>CM077520.1:35552235-38216656 GCA_039654895.1 Mongoloraphidia duomilia | reverse complement strand
AGATAAAATAAAATAAAAAAAAGAGATGTGTATTCAATAAGATTCGAATACTATGACAGCTACATATAACCTCAAAAATTTTGACCGATAAGCAAGAAGGGTAAAATAATATAGCGTAATATACGCTCTAGATACGATAGCACCTGTAGAACTCTTCGAAGATACCTCACTTCTACAACACACTTTACGTAAAGAAAATATAATTTACAACAATTTGGTATTCAAATAATTATAAAAAAACGGTCAAGAACATGGCGGGCCATGCATCGTGTAGGGTTCCGTAGTCGATTTTGTTAAAGAAGGCAGAATCTTTCTCTTTTATGACTTGTTACTACTACCATCTAGTGGACAATGTACTGGCTACATATTAGAATATTTTTCTTTTATGACTTCTTACTACTGCCATCTAGTGGACAGTGAACTGACTACATAGATACAAAAAAAAAATATATATTCATATTGAGTCCAACTTTTGACTATATTTCGTCAACTATTTGACTCTAGAAAGTCGTGTTATTTTAAACTATGTACTGGTATCCTAATTTTTTGTAGATTTTTCCAAAATCGCTGTCAGACTAGTACCGTGACCGACATGAAACTTACCGAAAACGGCCACTTTGGAGCAGAATCTTTCGAAAATGAGACATAAATTTGAAAAACTGTTTAAGAGGCAATGGTTTTAAATTCCCTTTTAAACGATACTGTACTCGATGGGGTATTTAAAAATTTTTTTTCATCCCCACTTTACATGTAAGGTACACTTAAATTTTTTTTCCAAAATGTTAATAGATATCTTTGTAGCGGGTATAATTATCTATACGTCTACCAAATTTCAGCGCTGAAGTCCTAATAATCTCAGAGTAAAATGACTGTGGCATAAAGACAGACAGACAGACAGACAGACATAGCGGAACTATAAGGGTTCCTTGTTTGACTATGGAGCCTCAAAACAAAACACTTAATGGAAAAATTCGATTTTTTAGTTTTTATATCGGCTAGAAAATCAACGAAAAAAATCAAATATAATATAACCTTTATATACTCCCACAAACATTTTGTATTGATACAGTTAAAAGAAATACATTAAATGTCAATATTGTTGTGTTTGTAGATGAGCAGTATTTCGCTAAACAAGCTGTATGCATGTGTATGAATAGGCTTGTTATTATTATTAATATGATCCCAGCTCTTTACTTGATTAGTACAAGCAGTGGCATCTGTCACATCCACAAGACTGTACCGACATAGATGAGTGACAGCGAGCGCATGATGACAGCTTGCCATCTCCACCGTCCGTTGAAGCGAGATAGACGACCACGAGGATGTGTGTGTGTCTCTTTGCATATTTGCATACATAACATAATATGGTCTGGTGTGCTCTAGCTTGTTCTTATAAAAATCCTACCGCTCGCTCTATCCAGTCGTCATTAAATTTAAAAAAAACATAATTTTCATATTGATGATAATAATAATTATATATTTACTAATTTTTCTGGGAAATCAAAATCACGTGATATCTGGCTTGATTTTCTCTGCAAATTAAAATTAGTATTTGATAAAAACACGACGACAATAATCAATATATTAAACAAAATTAGAAATAATGAATGACAAATATGGTGGAGGTACGGGTATCGATGGTGGAGGTAAAGGTACTTACATCTTAACAATGAAATAGGTATTAAAATATAATAACTTTGATTGTCTTAAATCAATCAATAAAAATAAATCAGATGTATATTTAGCGAAATATATATATTTAATCTCATATCCTAAGTATGTTCAAGTAGTATTTCAACCAGTAGACGGTAATTTCTATATTACTAAGCGTATTGCTATAACTATTTATTATGTTTTATTAATAACGGCATTCTGTAGAAGATTTATGGAAATTATTTCCGTTTAATTTGATATCAATTCCGGTCGGTATCCTAGATTCCTGTATATGTTGTCAGTTCCAATTGCACTAACATGTGGGATGTAATATTGTGCGACGGTTGACTATAAATACGGGGTAATATAGTGTTAAGGTGTGTAACCTGACCTCGGGATGTTAATACGTACAAGTTTTGTTACTTCTGGCCCTGCTAACCGTCTGTATAAATTGTACAATGCGCCCCCAGCGACATTTATTACAAGACTCGATGTTTCTATCGTCTCTCCATGTTTGCAGTGTTATTTCTCGCGAGACCGGCTTCAAACTACTAATTGAACCCGAAAAACATTCTCTAGTTTCGTATACGCAACACATAAAACAACAATAATAATGTACTGAGTATCCACTGAGCAACTGATCTAGTAGCAGAGTAACTTGGAGGTAGATCTGGTCATGGCCCCCAGAACGAGAGAACTGACAGGGCTCTAGCCTTTTGTTAGGGGATAGAAGGGGCAGGCCCGGATTTACCATGCAGGCAGAGTAGGCAGTTGCCTAGGGCGGCAAGAATTGAAGGGCGGCAAATTTTGACGGAAACTTTGAAAACTTGTTATATTCGTGGGAATTGAATTTCCCGCCTATTTCGTTGGCACGCGTACCAACATTATAAGTGGACAATGCCCGAATCGAGAAAAGCATCGATTTATTCGATACGTTTCTGTATCGAAAATCATCTTATTTTCTCCCCTACAGTATATTGTGATACACATAACCTCCTCTGTTATTATTACTAAACATTGGTGAACCATAATAAAATAAAATATTTGCTCTCAAAAAGGTGAATTTTATTTATTGAAAAACTTTTCGTACCAAACTTATTCCACCATTGAAGAAGTTTCGAGGGAGGGGCGGCAATTTCCGCAACTGCCTAGGGGCGGCAAATTTCTAAATCCGGGCCTGAGAAGGGGTCCGATCCGACATAATTGAAAGAATTCGACTAAATTTATTCTAGTTTCTGGATGATCGAACTTCACTTGAAAGAGGCAAATACATTTTTTCAGTATAGATAAATGAATTTCTCGTTCCCGAAAATTGAGTCAAAATCATTAAATTAGTTTTACAGAAATAATTGACATCAATAAAAACTAGTTCCATTGTTTCAATAATAATATTACATAACATTTTACAATCCACATAAATATTCTTGATTTTTATGAAAACATTCAGACCTTGTCTTTGAACTAAAGATAATTAATTAGTTGAAATTAAAAAAATCTTTAAGAATTTTTTTCCGTATCAATTGAATCTTGTTGGTAAAACTAAACTTTTTTCTCAGTGTAGGGGGGGTTCGCAAATGTTCTTGGCCTGCAGGAGTGTTTTAGAATGTGAGGGCTTTAGCTTGACTCTAGATATACGCGCTCTTTCGCACTTGCGGGCTCACATAAGGTTATTTTACTCGCACTCACTCTTTAGCTTTGTTAAAGGCACAGACCGCGCTGGGGTGGCAGAGTGAGCATTTCCTGCTTAGCAAGTGCACAAGTCTATGCTTACTTATTTTTGTGACTATTCAAATCAGTTATTAACTCCGTTACTAGCTCTCCGTCTATATACCGTAGTCACAATTAATGAAATTAAATAAGTTGCAATTTAAGAGTTAAGACCCTCTCTGATTTTAAAGTTTTTAGACTGCAATATTCGATGTCTAATCATGATGATAATTTATTAGTAAATGCGCCTTAAAGTTTAATGTGTCAGTGCATATTTTTGTGCATCACATCAATTCAGGAACTCTGTTATAACTATTTTTAAAGCCAATTAACTTCCAATGTATTTAAAAAAACTGTAACATCAGTTTTTTTTATTTATTGGACATGTGTAACGCGTGCATGTGATATCATCGCCCAAAGGAAACTTATTAATATTTTAATGGACTGGACGAGTTCATTAATATTGAAGGTACGAGACTATGGAGCGACATGCGACATGCAACAAGTAAGCATAATACAACGTTCAATTCTTCCGTATCAGCAACAATTTCAGATAGAAAACTATATTATTGTCGATGTCTATCTACGGACAAACGCATAGTGCTCTGACTGGTTGAAAAACAGGTACGAACTACCATGGCGATAAAATATTAAAGATATGGTTTTGTCATTATTTATTATTATTATTGAAGTGAATACCTCTTATGCGACTACCGACACGTTTGCGCAAAGCGTTAAGGTTAAATGATGACGCGCGCACCTTACTACTTTCCATGAAAGGTAGACGCGGGGTACGGGGAGTTCTGTCCGCCGTAGCAGTATAGAGTAGTGCAACGGAAGGCTACGCAAGATCAACTTTCTTTCTCTTTCGCTCTTCTACGTCTTTCAACGAATTTGGTGTAAGAAGTATTTACTTCAGCCTGTGTGTAACGACACATATAGTCCGTACCCAAAAGGTCTAAACGGAGCTCTATTCTTGTGACAAATCTGTCCGTCCGTCTATCCGTCTGTCAGAGGCTTCTAGCTCATAAACGGGATAAAATAGAAAATAAACATTTTTACAGATTGTTTTTAATAGACAAATATTTCAAATGATTGAGTAATTTAGAAACTATCTATATTTATACTAATAAACGAAAAATAAGTGTGTATGCTACTACAAAACTCGAGATCCGATTTGACAAATTCTTTTCCTTTTCAAAAGCCTACTTTTTGACGAAAAACATTGGTCATTTATTTTACGCTATGATAAAAAGGGGATAAATAGAGAGCAAAAATAGCGATACGTACCCGAGCGAAGCCGGACAGGGCAGTTATAGTAATAGATACATGTATTCCCCCAACATAATAATTATAATTATTGCATGATGTGTAACATCAAGTAATAAACAACAAGCCATAAAATAGTTTTTTAACGTTCAGGGAATTAACAAGGCTAATTATCACGATTAAAAATTAGGTTTATGTAAAATCGCATTTTAATTAATTTTAAGATAAATACAACACTGAAGCAAAAACGTACAAACTGTTATAATAAAAATTTTTATAATTTTTTTAGCTATAACTTTTGCCATAGGTACTTATAAAATGAAATTGTTTTTTCTTCCTCAATGAATTTTTCAAAAACATGATGTATTTTTTCCATATTCATGGGCTAAATATTTTTTTACGGTATGAGTACTTAGCACGTTGTTTTTGACCATAAGTACATTCACATTTGTTACTGATCGTACAAGATTTCTCTTCTTATGAAGACAATATTTTGAATCGTTACTTTTAAACCAACTTCAAAATAAGGAAGAACCTATGTTTTATATATTTTTACATATTGTAATAAAACTGTATGGTAATTTCGGTAAAAGTCTTTATTTTATTTAAATCCAGGACAATTCGGTAGTATATTAGCGAACTAACACAACTCTTCACACTTATTTTTTATCAATTTGTCCTTTTATATTCACAGTTATTTATAACTGTTATTTGTCACTGTTATAAATAACTGTTATTGGTCACTATTATTTATCTCTGTTCGTTCGAACCACTTCTGTCTACGTTACAAAGACAACTAACTATGTTTACTATTTATTTGTTTATCACTGTTATTTATTTATCACTGTTCGCTAATCCACTCTCCCCAACGGTCCAGAGACAACTGATTCCAAAAATCGATCCACTCATATTATTAGCCTTCCAAACTCACCCCCAATCAAGGGTGGCGCTTTCTTCATTATTGAAAAGTTAGAATATTCCAATGATCCAAGGGTGCTCGGTTGAATATTCCAGAATGTTTGTAGATTTCAAACGGCGCGCTTAGATCCGTTACAAATATTTGTTTATCTGTTCTTGCATAACTTTAAAACAGTCAAACTTATGTGAGAAGAAACTGTTTGTATATTCCTTATAGGCTATTATAATAATATTCTCTTCTCTGCGGGGTGACAGAGACAGCATTTATAACTAATGTTTCATCAGTTGTACATTTATTTGTTTGTTCTCGCATAACTTTAATACGTCCAAATCAATAAAGACCCAACGTTTTGTATATTGTCCAGCACTTTTGCAGCGGCTTAATTAAAAAAAAATAGGGGTGCTATAACTTGGAAGCCTTTGTATATTTGTCTATCTGTCTGTGAAATCCTAGCTCCAAAACAGTTGAACCGATTTCAATGCGTTTGTTTTGAAAGCTGCTATTTGAGGGATGGTTCTTAGCCATGTTTGATGGAAATCTATTCAGCCGTTTCCAAGATCTTCAACTATCATTGCTGTTTGTGCAGAAATCTAGGTCACTGTTTTTATTAAAACCGTTAATTTTTTTTTTGTTTAAATAAATATTTATCGAAATGAATATTACAATTAATATAATTTTTTACAATACTGTAGATACTGCAGATATCGTATTTTAACATTATCATCAAACCATAATCCATAATGTTGGTTTTTGAAACTGATTATTTTTTATAGGAAAAAATAAAATCGTTAATTATTAATTTCTCTTATTTTCGCGGAGAATTAGCACTTCATAAGTACATATATTATGTTTTTGTCTGTTGGCTTGACCTCGAAAATGCAGACCAAATTGATTGAGACAAAATAATGTTTTGTATAAATTGTTTAGCATCTTCAAACGAGGTTATGAGCTTCTAAATCATTTATTTCTGTACCTTTTATAACTGACACGTTACCTTTGTCCTCATATAAGTTGAAAACTGTCCAATCGATTAATAAACTTAAATTTAAAGTCGTCCTTATTTGCACGAAAAAATGACGAAAGTGGATCGAATTACTTGTCTAACTCTACTCAAACATCTTTTGAAAAACACAAAGGAGATGAAGCATTAACTAACGAGTAAGAGACTATTAAAAAGTTTTTAAATAAAAAATAATTCAAACAAGTTTAACACCGTCTTCAAAATATAAAAAAAACTTTCAAAATATAATATGTAACAAAATTTCCCCCAATTTTACAAACACCTATTTACGTGTTACGGTAGCAAGATAATACCTTACTGCCTACTACTATTAACATAAAATTGACTTAAGCATTGCTGTCTTACCTTGCTATCCACTATAAATTCGAAGTCGACGCAAAATTTTCTTGTTTTCCTTGCGGTCTTACAGCATTAATATAGGTAAATAGGTTTTTGAAAAACTGGGTGATATTTTATTTCATATTATAGTCGTTTTTAAGGCTCTTTAACTTCTTTAGTCTGTACTCTTAATAACAAGGAAAAATGTGTATGTTTGTCGCGAGGAATCTTATCATTTATTGTACCGATTTGAAAAATTCTTTAACTACATATATAAAAGTCTGAGTAACATAGGCCATCACTCAGAATAGATATATATAGAAACCATATCACGTCGCTTGTGAAGTCACAACTACACACCAAAGTACGACCTATCAGGTACATTATGGTCATTCGTTGCTGGTATTGTAGTATTAATTATTCTTTATATCGTATTGTGTGCTTGGATGTTACAATAAAGGTTCCAAAGGTTCGTCAGTACTAAGTAAAAATATTTTATTATAGTTTCCACTGTTTCTATTTTTCCCTACACGTCTCGACTGACTTCAGTTGTACATACCTACAAGCTGTGATATGCCACTTCTATAGCTATCTCTGTTCTGAGGGCCATATATTATTACTATAAGACCACTGAGGTAAGAGATATAGAAGAGACATACCGTATACAACTGCTTATATAAAATTGAAGTCAGGTTTGCCATCATAGGGCCGAGTTATCATGGCAGCAAAACACGGGATGGATTGGGAATATTATTCTTGTCTTCTTTTCACATATAAAACGAGGGCCGAGTTACAATGGCGACTGGCTTCACTTTTAAATGTTTATATACTAATTCCTCAATAGCTTTAATTTCAGTATATAAGATGGGCGATTACGAGATGTTTTTACAATCAAAACAATTATAATCGTTCATAATAAAAATCGAGTCCACAATCGACTCGAAGTTTGATTTTACAATCGAAATGATTATTTGCCACACAGGTTATAGCAATAGGTAGTAACAAATGAGAATACATATAGTCTCGATTCAAGGTTGTATGATAGTCGACTGACGTTCACTCGACTCGTAGATTGTTCACTGTTCACACTGTTCAGTCGGTACTCACTACTCTGTGATCTCTTCACTATTGAATTCGTATTACGCGATTACTGCACAATCAACCATCGACTCGACCACAGTTGTTGAGTGATAAACGATTGTATATTATGTGGCTCTCGACAGTGTACGATTCAGTACTATGCGACTCGGTCTCGGTGAAGTACAAAACAACAACAATCGAGTCTAAGTGACAACCATCGAGAGTCATCGAGATGTTTGAACAATCGAGACAATCGACTAAAACATCTCGTATCGCGCATCACTATATTAGACAAAAAGAGGATGCACAGTGAGCAAAAATGTAAAGGAAATCGGGCATCCCGTATGCAATTTCTGAGCTAAACTATAAGAGCTACAGAAATGTGATATATTATATGAGAAATTTGTTGCTCTTGCGATTATTTTGTTGCCAAAACAAAATATATCCGTCGAAGCCGAGCCGGAAAGTTAGTTTTAAATAATTAGCGATTTTTAATTAGGAAAGGCTGTTTTCAGAACCCAATATCTGGTGTTCATTCCCTAAAGGTCATAGTTATAATGGGTGTTTTGACGCAACTAATTTAAAACGACGACAGCAGGCGTAATAAAGAAAATTAAATGCTGGTGAAAAACAAGTCTGTCTGTGAAGTAAGTAACTTGTGCAACTGACGTCGCCATAACAGTATATTGTCTTCCTACACACATTGAAACCAACGCTACTGCAAATAATAATTAACAAAATACGATCTACCACAACATAACCTAATAAGTACCCAAACTTTCATTCATATGAAAATTGTAATAATGTTGCTAACTTGATGAAAATCTATTTCAGCAGTCGGAATCATGTTTACAATTTGTTGTTTATTTCCAGACAACTAATAACAAAGATGCAACGTGGTGTCGTGAAATGCCTGTGCGCCGTACTGTGTATTCTCTTGATAGCCGCTGAAATGACAACAGCAGCGCCGACACTTCCGGACTACGACAATTGTGAGTATCAAAATACAAAATATCTGTATGTTTTTTTTACGGTATTATAATTAATCAAGAAATTATTAGTCCTATCCGTAAAAAAATCACGTATTAGTGAATAACACAATATATCAGACGACATATTATCGCCATGATATTTAGTAGAAGGCTATAATATAAGAAAAATGTAAATGCCACTGTCGGGACTTGAACCCGAAACTCATGGCGATAATACGTCGTCTGATATTATATTGTGTCATTCACTAATATGTGAATTTATTTACGGATAGGACTAATAATTTCTTGATCAATTGTGAGTATATTTTACATTTTTGATTTTTGTTCCTAACAACACTTTCAATATTACGTTTACTTTCAAATAACTTCGTTTAAACTTTAAAATCAGAACAGTTTAAATTATCTAATATATAAAATTCTCGTGTCGCGGTGTTTGTTGCCAAATTCCTTCGAAACGGCTGGACCGATTTTGATGAAATTTTGTGTGCTTATCGCATAGGTCTGAGAATCGGCCAACATCTATTTTTCATACCCCTAAATGTCAAGGGTGGTCTACTCCAACATTTTTTTTTTATTTTTTGAACAAAATTTTTTGTTTTTATTTTTTTATGATTCAGCATTGAAAAATACATACAATTCTAAATTTTCACCCTTATACAATCAACCCCTGATTTTTAATCGCGATTTTTATATTAAGCTTTAAAAAATGCATATAGTGCGAACGAGCGAAGCGAGTGAGTAGTGTATTTATAATATTCAAGCGAACGAGCGAAGCGAGTGAGTAGGGTATTAATAAAATTCAAACGAACGAGCGAAGCAAATGAGTAGTGTATTTATAATATTCAAGCGAACGAGCGAAGCGAGTGAGTAGTGTATTTATAATATTCAAGAGAACGAGCGAAGTGAGTGAGTAGTGTATTAATAAAATTCAAACGAACGATCGAAGCGAGTGAGTAATTTAATTATAATATTCAAGCGAACGAGCGAAGCGAGTGAGTAGTGTATGGCAGTGAGCGAAGCCGGACGGGGCAGCTAGTATATTTATATTATGTTACAATGTAAAAATTTTCAAAATTCTTAATGTGTTTCATAATCTTTCTAGAGTGTCGAGTTTAAAAAGATTTTTTGTATTTGAATAAAATGTATGATAGATTATACAGTATGACCGCCGGCTGTGGAACGCTGTGAATAAAAAATTTCCTGAAGATATGTGTTAAAAATGCTTGGACACGTCAACTTTAGTTTTTGAATGCGCATCTTTCCTTCTACTCGAAATTCTGGATTCTTTAATATTGCTGAGTCCAGAATTTCGAGTAGAATCAGAATCCGTAAAAAAAAATTGGGATTGCCATTTAAAAAAAAATGTCGATGACGTCATTGCACAGAAGGGTGGGGATAAAAACAAATTACAACTAGAAGAAAAGATGCGCGTTCAAAAACTAAGGTTGACGTGTCCAAGCATTTTTAACACATATCTTCAGGAAATTTTTTATTCACAGCGTTTCACAGCCGGCGGTCACACTGTTGGTATATTATTATACTATAAATCAAAATACGTTAGGTAATATTTTTTATATTAGAATACTATTAGAATACGCATACTGGGGGGAAAGACACGGCAGTAAACTCAATCCCTCCTTTACTGAAAAATGACGAAATGTATTAAGTATTGTGATAAATTACTGGAAATACATATTATATGCAAATAATAAAATATTTAAAAATTCTACAAATACTTAAATAATTTATTAAAAAAAATTACTAATAATTTATAATAAGTAAAATCTCATCCATCTTGGTATTCAATAATATAAAACAGATGACAGGAAATTGAACTTTTTTTATTTATTTAACGCCACTACAAATTTCGATTGAGGCGTTAAATAAATAAAAAAGTCCAATTTCCTGTGATCTGTTTTATTTTATTTAATAATTTATTAAACAAATACACAAACTCTACGATCGTTTCGGACACTTAGTCCATCCTCAGGAGCAAATTCAACACTGCAGTTCAATCTGTATATTAAAAAGACTAAAAAAACCGGTCAAGTGCGCGACCTACCGCAAGCATAAGATCCCATAGTTGTGCTTTTCATAAAATAATTTAATAAATTGACGACCAATTTAAACATTGGTCGTCAATTCAGTTAAAATTACAATAGGTGATGCCGTACAGCGCTACATTATGTTCAAATATTCAACAAATATTTTTTAAGATTACCCGTTTTCTAGTCTACATAATGCAGTGGTATATGTTTAAGTTTGAATCAAGTGGCAAAACCATTTTCGAGTTGCCATTATTCATGTCGTTAAATATTTTATAGATTTTATTTTATTACGTTATTATAATTTTAAAGCAGATCATAAATGCGCATTATTTACATGTCAGAACATAAAATTTCAAATCTCTTAAGCAGCTTAGAGTGACCATTAGATTTTCATACTGGTCATTGTTGAAAAAAATTTATGATTTTTTCTTCAGCAGTTTACACGAATATTCGGTAAGAAATCGTTTTTACAATATTTGGTAGTTAAATATTTTCGAATACCCACCTATAACTCTTCTGGATTGTGTCTACTAGTCTAAACATTAATTAACTATGACAAAAGAGTTTCTGAAACCAGTAGATCAATAATTTGATATAGGACAAGTCAATTGTAAATACATTCAAAACAAAATAATAGAAAAAATGTAATTACAGCGTAATGTAATTTCTTTTTTATTTACACTATTTCTTTATTCTTTATTCTTGACAATTGTTTCGTCAACACAGTGACTTCTTCAGAACAAATTAAATTACAGTGTAAAATATACTAATATTTATAGGTCCTTAATTACTGTTTACCTGATAAGGACATATAAATATTAGTATATTTTGCATTGTAATTTAATTTAAGGTATACTTATGAAGATGTCACTGTTTTGACGAAACAATTGTCAAGATTAAAGAAGTAGTGTAAATTCCAAAAAACAGTGTTTTTATTTTTTAACAGAATGTTAAATCAATAATAATATTATAATGTCCAAGAAGAGTGATGGACCATTTGGTGTGAAGATTCAAAATGTCAATAATAACCACAAAACACCAAACCAATTGAAAATACTCGACGCACGTTTCGCCAACCAAGTTGGCATCATCAGGATATAGTTAAATTTAATCACCTCCTGATGATGTTCACTTGGTTGGCGAAACATTCGTAGAGTATTTTCAATTGGTTTGGTGTTTTCTGGTTATTATTAACATTTTGAATAAAATAATGGATAAAATATTCGAGAAAAAATACTAAAACTCTGATAAAAATTCCTAAAATAAATAAAACGCCTTTTTTCGTTCATTTTATTTTTAATTACATCGTTAAAAAATATTTGGTACAAAGAGTATAAGATACTTTCACAAGTGAATCTTCGGGCAAAATTGTCGTCTATGTTAGTGAAGGAGTTGGCAAAAATTGTTTAAATCAAACAACAATTTTTTTGAAAACAACTAGAGGTTCTGATAATGAACAAATAATGTTCGAAACACTGATTAGACCAGGGTCGATAATTTTTGAAACCAAAAAAAATAATAATAGGATGAAACTCATTGGAAAAGGAAGAGAATATAACAAAAATGAAAGGAAAAATAATTTACGAGCGATCTGAGGTCGGGAAGTGGTAGGGGGTGAGTTTTTAAGAGTAAAAAACGGTTTATCTCGATTTCGGGCAAAACTACAAGTCCTATGGAAAAAGTTTAATAGCAAAGTTGTAGGTAATAAAAAGATCTACAAATTTTGTATCACACTTTTTTTACATAACCTCAAAATTTATGTGAAAATTCAAATAACCAAGTTTTTGGCTTTTTATTTTTATCTTTTACAAAAAAAATTTCTTTTCACGAAATTTGGTGAAAACTTACATTTTTATGTCCCAAACACACTGTAATTTTTTTGATTTAAAATATTTATTTTTTCACCTTATTTTGACTTAATATCGAAAAAGCACCCTAATTTTCAATCGAAAATTCTCACGTCAAAATATCTGCTTTTTTAAAAAAGTCGGTGGGCTTTTTGTTCGTTGAAATCTCTACTTTATGATGGTGTAAAAAATATATACATACTACGGTACATGTTCTCAGAAAATGCAAAGTAACGATAAAAACTCGAGTCCGAAATTTTTTTTTAATCAGTATGTACAATTCTGAGCTAATTATTAGAATTTACACTTTAATTACTCGAAAAACGTAAGATTCCATGTCATGTATGTATATATTTTTTACACCATCATAAAGTAGAGATTTCAACGAACAAAAAGCCCACCGACTTTTTTAAAAAAGCAGATATTTTGACGTGAGAATTTTCGATTGAAAATTAGGGTGCTTTTTCGATATTAAGTCAAAATAAGGTGAAAAAATAAATATTTTAAACCAAAAACATTGCAGTGTGTTTGGAATATAAAATGGTAAGTTTTCACCAAATTTTGTGAAAAAAAATTTTTTTTGTAAAAGATAAAAATAAAAAACCGAAAACTTGGTTGTTTGAATTTTTCACATAAATTTTGAGGTTATATGAAAAAAGTATGATACAAAAGTTGTAGATCTTTTTATTACCTACAACTTTGCCATTAAACTTTTTTCCATAGGACTTGTAGTTTTGCCGGAAATCGAGATAAACCGTCTTTAACCCTTAAAAACTCACCCCCTACCACTTCCCGACCTCAGATCGCCCGTAAATTATTTTTCCTTTCATTTTTGTTATATTCTCTTCTTTTTCCAATGGGTTTCATCCTACTATTATTTTTTTTCACTTTTTACCATTTTCAAAGGCTTCAGCCCTGGTCTAGATGGCTAATGACTACTAACCAAAACACATATCCCATCAAAAATATTCTTGTAAAGAAAAAAAAAAGCCAAGTCTCGCAACACTTTCGCCGTAAAAAGTTTTGAGATCCCGAAAAGTACCAAGTCAGCCATTCTATTACCATTGACTATGAAGTTAGCAAATTACTCGATAGTTGTCTTAAAACTACACAGGTAAAATAAAGAATAATTTATAAATAATATTTTATGACTGTAAACTTGTAGTACCTTTTGAACTTGGCAATCACGTGGCATCAGGATATATGATACCGTGCGAAGTTTTAATAAAAACAGTATCTCATCACAGTGCACCTATGCCACGTGATTGCCAAGTTCAAAAGGTACTACAAGTTTACAGTCATAAAATATTATTTATAAATTATTCTTTATTTTACCTGTGTAGTTTTAAGACAACTATCGAGTAATTTGCTAACTTCATAGTCAATGGTAATAGAATGGCTGACTTGGTACTTTTCGGGATCTCAAAACTTTTTACGGCGAAAGTGTTGCGAGACTTGGCTTTTTTTTTTCTTTACAAGAATATTTTTGATGGGATCTCAGTTCTTTTTGTAAGGTTGGAAAGGGAAAATCACAAATAATTGAATTTTCTCGTTACTCGTACGCGAAACCCCGCCTCCATACCAAATTTCAGCTTTCTCTGACTAAAGACCTATAGAAATCTGCAACACCCCCTTTTATGGGTTGGAGGGGGAAGATCACACATGTTTGAATTTCCTCGTTACTTGTACGCGAAACCTAACCTACATACCAAATTTCAGCTTTCTCTGACCAAGGACCTATAGAAATTTGCAGCACCCCCTTTTAGGGGTTGAAGGGGGAAGATCACACATGTTTGAATTTTCTCGTTACTTGTACGCGAAACCTAGTCTGCATACCAAATTTCAGCTTTCTCTGACTACGGACTTAACCTATAATAATAGAAATATGCACCACCCCCTTTTAGGGGTTGGAGGGGGAAAAACATAGATTTGTTAATTTTCTCGTTACTTGTACGCGAAGCCCAGCCTGCATACCAACTTTCAGCTTTCTCTGACTAAGGACCTATAGAAATCTGCAACACCCCCTTTTAGGGGTTGGAGGGAAAAGATCACACATGTTTGAATTTCCCCGTTACTTGTACGTGAAACCTAGCCTGCATACCAAATTTCAGCTTTCTCTGACTACGGAGTTAACCTATAATAATAGAAATATGCACCACCCCCTTTTAGGGGTTGGAGGGGGAAAAACACAGATATTGGAATTTTCTCGTTAGTTGTACGTGAAACCCAGCCTGCATACCAAATTTCAGCTTTCTAGGACTACTGGAAGTGCCCTAGCTTTTTGATGATCGCTATGTCAGTGAGTGAGTGAGTGATGACAAAATAGACAATTTTGAGGGTTGAAATTTTCTGAACTATATTTATTAGAAACTTGTAATTTGGGGAATTACTTAAGACCGTTAGGTACAATCTCCAGCGAAATTTTCAGCCTTCTGCTTGCATTTGTAACAGAGATATAGAAAGTTGAAAAGTGCCTTGAGTTGCTTCGAGAAAAGGTATACACGGTAGCGGCCGTCTGTTGTTTGCTCGACTTGGCGGGGGCCACTGCCGTGGCCCCAGATTAATTGAAAACTTGAAATTAATAAAAATACAACAACCCCCGAAAATAATCCTATATCTACGGCATTTCATCATAATACATATTTTGCTCATATTAACCTGACACTTGATTTTCTTGATATTGAGCCATCACCTATTCATTACTATCTCCCTAACGTTACAACATTTAATTAAACTAGTTAACTAGCGTTTCCTTCCGTTTTGCTTCGAGTGTAACCGCGACGTCACACTTTAAGTCTATAGGTATAGTTACTTATACTTTGCACAGATACAGACTGTCATACATGAGACGTCGAAATAAAAAAAACCGGCCAAGTGCGTATGGAACTCGCGTTACGAGGGTTCCGTATCGTTACAACAATTACATTAAGTAGATATATTCTGTGAAATTTTCAACCGGCTACATGTTACGGTTACAAAGATACAACCTATAAAGATTTTTCGGTTTTTTGGGGAATCCCCCTTTAATTTTTTCTTTTTATGATTTTATGATTTTTCCCTTTACTTATGCTGCGAGACATGGCTTCTTGCCAAATTTCATGATTCTAGGTCAACGGGAAGTACCCTTTAGATTTTTGATGAGTGAGTTTGCTAATATCAAAATAGGTATATAGGACCCCCCGGGACCCCCTTTAATTTTTACTTTTTATGATTTTCGGATTTTTCCCTTTACATATGTGCTGCGAAATCTTGCTTCTTGCCAAATTTCATGATTCTAGGTCAACTGGAAGTACCCTATAGGTTTTTGATGAGTGATTTTGCGAATATCAAAATAGGTATAGGACCCCCTTTAATTTTTACTTTTTGTGATTTTCGGATTTTTCCCTTTCCATGTGCTGCGAGACCTTGCTTTTTGCCAAATTTCATGATTATAGGTCAACTGGAAGTACCCTATAGATTTTTGATGAGTGATTTTGCGAGTATCAAAATAGGTATAGGACCCCCTTTAAATTTTACTTTTTGTGATTTTCGGTTTTCTCCTCTTTACTTGTGCTGTGAGACCTTGCTTCTTGCCAAATTTCATGATTCTAGGTCAACGGGAATTAGTACCCTATAGGTTTTTGATGAGAATGACACAATGGCCATATCTTTTGATTGAGTTGACCTAGAAGCTTAAATTCTTTACAGCTTTAAGGGACCGTAGACCTTAGTATTTTGTATAAATTTCAATCTGATATCTCTATCCGTTCCTGAGAAAATGGGTCTTGACTGACGGACACCCAGCCAGCCGGACAAACGAGTGATCCTATAAAGGTTCCGTTTTTTCTTATTGAGAAACGGAACCCTAAAAACGGACAAGTACGTGTCGGACCACTCATAGTGAAGGATTCCATAGTCGGGAAGAATGTACACGGTTAAAATTCTAAGTAAATAATAAATTTAATAATAATTTATAGTTTTAGACACTGTGAAAAACAAATTTATTTCTGAGGTCGCTAAACTTAAAAAAAGCGGGTTACCGAAAATATCTTATATCTCAAAAACTACACAACATATCTTATTCAAACCAGTTTTCGTTGGAAGTGTTTTTTTAAGTTCTACCACCTTTATTTTTTTCAGAATTTTCTATCCCATAGTTGAAAAGTTAGAGGGGAGTGGCACACTTTTTACGACTTTAGAAGCTTAGGTGTATCCCACTAACTATTGACTTAAATAAGAAAAGTCATTTTGAAGCATTTATATCATTTTTCAAGACCTATCTAACGACACCCCACACGCTTATGTGCACTGAAATTTATTTTTTCGTCCCTCAGTTACATGTATGGAGTGCCACCCCTATTTTTTTTCGTAATTTCATTACACCATTGTATAGCGGCTTATAGAAGACACCTACCTTCCAAATTTCATCTATATAGTGCCAATATTCCCCAAGTAAAATGGCTGTGACATACGGAAGGACGGACAGGACGAAATTATAAGGTTTCCGTCTTTGCTATTTGGCTACGGAACCGTAAAAAACACGCTTCGCTGTGCTAAACCTTGCCGACAAAATGCAAATTTAAATTATCATTATGTGTCATGTAATTTGATTTTGGATAAAATAAAAAAAATTACGACGGTCGAACTGTATAAACGCCGCGCGTCCGGCCAAAGTGGACCGGCCGAACTGTATGAAGGCCGTCCGGCAAGCAGTGATGTGTTGTTGATACTACACACTACATAAGTGAAACTTACGCAGGATCTACACCTAAATGTTATATATTGGCATTTACAGAATAATATTATGTTTGGAGGCACTTCAAAAAATGAAATAAATTTCTCTGTTTTATATTAATCGGGATCCGCGACAATTTACTAATCTCTAAGGGATCCGCAGGCAAAAAAGTTTAGGAAACTCTGCTTGAGCTCTATCTGAAATTTTATTATTTAGTTATGAAAATTAAATTTGAAAACAGGGACAGCCGTTACTAGTTATCGAAATATCGTTAGCGATTAACATATTGGAACGACATTAGAACACGCCCGAGTGCCGGCTCACGGCACGACAGATACAACCCGAGTTACATCGCCACCGGTCACAGCAGGCTAGATAGTAGATTACTTACACCTGAATAGTGTGCCAAAGCTGATCGCATTGCCGTCGATTAGGTATAAATGTACAAGCCACTAGGGAAGACGACCTTCCATTGACCAACAGTTTCGTAGCTTTATTCTCGCTCGAAATGAACCGCTGTCAAACGGTTTGACATTATTGATGTCACTTAGTAGCCAATTCGTTGGATCCATTCCGATACTAGACTACACTTATGCTGGGTTACAGAAAGCATTGTCCAAAAAATCTGATTTGACAATGACCTTAGATAGTGATTATATACACTGTAAAAAATGGATGTAAAAATACTTTGAAAGTTAAGATAGAATTCGCTCGGTTTTCTAAGTGATTTTACATTATTATTTATTTTTACACAGAAAACTTCATAAAAACTTGGATTTTTACTGTAAAGTTAAAGAAATTTGTGATTTTTACATAAAGTATAAATTAAAATTACATAATTTGTGTAATACTCCAATAAAGTGTGTAAAAATTACAAAATAAAATGTATAGTTACATATATAAAATGGATGAATACAAAACAAACTAATGTAAAATTAGTAGCCACGCATGCGCAATGTGTTTTTATGGAATCTACGCGATGTGCAGGCGATACCTGTTTGCGACGCCTCTCTTTGTGTGCTTATTACCAGATTAATCGCTGGCTACAAATGGACCATCGATAATCT
This sequence comes from Mongoloraphidia duomilia, assembly GCA_039654895.1. Taxonomy (NCBI): domain Eukaryota; kingdom Metazoa; phylum Arthropoda; class Insecta; order Raphidioptera; family Raphidiidae; genus Mongoloraphidia; species Mongoloraphidia duomilia. The sequence goes on along the minus strand of CM077520.1, from coordinate 38,198,021 downwards.
ATGTAATCGGCCTTCTCATTTCTTACAGTGTAATTACAGTTTTTATACATGGAGGAGTACAGGGCCGTCTTAAGCCATGCAAGGGCCCTTGGGCACGCAGAGTTTGGGGGCTCTTTTAGAAATCCAGAAAAAAACGTGAACGAAAACATCAGAAAGCAATTTTGTTTAGTGATTTTATAGGGTACTATAATTAGCTCTATAGATATCAATGTACCAATGCGTTTTTTAAATTGATTCATTGAATAAAAAATTCATAGGCACTGAGTTTCGGCATTTCAGGGCCCCTTATGGTAAAGACGGTAATGCATGAGTAGTCTAATGTCTTTGTCAAATTCCTTGTCATGTAGAACGTTAGATTGTACTCACACAAAAACAAATGATTGATCTACATAAAAAAATATCGGTTTTCAAGCTAAATTTTGATCAAAATGCGTAGAAAAATATTGTACTGAAGTGAAAATTGTAACGCGCTTAGCGTCCGCATGTCACTGCGAAGACCCCGGTTCAAATCCAACTGGCGATACGTGATTGTTTTTGTTTTGTATTTTTACTTCCCACCTCTACTATGGTAGGGAAGTAATGGATTTAGTCCGAAAAAAATATTTCGAGATTTTAACAGATCTTCACGTTTTGAGACCCTAGCAATCGTTTAAGATCACTTTTTGACTGATGTCTGTATGTGTGTGTGTATGTTTGCGTGTGTATGTAGGGGTGTGTGTGTGTGTGTATGTGGTCAATTTTTCGCCTTCGATATCGTAAAAACGGAATAACATACGACCATGCCGATTGTTCTATTGTGTTTATCAGCCTTTAACTTAGATCTGATTAGATTTTGAGTCAAATCGGTTCAGTGGATCCTGAGATGTTAAAAAAAACGTTCTCAATGTCACGTATTAACTATTAACATAGGTAAAAAAAATATAAATGAATTCTAGGTGTTAATGAAAAAAATGTAAATATTTTTTTTTTCTAAAATGTATAGTTTTTGAGAAAAAAAATATTTTACTAAAAAAAGAAAATTGTACGTAAATCAAGGTAACCATGATTTTTGCTATATTACTAGCCATCAGTAGATCACCAAACAAAAAAGAGGGCCAAAGAATAAAATAAGAGTGTTTATTTTTTGCAAATATTTACTAGGTGGGAAGTATAGGACTGGTCATCAGTCGAACTTTTTTACAATGTAAACAATTTGGAATTTTTAACTTTCATAATTTAATTAAATTTGATACGGAAAAATTTTGAAACACTAAAAAAGAACAAAATGAAATATATGTAAAAAAAACTTTTTTTGCTGTACGGAACTCTCGATGCGCGAGTCTGACTCGTACTTGGCCAGGTTTTTTCCTAATCAATAGGACATATCTTCAGTGTGATCTCACATAAATTTTACTTAAATCGGTTCAGTAGTTTTGATGTAGTCACGCCCAAAACACCCGAGGCCGTGTATAAGGCACAGCCTACCTCTTTTTTTTACCAATGGGTGATGAGTAATCTAGAGTTATATAAAAGGTTATTTGGAAACGTGTAAATTCACCAAAAACTCTAAATTTATTTTTTACGATTATTTTTTTACGATATGTATATTGGTTTGAAAATTAACGAGTAGTCCTTAGCACATCATATAATATTATGCAGGTGTTTAACGTTTAGTCTGAATCACACGATGCTGGTTTATCCGCTGGATTGCTTGCTTGATTTCTCTGCTAGGTTTCAAGCGTACTGTAGCGCTGGACCTCGTGCTTGATTTGGCTTCACACGATGCGCGCTTTAAAGCTGCATTTGTAGATGGTTTTGAGGCTTGCGCAGTGACAACACGGTTTGACAGTTCAGATATTAACAAAAATGGACGATAGCACGATTACAGCAGAAGTTGTTCGTCGAAGAAGACGAAGACATAAACGTTTAAACCACCCTCCTAGGTTGTGTTTGTGGAGTCGATACATTATGACGCCATGTTCGTTAATGACGTAGTCCACGTGAAAATATACTGTTTTCTGATTGGTTCTTACTCTAATCCAGCAGAGAATCAAGCACGAAAAATAGCACGGTTATAATAATCTGAAATTCAGCATGACGTGCCCAAGCAACGGAGTTCGCAGTGACGTCATTTTTCATCGCTGCAGCCAGCGCGGCTGCCAGCACAAGTCAATCCAGCGACAAAACAGCGTCGTGTGAAGTGGCCTTTAGTTGGCAATATTTGAACATGCGCACAATGTTGAAACTGTTTCCTATTAGAAATAATTACCACAAGCACAATGACGTTTAGTATTTACGGAGATACAAATTTTTAAATTTATCTACCTGTTACGTCATTAAAGTCAAAGCACGTTCGCTGCAAATATTATAACCAGTGGTTGAGCCGTTGAGGCCCGACTCCTTAATTTAGAAGGTAGAAAATAATACATTTATCAAAACAAAAATTAGGTAGAATAGGGGTCTCTGGAGACTAGGAGCCCTGAAGCACGTGTGCTTGTTGTGCTTCTCTGTTAATTCGCCTCTATATAACCAGGCCATCTATGTTCCCTGTACACTGATCTCGCACGGCCAGAATGAGGTAGATAATGTATTGAATATATGGGGGTTGTAGTAGAGGGCCGTGATATTAGGCGCAAATGACGTCAGCGTCTAGAGAGGAAAAATATTTATTTAACCAACTCCAAAAATTTATTGTGAAACTAATGGAATTATTTAAGTTAGACGGAATTCATTCAAATGATTTAATGAAAAAGTCGTATATAGGCTCATTTCTTATTTAAAACAATGCTGCATGATTATACCGATGAAATGTTGTAATATTTCATTTGTTATATTGAATTATTATTATTACTTAAATTTTATAAAATACTGTCGTCAGATGCAAACAACATCAAAAGCGGCAACGATAAAGAACGCTTTATAACAGCATTGTAATGTCCGACACCTGTTGACAGAGGTAATCAATGCATTACATTAATGGATTAAAGATACATTAAAGTTGATGTAAAACTTACGAGTTATAATGGACGTTCCATTAAAAGGAATCGACAATAAACCCGTAGTCACTCACTCACCCATAAATATTATCCAGCTTACCTATAGTGGACCGAATTGTTGTGTACATCAAGAGGATCTCCACCACCGTTTAGACAGGCCTATATTTCAACAACAACTGGACCTAAACTTACTGTGTTTAGTCATATGCTATGCTGTCAAAACTTAATAAAACTTTTTATAATAAAAATTGACCCTCCTTCAAAAATAGCCACTAAAAACAGAAACAATAATATTTTAAGGTCGACGCCAATTTAATTACAAACACTTTTTATATACTTTTATTAAATTGGCGTCCATCTAAAAATTCATTTATTTTTCTTTTTTAGTGGCTTCTTTTTGAGGGAGTTTTATTTTACTTTTTAGTGGCTTTTTAATAAGAGTATATATAGTTTACTAAACTAAAAAAAAACTACCGAACCGATTTAAGTAAAAATTCTATAGGACCACCTCGACATTAGATAATCCCTCGAGAAGTTAAGACTGAACAAACATAAAAAAATATAAATATACGCGTCGAATTGATAACCTAGATAAGCGAGCATAAGAGATCGTTATAACTTATGGTCTAGTCGTCGTAGAAAAACACCACCCAAATTGTAGATTTTTTAAATTTAATGTCCTTATTTAGTCGTCTGGAAAAACATATCGAAAAATGCGACCTCCTCCAATATCCGATTCATCCAATAATATTGAAATTTACGAGTAAAAATGGGCATATGGACGAAAAGCCGCTTTCTATTAATCGTACTACAAAAATGGTGGTATACAAACTTGAAGCTTAAATTTTCAACAAAAAAGGATCTAAGTACATATGTCTGGTTTTCGTAAGACAAACATTTTTAGAATAGTAACTGTGCGAACTTGAATAATTATTCGTAAGCGTAGCGGCCTGTAGGTACTTACAAAATATTATTTGAAACATGCTTTCGTGGAGTTTGGGAAATAAGAATCAATATGAGAAGACCTGAAGGACGCGTGTTCTTATGCGCTGGCACTGACAAATTCGCACGACTAGTATGCTGATAGTTTTGGTATAACGAAAAAATGCATGTACAATCTTTTTTAGTCTTTGGAAGAAAATTCAATAAACTCTGAGTTTTCCGCACGATTAATAGAAATTAACTTTTAAATTCACAAACCGATTTTTACCCCTAAATTGCTAAATTAAGGGCTGTAATGGACCTATATTATCATATTATTTAAAGAATTATTGAAGAAAAATTCAATCTAGCAAAGCTTAAAGAGAATGCCTATCGAAATTCATGTCTTGGAATAAAACGTATAGCTTAGCTTAAAGGCTATCTATATTGAATGCAAATATTTCTTGACAAAATAAATTTGTACACACTTTAACTCCGTTCTTGTGTTGTCTTTTATAAAAAGTTTGTGGTTATATGGATTGAAAAGAACCATGTTTAAACATTTTGAATAATAATAAAACACTAAGTTTTTTAAATTTACACTATATCTTTATTTTTTGACAATTGTTTCGTCAACACAGTGACTTCTTCAGAAAATATCTTATATGTAGTATAAGATATTTTCTGAAGAAGACGAAACAATTGTCAAAAAATAAAGATATAGTGTAAAATTAAAAAACTTAGTGTTTTATTTTTATTCAAAATGTTTAATATTAATTCACATCAAGTAAGCACCCACTCTATAATATAACCACGTTTAAAATTTATTTTAAGTTTTTGTTGAAAATTTTAAAATCAAGAAGTTTTATAGGCTAGTGATATTTCATTATTTTTATTTACTTTTAAACTTAATCTAAAATAAGTTACAAAACTAATGTTATAACTTATTTTTTGTGGTTTCCCAACGAATTCAATCAAAATGTAAATCGTAAACATAAATAGTAAAAGATAATATGTAAGAATGTACAATTTCAATGTCATCCGAAAATGAAGAAATCCTGAACATTCGTCACCTATTTCTTACGCAATATTTATATTAAATTCTTGGTGCACTTTGATGTTTGTTAGGCTTACGGAAAGTTGATAAAGTATAGATTTGCACAAAAAACTTGTATTTTTTAGAAAATATACCATCAGTTATTTAAAAATATTAATTTCTAAGAGATTAATTCAATACTATGTCACCACTAGAAATGACTGCCATCCTTGTAATAATAATAATGCATGTATTCTTTCACCCGAAGCTTTTCAAGTTGAGTGTGTAAAGATCATCCTGATTATCCTGAAGGAAAGCATTCCCGTCAGTAGTAATACTGAAAGTGTACGCACATACCTTACAGTCAAAGACTCTATAAACATCAAGACAAAAACTTTCCATAAACCCTGACTCTAATATTCACTATTTTACATATTATCGTTCGTGTACTGACACTGAGCAAACTTTTATGAAGAAACTGTTAGGAATGATTTTCACATATTCATTTTTTTATAACAAGTTCAGTTATGTTCCACTGATTTTACTTTAATTTTAAAGGCACATTTTAATCTAGGTATACTAAAGGGTTACATTTTGCATTTGAAACAATTCGGAATTTTTTTTTTTCGTTGTTTTAGGTCCATAACTTTTTCAAGTCTTAAATACAACGTTTAAAATTGTGCGATGCGCCTATTTTATATAAGTGTACAATGGTAGAACCCAACATAATATGTACTAAACTTATTTTAAATTGATTAAGTCTTTTCAGATAATAGTCCGATCTCTATAGGTCCTGTCATCCGACTTAAGGTCGATTTATATTATCCGATCAGACACGGCACGAGAACGTTGCGTTTCCGGCAAGACAAACATTTTTACATGCATTTCAAATACGAATATTTATATTTAGCGGATCCCGTCCGTTCAGACACGTATCAATACTCGTAGGTGTTTGAAATGCATGTAAAAATGTTTGTCTTGCCGGAAACGCTACGCCCATAGTGTAAATGTGCATATAATGTGTATAGGCAAATACATTTGTTACCTAATTAAATAATTTTATTATATAATCAATCATCTATAAATTTCTTTTACAGTTCGCGACCTATATGAATTCCTTCTACAGAGAGAAGCGCTAGAAGATCGACTGGGCCAGCATCAAGTAGTACGGAAGTCAAATCGTTCACCATCTCTTCGTCTACGTTTCGGACGACGTTCGGATCCATCCTTACTTCCGGTTGGTATTTATGATCGTCATCAGAAATTCTGCCATTATGCTTTTTATGGAAGCCATAAATTGCACACACTAGTAGACAACGGATATTTCAGTCATTAAACGTTAACAATCAGAGACGGACTTAGATGGACACTTATTAATAGCTTAACGTCTGTATAAACATTATAATTCAATAAATTGACGACCAATTATAACAGATAAAATTATAGTATATTTAAATGCACCTCAACATGGAGCATTTAAATATGATATTATAATTTTGTCTGTTTGAGTTATAAATAGGAAACATTTGGGGGTTGGGTCATCGATATTTCAGAAACCATTTACTGTTGCCTACTATTTTATTATGTTTAAAAAAATGCTCAAAATAAGGCCCTGCTTCCAAATCCGTCGAAAACATCGTAGGGTGCTACTTAAAATAACAAAGTTGTGTGCGTCGAGGGACAGTTGAGGGCGGCGCAACGATTCAACACGTGTGTCAAGTTGTGCCCTCTATACATTATCCAACCATTCAAGTTTCCAATTTCTAACGTAAGAATATATTTGATACCAGAAGTTACCCCCTGCACTGTTCATCTCAAAAGCTTTTCCCCTCGCCTAAAAACTGTTGCGGCTCTCCTGACGCTATTTTTAAAGCTAAAAGGTTCAGGTAAACGCCAAGTGAAGAGTCAAGTGAAACATAACTAATTTATTTATTAGTTATGCTACGCCCCAAACAGTCACGCCACTGTTTAATTACGTCCACTCTCTCTCAAAATGCCGGTGTTACATCATTCAAAATGTCAATCGAACTATGTAGAATCAAAAATCAAAATTCCTTTTTTAGTTAGTTGAAAATTAGTAGCACGACGCCGTACACTCTAATGTTTTATTCAAGTTAAATTGAGTTTTCTCTTCATAATATTACGAATGTGGCGAGGCTTGCCCCGTTAAATATAATCCACATTAAAGTAAGAATTATCTATAGCAAGAGAACAGTAATATATATTTTTTTTTACTTTGTTTTAATTTACGCATAAATCTAATCTATCATACACGGCTGCGAGTTTGAGTGGGACGAAGTACGATTATTTATTGTTATCACAGTACGATTTGTTATTAATTAAACCACATGTTACGAAATTCAAGTGTACCTTATTTTATCCTAAAATAAGTAACGGAAGAAACAGCACGTTACACAAGAATCACACTATACAGATCCTACAAGTGAAAAATTGAAAAAAAATTCTGGAAAAACTTACAACTTTTTAAAAATTATGCTTTAAAAGTAGCTTCGGGAGAACCTTAATCGTTTTTAGTCGAGAGTAAAGGACTTGAGATGAAGAGTGCAGGGGATAACTTCCGGTATCCAGTACTCTTAAGCGTGGAAAGGTTTCGCGTGTCCGTCTCCGGTTATAACAGTTTTAGACAGAAATATCCTATGTCTACCAATAACTTACCATGAACTCAGAAAAGATAAATGTATTATAATTACTCCTATAGATTCTATCTATCTATCTATCTACTTACGGGTTAGTCAAGTTGAGTAAGACAATTCCTTGCACAAGATCAAAGAAAATGTAAATTTTTTTGTGGGAATAAATTTCTTATTTAATTATAACAAAATTATTTTTATATAACACATGCACGCTTTTAGTGTTTTTTCGTAAGTTTTGCGGACTTTAAATGTCCGTTTATTGACAAGTGACGTCATGATCCATTATGAAACGCTTTTCGATGAATAATGGAAAAACATTTGAAAAACCCGTTATCTAATGAACTATATGTACCTGTTTTCGGTGTTAAAAATGAAATATGGTTACTATGGTAACGAAGTGATTAAATATTGTATCGAGCCCAATGTTTTTATTATGAGATGTACTTCTGTCAGTGACATAAAATTATTCAATTAAAGTCTAAAACCATGCATGTGTTATATAAAGTATAGTGTGCAACACGTATGCTAAATATTTATGCGTCAGGCGCATAAAGATGTATTTAGCATACTAGTCACACAATATACTATTATTTCTATTTTAAGCGTATATTTTTATATACCTATTATTTTATAAATATTTTTTATATTTTTAAACAAAACTGTTTTTTAAATTCTAAATTTTCTAATGCGACATCAGTATTACCTATATGTATTAAACCGAAATAAAATATTATATTAATAAAATTAAGCAAAATCGCAGGATAGTGGACAATATAATTTGATTTATTAAATTAAATGTACGACGTTTCGTCTATAGATTTAGACTTTTTCAAGTACTTGAAAAAGTCTAAATCTATAGACGAAACGTCGTACATTTAATTTAATAAATCAAATTCTATTGTCCACTATCCTGTGATTTTGCTTAATTTTATTATAATCACGATGGACACGATTTCTAATATAAATTATATTAATATTGTTATTATATTTTTTCAGGGCTTACCATATTCAATGGCTCAGTCATTGGACAGCCTTCATGGAGACAATTAACTCGTCTGATGTGATACAACATCTACTCATTCAGTGCCAGCTTTTCCTCTTTCAAAACTGTATTACTTCATCCGGATATACCGATTTACTATCAATTCCTAATCGACCGTACAAATAAAATTGATCTATAATAATTTTAACCAAATAGTAGCTATTACCAGAGAGAACTACGTTCTCTCTGGCTATTACTATCATCTTTAGAACAGTTTTAATGATATTAATTCTTCATCTGGATGTATTGATTTATTACTATATTATTATCGCCGATTCCTAATCAATCATAGGCATAAAGCGAATTGATTTTCAAAATTATGAAACCGTCTAACAGTATCATCAAAATCATTTCATCCGTATGTAATGATTTAATAGTATCAGAGTCGCCCTAATTAATTAATATACCAAACTTCAAGATAAATGCAAATATTAGTTACATGTTGTTTCGATTAAAATAAATATTTTGTCGTTCCATAAGTGACGATAAATTTCATTAATTTTTTGTGTTAATTATTGTAACTATTTGTATTTCATTTTAATGGATACATGAAATACTATTTACTTACGGAAGACTCATTATTCATTTTTCATACAGTCAAAACATTACGTCATAATAATTATTATAACATTATCAATATGTCAATAAAGAACGTTCAGCAGCATAAAAAATGTTTCCGAAAAAACATTACAACACAAAAGACAGATATCTATTATCATATTCGAAGTAATTTTAATAAGCATTAAGTATTACTTGTTTATTTAGGTGTCTGTTTTTTATACTACCAATACTCGTAGGTAAATAGTTCTGTTTTAAAACCTAAATTTTGAATCAACGTGACTTTTAAGAGTTAATTTAATAATTTGGTGATATTGTGTTCTTACAATTAAAATTTGTATGACGTAAGAACATTAATTTTTAGTTCTTAAATAGTATATTGTGTAACTAGTGTGCTAAATACATCTTTATACGTCAGGCGCGATATTTTCAGCACAAGTAGTAGGCGAGCACACACGAGCCGAATACGAGTGCTGAAAACATCGCGCCTGACGCATAAAGATTTAGCACACGCGTTGCACACTATACTTTATATAACACATGCATGGTTTTAGACTTTAATTGAATTAAAAAAACAGTTACATAATGGTTTATTATGTAACTAGTAACATAATGGTTCATTATGTAAGTAGTTACATAATAATTCATTATGCAACTGTTTTTTCATTATTGCACTGAAAAGCGTTACATAATGGTCACTAGTCAATAAACGGCTGTTTAAGATCCGCAAAACAGATACGAAAAACACTAAAAGCGTGCATGTGTTATACAAAAATATTTTTTATAGGAGGTACTTTTTAATTTTTAATAATTTGATCTGAATGATAAAGCGAAAGCATCTTTTATGAAGAATTATTTTTAGTTAGCTCTTGTAAAGTATATTCATAAAAATCACATTTAATAAACGTTGATTGCAATTTTAAGTAAGTTTGACAAATTATTAACGATAAATTAATGACAAAATCTAATTTCAAATTAAAATACAACATGCCCGTAGCGTTTGGAATATAAAAAAATATTTCTTTAATATTTAATCCAAATTAATTATAACTTTTAAATTTCAGTTACCTACTATATATAAAAATTCAATCTTTTACCTAAATTTTCTGAAATTATGATATCAATATGGCACTAGGCACAAATGGCCAGAAAAGTACTTTATTAAATTTTATTTTAGAACTCAATAAAATTATATTAAAATTTTATGCCAACAATTCATTATTTTTTACTGTCTAAACCCTTTAATCAAGAAACCTAGATCCGATACTGGAAGTACTTAGGCCTTAAAAGATTTAACCTATTGTTATCGTGTTGAAATTATATAAGTACACGTTCTGACATCAACTAGTGTAATATGTAAGTGAAACGTATTTTTTTAATTCAAGTTAGAGGATTATAGACATACTAAAAGTGAAGACGATCAGATAAATGTCAAAAAATTGTGAAGTAGAAAAACTAAATGATCTATCTGCCAAAAATTATAACGAATGAAATTATATTAATTTGCTCAAAACACCTTGCTTGAAGTTATTACATTAGGAAAAACTGGATACAAGCCAAAAGATAAACATTATTTTTGCTCTATTCTTTAATGATCACTGTTTCGATACAGTCTTTTCCAGGATCTTAAAAATTAGCAATTAGTTCTTTTATATCCATTATCTAAAATATTGAGTAATTTTGTAAAATTCTTTATAAAAAAAAACCGATCGCATAAATAAAAAGTATGTATTACAAAATTACAAAAAAAAATTTGCTAATTTATAAGTTCCTGAATAAAACACATTAATTTAGTTTAGCAAATACATATTAAATTTTGGCCATGGATAATTAAGTTTTTCTACTCTGCAATTATACAAGGACAAATAATTATTCCAAAAGCAATTGGAATAAGATTCAGAATTTAAATTTCCATTTATCTCGTATAAAGATATCCAAAATTCTCCATTACTTTCTTTAGTTCTAATACACTGTAATAAAATAAATGCCAGATGTTACTGAAGATAAAATATTATAAACATCGGGAGTTAAATTTTAAAGATTAAGGCTTAGCGCTAAGATGCAATTTGTCAGTTGTGACACCTTTTGGTTGCGTGAGTCATTCCCAGTGCACAGAACTGGTATGCAACTTTAAGAGGAATGACACACACATCGATATGTGCCGAGGCGGTTATCGAGTCGGCACGTATGCTAATGTTTTTCAATGATGCAAAACACACACCGCGGCGAGAATTCCCTGCCGACTGAAAGCCGATTCTCAGTCGTCTCGACACATCGTTCTCCACAAGAAACGCGTGACTGCCGAGTTGACACCGCTGTGTGTATCATCGTCGAGTCGGCAACCGCCTCGGTTACCGAGTCGGCACAAACCGCTGTGTATGTCATCGCTTTTAATCTGGACAACTAAACACTTTATGTTTGGACACTTTACTGATCGACTGCGCAATCTTACAAAATTCTTTTGTGCGTTTTTGTGTCGTTTTGTGTATGCGAGCGAAGTTTAGCCATTGGCGGATCAAATTGTTGCAAAACTGATAATTGCATATCATCGCCTACGAACAGTATTGAATTGTAACAGTAACAGTCAGAAATCAATACAAAATTGAAACCACTGTTCCAAATGTTCATCCCATTACAAAGTATATTCATTTTAACAAACACTTTGTGACCCAAATTAGGCTTCCCATCTCATGTAATGTTTATCATACATTTTGGAACATCATGTGTTATTTTAGAACCTCTTAGAGTTATTCAACGATGTAATTATTTTCATTTTAGTATACTAAACATGGAAATACAATAGAATATTATCGATACAAATGCAATATTCATATCGTAAATACATAATATAAAGAAACGCTATTATTCTTCAACATTTCTCAAAAGTGTATTATATCAGTTGAAATAAATTAATTTTGTGTTGTACAAAATAACTTGTTTTTCTTTTTAATGTTTTCATCTTTTTCCTTGTAACTTTATGGTATAAAATTCAAAGCAATAACTCAATGGAAAAATGACAATCACCGGATGGACAGAATACAATATTATGACAGAAAGTAAATGCTATTTATATATATTATTATACTAATAATAATTAAATGATATCCTTACAACAGAAAAAACTACATGAAGAAAATATTTTTTTAAAATTAAACCGACTTCAAAAACAATAATTTTCCCTACCTACATTCAATTATAAAAAGACGACGCAGTTTTTTCTCTATATTGTTTTATTTACGCCGACTTCTAGTTAAAAGAGTCATGATCTTAGGACAAGATTACCAAACAGAGCCATATAACATTTCAATGATTCAGTTTTTAGAAACTTTTAAGTAAAAAATATCTAAAATTTTATAATAAATATTGGATAAAGGTAAATATTTTTAGTTGTCAGTGAGATTTCGGTGTTTGAAATTAATTCAATAAAGCTCTAAAATTCAAAATGTTGTACATTTTAAATATATGTTACAAAAAATAATGTATACAACTCGTGCATTTAAGTATAAGACTAGTTGTACAATGTACTACTAGAATAGATTCTTATAATAAAATAGACCTACATACAAAAAGCGTCTTAAAACTCTTCAAATACCTACTCTCATTGACCGTCGCACTAGATGTGACCTTTTACAAATTTAACGCATCACCAGTGGATTTCTGTTGTCCTTGGTAGTACATAGTAATGCCGGAAGTTTAATTGAGACTGTTCGAGAATCAGTTGTGAGAAAACTGATGTAACGAAGAATGTTTGTGTTTGACGGTTGTGTAGAACTGCAGTGCCTGTGGTCTGTAATATCCTGTAGCCTCCTTCTTAGAGCAAACTTTGTAGTCGTGTTGACTGCAGGTACTGCATGTCCATGCAAGGGCTGTAGGAAGCGTATCAGACGAGACGTGATGCAAAAGAAGTGAACCGATTGATGTGGGTTGCGGAGAAGATTTCCAGCAAGGGTAATGTTTTCATTTTGATGACGTTCTTCAAATATCATAGTTATGCACCGAAAAGTGTTTATGACGGACTGATGTTTAGAACTGCAGCAGTACTTGTTTGCTATGATAGTCGATACCCTATATAGCCTGGACACGCAACTTTGTAGTCGTGTTGTCCGTTACTGCGTGTCTGAGGGCTGCAGAAGGAATATCAGATGAGACATTTGATACAGATGTGAGATGAGCCAATCGATGCGTGTATTTTAAAGATAACTTTTAGGAGGCGTTGCGTCTTCTAAATGGTTGGTACATTTTGAGTTGTTTGATGTTTGATGACGTTTGATGACTATTTTTTTTTTAAAATAACGACAATCGGCGAATATTGTGTTCTTTTGTTTTTATGTGAAACCTTCGATAATTAATTTATGAATGCAAGTTTAGTTGTATCGTTTTTATTGCAGAGTTTATACAATAAAATAAGCTTCCCCACATATTATATTATATAGACCGTGGGACCAAGTTCCAAATAGCAAAACTTCAGAAGCGAATTCAATTCGAGAACGTAAATCAGGAAACAAACATTTTTTTTCACCGAAGCCTGTCGTAATGTATATTCTAAGTATGAATTATTATATTAAATGATATGATATACTTGATTGCTATTATTCAGTTACAGAAATTAATTTCATATAAAATATTCGTATCATATTTAAAAAGATTAGTTTTTTGCCTTAGTTTTATGAGGAATTGTAATTTCTTTTAATCGAAAAACGTTTTCGATTTATTTCCTCAGGTGCATATCGTTATTGAACTTAGCTACGTATTTTGGAAACATTTAGTGGGTATATATCTTTAGAACGGAACACCAAAAAATCTTATGTATTTGTGAAAACTAGATACAACCCTGTGTTTTGAAATCATTACACAATTTGCTATGTTAGGCAACTTACTCATTACTACAATACGAATTTACTTTTTATTTTAAAACAGAACCTTTCGTAACTTGAATAAGTTGTAAGAACTTAAATAAAATATTTAAAAATCATTCCGCTGTTAATAATATTTGATTAAAAATAAAACACTAATCTTATAATAAATCAAATTGAAAATGAAGAATTATATAACTAAATGTATCTACTTCAGAATTACTGTGCCATCAAAAAGAATGTCGAGTGACGAGTAATACTGATTTAGATGATATTTTTATAACATAATTATTATTTATAAAAGTGCTTCTAAATAAATGCGACAAACTTTCGGAGATGATTCCAATTTGAAAATTAAGGACGGTATTTTAAACATATAAGTACCTACTCTAATACCTCCCTGAGGAGTTACACTCTTCCATTAAAAATACAATTTGTCAAATAACAGTACTGTGAATGATATTTTTTTTCTTGGAAATTGTTGGTTTTACGAAAAAATATATATAACAACCCGTGAGGTGGGTCGTTTATTAGGACTAAAGTGCGACCCTTGAGGTCCACACGACGAACTTCCCAGATTGATAAATATTTAATAACAATAATTAAATTAGATTTTACACAGAAAAGTAATCATTTTAATCATTAAAACATAATTATTATTTATTTTTAACAATTAAAAAAAAAAAAAAAACGGCTGAACCGATTTTTATAAAATTTATGTCGGATTAAAATGACGTTAACACGCCTCGATTGACACCCTTACGAAGTCGATATAATTTTTTATTCGCGAGATATTGTATAAAATCTACTTTTTTGGAGGTTATTTGGTTAAGAAAAAAGAACGGCTGAACCGATTTTGAAAAATTTTCTTTCAGATCATATTTACGTTAATACGCGTCGATTGGCACCCCAACATAGTCGATATCATTTTCCATTCTCGAGATTTCGTCTTAGAAAGAAATGGACACATACATACGTACGTACGTACACACACACACACATACACACACAGACATCTTTCTAAAAGTAGTGTAAAAATAGTGTAGTGACCTTGAAACATAAGTTAAAAATGTTTCTAAAGGAATCAAGTTTTTTAACTCATATTTTAGGTGATTACATTCCGGTCAGTTAAAAGGTATACTAAACAATGGAATAGGGGTCGCCAGTTTCATGTCGACCCATTAATGAATTTGGTTCATTGCTTACTTTTTATAATACTGATTTATGATTGTGTATCCGACTCATCTGGATTGTTGCAAGTATGATTTTTAAACAGAAACACTCATTTGCTATTATACTTCTAAACTCATCACACTGTATAAATAGGTCATTATGAGCAATGTATAAATTATGTCACCATGAGGACAGCTCATCTATACAGGTTTGCTAAAGCGATGTCGTTTATATACGATGTTCGAGGTGTAGCTTTTGCCTGCGTCAGGTGGAACTCCACGTGGTTTATAAGTCTCTGTACTTATTTTATTGTCAGGCTAGAATTCTCCCAGACCTCCGAAATTTCAAATACGATCAGAAACGGATTCACAACTAAAATGATTCTCTTGAGAAATTTGAATTTGTTCACACATTTAACTTGCTTAATGTTCAAGATAGGACCGTGCGAAAGAGACCTAGGCCCCGGACACCATCTCTAGGAGAGGGGGGAATCCATTCGAAATTTTGTTTGATTAATGATTACGAAGAGTAAGAGTGAGGGGCACCAAATTAATTCTATGCCCCGGGCGCAATTTTTCCTTCACACGGCCCTGGTTCAAGACGAATATTAAAAAAGTAAGAATACATTTTTAGTAAATATTAATTTATGAGACTGCGATATTAGACTGTAATAATTAAATGTATTCGTACCTATATATTTTTACAGAATAATTGAAAGTTTGTACAATGTGCCTGGACCAAGACAATTATTATACATTTTCTGATTATGTTTATTGTTTCAATAATTATTTTCAGGTATAAGACGACTTGGTTTGTAGATAAAAATTAAAGTTCCAAGACAACAGGGCTGCTTGTGACAGCTATCGTTAATGTAGAGTAAAGAACAATTTTTTTGTACCTAAAAATTACATTTTTTCGTGGGAGTCCCACAAATTACGTAGGCTTAAATAATCACTGTCCTAAAATATTTAAGAATTCGGCAGGTTCATTTTCGAGAAAAAAACGAAAAAGTTTTATTAGAAAAATAATTGTACCCGACACTGGTGAATTAAATTTCATAATGTGCACTCGTTAAAGACTACTAAATACAAACCTTTTTCACTGATTATGTAACTGATATAAAATTTAGATAAAATGTATAATTTTAAAGTTAGTTTTAACCGATTGCTCATAGATAAGAGAGTTCGATTGCTCTGCCGTGATATTCATAAAACAGTGTGGCACATTTTATGACTATTGAAAAAACAGACATGGTTTTATTGCACGATGAAGTGGCGAATATTCTGCAGAAGCACGCAGACGGTTTGCTAACCGTTTTGTCATGTATCCCTGAAGCACGGACTTTTAATAAAACTGTGCAATATTTGTGAGTTTGTAAATGTGTGAATTCCATTGTTTAATAAAGTTTCCAAAGTTTTGTGTAAATTAAATATACATGTCATTGTGTTATTGCTTTAATCTATACTATTATATAAAATTCTTCGTACGTATGTATGTGAGTATGTGGATATGTTAACTGAAAATGTATTTGACGGATTTTGATGATTTTTTTAAAATGTTTCTTATGACCTCAGAAGTGCTATTGGCTATGTTTTATTCAACTTTCTTATTTAATTTTTGAGTCAATTAATCAGTTCTCTACTATACTAACAAAATGTGAAATTCCTTAGCATTTTAGTGTATTGGCGGAATCCTATTAACACCAGCCCGACTCCGCTTCGCAGGGGAGTGATTCTCGCGCGGGGGGGGGGGGTAATAAATCATAAATTCTTATCTGTGGAACTACTGAACCGATTCTAAAAATTCTTTCACTAATAGAAAGCTGTCACTCCCTGAGTGATATAGTTTATATTTTATTTTGATAAATTTCTCGCGGGGGGGAGGATAATTCCTGTGGGATAGTAATAAAATGCAACTCTGAAATTCTTTTGCATTTTAGCGTATAGGCGGAATCCTACTAGTATTATAAACACCACCAGCCCAGCTTTGTTTCGCAGAGGGAGAATTTCTCGCGGGGGGATAATAAATCATAAATCCCAATAAACGTGGGCAAAGCCACGGGTAGCGGCTAGTACATTATATTTATTAACGACAAAATTATTAACAAAAAGTATCAATAAATCGGTTCAGTGTAATTTTCTCCGCTATTTTAATTTTTATTTTCTTGCGTTTTGACAATAAAATAAGAAATTCTTTTATTTTTATTAATTAGTCAGGCATCGATTACTTTGTACCTACCTTGAATTTATAAAACAGAAATTGATACAATTTCTGTTTCCGATACAGTTTTCATAAGTGTCGGTTTAGAGGTGGTTCCGGTTTTTTTATTAAAATTTAAAACAAAATAAAATTAAATAAATAATTAAATCATAATGATTTTTCTTCAGGTAGGAAGTTTCTAAGTGACATTTTAATTTAGGATTTATAAACTCACAAAAACGGTGAAATACGCTTTAGAGCCTAGAGGAGTCAGAACTTGAAGAGAAAAAAGAGAGTGCTTCGACTAATAATGTCACTAACACCAGATGATAAAATGTGTTACTATATGTTTGTCAACCAAATATAAGGATGGTGGAATCGTCACTGTCAAAAGGTTCCGGTAAGGTAAGGGGTATTTTATTTTTTTACAAGCTTTTATTTAACTTGCAATGTATGTTAGTTAGTTTAGGTCAAATCTTTCAAGTCAATTTTGAGCGACTTCCACGTATCCGATCGATTTAAAATTTTGTACACATATGTGTTCCCGATGACAATACATTAATAAATCTTTTTTAGAAATAAATTCAACCTCTATGGGATTCAAACGGGGATGTAGGGTTTTTTTTTACTAATCAACGCCCAGGCCAAATCGCTGAAGCTAGAAACTTGAAATTTGTACAGTTGCTTCCTTTTCTGACATAAGCATCCACTAAGAAAGGATTTGTCGAAATCCAACCCCTACGGGTGTCAAAGGGGGGTAAAATTTTGAAAGACTAAAATGAACAAAATAAAATAATTGTAAAAAAATAATACTTAATAATTTTGGTTCATAATAATTATTATAAAAGCGGGGGTTGCGACTAATAAACTATCATAGAGATTATAACCCCCGCTTTTATAATAATTATGAACCAAAATTATTAAATATTATTTTTTCCTTTTTAGTACCTACATTTCAATAAAAGCTTGTCTCTAAAAAGTTTTTTTACTAATATTTTATTTTCTTCTGGTCTGAACGACTGAACGAAAAATATACACTATATTACATATTATAATACATTTGTGAGCAATCTGTAGATTACTAAAAATTAAATTATTTAACAGCTGTCAAAAACTGAGACTTCAAATTTATTTTTTCAAGACTGATTTTTCAGAGTAGCTACCTATTATAAATTTTAATAGTAAAATCAACACAATATGTTAAGAGAAAAGTATGTAGGTACCTAAATAATTTTGGTATCTATATATATTATTTATTAACAAAAAGAAAAAACTCGGGTCGCAGTGCCAAACCCTGCCGACAATATAGTGTATTTGCTAATACAGGCATTGTGGCTTTATTATGTGAACTTAAGTTTGTTTTTGTACAAAATAAAAAATTTAACCCCTTAATACATCCCTTACAATAATTAAATTTTTCTAAGTTTCAGTATACGACATGGATTTTATCAGTAAAACCAATTAAATACACCCTTCCATAAGTAAATCCGTATCAACAAACTAGTGTTTTCATAAAATTTGAAAGTCCGGTCCTGTCGGGCCGATTTTATTAAAATTTTAGCAGCACATTTTAATCTTTACTAAAGAGTTAAATTTCAATTTTGAAACGATTCTGACAAATTTTTCGGTATTTTTGGGCCCAAAAACTTTTTGGAACCCCTAAATACAACCCTCAAAATGGTCCGATCGGGCCCATTTTAAATAGGCTTCTTGCGGTAATGGGTTCCAATGTGTGTACCAAATTTCGTTTCAATCGATTAAGTCTGTCGAGAGTTATCGTGTACACACACACACACACACACACACATATATATATATAAATATATATAAACATTTTCAAAAATGGTGCCAAATTGTTCAGGAGGCTATGAAACGTCGAGAAATTTTGGTCCGACCCATAGGTCCCGCCATCCGACCGACGCCAATAGTGTATGTGCCATATTATGGAGAGGGCAGTATAGCCTAGATGGTAGCGTGCTTGGCGCCGCAACCTCTAGACTGGACTGCCGTGGGTTCGAATCCCACCTGCGCTCATGGATGTTTTGTGATGTTATTTAGTTTTAAGTTAGTTGTTATTTAGTGTAGTTGAAAGACGCTAATGACCTTAGATGTCGACGCGTCTATAATCTACAATAAATAAATAAATAAATATTATGGCAAATACACTAAAAACTGACACTTTAAACTATAACACTATTAGTGCTTATTGGTAATAACAAAGTTCAAACTTTCTTAAAATTATACCTTATATTATAGGTAGGTACTTGCCTTAGACTTATCTAAAAAATAATGCTTTAGTTAAAATACAAAAATAAATAGAATTCATGCAATTAGAAAATATTTTAGCGACTTTTCTGATGACTTGTGTTTCAGTGTATTGTGAAGATATTTATTTTTTCTAAATTCGCCGCACAATTGACCACTGATCGTTTTTCTTTCCACATTAAATCATTTCTTTTTCCAGGCATTTTTTTATCTAAATTAATATTATTAAAGACATAGTATGATATTAATAGATAATTTTTTGACTCAATATTTTTCTAACCAAAAAATTTAAATATTTTTTTTATATTATTTCCATAGCAATTTTGAATTTAAACAACAAAGGTCTATCAGAAATTCGTGTGTATTTTTACCATCCATATGAACTGAAAAAAACTTAAAAATTTGTTTGGTACTGCCAACATATTATATCACCAAATGTCACCAAAGCTGAGCAGACTGTACCTACGAAATAGACGTGTCAATTTACAATACTGTATGCTCCTAAGAATCTTTTCTCTATGTTCCTCAACGTAGATTTTAAATTTGTAGTGTCCTCTGCATAAATAAATGTGTAAAGCACGGTAAAGATATAACACATGGAATATAACTTTGCCCTCTACTTTAACAGACTGAAGTTAAATAATCGGTTTGTATCCTTGCAATGGATAAAATAAAGCTTTCTAGCTTTCTGGAGCTTTTAGTTTCACTGCTTCAGCCAACAGGTGGTAGTCTACGCTTGTATTTTTAGAGTGGTTTTCTAGTATTTAAAAAAAATCGTTTCCCTAACAATAAGTCGCATTCACAGCACTTTAACAATACGCAGTGAGATGCGAAAAAGTTTTCAGTGTAATTAAACTTAAAAATGATATTTTATTCTGCTCGAACTCCTTCTTTATTGTTGAACATTTTCGTTCGAGTCACAGTTAATACTTGTAAATATTATACACGATTGTATTCCTTATGTCAATTTACATTTTTCAGTATTTTTTAGTTATTTTAGAAATACAGTGTGTCCACAGACTCATCCTCAACATGGGGATCTCCGTTGTTATGGGAGATAGAGATTTGGTTAAATGAGACAAAATGTGCAGAATCTCCAGTACTACTACCCTGTGTAATCAAACTTTCCATATTTTGCTTGGTTCGCGACCGACAGTTGAAAAACGAGATTTACCCATTTTCGTTTTTTGTTTATAACTCGCTTATTAAGGAAGTTAGAAAAAAAATATTTTCACTTTCTTAAGGCCCTTTTTTATGAAGATTTCAAATCTCTTTTCATATTTTTATTTACTTTTATAGTTTTTGAGATACTTGCATTAACTTTGTTTTTTTAAATACACGTCAAAGATGGCCATGGCACCACTCGAAAGAGATTTTTTTCCTCTTTAATTTGATATGAGAGTTGATGGATTTATTTTCAAAAATAACAGAGTTATACGTAAAACACTGATTTTTAATAGTAGGCTATGCTAAATTAATTGATAAAACAACAGAAGGCTTAGCAAACAGTTAAAATTCGCGTTGGCTTGGTAAACGGCTGTTTTGTTTTAGCTGTCAAAGTGTAGTTTGTTGCTAATTTGTCAGTTTACTAAGTGATTTATTAAATTTACTTTTGTTATCATGGAACCATTTTGTAACAATGAAAAATTTGATATGTTATCTTGTTATATTCTATGTCACAAAAATTCGACCAGAGCTGCAGAAATGTACTTCGATCAGTATCCAGAACGAAGACAACCTCATTCGTCTATTTACAGAAACTTACGAGTAAATTTAATAAACTATGGATCATTTAAAAAGCCGTTTACTAAGTCAAAGCGAATAAGTGAAGAAGACAAAACTACTGTTTTACGATCAATTGTTGAAAATCGATTATTTTTCATTGTTACAAAATGGTTCCATGATAACAACAAAAAATTTAATAGATCACTTAGTAAACTGACAAATTAGCAACAAACTACACTTTGACAGCTAAAACAAAACAGCTGTTTACCAAGCCAACGCGAATTTCAACTGTTTGCTAAGCCTACTGTTGTTTTATCAATTAATTTAGCATAGCCTACTATTAAAAATCAGTGTTTTACGTATAACTCTGTTATTTTTGAAAATAAATCCATCAACTCTCATATCAAATTAAAGAGGAAAAAAATCTCTTTCGAGTGGTGTCATGGCCATCTTTGACGTGTATTTAAAAAAACAAAGTTAATACAAGTATCTCGAAAACTATAAAAGTAAATAAAAATATGAAAAGAGATTTGAAATCTTCATAAAAAAGGGCCTTAAGAAAGTGAAAATATTTTTTTTCTAACTTCCTTAATAAGCGAGTTATAAACAAAAAACGAAAATGGGTAAATCTCGTTTTTCAACTGTCGGTCGCGAACCAAGCAAAATATGGAAAGTTTGATTACACAGGGTAGTAGTACTGGAGATTCTGCACATTTTGTCTCATTTAACCAAATCTCTATCTCCCATAACAACGGAGATCCCCATGTTGAGGATGAGTCTGTGGACACACTGTATATAAAAAATAGGTATATAATATAATAAATAAAATACACTTCTGTGAGTCAGCGTGCACCAATTTAACTAAGAAATCTCGTACGGAATCCCCGTCTTACTTTACATTTTTGCTGACGGCTCATCCTTCTTTTGTCTTAACGTAATAATATATGGCCTCTATTACTCAGGAAGAAATAAGTTTTTAAACGGTGAAAGCATTTTTCCATTCGGTCGAAAAAATCCTCAGATTACTCGCCAATAACAAATGCCCCGTCCGGCTTCGCCCGAGTGCAGTCGATTCATTCGTTCGCTCGAATATTTATATTAATTAATACGTTATACTCATTCGCTTCGTTTGCGCGCTCAAATTTATAATTAATCAATAAATTACTCGCTATGAAAAAATTTAATTTTAGCTTTGCTTCAGTCACGATGTCCCGTTTCGTGTCAACGCACAGTTTAAGAATCATTGCTGTATGTCATTATTTTTACGCAAAACAAATGAATACGATGGTCTGAAAAGTCAAGTATACAGAGATATATTACCATAATCCAGAAAAAGAAGTTTGTTAGCATGTTTTTTTTACCAATTTCAACCTTCCAATAGATTTGAATATTGGGGAACTCAAAGCGCTCACAGCAAACATATTTAAATAATGTAAAAATCAGATTAGGACATCCGTCGCTGCCTGTTTCTTTTCCTAGAAAATAAAATAAATTCGAAAAAAAAATTAAAGGACATTATGTATAAAATACATATTATAATAAAAAAAATTCGAGTTGCTGCTAAATCCTGTAAACAAAACAATGTACCTATTTGCTAATATACATGCAATGTGGCTTTAAAATATATTATTATGTGAATTTAATTTTGTCTTTGGGCGAAATAAAAAATTTAACTCCTTAATACATCCCTTAAAATAATTAAGTTTCGTATGAGGAGAATCCTTAGAGTCGTCAAATTATCCAGATTTATCCGGGTGACTCGGTTATTTTGAATATAATATGCATTAAAAAATATATGGTGGAGGTGTCGTGATCAATAACTGTACTTCCACCACTTAATTTATCTTTATTTTCTAAATAGCTGTACTCGCGACTTTGTTCGCGCGACGTTTTGGGATTTGATCGCACGTGTAATCACTGAAATTTTAACAGCTATTAGATATTATTGTTTTTTATGAGATATTCATATTCCTAAGAAATAGTGTTTCATATGTTACAAAACTGTTTTCTGAGTTGGCGGAATAAATATTTATTTACAATAATGAAAAATACAATAACAGTAAATGCAACAACGAAATGTCAATTCTAACAATAAATAAACTTAAACGTTAATTATTGAACTAAACGAGCCACTTAAATAACACTTAACAAATAACTATACATACAAGGATTATTTATTCGTAATTATTTATGTCACTGTATTTATATCAGATTTATTTCGCTGTTCAACACAATCACAGTACAATCTACACTCACTGATTCCCGCTGATTGATCAATATTTATTTCACTGTACTGACTGATGGCGCGACTCACCATTCACTGACCGATTCAACACGACACACTCCTGTTTAAATGCCTGCGTGCGGTGTACGCTCAGTGCGTCCTCGTATCCTCTAGCGTTGTCTGGAATTTTCGATACCATTCCACGCTTTACTACTGTGACCTTTCTTTCTCGTGGTGTCTATTGGAGGCAGTGGCGTAACATCTTGGGGTTTGCTACACATAGATGAACTACAACGTTAGCGCGTTATGAAATCTATTGGCGAGTAGCAGAAATATTATTGTTTGTGCCATACATTGGTGAGTATCAGAAACATGAAGATTTTATTTTATTTCACAACAGAAACATGAAGGTTTTATTTTATTCCATGATTCATCCGGAGATATAGTTTTTTTGCCGGGATAAAACGTATCCTATATGTCGACCCAGGATAAAAGCTACCAACGTGCCAAGTTTCATTTAAATCCGTTCAGTAGTTTCCGCGTGATACGTGCACAGACAGACAGAAAAAAATTGTAAAAATGGCTGTTTTGGCCTCCATATTGATAATAATGTCCACCACGATTATAATTTTGAAAAAATATTTCATGTCCAGACATGGTCCCGTTACAATTTTATTATTATGTATAGACGTATAGATAATACTTAATATTATTATAAAAAAGAAAATTACAATTGCGTCAGTTAAAATTACATGCTTATTTCAAACAGTAACTTTTATAGCCATTAGATGTTACGTAATCTGATTCGAACCCACGCATAGCTGTAAAACATGAATCAATGAACGAGGTGCGAACTAGGCGTTCGTTTGTTCACTTTGTTTATTAGTCTAATTACGTCACGTTTAGCACGCGTTTTAAGTGCGGTATTATTAATGACGATTTTGAATTATGTTTTCTAGCAAAATTCGGAGTGCATTTAACTTTTACAATATTCTTGGTTTTATATGAGCTTTCTAATGATTCTATAAAAACCGGTCAAGTGCGAGTCGGACTCTCGCATCGAGGGTTCCGTATAATAATACAGTTCTATGTCTAATTTTCCAGTTTTGGTATGAGGACCCCCTAAATTTTTACTTTTTGTATTTTTATTATTTGTTAGGATATCCGCCGTAATAACACATATTCTGTGAAAATTTCAACCGGCTACCTGCTACGGTTAAAACAATACAGCCTTTTAAATGTAGGACAGACAGACAGATAAAAAAAATTACATTTTTTGTTTACACAATATTATTTATTACAACATTGTGTGTGGTTTTACTGTACCTACCTAGTTTCCATTAACAATTTATGTCGGTCAGAAAAGCAAAAAAATATTTTGTTTGCGGCTCCATGAGGAGCTCCTAGCACTGCTATTAGCATTGTTATTTTGGACGCGTGAAACACACCGGCAAGCAGCGGCTTGCGATTTGTGCTCGTTTATTCACTGATATGGAAGAAACGAATGTTGTGTTGCCCATAACGATCAGCACCGTCTGCTTAGATTGATATGGTCTATTCTTTGCCTTTCTAACGGCCTTCTCAAAAACCTGGCAATGTTCAACGATTCTTATATTCAACCATTATACTACAATGATATTTGGTGTATTATAAGAGTGGATTTTTTTAAAATATATATTCAGTATTCAGCGGGAAACAAGAGAGTTACTTTAAATAATATTTTAAGAGGTGAGTTTCAAAAACAATTATTTTGTTTCTGAGTGTAACAAAATATAAAAACTCGGGTCGCAGTGCAAAACTTTGTAGACAAAATCGTGTATTTGCTAAATTTGTAGCACTTTAAATATTATTATTATTTCAAAATAAAAAATTTAACGCCTTAATTTTTCTAAGTTTTAATATTCGGAATGCATTTTATCAATCCAACATCTGTACAAAATAGTAATAATAATTACATACAGCCTTCAATAAGTAATTCATATAATCATGTCGATTTCATTAAAAGTTTATGAAAACATTTTTATCATTACTAGAGGGTTAAATTTTGAGTAATTCCGCTTTTGGAAGTTGTTGTAATAGGCCCGATTTTTTTCTGTTTGTAAAAATATCTGTTACCATTCCACATTTGTTTTTAGTTTTTATTTTAAAAACAGACTAAATGCTTCAGCCAGGTTTTTTATCTATTATTTTATTAGAAATAACAAATTTCAATAAAAAGATAGTTATCAAAATCATTTTTTCTTTAAATTTTTAAATAGAAAATAAAAAAATGGGGACACTTTTAAAACTATCACATTTAAAAACTGGGGATTGTTCCTAAAATATAGCTTCTCGTATTTTGAGTAATTTAAAAAAAAATCAAAAAAGTGAAAGAAACTGACAATGGCATTTGACAGTAAAGGTTTTATCTAATCTAACACATTGTATATTATACAATTTTGTGTACGATTGTTCTCTACCTACACAACGCTAGTGTAATTTTTGCGGTCCACCGCTTACCAAAATGCGCATTCGTCCGTTGTCGACGTTGTTGGCGAGCGTCAGACCCCATTCCCCGGGTGGCTCATTACTTGCACTACAAAGTCTCACTTGAACCTGTTAGCCGGCTCGCCGGTAAGTGGTAACCGGGATACGAATTCGCATCCCCTCAACACCACTTGCAGTCTAGTTCATGCATTACGATCAAATTATACAAGTTGTTGAAAATTATGACAAATATTTCAACAGAATATTTTATATTCTGGAAGATTTCTTTATTCTATGATTTCTATTTTGAGTTCCTTTGAGTTTTAAAAAGAAAAATTGAGACAACACAATTAACTTTTTGATTTACCCAATAATAGAAAAACTTTCTCCAAAAATTTTACAAAATTTCATAAAAAAACGTACTAAAAATAAAAAATAATATTTAATTTAGATTTATAATTAAAAAAGTGTGGGTCGTAAACTCTATGATAATTTAAAGCCTTGACGTCACACACTGTTTTTTTTTTTTTTTGATCGCATCGAATGATTTATTTTAAAGTGCGATTTGTACCCGAACGAAGCTGGTCCGGTCAGCTAGTTACCATAATATTGTATTGTCATCGGAACTGCGTGTGCAAAATTTCAACTCAGTCGGTAAACGGGAAGTGGATGAAAATTCGATTACAAGATCTGATTGCTAGTTATAGGTAGCAGTGAAACTAAAATATCATAGTTTGTCATCCAGTTAACACTGATTTTTATTATATAATGAAGCTTATTTCCTCTAAGTAGGTATATGAATTTTTCATGAATAAAATGTATTTTTGTCGATGGACGTTCATTGGCTACGTATTATTTTTAAGCTACAAATTATTACAGAGTGATTTTGTGTTTTAACATGAAAGTATTACAGTTGTAAATAGAGAATTTCATTAAAAAAGACTTACAAAATGTGTTCATAAAATAAAGAAAATCTCCATTTAAGTTTAAAATCTTTGTCTGACGAAGCCATTGTGTTGTGCGAAACAATTGTTATACAATAAAATTCTTAAGTGTAACAATAAAACGTTATGTTTTATTTCATTTAAAATGTAAAATCTCAATAAATTTGTAAATATAGTTGAAATGAAAGTTGAAAATAATATATGCTATAGCTGTGCTATAGCCCATGAAATAGGTACCATTTTATAATAATTATCAAAGATATTTACTCTATCCGAGAAATCTTAATGTAATTAATGACTAATCGTAAGTTTACTTAATATAAGCTAATTTAAGTAGCAGATAAATAGGAAGGTTAACTAGAATTATAACTATAGCGTTATGTCTTTGTTGTTTGGATCATCTATTATACAGCAGTCGGTGGAAGAACTTCTTAAAACAGGATTAACATTAAAATCGCTCGCGAAACTGCAACATATAGGTAAGCATTATAAGTGATTAGCTGTATTAGAATACACGTGGAAAATAATATTTGTATGCGCATTAATCCTATAAAGCTACACTTACATTTTTGCAGGCAGAGCTGAGCAAATTACTGGCCTAATGTATTTGAAATACTAATTCTCAAATACACGTGACACGTACTTTTTATTTTAAATGTTTATATAAGAGTGTTCTTTGAGTTCTTTTTTTTAATTACATCGTAAATGTAATTGAAACATATTTCAGTTACAATAATTCAATTACCACGCAGTATTTTAATTACCTTCAAAGTAATTCCAAATTATTTAGAGCTTCTACAGTAAATTACATGATTTTATCACACGTGTACAGTACGAAATATCGTGTTTTGCAAACCAATTTAGTCTATATTATAGCTTCTCAGTCATTTAATCTGTAAGAAAACTAATAAAACGAAAGAGATAAAAATATATTTTAAAAACTAAACAAAAATTAAATTTAACTCCGAGCATTTAAAAGAGAAAGGCAAAGGTAACAAATATTAAATTTAAAAATCCCACTTCACTTAAAAATGCAGATCTTAACACGTTTGTAGTAATTGGAATACTCGGGCAATTAATTCAATTACTTCTGAAGTATTTCAAATACATGTTAGGGTATTTCAAATATTTAGATAGTACCAAGCATTTTATAATTAATTTAAAATACCATTTGCTAAATTCCCTTGTGCTAAAATACGTCTTCACAAGTGCTTAATATGCGACCTGGTCTAAAAGTGTGCTAAAATCATCAAAGGCACAATTCTGCCAAATTTTGCATCCATTTGCCGTACTACTGGAATTGTCGCGTTTTCTAATTCTTGAGAATTACTTGAACACTTCTATTGGTATGTAAATTCTTTTTTATTAGTGTTCCGTACCTCCGAACGAAACCCTATTACTGAGTTTACGATGTCTGTCCGTCCGTCCGCCTGTCACAAGGCTCTATCTTACAAACAATAAGCGGTAGCTAGTTGGAATTTTCACAGATTGTGTGTTGTTGTGGCATGAATCCAACCAAATAATAATTAGTTTTAAATAATCAATTAATTGTTAGAAATTAATTTTTTTTTATTTTACTATAACATTGACTGCAGCCGTACTTATGTACTGTAGTATAGACTCAATAGAGCGTTTAACATTATCGTTCGACTGGCTTAGTTAGTAGAGCGGTCGAATTGTAGATTATAGACGCTCGACAATAGAGCGGTCGACTGAAGATATAATGGTCCCTGGTTCGATCCCGGGTTTCAGATCGCAATATTTTTGTGTAATCATCAATTAATATTCTGTTAATATATTTTTTTTACTCTAAAAAATAATTTAATTAAATTTGATACGAAAAAATTTCGAAACACTAAAAGGAACAAAATAAATATGTAACAAAACTTTTTAAAAACAAGCTTAAATAAATAAATCTGTTAACTTATTTTTAATATTGTACGGAACCCTCGATATGCGAGTCTGACTCGCACTTGGCCGGTTTTTAATGAAACACAAAATTATCTATTAATAATTTATAAATACGATTATAATTATTGAAAACAATATTATGTCGATTTAATAATAGGAAAAAATAATATTAAGACAATTGCGTAAGAAGTATAAATTTTTATTGTCGAGAATGATAAAGGAGAACTTGTATTTTTAACAAAGTTAGAATAACTTTATACGACAGCTGTTTATTTTGTCATGACTATTATTATTCAGCTATGAATTCGATTCCAAATTATTTTCCAGGCATGTTGGGTAGAAAGCAAAGTATAATTCTAGCTAATAAGGCAATACATATGCAAAATACAGCACAGACTGACTGCAACGCCTTAGTAATATGCAATAGAGTGCAGCGCGTTGCATATTATGGGCAAACTATTCTGATTTCATTAAAATAGAACAGGTAAACTGTACTTGCGTTTCGTTTAAATACTAGGGCTAGGAAATTACTAGGGCTGGGCAATTATTGAGATAGCGAGGTTCCGTTTTAACTCGATCAAATTGTTACTTCGTTACTATGCGTCTATTCGCAAATTTATGGAGGCGGTTTCAAAGGCAGTCAGCATCAATTAAAATAAAATTCTTTGATTCAATTCTAATTATTATTTGCCAGGATTCATGCCACAACAACACACAATCTGTGAAAATTTCAACTAGCTACCTCAGCTGTTTGTGAGATAGAGCCCTGTGACAGACGGACGAACAGATAGACAGACGGACAGACATCATAGGTATACTGAGCTACGAAACCCTAAAAACGAAGTCTTTGTTACATGTATGTTACACGTAGTATATTGTTAGTTTTTTTAAATGATAAAAAATGAATCTTTTTCAATAATGTCACGTTTAGGGACAAAAAATAAATGTTTTTGATATGTCTTAAATGACTGAATCCGCCTCCAATTCGCTCCACGCATTACGGCCAAATATAATGTGTGGGTGATTTTAGCTAATTTTGGCAGAAACATTTTTTGATTCTATGCCGAACGATGTATATTAATTATCAATGGTTTTACGATCAAAACAACCATGTGGATTATGGGTAGGTATAAAGTCAAATATTCATAAATTCAGAAAATGATCAGAAAACACACAATTAGTAATCTTAGATAAGTATATTGTTTTATTCGAATTTTGGATCATAAGCTAAAAGAAAAACGACAAAGCTCTCCTCTTTTAGTGGCGTAACTAGGATTTTTTGACCTGGTTGCAAAATATTGCAAAAGCCCCCCCCCAGGCTCATGCTAGAAGCTAACGGGTTTCATCTCGGGTTTCATTAACGGCGAGATAGTATTTCGTGATTATATTGAGTATTGACCCTTCAAGAACAATGACGTAACATAATGCTGTAATCAGGAAAAATTCATATATTCAAACCTATGTCACCGTAGGGATTTTAACCCTAAACTTTCCACTATCGCAGCGGACTGAGTTAACATCACTCACACATTGACACATTTTCAAACGATCGACTTTCTCCCTTTAAAGCATTCTGTCACTGAAAAACCACTACATGCGAGAGTCAATATTCCAACACCACTGCTAGACTACAGAGAACTCAACATGTAAAGTAAACACAACAGGTGAATACAACAATGAAGTATCCATTTTTAATAATTTTAAGGTTTGAATATATGAATTTTTCCTGATGACAGCATTGTGTTACGTCATTGTTCTTACTCAGGTGTTTCATATAGTTTTAAAGCACCTAGAAAAAAGACCACTGCTATAATAGGCTAAAATAATTATAATTGAGACAATTTACTAAGAAAACGTTTTCATTTTTTACCGTGGAAATAGCCAGGCTGAATGGGCTCCATCGCACTGCGACCATTTGCGCTATGATAGTTACGCCTCTATCCTCGCCCTTAAAGTGATATGTTCATTGATGCCAGTTTGTGTGACATGTTCATTAATAGGTCTATGACATTCCGTTAGTAATAATTTCTGGGCTTGCAACATGCTTGGAGCGAGGTCTAGTGTTCACAGAAGAACTACTAGTCATTTTAATTTAACAGAAACGTTTATCCGTGTAGCACACGTGATTCCGAAAGTTCACTTTGTATCAACCCACTTGTAAATACAACGATGTTTGTGGTTAAATAAAAAGTTAGAACGAAGTACCTATTTGACTATTTGACAGGGAAATGTAAATCTGGACGAGGTTTAGTATTGTCCCAGCACTTGGATCGATTGAAACAATCAAAGACAACGCCGCAAACATTCTTTTTTTTCGTGCTTTATTTTACGGCCTGTGGGTTCTTTGATATGTACGCGATTTTTTATTCATGAAATTTATTTTAAACTAAAACATTGCTTAGTTTCCAACACTATAACAGACTATTGAACTTTATTTATTGTAGATTATAGACGCGTCGACAACTTAGGTCATTAGCGTTTTAAATACATCAAATAACATTATTCTATTAAAAATAAATGACATCACAAAACATCCATGAGCGGAGGTGGGATTCGAACCCCGGACAGTGTGATCCAAAAACCGCTACGCTAACCGTTACACCACACTGTCCTCCAGACTATTGGAAACATAATGGAGACTGTCATATTATTTTAAGATGGGTCTAGCGCTAGCCTGGTCTAGCCAATTCCCTCACGGTTAAAAATTTAATACACGCTCCTGATCGTATTTTCCATTTGAAGATATACTGTTTTTTGCGTCAAGGCCAAATTAAAAAAATCAGTTCAGAATTCAGGCTATACAACGCTCTTTTGAATATTAGATGGTTTTACGTTATTTCTACCTACTAAAAAAACTTTTCAATAATTTTAAGCTCCTGGACGCATCCTTTAAGACCAAAACGGACCATATAAAAAATAAGGTCGGGAAAATGCGAATAACTGAGGTGTTTTTTAATTTTTTGTTTTTAAAGCGACTCACAAAGCTATTTTTAGTGTTCCGTACTAAAATTGAAAAAACGGAACACTTAATGTGGCCTCACTCCGTTGTCTGTCGGTCTGTCTGTCACACGCTCCCAGAGCCAAACGGTACAAGCTATAGACTCGAAATTTGGTACATTTAAAGCTTGTTATTGCCCAAGGCTGGGGTTAAGATATGGAGAAATAATTCGGATAGTTACGGGTAATAATGGGGAGTCAAACAGGTTATGAAAAAATGAAAAAAAATCAACCCCATCGAGTGGGGTGTCTAATGAAAGCTAGGGACCGATAGAAAACAATAAATACCTATTAAAAATATTTAGTTAAACTTGCTTATGAAAAAAAATTAAAAACCGCGAAAATTGCTTGTCCAACCCCATTTATTTCTAAAGTATTAAGCGGAAAAATCTGAAATAAATTTAACAAGTGTATCATAACTTCAACATTGATGAAAATATAGACAGCATTGTGAAATTTGGTATATTTCGAAGAAATTACAGATTTTTGACACTCGCGTGAGTGTGCTATAGAAATACAACGATGTAACCATGGAAACGAAAAACATCTGTTTATAATATAAGTAAATGTCAGTTTATCTATTTTTTAAATAAAATAAGGCTTTTATATTTAAAGATTGTACGGAACACTCATTGCGCTAGGCCCGACTCGCACTTGAGCGCTTTTATTTTTTTTGTGGGCTGCATTTAAACCCCATAAAGTATATTTTATTAAAGTTATTTTATAATCAGTATATTGTGTGATATGCTAACCGAGAGGATATATTTGGTCATCAGTGAGGGAGTCCTCTTAATTTCCTTCATATTTTATTTAAAATTTTAAAATGTAAAAGTGTTATGATTCTGTTGTTATGAATCTGTTATGATTACCAATTGAAGTTTGTTATAAATTTAGAACTAAGCTTTGTTTTTAGAGTATTTCTCAACGTGTTTTTTGCTGATGATTTTCTTTCTACTTTCTACTTTCTACTCTCATTACTACTCTTAATTGAAAAAAAAAACTTTTAAGCTGTTTATTCATATTATTCATAATTATTATTTATCTGGTAAAAATATTCTAGTAGGTAATTACTCTTTTTATTTTGTTTCTAATTAATAAAATATCAACCTTGTTAATCATGTACAAACGAAATTAATGGCTTACTGTCATGACTTTGTTAATATACTTACTGGGAAGTGGAGGGTTCTGGTTCGAATACTGCCAGTAAATTTTCTCTCATAAAGAGAACCCTTTAAGAAGTTTCACAAGTAAAATTTATTTTAGGGTTCTCATATTCTAAAAAAAAAATTACCTGGTGTTTCATATACAGGGTGGACCAAGTTATAGTAGCAATAATTCACCATTCGATGGTCCATCGAAAAATAAGTAGACATGCATAATTTTATTTTTTTCCAAAACGCTTCCTAAGGGAGATACAGCCCTTCAAAGTCCAGTTTTAAAAATCAATACTGACAAGTGTCATAAATTATCTCAAAACCAAGTATCGCCTACTTTGTTGGTTATTTTCATAAGTTTTTTATTTGTTGTTTTTAATTTAATTAATGAATTATTTATTTAAATTCGTCAAACAGTAAAAAGTTTACAATTGTTGTATAAGATTCCAGACCTATTATTTTCATAGGTGGCTATTTTAGAAGTGTTCTAAACTTTCAACTCTAATTATCTCATAAACGAAGCCTCAAATCGAAATTTCGCAAGAGTGACTCTTTTTTTCTAAATTGAACAGGGAATTCGAAAAAAATGTTATTCTTTAAAAATACCCAGTGGCGCAGAAAATAGGGCGGGAAAAGTGAAACAACCCTCCTGTATCTACGCCACTTGACAATTTTGGCAAAAGTTACTTACGTCAAGTAATGAATATCTATTGTATAAATACTTGTACCAAATTTGGTCAAAAACGCATTAATGACCTGAGAGTTAGGACAAAAAAAAGAATTTTAAAACTGAACTTTGAAGGGGTGTATCTCCCTTAGGAAGCGTTTTTGGAAAAAAATAAAATTATACATGTCGACTTATTTTTCGATGGACCATCGAATGGTGAATTATTGCTACTATAACCTGGTCCACCCTGTATAAGTAATTTATTTTATAAGCGACTAAAGTGAAAGCAAATAAATAAAGAAATATATAAAATATTGTTTTCTGAATTCATGATTTAAAAATATTAATCTTATATTTAATAAAGAAGAAAAACACGTTTTACGATTTCTACATACTGCTGTAATTTTTATTACGAATAATATTCTCTTTATTTATTCCTCCTTTAATAGGTGTTGTGTGCATTGTCATCTGATAGTTCTATTAATAAACTATAATTAACGTCGCACCCTACTTTTATATCAATGAATGTCTTTTCGAGAGCTGCCATGCAGTGAAATAATTCTGTTTAAAAAAGTTTGGAATAATTTAAGATAATATATTTTTAATGTTTTAGGTCACAATACAAATAAAAAATCGGCCAAGTGCAAACTAAACAGAGGGTTCCGTACTAATATAATGGATTAAATAGGACCTGATAGCGACTTATTAATGTTCGATTTTTGAGGTGCTTATCTTAAAAATCACTGGCTCGATTTTGATTAACTTATTTGTTGTTAATCATAAAGGCTACATCTGTACCCATGTTTCCAAATGCGACCAGGAGACACCAAAATTTGAGAGCTCCTCACGTCGTCATTTTGAACGGAAAAAGTAAAAACTTCTACTCGATGAGACCTATTCATAGACATCCTACAAGGCTTTATTCGAAAATTTAAATTTTTTTACACATTATTCAACATCCGGGAGCTCCTTAAATATAAATAAAAAATGCAATTATAAATAAAAAGTGCAGCTCGAAAAATTGATTAAAAAAACCAAAAGAATACAAAAATCAAAAATATAGTGCATAAAAATTATTTCAAACTTTTTATGAAAAATTTATATCATTATGTGATGGAAGATAAAAGTTACCTTGATATTAATTAATTTACATTTTTATTCGATTTATGATTAGCATTGTTCAAATAAAATACTAAAAAACATATAGGTATAATTATCGAGTAGTATCTTAATCTACATAATATAGAATAATGCAATTATCGATCCGACATTTTATGTAAGTAGATATTATTCAACGATTCCATCGTTGAAAAATACGCTGATGACCTCAGCTGTTGAGCGTCTATAATCTATAATCTAATCTACCTATCTATCTGTAATTGTAAATTTATTGCAGTCGGTTGTACTTGTAAGGTACACTGTATATTATGTAGTATATATACTATATCTACAGGGTGTTTCACGCGGAGTTATTTCGGGAGCTGGTAGAGTGAGTCATTTTAAGCAAACTAAGGTGCGGTTTTATGAGACCACGGTGCAAGTGAAACTTTATTGCCATAACCCTAGACACTTTTAACCCGAAATCGCCGAAAGTATATAATTTTGTTTACGTGGTTTTGGTAATGTAATTTGAACCCTGATCTGTATGGAGAATGGAGATGCAAATGTAAGAATCCAAAGTCTATCATTGGACGTATAATATATTATAAGTAGCTATGAACATAACCGTCGCTGCTTTTCGATGAGTACTGGTCTGGTCGACTACAATCACACTTGTATGCAGTCCTACAATATAATTATGAACATAACACGTATTGACTCCTATATTGGAAAGTTAGTCCGAGTTGTGTCGGACCGTTAAAAATAGATTGCAGATTATAGACGCTTAAGAGCTGAGATCATCAGCGTCTATTAGATTGTTTAAATTTATATTTTACACAGTGTACTGTGAGGTCAATGATGAATGACTATGCATCCAGAAATATTCCATACGATTTTGTTGGACAATGAAAAATTATATACCTATATTATAGAGATATCGATGAGCTATTTGCACAATGTTTTTAAGTTATTATTGTTTGCTAACAAAATTTCATGATTTGTTTTTTAAAAAACTATTTATAATAAATTTTATATTTATATTTATAATTATTTATAATTTATAATTTTATATTTATATTTATAATAACTTTTAATAATATCGGACTTTAACAACTGGAACACTTAATTATAGAGAGTAAAATATTGACTTTCAAAATGAAATTTATTTAATGATTGTGTCCATAGTACGCATTGAAATCATTATAATGTATATTATATAGTTTTTCATTGGCCATCAAAATCGTATGGAGTGTTTCTGAATGTATGTCATTCATTGACCTCACTGTATATTGCATATACGAAATTTTTTATATCAGTGAACGATCTATAATAAACATTATTATTATTTTGACCTTAAAAACAAAAGGAAGTACTGTAGCTTTATTTTTTAAGAGGTTGGCAACAAAAAAAAATGTGCAGCATAGAGAGGTGTCTAGACAAATGAGTCACGCAACGAGAATTAAAATGTTATTGGTGTCAGTTTTATAAGTTGATTAAAATTAAAATTCTCATTCCGTGTGTGAATTAAAGGATATATACAGGTTAACCTAGATTATTGTTTAGTCTACATTTCTCTTTTAATCATGAAAGGAGGAAAGTGTCTTTGTTGTTTATTAAATAGACCTTTAAAATTTTTAAGATTTTTCGGTCTCTGTCCTATTAGCTGGTCTCACAACTCCGATATATCGAAAAATTGTGAATATAATATGTCTGTGGGATGGACTGCTTATTCTTTCTTTGTTGGTGCAATCGAGTATCTGGCATTGGGTCATGTCAATGTACCAGAAATATTCTGTGGATCCATATTCAAATTTCAAAAATTATTATACAAAATATTAATGAAGACAACACCAGCTTTGTCTTTGTTTTTAATTATTATTTGTGCTAATCGTGCTCGGCATATAGCGAACTCGTTAAATAAACTACAAATATTGGTTCGACCATTTCTTCGATGCAATTTATCTGATTGCTCTTTTCGAAACAGTACTAATTTTTATATGAAGTTTTTTTTCATTTCTATAGCCATTCAAATGTTTTTGGAGTTTTATATAATCTTTATTCATGAATATCATATCAGAGGTATATTAAGACTATTCATAATTATCTCATTTAGTATTCCTTTGTCAATTTATCTTGGCTGTAGTTTTTGTTGTTTGTTTTTTATCAATTTGCTTACCTGTTACAAATCGTTGTTAGTGAATACGATTTCTTATGGCACACATTTTACAAACCATCAATTTTCTACAGTGAAAGATTTAAAAAAAATAAAAAATTGTAATGAAGATCATTATTCATTACCTGTTGTCGATTTTGCCTCAAAATCTGAGAAATTGGATTATCTTAGAATATTACACGAAAAAATTTGCATGGCATTCAATGCTTTTAATAATGCATTTGCACCAATATTGTTGATACATTTAGCAATGATTCTAATTATTATGGTACTCTACGTATATTGCATTGTTGTTCTACACAAAACTTCTCCAAATTATAAATTTTTCGATCAGAAATTAACGATTCTTATGGTGTGTTATTCCTTCGGTTTTTTACATATTTCTGGAATCATTATTTATTTGAGATTTGGATCTAAACTTGTGTCGATGGTAAGAAATAACTAATATTTTAGCATCTATTATTTTCGATAATGGCTTCAGATGTTGAGTTTCTATCTAAAAGTCATTTAGTTTTACATTTCAATTTCAATGGCGACCGCCAGCCAGTGTTTCCTTTTAAATATTTACTTTTTCATAATTTTTAAAGTTATATTTCTTTTGGTGCGTTATGGAAAAATGATGAGAGTGAATTTTTAGGATTTAACAGCATGAAACTAGTCGAAAGTAACATGATGAAGCTAGTCGTTAGAAACTAGAGTCGTTACATCAGTCACAATGTGACAAGAGCGTTTTCAGTTTTGAATAACATTAATAAAAGTAATTACTATACAAACGCTCGTTTATGCCGCTTTTGTTAAATATGAATTCGTACTACAACATCTGTACTGTTTATACTATTATTTTTCATGATTATAATAGCCTATTATATAGCACAGCTACGAAAGACGTACCGTGGCTAAACGGTAGCACCGTCGCGTCATACGTAATAGGTCCCGGGTTCAAATCTCAACACAAACATTTTTTTTTAATAAATAATTAGATATAAATATAAAAAATAAATATATTTACTAAATTAATAATTTATTAAATTAAATCAATTTATTAATTAATACCTTTATTTTATTTTTTTATCGTCTTTTTTACAAACGTTTAGTACTGGCACGCGGGATAAAATTTTTGGAGTTATTTTTGTTTTGTTACGTAAAAGCAGTATAACTTCTGACGTGCGTACATAGTACACACCCTCTCTTTGTTTTCATATTTTTGTGCTTTCATTTGTTCAATAAGAATTTTGCCTTTAAATAAAAATATTTTGAACTTTGTTTTAAATTTTATCATGCATATAAACTGAAAAAAAGATTGCATGCTGCCAACAGTCCATTACTTCGTGTAAATAATTATGGAATTTTGAATTACAGAATTTAATTGATATAAAAAAGTTACTACATAATATGAAATAACATTTTAGATTTTTTTTATTTTTAGAATAACAGACTGAATTCAGTTCTTCTTCATCATTCAACAATTACAGACAATTTGGAAGAATTGAAACAATATAAATTTTTTATGGATAAGTTACATTTTTCACCGTTATGTCTTGATGCAATTTGTTACACTATTGATTTACCGTTAATAGCTTCGGTATAAATATTTTTCTGTGTAGTATATCATGTAATTATTTTTTAATGTGACAAAACATAATTTAGAACATTCTTTGCAGATTTTTGGAAATCTTATAACATATTTGCTTGTGGCGTTACAATTCCATTTATCTAATGAACCATAAATATCCTCGTACAACTATTTAATAAAGATATGAACGTTTATAATACAATTCACATCAGAATTTTTAGTGATACGTGCAAGGTTATCAATATTCTAAATTAAACCTATAGAGTAAAACATATTCATATAGACATATTATAGAAAATAATTCTAAACAAGTATCTAACAAATTCGATATACGATAAAAACATTTTTTGATCTTTAACAGGTTTCAACTTGATCCCCACAAGGGGTGATCGTAGGATGTGGCCAGGAGGGTCGTTTCAGTATCTGGAGGCCCTGAAGTATAGACAAGCGTTTCTCAGCCTTTGAGTCGCGACCCAATATTGGATCACGAAGGAAGTGATAAAATACCGAAATGAAAACAAAAAAAAATGTCTTTTACAGGAATTTCGAAAATTTATGGGGTTTTGAACTTTAATTTTACATTCATACCTTAAATAAAATTCTAAATAATTTTTTTATAATTTTTTGTTGCATTTAGTACAGAATTGTAATCTTACTTGAAATGAAAACACTTCGGAAATTAACAAAAGAGGTCAAAATATAAAAAATTACATTTAAATTATAAATTATTTGTCCATTGTATTATAAGTTGATCTGAATAGATACTTAGTACATATTACAGTATCATTTTCGTATTATGTTACCTTTTTTAAATTTATAATATAAAATAAAAGATTGGGTCGCAGTACAGTCGAACTGAGAACCTCCTCATTTTTTTGAAGTCTGTTAAAAATATGTTGAGTCGCGCGTCAAAAAGGTTGAGAAACGCTGATATAGACAACGACGAGCTTCCATTAACTACAGCCCGATTCGATTTTTAGTATTTAAATAGATATTACTAATTTTCTTAAAAATCTTGTTTGAAGTTTACTTTAGGAGAACGGGATACAAGTTAAAAAAAAATTTATTTGCTAAATTATTTAAAATCCAACGTTTTAACACTAATTGTGTCGTGTTCAGGACCTGAGAAATGCACAATTAGTATTGAAACGGGAGTCATTAAAAAGTTCAGCAAATAAATAGATATTTACCGTATTTATGATAAAAAATAGTAAGAAATTTAAATTATGATTTGGTACTAAAGTTCATTCTGAAATAGTGTATAGTAATAAATCATTGTTTTAGTTAGACAGATTCCATTGGTACCATAGACATAGCCTTCTTTTAACGGTCTTAAAGTTTATTGGTTATTAAGTCTTTACCCGAATTTGGGAACCATATTAATTCTAGGGAAGGTATCACTGGAATCTCTAAAAAAATATTATTTATTATTCTACACTAGTTCAGGATGAATTATAGGTCCAATTAATGGCCTTAAAAAATAAATAATCGAAGGAAACCTTCCTTCAATTATTAACATATTTTATTGGCTCAACACTACTATACACTTAACAAATAAAGAATATTATTGTAATCTTTATTACTTGCTTTTATTAAAATGTAACTTTCTGAGACATAAATAATAATATGTGTAATATTGATTATTCTTTTATATAATAAATTGTTTTACATGTCTCTAAAGACTAATTTAGTGCGCAGTTCATTTAAAAAAGGGAAAATAATTTAATATTGAAACATTCTAGTTATATTAACTCTCTACTTCGTTTAGTAACGAGACGAAATTAAAAATATTTAAAGGAGTCTGTAATTTTTCCACTTCCCAAAGTTGAATATTTTGAACTACTGATCGTAAACATCGAATATCGTACGATTATTTAAAAATGATCGAATTAAAAAAACGACGTGATTGTTTCTGTACAGTGGCTAAAGATTTATTTCATATATCAAGATTATTTGGAATGTTGCCGATACAATGGACGCATATAAATCGAACAAATCGATGTTTCTTCGAAATATCATATCGTTGGGTAGCCTATTCATTGTTGTTATGTGTTGTATGCATTTTTGCTTGTGTTCAACAAATGCCGAAAATATTGATGGATCCAGAACACAAATTACAATTATATATATTATTACTTATAGATTATATTAATCCGTTGTTTGATATACTTTTGATAATAGTTGCAATATTAAGTTCAAGACAGATAACAATCGTTTTCAATTCCATTCAACCGTTACTGAAACGAGACGTATTTTGTGAAGCGGCCGTTAAAAATTTATGCAAAATAGGAACGATGTCGTGGATTAACTTCGTCATTATTTTACTGTTCCAATTTATCTTATTTTCGATATTTATAATGTTTCAAGATATGTCACCTTTACACTTACTACGATATTTGGAAATGATTACAGTGACTATACCACTTTCGGTTTACATTCAAATTTACTTAATGTGCAGTTTATTTTATAGTTTGTTTAACTGTTTCGAGTCATTAACACGAAACGTTTTACAGTCAAAAATTATTGTTGTAAACGACGTTACAAAAATTGCATTTGGATTTGTAAATTTACAATATTGTAACGGTAATCATCAACCATTGCTCTTTCAAATGAATTTGGCTGAAAAGTTGAACTACCTTAGAGCAGTACATGAGGAGATATGCGAAAGGTATTATAATTTTGGACAAGCTATTTCTCTCATTCTGTTATTGCATCAATGCGTTATACTAAGTACAAACGTGGTCTTTGCATATTTCATTGTACTTATGTATCAAGTTAAATCGGGCCACGATCCTGAAAAATATATAATGTTAGTCGTCGTACATTCATTTATGATAATGCATACTTATGGAGTTTCAACATTATTGAATTGCGGAACTTTCGTACGTCAAACTGTGAGTACCTACAACAAATACATAAATGTTACTTTTTTGAAAAACCCATATTTAACTGTTAGCTTATTTAGAAGTTCTGCTTCTGCAGTCTAACTGGTGGTATCTGCATTGGGCACAGCGGCACATTATATTAGAGAAAAGTACCCTAAAGCGGGAGTATAGGCTTCTACCACTCTGTAGCCCAGCTAGGCTTGCCAGATGGCCCGGAAATCAGGGACTGTCCCGGAATTTTGCGTCTTGTCCCGTGTCCAGTAATTAGACTTTATTGTCCCGGATTCCGAACACCTACTAGTTTTTTTTCACAAAGTTATGAGTATAGCTAATGTTGACACGCACGGCACCAAAAAAAATGGCAATATCTAGTGACAAATATTTAAAAAAATAGTCTGGTAGGAGTTTTATAAGCCAAGGAAAGATTTTTTATTTTTGTTATAACTCGTGTTGATTTTCTACCAAAGTTTACCTAATCAATAAGCCATAAGGAGATGCTCAATTTTTGTTTTCAATTTATTTATGTTTCATATTAGCTAGCGTTAATTACTTAATTACCAATGTTTAATTTAATTAATAAGAAAAAATGTGTTAACGTTTTTCAAAGT
Source organism: Mongoloraphidia duomilia (assembly GCA_039654895.1). Lineage (NCBI taxonomy): Eukaryota > Metazoa > Arthropoda > Insecta > Raphidioptera > Raphidiidae > Mongoloraphidia > Mongoloraphidia duomilia. The sequence continues at coordinate 38,155,917 of CM077520.1, read as the reverse complement.
TTTTTACGTTATATGATATAAATGCATGTTGATTGTTTACCAAAGTTTGTATTAATCAATAAGTAAAAGCGAGGTGCTCAATTTTGGTTATGTTTTTTAATATTATAGAAATACATAATATGTATTGAGATTTGAAGTAGATAGATAACTGTTGTCTGAAATAAAAGTTAATCAGTGTAAATATTTGAAAATAACTTCTTTTCCCTTTAAAAAATACAACAAGTAAACACATTATCGAGGCTTAATTAAATACCTATTTATTTTCATATATTTACAACTACCGCTTTACCCCTACCCCGTTACCCTAGAATTGTTCCGGAAATGATAACCCCGTATCTGGCAACCCTAAGCCCAGTCCACACGTCGCCCCGCTTCACTTGTTGCTTATCAATCCGCCGTTACGTGTTTTGACAGTGGAAAAAGCTTTTCATTAGTGACGAACGAGTTCTAAAATTGAAGGTCGTATCCAAAACGGTTCTCCCAATATGACGATTAGAATGTGTAAGTTGTGCTACTTGGACACACTGGCAGCCGGCGATAGCAACCGCTTTGGCATGGCAGACGGTTGTTTTTGTGATCTACAGAGGTTGAACTTTCATATGCAATTTAATTTTTTTTATCAGCAATGATCCTGAATTTATGTCACTTTCACAAATCGATAGGGACGGAACGCAACCACTTAGAGTCAACTGACCAGAGTTACATTATGTGCTGGGTATCCTCTATCCAAAACGGTGCATCAGCACTATGACGTATGAAAATCATCACTGGCAGCCGTATTATAAATTGTTTTCGAAATTATTTCCAAATAATAGCTGTTTCTTATGAAAAAAATTAAGGTCGTATTTTTTACATAACAATATACAACTTTAGCAATGAAAAATATTAACACACTAGCGGCCCCATCCGGCTTCGCCCGGGTGCAATACACTACTCACTCGCTTCGCTCGTTCGCATGAATATTATAAATACACTACTCACTCGCTTCGCTCGTTCGCTTGAATATTATAACTACATTACTCACTTGCTTTGCTCGTTCGCTATATTTATAAACCTTCCGTGAAAAATTATCTAACTGATGGTGAAAACCGCATAAAATCCGCTCCGTGGTTTAGGAATTACATTACTCACTCGCAACGCTCGTTCGCTATATGTATATATAAGCCTTCCGGGAACAATTCCGTCATACATGATTTTTGGTTTACGCAGCGCACGCAACGGAAGCTCTCAAAAGGAATAATTTTTCCCGTTTTTGCAACATTTTTCATTGGTGCTCCGCTCCTATTGGTCGTAGCGTGATATTATTAAGCTTATAGCCTTCCTCGATAAATGGGCTATCTAACAAAAAAAAAATTTCAAATCGGACTGGTAGTTCCTGAGATTAGCGCGTTCAACCAAACAAATAGATATAGATAGATTGAAATTTGAAAAACAGGAAAAAAATCATGAAAACGGAAAATTCGCTCTTCTAGTCCTTCGAACTTTGCAATTACAGACTAAGTTACAATTTGGTTTATTTTTATTAAAGTTATTAACTTCTGTATAAATCATTAAAAACATGACTCTCTCATGATGTGGACTTTGTAGGCGCGTTACTATATATACGAACACATCGATCGATGCCCAGTAATGCTTCTATTGTACAAAGTGCAGAATCCATCAATTTTATAATATTAGTTTAGATATGTTTTTTTTAGACAATACGCCTTCAAGACACTCTTTTAGCGCATTCATCGCAAACTACAAATATTGAAGAACAACGGCAGATCAAACTGTTTTTGCATAAATTACACTTTACGCCAGTGAAACTTAATGCTGTTTGTTTTGATTTTGAAATTAGTGTTATCGCATCGGTAATTATACAAATTTTTATTAATTTTAATTGTCTAATAAATAATTGAGACTAAAAATATATTGTTGTTTTAGATCGCAGCAAATTTTTTAACATACTTTCTGGTTGCACTGCAGTTTAAAATAAATTATTGAAAACAGATTTAGTACATTCTTGAACTATGTAATAGTTTTTCTACATGTTGATTATAATGAGGTCACGATTGGTGGTTCATGCATACCAAAGTATTCATGGAATGTATCGTCCTGTCTCCCGTGGACATTTTAATTACTAAAAAGGTTACCGTTTGCCTTTGTGAAATTGTTACAGATTCCGCCTTTGTAAATTTTCTACAAAATATGTCTTATACATTTTTTCTCTAAATTGAATAGTTTCGATGCAGCAGCTGGGCGAAGTGTCGCATTATTGACAAATTTGGGAAAATGCAATAAATCATAATTAATTTGTCACTAATGCTAGACTTCGCTCAGCTGCTGCAACGAAACTATTCAATTTGCCGTATAAAGCACCCGAAGCAATACCTATATTACAAAGAAACTGTTTTGGCGCCAATTTTCCAATACGGCGGCCCCAACATATCACAAGGCCAAACGGTAACCCTTTTAGTAATTAAAATGTCCATAGGCGACAGGACAATTAGTATGACCACTTGATTGCAATCATTAACGTACTTAGAATAATGTTTTTCGGTCATTCTATATCCAGTGTCGTCATGAACAATTCTGTGATTTAGTTAAAAGTGACGTTAATCGTAGAATAATCATTTATGAATAGCATAATATGTCATAGGTATACATTTCAGTCGATATTAAAATGTTCACATGACAGCATAATAGGGTAAAGGCATTAGTAATCGACTAGAATTTTCTTGATTCTATTTTTTTTATATTAAAATAGTTTTTCTTAAATCTGTTCGGTTTCTTTTTTGATCCAAATAGCAAAGCCTTATTTCTGAGTTGCAGCAATCGATTCTCAATTACTTCTGGCTTATGACAATCGCGAGCTTTTAAGTCTTTTAATTAGTTCTTATCAAAGCCAAACAATTTAAAATTAAAGATTAAAAATTGTGTTTATTTATATGTTAAGTGAGTTAGGGAATTTATTGATATCGTTTAAGCTCTTAATTTCGATATATATTTTTTAGCTCTAGTTTTTTTTTTTATTTGTGGTGGTGCTAACTTTTGCTGAAGCTAGCAACTCTACATATTTTAGCGAAAGGTTAAAGAGCCCTTTTAAAGTAAATTAGGGGCCTTAAATAAGCCTTTAATTCTCATAATGAAAAATCTTGATCTAGCTAAGTGGCTAATATTGGAGACGCTCGGAAGTCTAGCTATTACATAATACTAATAACGATGGCGTAGTTACACGCAATTCACTTGCAAATAAAGTAATAATATATTTTAATTTTTCTCCGCATCGTGGAGTATATTATCAGTAAAAATAAGAAACTAGGTATTAAAATAAGTAATAAAATTATAAATTTCGTTGTAATATAATTTGTTATATTGTAAAGATCTCTTTTGTTAGCTATGAATATAATTTAATGTGATCGTTCACTGATAGGTTAGGTAGTTAGAAACCGGTGCCTTTACCCTACATTGTCTTCATATTCTGTGCACCGGGTTTCTATGTGTGAAGTTTGTTTAAAATTAATGATTGCTGTTTTATAACTCGTGAAGACAGTAAGGTATTTTAATTTTTTGAATAAAAAATACCTGAGTGAATTGTATAAACCTTCATTGGGAATATACCAATATGATGTGAATGTGATTACAAATTATTTATTTCTAGAGGCCAAGTTTTACATAAGTGATAAGTACATAGCAAATTACTTAGGTATATAATAATATCTTTACATACGTAATGTTATGTGTATAGCTGTAAACTCATCAAATATTGTGGTCACTTTGTAAAAACAGAAAAATTCGACTGATGACCAGTCCTATACTTCCCACCTAGTAAATATTTGCAAAAAATAAACACTCTTTTTTTTTATTCTTTGACTAGGCCCAAATAACCTTAGCTGTTGGTGGTCTTTAAAACACAATTTAATTTTTATTCTTTGAAAAAAGCATGGCCCTCTTTTTTGTTTGGTGATCTATTGATGGCTAGCTTAATATAGCAAAAATCATGGTTACCTTGATTTACGTACAATTTTTATTTTTTTTAGTAAAATATTTTTTTTCTCGAAAACTATACATTTTAGAGAAAAAAAATATTTACATTTTTTTCATATTATAACATCTAGAATTCATTTATATTTTTTTTTACCTATGTTAATACGTGACATTGAGGACGTTTTTTTGAATATCTCAGGATCCACTGAACCGATTTGACTCAAAATCTAATCAGATCTAAGTTAAAGGCTGATAAACACAATAGAACAATCGGCATGCCCGTATGTTGTTCCGTTCTTAAGATATCGAAGGCGAAAAATTGACCACATACACACACACACACATACACACATACACACACACATACAGACATCAGTCAGAAAATGATCTTAAACGATTGCTAGGGTCTCAAAACGTGAAAATCTGTTAAAATCTCGAAATATTGTTTTCGGACTGAATCCATTACTTCCCTACCATAGTAGAGGTGGGAAGTAAAATACAATTATCTTGAACGAAAATATGTAAACAAAGATAAATGTTAGTCAAAAGTCTCCCCTCACTGTAATATATTATATTTTGATTGACAATTGGAACTTTTTTGAAAAGCTTTTATGATAATTAAAATATTTCTTCTTGACAAATGGTAACTTATTAGTAATATACTTTTTTCCTCAAATCAAACATCACACAAAAGCGCTTTCTATCAGGTGTATAAAGAATTAAATCAAGTATAACATTTTGACTCCAGCTTTTAAGAGAAAATATAGAAAATTGAATATTTTACAGTATTATAAATATTTTTTTATTATTTACGGGTGATTGTTAAAAATATATAAAGTTGCTAAGAAAATGATGAATACATTATTCAAGTGGCTTTTTGTTGTTAAAAGAAACAATCGATTGCATTTGTTTGAAGCATTAAAACCAGTATTATTCATAAATAAAATGTTGGCTCAGCCGACATTTATATGCGAGCGCAATAATTTCGGTTGCCAATTTGTAATAGTAAACTTTACTGGTGCTAATTCATTTCTGATGACTTTAAATATTGTCATAATTTTAATCGGATTATGTCTTTCACTTCGTGAGCAATATTATAAGCCAAGAACTATTGTAGCAATGATTTTTGTTGTCTCCAGAGACACAACGCTCATCACTGTAATATTAAATATATACCTAAATACCCGAAATCGCCATAAAATAATCAAAATATACAATAATTTTTTAAAAGTTGATCAACATTTAAGGAAATTTGAACTTTTTATAAATTATAACCCTGTGACAGCATTAATGTATTTACATGTCGTTTTGGCGATTATCACTTTTGGTTTTGGTATTTTTAATCAATTCAATTCTAATGAATTTAGTTATTTTCGTTTAGTTTCTAAAATATTTGGATATTGCTTGCCACAGCTTCACAAAATTGAAATAATGTTACTTTTTACAATAAATACTACATTAATTAAACAGCAAATGTCAGCACTAAACAATGACTTGGAAAATATTGTAAAAGGAAGTAATAACATTAAAAATTATGGTAAGTAATTATTGATTTGAAACTTTCTCGATGGTATTATGTTTTAATTGTCATGATTTTTCGGATTTCGAGAACAGTGTGGTGTAACGGTTAGCATAGCAGGTCTTTGGACCACACTGTCGTGGGTTCGAATCCCACCTCCGCTCATGGATGTTTTGTGATGTCATTTAGTTTTAAGTTATTTATTATTTGATTTGATATAACTAAAAGACGCTAATGACGTACTGTCGACGCGTCTATAATCTACAATAAAATATAAATTTTTCAAATTTCAATTGTGCGAGCTTGAAGAAATAAATTGAAATGGATGTCGGGTATTCATGTAAAAGTATATTACACGAGTGAAATCCGAAAAAATATGATAGCTAAATTTTGTAATTAATATTGATTGATGCTTAGCCCTAAATTTTAGGATAATTAAAATTATTGTTTTGTTGTACCTACTTCTTGAATTTCTGCCAACGTTTCGAAATATACAATTTAGTCATCAGTAACATAATTAATATTCAATGCATCCCAATTTTTAGAAGAAAAAAATTATAAATTGCCGTTGGGCAATAAAAAAGTACTAATTATTGAGTTAATTATTATTTAACAAAAATAAAAAAGAAGTGGTTTGCATATACATAGTCATTATACTACATTTAAAACTGTAATCGAGCCTGAAAAAGAATTACAAGGCTGTGGCATATGGACGGAATGACATGACGAAATTATACGGGTTCCTAGTTTCTACGGAACCCCAAAACGAGTACAGTGTTTTACCATTCCAACTCCACAAGTGGGAAGTGGTTTATAATTTAGATCAAAATTCAATTTTCAAAATTTTGAAAATTGAATTTCCAAAAATATGTTTTTTGGATTCGGGAAATTCCCCGAATCCAAAAAACATATTTTTGGAAAAAGTCTGTTCGCCTGTTAGTTTGTGAGCAAGTTACAGATCAAATGGCTAAGCGGATCGAAAGCAAATTTTGGTAGGATGGTTGACATGTAAAAAGGAAGAGCCCTTTTGTTTTTTTATAACGTTGTTTTTTCTATGTATATTTTTTATAACGGTTTATTATTCTATTCGTTTTTGCAATTAAGTTTTGGAAAAAAAACATTATTTCTAAACCATATTATAGTTTCGTAAATATTTTGAAAATAAAAAAAATCAGCTGTTCTTTTGTTCTCAAGTAATTAATCTGTGAAAAAGATATGACTTATCTGACAAGCATGCTTAGGTTAATTTTTACGTGTGAAACATATGTAATAACGGGAACGAAAAGCAAATAATATAATATAAATATTTAATACTAGCAGTTACCCGCATTATCGTACACGTTAACAGAAATTTTATTTTATCTATTATAATTATTATGTCAAATGTCAGTATTTTTGAAGTTGGCATAGTCCCGCGTCCAATTGGTTGGAATTTCTATTATAAGATCTAAAAATTTATACTTGTGAGAATAACGTTTAATACAATAGAAGTCCTAATAGTTTTCTTTAGTTAATTAGTGTAGGACAGCGGTTCCTAATCTTTTTCAGCCGCGAACCCCAAAGGAAATCAAGCATAATGCCAAGGACCCCTGAGTGAAAAAAAGGTGCAATTTTCGGACAATATTATATTTTAGTATTCCTTCATTAAATTAAAAAACAAAAAACAAGCGTAATAATTACGAGATGTTTGGCGTAGGTAATTTATTTATTTTTGTTAATGCTCTAAGTAAGATAGATGCATATGGGACCGCGGACCACCAAACATATGCTCGCGGACCCCCAGGGGTCCGCGGACCACAGATTAGGAAACAATGGTGTAGGAAACACCAATGAATTGGCATACAAACATATTTTGAAGTGACGATGTTATTAAAAAAATAGAATTAGAAAGTAAAGCTACATAATATTTCAAGTTTATAAATTTAAAAAAACTCGGGTCGCAGTGCCAAAACCCTGCCGACAATATAGTGTATTTGCTAATATAGGCCTTGTGGCTTTATTATGTGAACTTAAGTTTGTTTTTGGACAAAATGAAAAATTTAACCCCTTAATACATCCCTTAAAATAATATTTTTTTTTCTAATTTCAATATTATTATCAATGCAACCTCTGTACCAAATTAAATACACCCGTCAGCAAATAAATTACTATCCGTAAACTAGTGTTTTCATAAAACTTATAAGTCCGGTCCTGTCGCGTCGATTTTGTTAAAATTTTAGCAACACATTTTAATCCCTACTAAAGGGTTAAATTCCAATTTTGAAACAATTCTGAGATTTTTTTCGGTATTTTTGGGCCCAAAAACTTTTTTCAACCCCTACAAACTACCCTTAAGATGGTCCGATTGGGCCCATTTTAAATAGGTTCTGTGCGGTGATGGATTCCAACGTGTCTACCAAATTACGTTCAAATCAATTAAGTCTTTCGAGAGTTATGCCAAAAATGGTGCCAAATTGTTCAGGAGGCTATGAAACGTCGAGAAATTTTGGTCCGACCCCTAGGTCCCGCCATCCGACCGACGCCAATAGTGTATGTGCCATATGGAAAATTCACTAATTAATTAACATGTCAAAATTTATTTATTTTTGTCGATTCAATCGCCTCCTGAAAAGCATCTATACCTATCGGCTAACCCCGTATAAATTAGCCTTAAATAACTGCTATTCTACTGCTCAATTTACAAAATGAGTATTCCTGCCTATCCTTACGAGCTGTCTCTGCAAGATAATATACAAGAAGTTAATAATTGTGTCCATATTTTTATAAATACGAAACGTTGCTCATATGACTTAGTAGTGTTTATTTATTTATGTCTCCTTTCCCGTGATCTACCAACTATTATTATTTTATAATACCTATACAAGTTTTATTTCCTTTCTAATGACATTAAAAATATATGATACGTAATCAATTTAAAATGATGTAAAGCGCCCCCTACACACAGCGGACTGTTCGTTTGTTTTGTTTGTGCTAACATGTCTGTACTACAAATATTACAACTACACGTAGCGACTTGTTTGTATTGTTATGTTTGTACAAACATGATGTTGCGTGTATATAGGGATAAAACATAATATTTACTATCAGAATATGCTGATGGTAATTTAGCATCAGAATATTCTGATAGTAAATATGTTTTATCTCTACACGCAACATCATGTTTGTACAAACATAACAATACAAACAAATCGTACAAAGAAATCATAGGGAATTGATTTAAAAAAAGCAATGTTTCCATCTTTCTGTTTGTACAAACAAAATGCAGCGACATTATGTCGTTGCGTGTAGTTTGTCGACATGTATGGTATGAAAATGCTGAAAGCTGTTTGTACCAATTTGAAAGAACGTGTAGGGATGAAACATATTGTTTGTACGACTTCTATTTACATACAAGTCGTACAAACATTCCGCTGCGTGTAGGGGGTGCTTAACTAATAAATACATTTACTTTCGTTTACCTTTATGATATTATAAGTCATATACAAACAACATTATTAGTATAGAAATTTTTAGAATAAATTGAAAATTGATTACAACTGAACAATAATGTATTGGAATGGCACATTATTGTGATTTATGCGTACACATTGCTTTAGTGGAGTTAATTTTTTCTGTTTATTGTCACGTTTTAAAAAATATGGATTTTACACTAAAAAAAACATAAAAATTTGTTTATAAAATAGTGCAAATGCTAACACATTCTTGCATAAATAAACGAAAAAAGGGAAATATCTACGACGTAGATAACAACAGAAACAAATTGCATTATATCTATAAGTTAATAATATATCAAGTTATGAAACACATATTATAGAACTTAAAATAATTATGATAAACTGATCACTAATAATTGCATTTTTGCTGCTATTTATTATTGTTACTGCATTAAATTCTTGATCATTATATCGAAAAATTGAATTTAAATTATCATCAAAGCTTTACTTATCTGCTTGGCATAAAGTTTTCAAAAATAATGAATACCGTAATAAATAATATTAATAGTTTTTTTAATAAAAGAAGAAATGAATCTACAAATCTATTTGAAGCTTTGCGGCCAGCATTGTTCATAAATAGAATTTTGGCTCAGCCGACTTTTACGTTTGTTCATAATAATGCAGATTATTATTTTGAGTTAACAAATTGGAATCGTGTAAATATATTTGTGATGTTTTCAAACATTTTTATTATCTTTATTGGGTTGTGCATTTCACTGTACGAACAATACTATAAACCAAGAACTATCTTACAAATTATCTTAGCGGCTGCTAGAGAGACGACACTTTCAGTTGCAATATTAAACATATATTTAAATACTTATAACCGCCGTAAAATAATCAAAATGTACAACAATTTCTTGACAGTTGATAAAAATTTAAGAAAATTTAATATTTCTTTAAATTATAATCCTGTAAAATTTCTCACGTATTTACATACAGTTTTTGGAATTGTCAGTTTATTTTTCGGAATTTATAATCAATTTACTAATTTAATCGCATTCAGTTACTACAACTTAATTTCAAAAACAATCGGATATTGTTTCCCACAGCTACACAAAATTGAAATAATGCTAGTGTTTGTCATAAATACTACTATAATTAAACAGCAAATGTCTACGCTAAACAATATATTGAAAAAAATTGCAAAAGAAAGTAGAGAAATTAAGTACATTGGTAAGTAAAGTACCTAATACCTACATAAATCAAATGCCTGCACTAAATTATTATATGATTGAATATTAAAAATAACCACAAAACATAAAATAACTAAATGTTGTGGTTATTTTTAACATTATGTCTTCACATCAAAGGCTCCATCACTCTTCGTGGATTATGTGATTTTTAAGCAATTTGCGTGATTATGTTTGAGAAAAATATGTTGTAGGGCTTCCTTAGGCATGTCTCTGAGATTGCACTGACGGGTACGAGGACTGGTAGGAGGATAGCTATTGTTAATTTGTAGAAGGCATAATTATTATTAACTGGTGTTATGTCAGCGAGGCCGTGCAGTCTGTACGGTCGTAGTCTACAACGTAATACCATGCTTCATAATAGAAAGTATAACTTTGAAATACTCTTTATAAAGTCGTTAATTTTAGATCAGTATTTTTATTCAATAGATCAGTTTTTTATTTATTATTAAATGTTAATTCTATAAGTTTTTATTTGAGAAATGTCATTTATTCTGTAGAGTCTAGAGCTTTTCTGAAACAAATTTCTATTCTATTCTGAAAACCTGCCTAAGGATGTTTGTATTCGAAAATTTAAAACTATTCCTTAAATAAATACCTATTGCCAATTTAAATGTGTATTAATAACTTCACTGTATTTTAATATTGTTTTCAGGTAATATTCTAGTTTTAGAAAGAAATGATAATATATCAGCGTATCATCTGAAAATATTAAAGAAACAGTGTCATGTACTGTGTAGCATTGCAAAAGATATAAGTATATTATATGGAGGCCAGTTGCTGCTATTAGTTATTTTAGCATTTACATCTGGGCTATTAAATTTGAATAGATTAATTAGCGATTATACGCCGGCTGCTATCTCAGGAATACGTGATTATGTTCCTTATATGCTTGTATTGAGCATAAGCGCTTCGTTATGTCAAATTGAAATACAAAAGAGTGCTAAACTATTGCATCAAATTAAAATAGCATCACCTAAATCAGATTTGAACAGAATTGTAAGTTCATTTTTTATGGTATGAATTAATGCAGAAAATAATTTTTTTCCAGTAATCATATATAACATATTGGTTACTGTAAATTAACTTTTCTTAATGACCCGTGAGGAATCGCCTTTTGTAAGACATGTGATAGTAGTGTCACCGTCTCATATAATTTATTTGAGTGTGCCCAATTTAGGGACACACGACAGCAGATTGGCTTACCTGCTAATCTGTAGCTTGTATTGGGAAATTACCCTGAGACGTCGATCTGCCGTTTCGATTCTTAAAGGAAAAAAAAACGGGTCTTGGCCGATTTATATGATTTTATTTATTTTTTACGTTTTTTGTTTTTATTAGTGTTTTTATATACCTATTTAGTAATAAATTGTTAAATTGTTAATTTTATGTTGGTTTATTTATTACTTTGTTTTATTTTAGTATTGTTTTTAATTTTTTTTTATTACATTGTTTTATATAAACGCTAATGACCTAAAACGTCCATAATCTACAATCTATATTATCTAGCAAAATATTTTTTTATAAAAAGAAGACAATTTGAAACAGTTTTTAAAGATAATCTTTTAAAAAACAGATAAAAATATTCACAAGCAAATATTAATTGATTCACATACATTTATCATAGCAGTTGCAAACATAAAAAAATAGCTAAAAATATTATATATTTCATTTTTATGTGACCATTTATTTTACTTATTTCAGACAACACTATTTTCAATGCAAATGCTACACCAAAAGATAACGTTTTCCTGTCTGGGTATTTTTTCTTTAGATGTATCACTTTTGCATAACGTAAGTGTTATAAAAACTTTAAGTTATTACAATATCTATAATAATTTATTAAACAATTTCTTATGAAACAAATTTTTCCCGTTAATTTCTTGCAACATTTAGTTTTATTGAAAATTTAGATTATCATTGCTTAGTGGTACAGCACTAGACTCGCATTGGGAAGGTACTGGGTTCGAATCCCGACGGAAGCAGATGTGGCGAGGATTTTTTCCTACTGCCTCACGTCGAGAAACTGTAATTCCTGTACCGACCATCTTGTTTGAGGTTTTCCATGGTTCCTTATTCAAGTCCATGGCCGATTAGCTGTCAAAATCCTACGCCCCCAAAGTTGCCTACCTTATCCTAATTTCCTATAATTCCTCCATTCGCACATTGCTATTAATAAAAAAAAGAGTTGAAGTTTAAAATATGTAGAAAACAACGGGAAGTGGGTAAAATGAAAAATAGTAATGGTGCGAATGGCGTCTGTTATGACATAATGTCGAGAAACGGACGTTAAACGAATTATTATTATTATAATTAATAAATTATCGTTTTTGATTTCATCATAATTTCTAAATGTTCATTAATTTTAAATTTAAACACTTTTATTCTCATTTCAATAGTATGATACCTATGCAAAAACAAATTTAAAATTATTCTCTACTTACAAATTTGTTTAGCACAGGCCCCGTAAAAAGCATTCCACTTGAATATGGGTTTTATCGATGATACAAATAAATACCCGGTTTTGTAATTCCCTTCATTTGGAAATCTTATCAACAGTGATTATATTTTTTCCTTTATTAATTAATATGTCTCATGCAGACTTATACAATAAATAGACTGTTAATTAAAGGATTATTAAAATTTCTTCATTTTAAATACTCCAAAAAATAACTTTTGGTATTAAGCCCCAATAATTCCGATAGTCAGTGGCCTTAAAAGTTACCAAATTATTTTTACAGAATATCTTTTTTAATCTTGTGCACAGTCCAGATCGATTTCTTAACACAATTACGTCTTTTAGTTTGTTGCTACAGTGGCAGGCTACGAAATAATCGTTTCTCAATTTTCTCATGAGAATGTGATTTAAGATTTTATTTATGAGCAGTCGAAAGAACTATCCCCGAAATACAATGGTACGTAAAAAACTTCTCCATTATAAAAGGTAAAGAGACGCTTATTTCTTTTATTTAATTTTTTAATAATTTTATTACAGATAAAACGATATTAAACAATAAATTTTGTTTATAAGGTATAAACTGTTTTACCTTGACTTAAATTTCGAATGGATTTTAAAATTACTTGATGATAAGTTTTCGACTAGACTCTAGAGAACATCGGTAAACAATTTATTACCTGACTCTTCAACTCGCGAAAAACGTTATCGAACAATCCCCTCCCGCAAACGTTTTTTGGGGAAATCTCCCTTCACCCTACTCCCTTTTCACTTCGCAAAAAATACATTATTTTACAATGCTCTCTCTAGGTGCTACTCGCACTATGATAAGAATACACTTTTTTTGCATTAGAAAAATTGTTTGTGCCGAGTTGACAAAATGTTATCATTTTTACACTAAGAAGTAAGAGCGACACGTAAAGTATTTGACAATTGTTAAAATTAGTAAAAAAGTAAGCAATTTTCACGGCTTTTAAAGACAAAACTTAAATAAGTTCAGAAAACTCTTCTTGCGTCCATGGGCGTATCCAGCTTTTGGCCTGGAGGGGGCAAATTAGGAATGTCCTGTAGGTAAATAATTTATATTTAACTTATATTTTTTATAAACAATAAACTAGTGCTTTTTTCCTTGAAAATCCTCGAAAAAATTATCCTTAGGCCTCCATTTTGTTTCGATCAGGCACTAGATTAACTGTTAAACTAATGTAAAATGTTTTTTGTTTTTGTTTACGATTGATTTTAAATAAACCAGTAAAATGTTATGATGGTCACCGCTAAGCACGACGTGTGAGTTGTAGGACTGTCACTTAACATTGTTACATATTGTGCATGTCCAGAGGGGGGGGGGTAGTTGCCCCCCTCGGTACGCCCATGCTTGCGTCGATATCTTCAAAACAAAGACCGATCGGAAAAAGTCGTTTTACATTTTATGTTTATAAATGAACCCCGAATACGAATTTTCATTATTCGCCTCTTGGTGTAAATCACTCTATATACAATATATTACGTATATATGCGCCCCGGAAAAGGTCCATACAAGATGTCGGACGTTCTTCCTCCGCTCTGGTATTATTCTGGCTATCAATAGATACATATCTCTGTGTTCAGAACCCAGTTACTGTTTACTGGAATAATCTGTTTGAGATATAATATGTAACGTATAATATCGTTATTGACTTTCATCTCCGTATTTCACATATTCGGTCTGTTATATAGACATTTAATATGTAGATATGTGGCTCCATATTGATAGCGATGATTTGTTTAATGCTAAACGCAAACAGGGCTGTTGTTCTACACTTGCAGGTTGTGTAAATTGTATAATAATGTGAAACTGTTATACCTGTGTTATGTCTACTAACTATTGATACCAGCATAAACTTCGTCATTGATTGCTATCTATAGGGTATTCACAGAATTGTCAATGGTTACGTTGAATCAAGTGATGAAAGTATACACATACTTTTTGTGTAGATCAGGGGTTCCCAAAGTCGGAGTCGCGACCCCAAGTGGGGTCGCGGGCTGATTTTTCAGGGTCACGGTTGGTTTCCGTGATCATAGAATTTATACTCTTGTGATTATAGCATTAAATTCGTATAATAGAAAAAGAAATCTTTCAATTTTAAATTTCTATATTACTTTTACTGTACTTTTTTATACTTACTTAAATTCTTGATTAAACGACTTAAATTTGAATTGCTGCATTTTTTTACTGGAAGATCTTTTTATAGACTATTTTGTAAATTATGAGGAAAAAATTGTTAAGGGGCGCGAAGGATTTTGCAGTTTTAAATTAGGGTCATGATCAAAAAAGTTTGGGAACCGCTGGTGTAGATGATTTCGAAGTAATATTATCATATTAATTATAGCAAAATAATTTGTATACACTAACCAAAAGCATTGATAATAAACTGGCAATTTTATTTCTACTGATTTTTAAAAAACAAACATGTTTATTGCTGTTTTTTTAAGTTTATTTTTTGTTTATTTTGTTACAGTTATGATATCCAAGATCCCAGAAATTAGTGAAGTCTGCAGACAATTAAGATTTGTGATTTTTGCGGTGTTATTTTTGAGCAAATGTTAATAAATACTGTAGAAAAATCCATTTAAAAGTTAAGTAATCAAGCAAAAATGAATGCGTATATAACAGAAGAATAATAGGGTTATTCCTGACAAAACTAAACAGTGCATGATAAATATTGTGTGTATAATAAACAGTTAATTATGTTTCATATATGCTGTTATCATTTCCAATGTCCTCGATGATTGCAAGGATAACGAAATCTGTGAATTTTTTCCCAGAAATATAACCAGAATTCCTGACAATTGTAATTGTAAATGAAACTAACCAGATAAAATATAAAAGATAACTTTCTTTAAAATATTGCAAATGTTATAAGAAATTTATTTAAATATTATTTTGTCCAATAAAAACATTGTTTGAATCTTAAACGAAATCAGAACGTTGAATCCTGAAAGAGAATTCTCTAGAGAATTATTCAAACGATAACTTGAGCATCTTTCATTCATGAATATATGTATTTTAATGTCAAAATTTTATATTATGCGTTGCAAGTGCGTTCGTTGATAAACTGTCATATCAAATAACGATGTAAAACACAAGAATATTATTTAATGTTGGATATATAATATATATATAAAGGACATATAGTAGGATTTATATTTTTTAAATGACATTTTCATTTCAACTAGCAATGGTATTTTAAAGCTAGAAGTCGTTCATTATTACTGTGCGTGGTTGGATGGCGGTGTTAAATTTGACACTGAATGTTGCGATAAGCTTTTCGGTAAATCCTCGGTTCGCCACCAGATGGAATCAAAGTCAGCGCGTACGAAACACCGATGACGCACTCAACTGTACATAATCCTTCAACGCACCGAACTCCTGCTCTTTTCTCTCTCTTTTCTCTTATTTTCGTATTCTCAGTATCATTGTACAGACAGCAGGATAAAATGCTCTTTTTGTCATTGTACTAACTAAATGTACTAGGTGTTTCAAAGAGATTTAAAATATTCACAAATACACCCTATATACTGCAGTTACCTCTTGACTAAGTCGTTCTAAGCCTTCCTGTCCTGCGCCTTACTGTTTTCAATCGTTACGAATATGTCGTGGTGAGATTGTAAGTATTATATTATATAAATGAAATTGGGGAAAGGAAAAGATTCTCAATGCACTCAGACCTACAGGCCCATTGTATATCCCTGACCAGTGGCGGCTCGTGGGGTAGTGCCACAGTGCCATGGCACTACCTCCAATTTTTCAATTTTCTCTAAAAATATTTTTTGCTAATATGTATCTATTTTTATTAATTTTTTTTTTAATCAATCTATTAAATTATTGATTGTCTGGACAGCAGAGTTCAACCTAAATCGCACAAATTTCCTAAAACATTCACCACGCGATCAGCAACACTTATCCTGTGCCATTTAATAATAGACACAAGTGAAACAAAGCATACCTTACGGTCCTTATATGAGAGCAAGAGAGATGGAACTACGTACTCATGATTTCCGTATGCAGTAATGCTAAATCCAAACGAAATTTGTGCCAAGCATCTAAGTGGCGATATTCTGTATGGTCAATGTTGGAATTTACAGCACTGTAAAATTTCTGTCTCACTTTACCCTTATGTACTGTCAAATTTGTTAGAAAGTGACAAAAATTTACAGTTTATAATCATAAGTTCATAATAATTTGTAACAGATCTGATTACGCATTGCTCAGATTGTTGTTTCGGTTAAATGTTATTGTTGATAACAAATTTGTTTTATTTTTTTAGTTTGTGTTGCTTTGTAGTGTGTGACTACTGAATGTGTCGTCTTAATTTCATTTTAGCTTGTTTTGTATATCTATTGAAGGCAAATTATTGATAACTATATTCGCCGTTATGACCACAAAGTGAATTTTTTAAAAAACTTTTTAGTGCATTCTCTTTAGACTTTATGGAAAAAACTTAAATTTCAAATAAAAGAATAAGAAAAACTGAACGTTGTTTTTCAATGCTTAAAAGAATTAAACATTTTTAAGAAATACAGACTTCGCTATCGGCGGAAAAAATTTTGTTTATGGAATTGAAAATTTTAATAATAAAGTAATTAAAAAATTTACAAGTAAGAAGGAAAGAAGGATGGACTTTCAGTTATGTAATATGTGTTGCGTAAAATATATTTTTTATTTTATTATTTTGCTAGAAATGTGTAGAGACCTTGAACTTTATTAAACTGTTATTTTCGAATTTCTATTGTTGCACTTTGTGCCCAGTGTGTACTTGTTTAGTAAGCTATTTTCTACGTTTTATTTCTTTTCTATTTTGGCCGTCGTTTTGGCACCACCTGTCTAAACAGGCACGAGCCTCCACTGCTGACATCTAATCCTGATCCTCAACAGTCCTGGACCTTAAGAGATTGTAGTATGTTTTTTTCATTTGTAAATGTCTGTTTCATCAGAAAACCAAATCAAAAGTGTGTGGATTCCATCAATTATTTAATTATTCATCTAATAAAAACCAGTGAAGTAAAATGAAAATGAGAATTATTCATTCGTGATATAGCTACTTACCGAGTTTAAGTTGAAAGTCAGTTCGGAAAACCTATTCTGGAACAGGTATACAAAGCTGGAGTGAAATAATTAAGAAACTTTGAGTTAGATTAATAAAATATTGATCGGACCTCTCTGCATATTTCATTTTTTTACGAGTTTGGCCGTTTTTTGGGGGTATAGACGAAAAACAAACGTGTCCTGAATTTTTGTATATCGGTATGTTGTATCCGCATCACTAGAGACCAACCGTTCTTTAGTGATGAAAGTGATAAAACTTGGTAATATGTCTACTGGCACCCAAGCCTTTAAAGTATATAGGACTCGAGTCTCAAATTTAAAAAATTAATAAATTAGGAGAAAATTGTATTCATTTATCTTGAACAACTTCCAGTACCTTCGCTTCAAATTTTTGTTTTTGATTCATAATTTTTTTCCAGGTGTGACCAATGACCAATCGTACAAGGACGGAATACGACCGAGTAGAGAACTCATCCCCACCATTACACACTGCGCAGTTGACCAATTACAGAGAGACGGACTACGACCGAGCAGAGAACACACCGGTACTAGGCATAAAAGAAGGGAGGACACCAGTTACTTACACACTGACCTGTGAGCCGCCAAGAAGGACACTTTGACCGCTGCCACATCGTCTTTGAGAATGTCTACCGCAGTTGTAGACTAAACGTCAGGTAGAAATACCACCGAACCACGTTCTACAAGCCCGGAAACCATGAAGACTTGGGCACGCTTGGGCATAATTTTTTTATTCGACAAATTTTCGATTACCTTATCAGACAAGGTTTTCTTGTCTTATTGAATATGAATCAATATTTTGTACGTATCGTCCTTTAATATAGGTACTAAACAATATGCGGGTGTATAATTTTTTTACAGTGTCGAACAACGTGACCATATTTTGGCATATGCAACGCACCCAACTAAGTATGATTTTCCCGCTTGATTGCACGTGTAGCGTATATATGTACGCGTGGTCCGTTAACGTACTAACGACTTGTGTACATAATATAGACGATGGTGGTGTAACGAATTCGCAGCCCAGCTGTCGTACTAAATATTCATTGCAGTGTTGTGTGAATAGCTTTCCATTGAAATCCTCGCAGAGATTTATGGTACACATTTTTTAAAGCTTTTCGACATAACTTTTGAGGTAGTTAACATAACAAGTTTAATAGACTTTAACATACTGTAAAAAATGTGTGGAAAATTGTTAATATTTTTTCATTTGTGTTTGAATAAAATTACGTAATGATATTGTTATTGAACTTATTATGCAAATCATTTACTATAAGTAGATGATTTTGTCATCTTAAAAAAACATAATTTATATATTTTTACGTACGAAAAAAGAATAAAACTCTTCGTTTATCTTTCTGTTTCTGCATAATACTGAACAAAATATTTAACTCAACAATTTACTACATTCTTTTTCTCTTTCTATAATACTATTTTCCTTAACTATGTAGGAAAATTGAATTTTAATGTAGTGTTTTTAACCTATTCTTTATTATAAACGAGTTATGAAATAAGGGCTCATTATATTATTATTTTTGTTAAGTTTTTTCATAATTTTTACTGGATTTTAATGGAAACTATAATATTTCAACTAAATAAATTTGACTATAGCCTCACATGTGGTTATACGATGAAACTGTTCAAACATTTATTTGTACGCTGCAAGGGCTTATGTGCCCTAAATTTATTTTATTTATTTGATGGCATAAAGAGGTATTAATTTATTTTTATTAACTTCCCATTGGAAGTTGTTATGATGGGTCCAATTTTGCAAATGAACAATTTTGATGTATCTCCACGTTTCAAGGTCCCTAGAGTTTGAATCCAACGTTTTTAGAGATATGTATGTGTGCGCGTGTGTACGTAAGCTCGTGAACTTTTTGTCTCACATATCTCGAGAATAAAGAATGATATCGACTCCGAACCAATTCCATTCGACGCATAATTACATAACGAATACCTGATAAGGTTTGCAAAAAATTTGAATTGGCTGTTTTTTTTATAACAAAAAAACTACTGTAAAATTGTTGTAAAATGTTAACCTGTATTGCAAATAGTTTCTCGACGGTAGACTGGTTTCTAAACTCTAAGGACATCCAATGGGAAGTTAGCAGTGTGGTTTTATCCACACGCCAAGCCTCTTTTTTATTTCTATTGGGATCCGTCAAATGGGTGGAGCTTAAAAAAATGGCGCAGGGGGGGGGAAATTTCATATAAGGGGTAAACTTTTGCGTGTAATTTTGTGATTTTCAAAGTGATATTAAATAATAAAATATATAAATAAAATTTGTGATTGGGCCGGTACGAATCCTAAACAAAGGAATTTCGTTGAAGGAGAACGGATTCTCAAAGCCGAACATATTATCAAATGTCGGAAATACCTATAATGAGAAAAATACATTAAAAATGAACTGTCAAAAGTAGTAATCTTTACGACATATTGCTTAAAAACATCAAAATTAAAAGAAAATCTCTACGAAATTAATTATCGGTTCAATGCTCCTTTAAGGCTGGGTTAGGTGAATAATGTAAACACATAACTGCAACATAATATGTTATATTATAATAAGTAGGTAAGTTACTAACCTCAAAATATTTGTATACACATAATTAGTCCTAATTTTGTCAATCATCAGTGATTTAATTATTGTAGTACAGTATGGTAATGAGTACATCTTATTGTTAATATAAAATAATTTTTTAATTCATAAAATATACAATTTATCCACATTTCATTAGAAAATAATTCGCTGTAAAGTAAGTTTTACAAGGAAATAACTGATAGTGTTTATTGTTTATTTTACTTGTTTTTTTATTTTTGTAATAAACAATTTCACGATAAATTTGCACTCTTCGCGTGAAAAATTTTCCCTCGTTTTGAGTACAATTTTCTGCCACCAGATGTCATATGCTCATTTCACGAATCCCAATAATAATGATTATTTTTGCCGAATAATTACAAGCGTTCTTTAATCATTACTGCGTATCTGCAACGATAGTTAACCACCTTAAGAGCACAACAATAGAAATAGTTCTGTGAAATAACGTCTTATCGAGACGCCAGTACGTCTGGATACCACGCCTCTTCCTAGCCCGAACTTATTTAGATCAACTTAACAAAATTTCACGTATTCATTACAGTATAATAATACCTATACGATACCCACACAAGGTGTAACCGAAAGGAACCTACTTATATATTATTTTATGAGGTCAATTCAATGTGCAGTAAAATAAATTAAAAAGATTCAGGTCACTCCGAAAATAAATTCATTTCAAAATTAAGTCAACAACATTCGTTTTATTGATTGTTTTTATAATATAAATGTATTTATTTACAAAAATGTTTTATTTAAGCCATGCCGATTTTAACAGATACTTAGTTGCACATCATAGACTTATTTAAATCTAAGTTAATTTAAATAGCCTAGAATAGTTTTTCATTTTATAGGTAACTATACAATTGCTTGATATCGCACGTCGATAGTTTAATATACGTGATTGTCTTGTTTACAAATTATTGTAGTACGTTACAAGAAACAAAACGATTGTAAAAAAAATTATTAAAAAAAACCCTATTGCGTAAAAATCGAACTTAAAAGATGGAAACAAGATCAAATGATAACATGCAGTCGATTAAGGCATCAGGAATCAGGATATTTCTGTTCAATTTGTTACTAATATATGCCTCCGACCGCATGTTATAATTTCATCTTGTGTGTTTTTTCAAAATAACCTCGAGATTTCTCAACCAATCGATTTTGTACTTCTTACAATATTTTTAGAGCTTAAAAAACTGCGTCGAATGCCGTTTTAAAGATCAAAATCGAACAACGCGTTCAAAAGTTATAGCTTTTCAAAAATTAAAATTGTATTGTTATCAGCAATTTACTTTTGGGTATATTATAAAGTGCTTCGATCTCAAAGCGCTTGAAAATAGCGGGAAGTTCCAGGGATGGCCTGCAGGGTCAACCGATTTACAGATTTTTTTTTATTTTGAACACCTCGCAAAAAGTCCCGTTAGGGTTTTAATTATGTTTTGATAATGCCACTGTGCTACATCATATATTATTAGGGGATGGTCTTCAATATTGGAATTCACTGTGATAACTTACCAGATTTTTTCCACCATAAAACCTATTTGTATGTAAAGGCGACAATAGCGACATCCACTGAACGTGTGCTAAATTTCACAGGTCACAGAGGCGAGCGAAACATAAGCGTATCGAATCTAGACAAGGATAGATTATAATTCTGATCACGTGCTGCCATACAATATTCAATGAAAATTGACTATAGACATGCATTTGAAATCAAACTTCAATTGAGACGAGGGAAATATTATTATTGAATGGAATAAAAATAAAATATAATCCACAATATTATTGTCAGTAAAGTCTTTACTGGGGTCTATAATTTTGATTTTTTAGTCAATTTAAACCATATATTAAACCCTACAGAATATTACAGTCATTATAATTTTCTTAAGTTCATTATTGTTTATGATTCTATAAATCTTAGGCTATTGTTGCTAATTATATTTTGTGTTGTCAAAACTAATAATTTGTTTACGTATTCAGTTTCATGAAAAAAATAATATTATAAATATCGAAACGTGAGCGATATTAAATACGCATAAATACAAAAAATATATTTTTTACAGGTTTGGCAAAAAGTTAAAACGTCAACTTATCTGGTGACTCCTCTCTAGGTACCATTCATATTCCAAATCCCACGTAGAGAGATACACATTATTGTCTAGGTACAAGGCACAAGGTACTACGCAACTTGTCTAAACGTAGGAAAAATTGTAGCACGTAGGAGAAGGAACTTGTGATAGTCGAAAATATAGATATCCTTCTGTTAACTTAAGTTAACAGAAGGATATCTATATTTTCTACTACTGTAGGTACCTGTGTTAATTAGAAGGTCGAAAATTATATCTTCTTAATAGTCACGTGATTTTCTCGCTGTTTCTATTATAATAGAAATATATTATTTTGCCAGTTTAGTGGTATGAAAAATAATGACCAAAACCCTTTATTTTTACCCGACATCAAAGGCAGTGTTATGTTTTTCCCGCTATCTGTGTATGTATGTGGGCTTTTTTATTACCTCGTAGCTTCCAAACGGTTGGATGAATTTTAATAAATGAGGTGTCATTATCTTCGCTTTACTCTCGAGAGTGACGTCACGGAGAATTCAATATGGCGGACGCTAGACGCTATTTTGTCAGAATGTAAAAGTAATTTTCCTTTCTAAATACATCGATATGGGTATCAAAAGAAAGGTCTCATTGAGGAGATTTCAAATATGTGTATATTTATATGTAATATAATACAAATAACAATAAAAAGATGTAAATAAAAAATTAAATTTAAAAAAATCAAAAAAAACTCGCGACTGCGTAATAAAAAGCGAACTAAAAAGATGGAATCAGGTTCAGATGATAACATACAGTCGGAGGCATACATGTAGTAACAAGTTGAACAGAAATATGTGAGGCCTCCGACTATACAGTCGACATTTTTGATTTTTTTAATTTAATTTTTTTTACCATCATATTTTGTGGAAAAACGTCGATAAAATTATCTTGTTCATTATAATATAATGTATATCATCAATATGAGTAATTACTTAAGAGTGTTAAGAGGTCTTACGAGTTGTTCTATTAGTAATTCAACCTCGTAGTGCTAGTGGAAATATTTTCGTGGGCTATAATGCGTACCTACTGCAGAGTGTACTCATGTCTCATAGTCTATTAAAAAGATATAATTTTAACAGTGTGTCGAATTTTACAGTTCTTAATTGGATGGGTTACTACACTGATTTCAAATTTTTAAAGGCCATTCTAAATATGTCTTTAATATTTTAGTCACATGATATTTTAGTCACATGATACCATACAAATGAAGTCGTATTTGAAAAGTAATAAAAAACAATCAATGATACGTTTTTGCGCATCATCATAAATTGTCGGTTGAGGCAAAGGAAACGGGAAACGCCAGATAATGCAATAAAAACAATTTATTTGTCAAAAATGCTACATATTGGGATTATAAATGAATAGATACTGATGTGTAATTTTGTTTCTATTTATACCAATTCTTATTGTGCAAATTTTAGAATATAAGAACAACTATTATTTTAAATTATGTATTTTTGTATTTTTTTAATTTTTTTATCTAGGTAATCATTATTGCATAGAACTATTTTTTTCGACACTTTCACTAAAAACAGAAGTATCGTTTAAATATCGCATATTTCACATATTTATAACAAAATTCCATTCTGATTAGCAACATTAATTTACTACATTTCTGTATATTGTAAAATTGTTGAAAAATAATAATAACTAATCTATTTAGATTAAAATTATGTAGAGAATAAACCGAAATTGAAAATAAATCTAAATAATGAAAGTTTTTAAGATAAAATCAACGCACGCCTCTGTGAATTATTTATACATTTATTGATTAAATATTTATGTTACATTATGTTTTAATAACGATGACAAAAGTTTTTCAGGTTATAAATAGGATATGAGAGTTTAATAAGAATTAAACTTATAATATTTTATACGAAAAATAGCATGGTAAACTCTTTGGGAAAAGTATAAAGAATCATAAATATTGAAAGTGCATAAATTTGCGTCAATTTATTGCGTGGTCCGTATAACCTACCATGCGCTGCTATTATTAATGAACGAAAATAATATCAGTTTGTAAGAAAAATTATGAGAAAAAATATTCGCTTAAGGAAACAATGTCGATAAAACTTTCCATTTTAATGTAAAGTTTTTGAAAGGTGCTAATAAAAAATGCAGAGCACGTTTTTAAAGGTCGATAAGATGTTATTACTTTTTTAATGTTTGAATTAAGTAAAATCTATTAAAATTGCGAAGTAGAATGAAGCGATCAGTTACATATGCTCTGGTACCCATAATAAAAATTTTTTTTTTTGTAATTTAACTGTAATCAATTGTAATAGTGCAGCATGTAGTGTGGTTAAATCAGTGTAAACAATCTGTAAAAATTTCAACCAGCTACCTCTTACCATTTGTAAGAAAGAGCGTTGTGACCGACGGACGGACGGACATCGTAGGCTCAGTAATATAGGGTTCCATTCGGAGGTACGGAACCCTAAAGGCGTCGATACATAGTATGCAAACATTAGCATACAGCACACACGCTTGAATCAATGCCATGTTTTCAAACATTCGACATGGAACATAGGTACAACCACCGTCCATAATGCAATTAGTAAATTTGATTTTATTGTTGTCTATGAAGGTGAACAGCTCGCAGTTCAATTTCGGTATTTGTTCGAAATGAGCGATACTGACGATGAAAAGATGTTGTTATGAATATAGTTTAGTTAAAAAAACGAAAATTAAAATATAATCGCCGATTTTGGGTCAGCGACATTTTTAAAAATTTAGAAATTTGATCGTCTGTGAAGTCCATTTTGAAAATAATTATTTTACTTAAAAAAACCAGCACTACTATGTGCACTATACACTGACAAGAGGGTAGTTAGCCTAGTGGTTAGCATGATTGGCGCCGCAACCTCTAGACTGGACTGCCGTGGGTTCGAATCCCACCTGCGCTCATGGATGTTTTGTGATGTTATTTAGTTTTAAGTTAGTTGTTATTTAGCGTAGTTGAAAGACGCTAATGACCTTGGATGTCGACGCGTCTATAATCTACAATAAATAAATAAAATACACTGACAAACTGACAATTGAGAGATAGATTAAAGAAATAATTTTATTTTCAGTATCTCCATCGGGTCAAACAATAAATACATGAAAAATCCCGCCCAATTATTGAACGGGGTTTTCATGTTTATATGGAAAACATTAATGCATTAGAGAAGGTTATTTCACTTAAAATGCAACATACATTGAACAAAAACACATATCCCAAATAATATTTTAATTCAAAAAAAAAAAATTATACTAAAAACTACTTATATCTATTTGAATTCACCAGATCTGGTTACTTTGTTAACTGTTTTTTGTAACAATTACAACAAAACAGTAACCAAAGTAACCAGATCTGGTGATTTCAAATAGATTTGGTTTTTAGTATGCCTACAACACATTTTTTTAAATTAAAATATTGTTAGTGATGGACGTTTTTGTTCAGTGCATGTTGCATTTTATGTGAAACAATTTTCTTTAATGCATTAATGTTTCCCATTCCACCATACCAGGTAAACAAAACTCTTAAGTAAAATTCACTGTATAGCATAATATTATACGTAATAATATGACTTTCATGGTTTCATTGAATTTTCTTAACTTCCGGTGGCAGTCTTTCGTGAAATGGGTAGCTCTATGTTAAATATAGGGTTACCTCACAAATTTTGTGATGTGGTCTTTCAGTCTATTTTGCCAAGCCAGCTGCGATACACACACATAATTTAACCGCAGATAACCAACTGGTGGTCGAGCTTTTATGTGTTTAGATGGACCATAAATAACAATATTTAAACAGTTTAAGCGTACCTCTATTTACGTTCAAAGTTTGTGTCGCTTGTTACAACCATTCAAAATGTTCTTCAAACATGCATTGTGTATGATATAAAGGCAAAAAGTTTTGTTAATGTTAAATGAGAAAACATATTTTTATTTTTTATTTTATTAGGCATCTAACTGCGTAAAAAATAAAAATTCTTTTGAAAAGAAAACATATTCTTGGTTGTACATTAATAATAGGGTAGTTGACTAAATTTTTTTTGTGTTATATTAATAGAGCAGTAAACTCTGAACAAAATGACATGTAAATCACTTCATTCTGATTTCAAATCAGCTCAAAAATAATTTTTGAAATATTTATGTTAGTCCCACCCGCTAATAATGGTTTTTGCTCTACGAACATATGACGTCATAATATTTTTATGAATGTACGTTTATATCTACTAACTCGATGCTAATTATATCAGAAACAGAGTGTTGAAAAATATCATTTTGTATACATTCATTTTTTACTTAAAATTGACGTCATACGTTCTCACAAGGTGTTTGAAGTCACGTGACACATAGATTAAAAATTATGATTTTAATTATTTATTTAAATATGTTTACGAAACTTAATTAATAAAAATAAAAATTCTAATAACTATTTTAGAGCATAAACTTTCATTATAACAAAGTTTTATTTTTTTTTTTTTTTTGATCACTGGCAAATACCCTATTGTACAAGTGGGTCCGTGGGTTCGTGTCTTTCTATTTACAACCCTATACTGACACAAGTCAATTATTTTATTGCTTTAAAAAGTTTTTTATATATTTTTTTTTAATTATTAATTACATAGGTATTGAAGTTTTTTCTCGAAAATCGATGATTTTGATTAAATAATATATTAAATAAAATGTTAAGAAAGAAGAAAGGAAGACAAGATAAAACGACATGGAAATTAGAGAGTTATAAGCTTGATTACTTTTAACTTTTAAGTGTCTTCTTTTTAAATATTACCTAACTATTTTATATACCTAATAGATGAAGTTTCTTCATTCCTCCAGTATTATTTATTACGTTTTAGTATTTAAAACAATTAAAAACAAAATCATAACGACTTTATTCTACACAAATGAGCAAGTTGTATAATATGTAGTAGTGCATATGACGTTGTCAGACATGTTGGAGTTAATTACATGTAGTAATTGCTTAACCCGATATGTGACACTGATTGATAATAGTAAAGGCATGGCGCGTGACAGGTGACCATCGGTGCGGCTAAACCTATCCCGTGCTACCCTACATTCTTCATACCCTCTCATATCCTCTCCCATTAGTTCCTAACACATTCTTGAAATATTTTAAGTTACATATTATTATACTTATTATACATATAAATATCTAAATATACATTATGCATATCTTAGGAAATTTTGTTAGTGTATTTGCCATATGGCACATACACTAAATTAGCGTCGGTCGGATGGCGGGACATAGGGGTCGGACCAAAATTTCTCGACGTTTCATAGTCTCCTGAACAATTTGGCACCATTTTTGAAAATGTTTATATGTGAGTGTGTGTGTGTATATGGAAATATATGTTTGCGGGCAATAACTTTCGAAAGAGTTAATTGATTTTGACGAAATTTGGTAGGCACGTTAGAATCCATCACCGCACGAAGCCTCCTATTTAAAATGGGCCTAATCGGACCATTTTAAGGGTGGTTTTTAGGGATAGAAAAATGTTTTTGGGCCCAAAAATACCAAAAAAATTCTCAGAATTGTTTAAAAATTGAAATTTAACCCTTTAGTGAAGATCAAAATGTACTGCTAAAATTTTAATAAAATCGGCTCGACAGATCCGGACTTACAGATTTTATGAAAACACTAGTTTGCGGATAGTGATTTACTTATTGAAGGATGTATTTAATTTGGTACAGAGGTTGCATTGATAATAATATTGAAATTAAGAAAAAAAAATATTATTTTAAGGGATGTATTAAGGGGTTACATTTTTTATTTTGTCCAAAAACAAACTTAAGTTCACGTATTAAACTTGTACAACAAGTACGGCTGTATTTGAAATGAATATTTCACAAGCGTGAATCAAAGTTGCAGTCAATACAGACATGATTTCGATTCAAAAGGCTGAAATGATTTTGTACCGCGTCGGTTGAAGGCTACATGACGTGTCGTTACACAGATGCTACATGCTATATCAATTTGTATGTACAGCGAGTGTGCGTCAGTCTACGGTCAAGCAGCTCTCAAATGCAGAAAGGTCCTTAATTATTCAAAGGATTTAATTCACACAACGATTATCGACCCCAGTGCGGATATTACGATGCAACAAACCGCTTTTCTCTTTATATATAGTGTAAAACGGAAAAACCGTTCACTCATTTTAATGAATAAAAAAAAAACTCTACACCTTTATATTCTTTGGAATCTGATCTAATTTTAAATAAAGAATAATTACACTCATCCCTGACTCACTGACTGACTCTGTAACACTGTAAGATATAGCGCTAGCATATAGTGTAAAGCATATAGTTTAAATATAGTGGGTGTGCTTTGGAATTTGAATAAACAAAATATAAGGGTGTCTCAGCAAACAATTGAATTTTAAAAACTTAAAAAATATTTTAATTTAATGATTTATTTACATTTTTTTCTTGATATGTACTTAGGTAATAATGACATTTACACACATAAAACAAAATATCGGTTAAATGACCATCGTTGTTCCGTTGGCAGGAATGCACTCTTTTGATGAAATTTTGCAGTACATTTTGCAGTAAGGGCTGCTGGATTTCACGAATTTGGCGTGCAATTTCTTTGTAATAAGTTTTTACTAATAAGAAACGTTCTTCGAAGCTGTAACGCACCATTTTCGTAAATGTCAATGTTTTAACTAAACATTAATAGCGGCCTCGTCCGGCTTCGCCCGGGTGCTAAGAAAGCCCGGGTGCAATACACTACTCACTCGCTTCGCTCGTTCGGTTGAATATTATAATTACATTACGCACTCGTTTCGCTCGTTCGCTATATATATAAACCTTCCGTGAAAAATTATCTTACTGATGGTGAAAACCGCATCAAAATCCGTTGCGTGGTTTCGGCATTACATTACTCACTCGCTTCGCTCGTGCGCTTTCTCACTCGCTACGCTCGTTCGCTATGTATAAGCGCACGAGCGAAGCGAGTGAGTAGTGTAATGCCGAAACCACGCAACGGATTTTGATGCGGTTTTCACCATCAGTTAGATAATTTTTCACGGAAGGTTTATATATATAGCGAACGAGCGTAGTGAGTGAGAAAGCGAACGAGCGAAACGAGTGCGTAATGTAATTATAATATTCAACCGAACGAGCGAAGCGAGTGAGTAGTGTATTGCACCTGGGCTTTCTTAGCACCCGAGCGAATGTTTATATAAACATTCCGTAAAAAATTATCTAACTGATGGTGAAAACCACATCAAAATCCGTTGCGTGGTTTATTAGGAGTTAGCGGTTAAACAGACAGACACGAAAAGCGACTTCAATGTATACTATGTAGAGAAGAAGATACCAAAAATGGCTGACTCAACAATTGACAGTCGAAAATGGCGCGCGATTCAAAATTCAAGTTCTTACTGAGACACCCTTATTACTTACAAAGAAATATCATAGATAGAATAGGGAAGCCAAAAACAAACTCAAGTTTACATAATAAAATCACAACCCATGTATAAGCAAATGTACTATTTTGTCGGCAAGGTTTAGCACTGCGACCTGAGTTTCTTAAAGTTTTGTGTATCAGTACTTTCAGTTTGATTTACATTTAAGATTGACGTTGTGAGAATGATCGTTCTTATAATAAACGCAGTGTTGATTTTATTAAAAACTTATATTAGAAATCGTGTCCATCGTGATTATAATAAAATTAGATCCTGCAATTTTGC
This sequence comes from Mongoloraphidia duomilia, assembly GCA_039654895.1. NCBI lineage: Eukaryota > Metazoa > Arthropoda > Insecta > Raphidioptera > Raphidiidae > Mongoloraphidia > Mongoloraphidia duomilia. The sequence goes on along the minus strand of CM077520.1, from coordinate 38,125,775 downwards.
TTAATTTTATTAAAAACATTTTCTCTAAATTGCAAACATATGATAAAAAAATTTTGGAGCATACAAGTAATTCAAGAATTACAAGGCGCGATATTCATGTAGTTACTGTGTGTAAACGGTTTTATTGAACATAGGGAAAATAACACTGAGAAGATTTATAATTTTGTAGTAGGCTATGAGCCATAAGACCTAATATAAATATGTATTGGATTACATAGAAAAAAGAGTACAGTGAATTTTTTAAACAATTTTCCATAGCAACGGTTGACTATAAAGCGTTACTCGGAACCGGCTAAATAAAAAAGTCATGATGTGTCGTAAGACACCCGACAGAAGCTATGCTTTTTACGCATTGTATATAAAACCGAATTTATCAAAGATATAAATAATACAATTAAAAAGTTATTATTTGATCGCCATTTTGAAATCTGACGCCATTTTATTTTTTTGTATCTTATTAAATTCTCAAATATCAATTTTCAAAAGGGTCGGATAATTTTTACAAAGAAATATATACCTATGACCGCCATTTTGAAATATGACATCATTTTATTTTTTTGTGTCCTATAAAACTCGCAAATATTAATTTTCAAAAAGATCGGATCATTTTTGCAAAAAAGTACATATGGCCGCCATTTTGAAATCTGACGTCATTTTATTTTTTTGTGTTCTATGAAACTCTCAAATATCAATTTTCAAAAGGATCGGATAATTTTTACAAAAAAGTACATACGGTCGCCATTTTTAAATCTGACATCATTTTATTTTTTTGTGTCCTATGAAACTTTCAAATACCGATTTTCAAAAGGATCGGATAATTTTTTACAAAAAAGTATATATGGCCGCCATTTTGAAATCTGACGTCATTTTATTTTTTTGTTACCTATGAAACTTTAAAATATCAATTTTCAAAAGGATCAGATAATTTTTACAAAAAAGTACAAACGGCCGCCATTTTGAAATCTGACATCATTTTATTTTTTTGTGTCCTATGAAACTTTCAAATACCGATTTTCAAAAGGATCGGATAATTTTTACAAAAAAGTATATATGGCCGCCATTTTGAAATCTGACATAATTTAATTTTTTTGTGACCTATGAAACTCTCAAATATCAATTTTCAAAAGGATCGGATAATTTTTACAAAAATGTCCATACGGCCGCCATTTTTAAATCTGACATCATTTTATTTTTTTGTGTCCTATGAAACTTTCAAATACCGATTTTCAAAAGGATCGGATAATTTTTACAAAAAAGTATATATGGCCGCCATTTTGAAATCTGACATGATTTAATTTTTTTGTGACCTATGAAACTCTCAAATATCAATTTTCAAAAGGATCGGATAATTTTTACAAAGGAGTACTACATATTTCCGCCATTTTGAAATATGACGTCATTTTATTTTTTTGTGTCCTATAAAACTCGCATATATCAATTTTCAAAGGTCTCGGATAATTTTTACAAAAAAGTACATATTATGGCCGCCATTTTGAAATCTGACGCCATTTTATTTTTTTGTGTCCTATGAAACTTTCAAATACCGATTTTCAAAAGGATCGGATAATTTTCACAGAAAAGTATATATGGCCGCCATTTTGAAATCTGACGTCATTTTATTTTTTTGTGACCTATGAAACTCTCAAATATCAATTTTCAAAATGATCGGATAATGTTTACAAAAAAATACATACGGCCGCCATTTTGAAATCTGACGTCATTTTATTTTTTTGTCTTATGAAGCTCTCAAATATCAATTTTCAAAAGGATCGTATAATTTTTAGAAAGGAGTTCTACATATTTCCGCCATTTTGAAATCTGACGTCATTTTATTTTTTTGTGTCCTATAAAAATCTCAAATATCAATTTTCAAAAGGATCGGATAATTTTTACAAAAAAGTATATATGGCCGCCATTTTGAAATCTGACGTCATTTTATTTTTTTGTGTTCTATGAAACTCTCAAATATCAATTTTCAAAGGGATCTGATAATTCTTACAAAAAAGTACATATGGCCGCCATTTTGAAATCTGACACCATTTACGATTTACACCCGGACGAAAGCCGGGCCGGTCAGCTAGTTACCATAATATTGTATTGTCACCGGAGCTACACATGTGTGAAAAATTTCAACTCAATCGGATCATAGGTAGTGGGTGAAAATTCAAAAGTACGATTTACACCCGGACGAAAGCCGGGCCGGTCAGCTAGTTACCATAATATTGTATTGTCAGCGGAGCTACACATGTGTGCAAAATTTCAACTCAATCGGATCATAGGAAGTGGGTGAAAATTCAAAAGTACGATTTACACCCGGACGAACCGGGCCGGTCAGCTAGTTACCATAATATTGTATTGTCACCGGAGCTACACAAGTGTGCAAAATTTCAACTCAATCGATCGCAAGATTTGTAACAAATATACGGGATCAAGCTAAATAAAACCACCGTTTAAAAAACAAAGCATCTACTACCTACTTATTTTTGCGTGATGCCAGAACATACGTTTTTATTTGAGAATCAGTTCGGTTGCTCTTGCGTGATGCCAGAATATTTTAAAACTCGCAGTCGCATAAGGAGTTATTTACTAGAAAAAAAAATCATGTAAATCGGATCAGTGGTTCTGGAGTTATAAGCGTACAAAGGGACATAGAGACAGAGAAAGTCAAATTGTTCGGGAAGGTATGATGAACGTCGAGAAATTTTGGTCCGATCCGATCGACGTCAAGAATTAGTTACACGTCATTTTAACTCAGTAGGCCAGGGTTTTTAAACTTAAATTCAAACATCAGCAGTCAAAAAATTGAATAACTATATTGAAATAATGCAATATAAGACAGAGCATACGCTATCTTCCAATATCCATATCACACTGTGCAACAGACAAGGACAACCGAAACAGGTTCGCGATTTATTAGATAAAGTCGCATTTATTTAGTTTAATAATCATATAAATCTGTATAAAAAAACTGTTTTGACACAATATTATACATGAAATCTATCTAAAATTTTCTGCTCTTTCGTTTAAGACAAGTTTCGAATCGATCTGACTTAAATTGAGCAAACTATAAGCAAAAAACGCCGTTTTTTCTAATTTGCTCCCCTCTGGGGCCGAAATTCAAAAATCGGGCGACGTTAGGATCAAATAGACCTTGAGAGGAATCGAACAAAAAAAAGTTTTTTAAAATCGGTTAACCCGTTTGGGCTGTACGACTGATACAAAAAATCCGTTACAGATTGACAGATTGACAGATTCACAGATTAACAGACGTACAGACAAAGCGAGTGTATATAGGCGCTTCTAGCTTCGCTAAGATCGCGCCTAATAAATGCTAATAATAATTGTTTTGACACTTTAATAACTTTCTATTGTTCTTGGCATTTATAAACTCAGTACGTACCTATATATTGGCAATTAATATGTAATTATTTTCTGTAACAGTAAACTTTTAGTCAGTAAGAACACAGAATAACGTTAGACTTCAGAGGCATGAAATAAACTATTATTTTACATTGTCATTAACATGACGGTTTGTACCTGACACTTTCAATATTAAACTTAATTTGAATAGAACCCGATACTTGCATTGTAATTCTTGTTAATATTGCGTCTTTGTAATATATAATGTAAACAATATTTGTCGATACATGGTAGTATATGCGGCAAATGCACTAATGACGTCGGTCGGATGGCGGGATCTAGGGACGGAATCAAAAAATGTCGACGTTTAACATTTTTCTGAACAAGATCATTCTTAGGAATATATATTTTCAAAAATGGTGCCATGTCTAGGTTCCGCCATCTGACCGACGCGACGGCAATACCACATTACTTGAATATATCTTATACCGTGCGAGTTTTTTCAAAACGTACATAGGCTGTTTCACAATTTGAATCGTGGTATAAATCGTGGTATAGATATTGTTAGAAACTATGGAAACGAATGTTTTTATTTACAATATTTATTATTATTGAGTTGTAATAATAAATTTTATAAGTTCAGAGATTTATTTATAATTTTTGCTATAAAAAAATGTACACAGTGGAAGAAAAGGTTCTTATGTACAATTTGTGTTCTGGTGGAAATAGTTGTCAGCAAGTCTCTGCGTTATTTAGTGTGCAGTTTCCAGGCAGACCAGATAGATACCAACAATGTCTATACCACGATTTTAAATTGTGAAACAGTCTATGTACGCTTTGAAAAAACTCGCACGGTATATAAAATTCTCGTGTCGCGGTGTACGTTATTGAACTCCTCCGAAACGGCTGGACCGATTTTGATGAAATTTTGTGTGCTTATCGGGTAGGGTGGAGAATCGGACAACATCTATTTTTCATCCCCCTAAATGTTAAGGGTGGTCCACCCCAAAAAATTTTTTTTTATCTTTTTGACAAAATTTTTTGTTTTAATTTTTTCATAATTCAGCATTGAAAAATACATACAACTCTAAATTTTCACCCTTATACGATCAACCCCTGATTTTTAATCGCGATTTTTATATTAAGCTTTAAAAAATACATATATGGCGAACGAGCGAAGCGAGTGAGTAATGTATTTATAATATTCAAGCGAACGAGCGAAGCGAGTGAGTAGGCGAAAATATTCAAGCGAACGAGCGAAGCGAGTGAGTAGTGTATTAATAAAATTCAAACGAACGAGCGAAGCGAGTGAGTAATGTAATTATAATATTCAAGCGAACGAGCGAAGCGAGTGAGTAGTGTATTTATAATATTCAAGCGAACGAGCGAAGCGAGTGAGTACTGTATTAATAAAATTCAAACGAACGAGCGAAGCGAGTGAGTAATGTAATTATTCCTAGAAATTATTAACAACGTTTGCCGGATCAGCTATACTAAATATACGTGAGCGGAGTAATGGGTGACCGCCATTAAATCATAATTTCATACCACCCGAGCGAAGCCGAGACGGGTCCGCTAGTTTTTATATAATATTATATATTTTTTTGTCTGACTGTGATTTTAATTTCAAAATACAAAATCCGAACCAAATCCAAATTACAAAAAGAAGTCTTTTAAATTATTGCACATTTTCAAGTCTAACTGCATCTTTCTTTAAATTAAGAAATATATTAACCATATTAAAAATATTCCGTGCAGATTTGTTTTAAGATAGCGCGTAAAAATTATAATGCATGTCGAACTCAAGGTTGAAAAATTGCACGAATCGTCTTAGAAAACTTAAAATCAATAACAGTTAATTTCCACATTGTTTGATTTTATATACGCAAGATTTGTGTGCAGTAAAAATAAACATGCCTTATTCTTTATTGGCTCGTTATGCCATTTAGTGGAGTAAAATGCTATCTACTTCCAGGGTTATATTTTGGGTCTAGTACCAATCAGGGCCGTAGCTAGAACAAAATTATCATATTATATTACGTATAGGTATATTAAAGAAATAAATTAATGGTCACTGTCTGAACTCTGAACTCTATAATAACGCATCTAGAGCAAGAATTTCGAATTCTAGTTTCCACTCTCACAATTTCCCTTTATTAGGCACGTTCTCAGACTCAGCAATTTAATATTTTATAGCCAGTCTGTTTGCTTATTATATAAGCGTTTTTGATTTAAAATAATAGCAGTTTATCTTAAGATATAAACATTCTTTTAAAATAAGTCAACTTTGAGTTCGGCAACTGTTCTAACTTACCTTATTAAATGATGTATAAAGAAAATGGGAAAAAATGATTCTTTCAAAACAGTAATGTTGTTGGTTATTTGCTGTAGATGTAAGAGTTGGTTTAATCTCAATCAAGAGGAAACACTCTTTAGCTTCATTTTTTGTTGATATTCCATCAGAGAGGATTTATTATTTAACGTTGATGTTCAGCGTTCACTTCGTAAGTTGGTTCACAAAAATTCACAATGTCTTACAAAAACAAAGTTCACACGCTTTTTATTATATCTACTTTTGTTAAGCGTACACGGGTGATTTTTCAAAGATTTCTATTACTGACTACTGTTAATATGCCAGTCCTCAAATTCGTGTTCGGGTTTAAATTTTAAGCAAAAAATGCAAACCAACTCCCAAGGGCGTACGCAGAGTTTTGTTGAGGGAAGGGGGGGGAGAGTTATGAGAGTAAAACATGGACATCCAATTATCATACTGTAATTAAGTTCTAAATTTAATTCGGGGGTTAATACCGGTAAATAAAAGGGATTCGTATGATTAGATCACTCAGAATAGACCATATTGATCACTAAGGTACGACCTCATTGATTACTAAGAATCGATCTAGATCACTAAGAATCGACCCAGATCACTGAGAACCAACCATATTGATCACTAAGAATCGACCGCATTGATCTCTAAGAATCGACAATATTGATCACTAAGAATCGACCATATTAATCACTAAGAATCGACCTTTTTTTTTTTTTTTTTTTTTTGTGAGGGGGAAATCCATCATGGACACCATCAGGTAGTGCCGGACTCCTCCGGAAACCGCTTTCGCATTACTTCGGAGGGAGAGTCGCCTTGTTGTTCTATCGGCTTTCTCTTTCTTTAACTTCGATAATCTTCCGGACCGTGTCATATACCTGCTTCCATGTAAGCTCGGGTGAACACAAATCATCCATCATGTTTATGTCGTTGAACTCGTGTCCTGTCTGGAGATCATAATTGATTCTGTGTGCTCCCCACCTGGGACATTTAAACAGGGTATGCTCTACGTCGTCGAGCTCATCGCAGTACCTGCATTTGTCCGTTTCAGCTCTTTTTCTATCGTGTAGGACTAAGAATCGACCTAGATCACTAAGAATTGACCATATTTATCACTAAGAATCGACCTAGATCACTAAGAATCGATTATATTGATCTCTAAGAATCGACCATATTGATCACTAAGATTCGACCTAGATCATTAAGAATCGACGTAGATCACTAAGAATCAACCTCGATCATTAAGAATCGATCTCGATCATTAAGAATTAAGATCGAGGTCAATTCTTAATAATCGATGTCGATTCTTGATGATCAAGGTCGATTTTTAATGATCGAGGTCGATTATTAATGATCGAGGTCGATTTTTGTTGATCGAGATCGATTCTTAATGATCGAGGTCGATTCTTAATGATCGAGGTCGATTCTTAATGATCGAGATTGATTCTTAATGATCGAGGTCGATTCTTATAATGTTCGAGGTCGATTCTTAATGATCGAGTTCGATTCTTATAATGTTCGAGGTCGATTCTTATAATGATCGAGGTCGATTCTTAATGATCGTGGTCGATTCTTATAATAATCGAGGTCGATTCTTGATATTCGAGGTCGATTCTTAATGATCGTGGTCGATTCTTATAATAATCGAGGTCGATTCTTGATATTCGAGGTCGATTCTTAATGATCGTGGTCGATTCTTATAATAATCGAGGTCGATTCTTAATGATCGTGGTCGATTCTTATAATAATCGAGGTCGATTCTTGATATTCGAGGTCGATTCTTAATGATCGTGGTCGATTCTTATAATAATCGAGGTCGATTCTTAATACGTAAACACTGAAAGTTCTCGTCGTTCATTTTACTATTTATACTGGACTGATTTTGACGATGGAGGTGTCATTTGAATGGGCCCAGGTGCATATATGCAGAAAGGTTTCAGAATTGCGATATGTGGATATTTTCAAAAATATTGGCACCGGTCTACATTTGGCGCCCTATATTTTCGTACTAAGCAAGCAAAAAAAATGTTGAACACATGTAAATTGTAGAGAAACTCAAAAGCTCCAACTTTTGTCATAACCATTTTTCGCCCCCGGTTGACCGTTTTATTGTAAAATCGAAAAAACCGTTTCCACCCCCAACAGTGTCATTTTTGAGAATTTATATCTTTTGAATAATGAGAAATTTGAAATCAAATTCCAAATAAAAGTTGTTGGAAGCATCCTCCTTAACAATTTTTGTAATAGTATTTTTCACGTACAAGCAGTATTTACCAAGATACATGATCTCATTCCTTAAATTCAAGATAGCGGCCACCCATTGTGGAATCCGAGGGGGGAAACTTGGCTGGGGTGTTCTACTGGCACCCACTATCTACCATTAAAATTTCATCAAACTTCTAATTAACGCAATTTCAGACCTATTTTTTCGGCTATTTGATTGGACTAACTATTTTGAAGTCTTAAATATGTAATAAACTTATAACACCCCTTTTTTATCGGGGGTTAAAAATAGCTCAGTCAATGAGTGCTTTAAAGAGGGGTCTAACCGGAAAGTCAAAAAGTGCAAAAACCGACTTCAGGACTTTGTTTGGACTGGTTAGTAAAAAAAAACATTTTAAATGTCCTTGATTCTCGGGTGAGCGCAAGAGGGGGGGGGGGCACTTCAAAGGTCCCTTTTTTGGTTTTTTGCGTATATCTCGAAAACAGTTGATCTTACGAAAAAATTCCATGCATGAAAATTGTAGCTGACAGAATTTCCTAAATTTTCTATGTTTTTTCTATCTCCAGCCGTTAACGAGTTACACGCTTCTAAAAACCGCTATTTTTCAAAAAAATATTTTTCGCACCACATTTTTTGCCGAAATTTTCTCTCTAGCACCTCAGCCTTTCATTTTAGAAAAAGGAAGTTGTAGAGGATTAAATTTCCTTCAAAATGGTATATCAGTTTACCATTTTATCCTTAACCTGATTCAAAGTTTTCAGAAGCATGCAACTCGTAAACGGTTGGAGATAGAAAAAATTTTAAATATAGAAAATGTAGGAAATTTTGTCAGCTACAATTTTTATACATGGATTTTTTTGTAGGCCCAACTGTTTCGAGATATACGCAAAAAACCAAAAAAGGGACCCCCCTCTTGCGCCCACCCGAGGATCAAAGACTTTTAATATGTTATTTCATTAACTAGTCCAAACAAAGTCCCGAAGTCGGTTTTTGCGCTTATTGACTTTCCAGCTAGGATCATTCGTTGACTAGACTAGAAATATTTATTTTCCATATTTTTTTATAACATAAGTCAAATAAATGTTCGTTCTTAATCACTTAAGTCAAAAGGGGAGACTTTTATTTTTTTGTTTCAATAATTTATTGGTTTTATGACCTACAACTAGTTGTACGTGAAAAATGTACCAATTAAATTTAAATATAAACAAAATATCAATAAATTTGAATTTCGTAATTTTGCGTTGCAGTTTTTATGCTCTCCTGTAAAATTGCTAAATTGGACTTATGTACTTTAATCTGCCGACTCTACAATTAATTGCAACGTACAATTATTAGTTTAATTGCAATTAATTTTAACTGCAAATAAATTAATCGCAATTATTTCTTTAATCAATTAATTGATTGAAAATTTAATTGGTTAATGCCCAACACTGATAGTTACCAATATTATTTTGCTTTAACTTCACCACAAACGCTGAACAAAACACATTAAGACACTTTACACGTAAATAACTGAATTGTCTAGTAGCAACGACATGTACAAGTGTAGAATATTTTACTGTATGAAATAATATTGTGTTACAGAAAATCGGGGTACTTGTAGGTATAAGCGAATTATTAATAACTCGTAGACTTGTTACAATTACAATTGTAACAAGTCTACAAGTTATTAGTAATTCGCTTATTGTGTTATAGGCCCCTGGTCATGCTCACTAAGAATCGACCCTTTTCTTAAATGTCTATTTGTCATCTAAAAAATAAAAATAATTAAAATCAACTCAATTTTTATAGAGGGCATTTTATTTTATAATTTTATACTTGTTATGTACAAAGATATTTTTACATACAAAATGCAGTCACCTATATTATTATACAGACATTTTCGTATCAGGGCTATAACAAACGTCCGATAATCGGTGACCGATTAAAAAATTGATAAATATGATCAATATGGTAGTAAATGCAAGCTCACATACCTCCTACAATTAATTAACCGCACCGCAAAAAAATGGACCACGTCCCATTTCTCGACTTTTGTCAGTGACTGTCGGTTGATGATAGCGTACATCGAGCCTTCGAGGCACTTTGCTACACCGACGGGCCACTGTTTGTGTAGACTGTAGCAGTTGCCAGTTACACAATATTATACTGCTGTCGGTAGAGTGCGCTTGCTCTCTCACGTGCACTTCTTCAGACCAACTGACGGGCGTGGGTGTCGAATTGAAGCGATCGTCTGACAGCCGTCGACTATAAAGTCGGTCGTCTATTACAGCCCTAGGTTATAAATTTATATGGAGACATTTTTGTTATACAGGGCCGCAGCAAGGAAATCTTGCGCCTAGGGCCAACATTTCAATTTGCGCCCCCCCCCCCCAATAAAAATCAAAAAATGCATGATACAAGATTTTTATAAGATATTCAAACACAACCAACTGAAAAACATAAAAAATGTTCACTAATCGACTCCAACAACTCGCACTTTTAGTTTCAAAGATATATAAACAGCGTCTGAGAGATTTTTGAGTTTTCTTAAAAATGCCAAAAGTAAGAAGACCCCCCTCTTTGTACAAATTTGCGAAATTTTTGAAAAATAAATTCGTCTCGATTCGTTTGATATTAAGTCAATTTATAGAAAAAATAGCGCTGAATCGACTCCAACAACTCGCACTTTTAGTTTTAAAGATATAACCAGCATCTGAGAGATTTTTGAGTTTTTTTTTAAAATGCCAAAAGTAAGAAGACCTCCCTCTTGGTACAAATTTGCGAAATTTTTGAAAAATAAATTCGACCCGATTCGTTTGATATTAAGTCAATTTATAGAAAAAATATCGCTGAATCGACTCCAACAACTCGCACTTTTAGTTTCAAAGATATATAAACAGCATCTGAGAGATTTTTGAGTTTTCTTAAAAATGCCAAAAGTAAGAAGACACCCCTCTTTGTACAAATTTGCGAAATTTTTGAAAAATAAATTCGACCTAATTCGTTTGATATTAAGTCAATTTATAGAAAAAATAGCGCTGAATCGACTCCAGCAACTCGCACTTTTAGTTATATATTTCTATAGAAATTATCGCCGTTTCTGACTCATTGAAGATCGTAAATAATTTTTTATGAGCTTCGGTTTACTGAACTATCTCTCACATGCAGTAGTGGTTACGGGAATTGTTAAAAAAATTCTATATGCTATTCCCATGTTTGAATAGATTTCCACTAAACCTAAATAATGAATTATTGTTTATAGTACTCTAAATGTGACATTTTATTAATATTTTCATTTAATGATTCAAGCATTTGCTTTGCGCTTGCTACTTTTGTAATATTAAATACGTAATGTGAAATACAAATTAATAATAAGTGTTATATTTCTTTCTTTGGTCCTATTTGCAAAAGTATTATTATTTATTGTATATTTTATATTTGTCGAATTGTAATTAGCCTGGCAATAATCATTGTCGTTTTTCATGTCAAAAAATACAGCGTCTGCGGCGCCCCTTGCTTAATGCGCCCGGGGCCGTCGCCCCCTCCGCCCTACCCTTACTGCGGCCCTGTTGTTATATCTAATTATAGGAATGTTTTTGTGTAAAACACAGCTTGAGTAAGCCAACATAAAAATAATAAATGTCGGACATTAATGCAAAAACACAATTACTGGGTAGAAGATTATAATATCGATTAATAGTTTATTTATGACACAAGGAATCATTTTACACTGATCCATTTAGTTTCAGTATTGTAGCAAACCCCAAGATGTTACGCCACTGCCGTCTGCCTCTAATAGAAACCATGAGAAATAAAGGTCACAGTAGTAAAGCGTGGAATGATATCGAAGATATGAGAACGTACTAGACGCACTGAGCGTACGCACGCAGGTATATAAACAGGAGTGTGTCATGTTGAAGGATCAGTGTCGTGTTGAATACGAAGTCAAGTCTTTGACTGGACTAATAGCAGCATAGGTACTTTTTTATAGAAAATCGAACCAAAGCAAACTGTTTACCATTTTTCCATAGTTTGTTTTAATTAGTGTATTTGCCATATGGCACATACACTATTGGCGTCGGTCGGATGGCGGGACCTAGGGGTCGGACCAAAATTTCTCGACGTTTCATAGCCTCCTGAACACTTTGGCACCATTTTTGGAAATGTCCATTTATATATGTATATATATATATTTATATATATATATATATATATATGTGCGGGCAATAACTTTCGAAAGAGTTAATTGATTTTGACGAAATTTGGTAGGCACGTTGAAATCCATCACCGCACGAAGTCTATTTAAAATGGGCCCAATCGGACCATTTTAAGGGTGGTTTTTAGGGGTTGAAAAATGTTTTTGGGCCCAAAAATGCCGAAAAAATTCTCAGAATCGTTTCAAAATTGAAATTTAACCCTTTAGTAACGATTAAAATGTGCTGCTAAAATTTTAATACAATCGGCCCGACAGGACCGGACTTACAAATTTTATGAGAACACTAGTTTGCGGATAGTGCTTTACTTACTGAAGGGTGTATTTAATTTTGTACCGAGGTTGCATTGATAAAAATATTGAAATTAAGAAAAAAAATATTATTTTAAGGGATGCATTAAGGGGTTAAATTTTTTATTTTGCTCAAAAACAAACTTAAGTTCACATAATAAAGCCACAATGCCAGTATTAGCAAATACACTATATTGTCGGCAGGGTTTTGGCACTGCGACCCGAGTTTTTTAATTTTAATATAAACGAATTTTAGAAAAAATATAGTCTGAGGTCATAAACTATGGTTGCTTTCAAAAATACTTGCACGAAAATTTTTAAATGTACCGCTATTTTTGTACCCTTATTATGCTTTAAATCGATATTGTGTTACAAGTTCGGTGTGCTGGAAGTTTAGTGAAAAAGATCGTTTAGTTTTTGTGTTATCAATGATTCTTGAATACTATTTTGAATGGTCTGAGTAAACATTTGCATCAATTTCCGACGTGAAATAATATTTTTTAAGGATTCTTAAACAAAAAATAATGCAAATTAAATTTACTATAAATGTTCAGATTCATAAACAGCTTATATTTTGTACAATAGAATAGAAATAATCATATTTATATTGCCGAAAATAAAAGTTTAACCACATTATTTTTAAAAATAAAATAATTTTTTTAGTTCAAATTACTTCTCTGAAAACAAATTTGATCAAGCAGCTCTGCGCAAAAAAAACCCTGTTACAAGATATTTGAAAACTACAAAACTAAACATTAAGTTGATTTTTTTTATCGTTTTCAAATAAATTTATTTCCCCAGTGAAAAAATATACCTACTATTTATCAAACAATTCTTACAAAAGAAATAAAATAATACCTATTGTATTTTTTTTTACTTTTGGTTCTATTTTTTTCACTTCTATTTATAAAGACCATTTCAAAATTCATCATATTTTTTCATTGCAAAAATTTTTTTAATTAAAAATGAAAATCTGCTAAATCTATTCAAAAGTAAAAATATATAGATATTATTTATTTAATATGTTTTTCATTTGCTTTCACTCGGAACGATTCAGTGTTAAGTTAAAAAAAACATGTTTTTCACTGATCGCTGTTTAGAATAATTTGTTAATGTTTTGGAATATCGAAAGTATTTTGGTATTATATTTAAATGTTATTTAAGAAAAACTATCTATATAAACATAATTTACAAAGAAGGAAGCTTTAATAATACATTTTTTTCTACTTTATAAAATATTTAGATAAATAAAAATAAAGTTATAAATATATATTTACAAATTGATAGTAATAATATTTACTTATTAAAGTAATTGTAATATTAAAGTAAATTGTCATAATTCTAAAAATTTTATGTGGCGAAGTAAGTGCCTACGTGACGTTTAGTTTTATAAGCTCTGCAAAAAATATAACTTTTTTATATACTTCAGGATTGATATTTTACCGGTGTTCCATAATATAAAAGCTTTTCCGTTATCATTAAATTTGTAAAGCTGGCGATATACGTGGAGATTTTTATGCAAAAGAATTTATGTAAGAAACTTTACGGCAATCTTACTATAATTTTTTGCTGCGAACAAAAATGCTTATAATAAAAATCCTTGTAAGAAAATTTTTTAATTCTTGTATTGTTGAGTTATTTTTTTTACAGTTTCACTGTTATAGATTTTGCCGTAGGTCCAGTAAGTGAATCAAAGAAATAATTTTCAAATTATTTAAGATTTTTTTCTCTGACTGATAATTTCAGTTTGAAATTAAGAGATCAATTATTTCTTAGAGCTCTATGTTTCAAAAGTATGGTACAAAGCCATCAAATTTGAAAAATAGCGTTATATATGGGACGACGCATGGTTAAATAACTGAGCGCCCGGAATACACGAAGCCCTCATACAGAGTGCATCCATAGAAAAGTATAACTATACTAAGCTATACCTAAGCATGTTTGACCTTGAGAAAAACGTTTGATTTGAACCAGCGTTCGCAGAAATAGTGGACGAAAGTAATGCAATATAAATGCCTAAAAAACTGTAAAAATCATTTGTCTTGAAATTGAATTTTTAAAGCTCACGAAAAATATAAACAGAAGGAATGAAAGAGAGGACATTAAAATTTGAACCAGTTATGAAATATGTTTGTAAAACTTAAAAAACAAGGTGCAATAATTTTTTAATTCCAAAAAGTCATCTTATTTATGGCCGTCCCAATAAGAATGATCCGGTAAGTTGACGATATCTAAAGATATCTACACTCGTTTTTTAACATTAATATTTCAAAATTATTTGTACAAAAATTCTGATGAAAAAAATCACTACGTGCGTCGCTGGTTTAAATATCTACAACGGATCTTTACATCTAAAACAATATATTTGTTCCCAATCATGAAACTAAATTGCAGAATTTTAATGGATAGGTACATATATTATTAGATTTATATTCAAAAGCATAACATTTGCCAAACACCATCATTTGTACAATAAATATTAATTATAATTTATACAAGAAATATTGATCACAGCGAAATGGGAAAAACTAACAAGGCAGTCTATATTTAATTTGAAGAAAACTTCAAATTGTCTAAGGTTAAAAAACTAATAAAATGAAATAGATTTTCGTAAATTCAAACACAGTCATATTCACACGCAAAAATATATTACAATATCTACACGAATACAAAATATTTTTAGTTATATGATACATTATTCACAAAAAGTAAAAATAGATTTTAATTTTTGCAAAATTTAGCTTTCCTAATTTATTTTTTATTTATATGTTCCAGTGTGTAGGTATTTTAAGTCAATTTTAGTGAAAAGAAAAATAATATTGATGACATATTATAATCATAATAGCTGTTTTACTTCTCACTAAATTTCAATACTGGAAGTTAATAACATAACTAATAAAATATTGGGTCGATAACATTTGCCTTATTGTTTTTGACCTTTTAAAACAAATTTCAACATACAAAAGAAATAAAAACTAAATTAACTAATAATAGTTTATTTTTTATTATACAGCCCGTTAAAGATAATTGTGTACCTGACACATCACTGATATAAAATTAAAAATTTATTAATTTTTTTCCTAATTAGGCAATATTATAATACGCATTTTATTTAGTTGGTTTAATATAATTTTGTAAATTTATAGTTATACAAATAAATCCGTCGGGCTTTATATTACTTATTATTTTTCTCATAATAAAATTGTAAAACAGTAAAACCTGTCACTAACGAAGTCACATGGGGAGCGAAAAATATTTTCGTGTAGCTTGCTATTCTGTTATCTACTATGCTCTTGAGCTATAGTATAGACTTAAGTATAATTTGTTTTTCATATTGTTATCTTTATCATAGAGAAAATACTTAGCATTATTATATAATAATTTTTCGCATACAGTTGCGTTAACAGATTTTACCGTATTTAAAATTTCCATTTACTATTTTTTTCTGCTATTAAGAAATTAAAAAGTATATTAAAAAATCCTTTGAAATGTTTTTTAATAGTTAGGGAGTTGCTAGCAGAAATTTCTAAGTCATTTGCTCGTGTGACAGAAATTGAAAATAGTAAAGTTTTGATCATAAAAACCATTAATGACAACTTCTGTCATTATTATGTAATAGGTAACTAATTAACCATGTAAAAAAAGTGTAGGTACCTAAATCATTTGCTCGCGTCTGGCACTTTTATAACTTATGGTTCCTGACAAGACCTCCAGATAAATCTCACTGCCAGACGTATGACCCTGCATTAACGAGTAATTAATTTTTTTCGAATTTTCAAAGTATTGTAAAAAACGAACATTGAATTATTTATCCAAGTGTGCAAGCTTTCACGGCCGGCATTGTTCCAAGTCTTCATGGTTTCCGGGCTTGTAGGCCGTGGTCCGGTGGTATTTCTACCTGACGTTTCGTCTACAACTGCGGTAGACATTCTCAAAGGCGATGTGGCAGCCACATCGCCTTTGAGAATGTCTACCGCAGTAGTAGACGAAACGTCAGGTAGAAATACCACCGGACCACGGCCTACAAGCCCGGAAACCATGAAGACTTGATTGAATTATTTGCTCGTGTCTGGCTCTGGACTGAATTGTTCTATTGTATGTTAAATCTATGAATATCACTATGCCAGACCTTAGTGTCACTGATTTTCCAAAGCAAGAAGGTTTTTATTAACCATTGCTGAAAACATTAGTCTGTGATACAGGCCAAACAGCTAAACGGATCGAAACCAAATTTTGGTAGGATGTTTAACTTGTAAATAGGAAGAGTCCTGTTATTTTTGGGGAAAATCGACGCATCCGCAGAAGAGATATATGCTATTACGTTGTTTTTTCTATTACAACGGTATACTTTTCATAACGATTCATTATTCTATTTATTTTTGCAAAAAAGTTTTGTAAAAAAATGTTTTTTTAAACCTTATCTTTCGTAAAAAAAGTCTTTCAATTACGATTATAGCCAACTATCATTCCCATAAAGAAACACAGCCTTACTCCTGTACTGGAATATGAGAAAAGCTATCTAAAAACGGTTTAGGTAGCTTCATTCTGCTTGTAAAATAGTTGGAAAAACATCAAAAACATTTTTTCCCAGCTCTTCAAATGAAAGATCTACGATGCGTAACAAAAATATTGAAAACTTCGTTTTTTCCATATAACTTTTTACTGACACCCGGTATATGAAATATTTTCACGACTGAATTCCTTATGAAAAACGGCACTACTTTGATGATTTAACCTATCCTCTATCATTACAAGTAACGAAGTTACCCATATAACAGTCAAAAAATAGGGCGCCCTGTAATATGTATATATCTCCTAAAAGCAGCGACATACACGTCTGGCATTATATTTTTATTGTTCTGGAGACAAAACGAAGATATTAAAAAAGGCGAGCTAATAATTAAATATAGCTTGTTTTTTTTTACAAATTAACAATTATTTAAAAAATAAACGCAGCGTCCTATATACGTCTGGCAAATGTTTTTTTAGGATCATTATAGTCAATATGCCAGACACAAACAAAAAATTAAGAAGAGGTTTTATTTTTTGCAATTTTGAAAAAAAGCAGGGACACCTGACCTTGTCGCCTTGCTTATCCGATTCATAAACTTCAAAACTTTATTACCTATCATTCTTACCGACCAACAAATCATATACCAAAATTGCCACCAGCTCCCTAACTACCTACATATAACGTTTTAATATTATTGTTAATTTCCTTTTTTATTAAAACTGCTTAATTTAGAACTGAAAATAATGTTACTTTTGTGTTTAATGTATTCTTAGGTACACTAGATATTGTATGTTCAATGTATATGAAAAATGTACACGTTCTTTTAACAAAGCTATATCGGCTTATTTTCAGAAAAATAACCAATAAGCTAGGCAAAAAATAAATAATGACGCTGTAAAGTATAAAAGTATATATTAAATATTGTTACTTTACTGCTTATTTTTCCAACACTCAAAAATAAGGCCTTGAATTTTACCAAAAAATTGTCACTAGCTCTCGGTCTAATATTTTGACGCTAGGATCCTAATTTACTCTCTAGTAAAAAATATTTCACCCCAGACATGGTTTTATGTATTTTAAGTAGCGTGAATAATTTTCAATACACATTGAACAAAGCGGAAACTCAATCTAATTATTAATAGCTATACAAATAGCTATTGTATTAGAATATATTAATTGATATATTAATAATTGTGTATAATCACATACTAAGCTGACTGTATCTGTTACGCTTTAGCATCAAAAACAATCCTACCGTTGTGATAGTACTTTAGTAGTAATTGGTTTAATAGAATAGGTCCTGCGGCTAATAAACACGTATGTAATGTTGACGATGATGTGGATGACGCGAATGACGACGCAAAGTTATTATCGCCTGTGAATTCATATTCGTTCACGCTGCTGTCACTCGGATGACTACGAAGCCGTAGGTCTGCAACAAAACAAAACAATGTTTGAAACAAAACAACGAAGTTTTACTTAAAACAACTTTGGTAGATATTCCTCTTAAACAGAGCTTTCGGCGCTTCGATTACTAATCGACGAACTTAGATTCAAACCGAAAGAAGAAATTCGTAATGAGCAGTTCAACTGTTAACGTCGTAATGACTTCGAAAGAAATGTCAGACCGCACTTCTTTCATGCAGTCATTACAGCGCACGAAGATTTTTGTCTTTGAAATGTAAGTATATAAAATTTTTATAATTTATTTGGTGAAAAGTTAGTATTGAGCCGACAAATTCTATCTTTTTTTATATTCCCAGCCTGAAATAAATATTTAGTCATCCTTGAAAAATTATTATAAAAACAAACAAATATAACATTTCTTTCAAGTTATTACATGAATCTACCAATTTTCAGCTACACTGAGTGATTTGATTAATCAAAACACGATGCATTTATATTAACATAATGACCAGGAGTGTTTTGTTTTCTATGCACAGTATATCTAAGTACATTATTATTATATTGTACATTATCATATTGTTCATGGTATAGATAATTGTTCGCTCCGATATAAGAGCACTACGTATTATGTTTGTAATTAAATTTGTTAAACACAGAATACTTACTCTAATTACTTAGTTATTTTTTTTAATCTAACTATATAGCACAAAAATAATGGGGATGTAGGAATTCGTCAAATATTATACGTTTCATGGAAACAATGTAAATTAAATTATTAGATTTTCTGTTAAAATTTAATAACAATTAAACATAAACAAAATTGTAATGTAACCGTAATTTTTTTGTTTCTGTAGTTTTTTTAAAGTATTTTGTGTGAAACCTAAATGGGGGAATGCATTTACAGAAATGTCTATCTATATCGACATAATTTGTAAACGGCTGGACGTATTTTAATAAATCTGGGTACACTGGCAAGTAAAATATAGGGTACATTTTACGTGATTAAAACTCGTATAACGTTAGGTAGCTGTTAATCTCTACATAGTATAAAATGAAGTCGCTTTCCGCGTCTATCTGTATAACCGCTAACTCCTCCTAAATCACGCAACGGATTTTGATGCGATTTTCACCATCAGTTAGATAATTTTTCACGGAAGGTTTATATATATATAGCGAACGAGCGACGCGAGTGAGTAATAGTACGGGAGGCAGCGTTGTAAATGAGTAAATTATTTCATACCGGCTGATAATTATACCAATGTTAGTTCTCATCTCCATGATGAGATATCCGACCGTCAGCTGCGCCAGTAGCGGTGGGGGTGGTAGCTAGAGGGTGTCAAAGTCGCTAAAAAAAATTGGATTTTAAAATTATTTCATACCGCACCAAATTTGGTATGGTGATTCTTTATATGATAAACAATAAGAAAATAACCGTCAGCTGCGTAGATAGTGGGGGAAAGGACGTCAGTTTCGCCCTAGAACATACCGTGTCGGTAGATAATTTGGACGTCATTATAGATAGACGTCACGATGTGTTCATTTTGAAACATAGATGTCGCTCATTATAAGAATTTGTTCTCCAAAGAAACAAACCCCTCTGGAACAGTAATCATATTATAGTGAATAATATCCACAAACAGGAGTATAGCCATATTTTGATTTTAAATGATCACCGACTGTCATTTGACTTTGAGAGAGGCAAATATTGCCTTACATGGCCAAAAATTAAAGTTCCTGTCATATTATGACTCTTAACCTAAAAATAAAGCATTTTGTTGTAACAACTAATTATTGTAAGTCAATGCAGACGTCTAAATGTCATCTTTATTTTAAATGTTACTCTGTATATATAAAAGAAATCATAAATTTATCGAATTAAAAGCGCAAAACATTATTATTTTTACAATAAACAATTTACCTTTTCAATGACAGATGCAAATCTTCTCTTCTATCCTGCTTTTAAATCGCATTATTTCCATGTAGAATATATGTTTAGACTAGTTCTAAACATATATTTGTGTTGTTTAACGCGAAACGACGACAGAACGAAGAACAACAAAAGCAAAAATCGTCCCTATAATAATTTTAAATAAACAACAAACAAATATTTTTTTGAATACAAAAATTGCCCAACGGTCCCAACCATTGAAACAGTTAGACTTTGTATTTAAATTAAACTTTATTTAGAAACGTATTTGTTGCAAATATTATATTTGAAATTATTAAATAAAAAATTTTTAACTTCGACAAAATAACCACACGTTTATAATATTTATCATGATATTGTCCATCGACTGATTTTATGACTCACTTGGTGCAAATACTCCTGTTTTTGCACCGTAGATTTTATCCACGATAAGGCGATAACTGTTCCAGAGGGGTTTGTTTCTTTGGAGAACAAATTCTTATAATGAGCGACATCTATGTTTCAAAATGAACACATCGTGACGTTTATCCATAATGGCGTCCAAATTATCTACCGACACGTATGTTCTAGGGCGAAACTGACGTCTTTTCCCCCACTATCTACGCAGCTGACGGTTATTTTCTTATTGTTTATTATATAAAGAATCACCATACCAAATTTGGTGCGGTATGAAATAATTTTAAAATCCAATTTTTTAGCGACTTCGATACCCTCTAGCTACTACACCCACCACGGGTGCGACGACTGACGCTCACTTTGGTTGCTGTTGATACCTAAGCAATTACTAGAAATATGAATTGGTCGGTATGAAATCACTACCTAAAATGCAACGCTGCCTCCCGTACTATAATGTAATTAAAATATTTAAGCGAACGAGCGAAGCGAGTGAGTAGTGTTTTGTACCCGGGCTTTCTTAGCACCCGGGCGAAGCCAGACAGGGCCGCTAGTAATACAATAAAAGTAAATTTTAGTTCACACCTTTTTCTTTAGATATTTCTGGAGTCAAAGAATCCATAATTTCGTTCTGGTGATCTGGTCTTGTACTCGGCGGATTTTCTTTTGGCTGTCTTGACCGAGGTTTCTTTTGCTCTGGAATAAAAAGTATTTTTTCTCAGAATATGTAATTTATTATAGTAACATTTGCAATCACGTAAATGTATACATTTAATCTTTCCAGTTTGATCATTGTCTGCAGAATATTAAATTTTACGTTAATTTTAAATGAAAAAAATTGTCTCGTCAGGTACTCGAACTCGATTGTTTGTATGAAATAGTAGATTGTATATCTAGTGGCGTAATGAGGTATATTAGTGATGAGTAGTGACATTATGTTAAAACGAACGAATGAGCGAGTTTTAACAGTCACTGCACGAGTCATAATGTCATTACGGACGACATATAATGTACGGTATTTTTTGCCATACCGACTATAAAATAGCTGCTTTTTACTTCAATTTCAGTATTTTCAAAAAAATTTCACAGTTCGTTTGTGTCGTAAACTTCACTTCTGTAGTAGGCCGAGAGTAGCTGTCGCACGCACAGTGATAGGTAATAGCGGGCAGATCAGAGCGAATAAAAATAAATCACTTTGGAATCACACTAGTGTGGGAAAGATACGTACCCGCATACCAGCCTGTCAAAAATCACTTTACATGCATACATAGTACATGCATGTAAATCAGTTATTTTATAGTGGGTATAAATAAATTGTTGTTCACTGTGGTGTAATTGGTAACGCATTCAGTGAGTTATTTATTTGATGCTACTCGGTAGCGCAAAGCATATTCTCGTGAAAAATCACGTACGAAGTAACACAATATCGAATTTTATAGTAATTTTATGAACGAATTATGAACAATTCCGAGTATTACAAACACGTGTTATATTAGAAGAGATATTTTGTTATAAAATCGATTGATTATTCCATTTGGCAATTAAAAACGGGCATTGTAAATTTGGGAGAGAAATTGCAATATACACTAATTAACATATTAATGTAATTACCTTTTTCCATTACGATGTAATTCGGAAGTGTAGTTGTAATTATTTTGTTGACAGTTGACGGAGGCTCAACTTCTGTAATCCAATGAAAACAAGTTTAAATTATGCATGAAAGATAATAATTTGGTTGCTGTACATATTATACAATTGGACAACTGATGAATGTTGTCGAAATGACAACTAATCATAAAATCTTTACAAACGGACTTTATACCTAACTGATCTTTGCGATGTTGATCTTTTCGTCCCTCATCTCACGTAAAGACGTATCTGCCATTTACGTCACAATATTATGCTACTTCCTAAGAAAAAAAAATTTATTAAAAAAACAAAAAACCCGACTGCGAAAAAATCGAACATAAAAGATGGAAACAAGATCAAATGATAACATGCAGTCGGAGACATAGTAGTAACAACATGCAGTCGGAGGCATAGTAGTAACAAATTGAACAGAAATACCACCGACTGCATGTTATCATTTGGTTTTGTTTCCATCTTTTATGTTCGATTTTTACGCAGTCGGGTTTTTGTTTTTTTAATAATTGTTTTATTTCCTTCCTTTTAGTTGAATCTACTCATCAAGCCTTTTCATTAGATACCCCACACACAAGGTTTTACCGATTTTTTGCGTACTGACAAAATGGCGACTAGCGCCCGCCATTTTGAATTTTCCGTGACGTCATGTACCCTATTTGAAATGTCAACGAAACCTTTCTTTTGTTTTGATTTTGGTACCTATATCAATGTATTTAGAAGGAAAATTACTTTTGCATTCTGACAAAACGGCGTCTAGCGTCCGCCATATTGAATTTTCTGTGACGTCATATACCCTATGTCACTCTAGAGATTCAGACGAATCTAATGACACCACATTTTTCAAAATCCGTCAAGCCGTTTAGGCTACAGAGCGTGATAAAGAAATATACATACATAGATACATACATACATACACACGAAAAACAATACCCTCCTTCTGGCGCAGTCGGGTAAAAAGTCAGGCTTAAGTGCGGTTGTTCGGTGGCGTATCTCACTTTTTCAATTTTTGTACGTCTTTACGTGAGATGGCCGGAGACAATTTGTTTCTTGTGAAACTAGAGCCTATGTACTACGAGTATATGCCTATGTACAATTCAGTTTAATACTTCAATGGGTATTATTTTCTGCGATATAAAATTTTAAGAAATTGCAGCGTAGAATATAATCCTTGCGTAAGGACGTCTAAGGGCCAACGCAAACATGCACTTCTTGTGTCGAAAACGCGCGATTTATACTATTATATACTATTATATACTATTATTATATATACTATATATATACTATATATATATACTATATATATATACTATATATATATATACTATATATATATACTATATATATACTATTATTATATACTATTATATACTATTATAAAGTAGCATAATATTATGCTACTTTTTGTCGCACGGTTTTGCGATTAAGTCGCCTGGAAATTTTCAGATGTAGCTACCAATAGCGAAGACTGCAAGCGCTTCGCTGAAATACACTAATGCTGTAACACTAAAATTTCGAGTAAATATAGCTGAGTACTCGTCAAATCGCGATGTAGTACCTATGTACTACATCGCGATTTGACGAGTACTCAGCTATATTTACTCGAAATTTTAGTGTTACAGCATTAGTGTATTTCAGCGAAGCGCTTGCAGTCTTCGCTATTGGTAGCTACATCTGAAAATTTCCAGGCGACTTAATCGCAAAACCGTGCGACAAAAAGTAGCATAATATTATGTGCATTGACTGACAATTCATGGTATTTATTTATTTATTGTAGATTATAGACGCGTCGACAACTTAGGTCATAAGAGTCTTAAATACATTAAATAACAATTCTCTTAAAACTAAAATATGACATCACAAAACATCCATGAGCGGAAGTAAGATTCGGACCTACGACAGTGTGATCCAAAGGTCGCTACGCTAACCGTTACACTACACTGTCCTCTAACAATCCATGGTATGTATGTTCAAATTTCGATGAGTATTTTTTTACTTTATTATTTTCTCATGTTTCCCTCCCCTCCACCGATAATGCAACTGCATCAAATCATACGTGCTAACGTGTTTTGTTACAGACAAACCTGTAAATGTTGGCCAAATTGAAGTCAAATTAGACATTTGGCCAACTAATAGAGGGTCATATTGTGATCAGCAGCGAAAAATAAAGAAGTGGTTCATTCAAAGATTTAAATCAGGGATGATGCCCGTCGGCCACATGTATAAATTTCATTGTGACCCCTCTTTGCGTATAAAAATTTTAAAAATATCCTAAATAAATTATAATTTAAAAAAACTAAAAAACACGCTTTAATGAACTAAAAAGTAAAAAATAATTAATTTTATTGTAAAAAAGCGTGGGGTAGTATGAAAATATGATACAAAGCACCCCACGCTTTTTTACAATAAAATTAATTATTTTTTACTTTTTAGTTCATTAAAGCGTGTTTTTTAGTTTTTTTAAATTATAATTTATTTTTGCTTTTTAGTCCTGGAGATCCTGGTCAGGATAATGGGACAAACTTATGGAATTATTGTATTGTCGTCGGTCCTTGATAAGTGTGCAAAGTTTAAACTAAATCTGACCGTTCAAAGTTGGTCAAAATCAAGTTCAAAGAAGTCGGTTACAAACTGACAAACAAGCAAGCACGCACGCAAGCCCACACGCACGCAAGCCCGCAAGCAAGCAAGCAAATTAAATGACAAATTTCTATTTGTCTTTAAAAAAAAATATTTTTTATTTATTTAAAATTATAAAATAGTTACAAAGTTTATATAAGTAATATTATTTAATTAGTTATTTAATATTTAATGTTGCTTCTATTTTACATACAGAATTTAATGGACTTTGCCCCACAACTGTTATAGTTTAAAGTTAAGAATAAATCTTTGTATAATTATTGTTATTTGAGATTGCTTCTATTTTGCACATAGAATTTAATGAGCTTGGCCCAACAACCTTTCTTGATGAAAGTGAGATTGAATCTGAATAATTATTAATATTTAGTAAAAATCACAGTTTGCCCGAAATGGACTTTGTACTGTAAAATGTGCTATGTTCAGCAAAGTAAACTATGGGAAACAATTGTGTGAGAAAGTGTCTTATGTCACTTGTGCATATTGTCATATGAAACATGTCATATAATTCCTCCCTCCTTTAAAAGATTCGTCCCGAATCTATCTAAACTGTATTTCTTCAATACTTGTTTCATTTAATTCGGTATTATTATTTTTGGTTTTTCTTTTCCAAAAATTTTGTATGCAAATTTTTTGTTTATAGATTACAATAATCATTAAAACTAAAAATATAATACAAAATAAAGTTATATTACTAAATAATATATAATGATATTTATCTGTATCGTTATTATCTTCTAGTATGAATTTGTTATCATCTATTAATTCATGTAATTTCGATAGCTGTACTTTTTCTAAATTTATAGGTTTAATATTTAATATTTTGGGATTTTTATTAGGATTAGGTAATACTAATTCTGTTTTTATTTTTGCTAATTCTGAATTTTCATAGAATTGATTATCAATTTTAAAGTAACATCCTCTAGGGATTTCTATAAGTGTTATACTTTTTAAAACAGGAATTGTTTTACAATTACTGTGTATTTTAACAGCTTTTTGCGTTAATACAATATAATGTCTTTTATCAATAACTTCAATAGTGGTTGTATTGGGAGTAATTATAGGTTGAAATGTACAGTCTTTTATCATTTCTTTACTTATTAATAATTGCATACAATCAGTACTTTTAATATGTGTTTTAGGTAACTTAAAATTACATAGCATTGATTTATCATATTTTGGACAGTTATTGTCGCTATACCAATAATAATCGTTATTCATTGTTATATATGGCTTTTTTATTTTAATAACATAATTTTGTTTTGTTGGTATCGGTATCAATTGATATTGTTTATAACTTTCAGCGTATGTGATTGGAATACTTAAAATAAAATTTAAAGTCATATCTTTACAATACACTGATGTTTCTGTAACTTGATAGTAATATCCTATATTATGAAGATCTACATTGAAAGGCATTTCTTGTGGAGAATATATTTCTAAAATTTTATTAAGTTGATTCAAAAAGGCTTTAGGTTTAATGACACTTGTGTGTAAATGACCATTACGTGCAAAAGTAAGTGATATCTCTAGATCTGTCAGAATTTGTAAAATAATTTCTAAACTCGTTAGTATAAGATTCGTAATTATAGTTCGATTGAAATTTCCAATTAATCTATTTAAATGTTTTTCTATTTCAAGTTGATTTCTGTTTAAAATGACAAGAGTATCATTAAATTTTTTCAAAATTTCTAAATTTGGTGTTAACTGTTTATTGGTTGCTGAAACAATTTTATGTTGATTTCTTTTTAATTTTTCTATTTCTAAATCATATCGTTCGGCATCTTTAGAATCCAAATTACCTGTTACTAATTTTACTATAATATGTCCTAATCCATCGATTAGGCCACGTTTATCTCTGGTATGAGTTTCTGGCAATAAATTACTTAATTTATCATAACAAGTTTTTAACTGGTGAACTATTAGGGGTTGAAAAGTTATAAAGGTTAAAGTTTCGCTTGAGTTTAAGGGATCTAAAGAATTGTCGATGAAATTTAATCTTTCTAAAATTTGTTTAATATCAAAATAATGAACTAACATGTGTTTAGTCTTGAAAATTTTGGCTTCGCCTAAAAACAGGGGTAAAACACCGGGGTTGTCAGATATGTCCGTCAGCTGAAGTTCCTGGTTTAGGACTCTTGTCAGTATTGTCAGGCATAGTCTGTAATTTTAATGGTCTTTTTATTTGTTGTTTATGATACTCACCGGTATCTGTTAGTATTTTGTTACTATTATCAGTTAAACATTGTTTCGCTTTAAATTTGGGGAGTGCTTTATTTCTACTTTTTGATTTTAAGTAAATTTTTGATTTTGGGTCAAATTTTGGTGGATCTTCTAATTTTTCGTTAGCTTTTTCTATTCTAGTTTCTTTAATTTGTGTGCATTTATCGTGTATATTTTTATAAAGATCGGTAGTTGTTTTTTTATGATTTAAAATATAATCGGAATAAAATTTCTTGTTTAAATCTATACTAAGTATGTCTGAATTTTCTAAATGTCCTGTTATTATTTCTAACGGTGTGAGTTTAGTAAGAGAATGGATAGTATTATTGTAGGCTAGTATTGCGTATTGCATTTGATTTTCTATAGTTCTATTTGGATTTGTAGAGTCTAGAATTCGTAGGTGTTCGATAAGTGTAGAATGTAGTCTTTCAACAGTTGCGTTAGATTGTGAATGTAATTTTGTTGTAAGATGTATAGATATTTTATGAAGGGTGCAAAATTCTCGAAAAATTGCATTGGTAAATTCGGGTCCATTGTCTATTTTTATCACTAAAGGTGTTCCATGGTGACTGAAAAATTCAATGAGACGATCTGTGATAGGAATAACATTACATCCGGGAATTGAATAGGCTGAACTAAATTTTGAAAATTCGTCAATAATTGTTAAAAATTTTTGATTTTTGTATTGAAAAACATCTAATGACAGAATTTCAAAAGGTTTGTTAGGAACTGGAATCATTTGTAATTTTGGTTTTATCGGTTGTCTATCGTACTTGTGTACTTGACAAGTTTCACAATTATTTATATATCTAGTTATATCTTCTTTCATAGAAGGCCAGTAATACCTTCTTTGTATATGCAACAGAGTTTCATTTATACCTCTATGATTGGTTTTAGATAGGTGATAATTATTTATTATGTCTTGTTGTTCTAATTGATTTTCTACATCTTCTAAAATTTTGATTGTTTGAAATAATTGATAAGCTTGATTTTTAAATGTTTTCTGCAAAGTTTGAACAAATTGGGGGTAATTTGTTTTATTCTCAAAATATAGACCGTATCGTTTTTTTGGATTTATATATTCTTTAAATAAATTTATTACATATGTTTCCAGGTTTTGGATAGGGATATTCGCAATAATTTTGGTTTTTTTGGAATCGTGTATATTTACTAATTTAGGTTTTTGTATCTTAGACAAATTTGTAAATTTTATTATAATTTGGTTAGCGAATAAATTTATTGGTTTTTCGGATATGGGGATCTCTAGAATAGGGTTTTCTTGTTGGGAATGTACTGTATTGTCAGAGTCAGAGTCGTTTTCTTGAATGATATTGGGTGTGTCAAAATTTAAGGATGTACTAGGCACTGGGTTAAGATCTTCGAGAAGTATTTCTTCTAAATCTTGTAGGTCAGGTGGGTGTTCTATATTTGGAAATAAGGACATATTGTCAGGTGGTTCTTCAGTTTCTTTATTGTGAATTTCAATTCGGGAAAGGGCATCAGCATTTGTGTTTTTTATACCTTTTTTATAAATAATGTTGTTATTTCGAATATGTAAATTAATTTTGGTGGTGGGTGATATAAGTGCTAAATTATTGAAGTCTAAACTTATTTTCAGTTTTCTAAAGTTATCGATGCCAATTAATCCGTCAAAATAATTATGAAATTTAAATAAATGGAAAGTTAAATTTTGATCAGAATTAAATTCAGTAAAACTGGGTATATTTATAATACCATTGCAATCATGTTTCTTAAAAATGGTTGTTACAGTAAATTTTGATTTTACAATTTTATTTCCAAAATATTTTATTGCTAAGTCCGGGTTTATGAAGGATTTTGAGGAACCTGTGTCTATTAGTAATTTTAAAGGTGGGTCGCAAATTTTTATGAATGGAAGGTTATCGCCATTAGTGTAACTTACTATTCTATGGGTTGATTCGAGGCGTCTTCTATAAAATTTGACTCGTCTTTGAAATTTTCAAATTGGTCTTGTGACATGCAAAGGTCGTTAAAATCAGTTTCTTCGTATTCACTATTTTCGGGATTTTCTAACTCGGTATCGTCTGTTTCTATATTATAATTTTTTAGCTGGGGTGTGGTGTATGTTGTGGAAATCGACATAGGTGTAGGTTTGTATGTATTTGTTATCTGCTGTGTGGGTTTGTATGTATTCGTATTTCGATTCATATTATAATAATTATTAGGAATATTTAGGCGGTTTGATTTTAATAAGGGTGAATTATTGATTTGTTGTGTGGGTCTATTATAGGATTGCGGTTGTTTTTGTACAGGTTTATAAAATGGATTTTGGTTTTGTGTTGGAATGAAATTGGGTTTTTGTATAAATTGCGTATGTGGTGTGTATTGTGTCCTATTCTTTGGTTTTAGATAATTTAGCTGTGAGTCAACAGAGTTGGCTTGAACTAATTTTTCCTCGTCTTTTATAATTTCTAAAGCTTTAAGAATAGTGTCAGGTCTATTCGATCGTACAAATTTTCCCATAGGTTCTTTCAAACCTCGTAAAAATGTCGTTAAAGTGAATCTAGTGTATAACGAATGTTTAATGCGTTTTTCTTCGTTTCCGTCGTTTATTTCAATGTAATTTATTATGGTGTCCAATAAATTATTACATTCGTCGAAGAATGCAATGTAAGTCTGATTGGGTTTTTGTTTCAGAAGTAGGAGATCACGTACTAGTAAATCTTCAGACCGTTGGTCTGCGAAATTATCTGTTAATGTTTGTTTTATTTCAGACCACGATTTTGCTCGTCTATTATTTATAGCTATTTTGGCACGGCCCGTAATTTTCGATAATACGCCATTTAAAATTCTAAAATTTTGAAAATTATCGCGATCGGGGTGACTATAGTAATTTATTAATTGATCCGAAATTCTAAGAAATTCGTGGAGGTGTTGAACATCTCCGTCAAATTCTGGTATGATTTGTAAATCTCTAGTGTCAAACAGGGGTACCTGTTGGTTTGTATTTTGCGTCATGTTGTTAATGGGGTTTAAATTTACGTTATCGTCAGATTCTAAATCTAATTGAGATAAGGAATTTATTAACTCGTCAACTGAAGTCATAAGATGCGGAACGATTTACAATTTCTTAAATCTATTATACAAAATTATTGACTTACAGTATTACTGTTTTCATAGTAGTTGACTGTTGATTGTTGATTTGAAGTTGGTTGAGATGAGCGGTGAAGACAGCTGTTGTTGATCGATCGGACAGCAACAATTGATCTTGACTTGTTGTTGCGGCTTACCGGCGCAACTCTTGATGCTTTACAGATGTATTTGTATTTAACAATTATTAGTTGATCGAACTTTGTTTAGTTTGATTAATTTGTTTAATTTTGTTTAGTTTTAACTTTGTTTAGTTTGTTTTAGTTTGCTTAATTATTTATTTGTTTCTTGTATATTTAAAATTATTTGTATATATGTTTCTTGAACTTATTATTTTTAATTAAGTATTGGTTTTATTTATTTTTAATTACTTGTTTATTTAGTTTCGTTTTATAGTTCGAATATTGCGTAAGGAATTAAAATTCTCCGTAAATTTCAATAATTAGCCCTGTTGAGGTACGTCGCAATATCCTACCGACTGCGCCAATTAAATGACAAATTTCTATTTGTCTTTAAAAAAAAATATTTTTTATTTATTTAAAATTATAAAATAGTTACAAAGTTTATATAAGTAATATTATTTAATTAGTTATTTAATATTTAATGTTGCTTCTATTTTACATACAGAATTTAATGGACTTTGCCCCACAACTGTTATAGTTTAAAGTTAAGAATAAATCTTTGTATAATTATTGTTATTTGAGATTGCTTCTATTTTGCACATAGAATTTAATGAGCTTGGCCCAACAACCTTTCTTGATGAAAGTGAGATTGAATCTGAATAATTATTAATATTTAGTAAAAATCACAGTTTGCCCGAAATGGACTTTGTACTGTAAAATGTGCTATGTTCAGCAAAGTAAACTATGGGAAACAATTGTGTGAGAAAGTGTCTTATGTCACTTGTGCATATTGTCATATGAAACATGTCATATAATTAGCATACAGGTGAAGCTAATATAAGCGTGTTAATAAAAAGAATGTAGATCTATAGCATCAGAATAAAATATATATTATGTAAGAAATTATACAATTTTCTGAATCTGCTGTCCGCGACCATAGAATAATTTCTTTAAATAGCCTTTCTGCCTTTCGATTCTAAAAGGTTGCATGTCACTGACACAAATGGTTAAATTGTTAAAGTTTTATTTTACCACAAATTTAAGTGGTTTTGGTTTATAGCTACAGAATTATTTAGAGAAAATCAAACGACTTTAGATGTGTTAAAACAATTGTACTAAGTGATTGTCAATTAATGATGATGACGCGAATTGTTGAAAGTTGTTGATTACTAAATGTTTGTTTTTGTCATCTGTAGCAACGTATGTTATCTATCTATAGATCTATAAAGCTGCAGGATCTACTTGCGAACTGGAAATATACGCATAAGTACGCATTGCTTGCGAACTGACATTGACAAAAAACTTTTCATATATTATGGTGAGATATTTGACACTAACATGTATGTACTATGACGTATACCATCTGTTTGCACGGAATATAGTAGAAAAGTATAGTGTTTTGTACTTTAAAGGCTGAACTCCACGTAGAACTAGTGATGCGCGAAACAGTTATTTTTTTAAATTACAAATTAATTGTGGGAAAATTATATACCGTTTTACTAACAATGAAATTAACAATCAATATGATTAGACTTCTTACCGTAAATACATTCACTATTTAATTTTAATTTATTTATGGTAAGGAGTCTAATCATATTGATTGTTAATTTCTTCCATAGTTGTGCCACTTTCATTTGAAAGATTGAAGATAACGGTTTTGGTACATGTTAAAAATAACAATGTGACACTATCATTGGGGAGGCTCTACAATAAGATCATGAACACTAATTATGAAAAGTTACATTGTAAAGAAAGTAGTAAACATTCTATTTAAATTAAAATTTGGGGGAGAGGGCTGGATACTACTTTGGGAGGGTATTATTAATCAAAATCGTTATACCTAGAACCATTTCAAGAAAAAAATATTTCCATTTTTTAATCTGTTTTAACCGATTGTTAAGGAGCCATTTCTCCTTAATTTGACCTAAGATCGATTTTAAGATTTCGCCTCGAGGTGTGTCCTAAATACTCATGCAAAATTTGGGCAAAATCGATTTAGTGTTTGGGTTCTAGATCGCAGAAGGACGATTGCAGACAGATAAAAAAATTCTTTTAAATTGAAACTAGTTTAGTGAATCGACATTACCTCGACACAAAACTCACCGACACGAAAAATACCGACGCGAAATTTCAAAAACATGCTAAGCCATTTGGGCTGTTCGACTGATACAAAAAAGCCTGGCTGATTCACAGACAAAGCGAGTGTTCAGACTCGCGCCTAAAAATTCAAAAAATAATTTTGCACGATCACAAAATATCCTTCATAAACTTCGTAGATATATGGGAGAGTAAAAAACTAGATGGACAAATATACTGACGGAATTTTGTGTTTCAACTTTCAACATACTTAATAAAACTTATAAACTACGGGTGTATATAAATTTTAATAGTTTTGGTATATATCCCAATAACATTAATTCAACTGTAAGCTCGCATCAGTACATGGTGTGGTAAATATGCATGAATGTGGTTGTGAATCCGATGTCTGCGAATGGCATGTGATCATCGGCATGTCAGTGAAGTTAGCATAGTAATGTCATCTTTTTCTCTATTTATGCCTTTACGTTACGTACCGTGTGACATTAGCACATAATAATAAGTCATATCTACATATTATTGTGACGCAGCTTTACAATCGATACATTATTTGTAACTTAACATTTGAAAATACACACGACATTTAATAAAATTTTACTTTTTTTCGATGAAGTCAAGAAATACTTTCATATTAGGTTTTATCACATTTTTAAATTACCTCTATATAATGTAGGATAATGTATACACCCAAAATCAATATATCGGCCGACAACGCAAGTCTTGGACACCCTGTATAACAAAAATGTAGTTTTGTTTGTCAGTTTCGAGTTGTCGAGAAAACAACTGTTGCGATTTTAATGAAACTTGCGTATTTTTCTAGTAAATTTTTTTTCCGCAGCACTATAAAAAAAATTCAACTTGATAGCCAGTCCTATACTTCCCACCCAGTAAAAAATCGCTCGTAAATGAAAATTTCCCAAAGAGTTTTAATATAAAAAGCATGGCCATCTCATTTGTTTTTTGATCTACTAAAATCGTAGACACCTTGATTAGGCGAATAAAAAATTGTTCCCACGCAATACTTTATGAAAACATTTTTTCCTCGAAGTCTGCACATTTTATAAAAAAAACTATTAAGATTTTATTTGATTTTGGAAAGATTCAGTCAAAGATTATAGCCCTTGATAAAAATAAGATTTTTTGTAAAATTAGTCAAAAAATGTTATTAGTATAAAATTAGAGAAATTATTCAACATTTTTTGACTAATTTTACAAAAATTTTATTTTTGTCAATGGCTATAATCTTTGACTGAATCTTTCCAAAATCAAATAATTAATACAGTCGTAATTAAATTCTACACGCAATTAAGATTTTATTTATATTTTCTTTTAACATCTATAATGCATTTGTATTTTAAACCGATGTTAATACGTGACACTGAAAACATTTTTTTTAGATATATTAGGAACCATTGAACCGAATTAGCTCATAATCTAATCAAATCTAAGTTAAGTGTTGACAAATACAACAAAACAAATCGCAATACCCTACTTCGTTCCGTTTTTGAGGACGCTAATGACCTAAGTTGTCGACGCGTCTATAATCTACAATGAATAAAATAAATCCGTTTTTGAGATATCGAAGAAGAAAAAAATTAACACATATTACACTTCCCTACGAGGTGGGAAATAAAATCGTAAGGTATATTCGAGTTTAATTATGATAGCTACAAGTCACCGCTATGAAAAACTAAGTAAACCTGAATGCAATGATTAATCTCGTAGCTCTATTTTAATGAGTAGCACTGCACTAGTCTAAACTATAATATATTTTTTGCTCATTACTGTGTAAATATGGCGACCAGCAAATGAGATAACTTTGTCTGAAGTAGATTACTGTAAACTTGATCAATATATCATAATTATGACGGCAAATTATAATCCTTATATATTAATAATAAACCTAACGATCTCGGGGGAGCTTGGAGACTACACCCATAAATTAACGCAGCTATTAATGATCTTTTAATTGGTATTATATGTATACATAGTATTAGTACCTGTATAATAATAATATGTAGTGCGACAAATATTTTAGGTATAAAAATTATAATTACGCAACGAAATCTTTATCTCAGTAACGATACAGTATTATAAAAAGTTATAAAAACAGAGGCGAATTTAAAAAAGAAATGTCAATTTTCTGACGATTAGTAATACTTATTAGTCTACTTCTTGTTTTAAGAACACTTCCTCAATCAATTTAACATGGCTTATGAATTTGTTTCTAACCATTTAATTCTTTTAATGTGTTTACTGGGTAATTAATTAATTTCTTCATGTTAATTTTTTTTTTGAATATTATTCTTTTTAATACCAACTTTTTTACTGACCTGATAATGACAATTAAGTTGTCAACCATGCTTTCTTTTAAATAAACCATGGTTACCTAATGTTACGAGAAGAAATCTGTATTGTGTCAATAAACACCAAATTTATGTCTAAAATGTAATTTTAATAAATAATAAAATACTAATGTGCCACCAAGGCCGACTCTGAGCCCTATCGAAACAGATATGTGCAGCATATTTTTAGAGAAACCTGGGCGACATCTAGTAAATGAACCATTTTCCTGAGAGTAGTTCTTTCAATTATCCACGGGAGGCAGCACATGTGGTAGGGACAAACATTATTTATTTCCCATTAGTGTCGTGTCATTTTAGTGGTATTATTAAATTAATTTAATAATTTAATAATTAAGTTATACCACTAAAATGACACGACTGCACTAATGGGGAATAAATAATGTTTGTCCCTACCACAAGTGCTGCATCTCGTGGATAATTGATAGAGCTACTCTCAGGAAAATGGCTCCTTCATTTTCACTAAGTTTGTTGGTGTTATTTTTAAACATTCTGTATGAATTCAGCATTGGAAATATTAATTATTTATTATATTATGAAGACAGATATTAATGAGAAAGTAATATGATTTAGACATTGGCTATTATTTACCGTTTGTTATAATGCAAGGACATTTAAGTATTCATCATACATCAAAAGCCTACATTGTTGTATTTGAAATCCATTAGACGACCTCAAAAGGCTTTAAATCCAGCGGTTTTTAACTTTTTAAATAGGTTAAGGCCAGTTTTTATATGATTGTATATTTCGATAGATTTGTTATAATCCTCTGCACTGGGAAAAACGGTTTTTGAAAATTGACTCTCCTCTGCAAGTAAAAATCAAATCATACACCCGACACATAGTGCCAAAGAATTTTGATTTTATGACTTTATAAAGACAAAATAATTTTAAAATCACTTTGGACTTTGAAAAAAAGCATTTGAAAATTGACCATCTTAACATATCGTTATTGTAATTTCAAACATTTTGATCCTCCGAGTCGGGTCTAAGGTTAAAGGATTCACAATCGATAGTGAATAATATATTATGATAGTTCTGTTTTCTCCTAATTTGTTCATACCATCATTTGCTTTCATCATGTCAAGTCTCAAATCACGCATTAATCTTCAAGTTAGTCGTATCAAGATATTGCAGAAAAATACACAATAATTTTTTATGTGTATTGGATTAATGAGCTACGAAACAAATTCCTATAAAAAATTAAAGTTCTTATTTTAATGATTTTTTGAGTTTTATTTGTATTACGGTTTTCTAATTAAAAAATATATTTTAAATCATTTATATGTCCTTCTGCAAATGTTAATGATTGATAACACTTATTTATTATTCAAAAAGAAACATGACGGATGAATTACCAACTCAGTAATGAATGAATTGTAAATTGTAGACACTCGACAACTGAGGTCATTAGCGTCTGATCCAACTCATGAAATTAAGTACCTTCAATTGTATATACCTACGTCCTAAATAAAAAAAACAACAACAAAATACAAAAAGGATTACAAGAGTAATACAAAATAATGTGCATCAACTTTAAAACATTGCGCTGGAGTCAAAACTTACTTGCGGACCTTCTGTTTGAAACTACTGCTCTACTCTAACATTTTCTCACATACCTTCCACATTGAATTTACTTAAAAGGTTTCTCCATTTACAGAACTTGATTCAGTTGAAAATTAGGTCACCTTTTCATTAGATAACAGTCATAATCGGTAAAGATACAGACAAAAGAAATACGAAGATAAAGTAATGCAAGGTTAAAATTTGAAATTTTATTAAGTATACTATTGTATAAAAAGTTAATTTAATGTTTTATTAAAAGCTTTTTAATTTAGACAGTTTTTAAATACTTATGAAACAATATGTTAAGTAGCAGAAAAGTTACACAACAGAGATTATGTTATTACAATCATTATTTAATATGAAAAAAAGCTAACTGAAAATAATGGCCCATCTATATGTGAAAAAATTACAATTTTATTAATTTTGAACTGATTCTAAAGCTAGACTAAAAAAGTTTCAGTCCATATGGTCCCTCATAAAATTATTAGATCCAGTAGTAATACACAATCTTTTTCATTATAATTTAAATAGTTGTGGTTTGTTAGTTTTCTTTTTCTGTGTAGATTTTTTAATAAAGATGCAACTTACTTTGAAAATATTCGTGTAGTAGATATGATAAGATCAACAAAAAATACAAATTTATTTATACATACTAACGACAACAGAGAAAAAATAAAAAAAAGCTTTCCAATTAACCTGCTATCTAAAAAATGGAAAAAGAAAGAACAATAAATAAAATAAAATATAATTAATTAAAATCGGGAAAAAATCAAATGAAAAAACCCAAACAAAGAATTCAGATGCTGATGTACAGAAGTATATTACTGAATCTTATAAATTTTAATGTCATTTAATAAGCTACTTTGAAGTATATTCCAGATTTAAATAAAAAGTTTCAACTTAAAAACCTTTGAACTTCTTTGAAGTCTCGCATTAACATCAACATCATTTTATGTAGTTTTCGTCATAGAATTCAATTTTAATAGTATATTGTGCAACTAGTGTGCTAAATACATCTGTATGCGTCAGGAGCGATGTTTTCAGCACTCGTGCTTAAAACATCGAGCCTGACGCATAAAGGTTAAGCACACGCGTTGCACACTATACTATTCAACATATGCATGATCTAAATTAATACCAATAAATCCGCGTTTTACAATTCCGTTACTTGTATATGCTGTATGCGCAATAACAGGTAAATGTCAAATAATTATAATTCGTCCATATATTATACAATACGTTGTTGAAAACGTCCATGTCCCTGACTCTATAGTCTAATGAAGCGTACACGATCACAAAAAAGCTCCGACATCTTAGCAGATCTGTATGCAAAGCTCTAACAAATTTTCGAGGATGTGTTGATAATTGTGAATGTTATTCTCTTAATAAGTAAGCGTATGAAAGATAGTTTGCGAATGTTAGAAATCACCAGATTTTTTTAACAGTCATATAACTTCGTAAGAATAATTAGATCTGCAGAAACTGGTCGTTCGTAATTAAGTTGATAATTATGTAGGTACTTACGATAGAGTTTTATACTGCCATCTGTATCTCCTAGAGAGTTCTTGGAGACGCACTTGTATGATCCGTAGTCCGTTGGACCCACTGATCGGATGGTCAGTTTCATATGAACCTTATAGGCGTTGTCGAGTAGCACAGGTTCATACTTTGCCCCTGCAAATGAAGGAAAGCCTCTGTTAGTTCATTCGATGTATTAGTTCTCGATTGCAGATTTCAAAATAGAGTGGTTACTATATAGAACTCTTTTTTTGACGATTAAAATAAAATGTATAAGTTAAACTAGAGAGATTTTCTTCTTTCTTGAAAATCAGAGCCCTAGATTCAATTCCACTAAAATACTAGATCCGGATCTGGCCTCAATTCCTGTAGCCATTAGAAATTTCCAGAAATTATCGATTGACTGAGCGTAGAAGATACAAGTATATTGTAAATACTCAATATATAAATGTTGAAATTTTTGTTGTTTATTGCTTACAGATGCTGGAATTTTTGATAGCCATTGCTTCCACTCTAATTAAATTTTATGGCAGAATGATTCACTTCAAACATCATAGTTTTCCGATCACTTAAAAATGTACTGACAATTTTTTTGCACTGTTCGTCCGGAATCATATGCATTTTTATTTTTTAATCATATTAAAAAATTGTGCTGCACACTTAAGCCATATATTAAAGATTTAGTGTTAAATACATAATAAATAAATATTCAGGATTAAGAAATAGTATTATTGTGCGACTAGTGGGAGAAAGAGGAGATTTTTTGAGTATGGATTTTGCCGCACGAGCGTAGCGAGTGCGGTAAAACACACGAGTGGAATCTACTCTTTCGACCAATAGTCGCACACAATATTTTGCTTAACTACCGAAAGAAATATGTCATTTCGTGGCTTTCTGCTGAGCGTGGGCGAAATAATGGGTGACCTGATTGATTGACGAATTGACGAATGAGCGTGGGCGAAATGCTATTTCGCCCACTCTGCACGTAAACGTTCCCCGTAATGAGCGTGGGCGAAATGGGATTTTGCCCACTCTGCACGTCAATAATCAGGGAACTTATTATTTCGCCCACGATCAGCAGGGCCACGAAATGATTTATTTTTTTGCAAGTGTTGAACAAAAATATATTTTATATGGTAAAAATGTATAGGAGTGTTTACGATTTCTGGGACGGTCTGTTGAAAATCGTTAAAACTGTATAAGTCGATGAAAATATTAATCAGAATTCAGCTTCTGTAGATCAGTTTGTCTTCGCCTTTTCTAGAAATGTATGCGTTATACTTCCTATATAAAAGCAGAAAAGAAAATATTTGAAAACAAAGTTTTTATTGTAGGTACTTCAAAATATATAACGATTTTTGAAGCAGCTATACTGGAAAAAACTTAGATGTTATTCATCAATACCAAAGTCTTATAATGAACAGGAAATATAACGTTTTAATTATTGAATGTAGCTATTTCTTTGTTATTGACATGATTTAAAGCATTTGAATATTGTGGCTTCAAGGCTCCCTAAATTAAGGAGGTTCACGCATATCTAATGGTTAACGAAAATTTCAACTTTGAGGCTTGAAATCTTCCAATATTATAAAAAAATTATCATACATATATCCTCAGAATTATTTTTGAGTCCACCGTCTAGTTATTGGGAATAAATCTGATGAAAATCACATTTTTAAATCCTTATACATAGGCTCTTATTTCTATTTTTTTAAGATTGTCTTTCCAACTTTGAATAACCAAAAACGAATATAAGAAAATAGAGTGTTCATCAAACACAATGATATATTTACAAACCCTTGTTTCCGTTTAAAATAAGTTTGAAATAAAAGTTAAAAATTGATTTTTCACTATTGACCATGACATATACATAGACTATATACTACTACGGAAGTATTTGAAATATTGTTATTGTTTTAAACATCAATTAATTTAAACAAATAAGCTACAGATAATTTTAATAATTAAAATAACTTTTAAACTGCTATTTTTCCAACAGTGTCACTTACCTACAGCTTACAACAAAACAAATAAATACTGTCTACGTACATTAGCAAAGTTTGAATTAATCTCCCGACTAATCAACGACAACTCAAGAACAAAGGGATATACGTGTTAATCATGCACATATACTCGTATATTATTTTATCTTGAAAATGAGTAGAATATAGTTACCTATACAAATAGTGGTATTAGTAAAAATTCAACACTGTGTTATAGTAACCTGAGATTGTAGGTACACCGGGAAAATTATGAAAAATTGAACTGATTACGTCGAGTTTGAAACATTATTTTTAACTTCAAAAATGTGTATGTAAATTATTGCATAATAACATCGTGGTAAAGCTCAACGGCACCATGAGGGGGCTTACGCTTTGAGAAGTACAGATTTAAAGAAGAGTACAGAATACAATGAAGATGAAAGATGAAGTTTAATTTATTTTGAAATTGATGACAAGTATCAACCTATACATTGTATTATGTTTCTTATCGGCTTATTTTACTACATTTTAATACTCAACTGCTTACATGTACTGAATAAAATTAAAACTGATTATATATTTAACGACTACGTAGTAGTATAGTTGACTATAAAATTATTCAAGACAATCAATTGAGGTTATATTTGTCACGATGGGTAATAGATCTTTTTTTTCTCTTTTAATTTAATGTAGTTTCTGAAATGCAGTAAATTGTGGTAATCCTATTTTTGGAGATCTCGTTTACAAACGTTATCTCATTTACAAACGTTATAGTGACGATATTTTGTTAAAGTTAATCTCTCCAATAAATATTATAGTAGACTCGCAATTATCCAGAAAACAGGACCAACATGTTATCGAATACAAGAAAATTTCAGATAGTACGAAAAATTGGTAGATGTGTGATAAGACATTAAATGGAAGTTCAGTTACCTAAATATGAAATTTTGTTTGTTAGTGCTGGAAAATAACTCTTAAGAACTACTTTCTTTTTATATACCTATATATTTTTATAGAAATTGATAAATAATAAATAAATAAGGAGCTGGGTGGAAAAACGTCTTAAGTCGACTTAAGTCGTTTTTGCGGAAACTATATATTTAGAATCATTGATGTTTGTTTTATATGTTGGCAAATTTTTACTTTTCTATGTTGCCGCTAAATGGCATAAAATGTCTTAAATGTATACTCATGTTCAAAGCTGTTTTTCCATCAAACGTTTGGTCACGTAACACGTTGCTAGCTATGACAGCAGAGTTTTAAAATGGCGTCGAGTACGATATTAAGTGAAAACTTTAGCAGTGAAATTTGTATTGTTTTCTTTTTTTTATAAAAAATTTCAATATTTTTTGATTTTTTCTTGTTTTTATGTTCACTTTTCAAATGATTTTGTTACAATATATACGAAAATTAATATCACTTAAGTCAAAATACTCGTTTTATTAAAAAACGTCTTAACTTTGAGCTGAAATATTTATAAATTTAGTGACATTTTCGATTAAATACTATTATAATATAATTAAATTTGTATTTTCAAGTGTAATAACAATCCATCTTAAAAGTTTGAAAAATGTGCAACATCCATAAACAATATTTATATTCCTCTCGACACAGAGCTTGCTCTAGTGAGAGGAAGTATCCTTTTTTAGGCGCGATCTTAGCGAAGCTAGAAGCGCCTATATACACTCGCTTTGTCTGTACGTCTGTGAATCTGTGAATCTGTGAATCTGTTAATCTGTCAATCTGTAACGGATTTTTTGTATCAGTCGTACAGCCCAAACGGGTTAACCGATTTTAAAAAACTTTTTTTTGTTCGATTCCTCTCGGGGTCTGTTTGATCCTAACGTCGCCCGATTTTTGAATTTTAGCCCCAGAGGGGAGCAAATTAGAAAAAACGGTGTTTTTTGCTTATAGTTCACTCAATTTAAGTCAGATCAATTCGAAACCTGTCTTAAACGAAAGAGCAGAAAATTCTAGATTGATTTTATGTATAATATTGTGTCAAAACAGTTTTTTTATACAGATTTATATGCATTTTTAAATTTATAAATGCGTTTTTATCTAATAAATCGCGAACTTGTTTCGGTTGTCCTTGTCTGTTGCACAGTGTGATATGGATATTGGAAGATAGCGTATGCTCTGTCTTATATTGCATTATTTTAATATAGTTATTCAATTTTTTGACTGCAGATGCAATTACGACCAATTTAAACATGATTAAAATAGCGCCATGCGCGTTTGTGGCGGCCAACATTAATCTTACGATATTTTATTTTGCATTAAAAATAAAATAAAGTTTAATCACTTGTCAGTCATATGACTCCGCCAAGAAAAAAGCGTGCACTTTTATTAATGGACTAGCTTTACCCGCGGCTCCGGTCACGTGCATTTCGAACTTTTATATTTGATACACTATCATGATATTTTATAAAATTTTCCACCTGTATAAAGTCCGTAACAACCAAATAACAGTAAAAACGTATACTCGAATTTAATACTCCAAAAACTGTTAGGTTAACAATTTACAAAAACGTATTATGTAATAATTCAACAGCAATTACCGTTTTTGGGGTTCCGTTTCTCAATAAGAAAAAACGGAACCATTATAGGATCACCCGTTTGTCCGGCTGGGTGGCTGGTTGGTTGGCTGACTGGCTGGGTGTCCGTCAGTCAAGACCCATTTTCTCAGAAACGGATAGAGATATCAAGTTGAAATTTATACGAAATACTAAGATCTACGGTTCCTTAAAGGTGCAAAAAATATAAGCTTCTAGGTCAACGCAATCAAAAGATACGGCCATTTTGTCATCTCATCAAAAACCTATAGGGTACTTCTCGTTGAACTAGAATCATGAAATTTGGCAAAAAGCAAGGTCTCGCAGCACAAGTAAAGATAAAAACCCGAAAATCACAAAAAGTAAAAATTAAAGGGGGTCCTGTACCTATTTTAATATTCGCAAAATCACTCATCAAAACATATAGGGTACTTCCCGTTGATCTAGAATCATGAAATTTGGCAAAAAGCAAGGTCTCGTAGCACAAGTAAAAGGAAAGATCCCAAAAATCACAAAAAGTTAAAATTAAAGGGGATCCCCATACATAAAACGGAAAAACCTTTTAAAGGCTGTATCTTTGGAACCGTAACATGCAGCCGGTTGAAATTTTCACAGAATATGTCTGCTTATTGTTGTAACGGTACGGAACCCTCGTAGCGCGAGTTCCACACGCACTTGAAACAAATTATTAGTAAAATAATTATGCACAACAATTTTGACAGTTTCTTATATTTTCAGATCACGTCTTGCTTTCTTGAAAAAACGTTACCAAACTAACTTTCAATGATACTTTAGAATAATATCAAATATCGTCTGTTGTCGCTGTAGTATACTACTCAATTCACTATTTTCGCTCACTGTTATTCCCCCATGAGGAATATCGTGGTAATTATATTTGGAGATAAAAACTCAGCCTATAAGCTATAGATCTGCAAAGTTTAATTAAAATTTGTCCAGTGGTTTTTGGGTGATGCGCTAACAACACGTATACCAATTATCATTTTATTATATGTAGGTATAGACAATATTGTAGCAAACCGCAAGATGTTACGCCACTACCTCCAATAGAAACCACGAGAAAGAAAGGTCACAATAGTAAAGCGTGGAATGGTATCGAAGATTCTAGACAACGCTAGAGAATACGAGAACGTACTAGGCTGGGCCGCGTAGCGTATATAAACAAGCCTGTACGAGTGAAGCAGTCAGTCAACGGTGTCACGCAATCAAATCAGTGAATGGTGAGTCGTGCCATCAGTCAGTACAGTGATATAAATATTGATCAGTCAACGGGAATCAGTCAGTATAGATTGTACTGTGACAGTGTTGAACAGCGAAATAAATCTGATATAAATACAGTGACATCAATAATTACAAATAAATAATCCTTGTATATATAGTTATTTGTTAAGTGTTATTTAAGTGGCTCGTTTAGTTCAATAATTACCGTTTAAGTTTTTTTATTGTTAGAATTGACTTTTCGTTGCTGCATTTATTGTTATTGTATTTTTAATTATTGTAAATAAATATTTATTCCGCCAATTCAGAAAACAGTTTTGTAACAATATAGTTGAAACTGAGAATTCTAAAGACGATTGTGGGAAAAAAGGAGAAATATTTCGAACTACTAACCCATTCCTTAACGACTACAACTCTCTCTATGTAGCGTGGGATCGCCTTGTTCTACAAAATATTTTTGAATCCCTGAAATTATTGTTTCCTGTTACTTCAACGATGATCGTTTAAAATAAAATATTAGTAAAAAAAACTTTTTAAAGACACGCTTTTATTTAAATGTACTAAAAAGGAAAAAAATAAGTTTTAATAATTTAGTTTCATAATTATAAAAGCGTGGGTTGTAAAACTCTAACGATATTTTATTAGTCATGACCCACGCTTTTATAATTATGAAACTAAATTATTATTAAAACTTATTTTTTTCCTTTTTAGTACATTAAATAAAAGCGTGTCTATAAAAAGTTTTTTTTACAAATATTTTATTTTGTTCCTTTTAGTCGTTTAAAAGTTTATCCCCTTTTGACTCCTTAGGGGATTAAATCTCGAAAAATCCTTTCATATAGTGGGTGCTTACGTTACAAAAGAAACCT
Organism: Mongoloraphidia duomilia; assembly: GCA_039654895.1. NCBI lineage: Eukaryota > Metazoa > Arthropoda > Insecta > Raphidioptera > Raphidiidae > Mongoloraphidia > Mongoloraphidia duomilia. The sequence continues at coordinate 38,081,201 of CM077520.1, read as the reverse complement.
ACTGTCCAAATTTCAAGTTTCTAGCTTTAGCGGTTTGGCCTAGGCGTTGAATAGTCAAAAAACCCTACTCCCTCGTTTGACCCCCTTAGAGATTGAATTTGATAAATTCTAAAAACGATTGATTCATGTATTGTCATCGGAAATATATAAGTGTACCAAATTTTAAATCGATCGGATAAATGGAAGTCGTTCAAAATTGACTTGCAAGATTTGACCTAAACAAACTAACATACAAACATTACAAGTTAAATAAAAGCTTGTACAAACAAGCGGTTTAATTTTTATATACAGCTTGAAATCTGACAACCAGTTCAGTTCGAACGCGATCATTACGTCCTATGGAATTTATTTTCTGCGGTGATCGTATCGTATGCAACGTTTCTTATAGGTATGTCATTGTTATCGTATTCAGTTAGGAGACAGTGTTAAACTTTTGTGTTGAGATATATATCATTTTCACACAAAATAGAAGTACAAAAATGGTATGTCAAATTTTGACATAAGTCACTTTACCTTATGGAAGCACATATGACATAGTCGCTACCTACTTATAACGTTTTTAACTAAGGATGACGACTTGTACCCGAGTTATTCTGTAACCATTACTCGGTTCTCGATAATTATATTATAACAGCAAAAAATCACCCTTTAAACGACAATATTTACTCGATTTCTACCATTATTAAAAAAAAAATGATGGACAATCATTTTTTATCTAGAAAATAATATTGAATGGGGTCGTACCGCATTTTTTTTAGAATTGGAAATAATTAGAATCTACGTTACAAATTGATAATAAAACAATTTATTTGAGAATTTTTCGGAAGCTTTTTCTACAAGAAATTTTTTTTCAAAAGTGTGTATTTTTCAATACAATTTTAAACATAGAATTATACCGCTACAGAAATTACGTAAATCACAAGGCCTTCTGTGATTGGTTGATGTAGTTGAATCACGCCCACTGATCCATAGATAAGGAGAAAATATGGAGAGAATATAGTACACTGATTTGTTTATGTACAGTTGACAGGCCGGCAACACGAGTTACGACTGACGAGGAAGTACTCCTTTCTTTCCATACATATACCTCTCTTTTTCTATGGGTGGACGTATGTCTGGTTTCATCGCTCTGGCTCTGACTCTGGCTCAGTTGTTTGAAAATAACACATTTTTTTTATTCTTGCAATTAAGTAGAATGATATTATAAGAACAAAAAGTTGGTTTACATTATTTGTTTATCTATGAGGAATATAACATACATTGTTCAATATTATCAAATTTTAATACGCGGGACGACCCTATTATAATATAACAACAGAAAATTATTCTTTAAACGACAATAACCACTTGAATTCTACCATTATTCAAAAAAAAATGATGGACAATCATTTTTTATCTAGAAAATAATTAATATTGAATTCTCAAATAAAACACTGGTCATGCATATTGTGACAGACCACGCTGCAATATGGCGGACTGTAAACACTAAGAATGCAGTGAAGTGATTTGCTGAGGTTATGTCTGACATATAAAACAAATATGGAACTTTCGAATGAAAAGCTCGTCAGATTAATGAACGCAGAACGTGTAAGTTGAAGCGAACCATAGCGAGTGTAGTCAGTGGCCCGGTAGTGTGTGGTTATGTACACACCAAACCAAAACTCGTTTATGCTCACATAACAAACGCAGCTTGTTTGTGAAGTAATTTAATTACAAGTAGAAATGTTATTACACGTCGACACCGTGGCGCAGGAAAACGAATCACTGCGTTCTATTTATAACAGGTGTGCACGGCATGTCCAAACCACGTTACAGTATCAAGTCCATATTACTTCAAATAAGAAAGTTTCTTTGCAACCTTTTTACATACTGTTTAAATAAAAGCAAATTATAAATAAATTTGAAAGTGAAAACTTCTTAAGGAGCACTTTGCGTTCTTTCTGAATAGTGAACGAAAGTGAACCGTCACGCTCGGGTCGGTGACGCTGAATCGGGTTTACTCGGCTTCACTCGACATCAAGCGCGCTCAGGTCGGTGACCACGTTTACTGTCTAACAAGGAGTGCATCGTTTCAAGAATTACGTTTTTATTAATACGTATTATAATAATATAATGTATGGTTTGCATAATATAATCAAGTTTACTTCTGTCGTGTGGTCATAAGCACACATCCACTTTTTTTAATAGCTCTGTCAATTAATTCAATTCGTTAAACAAAAGTTTATTAAAAAAGTTTTTTTTTTATTTTAAGTGCCCGAAAATATAAGTTTATAAGACAATCTCATATTTCAATAATTCAAACGAATTTCCCAACACACGATATCACCAACATTCCAGATACCATTTTACAGGTACACCTATAATAATAATAATGTAAAGTGTAAACAATTTCATACCGGGCATTCCTGTTATGTATCCGTGTTTTGACCTTTAGGCAACGATCGTGTTAGTATAATATAGATTACCCCTTTTTATATAAAACTGTTGAATTCATATTTACGATCTTAGCCCTTAAAGCGTCAATATCATAATTTTTATTGAAATCCGAGGACTTCGGAAAATACAAATTATGTTGTTTTTTTCCATCCAATGAGAAATTATCAAAATACTTCCTGTCGTTAGGAATTCTTCTTATAATTTTTTATGTCCAAACCAAATAGTTGTAAAAAATTAAATGTATTTCATTTGAATCTAGGGACATTTAATATATGGATTCAAAACGTCTAGGGAAAAGTGTAAGCAACCAGACTGTAACTAGTAAGACAAAGAATAAGTGATTATTATTTATTATACTGTAGATTATAGACGCGTCGACAACTCAGGTCATTAGCGTCTTCAACACAACAATTAATAATCCATTTGTGTATTAGAATCTGCCAGTCGGCATACACAAGCCGATGGCTCCTGGGACGCCAATTCCCAAAGAACATTGGATTGCAATTGCGAGAACAACTACATTCCTATGTTCCCCCTGGGGGAAAGAATAAGTGATACGTTCTAAAAATAGAGATAGAAAATTTCCACCTGTTCTCTGTTTTTTCAATCTTAATTACTGCCTTCAAAATCTTTCCATTGCCTAGAAATGAAGCTTTGGAGTGAATATAAGAATTATAAGTTCATGGGTCCAACTATTTTGGACAGATTATAAAACACACAGTCACTCTAACATCGCGTTAACCGTTTAAGTTTTACAGTGATACACATGGAACTGCATATTTTCAGAAACGTCAATCAAAATTAATTAATTAATGATTGATTAGTAGAGAAAAAAATATGTGCCAGTTATTAATTTTATTAGTTGATACAGCGCAATTTTCCAAACTATACATATGTTACACAATAGGGTATTTGACTAAATTTTTTTTTTGTGGTATATTAATAGAGTAATAAATTCTGAACAAAATGACGCCAAAATCTCTTCATACTGATTTCAAATAAGCTCAAAAATAATTTTTGAAATATTTATGTTAGCCCCGCCTGCTAATAATCGTTTTTGCTCTACGAACCTATGACGTCATATTTTTATGAACTTGCGTTTATATTAGTTAATAATATTATCTAAAAACCCAGAAACAGAGTGTTGAAAAATACCATTTTGTACCTATGTAAACATGATGTAAACAATATGACCTACGTTGCTATGGATACATTCACATTTTACTTATAATTGACGTCACGCGGTGTTTGAAGTCACGTGACACATAGATTAAAAATCATGATTTTATTTATGTATTTAAATATGTTTAAAAAACCTAATTAATAAAAATAAAAAATTAATAAATATTTTAGAGCATAAACTTTCATTATAGGTAACAAAGTTTCATATTTTATTTTGATCACTGGCAAATACCCTATTGCTTTTCAATAATAATATTTTATAATCTACCCATCAACAAGGTGAGATTAGTATCTGTTCTATATTGGAATTGCTTACTATTAATAGTTCTACTAAGAATCCTCACCTATACTAGGAGAAATAATTGAATTTTTAATATACATAATATTATTTAATTATTTTTATTGCGCATAATTTGAATTGAATAAATAACTGTTATTATTGCGTTGCGTTTGGCCGCAGCTAGGCCGTGGCCGTAGCCGCCACCGCGACCGCATCAGTTTGCGGAACCCTTTATTAAAACGCGTACTAGCGTTTTAAATTGGACATTGTATAACATTAGATAGTTAATTTAAACCAAAAAATTTATTAACTAGTGACATAATAAATGCTGTATATCTAGTAGATACTTTTACAAATTTTACGTTTTTAATTTTACCGCAAAGAAAAAAAAATATATTTAATCTTTTTTCTGCTTTATTACCATTATTTATTTAGATAAAATGATTATCCACAACGAACAATTTTAAGCTGTCTATTAATTATTATCTACTATTATTTTTATTCGACCCTTTAATGTCGTAAGGAAAAGTATCGATGAAACTAATTTAAATGATTCATAGTCTTCCATTATGTTACAAAGATTTCTGTATTAAGTTTGACTTTTGGTTACCTACTATTAAATATTTTTTCCAAAAGTCGGGTACAATAAAAATAATAAATACAAATTTTAACACGGACGTCGTGAATAAATACATAATTAAATGAATGCATAATGACTGCAAACAGTATATGAAACACCTGAGTAAGAACAATGACTTATCATAATGCTGTAATCAGGAAAAATTCATTAATTCAAACCTATGTCACCGTAGTGGAAAGTTTAGGGTTAAAATCCCTACGGTGACAAAGGTTTGAATTAATGAATTTTTCCTGATTACAGCATTGTGTTACGTCATTGTTCTTACAACAGGTGTTTCATATACTGTTTGCAGTCATTATGCATTCATTTAATAAAAAAAATAATATTTGCAACATTTGTTTTAATTTAATTAAGGTTAGACTTATCAAGAGTTTTTGTTTATAAATTTTGTCAAGAGATGGAATATCACTTTTGGGGTTGCATACCTCAGACTGAAAAAAACGAAACCCTTATAGAATCAGTTTCTTGCCTGTTGAAATTATTATTAATGTGTGAGTCCATTGTAATTTAATATAAGTAATTTGATGGGAAAGATGGACAAATATTCGTATGTAAAACTTTTTTATTTATCGCCAACGTTTCGTCAACATTGCTGACGTATAATTATTATTATTAAATATTTATCAAACTGGGAAGTTCGTCGTGTGGACCTCAAGGGTCGCACTTTAGTCCTAATAAACGACACACCTCACGGCTTGTTTTATATTGATCTTACATTTACTGCAAGTTTAAAGAAACTAAATTATGAACGGGTAGTATGTAATACTCTTTCATGAACGCGATATTATATTTTAAAAAGACATCCAATCCATTTTAAGAGAACTGCAATTGGTATTATTTAGTTAAGTTGTAAGCTCAACTGGCTGTAAGCTAAAAGACGGTTATTCCGTTCCATCTATATTAAGTACATAATGTGTATAGAAGCGTAATGTTAGAAGGGAGCTTCTATAATATAGATAGGGTAAAAGTGGGGTAAGCGGAAGGGAAAGTGGCTGACTGACTGACTGACTGACTGGAGTGTGCAGGCTGGGATGCTGTGGTGTGGTGTTGATGATGAAAACGAAAAGTGGTGTAAAAGAAAAATGTCTCTCATAAGCGCACTTAACTTCTTCCTCTCATCTCTACTTTCATCACATTTAGTGCTCAGTTAGACGTGTACACACACACATACACATACACACATTGCCGTCTATGAAGGTAATATTATCGTTAGATGATACCAAAAAGTTAAGGCTGTATTTGAGTTGGTTCCGCGGAATAGAAGCAATAGTATTGTGTTGCTGGGGCATAAAGTAATGATGTACTTCCAATGCACGTATTGCAAAAATACTATAGATACAAGTAAATACGTGTAACTCTTAAAGAGGGCAGTATAGCCTAGTGGTTAGCATGCTTGGCGCCCCAACCTCTAGACTGGACTTCCGTGGGTTCGAATCCCAACTGCCATCATGGATGTTTTGTGATGTTATTTAGTTTTAAGTTAGTTGTTATTTAGTGTAGTTGAAAGACGCTAATGACCTTAGATGTCGACGCGTCTATAATCTACAATAAATTATTAAATAAATGCAACTCTTAACAGTTTGCATACATTCCTACGGAAGAAAAAAAACCGTGCCATCTATGGGTTCGCGATGTCAATGGTGTAGAAATAATTGGTTACATCATTTCTCTTTTTCTCTAATGTAATATTGTCTAAATTATTTTCCTTAGTGACGCAGGAAAATTGAAAAAATCTGAAAACATCAATTTCTCATATGTCAAGTTTTGACATATTATCAAATATTTTGATAATAATATGTCAAAACTTTTTTGGCAATTCACGCTGCGCACGTATGTATAATATTTTTATTTTTTTATTTATTGTAAATTATAGACGCGTCGACAACTTAGGTCATTAGCGTCTTGATTACATTAAATAACGATACACTTAAAACTAAATGACATCACAAAACATCCGTGAGCGAAGGCGGGATTCGAACTTACGGCAGTCTGATTCAGAGGCCGCGACGCTAACCACTGGACCACACTGTCCTTTGTATAATATTGTTTATTTATATGACGTTTCTATGGATTGTCTAGTTTTTAAGTTTTTTAAGGCCATTAACAGCCAAAGTTATTTGGGCCTGGTACCAATTCATATTTTTAATTTACAATTGTTTTAACAATAAACTGAAAATTAAATTGATACTCAGATAAGAACCTGGAAACTAGGGGTTTGTAATAGAGGAGCCATGGAAACGATACATAAACAAAAGCATCGCTACACGCTCGGCTATTCTCAAGTCCGTTTCCTAGTTCTCATTTATGATAATATCAATTAATTTCCAATTTATTGTTAAAAATAATAAGAATCGATATCATATGAAATTTAATCTAATTTTTAGACTTCAAATTATCTATATTGCGAATTCTCTATTTTTTTATACTGCCGGGTTCAGAATAATTAAGGCTGAACCATAAAAAAATTACAAATATACGCGTCGAATTGATAACCCCCTTTTTTAAAGTCTGTTAAAAAAAAGTTTATCTCACTCTAACAACAAACATTCACCACTTACACTTTTTTGTCGACGTACATTTCTTTATGTTAAAATCAACAGGAGATGATCAGAACTTTTTAGTCATTTCCTGATGATGCAACATGGTTAACAAAACGTACGTATTACGTAGAGAAAAAAGTGTAAGCAGTTTGGTGATTTTTATAATAATAATATATATAGATTTAGTGTCTTCATACCAAAGCTTGCATTACTTTTCAAGATATTTATGGATAGAAACAATATGAATACATTTATTTAAAATTTTTAGTATTATAGGGAAAAAAATTAAAATGCTGAATATGCGAAAACAAACTTAGAGTGAATATTTGATTTTATTTTCAGTAAGACTGAAGTATAAAAAACGGGAAATTATGTTCAAATATTACATTTTAATTAAGTTAAAAACTTATTTCTATACAGCGCGTTCAATGAAGACGACAAAAGTTTTATATTAAAATATAAAATTCGAGCAATAATAAAATTTCTATTTTCATAATGTAATAATTTTATTTAATTTTTGTAATTTCATGATGAAAATAGGTTTTTATTTATAAAAAAAATCAATTTTTTACAAAACAGATATTGAATGTCTTGTACTTTTATCATTACAAAAAAGAAATTATATTTCTGATCTTTCATGAAAATACGACTTTACAACAAAAATTCTCGATAAATTTATTATTCCAGTAAATACAACTGTACTTTAAAATCATTATAAAGTTTTTTAGAATATTGGTGAAAAATTATATTTCAACCATAAATTCTTAGAAGTTACAGTTGTTATAAAGTTATATTCGACAGAATTCCATCTCGAAAATTTTATATAAAGTGAATTTCATTTAAAACGTAACATAAGCGAGTTTTGGTTACCTGCTAGTTATGGAAAACATTAATGCATTAGAGAAAATCGTTTCCCTTAAAATGCAGCATCCACTGAACAAAAACATGGGTCACTATCAATATTTTATTAAAAAAATGAACTACAGTAAAACTTTTTAATTTAAAATATTGTTAGTCATTATTGTCAATGATGTATGATTTAATTCAGTAGATGTTGCATTTTAGGTGAAATGATTTCAGTAATGCGCCATAGTGTTTGTAAACAAAACCTACGTATTCACTACATATAAGTGCTTAAGGAAAATTTAAAATAAAAAGGTCCTGTATGCTAATCAACTATGTACGTTAAGACTTATTTTAATGCATCTGGCAACAGATTGAAGAGATGCTTTTTCTTATAATATTTTTTAAATTGAGATCTTGTCATTTTTATCAAAAAAAAAATGATTGTCAACATTTATATCAAATTAAATTTTTCCAGAAATTTCGTTTGAGTCTAATTATTCTTTTTTACTATTATACTATTTTTTTAAATAATTAATAGAGAAAAATATGTGAATTGGCTACAAAGCCAGTTACTATAATTTTGTCAGTATATAGTATAATAAAAATTCTACTAAGAATCCTCACCTTTAATCTAATTTGCTATATGTATACATATTTTTTTCACTTAATTATCGCAGTATGTCTAAAAAATTCTTTTGATTTATCAATTTTATTTTTTTTTTAATTATTCCTGAAAATAATTATTCTGAAAATAATTAAAACAGTGTATTTAAAAACTCTGATATTTATTTTAAAATAAATGTCCAAAAGTTTTAACATTACATTTGACAAATTATATACGTATTTAATTGGACATAAAAAGAATAATAAAGAAACGCGACAGCGAAAATATAAAAAAGATCTACTAATATAAAAACTAACAACCTTTTTCTATGTTGATGAATAAATAAAACATTTCCCAAAAAAAAAAAAAGAATTTATTTATTTGTTAATAAAAGTCAGCAGCTGATATATAAAGATCGTTCCTAAAAATTGTGTTAGCGTCTAAAGATACAGTATGTATGTATGACACGGCAACATGCAATGTACACTTTACTGAACTATTCAGGTTGAAAGAGAGGTAGAGCACGACATATATTAGAACTCAATAGGTGCGAGTGAATAGGGAATATAAATGTAACTGGAGCTGACAGAGAGAAAACTGTGTTGTACACGGCAGAAAAGACTGGCTATAAAACTGCAAATGAGGTTTTGATCGTAAACGGTTCGCTCATTAGAAGCCATGTTTTACTACGCTCATCGTCTTTGTGTGTGTGGGTGTGTATGTCACTGTGTATTTGTGTCCGTCCATCTCACGTGACGGGAGCTGAAAATATTACAACACACACAAACGGAACTACTGCTCCGAAATGTTCCGGAACTAGTCCCTTGACACGGACATGTAAGAAACGGTTTTCATGCACAAAGTGGACAATTTGTAATACCTACGTATTACTCGTAGATGAAGGATTAAAGCTCTGGAATTTACTCCCAGAAAGGACTTTTAATTTTTATTGGCATGAGTTTTATAATTTGTTTAATTAAAACCACGATGCAGCACAGCAAGAAGGTTAGTGTGCGCACTGACCTTCTTGCTGAGCTGCATCGTCCACACGTTTTTGCTGGTTAGTAAACTACTCTTTCTAGAATTTTCCGAAACAAATAAATATCGGCATATTATAGGATCAAATATAGCATTTCAATTTATGAAACATGTTCAAAATCGTTGGAGTCGTTTTCGAGAAAATCGTAATTTTCTACTTTTGTTCATCAGTAAACTACCCTTATTTGGGGGTGTAGGGTAAAAATGAAAAAAAAGTTTAGAGATAGGGTCTAGTAGAGCGCAGAAACGAAATTTGAAGAAGATCGGTCGATTTGTTTCGGCGTTAGACACGGCGACGGCTACACACACATATTCTTTCTATAGTGGGGCCGCCAAGCGACGAATCCAACTTCAACCTTGCATTTTGTGATAGAGAGATGCCACTTGGTACGAATGTTGGTCGGACCCATATCTTCATTTTAAGAGGTGAAGGCATTTTGGGCCCCGCGACCGGGCCCCTAGACAGGGTGGTTGCGTAACTTTCAGGGGCAAAACGCCTGTAACTCAGCAACCGCTCCTCGCACAGCCCTGGGGGTAATCTCATTGGATTCAGCGCACTCAACTTCATACGAGACGGCCCTCAGACTAACTCCTAAATCTCCACCAGCCGCGTATAGGGGTGAAATACAAGTAGTTCATTAAAATTTTAAATTTTTTTAGGCTACGTTTGCATTTTGGGTAGGACAAGGTTTTCTTTTTCGTTGCGTAAGGGGGAGCGGTGTAAGTTTAAAAATGAGTTTTCGGGGTCGGCGGCCACCCCATTTGACCGCCACCTTGAAAAGGGGGTGAAGTGGGGCCGTTAAGTGTTTAAACCATGCACGACGTGATAGAGAGATGCCACTCGGTACGAATGTTGGTCAGACCCATATCTTCACTTTAAGATGTGGAGCCATTTTGGGCCTCGCGACCGGGTCCCTAGACAGGTGATGGTAGGGGCCGTAAAGCGCCTATCTTATACAACGTGATAGAGTGATGCCACTCGGTACGAATGTTGGTCAGACCCATATCTTCACTTTAAGATGTGGAGCCATTTTGGGCCCCGCGACCGGGCCCCTAGACAGGTGATGGTAGGGGCCGTAAAGCGCCTAATCTTGCACGACGTGATAGAGAGATGCCACTCGCTACGAATGTTGGTCAGACCCATATCTTCACTTTAAGATGTGGAGCCATTTTGGGCCTCGCGACCGGGTCCTTAGACAGGTGATGGTAGGGGCCGTAAAGCGCCTATCTTATACAACGTGATAGAGTGATGCCACTCGGTACGAATGTTGGTCAGACCCATATCTTCACTTTAAGATGTGGAGCCATTTTGGGCCCCGCGACCGGGCCCCTAGACAGGTGATGGTAGGGGCCGTAAAGCGCCTAATCTTGCACGACGTGATAGAGAGATGCCACTCGCTACGAATGTTGGTCAGACCCATATCTTCACTTTAAGATGTGGAGCCATTTTGGGCCCCGCGACCGGGCCCCTAGACAGGTGACGGTTGGGGCCGTAAAGCGCCTAATCTTGCACGAATGATAGAGAGATGCCACTCGGTACGAATGTTGGTCAGACCCATATCTTCACTTTAAGATGTGGAGCTATTTTGGGCCCCGCGATCGGGCCCCTAGACAGGTGATGGTTGGGGCCGTAAAGCGCCTAATCTTGCACGACGTGATAGAGAGATGCCACTCTGTACGAATGTTGGTCGGACCCATATCGTCACTTTAAGATGTGGAAGCATTTTGTGCCCCGCGACCGGGTGGTTGCGTAACTTTCAGGGGCAAAACGCCTGTAACTCAGGAACCGTTTCTCGCACAGCCCTGGGGGTGGTCTCATTGTATTCAGCACACTCTCTTTTACGCTCTATTTTCATAGCCTGCTACCACGCGTAGCAGGCTAAGGCTCGTAATTTATTGAAATAATGGTATATTGGAATTATCAAATACTTTCAAAACATATTTATTAAATATTAGAATACTGTCAGAACAGATTTTTTCAAATATTCGAATATTCGACTAATCGAATATTCAAGTATTCAATATCTGAATACTCATATTTTAAAAACTCTAAATAACGGCCCCACTTCACCCCTTTTCAAGGTGGCGGCCAAATGGGGTGGCCGCCGACCCCGAAAACTCATTTTTAAACTTACACCGCTCCCCCCCACGCAACGAAAAAGAAAACCTTATCCTATCCAAAATGCAAACGTAGCCTAAAAGAATTTAACATTTCAATGGACTACTTGTATTTCACCCCTATACGCGGGCTGGTGGAGATTTAGGAGTTAGTCTGAGGGCCGTCTCGTATGAAGTTGAGTGCGCTGAATCCGATGAGACTACCCTCAGGGCTGTGCGAGGAACGGTTGCTGAGTTACAGGCGTTTTGTCCCTGAAAGTTACGCAACCACCCTGTCTAGGGGCCCGGTCGCGGGGCTTAAAATGCCTTCACCTCTTAAAATGAAGATATGTGTCCGACCAACATTCGTACCGAGTGGCATCTCTCTATCATGTCGTGCAAGATTAGGCGCTTTACGGCCCCAACCGTCACCTGTCTAGGGGCCCGGTCGCGGGGCCCAAAATGGCTCCACATCTTAAAGTGAAGATATGGGTCTGACCAACATTCGTAGCGAGTGGCATCTCTCTATTACGTCGTGCAAGATTAGGCGCTTTACGGCCCCTACCATCACCTGTCTAGGGGCCCGGTCGCGGGGCCCAAAATGGCTCTACATCTTAAAGTGAAGATATGGGTCTGACCAACATTCGTACCGAGTGGCATCACTCTATCACGTTGTATAAGATAGGCGCTTTACGGCCCCTACCATCACCTGTCTAGGGACCCGGTCGCGAGGCCCAAAATGGCTCCACATCTTAAAGTGAAGATATGGGTCTGACCAACATTCGTAGCGAGTGGCATCTCTCTATCACGGCGTGCAAGATTAGGCGCTTTACGGCCCCCACCATCACCTGTTCTAGGGGCCCGGTCGCGGGGCCCAAAATGGCTCCACATCTTAAAGTGAAGATATGGGTCTGACCAACATTCGTACCGAGTGGCATCACTCTATCACGTTGTATAAGATAGGCGCTTTACGGCCCCTACCATCACCTGTCTAGGGACCCGGTCGCGGGGCCCAAAATGGCTCTACATCTTAAAGTGAAGATATGGGTCTGACCAACATTCGTACCGAGTGGCATCTCTCTATCACGTCGTGCATGGTTTAAACACTTAACGGCCCCACTTCACCCCCTTTTCAAGGTGGCGGTCAAATGGGGTGGCCGCCGACCCCGAAAACTCATTTTTAAACTTACACCGCTCCCCCCCTCGCAACGAAAAAGAAAACCTTGTCCTACCCAAAATGCAAACGTAGCCTAAAAAAATTTAAAATTTTAATGAACTACTTGTATTTCACCCCTATACGCGGGCTGGTGGAGATTTAGGAGTTAGTCTGAGGGCCGTCTCGTATGAAGTTGAGTGCGCTGAATCCAATGAGACTACCTCCAGGGCTGTGCGAGGAGCGGTTGCTGAGTTACAGGCGTTTTGCCCCTGAAAGTTACGCAACCACCCTGTCTAGGGGCCCGGTCGCGGGGCCCAAAATGCCTTCACCTCTTAAAATGAAGATATGGGTCCGACCAACATTCGTACCAAGTGGCATCTCTCTATCACAAAATGCAAGGTTAAAACGCTTAACGGCCCCACTACTACAACTCTTTTAGTATCTGGAAGTGATATAGAATTAAAATCTATCAAAATCTCGAAGTCGAATTTTCCGACCATTATACAATAATTTCTACTCTTCTAGTGTCGCGAAAAAGAAAAAAAATTGTAGCATGCGCACAATTAAAACATAAATTTTGTATATACCAGATATCTATATATTATTTTTTTAAATATTTTTTGGTGGTTTCTTCTCCAATCTACAGTTGTTTTATTAATTACTTTACTCAGAACTACCGGTCCAAATGTGATTGTACACGTTATTTGGAAAGGATAAGTAAAAATGGATTTTTAAGCGCAAAGTATCGCAAAAAACTACGGTCGCAATGCATAACCCTACCGATAAATAAATATAAATTTACTATTATGTAATAAAAAAAATCTTATAAAGAATGAATGGATGCAACACAGACAAATTTTCTGTAGATATACACAATATTTTATTCCTACATTTTTACTATAGAATTTTTAATAACAAACGGGTAATTTATACATTAATCGGTTATTGGTTAAAAAGTATTTAAAAAATTGCTGGGTCGACTTATAATTTTTTTATAATTTATGTGGTGGAAGAACGGGTATATAAATATTTATACCTGTTCTTCCACCACATAAATAATAAACACCCGGTCTTCCACCACATAGAAGGAAATTCTCGTAATTAAGTTCATAGAAAGAATGCATGTTATTCACAGCATAAATGATCATAGTACATCATAGCTACTGTAAAGTACCTATTTATTAAACCTGTAGATGAAAAGGATTTAATTTATTGTAGATTATAGACGCGTCGACATTTAAGGTCATTAGCGTCTTTCAACTACACTAAATAACAATTAACTTAAAACTAAATAACATCACAAAACATTCATGAGCGCAGGTGGGATTTGAACCCACGGCAGTCCAGTCTAGAGGTTGCGGCGCCAAGAATGCTAACCACTAGGCTATACTGCCCCCTAGATGAAAAGGAATGATCCAGTTTTAGATACATGTGTTTCTTTTCCAGGGACATTAAAGGAATACTAATTGTGATTTGTAACCTTAGAGCTGACTTTAAACAGCTATTAATTTTAGATTTATATTATGTAATGATTAAAAATAATTGTTTCTTGATTCGTGTTCATAGTTATATATAATAAAAAAAATCGTAGGAAGTAGGACAAGAAATTAAAAGAATTAAATTAATTAATATATTGAACGTTTCGTCGTTTATTTATGACTTATTTTATAACTCCATTGTCTAATCGTTAGACAATTTAACTATAAAATAAGTTGCTGAGGAACTCATAAATAAATGACGAAACGTTTAATTTATCATATTTGATACATTTAATTTCTTATCCTCCTTCCTACGATTCATTTTATTGTTAAAAATAATTATTGATTAAAAAAATAATTCGGTACTAGGCCCAAGAAACCTTGGTAATTAGTATAGATTTAATATGGTGGAAAAAAGGGTTTAAATGGTGGAGAGACGGGTGCCAAAGTAACAACGCATGTTTATGATTTTAGTAATAAAAGATAAAATTAATAAAGAGAAGTTTATTATTTATGAGCTCAAAATGATAATTTGACTTTTTGATTTGCGATATATTTTAATTAAAATGAAAACAAAATATAAAAGATATATAAGATTATGTAATCTCGTTTAGATTGTTTTCTCAGAAAGCAAAGGTGGAAATTACTTTGTCCAACTTTTATTAACAGTAATTTAAAAAGCCTAGTAAAAGTGTAATAATATTATTATAATCGTAATAATTGTGAAAATGTAATAATTTTCGGAGCACACCTTCAAGTAAGAGCACGCGAAAATACCATTAGTGAACTTGAATTTAGACACATATGAAAGTAAATAATATTGCGTATATGAAAAAATAGGTGCTTCTGAAGCTTCAGTGTTTTTCATCCAAGAAAATGAAATTCATTTGTATTCGCTCCTAATGAGAGCTAATCCTGTGACCAGATCTGTATAATAAAATTAAAGTTAGAAACAATTAAAATCTAGGTCAGCAGGCTGATAACGCTTCATCCGCACTTCTTTGGCACTGTCAAGCAGTAAGAAAAATTTGCTTGAAACTCTAAAAGAATTCAATACGGCACAAATTTTCTTACAGTATTAAAATTAATTATGAAAAAATAATGTAACTTAACACAGTTGAAAAATATTGAAAATATTTAGTAAATTTCTTGTCCATGTTTATATAATTAATGTACCAGTCTACCGTAGAAAAATTATTTGCAATACAGATTAATATTTTACAACAATTTTACAGTAGTTTCTTTGTTATAAAAAACTATCAATTCAAATTTTTTGCAAACCTTATCAGGTGTTTATTATGCAATAGTTTATATGTCGAATGAAATTGGTCCGGAGTCGAGATCACTTTTTGTTCTTGAGTTATGCGAGACGAGAAACATTTTACAACAATTTTACAGTAGTTTTTTACTTCCCACCTCTACTATGGTAGGGAAGTAATGGATTCAGTCCGAAAACAATATTTCGAGATTTTAACAGATTTTCACGTTTTGAGACCCTAGTAATCGTTTAAGATCATTTTCTGACTGATGTCTGTATGTGTGTGTGTGTGTGTGTGTATGTATGTGTGTGTGTATGTGTGTGTGTGTGTATGTGTGTATGTGGTCAATTTTTCGCCTTCGATATCTTAAGAACGGAACAACATACGGGCATGCCGATTGTTCTATTGTGTTTATCAGCCTTTAACTTAGATCTGATTAGATTTTGAGTCAAATCGGTTCAGTGGATCCTGAGATATTCAAAAAAACGTCCTCAATGTCACGTATTAACATAGGTAAAAAAAAATATAAATGAATTCTAGATGTTATAATATGAAAAAAATGTAAATATTTTTTTTCTCTAAAATGTATAGTTTTCGAGAAAAAAAATATTTTACTAAAAAAAATAAAAACTGTACGTAAATCAAGGTAACCATGATTTTTGCTATATTAAGTTAAGATCACCAAACAAAAAAGAGGGCCATGCTTTTTTCAAAGAATAAAAATTAAATTGTGTTTTAAAGACCACCAACAGCTAAGGTTATTTGGGCCTAGTCAAAGAATAAAAAAAAAAAAGAGTGTTTATTTTTTGCAAATATTTACTAGGTGGGAAGTATAGGACTGGTCATCAGTCGAATTTTTTTGTTATAAAACACAAACCGCCAATTCAGTTTCTTTGCACACCTTATCAGGTAATTATGAGTCGAATGAAATTGTTCCGGAGTCGAGATCATTTTTTGTTCTCGAAATATTATGCGAGATGAAAAAAAGGTTCCCGAACTTACGTACGTACTCACACACATACAGACATATCTCTAAAGAATGAATGAATTGTAAATTATAGACGCTCGACATAGACATATCTTTAAAACGATGGAATCGAACGCCAGGGACCTTAAAACGTGGAGATACGTCAAAATTTGTCAATTGCAAAATCAAACCTTATACAACTTCCAAGTAAATAACAAGTAAATAACAAGTAAATAACAAGTAAATAACAATAAATTGTTATCACAGCAGTCAATTATCAATAAAACAAAGTCCCCCGTCGCGTCAGTCTGTCCGATTTTCTCCGTAACTACTAAACGGATTTTGTTCCGATTTTCACGATTAAATAGATTCACAAGGGAGGTTTAAATGGATAATTGAAACTGGTCGGTCCAGCTTCGCTCGGGCGAAAGTCGATTGTAATCTCAGAAGACCAATTTCTCCGTAACTACTGAACGGATTTTGTTCCGGTTTTCACAATTAGATAAATGGATTCACGAGGAAAGTTTACTTGCATAATTGAAACTAGTCGACCCAGCTTCGCCCGGGTGAAAATCGAGAGTAATCTCAGTCGACCGATTTCTCCGTAACTACTGAACGGATTTTTCTCCGATTTTCACGATTTGATAGATGTTCACGAAGAAGATTTTGATGTCTTGAAGCTGGCTGGCCCGGCTTCGTCCGGGGGAAAATCGGGGGTAATCTCAGAAATTACTGAACCAATTTCAAATTTTTTTTCACGGTTCGATAGGTGGTATTTTGCTTTAGGACATATACGTTGTATTAACTGGAGCGAGCTAGTGAAGCGGGTGCGAATAATGTGTTAATAGCATGCGGAATCGAACGAGCAAAGCGAGTTAGTAATGTATTAATAAATCATAAATTTATAGCACCTGGGTGAAGCTGGACTGGGTTGCTAGTATATTAACTTTTTGGGATCGTGTTTGTTTCATAGGTACTTCATGATAGTTGAATTAATAAGCTTGTAAATAATATGAGGATCGAAGTGCGTCTACAGCGTCTAAATGTATGTAAAAGTTGCGTATGCCCAAAGGAGAGTATATGTACGATGTTTCTGTGGTGAAAAGACTAAAAAGAAGTGGCTAGCGGGTTTTGTGTGAGTGTGTACTTAGTTATTATTAGATGAAAAACACGAACTACGTTAGGAATGTTATTTCCTTGTGCGTTTTAGATCACGACATTAATGGATTTTCCAAATAATGGATCACCGTGCGAAAGCAATTTTAGTTCGAATGTGTTATGCAACGAAAATAACACGGAAAGGAATATCGACATTGTGTTCGGGGAAATTACTACACTGTTAAAGATAGAAGTTACTAATCTTAGAATAAATTTATTCCTTGGAATAAAATTAACTTTCAATTCACCAAGCAATTCATTCGATAGGAAAGTAACTTTAGGTGCAAATTTACTTTATATCATACACCTTGGACATTTTGTCAAATATTTTGATTCCAAAGCACGTTTACCAAAGATCCGACCGATGGCGCATCGATCGAAAATGTAAATTTATTTTATTTTATTTACCTGAAAGATATGGAATTAATATTTACCTGAAAAGGTCGCCAGGTCATAAAGTAATTTGTGCATTTCGTGCCCATCCTATTTTACTAGACGAATAAATATTTATACCCTCGAAATTGGACAGAAAAGTTATTCTTACGATTTACACCTGCAGTAAACTTAACTACGTTTGGTGAATTGAATTATCGCTATTTATTCCGAGTAATAGTTACCGGAGGAATAAATCAACGGAATAAATAACTAACTAGGCTCGGTGAATACGGGCCTTACAAAAATATCTTTGAAATGCTGGCTTTGTAATGTGCTACTCAAAGAAGACTTGTTGAATATATAATATATACTTAGGAACTAGCCTTTACTCGTGGCTCGCTCGAATTAATGTTGGTTTTACCAGGAACCTTATATTAGCAAAGTATTGGCGGATAAAAATTACCCCTAGCAAGTGAAACCAAACCGACCATTTTCAAAGTATATAGACAATATTATTATATAAATATCTAAGTTCGTACTGCCATCTGATTGAATCGAAGAACCTTATACAGGGTGACTTATTAGCTCACCGACAAACTTTGACAGGTGACCAAATTTTTAGAAAAAACTTGCATATGAACATATTATTATCCCATTTCACTCATTTAACATTCCCTGTCTTCATTTGTTAATAACAAAACATTGGTTGTTTTTTATTTATTCTTTTTAATTAGATGAGCATTAGATGAGCTTTCATCTGTCAAAGCTTGTCGATGAGCTAACAAATCACTCTGCATATTATTTGAAGAAATGCTTGTAAAAACAACTGTACACACGTTTTCCCACCACCAACATTGGGACTTCCACCATAATTATGTAATATTTCCATTTTTTGTACTTATTATACAAGATGATTTATTAGCTCACCGACAAACTTTGACACAGGGAAAGCTTATCTAATAGTCATCTCATAAAAAACGATTAATATTTTGTTATTAACACGTGAAAACAAGAAATGTTTATATATTTAATTCCTCAGATAAGTAAAATGGGACTTATGTTCATATACAATTTTTTTCTTAAAATTAGATGAGCTTTCACCTGTTAAAGTTTGTCAGTGAGCTAACTATAGTCACCCTTATATCACTTATTATCGCATAAACATAATACAGCTCCATTGCCTTTAACAGACGCTAATGACCCTTGTTGTCGAGCGTCTATAATTCACAATTCATTCATCCATTGCCTTTACCCGCGCGGCTTCAGTGGCAGTACTGTTGGTTTTTTGGAAACTACTTAGCTCCCCTTGGTTGAAGCGCCATGATATTATAGCGCATCCTGTGCTCTAATGAATAAGGATAAACATTACAACAAAAATCTTATTGAAATCGGTTTGGTAGTATTTGAACTAACCCGGAACGAAATCATTATTATTTTTTTAACTGGTATACTACAGTATAAATCATTGCAACATAAATTTTTACGTAAAAAATAATGTTTTCATAATATTTACTTCAAATTATGATCCGTTTGACTCGTAATCATAGCTACTGTCTATATAAAACACGACTATTATATAGCATTGGACAAGTAAGAAGGCATGATGTGAAATTATTTACAAATTCATACTCTGAATAATAGTACGAGACCATTATTTTTGTATTTATGTATATTAGTATCCAAAAATATCACAATCTGTAAATATAATATTATGTATTGGATATTTTACCCAAACAAATTAATTTGTCATTAATGTCATAATGTTTATTCGAATATAACGTTATAAAACCATTATACGACTTTGCTTCAAAAATAATGTCTTTTTTATAAAATTTAAATACGTCATATTATACAGTGTGTATAATAACTATATATATATATATATATATATATATATATATATATACCTACTGATAAAACAAAACAAGTAAATACATTTTTTAAGAGTATTAAGTTAATTATTGTAGTTATAAAAATACTTTCATATAAAAAAATGAAAGGTTAGGTATAACTACTTTAAAGAATATATTACGGAAATGGCTGTAATTAGTAAGCAACAGTACAGACTTATCGATTATTCACGCAATAGTAGAGACCAGGTATCAGACCGAACATAATCGACAATTTCCGAAAGACCTTTAAAATCGGTCTCCTTGATATTAATTTACAGATTCGTTCTGAGAGAGGAAGCCCAATTGGTGTTACTTCTAAGAGTCGACGAGAGGGGTCACAAACTGTTGAGAGGCTTCGAATTAAACATATTATATACAAATAAAAGGCCTAATCTAAATAACATGTGACACACAATTCACAAACATGACCGCAATAAATGAATGCATTAATATATCTAAAATTTTATTTACTCCCACTTTAAACCTGTCTAGGAAATGGGCCCCAAAATCAACAATGTATAGGGCCTTAACATTTTTGTTGCCAACCCTGGTTGGCAGCGGCGAATTGTAGGACTGATCCAATCGTGATATTATAAAAATATTGAAATGTTTTCAAATTACGTTTTATGAAACACTTTGTAAAACAGTACAGGATATTTTCTCAATGAGTACTGTATATTGATGTGGAGCGTTTTATTGATTGGTGAACAAAATGTCCATGAAACGATACCATCTACAAATGATTGCAAACAATCCGGTATATTGTACAGAGAGAACACAACACATACTTACATAAACATGAACAATTGAATGACAACACAATGGCGAGACACGTTTGTTATTCATTGATTGATAAACGTGATCGTGTTTTTTTTATCACTTCGAGACCACCACCGTAGGTCGACAACATAATGATGAGACAAATTTAATAATAAACAGTAATTAAAGAGATATTTTCTATTATGAAGTATTAGAAATACCTTGTATTATGTCCGTCTTGTGACTTCTTGTGATTTACCACGACGCGTTTTAGCAACGAGTTGCCATCTTCAGGTGTGGTTAATTATTTTTTTAAAAACACACATTGAGTATTCGTAACACTATATAATATTATGATGCTAAGAACTGTGTATTATGGCGTGGTTTGTGAAGTACTGATTTAAATTTCGAGATTTTATGATTTTCTAGTTTGTTGACGTTTCAAAGACGACTAGTGTTACCACAAATATTTGAAAATAAAAATCTCTGAGTTTTCCATGTTTCCCAATACATAAAACGCAATGTTTCTATAATTTTTTTATTTTCATAAAGCAACAAATAGTTAATTTTTCTTATTCTCAAATATAAAATCTATGTTTCTTACATTAAGTTTAAAAGTTATTAGTCTGTTTCTTCATTATTTTGAAACTAATTATATTAAAGTGCTAAAAGTTCTCATAATATAATATAGTTATTTTGTTTAATTGTTGTGTATTAGGCCGTAGGCTTGTTTTCATAGGGGAGAATACATTCCCGAGTGTGACACCGTGTCAATCCACTTACCCACCTACCCTGGCTGCTAGGGGCACAGACAAATGAACAACACAATCCCTAGCACTGCCAGTACAACATATAGTACGGTACAGTGATACCGTTTGGTTTATATGTTCACATATTGTGTAGAGAACATAACATAATATAAACAGATACCATCTCTCAATCTACACATAAACAACTTTATTGCAATTTATAATATGTTTACATCGTCTACAAGTCTGTAACTTATGTCGGTTTTATTAAAACAATCAAACGTTATTGCAGTAAATCGATTGACTATTCCTAATTAAAAATTGTGCAATGCCTTCAGTATATTGATCCAATAGAACGTAAATCGTCGAGGAATCAATAAAGAAGCTTTATAGACCAAGAGCTAGTGACAATTTTTTGGTGTTATTTATTCAAGGCCGACAAGCTATACAAACAATTTCAGCCTCGAAGCAATAATAATTGTGACCGTTTTTTTTGTTACATGTTTGGGGCGGTCTGCATCCTTTCCATACCGCTATCTAGCAAAATCCCTTACTCAGAGCACTTTAATATGCCTCCCTCAACATCTTCACAAAAATAAGGCCTTAAATAAATAACACCAAAAAATTGTCACTAGCTCTCGGTCTATTACCAAAGTTTCGCTTGTGGCCATAACTGTCAAATAAACAAAACTCGCCTATCTTACGTCTTAAGTGAAATTCACAGTATATTAATTTCCCTTTTTGAAATGCAACTGATTATACGAGTTTAGAACGTTTGCGCTAAATATTTAACGTTAACATAGAAGGGGAGTAAGGAATAAGGAACAGAGCGCGCACTGTATGATGCCACGACATAGTATGATGCCAGTAAAATTTCCAAATTCATTCATTAATCAGCATTTGCCACCCAATCTTATAAATAAGCGCTTCTCAAAAATTATGACCCATGCGGTTATCCTAAATTACATAAGAAAGTTGAAGGCGATTGTTTGAAATTATAGGGTTCTATGTAACAAAACAATTTTCCGAGCAAAACGCATTTAAAGTTTCATCATGCTATAACTATGACATATCTTTCATGTTCATAGTACCTATATGCTACATGGAACTTAGTTTTCATGTAAATTATTCTAGGGAATCTACCCAGAACAGGGGTCGGCAACCTTTGAGACGGAAGAGCCAAAAGTTACAATTTACAAAATTTCCCAGTTTTTAAAGAGCCACTTACATTTTTATTTCAATATTATGGTATTTTATTAGGATTATAACTAAACAAACAGAACAGTGTTGCCACATTTAAAACATGTCAGCTGTCCGTATACTCTCTACTCCACCTATTCTCACTGTTCTCTGTTGAGTGTTTTTATCCTGTTTAAAGTTTTTTTTGCAGTATAATATTTTTTATGAGTTTTGAAAATAAAATAATATAATTATTAATATTTGCGCATGGAACTGGAGAGTCGCATCTTGACATCATCAGAGCCGCAGGTTTCCGACCCCTGACCTAGAACTATGGGTGTCTTTAGAGATGCAAGAGTTAGGTCGGGCGCAAACGCACAATTGTTTCGACGACTAAACAGTTTAGTCGAGTTGTGTACGTGTCGCGATTTCAACTCGACTAAACTGTTAGGTTATTAGAGGTGCGCATACAATCAATCAATTGTGACATAATTTCACTATTAAACTAATGGGCCACCAAACAACTATTTAGTCGAGCGAATGCTAGTCACTACACAGCTGTAGACAGCTCCCGACGATAATTGTTCAACAGAAAAGTCAAAAGACGATCGATGCGATTTTATGACTTCTTTGTTGTACAACTACCGTGTCGATAGTATGCGCAGTCTCTTCTGATCTCATAGTCTTTTGACAAACAACTAAACAGTTGTACGATTAAAAATTTATTGTATGCGCCGGCCCTTAAGCAACATAGAACATAGCTTGGTTTTCAAAATCTCAGTTTCTGAAAAATTGTAAGATAGAACCCTATAATTCTAACCAAGCGATTAGGGCTTTTTTGGTTACGTGAACAGTGAGATAAGTGACAATCAAAACAAATATTTATATGAAAAATTTGGCTTAAAATAGGTCTATTACGTCAAACATGTAATAACATCGTGCCCCCTAACCAAAGCTTTACGAATCAAGTAGCAGCGTTATAAATGATGTAAATATTATAATGTAAACATAGTTTAACATTATCACAACCCGTTTGTTTGGATCTAATGTTGAATGCCCGCATGTCATTATTATGCTGCGTATTTCACCTGCCACATCATAACGATGGTCGATCATAAGATAAACTATGTATACAGTACAACACTATAATAATGGTGGTTACGATGAAGTACTTACGTACTAGGTATCTACAGAATACAACACGCACCCGTACGAACTTTATTAATAACGAAATAAGTTAGTAATACGAGTATCGAGATAAGGCAGGGAAAAACAATACACTTTGTACGTTTTCCTTGTTAGCCACCGTTTCGGTACATTTCATTTTCAGGACTTTCATGCTTATTAACTTCCCATTGGAAGTTATTGTAATGAGTCCGAAAATCGAAATCAAAAAGGAAAAAAAAATTGTATGTTTCAAGGTCACTACACTATTTTTACACTACTTTTAGAAAGATGTCTGTGTGTGTGTGTGTACTATGTACGTACGTACGTACGTATGTATGTGTCCATTTATTGCTAAGACGAAATCTCGAGAATGAATAATGATATCGACTACGTTAGGGTGCCAATCGACGCGTATTAACGTAAATATGATCTGAGAGAAATTTTTTCAAAATCGGTTCAGCCGTTCTTTTTTCTTAACTAAATAACCTCCAAAAAAGTAGATTTTACACAATATCACGCGAATAAAAAATTATATCGACTTCGTAAGGGTGTCAATCGAGGCGTGTTAACGTCATTTTGATCCGACATAAATTTTATAAAAATCGGTTCAGCCGTTTTTTTTTTTTTTTTAATTATTGTTAAAAATAAATAATAATTATGTTTTAATGATTAAAATGATTACTTTTCTGTGTAATATCTAATTTAATTAATATTATTAAATATTTATCAAACTGGGAAGTTCGTCGTGTGGACCTCAAGGGTCGCACTTTAGTCCTAATAAACGACCCATCTCACGGCTTGTTTATATTGTAGATAATAGACGCGTCGACAACTTAGGTCATTACAGCGTCTTAACTCAATATCACTTAAAACTAAATGACATCACAAAACATCCATAAGCGAGGTGGGAGTCAAACCTACGACAACTTGCTCCGAAGCCCAGCACGTTGATCATTACACCAAGCTATCCTCGCTGGGTTTCTGATACAACTAAATGTAGATCTCCATAAAACATGATGTTAAATCTAGGGTTAAAGTTGAAAGCCGTATCAGTAACCGAGCATAAGTATTTTTAACTCATAAGTAACGATTTTTGGAAAATGTAGTGTATAGTGGCAAACGTATTAATTTCTAGACTAGAGGTGGGTTCGAATCTTATCTTATCTCATTGAAATATTTCACGGGTTTTTGAATCCAGCTATGTTTATCTATTATAATATCACATAAGATACTATTTCTCTTAAATAATTCAATCACTATTACTCTTTTTCTCATTAGGAATCTATAAAATAGATCCTTAATTTTATTTCATAACTTAAGAAACTAGTGGGAAGGTTGGACAAAATATAAGACAATTAAAAAAACTCGGGTCGCAGTGCCAAACCCTGCCGACAATATAGTGTATTTGCTAATACAGGCATTGTGGCATTATTATGTGAACTTAAGTTTGTTTTTTGACAAAATAAAATTTTAACCCCTTAATACATCCCTTAAAGTAATTAATTTTTTCTAAATTTCGATATTAGACATGGATTTTATCAGTACAACATCTGCCCAAATTAAATACACCCTTCCATAAGTAAATGCATATCAAAAACTAGTGTTTTCATAAAATTTGAAAGTCCGGTCCTGTCGGGCCGATTTTATTAAAATTTTAGCAGCACATTTTAATCTTTACTAAAGAGTTAAATTTCAATTTTGAAACGATTTTGATAATTTTTTTGGTATTTTTGGGCCCAAAAACTTTTTGGAACCCCTAAATACAACCCTGAAAATGGTCCGATCCGGCCCATTTTAAATAGGCTTCTTGCGGTGATGGGTTCCAATGTGTATACCAAATTTCGTTTAAATCGATTAAGTCTGTCGAGAGTTATCGTGTACACACACACACACACACACACACACACACACACACACACATATATATATATACACATTTACATAAATATGGTGGCAAATTGTTCAGGAGGGTATGAAACGTCGAGAAATTTTGGTCCGACCCCTAGGTCCCGCCATCCGACCGACGCCAATAGTGTATGTGCCATATTCTATGGCAAATACAGTAAAAATTAATTAATTCGCTATGTTTCGAATTAATTATTTAATTTGTTTTAATTGCCTTATTTGTCCAACTTTCCCACGATGTTCAAGTTATCATATAAAAAATTCGGACACGAAAATGTTACACTTAATTTTATTGTATAAACAACAGTTAATTTAATAAATTCTTACCCTGAGCAATTATGTCCCCCTTTTCTCTTGTCCAGTAGTTGATCGATTTAGGATAAGCTTCTGAATTGCACTCAAGTGTCATTTGTTGTCCCTCATACGCTCCTACTAACTGATTCTGAATCCAGATCATCGGTGGAACTAAAATGAAATATAACAAAATAATTTTTATTAAAATTGTCGTTTGTATAATAATAATATTATTAACAGTATCATTGCCAGTACTAACATATTATCAAGAAATTTCCATTTTTAATTACAATTACAGTTATAATACTTTGCGAAAAAATGAAAAAAAAATTGGAATTTCAACACCCCGTGTTTCAGAAACTGTGCACTTGCGGATATACATTATATACTAGCGGCCCGGTCCGGCTTCGCTCGGGTGCTATGAATTTATGATTGATTAATACATGATTTACGATCCTTTGTCCTATAAAAAATCTTTAAATTCGCAATAAAGAATATTGAGGGTCACTTATCGGGATAAAAACTGTCCTATCTCTCAAGTTGGAGCAAACAATACACATTTACAAAATTTCATTAAAATCAGATGAGCGGTTTCGGAGATTAGCGTGAACGACACGGGATTTTTATATATTAAGATATTTATATTATGAACTGTTTTGCTCAATTCGATGATAACAATACGTTACTGAAGTAGCGCCCCACATTTTTGTTACATCCTGTATATACATAGTCAGTAGTCACAATTTAAAATTATTGTCAACATTTTTTAACAACGCTTTGTATTACTCATCTGATAAAATAAACGTGGGTTTACTTTTGCAAAATATAATACCCATAGAAATTAATTGATTAATTTTTAAAAATATATAAATAGTAAATACTTACAGTGAACAATAAGTGATATTCTTTTGCTGACTGACGGTGGAACCCCGTTCGAGGCAATGCAAAGGTAAGCTCCCATGTGCAGTCGGTTTACACGTGTTATGTTGAACACTGATCCCTCGATACTTGCCACTGTAAATAAAATAATTAATAATTAAAAATGCGTTCAGTTGAGATGTAACAATGTAACAATGAGATGTAACAATGAGATGTAACAAATAAACTTTTCGTTTAACTAAAATTATTAAAATCAATAAATTACAAATAATAAAAATTAATTGTGGCAAGTCTGCAAAAGCACGAGCTTCCACTGCGCAGAAAACAAAAAACGTCACAGAGAAAAAATTGATTTCATCTTGCAAAAAATACAGTATATCCGCTTTACAGTTTCGATATTCTAATGCAGCGGTTCCCAATCTTTCTTGTTGTGCGGACCACTAATTTTCTAAAAAAAAATTGGGTCCCACTAAATATTCGAGTACAAGTAAAACTATAAACCATTCGATTGTTCCCATCTCTACCCCTGAAGCAGACTCCCGACTATCGTCTACGGCCCAGTACCATGCTGCTCGCGGCTCACAAGTGGACCGCGGCCCATGGGTTGGGAACCGCTGTTCTAATGTATGGTGTTTAGCTGCAGGGTTCTCAAAGTATATTCCGTGACTCCCTAACGGGTCGTAGAGATACTTAGGTAATCCACGACAAGTTGACATAAAATTGAAAATAACTGCCAGTTGGACGCATCGAGGGTTCCGTACAGTAATAAAAAATATTTGCAAAAAAACACTCTTTTTTATTCTTTGAAAAAAAGCATGGCCCTCTTTTTTGTTTGGTGATCTACTGATGCTTAATATAGCAAAAATCATGGTTACCTTGATTTACGTATAATTTTTATTTTTTTAGTAAACTAGTAGAATTGAGGCGCGCGCGCTACGCGCGTGCAGAAAACAATTGTATTGAGTGATATTATCATATTAAATTTTCTATCAATTCCAAATTTTTTTATATTTTTTATGGTAGAGATATTATTATCTATTTTGTTTACTTATTACCTTATTTAAATTAGTTGTCTAAATTTCTTCGTGAATTTTAAAAAATGTGTGTAATATAAACGGTGATTACGATGTATATTGGTATTTTTAATACTTGTTTGATTCAATTGAATAATAACGGTTTTTGGCTGTTGTACAGAACAGTTCTAGAATTATTTTCAAGTTGTTTTAATGCGTGTCCAATTGGGTTTGTTATAAACTAATGTAGCTCAATATGCGTTTAAGTCAATTTTAGGATAGTTCCAGAACCATTATGCGTAGTAACTAAAATTCTTAATTTTGATAGAGTTTGCGTTTTAAATGAATTAATTGACCATTTCTCTAAATACATAATTTTTTATTTTTTTTTCGACCATCAATCGTATAAATTTTTATTCCATGTTTCGAACGTACTCTTGACATAGCTACATAAAGTTGACCATGTGTTAAAACATCTCTTAAAAGATAGATACCTATTTTCTTGAAAGTCTGTCCTTGTGCCTTATTTATCGTCAAAAAATCTAAATACTTCTGTCCAGTGAGAGTCCCATCTATAAAGTACGGACCAATAATATTATTATTATAAATTCCACACCAAACATTCAGACTTTGAGGATATTGCGTGTGCGTAGCAGCAAATAAATGTGGATTCTCTGTGAACCAAAAGTGATAATTTTGACTATTTGGTTCACAATTCAAACTAAAAGTCTTTTCTTCACTGAAGCAAAAAATGTTATTTAGGAAATCTGGATCATTATTCTATTTTTCGAACATTTCTTCGCAAAAACATATTCTTCGTAATGCATCGTCCCCGCGGAATTCCTGATGATGGGAATATTTTTACGATTTGAATTTATTTGCTTTTAAAATTTTATAAGCACGATAAGTGCTAATTCCGGCGTCATTTGCCAATTGCCTTGCACTTAATATGTTTGGATTTTTTTTAACGTGAACAATGATTCCAGCATGGATTTCAAGTTCTGCTTGGCTCAGACGATTTCTTGTAATATTTTTATGCCCGGTGTGAACGCAACCAGTATTCTTGAAATTATCAACTGCTCTTTTTACAACTTGCACTATAGGCATCTGTTTGTTGTACTTAACACTATACAATATATCAATAACTTGCTGGTAACGGTTTCCAAATAGGGCCCAAATAACCATTTCAACTTTTTCAAGTGTTTAATAAGACATTATTTGAAAATTAGAAGTAATTTAATTAAAAATATAAATTTATTTTTGACAGTTTATAATATTTTCCAGAAACAAGTCATTTTTTTAATATAAACAAATTTTAGAGTTGCCATGATTTTACATTATAAATGGTTTTACACGTGTTATATATCGACCAATCACATCGCCGGAATCTGATGTTACTT
The DNA here is from genome assembly GCA_039654895.1 of Mongoloraphidia duomilia. NCBI lineage: Eukaryota > Metazoa > Arthropoda > Insecta > Raphidioptera > Raphidiidae > Mongoloraphidia > Mongoloraphidia duomilia. Next base: position 38,051,908 of record CM077520.1, on the reverse strand, counting down.
TGAGTTTTTTATAGTAGGAATATTTTTTCTCTCGAAAACTATACATTTTAGAGAAAAAAAATACATACATTTTTTTCATATTATAACATCTAGCATTCATTTATATTTTTTTTACCTATGTAAATACGTGACATTGAGAACGTTTTTTTTTTAATATCTCAGGGTCCACTAAACCGATTTGACTCAAAATCTAATCAGATGTAAGTTAAAGGCTGATAAACACAATAGAACAATCGGCATGGCCGTATATTGTTCCGTTTTTAAGATATCGAAGGCGAAAAATTGACCACATACACACACACACATACAGACATCAGTCAGAAAATGATTTTAAACGATTGCTAGGGTTTCAAAACGTGAAGATCTGTTAAAATCTCGAAATATTTTTTTCGGACTAAATCCATTACTTCCCTACCATAGTAGAGGTGGGAAGTAATAAGGAGTTAGACAGGGGTAAAAAATAACAGATTTGTTTGTAAAAAGTTTTTTTAGTTAGATATATTTCGGATATATTTTATTTTGACCTTTTTTTCCGAATCAAATTCAATTAAAGTAGGTATATTTTTAAAGTAAAAAAAATATTAACAGAATATTTGATGACTCGTTTGATGAAAAAAAAAAATAAAGTGAAAAATACCAAAATGTTTACATTATAAAAAAACAAAAAAATCATGTTTCGTCAATTGGATTTGAATCCGGCTCTTCGTGGTAGCACGCGAACGCCGTTACCACTACTCCACTGTATACCATGACATAAACACTGGTATAAATTTTGATACACTTGGTACAGTCCTATGACTAATTTTCCGTTTTTTGTGTGAGGACCCCCCGTAATTTTTACTTTTTGTTTTTTTATTATTTGTTAGGATATCCGCCATAAAAACACATATTCTGTGAAAATTTCAACCGGTTACTTGTTGCGGTTCAAAAGATACAGTCTTTTAAAGGTAGGACAGACGAACGAACGGACCGACAGCGTATAGGCTTCCAGTACGGAACCCTAAAAAGTAGACCGTTATTGTTGAAATAAAAAAAAAACAGTTATAGCACCCATCGCTTCTGCACATGCGCCGAATTTCCTCAAAAATAATAGAGCTCTTCGTGTTTATGTGTCAAAAATCCTACCAACAAATCGGTTTTGAAATGTTTGACCAGAATCGTGCTGACAGACAAATAGACGAATTGAATTTTTGCAAAACACGTTTTTATATATGTATTGAAATTTTAAAAAAAATCTATTTAAAAAATTAACTGATCTTTCAAATTAATTCTTATAAAAAAATTTCAATTGGGATTTAAAGGTCCAAGAGACCAGATAATATAATATATATTATTGTCGAAGACCCTGTATATGTATGAAGCTAATATAATATCCCGCTAAGGAATATTTTCAGATACAAAGTTTATTATACACGCGTATTGTGTATGAAATATACTATGATATAATATGAACTATAAATAAAAAAGTTTTCGTTGAAGTGCAATATTTTGGTTAAACGATATGCATTAACGATGAGTGTACAGTTATTAAGTTTAAGAGGGTAAGGATTAAGTTCAAGCGTAGGGGGTTAATGACACTTTAAGATCCAACCACTGGGGATACTGCAGACTCCCTCATTCTTCTCTGTGTCGTCTCCGTCATTTACACGCGTGCCAACATCTGTCCAGCTTTCTTTGGCACCTACCGCATACAAGACACTTAATCTGAAGATAATCTAAATCGTCGTCTTTCGTGGTCAGAGTCAGCAAAGCACATCTTTCACAGTTCGTTACCAGCGACTCCTACAGTTTGTCACATATACCACAACGCGATGCAGGCACGTAGTTAGGAAATTTATGTTGGGCCCGAAATATACTCCTTTACTGATGAAATATTACCTCTATTATATTGTAACAAAACTGTTTTGAATTTGGCGGAATAAAATTATTTATTTCAATAATTAAAAATGTATACAACAATATACAATAATTTTATTAACAATGAAAAGTCAATTTCAATATACAACACTGATAAACACGAACAGTATTTCTCAAACAAAGTGAAAACACTTGTTAGCACAATATTTATTTCGGTTGTACACGTCCCGTTGTTCGCTGTCCGCTGTACTTATATAGGGTTGCAGTCCGACCCCCACCCGCGCTCGTCGCGCTTCTGGAACGTTCTCGTGCCTCCGTGTATCTGCCACGCCTACACTGCATTGTTACTTTTTCCAGAAGCATCGATTGTTGCTAGTGGCGTATCATCTGGGTTTTCGTTACAATATTTATTTATTTATTTATTTATTGTATTTATGATATTGTTTTAAAATAAAATACTGATAGCAATGCGACAAAATTAATACTAATTATACACAAAGAGGAAACGTATAAATAATATATGCGCCTGTTTGTTTGCGGTAGGTATTCTCTGGAACTAATGGACTGATTTGAAAAATTGTAAGGTCATTCCAAAATAGCGTCCATCCCCCCATCTCGAATTTTAAACTAGCATATAATATGTTTATTCTTTACAACAAAAGTTTTTCCATAAGTGTTGATGGCCATATGGAAAATGATTCTATTTCCCAAAGATTTTATATTCATTAGGAAGGTAACTTTTATATTTTTATAATTTTGTTTCAACAAACACAAACAACTTTTTGCATCAAAAAATACTTTTTTATGCCATTGTTCTTTTCGATTTTTTTACAATAATCAATTATTTCTAAGCAAACTTGTTTTCATGGCAACCGTCAATTCTCAAAGCTTGTAAATGCTACAGGTCAATAGCCTCCATCTCAAAAGTCGTTCCACCACCAATATGTATAAGGTTCTCTCCTTTGAATATGGAGACTCCATAACATGTGCATCGAATTTTACTGAAAAATATTTCAGTTGTTCATGGATTTTGTATGCAAAATAGTTGTATTGGTATGGGAGCGGGGGAGCCCTACTTTAACGCGAGCAAAGCCTGATATAAAGTAGCCTATCATTTCCTTTCCTATACACGTATGCCAAATTTCATTGAAATCACATTAGAGGCTACGACGGAACAGATAGATACACAACTCTTTTTACAGTTTTATTTTTAGTATTGATTATAATATTAATGATAGAAAAAAACGAGGAAAAAAACAATAATTTAGTCTTAACCACACCAATTTTATTATTGGTTGTACAGGTAGAGTTCATACATTTAGAGAAAACCAAATCCTAACGGAAACCTTCGCACAAAAACTGGTAGGAGAAGTAGTCAATGGTGTACGCAAAACAGATTCTGACGCACAGACGTAGGTGCTGGGGACTTCATTAAATCCGATTTTTTCTTGTGAATCAGGTAATAAAACAAACTAACAAACTTTTAATAATTTTTTTGTTGAAATAAGATAAATGAAATAAAAAACATGCATTACTGATAATGCACTTCAAACACAATTCCATACTCCATTTTTAACAGCCTGTAGGTAATAAAACCTAAACAGTGAACACTGAAAGACAAGTAAATTGTACACTGACATGTACACATAAACTGACGCACCCCTTCAAAAATAGAATAGACCAGTCCGAACCAAATCCGGTTTCTGCGCATGAAGCGGTTAAGTTTTCTTTAAATGTATGAACTCTACACTATGAGCACAATGCAGTATTTATTTAATTTATTGTAAAATTATTTTAGACGCGTCGACAACTTAGGTCATTAGCGCTCTTGATTACATTAAATAACAGCTCACTTAAAACTAAATTACATCACAAAACATCTATGAGCGGAAGCGGCCGATTCGAACCCACGACAGTCTGATCTAGAGGCCACGACGCTAACCACTGGATAGCACTGTCCTCTCACAATGCGGTAATGCTCTAAACTGTTAATTAGCTTAGTTTATATTGATGATATAATGTCTGGCTTGCATTTAACGCAATTTAATAAAAGTAGCATGCATGCACCATTAATTATATAATGTGTATGCTAACAAATTATGTTTTAAAAAGGTATGAATTCATTATAAAATTGTGATAGAAATAACATAAAAATGCATAAAACATTAGGAATATTTCAACGCATCCTATTCATAGTGAATGTTCAACTCATATATAATAACGAGGCCAATTGGCTAAGAGCTTTGACTATAATTAAAAGTATAGGCGAAGAGAAAACCTTTGATGTTTCGATGATACGCCAGAGTTAAATATAACTCGACGGACCACGCTAAAAATCATTTGAATTCTGATGAATGTGATTTACAGCACTGGTGAGAAATAAATTATTTTCTTAGAAATATAGTGTATTTACAAAAATAATAACTCTACTGGCATGTTTTCCATTAAGTGATACAAGTCGACAGTCGATAAAGTCATAAAGCTAGCAGGGCCAAAACGTCGTATAACGAAATTGAATTAAGGGCTATTCAAGGGCTAATTTAATTTCCCTATTCTAAATTTAGGGCTATTATCTTTAAAGGCAAAATATGTGGCGCTGCTAGCTTTAGAAAAAGTTAGCAGCGCCAAATTATTGTCAGATGATGAAATTGATGGTATGAGAATTAAGGGCTCATTTAATGCCCCTAATAGAAATTTAGGGCTCTTACCTTTTTCGTAAAAATCGATGATTATCTTTCATACGGTGGAAGTACCGGTTACGTATGGTGGAAGGCACGGGTCACACATAGTGGAAACATATATTATACAACATGATACGAGTTAATAATGCTCACTGAGATTTAAGGACCTTTCAAAACCTAATTTGACGAAGCGCGCCGTCAAGTACTCCGCAAATTTGCAGGCGCTCTTGACCTTTTTCGTCAAAACCTCTGTCCACTCTTCGTCAGTACGGTGCGAGCAGTCACGGGTACTTGACTGGTGGGAGCAACGGCTGCACATATGATGGAAACATATTGCTCTAAGGTAATGTTAAACATTCAGAATACTTTCGACAGTCGTACCTCTAAGGTCTGCAGGCCCACAACGTCGATCGTTGAAAGGGCTATTCTGGATATATTCCCTTTTTATTTAGTACTGTGAATCCTTAGGAAAAGTCTCTGGAACTACAGCTTAAATAATTAAACGTTTAACATAAAAATAATTTTATTAAACACATACATACATACATACATAAAAAATACCTACATATCTAATATAAAAGAAATCAATCGAACTGCTAAACCAATTTAAGTAAAATTTATATGGAAATATTATGAAGGTATTCCCTATTGAATAAAATAACAAACATCAAAATCGATTCACAAATGCAGGAGAAATCGGTATACATACATAAAAATAAAAAATGGTGCCAGTAAATTAAATTCTTATTACTAAAGCCGGTAACTTTATTGTTCCTCATTTTTAATTGAATTCAACACTGTTACAATAATAAACCATGACTTATAATTTTTTTCGTTTTATTCCTTTATTTTACAATTATTAATAGTACTACGGCTGTTGATTTTTTTCGACCCATAGATATAATAAATATTTTTTTTAATCATTCTGTGCGATATAGACTTATTGGTTAGTACTATTCTTTGAATAAATATTATAAGTGTATTTTTACCTATTGAAAAATTTCGAAATTTATCTATTCTCACAACACGTGTTTTCGCTCATTTTTACAATCTAAAGATAATTTCAATTATTTGCGAGAAAATTACTTACACTATCTTATTTAGTTAACAATTAGATTAACAATCAATATTGTTATTACTTCCTATACTGTACAAATTCACTATTTTAGTGAAATTAACATAAGGACATCAGACGATATTAGCTCTCGCAGTTTGTGGACTTGCGGTGTATTTGTGCTATATATAAGAAAAGATTAAGTGTACGCCATGGGCACCCTGGAGTAACTGGAAAACTTGCCCGACGGGTTCGATTCCCGGCGGTGCATTTAAATTTTTCTTATGTAGCCTTTCTACAATAATTAATAAGGGCATGTTATGGCGATTAATATCGTCTGATGTCCTTATGTTAATTTCACTAAAATAGTGAATTTGTACAGTATAAGAAGTAATAACAATATTGATTGTTAATCCAATTGTTAACTAAAATTTAAAGATAGTTAAACCTGCTTGCTTTTCTCAGAGCTCATAGAGTGTGCGCGATCTGCTCCAGATTTTAAATCCGAACGCAGAATAGAGATCTTTCAGAGCATATTATAAATGTTATTCGAACGCATTAGAGCACTCAGATTGATTAAAGCGCAAAACCGAACTTGCCTATGGTTACTCACTACTCAGTCTCATGAAGGGTTAAAGTAATTCCAAGTATTTGAACGTTAAAGTTAAAGTTACCAAATTAGCATCATATGTGAGCCGTTCCTCCACCATAGGTAAATCGCGGTACTTCTACCGTATGAAAGATATTAATTATAGATTTTAATAAAAAAGCAACATCCATAAATTTCCACTCAGGGGCATTAAATTAGGCTTTGAAGAGCCCTTAAATCTCATACCATTATTTATCATGTTGTATGGATGTTTCCACCATATGTGAGCCGTTCCTTCCACCATGTGTAACCCGTACTTCCACCATCGTAACCCGTACTTCCGCCGTATGAAAGACTCATAGATTTTTACGAAAAAGGTAAGAGCCCTAAATTTCTATTAGGGGCATTATATGAGCCCTTAAATAGTCCGTTCAATTTCGTCATCCGACAATTTGGCGCCACAAAAATTAACGGTTCCTTAGATAGGTTCACCGGTTCATCAATAATTATAATGAGTTTAAAACAAATTCAAGTTTTCAATATATCTGAAGTTCTCAATTTAGCCCCGAAACCCGTTCTATTCCTGTAAAATAATCTTCAGTTAACAGAATGACAATAATGCAACCACCGTAGTGAAGAAGTCATGAATACCTGAACAATGAGAATCTCTCTGTAGAATGCATATTGTGCAGATAAAGTTGAACAATTTCAATGTTTTGCATTATAGATATACCTACACCACGTTCCAAAAGACTGATTTGATCTTACATGCTAATCAACAAAGAGAATTATTAAAAGAACAAAAACCTTACTAGCACAAAACAAGCTTCCAATATGAAAAATAAGTAGGTACTTATAGTCAGATAAAAATATGTTACTTTTAATATCATCTCATTACTATAGCACACCAAAACATCAGGCATCTTGTGTTAGACGCAGTCGAGTTTTTTTGTTCTTTTAATAATTTTTATTTATTTTGTGCTTTTTAATTTTTTTTAACAATTTTTTTCGAAGCTTGTATTTTATTTATTGCAGATTATAGACGCGTCGACAACTTAGGTCATTAGCGTCTTATCGAAGCTTGTATATGTTTATTATAATATACGTCTTATAGCATAATATTATACACGGTGTCCAAGATAAGCGTGAAATGCATGGAGTTTTCCTAAACAGTAAAAGATAGAGATTTGGTTAAATGAGAGAAAATATGCAGAAATTTGAAATCTTCATAAAAAAGTGCCTTAATAAAGTGAAAATATTTTTTCTAACTTCCTTAATTAGCAAGATATAAATAAGAAAACTAAAATGGGAAAATCTTGTTTTTTTAATTGTCTGTCGCAAACCAAGCAAAATATGGAGTGTTTGACTGCGCAAGATAGTAGTATCTACTGGAGATTCTGCACATTTTCTCTCATTTAACCGTTTGAGGAATCCCCATGCATTTCACGCTTATCTTAGACACCCAGTATATAAATTTGGAAATCTACTCGTCAAGATTTTTAATTTGATACCCACCTCAATGGAATTTGACGGCTTGACCACTTAATCGAATTGTTTTAAATGTTGTTCAAAACGATCTATTGTTTCTATTTTGATATTGACGTAATCCATTAGTATAGATTGGTTTATGTGATGCTCTTATGATTGATATTGATGCGTCGCTGATGCAATAAATATGTATATAGGTGAATAAAAAGCAGTAGAGGAATGAATACATAATCTTATATTCACATTTTGTATGTATACCGGGTGCTGATTTGCTTTACGGTAATAGGGATTTTACAAGTAAAATCATGTTTATGAATTTTCCTGCTTCCCTATATATTTTGGTGAAAAAACAAACAAATACACAATTGGTTCATAATTAAAAACTATCTGACACGTATGTTTGCAAATTACCAATATGCAACTTTTATTTACAAAATAATTATTAGGGAGCTGTGATTAAGTTTAAATTAAAAATATTTTACCCGAATAGTCATGACTTAAACAAAATCATGGCTATTCGGATAAAATATTTTTAATTTAAACTTAATTTCAGTTCCTTAATAATTATTTTGTAATTAAAAGCTGCATATTGGTAATTTGCAAACATACCTGTCAGGTAGAGTTTATTATGAACAAATTTTGTGTTTGTTTTTTTCACCAAAATATATAGGGACGCAGGAAAATTCATAAACATGATTTTACATGTAAAATACGTATTACTCGCAAATCAAATCAGCACCCGGTATATTATAATGTAGAAAATACACTCTATTTACAGTTCAATGAACGTCCGTTGAAATTCAGATCATGAAATTTGTGAACTGGATATAACGTTCGAAATAGTAATTTCTTATAACAAATTTATTACTGTAATTGAAGAGTTATAACGTAAAAGAAGATTTCGCCTATGTTAACATTGGTAACCCCCCTTAATTTTTACTTTTTAAATTTTTTTATTATTTGCTAGGATATCCGCCATAGTAACACATATTCTGTAAAAAATTTCTACCGGCTACTTATTACGGTTCAAAAAGTACAACCTTTTAAAGGTAGGACAGACGGACAGACAGACGGAGTAGGCTTAGTAATAGGGTTCCAGTACGGAACCCTAAAACATTAATACTAAAATATTTAATTTTAAAAAAGAAAACAAATTATAAGATATACAAATTTTAACGCGGACGTCGTGACTAAATACACATTTAAACAAACAGTATATGAAACACCTATTGTAAGAAACAATAACGTAACACAATGCTGTAATCAAGAAAAATTCATTAATTCAAACCTATGTCACCGTAGGGATTCTAATCCTAAACTTTCCGCTATCGCGGCGGACTGAATTGACAATTACTCGTTTGAAAATGTGTCACTGTTTGAGTAATTGTCAACTCAGTCCGCCGCGATAGTGGAAAGTTTAGGATTAGAATCCCCACGGTGACATAGGTTTGAATTAATGAATTTTTCCTGATTACAGCATTGTGCTACGCCATTGTTTCTTACAATAGGTGTTTTATAAACAAATTATAAGATTTTAAATTTTGCGAAGTATGGGAAATTTTCGTCTCATTTTCTTTATATTTTTTTATATAGTCTAATTATTTATTACTAATAAAAAAAAAGATTTTATTTCAGTTGCGCTTAATAGGAGGAAAAATGTTCTACTTCTGAGATATGCATTCGTATTGATGCACGTGATGTTATGCACTGATCTTATTTGATTGCGAGTTTGAAAGCTATCTTAGTGTATGTAAATTGAATGAAAATAAATGTACTTACAAAACGGAGATATTGCAAAAAAATACAGACTGTATCATAACGTAAGTCTATCTGTCTACAGAGTGTTAATAACTTATAAATTAAATTCAAAACCGCAACGATAAATAGGATCAGAAAATGTTTATTTTCAAAATATGTTTGGTTAAAAAATTTCCTTTTTTCACGTCATAAATTTTCAGATCCTGGTATATTCGATATAATATAAACTGCTTTCATTGTATTGCACTGGACATGATTTGAATGTTTGTTATTTATAGATCGCCTGATGAAGCAATAAAATATTGCGAAACGTTGCGTAAAATAATAAAGAAGTGTTAACTGATTCATCTGATCCTACTTCTGAGAATCTATATATAAATTTCCTTTTTAAAATTTCGAAATTATTCCCACAAAGGAAAGACGGAAGGGTTTCAAAAAGAATTTGCGAGTGAACTGGCTGGAAAATTTTTCGTACGAAAAAATAATCGTTAAATGACGGTTTTAATTTGCAAAGTTTATCACAAAAAAGGGGAGTTCTTTCGGAAGAATTTTTTATTTTTTAAATTCTTGATTTATTGATTTTTACAATATACTTGCTTCGTACGAGGCCACAAGAAACCAAATTTAACACAAGACAAGTTTTTTGAAAATATTGTGTTGGTTTTATTGATAAAAAATTTATAGTTTCAAAATATTCTAAAAATCAAAGCACTAAAAAATAGAAAATAAATTTCTTTCTCGTGGGACACTCACTATACATACAATATTTCATTTAATTCATCGAGTGCACCCACGCTATTAAACGTTAGACAAGAGAAAGACATCTATTTTCTACTTTTTAGTGCGTTGATATAAACGTGTTTTTTAGATTTTTTTGAAACTATGTTTTTTTTATCGACAAGACCAAAAGAATATTTTCAAAAATCTTGTCTCGTCATAAAACTAATTTCAACTCTTGCGACATTAAAGTAGGTACAGTCTAATTATCTGATATCGCGGAGCAAGCTCTATCATTTTTTCCCAAGTATTTACCTACACTTTTTTCTTTGTTGAGAGCATAGCAATATAGACACTACAATCATATAATATTATATAAAATATTGTGTACTTATGTAAAACTCAAGATGTTTGAGTAGAAAACCCATTGGCTGGACGTCGCCAAAATAAATATTACATTCTATTCTATTCTATCATTTTAGATAATATCTGTGCGCGCATTCTCTATCTCTGCTAATGCGTCACTATTAAAATGTGTTTTTCCTGTTAGCTTTGAGCTGCAGTTTCTCACTATGAAGTCCATTTAGTGACACGTTTTTCCACCATCAAAACCGTCACTTCCACCATATTTTTTGTTTCAATTTTTAACTTGTTATATAAATAATATTATAGCAAAAATATCAGATTATTGTATTGTCATCAAAACTACATACGACAGCACAGTTTCACGTCAATTGGATATTTGGAAGACGATGAAAATCAAGTTGCAAGATTTTCCCACATACACACATACAGCAACAACATACAAATGAAGGTAATAGTGTATTAAGAAAAGACAGTGTTGTCTCGGTCTGATCCCGTCTCGTTTCATACAGATACCGTATAAGTTGATATTGCAAGTTTTGCTGAAACGAGAACGAGAAAATCTCAGGCAAGACGTCGAGACGAGATAGAGAAAGTTTCAGCCTTGTGCAAATTCCGATACGTCAAACTATTCCACAGATAATTTTGAATCCACAAAGAAAGAGTATTATTATACAGTTGACCAGTGTTCACCTTAAAGATATAGACATTCATTATTTGTACTCGCAAATCACTAACATAAATCATTTTTTTTCAGTACAAAAAAGCACACATCCATAACAAACATTACTTTATTATTTATTGAATCTATTGTCTGAAGTTTCACAGCGATAAAAACGACCTAATAACAGTATGGTTGAAAGCTTCGCCTACTATACATGCATAATACTGTCTTTATAATTGAATAGCGAGACAGGATAATATCTGTACAGTGTACATGTCTATAGTTGGCGATAGTGTAGTAAGGTGTAGCATAATGCACCGGTAGTTAGGTTGGCTGCCTTGGTTTGCTGCAGGCGCGGCGGCTTGGCTGGTTGGCTTGGTAGTTGTAACTCACGTCATACAGTTTATGTGCATATGGACGTATCTATGTATACAGTGTTCCCAACACAATAGCGCCAAACTCACTAGCTTTGCGCACTCACTAGTGAACCTATTGAAACTGTTGAATTGAACAAACGGATGCAATGCTTTTACCTTTACCTACAGCTGCAGTGGCGCCGTTTGAAGACTTCATTAATTTATCATTCTATTATCCTCTTCGTAGAGCAGTTGAATATTTTACATATTGGCATGTATATTTATTTTGGTTATGCAACAACTGACAATGCAAATGTGATTTATTTTCCCAAGGAAAATCAGAACAATATCTCGGAGTCTTTAATATTATGCACTGTTCAAACCGTGAATATAGTTTTAAATATGGCCAAAATGAATGCATAATAAATTGTAATGAACCATAAAAAGCATATATTTTTAGAATAGCCACAAAATTGTCTTTAATTTATTACCCTACTCGATAGATTTGGCCGAAAAAAATTTAGACCAAGATTTTTTCCACCTTACGGTCGCCATATTGAATTGGTAAAAATATCTTATAGCCTATAACAGTCGCGTGATAAAGACAAATAGAATGACACCTCGGTTATCAAATCGGCCCAGTTAATTTGGCCCTACGAGATAACAAATCAGCATACATACATTTACGCACACACATATTATTATAACCCTCCTTTTTTAGTAGTCTGGTAAAAATATCAAAGGAGTTGAAAGCTGTAAATTTTTTTAAAAATATATGTTAGTTGCTTTAATTTTAATTTTACGTTTAAACCTTTTAACATTACTTTTTCAATATACAGTTTTAATCTCTTGAAGAGGGATGGAATAATAGAACCTTTGATGTGAAGACACTGAATATTAAAAAATAACCACAAAACACCAAACCATCAGCTTTCATTTGCTTTAGTGGTTTGATGTTTTGTGGTAATTTTTTAATATTCAATATACAGTAGATATACAAAAATCAAACATAATAATAATATTTTTTATATTTTTTGACGTTTTCTTGTACTCTTTTTATTTGTGAAAATAAACATCATTCTATCTTATAACAGAATACTATACTAGTGATGTAACGAATATTCGCATTCGCATTCGAGAATATTCGCGTATTTCTTGACATTCGCATTCGCAAAATTCATGCGAATATTTTGCGAATATGAGTATCAGAAAAAAAGGATATTTTTTTTTAAATGTGATAATATTATTAAATAAGACAAAAAATATTAATTTTTCAGTATTTTTATTAGAAAAGTTTTTTCTTACACCTTTTTTAAAAAATAACTTAAGTTTTTTCGCTGAGGTAACCTTGCAATTATATCTTTTATCAGCCTTTACTTTACCATTAGGTAATCAAGCTTTGAAAACTGAATATTCGCATTGCCTAAAAATTGACATTCGTTACATATCACAATACTATACCATGGTCCTATTATGGATCTTTTTATAAAAAATTTAATTTTGTTTGATTTTACTTTTTAAAAACTTCTAACACAAATTTCAGCCAATTAAACTTTTTGAAATCACTGCAGTAATTTCTGTACTATAATTAATGATGCTGTGCAGCTATAATAATTTAGGGTGGGTCAAAAAAATCAATTATTTTTTTTTACAAGTGACACGGAAAAATAGGTTGCTAGACACCTTAAAAAAATTCTCACCAAATATGAACTCTTAATTTTAATAGGAAGATCCTCCGCATCACTATTATAAAATGCGCAGTACAAATTTTTGTAGGAAATTAACTGCTCTATAAAAATGGTCTCATGTTTTGGCGATTAAATTAAGCGTTCAAAAGATATTAATCAGTACACTTGAAAGTTTGATGATGAATATTTTTTGAACGCTTAATTTAATCGCCAAAACATAAGAGACCATTTTTATAGAGCAGCTAATTTCCTACAAAAATTTGTATTGCGCATTTTATAATAGTCATTTATTGTCGAGTTATAAAATTCATAAACAAAAATGAAATTTGTCTTAAAATAATCAAACTTAAAAATCTTCAATATCTTTCAAATTGTGAGGTTTACGGAAAAAATATAAGATACCTTTTTTATAGAGCATTAAATTTTCTACAAAATTCTCTTAAAATATTTTTCTGTATAATCAATTAATGATGGGGTATGAATTTTTATCTATTGGACTGAGAAAAAAATAAAAAACAGTGATGCGGAGGATCTTCCTATTAAAATTAAGAGCCCATATTTTGTGAGAATTTTTTTAAGGTGTCTAGCAACCTATTTTTCCGTGTCACTTGTAAAAATAAAAAATTGGTTTTTTTGACCCACCCTAAGCTATATATTGTTAATAATAATAAACTTATGTGTCTCAAAATGTATTATTGAAATTATGAACTAAATCTAAGTGTGCAAAATATTAAATCTCTAGCACTGCTTTTTAAAAATAAATATATAAAACACAACGAGCACATTTTTCTTAAACGTACAAACTATAATAATATGCATCAACAAATATATACTTGCATCAACATATATTATGAAATTGCAGTTCCATTAGATATTTTGTTGTTATATTTTGCATTCAATTCCAGAGCCGCACTAGATATTTTTCTACGCACCTGTATTGTAGCAACAACGTTGATGAAAACATAAATGAATAATGGAAAAAAAATATGGCGGTGTGTTAAAATATTGTGGAACGTTCAAGCAAATTGTTACATAGAAAATGCCTTATATACCATACTGTTATCAAAGACTATAATGATAATATTTAATGTTACACACAGGAAGTTTGCAGACAGTATCTACACATCTCAACGGAGTGTAGAGTCAGTGTTGCCGGATTGTCAAAATCTTTTAATAATCTGAAAATAATAACTATACACACTTCGCTTCGTTTTAAGTCAGATATGCTTTACGCTTTCTAATAATTTGTAAGTGTATCACATTTATACATCCTTGTCTGTCTGTCTGTCTATCTGTTTATAACTCGAGAACCACTGAGCGATTTTCATGCGATTGGTTTTCTTTTTCATGTAGATACGTTATCTGGTCAGGTTTTACGCTATATTTTATTAAAATAGGTTCAGTAGTTCTCAAGTTAAATAACAATATTTGTCTAAACGGGTAATATGAAAACCAAAATGTTCGACATATTTTACGAATTTTTTAAAAATATGTTCAGCAACAACGTATGTGTTGTCACTGAAACTCAAAAGCCACCAAACAGATTTGCTTCAAATTTAGTTAAGTTCCCGGGAAACACATAGGCTAGGGTGTTTATCATCCCGAAATTCCAGAAAGTTCCTTAGGAAGAAAAACACTTACCACGCAGATGAAGTCTCACGAAAAAGCTAGCATGAATAAATAAAATATTCATGTTGATACTTTTCTGAAGAATAAAATGTATCTATCTGTTTTTAGTTTGCTGTTTCACAAAACTCTATCCAAATGTTGACCGTTTTGTTCGATATTTAGTTAATATTATTTTATTTTCTGTCAAAGGTTATGAATTCAAAACGTTACAGTTCAAAACGTCGATATATTCTTTGAAAGTGTGGTAGGTCAAAGTGATATATATATTAATAATAAATATTTATTAATCCTAGTAGCGGCTGCCAATATAATAAATTATGTGTGCTCGGTAAGTTAATGGCACATGTGATGTTTATGTTATGCAAATTTTAAATAAATTACAAAACTTTATAATACGATCTAGATTATGCAATTTTGAAATTTTGAAAAGGAAATCTTTTTGGGATAAGGATCAAAAAGACACGGCGATACTGATCTTCAAAATTTCAAAACTGCATTACTACATCACCTGTCTACATTAATTTGTAACAATTCTTAAATACTTAGATTTAAATTACGATTTGTTTTATAATTAGAAAGACTTAAAGAAGCTTTCTTCACATTTTTTCTGAAAATCGCCAGTAAACGCCCATTGACATGAAATTTGAAAAATTTAGATATTAGGATTTTGTGTTAAAAAGTCCATGGAAATTATAATAGTACGACAGTTTTCGATTTTTCGATTAATTTTTTCTAAAACGGTGCGGCAAGTCGTTCATTAGAATCAACTGATTAGACAAAAAATAGCTACTCTAAAGACAATTGAGCTATTGCAAATTAAAATGAAAAGAGTGACGATTTCGGCCCTGACTTGGATGACATATTAATTGATTATATTTCTATAATAATTAAAGTATTTATGTAATTGCCACTGGCATCCTTACTTTCAACTTGAATTTGAAAAATATTTAAACTTCACGTATCAACTAATTATAATTCAATCCAAAAGAACTCAT
Source organism: Mongoloraphidia duomilia (assembly GCA_039654895.1). Classification (NCBI taxonomy): domain Eukaryota; kingdom Metazoa; phylum Arthropoda; class Insecta; order Raphidioptera; family Raphidiidae; genus Mongoloraphidia; species Mongoloraphidia duomilia. The sequence continues at coordinate 38,036,069 of CM077520.1, read as the reverse complement.
TCTGTATTGTAACATATGAAATAATATATTAATTAAATAAAACTAAAATATTTAAATCAACAAATCCAGTTCATTACAAAAATAAAGTTTCCAAATTACAAAATATATTTTACTGCTTTCACTAAAGCCGTGCATTTATTTTCAAGGCTGGTGAAATAATGTAGAATGATGCATATTCACAATTTCAAAAGGTTAGAAATATACAGTGAAGGGCCTATATAGTATACTCGTATAGTAGGTACTCGATTCATATAGGTATTATACACTTAAACAAAAAAAAACTAGTGAAATTACATAGTCAGTAAGTACTATAAAATAAAAAAAAATCGGTGTGTGCTTATGACCACACGACAGAAGTGAAAACTTCAGATTTTCTAATTTTTGGTGTCATCTATTATAGCGCATTTATGAACTAAAAATAATTTATTACTAAAATACCAAAATTGTATTTTTAATTAATTCCACCTTGGTTTCAAAAAAATTATAATTATTGTCAAAGAAAAAATATAACAAAAATAAAAAAATATATAAATAAATATCATGTAGAATTTAGAAAAAAAAACGCCAAAAATTCTACGCTGCCATCAGGTCTCGAATCCAGGTTCCTATGCATAGAACGCAACGACTAAACCAACTGAGCTATGGCTGGCCAGTGATTACACGCTCGTTTTTATGATATAAGTGTGTTGCGAATTCTTACGGAAGTAGTTCGGACGCTTCACATTTTTTCAGTATCCACTACCCACGTAAAAAGTGTATAATGCGCCTAAGGAAGTATTTACTTCAAAAATATATCGTAAATGCATATAAGCACACATTTTGAAAAGTGAAAACATATGTTACATTTTGATATACATTATTGTGCCCTATGGCCCTATGATTTATTAAGTGGAATTAGTATACTTTCATAGGTAAATTTTATAATTTAATGTTTAAAGGATTAGTTTGTATATCAGAAATATAAATCTTCAAGAAAATTGTGTTTCTCGAAAAATCTACCTTCATATTTTTTCCCATTTTTTATTGAATTTACACTTATGAATGAAGCACCCCAGAGCATTATTTTTAATGACAAAAATATTTTATAAATTAATAAACAAACAAGCGATTAAAAACTTTATAAAGTAATTATGGTAGCAACCTTCTACAACAATAAATTATATTTAAACTTTGTTATGTTTCTATAATATAATTTTATACTTATCACTAAAAAGCAGTTACTTAAGTATCTAAGGTGTGTTTAAATATTAAGTTTAAAATCTAATCATTGTAAATATCGTTGGTGACAGCCACCTTAAATATTTAAAATATGTAATTTTATGAAGTTTTCATATTTAAGTGTAGGTGTGCTGGGCTTCAGTCTAAACTTTTAAAATATCGATCAAAAACTTTCTTATTCTGCACATACGAAAGAGTTTGCATAAACTCTTTTTCTCTCTCGTTCTTTCCTCCTTTTCTAATAGCAGCAAAGCTAAATTTTATGCTTTATGCTTCTGTTAGGTCCCAATGCTGAAAAGTTTGCGTAAAAACGAATAATCATATAACATCCCACCAAACTCCTAGTTTATTCAAATTTATAACTAATATAGAAAAAAAATGTTTTCGAAACAAAAAATGATTACAGTTTTTGAAAAAGCAAAAGCAAGCAGCAAAGTCAACAGTTCTGTACTAATATTTTATCTGTGGCAAATGAGAGAAAAAATTCCAGCCAAATGGACGCGGGACCATTCCAACTTCAAAAATACTGACATTTGGCATAATATTGTAATAAATAAAATAAAATGTATGCTAACTTGTGCGATGACACGGGTAACGGCTAGTATTAAACGAGGTATTAAATATTTATATTATATTTGCTTTTCGTTTCCGCATAGTTAGATTTCACACATAAAAATTAACCTAAGCATGCCTGTCAGATAACTCATTTCTTTTTGACAGATAAATTACTTCAGAACAAAAAAAACAGCTAATTTTTTTATTTTCAAAATATTCACGAAACTATAATATTTAGAAAAAAAATTTTTTTGCAAAACTTTCTTGGAAAAATTATAATAATAATAAACCATTTGAAGAGGATACCATTATTACAGAATAAAACAACGTTATAGGTCATATCTCTTCTGCGAATGAACCAATTTTCCCCAAAAAAAAGATGGCTTCACAGACAAACAGACTTTTTCCAAAAATATGTTTTTTGGATTCGGGGCATCTCAAAACGAAAAAATATTGTAAAATTTTGAAAAGTGAATTTTGACCTAAATTAGTTTCATTCCCCACTTGTGGAGTTGGAATGGTAAAAGAACTATATCATTAGTGGATTGTATATCTAGTGGCGTAATGAGGTAGGTATATTACTGACGAGTAGTGACAGTATGTTAAAACGAGTAATAGCGAGTTTTAACAGTCACATGAGTCATAATTTCATTACGCACGAGATATATATTGTATTTTTTGCCATACCCACTATAAAATAGCTGCTTTTCACTTCATTTTCAGTATTTTCAAAACTTTTTGACAGTTCATTTCGTCCCACCAACTTCATTTCTGTAGTAGGCCGAGAGTAGCTATCGGTAGGTAATAGTAGGCGGATCAGGGCGAATAAATACAAATCACTATGGAAATGGTTTTTTGCTTTCCCACGTGGGAAAAATACGTTCCCGCACACCCGCCTGTCAAAAGTCACTTAACATGCATGTAAAGCAGTTATTTGATATAGCAAAAATTACCTATATTACTCGCTATATTATTATATTATATTGTCGTCCTATGTCTTGTCGGTATTCGAAACAATAGAGTAGTTACTTAAATAACGCATACAATATTATACAATATTAAGGTTATGGACTTTTACGAGGCCTGTTCAATAAACTTGTATATTATGTGAACATTACTAAATCTCAGAAGGGATCATATTATTATGAAAGACTTAGAAAATGTTGTTATTATTATAGAGACTTGAGAACTTGAGCTTTTGCTTATATGGCGTCTTCACAGATCGTTTGTTACAAACCCTCAAGCCTCGGGTTCAAATTTTAAAACTTGTGGACGTGTCAATTATTAGATTTTCAATTTACTTTTACCTAACAATAATAATAAATAGAAAATCCCAAAAGAGGACGAAGGCAATTTTTTAACACGATATTTGTTATAATTTATAATAAAAACCAGCGGCTCGGTCCGGATTCGCCCGGGTGCTATGACTTTATGATTTATTAATATATTACTCACTTGCTTCGCTCGTTCACTCCAGTTATTAAAGCAAAGTATCATTTATCGAACAGTGAAAAAAAAACTGAAATCGGTTCAGTAATTTACGAGATTACCCCTGATTTTCACCCGGACGAAGCCGGGCCGATCAGTTATTATAGCCTATGTTCCAAAGCAAAGTATCGCCTATCGAACATTGAAAAAAAAATTTGAAATCTGTTCAATAATTTCTGAGATAACTCCGATTTTCATCCGGGTGAATCCGGGCCAGCTAGTTAATATAGCCTTTCGCATTTATAATATAATACACTCACAGACAAAAATATTGCATAATTATTTTTTTGTTTATTTCTTTTTTATGTACTTTTTTTGCTAAATGTCTTATTCTAGGGTGTTTTACGTTTAGGTACTAACAGTAGCGAACTTCCATAAGGCAGACTAGGCCCAGGCATAGGGCGGCCAATCTGCGCCCGTTATCTAGCTGAAGCACGTGCGGGACGCGGCGAGCGCGGCGTGCACTAAGAAAACTCTATATGGTCTTATAACTATCAGAGACAGAAATAACTCAGAAATAAAATATCTCCAGCGGATTGACCCGAACGCAATGTTGATTTTCGTACCAGCCGCCCCTTTCTGCGAAATGTGAAGTTGTACGAATAACTTCACATTTCGCAGAAAGGGGTGGCTGGTACTGACCGGCCTAAACTGCTAGTTAACCTTAGGGTATTAATGGTCAAATAATTTTACATTAGCAGCCTTACAACAGATTTGTATAGGAATGTACGTCACAACGTTTTAATAAACATAAAAAAATATGCAATATTTTTGCCTGTGAGTGTATATTAGTTAGGATTGCACTATATAGAATGTAATGTAATAATACTTTCACATGATTTTTTTAATTCACAATTCATAGACAGAAACAGGAAAAAGTTTTTCGATTCGAAATTTCACAAGAAATTTTGCTTTCAAACACCGTTGAGTTATTTCTAGGACACTCTGTATAGCGATTCTATATTATTTATCTGCACTCAAAGATTAACTTATATAACAAGTGTAAAAAATATATACCTACTCATAAATAAAAGTGTAACTTCTTTAGAAACCTTTTGCACTTTCACGGTGGAGTAAGACAGGTGGTTTCGCATTACATCAGACCATTATGGATCACATGTAAGCAGGTTGCATGCTGTATTTACAGTCGAGTAGTGTGCGTGAAAGTAGTTACACGACGCGGCGGCACCACGGTAAGTAAATTAGACCGTTACGAATTACATGTAACCGAGTTACATGCTAAATAATAAGTATCACCTTAACCGCGCGTATAAAAAGGTTACACCAAATACCATAGATAGAATTAAATACCTACTTGCAACTCTTGACAATTTTCATACATTATCTACTACGGCAGTCAAAAAAATTCCAGCCAATTGGACGCGGGACCATTCCAAATTCAAAAATACTGACATTTGGCATAATATTATAATAAACCAAATAAAAATTCTGTTAACGTGTGCGATGACGCGGGACACGGCTTGTATTAAATATTTATATTATATTGGCTTTTCGTTTCCATAGTTACATATGGTTACACACATAAAAATTAACCTAAGCATGCCTGTCAGATAACTCATTTCTTTTTTACGGATAAATTACTTCAGAACAAAAAAAACAGCTGATTTTTTATTTTTAAAATATGTACGAAACAATATTTCCAAAAAAAAATTTTTTACAAAACTTTCTTGGAAAAATAATAATAATAACAATAATAAACCGTTATGAAAAAGATACCATTATTACAGAAAAAACAACTTTATAGGCCTGCATATATTTTCTGCGCATGCGCCGATTTTCCCCAAAAACAATAGGGCTCTTCATATTTACATGTCAAACATCTAACCAAAATTTGGTTTCGATCCATTCAGCCGTTTGACCTGTATCGTGCTCACAGACAAACAAACAGACAAACAGATGAACAAACTTTTTCCAAAAATATGTTTTTATTAGTACCATTCCCCACTTGTGGAGTAATTGGAATGGTAAAACAGTGCCATCTATGGGCTCGAGATGTCAACGGTGTAGCAAACAATTGGAAGCATTATTTCTCTCTCTCTCTCTAGTGTACCTAATTATTTTCTTTAGATAGGGACCGAGCAGTAACTATAGAGGCAGCACTTTTGCCGAAAGTGCTGCGCCCTGGTGTTTAATTAAAGCAAGAAACGGGCAAAAATATAACAACAGCTTGACAGCTTGTGTATTTTTTAATAAATAATTAATGGAAAAAATAATAAAATATGGTTTTCAACCAATAACTAATACGCGTATTCAAGGTCAAAACGACATAAAAGGTAAAAAATTATATGAATCTGGGCATGTTTTTGATGTGGTCGAAAAAAAATCATTAAATGGTCTTATAACCATTACCGTTAATGTTGTTGCCCAGACCAGTGTGTCAAAAGCATATAATGTTAAAATGATTGTAAGTTTTAATTTATTTTTTATTCTTACTCTTTTTTGTACAAAATTAAAACTTAAATTAGATATAAAAAAAAAATTCTGTTTACAATTCAATTTATTTCTTATTTTTTTAGCTAGATGACAATCGCAACGTAAGTCAGGCTGACTGTAGCTGTAAAGCTGGATTAGCCGGTAAATGTAAACACATTTGTGCTGTTGTTCATGATGTCAATTCACAGCGTCTTCTAAAACTAGCCGTAGCCAGGAATGGGGTAAACCATCTCAACGTCAATTACAACAATATCAAAAATTGTACATTCTGTAATATGGAATAATATATTATGACTGACCTTGTGTATTTCTAATTATTTTATAATTATTATACGTACGACCGTTTCAGTTTGTGATTTTTTTACTTACAACTTCGTTCACATATTATAATATTATATATTTATCGTATTTTTGTATGCTTGAACTAATATTTCACCTGCCAACACTTTGTTTTTTATTCAAATTTTGTGTAAATGACACTCCATACGGTTTGGTTTATTGACATGACTGTAAATTTTAATGTTTGCTGATGTACGCCGACTGTGGTATTCGATCTGAAAAACTATTTAACATTTGATTATTAACTACATTTTTATAATATACGTACTTACCAGAACAGAATCATATTCCCAAAGTTTATTTGAATGAATAGAAGGAATGATGGATGAAGTGGATGCTCAGATTTTGTATTATTTATAAACTGAGCACTACAAATTCTTGTATTTATAGTAGGGTCCTAGTCTTTCGGATTTTTGCTGAAATAGAAAAAGTGAAAGGTTAGATTTATGTAATTCAATTTATATTTATTTATTGATTTTTCTCTACTTCATATTAACTAAAATTCAACAGATCTTTTCTATACCTACTGTTTTAACAGAAATATTAATTATTTACTATAATTATTCATTACTTACACATAATTTTTTACTGCATTTATCCATTTCATACGCTTGTCATCTTTCCACGAGACACCAATAGTAGTTAACGGAAAACGATAAAATTTCACAGGTAAATTTATATGCCGCTCTCTGCGACGATTTTATTGATAAAGACATCGTGAATAATTTCAAAATTTATTTCAATAAAAGTAAATAAACAATTAATCACATACTACAGGTTAATATTTTTGCCCATAAGTTTACAGTTTCTATCACCAGTTGGCGTGACAGTCTAGAGGCTCGTTCCCTATAGGTACGGGAGGAAAATGAAAAATCCATTTGTTGATTACATTATTATATTGTTTCAATAGTATTATTTTGATAATGCGAGTATGTCAAAACTTTTTGTTGCTTGTTGCCAATTTTAGGCCAGAGTTGCTCTTAATTTAAAATTCTATAGTATTTGGTTACGCACGCATCCTTTTTTAGGGTTCCGTACCTCAGAATGAATAACGGAACGTTTATAGAATCACTTTGTTTTCCGTCTGTTTATCTCTCTGTTTAAATCAGGCATATTATGTGTTATTTATAGTTTAATTCTAATTCTTGTAATATTATTATAAATTGTAAACTGAACATACTGTACTACTTATATTACGTGAAATATTTTGACGCATTGGGATTCCTTACCTTCCTGGCCATTCCCCAGGCCTATCGGTTCGCCGTCCTCTCGTCTCCAAGTGATGTTGGGATGCGGGGAACCCGTAGCCGCACACCGGAGGGTCACATTAGTGCCCTCGCGGACTACCATGTCCGTACTGGTTGGGTAGTCCAGAATATCGGGCGGCACTGTAAACAATATTAATTATAGATCGAATCCTTTAGGACACACGCCGATAAACAATTTTAATTAAATATTTAATCATGCTTGAACCTTTATAAAATGAATATTATATTTAGTATAGTGAAATAATTAAATACACTTATACGACTTGTTCAATATTTTTTTAAGTATTATAGTATAACTCCAAATTTATTTCTAGTGTTGTCGCTAACTGTCAGGAAATAAAAAAATAGTTTATTTGCTTGTTTTGTGATAGTACATTTCCATTTATAGGGTTATATAATATATCCCATTACTAATAATTCAGCGAAGTGGGATTTAATATCTAGGTATATTAAATTAATATTTATATGATCAATATTTTAAACCTCGGTTTCCACAAATTGAAACCCTTTTTAATTTCAGAATATTTTTCATTAAATTTAGAAAAAGAAGTCAAATACAATTTATTTTGATCTATAAGTACATTCCATGTCATAAGGAATAAAAAAAAAATATAAAAATATCTTTTTTTTCTTTTATTCGACACTGAAAATATTAAATGTGTATTTTATTTATTTATATAATTTTGAATAATAAAATTATACATATATAGTATAAGAGACAGACACAATTTTTTAATTCATTTTTGCTTTGAAAAAAGGAAGCAAATATATATTGATAAGAAGGTGCCAATTAGCACAATTCTTTAGAGCATAAAAAAATATAATCATTAAAAACGAAGAGGCACGCTGGCAAATGCTATTTTCAAAGATGGTGGCCATACATGGTGCAAAATGATTCTAGCTGTATTAATAGATAATAATTTTTATTTTGTAAAATTATAAGAATATTAATTTCCCTGTAATTTTTAGATTAACCCTAGTACTTATGTGGTATTATGATCATGTTGGAAGAGGGCTTAAATTACCATGCTGCACTTAAGCTTTCATTTCAATTAAAAAAAAACAAAATTACACGAGAGATAGCTAAGCTAGAAACACTTTATGTTTTTGACTGCCTTAAATTGTGGCCCCAATTGAATGTTTTTTCATGCAAGCCGCAGTGTTGGAGATGGAATTAGGACGACTGGGCAATGCTCAGAGGCCTCTACAAATAGGGGCCTTCGTAAAAATGTCATTTCTAAAAGTTTATACAGAAGATGGTAATAACTAAACAGTAAAGGCCCTTAACCGACACAGGCAAAAAAAATTATATTATTATGTTGTTATGTATAGAGATATTTAAAAAGATATTTTTTGAAAGCTTTCTGTTCCATATAATTTTAAAAAAGATGAATTCAAAATTTAAAAAAAATCAGTCTGCTTCGTGAAGTCGAGCCGACTTCACTAAGAATATAATTATTACCAATTAGTCACATTTTAATAATAATATAGTACAGGGTGTGGCTTAGAAAAGGTAACGTAGGAAAAATAATATTGGGAACATTTACAATTTTGTAGTAAACAATGGGATTATGCGTATGGGGTATGCGTAATGTAAATATGTAGCGGATTACATTATAGCAATAGTATATTGCATTATTAGGGACGAAACACAGCGTTTTTACATACTGTCATCACTCGCCGTAATATGCCACATTATGTATCTAGACATACAATCTACTATTTCACAACGCCGCTATTGAAAATTCGATTTTCGGTACCTGTTTAGCGGGCTGAAACTGAGAGTTTCAATCCTAGGAATGAAAATTTTCAGTTGTCGATTTTCTCTGTTTTTTAACGTTGTTAAGTGGGAGATAGAGCGATTAAGTCGCGTTAACTTCAATTCGCATATAATATTCGAAAACGTCAAAATGACAGACATAAACTCCACATACATTTCATATGGATCTGCAGACAATATTTTTGCGGCTTTTTGGGGCGCCTAAATTGCAGAAAACTTCACACTAGTTGCAAAAGCTGTGTCGTCCCTTGTAATGCAATATACTATGGCACATAGCTTACTACAAAATTGTAAAATATGGTCTCAATTTTATTTTCCCTATATTACCTTTTCTAAGCCATACTCTGTATATTCAAGGTGGGAATTCATATTGTCCGTAATATTTCGGTACGAATATATTACTTATCTTAGAGGTCGTTTGTAACAAATATAAATTGTAACTCACCAACAACTTCAAGATAGCCAACTTGACTCTTCATCGGATCGGTGTTGATCTGGCACATGTACCAGCCACGATCCGATTCTCGCACGTCCCGTATGTGAAGGTACCACGTGCGGTGGTCGCTGTGAGTCACTCCGATACGATGATTTTTCGTTATCACGTGACCGTGAATCGTTAGAATCGTTTGCGTATCGACTCTCAGCCACGCGACCTGCAACAATCAGAAGGCATACTGTAGAGTAAGATTTAGGCTGTGTGGAAGAAGATGTCGGGTCATTAATTATAGATATAGAAGTACGCAGGAAACAACGAACTTTAGAAGAAGAGTTTGCTGATTATTATGAGATTTCACAAATTCCTATATATTACCTACAGTTTATAAGGAAGCAAAAAGTTTTTGATGCATAATTATTATGGACATTTTTTCATTGTAATTAGTATTCCTTAATGAGTAACGTCAACTGTATTTTAATAGAAAAAGGTTGACTTTTTTCATGTTCATTAAAAAAATTTTGTTTGAAAGACCATCAGAAGCTAAGATTATTTGGGCCTAGCACCAATTCATATTTTCAATTCATTATTTTTTTTTAATAATAAATTGAAAATCCAATTGACACTTTTACCAGCTCTTGGGCTAGAACCTGGGAATTGCGGACTTGTAAGAGAGGAACCATATCAATGCCATGTAAACAACAGCATAGCTACACGCTCGGCCAATCTCAAGCCCTTTTTTCATGTTTAAATTCTATTTGTTATTTTTTTTTTACTCCGTGCGACAGTTTTAAGAGTATTCTCTACCGGAAGTGACGTTCTTCACTCATCTCAAATTCTTTTCCCTAGCCTAAAACCGGTTACCGCTATCACGACTCTATTTTTAAAGCTAAAAGGTTCGGGTAAACGCCAAATGAAGGATCTGCAAGAATCACACTACAGATCCTATAGGCGAATTTTTTGAAAAAAGTTTTGGCTACGTGTGAAAGATAACTTAATTTTTTTAAAGCTGTAAGTTTTTTCAGACAATTTTTTTTTTAATTTTTCGACTCTAGTGTGATTCTCGGTCCTTCATTTGGCGTTTACTTGAACCGTTTAGCTTTAAAAATAGCGTCGGGAGAACGGTAACCCTTTTTAGGCGAGGGGAAAGGATTTGAGATGAAGAGTGCAGGGGGTAACTTCCAGTAGAGAATACTCTTAAGTGCTACCTCAACATAGCTAAGCGCCTACATACACTTGGTTTGTGAGACTATTAGAGTTATGTTATTTGCTTTTAAGTCAATGTCAGCCCTTCCCCTCTTTGACGAGCATGAGTTAATCTCTCTTTGCATAACCTGATACGACTGGCGTAACCAAGTAGGCAATTTAAATTTGTGTGCATATTCTATGAGAATGGAGCTTAGAGGTGTCATACCGTTTAGTTGGCGTTTATTTTCCCTATAGCGTAGTAGTCGCGCACTTAGGAGGAATTTACTGTACACATCGGAACTGGTTTCCTTTTAATTCCTGTTATTTTCCATTTAGACTGATTAACGATCATTATTGTCACTACTTTTGAATATTTTTATTTATTGTAGATTACAGACGCACGTCTTTCAACTACACTAAATAACAACTTTCTTAAAGCTAAATAACATCACAAAACATCCATGAGCGCAGGTGGGATTCGAACCCACAACAATCTAGTCAAGATGCTGGTACCAAGTATGCTGTCCACTAGGTTAAACTGCCCCCACGTTCACTATAGTTTTCTTGTAATCTTTACCCGCCCCTCTATATGCTTGAATTTTAGATAAAATATACATTCAGAATAAAGGAGGTGGCATACTTTTTTAAGTACATTTCTGTAAAATAATCTATAAAAATTAATCAAAAAAATTTAGTAATTTCAAAAATATATAATACTGATAAGTACCTTAAGAAATGCATAATTAATGATGGACCTTTTAAATTAACGTAAAAATATCACAAACACAATTATTATTTCTTCTTTTCATTGGTTTGGTGCTCTGATTTTGATTGGTTTTATTGAAACGTTGTATAATTAAATTTATCATTCTATGCAGGGCACAAGCAATGGCAATGGATACAAAAAGGGATGCAATTGTCATACATAAATAATACGTGCACAATAATAAAAAAAAAGATAAATTTGTCGTCATATTTCCCGAGTAACATCAGTATTTACACGGCGTACAAATAGGATATGTACATGTACATATGTGTACTCATTTATATCTGGTAGACTCATGTATGTAACAGTACTATGTATGTACCTGGAATGTATATGTATTGTGAATTGCCACAGCTTTGTCATCAATAATTCCTTTGTATTTTACGTGATTGCTACTGGCGATCAAATAATTCATTCCACAGAGGTGATCAGAAGTTTCCTACACAAAGATCAGGTACTAAACAATTCTTAGACACTTCCCTTCAAAGGCAAGAAATATAATAAGTTGTCTTATTACTTTAGGGAATAGACCACTTTTAGCTTTGTGCATTTTCAAAGCGTTATCACTACCATTAATTAGATGTTAAAGATGGCTGTCTATTAATTTATTAATTGAGTATTGTTTTTTTTAAATACTTTGATTATCAACGTTTACTTTTTACTTCCCACCTCTACTATGGTAGGGAAGTAATGGATTTAGTCCGAAAAAAATATTTCGAGATTTTAACAGATCTTCACGTTTTAAGACCCTAGCAATCGTTAAAGATCATTTTCTGACTGATGTCTATGTGTGTATATGTGTGTGTGTGGCCAATTTTTCGCCTTCGATATCGTAAAAACGGAACAACATACGGCCATGCCGATTGTTCTATTGCGTTTATCAGCCTTTAACTTAGATCTGATTGGATTTTGAGTCAAATCGGTTCAGTGGATCTTGAGATATAAAAAAAAAAACGTTTTCAATGTCACGTATTAACGTAGGTAAAAAAAAATATAAATGAATTCTAGATGTTATAATATAAAAAAAATAAAAATATTTTTTTCCCTAAAATGTATAATTTTCGAGAAAAAAAATATTTTACTAAAAAAAGAAAATTGTACGTAAATCAAGGTAACCATGATTTTTGCTATATTACAAAAAAGAGGGCCATGCTTTTTTCAAAGAATAAAAAAAGAGTGTTTATTTTTTGCAAATATTTACTAGGTGGGAAGTATAGGACTGGTCATCAGCCGAATTTTTTTGTTACTAACGTATGTAACAACAGTCTTGAGAAAAATTGTGGAGCCAGTGCATTATAACTAAACGATGCAATATCAAGTCGCAATTGAAAATAAATTATCCATGAATATCCTAATTTATAATGATTGTTCAATTTTTGCGAACACATCAATTAAAATTTCATACAAACTTGAAATTCGCAAGAGCGTTTAGAAGATGGCCGAACGAAAGGTTGAACGCAATATTGTTAATATTTTCAGAGCAAAAATTGTATTAGTTGCAACAATTTATCGAACTATAAAAGACAGCAAAGAAGGATTACCTTCTTACCACTACGCTTTTGTCACGAGGGATTGGCTGAATCTGCCAATGTTCAATGAAAAAAAAAATTTCAATTGTGACAAAAAATAATAATTCGCTGAATGTTTCCTATTGAAGATGTTTGGACTTTACTTAGAAGAAGAAATTACGACAAGGGCTAAAAAACCCAAAATGAAGAACTCAGTTGCAGAGTCGCAGAACAATTTATTATTTTTTATCATTTTGAATGTCATTATCTCGAATCTCAACACTACTTGATGAAATTTATACAGATTATAGAAAAGGATCAATTATTTACAATTTATTATCATCGTCCGCCTTGAATATTTTTTGCACACTTGGCAAGTCTCATTTCGAACATTTATCTATTTGAAGAGATGTCTGCTAGGCTTGCAAAAAAATTGCAAGGCGATAGTAATTGTAAATAATTGATGCATCTCTATAATTACTGTATAAATTCCATCAAGTAATGTTGAGCCCTATTCACTGAAAAAAAAAGTTTAAATTGTGCCAAAAAATAATAATTCGCTGAATGTTTCCTATTGAAGATGTTTGGACTTTACTTAGAAGAAGAAATTACGACAAGGGCTAAAAAACCCAAAATGAAGAACTCAGTTGCAGAGTCGCAGAACAATTTATTATTTTTTATCATTAGTGTATTTGCCATATGGCACATACACTATTGGCGTCGGTCGGATGGCGGGACCTAGGGGTCGGACCAAAATTTCTCGACGTTTCATAACCTCCTGAACACTTTGGCACCATTTTTGGAAATGTCTATTTATATATGTATATATATATAGATATATATATATATTTATATATATATATATGTGTACGGGCTATAACTTTCGAAAAAGTTAATTGATTTTGACGAAATTTGGTAGGCACGTTGGAATCCATCACCGCACGAAGCCTATTTAAAATGAGCCCGATCGGACCATTTTAAGGGTGGTTTTTAGGGGTTGAAAAATGTTTTTGGGCCCGAAAATACCGAAAAAAATCTCAGAATTGTTAAAAAATTGGAATTTAACCCTTTAGTAGAGATTAAAATGTGTTGCTAAAATTTCAACAAAATCGGCACGACAGGACCGGACTTACAAATTTTATGAAAACACTAGTTTACGGATAGTGATTTATTTGCTGACGGGTGTATTTAATTTGGTACGGAGGTTGCATTATTGAAATTAGGAAAAAAAATATTATTTTAAGAGATGTATTAAGGGGTTAAATTTTTCATTTCGTCCAAAAACAAACTTAAGTTCACATAATAAAGCCACAAGGCCTGTATTAGCGAATACACTATATTGTCGGCAGGGTTATGGCACTGCGACCCGAGTTTTATTTTGAATGTCATTATCTCGAATCTCAACACTACTTGATGAAATTTATACAGATTATGGAGAAGTATCAATTATTTACAATTTATTATCATTGTCCGCCTTGAATATTTTTTGCACACTTGGCAAGTCTCATTTTGAACATTTATCTATTTGAAGAGATGTCTGCTAGGCTTGCAAAAAAATTGCAAGGCGATAGTAATTGTAAATAATTGATGCATCTCTATAATTACTGTATAAATTCCATCAAGTAATGTTGAGCCCTATTCAATGAAAAAAAAAATTTCAATTGTGCCAAAAAATAATCATCCGCCGAATGTTTCCTATTGAAGATGTTTAGACTTTACTTAGAAGAAGAAATTACGACAAAGGCAAAAAAAAATCCAAAATGAAGAACAACTCAGTTGCAGAGTCGCAGAACAATTTAATATTTTTTATCATTTTGGTTGTCATTATCTCGAATATGGCTCAACACTACTTGATGAAATTTATACAGATTATGGAGAAGTATCAATTATTTACGATTTATTATCATCGTCCGCCTTGCACATTTTTTGCACACTTGGCAAGCCTCATTTTGAACATTTATCTATTTGAAGAGATATCTACTAGGTTTGCAAAAAAAATTGCAAGGCAGACAATGGTAATTGTAAAAAAACTCGGGTCGCAGTGCCAAAACCCTGCCGACAATATAGTGTATTTGCTAATACTGGCATTGTGGCTTTATTATGTGAACTTAAGTTTGTTTTTGAACAAAATAAAAAATTTAACCCCTTAATACATCCCTTAAAATAATATTTTTTTTCTTAATTTCGATATTTTTATCAATGCAACCTCGGTACCAAATTAAATACACCGTTCAGTAAGTAAAGCACTATCCGCAAACTAGTGTTTTCATAAAATTTGTAAGTCCAGTCCTGTTGGGCCGATTTTATTAAAATATTAGCAGTACATTTTAATTGTTACTAAAGGGTTAAATTTCAATTTTGAAACGATTCTGAGAATTTTTTCGGCATTTTTGGGCCCAAAAACATTTTTCAATCCCTAAAAACCACCCTTAAAATAGTCCGACTGGAACTATTTTAAACAGGCTTCGTGCGGTGATGGATTTCAACGTGCCTACCAAATTTCGTCAAAATCAATTAACTCTTTCGAAAGTTATAGCCCGCGCACGCGCACACACACACACACACACACATACATACATATATCTATATAAATATATATACATAATATATAAATATATATACATATATAAACAGACATTTCCAAAAATGGTGCCAAAGTGTTATGAAAAGGCTATGAGACGTCGAGAAATTTTGGTCCGACCCCTAGGTTCCGTCATCCGACCGACGCCAAGTGTATGTGCCATATGGCAAATACACTAATAATTGATGCATCTATATAACTGTATAAATTCCATCAAATAGTGTTACGCCTTATTCGAAATAGGTACTGACCATTAAAATGTTAAAAAATTGCATTAGTTTGCCACCGATTTGATGTTTTCATCATATTATCTGTTAAATTCAATCATAAAATTTTATTAGTGTGTTCCAGTGGACGTTTGTACGGTCAGAGCTTGGACTACAAGGTTCTTTACTTACGCGATGCTTAATTTTGATCGACTGTATAATATTCACAGATTGTTGAAGAATATGTAGCAGAAACGACATGAAGAAGAGAGGAGAGAGATATGTATTACAGTTTACATCTCTCAGGTAAATCTTCCCGCAGTAGCTAATAGCAGAAAACCACAATAGTGCTGTCACAATACATTCTATGATCATAAATTATTGTACAAAAGTATCCTACATAAATTATTCTGTCTCCATGGTTATATTTTGAGAATTAATAATACTGTACAATTTATCATTTACTTTATATTGTAATACGTGTAACTTTTATTTCGTACGCAATCGCGAACAAAACATGCCTAGCGAATAAACGGCCCCTCGTGTTTCTTTTAAACAGATTTGTTAAAATACAAGTTGTCTCTTTCAGTGCAAATACTGTCTACAACCTTCACCGTTTTCTTATTTGTCGTTCCTATTCATTCAGTTTTAATTTCATTAGATCCAATTAATTACATTAAGAAATATATATTTTATGGAGGAAGTAAATTTCGAAGAAAAAATCTTTTTTTGCAACACTGAAAAAAAAATGATAAAAAGTTGTAAAGGTTGCGAGAAATACAACAAATATAACATCATCTCCCACATAGTTCAATCAAATAGTCGAAAAAATTGGTCTGAAATTGCATTAATTAGAAGTTTGATGAAATTTTAATGGTAGATAGGGGGTGCTACTAGAACACTCCGGCCAAGTTTCCCCCCTCGGATTCCGCAAGTGGTGTCCGCCATCTTGAATTTAAGGGATGAAATCATATAATTTGGTAAATACTGCTTGTACGTGAAAAATTACTATTACAAAAATTATAAAGGAGGTTCAACAACTTTTGTTCCGAAAATTTTTTGAAATTTCTTATTATTCAAAAGTTATGAATTTTCAAAAATGCGATGACTTGAATTAATTTTTTATGTGCAAAATTCAAACATTTTCAGAAATATTGGCGCCGGTCGACTTTTGGCGCCCTCTACATTCTTACCAAGCAAGCAAAAAAAAAATATTGTACACATGTGTATTGTAAAGAAACTCAAAAGTTACAACTTAACGTTTGTCATAACCATTTTTCGCCCCCGATTGACCGTTTCGTTGTAAAATCGAAAAAACCGTTTACCCGCCCAACAGTGTCATTTTTGAGAGTTTATAACTTTTGAATAATAAGAAATTTAAAAAAAATTTCCAAACAAAAGTTGTTGGATACTTCCTTCTTAATAATTTTTATAATAGTAATTTTTCACGTATACAAGCAGTATTTACCAAGATATATGATTTTATCCCTTAAATTCAAGATGGCGGCCGCCCCTTGCGGAATCCATGGGAAGAAACTTGGATGGAGTGTTCTAGTGGCACCCCTTATCTACCATTAAAATTTCATCAAACTTCTAATTAACGCAATTTAAAAGTACTATTTGACTGGATTAACAATGGAATTTTGAAATTATTATTACGAAAAATGAAGAAAAAAATAAAATTTACAGCACTGTAAAATTTCTGTTTTACTTTACCTTATGTAATGTCAAATTTGGTGGAAAGTGACGAAAATTTAACAGCACTTTAATTTGTAACATTGACTGTACAGAATAGCGCCATTAATACTTTAAAATGCAGTAAAAAATCTCTTGAACTGTGACGTAATATACCACCAAAAAAAAGTCAAGACTGTTTATAGCAGCATATTATATCTATTATAGCTAAACCACTCTAACCACAATATTATGGAAGGTTAATAATGTCGCGTCAACGTGAGCCGATTTTTTCAAAATTAGTTCAGTTTTACACGTAAAAATACAAGATATTAAAAATACGGACATTTCAAAATCTGCAGTAAAAAAATGGGGGATCACAATACTTGTTTTAAGCAATACGTATTTTTCCGATATTATTCTAAATCGGTTTCTAAAGGAGCTGATTAACTATCAATTTTAAAGTGAGTAATAAATAATGCATATCGTGAGAATTGTAACACGCGGCCCAGAAACGTCGGTTGCTTATCCTTTAATTAAACTGCATCTATTCAGTTTACTTCAACAAATCGGAATGGTTAATAGGTACTTAGCTATAATAATTACGGAAACTACACTGTCGTTAGATATTGTAATTTCTATCAATAAGTTAGTTATTATATTATACTAGCCGTTACCCGTGGCTTCGCCCACGTATTTTTCGATTTATGATTTATTATCCCTCTCGCGAGAAATTCTCCTCCTGCGAATTTTATAAGTAATACATAACTCACTCGCTTCGCTCGTTTGCTCGGATTTTATTAATACATTACTCACTCGCCTCGCTCGTTCGCTCGAATTTTATTAATACATTACACACTCGCTTCGCTCGTTCGTTTGAATATTAATTATACATTAGTCACTCGCATCGCACGTTCGTTTGAATATTAATAATACAATACTCACTCGCTTCGCTCGTCCGATCGAATTTTATTAATACATTATTGCTCACCTACGTTATATAAGGAACTCCTGTGCAAAATTTCATGCTTCTAACTTCAAAAATGATGAACTTCCATACAAAGTTTCATCCCTTATTTAACCCCTTTAAGGGATGAATTTTCAAAAATCCTTTCTTATTACTCATTTACGTTATATAAGGAACTCCTGTGCAAAATTTCATGCTTCTAACTTAAAAAATTACGAACTTCCATACAAACTTTCATCCCCTATTTAACCCCCTGAGGGGATGGATTTTAAAAAATCCTTTCTTATTGCTCACCTACGTAATATAAGGAACTCCTGTGCAAAATGTCATGCTTCTAAATTTAGAAATGACGAACTTCCATACAAATTTTCATCCCCTTTTTAGCCCCTTTAGGGGATGCATTTTCAAAAAAAAATTTCTTAGTGCTCACGTACATTATATAAGAAACTCCTGTGCAAAATTTCATGGTTCTAACTTCAAAAACGACGAATTTCCATTCAAACTTTCATGCCCTATTTAACCCCCTTAGAGGCTGAATTTCGAAAAATCCATTCTTAGTGGATGCCTACGTCACAAAAGGAATCTACTTTCCAAATTTCAAGTTTATATCTCCAGCGGTTTGACCTGGGCGTTGTCTGTCAGTCAATCAATCAGTCAGTAACGGAACTGTTTTATATATATAGATTAATATGCATATTATAATTATAATCTACAGCTTGTTTCAGAATTAACAACACTTTTCTTTAGGAAACATATTACAGAAATAATAAAAAATTACCAAATTAAACTTTTCGGATTGTTCAGAGACAAATGAATGGTGACATGTTGCAAGGTAATTATTAACCTATTTGTTAAATATTTTCGAGAAAACCGATTTTCGTTCATCAGCGATCTACCCTTATTTAGAGCAGTAAAGGGAAAATTAAAAAATCCTGAAGAATCTCCCGAAAACCCTAAGTTTAAAATTTGGTTTTAATCTGTTGAACAGTAGTGTCAGCCAGGCCTCGACTGCACATACGGATGGACAGACGAACGGATATTCAAAACCCGCTTTTTCGATATATAGGAACCATAAAACGTCTAAATCCGTCGAAATCTGGATTTCAATTTTTTTCGCTATTACCAGACTTTTTTTCACTTCTATGGTCGCTCGAAAGTATAAAAATAAACTGATTTAAAGCATGGCTTATCGCTATATTGATAATAAATTGTAAGTCAAATTAAAAACAAATTTTTAATATCTACATTTTATTTAAAAATTGTCTAGTTCCTATCGCACCCTACAAATAATAGAATAAAATAACAAAATATAGAAAGTACAAAATGACATTAAATAGCAATTTTGACGCTTATAAAAGGATAACAAGGGAGCGCGATTCTTTTGACGTCAGCCGTGAACTGGCCAGGGACACGAGGCGCCCGGATCCTCCCATTTCTCAATCCTAACAACTAATAAATTATTACTCAACTCTTTCTCTCGGGCCCCTGTAAATGTTAGCGTCCTTGAAAAAATATAGCCACTTCGCGCCTGTTTGACGTGCACTGTGTGGAGTTCAATATTCATACCACCATTTTGCACTTCAACTAATAGCACATGCACTTTTTGATACTAGTGGGGTGTAGTTTTGCACGAATGTAACCCTAGCACCGTGTCAGTGCTCAGTAGTGCACCACGCTCTTAAGGTAAGCCATTACTCTGTCATTATCGCTATCATGTTGCACCACCCTACGACGGTGTAGAAGTGTAACACTGGAGGTCACACTAGCATTCCACCGCCGCCGAGCCGAACACGATATACTGTTGAATTGCGCTCTACAATGACCAGTCGAACACGATTCTTAGTGAAAGTTTACACTAGTGCTGCTTAGTGAAACAAAGTATAACCAGCTGAAAACATAACTATTTATCTATTTCTCAAGGATAAGATGTTGAAGGTTTGATCGTGTTGAACGGAACTGAGAGGGTTAAAGCGAAACTCACAACATCTTTATCATGTCTTGGTGTTCAGATTTACAAAACCGCAATTAATAATTAGTGAGCGCTAAAGTTAGAGGGGTTTGTGGTGGTAGCGCTGTACGGAGGTAGTTTCTCTTATGTCAAATATCCAGCCTGCAGGTTTACCACACCACAAACTCGCAGTAAACATATACCATCCCACCTTTAAAACGCCCTTAATCTTAACATGAACATATAATCAGCTATATTTAAATGATTGAAAAAATGATTAAAACAATTTTCAAATAGAAGAATCTCAAGTATTAAATAATTAAATACGTTTAAGAAGTTTCCAGATGCAGTGCTTTAAAATTCACTGAGAAAGTTTTCCGTATTCTAAAAGTTTGGTTCAGTTAATTATTTTTAACATTAGTTTTGTAAACTGATATACTTCCGACGTGCACATTTAATTAAAGTTAAATAGCAATATAAAATAAAACTTTTTTCAGTTTTTAAACAGCTCTTGAAATAAATTTAAAATGAACGTTCGACATATTTTCTTATTATCACAAATTAAAGTTCTTGTAAATTTTTCCAATTCAGTAAAAATGTTATAGACTATACGAGCAGAAATGCGGAGCTTACTAGAATTGGACAACTCCAGGCTACGTTGCTATGAATACATTTATTTTTTACTTAAAATTGGAATTAAAATTAAATACGACGCATCCTCATCTGTCAAACTATAACCGAAACGTAATGTCATTTTGTCAAGAACTACGAATTTAACAATAAACGCCAAGAAAATATTTGCAGTTATAATTTGTACAGGCCCCAGAAAGTTGACAATTGGTGCCAATCTGTTTAGTCAATGTTACCTAATGCTAAATTTGTTAAAGAGGGATAAACAATTCCTACATAGCATAGCACCATATGGGTAACACACACCTAAAAACACTTGCTGCTAGCGCTAATAAGCGCTATAACAAACAAGAGTAAATGTCGCCTACTTTGAAGACTTGAAATCCCGTGAGCATAAAAAATGTTTGTCGTCTGTCTAGTGCCTACGTCATTATATTAATTTTGCCTCGGATTTTGCTAAAATTTCGCATGCGTGTTCAGGGGGCCACAGCTCGAAAAAACGTGAGAAAAGTGGCCTCCTAAAAAATAGGTAAAACGGGTTGAACCTGGAAAATAATGTAGAAATTGTTGGAAGTGAGCAGCACTTCCGTGGCACGTAGGATCAATAAAAAGCAATACTGATTAATTCAAAATTTGCATTTAATACTAACGTTAGTATTAAATGCAAATTTTGCATAATTTTTTTAAATTATCTTAATAGCTTTTAACGCGCCTTGTGCACTCTTTAATATATTATAACAATTTTTTTCATTTTCATTTTTTTTTACATTTTGTAAGTTAAAAGAGATATTCGTATTAAATAACTAATTATTATTTTTTCAAATACTAGATTAATTTTAATATATTACGTAATATTTTGTATATCTACTAGTATAAATACATTACACAAATTCAATTTGGTATTTGAATTAAATAAACTAGTTTTAAATTATGTCGCAATTCTAAAGTTAGCGTACTGCAACTTTCAAAGTACACTAAAAACTAATTTTATATAACAACATGAACATTTTTATATACAAAGAAGCATTTCCAACAGTTAGATGTTTTCTAAGTCATTTCTTCAAGCGAGTTTCTATTTCCATATCATATTATATAGGTACGTAGATCAAGTTGATAGGAGTTCCATAATGAACACACAAACACAATAAATTATTAGTTTCTTTATTAAATAGCGGTTTTACAAAAAAAAGGCCAAGTGCGCGTCAGACTAGCGCGCCGAGGGTTCCGTACAATAATAAAAATAAGAAGTTAGGTAGGGGTAAAAAATTAACAGGTTTGTTTTTAAAAAGTTTTTTTACATATATTTTATTTTGTCTTTTTAGTGTATAATTTATATAACTAATTTAAGTGAGATTTCAATCGTTGAAATCAGATTAAGTTTGCAAACTTTCAAAAAGTGTTAAGTGATTTTAACAATTTAACAGAGTTCGCTTCAATTATTTCAACCGAATTTTGATTTTTTCACCACAAATTAATAATCAGCGACCTTAAAATTCCTAAAGCACTTGAATTATAGAAATTATTACATTTCAACATACATTTTTTAAATATTTTATCAAGGTATTAAAAAAAAATCATTTTTGAAAAGCTGCAATTTTTAAAAGGTAAACTTTTTTA
Source organism: Mongoloraphidia duomilia (assembly GCA_039654895.1). Lineage (NCBI taxonomy): Eukaryota > Metazoa > Arthropoda > Insecta > Raphidioptera > Raphidiidae > Mongoloraphidia > Mongoloraphidia duomilia. The sequence goes on along the minus strand of CM077520.1, from coordinate 38,013,449 downwards.
ATGGTTTTATTAAGTTCGACATGACGTATAGGTCAAATTTAATTATTGAAGTTTGACTCACTACCCGTTATCCATTTGAGTTGAAATTTTGCACACGTGTATAAGTCAGGTGACAAGGTAATATAGTATATCTAATATCGTTCTAAATCCAAAATGGCGGACGTCCTAAGATGGCGGCTCACCTTTTTCTTTGCAACCCCCTTGACATGGGTATCAAATGAAAGGGTGTCATGAGCAGAATACGATAAGCTACGCGACGCCATTCTAAATTCAAAATGGCGGACGCCCCAAGATGGCGGCTTTCCTTTTTCTTTACAACACCCGACGTATCAAATGAAAGGGTTTGATGAGTAGAATAAGATAAGCTACATGACGTCATTCTAAATTCAAAATGGCGAACGCTCCAAGATGGCGACCCAATTTTAATTTAAATTTTAATATATTAGATAACTGGGTTAGCTGATCAATATAAAATTGAAAATTTAGGACTTAGATTTTATATTTTTGTAAAGTGAAGAATTTATATATTTTTCTATTGTATAGAATTAAAAAAAATAATAAAGACTAAAAAGTAACAAATAAATAACTTAAAAAAAACTTTTTGAAAAACAATGGTTTTATTTTGAAACAAAAATGCACTAAAAAGTAGAAAATAACTTTTTTTAGTGATTATAAGTTGATCAGAATAGTTTTCAACATTTGTTAAAAGAAAACCATTGGGCGTTAAAATATCATAACAGCATCAGTACCTAATATTTTATGAGCGCCCAATGGTTTTCTTTTAACAAATGTTGAAAACTATTTTGATCAACTTATAATCACTAAAAAAAATTATTTTCTGCTTTTTAGTGCATTTTTGTTTCAAAATAAAACCATTGTTTTTAAAATGTTTTTTTTTTAAGTTATTTATTTTGTCTAATTGCACTCCACTAGTGATCATTCAAGTACTTTAAACGTAGATTATTAGCATTAAAAGTCATAGCAGAAATCAAACATCAGCGTTAAAACGAGATATATGGTTAAAAAATGAAGAAATAGGTCATTCTTCGTCTTTTTTAAGAATATTCAATATTAAATGATAATAAAAAAATATTTATCATTACTTCGGTAAAAAGTATGTAAATTTATTTTGTACAGAAATGTGTTTGATATCCATTAGAAACAAGCAAAGAAGAAACAAATAAACATTTACATAAAATACACAATATTGGCTGAATTATGTAAATAAACTGCTCAAGTAGATTTATTATTAGTACTTACTTATAAAGTTATGCCATTGCACAATATGCGACTTAAAAATAAAGTGGTCGTAGAAACACTTCCATATAACTCAAAGTTTGTTATACAAACGGCTTTATTTTGTAGCGAACTATTGTGATACACATATTTATAACATAATAATTTTATGACATTTTATGACTTAATATATGGCCTGGCAACTGAAGATATATTAAATTATTGCAACACAGTAAAACTATTTGTGTCTGTGCCGTTGACAGTTGTGCTACTAATTTTAATAATATATTTATTTATAACTAGCCCTTACCCGAGGTTTTGCTCGTATTAATATCGGTTTGCGAGAAATTTAAGGTAAGTTCACCAGATGTAATCGTATTACTGATGATGTTCCCTCTAGGGTAGTAAAAATATTCTTAAACTGAATCTTTATTAGTTTAGTTTTTTTTTCGTACGTCTACATAACTAATATCGTACGCACATCAAATACCCATTGGCAACCAACGATAGAATCTGGATTCTTACGTTCGTCTCCATACGTTAAAAAATTGATATATGATTTGTTTTTCGTTGTTATTCTCACACAGCGTTAAATATTTAGCGCAAACGTTAAATAACCTGAAGATAGATAGATTGTTAGATATTGCAGATTATAGACGCCCGACAACAGAGGTTATAACTAAGCGTCTAGTAAAGGCCTGAAGTCGCATTAGGCTCGATTCATATCTACCAGTACGTAGCGTGTCCAACACGTAACGTAGCAGACACAAAAATATCATTACATGCATTTTCTATAGGCGTATTCATATCTAGCGAATTTGAGCGGAGCGTGTCCGTACAGACACGGGCCAGCACCGGCCAGAATTGTCGGGAAGAATTTTTTGTCTGCGTCGGTACGTGTCTGTGCATGTCTGTGGCGTCAGTACAGAATAAATGGAGTGGATGCACAGGCCTACTAAACATAGACAGCGTTCCAGGTGACATTTGAGCATCAGAAGAAATTAAAAATTTTGAACTCCCCAGGGAGGACATTGGGATGTAGTTGTTATCGCAATTGCATTACAATATTCTTTGGGAATTAGCGCTCCGAGGGACCCGAGTTCGTACCAGTCGGTTTGTGTATACCGGCTGGCGGATTTTAATACACAAAAATGTTATTTGTTGTGTTGAAGACGCTAATGACCTGAGTTGTCGACGCGTCTATAATCTACAATAAATAAAATAAAAATTTTGAAACATTTTAAGCTTTCTCAACTCTCCAGTTGGTTGGTCTGTTGACGTCCGTGAGTGAGTTGTCGTATGATGTAAAAATTTTGGTCTGTTCCATGTCTGCTACGTTACGTGCTGGACACGCTACGTGCTGGTAGATATGAATTGACCTTTAGAAGTTACACAATAAAATGTCTGCGTATCCGCTTCACCTCAATTAATCCTATAATTACTATAGATACTACGACAATGGAGTACATAATATTCTATTTAGTTTTTGAGTAAATGCCGAAATTTATATAGGCCAGATATTAAATTTGGAGTACTTTCTGTAAAAAAGTGGATGCGTGTACTTATGTGCGCATGTTAGAAGTTATACTTCTTTGGCGTGATTAAAAACTAATTTTTAATTTGCATGCAAATCATTTATTGAAATAAAATAATAAAAGACAAGATTTGTTTCTATGGTAACTATGGAAATCAATCCTGTTAATTTTGATGTCACAGTTTTTGAAAAATTAACTCATTATTTTTTTATAACGCACCTAAAAACTTCTCACAATACATAGCCTTTACGAAAACAAATAAAACTTTCTATAATATCCATCGTACTGAATTATTTTCCTTTACCACCAGTAAAATACAAGGTTTGTCCCATTATAAAATTATAGTTGGCATATTCATGAGATATATGAGCAAATAACTGTCACGCATAAAACAAGAGATACATTGTACATATAAAATACTGTACATAGTATTGTGTCTTTTTAAAGCCAAGACTGTATCTTTACTAGATCTTTACAATGGCTATTGAATGTGACATAGTTGATACAACCTTATAACGTTGTAAACTTCTACGCAAATTGACTGACAAATAGATCGCTATAACCGGAGTAAATATACTTATACAGAGAACAATATTACATGTGTAATAAAACGTATTTTATGTTGCAATATGACGTGTTGTTAAATCTTGTATAGATATTAATAGTTACATATTTTGTATTTGCCAAGTGTGATTATTTTCAGGAAATGTTCTGAGTTTTTTAATTAGGCATCTGTGTTTCGGATAATATAATATATTTAAATTTAAAACATTGTCCGAATCAAATTCCATCTTAAATCAAAAAGAAAAAACAAAATTTTTGAACTACAGTTACCAAAAGTATTAAAATTCTTTTAAAGGCATTTAAAAAAATTTCACGTCGCCCACCGGTAAATTCGGTCAGTACAACAATAATTTTCACATGTTTCATTGCATGGGTTTATTCAATTATAAATATTTTTTCTTTCTCAGAATAAAATACCATATTTGTGATTGATTGACATCGTGCTAACACTGAATTTTTGAAAAAAATTGCCTTAGGTACTAATGTTAAACTAAAAAACATATTTGAACATGATCGGAATATAATAAACTACCTACTATATTTATGAATGTAACCCGTAAGCTACAGTTTTCATTAACAAATACATCAGATTTCTGTTTAAAATAAATCAATATTTGATACTCGCCAGTAGTTTTGATTAGGCAAAAGTTTTATATAGTCCATCCTGAAATAGTGTAGACTAATAAATCATTGTGGTTTGAAGTTTTTTACAGTTTCTAGTGGTACCATAGAGTAAGTACCTAGCCTTCTTTTAAATCATTCTCAAATTCAGGAACACACTTACTTTAAGACTGTTCTGAACGTTGTTTTTTTATTAGAATTTGTAACAATTTATATTAAATATTATAATCAGAGCAGTCTTAAAGTTTATTGGTTATTAAGTCTTCTCCTGAATCTGGGAATGATTTAAAAGAACGTTAGGTACTTACTCTATGGTAACACTGGAATCTGTCAATAACTTAAAACCAAAATGATTTTTTCTATGTAGTTCAGTACTACAAAATTAGAATTAGAATTTTTTTTTAGAATTAGAATTAGATTTATTGTTTCACAAAAATATGAAATACAGCAAAAATAATACAATATAAAAACATCCAAACATGTTTTCGAATAAAACAAACAAAAACAAAATAAGAAAAAAAATTTCCAAGTTGTGGAACTAGATCCATCTGAAGGAAAAGACCTGTTTTAGATGAGCCATCATAAAAAATCTATATTATATGATGTTGTTGAGAAAGAATATAAGAATATAATTCTCTGTTATAATATACTATAATTCAGTTAGGAAATTATGTTTATAAAAAAAAATAATTAAAAACTAATTAAATTCAAACACGACAATAACAGGAGGATGTAACATTTTGGTAGATAGATTTGAAGTTGATTATAGTACGTGTCATTAGTTTTTAATTACAAACAATAATAAAATTCGTTTTTATTCGTAATTGTGCAATCTAATGACTTAACTTCAGCATACAAATTATACCTACTCTAACAAAAATGTGGAATTTTGTATAGGAAAATATGAAATTCAAATTTGAATTTGAAATATTATTAGGTATTTATTATTTAAAACATGGAATTTAAAAAAGTCTAAATATTCCCTTTTAATGTTTATAACTAACTGAAAGTTATATTTGGGAAAAAATTTATTAAAAAAACAAAAACCCGACGGCGTAAAAATCGAACATAAAAGATGGAAGCAAGATCAAATGATAACATGCAGTCGGAGGCATAGTAGTAACATCAGGTATTTCTGTCCAATTGGTTAAACTACTATGCCTCCGACTGCATGTTATCATTTGATCTTGTGTCCATCTTTTATGATCGATTTTTACCCAGTCGGGTTTTTTTTGTTTTTTTAATAAATTTTTTATTTCCTTCCTTTTAGTTGAATCTATTCATCAAGCCTTTTCATTTGATACCCCACACACAAGGTTTTACCGATTTTTTGCGTACTGACAAAATGGCGTCTAGCGTCCGCCATTTTGAATTTTCCGTGACGTCATATACCCTATGTTACTCTGGGGATTCAGACGAATCTAATGACACCTCATTTTTCAAAATCCGTCAAGCCGTTTAGTCTACAGAGCGTGATACCGAAATATACATACATCATACATACATACATACACTCGAAAAACATTACCCTCCTTCTGGCGCAGTCGGGTAAAAAAATAACCTTTCGGTCCAAAATTGTTTCATTTGTTTTCCACTCAAAAATATTATGGTAATATAAGTCCGATTCTATTCGCTGTGAGCAGATGCATGGAGAGGATTTCAGAGTGACTGTTAGCGCACAACAACGGATAAATAGAGAAACATTCGGTGGGTACCTAACTCGCCCTTCTCTATGGTAACTGCTAAGCATAAATACATCATAGTGAATAATAAAATATCAAACGTGCCGTGAAAGTGACACTTCTTGTTTAAATAAAGTTTGAATTTTTATGCAGAAAAAATATTATAATACCTATGCAAAGTGTTCATTTGCTTTTAGATTTATTATAAAATAACTAATTATTTTTTTTACTTAGGTAGGTATTTAATAATTATAAAGTAATTATTGAAGGTAATTTAACTACATATTTGACATTAATGCTCTAATTTGACAGCTGAGTTAGATTTGATAAAGTGTACTTACCGAAAATGCTTTGCGAATCATGAAAAAGAAGGTTTATGACGGTTTATGATTTATATTGTCCACAGAATTTCACAAAACACACTTTTCACGTTGCTATTTTTGAATTCAACAGAATCATTGATTGGTTAAATTGTAACTTTACCACAGCCGATTAACGCTATCAGTCACCAGACGCAGGACCATGCATCTGCTCACAGCGAATATTTAAAGTATATGGCAGAGGCGCAGCTCATTATTTCTGCAATTTTTATTATTTTATTTCTTCAACAAAACTAATAAATTTAGAGTTATTAACAAGAATAAATTAAAAATCACAATTTTTATTAAATAAAACCGCATAAAAGAAATATTATGATTTATTGTTTTGATTTCAGTATGAATAAATATCTATGACAAATTTAAAAAAATTCCATTTGAAAGGAAAATTTACCGTTTTTTAGTTGATACAAGAGAAACACATTTAAAAACAATTTCTCTTGATGAAAGTCAATTACGATAAGGAAAACGTTTATACGATATGAAGAAAAAAAGTTAGTATCATAAATGTATTTGTGCGTGAATGCTGAAAGAGACAGTATATTCTTAATATTTTTCATGAAAAAAATGCATATCATCATTTTATTGACAAATCAAAGTTCGAATTCAGCTGCATCTAGAATTGATTAATCAAAGTCTGAAATAAAATTAGTTTCTAACGTTGACCAGATGTGTCCCTCCATGGATGACCGCCTGTTGCACCAAGCCCGGAACACAAAATTATTTCAAGCTTTGGCCAAAACGATTGACCAATTAATACTATGAGCGTCCGCGTTTTGAGCTTTGGCCATAACATAAAATTAAAATGAAAAAAACTTGAGAAACAAAAAAATATATAAATAGATCTATAATAATGGAAAATCTGATTTGACAATCTATTTCTTTTTCCATGTAATTCAGTATTTAATTTGTTTTTCTGTGAGTACAGTCTAATTGTTCTACAATCTACATAATACAAAGTTTGACAGTGACATTAGACTTTTCCTGCATATATAAAAACTGTAATTATATGAATACAATCTAAGGTCTTTGTCAAACCAAATTTTCTGAGAATGTGTTCTGCAACCCGGCATAAGTGTAGTAAATATGTTGTAGCGTGAAAACTCACCAAACTCCACATGATATAAATTACTATCGTGCCACATAAAGGAAATAAGAACAAGCCGTGAGGTGGGTCGTTTGTTAGGACTAAAGTGCGACCCTTGAGGTCCACACGACGAACTTCCCAGTTTGATAAATATTTAATAACAATAATTAAATTAGATATTACACAGAAAAGAAATCTTTTTAATCATTAAAACATAATTATTATTTATTTTTAACAATAATTAAAAAAAAAAAAAAAAAAACGGCTGAACCGATTTTTATAAAATTTATGTCGGATCAAAGACGTTAACACGCCTCGATTGACACCCTTACGAAGTCAATATAATTTTTTATTCGCGAGATATTGTGTAAAATCTACTTTTTTGGAGGTTATTTGGTTAAGAAAAAAGAACGGCTGAACCAATTTTGAAAAAATTTCTTTCAGATCATATTTACGTTAATACGCGTCGATTGGCACCCTAACGTAGTCGATATCATTTTTCATTCTCGAGATTTCGTCTTAGAAAGAAATGGACACATACATACGTACGTACATACACACACACACACACATACACACACACAGACATCTTTCTAAAAGTAGTGTAAAAATAGTGTAGTGACCTTGAAACATAAAAATTTTTTTTCCTTTTTGATTTCGATTTTCGGACCCATTACAATAACTTCCAATGGGAAGTTAATAAGACATATTATTCATGCCCAAAAACTTAATGTTCTTGAGCAAATGGACTAAAAATACATTTTAAACAAAGTTATTATTCAAATGCGACGTTTCGTCTTTACTCAAGACTTCCTCAGGCTCTTAGTATTGCTATGTTTAATTTGAATATTTAATTAAAATATTGTTCAATTTCAATACACAAAATTATAAAATGATATTAATATTTAAAAAAACTCGGGTCGCAGTGCCAAAACCCTGCCGACAATATAGTGTATTTGCTAATACAGGCATTGTGGCATTATTATGTAAACTTAAGTTTGTTTTTTGACAAAATAAAAAATTTAACCCCTTAATACAGCCCTTAAAATAATTAAATTTTTCTAAATTTCAATATTAGACATGGATTTCATCAATACACCCAATTAAATACACCCTTCCATATCTAAGTAAATCCGTATCAACAAACTAGTGTTTTCATAAAATTTGAAAGTCCGGTCCTGTCGGGCCGATTTTATTAAAATTTTAGCAGCACATTTTAATCTTTACTAAAGAGTTAAATTTCAATTTTGAAACGATTCTGACAAATTTTTCGGTATTTTTGGGCCCAAAAACTTTTTGGAACCCCTAAATACAACCCTGAAAATGGTCCGATCGGGCCCATTTTAAATAGGCTTCTTGCGGTGATGGGTTCCAATGTGTGTACCAAATTTCGTTTCAATCGATTAAGTCTGTCGAGAGTTATCGTGTACACACATATATATATAAATATATATATATATATATAAATATGTATATATATAAATATATATATATATATACATACATATATATATATAAACATTTTTGAAAATGGTGCCAAAGTGTTCAGGAGGTTATGAAACGTCGAGAAATTTTGGTCCGACCCCTAGGTCCCGCCATCCGACCGACGCCAATAGTGTATGTGCCATATTATGGCAAATACACTAATAAACGTTTAAACATTTCATCATTTTATAATTTTGTGTACAGAAATTGAACAATATTTTCATTAAATATTCAAATTAAACATAGTAATATTAAGAGCCTGCAGATGAAGCTTGATTAAAGACGAAACGTCGCTTTTGAATAATATGTTTAAAATTTATTTTTAGTCTATATATAATTGTTCACTTCCTCAATAACATTAAGTTATTAATGAAATATTTACGAATTATTTTTGCCTGCACTTAAACATGATTTCATTGATAAATCAGTAAGTAACAAGCTTCTGTATGCTACATAATATACAAAATGATTTAAATCAAGACTTCCATTCGTCTCTTGTGTGTATACTTTGAATACAAGCAACAGCTTCCACACAAAACAAATCAAGAAAGCCGAGCAACAATATTTACATATTTTGTATTCAGACTTACAAATGCGACTGGCATTGTACAAGGCAGTCTAAAAATGGTGTAAGAGCATAGTTTCTGCAAACCAAGCATCATTTTACAAACCTGCGACAAATTTGTTGTATTCTAAAGTTTTGTAGTCACATTAAGCACAAAAAAACTCGGGTCGCAGTGCCAAAACCCTGCCGACAATATAGTGTATTTGCTAATACTGGCATCGTGACTTTATTATGTGAACTTAAGTTTGTTTTTGAACAAAATAAAAAATTTAACCCCTTAATACATCTCTTAAAATAATATTTTTTTTCTTAATTTCATATTTTTATCACTGCAACCTCGGTACCAAATTAAATACACCCTTCAGTAAGTATAGCACTATCCACAAATTCCACAAATAAGTGTTTTCATAAAATTTGTAAGTCCGGTCCTGTCGGGCCGATTTTATTAAAATTTTAGCAGCACAATTTGATCGTAACTAAAGGGTTAAATTTCAATTTTGAAACGATTCTAAGAATTTTTTCGGCATTTTTGGGCCCAAAAACATTTTTCAACCCCTAAAAACCACCCTTAAAATAGTCCGATTGGGCCCATTTTAAATAGGCTTCGTGCGGTGATGGATTTCAACGTGCCTACCAAATTTCGTCAAAATCAATTAACTCTTTCGAAAGTTATTGCCCGTACACACACACACATATATATATATATATATATATATATATATATATATATATATATACATATATAAACAGACATTTCCAAAAATGGTGCCAAATTGTTCAGGAGGCTATGAAACGTCGAGAAATTTTGGTCCGACCCCTAGGTCCCGCCATCCGACCGACGCCAATAGTGTATGTGCCATATGGCAAATACACTAATAATGAGTCGACCTGATAAAGTATCGTGTTATCATGTTATGTACTAACGTTTTTGTTGTTAATTAAATGTGTTGACGCTGATGACCTCAGCTGTTCAGTGCCTATAATCTACAATCTTAAATGTGTTGACTTCAAATTTCCTAAAATTTAGTTCCCCATATTTATTTGCCGTAAATAGTTTTGAACAAACATTTGAACATGATTATACCGGTGCTTCACAAATAGAGGCAGAAAAAACGTAGATATAATGAACAAGAGAACAGAAGCGCCTATCCCGGCGCTTCTGATAAAGCAACAGTCTCAACAGATATGACGACGTTGTTTTATTTATTATTCACTAAATTAAAAATTATGTACCTAATTGTGTAATTTCTGTTTCATAAATTTAAGGTAGGTACAAAATATCAATATGTTGCTTAATAAAAACAAAAGCATTTCATAATTATTAATTAATTCAACAATGAATTTTTACTCCACTAGGTAGTGAATAGTATTTCTTAACATAATATCAGTCAGCATATTATGCCATCATGATTGTTAAACGTCAAACGATTGTTATAAGATATAAGTATAAGGAAAAAATCAGAAGCCACTGTCGGGATTTTTTTCTTATATATCTTATAACAATCGTTTGACGTTTAACAATCATGGTGGCATAATATGCTTACTGATATGTTAAGAAATACTATTCACTACCTAGTGGATGCCTTGTGAATTAAAAATTCATTGTTGAATTAATTAATAATTATTATTATATTGTTGTCCACAATTACATCACTCATATATTGTTATTTATTTAAAAGCATTTCAAATTTCATTGTCCATAAAATCGGCAACTGGCCAGAGTCAAAAGTCAGGCCATCAACACTTAAAAAAAATTTCATTGTCCGAACGCGAGAAAATTACACTGAATCGATGTATTGATATTTTTTGTTAAAATCCATAGCTAATGCAACGTAAAATTACTGTTAATTTTTTTTTAAACGGCAGATAATCGGTAAATCGTTAATAATATAATGTATTGAGGAGAAAACGCACATTTATTGAATTACTCGCTTTAATTTCGAAAATCCGTGATGAAAACATTTTCCAAACTCTGAGCAATTATAACCTGTAGTAATTTAATGTATTTTTTACCTTTAGTTGTATTGTACTTCAAAACGAACGCAAAATTAAAAGAAAAACTTCCACAAAACTTTGAAAACTTTACTAAACAATGGAATTCACACATAAACAAATTCACAAATGATGCACATATTAAAAGGGACACGACACCCGAGAAAACTGTTAGCATACCGTCTGCGTGATTCTTCAGAATATCGGCCAGCTTCACCGTAATATAAAACCATGTCTGTTTTTTGAATACTCGTAAAATATACCATACTTTCTTAAGAATATCACGGCAGTTTAACCGGTAACGACTAATTCTTAAAATATACATTTTATTCAAATTTTATAACAGTTACACAATCAGTGAGAAAGGTTTGTATTTAGTGTCTTTTACGAGAGCATATTATGAATTTTAAGTCGCCAGTGGCGGGTACAATTTTTCTAATAAAACTATTTCATTTTTTTTCTCGAAAATGAACCTGCTGATTTTTTTAATATTTTAGGATAGTGTTTATTTAAGTTTTTTGCCAAGAAACGGACGTTAAATGCATTATTATTATTATTTATTATAAATTGTTTTCATCAATTACGTTAATAATAATTTAAAAGAAAACTGAAATAATAATTAGTGTGTCCACATAAATGTTGCTTCGAGTGCGAATTAGTTATCGGTTATATTTTTCAAACCAGCTCTGCCAACTGTTCCGCAACTTGTTATATGCTTGAGCGACAGGGAGCAACAGCGTCAAACTAACACAGCAGTGTCAGAGTGGATTTTCATTTTAACCCGTTACACATTTAATAAAGAATTTTCTTTCTGTCGGTTTTAAGCTATGCAACTGGAAGAATGAAAGGTGTTACACAATGCGATAAAATACTTTGTTTCTGTTTTATATCTACAGGACTTCCTAAAAGTAAGTAATGGTAAAAAATCAATACATTTGGAGACAAAGCGCCCTTTCCGTTTACAATACTGTTATTAATTACGGGATTTCAGTTCCTTATATTTTTCATTTAATACACTTAATTAACGAGCAATGTTTCTGAAGCAAATTGGTTATTTCGTCAGGATTTTAATATTAAATATTTTAGAAGTTCTTTGTGTGAATAAAGTTATTCGTTCAAAAAGTATTTTTGGGAATCAATATTTTGTCACACCCTATTTAACAATTATTATATTGTTTATTAACTATTAAGATATTTGTTTTGAAAATTAGTTGACTGACAAATTAGGTTTTGATAATAAAGCTACACTAATAATTACTGCATAATTGTCATTACATAGCATCATAAAAGCGATTAAATATTTCTATGGTATTTGGGAGAAAAATGATATCTTCAAAAGTGCTATTTTGTAGTGTGTGGTATTTCTGAACAAACTGATGAAAATTAAGACACTGAAAATAAAATTATGTGTACTCCTAGCTCGGTACTGGAGCTGCAAAATTAAATTACATTTTAGGAAGTTTTATAGGATTTTAAAAGACCTATCCATGGATATCATTCGTTGATGTACGTAAAATATTTTTTTAAATCATGACTAGGTACTCATGATTTGAAGGGTTTTTAACAACTTCTCAACACTTTTAGTATTGAGAATATAAACGAATATCTTCCTATAAAATTTCATTCAAATCGGTTGTAGATTTTAGAAGTTATGGGGCTGTGACAGACGAACGGAACTCTAAAAATCGAGAGCAAGTCGAAGAAAAATTGATTTAAATCGAGACTGAATTTTCAAAAATTAATGGTCTATAAGCCGGCATTAGAAAAATACACCCTCATCTGTTATTAGAATAAAATAACATTTCAAAGGAAGAAGATAATATTATAGGTAATCAAATTGTGGAAGGGCAGCCTAAACAATTTTGCTGTCATTTTAATTAGCTAAAATAAAGCTAAAGAGGGAGTGCGAGTAAGATAACCTTATGCGAGCCCGTGAAATGTAATTTATACAGATTGTCCGAAAGCAATTCTGGACACAGAAAATGTGCGAAAAGGAAGACATAACCAAAATGAGTAGTGTGACAAAGATAGAATGCAATCATGGTTAGGTAAATTTTTAAACTAAATTTGAAGTTAACATCCAAAGCATCCAGGAAAAACTAAAGCATAAAGTTAACGTGTTTCAAATATAGTTGTTTTATTTTGTTTGAAACCAAAGTATCCGTGGAAAATGACCTTTTATTGCACTTACTGATTGGCTATGTTCAGAATAGACTTGACTCGATATTCACGCTCTCTCGCAGTCATGGGCTCACACTCGCACTCTTTACCTTTATTTTAGCAAATTAAAGCTAACGGTGGCAGGGTTTTTTAGGTTTCCTTTCCACAGTTTTATTACCTATATCGTTATTTTCCTTTTAAATCTTGTCACTCTAACAACATATGAGGGTATATTTTTAACACGCTTATATTAGCTTCACCTGTATGTTTGCGTGCTTGCGTGCTTGCTTGTTTGTCAGTTTGTAACCGACTTCTTTGAACTTGATGTTGACCAACTTTGAACGGTCAGCTTTAGTTTAAACTTTGCACACTTATCAAGGACCGACGACAATACAATAATTCCATAAGTTTGTTCCATTATCCTGACTAGGATCTCCAGGACTAAAAAAAAAAAAAGCAAAAAACTTCAGATTGAACTGAAACTTTGCACACTTATCAAGGACCGATTACTAGACAATAATTCCATAAGTTTGTCCCATTATCCTGACCAGGATCTCCAGGACTAAAAAAAAAGCAAAAAACTTCAGATTGAACTGAAACTTTGCACACTTATCAAGGACCGATTACAATACAATAATTCCATAAGTTTGTCCCATTATCCTGACCAGGATCTCCAGGACTAAAAAGCAAAAATAAATTATAATTTAAAAAAACTAAAAAACACGCTTTAATGAACTAAAAAGTAAGAAATAATTAATTTTATTGTAAAAAAGTAAGGGGTAGTATGAAAATATGATACAAAGCAACCCACGCTTTTTTACAATAAAATTAATTATTTTTTACTTTTTAGTTCATTAAAGCGTGTTTTTTTGTTTTTTTAAATTATAATTTATTCTAATGCCGGCTTATAACTAGACCATAAGAAATTAGAAATGAAAACAAAAGTAGAACGAGTTTGGATAAGACATTATTTGATGTGTTTATTCAATTCTTTCCGAAGAGCGTATTGAATGTAATGTGCAACCCTAAAACATTTCAGCAATGACTGTCGTAGTCAGACGCGCTTCTCTCCTGCGGCAAGAAGTAGGTACAACAATAGCAGTAGTTCAGAGACAGGTTTTGCTCTCCCAGCTATTGAGGAACGAGATGCGAGCATTACGAATTTTATGATAAGGAGTGAGAATAACAGTGAAATACGTGAGGGTGGTGGGCCGTGCAAACTTTAGGTTCGCACAAATTATTAAGAAAACACATTTTAATGAGTCCCTCAGCAACTTCTCGCGGTGGTTCGTGATTTGCGACATGCAGAAAGGGTGATCGTCATGAAGAAATAATATTGTGTGTTGTATATTCCTCACGGATCCTTTCACAGATGAAGAAGAAAGCGATGTTAAATGAAGTAAAGAATAGGATTAAAAACAGTCAAATGAACGTTAAACAGATACTTATTTTGTATATTAATTTTGTTTTACAATTCATTCGTCTTTGTTCATCGTGGATTTATTTATTTTTATTTATTTATAAAAGTGTTTTGCTGAATAACACATTTCAGTTTTATTTTCCGTATGCTTTTACTAAGTCGATTAAAATTTCATTTTGGCAGTAATAAAAATATTTTTGCTTAATTTGAAAAAAATGTTGTATTATCATAACATCTATTGTAAGACGAAATATCTTGAACTTAACAGTTTAGCAGCATTTTAATTTTTTTTATGAAAAAAAATAACTATTAATATAAAATTAATTTTTAAACCATGCTAACGTGTTCTCCTTTAGACTTCATTATACCCACATTTTTCCGCCTCTATTTCTGAATCACTGTATACAATTTACATTTCGGTATTAGTTAATTTTTTTTATAAAAAAAATTAACTAATACCGAAATGTAAATTTTGTATTAGTTAATTTTTTTTATAAAAAAAATTAACTAATACCGAAATGTAAATTTTATACAGTGATTCAGAAATAGAGGCGGAAAAATGTGGGTATAATGAAGTCTAAAGGAGAACACGTTAGCATGGTTTAAAAATTAATTTTATATTATTTTAAATTTTAATTAAAAAACCCGAAACCAACCCTATTCCAACGCTTATGAAAACTATATCGTCAACAGAAATGATGACGTGATTTTATTTATAATTCCTAAATTAAAAATTATGTAATTGTGTTATTTCTGTTTCAAAATTTCAAGGTAGGAACAAAGTAATCTATGTGTGACTGCGTAATCAAACCAACAGAATTTCTAATTTTTTTTGCCCAAACGCGAGAAAATAAGAATTAAAATATCAAGGAAAACTACACTCAATCATGACCTGCCCAACATGAAATAAGTTAAAATCGATTCATTGCTGTTTATTATCAAAAAGCCGAGATGAAAACATTTTCCAAACTCTGAGTAACTTGACCTGTAGGTAGTAATTTAATTTATTTTTACGTGAAGTTGTATTATTTCAAAATAAACGCAAAATTAACTTAAAAAGTAATTATACATAATAAATTGATTTTGGAAACATTCAGTCAAAGTTATATCCATTTACAAAAATAAAATTTTTGTGAATTAGTCAAAACAGTTATCAGTATAAAATTAGAAAAAGAAACTTATTATACGTTTCGCCATTATAACGAATCATCAGTAATCTGTAAGAATTTATAATTATTATATGTCTAATTTTATACTGATAACTGTTTTGACTAATTTCACAAAAATTTTATTTTTGTAAATGGATATAACTTTGACTGAATGTTTCCAAAATCAATTTATTATAATACAGTCGTAATTAAATTCTACATATAATAATACATAATGTTAATAAGATGTACTTACCAAAACTTGGAATCAACAAATTCTCAAACTCACAAATTTACAAATTTTGCACAATTTTATTAAAAGAGCGTGCTTCAGGGACACCGTATAACAATATTTAAATTTTCACACCTGGGGGCAGTATAGCCTAGTGATTAGCATGCTTGTCGCCGCAACCTCTAGACTGGACTGCCGTGGGTTCGAATCCCACCTGCGCTCATGGATGTTTTGTGATGTTATTTAGTTTTAAGTTAGTTGTTATTTAGTGTAGTTGAAAGACGCTAATGACCTTAGATGTCGACGCGTCTATAATCTACAATAAAAATTAAATATTCACTGTTTTATGAGTATCACGGCAGAGCAACTGGTAACGACAGATTATAAAATTATGTATTTTATCGAAATTTAATAGAAGTTACATAATCAGTAATAAACGTTTATATTTAGTTAGTCCTTCAAATGCATCATACTATGAAATTAATTCGTCAGTGACGGATACAATTTTTCTAATAAAACGCTTTCATTTTTTTCTGGAAAATTAACCTGCCGAATATTTTAGGATAATCATTATTTAAGCCTATTTTATATGTAGAATTTTTTCCCGCGTCGATTTCTGAATCACCTGTATTATAATGTATATTGGGTACTTAACGCATCATTTTTTATCGGAATTAAGTAAGAATTGAAGGACTAGGTAATGGATTTTCTTAATGATATCAATAAAATATGCAATTTTATTATTTTATAACAAAGTTAATTATTTATTTATGAGTAAAGAATTAATGTTACCAATGTTCGTTTAGTAAGTTATTTTTTGTGAATGAACAGAGATAGTATTTTTCGTATTTTTTTTTATAAGTATTGCTTGATTTGCATTTGAACAGAACGTTCTGTTTAATTATTTTGAGATTACAGTTAGTATTCGTGCAGGGCTTGAGAATGGCCGAGCGTGTAGCAATGCTGTTGTTTACATGGTGTTGCTATGGTTCCTCTATTACAAGTCCCCAGTTCCCGGGTTTTAGCCCGAGAGCTGGTAAAAGTGTCAATTGGATTTTCAATTTATTATTAAAAAAAATGAAATAAAAATATGAATTGGTGCTAGGCCCAAATAACCTTAGCTGTTGGTGGTCTTTAAAACACAATTTTTTTTAGTACTTGTGCTATTCGTAGGGACATGATGTGTTTCAAGAATGAATATTTTAAATTAAAAATATATTTTACAAAAAATGCTCAATAGACAGCGAATCATTATAAAAATATTTATCTTCAGAATTCGTAGAAGGCAATTTCCTTCGTAAAATATTTGTAAACAGAAACTTTTTTACCTTTGAAAGTTTGACGCATGGTTTTTATCGGAAAAAGTGTCATCGACATTCTACAGTAAACATAATAATATCGTAACATAGTTGTTTCAAAAGATAAAATAAATTAATTTAAAGTAGTTGTATGCAATAAACATTAGTGGCTTCCAGCAAATAATGATTTTGAGGTTAGACCACGCGTTATCAGATGCGACTGTTCTGAATTTAATTAAATTTAATTTCATTTTCTGTAACAGGTGTGCGTTACAATATCATCGTTTTACCTAAGTAGTTTGTGCGTGCATTCTGCAAGAAGAATTAATATGCCATAGTCTTGATAATCATAGTTTCAAAATACATAATTTAATCAAAATAAAAGATGTAAATATGGAATGATTCACATAAAATATTTATATAATATTATATTACAACATAATATTGGTCCATATAATAATTGGTAGGTCAGGCTTAACTTAAATAGGTATAGGAGTTAAAAGTTTCTCTCGTTTCGAGCGGTATTACTAAAAAACCGACACAGGTTGGTTTAAGTCTTTTCCAAGCATTCTCTGAATATTCAGGGTTAATGAAAAGTTCGGAAAAGCTTTCACAATTTTTCTCGTTTTAATTTTGAATAAATCAAGTAAAACTGGCACCATTTGAAGTGGTTTACATAATGCAAAGCATTTAATGAAAAACAGTCTACTGTGAGCGGATATTTGTAGCACACCTAGTTATCAATCGTTTTTTCTGAAAGCGTTCTTTTTTGTGTTTGTATGTATCGATATTTTGAGCTTGTATAAAATAACTAAATAATAATATAAAAAATACCGGAAATATATCACAGTTAAATACAGCAAACAAACAAAAAATATCAGAAAATACTCAATTCCCATGAATTTAACGTTCGGCCTTTTTATGTTTCAATTCAAATTCTAGTCAATTAAAAAAAATGAAAAAAAGAGAAAATAAAAAACACTAATGCCCGTCTTCTCCTTTCTGAAAGGACAGGCAAGTGACTTAGTGATGGGCGATTACGAGATATTTTAGTCGATTGTCTCGATTGTTCAAACATCTCGATGACTCTCGATGGTTTTCGCTTGGACTCGATTGTTGTTGTTTCATATTTCACCGAGACCAAGTTGCATAGTACTAAATCGTACAGACGATGTCCACTGTCGAGAGCCACATAATATATAATCGTTCATCACTCAACAACTGTGGTCGAGTCGATGGATGGTAGATTGTGCAGTAATCGAGTGCTCTGAGACCGACTGAACAGTGTGAACAGTGAATCAACGATGAACGAGTAGCGTAAACGCCAAACTTCATTCGACCAGCATATAACCTTGAATCGCGATTATATGTATTCTCATTCGCTGGCAACTAATCGACTTGAGCAATCGAACATTTCGATTGTAAAATCAAACTCCGAGTCGATTGTGGACTCGATTGTTATTATGAACGATTGCGATTGTTTCGATTGTAAAAACATCTCGTATTCGCTCAACGCTAAAGTGACTTTTCGACGGTACCGGTGTTATTACCATTCATATAGGTAACTATTATTATGTACCGTAACAGCACAGGCAACCTGTCCCATCAGAAAAGGGGCATTAGTCTGTGAGTAGGACCTTGTAGTAATACAGACACGCGAATAGGTGTGGTACCTACGACGTAACGATCAGAACCATCCAGTACTATTCAGTATACCTACACATTAAACAGAAGTAGAGGAATGCAAAAGGTGATGCGGTTAATTGTCTCTAATGAATATTACTGTTTTGATATAAATTTTGATATATGTACATTTGTTTACAGAAGTGGCAACTTTATTATCATTGCAAATTAATTATTATTTATGACACTAAAAACATTGTTATTAACAGGGACTTTGCACGTTCAGATGTTTGGGGTTAATATTCACAAATATTTAATAAAAACAAGGGCAAATTTGGTTTTGTAGATAGGCAATTTATCATTTTTTGTAACATCTAAAAAATTGTCTACAGCTATATTTCTTATTATCAATGCTGTCGGTTGAGTCAATTAATTAAAATTTAGTAAAAATATATAAATAGTACTGTATACATTCGATATCCTGACATCCAATAATTTGATGTTTTTACACTATCATTGACGGGTTTCTAATTACTTTTTATCTTAGAGCGACCACAGGAGTGATGAAGAAAAAAATTCGACTGATGACCAGTCCTATACTTCCCACCTAGTAAATATTTGCAAAAAATAAACACTCTTTTTTTTATTCTTTGACTAGGCCCAAATAACCTTAGCTGTTGGTGGTCTTTAAAACACAATTTAATTTTTATTCTTTGAAAAAAGCATGGCCCTCTTTTTTGTTTGGTGATCTATTGATGGCTAGCTTAATATAGCAAAAATCATGGTTACCTTGATTTACTTACAATTTTTATTTTTTTTAGTAAAATATTTTTTTTCTCGAAAACTATACATTTTAGAGAAAAAAAATATTTACATTTTTTTCATATTATAACATCTAGAATTCATTTATATTTTTTTTTACCTATGTTAATACGTGACATTGAGGACGTTTTTTTGAATATCTCAGGATCCACTGAACCGATTTGACTCAAAATCTAATCAGATCTAAGTTAAAGGCTGATAAACACAATAGAACAATCGGCATGCCCGTATGTTGTTCCGTTCTTAAGATATCGAAGGCGAAAAATTGACCACATACACACACACACACATACACACATACACACACACATACAGACATCAGTCAGAAAATGATCTTAAACGATTGCTAGGGTCTCAAAACGTGAAAATCTGTTAAAATCTCGAAATATTGTTTTCGGACTGAATCCATTACTTCCCTACCATAGTAGAGGTGGGAAGTAAAAATAGAATCCGAGAATTCGACGAAACGTTTCATGGTCACTACATACCGAAAGATGTTCGTCGCTTTGTATGTGCAGAGGTCTTGCTGACACACTGTTTAACGGATCGAAACCAAATTTCAAGCCGCCTCTACACGTTGGGCCAGCGTGTTGGGCCAACCTGTTGGGTTAACGTGTATAGGCCCACTTGGCGTATTTTGGTCGTTGGCGACCAACACTGGCCGGCCAGCACGATTTTCTTCATCGATACTGATGCATATTTCATAAATCGATATGTTTTTAATGGTTCATGTGTCTGGGAAAAGTCCAAAATGGCAGTTTATTGATGAACGAAAATTCGCGATCGATGCAGTTGAAGGAGAAAGTCAGTGCGGTGGATATATTCGACACTACATTTGACCTTTCCGTGTTTCGATAAGTTTTAATGCAAATGTTGGCTGTGAAACGCTCCAAATAAAAACTTTCCCGATTATTTATAAGACCAAAATTCTCGAACACGTCAACATTATTTCTTGATCGCGCATCAATTTTGTAATAGTTGTTAATTTTTTCTACCCCCACCCCTACACAATTTTTATTTTCATTTTTCATGAATCAGTTTCTGATAATTAGTAAGGTTCTCGCTTCACAATGAAGAAATTCTCCCCCTACGAAGCGAAGTCGCCTGTCGTTGTTCTCGCTTCGCGTACTTCCTCACAGTTTATAATATTAGTATAATTTCCTACACCCACGTTTTACCCCATTTGGGGTTGAATTCAAAAAACTCGAATAGCCTATAACCTTCCTCAACAAAACAATTATTTTTTTTTCAAATCGGACTGGTAGTTCCTGAGATTAGCGCGTACAAACCCACAAACAAACATACAAATAAGACTTTATAATATTAGTATAGATTACATACTTTATTGTATTAATGTAAATTTTAAATGTTCTTTTTTGTGGACTTGGCATATACTGTTTGTCAATTTGTGGTAAAATAAACTATCTATCTATCAGTCTATTTATATCTATCTACATAAAAATATTCTGATGACCGATATAGCTAATATTATCTACTAATTAAAAAAAAATTTCATAATTTATTATGGAGAAGTTTTTGGGACCAAACCAATAATGGGTGTCCATTATAAGGTGACGTTTATATGTTAACAAAAAATATTTTGAAAATGTATATAGGTACTTATTTTGTTAAAATAATACATATTGATTTTTTTAAATAGCTTAAATTTGGTCTCGGTGAAAAATTACAGGAGAATATTCAAAACAGTCTTAATCATAAAATAATTCAGTGCAGAGTTGTTTCGCATTAAGTACGCTTAAATTTGAATTTTACATATTTTTAATGTTCGTACCTATTTTTTAACACGCTTATATTAGCTTCAGCTGTATGTTTGCGTGCTTGCTTGCGGGCTTGCATGCTTGCTTGCTTGTGTGCTTGCTTGCTTGCTTGTTTGTCAGTTTGTAACCGACTTCTTTGAACTTTATTTTGACCAACTTTGAACGGTCAGATTTAGTTTAAACTTTGCACACTTATCAAGGACCGACGACAATACAATAATTCCATAAGTTTGTCCCATTATCCTGACCAGGATCTCCAGGACTAAAAAAAAAGCAAAAAACTTCAGATTGAACTGAAACTTTGCACACTTATCAAGGACCGATTACAATACAATAATTCCATAAGTTTGTCCCATTATCCTGACCAGGATCTCCAGGACTAAAAAAGCAAAAAACTTCAGATTGAACTGAAACTTAGCACACTTATCAAGGACCGATGACAATACAATAATTCCATAAGTTTGTCCCATTATCCTGACCAGGATCTCCAGGACTAAAAAGCAAAAATAAATTATAATTTAAAAAAACTAAAAAACACGCTTTAATGAACTAAAAAGTAAAAAATAATTAATTTTATTGTAAAAAAGCGTGGGGTAGTATGAAAATATGATACAAAGCACCCCACGCTTTTTTACAATAAAATTAATTATTTTTTACTTTTTAGTTCATTAAAGCGTGTTTTTTAGTTTTTTTAAATTATAATTTTTATGTTTAATAAGCTTATGGTCTATATTCAAACGACTTAGTGATTAATATTTTAAACAATGTTTATCTTGACTTCTTTTTATATAAAAATACATCAAAAAAATTTATAGATGTAATATACTTTTAGAGAGCTCTACATTTAAAGTAGCATTCTTTTTTAATTTGTAAAATATTAATTTACAAAACAAGTCTCGTAATACAAAATACCACTTACAAAATATAAATTTATCTGCGTTATGATAAGAAATGTACATTATTTTTCTTTTTTTATGCAGGAGTCGAGTGATTTGTTATCCAACAGTTGTAAAGATAATACGTAGTGAATGTGAGGCGTTTAGTGGATTACGTACACGCTGTCTTTGAAATAAAACTCTTTACAGACAGTAAGTTTCACAGAAACACATAAAACTGTACAGTTACTCACAAAACAGTAAGTTACAGATAAAGTAAGATTAGTGTATGACGCGTATAAAATAAAATCAACATCAAAAGAAAAATCGGGATAAAATTTGATTTACTCTGATATAGGTATAAAATTTTTATTTTCAACTGCAAAAAAATCAGAAACATATACCAAAAAAATCATATTTATTTCAATGTTTACATACTTACAACCGCAAAACGTGTTGATATTTTATTTTAATATACTATTTTTCAGACGTTTAAAAATAATAACAATATAATATGTATAATAGATAATATAATGATAAATTATGATATGTAACAATAATAACACCTCAATTTTATACCAGCGATAAAGATGCTAGGACGATTTAATAGCGGTCTGTATAATAATAAAAAAATTCCAGAGATTTACATACATTATAGATTCTATTCCCAAGGCCTATAATATTTCACTTTGTATGTAAAATTAATCGAAAGCTATGTTTTTTTATGTATGTATGTTCACCGATTTCTCCTGTATTTGTGAATAGATTTTGATGATTATTGTTTTATTTAATAGGGAATACCTCCAGTGTGGTCCCATATAAAATTTACTTAAATCGATTCAGTACTTCGATTGATTTTAATAAAAACAGCATAAAAAGTTTGTAGAAGTGAGCTATAGTGACGTATAATATAGCTGGTGACACAGTTAGTTAAAGTAAATAAGTGTTTTTTTTTGGTTATTTAGTACCTACCTAATCAAAAATCAAGACAGAAGTCGGTTAATAACGTGCAAACTACTATTGTAAAGCCACTAAAAAGTAAAAAAAAAACTTTTTAACAAAAAAAAACCTCCTTCAAAAAAGCTACTAAAAAGAGGAAAATAATAAAATTTTGAGGACGGCGCCAATTTTATAAAATAAAAGTAGATAATAAAGTATTTAAATTAGCACCGATCTCAAAATTTTATTATTTTCTTCTTTTTAGTGGTTTTTTTGAAGGAGGTTTTTTTTTGTTAAAAAGTTTTTTTCAACTAGATCTTTGCTTTGCAATATTATTTTACAAAACCATGTCTTATACCAGTTGATTTGCAATAGTCCTCAGGGGCACTCGTTTTGTGCAACGTCGTCAATTCCAATAACAGCTTCCCACATTTATTATTTCGGGGCATTAATTTCTAGCAATCAGTTTAAAATGAAGTCAAAAAGCATCTATTTTTTAGATAGTAGGTTAAAAAATATCATATATATATATATATATATCGTGCGCAATGATATTATGACCCGTGCGACTGTTAAAACCGCTAGGGCTCGTTTTAACAATATATATACCGTCACTATACTCATCAGTAATACACCTCATTACGCCACTAGATATACAATCTACTATTTCTTCATTTATAAACTTGAAATAATTCAATAAACACTAAGTTTCATTAGTTACTTCGTACATTCTCTATTTTTTTTGCATTTATGGTAAAAATATAATATCGATATTGTGTTTAAAAAAATTCCAAAATGTGATTTTTTGTAAAAAAAGGGCTGTATTTAAGTAATTTTTCGATTTTCATCAATTTTCAACAAAAAAAAAATTTGGTAGATAACGGGTTAACGCAACTGTCAATGATCATTCACAATTTATTGATCCTTACACATCAATTTCATAAAAAAATATTTTAATAGTTGTGAAATTAGGTAACATAAAAACAAAAAATTATTACCAGCATATTGCAAATACGTGTTCGTGTTTCGGCCGAGTAACCCCGATTCAGCGAGCGTTACAGTCGGGTGCGAACGGTTCACTATCGTTGACTATCCAGGCAAAGCGCGCCCAAGGAAGTTTTCATTTCAAAAATCATTACATTTCAGAAGTCCCTAATATAGTTAACAATCACCGATTTGTCTTTTTTTCTGTATACTCTTTATTTAAAAACACTTTGTATACTCTTATAGTGTAACAGCAAATAATAAATTAGACATGTAATCTGGCTGTTGATTAACTTTCCTCCGTCACAAGTGAAAAGCCTTCGCTGCTGGATTTTCCGAGTTCATTAAACTCGCAAGTCATTCATTATTATTCCCTTAACAGTGAAAAATTGCTTTTATTAGACAATAATTAAAAGCGTTAAACCGATTATATTTTCAGAAGTTTTCTTTACAAAGAATGATTTTATTCGCATGTTTTTACCCTGTCTACGATGTCTGTCTGTCTGAGGACCTACAGATGCATATTAGTAATTTAAATTTGTGTTTCGGTGAGAGGTTCATAATTATTTAGTGTTAATGCAGTTTAGTCAGTTTATATGTTCGGTGAGAAGTACTGCATAAAGTACTTTTTTATTTAAATTTAATTAATCAAATATTACTCATGTATTTTTGTCAAAATGTAGGTATTTCTTTTATGTTATACCTACTATATGCTATTATGACGCTACCACTGACAAAGAAATATTTTAATCTCAGACTGTGCTACAATGGCATAAAATGAGAGACATTTTGTCCAGATTAAAATTACTTTTCGCCAAGCCGTGTTTTTATCCACTGCAATAGTACAATGTTAAATATACATATATTATTTCTGCAAACTCTACCTTTACCTACCTGTCTTTAAAAACTTTTCTTTTAATATCGCAAGACAAAAAAGTACAGTGTAAGTAAAAAAGAAAGTAAATTTAACTCTGGCATTGTTGGTGGCAGTGGAGAAAGGAAACGCCAAAACAAACCGAATAAAAGATGTGGACAAAAAGTTATGCACACAACGCTGTCACCTGTACAGTACAGAGAGTTGGTATAAAGAAAGACAGAGAATGGAGTGAATGAGAGAATGAATGTGTAACGCGTATGTTACGCTCTATGTAAACCGGGATATGGCGTAAAGTGTGGCGCATAGCACAATACCAGCGCTGTATTTCCATTTAGAGATGCAAATTAAGCGTGAAATTTTCCGACAGTACGAATTTCCACTACAGCATACTTACAGTGTGTGATTTACAGAAATCGTGATTGGCCAAGCATAATAATTTTCTTTCTCGCAGTGAAAGTGTCCCGTTTTCTGATCTGTTTTCAAGCTAACGGCAAGAAAAATGCGAAAACAAATCATCAGTGACCAGACGACTTTTTTAACAGAATATAAAATGCATATGGTGATCAATAATTAAATATAAGTAACATTCTATGTACCTATGTACTTTTTAGGAACCCTTTTCTCTGGAAGTTTATTATAAAATTTCACACAGATTACAATATTATTTCTACTTATTTATTGTAGATTATAGGCGCTCGACAACTGAGGTCATTAAACGACATAATAAAACATTCATGAGTAGGTACGTTAACCGTTACACCAAGCTGTCCTCACAACAATTATTTTCTTGGAGCTAGCTCAGAGCCTCAGCCACAGCGGAATCCGCGCGGAGCTTATTTATGTTAGCATCTTCATACTTGTTCATACATGCCCGCGCAGATTGTCAATCCGCTCGGCTGCCGCTATTCGACCGCCGGAAAATAGAATCGCGCGGCGTCGACACGGTTCTATTACTATGACGTGCCATATTGGCGTTCAGTTGCTTCGCGGAGGCCGCGTATTTCATTTATATAGCTTCTTCGACTTGCATATTTGAAATGGGATGTATGTAACCTCGCCAGTCTCCTGCATATCCGTAAGCTTACCGCGGCTGTCTGAACACAGTATCTTTTTCCGCAGTTCAAATCGCGTGGTCGCGAAAAAGCGGATTCCGCCGTGTCTAAATTCACAAATTAGAATTCTATTGTGTTAATTAAAATATTTTCGTTTGTAGTGAAACTATTAATTGGGTGTGCCGTCAGTTGATCCCAGCAATTTGATACCACGACATTTGATCCCACGACAACTGATCCCAACGACATTTGATCCCAACGACAATTGATCCCACGACATTTGATCCCAAACAATTGTCTATAAACTAACAGAGCCTGATAAGTAATAAAGTTATTAAATTTTATTAATTTAATGAAATAATTTAATCGAGGGAAATTTGTTTGAATTAAATTTGTAGACATTATGATATATTTGTATTTACATTGATATTCGAATTCTAACGAATGTAATAGTAAATATAATGTGTTTATGAGTTAATAATCCTTTAAAGATTATGTAAAGATCAAGCTGAATAATTCACTTTTATTTATCATTTCCCGGGATACGTCGTAATTTTGTCAATTAATATCGTATTTTTTAAATTTTGTTGAAAAATTACCTATTGTACATAGAAACTTCGAAACATCAGATGTGCAGTCAATTTGGTCTTTCGTGCTTTTCACATTATAACGAATTGTTAAATATGCCATTAAAGTTTATGAAAAGTCAGCGTGATAATTTGTTATTAATTCATAAAATACAATATTTGACAAAATTACGACGTATCCCGGGCAATGATAAATAAAAGTGAATTATTCAACTTGATCATTACATAATCTCTAAAGGATTATTAAATAATAAACACATTATACTATTACATCCGTTAGAATTCTAATAACAATGTAATTACAAATATATCATAACGTCTACAAATTTAATTCAAACAAATTTCCCGACAAAGGGAATAATCGATTAAATTATTTCATTAAATTAATAAAATTTAATAACTTTATTACTTATCAGACGCTATTAGTTTATAGACAATTTTTTGGGATCAAATGTCGTGGGATCAATTGTCGTTGGGATCAAATGTTGTTGGGATCAATTGTCGTGGGAATAAATGTCGTGGTATCAAATTGCTGGGATCAAATGTCATGGAACCTATTAATTGTATCTGTTTATAATATTATTAAAGTTAATGTAAATACGCCCCTGTATTATACAAATGCAGAAGCATAACGGTGTAAAGTATGGCAAAAAATATAGCGTAGTCTGGTTGGGTAAAACGGGCGTCATAGTAAATTTGAAACAGACGATGTTACATTTCCTAAAATGAAACTTATTTACCTGACTAAAGCAACTGAGAATGCAGCTCTCCGTTTTCTACATTTAGTTCTTTTCGCTGTTGTTTTATACTTAGATTTCATTCACAGCAACTTCTGTTATCTTTCTTTTCTGTTTCCGCGAAGTTAGCAAGTCTTCAGTTCACAGCACATAGCACGTTGCGTTTTTTTTTTGTTTTTCTTTCAATATCTACATCTTTGAATTAATATTGGTTAGTTATTATAATAAACAAATGATTCATCCACATTGTATTCACTTAACAATTAGTGAATAGTAGAAATATCAGATAGCTAAGCCTGCTGCCATGATATTAGTACTTAACCACAGGGAATTGGTATATAAAATTACTAGCTTTTTCTCGTAGTTTTGCTCTCATGGTTGATATCACCCAAGAATTCGCGTCTTAAATCAAGCATAGCGGAAAAAAATGTAAGTTTGCACCAATTGATAGTGTATCCAGTTACATAAAAAATGGGGCAGTCTTTTTGAACGATGACGATACAAACAGACAGGTAGACAAAAATCCTGGAAACGCGTTCTCTAGTACACCTAGGTGATTACAAAAAAATACCTAAAAATGAAAGGAAAATATAGACGCGATATGTTTCACTTGTAGGTACACCTAGGCAAAGGTCTAATATTAGTCAGTTTAGTAGATCTTTTAAAAATTATTACTGAACTTTAAATATTTATTATTATACAATCTGGCCCAAAAACATATAGAATAAATAATGAAGTACATTTCCGAGTCAAAATAAGAATTAAAAAATTTACAAAAACGTATGTCCTAAAGAGCATAGTTTTTAAGATATAAGGTGTTAGAGCGATAAAAAAATTGCTCAATGAAATTTTGGAAACAGCGCGTACAATAATGTGTTTCCATTTGTGAGTGGCTTATATTAGCAGGACAGATCTTCCATTTTAAAGTCTTTTGGATTGATACCCTTACAAGTGCAATGGGTATGTCAATTTCTATTTTCTGAAAAGTCAAGGCATTTTTACACACATTTACATTTAAATCGGGGTCTTTTAAGATTATTTGAAGGCAGTAATGGAGACCCGACATTATAATATTATTCCGTTAAAATAAATTCAACCAGTATGTTTATAATAAGAAAATTAGCATATTATTATGACTTATTAAATTTTAATGTAAATAACACAAAAAATAATCAAAATACACATGTGAGAAATTTCAAATACGGTAACTAATAATTAACAATGAGATAAACAATCAAATATGATTAATTCCCTTATTAGACCGTAACTAAATAGGTACATAAGAATATCAGACAACACTATCGCCATGATATTTTATATAGAAGGCTTTATAGGAAATATGTAAATGCACCGCCGGGATTCGAACCCAGAACTCCCGATTTCGCGTCAGGAAAGTGTCCACTTACTACGCAGTGCTCGGCAGTGTTCATTTAATCTTTCCTACATATAGCAACGATGTTCCGCAAATCCAGTAACTGCGAGAGCCATTAAGTGCCGGGCACTGTGTAGTAAGTGGAAACTTTCCTGACGCGAAATCGGGAGTTCTGGGTTCGAATCCCGGCGGTGCATTTACATTTTACCTATAAAGCCTTCTATATAAAATATCATGGCGATATGAAAGTGCCCCCCAGGGGTGACATTGGAATGTGGTTGCATTCCAATGTTCTTTGGGAATTAGCGCTCCCAGGGACCCGAGCTCGTACCAGTCGGTTTGTGTATACCGGCTGGCGGATTCTAATACACAAATGGATTATTTGTTGTGTTGAAGACGCTAATGACCTGAGTTGTAGACGCGTCTATAATTTACAATTAATTAATTAATTAATTGATATGAAAGTGTTTAATAATTTTAAACGTTCTTCTGTTATCCAAATTTGTAAAATTATAAGAACAACTATACAGTGATGGAAATATCTAATAATTAAATGTTTAAAAAATATTCTTAATGCCATTTTTTTCGAAAAATTAAATGAAATGCACATCAGTGCAAACACGATTATATAAAACAGAATTTTGATGGGGCTTGAGAATAGCCGAGAGTGTAGCGGCGCTGTTGTTTACATGGCGTTGCTATGGTTCCTCTATTACAAGTCCCCAGTTCCCGAGTTCTAGCCCGAGAGCTGGTAAAAGTGTCAATTGGATTTTCAATTTATTATTAAAAAAAAAAAAAATAATAATGAATTGAAAATATGAATTGGTGCTAGGCCCAAATAACCTTAGCTGTTGGTGGTCTTTAAAATACAATTACAATTAGAATTTTGATGCTAGAACCGTATAAACTGTTGTAATTTATTGTTATACTCAAATCTCTCAGAGGGCAGTGTAGCCTAGTAGATAGCGTTCTTGGTACCAGCCTCTAGGCTAGACTGTCGTAGGTTCGAATTCCACCTGCGCTCATGGATGTTTTGTGATGATATTTAGTTTTAAGTTAATTGTTATTTAATATAATTAAAGACGCTAATGACCTAAGTTGTCGACGCGTCTATAATCTACAATAAAAATAAACAAATCAAATCTCTCATATTTTTATCTACTTCGGACATTCTTTTAAAAATGTTAGCGCATCTTTTTTGACGCTAAACATATCCACGGTAAAGAAAAAATAAAAAACTTTAATTGTAAATTCTTCAATTGGATAAATTTTGCCTCTTGTAGCAAAGCGCTCACCTGTTATAAACATATTTAAACAAAAACAAACAACCATTATAAATTTAATTATATTAACTAATGTTCCAAAAAGACTAACGGAAAAACACGTTTTTCCATTTTCATCTCTTGAATAAATATAAGGAGCTGTACCAAATATGTGACATAAAAAATAGAGAGGTGCAACTGCCTTGTGCAAATCGGTAACTTCATTAAACAATTTCATTGTAATAGCGTACGTTTAACGAACAAATAATAAATGATTCATCAAAAATATTACACAAATAGTATTTTTAATTTGTGTAAATAATTCAAACAAGAAGAAGTGAGTAATTTGATTAAAGTCTATTATGAAAATTAAAATAGTTGAGAGCTATTGAAAAGCAATTACTTTAAATAATTTATAATTTTCCTAATAGGTTTTTAAACAACACCACAAAACAAAACAGGGTACGATATTTATCATTCTTTATAATGAAAATATTTTGTTCACACTGAAACGTCATTATGTAATTTATTTAAAAAAAAATAGGTCAAGTAAATATTGTTTCACGAAAATGCCGTTGTGTTGGCTTAAGGTAGTTGTCTTGTGACAATATAACATCCAAAAGTTTCGTTCATAGTACGCTGTAAAACAATAAATAAGTATAGTGTTAAATGTAAAAAAAAATTGTTAGAGATTGTACCTAAACTGTAGTTCACATAGTTACACATATTTCACTTAGTTTGTTCGCTTGGATTATATAAAAATGTCAATCTTTTCTCATAAATTGTTGAACTTTGCGTTATTATATTTCAACAATAAAAAGGTCAATAATTTTTGGATTTTCTTTTTTAAACTCAGAACAAAAACATCAATGAACAGTTAGTTTTTTGAAAATTTCTGACTGTTACTTTTTTTTTTTTAATTAAAAAACTTGTCAAAAACACAACCTTTCCTATGCTCTCCGTGTTAATTATCCGAACTTTAATTAAGTTTATCTCGAATTAGAGACGGTCAATCAACTTCAAATTTTAATGGTAATTGTATTATAGTATCCTTAATGAGTATACGAAAATTTAGAATTTTCTGACACTATGCCCATAGCACGACAACTAGCTTAAGAGTGTCTGATAATTTTTTCTCCATATAATCTTGTTCCGGCATAATATAACTCAGCTTTTTGAAACAATATTGTTGTTCTGCTTTGTTATTCTTAAGAAGAGATATATATTATGTCGAAATATATACCAAAATATCCTGTCTTGTTTTTAATATCAAAATTATTCGTTACTTTGTTTGTAATTATTGAAAGTTTTGAACATTTACATTGTAGGTACATCATACAATTTATAGGACACTGAATAATTAGCCATTTTCAGAATTTAAAAAGTACTGAACCGATTTCGATTGGAATAGGGAATAGGTTAGGTTATAATATTATATCATCCCTATTTTACTAACAGGCTCTGATTAGTAAAAAAATTGATTTTAAAATATGTTTCTTTTTTTGTTTAATATATCTAATCAACAATTGCTTTGTTTTTGAAGAAAAATATATTACAGATCCTTATTTAAATCAAACTGTATCATTATTATTACAAATGTAGTGACGCTCCCTACGATCTAGAATATAGAAAAATTTATTGTAAAATATAAATTCTCCTCCAGTATTTTAAAATTTAAATGAACAAACAATATATTATTATTACCGCAAAAATTAATTTGTTGTTTATATCAAATATTCCAAGTACAGAAAAGCTCAACTTATTCTGCAAGAAGCGAATCGAAAGTACTTCAATCTGAAATTTAAAAAAATAAAAAACATTAATCCAGGTCAATTAGATAAAAAATAATCGAGCAGAAGAAGAAATTTACAGTTTTGATTTTTTGACAATGGATCCTAAAAGGGGTTAGAAATAAGAAACTTATAAGTTTCCACCCTAATCGTGAATGAAACATCCCTTTTTGGACGAAAAATTATCTCTGGAGCGGACTCGTTTAAAGTTTCCCTTTTTTATCTTCTAAACAGTTACCTACTCGAATAAAAAAATATTATAGGACAAAAATTGTAGAACAGAATTTTTTCTACAATAATTTGCGATTACCAACATTGTTTTAATCTTCTTCACTGCCTTTTTGAGTACGAAAGTCGCAGGCTTCGCCACGTCGCCTTGGAATCCAATTAGCAAAACGTAATGTCCTTCTGAACAGGTGTATTTATTATAATGTTCCTATCGAATTGAAAATACATAATTTTTATAAAGCAAGGATGCCTTAAATAGTATCTAATTTTGTCCCATATCGATATCATTAAAAATTCATAAGTTATGAAATCATCACAGAGATTTACACATTTTTTGACATATGCTACCAAGGCGACTCAAAAAAATCGTAGGACAAATACTTTGTAGAACAGCTCTAAACTGTTTCCCCTGTGATATTTATTCGTGCGAGTAACGGTTTAGAAAGAAGAAATACTTCTAACTAATCCGCCCCAGAGGTAGTTTTTCATCCTTTTTGGTCCCTTTTTTCTAACCCTTTTAAGAGTTCATGACTTTAAAGGTAGGAGCTGAAACAGGGAAATTGTAAGTCAACAAAGTACTCACAGTTTGCTTAAAAATAAATTTGTCATCTTCTCGTTGATACAACGAAGAACAAAAATTGTGTAACAGTCGTGCAAATTTAGAAGTCTAAAATTTTAAAAAGAAAGTAAATATTAAATTTTTGCAACAGTTGCATCAAAAGTACAATATTTTAGATGGCTGTGTACCGTTTGTTAAGTGATTCTTTATGGAAGCTTCTGATGTATTCGAACGGTAGTGCGTTAAGCAAATTTTAACGCACTCCGGGCTATAAAGTAATACAGTTTTGTTTTACTTTAAAACACACGTGCGAAAAATAGTACTTTATAGTTTACTTTCTTACAATGTCACTAATAAAATATATATCTAAATTGTGCTTTAACTTTTGAAGCAGTTGTTGTAAAATCTGACAGCCGCCATTTTACAATACTCTCCTATGGTTTTGTTGCATTTATACCAGAACTCGTGTGATTATCGCGCTCGCCTTCGGCTCGCGCGCTAACCTACAACATAATCTTAGGCTCGTATCGCAAAATCGCAACTGTAATATAAATCGTCACTTAAGCCACTTGTTGCATAAATATCTATCATGATTCTTTATGACACACGGTAATGCCTCCGCCTCATAATCGGTCATGATGGGCAATCACAGAATGGGCCATGATTGTCACCATCATTGCGCATCTGTCCACACAATCGTGCCATTAATTGTGAATTGTCATCAGCTGTCAACATGGATACAACCATACCGTAAACAAATATAAACTGAGTGATCGACGAACGTGTGGAAATGCGCGCAATCATGGTCGAAAAATCCATACAGAGGCGATCACGATCATGGGCAATCATGGACAATTACAGGCGATTATTCCCTTCACACAATCGTGATGGCCTGTAATCGCCCATCATGGCCGATTGTGTGGAGGCACCATAACAGTTTACTAAAAAATAAAATCTTACCTCATTAGCTGTACTTGTACAAACAGAAGCCATGTAAACGACATACATTCCGTAATGAGAAAACCAAAGGCATGCATTAAATATCTCAAAAAAACCAGAGTCGCCTTTATACATAATGATTTGATAAAGAAGAAATATTTGGTTTATACAGTTACTAAAAACAATTATTAAAAACGTGAAGAAAAGATATCCAAAAATTGCATTTATTTCTTTACAAACTTCAATGATATTCTCATGTATTCGCACAACTTTTTTGATTGTTTTAATAACGTCAGAATAAACTTCATTAATGTTTATAATTATAAAGTTTGGTTCTACATTTAATATGAAAGTATTTAACAGTTTTAAACGTTCTTTTAATATCCAAATTTGGAAAATTGTAAAAACAATAATTCCAAACATAATAGATTGATGAAAATATCCATTAATAAAAAATAGTAAAACAATTTTGGCAGTCGGTTTTTCGTAAAGATTTGCTGAAATACATATCGAGTTAAACAGAAACATGCCAAACAAATATTTTATAATTAAACCGTATGAACTATTGTAATCTATTATTATACCCAAATCTTTCATATTTTTATCTACTTCTGACATTCTTTTTAAAATGTTGGCGCAACTTTTTTGACGCAACGTGGCATAGATCACTGTGAAAATCATGTGCATGGCTATGATTACATAATAAGTTTTTGTAAATCCTCTAATGTAGTGCTCTGAAGTTATAAAAGTATACAAACAAACACATACAGTCACTATAATTTTAATTATATTAACTATTGTTCCAAAAAAACACGGTTTTCCATTTTCATCTCTTGAATAAATATAAGAAGCTACACCAAATATGTGACACAAAAAATAGACAGGTGCAACTGCCTCGTATAAATCGGCAATTTCTTTAAACAATTTCATTTTTATAGCGCACGTTCAACGAACGAATAATAAATGATTCAATTAAAGTATTACGTAAATAGTATTTTGTGTTATTGTAGTAATAGTTGAATGAAGAAGAAACACGTAATTCGAAAAGGGTTTATTCTATACCATACAATAATCGTAATTTTCCTAATAGGTTTCTTCAAACACACAATAAAACAAAACATTGTACAATATATTAATCGTTCTTTATATTGAAAATATAATATGATTATTTTTCACATAAACATAACTATTGTAATTTATTGATAATTTTTAATTATTAATTTATTAATGAACTTAATGACAAACAAACTGAATTTCGGTTTTAAAACCGACATTCGGATTGTTTGCTGCGGGCTAACTTAAAAGATTCTGAACGATTGTGATAGGATTTTCACCAAATACTATATAATTTCAAACACGTACAACTCTGGCCTAAAATTGGCAACAAGCAACACAAGCGCTGCGCGAGGCTTTTATTACCAATTTTTTTGACATATTAATATCAAAATATATTATAGAAACAGTATTATCATATAATCAGCCGATTGATTTTTTCAATTTTCCCGCGGAGCTAACGAAAATAAATATTATATTAGAGAAGAGGGAAAAAACGTAGCTAATTATTGTTGATATCAAATTTAACAACACTTGAAGGGTTCTACAGATTAACATAAGTTCGTTGATCGTTGAATTTAGGTAAAGTGTTGTTCAATAATAAAGAGAAACGAGATAGATCAGAAAACAGCGTGATACAAGAAATTCATTGTTCAGATTGTGATGAATCATACATAGACCAGGTCGGATGTACTTTCAAATTAAGATTTTGAAACATTCTGTAAATATCAATGTTATGCTAAACTATCCCGGAAATGCATAAGTTCAACGAATTTGTGCTCGTGATCGCAAGAAACGATACTAAGTTACATGCTAAGTAGTACTTATTTATTTAGCACTATCTGCAATTTCTGTACATATTATATATATTTTTACTTGTATTTAATTGTATTCTTCGAACTTACTCTATGTCGGTAAAGACAAATTGGGAACAATAAAATGAATTATTAAAGATTCACACGAAATTATGTGTGATTTACACATTCAGAAGGGCGTCCCACATCTCACCGTGTACTGGTGTGTGATAAATGAATAAAATTAGACAAGTCTAAATATAAATACAAAAAATAGTAAAATAATAAATTGCCTTCGCCTTAGAAATGTCCTGAAAATCTTGGTTTTTGATCTGGCAACCCTACTCTCAGTCACACCGTAGACTATTCAGTATTAATTATCGATACTCCTAAAGATGAACTGCTAATCTTCTCCTCTCACTTCTCCAGTCTTCCCCCACTTCATTATAAATTGTTTCGTCCAATGTCCAGAGTGAAGTTGCTTTCATTATCGCTTGTTATACATCAAAAGGTAGTTTAGGCTACATTATATCAACACGATTTTACTAAAAGGGACTGGCAAAAAAAATTGAATATTTCGAGTTATTCTTTCTTTTATTGCTTTGTTTTTCGAAGAAAGATAATTAATTACACAGATTTATTCAAATCAAACTGTATCATTATTATTAAATATGTTGCGACGCTTCCTGCAATCTAGAATATAGAAAAATGTATTGTAAAGAAACAAATTTCCATTCAGTATTTAAAAATTTAAATCAACAAACAATACCGTAAAAATTAATTCATTGTTTATGTCAATTATTCCAAGTATAGAAAAGCTCAACTTTTTCTGCAAGAAGCGAAACGAAAGTACTTCGATCTAAAAAGTAAAAAGAAAACTAAATTACAAAAATCTGTAAATCTACAAATCTATTAAGACATCTTTATTGGAAGACCCCTATAATAGTTCGACCTTCCAGCATACAAAAGTCTACCGGACAACACTACTAAAATTTTATCTATTCATAACTAGAGATCTGGCTATTGGATTATCAGTTTTTTTAAACGAGTGTTTAGAGAATTGAAAACACCTTTTAAATAAGGACTCCCCTTGCTATCTAAACATTTTGAATTGACGGTGCCGCTGGCTCCATTTCTGAATTTCCAAAAACAAATTTATCTTTAAAAGATTTTACCTCGATTTTGTCCGAACTTTTTAATTCAGTTCGTTCAAAAGCTAACATAGGGAGACACTTTTAAGGCGCACTTATAGGATAACAGTATTAAAAACAGGACATTTAATTAATTTACCATCTATTTGACGCAACGTTCGGACGCAACAATGCTATAAAATAACTATTAGTGTAGTCTGTAAGCCGTATTCTGCGTCTGAACGCAGCCTACGACGTCAAAGAAGATCACTTCTATACAATATAATATAACATAAAGGTAGCATTGTGACGATGAGTAGTAGGTGGTCCTTGATGCAACCGACATCGTTTTTTGGGGACAACCGCCAAAGCGTGTTAACACGAATCGTCTTCTTTTGACCTGTACTATCACCCATTAAAATAAATATAGCGAAGTACTTTGATAACTGCATAGATTATAATCTAATTGAGATGACATACTATTTGGTTATGTGTAATAATAGCTTCAATGATACCATATTATTGTAAACGCGATATTAAAGACCTCTCCAGCCTATGGGATGCATTTAAGAGAATATAGATCACATTTTATTTTGATTACTGAAAAGAGCAAAGGCGGGGAAATTGTAGGTCAACAAAGTATACTTACAGTTTGCTTAAAAACAAATTTGTTATCTTTTCGTAGATACAACGAAGAACAAAAACTGTGCAACAAACGTGCAAATTTAGAGGCCTAAAATTTAAAAGAAAAAATATTAAAATATGGTAGTTTGTTTCTAATGTCAATATTTTACTCAATAGAAAATCTTACCTCACGGGCTGTACTTGTACAAACTGAAGCCATGCAAATGACATAAATATTGTAATCAAGAACCCAAAGGAATGCATACATTAGGTCAGGAAGACCAGAATCACCTTTACACACTAGACTGTAGATGATTTTATAGCAATAAAATATATTATGTATACCACATGCAAATGCAAGGAACAAAAACGTAACGAAAATATGTTCAAAAGTAGTATTTATTTGTTCACAAATATCTATGATATTCTCATGCATTCGCACAACTGTCTTGATTGTTTTAATTACGTCAGAATAAACTTCATTAATATATCTGCTTCTAAAATTTGCTTCTATGTTTGATATGAAAGTATTTAATAGTTTTAAACGTTCTTTTATTATCCAGATTTGTAAAATTGTAAAAACAATAATTCCAAATATAATAAAGTGATGTAAATATCCAATAATATTCAAAATTAGAAAAAACTTTTTGAAAGAAACTTTTAGAACAAAATTTGATGAAATACATATCGTCTTAAACACAAACTCGCAAAATAGGCATTTAAAAAAACCATATACACTACTGTAATCTATTATTATACCCAAATCTCTCATATTTTTTTCCACTTCTGATATTCTTTTAAAAATGTTGACGCATTTTTTTTGACGCAAAGTAGTACAGATCATTGAAAAAAGCATGTCCGTGGCTATGATAAAATAGAAAATCTTTGTTAATTCATGACTGCCATAAGTTTGCGCTGTTAGTGCAAAGTGCTCTATATTTATAAAAATATGCAAAGAAAGACATAAAATCACTACAATTTTGATTATATTAAGTATAGTCCCGAAAAAACTAACAGAAAAACACTTTTTTCCATTTCCATCTTTTGAATAAATATAAGGAGCTGTACCAAATATGTGACACAAAAAGTAGACAGGTGCAACCGCACTATATAAATCGGTAACTTCATTAAACAATTTCATTTTAGTAGTGCACGTTTAACGAACGAATAATAAATGCATCATCAAAAATATTACACAAATAGAATTATTAGTTAATTGAACTAGAAGAAGGGGAAACACGTAATTTGGACAAAGTTTATTATGAAAATTTAAATAGTTGAAAGCTATTGAAAACCAGTTACTTTACATTAATTATAATTTTCCCAATAGGTTTCTTAAACGACACAACATTTATCATTCTTAATATTGAAGAAACAGGTCAAGTAATTGTTTGCCGAAAATATTGTTGTGTTGGCTTAAGAGTTTCTAAAAATGTTTCCCTGTAAAACTTATATCTTTGCTTTCATTATAGCGTTTGTTATACCTACATCAGGAGATAGGTTAGGTTATATTATATCAACGCGCTTTTACCAAAAGGGGCTGCGCAGTAAAAAGATTAAACATTTCAAATTGTTCTTTTTTATTAAAAAACGCTTTGTTTTTCGAAAAAAGATAATTAATTACACTGACTTATAATTCAAATCAAACTGTATCATTATTATTAAATATGTTGCGACGCTTCCTACGATCTAGAATATAGAAAAATTTATTGTAAAGAAACCCATTCAGTATTTTGAAATTTAAATCAACAAACAATTATTACCGTAAAAATTAATTTGTTGTTTATGTCAATTATTCCAAGTATAGAAAAGCTCAGCTTATTCTGCAAGAACCGAAACGAAAGTACTTCGACCTTAAAGGTAAAAAAAAATACTAAAATACAAAAATCTATTAAGTAATCCTTATTGGAAAACCCCTGTAGCCCAAGCTTCCAGCGTACAAAAGTCTACTGGATAGCACTATTAAAATTTTATCTGTTAACAGTATTAAAAGACAAGACATTTATGGTGCTATTCTGTAGACTAAATATTAGAAATTAAAGTGTTATTAAATTTTTGCCATTTTCTAACAAATTTGACATTACATAAGGTACAGAAATTTAATAGTGTTGTAAATTCGAGCATTGACCATACAGAATAACCAGCATTAATTAATTTATCATCTAGTAACCATGTGACGCGACGTTTGGAAGCAGCAATAATAACTAGACCTCGCGCGGCGAAAGATGAAGCCACCGCGTCATAATAACGTGAATGCATTGCGCCCGCCGCACGGTGCCTCTGGACGCAGCCTACGACGTCAAAGGAGACCGTTTCTATACATGTAACATATAGGTAGAGTGCTCGCGATGAGAGATGAAGCCAGGCACGTCATCAATAATATGCTAGTGAACGCCTGCTTGCCCGCAGACAGTACCATGTACACAAAACTGCACATTGGGTTTTATGACGTTAGGTACAATTTTGGCAAACCGCTCATGAATCTCCAAAACAGCCAATAGCAAGCTAGAAGGCGGGCGCAATGCATTCACGTTACTATGACGCGGTGGCTTCATCTTTCGCCGCGCAGGTCTAGCATTATGACTCTGCGTACGACGTGGGCGCTTGACGCGCAACCGACATCGTTTATTGGGAACCACCACCATCAAGGCGTTTTAACACTAATTGTCTTCTTTTGACCTGTACTATCGCCCATTAAAATAAATATAACGAAACGCCCTGATAATTGTATAGATAAAAATCCATATGTTGCATTCGATTTATTTGAGACGACATACTATTTGGCTATGTGTATTCTAATAGCTTCAATGATACAATATTTTTAGTAAACGCGATGTTGAAGACCTCTCCAGCCTATGGGATGCATTTAAGAGAAATATATAGATCAAATTTTATTTTGAAAATTTAAAGGAGCAAAGACAGGGAAATTGTGGGTCAACAAAGTATACTTACAGTTTGCTTAAAAACAAATTTGTGATCTTTTCGTAGATACAACGAAGAACAAAAACTGTGCAACAAACGTGCAAATTTAGAGGCCTAAAATTGAAAAGAAAAAATATTAAAATATGGTTGTTTGTTTCTAGTGCTAAAATTTTACTCAGTAGAAAGTCTTACCTCATTGGTTGCACTTGTACAAACTGAGGCCATGGATATGACATAAATATTGTAATTAAGAACCCAAAGGAATGTATAAATTAGGTTAAGAATGCCAGAATCACCTTTATACACTAAACTGTAGATGATTTTATAGCAATAAAATATATTATGTATACCACATGCAATTGCAAGGAACAAAAACGTAAAGAAAATATGTTCAAAAGTAATATTTATTTGTTTACAAATATCTATGATATTCTCATGTATTCGCACAATTGTCTTGATTGTTTTAATTACGTCAGAATAAACTTCATTAATATATCTGTTTCTAAAATTTGCTTCTATGTTTGATATGAAAGTATTTAATAGTTTTAAACGTTCTTTTATTATCCAGATTTGTAAAATTGTATAAAGAATAATTCCAAATATAATAAAGTGATGTAAATATCCAATAATAATCAAAAGTAGAAAATACTTTTTGAAAAGAATTTTTAGAGCCAAATTTGATGAAATACATATCGTCGTAAACACAAAACTGCAAAACATGCATATTATAATAAATCCATATGAACTATTGTAATCTATTATTATACCCAAATCTTTCATATTTTTATCCACTTCAGATATTCTTTTAAAAATGTTGACGCACCTTCTTTGACGCAAAGTGGTACAGATCATTGACAAAAGCATGTGCGTGGCCATGATAAAATAGAAAATCTTTGTAATGCCAATACTGCGATAAGTGTTCTCTGATGGTTCAAAACTCTCTGTATTTATAAAAATACGCAAACAAAGACATGAAATCATGATAATCTTAATTATATTAAGTACAGATCCGAAAAAACTAACAGAAAAACACGTTTTTCCATTTTCATCTTTTGAATAAATATAAGGAGCTGTACCACATATGTGACACAAAAAATAAGCAGGTGCAACCGCCCTATATAAATCGGTGACGGCTTTAAACAAATTCATTTTTATGGTGCACGTTTAACGAACGAATAATAAATGAATCATCAAAAATACTATACAAATAGAGTTATTAGTTAAGTAAATTGGAAGAAGGGGAAACACGTAATTTGAACAAAGTATATTCTCATAATTAATATACAGGGTGTATCACAGAAAACCGAACATAGGGAAAAGTACACAGTACAAATTAGTTAAGATCAGAGATTGCTTTGCCCTCTATTCAGAGGTCGTTACCATGGTTACCATGGTGTACGTATACAGTAACAAATGCATATTGCTGTTCATTTGACAAAATCTGGATGAACTCGTGGTGTGAATATAACATGGTGTGCTACCTAGGGTACCAGTTTTCGACTGCTTTGCGCAGTGACGTCACGTAGAGAACAAATTTAAACTTAGTTGGCGGGTAAATGTCAAACAATTCATTATTAATTTCATTTAAACGTATTTTGCGAGTATTTTTGTTAAACTAACATTGATATTGGAAAATGCCTGCCTGTGCGGTATACGGGTGCACCAATTATTTGCGAAAAACTAAGGGCACTAATATAAAATATTACAGTTTTCCTAAAAATGAGGATTTATTAAAGATATGGGTCCACGCTTGCCATCGTTTAGATAAGTTCAACATTCAGCAAGGTAATAAAATATCTAAAAACAAAATAAAATATAGTTACTTCTTACCACAACAGTTTTATTGATGGATGTACATTTCGAAAGCTAAGCTTTCATCTTCAGCGAACACTACATGGTTGTGGTAAGAAGTAACTATATTTTATTTTGTTTTTATTCTAACCATAGTGCTCATATATTATATTTCTAATAAAATATCTAATTATTAAATATCATTTTCACTGGATAGTTGTACCAATGTACCCTATATAATATGTAAATATTTTTACAGCACAAATTTGCTCCAAGCACTTTACCGAACTTTGTTTTCATAGAAGTTTACAACACAAAATGTTGAACTATATGCCGAAAAATTATCGAAATTTAAAAATGGATGCTGTTCCAATAGAATTCTTACCGCATACGTCCCCCAATAACAACAAGGAAAATGAGAGACAAAAACGAGGCCATTGTAGAAATGAAAAGAAAAATCATGTACCCTATTTGAAATCTTCTCAACGAAACCTTTCTTTTGATACCCATATCGACGTATTTAGAAGGAAAATTACTTTTGCATTCTGACAAAATGGCGTTTGGAGTCCGCCATATTGAATTTTCCGTGATATCATATACCCAGTGTCACTCTTGAGACTACGACGAATCTACGGACACCTCATTTTTCAAAATCCGTCAAACCGTTTAGGCTACAGAGCGTGCCAAAGAAATTTACGTACATACTACATACACTCGAATAATATTACCCTCCTTCTGGGGCAGGCGGGTAAAAACATAATTTAGTTTTATGTTTAAGCTATTTTCTATATTTTCTTACAATATTATAAACAGTAATAATAGTATAATTGTAATGTATGTATATTATATTCCTGCAATAATGTAGAATTTGTTTGCGTTTAAATACCTATTTTTAATAAACAGTTTTTTATTATTTCCTGTTTTAATTATGGATTATAATATAATAAGCCTTTAAAAACAATAAATTAACAAATTTTGTCGAAATTCCCATTATTTTTCCCCAAAAAACGCCAAAAACAACAAAATCACTAGGTACTGGACTCACGCTTGTTCTCTACGTGACGTCACACGGCAAGAGCGAGACTGACCTATCTCTCTCACTCGCTGCGCAAGAGCACACCATGTTATATTCACACCACGGATGAACTTAAAGACAAAATCGTCGAAGTATGTTTCAATATGACTCCTGTAATGTTAGATAAAGTGAGACAAAGTTTTTGTAACCGATTAAGCCACTGCTTAATTCAAAATGGAGGTTTATTTGAACATTTGCTTTAATTTTTTATTTTAACTGTTTGTTTTGTTTAATTATTAGTTAAAAAAATATTTTCTTAATAAAAAATTGTTTCATTAATAAAAATAAATTCATTTAATATTGAAGAATTTATTTTAACTGGTTTTTCTAA
The DNA here is from genome assembly GCA_039654895.1 of Mongoloraphidia duomilia. Taxonomy (NCBI): domain Eukaryota; kingdom Metazoa; phylum Arthropoda; class Insecta; order Raphidioptera; family Raphidiidae; genus Mongoloraphidia; species Mongoloraphidia duomilia. Next base: position 37,969,903 of record CM077520.1, on the reverse strand, counting down.
TTATTCATTATTAGCTATTATTGTTATTAAATAATGGTTAGTCAGCGTTACCATGGTACCCATTCTCATATGTGGCCAAAGTAATCGTTGATCCTAACTAATTTGCACAATGGCGTTTTCCCTATGTTCGGTTTTCTGTGACACACCCTGTATGTAGTTGTAAGTTATTGAAAAAAAGTTACTTTACATTAATTATAATTTTTCTAATAGGTTCCTAAACGCCACCACAAAACAAAACAGGGTAGGATATTTCTTATTTCTGATATTGAAGGAAAAGGTCAAGTAAATGATTCTCGAAAATTTTGTTGTTTTGGCTTAAGAGTTTCTGACAATTTTTTCTCAATAAAACCTTGTTGCGACTTAAAATGCAGTTTTTTGAAACAATATTGTTGTAATGCTTTCATATTCTTAAGAAGAGCGATAGTATACACTAAAATGTATAACAAAACTCCTGTCTGGTGTTTGTGTACACCAATATCTAAATTATTCGTTACTTTGTGTGTAATTATTGAAAGTTTTTACATTTACGTTGTAAAATATACAATTTATAGGAAACCTAGACTGAATTAGCTAATTTCAGAATTTTTTTCTGTCAATTTTTTAGTTTGTTTGCTCCGGGTTACCTCAAAATTGCTGAAACGATTTTGATCGGAGTTTCATTTCAGCGTCGTTTTACTAAAAAGTGCTGATCAGTATAAACATTAAAGATTTGAAATTATGTTCCTTTTTTATTCGAAAATTGCTTTGTTTTTAAAGAAAGATAAATTACAGAAACTAAATCCGACTTTACACTATGAATTATACAAGCGACTAGACCCTGCAGTCAGGTTCCATTCTAATTGGTCGAATACCCGAATTTGATGCCGTTTGACACACGCACACACACTTAAACGAACGTAACAACTAACTAGTGAACTCTGTATACTAATATGGATAGTTGATAGCGATTAAAAAATGGGTTTTGTATGTGGAGAATGTTTAAACACATATTCTTCAAGACAGGCATTAATATGTTAACAAAATTAGAATGAAAACCCTGCCGACAATATAGTGTATTTGCTAATACTATTGTGGCTTTATTATGTGAACTTAAGTTTGTTTTTGAACAAAATATAAAATTTAACCCCTTAGTACATCCCTTAAAATAATATTTTTTTTCTTAATTTCAATATTTTTATCAATGCAACCTCGGTACCAAATTAAATACACCCTTCAGTAAGTAAAGCACTATCCGCAAACTAGTGTTTTCATAAAATTTGTAAGTCCGGTCCTACTGGGCCGATTTTATTAAAGTTTTAGCAGCACATTTTAATCGTTAATAAAGGGTTAAATTTCAATTTTGAAACGATTCTGAGAATTTTTTCGGCATTTTTGGGCCCAAAAACATTTTTCAACCCCTAAAAACCGCCCTTAAAATGGTCCGATTGGGCCATTTTAAATAGGCTTCGTGCGGTAATGGATTTCAACGTGCCTACCAAATTTCGTCAAAATCAATTAACTCTTTCGAAAGTTATTGCACGCACACATATATATATATATTTGTATATATATATATAAATATATATATACATATATAAATAGACATTTCCAAAAATGGTGCCAAAGTGTTCAGGAGGCTATGAAACGTCAAGAAATTTTGGTCCGACCCCTAGGTCCCGCCATCCGACCGACGCCAATAGTGTATGTGCCATATGGCAAATACACTAAAAATATGTACATATATATACAAACATTTCCAAAAATGGTGCCAAATTGTTCAGGAGGGTATGAAACGTCGAGAAATTTTGGTCCGACCCCTAGGTCCCGCTATCCGACCGACGCCAATAGTGTATGTGCCATATGGGCAAATACACTAAAAAGTGTGAACGTAACCCAAGCAACACAAGTCAGTGAAGATGCCTCGTATAATTTCATTCGTTTTTCGCTACACATTTACGAGTCACTGCTATGCGCCATTCAGTCGGTACGGTCCAACACCCGCCGCTTTGACACAGTAAACTTAACTCTTCTCTCTCTTTCTTGCTTTATCTTCTTCTCTCTCTACCTACCTGTTTTATGACTCTTCTCAACCGGTATAAACCATTGACGTATTATTATATTCAAATCAACTTTATAACATTTTATATTGTTTTACAAGACATGTTAAAATTGAAAGTGAACGAGATTTTTTATTAGCTTAATATAATTTTTCTTCATATAGGACATAGATACGTCCATTTTTCACATTATTTGCTAATGTCGCAGTTGGGTAAAAATAAAATACATTCACTGGTTCTGTTAGCAATCACATTTGCTACGTCATATTATGCTTCATTAATTAACAAAACTGCGCTGTAAAAAGTATAAAACACTTACTTTAAAAGTTGCGAGGTCATCAACCACACAAGTGAGCACTGCCTCCCTTCCGACTGGAATTGTGACGTTGGTAATTGGCTCACCAAATTTGGGAATTTCTGAAAATAATAAAAAATATATAAATAACAGAAACACATTTTATCTCGTTATAAAATGCAAATAGAAATATTCTAAATTCGAATACAGGTAAAATCTCTGCAAACTCATTGCGTTTTTATGTACGTTTTAAACCAATTAAATACTATATTTTGCACAGCATAACATTATTTTCATTGCTTTAAAAATCAAGCAGGAAGATAATCGTGAATAAAATATATGTTTAACAGCTGTGTTTGGCTGTGTTTAAACGTATTATCTAATACTTTTGAATACAAAGTTTATCTCTTTATCTATATATTCTATAGAGAATAATTATCATCTCGTTAACTGAAACTATAATTTCATGAAAAAGTATTGTTACAAAACTGTATGGTAATTTCTGTAAAAATCTTTTTTTTTTCAAATACAGGACAACGGTAGGTACATTAACGAACTAACACAAATCTTCACAATTATTGTTATCAATTTGTTCATTTATATTCATTGTTATTTATAACTGTTATTTGTTACTGCTATTTATAACTGTTATTTGTCACTGTTATTTATAAGTGTTATTGTTCACTGTTATTGATCACTTTTATTTATCACTGTTCGTCCGAACTACTTTAATTGTCTACGTTCCAAAGACAATCACTATAATATGTTCAATATTTATTTCTTTATTACTCTTCGCTGATCTACTCTCTCCAACGGTCCAGAGACAACTGATTCCAATAATCGTATCATCTATTATACTTATAGACTTCTAAACGCACCTCTAAGATCAAGAGTGGCGTAGAAACGGAAACCTGACCCTTTCTTCTTTATTGAAACATTAGAATTTTCTATTGATCCGAAATTCTTGGTGTTTTCAAACGGCGCGCTTCGATCCGTTACAATATTCTGAAAATTGGCAACTCTTTTGCTATTATATTGTATAGGCTACATAATTTTAAATAAATAAATACAAAAAAAAATTTTAAATTATGTAAAATTTAAATTAATGATTTTTGAATATAAATTTTATTGAAATAAACCAAACTGTTGAGAATCATCATTTTTATTTTATTTTCTAATGTCATAGCAAAATTATTTTTCATATAACTTTTGATGTTATAAATCAAACATTTATGGATGTATGAAAGAAATATGAATACTTTGGATGTATAGGTAACTATTATAGTTGATAAGGATCTGTTTTAATTAAAAACAGAAAACTGTGGTGATCCTGATGATATTGAGATAAACGATTCGATGTATGGCTTAAGGATCCAATTTAGATGCAAATATATTATTCATTAAGTTTCTAGCTTCAAACATCAATACATCAAAATAATAGTTAATTTCTGACAAATTTATTTTATATAAAAAAAAAATAATAACACAAAAGTTTCTTTTCTTGGATAACATCAATACTTCTTAGTGTTATTTTTTATAAAAAAAAATTATAAAATCATAATCACTCTTTATAAATCAATGTTAATATGTTTTTTTTAATTAATAATGACAATTTTCATGTTCTCTGTTGACGGCATTTGGTGAGTTAATATTTTACAATTTTATTTATATTTTTTTGTATATTTTTTTTTCAAATTAATTTTGAAATTTTACAATTAACAGAGCTCTGAAGATGTAATTATACCGTGCGAGTTTTTTCAAAGCGTACATAGACTGTTTCACAATTTAAAATCGTGGTATAGACATTATTGGTATCTATCTGGTTTGCCTGGAAACTGCACACTAAATAACGCAGAGACTTGCCGACAACTAGTTCCCCCAGAATACAAATTATTGTACATAAGAACCTTTTCTTCCACTGTGTACATTTTTTTTATAGAAAAAATATTAAATAAATCTCTGAACTTATAAAATTTATTATCACAACTCAATAATAATAAATTGTAAATAAAAACATTCGTTTCCATAGTTTCTAACAATATCTATACCACGAATTCAAATTGGGAAACAACCTATGTACGTTTTGAAAAAACTCGCACGGTATATTACGAAATGTTAGCTAATAAATGCATTAAAAACAAGTATTTGCATTTAAATTGGATCCTTAAGCCATTCATCGAATCTTTTATCTCTATAACTATTATGTCCTTAATAAGACTTAATACTTACTATAGTTTTAGCGTAGTAAAAATGTATAAATATATGCCGAAATATGAATCGTTTTAATATATTATACTCCATATATTTTACATCGGCATATAAGAATATCGTTGTTGTTAAACCGAAATCTGCCATTGGAAAAATGCCTAATTTTACAGGAGAAGAAGAAATCATTTCAATTGAACCTAATATATTTAAATACTTTGAAACGATGATGTACAACAGTTATGACGTTTTGGTTTTGATTCAGCCATAGATAAGATAAAAAAATATGTTAATTGGATATCAATCTCAAAAGCTGTCAAAATACCTTATAGCTGTTTTTGACTTGACAACGACGATATTGACGATCGCTATATAAAAAAGAGACGTTTAATGTTAAGAGCCGCATTATGTCTTTCTGTCATAAATGGAAGGTTTGTATTTTATATGAAAAGCCATCCCATTCAAACAATCAATATATACGGCAGGCAAGTTGATTGTTATGGATAGTTGATGGTGATATAAGCTCATCTGTCAGAGCACATGTAACATCATTTAAGGTTCTTGACGTTGATTTAAAAGAGGCGCTGCGGTTAGATGAAGGTAACGTCGTCTCATTCCCAGTTACATTCCCGATCCCTGTCCCTATTCCAACAACGTGAATGAAGCGGGTACACATATAATTGAATATCATGACATTTGAACCTGCTATAATATAATGCTTGTTCACTGTCTTGTTATATAAATGTAACTTCCATTCACAATAAACAGAGGAGTGTTAGGATACGTTTTAAATTATGTCTTTTATGATTTTCACGTACAGTAACTATGGAAGGGTTTAAAGATAATTAAAAGAATCTCCTCTTAAGCGGCTTTATACGTGATTTTTGAATCAAGCTCACATCCGACCGGGTCAATTCTGACCACCTTGACTTTTGGGTCAGTTCCGACATGTCTAGCGTTTGAAACGAGGTTTGAAATTTTTAACTGGGATGATTCCGACTACACGCTTTAATCCTTTAATATCGGAAAATAATTACTTTAAAATTTAGTGTTATTTATCTACTAATTAAATTTAAACTTTCAGGGAAAATGAATAATAAAAGTCTATATAATATAAGACCAGTGAATAAATAGAACATTATCAGAATATGAGAGAAATGGTGACATGCGTTTAAATGTAGTTTCCCTATATTTCAAAAAACGGAATAAAAAACGAAGAAATGTAGATAGCGTATGACAAAAAATTATAACCCATAAAAATCTAAAATGAAAAATAGTATTATAATCTTCAACTAATTTGCTGCTCTAATTTTGTGTAGGTTTTCCTTTTTCGTTTTCCTTCTACGTTTAAAGTTGTTTGTACTTATTCAAAATGCCAGCAGATAAATATTACTAAATTTTAAAGTAATTATTTTCCAGGATAAACGGATAAAAGCGTGTGGCTGGAATTGGCCCAGTTATAAATTTAAAAAGACAGGCGTAGTTGGAACTGACCCAAAAGCAGGACCGGATTAACCATGTCGGGGCCCCTAGGCAATGCAATTCTCGGGGCCCCTTTTCAGCCGTTTGAAGATGAACAGCTTTTTTCAAGTTGATGAAGGTAGCGTATTGTATGATTCATACAATACGCTACGTAACGCATCCATATTATTAGTTCTAGTACTCGATACTAGATGGTTCTGTTCTGTAAGTATGAAGTATTTCATAAACTGACAGCATGCGTCGAAAAAAACAATAATACCTATTGTCATTGAGGATACAAATTTTCCAATTAAATTTTCACTCTATGAAACATTTTTAATTGCTTTTGTGCGCGCGCAGGGCCCCTAGTCGATGCGGGGCCCCTAGGTAGTTGCCTACTCTGCCTAATGGTTATTCCGGCCCTGCCCAAAAGTCAAGGTGGTCAGAACTGACCAGGTCGGATTTGACCCTATTTTAAGAGCGATAATGGGGGGAGTGAAAATACAGAGGTAAATGAAAATCAGAAGAGGGTCTCGAGAGGGTCTAGCGCGTTCGGAAGCCGGTTCTGTAGAGCCATTGACGTTAGACATTCGGTTCGGTCTTACGTGTGTTTAATGTAGCAGGAGTGACATTATTAGTACTGTCTGTAAATCATTCTCCTAATGCCATCAACTAAATGTCATATACTTATAAACCTCCCGCACATATAGCTGTGCTACCCGTACCGCGTTATATATACACGATAAAAACATACCTTTATAACACATGTTCTCCTTCTTTCTCGTTTTGTACCTCTCTCTCTTTCTGTCCACGTCACTACCCTATATTATTTTAAGGGAATTACGCACAAATGATATTAAAAGTTTTACGTATTTTCCCGTTTGTTTTGAAACTCTTAAGTTTTTAAGGTTTACAACTGCTCTGGTCATTTGAATTAAGTGCTATTTATATAAGCAATAATTTGAGTGTAAAATTTTCGGTTACTGAAAATAATATTTATGTTAACTACCAAATTATAAGTTAGGATTATTAATTTAATTCAGTTCGGATTCCACTGGATACTGAAGGATTTAGTTTCAACTAGAATAACTAAAATATTATACTGTAAACAAGAATTTTAAATGTTCGCAGACGTGTAAAATTGACAATATTTAAAAATATATATTATATTGGAATCTTACCTTAAAATATTATTTAACATATATAAAATTTCCGCTATACATAATGCATGAAGAAATGACATTCTAGTTTATTGCTTTTCATCTTTATGTGAATTTTTATTTCACTTGTAATCAGTAATGCCGTTGATATAAAAAAGAAATCGCTTATTATCAGTATTTATTTTTACAATTTTCAAAAATAGATGCTGTTATATAATTGTGTCCAGTATGAGCGATGAAAATTACTCGAGTTACATAGTATTTAAATAAGTTACTAAATTTCGTTGCAATGAATAAGAATATAGATATTTACAGATAGACAAAGTTCTAATTTTCTTCTTGATAGTAAAAATTAGTGGAAGGCTGTTTTTACTCAATTGACAAGGGTCTTTTGGAGTACCTAATTTAAAAGGATTTTACTATTTCTACTATTTAATTATTTCATTATTATGTAATCATTGTTAACCTATATTTAACTCTATTATACCTACTATGGTTGTAAATAATAATTGTATTGTATTGTATTGTATTGTATTGTATTGTATTGTATTGTATTGTTTGTATCGCATTGCATTCTATTGTATAAAGATTTTTCAAGTTTCCTTACGACTAGACAATTAAAGATCTATTTTCCAAAATATACGATTTCATATTTAAATCTTACATTTAATGAAGATTAGATTATTAAAAAAGATTAAAATTTAGAAAAAAAATGCAGGAAGTATAATAATATTCGCTGATTTTGGGAACTTCGTGTGTTGATAAGATAGTAAATTGCATAACAAAGGACGAAACACAGCGTTTGTAACTAGTGTAAAGTTTGCAATTCACACGCGTTGCAAACTAAAAATTTTCATCCCTAGGGTTGAAACTATCAGTTTCAACCCGCTAAGCAGGTATCGAAAAACGAATTTTCAATAGCGCCGTTGTGAAAAGTAATGTTTATATGTTTTAAAAATGTTACATTTTAGTATGCTAAACTCACGCTTTATTTTATTAAAATCTTTGTTGACATAAAACATAATTAATTTTGCCAACCGCGCGTCACACCATATAACACCGTATTAATATATCCAATTAGCTTGTTTTTTATGACGCAGCATAATAATAAAAATAATTATTTAAAAAATACTTCGGAATTTAATATAATATCTTATGTCAAGGAAATTACTGGTAAAATAACAAAAGATAATCACCACGCTTAGGCAGTCGTTTTTTAGAAATCAATGGTAAATTTACAAAATGTCATTTTAACACTGGTTTTAAAGGATCTAAGTTTATAAGTATCCTGAAAAAATGGAAATACAATAAATGTTGCATTTTTGAATATATATAAATCTGATATTCACTCCACATTAGATTATAAATTTACAAAAGTGGGTGATAATATTTTTCTATACACCAACACATAATGGTTACAAAATTAGTCCTTTCTACGGAATCTACACTTAAATGTAAAACTACAGATTTTTCAAAAAGGACAACCAAAATTGAAAATATTATGATATGATCATGTACAGAAACACATTTTTAAATGAATCTCATAAAATTTAGAGCCATTTAAAAGTAAGATTTTAGTTAAACTTATTGACTGAGAAGGTAAAAAAAGATGTACACCATTAATTAATACGTTGAAATATTTTCTACAATTTTGTCGTTTAATTTATATTGGATGTTTCATTGTTTCATTAGAAAAATCATAAATATAGTTTTGCCGCTTTGTGTTATGAACATCATTTTATATACCGAGAATAACTAATATTATTAGGTCGGCTCTAAAAGAGAAATTTCAAATATTGAGAACAAAAATATTAATAACAAATCTGACAAACTTATACCAACAGTGTTCATAATTTTTGCAGTTTCGTATAGAATAATACAAATTAATTTTCCAACATATCGTTTTCTATAATAAATTAATAACACAGTTATGGTTTTACATTCTCTACGAAAGTTTTTTTTAGTACTTAATAAGAAAGTTTCTGGAATTTCATGTTAGCGTGATTTAGATTTATTTATTATACATAGCTGCTTTATGTTTCTACTTTATTTGTTGATTTAAAGTATATTAGATTTATATTGCTTACAAATTATACAGAGTGAAGTTTCTTAAAAAACTAGGGTGCGGTTTTATGAAACCACGAATCAAGCGAAACTTTATTTATTTAATAAATGAGTAATAAAAATCTCCGAAAGTATATAATTTTGTTTACTTACGTGGTTTTGGTATATGGTAATTTGAACCTTGATCACTATGAAAACGAACATAAAATAATAATTACAAAAAACATAACTGAAATCAAAATATGCAAAGTTGTGTCTATTATAAATGTATACCTATATTTTTAAGTACATATATTTTAGGAAATAATTGATTGACAAAGGTAATTGGTTTTATAAAATGTCAGTTGAGGACTATTCTGTCAGTGAAGATCACAACAGCTTATATACACATAATATGTCAGATATAAAGCGAAGTAAACTACATATTATGGGTATTATTATGGCCCATATATTTTATGGCCATCTATACGACTATATCGTGCATTTATGAAAACAGCACATGCAGTCAAATAAAAATTATTGTTTCTTACTTCCTACATATCGAATGATTATATATTAAGACCATGTCCTACAATCATTAAAGAGAAATATGTCATATTAAGAACGCATTTGTTTTTTCAAATGTTCATTGAACTTATTTAAATAACTGGGTCAAGCACCCGTTTTTCCACCATCTTGACTAATTTTCCACCATATAAATTATTATTATTCTTAAGGCTTCCAAATGCCAAGGTCATCTAGGTGAAGTACCCATCTTCCCACCACCTATACCTTTTTTCCACTATATAAACTGTTATTATAATATTTGAAAGCTTTTAAATGCCAAGGTTATCTTGGTGAATTATCCGTCTTCCCACCATCTATATCCGCTTTTCCGCGATATAAACTGTTACTATAATATATTAAGGCCTCCAAATGCCAAGGTTATCACGGTGAAACACCAATCATCCACCATATAAACTGTTATTATTTTGCAAGGCCTCTAACTGCCAAGAGTATTTGAGTTTAGCATCTGTCTTCCCACTATCTTTACCTGGTTTTCCACCCTATAGACTGCTTTGTTTAAAGAGTCTAACTGCCAGGTTATATGGGTGAAGCACTCGTCTTCCCACCATCTTTATCCGCTTTTCCACCATATAGACTGTTTTTAATTTTAAAGGCTTACAACTGCCAAGATATCAGGGTTTAGAACCCGTCTTACCACCACCTATACCCGCTTTTCCACGATATAAACTGTTATTATATTTTAAGGTCTCCAAATGCCAAGGTTATCTGAGTGAAACACCCGTCTTCCCACCATCTTGACCCGCTTATCCACCATATAAACTGTGAATATTTTATAAGGCCTCTAACTGCTAAAGTAATCTGGGTTTAGCACCCGTCTCTCACACCATTTATATCCGCTTTTCCACTATACAAATCTGTTATTTTTTAAGGTCGCCAACTACCAAGGTGATCTGAGGTTAGAAAAAATTTGATATTTTTAACGTACCTATGTATTTAAATTTTTTACATTTTTCACTAACTGCTGACTTAATTCGCGCAACCCGTTGATTGAATTAAAAAAAATTGTTATAAGAGACCATCAGTCATTATATCTAGCTAAATTAATTAGTAGACTTGAAATTATAATATAAAAGAATTTTAAACGATGTCATGTTCTTTATTTGTTTGCTATAATACTTATACAGGGTGCTGAATCGTTTTGCGGGTAATAGGGATTTAACCCGTAAAATCAAACTTTTGCAATTTCCTGCTTCCCTAATTATTTTAGGAAAAATATCTTCGAATAAAAGTTTTAGAACATAAAAATCTGCATCTAAATCATTAAACAAAATTAATTTTGCATGCTTTGTGACGGCAGAAATTTGATATGAAAATATCAAAATTACCTCAAAAACAGATAGCGATAGCCATGGAACTTGAACAAAATGATTAGAAATTATTCTGACAGCTAAAACGTCATCATTTTGTTCAAGTTCCATGGCTATCGCTATCTGTTTTTGAGGTAATTTTGACATGTTCATATCAAATTTCTGCCGTTACAAAGCATGCACAATTAATTTCGTTTAATGATTTAGATGCAGAATTTTATGTTCTAAAACTTTTATTCGAAGATATTTTTCTTAAAATAATTAGGGAAGCAGGAAATCACAAAAGTTTGATTTTACGGGTTAAATCCCTATTACCCGCAAAACTATTCAGCACCCTGTATAATAATTAGTTTAATACCAGATCAACAGTGAATGAAAGTGACATGCTTGCTACGTAACATTACACGTCACCGGTCAAACAGATTCCTTTGATCCATTTGAGCGCTGTCTGATGCCTGTGTACGATCAGTACAAATCTGATATCGTTCTAACGTATAAGCGAGCGCCAATTTATTATTAACGCTGGTTCACAATAAGCTATGCTCACAATATAAGTTACTTAATGCAGTTTTATAATTAATTCACGGAGCTTTCTGGTGTATCTGCCTTTACATAGCGTTTAAAATAAACTATTGACCTACTGGTCAGACCTAGCTACTAGTGGGAACATAAAATCGCGACGTTTCACATTATTTTGAATAATTTTGCACGTAATATATTATAATGCTAAATTTTATGTATTAGTGCCTTTTTTATTATTGTTTAGCAATAGCTGGTGAAATTCGACTTACGTAACGAGTACTATCACTTATATCGTCAGATTTTTCTCAACGAAACAGTAAACGTATAAAGTTCGAAATATCTAACAAATGGGGTCAAATGGTGTCCCAGAAGTTTTCACTTCAAAAACAAGAACTCGGGAGCTGTCAATTTTTGATTTAAGTGTAGTCAGTGAGCAGGGAGTGAGTGAGTTTTACTTCTATCGTGTGATCTTAAGTACATGCATTCTATATTATTTTTTTTGAGTGAATATGGCTTAGTATATTAATCAATCACATATTTAATATTATGTGTCAAGAATTCAATCTTCAACTTCAGCGACATTTTCTTCAGTTGCTGTTAGAATATTTTTGTCCCATAAAATAATAATTAACCATTGACAATTAAACACTGAAGTAAATATTTCAATTTCTCTAACTTTAAATGTCGACTTTGGCTGGTTAGTTTTTTCATGCATTATACTCCATTTTCGAAAATGGAAAATGCATTAAATTTATTAATCACTGTTAACAACTATCATTATATTGCATTGTATAAATATATAATTTATCATTTATTCCAGCGGTTGCCAACCTTTTTAGTTGTGTGAATTACCAATTTTGTAGAAAAAAATTTGAGGCCCACTAACTAAATTTACAAGTAAAACTCCTGAACAACAAATCATTCGAATAATTCGATTATTGCTAACAATCGAGCGACTCGCATCTCTACCCTTGAAGCTACGATAATATTTATCTTGACTTACACTTTCGACTAGCGTCCACGGCCCAGTACCACGCTGCCCGCGGCCTATGGGTTGGGAACTGCTGATTTATTCAGTTGGTAAGTTTCAATTTCTATCAGTACTTGAAACTTTTGTTTTAAAACTTCGTCGACGATGGAATAAAAAATGTACGTACTTATATGTTCAAATGTGTCTGTTTCTTTATAAAACCGTCGTAAGTATATAAAAATAATCAGTCTGGATATCTGACACGCTCTATTAGTCGTTAAAATTGGTGTCAGTGTTTAAAAGATCGATCGCTGACAGTTTCACTTCTGATAAAATGTTATTTCTATTTGAAATATTTTATTTTTGTATTTAAGATATAAAACATTAATCGTTGCGAATATAACATGACTTTAGTTTAAGTTGATTGGAGAATAATTAATGGAATTTGTTAAATGGTTATATAAACATTTAAAAAATAGTAATGTCGATTTCTATTTTTTTAAGGTGTTTTTATAAACAATTCACAGACAACGTTTTAAACCATTCTGGTTATGAAAATGAGAAGTTTAATTTCAAAAATATTTAGCATGAAAATTGTGTTAACTGTAAAAAATTTACAAAGCGATTTCCAAATGAAATAAATAAAGCGTTTCTTTAATTACTGACAGACAGCTGGAGTGAGCGAAGTGAATGTATGCCTAAACAGTATATTAATTATAAAATGAATTAACCATAACATTTGGTTTTCAGTTCCGAAGTTCTATTATTCTTATTCCATTTATTTATGCTACATTCATTTTTTAAAATAAAGACCAAAAGCATCGAAGCTTAATATTTTAATAGTAGGTATGGGACGAAACAACAGTTATAGTTATTTTACAACTGTAACTGGAAAAGAATAAGTTCTAAAAATAACATTTTTTAGAATAATAATAATAATATGATGGTCAGTAATAACTGTTCTTAAAGAACGTTTCTTAACGAACAGGTTAATGTCAAAATGAGTTATCGATCGAAGAGTAGCTTTCTGTCCAGTTATGATGATGATGATAAATAAGAGAAGTCAGTGATAAAAATTGCTAAAATACTTTTTCTGCTCCTTTTTAAGACATTACAATAAAATATTTTATATTATTTTACAAAAAAATACTAGGTATTTTATTTCATAACAGTTCGTACTTAAAACAGATTCGTTTTAATGAACTCGTTATTGGAAAATAATTGTTTTGTCCATCATTAGTTGATTTACAAAATGATTTCATGCATATATTTCATTTTTAATATATTCGTTTTTTTAACAACGAACTGAAATATGTACAAGAGTGATTACTAAAAATCCTTGCTTGGGCGGAGCTGCAGATACATATCTACAAAAATAGCTCAAACGAAAAACCCTTTTGAACTTTCATATCATAAAATCAATTCTTATATCCCTTACAATTATTTTTAAGAATTTTTAATATATTATGTTCTTGTATTATAGATTTAATATATTTACAAAATTTAATTTAACATTTTTAAAAATTATCATCAATCAAAAGTGATTTTTAAAAATCAAGAGCGCGTATGAATTTTATTGATGCGTATATTATACAATAGGCACAGAGATAGATCTAAGTAGACTGTACAACAGACATGAATGTAATTAATTGTTAAGTATAAAGAGAGCGAATATAGGTGCGTGAGGCGCTGGCAGGCAGGCAGATTGCGGACGTTCAGGGGACTGACTAGAGATAATAATAACAGAGGAGTACACGTCATAATTATTGCACTAACAGAATTCTTACTTTCTGCACAATAAAATCAATATTCCATTCTGGGAAATCAATATTTTAAATAATTCGTCGCAATTAATTTAAGGGCCGCCATACACGAGCAGTTTGAAGTAGTCGGAGCCAGCTGCACGAGTGCAGTCGGCTTGCGGTTAGAGTTAACTGCAAGCTGACTGCTTCCAGCAGTCGTATTGCAGTTATTCCGCAACACGGCTGCTTCAAGCTGCTGCTGCTCCAGTTGATGGTGTTCTGTGCTTCGCACATAATGGATTTTGAAAAAGAAACACACTTCTTCTGCCATTATTGCGTAAGCGGCGAGCAGTCGGAGCGGACTACTTGCAGCGGTTCGTGTACGGTGCACTGCGCAGCTTCTTGCTGCCGGCAGCACGGCGAAACTTGACTGCACGCTGACTGCATTTTTTGGCTGCGACCGCAAACGAACTGCTTGAGAGGTCAGTGTATTTGCGAACGAGAATTTCGTATTGAAACTACAGATCGCCCAATGCGACAGCTTGAAGCTGTCGGACCCAACCGCTTCAAGCTGCTCGTGTATGGCGGGCCGGCGGCCCTAATTCTCAATAAAATGATGAACACTATTTATTTATTGGATTTTGAATATTAGTGTTGTCGGCGAGACAAGTGATCGAGTAAATTGTCGCGATCTCGTCGCTTCTATTGGGACGAGAAAGATATCCTCGACAAAGTACCGAGACGTCAAAAAATTAAACAGTATTGAATTATGAGCACATGAGGTTTACATGTTGCGCTATGAATTCCTTCGAAAATTCAGAAGATGAGGGTTAAACAATGCAATAATCAATTTTTGGGTTTAAACTAAAACAGCTTGTCAAAATTGACGACCTTCAACTGTAATAGCATAATTTAGTATGATTTGTAATGATGACCTTCGAAATAATCAACTTATTATTTTCAGGGAAACAACGGTTTGAGCAACATTTTCTACAACTTTTTTCATTTCATCCATTATTTAATACAACACATATACGGTAAGAGTTTTCTCAGGCTGGCACTGATCGATACCTTAAACTGCTAGATAAAACAAATGAAGACGTATGCGTTGATGATTTTATTATTTTCAAGACAACAAAGGTGTGATCAAAATTTTCTAAAGTTTTAATTCCATTCATTAATTTTAATACTGCGTTACATAAGCGATTTTTTTCAAATTGGCACTGACCGATACTTTAATTCGGTAGACAAAACAAATGAATGTGACAACTTTATCGTTGTAATAGGATAGGACTAATAGCAGACAAAACCTTAAATATAGCGTATAAGTAATATACTACGTTTTCCACATATATGATTAACGTTAGTTGGCTTTAACAAATGAAATTTGGCAGCACTAACTGGTTAATAAATAGAAGATGTAAATCAGGAACAATTTCAGATTACGATGGCCTCCTCTACTGGTATTTACAGTAAAAGGAAGCACTAACTAAGAGCAGTGTGCAGAACGGATGGGCGGTCTTGTAAGTATGGATTGATGTATGTACACCTATTACTAACGCTCTGAAGATCATACATCTCACAACTCTAGACAGGATTATTAATATGACCTAAGCGTGATTGAGAACGTACCTACTACTATACTATACCTACCTACCTTCATGCATACATGTATGTAACTGCAATTGTTCGTATTAGAGAACCCGTAGTGATACGAAAATTGGAAGAGTTTAAGGCGTGATGTCATTTTCATAAAATAGAATTCTTTTGTTATGATAATAATATCGGAATCATAGATAAAATAAATAAAAACAAATATCGAATGTAATGAAATATTTGGATTTGGATTTGAATCGATTGTAATTCACAAGCGTATAGGGTTTGCAGTTGCCCATTCTTTTGTTGTTTTGTATTTTTATTTATTGCGTGTTTGCTAGACTATTTAAATGAAGCTACGCCCAAGTCTCTTCCAATTTTAATACAGGTTATAATGTAAAACAGGTACTCGTTGACGGGCTACTGTACCTCATGATATTTTAGTTTGATGAACTTACTGTTTTCGTAGTTCAAGGATTTCGACGTGTACAGCTTCAAAACATATTTGCACTGATGAATTTGTAAGTGTATTTTTATTACTGCATCTAATAAACATTGGAAATATACATTTTGTTAATGCCGCCCCCTATAAGGTTATTTTGTTTATTATTTCAGAAACGAGCCATAGTTTTAATTTGTCATTAGATGACTCTGTTTAATGCCTTTTGCTTTCTGTCACACGCACGTGTAAACTTTTCACAGACCCTGTAAGACTATTTAGTTTGAAATTTTTATTTTTGCATCAGCAAATTGTGAAAATGAGAATTAAATGGAAAAGAATTGTTGTGAATTTGTGTTTTCGAATATACATATTATTAATTTGATGACTAATTTAAACATTAACAATAACATCATTCAGCTAACGTAATAACAAAAAAGCTTTTTTATTTATACATGTTTGATAATTAATATGTAATATTTTAGTATCTGAAGACGCTGGAATCATCAGCAAAACGTTATACAGCGAAATAAGGTGTTTGATTTGTGTACCTATCCACTTTCCCGATAACATATTTTGCTATAAAATATAATGTTACAATAATTTGTTATTTTGAATTTCTTTATGTTTTAAGGGCAGTTAAATTTCGAACACTATTTTTCGACCCTATCACTATTATAGTTCTATTTTCCTACAAAAGTAAAATTTATTGTTAAATAATCTCAAAGCAATAATGCTGTTAATATCAATTTGTCGTTAATCGCGTCCACAGATTGACAATCGAAATTTGCGATTCCCTAGAAAATTTAAATAAGACTCACAGCAGAGTTTTTTCAGTTGAATAACAAATGGTCTCCCAGGGGCCAACGATATACTGTTGTTTTCTTTATCGATTCGACTCCATGTCTTGCATAGAGCTGCCAACACAAGACCCGCCTCTCTGACACATAACAGATTAATGAGATAACTCGATCAGATGCTCTGTGCCCGTGAAAATTAATATCAACTTTATACAGAATGATTCTTACTTAGCGACCTAGCGTGTACCCTTAAAACTATATACATTTCACTGAGTCTCTCTAGCAGAAATTTGGGGAGACGGGGAGATATCATCAAAAACATTAATATTTTTGCTTACAACACCGTATTATAATTCCATTTTGTAAAAGGTTAACACTTCCTATATAGTTTCTTTTTTCGACAATGAGTCTACAAACAACTTTTTTTATTAAATCATTGGAATGAGCTCCACTAAACTTAAATAATGCATTTAGATGTTTTTGTCTAGCACTTAAAACGGCTTCACAATAAGTTTTTGAAGTTGGTTAAATAATTTTTTTTTCAAGAGGCTGACGTCATTTTCGCCAAACATCACGGCCTACTATTACAGGCCATATATTTAATACATTACCTAGCTTTCACATTCTTGCCGTGCGAGATAAGTGTAAAAAAATTGTGTTTTAAAGACCACCAACAGCTAAGGTTATTTGGGCCTAGCACCAATTCATATTTTCAATTCATTATTTTTTTTTAATAATAAATTGAAAATCCAATTGACACTTTTACCAGCTCTCGGGCTAGAACCCAGGAACTGCGGACTTGTAATAGAGGAACCATAGCAACGCCATGTAAACAACAGCATTGCTACACGCTCGGCTATTCTCAAGCCCTGGGATCAGTGTACACTCACAGAGAACATAAGCGGCCTGGCTATATAGAGTACCTACATATTATTATATAATATTTGCAGCGAACGCGCTATTTGAATGATGTAGCAAGAATCAAAATTTAAAAATTTGTCTGTCCGTAAATATTTAACGTATTGACATGAATTAAATGCCATTGCGGTTGGGGCAATGACTTCTAATATTATTATTTAAAATTATATTTATCACCTCATTAAATCAAATTTATTAAACATTTTGAATTGATTTTTAAACTTTACAATGGATGCCGACAGTGACCGAGATTTTACCATTGTCAAAAATGTGTTGCTGTAACTGTCAAGACCTGCGGCGTAGCCGTAGGGTTCAAAGAGTATATTATTTGCATCCCCAGAAATATATCAATAGCCTTCCTATTTATTTTTCATTGATATAAAATTTAATCGTTTAACTGTGTCTGATGCTAAATGAATTAGGTTAGGGTAGTTTTAGTGTATATGGAGCATATTCGTGTACATTTTACGCCACGGACAAAAATAATATTGTGTGTTTACACTCTTGGCTAGGAATGAATATCGGGAACTTTCATTAGGTACTAAAACTTTCCAAAAATCTTTGAACTTGTTATGCAACGTTTATACACTCACATACAAAAATATTGCATATTTTTTTATGTTTATTTCTTTTGGTTTAAAACGTTATGACGTATTCCTATACAAATCTGTTGTAAGGCCGCTAATCTAAATTATTTGACCATTAGTACCCAAAGGTGGGCTAGCAGTTTAAACCCGGTCCGTGCTAGCCGCCCCTTTCTGCGAAATGTGAAGTTGTTCGTACAACTTCATATTTCGCAGAAAGGGGCGGCTGGTACGAAAATCAGCATTGCGTTCGGGTCAATCCGTCTGGAGATATTTTATTTCTGAGTTATTTTTGTCTCTGATAGTTATAAGACCATATAGAGTTTTCTCAGTGCACGCTGCCGCGCCGTGCTGCACGCCGCCGCGCCGCGCTCGCCGCGTCCCGCACGTGCTTCAGTTAGATAGAGGGCACAGATTGGCCGCCCTATGCGTGGGCCTAGTCGACCTTATGGAAAGTTTGCTACCTATACGTAAAACACCCTAGGATAAGACATTCTGCAAAAAAGTACATAAAAAAGAAATAAACAACAAAAAAAATTAGGCAATATTTTTGTCTGTGATCGACATATTTAAAACTGTGCATTGTTTCTAAAATATCGTATTTTTGAGGATTTCTGTACATTTTGTTTAAAATTTGTTTTATCAAAACCGATTCACAAAAGTCCGACTTGGTCGTTCAAGAAATTTCACTGAAAATAAACAAATGGATTAGTCGTTACAGATTAATAATTTTTTATAGCTATTAAATGAGTTTAGTACCGATTCATATTTTTAATCTCGTTTTTAATATATTTTTATTTTTAATAACAATAAAATTCAATTGATACTTTTAACGCTTCTCTGATTAGAAACCTGGAAACTGAGTGTTTGTAAATTAATTTTGAATTATTAATTATTATTGTTTTGATGTATTTTGATTACACAAGATTATTTGATAGACCCTTAGTGTTGAAGTTTTCATTAGTGTGATGTCGCAATTATAGTAATTATTATTCATAATCTAACTGCAAACCAGTAAACGTCGGTAACATATTTCAAGTAGCAATCAATAATAATATTATTGTTTGAGTTCAGAGCACGGTGTAATTGCCTAATCTTATATAATTTTCATTTCGGATAGATAAAAATTTAGTTTCGAGGTCTATTCTATACTGTGCCAAAAAGAAACAAGCCGTGAGGTGGGTCGTTTATTAGGACTAAAGTGCGACCCTTGAGGTCCACACGACGAACTTCCCAGTTTGATAAATATTTAATAATAATAATTAAATTAGATATTACACAGAAAAGTAATCATTTTAATCATTAAAACATCAATAATTAAAAAAAAAAAAACTGCTGAACCGATTTTTATAAAATTTATGTCGGATCAAAATGACGTTAACACGCCTCGATTGACACCCTTACGAAGTCGATATAATTTTTTATTCGCGAGATATTGTGAAAAATCTACTTTTTTGGAGGTTATTTGGTTAAGAAAAAAGAACGGCTGAACCGATTTTGAAAAAATTTCTTTCAGATCATATTTACGTTAATACGCGTCGATTGGCACCCTAACGTAGTCGATATCATTTTTCATTCTCGAGATTTCGTCTTTGAAAGAAATGGACACATACGTACGTACGTACGTACGTACGTACACACACACACACACACACAGACATCTTTCTAAAAGTAGTGTAAAAATAGTGTAGTGACCTTGAAACATTAAAATTTTTTTTTCTTTTTGATTTCGATTTTCGGACCCATTACAATAACTTCCAGTGGGAAGTTAATAAAATATCGTTAAGTATTACTACAAAATAAAAATTTGCAATTAAATTTATTTTTATTGGAAATTTTTATTTTGTTGTAATACAATAATATTAATTTATTTTTTTGCCATAGTATAATATTTATTTCATTTCTCAGTAATTTATTTAGGTTATTATTGAATATTGCAAATTTTTTAGGTAATCTTTGGAATAGACAGATAATAAAACATGGAATTAAAATAATTCAATTTAGTTTTTAACATACAGATTCGAATACGATAGCAGCTACATATAACTTTAATATTTTTTGAGCCAACCAAGAAGGATTCAATAAAGATTACAGTGGGGCTTTGCGTCAATTTCGTGACATTTTACCGTTACTATAAAATTAAAAATGTTTGCACAATATAAACACTAAACCATTTTTCTTAAATTCTTAATAAGTAATTAGTAACGATATCTGTGTACAATTTTAGTGTTAGAATTAGATCAGTAAGGAGACTGTAAATGTGACAACAGAAGTTTATATGACTTTTATCCAATTAATTGAAAATCGTTTTTTTGTCGGCTCTCAAGTACTTCAAGTAATTAAAAAATGAAACAGATAAAGCAAAAACCGTCCTTAATAAAATTGTTGGGAGTGTAGATTTATTCTTTTCTTTACTGGGAAGAAAATATAAATAAAAAGGTTTTCGACTGAAGTGACACTGAAAAATACTTTTTATGTTTTTTATTCACAGTTCTCATTTTTGTCTTATTCAATAAGATTTGCTGTTATTTTTAAAATTCCTGTGATATTAAAAGTAATATTTCAGTCTTCTATAATAATACCTAAATATAACTTTTATAGCGGGCTTTTCAGATCAGTTTGAACTGTAGCCTCAAACAAATTATCCATAAATACTTTTTGAAGTCAAAGTGCGATAAATTCGCTATTTAATCTTGGAATCATGTGATAATTTACCAATTATATGATTATTAGTGAGACAAATATGTACAGTGTAGGACTTACATGTATCTTCCCCGCTTAGATTAATAGCGTTTTCAGCTGGTATGTATTTTTTAACAGTAGTGACGCGTAGTTTTGCACGAGTGTAACACTAGCACCGTGTCAGTGTTGAGTATTGTATACGCTTTTCGTGTAGGTCATTACTCTATCATTACCGTTGTTATGTTGCACTTTATTAACACGACCTCCCTGCGACGGTGGTAAAAGTGTAAAACTGAAGGTTACACTAGCATCCCACTGACGCCCAGCCGAACACAATACACCGACAATACATTGTAGCATTGCGCTCTACACTGACCAGTCGAACACGTTTATACGATAGTGCGGCCTAGTGTAACAAAGTGTAGCCAACTGAAAACGCGGTAAAACAAAAACTATGTACCTAATTCTCTTGAAGAATTATGAAAATTTTGATCTGAAAGCAATGAATATCAAAAATAACTTCAAAATTTGCTGATTTCGTATTTTGTTATTGTTTTTATAATATTCAATCATACAATTAATTTATTATCTACAGTCGTACAAAATACATCGAAACGACGTGAATGTTATGACAGACATGATGACGCACTGGACACTGAATAAGTTTAAGCTAATTAATATATTTGTTAATTTTATATAGCAAATGAAAAATAAAATCAATACAATTCGTTTTTATTATTTAAAACTTGATTTCAAATTTAATCTGTCGAAAAGATATCATTAGACTATACATTTGCTTCAAAAGGGTACGCGATTACTCCAAGGTTAAAAATACATATTGTCTGTCAACAATTTACTGAATTAATATTTCAATAAACCACCCTGTATTTACATGTGGATATTCCTGTTCAGTAATAAACAACTGACAAAGGACTATATATACTATACATAATATTATTTTGTAACGTTCGAGGTAGGTTAAAGGTACCTATGTATCTTTGATCCATACATGCAATCTGAAAGTACCAATCATTAATTTTATGCCCGTTTGACGTGTTTTCAAAACGTGAAGCGTGGCCACCTGCTGTATAAATATTATCTTTATTCCTTGAACGATGAACTGATGATAGCAATAGCTGGTGGTTTCCTTTAAAATCTACTTTAATAAAAGAACGGTTAAATGTGTTGGTTTTATTCATTCATCCATATCTTGTTATGTTTATTATCAGTGAGGGTATCAATTTTTCATTGTTATAATTTCTTTACATTTTGACACTATTATGCTGTTTTATTAGTCTTTTAACCATTAAATTAGTGCACAATGCTACATTAAAGCAGTATATAATATATTAACGGAATAAAAACAAATATATAAAAATATGTATTGTAATCCAATAAAAAAAATAGTCAAGAACAAACACCATTTGTACACGAAGAGTTTCGTACTTGCAGCTATTATATATTACAAGTTTTTAATCAGCTTACCTCAGAAACTATTGGACCGATTTTTATGAAATTTGTTTGTTGTATATTATGTAATCGTAAAGACTACATATCCACCAAATTTCATATTTCTATATGTAAAATAATTTCTAAATGCGATCGGGGGACTCAATATCGTACCAAAATTAGCCACTTTGCCCCCACGTCGGTATTTTAGATAAAAAATTTAAAAAATATTCTTTCTCTACTCATTGAGTTCAATTCATGGACACACCATATCTCCAAAAAAATTGTTTTTTTTACCGCTTTTTCATATCCCAGGTTATTAAATACTGACATTTATTCATTACAATAGCAAATACTGTTAAAATAGGAAGAAGCCAAACCGTGGTTTTGTGAACTTTACAAAACCACATCCGCTAACCATTCAAATATGTAGAATATTAATAACAGACACTATCAAAACAGAAATATCTTTTCACTCTTTAACAGCCTGTGTCTGCTCAAGTAATGCATTTTATGATTATTATGAAGCTGCGACAAAATAGGGATGATAAGTGAGTAAAAATCTTATCATGCTGACCACAAAATTTCGCTGCCAAACGAAAATGTTCCCTGGCGAAGCTGTAAATAAAGATACCCGGTCCAGTTTTCCTCAATTTTTGATATTATGATACGCTGATATTGTTGACCTAAACTAAATGAAAATCGACATTATGGAAATGCGAGCATAACTTGGTGGAATCTGAAGATAATAATAATCTAGTGGAGGGAATTTTCGGGTGTGCCATCAACGAATTAATGTGACACACAGCGGTGACCGCCGGTGGCCAACGGCATGTTGTGAGGCACGCAATGCGATGTGAAAAGCCGAGGGGTTGATTCCATAAGGGATGGCAAACATTCGCTGCATCATACCAACAGTAAAGCACGAGCTATACCGTTTAAAACCCCTAATAAAAGGTGTGTGACCTGTTTGCAGGTTAAAATATATTTTATATGAAAACAGTGGCCCTCGTAAAATGTATTGCAATAACAAACTTACGAACTGATATTCTGTAAAAATTCAATGCAATATGATTTTTTTATAATTAATGTTTATTATACAGGGTGTTCCTTCATGATGGGCGAATATTTAAGGGTGTGACTCTACATGCTTTATAAACTATGGTCCCAAATGTTCCGTTACGAAAATACGAGGTGTTAAAATTTGTGAAAAAAAAGCAAATTAATTAATATTTTCGAAACCGCTTAAGATATTTCAGTGGTATTTAGTATAGGTAGATTTATTTTTCTTAAGTGAAATTTTCTAGCCGCGTTTTGTTTCGTTCGGTTACGCATGTCGATTGTCGAGGTCACGTCACGTCCAATCAAAGAATCACGTATATATCCAATACTATGAAACCACGGTGCAAGTGAAACTTTTTGCGATAACCCTAAACACTTTTGACCCGAAATAGTCGAAAGAATAAAATTTTATTCACGTGGTTTAAACTGTGCACACCCCACTTATGTCATCAAAATAGAAAAAAAGATAAATATCAAGTGAAATATGAAATAGTTAAAAACTAAAATTAATGGTGCCGTCCGAATTCAAATCAGCGACCTAGTGCGTATAAAGCAGCTGCGATACCCCTACGCAATGCATCCCGTTGTATTTACTGATATAATTATGATATACCAAATTGTCTGTTTGGGATGACGCAGTGTTTTGCACACTGTAAAAAATGGATGTAAAAATACTTTGAAAGTTAAGGTAGAATTCGCTCGATTTTGTAAGTGATTTTACATTATTATTTATTTTTACACTGAAAACTTCATAAAAACTTGGATTTTTACTGTAAAGTTAAACAAATTTGTGATTTTTACATAAAGTAAATTAAAATTACATAATTTGTGCAATATTCCAATAAAATGTGTAAAAAATACAAAATAAAATGTATAGTTACATATATAAAATGGATGAATACAAAACAAATTAATGTAAAATTAGTAACCACGTATGCGCAATGTGTTTTTATGGAATCTACGCGATGTGGCGATACCTTGTCTCTTTGTGTGCCTATTACCAGATTAATCGCTGGCTACAAATGGACCATCGATAATCTATGTAATCGGCCTTTTCATTTCTTACAGTGCAGTAGTGTTGGTATATATTATACGTGATTCTTCAATTGGACGTGACATGACGTGAAAAAACGAGACTAAAAATATACAAACGTTTTGACTCGTCAAATAATAAGTAAATCATCCTGTACATGAACCCTTCAATTATAAAACGATTCTCTATCCCTGATATGTTTGTACCGTGTCGGCGTGCCAACGTGACATTTAGAGTGCGAGATTGCGTTTTAATTTAAGCGATTAGCTCTCTCTTTCTTTCTCACTCTAACTAACACATACATACATCGTTACACGGTGCTAATTAATGTTGATTATTTTTAGTGCCTCCGAACGCCAAGAGTTACAATGATTTCTTTTACAACACAATTAGATTACATAATATATTATTATGTACGTAAGCAATAGTACAATCAGTCTTGTAATTATGTCAGATATTCTTTATAGATTACATGTCAAATTGTCAACGAGATATTAATTTGACTGCATTACTTTCAAACATTTGCTTTCTATTTAAAATTCTGGTATATTAAATAAATATATTAATATCCAAGTGTGCAAGCTTTCACGGCCGGCATTGTTCCAAGTCTTCATGGTTTCCGGGCTTGTAGGCCGTGGTCCGGTGGTATTTCTACCTGACGTTTCGTCTACAACTGCGGTAGACATTCTCAAAGGCGATGTGGCAGCGGTCGAAGTGTCCTCCTTGGCGGCTCACAGGTCAGTGTGTGAGCCGCCAAGGAGGACACTTCGACCGCTGTTACATCGCCTTTGAGAATGCCTACCGCAGTTGTAGACGAAACGTCAGGTAGAAATACCACCGGACCACGGCCTACAAGCCCGGAAACCATGAAGACTTGGAAATATATTAATATTTGAATTTTGTTTCCTTTTCAATTCGTAGTTAAAAGTATTCGATAGCAGAAGTTTCCCCTTTCACTCTTCATCTCAAATCCTTTTCCCTCGCATAAAAAACTATTCCCGCTCTCCCTACGCTATTTTTAAAGCTAAAAGGTTCGCGTAAACGTCAAATGAAGTACCAAGAATAACACTACAGATCCTCAAGGCGAATTTTTTGAAAAAAAGTTTTGGCTACGTGTGAATGATTACGTACCTAATTTACAATTTTTTTTAAAAAGTTGTAAATTTTTCCAGGAATTTTTTTTCAATTTTTTGCCTGTGGGATCTATAGTGTGATTCTCGGTCCTTCATTTGGCGTTTACCCTAACCCTTTAGCTTTAAAAATAGCGTCGGGTCGAGAGCGGGAACCGTTTTTAGGCGAGGGGAAAGGATTTGAGATGAAGAGTGCAGGCGGTAACTTCTGCTATCAAACACTTCTAAAGCTATGAGTTTATAATATTGTTGGGTTAAAAATAAGTGACCTTCGATTTGTACGTCTGCAGCGTTCGATTTTTCAGTTTTTAAAGAAACAAACAGACTTCGTCACACGGAATATTTAGTTTGTAAATTTACCACAATACGTGTGTAATTTTTGCACGTGAATGATGCTCCGTACCAATTTTTTTACTTTCTATTTAAGACTAGACTTTAAGGGTCCCAGAGTTTCATTTAGATATGACACTACGGTCGATTTAAATATTTTTTTGGTTTATGAAATGACATTAAAATTTATTCATTTAAACTTTCGTCTATGAAAGTATATTATGTTCACTTAGTTGCTGATGAAATCAAAACATATGTGACGAAACGTTCAACAAAAAATAATTTGTCTATATTTCTTAATTTATTTCTGCCCACGTTCCATGATAAACCTAACATTGTATTAAAATTTACAATCTGATACGATTCAGAAGAAAATATTTTTACACACTTCTCTACTAATATTGTAAATACGAAAGTGTGTGTGTGTGTGTGTTTGTTACCACTCAGCTCCGTAACGGTTGAACAGATTTTCATGAAATTTAGTATATAGTTACTTATTTAGATCCTGGAATAGGACGTAGGGTACTTTTCATCCAGGAAAAATGTAGAGTCCCTGTGGGATAGTAAAAAAACGTAACTGGAATTTTTTGCATTTTAGGGTATTGTCGGATTCTAATAATATATTATAAACGCTGCTAGTCCGGCTTCGCTTCGCAAGGGGAGAATTTCTCACGGGAGGAGATAATAAATCATAAATTCATAGCACCCGGGCGAAACCGGACCGGGCCGCTAGTCAATCTATAAATATTTTCAGAATTAGACACGTTCTTTTTTAGAAAGTAGTTAGGTATTTATTTTCTGAACTACAGATCTACTAATAAGGTAAATATTATTTTTACAAATATTTGTTCACTATGTTTTTGATCTATGCATGTTTAATTTAAATAGATTCTTGTAAGCTATATCGAATTTTAATGGTGCCAAGTATATACATTTATCATGCAGAAAATATTATTGTGTGGACTACATTTGCAAGCGTCCACTGTCACAATTTAAGATATAAAAATGCAAATATTTGATAAATCACCCGGAGTTTACCCCACTTACAATTTTGCCTGACCATCTAAAGACTATCAAAATTGTGCCGGAAAAGAAACACCTAAAAATATTTTTAATATACAATCATATAAATGAATTTTTTGAATAAAAACTTGTAATTTATTTAATTTTATTAGTAAATTTTAAATTGTTTTTATATTATGTTACTGACGTGCCCTATATTATGCATTGTTAACGCGACCTAATAAAGATATTATTGTAGAAGTACATTGCCCACACATAATATTATCTACAATTTAATACTCAAAATGTCAAAACCAGCGTATCGTATGAATGGCATGAGTTTAATAATTTTGAATGATGTAATTTAAGTGAAAATGGGACCACACACAAATTATTAATTCAAGAAATTCAATGTAAAAACATCGTTGATTACGGTTTATTTCTTATTATTAGTGTATTTGCCATAATATGGCACATACACTATTGGCGTCGGTCGGATGGCGGGACCTAGGGCTCGGACCAAAATTTCTCGACGTTTCATAGCCTCCTGAACACTTTGGCACCATTTTTAAAAATGTTTATATATATATGTATGTATATATATATATATATATATATATATATTTATATATATATTTATATTTATATATATATTTATATATATTTATATATATATATATGTGTGTGTGTACACGATAACTCTCGACAGACTTAATCGATTGAAACGAAATTTGGTACACACATTGGAACCCATCACCGCAAGAAGCCTATTTAAAATGGGCCCGATCGGACTATTTTCAGGGTTGTATTTAGGGGTTCCAAAAAGTTTTTGGGCCCAAAAATACCGGGAAAATTTGTCAGAATCGTTTCAAAATTGAAATTTAACTTTTTAGTAAAGATTAAAATGTGCTGCTAAAATTTTAATAAAATCGGCCTGACAGGACCGGACTTTCAAATTTTATGAAAACACTAGTTTGTTGATACGGATTTACTTATGGAAGGGTGTATTTAATTGCGTGTACTGATAAAATCCATGTCTAATATTGTAATTTAGAAAAATTTAATTATTTTAAGGGACGTATTAAGGGGTTAAATTTTTTATTTTGTCAAAAAACAAACTTAAGTTCACATAATAATGCCACAATGCCTGATGTATTAGCAAATACACTATATTGTCGGCAGGGTTTGGCACTGCGACCCGAGTTTTTTTATTCTGAAATGACTCTTAATTATTTACTGTTATAGTTATTTTGACTTAAAATATCGCATTATATGTAAATTGTTGATACTTCTATTGTCTAAACTCTAACTAATTTAGTTATGTGAAATTGAACGGTGGAGGAAAGGGTACAATATGGTGGACGTACCGATACAATTTGTAAACCATTTATCCGTGGGTTTACCAGGTAAATTTTGAATAATGTATTCATGTTTTGTTAGAATACGTCACAATATTAAACAAGTAATTATAATAGTGAAAGTATATTAAATCAAATTGCTTCTCTCTTACCCTCAAATTCAATTAAAAAAATAGAATTGTAGTGTAAGTTGAACTTGAAGGATTTTTATTGATTTTTAGCTATCGATAAAGCAGAAAAATCTAGTTGTTGTTAGTAAATTAAAAATTGACTTAATGAGGAAATATTAGAGAACTACACATTTATTTGTGGAATGCCATTACATAGTAATTTTTGATCTTTCGAGAAAAATGTTGGAATTATAAGTATTGAAATTTTCCTCGGACTGACGTAATATTTTACATTAAGTAACACGTTTCAATTATTTGACTTAAAATGTAGGTATATATTATAATTTATGAACTGCCTATGTACTGTGCAAACTGCAAACTAGCACATACCTAGTTCAGTAATCGCTTGAATTCGAGATAGAAATCGATTTTTAGCGTGTGTAACACAATTTTCTCAATTAGTTCATAGAATGAAAGCTTGATTATATTGTAACCATAGCACAGCCTTGATCAAACTATGGTAAAGTGAATTATATTTTTTTTATTTTTATAATAAATCTAGGCGTCATTAATTTATTTTTTAGTTATAATAACAAGTTTTAAGATTGCTGCAATAACTTAAGGGCCCTCTCTCACTGGGCTCCCATGGCAGCGTAACCGGTTGAGTTACCCAGAAAAATGCATGTAGTTAAATGAAGTGTACCGCACCCGGCTTCCACTTGGTTCGGCTGGCAGCTTGGTTGTGGCTGTCAGCATCGACAGTTTCGTAAATATTTTGAAAATAGAAAAGTCAGCTGTTCTTTTGTTCTGTTAAAAACAAATGAGTTACTTGATAAAAATGCTATGAAACTACAAATAGCCATGGAGGTGAAAAGCAAAAGTTACAATTATTATAAATATTTATTATGAGAAAATTTTTTTCGCATTGTTAGCTGACGTTTCACGAAACAGCTTATAAATGCGAAATTTACTACAGTAATTGTGTTTTTATTTTGAATCCTTCAGTCTATTTGAAGACACCCATCTTAAACGAAAATTTTCTCAGCTATTCTCAGGTTTCATAGCAGATATTCTCACAAATATATTATATAATAAATTATTATATTACTAGCGGCCCGATCCGGCTTTGCCCGGGTGGTATGAATTTATGATTTATTAATAGTCGATTATTCACTCGCTTCGTTCGTTCGCTCCAGAGTGCTATATATATTACCCACTCTCCTCGCTCGCTCGCTCCAGTTATTATAACCTATGTCCTAAAGAAAGTATGACCTATCGAACAGTAAAAAAATTTGAAATCGGTTCAGTAATTTTTGAGAGTACCTCCGATTTTTACCGGGACGAAGCCGGGCCGGCCAATTATTATAGCTTACGTCCTAAAGAAAAGTATCGCCTATCGAACAGTGAAAAAAAATTTGAAACCAGTCTTATGAGATTACCATGGATTTACACTCGGGCGAAGCTTCGGGCCGGCCAGTTTCAATTATGCATCTAAATCTTCCTCATGAATCAATCTATCTTAAAACCGGAACAAAATCCGTTCAGTAGTTACAGAGAAAATCGGGCACAGACAGACAGACATATTCGGTGGCGACTTGGTTTTGTAATATGTATTGATATTATGTCAAATATGTCAAATGACAATATTTTTACTTCCCACCTCTACTATGGTAGGGAAGTAATGGATTTAGTCCGAAAAAACTATTTCGAGATTTTAACAGATCTTCACGTTTTGAGACCCTAGCAATCGTTTAAAATCATTTTCTGACTGATGTCTGTATGTATGTGTGTGTGTGTGTGTGTATGTGTGTGTATATGTGTATGTGGTCAATTTTTCGCCTTCGATATCGTAAAAACGGAACAACTTAGGGCTTGCCGATTGTTCTATTGTGTTTATCAGCCTTTAACTTAGATCTGATTAGATTTTGAGTCAAATCGGTTCATTGGATCCTGAGATATTAAAAAAAACGTTCTCAATGTCACGTATTAACATAGGTAAAAAAAATATAAAAGAATTCTAGATATTATAATATGAAAAAAATGTAAATATTTTTTTTCTCTAAAATGTACAGTTTTCGCGAAAAAAAAATATTTTACTAAAAAAAATAAAAATTGTACGTAAATCAAGATAACCATGACTTTTGCTATATTAAGCTAGCCATCAGACATACAGACAGACAGACAAAGGCTTCAAACCTATAACAATCCTCATTTTTCGCTGGGGTTTAAAAAAAGCCCAACCATTAGAACTTATAAAAATGTTAACGGATACTGGTTTTCTATACGCGAATTCTATTTTAAATGAATATTGCATGTTCGCGTGTATGGAAACGTTCGAATGTTGTATTTTTATTAGAAATCGACAAATCTCAAACGAAAATTAATGTATTTAGTACTGAAAAGAGAAAAATATTATTTTCTTATTTCCGCATTGTACAATCTGATAAATTGTGTAAAAAACACTAAAATATTTACAAACATGCTTTTGAATGGTCACAGTCGGAACTTAGTTCGAAATATTTGGTTGAATTTATTTTCTGTTGCTCAGTGCTCTATATTCATATTGCTGTAAAATTTCAGAATTCACTTGTTTCGACGTACCCCAATAAAATATTTTGTTTTTAAAATATAGTGTAAGTTGATAAAAAATGTTTTAATATGTGCATTGAAAGTGCATCGGGGTCGAAAGTTGGCCTTTGCATGCCAATGCCAACTCGTCGCAAACGGCAACTTTCTGCTCTAGTAATACTATATTTCTTCTTAATTTTACGTCACAAGCAACTCGGCGTTTTCGTTATCTTTCTTGAAATTTCATTATCTTTTTGTCCTTTGATAAAAATTTGGTACTCATAGAGGAATTTTAGCTGGGTTCATTATTTTCGCTTAGTCGTTGCAGTTTATTTATAATGAATAAATTTCTCTTCAAAATATTTTTTTTAATTTTTGCAGTAAAAAAGGCTTTAGCAGCGGAAATATTTTCGTTTAAATTATTATTAAATTACTCCTGGTATTAATATTTTTTTTTCTTTTATGTTTGTAAATCTGTGTTAGTTAATTATAATTGTTAGCGCTGTGGCAAATCGTGATCGTTTTTTATTTGATTGCATTGTATGCAGCAATGCTATAGTCTTCAACGTCCTTCGGTGGTTATAAATGTTATAATAAGTCAATAGTTACACCTGATATTCTTATCTAAATGTTGTAGACTGCCAGGCTATTGTTATACAGTGACAACTGCTTTTAATGGTCACAGCACGCACTGCGTTAGATAAGATAGTTTAGATGACATGTACAAAAATAAATAATGAATTACTGAAATTCGTATCAAGTAAATTATTTTAACCACAATTATTTTCTTTTTGCAAACATGATAAATTAGCTGACATTTCCAAATCTCAAGATAAAATGAACAACGTTTTTGAAGCAAAATAAAGCTCCACGCATGTAATTCTACACTCAGTGGGACAAAAATATATATTTTGTTTGAAAAGTTGTAACTAAACAGATCATTGAATAAAAGTATATTAAGTCTTTAAGTTTTGTTTTTGTATTTGAGGTTTTTAAAACGTGGTTACCTACTTAAATATTTCAAAAAGTCTGTTTAGCCAGAAGTAGCAAAAATAATTTAGTATGGAAATGATGACCTACTGACCAATTTTTATTATGAACAAATGAACTTTCTATTTGTTACCTACTTGGATACTGTTTATATCTTATTTTATCTTAAGATTTATCCAAGTAATCCTTCCTATGATACAATAATTCAATTTAGCTATATTCGTTATAATCAGTAGTTGCAGATCGGTAATTTTGACAAACTTTTCACATTTCACAAATCACAATTAATTCAAAAATTGCAACAGAAATTTATATTTAAGAAGTCAAATCCAACATATTGACGTATTTCTTCTCGTTATACGTATTTTATACAGCAAATTAAACTAAAATAATCCTGGAAATAGTTTTTTGAAAACATTAAAATTATGTAAACAAATAAATTTAATTAAACGTATACATTAATAAAATACTTTTAGACTTACACGCAATAAAATTGTTATTTTTATCTACCGAATTCCACAAAAAAAGTCTAACGACAAATTCGAAACACAAAAATCATGCCTAATTTTTGTTGAATTTGGAAACGGTCAAACAATTAAGAACACATTGTTTTATTGTCTGCGAATCGTGCGCTTTTGCAAATACAAAAAAAATATTTTTTGATAAAATGTTTGAAAAGTTTATGCCAAAAGAACTTCAAAATAAATGTTGAAAAAAACATTATTAAAGCAGATAGCGTGCATCAATTTCTAACATATTTTCAAACCAAACTTTTTCATTTCAAACGTTGCTGAGTTGTGTTTTTCTCTTAAACCACACATGTCTTTACCCTTCGCCAGGGATGTAAACTGAATTGTAATCATAAACCGATACTTGTAACACTTGTAACACCGTAAATTCCCTGACAGCGATTGGCCTTGATACAATATTTATTTACTCCGTTACCATAGCAACGCACTCTAGCCATACTGCCGTATGGCGTAAAATATTAAATTATTGTACGCTGACGTCACCCTCTATATTTTACGCACGAGTCCCTATACTGTTGTATGGAGTAAAATATTTTATTATTGTACGCGTGCGATATATATTATTTTAAGTAGCCGACTAGAGTCACGAAATATTGTACATTTCAAATATGTGTTACAAAAACATAATGATATAATATGCTACTGCCCGAAATTTCCAGATTCTCGCTGGTTGATTTTTTCGAAAACTATAAGTTTACAGTGAGATTTCTACGAATAGCAAAGCGACGATCTTACAAATTGCTATTTTTGTCAACGAACGTGGCAAAAACCAATTCAGCTAATACGTAATTTTGGTTTACATCCCTGGTATAATATATATCCAAGCGAAAGCTACATCACAATAAATGAGACAATATACACGCATATGTGTGTGTGTGTGTGTGTACGTGGTTTGGCATAAGGTGAGGTGTCGGAGTGATACATTGGTCGCGTGATCACCAACCATCTCCGTAAACCAATTCACTGCACCACCTGCCGACACTGTGCAGCACACACGAGCCTACAACCATCGCCTACTTCCTGCTCTAAGAACGTTTACTCTAGACTCTAGAGTGTACGGGGCTCTTGAATAACACTACAAACAGACAGATAGACAAACACGCACACTCAATGCGCTGCTCAATCTATCGATAATAAGTTTGTTTCTACAGACAATCACGGACTTGTCCCTGACAAACTCCTGACTTTTTCTTTACGCATGTGCTACATACAGTGAATTTCACTTAAGATGCAATATAAGCAAGTTTTTTTACCTAGTAGCTATGGGAAACATTAATCGTTCCACATAAAATGCAACATTCACTGAACAAAAACATACATCACTAACAATATTTTAATTAAAAAAAAAATTGTCGTATTTCCTTTTTTTTGATGGAATTATTGTTAGTGATGCATGTTTTTATTCAGTGGATGTTGCATATTAAGTGAAACGATTTTCTCTGATGCATTAATAATTTACATAACTACCAAATACATAATTAATAAAACTTGCATATTATGTTATATTTTAAGTGAAATGCACTGTATGATTATTTGGAAACTAGTCCCAAACGTGTTTGTTGGAACATCTGAATTAACCAAAAAAACATTTTGTAATTAAATTGTCGGATAATAGAGACGTAAGCCGATAGAAGATGAAAGTTGCAAAATCTAAAAATATTAGAACTAAAGATATGGTGGAAGTGCCGTTATATGCGGTGGAAGAACGAATTTATTTGTCTAACTAATGTATATAGGAATATAAAGTCAGCATGATAATAGAAATCAGATAGTTCATCTATAATTATTCTCAAGTAAAATTACGTAATCTTATTTATTCCTCCTTTATTTTTCACATAATAATTTATTTAAATATCATAGTCTTTTGCTTTTTATTTTAATTTGGATTATAATCATATTTGATCAGATATGAAATTTAAAATATGAAATATAAAACTTTTTTTTTTTATTTTACGGAAAAAAAAATACAAAAACAAAACAAAAAGTAATTACATTAGGTGTGTATCGACTACGAGGCCATTAGCTAATAAATTCGTTTGTTTAAAAAATCCTGACTTTTTTAATCACAACTTGCTCACTACAGAAAGCATTATCATAAAAATAAATAACATGGAAAATTAAAATATCTGAACCACAGGTTTTTATTAAGCATACGATTAAGTTGACTCTAGTTGGTGTAGAGTAAAATTGCGATCCACAATATTTCTGATGATTGAATTAGAATTTTTTTATATTATGAGTATGTAGCGTATCAAAGAATGCAACAGGGTCAATAAATTGCAAAACTGATGTTAAAATATTTGCGTATTATATTCACTAACGCTTATTGACTTGTTGCCACTGGGCAAACATTTCAAATTCTTCCTTCATTCATTATCGTTTTTATCAAGGTTTTAAGTTTTGGCTAAGGATAGTTCTAATATAGACGTATAGTTAATTAGAATTAATAACGTAGCGACGATATTCCATTGTATATTAATATTATAGAGAAGGTATAATAATAGTATATCCATGGCTGAGTTTGAAACAAACTATGCGTAAACTAATTATGTGAATTAACCGACTAGCGTGATTGGTACTGAAGTATAATTTAGCCTGCTGCTTAACGCCTAAACCAAAAATAATTATTATAGTTAACTGCAAAGTTAATATGGAGCGTGTTAAAAAAATGTTTGTTCAGCATGCGAGCGAAGCAAGCATGTGAAGCTTTTTAGCACTTTTGCGCATGTCCTTACTTTTGCATGCATATTTTTATTAAACTAAACTTTGCACATATCGTTATAATCGTCAAGTATGGCTTAGGGCTAATTCTGGAAAAAATCGGGCGGTAAAAAATATATCTATTTCACGATGCTTAACTAAGCACATATAATATCTCGAAGAATAATATTATATTATTATCACGAATGAAAAAACACTGAATAACGAGTCTGTTAGTGAGAAAATGTATTGAAAAGAATAACTTGAATTTTTAGACTTCATTATTAATGCATTGATGTTATATGAAAAAAAACTCGGGTCGCAGTGCCAAACCCTGCCGACAATAGTGTATTTGCTAATACATCAGGCATTGTGGCATTATTATGTGAACTTAAATTTGTTTTTTGACAAAATAAAAAATTTAACCCCTTAATACGTCCCTTAAAATAATTAAATTTTTCTAAATTTCAATATTAGACATGGATTTTATCAGTACACGCAATTAAATACACCCTTCCATAAGTAAATCCGTATCAAAAAACTAGTGTTTTAATAAAATTTGAAAGTCCGGTCCTGTCGGGCCGATTTTATTAAAATTTTAGCAGCACATTTTAATCTTTACTAAAGAGTTAAATTTCAATTTTGAAACGATTCTGACAAATTTTTCGGTATTTTTGGGCCCAAAAACTTTTTGGAACCCCTAAATACAACCCTGAAAATGGTCCGATCGGGCCCATTTTAAATAGGCTTCTTGCGGTGATGGGTTCCAATGTGTGTACCAAATTTCGTTTCAATCGATTAAGTCTGTCGAGAGTTATCGTGTACACACACACACACACACACACACACACACACACACACACATATATATATATATATATATATATAGACATATATATATAAACATTTTCAAAAATGGTGCCAAAGGCTATGAAACGTCGAGAAATTTTGGTCCGACCCCTAGGTCCCGCCATCCGACCGACGCTAATAGTGTATGTGCCATATTATGGCAAATACACTAATAAAATCTTTGTCCCTTTATTGCGTTATTTATAATTTTAATTAATAATTTTACTATATTTGAAAGTATAAATAGCAAAGTCTTCGGCGAATTCTATTTCTGTCAAAAATAAGATAAAATCAATGTAAAATGACACGTACAGAGACCGATTCCTTTAATTATACATTTTACATTTCAGCTTAAGTCACAGCTCTAGTATTAATACAAGAACAACATTGATAACGTTGGCAGGTTTTTCATTCAAGTGTTTTTATTGTTTCATTATTTGGATTTTCCAAAACCTGCTTCTGTGACATTTCACCGAGTGGCTCTGACAAGAAATATTTTTTGGGGAGGTGAAACTTGAAATTTAGACAGTAGATTCCTTTTCTGACGTAAGTATCCACTAAGAAAGGATTTCTCGAAATTCAGCCCCGAGGGGATCAAAAGGGGGTAACATTTTGAAAGACTAAAATGAACAAAAAAAATATTAGCAAAAAAAAACTATTTAGAAACAAGCTTTTGTTGAAATGTACTAAAAAGGAAAAAATAATATTTAATAATTTTGGTTCATCATTATTATAAAAGCGGGGGTTGCGACTAATAAACTAACATAGAGATTACAACCCCCGCTTTCATAATCATAATGAACCAAAATTATTAAATATTATTTTTTTCTTTTTAGTACATTTCAACAAAAGCTTATCTCTAGAAAGTTTTTTTACTAATATTTTATTATTATCTACTCCTACACTCAGCTCTAGTCCTAAGGCTACATTATATACAGGCTAATACAAAAATCATTAATTTACTTTCTGTTGCCATGATCGTTGGTATTTTAATGAAATAAATCTTTAGAACTTAAACGTATTTATTAAGCTCAAATTAACATAATTTAACAATTAGCTACTAAATTTGCATAAAAAAGCTCATTCTGTAATCTTTGTAAAAAAGCTCAACAAAAATGTTATAAATGACATAATTAATTATGAAAAATGACATATTAATAAGAAAAATTATGATTTCTTGTTAACACTTTCAGGTAGTTAAATAAAAAGCTTTATCATTCTACAATATTTTATATTGTAATCATAATGATGATAATAATAAAAAAAATACAATCTTTATTTGGACATTCTTGGGAGAATTAAAAATGCGTCATTATTTTATAAAAAGTGTTCAAAATTTAAAATAATGAATTCAATAAAATAATTTTATCTTTTTAATACATGTCGGTTGGCGTTTTAATGTTTTATGATACCTTTTTGTAAATCCGAATCATAGCATTGCGAACAGTGTCATTGACCAACGCCTATATATTATACATATATTATGATTTTCAGATTTTAAAATAACTGTGATTTATTGTTTGATGATAATGTGTTTTCAAATATGCGTGTACCTATGTAGGTATAATGCTTTTTACAAAGTATACACAGTCTAATATACATTGAGCTTGGAGCTTTAGTATTTTTAACTTCGTTAGGGTTCCGTATCTCTGTATGGAACCCTATTATCCTGCCTGTCACAGGGATCCCAAAAACGGTAAGAGGTAGCTATATAGTTGAAATTTTCACAGATTGTGTGTTGTGGCATGAATCCTGGCAAATAATAATAAGAATTAAATAATAAATTACTTTT
The DNA here is from genome assembly GCA_039654895.1 of Mongoloraphidia duomilia. Taxonomy (NCBI): domain Eukaryota; kingdom Metazoa; phylum Arthropoda; class Insecta; order Raphidioptera; family Raphidiidae; genus Mongoloraphidia; species Mongoloraphidia duomilia. The sequence goes on along the minus strand of CM077520.1, from coordinate 37,931,652 downwards.
AATAAATTTATGTTTTTATTTATATACAGTACTATTATTATCGGTATCGAGCTATGCACCATGTAAGTTGATTGAATGACGTTCTTGAACATCGTTCAGTTAGCTAAGTGGTTAGAGTGTTAGTCTGAATATCTAAAGATACTCGGTTATATTCCCTGGTTTCGGATCGCAGTATTTTTGTATTTTTATTCATTAAATATTCTAGCAATATATTTTTTTTAGTTTAAAACCTAATTTAATTAAATTTGATACGGAAACATTTTGAAACTCTAAAATGAACAAAATAAAATATAAACAAGTTTAAATAAATAAATCTGTTAATTTTTTTGATTTATTTTTGCATGGATTTCTTGTAAAATAAAAGAATATAAAAATAGGACAGTTTGTATAACTATAACCTGTCAAGTGTTAATTTTGAAAGCCGAGTGATATTTTATTTAGTGAATGAAAATTACAACTACAATTGTAAGTGAAGATAAACGAGGGTCAACCATAACGAAATAATAAAATACAGCTAATAACACTACAAATGACGATACGGTAGAAGTAGGAGCTAACACGTATAAAAAACTTTGAATCAGCTACATGTATAGGGCAATATAAATGGCTATCAAAAAGATGTTTTGTTGCGGTTAGCGCGTAAAAATAAAATTATATGAACGTATTTATCATCGTGCGATATAAACGACGTCACTGAAGTGAGACGGATAGACAGTAGCGGAGTGAGACGGACAAAGGGCAGAAGAACCAAGTGCACCGCGGGAAAGCGATAAATAGTTGTTTTTTTCCAACGCAATTAACTTCCCTGTATCCTCTATATGCTTCTGGATTTATTGCAAAACGGATGTTAAATCCCGACCTCTCTTTTTCACTCACAACGATTTCCTTTTTCCATCTTTCTTTCCCTCAACTTTTTTTATATACACTTTAATATTTATAGGCACAATACATTGTCCTTTTCGTATAATATTATGGACACCTGTATTGTAACAGGCATGGCAGACTTTCACAAACCTTAATCCCGCGTGGTTCTTTTAATATATTATGTATTCAAACATGAGGTATCATATCTCATTAAAAAATATTATTTGCACCGTCAGAGTAGTACACTAACTTATACGGGATACTATAGTCACACTAGCATTTTAACTTCAGTTTTTAGTCTATATGTACGTGATTTTAACGCAAGATTGCAAACAAATAATGTCGAAAACAATAATACAAAGAATCTCTTCAGTATCAAATTTTTTTTGTTTTTTAATAGGTGATAAGTTGAACATTTTCATTACATTTTTGAAAATATATTAGACTGTTATTGACAATAGAAATAGAATTAGTTAGTAAATTTACATAAGTAGATATTTTAAGTAACTTTTTAGATTTTTGAGAAATATATTATTCTTCAGGGCTGAAATATAATTTTTAGTCAACTATGTATGATATTTACTGTAGGGTCTCAAGATACGATTATATTTATGTTCCTAACTTCCCGCTAAGAAAATTGAAAATTTTCAAAAATAGGGAAGTTATTGATTTCACCCCGATGTTCGAAAATCGAGTTTTCATCAGATCTCGACGTTTTGTGATCCTAGGAAGCTATTCTGACTATTTTTACGATGATGCCAGTATGTCTGTGTGCATATGTGTGTGTGTGTGTGTGTGTGTGTAAACCTCTCATAACTTTTGAACGGCTTGACCGATCAAATCGCGATTTGCGGCATTGAAATTAGATTTTTTGAAAATTTGAACCGATTCGGCCCAATAGATTTTGAGAAATTCCAAAAAAATCGAAAAAAAAAGTTGTTAAAACGATGTTTTTTCAAAATAACTTCTAGAATATTGTACCGATTGATTTCATAATTTAATCAGCTCTTCTCCTCATAAAACTGCGTCGAACGCCGCTAAGAGGATCAAAATCAATTAATCCGTTCGACAGATATAAGCGGATCAAAATCGGTTAATCCGTTCGAGAGATATAGTATAGTCAACAGATTTCGAAAAAAGTGTTTTTTCAAAATAACTTCGAGATTTCTCAACCATTTGATTTTGTACTTCTTACAATATTTTTAGAGCTTAAAAAACTGCGTCGAATGCCGTTCTAAAGATCAAAATCGAATGACGCGTTCAAAAGTTATAGCTCTTCAAAAATTAAAATAGTGTTGTTATCAGCCATTTTCAGATTTTTGAGCTCGAAGAGTTCAAAAGTTTACTTTTGGGTATATTATCAAGTGCTTCGAACTCAAAGCGCTTGAAAATAGCGGGAAGTTCCCGGGATAGCCTGCATGGTCAACCGATTTTTTTTTTGTGGATTATTTTAGCAAAAGACAATTTTAATTATTGTAATCGTACAGAATCGGTTCACTTGATTGCACAATGAGAAAGTTAAATATTATAATAAGCCTGTGTTTCCAAAGTCAATTCGCAGACGACATGACTAACATAGTTTAGCCATACCTAAGTGAGACCATTTCCGTGCGTGACCACAGAGCAGTTGGCTCACCTGATGCACAATGAAGATAAGGTCGGTTGGCTACACTGACTCTATTTTAAATCCTGTCATCAGCATATTGTCTCAATCTATGTACCCACACTTGCCACAAATTAACTGCACCCGTTCCAGAAAAAAATATTTCTAAAGGTAATTGTGTTAATGGCTTTAATCTCGCATGTAAAACGTTAATATAAATTATCACATATTATCCTTGTATAATCAACTTCTGAATAAACGAGACAAAAAAGTGAGTAAAAAACGGTTGTAGCATGAACTGGTCATTTAACTTTATTACGAGAAGCTTTGTGTATACATATTATAAAAAAGCATAAAGCTTAAGTTCCCATTTCGATTGAGGTTCTGTTTTATTGTGTGAATATATTTTAATGTTTCTGTAAAATAATGTTACATTTACCGTTCTCAAATCCATAGACTAAAAATTGTCATAAAATTTTTCGTGTTACACCTTCGCTTTGCACTGGCTGTGCTTTGATGTTAATGAGGATAGTAGTATATTTATGGGGGTTCCATGACCTCCCCTTCCCCCAGCGTATCTGTTCGGTGACTGTTCGATGTCTAATGACGTCACGCTGGAGGAGGAGGAGATCATGGAACCCCCATAAATATATCACTGAGGATGAATGCGTGTGAATGAGCTTCTTATAGGTAAAAACCTCCTTCAAAAAAGCTACTAAAAGAAGAGGAAGATAATAAAATTTTGAGGTCGGCGCCAATTTAATTGCTGAAAACTTTTTATATCCCTATATTATTAAACGAGCAAATCTTGTATGTACCTATGTATCTATATAAATATTTTCTCTAAAACGGCCCTAACGATTTGGATGAAATTTACTGAAAAGGGGTTTTGGGGGGCAAAAAATCGATCTAGCTAGGTCTCATCCCTGGAAAAATTCGTTTTCTTATCGATTTTATCATTTTAAAAAACAGTTTTTTAACGTTATAAAACAGTGTCGTATGGTGAGTAGGCTTTGGAAAAAACAAACTATTTTCATTATTTATGTCAAATTACTCTGACAGTCAATCTTTAACTTATTAAAATAATCAGTAATTATTTGAAAATATGTAGGTACATACGTTATGTAGTATGACGTATACTGACGTATAATAATATTATCTACTTATAGGTATGTAATTTTTTTTCTTAAAAACGACTAACGATTTTGATGAAATGGGAACTTTAAGTACTATTTTTTTTAAACTCATCCGAGCAAAGCTCGGTCATCCAGATATTAAATATAATATACCTAATATAATTTTATTTTGTTAAATTGGCGCCGACCTCAAATTTTTTTTAATTTCCTCCTTTTTTAGTGTATTTTTTGAAGAAGTTTTTTTTTTGTTAAAATGTTTTTTATTTTTTACTTTTTAGTGGCTTTACAATAAGTAGTTTGCACGTTATTATAATAGAGTTATGTCTTAATTTTTGATTACTAAACTAAAAAAAAAGAAAAACACTGAACCGATTATAGTAAAATTTATGTGGAACCACCCTGAACGTATTTCATATTAAATAAAGCAAGAATCATCAAAATCGGTTCACAAATTCAGGAGAAATCGGTGTACACACATAAAAAACGCATCAAATTGAGAATTTCCTTTTTTGAAGTCGGTTAAAAACTTCACACTAAATGTGCAAAAAGTTACTGACAGCTTGCTATTTAAATTATTTTTTACCATTATTAAATTTCAAAGTCCAAACGAAGGTATAAAATGTGTCGAACCACTGAATTCCACTCATAACTGGAATGCTATTCATTAACATCAGATTGATAACAATTACAATCGTGCACGGGGCTCGCAAACCTGCGTTTTACAAAGTTAAAAGGGCGCCAAATTCAAATTTTTACGAGTTTGACACTTTTAGGTTCTGAGTTTAATAGTGATGATCAATAAAACTACGAAATAAGCTTGTATAGGTCAAGAAATTGCAGGAAAACACAAATCCAAACAACTAACACGCAAACAACCCAAGGTTAAGCTAGGTTACCTTTGTTGTTTCAACTCGTGTTTCTACTGAAATTTTGACAGTTAACCTGACGGAAACGCAAACTTCTGATCGTAGCTGGCGAGGACGAACGAAATATTTACACCGCAACAGCGCGCAGGTCCGACAGTTCCAGATCAACCACATATCGACCATATTGAATAATCGTTCACATGCGAACAAATTGTTTGCGCATGTCAGCGTGTCTGGCATTCCAGTTATGGGTGGAGTTCAATGATCGAAACATAGACCATTAAAATAAATTATTGCAATCATTGTTTTTGCTCTGTATCTTTCATTATTGTACCTTAAAAATTTTAATACATAAATAATATTTTGAATGGAGCATAATTTACATCTGTTGGTAAATTCTTCATCACCAATAATAACGGAACAGACAGAACATTTGTTTCGTGCAGCAGATATCTGCGTTGGATTTGACATATTGACAATAATAATTAAAATCGTACCAGTAAAAGCAATTTGAGTGGATTTGATTAGTTGACATACTCATATATGTATGTTTGTACTTCCTGAGTTCATTCGGTTATGTAATGATAAATAATGCTCCATTGTCAGTTAAAATTTAATCCAATATTGGCGCCCTCTGATATAATACAAATGCCCACGTTAAGCCTTGTTGACTCAAGGCTTCTGTGAGACAACACTATATTTTTGTTTCAAGGCAAACGTGTTTGCTTTAACGTAGAAATATTTGAAACAAAAATACTTATAGTTGAGTTGTAGCCCAGTGGTTGCAGGGTGGTTGAAATCGGAATTAATTAGGGGAAAGCTGGAAATGGTTTTAATTCCTTCAGTTTAGGTGTGGAATGATCATACTAAGTTTTCCCCTTCCTGCTAGTTGAGCTTTGGCCGCTGCGTGCAGATTTATAGTCAGAAAACACGTGTTTTAATTAACATCGAAAATTAACATTATGATATTAAAAAATGTTTTTAAAAAAATATTTGCCGTAAAATTGTCCACATTTTTTGTTCCAAATATTTTTTGATAAAACCTGCCTTTAAGCCATAAATTAAATTTCTTATTGTTGAAAATATCCACAGTTGGAAACTACGTACTTAACGCTTGAAATTTTGGATTTGATTATGAACGCGAGGTACTCTAGTAAGAAGAGTATTTAAAAACATGCATCGAAAAATTTGGAAAATCTGGTTGCGGTCATCCTACAGACACAATTTTTCCAAGATAGTATTTTTTCAAGTGGAATTAGACCACATTCAAAATGTTCGTATTTAGTCAAAGAATACGAGAAAAATGTGTCCCGTTCAAAAATTTCTCTATCTTGCAATTGTTTAAATAATTGCGTTTTAAACAACATGGCATCAAGTTGCCCCGTTGCAACATACTTTTTTGTAATAAGTAGGTACTACAGACAAAAGTGAATCGCACAAAAAAATTTGGCCGAATAGTTTTTGATGCTCATGCGCCACTGCTAATAAGTGCTAGAATATATTATGCATCAAATAAAAATAAGTGTTTCATGCTGTATTTATTGATCCAGTCCCAATTATTTGCAACGTCGTGGCTTTTTAGGTGTTCACTCACATGTGTCGCACAGGTTCACTGGTTTTTGTCGGGCCGCATGGCTCGCCGGAATCCAGGGTACGAAGCCAGTGGAAACGGAAGACTGTATATGAAATGAATAACCAGCGTATTTTCTAAAGTAATATTTATTTAGAAACAGAGATAAAAATAAAAGTACCCTTTACAAAAAGAAAGACAGAATATGTACATATATGTTAAATTAGAGCGGAGTGTCTAAATGACTATATAAAATAAATCTCTACTTTACGGAGCAACGGTATGACTCGATATAAATCAAAAGCCCTGGTTTTCAAACCAGGAAAAAAAATATAACGGTACTATACCGGAGGGGCGTACCCCTTGTCTAAAACGGTGGGGAAATAACGGTAGGACACCTGCCGATGGTACAACGCACTGGTGCCGCAACGGTCGCAGGGGGCGCGGGTCGTAGGGGAACGGTTGGTCAGGTAGTGACGGACTAGTCGGTAACCCTACACAGACTGGGGGCTAATCAACCTCCAACACCTACTGACTGTAGGATGGGTTCTAGTAGCTCTCAACAAGCCGGAAGTCAATCGACTTCCAATACCGGCGAAGAAAGTGCGGTTAGAGTAGGACTAGGTAAACGGGTCGGAACAGGTAGTTTAAACAATACACAGTATGTAGCTGAAGGCTTACATAGCTGTTGGAGCTCAACGTGAGGCGTTGCTCGAGTCCGTCACAATTCAAAAATATTCAACACAGGTCACTATTTACAATATCATTGCTCTAGCGAGAGTTAAATTCACAGAACACATTTTATCATCGGTGCGTAGCGCATTATATTAAATCGCGTCTTATCGCGAATTTAAAACAAAACGGTTTATAACATGACTGGCTACACACTATTACACACACAGTGGTACCGCCGTCACTTAACACCGTTCACACTAGTGACGGTGCTGGAGGCTATCGTTACATATTTGAAAAAATACTAATTTGCTCTAGAGATGAAAATACAAGTATGTATTACTGATACTCTATCTTCATTTGTAGAATTGTACTTGTATTTTCATCTCTAGAGCAGATTTTTATTTTCTCAATTAATTAAGACTGAATCGATACATACAGCATGTAACACTTATTTTTATTTGATGTCTATAGTCCAGCATTCACCAGCGCATGCGTATCAAAAACTATTCGACCAAAATTATGAGAGGTCATGACGTAGATTCGTTCACTTAAACAAGCGAGTGATATTTCATTATAAGACCGAGTTCTCTAACGTTAAATTCATAGTTACTTTGCCTCTGTATTATTATATAAGGTTTGAATGTTCAGCTTCTATTTTTTGTGCAGACAAAACCACGCCCTCGCCTACTCTAATTTTAATATCTAACGGACCAACCATCGTACGGCCAACATATTACCATAGTACAAGTTTATAACTGCTAGTGGTGGAATAAAATAACAGTAACAGTTATTTAGTAACTGTTACCGAAAAATAGCATATTTCCAAAAAAAATTCCATTTAAAAATAACATGTGTTAAGATAATCTGTTTCCCGTGATTGCCATATTAAAAAATAATTAAAAATAAATAATAACCGTTTAATAAAACACTACATGACTTTCATTTAAAAAAAACTAATTTCGCCAATATTATGACGTGTTCAGGTGTTACTGAGACATTTTATTTTATAATACTAAACAAAAATAGTTTTTAATATATAATATTACATATTCTGTATGGAAATGATTCATCTTACTGAAAATTGTCATGTAAACTAAATACTCTAAAAGATGTACTTATTACACAAATTTTCGTTTTGTTTTAAACATGTTTCTTAAACTGGAAAACAGTATCTATGAATAAAATATAACGAAAAAAGTAATTTTTTTTGTCAACGTTTTGGGTCAGTTTTTAGAGCTGAAAAAATTGCCAAAATTACATAAATGGAATATAATTTTTGTTGCTGTACAAATTTGACTCATTTTTTATGTTGATTTCAGTTAATTTTGAAAATGGACATCATTATTTTTTTGTCTTAAAAATGTCTAGGTTATAGTAAATCAAGTTAACTGCTGTTAAAACTCAAATGTATACTAAATCAAATTTCGTTACAACATTTTTTTTGCTAATTTTATGGTGCGTCGGTTATAATTAGTTCCCTATATTAATTATCAGACTGTTTTTTTTTAACATATATTGATAACCAGTTTTTTCAAATAACAGTAACAACTACGTTTATCATTAAAAAAATAACAGTTTCGCCTATCGCAAATAAATCGCACACAAAGGTTAAGTTAAAACTCCCAATAAATAATTCATTAAGTGTCATTTTCTAGTAGCATGGGTACTTGTGCGTTCTATATAGCGACATGTAATATGTGGTATAGAGCTGTAGCAAAAATAAATATAAATAAATAAATAAATAATAAACTTATTCCATAAACTTAAAAAGTGTGGAACATGTATTTTTTGAGATAACTATTAAAATTAAACAGCACGGACTTTCTTGTAGGAAATTTTGTATTTTACAAACAGTGTTTATATGCCATTTTATCCTATCTTGCATGTTTTTCACACCGCTTAGGGCCATGCCTCACCGGGCTGCCATGGCAGCGTAACTGGCAGATCTGCCAGCAAAATGCATGTAGTCATATGAAGGATACATCACCCGGCTTCCACTTGGTTGGCCGACCAGCTTGGTTGCGATTCCAGCATCGACTATTTACGTTTTTCGGCGCCTCCCCCACTCAGCTGCCAGTTGCACTACTAGGCAATCGTTTAGGACTCTCCCCTCACCGCACGATTCCCGCAAAATTGATTTTTTTTTAAATTAACGAATTTTTTTGAAATACAAAAACACATTTATCGCAATTTTTTACCTTAAAGACACTATTGTGATAAGTTCCGTCGAAATTGTTTTTGATAATTAGGGTTTAAAGTATTTTTACCTGAAATTCTTTCGATAATTTTGCGAAAATTGCCGGTTCTATAAAAAATACGTTTATTTGCTAGTTGCTACAGGCCTATATTGCATGTGATGTGCCGCTACATGTAATGCACATGTTCATGTGCTAATAGAAAATTGCCTTTAGTGATTTATATATCACATGAACTTTTCTAGTATGCTTATAAACTATTAATTATAAACCAAAATCTGTCCACACAACTTACAATTTAGTTAATTTATTGTTCTATATTCCTCTGGTTTGTTTTTTATTGTGAATAATTATAATATGAACAATGTAACGGATATAATTTACTAAATTCTGCGTTAATAAATAATAATCAAATTTTCAAAAAAAAAAAATTTACGCTATTTTGTGTTAAAAATATAAAATTTGTACAATGATAAAATAATTTTTAATCTAATTATTCGTTTAGTGCTCAAATTTCATATTGAACTTTTGATTTGTTTGTTTGAAAAAATGTTAAATACACAAATGTCCATTGAAAGATTCAAATTGCAGTATATTTAAAATTCATAGTATTATAATCACTGTAGCGTGAAACACAGATAGAAGTTTACATGTTACCAACATTGTACATAATATGTATCATGTAGCCAATTAAAAATATTACATGTGTTTTGTTAATTCAACTTGAAATGAATAACTGCACGGAGGTAAACATAATATGTATGTATATAGTACAGGATGTATCAAAATTGCATGGCACCATTGTAGGAGTGTGTTCTCCACCACAAAATAAGGAAAAAAGCTCATATTAAAGTATGTCTCAAATTGATTTATTACCGAGATATTGATGCATATTTAGATATTTTTTTAACAATAAAACATTCATAGTAATTATTCCAAGTTGCCTCCGTTTTTTGAATGCAGCATTAGTTTGAGATATATGGTTTATATGAGCTTTTTTGCTTAATTTGTGGCGAAGAACACATCCCTACAATGGTGCCATGCAATTGTGTATATACCTACTTTTATATTCCGTAGATATTTATAATTTTATTTGAATTAAGTTATTGAAATGTTTGGGCCCATTTTGTTATCTAATTTACTAATTTAGATTCCCAGAGTTTTAATTCAAATGATAAAAAAAAATCCACAACTCATTTTTAATATAATTTTAATTAACCTAGATGAAAGTGACACTTATTTAAGGTTTCACAATAACAAAATTAGTATAAAATTAGAAAACAATAATTAATAGTAACTACAAAAGGACATGAGATAGGAATGAATGCACAGAAACATAGCTTTTTTTGAATTCAAGTTTAGTTTTACAAAAAAAGTTATTTAATAGGAATCTGCCTGGCACCAATTTCAAAAGATGGCGCTACCATATGTCATTTTTCCCAATTTTTTACTCAAAGAATCAGCTTTTATATAAACAATACAGTCAATTTGTGAGATCTGTAAGATTCTATAGATGATATTCTTTGTATTAAACATATTTGGGGTCATGTATTGAAATTAATAAAAGTAGGAATTCAGATTGAACTTGAAATATTTTTTTCAATGAAAAAGGATTTTTAGACATTTAAAACATACTTTGAAAGACAAAAAATGGATATGCTAAATTTCAATACGAAACTGTTAATAATAACAGCAAATCGTTTAGTAAAAAGTCACTAATGACAGATAATGCAACCGCGGTGTTATCAATAACTAAAAAAAGTGTAGCTAATATCTAAGAGATGGCGCAGGGCGCGACGTTCATTTTGCTTACATCGTCCATTGTCATCAGCTGTCAAACTCAAATGTGAAAACACATTTGACGTTAATTGTGATACCCATCGTTCTAATAACAAATAAGTGAAAAATTTTATATGAAATATATTAACATGTAAAAAATTTTATTTGGTGAACTTCGTTTTGGCTAGGACCATGGAAAGTTTTGGTTCAGTTCAGTTTTATTCTCTAAATGTCTTGTCAACATGCTCAATAATATTGGTTAAAGCGTTTATGCGAAATCAAAACTCAGTTTTGCTTAGTTAAAAGTGTTAACACATTTAAATTTGATCAATAAATGGTTCCATGCTCACAAATTAAAATTAAGCGACAAATCCAAACATATGATATTTGAAATTCATAGTTCTTCAGAGTTCAGAAATTAATTGGGATATTGTTTATCATGTACCTGTCTGCTCTGATTGCAAAGACAATAGGATGCATCAAGTTAGAAAAGGTCTCTCATTTGAATTGCAAACTTTTCTGGCAGTATCAGATATCAAATATTTGTACGTCTGTACGTAATTCGCTCAGTATAATGTCATGTAGTTTTAATGCATGTGTATACCATGCGCTTATTTACTCTAAGCTGGGTTATGTACTTGAATGCTGGGGAGGTGCATATTATTATAAGCATTTCAAATCAATTACAATAATTCATAAAAAATAGCTTGATCCATATGTTTTAAAATCGCAAATGAGCTTTCATTTCCAATATTTAAAAAAAATTGTTTATTTGACCCTTGTATGTTTATAAGGTCTTAAAAATTTTCTACTTAAGATGTGGCTGTGTCAATTATAAAGTAACTAATCATTCATTTAGACAACAAGCTGTATTTGTGCCAAAGGCTCATAAAACCAGATTCCAACGACATTTCGCATTCACTGGACCGTATTTCTATAATAAATTTCCTAAACAACTTTCAAGTATTTCGAGCTATAATAACTTTAAAAAAGAATTAAAGTCATGGCTGCTTTCTGTTGAAAATATTAAATATTTTTTTGACGTTTTGAAATAGGTAATTAAGTTCAGTTCGTTAATTTTTTAATTTTATTTTTTTTATAGCATATAATTCCTTTATTTTCAACAGGGGCTAATAATATTGTTTATTGTGAAAGTACATCTAGTACGGCCTACGAGGTATCCTTTAGAGTTTAGATGTAGGTACCTATTATTTTTTCAGATATTATGCACACTGCTTGTATTTTTTATGAAAGAATAAATTCAATTCAATTTACTAAGGCTAAACAACATATGAAAAGTGATATTAGATGCGCTTATGCGTACGAAAATCGATATTAAGATTATTCTTAAAACGCTACTTTTACGCTTCAGGTAAACATGGTAAATGACGTAATAAATATTTTTTATGTATTAAAAACTTTTATTTTTAAACAAATATATACATTACAAATTGGTTGATGCAATCATAAACATTGTAACACAACCGACTAGACTCTGCAGTCAGGTACCATTCAGATTGGTCGAATATCTTGATGTCGTTTGACACACACACACACCTAAAAGAACGACACAACTAACAAGTGAACTCTGTATACTAATCTGGATAGTTGATAGCCATTAAAAAATGGGTTTTTTATGTGGAGAATGTTCAAATACATATTCTTCAAGACAGGCATTAATGTTCACAAAATCAGAATGAAAACTTCAGATAAGGCTTGTAATCTAATTCTTTCTATAAAAGTCGATCAATTGTCTGAGATTTCAAAATAAAACTTAATTAAAATTTATTTTTCCATTACAGTTTCTCAAGAATACTGTTACTGTATAAATTTTGGACATCCTAATATTTCAAATAATAATATTAAAATTATAGGTTTTATTTTGAAATGTTAAAAAATTCATCGACTTGTATAGGAAGAATTAGTTTACAAATCTTACCTGAAGTTTTCATTCTAATTTTGTGAACATTATAATGCCTGTCTTGTAGAATATGTGTTCGAACATTCTCCACATACAAGACCCATTTTTTAATCGCTATCAACTATCCATATTAGTATACAGAGTTCACTAGTTAGTTGTTACGCTCGATTCGATGTGTTTGTGTGTGTCAAACGACATAAAGGTGGGGTATTCGACCAATCAGAATGGACCCTGACTGTAGGGTTTAGTCGCTTGTCATTGTAACAAAGCGTTTACCCACAATGGGTGACCACAGCTAGCTAGTGGTTAGTCGTGGTTCGAACTAAAAGAAATCGATAAAAAATAACAATAACAACGTGAAAACAATAACGAGAAATGCCCGAAGAAGGGCTTAATAAACCAATTATAATACACAATTTATTATAAGTTTAACAGATAAACGCACTGAGAAACCCCACCACCTACCCACTCGACAAAAACAACACAACAGACCCAAAAGTACAAGGGTAAATTTCGGAACCCAAGAAGTTGAGTAAAGTGCTCTTTAGATGCGAATTCACTGACTAAAAGAATAATAGGGCGCCAGGACACTGAATCGCAGGCAGCCACGCCCAGACAGTCCAGATTATAGGAGGCTCAGAGGCAATAATAGGCAACAACCCAAAACATTCACTAAAAAAATGGGTGTGTGCTTATGACCACACGACAGAAGTAAATACTTCAGATTTTCTAATTTTCGGTGTCATCTATTATAGCGCATTTATGAACTAAAAATAATTTGTTACTAAAATACCAAAATTGTATTTTTAATTAATTCCACCTTGGTTTCAAAAAAAATATAATTATTGTCAGAGAAAGAATATAACAAAAATAAAAAAAAATATAAATCAATATTATGTAGAATTTAGAAAAAAAAACGCCAAAAATTCTGCGCTGCCATCAAGTCTCGAACTCGGGTCTCTATACGTGGAGCGCAACGAGACCGCTATGGCTGGCCAGTGTGTAAACGGTCGTTTTTATGATATAAGTATGTTGCGAATTCTTACGGAAGTAGTTACGGATTCTTACGAAAATTCGGACGCTTCACATTTTTTCAGTACCCAGGCAAAAAGTCCATAACGCGCCTAAGGAAGTATTTACTTCAAAAAAAACAAAACTAACAACAACAGACAAGCAGGGATCCAGGAGAATCACTTGCTGTCTCCAAAGAAAATATCTAAAATGGGATATTAAACAAATTAAAACATTTAATTTTTAATTCAGATGGTGCGATAAGATACGCCACTGTTCTAAGCGAACGAAAAAAAACTATTTTCAAAAAAAATATTTCCGAAATTCCCGGAAAATTCCCACGGGAATCGCGTAAATTCGTCACGGGAATTTCAAATAAATCGGTACGGTGTACTGATACAAAATGTGATAATAATACGCAAAAAACAATTATTAATCTTTAGAAATTATTGTCAATGCATCCTTCGGGAACAAAAATCTTTAATAATTTCACGGCGATATGGAAGTCACAAAATTCAGCAATAAGGTAACTGGACGTAACGATACGGCATGAGACACAGCATCTAGATTTCGATAAAAAATGATAATTTATCCCACAGGAATATTCCGGATAGCATGGTACATAAAGAAAATGCCACTGGGATAATCTTATGGGGAAATCCACTCAAAATATCGATAACGACGTAACACAAATCCGAAACCATAGTTTTCCGGGAGTGCTAGAATTATTCCCGAAAATACAGAAATTCAGTAACTAAGAGAAAATTAAAAAACTCCAAAACGAGATTGTTTGGGCAAACAGTGATCGGATCCCTACCCCAATCAGAAAGCGCCTATCTCCACACGGTAGATTGTGTCCCTACAAAAATCTAAGACAAATCACAACAATGAAAAAATACGAAAAATCAAGGTTTTTCAGAAAACTATCAAGTTGTGAAATTTGAAATTGATCAGGTCGTAATAACGACACAATTCTGGATACAATAGCTAGAACCAGAATCTTACAGCTCCAATCGTTTCGCTGCTAATGGTACTTTATTAGCAATATAAATATTTTATCCAAGTTTAAATTATTGTTATCTATTATTGTCAACCGTGCGATCAAACGGTCAATCTTCAACTACTGCTGAACGAGAGAGCTCAAACGATGGCGGATGGACGAACCATGGCGTACTTCCACGAACGGTAGACACTAGACATTGTCTCACACTCTCACGGTCTCACCAACACATGGGCCGAATCGTGCACTCAAACTGTTCGAATGTCATTAGTTTAAAGTTACAAAAATTAATCAAATATTGTGATATTCAGGATCGTACTGGCGGAATGTATACCGCCTTGCAGGAATCAAAAGAATATTTACAATATTGATGAACGTCGGCTTTGACGAACAATACAGTATTTGTATAACTTCGGCCTTCGCGCTGGTTGAAAGACGAGGCCGCAAGAAAGTACAAGTGGTGTTAGTGAAAATAAAGTTAACAAAGACAATTTATCAATCAAGTAATAAAAATAACCATGTATGGAAGTGCTAAATAAACTAAAAGTATTTTGTGCAAATTACGCAACATTAATTATTAACGAACTGTATTTGTATCAGATGAGTCGAGATCTGTAACCGTTACCGTAGTCGTACAGCTGATCTATAGTAGACATCAACACGACAGCAGCGTGTCCTGACGTGTAATTGTATCACTTTTTTATAGAGGACAAGTCCACTCTGAAAACACGAAAGCGTTATCATATTTTATGAGTATTGCCTTTGAATCAGAACAAACTTCGACAGCTTATACTTCAGTACGACAGTGGCGCCAACTGGTGAGTACAAAAACGGTAGCCCTCATTGAACTGTCAAATAAAAAAAGTGAGGTTTGTTTTGAAAACATGGTTGAAGAAATGTCGCAAAGGTTTGTATTTACAGTTTATTTCTTTTTTTGTTACTTCATACTAATTTAAATCTGCAATTTTTTTTTGTATAATTTTGATGAATATAAATAACATTTATATTTTATATGTAATGCTTTATAATAATCTGTTTCAGTGCCATAAATAAGCGTTTCAGAAAGAAGAATACAACCTTTGATCAGTACAGTATTTATTTATTGTAAATTGTTTCTAGTAGGTATACAAAAATAAATTATAACCTGTTTAATATTTAATAAATTTGATAAAAACAGTAATTACATTTCTACCTTCGATGATCTTCTTCCAAAAGAAAAAATATTATGTGTGGAATATTCATTTTGTATGTCATTACCAGCTGTCATATCAACTATATAAGAGATATGGCGACCATTATACGCCATAAGATTTATAGAATTTGTATATAGTTTTATAGAGTTCAATAAAATTATAAAGCATACAGAAATCCATTTTATAAATCAGTTCTATAAACTTATATTTATAGGCTTATAGAGCAACTAATTTCGTTACAGAACCTCGCTATAGTTTTTTTGATGTTAGCCCCGCCAAATTCGCCTGTTCTTCAAGTTTGATTATTTAAAAATTATTATAAAACCGTTGCTGAAATGGCAGACTTTATATATAAAATTCAATGCATTTTTCAAAAACTTATTAATCGTCTGTCAGGGAGTTAGCCTCGTCCAAACAGTATGTCAGTTTTTTTCTAGACTTACTAATGGTAAAGAAAAAGCAGTCCAAATGTCAAGTCTTATAAACTCACATGAGTCTATCTTTTTCGCAAGAGTGAAAAAAAAATATGGGGTAGTTTTGCCCCGCGTTTGGACTGACAGATTATTTACCCCTTGTAGACATATATAAAAGTCATCTTTTAGAAAAAGTTCCATGTCTTATAAATTAAAAAAAGTGTTATTAGCTCTTAGTCTATATGAACATTTTGTCAAAAAACTTTCGACCCCCGTTAGGAGTCGAGTTTCGAAAAATCTATTCTTAGTTATGTGCTTACGTCAAAAAAGGAATGTAGGTACTGTCCAAATTTCAAGTTTATAGCTTCAGCGGTTAGATCAATCAATTTGACGTATCTGTCAGTCTGGACTTCCTTTTTAAATTATATAGATATTATCATATTAGTATCTAATAATAATTTTTTTGACACATTTTTGCTAAAAAATTTAAATTTTTTATTTACAGTATTTCCATAGCAGTTTCTGAAAAACAATTATCATAGATCAACTCTTATTATAAATATTATTGTTCTATTAGTGTCCTCTATACGCTAGTAGACGAAATACTCACAATATTTTAGAAAATATTACAATTACAGCGACGACAGCGCCTCTAACGGTTTATTATCGGCAACTTTTTGTGCAGTGCCCTTTTAATTTAGTGATTCTAAAATTCAAAAATTTTCTTCACACACTCATTTTTTTTCTTATTGTTATTTTTTTATTATAAAATGCATCCATGGCCAATACCATCAAATACGAATTTGTATAATATCGAAACCATGGTTCTTGCCTTCAATTTATAATAACAATAATCTTTGTTTCTTATAATAAACATATTATATTGTTAAAAAATAATAGTGTTTTTGTAACACTACATAGTATACATAAATAAACATAGGTATATCTATTTAGAGTACCTAAGTGGAACTTAAACTGGAAAATCAGTAGCATACGAACTGGAAAAGAACCGGTCTTAAAGTTAGAGTTCAGAATTATACTGTTCAATAATAACAACTGCTCCTAAAGAACAGTTTCTTTAAAAAATACAATTTAAAGAACAGGTTTCAGCTGCATTTTTCTTTTAATGATGATTTTTTATAAAATAAAGTCATTAATGTTTTAAACTCAAAATATATTTCTAATACTCAACAACAATTTATGTTAATCTTATAAAACCGTAATAGATTGTACCACTGTACTATAGCTCAGGTCGTGCAGATATCAGTATTAAAATTGAAAGAAGTTATGATAGGATCTCATTTCTACAAAAAAAGCTATTATACTTAAAGAAAAATATTGCTTAAAATTAGCTATTTTATAATATAATTTTTTGTTCAGATAAAGTCACAATCTCGCCTCTCCTAATTTTAAAACTACTATTATAACTGTGAACACAAATACTATACCTACGTAAATTGGAATTACAAATAAAATATTGTATAGAATGAACCAAAATATTATAACGTACCCAAAAAAGCGGATAGTGTTTATAATTAAATTTGCAATATTTAGATCTGTAGAATATTGAGTTTTTGTCGTACCTATAATGACCTAACAGAGGGAGCGTTTTCTGCCGATTCGGCAATTAATCCTAGGTTAGATATATAGTCAATCAAGCGTTTTTAGTGCGTTACCCCGAAAATGTATTGGCAACTTTCCAATCCATTGTTTTATTAATGAAAAATTATATCAGTAAAGTATAAGGCCAAACGTTAGATAATTTAGATTTAGGAAATAATCTGCTAAATCTTATAACATTTTTTCAAAGATGGTGCTAGAGTCACTATCAACTTAGAATTTTTTAATAGCAAGGGGATGCCTTGTTTTATAATCAACTATCTGAACCCGGCGCGCGTTGCTACGCCTCCACAAAGTAGTAGTGTACAAAGAGTAGTGTATTAATGAAAAGCGAGTGAGAAATGTATTATTAAAACATTACTGACTCGCTTCGCTCGTTCGCTCGAATTTTATTTATACATTTCTTACTCGCTTTTTATTAATACACTACTCACTCGCTTCGTTCGTTTTCTCGAATTTTATTAATACGTTACTCGCCGCTGAATTATATGAAATACACTCATTTATTGCAATGACTCGCGCGCCACTTGTTGTAAAAGGTTATACTAATTCAGAAACCTTCGCGGGCGTGCGGACAACTTCCTAAAGTTTTATCGCAATCGGATTAATGGTTTGAGATCACTTTTTTCACTTGGGCGAAGCCGGACCGTACAATTTTATAATTCAGAAACCTTCGCGGGCGTGCGCACAACAACTCACTAAAGTTTCATCGCAATCGGATGAGTGGTTTCGGAAATCACTTTTTTCACTCGGGCGAACCCGGACCGGGCAATTTTATAATTCATAAACCTTCCCCGGCGTGAGCACAACAACTCGCCAAAGTTTCATCGCAATCGGTTGAACGGTTTAGGAGTCCATAAGCAACATACAAACATTGACTTTTATATTATATAATAATATTATATTGATATAATGTGAAATTCGGCAGAAAACATTCCGCATGCGAATCATGGCAATAATAACATATAATAATTTGAGTATTATTTAGTTACTTCATTGATAAAACTTACAAGTAATTATTTTGAATCACTTTGTAACTGCTTCGTAAAATATATAAATAACTTTAAGCATGTTTGGAGCTTACACTTTTTTGTTTGTTTGTGTTTCGATTTTGTAATCATTTGTATTTCGAGTCTCGTTTTTCTGAATGTAATTTTGCTAATGGGTTTATTTAAATAATTAAATAGAAATTGTAAATATGAAGCAGCATACCTGCACATATAGTAACAAAAAATAATCTAAAACTGCTACATTTATAATTTTAATTCTAAATAATTGTTTTTATTTTTGAATATTATATTTAGAAAATAAAAATTTTAAGGTTTCTTAGCCTCAAAAATTGACTTGATTTAATTTTTTTAATCAACACAACCACGCTTTTAGTGTTTTTCGTGTCTGCAAGGCGGACCTTAAATGGCCATTTATCGACTGGTGACGTCATGATCCACTATGTAACGCTGTTCGTTGCTTATACGTTACATAATAGCAACGAATTAAATAAATATTGTATCAAGGCCTTAAGTTTTTTTATGAGATGTACTGTGCTGTCAGTGAATTTAAGGTGTTTGACATTAATTCAATTAAAAGTATAGTGTGCAACGCGTGTGTGAAATCTTTATTGAGCACTTGTATATTCGGCTCGCGATGCACACTCGCCAAGGCTCGTGCGCGCTCGCCTACTACTCGTGCTGAGAACACCTCGCCTGACGCATAAAGACATATTTAGCACACTAGTCATACAATATACTATTAATAATATTTTCTGGATTCAGAAATCATTTCTAGTTTTGATTGAATATGGAAAAGGTTACGGGTAAATAGCAACCTAGCTGCTGTTAATTGTATTTATCCTGAAGATGATTCTATATAGATCAAAATGTTAATCACGATTAATTATTATGCACATTGTTATTTAGACTACGATAAAATTTTTGGTTGAAGAATACTTAAATATCAATAATAAACAAAATTTAAACTTTATTAAATTTACTTTTGAATAAGAGATTTGAATGTTAATTTCTGAAACCAAAGACATGATTACGCACAACTTCTCCCTTGATTGTTATTAACATAAATAGATTATACATTATAGACGCTCGATACATAGGTAGTGAATAATTTTATTTTTTAACAATATCAATCAACTATGCCATCATGATATGTTGGTTAGGCTATACAGAAAAAAATCAGAAGCCACTGTCGAGACTTGAACCCAAAACTCCCAGTCTCAAGGCTAGGTTCAGTTTCCAATTAACTCACACAGTGCCCGAGAGTAGATTCTGTTTATTTCCTATATATAGCTATTTCAACACCGAATCTCACTGCATGTGAGAGCGGATAATTTTTAAGTTATAATCTAACTTAAATAGTAAATCATTTGGCCGGGAAGCCTTTATATAATAACGTAATATTTTTGAGTTAGCAGTTGTGAACACAATATAATAATAATTATTATTAAATCAAACAATGATCCCTTTCCTCAATACATTCACGTAATCCGTAGGCAGTGAATAATTTTATTTTTTTAACAATATCAATCAACAGATTATGCCATCATGTTATGTTTGTTAGGCAATACAGGAAAAATAAATAAATTATTCAGTCAATTGTCCTGATGAGAAAAAGTTTGTTTGGTAAATAAATATATTTGTTATTTGATTTTAATTCATGCTAGAAATTGTATTAACCAGTCAAATTGATATTTGTATGAAAAAATACTTTATTTCGCTACATTTAGATAACTAAATAAAAAATACGTTTTTAATATTTATAAGTTGACTATGTTTTCCTCAATAATGTTTTAAAATATTTTGTAAATTAGTAGGTACCAGTTTATAGTCGCAATAAAAACTATTCTATTAAATGTTCAATTACAAAGTTCACGTTAAAATCTCCTGATAAAATTTTCAGACTCATATTTTCCATCATTTTTGTTCATAATTAGGTAGTGTGTTAATAAAATAATTTGAGATGAGTGTCCTGCCTTTTAATTCTTTGTCAGTACAAAAGACCGAAAGGCAAGTGTAAAAATGTCGGCCGTTCAAAGTCGTTTCAACCCCATTTTTATATCGTTAGTATACTACATATTACGTATAAAGACGTACTCTGTAATCAAGCACTGCTAGACCAGGGTATCTAAAGATTCGTTAGAAATCATTTCTAGTACAATACACACTAGAGCGGTTTTCATGATTTGCCATCTCTAATTTTTATTTTTAAATTATTGTTCGTATAGGCTATGTGCGCGAAGCCTATACTAGCGCCGCTAGCGGGCAACAGAGCAGTATTGAACTCCTCTTTTATTATTGTTTTATACCACGAAATTTTTAAATAAACGAATAACTTACCATTGAATCTAGCTGTATGCACTGTGCATATAGTATAAATAGCATAGCATAAAAGGTCCGTGAAAATTATTTATTTTAAGTTTTTTATTCTTTAATTTTGAAGTATAATCGACGTATAATAGAAAAATAATTAATTCGTTTATATCAAAGATATGGAAGTACCTCTAGGTATGTATATAATTTATATTGACAGCATAACCTCAAACCATGGCGCCGGTGATCTTGAGGACCGGGTTTGAAAGTATTGTCAGATTTACATTAATAATTTCTAAATAAGTTATAAGTAAAATCATGATTTTACTTTTAAACAACAATGCTCACTGACATATAAGGAAAATTAAAGTTCACAGTTTACAATGGTGCTCACAACGACCGCTCGCATCGATATTATTCTTACTCCACCCCCTTGCACAGAGCCTATAGCGGGTGTACAAACAAAATAAATTTGCAAGGATTTCAGTACTTGTATAGTGCTATCTGCTTTTACCTACTGCCCGGAATCCGAATTAAGGCCGCCATTAGAACTTAGGTTGTGATAACAAAATTAAATTTTTTATATATGCTGGAACAGTCTAATGTCGCTGTCAAACTCTCTTTCATGTAGAACATTAGATTGTACTCACAGAAAATAAATGTACATATATGATCTAAACAAAAAAATATTGTTTTTAAATATACGTAAAAAAAATGTTGTTTCGAAGTGGAATTTGCACCAAAAACTATATGTTAAATACATACGTATACACAGTATAAAAAATATCGTTTAATTGTTCTTTTAGCAAGATCGATTTGAAATTCTACAATGCTTTTCCAATGCTTTTTCTATACAGGGTGGACCAGGTTATAGTAGCAATAATTCACCATTCGATGGTCCATCGAAAAATAAGTCGACATGCATAATTTTATTTTTTTCCAAAACGCTTTCTAAGGGAGATACACCCCTTCAAAGTTCAGTTTTAAAATTCTTTTTTTTGTCCTAACTCTCAGGTCATTAATGCGTTTTTGACCAAATTTGGTACAAGTATTTATGCAATAGATACTCATTACGTGACGTAAGTAACTTTTGTCAAAATTGTCAAGTGGCGTAGATACAGGGGGGTTGTTTCACTTTTCCCGCCCTATTTTCTGCGCCACTGGATATTTTTAAAGAATAACATTTTTTTCGAATTCCCTGTTCAATTTAGAAAAAAAGAGTCACTCTTACAAAATTTCGATTTGAGGCTTCGTTTACGAGATAATTAGAGTTGAAAGTTTAGAACACTTCTAAAATAGCCACCTATGAAAATAATAGGTCTGGAATCTTGTACAACAATTGTAAACTTTTTACTGTTTGACGAATTTAAATAAATAATTCATTAATTAAATTAAAAACAACAAATAAATAACTTATGAAAATAACCAACAAAGTAAGCGATACTTGGTTTTGAGATAATTTATGACACTTGTCAGTATTGATTTTTAAAACTGGACTTTGAAGGGCTGTATCTCCCTTAGAAAGCGTTTTGGAAAAAAATAAAATTATGCATGTCTACTTATTTTTCGATGGACCATCGAATGGCGAATTATTGCTACTATAACTTGGTTCACCCTGTATAGAAGAAAATAATATGTGCATGGACACAATCTAAGGTCATTGTCAAATTATATTTCCTGACAATGCTTTCTGCACCCAGTATTAATCAAATAATTACTCAAAATTAACAAATCATTTTTGGTTTTTATTTTAGTATCCACAAGTCCGTAGGGTACTGTAATTTTCATTAATAAATATAATAGGAACCGCGCATTGAGAACCTCTCGCTCACTGCTTTTGACCTCTATCATTCACTTCAACTTCCCTTTATCAGTCTTGTGTCTCTCTTTAACATCTACTTCTGTTTGTTTTGTTTCAAGCTCTGTAGCTTATTTACAAGCCCTTTCATTTACTTTGTTTCTTTTATGTTTTTATTTTCATATAATAGAATGAAACATTTTTACATCAGAAAACGTGCTGTACTTAAAAAAATGGACATTTGATCGAGACCTTTTAGAATTAAAAAAACATTAAGCTGAATGTTTTTTCTTCAAAATCGCATAAAAATGTTTGTTAAGAAATTAGATAATATTGTTCACGAGTCTCATGCGACTTTGTGAAGTCTCTGGTGCAGATAGGGTTGCCAGATCGAAAACCAAGATTTCCGGGACATTTTCGGGACATTATTAAAGAATTTGAGCTAAGGGCATTCGATAGCAGAAGTTACTCTCTGCACCCTTCATTTAAAATCCTTTTCTCTTGTCTATAAAACGGTTCCCTCTCTCCCGACGCTATTTTTAAAGCTAATGCGGGTAAACGCCAAATGAAGGACCGAGAATCACACAACAGATCCAACAGGCGAATTTTTTGAAAAACGTTTTGGATACGTGTCAAAGATTACGTTATTTTTTATAAAGTTGTAAGTTTTTTCAGGATTTTTTTTAATTTTTCGCTTGTAGGATTTTATGATTCTTGGCTCTTTATTTGGCGTTTACCCGAACACTTTAGCTTTAAAAATAGAATCTGGAGAGCGGGAACCGTTTTATAGGCGAGGGGAAAGAATTTGAGATGAAGAGTGCGGGGCGTAACTTCCGCTATCGAATACTCTTAAAATAACCTTGGTACCTACACAATTTATTTTAGAGGAAAAATTAAAATAAAGATTATTGTGAAAAAGGAGTATTTTAACAAGCTTATAAGTTATAATTAGCTTGACTTGTATGTTGTAAATGTATATATGTAAAAAAATATTGCAACTCGATTTTCTCCCTCTTCCAAATGTCCATGAATTGACGTGAAACTTTGTAGTCGTATGTAGTAGTGATGTAACGAATGTCAATTTTTAGGCATTCGCGAATGCGAGTGTTTGTCGCCGATATTCAGTTTTCAAAGCTTTATTACCTAATGTTAAAATAAAGGCTGATAAAAGATATTATGATTGCAAGGTTACCTTAGTGAAAAAACTCAAGTTATTTTTTAAAAAGGAGTAAGAAAAAGCTTTTCTAATAAAAATGCTAAGAAATTAATATTTTTTCGTCTTTTTTAATTTTATGTTCACATTTAAAAAAAAAAATATATGATTTTTTTCTGATATTCATATTTGCAAAATATTCGCAGGAATTTTTGCGAATGCGAATTTTTTGAAAATGACGTGAAAAGTAGTATTTTGTAGTGGGTATGGCAAAAAATACCATAATGCTTCGTACGGAATGGTATTACGGCTCGTGTGACTGTAAAAACTCGCTACCGCTCGTTTTTACATACTGTCATCACTCGGCTTAATATTTCCCATTGCGTATCTAGACAAACAATCTACTATTATAATATATAACAAGTTAACAATGCAAATAAAAACACATGTGGCGGAAGTTACGGTTTTAATGGTGGGAAAACGTGTCTCCAGTCGTTTAAAATTAAAAAAAAATATAATATACAGGATGTTTCATAATTAAATGTCAACATTGAAGGGGTTAATATGTGCATGATTTTAAAACAAAAAGTTCATATTAGAAACATAGGTCCATTGTCGCTTTATTTTTGATATACAGGGTGATAAATATTTTTTTTTTAAATTGTTTTTTTTTTAATAACTCCGAAACTACATTAGATATTTTTATTAATTTAGGTAATAATTTTAATTTAGTGTTAATAAATTAATAACAACAACGACAAACCTACTATCTAATGTAGTTTCGGAGTTTTAAAAAAAATTTTTTTCAAAAAAATCTTTATCACCCTGTATATCAAAAATAAAACGAAAACGGACCTATGTTTATGTGAAATTTTTGTCTTAAAAACATGCAAACATTAATCCCTTTTAATATTAACATTCAATTATGAAACAGCCTGTATAATGATTAAAAATTAAAAAATATATTTAATAAAAAAAACACGCTTATATATCAACGCACCAAAAAGTAGAAAATAAATTTCTTTCTACCTATTCTATAAAGTTTAAAAGCATGGGACACTCACTGCAGTACCTGTATATTTCATTTAATTCATCGATTTTTAAACGTTATAGAAGCGAAAGAAATTTATTTTCTACTTTTTTGGTGCGTTGATATTATAAGCGTGTTATTTTTGTGTGATTTCAATAGAATTATCGCTAGGCACTTAGTAGATGATTGAATAAAATAAATACACAAACACTTGAAATATCCTACACATTTATTAATCTCAATGATCGTTTCGGATTTCATGTTGAGCGTCTATAATTTACAATTAATTCATTCACTCGTTTCGGGTTTCTAGCCCATCATCAGGAGAGTTCAAACTAAAACTAAAATCTATGAAGTCTAACTAACGAATTTAAATATAATTAACTCAAGTAAAATCTGGTGTGTCAAATTACCTGAATTACAAAATAATGCAGGTGGCTTAAACCTAATTAGTTATTACTTGAAGTAGGGGTGACAGTATAAAATCTAATTTTTGTTATTTTAGCTTTTTGTATTTCTAAATTTAGAAATACAAAAAGCTATTAAAAATAACAAAAATCAATTATATTTAGATCACATATTCCTCATTTCAAAGATAGAACTCGAAGAAGCAATGTGGTTGTATTTATTCACATCATCCGGATGAAACGCGCGACCTCTGCAAAGCAACTGAACGCCGATACGGCACGCCGACGCCACGCCGACGCCACGCGGTTCTATTTTCCGGCGGTCGAGTGGCGGCAACCGCGCGGATTGACAATATCTGCGCGGGCATGTGTAAACGAATTTGAAGACGCTAATATTATTAATAATCTCGCGGTCTGCATCCGCGCGGATTCCGCCTTGTCTGAACTAGCCCTTAATATCTGAATCGTATCATTTATTGCCTGTGTAAATTATATTGAAGAATTCACTTTAAGTGTGAAAGTATTGAAAGCATTAACTCATTGTTATGTTTAATAACGGATTGACTTTTCTTTTGTGCTTTAATGATGTACATTGTATTATACAATTCATAGCATTCTGCGTAAACTTTTCATTGTTATTTAAATTAATTTTCAGTGTTTTAAACGTTCATTTGTTATACACAAAAACAAAAGCAAGTCTGGAACTGGTATATCAATTTAATTTAACATTCTTATTTAGAGAACCTGTGTACAAAATATTATTTGAAATTCTTGATTTTATCTTATTACTTTTCATATTTCACAGAAATTTATAATATTCTCGCAACTTGTTCAACAGAAAGATATGTTTTCTGTCAATTTAATATCCTTTTTGTTAAATATTTTATTATAAGTTAAAGTTAAAGTTTCTGTCGAACTTAAATACCTATTTAAATATGGGCAGGCCGCAGATTTGCAGCTTAATTTAGTTTTATAACAAAATATAAAAAACCTATACGCATGCATATAAATGTAGCTGTCATTTTCAATAGCATATTGCATTACAAGGGACGAAACACAGCGTTTGCAACTAGTGTGAAGTTTTATCCAAGTGTGCAAGCTTTCACGGCCGGCATTGTTCCAAGTCTTCATGGTTTCCGGGCTTGTAGGCCGTGGTCCGGTGGTATTTCTACCTGACGTTTCGTCTACACGTAGACGAAACGTCAGGTAGAAATACCACCGGACTACGGCTTACAAGCCCGGAAACCTTGAAGACTTGGAAGTGTGAAGTTTGCTGCCCGAGGAACAAGGGGAGCAAATCACACGCGTTGCATTCGCTGTATTTCGTTCCGAGTAAAATGCATATTATTTTTTACAACCATTCTATTGACAATTGAAGACACAAGTGGATACAGGATCCATGTCGCAAAAAGTTGATTGTGAGAAAACTACATTTAAAGTTTTTTTTTCCACATTTTTTGTATTATCATAAATAAAAACCAATTTTGTTGCTTTGAATAGACCTTTAAAAAGTTTTTAATTGACAATAATGTAGCCCGACAAATTTTAAACATTTAACTAGAAATAGAAACAAATGTACATTTATCCTTTATTAACTAAAGAATATAGTTAACATAAATTAAAGCTATGGAAAAATGATTCATGATACATTTATTGTGACATTTAAGTACAATGTTCAGTAGATAAAGGATTCATGATCAAAAAAAGTAAGTACATGAACCCTTCATCTATTAGATTTAATAAAGAATCATGTAGGTACATAAACCCTTTATCAATTCTGTAACTTTGCAATTTTTAGAAATTGTTAAACGAAATCTATACCAATACTTAGAATTCTAGGCACTTAAAAGCTTTATCCACTGAAAAATATCAATGTCACATATCCTTTATCCACTCGTGTCTTCAATTCTATTTGAGGTACCTGCAATTTGAGCGCGAAAAAAAGCCGCAAAAATATTTATTTAGAAACAGTTAAGCCCACGGGATTTAATTTAATTAATTGTAAATTATAGACGCGTCAACAACTTAGGTCATTAGCGTCTTGTTTACATCAAATAACAACTCACTTCAAACTAAATGACATCACAAAACATCCATGAGCGGAGGCGGGAATCGAACCCACGATAGCGTGATCCAAAGGCCGCTACGCTAACCGTTACACCACTCTGTCCTCAAGAGCCCACGGGAGCATTAATATTAGGAAGTGACCATATTAAGGACCACCCTAGTAAATATGTGCCGCACAATAGGAATGGTGAATGATAGAGTGATAATTACTGACAGACACATTTGGAATTAAATTGAATCTGCTGGAGAGTGCACATCAATCGAAACGCGCAATCAACGTAACGGCAGACCGACTCGCATTGTAAATATTTGATTTAAGTGTTGTGATTGTATATTGTGTATATTTGTTTTGGTACGGAACTATCGTATCACCAAACAGAAAAATCTTGAAAAATGGCAGATCAATATTCACACTAAGGTAAGTTGGGGCAAGTGCAGTTCCTGCCATTATACAAGGTGATTCTGTAATGAGTAACATAAATGATACAGGATGTACCTACTGTCAAAATAATACGAAAACCAAGAATAACTTTTTTCCAAAAGTGCTTCCCCAACCAAATACAGGGTGTTAAAGGGTCGATTTGGAGAACACTTATTTGATCGTATGTTTTAACTGGGTTGAACAATTTAATTCATTTTTGGTAGACATCTACTACATAATAAGGACCGTAAACGAACCCAGTGGCGTATAATTGGGGGTCATGTGACACTTTTTCCCCCCAAAAAAAATTGCTGTTGGGTTTTTTCCATTTTTCTTTAGTTTTTTAGTATTATTGGTTCAAATACAACAAAAAAGGTACACTTGTTTCATTTGCCCAGAAGCGTCCGTTTCCGAGATATTCTGACTTGCGTGTCACTATGTGAACTACCAGGCTGCAAAGTTATCGCAGAAAAAGTTTTATTAACAAACAAATAAAATACTTAAAGTCGAATACATCTAGATAATAAAGTTTAATTAACAAAAAAATAAAAATTAGTAAAAATAAAATTAAAGTAAGTTTTCAACGTGTCCTCCATTGGTACATGACCCCCGATTCTACGCCACTGGGTTGTTCAAATGCAACAAAATTTGGTCCGTTTACGGTCCTTATTATGTAGTAGATGTCTACCAAAAATGAATTAAATTGTTCAACCCAGTTAAAAGATACGATCAAATAAGTGTTCTCCAAATCGACCCTTTAACACCCTGTATCTTGTTATAGGGAAGCACTTTTGGAAAAAAAGTTATTCTTGGTTTTCGTATTATTTTGACAGTAGGTACATCCTGTATCATTTATGGTACTCATTACAGAATCACCTTGTATTTCACATCCTTGCGTATATTGCACTGTCATCTGTAAATTAGACATCTAACTAACAAATTCTTACGTAGTTTATTCACTGATGATGTTCAGTTTCATTATTATTCAGCGATTGGAAATCACATTTTTCATTTTCTGGGTCGCACTTGCCCCATCTCACCTGCATATTTGAGTAACTTATATGTTTTGATTGTGTATGCATTTGTTGTAAAATGTGTTTAATCATACCTATGTGAAAATTTAATATAGACAGGTAGCGATCCTGGAGGTAATTCTGATGTGAAATTTCGAAGAGAAAATCTTTTTGGCTTAAGGATCGAGAAAACACGGAGTTACTGATATATTTTAAATTTGCATTTATTAAAAACCATGATTATTTTATATCACATTGACAAATTAGGTAATGATTATTTGGACGACATTTGAGCTCTGAAGATGGGAGAAAATCTCTCGAAACGTAAGCAATAAATGCAAATTTAAAACATCACTATCGCCATGTTTTCTTGATCTTTACGCCAGGAAGATACTCTTCGAAATTGAAATGGTTTTGAAAGTTTCCAATCTGTATTTAGTTTAGTTATTTTAATGTGCAAGAGGGACTCACGCCCCGCGCCGCTGAGAAAGCTAGCCGCGCCATGGATATTTAACCTTAAGGAAATTTGCTCCTCCCCGGTTTTACCACCATTATAAATTGGCACTGTGTCTCCTACAGTATCTGTCTGAAATTCAGTATCTTCTATTTGTATATTAAATAAAAACCGGTCAAACATGCGCCGAGGGTTCCGCACATTATTTCCAAAAAAAAAATGACGCATAAAATAAAAGAAATTTTATCCGGAGAAAAAACATATGAATAAAAGGAGTCGTTCGTTCACGACACACTACAGGGAATCGTTCACGCTTAACGACATTTTACTACTACCATTCTTATTTTGCGCCAAAAAAGCTAATCAATATCTACCAGCCCCTTTATATTATAAATGATTATTTTCGGAATATTTTTGAACATTAGGACAAACTTTTTGACACCTTTTTGTAAAATAATCTGTACAAAAATTAGTATCTTCAAAGTGAACACTTTCAGACGACATGCGACATGCTATAAATGTATTGTTGGGTCTTTTTGAGACATCAGCTACTTTGTCGACCACAACATTGTTTTATTTGAGGTTTCTATGAGCTACGCTTATGAAACAAACAATTATAATTAAATTTTAAATCTCGTTGTGATCAGACATATTTAGAATTTAGATATGTCTTGATTAATTATTAATTATTATGTTTTATTTATTTATTTTAATTTTGTATAAATATTAATGATATTATTTAAATATCACCAAATAGATCTTTATAATATCTATATTATATTTTTAGCTTTCACTTTTCTGGCAGCAGAAGGCGTAGATTTTTATTTACCACTGGTATAGATATGATAAGATACCAATTTTCAAGTTTCTAAATTCAACCGCTTAGGAGTTAAAGGTCTGTGACAGACAGACGAACACAGAGACAACGGAGTCTCACCATAAGAGTTCTATTTTTAACTTCCCACTGGAAGTTATTGTAATGGGTCCGAAAATCGAAATCAAAAAGGAAAAAAAAATTTTATGTTTCAAGGTCACTACACTATTTTTAAACTACTTTTAGAAAGATGTCTGTGTGTGTGTGTGTGTGTGTGTACGTACGTACGTACGTATGTGTCCATTTCTTTCTAAGACGAAATCTCGAGAACGAAAAATGATATCGACTACGTTGGGGTGCCAATCGACGCGTATTAACGTAAATATGATCTGAAAGGAATTTTTTTAAAATCGGTTCAGCCGTTCTTTTTTCTTAACCAAATAACCTCCAAAAAAGTAGATTTTACACAATATCTCGCGAATAAAAAATTATATCGACTTCGTAAGGGTATCAATCGAGGCGTGTTAACGTCATTTTGATCCGACATAAATTTTATAAAAATCGGTTCAGCCGTTTTTTTTTTTTTTTTTTTTTTTAATTATTGATGTTTTAATGATTAAAATGATTACTTTTCTGTGTAATATCTAATTTAATTATTATTATTAAATATTTATCAAACTGGGAAGTTCGTCGTGTGGACCTCAAGGGTCGCACTTTAGTTCTAATAAACGACCCACCTCACGGCTTGTTTACAATTTTGATGCGGTACCCTAAAAATTATTGAGGTGTAAAGGTGTCAAAAGAATGTTTTTATGATATAAACACCAATATTTTTTTCACAACAAAAAGTAAAACCTCTATATAAACTGTTCATAAAACTACAGTGAGAGCACCTTTAAAAAAAGTAGTGAAATAGAGAAAATACACAACAGCTAGAAATAGTGCCTTCACTGGGACGTATAATGTGGTTGCAATTTAGTGCCAGTGGAATAAAATAGTGGTTTGTTTACAAACTGTCACGAGAACAAGCTCATGGAGTGTGTTGAGAAGAGGTGTGAGGGACGCTATGAGTGATAAAGGATGAGTGGAGAGAAGAGCTAACACACAGCATGTGCAATAACAGGCTGGCGCTAACCTATCCCCAATCCCAGCGCCTATACCTGTTCGCTTTGGTTGCACCGATAGTCTACATTGGAGTGTATCAACCGTCAATGTGTATTTATGTAAGCTGTGTTTGAATGTGAAACAGAATTGATTCTAAATAATTCTACAACTACAGAGTTATTCATTCCTTGAGAAACGATAACACAGCTTAATGAAACGTATCAGCTGAATCACTCGAAGCGCAAAATCCCATTCGCTCATATACATGCTGCACAAGAGATCGCCATGTTTTTAGAAGACACAGGTGTCAAGTCTGACAACTGTTGTGTCGCGTAACACAGATAGGTTCAAGGTCTTGGAAATAGGCAGATAAACTCACTCGTATTAGTGAAACGTAAAAATGAATAATTTTCTTTCTTTACAGTTCCTGAACTAAAAATGTATTCTTAAGATCACCAACTATTAGTACAAATTCGTATTTTCAATATGTTATTATTTTTAAAACACATTTGCTACAGTTCTAAAACTGGAACTTGGAAGTGAAGGTGGATAATTTGGCACAGTGGATTATAATTAAGTTCAAAGTATGTAATAAATATTAGGTAATATTTTTTCAAAAAATATATTTAGCTATTTGCAAAAATAATATTATGAACATTGACAAAGGTCCAATTCCAGGTAGTCCACTGTATGATTTATTAAAATAGTTGTCAATGGACCGTTAAGTTTTTGTGGTAACAGGAGGTATTTTACATTATTTTAACCACTATGTATACCATTTCCTACCTATTTATAGACTATAGTCTATAAATAGGTGTAATCTATAAATAGGTAGGAAATAGTTTTTAGTCTTTAGATTTAATCATGTCCTGATGATGCCAACTTGGTTGGCGAAACGTACGTCGAGAATTTTTAAATGGTTTGGTGTTTTGTGGCTATTTTTAACATTTTGTGTTTTTTTATGCTGGAGATAACTTTCAGTTAACGGGTGAGGCCTAGTAAGACACGATAGGCCTCATCCGTTAACTGGTTTTTCTACGAAATTCTAAAAATTATTCATGGGAAAAATCACCCTAATGGAGAATTCAATAAAAACCGCAAAACATTGGGCACTGATCTAGTTAAGAAGGAAATTAAAAAAAATTGATCAGAATTTATCATACTGTGAATTTCGAAGATAATTTGCTGTAAGGTTAAATGGAAAAAAATCCGACATTAACAAATCGCAGTCGATTAAATTAAATCATTCTAAAAATATATCCCAGTGCAACTATACCTATACTTACATTTTTTCACTATAGATTTGATATGGTAGATCGGGGCATACTTTAAGTCTCTGAAAGAGTAAATCCCTAGCGGCAACGTGTCACCAATATTAAAACATTCATCACTCGTATAATATTCTTTGTAACAGGCGTCTAAATTTAATTTCATAGGCGCAGAGCAGGAGCTGCCAGCCAACAGGCCCGAAAGACAGAACAGTGAACACACAAACAACGCACGGTGGACGCCGTTAAAACGCGCTGCAAACGGGACGTGGGGTAACGTACGGTCAGATCCGATATACAAATCGGTGCTGCTAAAACGACCTACCGAATGACCCGTTTCATAATAATTTTTTTGCCCTACCACCTATAAAATAGCTGCATTACATACATGTAGAGTGATCCTTTAAAGGCCGCTTTGCGGGAAAGTAATAGGCGTGCTAACCAATTCAATATTGCTACTCTTAGCCTACTATTAGAAGTGAAGTTTGCTACACAAATGAAATGTCAACAATTTTGAAAATACTGAAAAGATGCTATTTTATAGGGGGTAGGACAATAAATACCATATAATATATCTGTGACGTAATGATATTAGACTCTAATGACCTAAGTTGTCGACGCGTCTATAATTTACAATAAATAAAAGATATTATTATTCGTGTGGAAAACTCGGTAGCACTCGTTTTACGTACTGTCACTACTCATCAGTAATATGCATACCTCATTACGCCACTAGATATCTAATACTGTCGTTTGGTCAATTTACGATAAGTACCTATTCAAGTTTACGCAAAAATTCGCCAATATTAACTCGATTACTCTATAACAGACGTCAGCAACCTTTTTGGCTGTGGGTCAAAATCAACCAAAATCTGACTATTAAGAAGATGGTTCGGGTCAATGGGTATTTTTTGATTTGAAAACAGTTCGTTAGTGAATAATAAGATACATTTTATTGAGAAAACTATTACAATATGCTTTTAAACATAAAAATTAAGAAAAACAAAATTATAATAATTTCTAATTATTATAAAAACAAATATATTTTTGTCAAGTTTCAGTTCATTAATAATTTATGAACTTTATTTATAAGCGTTCTCTTCGTTATCAATGGCTTTCCTGATGCTGAATTTGTGACGTCAATTTAGTCAAGGCTGATTCATACTTCGTCACCTTAAGACGAATATTATAAGTGTCTGAACTTTCGGTAGTTAATCTGTTCCTGTTCTTACTTAAAATACATTTCACGTGTGAAAATATTTGCTCACATTTGCGCAACCAAATGGGTCACTTGAAATTATCAAATGGGTCACTTGGTGATCCGCGGGTCATGGATTTCCGACGCCTGCTCTGTAACGTTGCTAAGCACTTCTAAATTCAAAACCATCCGCTAGATGTGTATTATAATAACTTTGAGTTCGCTGAAATGAGTTATTTTAATAGCCGTTTATTTATTTTTTTGTCCAAGTCCCTATACGATTCCATACAACACATAATATACGTTATACGAAATCAATA
Organism: Mongoloraphidia duomilia; assembly: GCA_039654895.1. Classification (NCBI taxonomy): domain Eukaryota; kingdom Metazoa; phylum Arthropoda; class Insecta; order Raphidioptera; family Raphidiidae; genus Mongoloraphidia; species Mongoloraphidia duomilia. Next base: position 37,897,439 of record CM077520.1, on the reverse strand, counting down.
TGGTTTTTGAAGTTATTCTTCATTTGGCGCGTTGTGGAAAAATGATGAGAGTGAATTTTTAGGATGCGCGCGCATCGCGTCACGAAATTTACTAACACCATGAAGTTGCAACTGTCAAAATCACTGTCAAAAATAACCTCAACAAAAGTGAGGTACAGTACGAATAAAAATTATATGTGTTTTTAAATTATTGAGGTTAACGGAGGTATGTATTATTTGTTTTACATTATAATTTATAAATTATTACATTTTAAATTATTTTTTAATAAATAATAAATTAATAATTTATTAAATTAAATTAATTTATTTAATATATTTATTTTATTATTTTATCGTCTTTTTTACAAACGTTTAGTACTGGCACGCGGGATAAAATTTTTGGAGTTATTTTTATTTTGTTACGTAAAAGAAGTATAACTTCTGACGTGCGTACATAGTATACACACACACACACTCTTTTTTTTATTTGATTTTGTAAAAAAAGACAAAAATAATAGGTAGGTGGTGGGCATGATAAGGAAAAGAAGAATTTGTTCCGGTGCGGAAACGCTTCAAAATCATCCACATTTAAATAAGTACAGCTTTATTCCAACGATCTTACCATATATCAAAAACCATTCGCCGCCGCATTAAAATGAAATATGTTTTTGTTGGTTTGGATACGGTGTATGTGTAAGTACATAATATAATATAAAATCGTGTAGATGCAGAACAAAATAGCTGAGCCGCCAAATTTGCTTCGATGCTTCTTTCGCTGTATTAAAGAGTAGGCAGAGGTTGTTTCGTTGTTATATAACGTACTATACAAGATCGAATTAGAAACACATTAAAATGAAAAATGGCTTGCATTTTAATGAAATTAAAATTATGTCGTAATTTGTTAAGTCGTAAACTGACAAAAACATCGTATATACATTTATTAAATCATTAATAAAACTCTTTATACTAAATTCAATTTTCCTGTCCAAACTTTGAAAACTTTAGCTATTTTCAGTAAGCTGTAAATTCATTCAAGAAATTACAATATTCAACTAAGAAAGAAGCATACAGTATACTTGCAAATTAATAAAACATTCTGTATTTTTACATTTATTTATTATCGGGAAAAATCTTCATTGCACTTTTAATATTTATTTTATTTTCATGTAAATGCTTCTTTTTTGTAAACAGTTAATCATTTCAGGCAAAATATATGGTTTTGTGATTACGATCTGATTTAATTTAGTAAAACGCCTTGGATAATTCACATGTTACATGCAAAAAAATAATTTTGTGTAAGCTCTGTACCTTATAATTCGCTTTTATATTTTTTTTTTCAATTTAATTGGGGAATTTTTAGCTGTAGAGAAGCGTTATGGTGTTGTAAAATAATTTATACACATTAGTTGCTGCAGCTAAAATGAAAATTCCACTAATATATTTTATAATAACAAACTGATAATTATTGTCTTGGGTAGAGACAGTTGTCTTCTTTTTTATTTAAAAAAAAAATATGAAGGAAACATGGGTAAATTTTTTATTTAAAAAAGTTATTGTCAGAGATAATTACTTGAAAAGGATAATAAAAGAATAAATAAATTGTTTACAGGAAAACTTAGTAGCTAATCACGATACATGTTTTAAGTAAATTGATTACGGAAAGATAGACACGTATTGCATCAGCTGTCGAGCGTCTATAATCTACAATCTATTCTAGTCGATTATGCAAGGTGATTTTTATTCAGTAATTTCAACAAGGACCTATAAACTTCTGTCAAAGTTTACGAATTGTAATTCCATATCGATTTAACATTTCCGAACTATCTACCTACTTAGTAGTTATTTGCATAATTTAAGTACTGCTTGTATAAGTTGTAACTATACTGCGGTGCGTATATACGTCATATTAATTAATTTAAATGGATAAGTCGTGTTCTTGTGCTGATTTATTTCGAAAGCGTTGAATAGTTTGTTTTTATATTTATCAACTCTCTCTGAACTATTCAATTAAATATCCGTGGGCAGTTTTAAAAAGTCCGTGGGTAGTTTTAAAAAGTCCGTAGGTAGTTTTAAAAAGTCCGTGGATAGTTTTAAAAACTCCGTGGGTAGTTTTTAAAATTCCGTGGATAGTTTTAAAAAGTTTGTGGGTAGTTTTAAAAATTCCGCGGATAGTTTTAAAAAGTTCGTAGGTAGTTTTAAAAAGTCCGTGGGTACTTTTAAAAATTCCGTGGGTAGTTTCAGAAAGTCCGTGAGTAGTTTTAAAAAGTCTGTAAATAGTATTAAAAATTCCGTACGCAGTTTTAAAAAGTCCGTGAGTAGTTCTAAAAAGTTCATGAGTAGTTCTAAAAAGTCCCTGGTTAGTTTTAAAAAGTTCGTGGGTAGTTTCAGAAAGTCCGTGGGTAGTTTTAAAAAGTCTGTAAATAGTATTAAAAATTCCGTACGCAGTTTTAAAAAGTCCGTGAGTAGTTCTAAAAAGTTCATGAGTAGTTCTAAAAAGTCCCTGGTTAGTTTTAAAAAGTTCGTGGGTAGTTTCAGAAAGTCCGTGGGTAGTTTTAAAAAGTCTGTAAATAGTTTTAAAAATTCCGTAGGCAGTTTTAAAAAGTCCGTGAGTAGTTCTAAAAAGCTCGTGAGTAGTTTTAAAAAGTCCGTGGGTAGTTTTAAAGAGTCCGTTTTAAAAGTTGAGCTTGTTAGGTACATAATCTAAATGAAGAATATAATATAGTGAACTTACTTTGTTTCTACTATATTTATTAGGTAGTTGGATAAACATTGAAACACTCACCTGCAACAGAAAAGAAAATACATAGTTAATTATTAAAATCAATTTCGAAAGAATAAATTATCTATAGGTACATAATATTATAATATTACGGTACACATACTATTGGCGTTGGGTTGGTGGGATGGCGGAGCCTAGAGGATGTATATTGTGTATATGTAACGGGTAATGCGAGAAAAGTGAGTAACCTTAGCTTTACCCGGGTTAACTTAGCACTACCCAAAATCTTTGGGTAAAGTCCAAAATATAATTGAAATAAATTGTAACTCGGACCTTACTCGTATTAATAAACGTAGCTCTACCCAATGCGCGCCAGCTGGGTAAAATTAAGTGTTGCGTTTGTTTTATATCATAAATATTCAAATTTTTAGTTGGTTACTTTACATTGATTTGATCAATGCCCAACGCGCCCCATGTAATTCTAATTCTACATTGATTTGTTAAAGATTTTTGATAATGTCGATTTTGTGAATTTTTTAATAAAAGTTATGAATAGTAAGATTGATAACTTTAATTTAAAAAATTCACAAAATCAACATTATCAAAAAACTTTAACAAATTTTATGATATAAAACAAACTCAACACCTAAATTCAGCAATGATTATAAATAAGCACGGAATTTTAAACAGGTTGATTTACTTTATAACTGCCAAAGAACAAGAGTTTGAGCATTTATTTTAATGTATATTTTTACTTCCCACCTCTACTATGATAGGGAAGTAATGGATTTAGTCCGAAAAAAATATTTCGAGATTTTAACAGATCTTCACGTTTTGAGACCCTAGCAATCGTTTAAGATCATTTTCTGTTTTATTTATTGTAAATTATAGACGCGTCGACAACTTAGGTCATTAGCGTCTTGATCATTTTCTGACTGATGTCTGTATGTGTGTGTGTATGTGTGTGTGTGTGGTCAATTTTTCGCCTTCGATATCTTAAGAACGGAATAACATACGGGCATGCCGATTGTTCTATTATGTTTATCAGCCTTTAACTTAGATCTGATTAGATTTTGAGTCAAATCGGTTCAGTGGATCCTGAGATATTCAAAAAAACGTTCTCAATGTCACGTATTAACATATAAGGTAAAAAAAAATATAAATGAATTCTAGATGTTATAATATGAAAAAATGTAAATATTTTTTTTCTCTAAAATGTATAGTTTTCGAGAAAAAAAATATTTTACTAAAAAAAAATAAAAATTGTACGTAAATCAAGGTAACCATGATTTTTGCTATATTAAGCTAGCCATCAGTAGATCACCAAACAAAAAAGAGGGCCATGCTTTTTTCAAAGAATAAAAATTAAATTGTGTTTTAAAGACCACCAACAGCTAAGGTTATTTGGGCCTAGTCAAAGAATAAAAAAAAGAGTGTTTATTTTTTGCAAATATTTACTAGGTGGGAAGTATAGGACTGGTCATCAGTCGAATTTTTGTATTATTGATTGTAGTTTGTATTTTTTGAATTATCTATTTTCAATTATGTTAAAGTTACGGTTTAGTTGGTATGCATTATTTTCAATTAAGTCGCAAAGACAGTTAATAAAATATACAAATAAGGAGCTGAATGCCACTAATAATACATAGTAATGGTCAAAGATATCATTGATCTATAACTATTAAACAAACCTATAGGCAACGCAACACAGAACGGAAAAAAGCTTGCTTTTTTAGCATTGATCCATAAAAAAACTCCCATTGTATTTTCCTTATGTTCGGTACTACCGTTTTCACACTGTATATCGTATCCTATATTAAAATAATTATTCTAAGTAAATTGGGATGTTTTTTTAAATTTTCCAAGCAATAAAAATATTGTGTATTCGAGACAAAAAATAAATTCACAATTTTGCACATTATTTTTAATTTATCGTGTCTCTGCTTAAACCAAAATGCTGAGCGAGAAAATTTTTATTAGCTTTTTACTTTGTGTAAGCATTTTTTTTGTTTAAATATATAAAAATGAAGAATTTAAAACCAAGGTACATATTGACATTGTGAATCTCGTTCTTTTCGGTATTTTTCAAAATGTTTTCGTTCATAATATACAGACTTATAAAGAAATTATATTATACAGAGCATTAGATGCAGTGGTTTTTTATTTTATTTCGTTTTATTTTATCTATTAATAAAATTGACAAAAAAGTTATAATGAGTATTAGTCAGGATATTTAAGGGATTAATTACGATGGAAGAGTTAAAATACAAATTTTCAAAAAAAAAAAACAAAAAAAAATTAAAAAAAATACTATCTTATTTGACACATGAATTCCTTTCATTTTTGTCAAGTATGCTTTTTCTGTAAAATGTATAGGAAAGCAGGAAATTGAGAAAAACCATTTTCCCATGTAAATTTCCTATGTACCCTGTATATTATTAAGCTACGATAAGAGGAGTATATGATCAGTGGGCAGAAATAGCGACTTAAGTAGCGATTTATTATAAGCTCTTAGCTTAAAATTCAACCTCTGTCACTTTATTTATTATTTAAAAATGGGAGTCACAGTAACTTATGGGAAGCACATATAACATTGGTAAGTAGTTTGGTGTTTTATGGTTATTTTTAACATTTTGTTGATAAATCTGGGTGGGTACTAAACCTGTAAAATCGATCTTCTTTGAGTTATGAACATATTAACTTCTGTTTCAAAATATTATTAGTATCTCTAAAAAATAATGTTTTGGATTTAAACTTTGGCATAGTTAAGAACAAATCTATAAGAAAATACTGTAATACGTTCAATAATAAGAAATATGGGTGTCAGACAAGATGCAAAAAGATTCTGTATAATTAAAAATAATTTTTGGCTATGCAGCAGTAGATTACCAACAAGTTTTGTGATAGCAAATTTTCCTCTCTTTTATGTTAAATATTCTATTGAAAAATTCCAGAGTTTTGATGAACCCTGTATTAAAATAATCGTTTGATTAACTACAAATAAAGCATTTTTTATGTTTCTCAAACGATGTTTCTTTTTAATTTAAGAAAAAATAACTGTTATCGATGTAACATCAATATTTTCAGTATCATTAAACTGATTCTGTTTGCGATAAAGAAACATTAAATATTGTATAAAGGAAGTGTTGACTTAATAAAACACAAACGTACTAGAACATTGTATTGAAAAATATTATTTTGAAGTGCAGTTTGTAAAGTAATGTAAGTATAAACTATAACTTTGGTTCAATGTCTACACCAAATACAGCAAATGCGGTACACAATCTGGTTTTACAAAAAATTGTAGAAACGTCGATTTTTCTTTGGAAATACAGATTTTATGAAAAAATCTTTGGTAGACCTGTATATTAAAAGAAAAATCGGTAGGTAATCAAAAGCTTTTATCTATTTAATATAATGTACTGCAATGCAAAATGGCAGAAATATCGAATCAGTTAAATAGTATATAATATTATAATAGTATTATACTATTAAATATAGGTACTATATAAATGATTCGATATTTCTACCATTTTGTACATTATAAATAAATAAAAGCTTTGGATTAACTACCGATTTTACCAAGGGATACAAGGGACGAAACACAACGTTTGCAACTGTGTTTCGTTCCGAGTAAATGCACATTATTTTTCACAACAACTTTATTGACAATTCGATTAGAGGTACCTGCAATTTGGCCGCGCAAAAAAACCGCAAAAATATCAGATTAAAATCTCTTACGGGAAGTGAATGTCTTGTTAATAATTTATTTGTATGAAGTTGTGAAAAACTCCGCCAAAATTCTACACTTTCTAGATTCTCTTAGATGCTTATTTTGATGCCTTATTTTTTTGGAACATTTTTTCCAAAATAAATCATCAGAAGAGCCATCTAACAGAGTTGCAAGATTTATATCCTAAAAAAGAAAGACTACGTACTGATTTTTTTTTACAAATATATTATATAATAGATTCGATTTAATTTGAAAGGATGCTAAGTAATTGTTTCATAGCTAATAACAGGGCTTCAATAAGCTGCAGAATATCCACGGAAAACCATTTTTATAGCGAGTTTTATAGACAAAAAGTCTGTAGCTACAATTTTGTAAACAAATAAAATTTCAGTTAAATTTATCCTTTTACTATTATTTATAAAAATGCTTGGTTGGATTTTTTCCTGTAAACTACAGCAAAAAACAAAAAATTAAGCCTGGTAATTATTGTTTAAAATATTTAAAATATTTGGAGACTACTGGTACAGTAAGAGCCAGATACAGTGAGTGTTCACGAATGAAAAGTTGGTGAAAGATCACTACACAGTAGCTACAGCACAAAGGAAATTTGAATAATAATAGAGAAACGGTTGAAGATCATATATCATTTCACATTTTGTTTCAAATACAAAAGGAGAATTAAACCAACGGTTAACTAAATGAACATTCGAGATTATACGTGTGAATGATAACAATAAATATTTTAAAATTTAATTTATATAACTCCCATTTCCACTGTCAAAACGACTCGACACAAGTTAGGAGTTAACAGTCGTTTTCACTGATATTACACCCAATAATATGTTTTACTATGTCCAATATTTTAAATCTTACATAATATAATAACTGAACTGGAGATATTATTTACATACAATTAATCAGTTTTGAAACTTTGAATTAATTAAAAAGAAACCCGGGCACCGAGTGTTGGGCACGCACATGATAGGGTTCCGTAGTGTTCGTGTGACGTACTTATAAATAAGAGCTATTTCATTTTGACAAATTTCTTTGCTTCCGAAAAAGTTATTAATTTTTCATTAATTATTTTTGCTAGATTGTTCGTTATAATTTTCGTCAAAAGTACTAACTATAAAGGCTACATTCAGGATTTTTTTCAGATTATTTTCGGATTATTTTTATCAATAGTTTAGAATTTAGCAATTATATTGGGGGGACGCTTTGATAACGACTTTAAAAGCAAATACCGCGTCACTGAAGGGTTAAAATCAAAAGGTCTTAAAATATTTTTTGTTGAATTTTGATTTTTAGGAGACCTATCTAGACACCTACTGAATGGGGTGTGTAAAAAAAAATTTGAGTACACATTCAACTCTATGGGAGGGGGTCAAAAAATATTTTTCCAAAAATCTCATCATTACTGTTTTTGGATCATCATGAGACATACAGACAGACGGACGAACGGCATGACTGAAACTAAGGGTTCCTTGATCATATGTAATTTAAGGTTTCCTAGTTTCTACGGAACCCTAAAAACTGAATTAATGCTTGGTTTCTGGTACAACTTTCAAAGTATATGCAGCGTACCAGAAACCGAGGATTTTCCTGAACGCATTTGATCCCATACATCAACATTTTTGTATGCATAGCGAAAAAAGACGTATATTTATTATTTAGTATAGAGTCGTATTACAACATTAAAAAAATGTAACTAAAACTATATACTAGCAAATAATTCAGTATCTAGGTTAAAATACTAGTTACAAGGTTAAATGTAAAAGTTTGCATATACAGAGTATCCCAGGTTTTTGTACCAGGACTTTAACAGTCGTTGATAGACTTAATTTTATAAATATGGAACTTAAAACGCTTCATTCCTGAGATACAGGGTGTTTGATTTGAATATAAAAATTATGTTTTCTTTATTTACAAAATTACCCCCGTAATAAATTTATAATATTGCGATGAAAGACTTGGTGTTTGATACTGAAAATTATTATCGCCTATTATTTCCAGTGGCGGAGATGTAAACATTAAGTTCATGAGAATGGAGTTGGGCACATGAGAAACGTAATATAGATGGAAGCAGGTATATAGCCACCCAAGGTATCATTGATTTTCATTTTTCATAGACAAACGCGCGATAAATTAAGTGTTTCCCTTCTGATAGCATGCGACCACTTCGTTTCAGTTCCGGATTCTTTGAAAATACATACCTAACTTCTAAGATTTGAAGATTGGTAAACACAACACATCGGTCTTGTCAATGATTCAAACTTGTTCTGTACACACTACTATGAACTGCCCACAGGGCACAGATCGAGGTGGTTATAATTATATAGCTGGCGCCTCTAGCGGTCAAGTTTGGCAGTGCCCATCTCCATTCTTTGTGCACATTGAACCGAAATTATAATTTTTAAGTTTGGTTTTTTTAAACGACAAGTTAGCTAAATAGAAAATGTAGTTTGACATTTCTTTCTAGCCTATACCTACTACATAGCGGCGAAATAATTAAAATAAATTACATTAAGATTTTTTTAGTCAATATAAAAATAAGAAATTGCCTCAATTTAAGCAAAGAAAATAACCAGGAAAAAGATTTAACTTAATTTTTTTATATCCATGCAATTTTGGGAAAAAATTTAACATTTCAGGAAGAGTATCTCATGTTTTTACGCATTGTGAACTAATATATACTTTTTCAAAAGGCTGGCGGCTATTCTTTAAGTTGAATTTATGAGTTTCCATAATTTCCCGGTCTACAGCGTTTCCAGTTAAATTTAGTTTCAGGACAAACTCTTTTTAATTACAGGTGCATTTTGTTTTTTTTGCTAAAAATTAAGTCCAGTTAATATCAATTAAAGTTGATGTTGCAATACAAAGATAAAAAAACACGATTTTACAGAAACAGATTTCAATGACTATTATTATAATACATAAAGAACGAATTAAATTAAGTTTCTTAATAATAATTAAAATCATGTGTTTTGAGACAGGTACTAGTGATTAATCAGTTCTCAAAAATGAAGTACCGTAGCCTTACTGCAATTTTTGCATAATGTCAAAATTTACGGCGAATGTTTTTTTTTTTTGAAATATTTTTAAAAGAAACAGAGTTATGCCAATTGAAAGTTCAAATTTGAGAATTCTTTTCGCTTTTCGTTTGACGTCACGCGGCACACTGCGACGCGTACACAATGCACTACTGAACTAGTACAATGAACGAGCTGACATGCTTGATCGTCAGTGCCGCGTAGCGTCGTAGACTTCGCTCAATCTCGGTTGCAGCCTACTCACAAAAAAATGAATAGCTTCGTTAATTTAAGAATATCGAATTAATTATTTCGGCATCTTGAAAGTTATCCTTATTATTGTTGCAAAACTGTTTTCAGAGTTGGCGGAATAAATATTTATTTACAATAATTCGTAACAATTAACTGTATACAATAATTGCAACAACGAAAAGTCAATTCTAACGATAAAAAAACTTAAACGGTAATTATTGAACTAAACGAGCCACTTAACTAACACTTAACAAATAACTATATATACAAGGATTATTTATTTGTAATTATTTATGTCAGATTTATTTATATCAGACGCGCTATTCGTCTCTGAGTGCTTGACTTCGTATTCAACACGACACTGATTTACCGATTGCGTGACACCGTTGACTCCCTGACTGACTCACTCGTACTTCGCTTACATAGGTCGCGCAGCCCAGCCTAGTACGTTCTCGCGTTCTCTAGAACATTCCGGCAGGTACTCGTTGTTCAGTATCAGACACCGCTTCTCGATCTCTCTACCTGACGTTTCTATACAGGGTGATCCGTAACATTATCATTATATGATGCTAACATTATTAGTATTTTAGTCACATGGAAACTATTTCATTATGTTTATGGAATGATCCGAACATTTTAGAGTTGTGGTCAGAATGTTATAGGATTCTAAGTGCGCAGCTGTATAAATTTTCCGACCAAAATGGCATCCAGGCGTCATCTTTGGAAATTACCACCATCCAAAAAATATGTTTGTTCCCCTAAAATGTATTAAATTATATTATAATTGTTTGATAAAACGTTGTTCAACGGGGTTGAGGGGTACTTTTGACGTGCATTGTATCAAGTAATTGTATGAACTTAATACAAGTTGAAAATGTAGCCACTGTTCCGTGCACCATGATGTAAAAGTTGAAAGAGATCTGTGTTCAGTATGTTCTGTTATAGACTTATAGCCTCGAGCTCTAACTGTATCAAAGCAAACAGATTTCTTCTTAATATTATAAGCACAGTTGGCTCAATGAAATATTAAATATTAAACAATACAGAATGTAGCAAATTGCTATGCATATCATCAAGATCTGAAAAAGCGTCACTTGAGGAAAAAAATGGCATGTCGCGATACACACCACCGAAGTAAAATTTACAACACCAGAAACAAAAATAATATTAGTACTCCGCTACACAAACTTGCTGCTATTCAGTCAAATTTTACCTATGTCTCAATTAAATTATTTAAACACCTTCCTGAGTCATATATAAATCTGCCGGACAAGAAATTTAAAATTAAAATAAAAAATTTACCCAATCAGAACTGCATGTACACCATTGATGATTTTGTTAATGTAATTTTTTACTGTAACTTTTATTGTATGTACGACGCTATTATATTCCGCTGGAATTTTAAATAAAGAAATGTATGTATGTGTGTATGTATAATATATTTAAAACCGTATTTTTTTCTTTAAAGTCTTGTTATGGACACAATGAAAACAAATCACAAAAATATTAAGAAAAATTCGTCTATTTCTCTCGGACATTTGCCATATCTGGCTTCAATTGGGTTTTTAAATGAATTTTTTTTTTTACTTAAATGGAAGGACCACATACAAGTTTTATAGCAAAACTGTTTTTATTTAATTTTTTTGCTTACTAATTAAAAAGTTATATTTAAATAAAAAATAATTTTTAAACTCAGTTCCGATAACGCGCCGAAAGAATCCGAACGCGTGTGACGTCATTATGTTATCTATGGTCTTTGTATCCATGGTTACCAAGTTAAAAATATATTATTTTTGATAGTTTGTGTAATAGACCAAGAGGCGGGCGTTAATATATGAAGCTCATTTGTGACAGGATGAAATTTTCAGGGAAGGTAGTATTTATTTTAATTTAATAAATTATTGGGTAATAAGGACCAGTTAAATGTATAAATTATTTATTCTTTGCCAACGTTTCGTTGCGAATTTGCAACTTCTTCAGGGCTCTACAACAGTGAAGTACATACATAATTAATCTTTGAATTATAAAAGAAAACATTTTTTTAACCTTTAAAAATTTCTTACCAAATGGTCAATATTATACATTAATTGTCAAAATTTCTTGTTACTTATACTTGATGGTGAAAAATACATAATATATAATTGCCACATAATTCGATTATATTTCTTGTTACTTATTTTAAAACGGTATTGATTATTATACTGATATTGTGAAATCCGCGATCAAAATGACATTTCTATTTGTGAAAGAACTTATTTAAGTTGATGTAAAAGGTAAAACGCATCTAAGCCTTGTCTATGATATACATTACATTTTTAATTTATCCTGCCATCTATCATCAAAAGTTAAAAAGGTTATTAAAAGTATATTTATTTTATGTAGTTCTCTTTATATTTATGTAATAAAAAATTATATACCGCACTGAGTTTCTGTGTATCTGTTCTAAAGTTCACTGTATTTTTTAACGAAATATGCACCATTTCACTAATAATTCTTTTTAAATACACTGATTCAAAATCCACTATTCGCGTATTTTCAAACTCAAATTGATGTTCCAAGTCGAAATGATGACAAGCTAAAGCTGTCTTTTCTTTTTTCAAAAAATTTGATATTTTGCAGTCTGAAATATGTTGTGTTAATCTTTTTTTTAAATATTGCGATGTTTGGCCAATATATGATTGTCCACAAGAACATGGTATCTCGTATACTACACATGATTTATTAATATTTTCTACCTTGTCTTTTAGTTTGGTGTATATTGAGCCGACTGTTAAGATATTATAGAAAGCTAGTTTAGAGTTTGTATCTCTTAGACATCTGTCAATTTTATATGATATGTCTTCAATGAAAGGAAATTTAAAGAATTTCCTCTCTTTTTTATCTATATTAGTATTATTATCTCCATTTGCCGAATTCGTTTTTGTATTATTTATTTTGTTTTTCTCAAAGAATAATTTAAATGTCTTATTGATGAAAAATTCAGGATAATTGTTGTTTTTTAGTTTTCGCCTAATTTTTTCCATATTAGCTTCATGAAATGTAGTATCACTTAAATTTATAGCCCGATGTAATAGTCCATGTATCATTCCTATTTTGTGTACCGTAGGGTGGTTCGATCTAAAATTTAGTACTCTTCCAGCACTTGTTGGTTTTTCATACCAGTCTGTTTTTAGTTTATTTGCTGTTCTTATAATTTTCATATCTAAAAATGGCAAGGTATTTTCTTTTTCACACTCCATAGTAAATTGAATTCGAACATTGATGCTATTAAATCCATCCATGAATTTTTCTTCCATGTTTTTAGGTACCAGGAATAGCAAATCGTCTACGTATAGACTAATTAGAGGTATATCAAAATTAAACAAACCTATGGCTTTTTTAATGACATAATTCATTACCATATTTGCTATTGTCGGGCTTGCGGGATTGCCCATACTTGTGCCGTCTAATTGAATGTAAACTTTATTTTGAAAAGTGAAGTAACTCGATTCAAAAACATATAGTGTTATTTTTATAAGTATTTGTTTAGGTATCTTTACTAACTGTGATATTTGATTCCATTCTTCATTTATAATATTAATTACTAAATCTTTAGGGATGTTTGTAAATAACGATACTACGTCTAGTGATATTAGTACGTAGTTTTTTGGAACAACTATTTTATTTAAAATGTTTTTAAGTTCAAAAGAGTTTTTTACATTCCATTTGTATGGAATGTAAAAAACTCTTTTGAACTTAAAAACATTTTAAATAAAATAGTTGTTCCAAAAAACTACGTACTAATATCACTAGACGTAGTATCGTTATTTACAAACATCCCTAAAGATTTAGTAATTAATATTATAAATGAAGAATGGAATCAAATATCACAGTTAGTAAAGATACCTAAACAAATACTTATAAAAATAACACTATATGTTTTTGAATCGAGTTACTTCACTTTTCAAAATAAAGTTTACATTCAATTAGACGGCACAAGTATGGGCAATCCCGCAAGCCCGACAATAGCAAATATGGTAATGAATTATGTCATTAAAAAAGCCATAGGTTTGTTTAATTTTGATATACCTCTAATTAGTCTATACGTAGACGATTTGCTATTCCTGGTACCTAAAAACATGGAAGAAAAATTCATGGATGGATTTAATAGCATCAATGTTCGAATTCAATTTACTATGGAGTGTGAAAAAGAAAATACCTTGCCATTTTTAGATATGAAAATTATAAGAACAGCAAATAAACTAAAAACAGACTGGTATGAAAAACCAACAAGTGCTGGAAGAGTACTAAATTTTAGATCGAACCACCCTACGGTACACAAAATAGGAATGATACATGGACTATTACATCGGGCTATAAATTTAAGTGATACTACATTTCATGAAGCTAATATGGAAAAAATTAGGCGAAAACTAAAAAACAACAATTATCCTGAATTTTTCATCAATAAGACATTTAAATTATTCTTTGAGAAAAACAAAATAAATAATACAAAAACGAATTCGGCAAATGGAGATAATAATACTAATATAGATAAAAAAGAGAGGAAATTCTTTAAATTTCCTTTCATTGAAGACATATCATATAAAATTGACAGATGTCTAAGAGATACAAACTCTAAACTAGCTTTCTATAATATCTTAACAGTCGGCTCAATATACACCAAACTAAAAGACAAGGTAGAAAATATTAATAAATCATGTGTAGTATACGAGATACCATGTTCTTGTGGACAATCATATATTGGCCAAACATCGCAATATTTAAAAAAAAGATTAACACAACATATTTCAGACTGCAAAATATCAAATTTTTTGAAAAAAGAAAAGACAGCTTTAGCTTGTCATCATTTCGACTTGGAACATCAATTTGAGTTTGAAAATACGCGAATAGTGGATTTTGAATCAGTGTATTTAAAAAGAATTATTAGTGAAATGGTGCATATTTCGTTAAAAAATACAGTGAACTTTAGAACAGATACACAGAAACTCAGTGCGGTATATAATTTTTTATTACATAAATATAAAGAGAACTACATAAAATAAATATACTTTTAATAACCTTTTTAACTTTTGATGATAGATGGCAGGATAAATTAAAAATGTAATGTATATCATAGACAAGGCTTAGATGCGTTTTACCTTTTACATCAACTTAAATAAGTTCTTTCACAAATAGAAATGTCATTTTGATCGCGGATTTCACAATATCAGTATAATAATCAATACCGTTTTAAAATAAGTAACAAGAAATATAATCGAATTATGTGGCAATTATATATTATGTATTTTTCACCATCAAGTATAAGTAACAAGAAATTTTGACAATTAATGTATAATATTGACCATTTGGTAAGAAATTTTTAAAGGTTAAAAAAATGTTTTCTTTTATAATTCAAAGATTAATTATGTATGTACTTCACTGTTGTAGAGCCCTGAAGAAGTTGCAAATTCGCAACGAAACGTTGGCAAAGAATAAATAATTTATACATTTAACTGGTCCTTATTACCCAATAATTTATTAAATTAATATAATAAGTGATGGACGTAAAAAACAGAGATAGTATTTATTATGACAAAGAAAAAGCGCTAGGGTTGCCTAGTCAAATCCTGGTGCGACAGCCGGGATAAGCCACTTCCGGTGCAAAATGTCAATTTTTATATGTATATGTATATATGTATAAATTCAAACAGCTCAAAATTACAAAGTGGCCCTTAGTCCAGCATGGTAACCATAGTTTTTAAGAAAATGACATTTCGAAAATTATAAATTGTTAATAACTGCTCAAAATTGGATAAAATATAATAGTTAAATCCTGCATCACGGAAAAGAAAAGTTATACATTTTGTAAAGTAGTATCAGTATATGCAAAAATTTAAATTTTTGATGTGAAACATCTTTAGGTACGGGTGTAAAGTCGTTTGAATGGAACGTCGCCAAATGTCATTTGTTATTGCATTTTGAAACTACGTGGTCAATAATTATAGTTTTTTTACTAACATTATCAGCGGTAATGTGTCATGCATCGTTTTTTTTTTTTTTTATAAAAAAAACAGATAGGTTATTATGTATTGTTTTTTTTCTTATTGAAAAATTATTAATGTGATATTTTTTAGCACCTTACCTATATTAAAAATGTTAAAAATTCAATTTTCAACAAAAAAGCGCTTAATAAATGATTTTAAAAAATTTTTGGAAAGGATTTCTTCCTATTTTTATTTTTATCTTGATTATTCCAAATTTATGTGCGTAATAGAATAGTTAAAAAATATCTCGCATTATTTTCTAATTTAACTAGCATAAAGAGATACCTTTATTAAAAAAAAATATATATATAATTTTTATTTCATGATTTTCTTGACTTTTTTTCAAAGCAACTACCTTAAACTACGTTTTGTTTAAAAATGTTTACATATTATTGTAAAAAAAAAATAAATAAATATTTTAATAGCACTTTAATGTAAGTATGCTTAGAATAAGTAATTTAATAATAATTCATAAAATGTTATTGCCTTTGTTCGGAACATTTTTGAATAGTTTAATGTACTGGGTAAACATAGATGTTAAATGTAATGAGGAAATACATAACTACAATACTAGAATCAAAGAAGAGATTCGTGTTCCTTTTAGTCGGCTTAAAGTCATAAAAAATGGTCCTCTACCCATGGCTATCCGCTTGTATAATAAACTGCCATCCAACATTAGATGTATTAATGATGTCTTGAAATTTAAAAAATATCTTAAAAAATTTTTACTTAATAAGATGTACTATAGTGTAGATAATTATTTTAATGATTAAATTTTAACTTTGTCTTGACTTATCCTATACTGTATTGTTCTTGGATTAATAAATTTATTATTATTATTATTATTATTATAGTAAACTATATTGAAACTCATGTCGATCACTGACGTATGTAATATAATAAAATTAAAAAACCGGTTGATTTGTGAATCAGAATTGTCAATCATTGGCAATGTTTGCCTTCTTCAGGCCTAAAATTACATAATTCTAATAATGTAATTTTAGGCTTGAAGAAGGCAACAAAATAGTTGCTGAAAAGTTGCCATAATAAAGATTGACAATTCTGACTCACAAATCAATCGGTTTTTTCTTTTATTATAGTAAATTATTATTATTTTCCATTTTTTCATTATAGTTATTTTGGTTTATATTCGCTTAGTTAACTTTATACCTGCGTCTGATTAAGTTGAATTTCAAGAAAAAATATTAATCGAGGTTCAGTAAAGTCAAATGCTTCAATTAGTTTTTAGTGTCAAACCAAATTTAAAATCACAAACAAAAATCAACCTTTTCTCTCTTTTCGAAACAAACTCCAAACCACCTCTTTTTTAAAACTTTTATTACAGGTTACTACGACCTTCAAGGAAGTAATTTATACTAATTTATATAAGAGGTGCACGTTGAATTACGTTGAAAAATAAAAATAAGAAATTGCTACCCTAAAATACATAAATTCTTGGGAAAATTGTCAATACCAGATTCAGGTAATTCCTGCGTAATTATACGGATATGAGTTAGAAACCAAATGCGTTGAAAACATAAAGTTATAAATAACTAGACATACGTATGAATGTTTGCCAAACACAAGGCCGATAACTCATTTCAGAACGGTTACAATATATAAGTATACATATATACATAATGTTATTTGACAGCTTTAAAAATGTCAAAAAAACAAATATAATTTATAAGTTTTCAATGTGTTACCCAAAATTTCCTTAGGCAACCCTATGTATATCAATACAGCTCTTCGAGATGTATAATATGGCGTCAATTGTATGCTGTCATATAATGACGAAAGATAATTATGAGCTAATGAAATATGTGTATTTTGCACCGGAAGTGAGCTCCTCCCGGCCTTCGCACCAGGATTTGATGAGGCAACCCTAGCACTTATTCTTTGTCATACTACATTCTACCTTCCCTGAAAATTTCATCCTGTCACAAATGAGCTATATAAACTTACGCCTAGCTCTCGACCTATAATACATATACACAAATACCAACAAATGCAGACACATTTTAACATAACGACGTCACAAACATTCCTGGCGCGTTTTGAAGTCACGTGATATTTTTTAAATTTTTATACATTTTAATTAATTTTTAGTAATTTATCTATAGCTTTAAAAATTTTTTTCTTTTCGTTTTTCAATATTACTTATGTTAAATTATTAGAAAAAATTAAAAAATTAATAATTTTTTTTAAACTTAAATACCTAATTGATTTATTTATAGCGTTGCTATTGGTTATGCGCCCAGACACTTTCGTTTCATTTGGCATTTTAGCCCTGAAATCGGCAAGCCAACGCTGCCTAATAAGTTTTACTCAAAAAAATATGATTTGAAAGCGCAATAAAACGTTTATTTATTATTTCACTTATCTTAGATATATTTTAAAAATAATCCATGGTCCTATTCGCATATACTCATATGCTATGAGAGGAAGTTACAAAACCTTCAAACTCTGAAATGAATAGACGAAATTAAACTAAAAAAGTTTAATGCTCGATTTTTGATACGACTTTCACCGTTAATAGTACTAGATTACCATGGAAACCATAGTGCTAAAAGTACCTTCTCAAAATCATAGGTATCAGAAATCGAGCATTAGTAAACTATTTTCTTTTAGTAAATAATAAGTTACAAAATGAGAATGAGACAAAGTGTTTTTTATAAAATAAGTAGATATTAGTGCGTGTTATAGTTAAGGGCAATCTCGTTAATACAGCGATTACAATAATAATGTAATTTTACACGGGGTTTTACCAAAATTACAATAATAAGAACTTTGAGACAAAATCGGAAATTCATAAGAAATATGCCTTGGTGCAGGTACTTCTAGAATATTCTGCATTAGAAATAAATTATTTTGAAAATATCTACACGTAAGCTGGTATACATTACGCCTGTAAGTCTACCTTAGTAAAACCGCGTAATATTTTCGTTTTCTTAAAATACAATTAAAAACAAATTTCTCATTCCACTGACAATTCTTTGAATCGATAAATTCAGGTTGTTCTTTTTATAAACACGTGGACTGCGTAGAAGTATTTTTAATTCCGATTTTAATTGGAGGAAAATCCAAGCTTAAAACTTCTCTTTCTTGTTATGCTTGACTACATTGTTAAGGTTCGTTTCACATTTATTCATTTATTTTATGCTAGAATCTAGGAAATATGATTTCTTTACACGATATTAAAATAAAAAACTCGGGTCGCAGTGCCAAAACCCTGCCGACAATATAGTGTATTTGCTAATACAGGCATTGTGCTGTTATTATGTGAACATAAGTTTGTTTTTGGACAAAATAAAAAATTTAACCCCTTAATACATCCCTTAAAATAATATTTTTTTTTCTTAATTTCAATATTATTATCAATGCAACCTCTGTACCAAATTAAATACACCCTTCAGTAAATCACTATCCGCAAACTAGTGTTTTCATAAAATTTGTAAGTCCGAACCTGTCGGGGCGATTTTATTAAAATTTTAGCAGCACATTTCAATCTTCATTAAAGGGTTAAATTTCAATTTTGAAACAATTCTGAGAATTTTTTCGGTATTTTTGGGCCCAAAAACATTTTTCAACCCCTAAAAACTGCCCTTAAAATAGTCCGATTGGGCTCATTTTAAATAAGCTTTGTGCGGTGATGGATTGCAACGTGCCTACCCAATTTCGTCAAAATCAATTAACTCTTTCGAAAGTTATAGCCCGTACATACATATATATATATATATATATGTATATGTATATATTTATATAAACAGACATTTCCAAAAATGGTGCCAAAGTGTTCAGGAGGTTATGAAACGTCGAGAAATTTTGGTCCGACCCCTAGGTCCCGCCATCCGACCGACGCCAATAGTGTATGTGCCATATGGCAAATACACTAATAAAATACATTTTCTTTGTACATTTTAGTTTGGCAGCGAAATAACCAAGAGCATAATGTATACTTAAAAGTGTTTTTATAGTTTATCCAGCGTAAATCAAACGAGTACAGTACAGGATCCCTGACATGCTTTGCATTTTTGCTCACCGCTCACCTCACTATTGTGGTAGCATTAATAATAAAATATGTATTATAGATATTAGATAGCCTATCCAACTCGGAACAAAGTGGGATTTTAAAAAGTTAACAGATCTTTTTTAATAGGGCAGGAGTTCTTAAGATTGACGTATGTAAACGAGCAAATAAATATACCAACTTTACCTTTTTGTAATATAGTGTAGATAGGTCTTCAGTTTTAATCATACATTTTCTTAAAACCTTGCTGAAGGTTAAATTTTTAATAAAAAAATTTCGCAGCGGTAGGGTTTTTAAACCAAATAACGTAGTTTTATCAATTAGCAACATAATCAGTTTTTTTATTTATGTGTCCAATGTGTGTTTAAATTTTAATCCACCAGAACTCACCCAATTACCCTGCACATGAATGGATGTCATCTAAATAGATAACAGAAATTACATAATTATACAATTAGTACACGTCATGTCGTCGTGATTTTTTGGATGCGTTGTTGGAAAAATTATGCATCGGTTCTTTGAGTATAGCAACGTTTGCATTGTTGACATAATTTAAAAATTTCAGCAGTTATGCAAATGTTAACCCTCACTGGTATAAAAGTTAAAGCCAACAGTTTGCAAACCAGTACACTATATTGTCTAATTCATGATGAAAGTATAAATACCTGCTTAAAGTATTTGAATAATAATTAATTAATGGAAAGTCAACCAAATTCTATCTTTGCCTCATAGGAATTTACATGTTATAAACTTTATGTCACGTTAGTTTTTTTTCTACTACGAATTACACAATTATTTTTAGAACACGTTTAGTTTACATAACTTTTTAAAAGTTCTGGTAGTTTTTAAAATATAAGTGAATTGAATTTTGACGTATAGCTAGATCTACACAACAAAGGCCAATAAATCCTGTAATAAAAAAACCTAAACCTAATATTTTCGTATTAAAATAATAGGTTTAGGTTTGGACAACCCTTAATAAAAGTGTTAGTAAATATCCTAAAGAATACAATTCCAGCAAAAAAATAACCTCGTTGTATTTAACAATCAAAAGTTACACGTGATTGAAGTTCGGTAAAAACCTAAACCTAATATTTTCGTATTAAAATAATAGGTTTAGGTTTGGACAACCCTTAATAAAAGTGTTAGTAAATATCCTAAAGAATACAATTCCAGCAAAAAAATAACCTCGTTGTATTTAACAATCAAAAGTTACACGTGATTGAAGTTCGGTAAAAGAAGTACATTATTTTGAACACCCTGTATAATAATTTCATTTTTTTTAGGACAGACATTGATTTGTCCGTCCATTATCTAGTGATTCTCAAAATTTCAGTTTGATAAAGGTTTCTGTTTTGGCTATGTTGAATTTTAGGTACAGGTCTGCACTTGTCAAAAATTTCTAAAAAACTTGAATAACTCAAAAATTACTGAATTTTCGAGCATGGCTTCCCTTACAATTTCTATTCACATTTAGGTGCAAAATTGAAAAAACAAATAAAAACAGGGTGAACACCCTGTATAAATAGTGACAGCTTTTCACTATTTATGTACTATCAGAAAACTAAACTAAAAATGTGCCAAAAAACATTTTTAAATTCGCGGTAGAAAAACCGTTAACAAGAAATAAAGTTTATACCATATTGCAAAAAATCACAGTATAAAATGTGAGTGTATTTCCAGTCTTAATGTTTAAATAAAATACCCAATATAATAAAAAAAAACTAGGGTGTGATTTCATGACACCACGGTGCAAGTGAAACTTTATTGTCATAACCCTAAACGATTTTAACACGAAATCGCCGAAAGTATGTAATTTTGTTTACGTGGTTTTGGTAATTAATTGGAACCTTGATCAGTATGGAGACGTACGTAAGAATCCAGATTCTATCGTTGGTGATCAATGGGTATTTGACGTACTGAATTGTAGATTGTAGACGTACAATATAGTTATGAATATAACGTCGTTGCTTTTCGATTAGTACTGGTCTGGTCGATCGCTTCGATTGGATGTGATGAGATGCCTGACCAGGGCCGCCGTAAGCGGGTGTGCAAAGCGTGCACCGCACACGGGCGGCACGCCCAGGGGGCGGCAAATCGAGCGACTCATACCTAATTCAGGTCATTGTACCCCTGGCCGGTCGACTCCTACGCAGAGGGCGCGCATAGGATACCAACTTCGGGCGCCTAGCGCGCTCCAAGGACTCCTTGGAGCGCGCGAGGCGTACCCGTTGAGGGGATAAGAAAATATGTCATAGCATAGAAAAAAATCCGACCGAATGACGTTAAAACCGCCATCTATTGGCATCCGTTAAAACTAAGAATCTTAGTTTTAAAATAAATGTTTTATCTTTGTTAAGTTGTTTTTTTCCCCACCATAATGAGAAAACATTAATTATCCTTTTTTTGACAAAACTCAGAACATGAGAAAACATTAATTATCCTTTTTTTGACAAAACTCAGAGAAAGTAGTCGTAGGGCGGCATAATCGGTATTGCACGCGGGCGACGAAACAGCTAGCGGCGGGCCTGTGCCCGACATGCATAACCGAACGGGACAAAAACGAGGCTAATAATGTTTCATTTTAATAATAATTTTCATTTATTGTGTGTCAAATGTGTCTCCAGTCTTTTAAGGCTAATAGAAACCACCAAACCACTATACAGTGCGATCGGGCAAGGAGGAATGTTCGGGTTACGCGCCGTTTCTTCTCTTTGTTCCTTTCTCAACCGGCCTCAGTTTTCTTCGACGGTTTTCAAGTGGTTCATTAGCAATGCAAGTCAGCCTAATGGGAAACGAGCGAACGAGATTTGAAGCTTGAATAAACTTTTGCTTATATTGGAGATTCTTTTATATATTATATAAAGTAAGTACTAATGCCAACTCCTATGTTCACTTAACCCATTCACTCTTTTGTGCTGTATATAATTATTCTTTTTACCATAGCATTCTTTTATAAATAAAGTAAAGCTTTGAAGTTTAACTTAAATTCAATTATTGGTAAGGTCAAGTAGAAAAAATAACATTCTTATCAAAAGCTACGGAATGTAAGAAAATGTTATTTTAAAGACACAATTTCATAAATAGTTTGTTTTATTAACTTTTATTCTATAAACGTTGTGATTTTCGCGCCATTTAAATCTGATAATAAAATTTTTAATTAGTAAAATTTATATTATATATAATATACAGGGTGTCCCACGACGATTTACCCAGGCTTCAGTTCCTAAACCGTTTGAGGTATTTGAGTGGGACAAAGACTATACTTTTTAACTATTAGGTTACTTTAACCACCACTAAAAATGCAACCATTAACTTTAAAATGTTAAATGGCACCCTGTATATTTTTTATATTTTCTTGTAGGGTTTTCAATTCTCTATTCAAACGTTTTTTCCAATTAAAAGTCGGTTAATAAATAGCTGAGTAAATGGACATTTTAACACTTTAAATCAAGCTAGCCATGTACAGATGAATAAATTACAGACCCGTTTAAAACAGAACAAAAAAAATATAGTCTTTGTCCCACTCAAATATCTCAAACGGTTTAGAAACTAGAGTCTGGGTAAATCGTCGTGGGCTACCCTGTATATACAGGACTATCAACTGCAAAAACCAACGCAAACTCTCAAAACAAAAATAAAAATTGCTGTATTTTTTAATAACTTTTGTCTATAATTTTTCACAAGTTATTTTTGAGATACAAAATCAAATTTCAAAAATTGGCACTGTAATAAAAATTCTACAATATTTCTGATTATTTTGTACGAAAAAATATCACATTCGATTTTCTTTTGTAGATGTATTACAGAGATTTCATACTTACATAACTTTAGTGGGAAAATCAATAACCTAAATGTGACGCCATAAAAGTCGTTACTTTTACACATTTAATGTGTTGATAATGTTATCTAAATACCTACCCAAAAATTGCATATACAAACGAATGTTATATTGGAATGAGATTAAAATCATTAATATGTTGATTATTTCTTGCACTAGAAAGAGAAACTGTCCCAAAGTTATCAAAGACTAGAGATGCTCATAATTTATATACGGTGTGTCTAATAGAATGCTATACGTAATATACAGGGTCTTCAAAGTTAAGTCGGCACTATTGCTAACTTCGTTATTTTTGGATCTACAAAATCGGTTAAATTAGCAAACTAGAAGTATTTTTTCCGCTGAATAAAACGATGAAAACAGAAAAACAATTGAGCATCGCGTTTTCGAGTTATGATTGTCAGAGTCACTAGGAGTGTTGCAAGCGGGCTACAAAATGCTTGGACCAAGAGGGTGATGTTTTTGAGAATCTTATTTGAATTTTGTTTTCTTCCAAGTTATAGAATAATTTGAAATAAACGATATTTTTCACCTCATGGATATTCTTGTCACTTTCTATTTTATGGTGAGCCAAAGCTGCCACTAACACAGCTACCTTTAATTTGAATTTGAAAAATCATTATTAACTTAGTCGTTTTTGACATAAAGATAGAAGACTATGGGACACTTTTTGTTCAGAATTCAACTGTCTATCGATTGTGAATATTGTATACCGGGTGTATCATTTAAAAAAATAGAAATTTTTGATAAAACTCGAAAACGCGATATTCAATTGTTTTTCTGTTTTCATCGTTTTATTCACCGGAAAAAATACTTCTAGTTTGCTAATTTAACCGACTTTGTAGATCCAAAAATAACGAAGTTAGCAATAGTGCCGACTTAACTTTGAAGACCCTGTATACACTCACAGACAAAAATATTGCATTTTTTTTGTTTATTTCTTTTTTATGTACTTTTTTTGCTAAATGTCTTATCCTAGGTGTACTAACAGTAGTGAACTTTCCATAAGGCCGACTATAGGCCCAGAAATAGGGCGGCCAATTTGCGCCCGCTATCTAGCTGAAGCACGTGCGGGACGCGGCGAGCGCAGCACGGCGGCGTGCACTTAGAAAACTCTATATGGTCTTATAACTATCAGAGACAGAAACTCAGAAATAAAATATCAAACGGATTGACCCGAACGCAATGCTGATTTTCGTACCAGTCGCCCCTTTCTGCGAAATGTGAAGTTGTACGAACAACTTCACATTTCGCAGAAAGGAGTGGCTGGTACTGACCGGCCTAAACTGCTAGTCCATCTTTGGATACTAATGGTCAAATAATTTACAACAGATTTACAACAGATAACGTTTTAAAGGAAAAGAAATAAACATAAAAAAATATGTAATATTTTTGTCTGTGAGTGTATAAATACGTAAATTTTAACACTGATTTGTTCATAAGAGATAAGTTTTAGATATTTGTGTGTGCAATTTTCACTATTTTCACTGCAAGCCCCTCTTTCAAAGATTACAAATATTAACTATCTATGATCTCTACATTTTGGAGAGCAGCAAGTTCGTCAAGAACAACCCACAATTTTTTGAAAATAATGTTTATAATCACGAATACGGTACAAGAAATAAGGAAAAATTAAAAATAAACACCAGCTCGCTAACTGTTGTAAATCGTGGTATCACTAACGCCATGATACGAGTGCATAACAAATTACCAAATCATTTGAAAAATATAAAAAATTGCAAAAAATTTAACTACGACCTAAAAAAATATTTGCTGTCAAAAAACTTATATAGCCTAAATGAATATTAATTTTAACCTTTTGTATGACTAATGTAATAGACTTCGGTCTCTCCTACAGCTAAATATATTATTATTATTATTATTATTATTATAAAAACACCGTTATGAAAATTTTGATATCAATATCCCTCTCAAAGTCAGATCGATTCAAGACGTATCTTAAATGGAAAAAGGGAATTTTTACATAAATTTCTTACATTAATCGACCAATACTATTATAACTAAGGTTTTTATTCTTAGTAAAGATTATTAAAAATTTTTATTCTTTTGGGCTCAGAATAAAAAAATTCAAATTGGTTTAGTCTTTTTTGCTGTACGTGAGAGAAAGAAAATCAGACGAACACTAATTTTAGTACGTGTGCGTGTAGACGCTAACAATAATATGCGCTGAGGCCTAAAAAGGGACCGTTGACCAACAGTTTTACTATTTAAATATTCTACAATCTACGGCATACAGTTACGACAAGCTCATCCGAATTTGTAGTATGTGTAGAAGTTTTAGTACCGAGTAAATTGCTGATATCAGCTTTGTTATGGACACTGGTCAAGAATTTGTATTAGGGTTCGTTCATTTACAAAGTTGTCACAGCTGAAAGCTCGATGGACACTACATATTTCTTTTTTATTTGATTTATGCATATTGCAGTTTAATACATTTTAACGCTTTTTTTCGAAAATGTTTATGGTTGAATAATATTTATAATATTAGCCTAAAGCTAAGCATATTTTTTAATAAAAATACTCCCAAAAATTATAATAATATAGAACATGTAAATTAAAAAAAAAATTGCATATAAACGGTAGTCTGCACTAAGTGATGGATCAGAAATAACAGTAAGTAAGGTTTTCAGAGAACTAATATAAGAGTTTTTAAAAAGGATTTTCAATAGAATTAAAAAATTAAAGCTGGTGAATTTTTTAAAAACAAGCTTTTATTAAAGTGTACTAAAAATGAAAAAATCCATGCTTTTATTAAAATGTGCTAAAAATGAAAAAATCCATTTGAAAACTTCTCGCCAAGTTATGCAAAAGTAGTATAATCACGATGGACCCCATTCAAGATCGAGAGATCCCGATAGGTACCTGGTCTCCTGAGGTCGGACATATCAAAACATAATAATTATTATCAGGACTTTGTATGTCTGTTAAGTTTTAAGTCGATCGGATATGTCGTGGAAGTAGGTAAAAATGGGATTAATGATTACAAGATTTGGTTCAAACTAACAATTGAAGTTAAATGAAAGCTTGTTAAAAATATTAGATGCTAATTTATTTTGTTGTTTTTAGTTTAAACTTATTTCATAATAATTAATAAATGAGTAATGAAAATCGCGGAATTATACAATTTGGTTTACGTGGTTTTGGTAAAGTAATTTGAACCCTGATCAGTATGGAGACGGAACGTAAGAATCCAGATTCTATCGTTGGTGGTCAACGGGTATTTAATGTGCTGCTCGATATTCGTACGATATTAGTTATGTATAGGCGTACAATATAGTTATGAACATAAACGTCGCTGGTTTTCGATGAGTACTGCTCTGGTCGACACTTGTATGCAATCGTACAATATAGTTAGGCGTGATGTGACGTCGAACGGAAAAAAACGAAGCAAAAATATGTTTCACATAAAACCTTTAATATACTTAATACTTATCATCTCAATTTATTAATATCAAGAATATTAAAATTGCTGATTGTAATTTCGATTTCTTTCGGGTTTTTCGAGTTTGGCACCGAAAGGGTAGAGTGCGTGTCTACAGTTTTTGTCTATCAAAACTGCTGGACCAATTTTGACAGAATTTGGCACACTATTTTTTGGGAACAAAACTATTAAAGTAGTACATTGTATTACGTTTTACCAAGTTATGTTCGGTTTAAAAATATAGTGTTCTATAAAAACCAACATTAACTCTAGCAAAATCAACGTTCACGCAAGAGAATACACAGGTATATTATAAAGTGTCAGTGCACGTTTTGATTTGGTGCATTTTCTTAGATTTTTAAATGCAATTATGTTTTATACATTAAACATAGAGATTTTAAATGGAAATAGTTGTACAATGTAGCTAGAAAACTTTTCTCAGAATCTTTTGATAGCACAAGTTTGCGTGTTTTCCGTATCTATTGTAAAATGTATGTCAGCCTCAAACTTTCAACCATTTCAACTTTTAGTAGTTTCACCTCAATTCCGCAATACACGAGCTAAAGACGATATTGTCATCAGTAACATTATAACTTGAAAAAATTAATTTATGAAATAATTTTGTAGATACAAAAATTGGCAAATATTTTAATTGATAAACTTTCAGTAAAATTATGACACTTGGTTACCGATTAATAAAATTATTTACAAGGTATGTGCACACAGAAAAAGTTTATAAGGAGTTTTCCCGCGAACATTTTGGAAAAAAATCAATGAAAATAATATAACTACACAAATACCTTCCATACTAACAAAATCCACTAACTAACAGCAACGAACATTATTCTTATTATTAAATGGAGATAGATGAGCAGCCAAATTACATAACTGATCTATGTATTACCAGAAATACCGCCGCGATAGTGGAAAAGCTCGGGTTCGCTTCCTGACTGTGACATAGGTTGATAAAATGATTTTTTCTGGTAATACATAGATCAGTTATGTAATTTGGCTGCTCATCCATCTCCAATTATTATGTAATTCAGTCATATAAAATAAATGTATATATTATTGTTATTGTCACAGAAGAATCTTTTCTGTTTGTTAACATACGGATAGATAATTAATTATAGAAATACGTCAGCTGAGGTCCTCAGCGTCTTAACATAATAATATGGATATAGGGATAGCATAATTAATTTTAAAATTAGTTTAGAATAATTATGAAATCACTAACTTAAAACTGTAAACACAAAGTATGTAAATGAAAGCTTGGTAAATGAATTAATTAATAAAACAGGCTTCACAAATTTGCTGTCAGTATTTTCTTCTGCGATTATTCTAATGTTAATTAAATAATTCTTAACATATTATGAAAAGCAATATTAAAATTTATGTATATATTCTTTGGCACTTATAACTAAAAAACGGCTGAACCTATTTGAAAAATTTACTCTTTAACAGATTGTAGACTATATATTATTGCGTTATGACAAAAGGGGAATGAGCAGTGTATAGCGACTTTAGTAGTACAAGCAAACATTGGACGGAATTAGTTATAAGCTTTTAGCTTAGCACTCAACCGCTATCGATTTATTTTGATACTGGACGTTTTAAAATGAGAATCACGCTGTGCGAGATACAGACGACGTGCCGGGCTCAACAGCTACCTATAGAGTTCAGTTCGGAAATTTTAGGCAGCGACCAATATGCTTATAGTAAGTACTTCAGAATGCAATATATGCGGCACAGTTTTTATGAATGGGGAAATCTAAGAACGCGTGTGCTTTACAATGTTTCATTGCTTTTCCGCTCCATTAATCCTGTTAGTCACTGTCTATTATTTTCGAACTGAAATAGTCATTTATAAAGGGTGTTTTTTTAGAGGTATACCAATTTAAAATGAAATAAAACACGTAAAAATAATGTTGATAGCCACGGTGTTGGCTTTATTTAAAAGATAATTTTATGCCATTAGTGTTTAAAGATGATTTCGGGCATATGTGCGCCACGGATAGTTTGAATGGAGCGCAATCGGGAAGTCCAATTTTCGACCACTTTATCGAGCATCTGGGGCCGTATATCGCCAATAACGCGGCGAATGTTGACTTCCAAGTGGTCCAACGTCTGCGGCTTATCGGCGTAGACTAGTGACTTCACATATCCCCAAAGAAAGTAATCCATAGGTGTGAGATCACACGATCGTGGAGGCCAGTTCACAGGTCCATTACGAGAAATTATGCACTCATCGAATATTTCCCGCAATAAATTGATCGTGTCGCGTGGCATGTTGCGCCATCTTGTTGAAACCAAAGCTCTGCCACATCAATACCATTTAACTGAGGAATGAAGAAGTCAGCAATCATCGCTCTATAGCACTCGCCATTAACGGTAACATTCTGGCCGGCATCATCTTTAAAGAAATATGAGCACAATTTGCAAGCGTTGTTCTGATGTATTACTATTCATGGTGAAATGGTAAAACGTACTGATCACAAATCATCTGTTAACTGTCAAATTAACAGTCACTAGAGACAGTGTTGACAATTTAAAAACCAAACCTCTAAAAAAACACCCTTTACAATTAAAAACTACTGAAAATGCAATTAAGTATTATAAGAACAGTACGACGATAAAATTTGACGACCAAAGAGATTGACATTAACGTTTGACAAACAAGGCTAGTTTATAAATTTACTATAGGTACTTAGTACTTACAGTAATAATTTGCTACAAAAAAAAAACAAAAATAACCTAACATCTATTTCCGAAAGAAATGCCTGATAAACGAAACATCAGTCGTTACACACATGTATTTTATGTAATACAGCTAACAGGTGTCATAAAGCGTGTACGTGTACTGTGCAGATATATAAGTGAAAAGAGACAATGGCATTGGTAGAGAAAGAGGGTGATATAAACAGCATAGCTATGCTAGCTTTATAGCACGGTCGCTATCTAACACATGCTATCCTTACTTTTCTTGTATACTGAACGTTCGCTCATATGTGAGCATACCGTTTGTTTCAGAAATTTCATGCCATATACTTATTAAATTAAATTAATTAATTTCGGGTACGACTTTCAGACGTTTAACTAGATTTAATAGTTAAATGGAGATCTCCATTAGTTGAAAAAATTAACACTTTTAAATCTAGATTTAAGGATGAAAGTCGTACCAGAAATCTAGCATAAATATATCTAAAGCAGCGTTTCTTAACCTCGGGTCGCGGGCGGTATTGGGATGGGTTGCGGGAATTCTCCAAATGACATTATTAGAAATGGTGAAATTTAATTTTACAACACATTTTTAATATCGAATATTTTTAGATCGATCGATGTCATTTAACTAGTATTATTGTCTCATTCACTACTACTATTGACTATGCGGGGCGGTAGGATACGGGCCGGGTGGTGTGACTCGGTGAACTCGCGCGACAGCGTCTGTGTTTTTTAATATGTTATAATGACATCAATTTTAGCAAACTACGGGCTTTTAGTTAATCCTATTATTTTATTATCACTGGAAGATAAATAAAACATTAGGGTCGCGGGCTTCAAATATATTTATACTTTGAGTCGCCAGCCAAAAAGGTTAAGAACCGCTGATCTAAAGTATAGCTTCTATGTTATAGGAACTTCTTTGTCGATAAATTGTTCAGCATTTGGCAGACTCAATTATAGGACAATGTTTGTGGTCAAAGCAAGAAACTGACAGCAAAACTACAAGGCAATAGTTTTTAATAAAAAAATATGGGTGCGTGACCGCCTGCACGCAAGTTGGAAGTGAACCTACTAATTTAAAGAGCCTCACTTAACTGACGCTTTGCTAAAACCGACAGCGTAACGAAAAATGAAACACGGCTGTCCTTTACTGGCTGTTTAATTCGTAAAGAATGGCGTGATCGATATTCTTCTCCCCCTGTCTCTAGTGTCCGGTGACTAGTATAATAGGCGTTTCAATTTTTGTTACGCTTCCATTTATTAACATGCGAACTTACACGACCGTGACATAAGAAGCTTCACTATCATTCCCGAACAACGCCGGGTAATACGGTTGGTTTTTAGACATGATAACTATACATGATAACTATAGCAGAAACATTTTTGCACGGTACACTATTGGTTTATAATTATTTAAATTGTGAAAATACAGTTTGACAAATTCGTCAATTGGCTTTATATTGTTCAATTTCGTATTAAGAGTTAGCTGCAAAGGTTTTGTCGCGCAGCCGTTAAACTCTACATAATATGATGAGTTACATAATATGTACATACAGAATGCTGCATCAGGTGTCGGCAGTGTCAGGTCAAGGGACACGACGTGCGGCAAACAGACGTGACCTATCACCGTCACCGTCTAATACCTCCGTCGCCGTCGTCCCACTGCAAATGTCACACTCCATATCGTGAACATATATGAACACACCCACATATATCATCACCTTACCCACAATTACCATATTTGCTACTTTTTTTGAATTTTAATTTCGAATACACTTTTTTCTTTCAAATAAATTTGTCATAACGAAACTGTGAACGATATATTTTCATGACTACATATTATAGTAATATCTTGTGAAAAACACTATCGAGAATATACTAGATGTTCGATTGAAAAGAAAGAAAGTACTTAAAGACCTCTAATTTTATTATTCCTCACATCGTATCTCCTCTCCCATTCTCCACCTTTTCCAAAAAATGAGTACACCACACAACGTAGTACGTTATGGATAGCTTCTGGTAGTGATTTTAATAGCACTTCGAGGACACATTTTTTAAAAAGTAATTTCCTTGCTTTTAATGCTGTAATTTGTAAAGAAACTAGTTGGTATTAAGATATATATTTTACCCACTGTATTTGTTTTTATTTCATTTTCAAAATCGCTCACTTTAATTGAAGCAATCTACATAAAACAATGATGTTTAATTATATGACAATTTTAAAAGTTTTGTTGGTTTTTTATTGTTAATTTAAAGAAAACAACATTTGTTTTCTTTCATCCTGTAACCTGTTTACATTGGTTTAACTTGAACTTAAGACATTCAGATGAAATTACCAAGAAGATAACCCCGTAACTTCATTTTTAGGTCTCCGTATCTAAAGGGTCCAAATGGAGCTCTATTAGTTGTGGTAATTCTATCTATCCCCCTCTGTCAGAGGGTTCTTGCTTGTTTTATTTTGACCCAAAATTGACAATTGTATTTAAAATTTTGAGAATTGTATTTAATAGCTATGTGGGCGTGAATATATTGCTACAAAGTTAAATATTTATTTTTTTACAAGTAAGTAATTAAAGTGTCAATGTTTCGAGCAACAGCAAAACTCTTTTTACATAACAATAAAAACAAAAGTAACAAAATGTCATGTAGATTTAAAAAAGGAGTTATGAAAATGTAATTATAAGAATGAAGCATGGCGTATTGTAAATATCAGACAATGACAGCCATGAGTCGACCAGTATTGCACTGGAAATCTTATAGAGTAAAATTATTGTAATGAAAGGTCAGAAATTTCGTTTGCATTTCTAGATTTGTATGTCTGTCTATCTGTGTTTGTACCAGAATATCTCTAAGACGGCTAAATTAATTTTGATTAAAGTGCACTATCAATTGGTACCCAAACTTTAAGCTATACCTACTTAAAGTTTGGGTATATTGTATAGCGTACTTTTTAGGGTTCCGTACCTCCAAACAGAACCCTATAACTGAGACTACGCTGTCCGTCCGTCCGTCTATCTGTCACAAGGCTCTATCTCACAAACGGTATTATTTGACTACAATCAGGGGAAAAACGCTGGTAATACACAATATTTCCCAGAATTTAAGTGGTATTATTATCTAATATAACGAATTAATTATGCATAATAGAAGTATTTATCTTTTCTAAAGCTGTTCAGCGTTCAGCAGATAGATACTGAGGTTAAACAGGAAAAATATGTCGATCTTTGTTGAGCAGTGGTGAAAGTTGGTTCATTATTTTATCAAAATTTAAAGTTGTTTGTGTCCTTGAAGCTGGATTGCTTTAAGAGTCAGTGAGTACAAAAAGATATTCTAGGCATCCACCTCGACTGGGAGATTTTTAAAACTATATGATTTTTTTTAGTTCACCGAGACGTCAGGAGTATACCAAAATGAATTTTAGTTTTAAAAAGATCATCTCTTCGCTGGTATTACAGTTTTTTTTATTATCTTCAATGTTCCATCGGTTCCAAGTGAAAATCTAGAAAATTCTAGGGATTGTTTGGGCAAACATCTACTTCTCACATCCCCATGTGCGGTCGGGTACCTGCGGCATAACCGGGCATGTATAAACGGTTAGATGTGTTGTAGATACTCTTCTCGCCGAACGGGACACGATAAACCGCTTCCGCTAAAACACAATGCATAGACCCTGCAGCCTAATATGTGAGCAATGTGATCTTCCAGAGTCGGTCAAGAATTAATATATTCAATGAGTCAGATTTCAACTGATTTTTAATATTTCGTATGATATACGTACCTAACGTAATAATGCATTTACTCTTAAACATATTTTTAATTAACTTTTCTCATGCATGTAAATTCTAAATAATCGAGTTATTACTGCACTAATATCCCCGTGGTACAATCCCTTCAGGCATTTAACGCTTCTATATCCATCGGTTGATGCAACAAAATAAAGCACGTTAATCGATGAAGAAAATATTACATTTCATTAGTTTGTTATCCGATTTAAAAAAACCGGCCAAGTGCGAGTTAGACTCGCGCATCGAGTGTTCCGTACAAAAAATAAGAATGAAGGAGGGGGTAAAAAATTAACACAGTTAATTATTTAAACTTATTTTTAAATAGTTTTTTTTTACTTATATTTAACTTTCTTCTATTTACTGTTTCAAATTTTGTCCGTATCTTTAAATAAGTAAACGAATTTCTAAAGTGAAAAATTCCAAAATTACATCGGTTTACATTATAATTGGATTTCAACCCGGCTCTTCGTGATGGCATGCGAACGCCTTGCGCGTTACCGCTACTCCAGGTGTACCACGGCACAAACAATGCTATATTTGATAGACTTTTTACAGCTCTATATCTTATTTTCCGTTTCCCGTGGGAATTTAAGGACTTACGATTTTCGTTCAGGTTTTCTTGTAAACTATATTTTTTTTCAAAATTTTGGCTCAGCAGTTTCGGGATAAGGGGGGGGGGGGAACGCTCGATTTTCGTATATTTTTTTTAATATCTTTTAAACTATGCATTTTAAAATTCTAAGAAAATATTATATGTTTATGTTTCTCATAACGAGTTCTGTCACATCGAGTGTCACATTATGCATTTGAAATTTTTTTTTTCTTTTTCTAATTTGCCCCCCAAAATTAACTCCCAAAATCATAATTCGTTTATTTACGCTATACGACCGTGATTGGGACACCGAACTCTATATATGTACCAAATTTCAACTTCCAGTCCAGTAGATTCGGAGAAACTAAACTGTCACAGACGGACGGGCGGACAAACAGACAGATACGAGAGTGATCCTATAAGGGTTCCATTTTTTCATTCTGAGGTACGGAACCCTAAAAAGTAGAAGTTCTCCATTCGATGCGCTTATTTCTTTATCTATATGTTCGCACATATAAACTTTCGAAAAAACTATAAAAATCAATATCCGACAACACGCCATATCGCGGGATTTTTTTGGTCAGTCCGACGATTATTTTTTTTTTAGTTTCTTGAAGTACTAAATATGAAACCGAGAAAGCATCAAGGTTCAAATGTTTTTCTGACCAACTTCCAAATAGAAGAAAGTTGGAGAAAAATATAGGAACACCAAAAGTGATATAAAATAAAAATGAAAACAATTTGAGCCGACTTAAAAAATGTCTCTAAAAGGTAAAATAATTTTTTTCCTTAGTTTTTTAGAAAATAAATAAACAGTAATTATACAGAAATTTATAATTGTACCTAATTGTTATTGAATGCATATAGGGATTAAAAGGGATGTGATTGTAAAACTAAGGAGAAAATTTTTTTATTTCTTTGTAGCTTTCTAGATTTATGTATTTTTTTTTGTTTCTTTTGAAGGTTTAAGGATTACCCCTGTTAAATTTTTACAGAAAGACAAACATACAGACAGAAAAACAAACAGAACAAAATGTCACTCAATCGATTAGCGCAGTGCAAAACTATTCTTTTTCAATTTATTATTAAAAAAAATTCGACTGATGACCAGTCCTATACTTCCCACCTAGTAAATATTTGCAAAAAATAAACACTCTTTTTTTTATTCTTTGACTAGGCCCAAATAACCTTAGCTGTTAGTGGTCTTTAAAACACAATTTAATTTTTATTCTTTGAAAAAAGCATGGCCCTCTTTTTTGTTTGGTGATCTACTGATGGCTAGCTTAATATAGCAAAAATCATGGTTACCTTGATTTACGTACAATTTTTATTTTTTTTTAGTAAAATATTTTTTTTCTCGAAAACTATACATTTTAGAGAAAAAAAATATTTACATTTTTTTCATATTATAACATCCAGAATTCATTTATATTTTTTTTACCTATGTTAATACGTGACATTGAGAACGTTTTTTTGAATATCTCAGGATCCACTGAACCGATTTGACTCAAAATCTAATCAGATCTAAGTTAAAGGCTGATAAACACAATAGAACAATCGGAATGCCCGTATGTTGTTCCGTTCTTAAGATATCGGAGGCGAAAAATTGACCACACACACACACATACACACACACCCACATACACACACATACACACACGCACACACACACGCACACACACACACACACACACACACACACACACACACACACACACACATACAGACATCAGTCAGAAAATGATCTTAAACGATTGCTAGGGTCTCAAAACGTGAAATCTGTTAAAATCTCGAAATATTTTTTTCGGACTAAATCCATTACTTTCCTACCATAGTAGAGGTGGGAAGTAAAAAAATAATGAATATAAAATATGAATTGGTGCTAAGCCTAAATAATCTTAGTTGTTGGTAGTCTTTAAAACACAATTTATCAATTTTTTAAAACTATTTTTTCTCGTGTCTGTTTTATGTAAAAATGAAAATATAAATTTTATAAATCATAAAGTTCCATATCCTTTACAGGATTTTATAAATACGTCTCTGTAAAAACGAATCTCTGTTTCAATAAAAAAATATGAATATTTTAATTTCTCATTAAAACAGAAACAAAGAGCAATTATAACACTATAATTTTCATACATGCCATGTCATTTGTCAGATTTGTATTTGCATTTTACAATGTTCTGTTTGTGCAATTGTACAGTAACAACAGTGTAATTCTATACTAACATTAATGTTTATTAATTTTTTTACGCCAAAAGCAATACAAACTTGCTATTTTTAACAGTTCATATTTTAGTACACATTAGATGTATACAAGATTTTTTAAATGCAAATATTTTTTTGCTCATACGAAAATATTATATAATATACGCCATTATAAATGAGTTTTTCCTCAAGTGATGGGCATAATCAATAATAATTAATCAGAATGTTGGTATTCAGAGTATTTGTATAATAAGAACATTTATCCGATTATCCCGGAACCAATATAATATACCGTCCGGGTAACAAGAACATGAGCACTGTTAGTATATGACTAACAGTCAGTAGCTCTAAAGGGTATTTGTCCCAGAGCCGACGTCGTATCTCCTATGCATCTTTGTATGAGTTGGGACAGACAAATAAGGAAACACAGTTATTACTTTTATTTTGTCGGAAATTGAAAAATTAGGGCTGCCAAAGGGTTGCGGTGGGATTAACTCTGTAACCACATAATAATATCAAAGTACTCGTTGAGACCAATATATTGACGTCATTTTATTTATGTAGTCGATGACATAAGAAGACAATCAATGATCCGGTAGTATAAAAATAACATATTAGTATTATTTGGAAGATACGACGGGAAGTTTTGGAAATACATATTAATCAATTATGATGTGAAGACCCGTTCCAAAATTTTACATAAGTGATTTATGAAATGAAAATTTCATTAAAAAACCATCTTTAATTAATAAGCCGCTTTCGTATACATCATAATATTATACATCTTCAGATTATAACTTTCTACAATGAATATATAAAAATCGTTTGTCAAACGATTTTTTTTATTAAAAATTGTAGTATTACAAAATATATAATCTAATTTTTTTAATCAAAATATCTCAAAACTGACTAGTTTAACAAAAACAAACAGAAATATATTGCACGAACAATAAAAAATCATAACAGCATAACAGAAAATGCGTAAACAGTCACACCGTAGCCTATTCAGTAATAGTCTATACTCCTGAAAATGGACTTCATGTTAATTTGTGACGGTGGTGGCCATAGCGACGTTATCAAATCATACTTCGCTTCGCAGGGGGAGAATTTCTCGCAGGGAGATAATAAAATTATTAACAATGTATATAGGATTTTATATTACTGGGCATAAAAAGTCTAAATATACGTGAGCGAAGCCACGGGCATCCGCTAATATATTATAAACAACATATTATTATTCTCGGATATTCTGAAGCCCCTATTAATATTATTCTAAATTTAAATCTTAAAGATCTAAGTAAATACAATTTATAAAAATCAAATTCATGAATATAAATTTAGAAAATCTGAACTGAATGTTGACTCGACCTTTCTATCTATATTTTTTATTCAGGATTCGTGTTTTTTAGTCATTAATAATTAATGCCGACGACGGATAAAAGTTCAAAAGGAAAGAGTTCAATTAGACTTCTGTCAATTGAATATAATTGCATTTTTGTATGCTAATCTAATTTCAATAAAGCCACGATCTACAGTGCGCTTATTTCATTAAAAAGGACCGTGTTCACCAGTCTTAAATAATTGACGACTTAACGAAAGTAAATTTAATTTGAATCGAATCATTTAAAAAGGTGTAGGGTTTTCTTTAAAACAAATTATATTAATAAAATATGTAAAATGAAACTCAATTTTTATCATATTATAGCCGGTAATTTTTTAATTGTTGCAGGGCATTGTGAAACAAGATGATGTTATGAGGTCCAAAGAAATAGAGCCTTGTGCCAGAGGGATCGCCGGACATACATTG
Organism: Mongoloraphidia duomilia; assembly: GCA_039654895.1. Classification (NCBI taxonomy): domain Eukaryota; kingdom Metazoa; phylum Arthropoda; class Insecta; order Raphidioptera; family Raphidiidae; genus Mongoloraphidia; species Mongoloraphidia duomilia. Next base: position 37,859,272 of record CM077520.1, on the reverse strand, counting down.
TAGGATCAGTAATAGGGTTCCGTTCGGAGGTACGGAACCATAAAACACATAAATGTCGATTTATATTATCCGGTCAGACACGGAGCGGGAACGTAGCGTTTCCGGCAAGACAAACATTTTTACATGCATTTCAAATACGAATATTTATACTTAGCGGATCCCGTCTCGTATTTGAAATGCATGTACAATATCTGTCTCGCCGGAAACGCTACGTTCCCTCGTCGTGTCTGATCGGATAATATAAAGCGAGCTTAAGTCGGTCAATTAACTTCAGTCCAATGGGGTCGTTTCAATGAGTACCACTACGAGTGACGTAAGAGTAGCGACATCTCGCGATTGTCTTATGATGGATATTTGTAATGGAATAGTAAATTTTTCACAATTATGATGAAATTTTGTGCTTTTCTACTCTTCGTACATTCATAAGAAAAGAGCACAATTTTGACTAGGTTGCAAATAGTATGTTAATGACACAATTATTAATAGTAGATTTTATGTCTAGATTCGTAATGAGGTATATTACTGACGAGTAGTGGCAGTATGTTAAAGCAAAGTATTTTCAAAATTTTTTGACAGTTCATTTGCGTCGCCAACTACATTTTATAGCAGGTCGTGGTAGGTAGTAATAGCGGGCGGATCAGAGCGAATAAGCATAAATCACCATGAAACTGTTTATTTTCAACACTAGTATGTTTTGAAAACACTTTCAACATACCTGCCTGTTAACTGACCCATTCCATGCATACATCCACGCATGTAAAGTAGCTATTTTATAGTGGGTATGGCAAGAAATAAATTGTTGTCTATATCTAAAACGTGTTTCTGAGCAAGGTGGAGTTTTAGAAAGGGAGAAAAGTCTGAATATAAGATGAAGTTATAAGCAGAAACAAGAAGATTCTAAAAAAGTAAACTTACTAAGAAAATAGACCTAAGGAGGCTTCAATTAATAATGATAAAGAAGAGGATACCATGAGTACTTGTATTGTAATGGGTTGCATCTAGAATGGGATCAAAGCTATATTACTGGACATAATATCAGAGTAGCGATGACTGAACACGTTGTTTCTGCGCGTGATAAGATCATAATATAGATTGTGATACTCCTGGCGTTTGCTCTCGTTGTTCAAACAATAGCAAGTATATTATCCAATCTTACCCCGACAATGCAAATGGAGCAAAATGGGATATATTACATATCTTCTATTTTAATTATTTTTCTATAATGTTCAGTTCAAGAACTAAAAGTTGATTACAATTGACAAAATATCAAAATTCGATGTTTTATTTAATGTCAAACCTTAAATTTCCCTCCTTGTTCCACTTGTTATGGTTAAAGATTAAAATTAAAGCTTGGTGTTCGTAAATTAACACTGTTTTTTTTCGATAAATTGACTTAAATTTAAAATATGTGATTTTGTTAATGTATTAATTATTTATTTTGTTAAAACTTATCGTAAACTAACGTACTTTAATGTTGAACAATTATTTGTGTAGTTTATCATGAATAAAATAAATACATTAATCAACCTTTTTTAAGTTATCTAAGTTTATATTATGATCTAATCAAAATCTAATAAACGTCTAGGAATTATTATTATGCTGCAAAAACTACGACAAAGGGTCTTAGGGCTTTACTACATATTATATTAATAATGTAAACAAAACCTGTTCTACAAGCAGCTAATCAAATTCTTCAAGCAACGGTATAGTCAGCAGTTTGTTATTGATTTATAATTATGAGCGTTTTGTTAAAGTCAGCTATTGGTAATGAAGCAAATTAGATGTATTTACCACATCCACCACTGTTTACCTGTTAAGATAAATACACCTGTATTAACTATACTTACTGAACTGAATAAATTTAGCGTTGGCACCCTTTGACTAAGTAGCAGATAGACAGACTTATAGATTAGATAGTTTAAATACATGTAAATTTATTACTATTTGCTATGTACATAAACATAGAAACATGACCTAAGTTTGTTTAATAAATGTTAATGAAGCGTTTTCTTTTGCACAGAAGTGAAGTTACTTTTTCAATTTATTAACATTCAAATTATTTATGTTATTAATAATAAGAAGTATTAGAAATACTTTGCATTTTTGGTGTCCGTCTTGTGACTTCATGTATTGTTAACACGACGCGTTTCAGCAACAAGTTGCCATCTTCAGGTGTGGTTAATTTTTTATATTATAAAACACACATTGAGTATTCGTAACACGTTATAATATTATGATGCTAAGCACTATTATGTTGCGACTTGGAGACCTAACACTCTAAAAATGTATTATCATGTTCTTATTTTGTTATAAAAATAGGTTTTCTAGAAAAATTTCATTTTTTTTTTAGTTAAGATCATTTTACTTTGAAAAGTATAAAAAAATTAAAAAGGACAAAGTAAATATTGAATGCTACAATAAGTAAAATATTCGAAAAACAACACTTTTGATTGACACGAAAACGGGTTTAAAAAAAATGGGCTGCAAAAAATGTTTCATATAAATTAGTTCACATTATTTGAGTTTTCGTGGACAATAATATACATAAATATTATTCACGTAACAATTAAGCAGTGAATAATTTTTATCAATCCGAAGTCTATGCTATCATGTTCTACTCTCGGGCACTATGTAGTCACTGATAACTCAACCAGCCGGAAACTGAGTGTTTCGGGCTCAAGTTTCGACAGTGGCATGTGATTTTTTCTTATATAGCCCAACAATCATGATGGCATAGACTTCTGATTGATAAAAATTATTCACTACTTAATTGTCACGTGAATGCGTTGTGGATATAGAGATAATCGTTTGATATAATATTTAATAATAATAATAAATTCTCTTTATTCTTTTGACTGCTAAGCAGTATTGTTATTCCCAATATTTGAGGACAGCCTTTATATATAACATGGCATGTTAGACGACGAAAATAGGAAATGCCAATAAATGCTTGGTAAAGAGAATTCAACGTAATTCAATAAATCATTTCAAATTTCATTTCCATTGAAAATATTTCGAAGTGTCAGTTATTGTAAGATATATGGGTAGACGGCATTCAGTTGAGAGGAGCATTGCGAGGTTGCAGGTGTCCACAACGCGCATTCGTTTTGAATATTATAAAAGGGAAAAGAGCTGATTTTCCAACTGCCTTTGCGCGACGAAGGAAAAATAAGCATTGCGTATAACTGAAGCGCTAGATAAATTTACAAGTAAAGAAAACTACTTTCACAATCATATTAATCACTCACAATGTATAATTAGTCGGTAATGGAAAAGAAAAAAACAGTTTTACTAATATGGTTGGTTCTCACAATTATGTGTAATACATTTTATGGTTATGGTTGATAGCCATTGTAATTGAGGTGGATAATATTTAATTGTAATTAAATATGTCAATATATAGTAATCAGTAATTACGTAATTATTAAATTTATTATTATTGTAGGCCTGAGGAGGATGACAAAACAGTAATCGAAACTTCAAATAAATTGTTTTGACTCATAAAGCAACCGTTTTCTTCTTTTCCAAAACCACTTTCATTTTAGCTCCTGCCCTAGCACTGGTTTTCCAAGTTGAGCAGAAAATCTATTGTTAATATTATAATGATAAGGAATAAAAAATCTAATTTAAAAAATATAGTTATTCATTGTAGGGCTTGAGAATAGCCGAAACATGGGAAACATGGGAACGCCGTTAAACAGTATCATCGCTACATGATACTGTTTAACGGCGTTCCCATGTTTCATCTATTACAAGCCCGCAGTTACCAGGCTCTAATATGAAGGTGTGTGTTTTTTAAAGACAGCTAAGGTTATTTGGGCCTAGCACCAATTCATATTTTCAATTCATTTTTTTTTTTGATAATAAATTGAAAATCCGATTGACACTTTTACCAGCTCTCGGGCTAGGACCCTTGTAATCTAATCTGAAAAAAGAAATAAGGTATATTTTCAATTTATTAATAATAAACAATAAATTGAAAATATGAATTGGTGCTGGGCCCAAATAATCCGGACTGTTGGTGGCTTTAAAAAAAGAAAAGATATTTGTGTATGAGTGGTATCTTGCTGTACGAAATTTGCATATTTCTGGAAAGGCAAGGCGAATACAGCAAATATCACTTTCCAGTCGAGATGCGCATTGCGCACACATTTTCTTTTGTGCAATTTAAGCAAAGAAAACAAGATTTTTAAAAAGTCACAAATGATATTTTAAAATTAATGTCATAAAGCATTGTAGTAGTTTTGTTGTTAAAAGAGTTTAAAGTACCTACTTTGTCATACGCCGTCATTGGCCTACTTTCTTAATAGATCGTACAAAAATTTATTTATTACTGACTGTTTAAGTTTTAATAGTGTGGATTAAAATCTCCATTTTTAGTTGCATTGCTAGAATGCCAGAATCTGAAAGTTTACCAGCCAACTTGAGTAATTATAATTTATAACAAAGTTATACAATTATTTCCGTTAACAAAATTTAAGCAAAATTAATTAAATTTGATTATCAATATCTCAATGAATATTAATAAATTACTTTTCAAAAACTTTTTATAATCTTAAATCAGTTGTCTCCACGTTTTGATGTAATTTCTGATTTCAGTGTAAATGAGATTCATGTAATATATTTTAAAAGTAAACAATCTATAGTATAATATATTTAGTCGATCAGTAGTCAAATTCTTTCGTAGCATAACATAGACTACAGAGACTAAAAAATAATTAATTTTAAAAAGAATTTTTTATTTACAATCTTAAACGAAAAATCCGTCTGAGACACGTCAAAGAATTTAATAAAATAAAAAATGTTAAAAAGGAATATAATTTATATTAAATTAAAAACGTACACAAGATTAATATTAACACCAAAAATTAATTTCAATTAAGTTACTCTGATCTTGTTGGCTAATCTAATTTTTAAAAAACTCTGTATAAATGTAACTCTATAAAAACTGAACACATGTGTTTTATACGGCAGAAATTGAATTATAATCCGTACGTTTGTGTCTATTTGAGCATTTCAAAAGCACCACAGCCTCCGTACACAAAACTGCCAGGTAGGTATATATCCTGTTGTTATATATGAATCAGAGAGTCAGTCAGTTGTTATTTAGGACACTTGGCTTCAGTCTTTTCTGTGGGTTCTCAGTCCTTCGCATTTGTTGTTTTGTGTCTGCACTTGAATCCTTGCGAATCAGGTGGACAGCAATACAAAATAAGAATAGCTATGCTATATAAGAAACTTTTATCTTTATTGGTTTGTGTATACCGAGTGTTCAAATGTAGGGTTACAGCCATTATAACCACTTTTTAGATCTCCCACATTCAGATGTGTTGTGATATTATATGACAAATTATCAAACCGTTTTTGGCTGTTTAATTTATTAAAATACTAACAGAAATACCCGTTCTTTGGATGAGTCACTGTAACCGCAATTTCAAACTTTTTTGGAATTATCAATTTTCCTGTTAATTTAGAAGCGCTATCCACTATCCAGTAATATGCTAAATTTTATTTCTCAATTTTTTATTCTATAATTTAATATAATACATGAACGAATGAAGAGAAGTTAAAAATAATGGTTTACTTTTCCAAAACACATGAGATGCCTAAATAAGCCTCATAAATGAGAGGTCTTAATTTAAAGTGGGTATAAAAACAGATATGGAATAAATTAAACTAATGTATTCCCACACAGCTTATTAAATTCAAAACCAAAACTTTCCAAGGCAGAAAAAAGTTATACACTCAATTATATTTATAAACATTTTTGAATATAACCTAAGCAAAATGATGTTATCACAGGACAGATCCGGTGATAATAAACAGTTTTTACTTACTGTAAGGTATATTCAATGCATTTTCGGTGTTGAGCTATTAACATAAAACTGAAATAAATGAAATTATAGGTAGGTGCCGTTTTCCGCCTTTGATATATAAAATTATACATCATTGTGGTATTTTTCAATTTATCCAAAGTCTGCCTATTGTATTGGACAAAGTTCGACAAACGAAGTGCGTGATCGGTTAAACGTCATTTGTCTGCGTTTTCCGGCGCAGTGCGTCGAAACCAAATTACACTTTGTCCAGGAATGGACGATGTTACTTAATTTATATCGATATTGAACGCAATGTTGATATACATTGAGTTACAGAAATTTTATAATAAATTACATAAAATAAATAATTTATTAGGTGGGTGGCTTTTATTTGTATTTAATTTTTACATTTGAGTGAGCATACGAAAAAAATCTTGTAATAGCGACAAAGATCGATTTCAAGATTTCAACTAATTTAGACTTTCATACAAATATTACAAATACAAATATTACTGTACTACAAATACACAAATATTACTACAAATATTACTGTACTTACTTTTGACTTGTGTAACTCAAATAAGTATGCGAAAGAAAGTTTAGAAGAAAAACAGACAAAAATGTTTTTTTCATAACGCTAACTATTCCTGGACACGATATAATCTATAAATACATCTACGCTGTGATCGATATACATATACAGATTGTATAATAACGTTGAACTTGCTATTGGTTTGAATAGTTTTGAATATTATAATTGTATTATGTTTTTTAAAACAAATTTTTAAATCATTTAGTGGTAGAGGAGAGTGGTTAGGTTTGGGTCAATGTATTCTTTTATTGGTTGTTCCACTAGTAAGGGCATTTGTAACCGAAGCAAAAAGTTTGTTGAAGTTATTAATTAATCTAATGTAATTAAAAGTGAATTTTCATGGTAAAATTAATTGAATAAATAAATGAAAATGAGTCAATTTTCAGTTTAATTATCGAAACGTTGCCTAATTAAACTGAAAATTGACTCACAAAGCAACCGGTTTTTTCATTTTGTAAACACTCGTGAGTGACCAACATGAATTTCAAAATTAATTAAAATTAGTAACCGAAATAAGTCATTAATATAAACTTATACGTATTACGTAATGCTTGTAAAATTCCAAGTGGACGAACTTATTTATTTATTGTAGATTATAGACGCGTCGACAACTCAGGTCATTAGCGTCCTCAACACAACAAAACATAACACATCTATATATTAAAATCCGCCAGCCGGCATACACAAACCGACTGGTACGAGCCCGGGTCCCTGGGAGCGCCAATTCCCAAAGAACATTGGAATGCAATTGCGATAGCAACTACATCTTAATATCCCCCCTGGGGGGACGAACTTATTTAAGCATCAATTACAGATTATAAGTTCTAACCTAAAGCGTTGTTTGAGTAACAGAATGACATTATTATGATCGTTTAGACCTGACCTGACCCGACTCAAATCTTTACATCAGCGGAGTACGAATCAAATAATTAGTATTAGGAGATTTCTTTGGGAAAATAAAATAAAATGGCACATTAATGGAAATAGACGGTACTAGTTGTAAGAGTTCACTCTAATTTTGATCAATTCTAGTGATTAATTGCAAACTGTCTCAAAGCATTCCTACTCCCTTACACACATTATAATATTTTTTAAACACTTTAACCTACAAATATCACAGCTTTGTGGGACCTCTGTACCTACGGAGATACCTATTGTTTGCATTAAATGTATTATGTAATAGTTACATGTTACGTGTAATGTCCTTTTTATATATTGTAACTGACCGTTACCACTAACCAGGACGAAAGAATACAAACATGATCATCGTATCCAATCCCGTAAGCTTCTCTTCTCAATGTGACAGCTGTCACATAATGAAAAAAGATAATAGGTTGGTGAAGCTAGTCAGCCTGGATGGACCGACGTGTCCGACGCGGATAATCCACTCGCTTATATAAAGCCAACGTTCGGGCGCTGCAAAACTCGGACTCTAGATAAATGTAGGCACTATAATATGATTACTGCGTAAACGGTGGGTGCTGCAATTTTTTAACGGAAAAATTTAATGGAATGTCTCTTATTTGAGCCTTTATTTAGAAAAATGTTTTTGTTCTAAAAGAATTCCATTTAATAAAGTAAAGATACGGGTTTAAGAATTATTTTTCAGGTGAACCGTTGTCGAACAGCACCTTTAACTCGATTGTTTTAAAAGACACGCTTGTAACATTATAATGAATAAAATATTAATTTTTAAAGTTGGCAGGAAATCATATAATGGAGCTCTTAATTCTTACAAAGCTACATTAATGTGGTAATTAATCATTTTACAGGTGTTTAAATAGTAATATTTAACATATTTTAATAGATCATCTAATTTTAACTGTAGGTATATTAAAGTGTCTGCCTGTGATTTCGAACTATTTACATTTTAAACAGTATACGTATTGAAATATTTTTATGACAGATAAATGCAAAATAATTTCTTTTCTCTGTCTGTCTGTTTGTTCCAATAGTTGCGTCATCCTGTATACGGTTTACGAATACAAAAGTTGGAGGTTATTTCCAGTCTACTCTAAAATTTGAATTGTGAATAAAATATAATACGTACCTAACGATATCTATCTGTTAAGTGTTTAACATAAACATGACAGTTATAACTCCATAAAATATACAATGTCCAAAAACTGAAATAATTTTATTTAAAATATCCACCGAAAAAAATACAATAAATTGTAGTCTTTTGCTTATAAAACTCAGTGTTATTGTGCATTTTAAATGTACCGTGAATATTTTTTTTTCATTGGTCTGTACAAATGAAAGTAATAGATATAGCTATGAAATATTTTGGATAAGAGTTGCTAGTTCATATATAGCATAGATTCTCTGCGCATTAAAAAATAAGAGTTAAAAATGAAAAATTATTATATTGCTCTTGCAAAGATAGTTCAGCATAGTAGAATATTATAGTAGCCGATCAAAAATATGTTTTTAACGTGGGTACTTTACATAGGCCAAACCGGTAGAAATTTCCGAACTAGGTTTAAAGAACACATTGTAGATTTAAAGAATATCTATAACCACAAATCCAGCTTCGTTTCACATTTAACCAATGAAAATCACAATTATGATCCCCACAATTATTTTCAAATTTTAGAACCCAAACATAAATCTAGCCTTTTAAATGAATTAGAAAAATTTCATATAGTTTTAGATGTCATCAAATCAGAGCCATATAAAAATCTTAACATAATTATGGATAATTTAGATAATAACAAATTTTATCGAAATAGTATTAATCACTACAATTTATAAAAATTTTATTTCCTCAAGGACAATAGAGGTTACATCTGGTTTTATTATTTTTTGTCAGTCAGTTCATTGAGGGCAGCCAGCCTGATATTTACTCGGTAATATTATTTTTTAAAAAATTTTTGTTTTAATTTGGGATTATTTTCGAGATTTTTAATATAAAAAATCTTGTTATTCTGAAGATGGACTAAGTTCCGAAAGCGCTTAATAAATAAATTTAAAAAACTTTTGGAAAGGATTTCTTCCTATTTTTATTTTTACTTTTAAGGAGTTGAAACATGTATTTTCAAATTTTGAAAAATTTATTATTCGAAAACCATTAGCTTTCAAATGAAAAGTGGTAGTGAAATTAGACTAAAGTTTATAAAAAAAATATTTCCGCAGTAAAAAAAATCATGCTGATCAATTGTTTAAACAATGTCTATACAAATACTACAGCACTAGGTTACCGGACGGCAATATACATTTTTATTTTTTATAATGAGTGCTTTATTCTGAACACGATTCTGCAAACAAATTGAATGCGAATAATTTTTCAAACGCCGGTGGTGTTTCCGCCTGGACTAATATTGAAAAATGGAACAATTAAAAATGTTATTCACGATTTATGATTAGCTGTCCTTCCCGGTTTCGCCCGGAGCGTAATAATATATAGCCCTAGTTACTCGAACTAACTCAGTCTAACTATAATGTAAATCGGAGAAGGAATGACTTAGCGAGCTGAAATAGTCACATTTATCCGGTTTTGCCAAACACAGTATATACTGTGTAAATTTCAAGACGCCATTGCTCACCGTTGGAGAGTTTTTGTCGGACAGATAAGAATATTTCTAGTAAATAAGAATATTTCTGTTTCATAGATAGAATAAAGCAAAATAATTTCGGATGCCATTTAGATTTAATCTCTAATTATGTCATTTCAGTAGGGGAGAGTTGGATAAAACAGGATGGTCTGGTAAAACGGGATACCACGTTTTATTTCAAAACAAGTAGTACGATTTATCGGGTAGGGGTGGAACTAATAACCCTCGATGTCTACCTATGCCCGGCAAGTGATGTGTCTACTTTAGATTTACTGTAAGTGACGTAACAGGTGAAAGTTTCAAAAAGTTAGGTTAAAGTAAAATGTTTGGCGTGTTTTCAAAAGTCGATTTTTCAGTTTAAAGGCAAAATTAACCGAAAATGAGTATATTTAGAAAATACTGTTTGTTTACTATAGTTATGCACAACAGTTTTTTGGAATTTGCTTTGTTTATTTACTAAAATATGGTCACGTGTTTCGCAATCAACAGTTGGGTAAAATCGGACACTGTGTGATTGCTTAAAACGCGATACCTCTCGTTGTAATATAATACCGGAAGGTATCCCGTTTTATCCAACTACATGGCTTTTTATGAGAAGTGGGTTTTTTTGCTACGTTTTTTTTTGTATTTTTCACAATATATTTTAAATTTACCATGTTGTGTCTTTTTTCCTGAAGGATAAACGTTATGGAACTTGTAAAAGTATAGGTATCCCACTAGGTGGCTACAACGGGATACTTCCTACTTTTTCAAAAAAAAAAATGTTTTCTCTTATGTGGCTTCTATTTTCTCATAAAGGATGGTGGCAATCAAAAGTCCATTTATAAGGGAAACAGGAGCCAAAAATAGTCTTTTGCATTACTTCATTCAAAAAGTTGTGAGACTTAGACCATTAAGTATCCCGTTTTATCCAACTCTCCCCTATCTGTTCCATATGTTGTTGTTGAATAATTCTAAAAACAAAAATCTAATTTCTTATATAAGTGCAGAAGATTGTAAACGTGGAAAAGCAGAATTTAATAAAATCATTTTGAACTGAGTTAGCATAAATTTTAATAATTATATTATACAATATAGTTTGAATAAATCTGTGCGATTTCCATATAATATTAAGCTTTTCACCTAAAGTAACGACATAATATACTATATTTAAGAAAATGTAACTGTCCAATAACAATAAAAATTATTACTATACGATATGCAAAAGCCCGAAAACAATAGAGGTTCACACCAATTACCTCTATATGATGACGAACCACAAAATTAAAACAGGTTCGGATTCAAAATAATCGACTTGTGAAAAATTGTCTATGGTTTACAACAATATTCAGATTTGAACCTAATGCAGGTCAAAAACATTCAAACTTAGTGGTATCTCAGTAAGGCTAGACAAAAGTTCTCTAATTAAATATGTACGTACTTTATTTCGATTTTTTAATTAAACAGTAACCTGTCTAAACAAATCCAAAAGTCCACGTGAACAAAGTCGCGGGCACAGCTAGTTTTATTTAAAATCAATCACAAACAAACGTCGGTGTTTAGATGCAAGTGAAGTGTTATAAACGTTTGTTTCAAATATTAAAGAGACAGCTCTGAAACCCACCGTGAAACTGCTGGGAAATCTAACCGATGATGATATTAAACTTATTTAAATGAAAAAGAGGAAGATAATCCAATGAATCTGTAAGAGCGGATTTGAATTTATCCGACCGAGGTTTGCTTTGAAACTATGTAGTGAGAGATACGAACGTAATGTGCAGACAGTTGGGGAAGGATGGGGGAATCTGATGTTTGACATTATAATTAGCTTTTGATGTTGCAAATAGAGAAAAGTTTAAATGTTATTGAAAACATCAACTCAAAAACTTGTTTCATTTTATATGTTTTTTCGATTTTTTCGTATTTTAGCTACTTGTAAAGTATGTGGAAAATGTAACTTATTGATCATTTTCGTGTATATTTTACAAAATTGGAAAATCAAACAAATTAACGAAAAAAGTTTCTAGTTGGAAACTTTTTTTAATTACATGTTTTAAATTTTACATGTCTGAATGTTTTTTTTATTTATTTCGTTTAGCAAATATATGTACAAGAATACAGACTGCTGATAAAAAGTGAAAAGGAAATCTTTCGAAACATATACTAATTTGGTTAAAACTTTAACTTTGAATAATTAATAATATAAGTAGAATATGTAGTATTGTTCACATTCGTTCTGGTATAAATGCAACATAACCTTAGGCTCGTATTGCAACATCGCGACTGTCATAATATAATCCGTCACGTTAAACACTTATTGCATACAGAGGCGTAGCTAGGTAACCAAAGGCCCTGGTGCAAAAAAAACTGGGACCCTAACTAAACTGTTTAGGTTTTATCAAGTCAAAATATAAATACTTTAAAGGTGCAAAGCTACTTTATCATCAGCTCTTTGTCGTGCACTGCAGGGCACAGCAAAGCTACTTACTACATGTATGTGCAGGAGTGTCTTGTGTGAGCTTTAGTGATCGCCTAGGTTCTACAGGTGAGTTTAGGAACGTATACTTGGATTAATAATATTGCTATTAAGTTAAGCAATAAAACGAAGTAAATCAAAAGGTTTATGTACGTATGTATGTAAAACACTTTATTGTAAATTTTGAATTGAAAATAATATAAAGTTTTCTATAAAAGGTTTTTGTTGCAATAAAGTTTTAATTTATTTAACAGATTATTTTTATAGACCGTTTCCTTATTGCCAACCCGCTAAATGTGACGGTGAACCTTTCAAGTTGGCAACACTGCACAAACAACAGAAATAATACAGGGGAATTCCACACAAGTTTCCAACAGAAGTCGGAACTTGTTGTGAATTCCCCTATATTCTTTCAAATGAGTTGTCATGTTGCAACCTATTTTATTTACATTCTGAAGATGGGAGAATTTTTCGCTAGTTCAATATGAGGTTTGATGGTCAGTGTCCGAGGGCCGTCTGAGCTTGGGGGCCTCGGTGCACGGCACCGTATAGCCCTCCGGTAGCTACGCCACTGATTGCATAAACTACTATTATACGAATTTTTCATAATCCGCAATCCATTTCAGTTACAATTATATAAACGATTTCACATAAAAAATTATATTAGGTACTTGTCTATTAAATATCGGCAAAATGCAATGAGACGAGTGAAATATTCGATCTGAAAAAATGCCAATCAAATAACCACTCATCCTTGGTATCGAGTTACCTGGTGGTAGAACGTGCAACACGAGTTAGTGGCAGTTGGGAAAATTGAGTTTTATGCAAATTCATATTCTGTCTGTTGCCACCACTCCACCAGTGGCATGGTATAAGGATTCCGATATTGTGTGTCGGGGGATACGTGCGTATATAACCTGTTTAGAAACTTTATTTCAATTTATATTATATGCCCATCATTACCGGCTGTATAATAATAATTATTAGTCCTAGCCTCGGCTATCGGGATTTAATATCTCTTTATCCAAAGCTATTCTAAAGTTTATTTAAATGGAAATAGTATATTAAATTATATTATTTGAATTTTGAACTATACTCCTAGTTGTTTACGGCACCTACTTTATGCTTTAATTTAACATTATAATGAAGTAGTTAGTAAAAATATTAAGAGAAAATTATGTCCAAATAATTATAATGACGTAAATGAAGAAGATGATGTCTTCGTGACTTAAGGATCAATAAAAAGCCATACTGATGTTCAATACATCTACGGTTAATACCAACGTTTCGGCAGAAATCTATGTCTTCAGTATTAGGTAAATGATAAAATCAAACGATTTTATTAACCCCTTATATTCTCAACAATATTATTCACATAACAATTAGAGATGAAAATAATATATATCAGACAGCCAAGCTGCCACGATTTGTATAAGCTATATCTAAGAAAAAATCAAATGACCACTGTCGGGATTTGAACCCGAAACTCCCAGTTTCCGGCTAGGTGAGTTACCAATTTCTCCACAGTGCCCGAGAGTGGTAACTGATCCCTTCTTATATATAGCAATTTCAGATATGAAAACTCACTACATGCGAGAGCTGATTATTTAAATAAAAACCTTTGTTTATTTACTATGTCTTCAGGTTTGACGACATTGTAGACACCCTGAAAATGGACATGAAATTTCTGTCGAAACGTCGGTAATTAAATTTAGATATATTACACATCACTATTGCCTTTTTATTAATCCTAATTGCCTTTTTTTTAAGCCACGAAGACATCATCTTCCTCATTTACATCAGTTAACTACTGGATCACAATCTCTACAAACTTTGTAGTTATAATTACTGTTGGTTGAAGGACCAGTCCAAAGGACAGGAATATTTTTTAACAAGAAATAAAAAACACTTGTTTTTGTTAACAAATCTGAAGGCAGAATCAAATTTATTAATTTAAAATATAATGAAAAAATGTATAAAATAAATTGCATAATGCAAACAAATTATTTAAAACTAACAAAATAACTATAACCATAAACTAATATAAAGTGGATTCTAATGAAAATATTGAAAATAAAGAAAAATTAAATTTAATATCATACAATGACATTATAAATGTAATGGTCATAAGTAAGGAACATGTAGTAAATTTTGATCATTTACATAGGATTATTTAGATTTAATAAAAGTAAAAAAGTACTCGTGAGTTTGACAAATGGGCTGAGAAGTTTAGTGGTGGAAGTAAAGCGTTTATTTATAATTTGTTAATTAAAAAATATGTGAACTCTCTTTCAAAATTATTTTTTAAACCAAAATGTATAATTTGAAAAGGATTGTAAAAAAAAAATTATTAAAAAACAAAAACCCGACTGGGTAAAAATCGAACTTAAAAGATGGAAACAAGATCAAATGATAACATGCAGTCGGAGGAATAGTAGTAACAAATTGAACAGAAATACCTCCGACTGCATGTTATCATTTGATCTTGTTTCCATCTTTTAAGTTCGATTTTTACGCAGTCGGGTTTTTTGTTTTTTAATAATTTTTTTATTTCAAATGTTTTTAGTTAAAAATAAATCGATATAGATCCTAAACGGTCAGTCGAATCGAAAAATGTTGAGGGAAAACTAAAAATGATTTTTAAATACCTATTCAACGATACCCCACTTCACATAGTTTGTTGACTTTCATTTTTTTCATTTTCACAATATGGCGTCTTGTAGTCGCCATATTGAATTTTTACTAACGTCATGTCTTTAGTGACACTCGCCGGACTAAGGGGAATCGATTGACGTGCGAATCATAAAAATCGGCCCAGGCGTTTGGTCTGTATAGTGCTTCAAAGGAACATACATACATACATACATACATAGACTGTTAAACACATTACCACTCCTTTGCTTCGCAGTCGGGTAATAAAAAGGTCATAATATAGTATTATAAATATATTTTTCACAATGCCGCTATTGAAAATTCAATTTTCGATACCTGTTTAGCGCGTTGAAACTAAAAATTTTAACCCTAGGGATGAAAATTTTCGGTTGTCGGCTTTCTCTGTTTTTTAACGTTGTTAAGAGGGAGGTAGAGCGATTGAGTCGCGCCAACTTCAATTCGCATAATATAATATTCGAAAACGTCAAAATGACAGACATAACCCCACATAAATTTCACATGGATTGACCGATCTAATATTTTTGCGGCTTTTTTGCAGGTACCTCAAATCGAATTGTTACTCTATAATCTATAGAGTTGTTGTGAAAAATAATATGCAATTACTTGGAACGAAACATTGCGTTTGCAACGCGTGTGATTGCTGCATTTATTTTAATTTATTGTAGATTATAGACGCGTCGACATCTAAGGTCATTAGCGTCCCTGTGATTGCTGCAAACTTCACACTGCTTGCAAACGCTATGTTTCGACCCTCATACTATTGTACACTTTCGTTTATATTTTTTATCAGCTAAAGAAAAAAAAAATTATTTTGATTAAAAAATAAAAAGAAATATGTTCCAAATAACTTGAAAATATATAATCACATACCGATTCATGTATAAAAACAAGTCATTAAAAATATTAAGTTTGCAAAAATTCAAAAGTGGATAGGCACTCGAGTTTGACAATATAGTACCTATATTAAAATATAATATTATACGTACGTTTCATATATTATATCAATTAAAATATCTTGTGTTATTCATCCATATATAATATTTTATACACAATATTGAAAACGAATATGGAAAGAAAAAGTATGTTATGAATATCAAAATAAAATATATTTTACGACCACCATCAGAACAAATTGTATCACTTCAGCTACAAATAGGTATACTCGAGACATTTCTACTCTGGAAACCAAATGTTATAATATTTAAGGGTTGTCAAAGATACGTACAGAATATATTACAGGGTTATTCAAAATCTACTGATGAAGCTTTAATCAATGTTGGGTTATATTTACTGTGAAAAATCTCTTAAAAACAAAATAATTGAAATTCATTGGGACTTTAAGTAGGTGCTCTTGAATATAGTTTGCTGATATTCTTTGTTCTTCGCAGTAGGTACATGGTACCTATTAAAAAGGTAATATTATTTCCAAAAAATAGAATTTTCCAATATTAATATATGTTAAAAAGTGCTCACTACCTTTATCTATATATGAGCGAGATATTCGAGATCTATCTATCATAGCTTTAGCAATTCGTATTTGCACTATATATTACCATTTATAATATTCACTTGATACTGTTAATTGTTCTCAAATCAAAACCTGGAAATTGAGAGTTTTGAGCCGTGATAGCGTTACATAAAAACAAGGATTAAACAAACTAAGTCTTTTTCAAGCTATCGAATTACTTATTCGTATATAAAATTAGATATAGTATGAAACATACAATCGAAGTAAATTTTGTAATAATATACATACAAATGAATGCTTAATTAAGTTAGCATTCCTGTATTAGGAACACCCATCGAATGGCGTAACATTGCAATGCTAGAAAAATCATTTTTAAACCTATTTTACCGTCGACATTCAGACTTGAAACTTCCACTATCGCGGCTGCTGAGTTATCATTTCTCCACAGCAGTGTTCCCCAAATCCCTCGAAATCTCAGACCCCCATGAAGAGTCGTTACAAAAATAAAAAACAAAGCAACCCTCTTGCGTTTTTTAAAATATTTAATTAATAATTAATATTTTTTTCTTAAACACACGTTGGAAAATCGCATGTAAAATACCATAGAGTTCTTAAATAAATTTTAACGTCAACAAGGTTAAGTTAGGTTAGAATAAACGTCCCTGACTGAATCAAGTTAGGACAGTCATTTTTCATAAATTTTTAATTTCAAATAAAAAATTATTTGACACGAAATAATAAAGTTTTGTAGCCAATAATGACGAGATTTATTATTATTTTTTTTTTATTAGGTTACGTGTTCAGCAATTTAGGCTATATACACGTGAAAAGTTAAGGTAAGTATTGTCATATTAGACATACATAATATGTGTACAAGGTAAGTATAGTAACAATAAATATTATATATATAAGAATAATTTATTAATTATTTTTATGAAACACCCATTGTTTTGGTAAGAAATGTGTTTTAAGAGAATAGTAATGAATATTCCGTTAAACCCTATACATTTTTGAACGCCAATCGACTCCACTTTAAATTTCGCGCTCAAATTAGAACCGTCTACTTCTGTAGTCTATTAAGGTGTGTCAGATATGAGCTTTCTCACATACGACAGTTAAATGTTGTATTTTGATAAATAAATACAAAACATTGTTTTGAAGCAATCTATATACAAATAACTCAAAAGTAACGTAAACAACGTCACATCCGGCATGTCTTCTACCGTGGCACGGATTTTCCTTTCTCCCAAACGGGTTGTTTATAAACTCAGCTCAACTTCTTGTTTGATGAATGGGCTCACAAGTTAGTGTCGACGAGACAATAATAAAACAGCAGGCTTGGCGCGAAGATGTCGTTGTTTATATTACACGTTTCCGTTTTTAATTTCAACTTACCGTTGTAAAATTATATCAACAATCATTTTTTTTTTTGTATATATTTGCCTTTACATATCGTTTATTAAACTCGACTGTTGGAACCTATTTCGTCATTTTATACAAAGAACTAGCTGTTATATACGGATTCGCCCGAGTGGGGTTTAAAATAAATTTCGATCATTCTATAAATAGTGATTATAATTATTCGAAAAATTCACCTCTCTCCCTTCACCCATTCGGGTAGTCTGTCGAACAGGTTTCTTTAATTTTTAAGAAAAGCATTTTTGAATCGAAGTTGCTATAATTAAATAGAACAATTTGATCCTTGAAAACGGATATTCATTAGAGGAGAACAAAGATTTTATTTCCAATTTTATCAGTGAAACTACATTTTACTTTTAACAATTTTTATGAGTTTTTACTTAAAAAAAACCAACAATGTCAACACCATGTTCATTAATTGATCAAACAAAATACTGAAAGAAATTGACAGTATTTTGACTCTGAAGATGGTATGAAGAATACAGAAACGTTAGTTATTAAATGCAAATTTTGAATTAATCAGTATTGCTTTTATTGATCCTACGTGCCAAGGGAGTGCTCACTTCCGACAAGTTTCTACAAAAGCATTTTTCCCGAGTTTAGAATATCAGGGTTACTTTACAAAAAAGTTTCTAGTCCCCGTTTTCACCCATTAGGATGCGAATATCGAACTAATATTAAATTTTGATAAATTTGTCTCGCAAAAAGTCTATTTTTCAACCACGTTTTTCATACCTTTAAAGGTTAAATTTCCAAAAATACGTTTTTAGCGGGAGCCTACGTAAATTTCAAGTTTCTAGAGAGAGCTATTTCGGCTCTGCGTTGATGAGTCGGCCAGTCAGTGAAAAGTTTTACAATAATAATATAGAGACTATTTTAAAATAACTGATTATAATCTTTAATATGTAAATTCAGAACCTAATAATGAATAATTAATTAATTATTTCATCTAATTACCTATTTGTTTGTAATCATAAGCTGACATATTATTAGTGTATTTGCCATAATATGGCACATACACTATTGGCGTCGGTCGGATGGCGGGACCTAGGGGTCGGACCAAAATTTCTCGACGTTTCATAGCCTCCTGAACAATTTGGCACCATTTTTGATAATGTTTATATATATATGTATGTATATATTTATATATATATATATATATTTATTTATTTATATATATATTTATATATATATATATATGTGTGTACACGATAACTCTCGACAGACTTAATCGATTGAAACGAAATTTGGTACACATATTGGAACCCATCACCGCAAGAAGCCTATTTAAAATGGGCCCGATCGGACCATTTTCAGGGTTGTATTTAGGGGTTCCAAAAAGTTTTTGGGCCCAAAAATACCGAAAAATTTCTCAGAATCGTTTAAAAATTGAAATTTAACTCTTTAGTAAAGATTAAAACGTGCTGCTAAAATTTTAATAAAATCGGCCCGACAGGACCGGACTTTCAAATTTTATGAAAACACTAGTTTGTTGATACGGATTTACTTATGGAAGGGTGTATTTAATGTGGTACAGAGGTTGCATTGATAATAATATTGAAATTAAGAAAAAAATATTATTTTAAGGGATGTATTAAGGGGTTAAATTTTTTATTTTGTCCAAAAACAAACTTAAGTTCACGTATTAAAGCCACAAGGCCTGTATTTGCAAATACACTACATTGTCGGCAGGGTTTGGCACTGCGACCCGAGTTTTTTTAATCTTTGTATTTTCGCTTCCTTGAAGTTTTCGAGTATTGTGAACGATAGCTAGACGAGAGAAAAAATTTCGAGAATTTTTGTCCGTTTGTCTTTCTTTCTTTTATAGCTGTCACTCTAAAATGACTGGATCGATTTTGAAGAAATTTGATTCACTAATAATTTGTGTCCATACTTAGAAGGGTATTTTTTCTAACGGTCAGAATTCTTTTTGAAAAATTTTTAAATTTTCTAAAGGGAGTTTTTTAAATTATCATTCGGCATTTTTTTTAATAACAAAAAAGCGCACGTAAACTATATTTATTATAATTAGGCTATTCAAAAAAAAATCAAAGATGGATAAAGCACTGAAAATTTTCATATTGAAAATTTTATAATTTTCGTAACGCAAAACCGGCAGTTGGTTTATAGCAATTGTTTTGTTTTGACAGCACGAGATTTCATTAATCCGAATATAATCAAGCAGCGCCATGTTTGTAAATGAAACAATGCTTATCGAACAAATCTATGGCCGCAAGCCATACTGGGTTATGTTAAATCTCGTGTTAAACTTTTGATAGTTTTTTTACCTTCAGGTGGAATATTTTTATCCCCGTTTTGTGTAATATTGTGTGGATGCATTTTACCTCACAAGTTCAAAGTAAAATTTAAAAGATTTATTTAATCTTTTAGTAGCTGGGTTGTTTATGTTTTGCTAAAATAAAATGAGATAATACTACCTACTCATATTACGCCATAAGGTACCTACCTCTTACATGAGCATTCCAAATAAACTCAACTTGCGACTATATTTAGATTTAAAATGTATGTTGATAAATTTTGTTCGGCTTATTACTTATAATACTTATGTAGTTGGAAGGTGCTATAAAACATGTAAACGGCAACTTTGTCTCCTTTCTGTACAAAATTAACGATAGTATAGCGATTGTAATCTACAGATTGTATCAAATTAAACCTGTGCATAGGGCATTCTGTGTATATGACAGAGATTGATACATAAAGCAATAAGTAACAATGAGATAAATGATCGCTAATAGGATATTACGTGGTTACTGTAAATTAAACTGATAAAATATTTACATTTTTACAGCATAGAAGGAGCGAAAAAACAAAGATGACGCTATTAGGTTGTATATATATTATTTATTTACAGTAACCACGTAACATCCTTTATCTCATTCTTACTTATTGCTTTATGTATTGATCTCTGTCTTACACACAGAATGCCCTATGCACAGGTTTAATTTGATACAATCTGTATGCACGCATTGAATGGTTAAACTGTCATATATCTCATCAAAAATCTAGCATAGCTTATTTTGTTTTGTGACCACAGAAATTTAATCCATCTTTGGTTAACGGCATTTACTAGACGTAGGTAATTAAAAATACGGATTTTAAAACTGTGGTCTGTGCGTCGACGAAGTAAAGTAAATTTCCGTAGGCGGTGCAAAAAATAGTTTATTTTTTAAATTAAAAATCTTAGTAAAAAATTCACGTGTTAATTGAACAAGGATTTTAAATTGCATATAAATAGGAGCAAAATGTAATGTCCAATACTTAAAATAAAATTAATATTTACATATACATAATTATATTGTAACTATTTTTCTTTGAGCTACTTTAGTAGAAATATTTATTTGATTAGAATCATTAGATAAATTGGGTTTTAATTCTAACAGTTTTTCCTTCATTACATACACAACAGGAATACCTACATTATATAATCTTTGGAATCTACAATAATAATATTTTATTATATCCCTGAACATAGGCTGTGCGGTCTATGAGTTCATCTTCCTAACTACTGCATCACATTATGTCCAAAAAAACTTTGTCAAAAAGATTTGAGCCCGACTATCAGTGCGTGAAATAGAAATACCATGTAGGTATCTGTTGTTGAAAATTCTCTTCTCCGATGAGAAAAAATAATCGTATTTTTATGTAGGTACCTACAACTCAAACTTATAAGCTAACTAAAATATATTTAATGATACAAAACAGTGATTGGAAGAAGTGTTAAATAATAACAAGAAATTATCAAATTCAAAATTATTAATGTCAAAACTCGTGTCAAAATATCTGTAATTTTTGTAATAGTTGGCAACCAGTTAAATTTGTAACATTGTTCAACCCTATATTATAGAAGCTATATAAAAAAGCTGAATGCTTGTTGATTTTTTCTTGTGTCCTCTCGTGAGTATAAAATTCAGAACAGAAGAAAGCAACTATGTGTTCGAACACAGAGATGCATAAACATATTGGGAAGGTTTATCCACACTAAGTCTAAAAAATGTTTACCTTCAAATCAGGTAAGTATATAAATTAAAATCAACACAAAAAATCACAAAAGAGTGTCTTAATGGAAATATCTTGTAAAATATCAAGTTAGCTGGGTATCGAACTTTCAGGGTACCTATTGTGTAACTCATTTCTAGTGATGTCACTAAAGTGAGATTGTTCACGCGAATATGCATTTTTCGCACTAGTGAAATAGAACCATTTAACGTGAATTTATTCGCCATCGAATTTGTCAGTGAAACTTGAAATATTTCACGTTTCACTGACAAATTCGATGGCGAATAAATTTACGTTAAATGGTTCTATTTCACTATTGCGAAAAATGCATATTCGCGTGAACAATCTCACTTTAGTGATATCACTAGAAATGAGTTACACAATAGGTACCCAGAGCCCCATTTTAAACATAACTTAGTCCCACAAATATGTTATCACTAACACTGATGTTTAATACGCTTAAGTAGGTAAGTATTCAATATCAATGTTGTGTGATATTAATTGTTTCTGTGTTTATCTACAGGTAATAATATAATTCTGTTAGGAGTTCATAGTTTGGATTGAACATATTTATAATTAGGCAAATTTTTAGACCAAATCCAAAAGTAAGTATATATTTATTTCATAACGATCGTTTCGATTTTATTTATTAATCATCATCAGAAGTAGAACTAATGTCTAATCGGACACATCATAATCAAAATTGAGAATAATAAAATTAAGCAAAATCGCAGGATAGTGGACAAAATAATTTGATTTATTAAATGAAATGTACGACGTTTCGTCTATAGATTTAGACTTTTTCAAGTACCATCATAATTATTATGATTGTACTTGAAAAAGTCTAAATCTATAGACGAAACGTCGTACATTTAATTTAATAAATCAAATTATTTTGTCCACTATCCTGCGATTTTGCTTAATTTTATTATAATCACGATGGACACGATTTCTAATATAAAAAATTGAGAATTTTTTTAAAAATATTCCCAAGAATTAATAAACTGGAAATATCAACCAACAACGGCGAAATAACCCGGGAATCGACCAACACAGAATATAGGTCGCCATTTTAAGTATATATAATTAATATAGTAAATTTACTATACAATTTCTTTATAAATTTATAAACTAAGATCTTCTATTGGATGATAGTTGAAGAGCGGAGTCTTCACGTAGACGTAAGGATCAAAAATAAAACGCAACACTGATAAATATGCTATTTATCTAACGTTTTGACAGAGTTCCTGTCATCATCAGAGATTTATAGCCGTCAAAATATTTTCAGTGAATTGTCGTTATTTGAAATTAGGTACATTTGTACCATGAGTTTACAATATACTGGGTGTCCCGCGACCAGATAGCCATAGAGCACGTGGTTGTAGTACATGTAAAAATAAGGCATTTGACACAAACTTGCTATAAAAAAATGTAGCTCGTTTGGGAAATACAGGGACGTAAAGATAAAATGAGCCATATTTTCAAAACAATTTGCATTACTGGGTTGAAAATCGGTATGAAATATAAATTAAAATATAAAAGACTGCACATTTTTATGTAAAAAAGGCATACTTCATTCACTTCGATATCTCTAACCGTTTTCGAGATAATTGGGGTTAAAAATTGCGCGGTACAGTAAAACAATCTCGTAAAAAAACGCGCTTGCTTTATTGTGCCGTGCAACTTTTAACCCCAATTATCTCGAAAACGGTTAGAGATGTCGAAGTAAATGAAGTATACTTTAGTATATGGTAATGACTTTAAGTAGATAACATTTAGATTAATATATGTTGCATTTATAGGTACAAGCAACCTCACAATATTGTGACTACGCTGCGAAGTCAAAATGAGCGTTTTTTACGCGTCTTTATTTATTTATTTATTGTAGATTATAGACGCGTCGATATCTTAAGTCATTAGCGTCTTAATAACATTAAATAACAAATTGCATAAAACTAAATGACATCACAAAACATCCATGAGCGGAGGTGGGATTCGAACCCACGACAGTCTAATCTAATAGGCCGCTACGCTAACCATTAGACCACACTGTTTTCTTTTTTACGTGTCTAGCTCTAAGTTACCACCCAGAGCTTAATCAATTGAACCAATTTTGATAAATAAGGTGTTAAAAAGTTTGTCTCAATCTACGGCTGACGTTAGGATGTGTATCTTTTTGAACGTTTCAATGAATGATACATTTAATAAATAAACTAAAATGCGTAAAATAAAAGATAAATATTTAAAAAATGACTCCTGCTGACGCAAAACTTCAAAATATGAAAAGTAGTGGGGTTAAAATGGGACCTACTCACTCAGTTGGGTTGTGACAATACTTTTCACACAATGTAAACGAGCCTTACGTAAAAGGAGTATATTTGCGACGGATAGACGCGTTGAATGTCAACTTACGTTAACTGGGTTGCGGTGAAATGGAACGGGGGATTTCCACAAACCGTTTCTTTCTTTTCGTGTGTATGTGTGTGTGCTCTTGCGTGCATGAGAGGGTAAAGGGGCATGGTCCCCACTGAGCCAAGGGACAGGGGCACGGTGATCTTATGGGGACCGGTCACTTGAGACTGTAAACGCGAAACTGGGAACACTGTTATGGCGCATAAGGAGCGCGCTAGGAATATTGGAAACATTGATCGCACGTATGTGCACAGAATATGAACAAGGATGCGGCGTAAACAGTTTTTTTAACAAACACTTCCCAGAAGTGAGATATAAAAGTATATAGCTCGTAAAAATTATTTCATAAATAAAACAGATATAAAAACTTTAATAATTGAATTCCATTTTATGTTTTTCCGTTTTAAATTGTTTACTTAACTATAACTTTTCGTATACATATATAAAATCTACTAAATTTTACTATTTCGTAGTAAGTACCGGAAAAATGTTTTAAAATACCACCTTGTGGGGATATTCTCCTGCACACAATAATCTGATGAATACAACCTCACCTGTAAATCTTTACATAGTATAAAATGAAGTCGCTTTCCGCGTCTGTCTGTCTGTCTGTTTAACCGCTAACTCCTCCTAAACCACGCAACAGATTTTGATGCGGTTTTCACCATCAATTAGATAATTTTTCACGAAAGGTTTATATATATAGCGAACGAGCGAAGCGAGTGAGTAATGTAATTATAATATTCAAGCGAACGAGCGAAGCTAGTGAGTAGTGTATTGCACCCGGGCTTTCTTAGCACCCGGGCGAAGTCGGACGGGGCCGCTAGTAACTTATAAAGTTGACAAATGACATCGAGATTAGATTTATCATCTCGTCGCGACTTAATTAACAATTTATTTTTAACTGACTTCAAAAAAGCGGAAAGGTTTTGAATTCGACTGTATTTTTTTTTAATTTATGTATGTCACCTCATATCTCCTGCGTTTGTGAATCGATTTTGATAATTATTATTTTATTTAATGTAGCATACCTTCAGGGTGGTTTCACATATATTTTACTAAAATCGGTTTAGTTATTTTCTTTTTTTTAGTTTAGTAATCAAATATCAAGACAGAATTCGGCTATAATAACGTGCAAACTACGTATTGCAAAGCCACTAAAAAGTAAAAAATAAAAAACTTTTTTAGAACAAAAAGCCACTAAAAAAAGGAAAATAATAACATTTTGAGGTCGGCACCAATTTAATAAAGTATATAAAAGATTTTAGTAATTAAATTGGCGACGACCTCAAAAGTTTTATTATTTTCCTCTTTTTAGTGGATTTTTTGAAGTAGTTTTTTTGAAGTTTTTTATTTTCCTCTGGTATTTTGAGACGAGATCTAGATTAAATTGTCGAGAATCGAGATCTCGTCGCTATCGAGACAAGAAAGACACCTTTGCGTTTCAACATATGAGACAAATATAGTCATTTCTCAACGAGGCGAGTCGAAACGTCATCATTATCTGTATTTTAGCTTTTTTTTCGAGTTTTGTAGGTATTTTGTATGTTTTCTGAATTGCTTTCTGTTTGTATATCTCAATCAATCAATCTGATTATACCAGCATAATTCAAAAACGGTTACACATTTTGATAAAACTTGATATACTATTTACTGGTACCAAAGTATAGATTACTTTTGACACAATATTATTTTTTGTTCTTGTCTGCAACATTTAAACCCAGTAAGATTAATTTTAGTAATCATTTTACAATTTTGTGTGTATTTGATCGTCAACTAAAGAGCTCTGTTAAGTGTCAAGTCAATTTTACTTAGATCAGCATTTTGATTTTTAAAAATTAAATAGGTACATCACGTAGCAATAACAATTTTCGTGACATGCGAAAAAAATGAGTTACGCAATCTAAAAAGTGGCATCATTGAAAAAAAAACCTTTCCAGGAACAAATTCAATTAGAGCATTATTTTATCCACTATTGATTCTGTCCATCACAAAATATGTTTGTTTCCTCACCCCTCCTATAATGTACCGGGACCGCTGTTCCGAGATACAATGAGTATATAACCACCAATAACTTTGAGTATTTACTGAAGTTGAGTTAATGATGTCGAGCGTAAATATAATTTATCATTTATTCATATTTTTTGTATTCGTTAGCCACCGCAAACCTCCAGTTGTCATCTTGGGGACAGCACCAGACTCTTTTTGTATGCTAACAAGATAAGTATGAACCCGTACAAGAGGCAAGAGCATAGGTACATTCTACCTATACTTATGAATATTTTTCCAAAAGGATACTGTTAATTAACTTCCCATTGGAAGTTATTGTAATGGGTCCGAAAATCGAAATCAAAATGTAGTTATAACAAATTTTTATGTTTCAAGGTTACTACACTATTTTTAGAAAGATGTCTGTGTGTGTATGTGTGTGTGTACGTATGTGTCCATTTCTTTCTAAGACGAAATCTCGAGAATGAAAAATGATATCGACTACGTTAGCGTGCCAATCGACGCGTATTAACGTAAATATGATCTGAAAGAAATTTTTTCAAAATCGGTTCAGCCGTTCTTTTTCTTAACCAAATAGTTGACTCCAAAAAAGTAGATTTTACACAATATCTCGCGAATAAAAATTATATCGACTTCGCAAGGGTGTCAATCGAGGCGTGTTAACGTCATTTTGATCTGACATAAATTTTATAAAAATCAGTTCAGCCGTTGTTTTTTTTTAATTATTGTTAAAAGTAAATAATAATTATGTTTTAATGATTAAAATGATAACCTTTCTGTGTAATATCTAATTTAATTATTATTATTAAATATGTATCAAACTGGGAAGTTCGTCGTGTGGGCCTCAAAGGTCGCACTTTAGTCCTAATAAACGACCCACCTCACGGCTTGTTTAGAAAATATTTATGTGCTAGTGTATTGAAAATCAACAGTTTTAATATTAACTGTTGTTGAATACCTAACTGTCGGATTTATAAGAGACACTAGCTGCCCGGCTCGGTTTCGCCAGGATGCAAGTAGGATTAAATCTGTCTTAAGTATAATAATAATTATAAATACGTGAGCTTGTTTGTTTGTTCCGCTTTCGCGCCTCAACTAATCAACCAATCTCTATGATATTTTGCATACGGGTTCCGTAATGGAGATGAACATAGGCTGTAATAACTAGTCGGCCCGGCTTCGCCCGGGCGTAAATCGGAGGTAATATCAGAAGACCGATTTCTCTGTAGCTATTAAACGAATTTTGTTCCGGTTTTCACGATTAGATAGATTAATTCACGAGGAAGGATTACATGTATAATTTTTTTCAAAATTAGGACGCCCGAAATGAACTGCATCTATTACCGACTGTAAAGTGCATACAATTCAAAGAGTACTTAAAGAAGAAAACTATTCAAATAAAGAAAGAAAATATTATGAGGCATATTCCAACAAATGTGTAGACATTAAAAACTGTTATTGAAAATTAGACTGATGACCAGTCCTATACTTCCCACCTAGTAAATATTTGCAAAAAATAAACACTCTTTTTTTTAATTCTTTGACTAGACCCAAATAACCTTAGCTGTTGGTGGTCTTTAAAACACAATTTAATTTTTATTCTTTGAAAAAAGCATGGCCCTCTTTTTTGTTTGGTGATCTACTGACGGCTAGCTTAATATACCTATCAAAAATCATGGTTACCTTGATTTACGTACAATTTTTATTTTTTTTAGAAAAATATTTTTTTTCTCGAAAACTATACATTTTAGAGAAAAAATATTTACATTTTTTTCATATTATAACATCTAGAATTCATTTATATTTTTTTTTACCTATGTTAATACGTGACATTGAGAACGTTTTTTTGAATATCTCAGGATCCACTGAACCGATTTGACTCAAAATCTAATCAGATCTAAGTTAAAGGCTGATAAACACAATAGAACAATCGGCATGCCTGTATGTTGTTCCGTTCTTAAGATATCGAAGGCGAAAAATTGACCACATACACACACACACACATACACACACACACACACACGCATACAGACATCAGTCAGAAAATGATCTTAAACGATTGCTAGGGTCTCAAAACGTGAAATCTATTAAAATCTCGAAATATTTTTTTCGGACTGAATCCATTACTTCCCTACCATAGTAGAGGTGGGAAGTAAAAAACTAAAAACCATTGAGTTCATCCCAGGAAACTTTATAATATGATGTCAAAAGAAACGGAAAATAAAACACTATCACTAATTTTCTTTTCCTTTGTTTCTATTATTGAGACGAAGAAAAGAGCAACCAAAGAAAATAGAGCCGTTTTCGTTTCGCAATCAGCGTTGATTTATAGAACCTGTGCGCGGATTGCGTATCTACTTTCAGAATTCTATGTTTTTATGAACATAGGAAGTTCGCATCAGCAAAAGAGAGAGCACTACAGAGACGAAACAGATTGAAAAGCCGTCCTTGTTATTATTAATATTATCAACTTATTCTTTTTTTCCAAATAAATGCAGTGTTGTTACTCAGAAATTACTTTCTTACTCGAGAGCAGAGTATTCTATCTCGAGTGGAAGCTCAATTAACATGAATGAAAACTGTATACAGTGAGTTCGTAAAGTATGGAACTAAGTATATGGAAATAAAACTTTAATGGACGCTTTTTAGAAAAAATCCTCTGACCGGTCAACTTTATTTTTAAAAGGGGCATCTTTCTAGGTGAATAACTTTTCAAGACGGTGTTTTGTTTTTCAGTTATGACAACAAAGTTGGCCGGTCCTTTTTTCTAAAAAGCGTCTGTTATAGTAGATTGTATGTCTAGATACGTAATGGGGCATATTACGGCGAGTGTATGTAAAAACGAGCAATAGCGAGTTTTTACAGTCACACGAGCCGTAATACCATTACGTACGAGACATATATGGTATTTTTTGCCATACCCACTACAAAATACCTACTTTTTACGTCATTTTCAAAAAATTCTGACAGTTTATTTGCGTCGCCATCTTTTCTTCTAGTGTGCCGCGAAGTTCGTGCAAGTAAGTAATGACAGGCGCACGCAAGCGTACGCAGGCGTATAGAGCGAATTAACAAAAGTTGCCATGGGAACCGTTATTTTCTGCGCTAGTGCAGAAAGTAAACCATTTTCCGCACACCTGCCTGTTAAATGGGTCAATAATGGCCGCTATACATACATCGAAAGTAGTTATTTTGAAGTGGGTATGGCAAGAAAGTTTTATTTCCATAGTTCCATACTTTACGAACTCACTGTATATAAGCGTGTGTATGTGAGTATATTGTGTGTAGGGTGTGTATAATATGGCTGTATGTATAGGGTCTCCACTATCGGATCATCCTCAATTCCGGAACCTACTCAATGTGTTATCGTGATTGTTTGTTATGAAGTACGTATCGATTTTTGAAAACGTGCCGGTCTCAAGGACCGGGTGTTTTGTATTACGTATTGAATGCATAATTTCAACATGTAATACGACAACGTCTGTATAAGACCGAATTTTTCGTATTGTGTACTATTCATATTTTCCACGGCAAGCTTATTACCTATTCATTTTAGGGCGCTTCGCCATTTACTGGCGAAAAAAAACTAAAAATACTTCTTGCAGTAACAAACACAAAATACAAAATCTGATAAATCTACGAAAAAATGCTATGAAAAATACAGACCGGATGTTTTCAATTATGTAGTACAAGGGAAAGTCTCATACTAAAGGTTAAAGCTGTGACTATAACTATTTAGAGATACAGGAGATATGGTATAACTAGCTGCTCGGTCCGGCTTCGTCCGGGTGTTACGAATTTATTAATACATTAGTCACTCACTTGAATTTATGGTTAATTAATAAGCCAAGTATCACTTATCGATCAGTGAAAAAAATTTAAAATCGACACTTAGATGAATTCAGTTGTATCACAAAGATTGATATTTTTATTTATTATATACAGGGTGTATCACAGTAAACCGAACATAGGGAAAACTCCATTGTGCAAATTACTTAGGATCAACGATTACTTTGGCCACATATGAGAATGGGTACCATGGTAACGCTGACTAACCATTATTTAATAACAATAGTAGCTAATAATGAATAATTAGAAAAATCAGTTAAAATAAATTCTTCAATATTAAATGAATTTATTTTTATTAATGAAACAATTTTTTATTAAGAAAATATTTTTTTAACCACTAATTAAACAAAACAAACAGTTAAAATAAAAAATTAAAGCAAATGTTCAAATAAACCTCCATTTTGAATTAAGCAGTGGCTTAATCGGTTACAAAAACTTTGTCTCACTTTATCTAACACTACAGGAGTCATATTGAAACATACTTCGACGATTTTGTCTTTAAGTTCATCCAGATTTTGTCAAATGAACAGCAATATGCATTTGTTACTGTATACGTACACCATGGTAACCATGGTAACGACCTCTGAATAGAGGGCAAAGCAATCTCTGATCTTAACTAATTTGTACTGTGTACTTTTCCCTATGTTCGGTTTTCTGTGATACACCCTGTATATATCTACTATTTTGACAGTAAATAAAAATGCCTATTTTGACAGTAAAAAATGCCTATTTTGACAGTAAAAAATGCAATAATCTGTTTGCTAAAATACACAAATACATGATGTGTAACTATGGAAAAGTAGAATGCATCATTATTTCATGACCTCCCGTGATCTCCTGTCTTTCCAACACCATATTAGGTATGCATCGCAGTGTGGATAGTGTAGAAGTGTAAATGCATGGTTTGTATATTC
Source organism: Mongoloraphidia duomilia (assembly GCA_039654895.1). Lineage (NCBI taxonomy): Eukaryota > Metazoa > Arthropoda > Insecta > Raphidioptera > Raphidiidae > Mongoloraphidia > Mongoloraphidia duomilia. The sequence goes on along the minus strand of CM077520.1, from coordinate 37,828,093 downwards.
CGGGATATAAAATGTATAATCGGTTCAGTGGTTAATCCGTAAAGAAGTAGCAAACAGACAAACACACTTTCGCATTTATAATATTAGTTTGGATAAATACGGTTCTGTAATATGACATATCAATGGCCTGGTAGAGAAGAGCAGAAAGTGTAGCGGCGACAAAGACGCGTGGAGACCACAATAGCAACGGGAATGATACATGATTTGTTATCTTCGATTTTATAACTGTGATTTTATGTCGTCCTTTCCCATTCCACTGACACACTGCCTTCCTCACACAAAGCACCAGACTATCATAAAAGGGGTTGTTCTGTTAGTTCAAAACATTTATTCTGTATTTCATACATATGTACAACATTATACTGACAATATCTGAACAAAATGTAACGCATTTTTTGACTGCTTTTTTAGATCAATTATGCATAAACGTGAGGCGAATTTTTTATTTTATCGATTCGTTAAAGTTTTAAAAAATGAATAGCAAATATTTTTAACTCTCAACTCCGAAAAAGACGTGTGTCATGACGTATTGGAGCTGCGTTTGTTCTTCATTGGGTGGACCACTTTTGATGCGGTTTTCTTTATACAACGGAATATTGTACAATGTACAGTTGTACACATAATAAAAATAACTTCATTTAAAAAGCAATGATGGTCCTTGAGAAAGATAAATATAAATTCTGAATGATACCATTGGGTTCGTGGGTTTGTACCTTCCAGAGCTAGGCACTGGGCAGTGCTGAGACTTAGTGCTAGCAATAATGCTTTAAGCGCTTTGTAAAACAGATGCTCGATGCTTAGAGTACTTGCATAAAGACTTGCTACTAAATAAGCACTTATACATTATAAACTGCTAAATAAGCATTTGCAACAAGTTTATTAAGTATTGGGAGTGCACTCTAAAGCAGTTTAAATGCCTAATAGGCATTTTAAATGCTTAATATAGTAAGCACTTTAAATGTATATTATTTTTGTATTTTGGTTAATAAAACCTATTTAGTTTATTCTTTATATTGCCAATTTAAGAAGTTACTTTAAAAAGCTTAATGCTTGGTTATTAATTTTTTTAAGAACTTTAGTGAGTGCTCGATGCTTGAATAAATCAAGCAAATGTGAAAGTTCTATACTTTAACCACTTAGGTTCGGTGCTTTGCTCAGCTTTAGTACCGCACTACTTAGCAGAAAGAGGCTTAGGCCCTAATTAGTAAAATGCGTATCCCCTGGTATCTGCGTGTAAAATCTATGTTCATGCAAGCGATCCATAAACAAACGTTAGTTATAGATATGATGATAGGACAGAAACAAAATGGCGTTGTTTATTTAACCAACAAATAACATTTTCTATACGAGAGGTTTATGAAGAGACATGTAGATAAAGAGACAGATATACACGCGATATTTATAAATTCGTAGTTAAAATTTAATCAAAGTAAAATCATTTCCAGTTTTCCACAATCATGGTTTTAAGTAGATTATAGATATATTCGTATAAGTGAGGTCCTCTCAAAAGTCAAATTAATTTGTGTGTGTATAATCGCCTCTTATGTAAACTGATTTAGGTATAGATTCTAATCGGCATTGCTTTTTGATAGTTGTCTATTTTATTGAAAATTTCAATTCAATTAAATTGATTTTACCTATATAATGTTGGCTATGTTCAATGAACTGAGATTGTATACCGCAAGTTAAGTGTACAGACACTATTTTTTGTTTTAATAACTGCTCTAAAAATTAAAATACATGTCGCAGCCAATTTAACTGCTTTACAAAATGGCTAGCTTTTTATTAAAATGGCGCTGTTTTGTAAAAAAGCTAACTAACATTCAGCCGAATATTGTCATCACATCGCGTTTTGCAATGCAGCTGGTTACGCTTAGCCGTATTGTGAAGCGGCGCGAAAATTTCAACCTCTTTACAAAACTATGGATGGCGAACCAATGGCACGCATGCCATATAGGTGGCACGCGATGAAATATTGTAGGCACGGCATAATTGATTGGTATACAATCGAAATAATTAAAAATATGTTTAATGCTGTCATTCAAAAAACATAATATAATATTATGAGATCGACACGACAAGTCGACGAAAGTTTCATGGCACTCAGTGTATTATCGAAATAATTCTTTTCATCTATACGTTTGAATTATTTTTTTGTCCACAAATTTCGTTAGATACTTGTTGGCATGTCATGGCCACATTAAACATTTTTTGAAAAAAATTGGCAGGTAGATGTGAAGTGGTTCGCCATTCCTGCACTAGGCCCTAGGATGACAAAAATGTTCAGTGTAAAAAAACATACATTGTATAATCGAACTTAATTATTATAAACTTGAAAAGTACCTGTAATAAAAATGAAAAAATAAAATTAAATTAAACTTTTAAATATTGTGAAAACACAGTTATAAATCATTTTATTAAGGGGTTGATTTTTTCAAATTTCTCACAAAACAAACTAAAGTTCACATATAATAATGACAATTTCATTATTATTTGTTATAATATTTAATAATTGTGTATCTAAATTTTAAAAAAACACACACATTGCAGGTCGCCATTTTCGTGAAATGACGCCTCAAGTGGTAGGAATCGGAAATAGATTCGACAATTAAGCGGTTTATTTTGAGTCGCTTTGTGAAGCGGCTTATCTTTGGATCAGCTGTATTGTGAAACGTAAAATATAATTCAATCCGGCAGTTGTTGGTTCAGCCTCTTTGAAAAGCGACTGAAAGTTAGTTAGCTTTTTTTAGAAAACAGCGTCCTTTTATTAAACGGTTAGCCACTTTATAAAGCGGCTAAATTTGCAATTTAACTGCGACATATCTATATATTAAAATATTTACACGTAATTTATAATTACAAAGCTTTACTCTTTGGTGAATATAAAGTTGTCAACCAAATGGCGCATGCAAATTCTTAGAACTTTATTTTCCTAAATTTTCGGCGCAAAGCTTATATTTTTTAACAGCAAATATCCCTTGCGTTATGCGTCTGTAAACGTTGATATTTTTTATGATTTTAAAAAAACTCCAAAAATTTGAACACTAGTCTTTTTCCAAGCAAAAAAAACAGACGGTGTTAGACTAACTACTTATTCTGATGTGTCCACGAAAATTCGTAAAATGATCGAATCGTATATTTTTCTCAAAACCCCGTACAGCTTATCCTTGATTATATGGTACGATACCTTTGTATGTTTGGAAAGCTAGTTAGTTTGTTACAGGAGGTAAGCCACAATAGCAGTACATTAACCCGATACCTTTTATAGTACACTAAATATAAATTGTAAAATCGATTGCTGAACGCATGCTGTAAGTATAATAATATATAGAATATAATATGTTACATATTGTACAATGTACATATAGTATAGATCTTCGAGTAAGGAATGTGTTTTTTAGAAGAGTAAGCCAGAGTTTGTGGCACAGGCTAAGATTTCAAGTAAATAAACACAATTTCGGTGCACCTTTTCAGTTTTATGAACTAATGGATTAACAATACTTTGTGTCTTTTGGGTACTTTAATTTTAATAAATTACTTTAAAATATTCTTTTGATTATAATGGCTTCTCTGCTTTAAAAGAAAAATATACATTCACCGTAATGTTGTTACCAAAAAAATATCTCTCGCATGAATTGGATGCTATTATACTATTGGGATCCGTCAAATGAGCATATGACATCTGGTGGCACAAAATTGTACTCAAAACGAGGGAAAATTTTACATGCTAACAGAGCAAAGTTATCGTGAAATTGTTTATTACAAATATAAAACAAGTAAAATAAGCAAAAAGTTTATCGAAAATGGAATTCGCGACGTTTTCTAATATCATGGCATTAAACACTGTCAGTTATTGCCTTGTAAAACTTACTTTACAGCGAATTATTTTCTAATGAAATGTGTAAAAACTGTATTTATGAATTAAAAAAATATTTTGTATTAATAATAAGATGCACTTATTATCATACTGTACTACAATAGTAAAATCATTTAATGATTGACAAATTTATAGGACTAACTTTGTATGCAAATATTTTGAGGTCAGTAACTTACCTACTTATTACAATATAACATAATATTATGTTGCAGTTATGTGTTTACATTATTCACCTAACCCTGTCTTAATTTCGTGGAGATTTGAATATGCCGTAAAGATTACTACTTTTGACAGCTCAGTTATCTTGTTTTTTTCACACATTTGATAATATGCCCGGCTTTGAGAATCTGTTCTCCTTCAACGAAATTCCTTTGTTTAGGATTCGTACCGGCCCAATCGCAAATTGCACTTATATTTATTATTTCTTATCACTTTGAAAATCACAAAATTACACGCAAAAGTATGCCCCGTATATAAAATTTCCCTACCTTTGCGCCATGTTTATTAAGCTCCACCCATTTGACGGATCCCAATATAGGAAGGAAATCGAATGTCAGCTACTGTAGAGTAAATGATAACTATTATCCAGCGCGAATTTGGGAGTTTCGGATTCAAGTCCCGGCAGAGGCATTTAATTTTTTATATATGTATATAGCCCTACAATAATCATGGAAAGCAGTCTGATATTTAATTACAAATAGGTATCGTGAATACGTTTGTGAATTAAGGGTTTAATAATATTGATTAGTATAAACAATTCTTTGTTATTCTCAAAAAAATCTTGTGTTTTAATCAGTAAATATGTTGGTCTATGCTACTTTGAAAATTCTGGAAAATTACAGTTTAAACCTCGGTTAAAACGAAAAGAAATGATAGGCTCAACGCAGAAAAAATAGAAAATACCGTGATTATGTGATAAGTGAATAATGTATACCTTTTCTTTTTTATTGGAAAACAAATGAGAATATTTTCGGAGACATGTTTAACAGAGATTAATTTGAAAGTAATACCCAATGAGAGTAAGAAACAGAATATTTATAATATATCACTTATTTTGTTCTCTTAAACACGAGAGAATTGAAAAAGGAATATGTATTATTGAGCTAAATTTTTGTTGTGACAGTTTGACACAAACCTATATAATGTTCAGTAGTAGATTATAGACGCTCGACAACAGAGGTCATTAGCGTATATAATGTTCAACTATACCCGAGACTATACCTATGTATTTTTGACGTTTAGTCTAAGACGCAAAATATCGCTTTCAAAAATACATTACATAAGATCTAATATGTGCTTAAAAAAACACAAAGTAATAGAAAGACTTAAGATTCATAAAAATATAATATACATAATAATATGTATAACTTATTTTAAGATTTCTTATTTATTTCAAAAAAAAAATCTTTTAAATTCGTTCTTATCAATAATTCTTACTTTCCTATAGGTTTTCTCTACTTTATTTTTATCATTTTTTTCTTGGTCAATTACTTAAGCATGTTTTTTTTTGACAAAAATAACAGCATTATAAAAATCAAGTTTACAATATTTTTTTCGTAGAGAATTGTGAACTCTCAAAAAATTCTTAACTCATAGACAGACGTATTAATAATATGCATAAAGGTGTGGGCAGAGACATACTGCAGGTTTGTCTATAAGTAAGGTTTATATTGTAATAGATAACTACAGACCACTTAGTAAAAGTTGACGTTACAAGCTTATAAATTTAAATTTAAAATTATAAGATTTTTTCGTTGGAGAGCAGCCAATTATATAATTATTTCGAAACATATAGGAAAAAATCATTTTACCAACCAGTGGTCACAGTCAGGATTCTAACCTGAACCTTTCCAATTTCGCGTCGGAATGAGCTTACAATACTCAACTGTGACATGATTGCTAAATTAATATTCTCCTTTAGAAATCATGTCACAGTTGAGTATTGTAACGATTCTAACCTGAACCTTTCCAATTTCGCGTCGGAATGAGCTTACAATACTCAACTGTGACATGATTGCTAAATTAATATTCTCCTTTAGCAATCATGTCACAGTTGAGTATTGTAAACTCATTCCGACGCAAAATTGGAAAGGTTCAGGTTAGAATCCTGACTGTGACCACTGGTTGGTAAAATGATTTTTTCCTATATGTTTCGAAACAATTATATAATTGGCTGCTGTCCAACGAAAAAATCTTTCAATTGCATACAGCCGTATAAAAAAACTATTATTATAATAAATTATGTGTGAGTATATCACGATTATAATTAAAAATTGAGCTAATACATACCTGCAAAGCAAATACGAGTGTTTATTATGTAAACACAGGACGCATATGAACACTGTATAGTGTATAGATTAGGATTTTAATACCAACGTAATTAGACATTTGAGAAGTAGGTATTCAGTAATGAGTACTCACCTGAAACAAAAAGAGAATAAGAAACACATTAGTATGCAATGTAAATAATAATATAGGTACAACAAATAAGCTCAGCAGCGACTACTAAAATACATACTACTACTAAAATTAGATTTTCAAAAAACAGACACATAATTCTTATCTCCTCTTAAACTAATCATTTCCTTGAATTGAACCTCACGCACTGACTTCATTTAATACATTCTATGAAAAATTATATTTTATTAAATTTCAAAAAATGTCATACAACTCTCAGAAATTTCTTTCAAACGTTGACATGAATGTGTATGTAATAATATACAAGTGAACACAAATGCTAAAATAAAGCAAATAATTTAACATTCTTTGTGTATTTTTGTCTTAGATGTTACAGTGAGATATATTACATAGAGCATAATGGGCAATGATGTAATAATAATTTACTGGTAATCTTAAAGAAAATAAGACATTCAAATGACACAACAAACTAAAATCCATACTTAGTAATGTAAAAGAAAAGAACGGGTTGCTATGTCTGTATCGCGGGTACAGACAGATGACATGAATATACCGTTAAACACAAATACATTATTGTATTCGTTGTCATGGAAAGGAATACATCCACTTTTATTTATCTTATAAAATCAAATCTTCGTAAAATATTATAATTAAAATAATAAATAGTAATTTTTTTTATATTTTAAATCAGTCAGATAATTTTTCACGGAAGGTTTATAATATATATAGCGAACGAGCGAAGCGAGTGCGTAATGTAATTATAATATTCAAGCGAAGCGAGTGAGTAGTGTATTGCACCCGGGCTTTCTTAGCACCCAGGCGAAGCCGGACGGGGCCGCTAGTAAAAAATAAAAATATTAAAATCTTTCGGGATTCGAACCTGGGCGTGGCGTTTGTACCTGTCGGTAGACTACTTTTGTTTTTGTTGTTTTGTTTCACATGTCAACTATTTCCGTTTCAACCAATATTTCCCCAATGAGACAGTATGAGACATTAGACGTTATTCGCGTCAAAAATACTGGAAACTATAAAAACAATGTAGTAATACATAAGACATTTTAATAAAATTTCAGCGCCACAAAAGTAGCACTGCTTTCAAAGAATTGCTTCCCTGTAATAATTTTTCAATTGGAACATGTTCTCTATTGTCAAACTTATGCAATAACAATCAATCATTTATTAATTATAATTTGTACTGAATGTAACAAAATAGTGTTTCAAATAGTTGTAGTAATTTGTGAAAAAAAAAATTCCCATTATATAGTTAATTAACGACAAAGCGTACATATATTTATTTCTTTGCATAAAACGAGAAATTTGAGAGTCCCAAATGTTAACAACCAATTTATTGTGCACAGTTTCTGAACGATCAAAAAATAATTTGTATACCGTATAACTATATTGCTAAACAAAAGTAAACAACTCTTTAGTATCATCTCAAGACTAGTATAATAAAACTTTAATATGTTTTACCCAAGTAGGTACTTATCATATTAAGCTTGTTTTGTAATTTTGGTGGGTGTACCTAGTCGGATTTTTTTTTGTTTGAAGTGCAACATGAACCCCCTGCTAATTAAAAATTTAAGTTTATAGTGCCATCTTTAAATTTTCAGAAATATATTTATATTAAAAAAAAAGCTTTTAGGTACCTCTATTTTGTCTGGACTCTTTATCTCAATTCGTTCAAAGTTAAAATTACACTTTACTTTTGTATTGTTTATATGAGTTACACTTACACAAAACAAGTTAAATTCATATTCAAATGTAATTTTTTTTAGTTTTATTTATTTTTATTAGTTTTATATAGAGGATAATGGACACTATTTATTATCACCATACTAATCCTTATAGCACCTTAATAAATTCTTTACATCTTTTAAACTTACCGTATTGGAAGATATAAATTTGACAGACTATTTCGTTACATCCGGTATTTGTCACTAAATCTCAATAATATTTTCTCCCTTAAGGAATATTTTAATATGTCCATTCATCATATAAAAGTGCTGTTAATTGCTTCACCCCATCTACCCGAAGATATCGTACAATAAAATTCAATAAAAAGATTAATGATATTCATAATAAATGCAGTAGGGGAAAACAGGCCTGCGTCACAATAATGACTAAAGCGACATCTTTTGCGCGTTGAAATGCATGTCAATGGTTGCTTTTTTCTTGTGAAGAAAATTGATTGATGCAAGCGTGTAAAGGAATAAAGGAGGGATCGCTGCTGAAAATACATATCAGCTAGAAAAACTTTATATACATTGGGGAATTCAGGCTACCGACTCAGAGCTTAGTGGCGCAGAACACAAAGATGATGCGGGGTAAGTGGGGATCAACAGTTCGTTTTGGGGAAGTCGCGAGAGACGACGTTCTATGAATTGTATTATCAATATGTATTGAAGTTGTATACAACAGGCGCAAACGCAACGAACGTACCTAACCTATAAAAATATGTCGTCAACTTTTGTATGACGTGTCGGTTGCGCTGGTTAGAATAATAATTGTTGTGATTATAATCAGTTCTTATTCTTATACAAATATCTTACACATTTCTTCGAATATGGAGACTTTTTACTTTAATTTTGTTGGTTCCATATCGTTTGATTTTAACACTCTAAATTTGTGATAACGACAATGTAAATAAATAATTCCTTAGGGCTTTACGACAAAATTGTAGGTTTTATACATTTTTCAAATCAGTTGACAGTGTAAACTTGATTAATCTGTTTTGTATTGTGAGGATTATTTATCAAATATAGATACTAGGTGTTGCTGATAAGATAGTTATCTGATTTTTGTCTGGATATTTTAGCGTTAAAAATTATTGTACAATGTACTAATTTGTACAGCGTTCCATCAAATATTGACCGTACAAAATTTTTGTAGTATCAGCAAATACTACATATTATACAGGCTGTGGCCTAGAAAAGGTAAAATAGGCAAAATAACTATGAGAAATGTAACAAATGTTACAAATGTAAATATGTATTGATTTTTTTTATTAAGGAGATCCCGAGTTACACTTAATAGTCAACCGTTGCTATGGAAAACTGTTTAAAAAATTCACTGTACCTACTATTTTTTCTACGTAATCCACTACATATTTCCATTATGGCCCTACAGAATTTTAAATGTTCTCAATGTTATTTTCCCTATGTTACCTTTTTTAAGCCACACTCCGTATAAAAGTAAATATGTGCAAAACTCGACAGTTTACGTGCATGCCTATGGTAGTTATTTCCATCTATGGGCTTGAGATGTCAACGGTATATAGCAACAATTGGCTACAATATTTCCATCTTTTTATAATGAAATGAAAGTACTGAAAATTGAGTAAAAAGTAGCTATTTTATAGTGGGTATGGAAAAAAATACCATAATATATATCTCATGCGTAATGATATTATGATTCTGTTACGGATCATCCTGTATATAAACGGCAAACAAAGAGTTCCGAGAAACGGGGTCTGCATACTGAACAACGAGTATCTGCACGAATGTTCTAGAGAACGCGAGAAGCACTGGGCTCCAGCCACGCAGCGTATATAAACCGCGAAGTACGAGTGAGTCAGGCAATCAGTCATCAGTGTCAGTGTAGATCATACTGTGACAGTGTTGAACAGCGAATATAGTGCGAAATAAATCTGATATAAATACACCTGATAAAATAAATATTAGTGTAGTTAATTGTATATAGTTAAGTGTTAATTACTGCTTGGTTATTGTTTACTTGTGTTATTTGTTAGAACTGACTTTTCGTTGTTGCATTCATTATTATTGTATTTATAATTATTGTAAATAAATATTTATTCCGGCAATTCAGAAAACAGTTTTGTAACAATTCATATAACGCCAGTAATATACCTCATTACGCATCTAGACAATGCAATCTACTATTAAACTATCGTTACTATGAATACATCGCGTTATTTTGCATTCAACAAGATGAGCACATTTTGAAAAACAGGAACCAGGATTCGGTTAAATCTTTTGAGTCAAAGAAACAAATTATATACTTGTGTGATGTTTGCATTCGGCTGTAAACGAGGAATAGAATGATGTGTTATGTGGACGGGGAAGAAAGACGAGGAAGGCAAAGATCGACAACGCATTATAAGAACGTTGAGATTTACAATAGTAAGTCGGAACTGGCGACGCGAAACCTCGTCCTTTGTCAGCTGAGCGTTGCGTCGCGACGTGCGTATGGAAATATACATCCAAACCAATCCATGTCCAGGACAGGCTCCGGATTGACATGCATAAGAAAATTCCACCAGGGTCGAATACATTCTTTTGATATTAGATATGTTGAGCTTTCGCTTATAGGTATTAGGTAGGTACCTAGTGTTTTTAACAGTTATTTTCTACGCATTTCATGATTATAATTACTCTCAGACGTCGTCACATTAGAGGTAATTTGACAACAAAATTAGAAAAAAGAATTTGATTGTATCTCCGATTATAATTTACTATGGATATGACTACAACAATTACAATTAATGTAATTATAATATATAATTTAATTTCTATATAGGTAACCTCGTAGGTAACTGATTATGCAATTTAGGAGCAAGGATATCCCAGGATCGGCGTAGAAATCGATGGTTTCGTTGTAACATGGATTTAACTGGTTTAAGCCCATATTCTGAAAGAATAGGTCCTTAACTTCGCGAATAAAAAATATAAATACCTAATAGAAAAGTTATTATTTGGGCGCCATTTTGAAATCTGCCGCTATTTTATTTTTTTGTGTTCTATAAAACTCGCAAATAACTATCAGTTTTCAAAAGGATCGGACATTTTTTACAAAAGTTCTGAATAGGTACCTACATAAAATACGCGCTGTCCAGCCAATATAAGGTGCGTTGCCTCGTTCGTGACGTTTCACTAATTGTTGTACGTTAGGTTCCCATCCCAAACGTGCGTTAAGAAACATGGATTAAAAAATCTTTGGTATTTAATTCCGTTATTTCTGTAACACAGCATAAAATTTTAGTAAAGTACGTCCTTGAGAAAAAAGGACAGTATAGAAATATCAGTTGTTCTCACTTCACAAATGTTGGAACGAACGTGACCATATCTGAACCCAGATGAGATAAACTAAGATTTATGTACAAAGGAAATAGGCTAATGTTGAAGTCAACATGTATGATATTGTGAAAAAATCTCGTAGGCTGCAGTTACTATTCAGGTAAATAAACGGTCGACACAATTCGGACTTACTTATTCCTGATACATTTTTAGAGTGTTGGGTCTCCAAGTCACTATATGAATATTATGAAGTATTAGAAATACCTTGTATTTTTTGAAGTCCGTCTTGTGGCTTCCTGTGTTTTAACACGACGCGTTTCAGCAACGAGTTGATCCTCAGGTGTGGTTAAATTTTTTTTTTTTAATTACACATTGAGTATCCGTAACACGTTATAATATTAAGCACATGCGTATTATGAAGATTGTGGATTACTGATTTAAATTTCGACATTTTATGATTTTACAATATAAATCATAACATTTCGAAATTTAAATCATTCATTTAGTGTAGGGTTTTTTTTTGTATATTCTTCCCTCATAACAAATTATAATATATTAATTTCATTATTCTTTCTTATGTAGTAGCCTGTAAGAGTTATAGACCTATTAGGTCTGGAATCTTGTACAACAATTGTAACTTTTACTGTTTTGACGAATTTAAATAAAACAAATATACTGTAAAAAAAAAATCAGTCATTTCGATATTTTATGATTTTATAATATAAATCATAAAATTTCGAAATTTAAATCAGTACTTCACAATCCACTATATAATACACATGTGCTTAATATTATAATGTGTTACGGATACTCAATGTGTAATTTAAAAAAAAAATTTAACCACACCTGAAGATAACAACTCGTTGCTGAAACGCGTCGTGTTAAAACACAGGAAGTCACAAGACGGACATCAAAAAATAGAAGGTATTTCTAATACTTCATAATATTACTTATTCCTATTTAGCAGGGGTACAGTACATTATACATCGTCATCTCCACAGTCTCCCTCACTGCATTTTCTGAGAGAAAATATATTTTATCATTTTTTGATTTTTTTCGTTGATTATATTTTTTTTTTATTATTTTTATTTCAACTTTTTAATGTCCTTTTTTTATTTTATTCCGGGTCGCTCGGATAAACCGGACAATTCTACTAGTCTGAAGTCCTACTTCATACAATCTCAAACAATATACGATAAATTTAATAAATAAAACACACAAAAACTGCCTATAGCTGTCCAACTTTATTTTTAAGTACTACGTTTCGGTCTGTTATAAGAGACTCTTATAACAGACCGAAACGTGGTACTTAAAAATAAAATTGGACAGCCATAGCCAGTCTTTGTGTGTTTTATTTATTAAAGTTATCTTTTTCGCTGTCGGTGGAACCTAATAAGTGAATATACGATAACATTTTCACCTAAATCGGAAGTTAATCGTGACCCTACGTGCTTAGGTAGATTTCTTAATCTTTACTAAAACTAACTCTGCAAAAGAGATTGCATGTTGTCACCTAAAACTGGAATTTAAATCGAATATTTTATATTCTGACTCCCAGTTGTAATATGAATGGAAAATTTGTGTTTTCAATATCAATATCAAGCAGGTTGCGCTGTGAACTATGTTCTGCGTCGCCATTATTGAGATAATGTATCTAAAAAAACATTATAATAATATTATCTTTTAGTTAAAAGTTGTAATACTATATTGTAACTATATAATCTGTCTATACCAGTATTTTTAAACGAAAGAAGAGTAGGTACTATTTTATCTGTAAAAATGTTATTTTTAAACCTATATGTAATTTTTAGTTGATATGGACCTATTAACAAAAAATTTTGGAGTATACAAGTAATTCAAGAATTACAAGGCGCGATATTCATGTATTTTTCGAAAGTTGCGGGGCTAACATCACACCACCATTCAGGTGGGTACCGTGTGTAAACGGTTTTATCGAACATAGGGAAAATAACACTGAGAAGATTTATAATTTTGTAGTAGGCTATGACCTAATATAAATATATTGTATTGGATTACATAGAAAAAATAGTACAGTGAATTTTTTAAACAATTTTCCATAGCAACGGTTGACTATTAAGCGTAACTCGTTACCGGCTAAATAAAAAAAGTTATGATGTGTCGTAAGACACCCGACTGAAGCTATGCTTCTTACGCATTGTATATAAAACCGAATTTATCAAAGATATAAATAATACAATTAAAAAATTATTATTTGATCGCTATTTTGAAATCTAACACCATTTTATTTTTTTATGTCTTATTAAATTCTCAAATATCAATTTTCAAAAGGATCGGATAATTTTTACAAAAAAGTATATACCTATGACCGCCATTTTGAAATATGATGCCATTTTATTTCTTTGCGTCCTATAAAACTCGCAAATATTAATTTTCAAAAAGATCGGATAATTTTTGCAAAAAAGTGCATACGGGCGCCATTTTGAAATCTGAAGTAATTTTATTTTTTTGTGTCCTGTAAAACTCTCAAATATCAATTTTCAAAAGGATCGGATAATTTTAGCAAAAAAGTACCTACATACGGCCGCTATTTTAAAATATGACGTCATTTTATTTTTTTCGTGTCCTATGAAACTCCCAAATACCGATTTTCAAAAAGATCGGATCATTTTTTCAAAAAAGTACTACATATAGCCGCCATTTTGAAATCTGACGTCATTTTATTTTTTTGTGCTCTATGAAACTCTCAAATATCAATTTTCAAAAGGATCGGATAATTTTTACAGAAAAGTACATACGGCCGCCATTTTGAAATCTGACATCATTTTATTTTATTGTGTCCTATGAAACTTTCAATTACCGATTTTCAAAAGGATCGGATAATTCTTACAAAAAAGTACATATGGCCGCCATTTTGAAATCTGACGTCATTTTATTTTTTTTTGTGTTCTATGAAACTCTCAAATATCAATTTTCAAAAGGATCGGATAATTTTTACAAAAAAGTACATACGGCCGCCATTTTGAAATCTGACATCATTTTATTTTTTTGTGTCCTATATGATAATTTTTACAAAAATGTACATACGAAATTTGGTAGGCACGTTGCAATCCATCACCGCACGAAGCCTATTTAAAATGGACCCGATCGGACTATTGTAAGGGGTGGTTTTTAGGGGTTGAAAAATGTTTTTTGGCCCAAAAATACCGAAAAAATTGTCCGAATCGTTTCAAAATTGAAATTTAACCCTTTAGTAAAGATGAAAACGTGGTGCTAAGATTTAAATAAAATCGGCCCGGTAGGACCGGATTTACACAAAAACAAACAGTTCACATAATAAAGCCATAATGCCTGTATTAGCAAATACAATATATTGTCGGCAGAGTTTGGCACTGCGACCCGAGTTTTTTGTATTTATAAAATATGATGAAAATCGCAAACTTCGATTTTCGTTCATCAAAACTCTCCTTTTTGGCAGAATAGGAGCAAAAACCCTCTAAGGAGTCCTCTAAAAACACTAAGTTTAAGATTTGGTTCCCATCCATTAAACGGTGTATCACTCACATTATACCTACAGACAAACCGACGGACGGAAATCTAAAACTCGCGTTTTCGGTATGTAAGAACCATGAATGTTTATTGAAACCGAAACTAAACATACTAAAACTGTTCTATGCATTTGTCACCCTCGAATAATCGCTTAATATAAGTAACAGTTTTTGTTCGAATATTCTACAAAGTTTTAGATTGCTTGGTTATATTATACCTTACTGGTCACAAATCTTTAAAAATAAGATTTTACCACACATTGACCAAGAAGAATGTCAAAATGAAATCAGTAAAACTATGTAATCGACTGTTTGGAAATTTATGTATAAAGAATAATAATATCGCACCAAAAACACAAATGTGAGAAAGGGGCCAAGTTCCGTAAAAAGAACAGCTTCGCCGAAAAAAGAATTGAGAAGTTTTCACTTTGCAAGTTTTCATGTTTTATATTATAAATAAATAAATCGTGTGTGAAAAATTGGCACCCACTTACATTTTAATTCTTTTTTCGGCGAAGCTGTTCTTTGTACAGAGCTTGGCCCCTTTTTCACATTTATGTTTTCGGTGGGATATCAATACTTTTTGTAAAGTTATATTCTACTTAAATATTATCTAGACACATATATTATAATATTATAGATATTCATTATACTTCAGGTACCTATGTATGATGATCTAGACACAGCCGATATTTAGTGCTTAAATTTAATAATTTGTAGTTTTCAGATTTTAACATTGGAAATGTTTATGTTCGTATATGGGGGCTGAGTTACGAGTTTTCGTTCAAGGCCAAAAGACAACGGTGTCGCGATCAAGTGAGGAGCAATCATGCAAAATTGAACAAGTGCAATTTTTTCAAAATGTGTTTTATATCATGTCTAGTTAATTGAGAGGTATTTGCGACGATCTGCGGTGTTATTTTTGAGCAAATGTTAATAAATACAGTAGAAAAATCCATTTAAAAGTTAAGTAATCAAGCAAAAGTGAACGCGTATATAACAGAAGAATAATAGGGTTATTCCTGACAAAACGAAAGAGTGCATTGATAAATATTGTGTGTATAATAAACAGTTAATTATGTTTCATATATGCTGTTATCATTTCCAATGTCCTCGATGGTTGCAAGGATTGCGAAATCTGTGAATTTTTTCTTTTGTATACGCCTAATGATCTACCTTAACGCCAAATTTAAGTTTCTAAGTCACCTAGAAGTGGTCTAGGATTTCGATGAGTGAGTGAATGAGTGATAAAAATGACACTTTTCAGACCTTAAATAATAGGTTTTATCATGAAATAAATTTGGGATTCTAGGTGTTTAAGAGGGCCTTATTAGATATGCAAAATTGCAAGTGTGTAGGTATAATATTTTTTTAGTTATGGGGAGGGGGTGGCCAAAAGTAGCTTGAAATGGTTCGTGGAATATTACACACTGCCGATGCGTCGCCTTCTTTTCCGAACTTGGCTGACACACTGCCGTGTATCTAGATAATAATATAGTCGTATAAATCTGATAGGTTGGTAACACACGTTCTACAGAAACATTGGCTTACGTTTTACAGCTGAAAGGATTTACTTTGCTATACAATGTTTACTTTTGTACAAAATTTAAATTTCTATTTTATGTTTTTACAGTTTCCAACTTTTCAGGAAATAGTAAATGGATGAGAAAAAGCATACATACATATAGTTGTAGATATTTGTATGTTCCCAGATTTGTTGAAAATGTTATTTTATGCATAATAATATGCTCGTTTCATAAGATTTTCAAATAACATTTTAAAAACGGAAGCTTAAAGATCTAAACTTCTAATTATTTAGCTGTCATTTTATTTAAAGAATATTTTTAAATGACATTTTTTGATGAATTCTAAATTTTATTGAGAGAAATACCTACGACAAAATTGGTTCACACGCTGTATACATTTTAAATCAACAATAAAATAAAAATATAGATGTTCAAATATGAAAACAAAATTTCAAACCTGTGACGTAGGCCGCTAGTTGACAAATCTAGAACTCCGGTAAAAGTCGAACAAAGTGGTTCGAAGTCATCAAAAAAATAATTTCAGACAGTACATATGAGTAATTTTCACTTAAAGAAAACAAAATACTGATCACTAATAGTCTACTCTCACAAAACACTAATCATTAATAACCTACTCTCTACACCAAACAATAATTTTTCAAGAACACGAACATCAAAAATTTATCTTATAATACACCGCAAAAAAATCTATACAATAATATATAAAACAACTTCAAATTTGTGAGCACAAACTCAAAATAATTAAAAATATATAGTTTTAATTGCATCAAATCCTCTGATCAGTAATAAAAAATTAAATAAAAATGAACACAATGTTACAGTCCTCAAAAAATTTTAATAGTCATGATTTACTACATAATTTTATGAAAAAAGTCAAAGAATCAATAAAAAAATATACCTACCAATATAATGTTATGACATTCACAAGGTTACGATGTGATTTTGAATAATACAATGTTAAATAATAACAAAGTGATACTAGATTACACTGACCGAATTTTAATGTGGATCAAAAATAAGTTCAAAATAATACGTCAACATATTGATTATATTCAAATATGAGAAATTTTCCTTACGGTTTTATTAACAATGGAATTAACAATCAATATTTCCCGTAAATAAAATTCACTTTATTAGTGAATTGACATAATAATATCAGACAGAAGGCTATAATATAAGAAAAAATGAATTGCCACCGTCGGGATTTGAAACCAAAACTCCCGATTACGCGTCGAGCAAGTTTCCAATTACTCCACAGTGCAAACAGTAAGCACTCATAATTTCTGTTATACATAGCAACGATGAACCGCAAAATCCACTACCTGCGAGAGCTAGTATATTTTTTTATAACAACATTACCTGAATATCGTCATTCTCAATGGTTGGACATGCTTTATTATATTCAAATATGTGAAATTTTTTTACGATTTTATTAATAATGGAATTAACAATTAGGTAAGATGAATAGACTTCCTTTCCCGTAAATAAAATTCACTTTATTAGTGAATTGACATAATAATATCAGATGATACTATCGCCATGATATTTTTTATAGAAGACTATAATATCAGAAAAAATGAATTAGGTACCACCGTCGGGACTTGAACCCGAAACTTTAATTTCATTTTATACTCTACGTCATTTCGTGCACAACTACTCGTTGCTGTTAAAAAAATTAACATTCAAGAATGTGGGAATAGTAAATAGTTATGTAATGTAATATTAATCGATATTAAAAATGGTCTGGAAATACGCAGTTATCTAGCATTAAGTTCAGTGGGCATTTAGGTATATTACATACGAAGTCGTTACATAACAAATAATAAATTATAACTATTGTTTTAAATTTTTGGTTTCGTCGGTAAAATATCGATGCGAAGAGAAATCAAAAAATATGTATCATTTTGCAATCTACAACAAGCAACAATTATTAACGTATAACTTGCAAATTAATATTTTATAATTTTTATTCGAATCGATAGAGTCTATTATCAGTAAAATAAGTGCTGGAGATTTAAAATAATAACATTGTAATTTAATTTTCACAGATTAAATATTATTAATTAAAAAAAAATAAATTCTAAATTAAATTTTATTAATTTTATTGTAGGACTTTTCAAATGTTATTAATAATTTTAACATTATATTATCTTTGTTACAGACAATATGTTAATATGCATTAATTTGTTCAGTATAGATACTAAAAAATCTAATATAGGCAGTGGCGGCTCGTGGTATTTGAAAGTGGTGAGGCACAGTTGAATAATTTTTTTTTTAGTAAGGTTAGATTTTAAAAAATCACTGCCCACTATTGGAAAAAAAAGCAAAACAAATATCAGTACGAAAAACCACAAAAGTATTTACCGAAAACTATAATAACACACATTAAATGTCGCATTAAATTTACATAGAGGCTTGCCTCAAAAGAATGTTTTATGCGCTACTTAAAGCTAGATTCGACTGGACTATTACGGTATCATAAACACCACATTACTAATACGCTAGACAAGGAAGCGCGAGGCGAGCCTCTAACCATACACGACCGCATGCAGAAATGAGATGGATCATATAAGAACAAAAACAAGCAAATGCCAATGAAAGACGAAGCGCGAGGCCGGCCTCTACCATATACGACCGCGTGCAGAAATGGGATGGATGATATTTCGAGCGAAGCGCGTTAAGATTGACGGCAGGCTCATATTTTATTGATTTCTATGAAGCCAAATATTAATAGCTTAAGCAACGAATAATTTGTGGATGGAAAAGTCGAAAGCAGAACGTTTGACTTAGGAACTTTGTTTGGACTAGTTAGGAGATAAACATACTAAAAGTCCTTACCCCTCCGAGGTACGCCCGAGGGGGGGGGGACACAAAGAAGGTCCCGTTTTTTGGTTTTTTGCTTTTATCTCGAAAACGGTGCGTCGTACGAAATTTTGTTGTAGTACATAATGAAAGCTGATAAAATTCTCTACAGCTTTAACTTTCATACTTTTTATCTATCTCCATTCTTTGCCTAGCTATGAGCTTCGAAAAAGGGCCGATTTTCAAAAATGTGTTAAATTCTCTGTAGCACATTGTAACAATACGAATTTGCCAAAATCATTTCTAATTGCTCTTCCACACTATTAAAAACACCCACACACTATTAAAAAATAACAAGCTGGGAGTACCTCCACGCGGTGAAGGCGGAAACAGTTTACTTTTAAACTGGATAAAACTCCCAATAATATCGATGAATAAAATTCTCTACCAATTTTTCAGACAATGTATTAACAAAAAATTACAACAAATAATTCAAATAATTGACGTTTCGATCCGGATTTGGATTTTCTTCAGAATCGAGCTAAAAAAATAATAATACAAACATTAATTATTAATTATTAATTAGTTTATATCTAAGAAATTAAGCCGTAGATTCGACAGATGAGGAGAAAGAAGAAGAGACAAACGCTAAGGAACCACAACCAGGCCCGTCACGCCCAACGAGGCAGTGAATTAAATAATTCATTTTTTAATAAGGTAGATGAGCAATAAGAAATGATTTTGGCAAATTCATATTATTACAGTATGCTACAGAGAATTTAACACATTTTTGAAAATCGGCCGTTTTTCGAAGCTCATAGCTAGGCAAAGAATGGAGATAGATAAAAAGTGTGAAAGTTAAAGCTGTAGAGAATTTTATCAGCTTTCATTACGTAGTACAACAAAATTTCGTACGACGCACCGTTTTCGAGATAAAAGCAAAAAACCAAAAAACGGGACCTTCTTTGTGCCCGCCCTACTCGGGCGTACTTCGGAGGGGTAAGGACTTTTAGTATGTTTATCTTCTAACTAGTCCAAACAAAGTTCCTAAGTCAAATTTTCTGCTTTCGACTTTTCCATCCACATTCCCCTTGTGAGCACTCATTGACTGAACTATAATTCTAATGGATATATTTATGCAAATAGTAAAATAATATTAATTTGTAATTTATTTAATTTGCAAAATTATTGGTGAGGCACTGCCTCACCTGCCTCATAGGAGAAGCCGCCACTGAATATAGGTACATAAAACAGAAAATACTCATGTCTGTCCGTCACACAATAACTCTTTAACGGTAAGTCCCTGGCGTCATGACATTTTCACAGCTTATTGTGCTTGGCAAATCTGGATGAATGTGAATATTTTCAACTCGATACCCGACCCGACTTCATCCGGGTACAAATCGGATTAAATCCGCTAATCTACTAAACGGATTCAATGCGGTTTTTAGCATTCGATAGCTTAATTCTTAAGGACGATTTAGGTCTATACTAGCTGCCCGGCCTTTGCTCGGGTACAAATCGAATTGATTCCAAGTTGGATTGAAATCAAGTTTATGCTAAAACGAGGCGAATTAATATAATATTAGACTAAATAATAATAATTAATTGCAGGCAGGTAATTATAAATTCGAGCGAACGAGCTAAGCGCGTGAGAAACTTATTAATAATAATTATTCGTCTAGTTGCAAATCGGGTTTAAACAGGCTATACACAGTTAAAAATCGAGTCTGTATATGTTAAAAAAATCCTCTGTCAATTTTTTTATGTTAAACTTTACTGTTTTTTTGAGTTAAAATAACATTTCATAGATATGTCAAGGTCCTCTTATGTGTTAAATAATAAATATAACATATTTGGTGCGAGATTTTACGTTTTATAAATGTTATTTTATATTAACACATAAAAAAACTTATTTTCATGTTGGTCACCTGCGTTAACACAAAATATATGTCTTTCTGATAGATTATTTTTGTCAAAATTAATTGAAATAATAAATATGTTCATATGACATCTAGTCATGAGTAATTCTAACAGGAAAGTAATGTTAACAGAAATTCAACTCAAGTAAGAAATCAAAATAAATGAAAATAAATGTTAGTACTCTATTGGAATCCCACATTTACCACATAACTCTTGTTTAATCTGGACGTGTAAATTTGCAAGGCAGACAGTGATAATTGTAAATCTTAATAATATAGGTATTTCTCTATAATCTGTATAAATTTCATCAAGTACTATTGAGCAATTTTTGAGATACTGACAATAAAAAATGATCTAAAAAAATTGGTATAGTCTATCACCGATTTGATGTTTTTAGGTATATTCAATAATAAAATTTTAATAGTGTTGTCTGATAGGCTTTTCTACGGTGATCAGCCAGAGCTTGGACTTATCCACTTGTGCTTTTTATTTTGTGTTTAATTTTGTTATTATTATGTACTATTATTATGTACTATTACTATGTATTATACATACTATTACTACAATAAAAATATATTATAATATACCTATGTCCTATATATATCAAGATATTTTATTTGGCACCATATCGAAACATCAACAGAATAAGGGCGTAAAGTTCTTCACCGATTTTTTTTTAATTCATTATAAGTGAAAAAAAATCGGTGAAGAACTTTACGCCTTTATTCTGTTGGGGTGGCGATATGAAGCAGTCCTCCAATTAACTAATTATTTATGTAGGTAATATTTGACATATAAGTCACATGTAAAATATGAAAATTTACATTTAAATTAAGTTAATAAAATATTGATTAAAAATGTCAATTTTAACATAAAATTGTATTAGTTTGACATGAAGACTTAGTTAAATTAACAAAAAAAAGAAGTTAAAACAACACAAAAATATGTCATGTAAATGTTAAATATTTAACAGAACTTGTATGTAAACGATTAACAGAAAGGTGTTATGTTAAAATAACATAAAAAAATTAGTGGATCGCTGAGGACATCTAAAATATGTTATATTTAACATAAAATTTTTAACTGTGTATATTATTACTTACTCCAAGACAAAGGGGGGATGAGCAATAAGCTAACACTTAATGCAAATAGATTTCTGGGCTAAATTGGTTTACGCTGGCTAAACTATAAGAGATACAGTGAAATGATTTAAAATGATGGTCTTGATTATTTTGTTGTCAAACTAAAATCTACCCGAGCAAAGCTGAAACGTAAAGCTAGTACCTATTATATAAATATATAAAAGTGATCGACTAAAATTATTACTTGATCTGGAACCGTTGTTCTAGCCATATTATTTCAATGGCAAAAATGAGTCATTCGAATTTTTCAGTACCCAAAGCTAATTAAAATTTAAAATGAAATGTAAATTTAATTTAAAAATATCTTCAAGAAGTTGCAAACGTAATATGAGATACAGACAAACTTTCAGTTTTGAAACAACGATATTCATTTACATAATTCAACTCCTCCCAGACAGTTAGACTAACTCCTTTAACTCCATATTGCTCCACCATGTAACTGAACTTAGCGATGCACAATTCATGATGCACCTGCCGAATTTCCCAAACATTTCACATACAACCAATAACGCCAGAGTTCGCAAAAATGTTTAGTTATTGAAAAATAAGTTATTTTGTTACAACTTTATCAAAAAGACTCAGGTCACAGTATACGACCTTGCCGGGTGCATTTGTTACATGAATTATGGCATTTAAATATTCAAGACTGAAAAAAAATTAACAAAACAAATAATACTTATACTTAGTAACCATTTCCTATTAGAAATCATTGTCACAAACACAATGGCGTTTATTTCATTTGAATACGTTAATATTTACGATGATATAAAATTTTAAATTTTAATACCTGCTACGTCATTAGGGTCAAAGCGCGTTTACTGTAAATATTATATACTCTATATAACGTGGCCGGCTACGTTTTGTGTACACTGATCTCGCACGACCAGAATGAAATAGATAATATATTAAATATATGAACTGTACAGCTAGTTGGCTGTAATGTTTGGCGCCAATGACGTCAGCCTCCTGAAAGGAAAAATATTTATTAACTTCAAAAATTTATTTTGAAGCCATTTTAAGTGCTTAACAAAAAAAAAATGCAACGGAATTATTTAACTGGACTGAGCTCATTCCAATGATTTATTAAAAACAAGTCGTTCATAAGCTCATTATGCGAATTTTAATGTTTTTATCCTATTTAAAAAAATTTTACCTATAAATACATCTTTTAAAATGATTACATTTTTGTTAGATTCAATATTCGGCAAGTATTTTATGAATCGAACATCTGCACCAAATTATACAAATCCTTTAGTAGGTAAGTAATTCACTATTCGAAAATCCGAAAATTTGTTGTAAGCAGATTTGGTTAAAATTTTAGGCAACAAAACATATTATAAGGTATTTATCTTTGTCTTCAGATTATAAAAATAATTTTACATCGTTGACGTTAAGACGGAAGAAGGCATCACGACGCTGCCGCGAGGACAGGTAACCTAGTGGATAACGTACTTGGTACCAACCTCTAGACTAGACTATCGTGGATTCGAATCACACTTGCGCTCATGGATGTTTTGTGATGTTATTTAGTTTTAAGTTGATTGTTATTTAATATAATTTAAGACGCTAATAACCTAAGTTGTCAACGCGTCTATAATCTACAAGGAAATGAACAAACGAAAAGGTAACGATTTTTCTGCATTAATTTGAACATGTGCCAATATGTTATAACGGTTAAAGTAGACAAATACTAAAAAATAAAATAAAGCAGCTAATGACGTGTAATAAATAATAATACAGGCACTTAGTAAAAATAAAGTATCGGATAGAATTTAAAAGTCTGAAATAATTAAATAGAATATATTTAAGAAATTAAATGTAAAAAATGTGGGACCCTCGCGTACCTATATTTCATTTACTTACTTAAAACCCAGAACTTTGTGAACTCACTTGATAGCACAAGCATTTGAACGAAAAGATTCTTATTCTCTACTTTTTAGTGCGATGTAATATTATGATTATGTGTGTTTTCTTTTTAAATATATATTTATTTTTAATTTTTTTTGTCTTAAGTTCCTGGTCAGCTTTTGTTTTTCCCTATTCTTATAGTTTAGACTGAACCTTCAGGGTTCCACATCAATTTTTCCAGACCTCATTTTTATCCATTTTCAGGAACTGCTCATAAATAACTTTTGAGTACCGACTCCCTATATCTAACAGTTTAGGCCGAACCTTTAGGGTTCCACGTCATGTTCTGCAGATGTTCAAAGTTCAATACCAAATATTGTCATCGATTTAAGTAAGTGTGCAAAGTTTCGATCAATACGACATTTAGAGTGGGTGAAAATCGAGTTGCAAGATTTTTTTACATACAAACTTACAAGCATATAATAATTTACAAGCAGAGATGCGATTTATTTGAAATACTCTATTTAAAATGCAAATACAAAATGCAAAATACCTATTCTGAATTTTGCATTTAAATGCCTTTTAGTAAAAAACATTTTGTATTTTATTTGAAATACCTTTCGAGATGTATTTTGCATTTTTTATATTCATTTCAAAATGGAAAATACTTTGTGATTAAGTTTAGCCAACATCACCAGTCAAACAAAATGAAATGAACGAATGACGCTTGTATTGCCGAATTTGACCGATAGAGGCGCCTGCTAGCCATGCGCGCCCTTTTTTCTTCTTTGGTCAGAGTGCGCGCCTTATGTGACTTTAAGTGAGTATTATTATTATTAATAACATAACAGAATTTATTGATACGCGTACTGATAAATATGACCAAAATGTCATGCATAAGGTGCCATGTTATTAGACGTTTTTGTTCGGCTCGGCATTGTGTCTCTATTTCTCATGATAAATACCTAAAATAAATAAAAATATCTGAAATTTGGTAAAAAGGTATTTTATTTTGAAAAAGTATTTTGAAAATACCTATTTTGCATTTAGCATTTGAAATACAAAACGCAAAACTATTTGGTATTTTGCATTTGAAATAGTAAATCTGAAAAGTATTTTGCATTTTGTATTTAAATGCTTTTTTAAAACCATTTTGTACATCTCTGTTACAAGTGAAGCTAATGTAAGCAATTAAGTATCTTAAAATATTGTGATTGCTTCAAACCTTCATAACACACCTATTTATCAGTAAAATGATGTCAGTAATTACCTATGTAATGAGTGATTTCAAAAATCAAAGTATAAATTGACACTAGGCTACATAGTACACTCATAGACAAAATAATCGAATATTTTTAAATGTTCGTAATTTCTTTTTGAAGAAAATGAATTCTTTTAAAATTATTTTAAAGTAATAGTGATACCTAACAAAAAATACTCGGTAATGTTGTCCATGAGTGTATATTGTGCAGTTAATTAGTTCATACAGTGGCGTATACCGCGTAACTATCGATGTGCAATGTGTGCGACGGCACACGGGCGCAGCCGTCCAAGAGGCGCCAAAAAAGAATTCCAGAACCAGACGTTTAAATTTTAATGAAGATAGACGTTTTTTCGAAACATAAATCCCGAAAAAGACACCAACAAACGTAATCAATTAATTTCACGTTAAACCTACGTTCAATAATGTTCGAGTGTTTTTTTTTCTTAGTTTTTGTTATTTTAGCTTTGTCAATAAATATTAAAATTAAGTGCATATCATTACTTAGGTTTCAAACAAATTGTGTATTTAAGAGCACAAAAATTTACTCGCAAACGGACGCTATGTGGTTTAGTTACGCCACTGGTGAAATATAATATAATTTGCCGCTTATACCAACAATATTTACTTTTTTTAAAAATTATTCTTGTTATTTGACATTAGATACAAATGATCTAGCCAACGTAACATATGCAAATTAGAATTAAGTATGAAATATATCATAAACTAAATTTGCGAGAATTTTGCTAATGTTTAAACAGTGTTTAGCGCTGGCTTCTATCCATTAACTGGGTACCTTGGTTCATTATATAACAGTTTATGTGCACACTTCTGTGTAGTAGTGAGAATTAATTCAAGCGTGTATAAATTAAACGTTCCTCCAAGATGAAGAAAAGTTTTTTGTTGTGCAGTCACAGTCCCGAAATAACCTCTTCTGTGAGTTAAATAATAATTAATTTAAGACGTTATTTCATTAACTTTAAAGTTAGACCATTGGCTCTTACATCATTTTCTACAATCTGTTTAATTTTTTTTGTAAACTTTTCATAAATAGGTACATCATATTACTGTATAATATTAAAAATTTATATTAACACTAGCGACCCCGTTCTGCTTCGCGCGGGTGCTATGAATTTATGATTTATTAGCACATTACTCAGTCGCTTCGCACGTTCACTGCTGGATACTATATTACTCACTCGCTTCGCTCGCTCGCTCCAGTTATTATAGTTTATGTCCTAAAGCAAAGTATCATCTATATCGAACAGCGAAGAAAAATTTGAAATCGGTTCAGTAATTACCCCCGATTTTCACACGGTCGGAGCCGGGCCGGCTAGTTATTATAGCCGATGCCCTAAAATAACCTCAGGAATTAATATCTGTGGCGACCTAACGACTGTACACAAGAAAAACAAAGCAAAATGAAGATTTTTTTTCAAAGGGGTGCTCATATGATTTTTTTATTTATTTATTATTTTTTATTATTTTTTTATTTTTTATTTATTTATTATAATAAAATTTAAACGATCAGTGACCAAACAATGAAACTGACTGCCTAATCATGCACTATTTTTTTAAATTCCTTCAAAGTGGTGCTGCCTTGGCGGAGATCGTCAAAACGGCATAAAAGTCGCCATGAAGTTAAATGCATTCCTTTGAAAGCTTGTAAGTTAAGACGCATAAAATCGAAATAATCTGTTTTCTCTATAATTACGGAAAAATAATCGGTAAAAGTTCTTATTAGTTCTTTTGTTGTGTTCTATAGTTTTTATAACAACTAATGATTTCTGAAAACAGTACATATTTATACTGATTATCGAAAAATATTATTCATGTACAAAAAAGTTTTCTCTAATTAGTGTCGCATTGTAAAAGTTTGACAAACAGGATAGTCTATTATATTTCCAGCGTATGAAACAGTTCATGTAGTTTAATTACTTTACGTCCAAACGTGTTTGTTTTATAAAAATGACATTGCTCTTGTAAGTTTCATAATACTTCCAAAACACATGTAGTAAACTTACATTTTCGTGGGTTACTGGTTAATTTTAAACCTAACAATAAGAGAAAATTACGCATGGAGGTTCTTAAAGAGGTTTCTTAAAAGAGTGTCAGAAATCAAATTTAATATTAAGTTTATAGTGTTAATTTTATTAACTGTGTAAAAAATTCCAAAAAGAAGAGTTGTATAATTTATTATATTCGTACGTGAACACCGAAAATTGTGATACCTATTTTTACTATTTATTATGAAAAGAAGGGAATGAAACCTATATCATTCGAAAGGTACTGTGCCATAGATGTGCAGTTTGTGCACACACAAAAAATCATGTGTGAATGTTGCCGTTAAGGCAGATAAAATAAATTTTCCCTGCATGGAAGAATATTACATGCAAACAAATACATAGCGTTATTTTTTTCGCTGTTTGGTGTAATTTGAGACCTCTGGTGACACACCACGGAGATTCTATGAACTATTAATATGTAGAGGGTATCGTTTTGTTGAAATTTTCGTTGGTACAGTTATGTTGATGTTATAAACTCCAATTAGAATTGAGGACAGTGTAGTTTAACAGTTAGCGTAGCAGCCTTTGGATCACACTGTCATGGGTTCGAATCCCACCCCTGCTCATGGATGTTTTGTAATGTCATTTAGTTTTAAGAGAATTGTTATTTAATGTATTAAAGACGCTAATGACCTAAGTTGTCGACACGTCTATAATCTACAATAAATAAAATCCAATTTCTAATTTCGTTACTTTACAGACACAATTCCGACCATAGACGATACTAGTAAAAATTAATTAATTGTAAAAATTAAATGACAAACTTTTTGGAAATTAAAATCTACTTGTATTAACAGACTTTTTTATAACAACTACTATCGAATAAGAGCTTTTTGCTAAAATTTTATTATAACGTAAGATATTTTTGTATGTATCATATTTTGTTCAATTTGAAGAATTCAAAATCGTTTCTACACAAGAATTTTGTACAAATTCTCAAAGTAAATCGCGACATTTTCAAAGCGAGGGTGTAATAATCGTCAGATAATATTCTATGCTTTAAAAATCAAATTTTATAATGTATTCGATAGTAAATGTTATTTTGATTTCAAATTATTGAATGAAAACACGCGCTATTCAACATACAGAATTATTATGAAAAAATTAATTTATCTCTAACAAAAAATCTGTCATTATAGCTTACGATATACATGATAATAAAGCCCTAAATATGAGCGATTTTGTATGAGCAAATTTAATTGTAGCCAAGCAAATTTTGTTTGTTTCTGTTTTCCAGTCACTTCGGTAAAGCTCACGAAACTGTCGTTGTTAATGTAAATAACGAATAAAATATTTACAAAAAAATAAAAGACAATAGATTTAATTAAATGTTTTATTTTTGACTTAACGAAGTATGCGAAAAAAAGAATTGTCTTAACGTCAAGAGAATTAAAAAAGTCTGGTTTACACCTATTCATATTCGAATAATATAAAAAAGAACAAAAAAAAATGTTATGTTTCATACAAACAGGTTTTAATATTTTTCAAGTAGGTATCTGATGATGACATGAAAACGTTAAAAAAGTTAAAAACAATTAGTTTGAAACCTTTGTTTTATGTTATGAAACAATGAAAAAAAACTTAATTTTTTATTACGTAGTCGATGCATATTGAATATTTTATTTTTTGTGGAAATAAGTTTTTCAATATTTTAAATTTAAATACACGAGAGCATTATCAATAGAAACAACGCAATAAAAAAAGAACTCATTTTTCATCTAAAAGTAACTGGGTTAATAATTACATAAATCATAAATAACGATTTATTACCGTCAATATTTAATGGACAATAATTTACTGAAATATACTTTTTATTAATTATTATTATAGATCACTAACGCTTATAGAATGGGTATACATTCAAGAAGGCATAAATTTTTGTTTCAGGAATCTAACAATCTTAACTGAAATATTATTTTTTTTAATATTAGGTATATACTGAGAAAAAGTTAGCTCATAAATATTATTTAATATTATTATAATTTTAAATCCTAATCTTGAGTTTTTGTATGTTAAATTTTATTTTCAATAATTCCCAAAAAATACAAAAATATTGCTAATATTTTATCATTTTACACGGTTAAAAAAAAACGTTTTGTTTATAATGTAAAACACTATTCATAAAATGTTAATTATTTGAATTAAAGGAATTTTTATTTTAATATAATATAATACCAAAATATATTCTTTTCAAAAGATTTATGCTAAAATTATGATAAGCAAAATAAAAGACGAAAAATAAATATGATATTAAAATACAATCTTTATCTCGACACACCGCATTTGTTCCAAAATATTATGCAAAGTTCTATAGTAATAAATAACAACAGTTTAACGTGCAAGGTAATCTTTTCAAGTTTCAATTATGGCGATAAAATGAAAATTTACCATTGAGGTAGAGAATGGATAGCCATTTCTAACTATAGACATGAATTTTTTATGACCAAAACGGACCTTAGCAATCTTGTAAAATTGCTGGAAGTAAATCAGAATCCTTATTCAAAAATCTGTACAGCGTTTCCTCCGCAGACTCAAGAGAGTGAAATCGTAAGTAAGGATCAAGTTTTACTGGACTTTTTATTTCATTATAGTTTTACAACTTTATAATGTTGAAACAAAAAACTGTTTTTTTCTGTTTGTTTGTTTGTCATACAATTAATTTTTTATAAATATATTTAAAAACAAAATATCTTTCAAAAAAAGCACCAAGTATATCTATTCGTTGGCTGATTAATATAATAAATATTTAAATGTTGATAATAGGAAACAGCCAAAAAATTATTCAATTACACAATATTATTTATTTTAAAAATTGTAACGACGTTTCACCTAAATTTGAAGCATCATCGGGTTGTGACTTATTTATTATATTAATTAACTTTTGAATATTTATTTATCAAATAGAAACATTTACTATAAACCATAATATGCTAAAGTCCCGGCAGTGACGTTAAAACATTTTTAACACGTTTATTTTATATTATTAGCTTCACTTGTATGTACTTTTGTAAAAACCTTCCAAATGTCCAATTTACGTGAAATTTTGCAATCGTATGCAGTTCTAAAGACGATACATTATTCTGATCCTTTGAATATAATAATATTTATATAACAAATTAAAAAATGGGAATAAAAACAGGTGATAGAAGTGACGGTGTTGATGTTGGGAAAACGTGTCTCCAGTAGTTTAAAATTTAAATAAATATTATGATAACTCGATTTAAAATGACTAAAAATTTGAAAAAAAAAATGAATTTAAAAAAATAAAAACACGTTTATGTCAACGCACTAAAAAGTAAAAAATAAATTTGTTTCTCTTCTTTAACTCTTAAAAGCGTGGGACACCCACTGTACCTATATTTCACTTAATTCATCGAGTGTGCCACGCTTTTAAACCTTATAGGAGAGAAATAAATTTATTTTTTACTTTTAAGTGTGTTGATATAAATGTGTTTTTTTTTAATATCTATTTTTTTACATGTAACTTTAATGGCATCATAGTTGTCTGGAAACTGTAATTTACTAATGAAAGTGAATTTATGGTATGGAAAGGGGTTATATACATTTAATTTTACAAACTAACATAATATACTAGTTTTTAAGCATGGCGTTTCCCGTACTCATTTGGCAAAGATTTTTCTTTTGATATATAGTCAAAAGCGCTTTCAGGATAGTGCTCTATACAACCATG
Organism: Mongoloraphidia duomilia; assembly: GCA_039654895.1. Classification (NCBI taxonomy): domain Eukaryota; kingdom Metazoa; phylum Arthropoda; class Insecta; order Raphidioptera; family Raphidiidae; genus Mongoloraphidia; species Mongoloraphidia duomilia. The sequence goes on along the minus strand of CM077520.1, from coordinate 37,796,955 downwards.
AAAACCGAATTGAAATCCATCCAGCGGCATTTAAATCAATATCAAACATACAGAATATAACATTGCAGTGTTTTTTCTTTAGAGAATTTAGATAATTGTTACAATCGATGCAATAATATATTAGTATAAGGGACAAGATTTAAATTTAAAATAAATTATTTGAATCTCTCAGAATGTTGTCAAAAGTTCTATAATTAGCAAAATTCAAATGCCACGTATAATATGTATAAACATATTTCTCGTTGACATTAATGTAAATTTTTATGTCGATTCTGTTCATTAAAACAAGTGAAATGTTCTTTAACCCAAAAGTTGGTTTATTGATTTGAACTTTTTTTTCCAAAATTTAGTTTGAAAAATAATTATTTTTATGTTCATTTGTCATCTATTTTTCTATAATCTGATTGATGTAGAGATTACCAATATGGTATAAACGTTATTAAAAACGTTACTTTGTAAAACTCAAAAATATTATCTTTTTTAAACATTCATCAATATAATTTATTTTATGAGTTGTCGAGATTTCAAATGTAGTAGAGTTATTATTTATGCCAATTAATAATTATTTGGTTTCTGGAATATCAAACAGAAAATAAGTCTCAAAAGAAAAAAAGCCTCAAAAGAAAAAAATGACAGAAAATTCGTTATGTTTGCTTAATATTCCACGAATTATATCTAATTATAAACTCAAAAAGCAATTTCCTTCATATATTAATATTATTTTTACTAATATAATGCTATCATGCGGGTGTCAGTTCTGAAAGAAATATCAAATACCAGGAAAAGTAAACATTTTAATTGGTTCATTTTTCTTTAATGGAACTGGTAAAACCTTTGAAATAAACATGTGAGGTAAAGGGATTATTTAAACATCAGATAATTTCAAAATGTTATCAATATTATATAAATGTCACAGATCCTTTTTAATGAATTAATTGTAAGCTTAAATTAATTCCAGCTTATACAGGCATCATTTGATTCCTTATTTAATTCACATTGCCGCGTCAGAGATGATCCAGCAGGAGGCTTGTGTCACTATACAAAAGCGTGCGGCGTGTGCGTGGATCACGCATGATACACACGGCGCATAGTGTGAGGTGGGGGTGTCGTAGGACGGTTAAGGATGTAGTTCGGTCAGCACAGGGGATGTTGGATTAACGATGTGGCGGGTCAACCGAGTACAACCTCTAGGGAATGTTTCCTGTGTTTGTGTTGGTGCCTCTCGTGCAATGCCGTCCTGCGGTCCGACCAGCTCTCTCTCAGCCAGACGTGTCCAACCCAAAACGAACAGTCCAAATAACTGGATTTGTGTTAACTTATTTACTATTGCATTTCAATTTATACAGTTTCCCCAAGCAATAACATTAGCCATATGTACCAATTGAGAGATTTTTTTAGATCTTAACTATAATATATACACTCATGGACAAAATTATCGAATATTTTTAATTGGAAGTTTTGGAAAAATGCGGAAAAATGCAGCCGATTGTAATATAATAAAAAAATTAATAAAACCACAGCTTCAGATTTTTTTTTAATTTTACAACATATGGAACTGATTTATAGGTATATTTTTAAATTTTTGGTTCATTTTTCAATTACTAATTACTTTTTGAGTATCAAATGCGATCGAGTTCATTCTCGAAATGAAATAAAATAATGCGGTATTATTTTATTTAAAAATGTAAAACATCGAAATTTTACGTTAAAATATGAAATTCGTGACTATTTTCATGTATAAGTTATTTGAATCTCCCGGTTTTTGAGACCTCGGGTGTGGCTTAAGCTGGATGATGTTTCTGTTCTACATTGCTTTAGTTGGAAAAGTGGGGGTAACTGGAAGTCCATAAATATAGAGTCAAAGGCGCCACCATCCCTCCACAGTCAACACTTCCTTAAAATAAATTAAAATAATATTTGGTCTTATATTAACATACATTTGTTAAGAGAATGGTGCAAGAATACAAAGTAATTAATTTTATACAGATACAACTGTCAGACGTATAATAAAAGGTATTATAACTGAGAAAATTGTAATGCTGTTAGACAAACCTGAACCATTAAGCCAAGAACAACAAAGAGAAGAAGAGAGGAGAGCAGGACCAACACTATTACAGTGTGAGCGTTTTCACATACTCACAGTGTCGGTATAGAAGAGAACAATCTTATCTGGTTCATATACTTGCTAAGGTGTACAACTTTGACTATCACAGGCTGTTCGACAAGAAAAAATAATAATTAAAAATTAAATATATATGACTGTTTTTTCTAGAAAACATTGTCACAAACACAATGGCGTTTATTTTATTTTAATACCGTTAACTATTTACGAAGATACAAAATTTTTAAATTATAATAACTGCTATGTCATTAGAGTAGCGCTTACTCTAATGACATAGCTGGTAGCTGAAAATATTATATAATATACAAATATAACCAGGCAGTCTATGTTCCCTTTAAACTGATCTGGCCAGGCCAGAATGAGATAAATAATGAATTAAAAAAGCTTGTAAAATAGTAGACTGTATATCTAGTTGCGTAATGAGGTATATTACTGACGAGTAGTGACAGTATGTTAAAACGAGTGATAGCACACACGGGTCATAATATCATTACGCACTAGATATACCAATATTGTATTTTTTGTCACACGCACTATAAAATAGCTTTTTTCACTTTTCGGTATTTTCAAAATTTTTCGACAGTTCATTTGTGTCGCCAGCTTCACTTCTATAGTAGGCCGAGCGTAGCTTTCAGTAGGTAATAGCGGGCGAATCAGGGCGAATAAATATAAATCACTACCTATAGAAATGGTTTGCTTTCCGATACTAGTGTCGAAAAGATACGTTCCCGCACACCGGTTTATCAATGTCACTTTACATACATGCAGCGGCGGACTTTTCATAAGACCGACTAGACCCAGGCCTTGGGCGGCCAATCTGTGTCCGCGGCCAGTGGTAGCGAGCGCCCGCTATCTAACTCAAGCATGTGCAAGGCGCGGCAAGCGCGTCGCGGAGGCGTGCCCTAAGAAAACTCTATATATTATGGTCTTATAACTATCAAATATCAGAGACAGAAATTGTAGGTCTTCTAACTACATATATATAAATATAGCTGTCTCTCTTTGTCTCTGACAATCAAACGCTAATTACCTATGTTGTCGAGCGTCTATAATTTACAATTCTGACAATCAAAAAATATATCTATGACAGTCAATCCTTATTGCTCTTGTATATATTCGTTTGTGGCTCCTATTAGAGACCTATATAACAAACTATAATATGTAGGTGTGATCAGTTGATGACTAAGAAATAAAATATTTCTAGCGGGTTGAACCGAACGCAATGCCAATTTTCGTACAACTTCACATTTCTACGTTGAAAAGTTCGCAGAAAGGGGCGGCTGGTACTTAACGCCCTAGGGCGGCCAATACTGCTAGTCCGCCTCTGCATGATGATGATAAGTTCCATATCCCCTAGAGGACGTTGGAGACCACTTCTTTCCATTTAACCCTGTCCTGGACAGTACGGATGAGTCTATTAAATTTTAGTCCCGTCCATTCTGTGATGTTATCTAGCCACGATATTGTTTTTCTACCTCTGGGTCTTTTCTGTTCTAATTTGCCCATTAGTATCACTTGCTGGAGGTTATATTTTTGTGACCGCATTATATGACCAAATTATGAACACTGTCTTTTTTTGACAACATTTACTAAACTTTTCTGTTCCTGCATTATTTGCATCACTTTATCATTAGTCACATACTCCGTCCATTTAATATTTAACATTCTCCGATAACACCACAATTCAAATGCGTTTAACTTTTTAATCACCTCATCTTTTACATGCATGTAAAGCAGCTTTATAGTGGGTATGGCAAAAAATCGATGTATTCGTAGCTAGAGCGAGTGAAAACCAATTGAATTGTGAAACAAGCTGTAGTTGAGCCGCGTCGGCTAGTAGTACTGCAAGTACGGTTCTCTCTTACAAGCCGTAACTGATCCCTCGTGGGACCTCTGGCTCTGTCCCATACCAATACTGGGAGAGGAGCTTATAATACTACAGTGCTACTCCATCCAGCACTAAAATCAAGATAGATAGAGAGAGATGGAGAAATGAGCTTATACGATGAAATCACATCGATGCCGCAACGTGTCCCTCTGCCCATACCATGTCCAGAGTTCTGCTACCTGGCCTAGTGCCCACACGTGTAAAAACCTGCACCGTCATAAAAACTATACCGCTTAAAGAAACGATTACCTGCCGAAGAAAAGCCTTTCTCAGCCCTTCTGCGCACATCCTCTAATTTTATGTCGTATTTGGGGAAAATTAAGGAAAAAAGTTTTAAACACAAGTTTGCACATAGCTGATTAAGAATTTCCGCTTTGGTCATTTGAACTTAATTTGCAGTTACGTTTATTTTAATTTACATTTTTATTTTTAATCAGTTTTCCGACATGGTTTCACCAGTAGAGATTTTAGTTCAGTATCTCATCTGGTCTCCATTATATTTATTTGTAGATGCCAGATTTGAGAATTATAATATTCTTTTTTATTTAAATTTACGTTTATTAATTTAGAGATTTGGTTAAATGAGAGAAAATGTGCAGGATCTCCAGTAATATTACCCTGCGCAGTCAAACTTTCCATAATTTGCTTGGCTTGATTTTGGCGAGATTTTCCCAGAAAAAAATATTTTCATTTTATTAAGGTACTTTTTTATGAAGATTTCAAATATTTGCACATTTTCTCTAAATTTAATAACCAAATCTCTATCTCTTACCGTTTAGGAAATCCTCATGCATTTCACGCTTATCTTGAACACCATGTATATTTAAAACACAAGCCGTTTTGTTTCGACAATCCTCCAGCGGTCCCTACTCAATCGATTTTTTTAATAGAAGCTTTTTGTACACAAATGTGTGTTATCACTGTTTTCCTTTTTATTACCTATACCTAATTGTTTATATTATTATAAAGAACACTCCTTTTTAACATGTTTGTATCTATGTTATGGTATTTGACCTTACTTTTCATAAAATATTATATAGTAATGTAAAATTCGCGATATCGCCAGGACATATTATGTAGAGCTACTTTTTCCACTTACATTGCTCATCTTCCTTCTGATTTTTAATCAAAACTGTTGGGCTTTGTTGCATTACAAAAAATTAAATAATTTGGTTATTTTTTATGTAAATAAGGTTGTTTTGTTGTGTTACCAGCTTACATACAACTAAACACTACTGTTTTCATATAGTACCGTTCAAAAGTCTCGATAAAGTTTCTTTGCAAATCTAGGGATTTCGGTGATATCTTCTTTACCTTCTCTTCATCAGTCAGTGTACATGACAATTTATCTTGTTTGAATCAGAAAACGCGTTAAAGTTTTTTATATGAAACAGGCAAGAAACCTCCTCTTCTGTTGAGGTACTGATTTTATGTATTTTTACAAACTTTTAAAGGTAAAATGTTATATAGGAAACCGGCTATCGATTTTTGATGTTATCAAATTATTGTTTGACGTTTTCTTAATTCTTTTTTTGGAATGTGCATATAATATACAATTTGTATACGGTTAATTTATTAACAAAATTTCGGTAAATGAATTATTATAATTTACAAATAACCATCATCTGCACTATTGGAAATCGAAGTTCTTTTTTTTTCGGACAACCAGACAGTGAAATATTCATTAGGTTAATATAACTTAAACCGGTTAGCTAATCAATTTTCAACTAAGCAATAAACCGACTTTTTCACTAAATCAATTAAACTACTTATACTCTAATTGAATTTTTCGATTATTTATAATATTTAGTTCAAGTGATCGACTAATCTTTCTTACGTAATTAAATTATCGGTAACTGGATTATTAGTTAAAAAAAAATGTTTAACACAAACCAAAATGTACATAATTTCAAACGGCGGTACAGATTTGTTAAAAATAATAAAATACGTGTAGAGTATAATCTCCTTAATCCGGCGCCTCCCGTTTTAATGAAAAGGTACAGGAAAATAACTCGTTACAGTAGATGCTGGACGGATAACCGACGCCAGGGTACCATAAACGACGGATTATAGAGTAGCTAATGTATTTAGGACGTTGAAGAAAATCGACGGATTACTGGCAGAGCCGGACTACTGACGGCATAAATAGTTACCTAACGAATCTCTTGAAGAGGAATGAAACCGTTTGTGTGAAGACACTGAATATTAACAACATACATACCTAATTGCTAGAAAAAAATATATAAGACCAATCCGACATCTTTCTTAACACAGCGGAGTCAAAATTTTTCAAATCGGTGCAGCCATTCCTGAGTAATCGGTGAACATACATTTGAAAAAAATTACATAGATGGTTAGGTACTGACTAAATTGAGCACCTCCTCCTTTTTTGAAGTCGGTTAAAAATGTTTTCACAAAGCACCAAAACACAAGCAGTATTTTCATGACTCACGTTTCGTTAATAATAATAAATCATAAATTCATAGCACCTGGGCGAAGCCGGACGGAGCCTATTATATAGATCTTAATAATATCGTAGATCCTTATATAAAATTAATAATAAATAAATAAAACACAATAAAATTTGATTTAATCAAGACGAGTCTAAAATAGGTCTAATCACAACGACATTATAATTTTTAATTACGTGTTTGTTTCAAAAGCGTAGCTCTTAGAAACTGCCAAAACAAAACAATGTTGTGGTAGACTATGTAGAGTATTAATGTTGACTCAAAAAGACACAACACTATAATTATATTATATAACCATATTTAAATGTAACTATCTGAAATATAAACTTTTGAGCGGTAGATACATATTATAGATATACGTATTGAGGTTAACATTCATGCCATAGGAGCGTGGTTGTATGTATGTTACACGTTATATAACATATACCTCTACCACGTTGTCCAACACTTATTATAAAAGAGAACGATCGAGGTGCTGCCCTGGGCTGCTCTAGTCACTAGTGTCTTGTGCTTACTGCAAACAACCGACATCGTTACAGATCCTATATAAAACTTGATTCTTTTTTGTTTTGGTGTTAAAAACAAGTGAATTGGTTCAAGGAAATTGGTTGTCAAACAAGATGTATTTTATATGTGTTTTTTCTGTTTAAAAACGTGCGTGGAAAATTTATTTGCGGTGTAGGGATATGTATTGTTCTCTATTCTACATGCGAATTAAATATTGGATTTCTGCCGATCCCATAGTCTGTTGATTTAATATATTATATACACAGTACATCCATTTTATGAGCTAATATGAGAAATTGAATTAGTCCTACAATATACTAACTAATAGCTTTATAAAGGGTTTTCCAATTTGGGCGGGTCGATGTTGAAATGGAATAAAACAAACTGTGTGTGAGGTGTTAACGAAATTCTTTATTTATTTGAAAGGCTCATGTATGCCATTATGTATGAAATATGACATCGTTCAAATGTCCGCCGCGGCTTCGCACGGTGGCACGGATCCGAGAGGTTCAATTTTTAATGACTCTGCGACATAGATCCGGCTGAATTTGAGCGATGGCCTGGGTTATGTTGACTTTGAGGGCATCGACCGATGCCCTCAAAGTCAACATAACCCAGGCCATTCAGCCGAATCTATGCGGCAGAGTTATTAAAAATTGGACCTGTCGGGTCCGTGCTACCGTGCGAAGCCGCGGCGGACATTTGAACGATGTCATATTTCATACATAATGGCGTACATGGGCCTTTCAAATAAATAAAGAATTTCGTTAATACCTCACACACAGTTTGTTTTATTCCATTTCAACATCGACCCGCCCAAATTGGAAAACCCTTTAGTATAGGTATAGTCAATAGAATGGTGTTGTATAACATTTTTTTGTATAAAATAAATCGATAGATTATATACACCATTTTTATAATACAAGTAGATGACGTTACTAAATGATCCGCTGGGGATGTCATAATTTCAACATTTTATAGGTAGGTAACTAGAATTACACGTGTGCTTGCCTTAAAGATTATGAAGAAAGCCGATAATGCCGAACTAGTAGTAATAATTTATAAGTGATGAGTACCGTATACATTCAAATTAAAAGAGGCAAGGGTGTGGTTTTTCTTGTACAAAAAAGTAGTAGCATGATTTGAACATTTGAAATTGCTTATTTAATTTAATTTAAATTTAATTATTGAACAAGGAAGAGGCATCTGTGGATCCAATATTCGCCCTCGTAACTGCACCATAAAAATCCCTTTTTCTGTAGACAAAACCACATTGTGGCCTCTTCTAATTGTGATTCTCCTTTAAATGATATTCAGTGAAATGAAAAAGAGTAATTGAAATATAATTATACTTTTTTACTCCCAACTACTAAATGGTATATCGAACTAACAAGTCTCATTAGTGGAACAAAGCGTTAATAATAAATAGTTTTAAGATATCTCACGATCTAGACTTTCTAGACTCTTGTCTTGTCTAGAAATTTTCAAGACAAGACAAGACTTGCTTTATCTAGATTAAGACTCTTGCCAAAACTCTAGACAATTTTCAAGAGTCTAGATAAACTAAGTAGTAGTATGTAAAGGTTTACTTTACCTACTACTACTAATCTAGACTCTTGAAAATAATCTAGAGTCTTGATATTAGACAAGACAAGAGTTTGTTAATCTAGACTTAGACTTAATGAAGTCTTGATATTTCAAGACAAGACTTAAGTGAAGTCATGTCTTGTTATTTCAAGTCTTGTCTTGTCTTGTCTAGACGGCAACACTAATTTAGTTGACGCAACACTACCCGTCAGATCACGTTAGTGTACACATTTACACGACGTGACGTGCCGCTACGCGACTTAACGTATAATGGAAATGGGCATATGAGAAACTTAATACAGATTGTATCAAATTAAACCTGTGCATAGGGCATTATGTGTGTAAGACAGAAATTGATACATAAAGCAATAAGTAAGAATGAGAACTGATAAAAGATTTACATTTTTACAGCATAGAAGGAGCGAAAAAACAAAGATGACGCTATTAGGTTGTATAAATATTATTTATTTACAGTAACCACGTAACATCCTATTAGCGATCATTTATCTCATTCTTACTTATTGCGTTATGTATCGATCTCTGTCTTACACACAGAATGCCCTATGCACAGGTTTAATTTGATAAAATCTGTATAGATGGCAGTGTGTATATAGTTATCATTGGTGTTCTTAGAAAAACGCACGAGAAATCAAGTTTTTTCCCTTCTGACAGCATTCAACCACTTCTTTTCAGTTCCGGATCCTTTAGAAATACGGAACCTCTATGATTTGAACATTGGTAAATACAGCACATCTGTATTTATTATTTTAAATGAACTTATTCTGTACACACTACTATGATGTTCACAGACCGAGGTAGTTATGTAACTGGCGCCCCTAGCGGTCAAGTTTAGCAGAAGGTAAAAGAGTTCCTCACACTTAAAACAGTCGACAAGAAAACATCAAAATAGTTGAGACGAATTTGAGGAAGAAATGGTAAAATGTGCGGCTGAAATATTTTTGCCAGTCTGTTTGGGTGCGCAAAATTAACTTTACCCGAGAGCGTGATGGAAAATACCGCACCCGATTTATGTCCATCAGCCGCCCAGTAGATCGGACCTAACAGATTGTGTCGTGTGTAGGGGCTTTAATTCTAATTTGATAGAACGTCTATAATTTACAATATCTATTTTAATTTAATATATTTTTTTTTAAGTTTTATCCCATTACTGGATGTGCGTGAAATGACAGGCCCATTTCTATATTATACTCTACCAATTCGTTACAATAATTACACTCAATAAGAGTTAATAAAATTGGCAAATTAATGTAACGTTATTACGTGAAATCCAAACTAATTGAAGCTCATTTACATTTTTTTATTCCTGTTATTAAAAAATACTATCCATACTCAAATAAGCTGTGTATGTGTAGGCTTTTTGACAACAGCAAAATAAAGTTGTTTTGATACCAAAAGGGGAGTTAATTCGCTTTGAATCATTGTTTATATATTATTATTATTATCTATTTTTGTTTGTTGAGTGCTAAATAGAAAGAACAAAAAAACGGCCAAGTGCGTGTCTGACTACGCACAGTGAAGGGTTCTGTAATCAGCCGAAAATATCCCGTATCTCAAAAACTACACAACATATCTAATTCAAACCAATTTTCGTTGAAAGTATTTTATAAGTTCTACTTCCTTAAATTTTTTCAGAATTTTCCACCCCATAGTTGAAAAGTTGGAGGGGAGGACATCACTTTTTACGACTTAAGAAGCGCATATCTCACCAACTATTGACTTAAATTAAAAAGTCAATTTGAATCTTTCTCATCATTTTTGAAGATCTATCCAACGATGCCCTACACGCTTATGTGCGATGGAATTTTTTGTCATCCCTCATTTACATGTATGGAGGGCCACCCTTATTTTTTTTTCGTAATTTCACTTCACCATTGTATAGTGGTTCATAGAAAGCACCTACCTTCCAAATTTCATCTATATAGTGCCAATAGTTTCCGAGTAATATAACTGTGACATACGGACGGACAGCCGAACAGGACGAAATTATAAGGGTTCCGTTTTTGCCATTTGGCTATGAAAACCTAAAACCTAAACCTAAAACCGAGTCGATAATACAATAGAGAAAGCTAATTTTTTATGAAAATCGAATGAGAAATATCGTATTAGTTTTGATGGATAAATAAATTGGTTCTAAAGACAATCTTTTTTTTTGACAAGGAAATGTCTGACGTTTGTTATTTGATTTGGTATGAAATGGTTAGATATAGAAAACAAAATTGACACAAACATTATTGAACATGTTGAAATTGAATCGATTCGATATAATATAAAGAAAACACTTTCCTATAGGAAAATTGAGAGTCGTTTTTAGTTTTTATATAACAATTAAAATAATTCCTTAGACTTTTACGCCTTAGGGTAGGTAATATACATAATATTTGAGATAACTATAATTTGAAACCAGACGCTAATGACCTCCGTTGTCAAGCGTGTATAATCCACAATTCATTCATTCATTCATTATAATTTGAAAAATGTTATTATCACTCATCAAAATTAACACCTACAATTCTACAAATAATAATGCACCAAGAACAAGCGTATATACATCTATTGAATGCAAACTGCAGAACTGAGAGATATATATTGTAAATTATAGACGCTTGGCAACAGAGCTCATAAGCGTTTTATTAATGCAGGACTGTGTAACGGTTTAGGGTTCTAAGGTTTTACTGTCTCACACAGTTACGATAATTCGAATACGGTTTGTGTGTTTTTTTCCCCAGACAGCCCGTCAGCCTGAGTGTGCTTCGGCGTCAGGCCTCTAAAGACCTGCTGCCCTCATAGGCGCACACCACACCCTTATTAGAAATTTTAGTTAATTAATTGGGATACCAATACGTGATTAGTAGCACGTATACCAGTAGTGAGGTTTTGAATTGCTTTCTTATACTTATATCTGAAATTTAAAAAATACTCTAGAGTCTAGACTACATACTCGTCTCGAATTACAACTGATAGAAATACCAGCATCACTCGACTTTGATGTTTGTCAGTCAACTGCTAAGACCTTAAATACAACTGTCTAAAACGGCCTTTACTTTTACTACACGACTGATACGACAATTTGAGTCAAAATTGGCAATTATGCCTGTTAAGAACGTGGAGATCGTGTGCGACTTATTTAGCTAGTAAAGTTGTGTTTCTAAATCGCTCGTTTTAATATAATGTCGCTAACTCGTCAGTAATTTACGTCATTACGCAACGAGATACTACTATTAATAAATATTATAAGTTATTACAGTAGCTAATTCATATTAACGGATTCGAGCTTTCCAATGTCCATTGTTCAATCCCTTACTTTAAGTTCTTGAATATCAACTCTCAGAGGTTCACCACATATATAAAAGTTTTTTCGTACAATGTTATTAGCTGCATAGAGAAATTTTAAATCCAATAAATTTAGTAAAGAAGTTTACAAAGTTCAACCACCCTATCGTAAATAAACAGTATATTTTTTCTCTTATCTCGTCGTGAAAATCTTGTGAACTAGTGACTTTTTTACGCACGTGATTGTGTTTCTGGGACTTTTTAGTGTTTTCAACTTTTATACAAAAGAATATCTTACAGTTACACACGTAACATACGCATGCAAAAACACAATAGAAATTTTTTTGTTGATATTAATTAAACTTTAGAAATAAAAAGACTGACGCCTACTGTAAAAGTAAAGATGGCGACGCAAATGAACTCAAAATATTTTGAAATTGAAGTGAAAAGTTATTTTGTAGTAGGTACCTATGGCAAAAAATACCATATATCTCGTGCGTAATGGTATTATGACTCGTGTTTCTGGCAATGATATCTAATAGGAAACGGTCAAATATTAATGATTTCTTTTTACAGCCTCATTGGCTACATTATTGTGGTTGAATTTAATTAAAATATTGAAGTAACCTAAGCTTAAAAAAGATTATTGCAAAAAAGAACAAAAAAAGTTAATTGTGGTTACGCATATTGAAAAAAAAAACGGAATGATTTTGTAAAAACTAGAAATCGGACGATTTCCCAATTATGGAATTCGATTATTACCATTGGTTAACATATTACTAGAAGATTTTGATCCTTATGAGCGTAAATGAGGCCACTTTTAATAGAGGCAGCTAGACGTCGCACTATTGGCCATCTGTTGACTAGCATCCTAAGTTTTATTATTTAATCTTTAAGTACAGAATAATTGTAGAGTTTTAAGAAGTGAGTTGTGTTGACAATCGGCCATCTGGTGACTAGCATCGTAATTTTATTTAAGACAATCTTGCGTCATTGGTTCATATTGCATAATATTTCGCGGTTATATTAATAGACAACCCCTAACGTTCTTTCGAAACGCCTCTTTTTTGAGATGTTTATATTCACGAGGAATATTATTATAAGTATATAGAGGCAGAACCATAAGTAAAAGATTTTTTATAAAAATTTGTTTCATGGGAGTTTATTGACAATGTTGTATCTTGTGACCTCGTATTTTTATTATGATAATCTGATAAATATTTTAAATTGCAATTTAGATAATCTGGCTGGCTGGTTGTGATCAAGTTGTCTACGAAGTATGCGATATGTAAATTTATGTTGTATACAATAAATCTGAGGCATGTATTTTAAAATTTTTGGATAAGCTGCGATGTTGACTGGTTTATACATGGTCCGTACACAATATCACAATAATTAAAAGATGATAAAATGAGCGATTCCACTAAGTAGTTGTCTATGTATAATCCTAAATTTTTGCAATAGTCTACAGAATCAATTTGATGACCAGACAGCGTTACAGTTAGAGAAGCCACTTTAGCCAACTGATTCCGGCTTCCTATAGACATTATATTGAATTTAATTGGATTTAACATTAGGGCATGACTTTTGGACCATTCTGATATTTTATTTAATTCTAAACTTAATAATGTTAATCATTATTATGTCAAACTAAAAATATTCATACATAAGAAAATTAGATAATCAAATTCATTAAAGGGGCCTACACACGATCAGTTTAACTGCGCAGTTTAACCCTTGTGACGTCATGTTTGAACGATAAACTGAGATAACCGCACAGTTTCAGCAAATTTTAACCCAGGCTTTTGGCCTGCGCATTTGACTACTTTGCACCGATAAATTGCGCAGTCAGCTCAGTTAATTGAACAGTTGGCACAGTCTTGTGTAGTCTTTAGGTAAGTTCGGTTTTGCGCTCAGATCGATCTGAGCGCAAAACCGAACTTACCCTTTTTAGTCGTGTCTAGCCACGCACGTCAGCTCTTCAAACTGAGAGAACTGAAAACAGAACTGAGGAGAAAACTGAAATAGCCCACACACCGTACAGTTCACACAACTGTGCCGTTTGACTGCACAGATAAACTGCGAAGTTAAACTGATCGTGTGTAGGCCCCTAACGATTGTAAAAATTGTGAAAGATTTTTTTTAAATTCTTTTATTTAACAACAAATTTTACAATCTTAATGAATTTGATTATCTAATTCTCTTAAACTGCTTGCTTTTGTTAACATAATTAGTATAAGTTGCTATGATAGACTAAGAGCCGATAACACTTTTTTATGTGTTTTTAGAAGACTTGGAACTTATTTTAAAAGATGACTTTTAAATATCTCTACAAGGGGTAAATACTAAATTGTCATTCCAAACGCGGGGCAAAACTTTTCCAGACTTTACTAATGATAAACACACATAAGTCTATTTTTTTCGCAAGAGTGAACAAAAAAAATATGGGGTGGTTTTGCTAGGCGTTTGAAATGACAGACTATATACCCCTTGTAGAGATATATAAAATTCATCTTTTAAAAAAGTTCCAAGTCTTATAAAAACACATGAAAAAAATGTTATCAGCTCTTAGTCTATGAATACATCAAAATATATTTTACGAGTGTTTTAACAATTTTTATTCAGAGATAAAGAAATATAAAATCAGACAGCGTTTACAGATAAATTATGTAACTAAACTAAGTTCACTTTATATAAGTTTTATACAGTCTCAACAAATTTCAAAACATTAAAATAATGTCAGCTGGCAGTGATGTAAATATCTTATATCATTATTTAGGATCAGTATAGAGGTAGCATAGACAATATCTGAGCTGTTAGTTCAAAAATAATATAGCTGGAAGCACAAGTCAATATTAAGTTTGTGGGCCAGGGGTATGAAACGTAAGCGGGCAGCTATAGTATATTTTTCAGTACATGGATCTCTATCTTCCCATATAATATGTTAATCAATGTTATTACATTGTAAAATTAACCTGAAGCGGTGACGCAACTCCAATTTATTACGAAATAGATTAAAAAACGCGTCATGATCTAGTAAAAGTTTGTTAATTTTAAGCTCGTCTTTCACGTCTGGTAATGTATAAGCTTGTAAATTTATAAGTTCGTCTTTTCACGCCTAGTAAAGTATAGAACTATTATTAAATTTAAGTTCGTTTTTTCCTTTGTCCGTGACTAATTAAGCATTATTTGGGATTTCAGTCTCCCTCTAGTTTTCAAGTTGCGGTTCCAAGTTTTACGAATTGTTTTTAAAATTTTTAAATTATTAATATTTTCATAATGATATTTATCTGTTGCGATAATTTAAATTCTACGACACTGTAAACTATCTATAATTAATTTGATTGTGTTATAACAAAGATCGTATTAAGATCTATCGTCCATTTAATTAATAAATGAAAATAATTCAATTATGTCACTACCGTCTTTCTCTGGGAACCATTCGGTTATCAAAAGGGCCCACTTCAATGAACACCAACGGTAGGGGAAAGTGAATTATTTCCATCTGAGTTTCTGTCGTCTTTTTTTTTTTTGAATTCCACACTACGGCCCAGCGACTCCACTGCTTTATATTGCATATAAACGAGGGTTTTGGCGCTCCTTATTGCTACGAAAAATTGAAATAAATGAGATTTTTTTAATATTATGTAACTTGATTATTAAATTTTTAATTATAATTAATAATACAATATGATTTCATAATAGTACATTGCGCAACTAGTGTGCTAAATATATTTGCGCCTGGCGCATAAAGATTTAGCACACGCGTTGCACACTATACTTTATTCAACACGTGCATATGGTTTTAGAAAAACCGTAGATTCACTGACAGTAGTACTTCTCATTCTAAAAACATTGACCTCGATACAATATTTATTTACTTCATTACCATAGTAACCATATACAGGGTGCTGAATTGCTTTGCGGGTAATAGGGATTTAACCCGTAAAATCAAACTTTCGCGATTTCCTGCTTCCCTACTTATTTTAGGAAAAATATCTTCAAATAAAAGTTTTTAAAGATAAAATTCTGCATCTAAATCATTAAACAAAATTCATTTTGCATGCTTTGTAACGGGAAAAATTTGATATGAAAATGTCAAAATTACCTCAAAAACAGATAGCGATAGCCATGGAACTTGAACAAAAAGATGACGTTTTAGCTGTCACAAAAATTTCTAATCATTTTGTTCAAATTCCATGGCTATCGCTATCTGTTTTTGAGGTAATTTTAACATGTTCATATCAAATTTCTGCCGTTACAAAGCATGCAAAATTAATTTTGTTTAATGATTTAGATGCAGAATTTTATGTTCTAAAACTATTATTCGAAGATATTATTCCTAAAATAATTAGGGAAGCAGGAAATCGCAAAACTTTGATTTTACAGGTTAAATCTCTATTACCCGCAAAGCAAATCAGCACCCTGTATATTTCATTATATCATCGAAAAGAGTTCCATAATGGTTCATTATGTAACGGGTTTTTCAAGTGTTTTTCATCATAGCATTGAAAATCGTTTCATAATAGATCATGTCACCAGTCGATAAAGGGCCATTTAAGATTCGTTTTACAGACACGAAAAAACACTAAAAACGTGCATGTGTTGAATAAACCGTCTTTACATTGCTTATGGACACTATCATTAAATAAAGGTACCTAATAGCCAGTTAGATTATTCACACACTTATTAAACGTAGCTACGCTATACTAATATCGAATAATTTTAATAGTATAAAGCGATTTGCGCAAATATATATTACGTATTTAAACAATTGACCAACACAAACAGAAGAGTAGCGTGTAAAGAGCTTTAAAACTGTATACTAGACCAATTTATATAGATATACATCATGGTTTGATGTAACACATTAATGCTCTGCGTCTAAATTTAATGGACATTAATAACATCATCTTGAAAAAAAATATGGATTTTAAAAAAACTTAGAAATCACCTATTGTGCTTTGTGCAATATGCATGCCTCTGATTAAAAGTTCGAAAATCAGCATTTTATTTTGATTGTCAGCAAATGGTTTTCAAATCTGTTGGAACAACTGACTAGTAATCAGGGACTTGGTAAGATGTTTGTCGGAAAAATTTAATTGCTCAAAATCCTAACGTTCACGGATGATTTTGGATTTTTGTAGGGACAAATCCATTGTCTAGAAACAGTTTTACACCTTGCCTGACGCCTGTGTACTGTGTAGGTTCGTACGGCTTGCCGAATGCCGTATACGCCCTGCCTTGCCACTTTTAAATACGCTGCACCCGCATTTTTTTTAAATAGCTTTACACAAACTACAGATACTGTCATTAAAATGAGAATTGTTGGTAGTCTGAACTGGTTCGCTTAATATTGCTGCTCGTGTATCCACATACGTAATAAACAACGTATTGCATTGCCGACGTTTCCCTCACGACGCGTACAAAACGCGATCATCAGCGTTCAGCCAGCAAACTCAAACGTGTTATCGCTTGTGTATTTCCTTCAATTTAGAATACTCTTCTCATTTCAGCGGGGAAAACGCTGCGTGCAGCATGCAGCGTGTTGTTCGTTCGTCTATTACTATAGTCTCAAGCAAGTGTAAATGCACAGAGCCTTATCTCCGTATACATTTAAGAGTACTCCTGCATTCTTCATCTCAAATCCTTTCCCCTCGCCTAAAAACGGTTACCGCTTTCCCGATGGGTAAACGCCAAATGAAGGACCAAGAATCTTACTACAGATCCTACAGGCGAAAAAGAAAAAAAAATTCTGGAAAAACTTACCACTTTTTAAAAATTACGTTATCTTTCACACGCGTAGCCAAAACTTTTTTTCAAAAAATTCGCCTGTAGGATCTGTAGTGTGATTCTTGGTGATTCATTTGGTGTTTACCCGAACCATTTAGTTTTAAAAATAGCGTCGGAAAGCGGTAACCGTTTTCAGGCGAGGGGAAAGGATTTGAGATGAAGAGTGCAGGGAGTAACTTCCGGTAGAGAATATCTTAACACAAATTTTGTTGTCTGGACCAAGAATAGTTCAACGCCCTGCCAGTCGGCATTGGGTATGGACTCCCTGAGATTCAAGCAAGCATGTAAACACAGAACCTTACCCTGCTCCTCTCCATTCTCATTCCATTCCATATACTCATAAGCAAGTAGAGTCTATGTAGTCTCTTGTAATTGAAGTGTATATTACGGTCCATTACTTCAACCTGCATTAATTAAAGTGAGTGAAAGAGATGAGTATATATGTGTGTGATGTAGCTAGCTCTGATGTCGTTGCATTAAAGAGGTACGTGTTTCCAATTTCGATGAGTGAATTGCTACGGCAGAGTTTGATATCAAACCTTCTTTTAGTCTACTCCACTATAGTCTATACTTTATTCTACTGAATTGGTTACACATTTAACCAACAAGACAGACTGTCATTCTTAACACGCTTATATTAGTTCCACCTGTATGTATGCTTGTTTGTTTGTATCTAAGTAACGGACTCTTTGAAAGCAATTTTCACCCACTTCAAAACTTCAGATTGAACTGAAACTTTGCACACTTATCAAGGACCGATGACGATACAATAATTCAATAAGTTTGTCCCATTATCCTGACCAGGATCTCCAGGACTAAAAAAAAAGCAAAAAACTTCAGATTGAACTGAAACTTTGCACACTTATCAAGGACCGATGACAATACAATAATTCAATAAGTTTGTCCCATTATCCTGACCAGGATCTCCAGAACTAAAAAAATAAAAATAAATTATAATTTAAAAAAACTAAAAAACACGCTTTAATGAACTAAAAATTAAAAAATAATTAATTTTATTGTAAAAAAGCGTGGGGTAGTATGAAAGCATGGTATAAAGCACCCCACGCTTTTTTACAATAAAATTAATTATTTTTTACGTTTTAGTTCATTCAAGTTTTTTTTTTAGTTTTTTTAAATTATAATTTTTAAATTACACAAAAAAAATATAATTTTTAACTAGCGGGTGACAGTGGCCTTAGATTGTGACCAGACATATTAAATTACTTAATAAGAAAAGCATTGTTGTATTTTAAATCGATCCTACTTTACAAAATAAATGACCAATGGAGATGGGCGCATGAGAAACGTAATATAGATGGCAGCAGGTATATAGCCACCTAAGTAATTATCATTGGTTTTCATAGAAAAACGAGCGAGAAATCAAGTTTTTTCTCTTCTGATGGCATGCAACCACTTATTTTCAGTTCCGGATCTTTTGGAAAAACAAATTGGACATTGGTAAACACCATATCGGCATTGTGAATGATTTATTATTTAAATAATTCCGCTCACACTACTATAAACAGCCAACAGACCGAGGTGGTTATTTAGCTGGAGCCCCTAGCGGCCAAGTTTGGCAGTGCACATCTCCATTGGTGCGATATTTTTTTTAAACTCTGTATTTAGCCATCTTTTTTTACAATCTCCCCTTGTAGCAAACATTTTTCTATGCATTTTGATCAAAAATAGCTTGAAAAAATGTCAAACCAGATTTTGTGTTCTGCAACATAGCGTAAAAGACTAGTGCTTTTCATAATGCTTTTAGACAAATTATTTGTACGATCGTGGTGTGGCCTGCTTAAAACAAGCCTCACTTTTCATATCCACCTTGACTTGTCCGTTCCTTAGCTTGCAGTGAGAAAGCTTATTATGTGTGTCTCGAGTCGATTTAATATTTTCTATTCGTAGCAAACTCATCTAAGTATATAAAGTACAGAATTTATTAGTTAACATTGATACAGTTAATAGTGAAAGTTGACGAAATTCATTTTTTTTATTTATAATAAAAATTAAGCCTTAACTATATCGAGAACATAACTCTCAAGACTATACTTCTAAGTACTTTCTTATTTCTTCAATTCTGGAATTGATATTTTTAAAAATTTTGCCAAAATTTAGGAACTGCGAAATCTCAGAATTTCGGTATGGCAGCCCTATTTTAGAGCCCTCAATATTGTGACGATGCCTTCTCTATTTGTTTTTATTGATCTTTTACATATCAAATGTAGCTTAACTAAATTCCAAATTGTTGAAATGCACTCTCATAACACAGATGGTACAAGGGTCATCATAGAGTGCCTTTTCGTTCTGTTGACAACTGTAGAGTGGATACTGGATAAGTTATAATATGATTTAAGTGCCAAAACTTAAGCATTTCATTTTCTGCATCAAACTGGTTTACATGCCATCGCCATTGCTTTGCTATTCGATTTAATTTGTAATATTTCTTGACACATAAATCATTTAGCATTTTCAATGCACAAATAAACAATATAACCTAATTATTGATCACTAAAATTATATAATGCTCTGTCCTAAAAATGCATTTGTTTGATTTTTGTTTAAGCATACAATTACAAAAATTAAGTACTTATACCTATGTATATTGTAATTTTTTTTTGTATAATACAATTTGTCAAACTTCTCAATTTAAGACGAATAACTTTTCTATCAACATCAAAAATATCTACACTCTCTATTTATTACATATGCATTAATAAACAC
Source organism: Mongoloraphidia duomilia (assembly GCA_039654895.1). Taxonomy (NCBI): domain Eukaryota; kingdom Metazoa; phylum Arthropoda; class Insecta; order Raphidioptera; family Raphidiidae; genus Mongoloraphidia; species Mongoloraphidia duomilia. The sequence continues at coordinate 37,776,572 of CM077520.1, read as the reverse complement.
ACGCAAGCATATCAATGCTCAGTTACAATGCATTATTCAAACATATTCTCTATGCTATGTACGAGTATGTACCTAGTACTTCAATAAACAAACTTTGTCATTTCATTTAACTTTCTCATTAACCTGGTTAACTAAAGAACTCACACAATCGTATTCACATATTCAGCATACGATTGCATTTGGAAGCAAGCCTGTACTCATTGCATAATATGAACTTTTATATACAGTATGATTAAAAATACAGTCCACAAAATTCAAGACGTGACAGAGGGCACCAAGACGAGTAACTTTTGTACCTAATTATACGTCCTGCATCGATATTTTGTTTCAGTATTGCAGGTGTCAAACGCATCGGTAAAGCCATCAGCAACTAAAAAAGTGAATACATTTACATAGTAGAATATTTGTCTAAACAATAAATTTCGGAGCTTGAGAAAAGCCGAGTGTGTAGCAATGCCGTTGTTTACAAGGCGTTTACATGGCTCCTCTATTACAAGCCCCCAGTTTATGGCTTCTAATCCAAGGACTGGTTAAAATGTCAGTTTGATTTTCAATTCATTAACAAATAATAAATTTAAAATATGAATTGGTGGTAGGCCCTATAACTCAAGTTTTTGATGGCCTTGAAAAAAAGTAAATTTCGACCAGATTGCAGTTATCTAGCGCGAGTTGTTCATACGACAACTATAGAAAGATAAAAAACTTTTTAACAAAAAAAAACCTCTTTCAAAAAGCCACTAATAAAAAAGAGGAAAATAATGAAATTTTGAGGTGTGCGCCAATTTAATAAAATATGAAGTTGATTAAAAAGTATAGTATAGTGATTAATATCTTCTTTTTAACCAACTTCATATTTTATTAAATTGGCGCACACCTCAAAATTTCATTATTTTCCTCTTTTTAGTGGCTTTTTGAAGCAGGTTTTTTTTTGTTAAAAAGTTTTTTATTTTTTACTTTTTAGTGTCAAAAACTGACATTTACCTTAAAGGAATCACACGCCGCTACTCACTTTTATTAAACCGACTTTCTTATGCTGTCTGATGTGTCAAAAATGACATTTACTTTGAGGAATCACACGCTGTTACTAACTTTTATTAAAATCAGCCGAACTACTGAACCGATTTTGATGAAATTTCTATGGGACCAATCTGAAAGTATATCCTTTCAAATAAAAAAAAAATTCCAAATCGGTTTATAAATGACGGAATTCTGAGGTAACAAACATAAAAAAAAATACAACCGAATTGAGAACCACCTCCTTTTTTTGAAGTCGGTTAAAAATCAAGTTTATAAAATATTGTCATTAATAGTACGTTGACGGACGGGTATTTCGTATTTTGTACTGGTTTCGGTATTCTCTTTCACTCAAAGTCGAAATTCTTTTTCAACATCCTGTATAGTACATATCTATAGTATCTACCATAAAAGTACAGTAACCATTTTGCATTTTATCTCACTAATATTTAATTACCTCCGGGATTAGTTATATTTTATACAATGATCAGCTAAACTTAATTAATGATATCTATAATAATTTAGTTTCCTACTCGTTGAACGAGCCGATTGCTGTTTATAATTTGATCCTGCAGTAGTGTTTTAAATTTTGTCACTATTTTACAAGCTTTTATTTAACTTGGTTTCCTGTCTGTCTGTCAGGGGCAAATCTGGAAATCGAATTTTCGACCACTTCCCGATATCCAATCATGCTGAAAGTTTACACACAACTTTGATTCTGAAGACAGTACCATATAGTAATATTATGGTAGATCCAATATGGCGGCCACCACAAAATAGCGGATTACTTTTTTCTTTACAACCCCCTCGACATGTGTGGGTATCAATTGAAAGGGTATAACGAGTAGAATACAATAAGCAGTGTAACCTCATTAAAAAATCCAAAATGGCGGCCGACGCAAATTCAACCCCTACGGAGATCAAAAAGGGGTAAAATTTTGAAAGACTAGAAAGTAAAAAATAAATATTAGTAAAAGAAAACTTTTTAGAGGCAAGCTTTTATTTAAATGCATTAAAAAGAAAAAAAAAATAATAATTTAGGCTCATAATTATTATAATAGCGGGGGTTTCGACTAATATACAATCACAGAGTTTACATCCCCACCTTTATAATAAATTATGAGCCGAAATTATTAAATATTCTTTTTCCTTTTCAGTGCATTTAAATAAAAGCTTGTCTCTAAAAAGTTTCTTTATTCTGACCAAATTATTATTTAAAAATTCAGTTGCGTCTGCCATATAGTACAAGTTTTGGAACGACATCTCTGTACAGAAAACAGTTTTGCATTTTCAGCTGTTTGCAAGGGCGCGTTTCAGCATGGGTATGTTAAAAAATTAAGCTATAGGGATATTTTAAGCATTTTAATAATAAATTTAAAAAAATGCAAGTAAAATAATTGTATAGTTCAGTTCGAAGATTGTAGTCAGTGACTAATACTTAGTTACGAGCAAACTTAATGTAGCGAAATAGTAATAAAACATTGTATAAAGCATATCTGTTCTTAGATTTTCCCATGGATAAAAACTGTGCCGCTTATATTAGATTGTGAAACTACAAGTATGCGTCCCTGACTATAATTGGCGAACTCAAGTATAGTTAAAAGTTTTAATAAGTTTTTAAATTTTTACGCGTATTAATCAATATAACTTAATTTATGTCAAAAACGAAAACTTTTAGATACTAACTGAAAAAGTACATTATAGCTGTAGGTACCTATATGTTTAATTTTTTTGCTAACAGAGATTTTTGTTTAATATGTTTAAAAACGAACGCTGAAAGCGAAAAGAGGAGAAAGAAGGCATCGTAAATGCCGGCTTCTAAATTTACAGCTTAACTTTCGCTGAACACATTTTTTTCTATATGCTTTGTTTTCCAGATAATGCTTTCTCTTCTAACATATTATCATCTTGTTGTTTTTCATTAATGTTTACCGCAAAATATATCATGACATATGTATGGAGAAATGTTACCGCTTTTACTCCAGAGTTGTATTGCATTTATTAAATTAAAGATGTTTTTAATAACAAAAATAAAGATAGTTACTTCTTACCACAACAGTTTTATTGATGGATGTACATTTCGAAAGCTATGCTTTCACCTTCAGCCACAGTGCTCATATATTTTTATATTTTTATGTTTTTAATATATTTTTTTAAACGAAGGGGACGAGTCCCCTTTTATGCAAACTGCATAGAAAGACAGTAAAAATTTAAGTGAATAATGAAAATTTAATTTGTTATAGAACGGTTTTTTTGTAAAACCAATCGTTTCTGAGATGTGAAAAACTACTTTTTATTATCGTTTGAACGGCAATTTTTTACAGGAATGAATTCACACGGGAGTTATATTTACAAGTTTTTTTCCGACAAAAAATATAGGTATATATATACACTTCGGCTGGATTAATACACTAATGGTCGGTTGCAGAAAGCATTGTCAGAAAATATGATTTGACAATGAATTACATAGATTGTGACCACATAGAATATTTATCCATAAGAATTTTAAATCGATCCTGCTCGAAAAATAATTGATCGATTGAACCGATATTTTTTTCAAACTGTAAACTATTTAACATAGTTTTCTGTGCAATTTTCACTTCGAAACAACGTTTTTCTACGCATATCGGTAAAAATTTAGCTATAAAGGCGATCAATTATTTGTTTTTGTGTAAGTACAACCTAATGTTCTACATGACAATTGACAGAGAGTTTCACAACGACATCAGACTGTTCCTGCATGTATAAAAACTGTAATTATATGATCATAATCTAAGATCATTGTCAAATCAGATTTTTTGACAATATTTCCTGCAACTCAGATGATTCTTTACCTATAAATAGCTTTAAATTATCTCAGATTCGTTATATTAAGTAGGCGTTAATTTTTAACACTTCACTCATTGAAGCATAGTTTATTTGTATATCAACCAAGTATAGCATTTTCTTTATAGTTCAGACGTAATCAGTTAATTTACAAATTAGTTATTTATTTTAACTAAACTGAAGTTTCAGCGGTAGCATATTTTGTAATTTGTGGTCAAAAGATAAAGAGACGTATGTATATCAGATTTTTGGTTAAATAAGGTTAATGACGTTTAAACTTTTCAATGTAGATTTATAATGTTCGCTTCAATTCAGCAGCGCAGGTTACGTTTTGAGGTGGTACTTTATTACTACATGATCATTGTGAATGACAAATGGATAAAAATATATTCAAAGTCATCCATGTAAATAAATTCGAAATGCTGGGTTCTATTGAGAGGGCTCCACCGTTTTTACTTAAAATATAAGCTGGTGAATGAATTTTGTTTGATACGCTGTTCGCATGTGACTGGCTGCGTGTTTCTTTTTATTATTGTATCGAAAAGTATATATATATGCGCTTAAGGAAGGGTAGTAAGCCGTTTTAAAATTCAGTTTAAATCACGACCAGATTTTATGTAAAGATCACACGTTTCTACAGGTTACAGAGAATAGACCTTAAAAAAATATTTAAAAAATCCAACTTCGAAAAAGGAACTTCGAACTAAAATGAACGAAATAGAATTTATGCCCGGTTTCTGATACGACATTTAGCTTTAAATCTAGATTTAAGAATGTCGTATATATGTTTTCAACTAAATGGAGATCTCCGTTTAGCTGAAAACAACTTGAAAAATCTTCGGTTCTCGGAAGAAGAGAATGGAGGAAGCATCACTTCCTATTGTGAAACCTTCGGCTTCACCTTGTTACAGTCTTGCATCGCGGGCTTGCGCCCCGCTCGGCAGCTAACCACACTACTTGAACCTTCGGCTCTCCCGTATTACAGGTTTTTACAATCAAATAAATCTAAAAATATCGATAAGTTTTGACAAAAAGGACCGTTAAAAGACAAAAAATTTAAATCAGCAGCTATAGTCAGTGAAACAGACAAAAACATCAGAGACAGAGCAAGCAAATACAGTGCCTATAAAATTGTAGATTTTTCAGAAATAGAGGTTCGGCGTTATGGACGTCCCGATCGTATTTTTGAAGCTAGGAGGTTCGGGTAAACGCCAAATGGAAGACAAAGAATCAGACTATAAATCCGATATCGAATACTCTTAAATTCATTAATAAAATTTTAATTGTCTTGTCCAGTAGACTTTTGTACGGTGGGAGCTTGGATTGGCTAGTTTTAATGCAATTCGGCCCTGTGCTGACAACAGTTAGTTAGTTGTTATACAGTATGCTAGATGCTGGAGACGGCTGCCTGGGAATGTCAGTATCAACTAACACATTTTAACGTCGTTATACAAAATTATCAACCGACTCGCTCTTGTGACTCTGTCTAGCTTCTGTCAACGCTCTGTGCATTTATAGAATAATGAATAATTAGAATGAAATAAACTTTAACATATTATACAAACTTTGTAAATAGCGTTGTTCTGAACTGAGCGTTACATCACAAAACGTTCTATTGACACGATTAAATAATAAAAGTAAACAACTAATATTTAACTACATTTATTTTTTTTAATAATACGAATGTTCTCTCAAAAACTGAAACCCTAGAATAATTAATTAAACACTCGGCCTCTCGGGGTGGTTTAACGTTTTTGCGAGTTTATTTATATTGAAAATATAATGTGTTGATGAATGAAAAATATTTAAAGGCAGGAATCACGGTTTTACCTCTTTTTATTGTAGCAAAAAATGGATTACTAGGAAACCCGTAGAAGCGATTGAGGGTTAGTAAGTCGTTTTGAAATACTGTTTAAATTTAGAATTTATGTAGAGATAAAACATTTTAGAAAGTGTTACTTAAAATAGAACTAAAAATTTAACCGAAATATTAAAAGTTAAATAGTTTATGAATCACATTATTATTATTATTATTTAAGTATTTTTTAGTTAGACTTTAAACTAACGATTGATGCAAAATGAGTTTAGTACGGCTAGAGTATTAGTATAGGTCGTTTTTTTTTTTGGAAAAATATATATTAGCCAATTTTTTATTTAGAAAAAAGATTTAATTCTTATGACATTATGTCATTTGTAAATTTCATATAATTAATTTACAAATGACAAAATATCTATAAGAATTAAATCTTGTTCTAAATAAAAAATTGGATAATATATATTTTTCAAAAAAAACCTAACGATTAATAATAATTTTATCTAAATTGTTGTATATACTTAGTTATAGTTCTCGAGTTATATAATGTAAACAAAAAAATTGTATGCCTGTCTGTATATTAATACAGACAGGCAGACAATTTTTTTCGAAAATGCAAATCTTCTACTTGACATCAATAATAATTTATAAAGAATTTTGTGAAAATTCGAATATTAGAGGAAATTGTTTCTTTACAGTTTTATTAAAGGAATATATTATTACAACATAAATGTTTAATATTACCTGGGTATATTCTTATTTTTAGTTTCCTTAATAATACAACTTCTCGTTTAATGTTATTAAGAATTTTTCAGGGCTTGAGAATGGCCGAGTATGTAGCAATGCTGTTGCTTACATGGCGTTGTTTACATGGCTATTACAAGTCCCCTGTTCCCAGCTTCTAACCCGAGAGCTGGTAAAAGCGTCAACTGGATTTTCAATTTATTTAAAAAAAAATAAATAATGATTTAAAAATATGAATTGGTGCTAGGCCCAAATACCCTTAGCTGTTGGTGGTCTTTAAAAAAACACAAAAAATGTCGGAGTGCTGGTGTCCAGGTTTTACTGAGATTGAGGCCTTCATCTTTTCGGCTGAAATTTCAACCGAAAAGATGAAGGCCTCAATCTCAGTAAAACCTGGACACCAGCACTCCGACATACAAAACCAATGGCCAATCGTACAAGGACGGGATACGACCGAGTAGAGAACTCACCACCACTACACACTGCGCAGTTGACCAATGGCAGAGAGACGAACTACGACCGAACAGAGAACACACTCGCAATAGGTATAAAAGAAGGGAGAACATCAGTCACCGACACACTAACCTCTGAGCCGCCAAGGAGGACACTTCGACCGCTGCCACATCGCCTTTGAGAATGTCTACCGCAGTTGTAGACGAAACGTCAGGTAGAAATACCACCGGACCACGGCCTACAAGCCCGGAAACCATGAAGAATTGGAAGACACAATTATTGTTTTCAAAAAGTTTTTTTCTCCTACCTAGGCCGAAAGTTCGTACTTTCGTTCCTGCCAAGCGGGAACAAAGTCGCTCTTTATTCCCGTGATACGGACGAGTGCGCGTGCGCAATAGTACTTATGTCGGCTCTCACGCACCTACTTCTGTCTCCTACACATTAAAATTATTTCCTTTAAAATTATTTTTTAATAATTTTAATAATAAAATAAAATAAAAATAATAATTTTAATAATTTTTTTTTTTTAATTTTGCGAACTTTCGGCCTGGCAGTTTTTTATTTTTTCCCCTTTTTTCCACATACCTATAGTTATTTTATGGTAGGAAAAAATCCAATAAAAAGTTGTTAATAAATAAATATTTAATAGCTATTTATCTTTCGTCTATAATAATAAGTAAAAGCCTTGTCCTCCTATATTTTATATTTTTCCTTGATACCTGAATGCCTGTTATGTCTAAGTTGGTACGTGTATATTCACATGTGAGTTGTTTTCTTTTTTTCTGTTGTTGGTAGAGATAAAGTTACGGTTGGTGCCGAATAACAATACCAACTTTTCACTTAGTTTTGTTTCAGAAAATAACATTATATGTGCGACTAGTGACTTCTACTTCTTGTAAAAGAATAAAATAGATTACGTGTTTGATACACCTTACGGTATACATAACTACACAAACTTGTAGATCGAGTTAATTTACAAAACATACTATAGTTCCCGTAACCGCGGCGTCTGGTCAAAAATCTTCTTCATCATCATTAGTTAACAACAATCACATACTTGATACTAACACTGACAAAAAAGAGTCTCTCGCTTATTTTAACAAGTTACAAAATGTGTTACTGTTGAAACATTCATTATTTAAAAAAAATGCAGATTGCTAGTTATAATCGTCATATTATATAGCGTCATAGAAAATGAACAAGAATATTTAGCATATTTCGGTATTGTAACATTTATTAATGCGCTTTGCATAGTTAAATAGCTGATCATGAAAAAAATGTTTGTAACAAACTTAGAATATTTTTAAAGTTGCGTAAGCTTATTTATTGATTTACGTAGCCAGTATAATACACACACAAATAAAACAAACAATAATGTATGGTGCACCTACTTGTTAGTATCTCCGAATTTTTTAAATAGTTATTAACAAATTTATATTGATAATCAATGAGGAAAATTTGTACAGTGCATAATTTCAAGGGGTCGAAAAAATTAATTAATAAAAATCGTAGCTAAGTTAATTATAACAATTTAGAAAATGGTTGTGCGCTTATGACCACACGACAGAAGTGAAAACTTCAGATTTTCTATTTTTAAAATATATATATATATATAATTTTTTTATCACATAGTTTAATCATAAATATAATATTAAAATCGGCCTATACAATTAAATTTAATGAATATAATACCTTAACGATAATATTATGTTATAGTATCATCTGTTAGCGCACTTGTGAACTACAAATGACTTTTTACTCGTATTAAGTTTTTAGTGTCATCTATTAGCACACTTATGAACTACACACTATTCCCAGCACATTGTAAATACGTGTTCGTGTTTGAGCCGAGTAGCCTCGACTGTCACCGTCGGGTGCGTTTCACATCACTGATGTTGTTAACAGCCCAGGCAAAGCGCGCCTAAGGAAGTTTTCCCTTCAAAAATCGCAAATAATACGAAAACTAGTTTTGTCGAAGAAAACGCGATACTTATCATGAAAAAAATGTGTTTGCCGCTATTTTGCCAATATGGCGGCGCGAGTGGTAAAGGTACGACGTTCCAAATTTAGTATAATGGTATTCACGACAGAAAAATCTGTAATTCACCAAGTTTCAAAACTTCTAGACTTCGTCTAGACTATATGCATTTAATATTAAACCATTCATGTAATATTATGTAATGATATGTAACGTAAATTACGTGACGTCGATTTAAATAGATTATTGAAAATAGTTTGACGCCAAACACCCGACGTTACTCGCAGCATTACATATTGGTATAAATGAAACGAAAATTTTAAAATGCAATTAGAATCGTTTTGTGTATTGTGAATTGTGTAATTTTATAACAGAAATAACAATAGAATAAATACAATAAATGAATAAAAGTAGAATTATTATTGTAATTTTAGAACTAAATATTTAACTTGATGGTTGATTTAATAATGACAACTAAAACTAAAATGAAATACACTTTTGTTCAGTTGTATAATTACACAATAAATTGAAAATTGAACATTATAATATTATGTAGGTATACACTATACGTTGTCCATAAATTGGTGGTTTATGAAGACACCACAGGTAGCGACAATAATTAGGGAAAATGTCGCCATTATTTGTTAGTGATAAACAACAAGCATTTCATAATTTATAAAAACTGTAGTTTTTTTAATTAAATATGTACAAGATTTTTTTAACAGATTTTTAGTAATAAAGTTTAGTAAACTCAATCCGAGAACATACGGTGTCTATATTATAATAATAGAGTACCTACTCGTATATAATTACGTAGCAGTATTATGATAAAAAAAATTATTTATATCTGAAAAAATAGCAATATTATTTTTTATAAAAGCCACTGATCGGATAGTAAGAAATAGGTTTGGACAACCATTCGGCTTAGAATCATAGAGATATCATAGATAGAGTTGGGGAGCCATAGGCACAACTGTAAGTGACAGTATCACCTTTGAAAAGAGAGATAAAAAAACGAATAAGTTGTCTTTTCCTTGTCTTCTGACATATTTGTGCATTTAAAAAATTATAGTAGGTAGGTATTGTTAATTTACATCTGTACCCATGGCCATGTATTTGTGATAGAAAAAGATAGAACAACGCATCTATTCTCCATCTCTATCTTTTGCATCGACACTTTTTTGGGTGACTTCCCTGCTCAATCTATGATAATATCTCAATGCTTAGAATACTATATTATTCGATGTTCAACTGTTATTGCAATTTTATGTATATATTCAAATTTTATTATATGCCAATTGCCAAATAGTATTTTTCACATAGGTAAGAGAAATGTACTAGAAAGAATGACTTGGGAAATCAAAAAATGGCCAAGTACGTGTCGAGCGACGTAAGGAGTAGGGTCCCGTACCATCTATGTTATGCTAAACCAACACTTTTGATGAAATTAATAAAATAAAAACATATTCATAATGTACTTAAAAGGCCCTTTTCACCGATACACCAAAAGAATAGGTACAAAAAAATTTTGCCTCCCGTTTGCATGTATAGGTGCCCCCCTTATATAAACCTTTTTAATCTTTTGTTGTTCTCTCCGTCTTTGAGCCGCGCTAATACATATATAATGTGTGAAATTCAAGTCCCTATCTCATTTCGATTATGAGTTAGAAGCCTGTAACAGACAAACAGACATCTTTGGCACAACAATAGGGTGTCTTTTTGGTACGGAACTCTAAAAATTGTTAAGGTGCACATGTTAAGTTACATTAGCGTAAAGTGTTATCCTTAATATTATTTATCAAAAAAATAATGCCTTCTTTTTAAAGCTTAGGCCTTAAAAAAATACAAATAAAAATTTAGCCCCATTATAATATTATGATAACAGTCATGTTTGATGTTAGCTTACTTTTTTATAGTTCTAGTTCGTTCTTCCACCGGTCCTAATTATAGATCCAGTTATAAACAGAGTAGCCAGTAATATAAAAAAGAGAGATGTGCTACTCTCTCACTCACTCACCGGTATTTTTCACGCCCTCTCTCGTTCACATATACATACTAAAAATAATGAAATAGCTTAGTATTTTATTTTATTTATTGTAAATTATAGACGCGTCGACAGCTTAGGTCATTAGCGTCTTGATTACATTAAATAACTGCAATTAACTTAAAACTAAATTACATCACAAAACATCCATGAGCGGAGGCGGGATTCGAACCCACGACAGTCTTATCCAGAGGCTGCGACGCTAACCACTGGACCACACTGTCCTCGAAATAACTTAGTACTTACCCCCTCATTACTTTCGTAACGCTGTTACAATATCCGATCGGAATCCCTCCTACCTACCGCGCCTAAAGAAGTTTTACTTCAATAAAATGTAAGCTCTATAAATTATTTGGTATCTAATTAAAAAACTAAATAGCAAAATTAAAGTTGGATTTAACAATAATTGTCAAAAGATTGTGAAAAACAAATTATTATCCGGTCATTACGATTTGTAAAATATTTTTTTAACAATAACCGTACACAATAGGTATTTTAGTGTTTTTAAATTATTATTTTAAACAAAAACATAATTTTTGACATTGTACTGAATATCTAAGAATATTTCAAAACTATCTTATCGACACTGAAGTACAATAATTAATCTCATAGCGAAACGAATAATTTATTCGGAAAATTAATGTTTTTACGGTAGTTCAAAAAGAATTGAGTTGTACAATAGTTGGAACAAGGTTAGAATATCATGTTTACAAGTTAGTATTCTTATCAAGCAGCTTTCAGTTGGCACGAAATGTGTGTAAGTTTGTACAAAACTGTTAAAAGAAGAGCTGCTGACAGTGTTAAGTGGCGTTCACACTATTTAGAAAACTGTCGCTAATTATAGTTACATTATTATTTTCGATATAATGTTTTAAAACTATCATGATCAAAGGACGATTTAAATTGTTTCGTATTCAAAATAATTTACAGTTCTCGGTTTGTTTCGATAAATTCTAAACACGTTTATAGTTTCTGGATATGCTGGTCAAAACCCATGTTAATCTGTATATTATATTGTAACAAAACTCGTTGGTAACTTTGGTAAATATTTTATTTATCTATTCTTTCACAACAGTGACAACCGTTTACATGCTTTGGACAATTATTGTTCCTCACTTTATTCACTGTTCGCTTTTTGTCTATTTTCCGTTGGTCAGTTTTGCTTGACCGTTGGTCAGTTTTGCTTGACCGTTGGTCAGTTTTTGTTGAACAACACTTCGTCACTACTTGACCACTATGTGTCCACCATATGTCTGTGGTACGTATATTGTTCACTGGGTCCACTATATGTCTGTGGTGGTGGTATTTATTTGCCACCTGCAGATATCTTCCACACTGTCTGTCACTTTGCACCAGAAGATTATCTGCACTTAATCACTCGAAGATCTCGTCTGTCACTCGCAAATATCTTCCACACTGTTTGTCACTTGGTACTGGAAGATTATTTGCACTAGGTCACTCGAAGAACTTTTAACTCGCTGGTGGTATATTTATTTCCCGTTGCACTTTTCACGTCTGCTCTCGTTGAGAATGTATACGTGACTCTCGTGTTTCATTCTTGCTCTTGCTTATATGAACTTTCCTGGTCATTTTACATCCATGGTGGCGGGTTTTCTTATTGTTGTCAACCAGAATATTTCTTCGCGCTCAAGGCTGCGTGATCCATGTTAAGCCAACGAATCAAGGTTGCAGCCAGCCTGCCTAGATTCGTTACAATATCTTCTTTGAGTTTGGTAAATAGAGCCTAAGGAAACGTTAGAGGAGTCGTTCCATTCAAGCATTTTGTATTAAAAGTGGCCATCAAAAATGAATAAGAGGTAGAGCGTGTGACGCGACCAGCTTCTATATTGCGGCATCTTTCTCACTCTTGTCGACCACTTTTCGATACGCCGTATGCTGTCTAGTTCTCTATGTCTATGATAAAACGTACACACGGTTTGTCGCCATATTGTGTTCTATATCTCGTTTTTTTCTTTTGCGTTTCATCGTCTCACGAACTTACATCGCTATAAAATTGTTTCAATAAAAAAATGGGTGCGTGTACTTATGTACGTGCGTTAGAAATTATACATTAAAAATAAATGTGTTGATACGGGCCTGCGGCGCCAAAAATATAGCCCTACGGGCCGCCGTCAAGAGAATCGGATAATTTTTACAAAAAGTGAATATGGCCGCCATTTTAAAATTTGATCTCATTTTATTTTTTTTGTGTCCTATGAAACTCTCAATTAATATCAATTTTCAAAAGGATCGGATAATGCTTATAAAAGTATATATGGCCGCCATTTTGAAATCTGACGCCATTTTATTTATTTTTTTGTAAACAATAGTTCTTTTTTTGTGTCCTACAAAAAAAGTTGTCAGACACAACGAAGTTGGTGATGCTGACAACGTGACGTATTTTGTCAGTTTACTCCCCTGCTGTCAAGCGCACAACGTCCGTAAAAAAGCACAACTTCAAAAATGCGTAATGTAACTCAAAGTTCTGGTGGTCACAGTGATAACAGGACTTTAGTGGAAAGCAAAGAGAGACACGAAGATAGAGAAAGTGAGTCAGGCATCCAAATGGAAATGTAACAAACCTTCTGATCTACATGCGACAAGACAGACACACAAATACTTTGTTTTCACATCTCCGCGGAAGCGAAATGCGTACAACCGAGTTTCCATTATATGTATAACACGTTACTATACGACAGATTCGCATATGCAAATTAGAAAAACTGCTGCAATTTTATCTTCTTTTTGTTTCCCAGTGTTGAATGAAAACACAGCGATGTTACAAATAATGTTATGCTTATATGAATGACAGCCGGAGGAAAAGTATTATGTCTGGTAGACAGACATTTTCAAACTTAATATCATTTTTTTTTGAAAATTAATATTTTTTCTGATTGCATACAATATGACGGTATGCTTCTTCTCAAGTAGTAACTAGTAATATTACGAAGATACTGTAGAATAGTGTAAACCGTAGAAATCTAGGAACGTAGTACAAGCGAGTGGGGTGGTTGCTGTTAAGGGGTGGGGGGCGGTGAAAAAGCAAGTGTGCCCACATTCTATTAGTCGCTTCAGTTGCGCAAGCGCTGTACGAGCAATTGAGTATGCGCAAAGACGCGGACGACTGCATCTGGCGCAATTGAGCATGCGCAAAGACGCGGCCAATAGCACGTGGGCATATGCATAGCATGGATATGTCCATAAGACAGGCATGCACTCTGTACTGAATGGCTCTCTCCTCGTCTAAAGTGGCACTTTATACTACATCCCCAGATTTCTATATCTATGGTCAAACACTATACAAACGCTTTCTCCTCATAATTTTAATTATAAAAATTAATAAACAAACACTTGAAAAATTGTACACATTTATTCATCTCAACGATCGTTTCGGGTTTCTAGCCCATCAACTGATCGTTTTAGTTTAAACTCCTGATGATGGGCTAGAAACCCGAAACGATCGTTGAGATGAATAAATGTGTAGAATTTTTCAAGTGTTTGTTTATTAATTTTTATTCAATCATGTTCTAATAAGTGCCTAGCGATAATTCTATAGAATTTATTTCAATTATAGTCTAGATAGTGCCATCAGTCATATCGGTGTATAAAGAGAGTCTGATTTGAGCCATTGCATCTCGGTTGTAGTTTGTGCTTTGTTCAGTTCAGTCTTGTAAACAGTTAGATAGACAGAACTGTTTACTGTCTGAAGTTATCGCTACAATACAGTCATGTATTGTTGATAAATTTATATTTTTTTTGTTCGGGATTATATTTTTACTTCCCACCTCTACTATGGTAGGGAAGTAATGGATTCAGTCCGAAAACAATATTTCGAGATTTTAACAGATTTTCACGTTTTGAGACCCTAGCAATCGTTTAAGATCATTTTCTGACTGATGTCTGTATGTGTGTGTGTATGTGTGTATGTGTGTATGTGTGTATGTGTGTGTGTATGTGGTCAATTTTTCGCCTTCGATATCTTAAGAACGGAACAACATACGGGCATGCCGATTGTTCTATTGTGTTTATCAGCCTTTAACTTAGATCTGATTAGATTTTGAGTCAAATCGGTTCAGTGGATCCTGAGATATTCAAAAAAACGTCCTCAATGTCACGTATTAACATAGGTAAAAAAAAATATAAATGAATTCTAGATGTTATAATATGAAAAAAATGTAAATATTTTTTTTCTCTAAAATGTATAGTTTTCGAGAAAAAAAATATTTTACTAAAAAAAATAAAAATTGTACGTAAATCAAGGTAACCATGATTTTTGCTATATTAAGCTAGCCATCAATAGATCACCAAACAAAAAAGAGGGCCATGCTTTTTTCAAAGAATAAAAATTAAATTGTGTTTTAAAGACCACCAACAGCTAAGGTTATTTGGGCCTAGTCAAAGAATAAAAAAAAGAGTGTTTATTTTTTGCAAATATTTACTAGGTGGGAAGTATAGGACTGGTCATCAGTCGAATTTTTTTTTTGACGTAATAACTGTTTTCCTTCAAGAACTGAAATTATTCTTTTAAACATGTGACCCTACATTTGCTATGTTCAACACGGTAAAAGTATTTTTGAGATTCTGTGAAGCATACACAAGGAAAACCTATTGTTTGTGTGTTCTAGGTTAATAAGGTTCTGTAGTAATAAAGGAAGCATTCAGTTAGCAAAGTTCAGCTAAGAGCACACGCACTTATCGGGATCAATTCGGCTCAAATCGGCCCAGTATGCTTCGGTAAAAGATAGAAAGATAAAATTACATTAAGTTAAATGGTACACCGCACACATACGCGACCAGATCGGTTCGACTGATTCCTATAAAATATTCGCTATACAGGATTGCAAAAGTGGGGATGTCTTAAATTTGACAGTTTAGACTTTAGAGTAATATTGGATTTTATAAAATGCCTATAACTAAAATGTTTTTTTTAAAGATTGTTAAAAAGATTCTTAATGAAATCTCGTAAGCTTAAGTGGCCAATTTTTGTACGTTCTGACCCCCCGTCGCATTTGAAAATTGTGTGACCTAAAAACATGAAATTTGATTTTACAAGATAACTCCCTTTAGATGTACTTATTATTTTATGCATATTTTGATTGTATAATAATAATAATAAAGTAATCTTTATTGTAGATAGTTTTTGGAAAAAATAAATTTGATTCTGATTCTGATTTATAGTGTTCCGTACCAAAATTGGTAAAATGGAACATTAATGGAATCAGCTCAGTGTCTGTCACAGGCATTTTTGAAGCTATGTTTCTATAGGCGTGTGGAAGGGGAAAAACTTATGGTTTCGCGTCAAGTCACCGACATGCTCAATACTCATGTTAAAAGTATATCTACTCTTCGATCCTTTTGAAAATTAATATCTGAGAGTTTTAGAGGACACAAAAAAATTAAATGGCGTCAGATTTCAAAATGGCGGCCATATGTACTTTTGTAAAAATTATCCTATCTTTTTGAAAATTGATATTTAAGAGTTTTATAGGACACAAAAAAATAAAATTACATCAGATTTCAAAATAGCGGTCAAATAATAACTTTTCAATTGTATTGTCTATAGCTTTGATAAATTCGGTTTTATATACAATGCGTAA
This sequence comes from Mongoloraphidia duomilia, assembly GCA_039654895.1. Lineage (NCBI taxonomy): Eukaryota > Metazoa > Arthropoda > Insecta > Raphidioptera > Raphidiidae > Mongoloraphidia > Mongoloraphidia duomilia. The sequence goes on along the minus strand of CM077520.1, from coordinate 37,760,103 downwards.
AAGCATAGCTTCTGTCGAGTGTCCCATGACACCTCTTGACTTTTTAATTAAATGACTTATTAACTGTACGCTACTGCCGACCAATCTTCTGAAACTATACCAGCAGAAAATAACGTAATAAATAATGTATGCTCTGCTGAAATGTTTTATAGTCGAAATTCTAAAAAAAAATACTGGCCTGTTTCTGTCTTTCTTTAAAGTCATAAAAAATGTAATGAAACGACACCAATAAATTTCAATAAACAAAATGTATTTCTATATCGCAGTGTAAAAGGAAACTACACAACAAGAGTTTTCTATCCCCATTATAATAGGAGATATAATAATATGTACAACTGTGTTCGCAATGTATACGTTTACCAACAATAGCTGTGGAAATTTCTGACGCTGTGTATCCGACTTGTTAGTTTACAAACATGACGCTGCCTGGTATGAAAAAGAACACATTTTTCTTTTTTCGATGGAGTGGAATAGGAAACTAAAGGACGATGCTGGGTTTTATAAATTTTTTACGCTCTCAATAATTTATTACGGATTACGCACAATGTGTTGGCATTATATTTGATTCTGTCTTTAAATTTACAAAAAATAAACGTATATTTTGCGTATAAATTATAATGTAGCTATATAGAATGTTCATAGAGAAAGAAAATCTCTTAAGAAAATGAACGGTTTTTCATCCTTGTAGTACTTTATTGTACGTTATTTTTAAAACATATTTTTAGAAAAATTTTAACTGTTTTTAGGGTGCCGTACCAGAAAGGAACCCTATTGTTGTGCCAACGATGTCCGTCCGTCTGTCTGTCACAAGCCTCTAACTTCTAAACGACATGAGATAGGGACTTGAAATTCACACATAATATGTATTACCGCGGCCCAAATACGGAGAGAATAACAAAAGATTAAAAAGGTTTATTTATGGGGGGGGGGCACCCATACATGCAAACAGGGGTAAAAAACATTTTTTTGTAGCTATTTTTGTGGGGTATCGTTGAAAAGAGCCTTTTGAGTAGATTATGAATGTTTTTTATTTATTTTATAAAAATTGTAGGTTTTAGAAACTGTCAAAGTTGCAATTTTTAGACCTATAAAGCTGTAATTCACGTTAAGAATCACTCGTATCCTCTAGAGTCTACTTAATCAACAAATACTAAAAATAGAGAAAAAGAAACCGCCCATACATGCAAACGGAGGGGAGAAACATATTTCTTTGTACCTATTCTTGTGGAGTATCGTTGAAAAGAGACTTTTCAGTAGATTCTGAATGAGTTTTTCTTTTATTTATTTTATCAAAATTATAGGTACTTGCAAACGGGGGGCAAATAAAATTTTTATGTACCTTTTCTTATGGGGTAGATATCGTTGAAAAGGGCCTTTTGAGTAGAATATGAATGTGTCTCTATTTTATTTATTTTATTAAAATTGTAGGTTTAGCAGAACTTACATAGCACGGAACCCTACTCTTTGCGTGGGTCGACACGCACTAGACCGTTTATTTGTAATATTTGATTGTACCTTTATTTATTTATATTAATTAATTCTGATTTTACTTGAAAATGTCGATATCTATAATTACTATTAACTGCTACCTACTTGATTTTATTTTATAATTTTTTACCAGTATTTTTACCAGTCATTCAAATATTTAAGCCCTTTTGTTGCAACTTTTGGAAAAGTACACATTGCAAAAACTTTTTAAACAATCATTTTAGAAATAAAGTTGCAATATACCTCTGTATCCTAAAGGTGAAAATGTAGATACTTACCGCGATAAAAAAATATTACTTAGAAAAAATAATTTCAATTACTTGCATTAACTATTCACAAAATCATTTTCGGGTTCAGGCTATAAATAATCGCCTTAAGCGGAGATCTGTACTTGTAACTACTTTAATTACGTTTAATCCAACTCTGACACTAAATATCAATTATGTATTAATAAAATTATACGCGCGTACATTATAATTTATATTAGACAGAGGCAAAATGGAGGGAGGTAAGTAATAACAGCCCAACTGGTTATTATTGTAAACATTTAATCATCTAATGTCGATTAAAGCACTCGAAAATAATTACACTACGTAAATGATGTGAAACGTGGTAAACGAAGCGTTTCTGCGTGGCTATGAATTGATCCAAAGTTGGGGATCTCTGCTTGCACTTAAACAAATTAAACGTTTAGTTTTACATATTAATGTGTTTGGATAAATTGAGTTAATTTTATCAAACAAACGTTTAACAATATTATATTTTAGATAATTTTTAAAAGTGACATTTATTTATTAGGAATATTCAACAGAACTTATTACAAGCTTTTATTTAACTTGCTGTGTTAGTATTTATATGTGTCGGTCAAATCCTGCAAATCGGTCAAACGGGAGTAAAATTTTGAAAGACTAAAATGAGCAAAATAAAATATTAGTAAATAAACTTTTTAGAGACAGGTTTTTATTGAAATGTAGGTACTAAAAAGAAAAAAATAATATTTAATAATTTAGGTTCATAATTATTATAAAAGCCGGGGTTGCGACTAATAAACTGTCATAGAGTTTTTATTAATAATTATGAATATTATTATTAATAATTATTAACCTAAGTTATTAAATATCATTTGTTCCTTTTTAGTACATTTCAAAAAAGGTTGTCTCTAAAAAGTTTTTGTATTATTGCAAGTACCTACACTATAGAATATTAGAGTAGTACTTATAGTGTTTTACAAGAGTTGTTTTTTTTTTGCTTTTTTTTCTAAAATTAAATTAAAGTTCAAGCATATTATGCTGATAAAAATTTTAATTTCAATATTGCAGTGGCTTAAAGAAGATCATTTTTTTGTCAACAGACTCGTAGATTTTCTGTAGCGTTATGAAAAACCTTTAGAGCAATTTTTCAACCTTCGGACCAAATTGCACTGTTAAGTCAACGATGGGGGTTTTCAATAACTTTTACTACCACTATTATAATTTGTCTAGTACATGTCAAATAAAGCCAAAAAGCTGCACTTCTTAATTGTAATTTGTCATTTTTTATGGTCATAGACAAAGTCAAAAGTGATGTTTTCAAATAAGGAGCCACTTGAAAATCCGTGTAGGTCACGAAAATAAGGGACGAAAGTAAATACAGACATATTAATTTTTGTTTCTTCTAAAAAGTGACAATTCTTATATCAATACTTAGTTATGTATGCCATAATAATATACTCGTAGTTAAAATACTATTTTGGCTCTATATCAGTATTATTCTACTATTACGTAATAATAGGTAGTATAATCATAGTAACTATTTTTTAATGCATTGTATATTTTTCTTGCGTCAATAAAATTTTCTATTATACTATACTCAAGGTGTATTAACAGTACAGACAACTGAAAAAACTAATTTACAAGAGAAATGTATAATATAATTATTGTCAGTGTTGGCTATATGAATTCTATATAAATTGTTAATTAGAGTTGATGAAAGCCATTCATTAAAATTATTACTGTGCATTTCAAAAACATAGTTCAACAAACTTATTGCGTCTTGTAGCCAGTGTGACATTTTATTTATGTAAATTAAAGCACACTTAGAAAACATTCATACAATTTTACATTCTTACAATTTTTACCTAAATTTTGTATTGACCAATCAGATATTTACAGTTAAGTTGGAGTTTAATTAAATGTATGCAAGTAAGTATTTGTATTTAACTTATTCCCAAATAGTCTTTAGATCAGTATTTTTCAAACTTTGGTGATTCGCGACTTACAAATCAACGATTCGAAAATTAGGCTATCCTCCAAACCATGTCCTGTTGCTTTGAAAAATTATTTTTATACAAAAACCTCTCTGAGATGCGATGTATAAGAAAGATTTTTCTGACATTTCAAAACGTCTACAAAATCTATCAAGCGTGACATAATCTTTTGTTAAAATTTCTGAAAAATTATAATTTATGAATTTTAATTACTACCCTGTGTAACGATTTTAACTACTTGTGATTTTTGGAAAACATATCTGAAGAGCAGTCATAAGAATAAATAAATATTTATTTCATTTATAAAAAAAATATTTTGTAGCAAACAGGCATAAACACAAACACTCCAGTTTATTGATGTGAAAAATATTGCAAATATTTCTTTACACAATAAATTGTAAAAAATTTTTACGTGCGCGGTCTGGTGAATAAACACTCAATAATATGAAACTTCCTCAGCATGAAATCACAATGCATGTATTCAATGCCCACATGTACCATTTATTTGTTATATAATATTAAAATGAAAATGTATTTCTATTTGGCACACGTAAAAAGTATTACATCATATTCACGACATCGTTGGAAAGAAGAAGCAATTTTATTATTTCTTTGAACTCAAGTCGGGTCAGTCAAGCTAGCACATATGTATCGCGTTAGAAGACATATGAGAGAAAGGGAGAGAGACGTATGCCGGTACAGTAGAGAGCTGTCTGCACAACCGTTTAACGATGCGCAACGACCGTGAAGTATGAGTGTTCGCCTCAATCCTACACGCCGTTCTGGTTATCCTTCGTCTGTCGTATTACACAATTGTCTATACTCAATACCTGTGTTATTCAAAATGTTCAGACAAAAGAAACAAAATAATGTGTAACAGCGAAATACAATAACGTAGGATAAAACATGAATTCACACGTCATTTATACAAACGGTTGACTTTTACACTGACAGCGTATTATACGTTCATCTATTTCAGAACATAAGAGCGAAACTGTACTGACGGATTTTCCGCGGCGTTTTTTTCGTCGAGTAATTCACGTAAAACAGTACAACTTTTTGCTAGTTACAAAATGGACACTGTGATAAATTGTGCTGCCGTTCTATGTACAAATTTATTTTTAAAGAACAGAAGGAAAAAATGACGTTGGTGGATTCATCACATATTAAGAGACAGACTATATCGAGGACAATGTGGTCCAGTGGTTAGCGTCGCGGCCTCTGGATCAGACTGTCGTGTGTTCGAATCCCGCCTCCGCTAATGGATGTTTTGTGACGTCATTTAGTTTTAAGTTAGTTATGTTATTTAATGTAATCAAGACGCTAATGACCTAAGTTGTCGACGCGTCTATAATTTACAATAAATAAAAGAAAACAGACTATATCAACAGAACATTTCCAAACAATTTTTTTACCTAGGCTGTACATCTGTTGGTGATCCGTCGCCTCGTCTAGTTTGCCCTACACTAAACAATGTTTTCCGTTTCTAGCGTGTTGTGCCGCTGATGATATCAACGCAATCAAAGGCGTTGAACTCCCTCTCGCCAACGGAGTTTAAAAAAAACGCGACGTATGTTCCGTTCGACAAGTTTCACTCGTTTGTAGGTACTGTTTCGATTTGGACGTGCGATCCGCTGCGTTAAAAAGGCCGCAAAAAATCCGCCCGTGCAGTTTCTCTCTAATAGTAGATTGCATATCTAGTTGCATTATGAGGTATATTACTGACAAGTAGTGACAGTATGTTAAAACGATTGATAACGAATTTTAATAGTCACAAGAGTCGTAATATCATTACGCACGAGATATATATGGTATTTTTTGCCATAGGCACTATAAAATAGCTGCTTTTTACGTCATTTTCAGTATTTTCAAAAAATTTTGACAGTTCATTTGTGCCGCCAACTTCAATCCTAGAGTAGGCCGAGGCACGCATAGGAGTAATAGCGGGCGGATCAGGATGTTAAACATAAATCACTATGGAAATCGCTTGCTTTCCCACACTAGTGTGGGAAAGTTACGTTCCCGTATACCGGCCTGCCTAAAGTTACTTTAGATGCATAAGCAGTTATTTTATAGTGGGTATGGCAAAAAATTCTTTACTGAGTCTTAAGATATATATACTAAAACATTTCAAAACAAAAAAAAACAAAAAATTTCAAAATGGTAATTATGAATCGTTTTTAAGGTAAAAAGTCGGTTATCTCCTAGGCTTCAGGTTGTTGTCTAACGTATGCTACTGTTTTTTTAATCGAGGGCGAAAAACAATCAAATTTTTAATGTCATCATATTGAAATATTATTGTCTGTTATTTGTAATGAATCAGAAAAGGCAATGAAGGCATTAGTGTTGCTATCTTCGAGCCTCCTTAATTTTTCATTCCTTCGAGAAATGAACAACTGAATGTCTTATAATTTACGAGCCTTAATGGAGGATTATTTTACCAAACATTTGACATAAGCCACTTTGCCTCGTGACTAAAAATTTTCTACAAACAAAAAATGATATAATTTCACTTCCACTTGGAATTGATTACTCAATAATGTTCATGGTGGAAGTGCAGGACTAAATATGGTGGAAGTACGAGTATAATTTTAAGTGACCAATTATTGTCTGCAATGTTTAACTGCTCTAAGAATGAAATTTTTTCTTAGCAAGGCTAAAAGTATGGGAAGCTTTCAGATAAAGATTAAAAAAGTACTTAAATCAACTTAATTATTTACAAAACTTATATTAAAAGCTATATTAAAGTAATAATTTAATACAACCAGTTTCAAATTCTTCAACAGAATTATTTGACAGATAAATAATTGTATCCATATGGATATTATTTACAATTAATATTATCTATGAAATTAAAACTTGTTTCTAACGTCATAATAATTTAATGGAGAGGTGTAATTCATCACTTTCCACCAACTAGAGGAAAAATAAATAAATTTATAACAATATTATTTATTAATTTAAATGTAATCATAATCTAATCAGATCTTAAGTTAAATGATAGCCAATACAACAAAAAACAAATTGCCGGAGTATGTTGTTCCGTTTTTAGGATATCTAGAAACAAATTTACCACATACACATTGTGAGCTTTGCAGGGTGCGCTCTTGTTGCGTAATCGTTCTCCCACCTGTTAATTTGAATGAAAGACAATACTAGTACAGACTGGTCATTTGCCGGCTCAATCACAGAGCTGTAGCAGATTGTAATTATGGGCCCTTAGTGCAATTCATAGAATTTCCCAGAGTAAACACAGCCCGTGATTTAAATCGGCACATGATAAATGAATAACATGACGAAATTATTCTGGATAGGATATTTATTTTATTTAAACAAACTAACACAGTAACAATACTGAAATGAGGTCAGTCAACCAAGAAAAATTACATAATAATAGAATTTTATCGTTCAAAGTTGGACCGTGTGATTGTTAAAAACATTTCTTAAAAATTAGGTTTAAGTTGGCACTATTCATTAGAGTGAAGTTGTAGTTTGTGAATTTCAATAAACTTCAGATGATCTCAACAGCCATTTTATTGAGTTAGATAAATAAGGAAACGGGGTATATTGGAATATACCTGGTAAAAGATTAGGAAAGGAAGGAAAAGGCTTAATAACTATACGTTACCGACTCCAAGGGAACAAAGGAGAGGAAAATAATTACAAATAATATTATACAAACGAAAATGCAGGTAATTGGTTTAAATTCATCCTGGTTCTCGTTTGTTAAAATTCAGATGTCCGGCGTTGGATTAGAAAGTATCTTGAATAAATATAAATAGCTTAAAATTAAATAACGTTCTCCGGAGCTCCAGTAAAAACGTCCGTCCTTAAAACTAGGTAAAACCCGAATCTGAAAAAATTTGTTTACATCGTCCGTGGACCGTGGCCTGGCAGAACTTATTGTTGTAATAATCCACATGAAAAATGTTTTTTCAAAAACCGTTGTTCTACGGCAACACTATCACTTAGTAGTTTATAAATAAATTATCACAATCACTAAATAGCTTGCCCGATCTAATTGCATTTGAGTGAACCAAAATTAAAAAAACCAAAATTATAAATAAGAAATTAAGATAAGGTTAGAAATAGAAAAATTTGTCATGAGTATCTGGTACATCATGACAACATATACAAACACCAATCAGAAAATAGGCCCAAACGATCTCCAGGGTAGGTACCAAACGTGAAGATCTATTAAAATCCCGGAAAAAAATTCGAACTGATTCCAATACTTCCCTACCATAGAGGTGAGAAGTACTCAACGTTACCTCTTGAAACGCACGTGTTAACAGAAACTTTGTTTTCTTTATTACATGATGCCGGATATTTGTTCCCTTTTTTTTCGTGTAATGTGGCTTGTCTACATTTTATAATTAAGGCTATAATGCCTGTTTGGAGACGTATCTATACATATAATTAATGTACAATGTACATGTCTTTCGAGCTGAGGAGCCCTATATATATGTACCAAATTTTATTGAAATCGGATTAGGGGTTTAAATTTACGGAGCCATAGACAGATAGTCACATAGGTATTCCGATTTTTTAAATGATTTATTATTATGAGTTAGGTAGTTATGATGCAATATGCTAAAAAATATGACATTTCGTTGAAAAAGTAATTTAAAAAACGCAAGTTTTTGTCAACAGTAAAATATAACAAAATATAACAAAAATAGTAGTCAGTGGAAATTGTTTCGCGGACCAACGTTTGAGAAAGCGTGGTGTTTGTGACAAAAGCGTTACATTTAAGGAAACAAGTGTGCCTAGCCTCAGTTGTCGTGTCAGGTCAGCTGTTGTGAACTTAAACAGACTGTTCGATAATAATGTATCTCTAATATTTATATTTCCTATCGAATTGTATATTAAAGGCCAATGCACACAGAATATCGCGCAGCTCAGCTGATTCTTATAGGGTAATGTGAACTACGCTAAAAAATACTGACGTAGACTTATGCCGTAAAGAAACATTGCAATATAATTATTTTTTCGTTGAGCCGTGCCCGCTCTGAAATAAATTTTGATGTGTCCCCCAAATTTCTGCTAGGGTCTTACTGTGAAATGTCATTAATATGGTGTGTCTCGAAAATGATGTAAAGTTCCACTGTTATCGATTCTCTTTGGTCAGTTGTCAATTTTTGAGGTTATATGTAGCTGTCATCGTTTTCACATCTGATAGTTCACACATCAGTTCTTACGACTTGAAAGTAACGAAGACTCACTATTTTTACTTCCCACCTCTACAATGGTAGGGAAGTAATGAATTTAGTCCGAAAAAAATATTTCGAGATTTTAACAGATCTTCACGTTTTGAGACCCTAGCAATCGTTTAAGAACATTTTCTGACTGATGTCTGTATGTGTGTGTGTATGTGTGTGTATATGTGTGTGTGTATGTGGTCAATTTTTCGCCTTCGATATCGTAAAAACGGAACAACATACGGCCATGCCGATTATTCTATTGTGTTTATCAGTCTTTAACTTAGATCTGATTAGATTTTGAGTCAAATCGGTTCAGTGGATCCTGAGATATTAAAAAAAAACGTTCTCAATGTCACGTATTAACATAGGTAAAAAAAATTATAAATGAATTCTAGATGTTATAATATGAAAAAAATGTAAATATTTTTTTTCTCTAAAATGTACAGTTTTCGAGAAAAAAAGTATTTTACTAAAAAAAATAAAAATTGTACGGAAATCAAGGTAACCATGATTTTTGCTATATTAAGCCAGCCATCAGTAGATCAGTAAACAAAAAAGAGGACCATGCTTTTTTTTAAAGAATAAAAAAAGAGTGTTTATTTTTGGCAAATATTTACTAGGTGGGAAGTATAGAACTGGTCATCTGTCAAATTTTTTTTAAATCATAAACGGTACCCTAATTCTATTAACAGGATGAAATTTTCATATAAATAATGTGTCGCCAATGAGGACACAATTAATTTATTGTTAAAGATCAAAAGCATTTATAAAATGTACAGTCTCTTACTTTTTCCCTGGAATCAGTTTTCGTTTGGTCAATATAAAATTAAGCCCTTCATGAATAGTTTGTGCAATCCTGCATTAGGGTTACAGAGCACGGATATACATTATATCTAAGCAAGCGGTGGGCCGTAGGAGAAGCTGCAGACACATTAACGGTCGGTCTTGCTCCGTTTGATACCAGATTGAGCCTTTCCAAATGCCTGTATATGTACCATAACATTCAACTTAACAGGCTAGACACATTTCACAAGTTGCATAGCTTTCCATACAGTGTGGCGACTTACTGATAGTACATTGTTGTATATAAGATATTATATTATGCATAAGGATTGCTTTTGCGTATCTGTTTCTCCTGTCCGATTTGACTATTATGATGGCGTAACATGGTCAAATTAGTATAATTTGACCATGTTAGCGACATTTTGTTCTGCAAATTGAAATATATGCTTAAAACAGTCGCCGTAACAACATATTAAATTTTGAACCTTGAACTAATAATATAAATTTCGTACATGACACGTTTAGGGTGATCTGCCACCCTTTTAATATTGACCAATCGATCTGCAAATATTATAATGGCATTATTGGGTCACCGACAAGCTATACAAACGATTTAAAATATTAATAAAAAACTTTGTGTACAAAAGGCAATACAGTACGAATAAATATCGTGCCTGTCTGTGAGAACTAATGTAGGTTTCATGTACCTATGTATTTTATGTATGTACCTATTTTTTTTTTGTCTATGTGTATTTTATTAAATCTATGTATTAATTGGTCAGAAAGGCAGACCAGTTTGTAAAGACTGATTTCTGACCATTTGCGCCAAGCAATAAAGAATTATTATTATTATTTCAGCCTTGAAGCATTAAAATTGTGACCTCTTTTTTTGTTACATGTTGAGGGCGGTCTGCATCCCTTCCATGCCGCTATCTAGCAAAATCCTTTACTCAGGGCACATTAATATGCCTCCCTCAACATCTTCACAAAAATAAGGCCTTGAATAAATAACACCAAATAATTGTCACTAGCTCTCGGTCTAGTAGTTCTACGTCAAAAATAGATAATTATTTCAATCTAAAACATTTAATTTCTATTTGAACAGAAAATGAAATAAAAATTCAAAACACAATAATTGTCCATTGAATATTCAAAAATTGTTCACCAAATATATCTTATACAATATACACACCATATGGAATAATAAGTATGAGAGAGAAAGCAGACTTGCACGCTATAATAATATTGTTTTTAATGCTATAATTTGCAGTTAGATCCCGTCTTCCGCACAAATGCAGTTTGCATCTAAACGTTTTATGTGTCGGCGCAGGACCGTAATAGTTTTGCTATCTTTCATGTTTCAATGCGAATACAGATGAAGAGAATATGAATATCGGAAATGGCGTCACGATAAAATTTTATAATACAGTTATCAGCGTGACGGCCAACTATATATTTACTATATTAACATGAGAATTTTATTTGGTATGAAATTCTTGCAGCAGACGGCTTTGTCTTTATAAATTATAGCATCAATATTCAAAGAACAGTTTTGTTAAAAAAAATACGTTATATTTCCATAATTTAAAACATTAATACTGGGTTGCAGAAAGCATTGTCAGAACATCTGATTTGATAATGACCTTAGTGAATAACACTCGCATCTAGTGGAAATCAATTGATTCCGAAGCATATAAGGAGAATGTTAGTTTGGTAATCATGTCACGGTTGCGGGTTGAGTACTGTAAGCTCATTCCGCCGCGAAAGTGGAAATGTTCAGGTTAGATTCTTGACTGTGACTATGGCTGGTAAAATGATTTTTTCCGATATGTCTGGTATCAATTATAGAGGGTGCTGAATTGCTCTGCGGGTAATAGGAATTTAACCCGTAAAATCAAACTTTTGCGATTTTCTGCTTCCCTAATTATTTGAGGAAAAATATCTTGTAATAAAAGTTTTAGAACATAAAATATTGCATCTAAATCATTAAACAAAATTAATTTTGCATGCTTTGTAACGGCAGAACTTTGATATGAAAATGTAACAATTACCTCAAAAACAGATAGCGATAGCCATAGAACTTGAACAAAATGATTAGAAATTATTCAGACAGCTAAAACGTCATCATTTTGTTCAAGTTCCATGGCTACTCGCTATCTGTTTTTGAGGTAATTTTGACATTTTCATATCAAATTTCTGCCGTTACAAAACATGCAAAATTAATTTTGTTTAATGGTTTAGATGCAAAATTTTATGTTCTAAAACTTTTATTCGAAGATATTTTTCTTAAAATAATTAGGGAAGCAGGAAATCGCAAAAGTTTGATTTTACGGGTAAAATTCCTATTACCCGCAAAGCAATTTAAACACCCTGTATAATTGGCTGTTTTTCCAATACAAATTTTTCAATTGCAAATCAGCCGTATAAATCTATTAATTTATACGCTACAATTTTATTAATAATATGTAAGTAGTAGAGATTACATAAAACAACAAAGTATAAATAAATATTATACTTAACCGCTAAAATGGTGTAACAAAGTTCTATTTTAATATAAAATATACCTATACTAATAATATTGTGAAATGTACCATAATATTATAAAGAAACTTTGTTTTGGCTTTCGCATTTAGACAGAGTAATAATTATTATGTTTAAATGTAAAACAAACATCATTAACGTGGTAAAACTAGCACTGAAAGAGATGTAACATGTAACTTTTGTCAATAGGATTAGTAAAAGCTTTATGCATTAGCAGTGGCGTTCCTAATATAAAAAAGCACAACGTTAACATTTCTTAACTTCTATGTTTATTCATTTACAAGATAAAATGACTTGTGTGCGTGATCAGCTCGTGTCCCTTTGTTTCTTGAGTTGTGATTGGTCGGTCGGGAGAGAATTTCAAATTTTGATAATGGACTGGACCGTAATTACCTATTTATTTTGTTGTCAGCTGTAGATAAGTAACACTGTTAGAGTGTATTTCTTTCAAATCTTGGAAATGAATAGACTGACATTATGTGAAAGGAGATGTATAATATATTGTATCATGCATGTACGTTAGCTCAAAACTCGAGGACCACTAGACCGATTTACATAACAGTAACAAATCGCCCATACTTTCGGGACTAACATGTGGAATAATAATGTTACGGATCACACTGTATATAAACGTCAGGCAAGAATTCTGAGAAGCGGTGTCTGCTTGCTGAACAACGAGTAACTACGCGAAGTTTCTAGAGAACGCGAGAAGCACTGGGCTTCAGCCACGCAGCGTATATAAACGAGTGAGTGAAGCGATCAGGCAAGCAGTCAATGGTGAGTCGTGCAATCAAGTGGATCAGTGATATAAATAGTTCCGCGATATAAGTACACCTGATAAAATAAATATTAGTATAGTCAATTGTATATAATTAAGTGTTAATTACCGTTTAGTTATTGTTTACTTGTGTTGATTGTTAGAACTGACTTTTCGTTGTTGCATTTATTGTTATTGTATTTTTAATTATTGTAAATAAATATTTATTCCACCAACTCAGAAAACAGTTTTGTAACAATAATATATATTATTACGATACTATAAAAGGGTAATGATCAGTAAGCGAAAAATATAAGTTTACATCCAGGCGAATAACTGGACCGGGCTGCTAGTATTTTATAAGTGAACAGTAATTAGAAGTAATCATAATTCATTTCCAAGAATGTCATGACGGAAGTTTTCTCGAATGTGCTGTTAATTTTGGGTCTAGTTTTGATCTAAATATCACTGATGAAAGGCTGAGATCTATACTAATATAATAAAGCTGAAGAGTTTGTTTGTTTGAACATGCTAATCTCAGGAACTACCAGTCCGATTTGAAAAAAAATTTGTTTTAGATAGCCCATTTATTGAAGAAGGTTATAGGCTATTGGAGTTTTTTTTAAATTCAACCACAAAGAGGGAAAAACGGGGGTGTAGGATTTTTTTACTATCTATACTAATATTATAAACTATAGGCAAGTACGCGGAGCGAGAACAACGACAGGCGACTTCGCTTCACAGGGAGAGAAATTCTTGCGGAGAGATAATAAATCATAAATTAATAGCACCCGGGCGAAGCCGGACTTAACCGCTAGTATAATAATAAATGGGTAATTCATTTTGGGTTGAGTGGTCTTAGTTTAAAGGTCCTTGATTAAACTACACATTTATTTCTAATACGTCTTAAGTTAAATCACAAACGCGTTCTTGCATTATATTTTATGATAGGTAACAAATATATTTGCGTTAAATTAAGCACAATCTATTTTTGTCCCTCGTTATTGTTTAAAAAAAGTATAATTTTGACTTTAAAACAAACATTCGACTTCACTCGATTTATATGTTATTCCGATAACAATTCTTTCTTTTCTAAATGTATATTTTTCCTTGGAATGAAATCATATTGTATTTAATTGATTTCGTATTGCATAGCTACAGTAAAACAATGTTAACTACTGACTACATTAGTGGCAAACAACAGTGATTCGGCCCCAGATGACAACAAGATTAAACCGTACCGTCGTTGTTTCAAAATGAACTAAAGAGTGTACGTTTTGTATTTAAACATACTGTTGCTATAGTGTTATATTATGAGTTAACATTTTTATATAAGGCGATTTTAATAAAACCATAATATTATTATACCTTTCTTTGCACGAGTGTATCTTTGCAGGTTATTATGTAAATAGTGTAAGAGTTGCTGCTGAGTGGATACTGTGAGAGAGTTGTTCGAATGCATGTCACGAAACTGGTAGCCCTGCCATGATATAAAGTACATAGCGGTTAATAGACTCGTAAAAGTTAGGCTTGCAAATTGGCATCATTAAGAGAACAGCCATTATATAACAAGCCGGAGCGAGCCACAACTTATATATTATATATGTATGGATACGTCTGTTTCTCCGAGCAGTGTAGTGGTTTGAAAAGGTTATGATTGTGGCAAGCGTGACTGTCCTAACCATGCATAACTAGGAGACAGTTTAATACAGAAAGTCATAATTCAATATTGGCAACTCCTGCAGGCGTTGGTTTATTAGAGTTCGAAAATGTAAAAGGTATCCTACACGATAATTTCCATATTTTAATTATACACAATATAATAAAAGCGTAGACGCTTTTTTTGTCTGCTTATCTGTCTGTGTGCACACGCTATAATCTCCACAATGGCTGAACCAATTTGGATGTGGTTTTCAGTTATGTTTGAGATAAGCTTGGGATAACATTTAGTGTTTGTTTCAATCGGTTGACAAATAAAAAAGATATGTCAATTTTAAAATTCGTCTCGCGCGCGTTGTGACACCGTTAATGCAAATGTCAAAACTATTTTTACTTCGCTTCGCAGGGGAAGAGATTCTCGCGGGGGGATAATAAGTCATACTTCGCTTTGCAGGCACTGGTAGCCGCTAGTATAATAATAAATTAATATTAATTATAACCTATATTTGTATAATATACGATGTAGTTAGAATATTTTCATGTAATATTATAAAAAATTAACAGATCATCTTCTAATGAAGAAATTGACACTACTCAGCAAAAAAGCAATTTCAAATGCCAGTATTGTCAAATAGAGAAATTATTTGAAGTATTTAATATCTTTAGTTATATCATCAAAGTACTAATATTAAAATTACAAATAATTGTTTTCAACTTTGCTGTATATAATTGCGATTTATTTATTTGTTTATATATTTTATGTAGATTATAGACGCTCGAAAACTCAGGTCATTAACGTCTTAAATAGGTACATCTAATAACATGTTCAATTAGTAGGTACTAAACAACATCATATAACATCCATGAGCAAGATGGGAATCGAACCCACGACAGCTTGCATCAAAGGCAAGACGCTGACCATTACACCTCGTCGTATAATTGAAAACACAAATTTTAATACTTTTAGAATTGAAAAAAACAAACATAATAAGACAAAATATATTTTTGAAATGTAAATATCTTTACATACCCCTCCTAATTTCTGTTACAATTCATGATGAAATGCCATGGAAGTTGTTTGTCGCGGAAATCACATAAAGCTGCACTGTCAACTATCAGCTGTCAAATTTTTTTGAGGTTATATGTAGCTGTTATCCAATTCGAATCGTAATGTTTACACATCTATTTTTTAATTAAGATATAACTTTTAAAAAGTGTTTATTTTATTTATTGTAAATTATAGACGCGTCGACATCTTAGGTCATTAGTGTTTTGTTTACATCAAATAACAACTCACTTAAAACCAAATAACATCACAAAACATCCATGAGCGGAGGCGGGATTCGAACCCACGACAGTGTGATCCAAAGACTGCTACGCTAACCGTTACACCACTCTGTCCTCTTTAAAAAGTGTTGATGTAATTGATTTATAAATAAAATGTTTAGTAATTTCAACTCAATTCAAAATGAGATCATTGATCGACGACCGTTTACAGACGAGTTTACTTTCCTAATACGTATAGGTTTCAGAGAAATCTTTATGAACCGTTGTGACACAACTGTTTGCTGTAAGATTGAGATTTTCCGTGGTGCATTTTCGAAACCAGCGTAAGTCAGGCAGTGATAGTAAGTTACCGTTGGTCGTTGAATTCGTCGTTATGAAGTTATAACGTCCGTTATACGGAAACGAATTGGCGCACTTTAACACGTTATACAAAGTAGGTTGGCTCGCTGGCTCATAATTACCGTAGTATAAAATCCACGTAGACGCTGTAACGCCTCAACACGACCACCAAAATGCTTACAACTCTTAACTATATACAATATTATTTTATGCATTTTGAAACTCCCACTTCTCTTTTTCTGTTCACGTTAAGAACATTTTTAATTAAAGCAACTTATTTTTTTAATTAATAACTTCAATCGACTCATCTTTATTAACCTCTTAAACTTTATAACTCTATAGTTAATATAAAAAAAAAACTATCTATTCATAAATTTTGTAAAGATTTCACAATTACTGAGGTAGCTACTTCAATAACTATGCCAACGACGTTTTTATTAAGTGAAGTTCCACTTAAATACAATAATATCAAACTTTATTTTGTCGTATACCCGTTCTTCCACCACTTGCATTCGGACTCCCACCACATATAGGAACGAACTTGTTATGAGAAAATTAAAAATATAAAATAACACGAACCAAAAAAATAGTATCAAGAGAGGTAAATTTTTTTAAATTATATATACAGGGTGTTCGGGTAAAGATATTCACGAATGGAAGGCATGTAGTACTCATGAAAGTAAGCCAAACAGTTCATATAAAATTTGCTCCAAAAACGCTTCCTAAGGGGACTACAGCCCTTTTAAGGAGCTTCAAAAACATTTGTTCTAAGTATACATGTTTTCCATTATTTTGAACACATACTCGAGCCCTCCTCCTCAAATTGAAACGCATCCTTTCAAAAATTCCTGGAGTGGCACGGATCTCTTCATATGCATTTATTTAGACGTAATATCTAGACCCTAATTATTTTGTAGATGTGCATACTAATTTTCAAATTCATTTATCTGAATAACGATTCAATATATGAAGTTTTAGAAAGAGGATCTTTTTAAAGGAAAATTGTTTGAAAATTTGAAAATGTTTATCAGAATTGTGAAAAAATTACATGCAAAGAAAATAAGAGGGCGACATTCCTGACACACCCCTATGTAGGAACGCCCCTGAATAATTTTGAAATTTAAGGTTTACTGTTATGTTAAGCACAAAAAAGTATTCTACTATAGGAAATTTTATTAGTTTAAATTGAACGGTTCTCGAAATATGTGAGAAAAACATCTTTTTAGAAGCCCCTTAAAGGGGCAGTAGCCCCGTTAGAAAACGTTTTTGGAACAAAGTTTGTATAAACTTCTAGGGTTATTTTAATGAGTACTACATGCCTTTGGATTTCTTATTACCTTTACCCGAACACCCTGTATAATATAAAGAATATTAAAAAAATAACAAATATGAAACATTTTTTTAGAATTAAATTAAAATCTGAAAATCTTTAAAGGGAGAGTAAACGTTATTTCGTGGATTTGGCCTTTCAGTGCGGTTGGTCACCATGGAAGTTGTTAGCCAAAAACTACCTCGGGGAGTAGTAGGATTTGCACTTTAGCGTAAGTCGTTGATCATGAATATTTACATGTTAATTTTACATAAAGTTATTTAATAATACAACGCTGGAAATACTGAATCTAAATAATATAGCTAGAAGCGCATAATATATTATAGAAAACGTATTTTATAATACGACCTGTACTTTCATTATAAATGCAAAAAAATCAACTATGAATTAAACATATACCAATTATATCTAATAATACACGTAGAATTCCATTTTGTTGATTTTCTAATAGTATATTGTGTGACAAGTGTGCTAAATACATCTTTATGCGTCAGACGCGATGTTTTCAGCACGAGTAGTAGTAGAGCGCTCACGAGCCTTGGCGAGTGAGCATTGCGAGCCAAATACGAGTGCTGAAAACATCGCGCCTGACGCATAAAGATGTATTTAGCACACTTGTCACACAATACACTATTAGAAAATCAACAAAATGGAATTCTACGTGTATTATTAGATATAATATACTTATGTTTAATTCATAGTTGATTTTTTTGCATTTATAATGAAAGTACAGGTCGTATTATAAAATACGTCTTCTATAATGTATTTAGCACACGTGTTTCACACTATACTTTATATGCATGGTTTTAGACTTTAATTGAATAATTTAATGTCACTGACAGAAGTACATCTCATAATAAAAACATTGGGCTCGATACAATATTTATTCATTTTGTTACCATAGTAACCAAATTTTATTTATAACACCGAAAAGAGGTACATAATGTTCATTAGATAACGGGGTTTTCAAATGTTTTTCCATTATTCATCGAAAAGCGTTTCATAATGGATCATGACGTCACTCGTCAATAAACGGTCATTTAAGGTCCGCAAAACCGATATGAAAAAACACTAAAAGCGTGCATGTGTTATATAAAGTAATTTACACCAACGCTGGATTGCAGAAATCATTAACAAAAAATCTTGATATTGACCTAATGATTGTGATCACTTAATTACAGTTTTTATATATGCAGGAGCAATCTAATGTTGTCAAACTCTATGTCATGTAGAACATTACATCGTACTCACAGAAAAACAACTGATTGATCTATAGAGAAAAAATTTGATTAAAATTCGTAGAAAAATGTTATTTCATTTTCTTAGGAAAACCGATTTGAAATTCTGCAATCTAAGCTCATTTTCAAATCAAGTTTTCTGACAATGTTTCTGACAACTCAGTATTAGTGTACCTATAACATTCGCTATAACATAATAAAACATAAATAATAGTTTTATACGGCTGAAATGCAATTGAACAATTTTTCGTTGGAAAGCAGTCAATTATATAATTGTTTCGAAACATATTGGAAAAAATCATTTTACCAACCACTTTCATGTTGGGCTCTCGCTGGTACGAGGATTCACTTCATATCATAGCTATTGAATTAGCATATATGAATTGACACTCGCATGTAGTGAACATCTATTGATTCTGAAGCATATAAGGAGAATATTAATTTAGTAATCATGTCACGGTTGAGTATTGTAAGCTCATTCCGCCGCGAAAGTGGAAAGGTTCTGATTAAAATCAGATTAGAATCCTGACTGTGTAAAATGATTTTTTCCAATATGTTTCGAAACAATTATATAATTGGCTGTTTTCCAACGAAAAACTTTTTATAATAAAACATGTACTTAGAATGCAATTTCTGAATTTTAACTAAAATAATTAATTATTATTATTGATCTTCACTCCGTTTCGGTTTTAGATGTAAGCCCTTTTCAAGATATAAATCTGTAAGAAAATAAAAAATATAAGAATTATGATAACAAATATAAATTCATAACAAAAATAAATTGATAGAAATTAAATTTATTTTTTCTTATATTTTTATTTTCTTACAGATTTATATCTTGAAAAGGGCTTACGTCTAAAGCCGAAACGTTGATTTTATATACATAATTTTATATTATATTTGATTATTGTCTGTTTAATTGGTCATTTTATTTATTTTATCAAGCGTTAATTATAGTAAAATTAAGCAAAATCGCGGGATAGTGGGCAAAATAATTTGATTTATTAAATTAAATGTACGACGTTTCGTCTATAGATTTAGACTTTTTCAAGTACATCCTGCGATTTTGCTTAATTTTATTATAATCACGATGGACACGATTTCTAATATAAATTAATTATAGTTTTTTTTAACTATTCCATATTCCACTTGATATTTATTTATATATTTTTTTTATTTTTCTATTTAATTTTTATTTTTAATATTTTTGTTCAACCGATTTTTGGTGATTTTTTAAAGTATAACTTCTACCGCGCGGAAACATAAGCACACGCATCCATTTTTAGTGTATTTGCCATATGGCACATACACTATTGGCGTCGGTCGGATGGCGGGACCTAGGGGTCGAACCAAAACTTCTCGACGTTTCATAGCCTCCTGAACAATTTGGCACCATTTTTGGAAATGTTTAAATATATATATGTATATATATCAATTTATATATATATATATATATATATATATATATATATATATGTGTACGGGCTATAACTTTCGAAAGAGTTAATTGATTTTGACGAAATTTGGTAGGCACGTTGGAATCCATCACCGCACGAAGCCTATTTAAAATGGGCCCAATCGGACTATTTTAAGGGTGGGTTTTAGGGGTTTAAACATGTTTTTGGGCCCAAAAATACCGAAAAAAAATTTCAGAATTGTTTTAAAATTGAAACCCTTTAGTGAAGATCAAAATGTGCTGCTAAAATTTTAATAAAATCGGCCCGACAGGACCGGACTTACAAATTTTATGAAAACACTGGTTTGCGGATAGTGATTTACTTACTGAAGGGTGTATTTAATTTGGTGCAGAGGTTGTATTGATAATAATATTGAAATTAAGAAAAAAAATATTATTTTATTTTAAGGGATGTATTAAGGGGTTAAATTTTTTATTTTGTTCAAAAATAAACTTAAGTTCACGTATTAAAGCCACAAGGCCTGTATTAGCAAATACACTGTATTGTCGACAGGGTTTTGGCACTGCGACCCGAGTTTTTTTAAGTTATCTTTGTCTGGTATGTAAATCGTCACCATTTAACAAAATCATATAGAGCAGACGAGTTCATTTTGTGACTGTAAACTCACTCATAATATAAATTCGTATAAAAGTGTCGCTTGTCTGAATATTTTGTGTCTCTCTCATGCGTGATTGTGTTTTATCGGAAAGGTCAATAAATCATAAAACATTTTGATTACAACTGTCAACGTCCGCTGTCATTCTATCTGCGCAAATATCATTTGTATGACGAGACAGCATTGGCCCGCCTACCACATTCATAATTTCTACCGGGCTTTGAAAAGGGTTTTTACTAAAATGTCCTAAGAGCTAAAAGAATCAAAAGTCAATTATTGTGTCTATCAACTGCTGAGAATATTGGTGTCGCTACAATATTAAATTAACTGTACATAAAAATAATGTCAGTGTCGTTTATAATATTACTAGAGGCCCGGCCCGGCTTCTCCCGGGTGCTAAGAATTTATGATTTATTATCCCCCCCCCCCCCGAGAAATTCTCCCCCTGCGAAGCGAAGTTGGGCTGGTGGTGTTTATAATATTAGTAGGATTCCGCCTATATACGCTAAAATGCAAAAGAATTTCTAAGTTACGAATTGTTACTATTCCACAGAAACTATACTCCCCCGCGAGAAATTTATCAAAATAAAATATAGCCTATATCACTCAGAGAGAGTGTAGCTTTCTATTAGTGAAAGAATTTTTAGAATCGGTTCAGTGGTTATATAGATAAGAATTTATGATTTACTACCCCCCTCCCCCAAAATAAAACTCGAATAACCTATAAACTTCCCAGATAAACGGGCTACCTAAGGAAAAAAAATTCACATCGGACTGGTAGTTCTCGAGTTATAAGTGCACAAACGGACAGACAGACAGACGTTGCATTTTATATAATATTAGTATAGATACTACTAAATTAATTCTGTAGGTCTTGTTTCCTCCATAAAGAATTTTATTGTAGGAATTTCTCATAGCTACTCATCAATACGTTACAGTGTGACATGTTGGTCTATGAAATTTAAACTCATCTCATTTAAGTACCCCAATAAGTAATTACTAATTACTAATTACTAACTACTAATTACTAATTACTAATTACTAATTACTAGTGGATAGGAGCTCTATGAATCTGGTCGACTTATTAATTATTATTTCCATTGTTGACCTCCAATTATTTATATAATATAGGTAACAGATTAAATCTTTTCAGCCCGGTTCCCCCACCCCCGGGTATATTTTGGTTTGGCACCAATTTAGCTCAGCAATTGCAATAAAGTTTTTAAACAGTGAAAGAATTTCTTACATCGGTTCAAAAGTTTCCCAGAACAACCGAACGTATAAAACTTTTCCACTTTTTATATTAGTAGTCACTAATAAGCAAAGAGTGGGTGAACACAAAACCCTTTACTTACGTCTTTCATCCATTGTTCAAAGAAATTCACCAACACTTCAGCTAAATTTTAATAAAATTGATTCACCGCAACCGTAAATCAAAAGACGGACAAATGAAATTTAAACTTGTATTGACTAATATCTCGACTAATATTTTGGCGTTTACGTTCATTTGACAAAATAGCCGCGAATATACATTTAGGTAGGTTTTTTAGATAGAAAATCTGTGTGCATGTATGTTTTATGCGCAAATAAAATTAACAATTTATTATTTAATTGAACTGTTCCGTGTTCGAACTTCTCTTGCAATCACATAGAACACAGTATCCTGTTTAAATTGATAACGTCATTTATTGGCGTCAATATTTTAGTTGTGCTATGTGCAAAATATGAATATAAAAAAACATTGATAGTATTAAAATAACATTTTACTGACTTTTTCAACATAGTTTTTGTTGGGCAGTTAAAGAAAACTTTCATTATTTATTATTATTGATTATTAAATAAAAATCAAATTTGTTATCTTATGTTTATTATGTTAACAAAAATTATAAATAAAAACGATTGCAATATTGACATTTAACTAAAGACCTTTCCATTATAATACTTAATTAAATACAAATTTAATTTAACAATTTTGTTACGTTGCAAAGGAAAAAATAGGGTCAAAATGTAAAATATATATTGTGTTGGGTAATAATATAAATTATGCATTTTTTCAACAGTGGACATTGTTTTAGTTTTTATGCATGTGGAAAGATGCATAAGAGTTGCATATTTCATTAACGAAACACCCAGCGATTTGACTAATAATTGAAGTTACTTTTCTATTATTATTATTAATATTGTAGATTATAGACGCGTCGACATCTCAGGTCATTAGCGTCTTCAACACAACAATTAATAATCCATTTGTGTATTAGAATCTGCGAGCCGGCATACACAAACCGACTGGTACGAGCTCGGGCTCCTGGGAACGCCAATTCCCAAAGAAAATTGGAAGCAATTGCGAGAACAACTACATTCCAATGTTCCCCCTGGGAGACTTACTTTTCTAATTCAATGTTATAATATACGTCGAAATTCACTTTTCACAATTTTAAAATATTTTCCCTACTTTAGGTACTCCACTGTACGGTGATAGTCGACAATAATATTGTCACATTTTCCATAAAACAGTAGTTTGGTTTAGATAACAAAACACCATTTATGAAGTCACCAATGGCGTAACTACAGGGTGCCAGAACTGGCAAAAAGCCAGGGGCTTCCGGCTTTAGGGGGCCCGCGCTAGCTAACAATAAGTGGGTGTGCAGCGAAGTGGGTTTCGTTCCTTCCATTATCCATACTATATACTTCCTGTTCCGATAGTTATCTGGAAATTTTTGCAAATTTTACTTTCCATTAATCATGAAGATAGGAGGTGGAGTTGATGATGGGCAGCGTTGATTTTTGTCGGCGAGCTCAAATTAATCTTAACTAATATTATAAAATTGGTAAATTCTGCACTTTGTACAATAGAAGCACTACTGGGTATCGATCGATGTGTTCGTATATATAGTAACGCGCCTACAAAGTCCACATCATGAGAGAGTAATGTTTTTAATGACTTATACAGAAGTTAATAACTTTAATAAAAATAAACTAAATCGTAACTTAGTCTGTAATCGTAAAGTTCTAAGGACTAGAAGAGCGAATTTTCCATTTTTATAATTTTTTTCCTGTTTTTCAAATTTCAATCTATCTATATCTATTTGTTTGGTTGAACGCGCTAATCTCAGGAACTACCAGTCCGAGTTGGAATTTTTTTTTGTTAGATAGTCCATTTATCGAGGAAGGCTATAGGCTATATAATATCACGCTACGACCAATAGGGGCGGAGCATCAATGAAAAATGTTGCAAAAACGGGAAAAGTTATTCCTTTTGAGAGCTTCCGTTGCGTGCGCTCCGTAAACGGTTAAAGTTACGCAAAAACCATGTATGACGGAATTGTTCCAGGAAGGTTTATATATATAGCGAACGAGCGTAGCGAGTGAGTAATGTAATTCCTAAATCACGCAACGGATTTTGATGCGGTTTTCACCATCAGTTAGATAATTTTTCACGGAAGGTTTAAATATATAGTGAACGAGCGTAGCGAGTGAGTAATGTAATTATAATATTGAATCGAACGAGCGAAGCGAGTGAGTAGTGTATTTATAATATTCAAGTGAACGAGCGAAGCGAGCGAGTAGTGTATTGCACCCGAGCGAAGCCGGACGGGGCCGCTAGTGTTCAGTATGTCAGAGGATCCACCATAAAATGCGCCAGAGGGCCCCAAATTTATAGTTACGTCACTGGAACTTGGATGTCACGTTTTTCGTTCGATATTCTAAGGCAAATATATAAATCTCTATAATAGGTATATATCTATGTCCTATATGTATAATTAAACTTATGTTATTAAATATAATCTATGATTGCACTCCCATTATTTCGTAAAACATCCGCAACCAACGAAACACGAGTAATAAAACATACCTATGCTCAGGTTTAGAACATTACTTGGTTGACGCAGTTCCCGTCTGAATCAATGCATAGTCGACCATAATAAGCTGAACAGTTCAGTCATGTATGAATTTACATAAATTTGGATGTTAGCATTACAATTATTTTTCACTTATGAATTATTGCCGACTTTTTGAGAGAACAGCTTGGTGTAACGGTTAGCGTGCTAACCTTCGGATCAAACTGTCGTGGGTTCGTATCCCACCTCCGCTCATGGATGTTTTATAATGACGTTTAATTTAATTTGATGTAATTAGACGCTAATTATCTTAGTTGTCGCGCTTCTAAAATCTACAATAAATTAAAATCGACTTAATTGGACACATAAAATACTAACTGTGAATAACTGTCGATGACGGAGCAAAATACAAAGATGAATTAAAAATGTCAAAACAAATTAGTAAAGCTATATAGCAACAGAGTTTGAATGATAAAAAAAAGGGTGGAGTCGAGGGACGCCCGACAGAAGCGAAGTTTCTCCCATTTGATATACAAATATTAAAAATAAAAAATAAATAGAGAAAATAGAAAAAAACCTAAATAAATATCAAGTGGAATATGGAATGGTAAAAATATAAACTACCTATATAATATTATTAATGATGTTGCACGGAGATTCGAACCCGGGACGTACATTGCGTATGAAGCGGCTGTTCTAACCACTACACCACGCAGACTTTAAAGTAAGTTGGTATATTATAATTATGGTAAAACGAGTTGGACGTTTTAATACACACCAATATAGGGTATTATAATATGGAAGCAGTGACGGTGACGGTAATGATCACGTTTTTTCTCGGTTTACTCCCCTGCGACCAAATGCACAATGTCCGTAAAAAAGCTTTGCTTCAAAAATCAAAATCGGTCAAGTTGAAGTCCTTGAAAGTTTTAGGACACATATTTTACAACAGGAAACATTTAAAATGGATATATTTTGGCAATATGTGTCTAAAAAATCAAACAAAACTACAAAATGGCGGGGATGATAACGAACGGCAACTACTGAATATCTCAGTACAAGTTGAAATACAAGTTGTTAAGGTACAAGTCTGAAACTTGCTGATGAAATATGCGTTCAACGACAACCGCAAGTTGTTCTAAACCAAGGTTAATAGTAATTTTGAATGCAAATAGAACACTAAGTAGACAGGCACAGTCGGAGAGAGCAGTGTGCGATTTAACTTCAATACCTTCCGTACATTACACAAAAACCATGGCTGTAGCATTAAAACTTGACGACACTTAACAGTGTGAAAATGCTGAACTTATTACTGTTCAACATTTTAACCAATTCCCGTCAGTTGGCCGTCGGGATAATTTCAACTTCAAAAATTCGACAGCCAGCTAGTCTCTACTTAGTAAACAATTGTTCGTAAGTAAAATGTCGTACAAAATTGTACAACGCTTTTATAAACATACTTTCTCTGTTCTTATTGCTGTTGTTATATTCTTAATATAAAATGAAAGCCATATTGTTTGTTTACTAACGGCCCCGTCCGGCTTTGCCCGGGTGCTAAGAAAGGCCGGGTGCAATACACTACTTACTCGCTTCGCTCGTTCGCTTGAATATTATAAATACACTACTCACTCGCTTGAATATTATAATTACATTACTCACTCGCTTCGCTCGTTCGCTATATATATGTAAACCTCCCGTGAAAAATTATCTAACTGATGGTCAAAACCGCATCAAAATCCGTTGGGTGGTTTAGGAATTACATTACTCACTCGCTACGCTCGTTCGCTATATATATAAACCTTCCGGGAACAATTCCGTCATCTGATATATGATTTTTGCCTAACTTTAACCATTTACGCAGCGCACGCAACGGAATTTCTCAAAAGGAATAATTTTTCCCGTTTTTGCAACATCGATAAATGGGCTATTTAACAAAAAAAAATTTTTTCAAATCGGACTGGTAGTTCCTGAGATTAGCGCGTTCAACCAAACAAATAGATACAGATAGATTGAAATTTGAAAAACAGGAAAAAAATTATGAAAACGGAAAATTCGCTCTTCTAGTCCTTAGAACTTTACAATTACAGACTAAGTTACGATTTAGTTTATTTTTATTAAAGTTATTAACTTCTGTATAAATCCTTAAAAAAACATGACTCTCTCATGATGTGGACTTACTATATGTATATACGAACACATCGATCGGTACCCAGTAGTGCTTCTGTTGTACAAAGTGCAGAATTTACCAATTTTATAATATTAGTGATGATAGTGATTAGTGATTGATCAACTAAGACCAACTAAAATCACGGACATCTTAATCAGGTAGATAAATATGATTATTAGACATTATTTTTCTCGACATATAGACATTTTAGAAAAGAAATTTTTAAAATGTTATCATCTACAATTCATTTATATTTTTTTAAATCTATGTTAATACGTAAAGTTTTAATTGATCTGGGATCAAATCTTGCACCTTCTAAATATGTACGAAACACTTTTATCGCTCGATTCTAGAGTTTACACCGAATTGCAACCCGGTTGGTTCATTGGCGTATATGCACAATGCAGTGATCGTGTTAATCTTCATACGAGAACATAATATTCAACTTCCAGAGACTTGGTTTGGATTAATATGGATACGTTATTATATAATATTAGAATGTCAAGAAATATGGCTTCATTTGACAGTCAACCATTTAAATACAGACCTACTCTTTTACAAGTTAGTAGTAAATATCACACCACAAATGATTATAGATGTACTGTGGTATTTAAATATATCATAATGAGACTGTCAAAATTAAGTTAAAGAATAAATATATGACTGTTTCCTATTAGAAATCATTGTCACAAACACAATGACGCTTATTTCATTTCAATTGGGGTCCGTCAAATGAGCATATGACATCTGGTGGCAGAAAATTGTACTCAAAACGAGGGAAAATTTTACATGCTAACAGTGCAAATTAATCATGTAATTGTTTAATACAAAAAAAAAAACAAGTAAAATAAACAAAAAGTTATCGAAAATGGAATTCGCGACGTTTTCTAATATCATGGCAATAAACAATGTCAGTTATTAACTTGTAAAACTTACTTTACAGAGAATAATTTTTTAATGAAATGTGGAAAAACTGTATTTATAAATAAATTTTTATATTAATAATAAGATGTACTTATTATCATACTGCACTACAATAGTTGAATCCCTGATTGACAAATTTATATGATTAACTTTGTATACAAATATTTTGAGGTTAGTAACTTACCTACTTATTACAATATAACTTATTATGTTGCAGTTATGTGTTTACATTATTCACCTAACCCAGCCATAAAGGCGCATTAAACGCGGATGATTAATTTCGTGGAGATTTTCTTTTAATTTTGAAGTTTTTAAGCAATATGTCGTAAAGATTACTACTTATGACAGTTCTTTTTGCATGCATTTTTCTCGTTATATTTCCGACATTTGATAATATGCCCGGCTTTGAGAATCCGTTCTCCTTCAACGAAATTCCTTTGTTTAGGATCCGTACCGGCCCAATCACAAATTGCACTTATATTTATCATTTCTTATCACTTTGAAAATCATAAAATTACACGCAAAATTATACCCCGTATATGAAATTTCCCCCCCCCCCTCTGCGCCATGTTTCTTAAGCTCCACCTATCTGACGGATCCCAATAGGTACGTTAAAAATTGACGGAGATACAGATTTTTAAATTTTTCGTCACAACCCCCGTCGCGTTGGTTCTATATTCTTTATAACAAGGCTGCCTAACACTGGTCACGAGGGCAGTATAGCCTAGTGGATAGCGTACTTGGTACCGCAGCATCTACCGCAGTATAGCCTAGATGGTAGCGTGCTTGGCGCCGCAACCTCTAGACTGGACTGCCGTGGGTTCGAATCCCACCTGCGCTCATGGATGTTTTGTGATGTTATTTAGTTTCAAGTTAGTTGTTATTTAGTGTAGTTGAAAGACGCTAATGACCTTAGATGTCGACGCGTCTATAATCTACATAAAATAGCATCTAGACTAAACTGTCGTGGGTTCGAATCCCACCTGCGCTCATGGATGTTTTGTGATGTTATTTAGTTTTAAGAAAGTTGTTATTTAGTGTAGTTGAAAGACGCTAATGACGTGAGATGTCGACTCGTCTATAATCTACAATAAATAAATAAACACTGGTCACACCGTTGCTATTAATCAACAATCAATATGGTACACCTATTAAATACTATATCTACCTGTTTGACGGAGCTCATTTCAAAAGTCGTTTATAGGCTCATTGTTTATGGCAAAATAAAAAATAACCTCTTAAAACATCCCATAAGTATAATAATTATTTTTTTTTACTATTTTTCATTCTGATAGTGAATAATGTATCAATTCATTGGACCTATATACTGACTTTTGAAATGATATTCACAAATAAACGTAAAATATGTTGAAACAAGTTACACCATTTTAGAATGCATATTACTTATCTAAGTATAAAATGTATGTGTTAGTTTTAACCTACTTCTATTTGAAACACAAAACTTCGGCAAGCTGCACGATCGTGCTTTGGGAGAGTCCCCATGTGCATTACGAATATGTGTGTCGTGCAGAATTCCCCGAGCACACGCATAGGGTTGCAGCTCTCGAAATATATATTTTATTTTAGCACACAAAACATTCGAAAGTTATTAAATTTACAAACTTTTTTCCTACCTATAAACTATTATAAACTGTCAATTTATCACTGTTTGTTTTTTTTTATAGTAAAATCACTGGTTCGTTTCAACTAAATACTATATTAAGAGTGTTCGATAGCGGAAGTTACCATCTGCACTCTTCATCTCAAATCCTTTCCCCTCGACTATAAAACGGTTCTCGCTCTCCCTACGCTATTTTTAAAGTTAAAGGGTTCGGGTAAACGTCAAATGAAGGATCGAGAATCACACTACATATCCTACAGGCGAAAAATTGAAAAAAAATTCCTGGAAAAACTTACAACTTTAAAAAATATACATAAATTACGTAATCTTTCACACGTAGCCAAAACTGTTTTTCAAAAAATTCGTCTATATAGGATCTGTAGTGTGATTCTTGATCCTTCATTTGGCGTTTACTCGAACCCTTTACCTTTAAAAATAGCGTCGGGAGAGCCATAACCGTTTTTAGGCGAGGGGAAATGTTTTGAGATGAAGAGTGCAGGGGGTAGCTTCCGGTATAGAATACTCTTAAGGTGAGGTACAAACATCAATTAGGTACCTAAAAATAAAATTTCGATGTTGAATAGTAGACTATTATGATCTCTTTGCTTAGCTTAGCGAACAGTTTCCACATGGATTCTTTCCTTTTTAGTACTTTTCAAGACGTCTTGTTAATTGTAGATTGTATATCTAGTGGCGTAATGAGGTATATTCCTGACAGTCACACGGGTCATAATACCATTACGCACGAGATACATATGGTATTTTTACCATACCCACTATAAAATAGCTATTTTTCATTTCATTTTCAAAAATGTTTGACAGTAATTGCCAGTAGTTCGTTGTGGGCGGATCAGGGCAAATAAGCATAAATCACTATGGAAATGGTTTGCTTTTTCACACTAGTATGGGAAAGATACGTTCCCTCACACCGGCTTGTATATACTTACCTACATACATATAGTATATACATGCATGTAAAGCAGCTATTTTATAGTGGGTATGGCAGAAAAAAATTACAAGCTTTTATTTTAGTTTATCTTTGAACAAAATAATAAATTAAAAAAATCTTAAAAAATAAACTCCTGTTAAATCTGAACAAATACAAAAAAGCACTGATATAATCTGTATATTGACAGAAACCCTGCCAAAGATATTATTGTGTGTGTGTGTATACTATGGGCAAAATTCCCCGAACATATGCATGCCTGTGATGTAACGGGTAACAGAGCTAACAGATGTTATAACATTCCGTCTGTCGTAACGTATTTGTGACGCTCTGTGGTTCGATGGAACGTGTTACTGTTGCTTCCCTATATGAACAAAACGTCGAACTTACCAGAACTATGCTGCACATTTTGTAATATAATGCACATTATGCACGCCACATAATGCCAAAACTGTCCAGATGTACTGTAGATTTAATCTTTTATCGATTAAAAACCGACGAAACAATTAACTAATTTTGGCCAGACCAAAATAGTCGCAAGTCAATGTATATTCAGGTTTGTTTCCACAGACAATTATGGATTTGTTTGTAACAAGTTTCGGATATATCTCAGGCTAGAGTCATTTCGTAAGGTCTTACATGAAACGCCTGGAGTAGGTATAGGGAAAAGTGAGACCCTTGGAGTACAGTATGGCGATTATGTTTCATTATTCTGTGATAATTGGTATGAACTATAAAATGAACATAATAAAGAGTTTAGTCACGTCTAACCACAATAATTTTATTAATGAATGTACATTTCAAGAGCTATGCTCCCATCTCCAGCAAATACTAAACTCAGTTTAGTATTTGCTGAAGATGGGAGCATAGCTCTTGAAATGTACATTCATTAATAAAATTATTGTGGTTAGACGTGACTAAACTCTTTATTATGTGGCGTTTAGAATAGCAAGGAATTATGCTAACGCCCCGTAGATCAAAAAAAAAACAAAAAACAAATTCTTAACAAAAAAATTAACAATATATTTAAACAAAAAAAAAATACACTCAAGTGAACAAAATACAATTCACAAATAAAAGGATTTATTTATTAACGAAATGAATTAATAAGTTATTTTAAATAGAATTAAAAAAGGTAGAATGAATCTAAATACACAAAACAGAATAACTAAGGTTGTTATAGGAAGAAGGATCGCGTACTTCTGACTAGATCAAATTTTATGAATTCAAAAAATGCTAGACAGGCGACCTTAGTAACCCTTGTTAAATAAGGGTTACGTAAAAATATAATAAATGTTTAATTACTGCATGTAGGCAGAAGGAATTCAAAAGAGTTAAATGCTTGCCTACATGCAGGCAAAAAAAAGATATAATTAATAAACTCGCTTCAATCTCCCCCGCTATAAAGAAGCGCATTAGCGGCTTCTTCTCGATGGAAGTACGGCTTGAGCTGACTGATGTGAACCCGGAACTGCTGGTCTGGATCGTCTACGCTCGCAATAACGCAGGACGTCGGGGTTGTAAATCTCACGATTCGCCTGGGGTTGCTCCAGGCTGGCTTAAATTTTTGTCCTTCGACACCGCCTTGAGGGACGATTTGATGCGTGCGTTGAACAACTAGCTCACCAACTTGAAGACGATGCCCTGGAGGTTGGCGAAGATCGTATAAAGCCTTTACTTTATCGTGCGCTTGCTGAAGTTTCCGTGCGACTTCTTCCGGTGTAGCGATGGCGGCGGGATCAATATATCGCTCCAAATTCCATTGACGATCTAGCGGACGAGGTAGCTCCCGACCGATGAAAATATTCGCTGGAGTTTGCTGCGTAGCTTCAGAAAGATTGGAGTTGTGGGAGTACGCGAAGAATGGTAGGTACTTATCCCAATCCCGATGATTATTTTCTGAGCAGGCTCGTAGCATGATCGTTAAGCAGCTTTTGAGGTCGCGCATAGATCTTTCCACCATGTTGGAAGACGGCTGATACGGCGACGTGAAAACATGTTTGATGCCCCAAGCTAGAGTCATGCGCCTGAACGTGTCGCTGCGGAAGATTGTAGCGTTGTCCGATACTATTGCTTTCGGCGGTCCGTACTTACACCAGATCTGAATGAGCTTATTGACTGTGACTGCAGCTGTCGCTCTTCGACATGGAACTACTTCGATCCATTTTGAGAACGAGTCAAGAATTACCAAAACATACCGATTTCCGGTCGACGACGGAAGCAGTGGGCCACAAAAATCAATATAAACTTTATCGTACACAGCCGTCGGAAGCGTTGACGCCATCGGTGCACCAAGTCGTCTATTGGCCGGTTTCACTCTCTGGCAGTTGTCGCAGGATCGTACATATTCTCGAACTTGATGAAATAGATCGGGCCACCAGAAACGTTTCGAGATAGCTCTGTATACCTTGGTAACTCCAGGGTGCATGGCATCAAGATCGTGAAAGTAGTACATTATCATGTTTCGAACACGTGTAGGAACGAAGATCCTCTTCAGGCGATTCTTTCCGACAAGACGCATCAATAGACCGTCGCGTTCAACGTACCCTTTCACATCTTCGCCGCTACGAATGCGTTCTAAGATGAGGCGTGTTTCAGCGTCGGTTTCCTGGTGAGTTCTTAACGAAAGAAAGCTTTGAGGAACTTCGTGCAAAGCATGAAGAACGTTTTCTGGTTCAATGTTCGTTTCTGGTTCGGTGGAGTACAATCTGCTCAAGGCATCGGCTACGCTGTTTAATGGCCCTCGAATGTGCTGGACTTGAAACTGGTACTTGGATAATTTCAGCACCCAACGGCCGACCTTCCCGAGCTGCTTGGGATGCCTGACCATCCAGGTTAGAGCTTCATTGTCTACCTGAAGCAGAAATTCTTTACCCATTAGGTAGTCATGAAACTTATCTAGTGCGAAAATTACTGCCAGGGCCTCTCTTTCCATTACTGCGTATCTTTTCTCAGCGTAAGTTAACATACGGGAAGCGAAGGCGATTGGATGGAGTCCATCAGGAAATTCTTGAAGGAGGACGGCGCCCAGAGCAGTATCCGATGAGTCGCTACGGACGATGAACTTCCGGTCAAAATCCGGAAATCTAAGTACCGGAGCTGTGGATAAGGCGTTTTTCAACTTAGTGACCGCGTCAAGTTGAGGCTTATTCATAGTGAATTTAACATTCTTGCGTTTAAGCTGGTTCAATGGAGCAGCCATTTCGCTAAAATGCTTGATAAACCGTGAAAAATATGCGGTCATTCCGAGAAACGTCTTCACTTGCTTTAAGTTAGTTGGTGTAGGAAGAGCTTGAATGGCTTTAACTTTCTCCAGATCTATATGACAACCTTGAGCGGACACCACGTAGCCAAGGCACTTCAAACGTGATTTACAAAAATGTGCCTTGTCCGGATTGACCGTAAATCCGACTTGGTGAAGGCGTTTGAAAACTTCTTCGAGGTGCCTGAGATGATCATCGATACTTGAAGAATAAATCAACAAGTCGTCAAAATAGGTGATGGCGAACTTATAATGAAGATCTCCAAATATGTCGTTCATAATACGACTAAGTGCTGCCGCCGATACCGATAGCCCGAACGGTAAGTACTTGTACTGGTACGTTCCAAATGTAGTAGCGAATGCGGTGATTGGTTTCGAATCATTTGAGAGAGGTAGCTGGTGATATGCCATGTTCAAATCAAGCTTCGAAAAGACCTTGGCGCCGTTGAGGCATTGAAAAATCGATTCGGGTCTTGGAACTGGATAAGCGTCGTATCGTATGCGCTGGTTCACTCTGCGATAGTCGACTACAAGACGTTGGCCTCCCTCCTTTTTCGGGATAAGAAAGCAAGGACTACTGTAAGGTGATAGGCTAGGTTCTACGACGTTGAGGTTTAGTAGCTTGTCAATATGTTGCTTCATCGCAGCTGCTTTAGGAGGTGTCAAACTGTAAGGCGACTGATGTACGGGAATAGAATCTCTCAGTTGAATTTTATAACAGTAGTTTTTGACTCGTCCTAATTTGTTAGTCAAGGTACTGTTGTACCGCTTCACAATGGATTGCAGCTGGTGTTGATGATTTTCGGAGAGCTGGTATGAACCTTCAACCATGGAAGCTAATGTCATATTAATTTCTTGCGGAGGGTAAATGAAATTAACCTTTATGTTAGGATTAAATTCGAAGTAGAGATAGGATTCGGTAAAATTAAGGTTGACTTTGAGTTTTTGAAGGGCTGGAAAGCCAATAATGAAAGGAAACGACAGGTTCGGTAAGACCAGGAAAGAAAGCTTCCAGGTAAAATTCGAAATTTTGATAATAACCGAAATCTCTTGATTAATTGAAACTCGACGATTGTCTGGAAGTCGAGTGATGATGTTTGTAGCCTTCGAAATAGCGACTCCAGATTTCAATAAGTGTTCAGCGACTTGTCCATCACAAAAATTATTACTGGCTCCAGAATCCAGCAAACAAAAATAAGGTAAGTCATTTATTTTAATGTCAATAATCGGTAATTTAAAATCATCTTCATCGGTAATCTTGTGCAGGCTGCAATCCGACGTGGATTGCGACCTTATTAGTTTTTTGGAGATTGCTGATTGTTTCTAGCGTTAGCTCTTTGACGACGAATGCAATCTTTTAACAAATGACCAATTTGTTTACAGTAGGCACATTGAATATTTGTTGACGAGCTCACGTCGATTGAGTCGTTGTGTTCTCGTTGCTTGGCCAAACTGATAAGCATTTTCGGATTCTTCCATACGTTGAGCCAATTTAACTAATTCGTCTAGCGTAGACGGCATTATACTATGTTTGAGGTCAGTTAAGGTGTTGACGTTAGCGTAAGCCCAAATGTGACATATAAGTTCATCTTGGGAAATGCCAGCTTCCAATAGATTTGCTTTACCCGTTATATCACGTATGAACTCACTGAGGGTTTCATTACTTTTTTGATGACGTCTCGCTAACGAATTTATTAGTTGGATTTTGATTGTTGGAGGCACAAACTTCTTCAACAATTCTTTCTTCATGACCGGCCATATTTGGTGCTTGGCTACTGCTTCGGGCCACCAGGATAACAGTTCGCCTTGAAGACGATCCAATACTGCTGAAAGTAACGTTACATCAGGAGCAACTTTCAGATCGACTAGAGATTGAACTTCTTCCATAAACTTGATGAGTTTTTCCGGCTCGGTACCGCAGCAGATAGATATCTTAGACGTGAATTTCGATACGTCATGCTTGAATTGTAGGTCCTTGTTGATGAGGTGTTTCGTCAATGCATCCGTCAAACTACGCAGTTCGGCCATTTGATCGTGAATATTTGCCGTCAATTGCATGTGGACAGCAGTGGCTTGAATTAACGGCGAAGGTTGTTGTTCTGCTGTAGGAGCTAGGTGTTCTGTATTCGGAGTTGCTTGCGATCCCGATGCAACTGCCTCATCACCGCGAGACCTCGTATTAGGCATAGTACTCGTAGAATCAACACACCGAACTTAAGAAGTGAACTGAGAGGAGCGTGCAGGTAAGCTACCAAAAGGTGGGCCAATGTGAAGGAGAATATCACGGGAAAAGGGTAACGATATTCGTTCGAAAATTTATTTTAATTATTAAAAATGAATCTAATTTTAAAACCAAAAAAACTTTACAAAACTACACAAAGTGAAATGTATAGTAGCTACAGTTGCATAACAGAGGCAGTAAATGAAAACGATTATGCAATAACTGTACGAACGTAAAAATTAATTTATAACTTGATTAGTGATTACAAGAAACAAAATTATGAGAATTTATAACTCAAAATTTATTGTTAGAAGCTCTGCTACCATTTGTGGCGTTTAGAATAGCAAGGAATTATGCTAACGCCCCGTAGATCAAAAAAAAAAACAAAAAACAAATTCTTAACAAAAAAATTAACAATATATTTAAACAAAAAAAAAATACACTCAAGTGAACAAAATACAATTCACAAATAAAAGGATTTATTTATTAACGAAATGAATTAATAAGTTATTTTAAATAGAATTAAAAAAGGTAGAATGAATCTAAATACACAAAACAGAATAACTAAGGTTGTTATAGGAAGAAGGATCGCGTACTTCTGACTAGATCAAATTTTATGAATTCAAAAAATGCTAGACAGGCGACCTTAGTAACCCTTGTTAAATAAGGGTTACGTAAAAATATAATAAATGTTTAATTACTGCATGTAGGCAGAAGGAATTCAAAAGAGTTAAATGCTTGCCTACATGCAGGCAAAAAAAAGATATAATTAATAAACTCGCTTCAATTATTAAATTAAACCACAGTGCTCTTAATTATTCTTATAAAATGAACATCGACAAAATTCAACCAAGATAAGAACCGTCTGTCCACTTTTTAGATGATGATGTTTACACATAAAAACCCGTAAGACGCCCGGAGTATAGCGAAAAATGAGTCACTCGGATTATAGTACCTATGAAGATTATGCTTATATCTGTGATAATTAGTATAAACTATAAATGAACGTTGAAAAAAATCAACCAAGATAAGAACCATTCACTTTTTAGGTGAAGATGTTTACACAAAAAACGCGCGAGTGATTCGCACTCACCATTTTTTTATGCATGCTTTGAATGTGACTATTGGAAACCTTATCTGTTGGAACAGTTGACGTGTGTTAAAAAACAAAACAGGTAACTTCAAAAATTTTTATCTAACCTTACAGTTGGTTCAATGAAAGTTTTTGAAGTTAGGTACATGTTTTGTTGTACTATAATGTCGATTTTAACGGCCAGGTAAAAACCTAGTCTCGTTGATTCAATTTGACATCTCTGTCAGAGTAGACGAAAAGATATTTTTGCAATGGTTAAAAAGTCATAGGTAAGTATGTAAGTCATAGTCTCAAATTACATTTGAATATGATTATAAGATTGAGTTTCTATTAGCAAAAACTCATAGCTCGGAGATTCACATAGGTACAGTGGATAAGTGGTTAGGTTCCATCGATCGTCAGGGTTACCTAGGCGTAGTACCATTTCGTATGTTTCATTGATACCTTTTTGATAACAAATTAGATATTCAATTGATAATTTCACTAGTTCTTGTTTTATTATTTTATAAACTAATACACAATAACGATTTTTTTGACCATATATAACTGAGTGTATTTAATGATTTCGATCTTCCACAATTTTTTCGAGATCTCTTGAGCGTTATTTTTTTTTCTCGACGAGATCTTAATAATTTAATAAAGATGCTGTCTCGACTTTCTTATCTTGATATATCTTGTCTCATCGAGACGAGCCAAAGCAACAAGGAAAACATTTATTTCAATTTAGGAAAAGTAAAATAATCTTACGGAAAGTTTTAAACGCACTATACACAACATTACTATGTAACATTGTTACAGAAGAGCCTTAAGCAGTGTTAATAATTAATTAATATAGGTATATATATTATATCAGTTTATAAAGTCACTGCATTTCGTTGCAGCTATTAAGCATGTCAATATCAGATGTTTCTCTCCTGAGGGTAAATTTCCATTAGCTCTACAAGAAGTAAACCCTATTTAAAACAATGTGCCTAAAGTATGTTGCGATTTTACCGGAACAGCGGTTAGACAATAGACAGTTAGTTTCTTTACAACTTTTTAAAAGACGCGGAAAAGACGAATTGAGAGAGGGGGAGATATTTGTGTGGAAATTTTCTAATTTTAGTGGAAAATTTTAGAAACTGAGAAGATTAAAAATATTTTGAAAAACTGTTTTTATAGAAATATTTAATTAATTCAGTATATTGTAACAAAACTCGTTGGTAACTTTGGTAAATATTTTTATTTATCTATTCTTTCACAACAGTGACAACCGTTTACATGCTTTGGACAATTATTGTTCCTCACTTTATTCACTGTTCGCTTTTTGTCTATTTTTTCCGTTGGTCAGTTTTGCTTGACCGTTGGTCAATTTTTGTTGACCAACACTTCGTTACTACTTGACCACTGCTTGACCACTATGTGTCCACCATATGTCTGTGGCACGTATATTGTTCACTGGGTCCACTATATGTCTGTGGTGGTAGTATTTATTTGCCACCTGCAGATATCTTCCACACTGTCTGTCACTTTGCACCAGAAGATTATCTGCACTTAATCACTCGAAGATCTCGTCTGTCACTTTCAAATATCTTCCACACTGTTTGTCACTTGGTACTGGAAGATTATTTGCACTAGGTCACTCGAAGAACTTTTAACTCGCTGGTGGTCTATTTATTTCTTGTCGCACTTTTCACGTCTGCTCTCGTTGAGAATGTATACGTGACTCTCTGGTGTTTCATACTTGCTCTTGCCTATATGAACTTTCCTGGTCATTTTATATCCATGGTGGCGGGTTTTCTTATTGTTGTCAACCAGAATATTTCTTCGCGCTCAAGGCTGCGTGATCCATGTTAAGCCAACGAATCAAGGCTGCGACCAGCCTGCTCAGATTCGTTACATTGCCTTCCTCTTAGACCTGTCCTGTCCCAGGACAGATTACAAGCACGAAAGAAGGGGTCATGTCGATAGTGGCATCTCTCGCCTCGGCTGCATGTTCCTCTTGGGTAGAAATAGCAGTCTACACTCTTCTGTTGGCTCATGTGCGTTTTCAGCCCGAAACTGCATACCAGGATGTTCACTTCAGTATCTTCAAAGATTACTTCCAGCATGTTTCGTACGACTCTCCAATCCAACTGATCGAGCCCACAGCCCAGCTTAGGGACCGCTAATTTCTTGACACCGTCATGAAGTAGGTTGGCCTTTAACTCCATTAGGGTGTTCCACAGATCCACGTATGTAGGTTTCTGGTAGACCAATCGTTTCGTCACCAAATAGTAGATAAGACGGCACTGTTCTAGCAGCCGTAGTACCCTACCGACCGCAGGGACTTGTCTCCATAGTTCCTCTTGGCAACCAAATCGTCGTCGGAACTCACCCGCAATCCCTCTGGACATGCGCAGGTCCGCAGAGACACAGTGAGCGAGTGAGTAGCTGTCGGGGACACCAAAAAGGTCCTGTCGTTCTTCCTTGGTTACACCAAAACGGGCCTTTCTGGTCCCAGAGAAGTCGGCCATGAAATTTTCAAACTTCTGTCGGTCGTCCTTGATCGTTGTTTGCCCGACGATTCTTCTGGCCTGGTGGTCTTGTTCAGTCGTCCTGGCATAGTCTCCTTCGTAAGGCGCCAGTCGATTGGAATGCACTACTCTTGGTTTCCCTTGTGGCAACTTCCGCACACGATAGACGACATCGTTTATTCGCTTCATTACTAGATATGGGCCTTTCCAATCTTGTTGCAGCTTTGGCGACAGGCCACGTCGTCTCCGTGGATCATACAACCAAACCAAATCTTCTGATTGAAATCCACCATCTTGCGCTCGCACGTCGTACCGACTCTTCATTCGATCACTGGCCAGTTGGCTGTTCTTGCGGACTCGTTGATGTATATCGTCCAGCTTCTGTTTCAGTTTTGCGGCGTAGCTGTCTCCTACGACTTCTTCTTCCACAGGTGGTCGTCCAAACTCTAAGTCGCAAGGCAGTCGCAGTTCACGTCCAAGCATCACGCTGGCCGGTGTTTGATCGGTAGTCTCGTGAACTGACGCGCGATAAGCCATCAGAAACAGATGCAAGTACCGGTCCCAGTCTCGTTGGTGATCGGAAACAACTTTAGCTAGGTACTTTCCCATCGTCCTATTCATGCGTTCCACCATTCCATCAGACTGTGGGTGCAGCGGCGTAGTTCGTGTTTTGCGAATTCCAAGCAACCGGCACACGTCACCAAAGAGGGCGGATTCAAAGTTTCGGCCCTGATCTGAATGCAGTTCCATTGGCACTCCAAACCGACTGAAGAATTCTTTGACAAGCACCTCTGCCACAGTCGTCGCTTCTTGGTTCGGGAGCGCATATGCTTCCACCCATTTAGTGAAGTAGTCCATCGCCACCAGGATGTATTTATTTCCATCGTCGCTCTCGGGGAATGGTCCGGCTACGTCTATTGCCACTCTCTCCATTGGACTGCCCACGTTGTATTGCCTCATGGGTGCTCTCCTCTTTCCCAAGGGTCCATTTCCGGCGGCACACAATCGACATTTGCGGCACCATTCTTTGACGTCCTCTTTGCAGTTGACCCAATAGAACCTCTCTCGGACTTTTTCCAGGGTCTTCTTCACGCCGAAATGGCCTCCCGAGGCCCCATCGTGAAGTTGTCGCAGCACATCCGGCACTCGGCTTCTCGGTATCACCAATTGAGACCTTACGCTCGTGCCGTCTTCATTTTCCAGTCTTCTCTTCAAGAGACCGTCCTCCACCTCCAGCGAGTTCAATTGGGCCCAATATGCCTTCAGCACTCTACTGGACGAACTGACGGCCTCCCAGGCTGGTCTTCTCACGTTCCGTTTCCACTCTAGCACTATCTTCAGTTCCGGATCCGCTTCTTGTTCCCGCCTAACTTCATTGGGCAACCACTCGTCGTTTATCAGGGTGGTTCTTGAAATGCAGCAAGTCTTCACTTCTTGGCGAGAACAATGTTGACAATTTTCTGGACACGGTCTTCTTGAGAGGGCATCGGCATTCCGGTGGATGGTGCCCGCTCGATGTTCGGTGTCGAAGTCGTATCCCTGCAACCGCTCGATCCATCTGGCAACCTGTCCCTCGGGGTTTTTAAATTGCAGGAGCCACTTCAACGCAGCATGATCTGTTCTCAACAAGAATCTTCGGCCATATAAATACTTGTGGAAGTGTTCTACTGACTTGACTACTGCCAGCAACTCTTTCCTAGTTACGCAATAATTTCTTTCAGCCTTTGACAGGACTTTGTTGAAATAGCCAATGACTTTCTCGTGCCCGTCTTGAATCTGGGACAGCACACTACCAATAGCCAGATTACTTGCGTCGGTATCCAGTATGAACTTCTCTTCTGTGCGTGGATAGCTCAGTATCGGTGCCGTTACCAGAGCGCGTTGCAGGTGTCGGAAAGCTTCTTCGCACTCGTTGTTCCAGACGTATTCCCGTCCATCTTCAGTCAATCTTGTCAAGGGCTTTGCAATGTTCGCAAAGCCAGGGACGAAACGTCGGTAGTACGTGCATAGTCCAAGAAAGCTCCGAACTTGGTGCTTGTCTTTCGGTGTTGGCCACTCTTGCACGGCTTTAATCTTCTCAGGGTCGGCTTCCACTCCTTCTCGAGACACAACATGTCCAAGATATTTCACTTTCGTCCGGAATATGTGGCACTTCTTCGGACTCAACTTCAGGTTGGCTCCACGTAGTCTTCGGAACACCTCTTCCAAGTTCTTTAGGTGTTCTCCGAACGTGCGACCAACCACAATCACATCGTCGAGGTATACCAAACAGGTCTTCCATGACAGACCCCTCAAAATGGTCTCCATCAGGCGCTCAAAGGTAGCCGGTGCGTTACACAACCCGAAGGGCATGACCGTGAATTGCCATAACCCTGTGCCGATTGTGAACGCTGTCTTCTCGCGGTCTTGAGGGTCCATTTCGACCTGCCAGTAGCCGCTCTTCAGATCTAAGTTCGAGAACCACTGAGATCCTGACAACGTATCTAGTGTGTCATCGATACGGGGAAGTGGGTAGCTGTCTTTCTTGGTCACGTCGTTAAGGCGCCGATAGTCCACACAAAATCGGGTTGAGCCGTCCTTCTTGCCGACCAGAACCACCGGTGATGCCCATGGGCTGCTTGATGGCTCTATGACTCCCTGCTTCTCCATGTC
Source organism: Mongoloraphidia duomilia (assembly GCA_039654895.1). NCBI lineage: Eukaryota > Metazoa > Arthropoda > Insecta > Raphidioptera > Raphidiidae > Mongoloraphidia > Mongoloraphidia duomilia. The sequence goes on along the minus strand of CM077520.1, from coordinate 37,717,939 downwards.
CGTGACGATCGTCTCAGCTTCATCTCGTCTCGTCAATGGAAGACGTCTCGGTCGTTGTCGTATCGGCCTGGCATCTCCCGTGTCAATTTTATGACGTACCACATCGGTTCGCCCTTGTTGCTCATCGTCGAGTGCGAAAACGTCCGAATAGCTGTGGATTAATCTTCGCACTTCTCTTGACTGTGCAATGTCAAGGTTCTCACACGAGCCGATAATCATGGTCGCCAATTTTTCAATGTTTCTTGCGACGGTTGGCCGTGGTACGTCCTCTACACATCTGGAAATTCGGGAGGCTTGCACACACTGTCCCAGCAGGGTGTTCTTCTTCAGGGTCACCGGTGTCGAGTTAACGTTCATAATTCTCACCGGTACCGTCTCTCCAACCCTGACTAGTGTTTTTCCCACTAGCACGCCGTTACGAACCGACTTGTCGTAGACAGGTTCAACTACTCGCACACTTCCTGCCCGAAGATCTCCATCCAGACCGGCTCGTATCATCATATCGCTTCGTTCTGGCAGTGTGACGTCTTCCTGGAGCCAGACTCTGGCCACCGAGTCCTCCCCGGGATGTAGGGGAAGTTCCTCGTCACCAACTCTCAGGACACCTTCTTTCAGGTCTAGTGCAAAACCAAATTTCCGCAGGAGATCCATACCTAGGATGAAATCGTCGGAGATGTCAGCCACCAGTACTTCATGGTCGAGCTTCTGGTTTCCAATGCCGATAGTCATCGTCGTCGATCCATGCGTCAAGATCCTGTCACCGGTCGCTGTCTTGAGCATAACTGTCCCTGGCAATAGCCTCGTGGCTTTGTGTACAACACCAGGACGTATAATTGATTTCATCGCACCTGTGTCCACCAGTAACTGGATGGTCTGGCCAGCGACGTTCCCATCGACGAATATGCTGGCCGCGCGGTCTTGAGGTGACACGGCATGGATAGTAATCTCCGGAGCATACTTTCTCCAGGTCGACGTTCGCTCCTTCTCGTCAACCTTCTTTAGTTTTCCGGCTTCTGTTTTTCACTGGTTTTCGGGCAGTTGCGCCGTATGTGGCCTCGTTCACCGCAGTTCCAACAACGGGGTCGCCACGGTTCTTGGGGATTCTTTTGGCGGCCGGTCTCCCGGAGAATTCTTCGCACCAACTCTGTCATGCGATCTTCGGAGCTCTCGGTTTCTTCCGCCACAGTCCGGACACGTTCGTGACCTCGTGATGCTTGCTTGGCGGCTTCAAATTCCATGGCATGGGCAAGCGCGTCATCTATGGTCTTCGATCGCGCCAGCCTCAAGCCCTGCTGAGTTTCGCCGTCTCGTAAACCATCAATGAACGTTTGTACCGCCAATTGCTCTAGGAACGACTCAGGTGCTGTCGGATACGCCAATCGTATTAAGCGCGCAACATCGGCTTGGAACTGTTGAAGCGTTTCTCCGTTCTTCTGGTTACGGTTCCGCAGCTGTGCGTGGTATACTTGCTGGAGGTGAGCATCACCGTACCGTAACTCCAATCGGGAGACCAACAGGTGGTAGTCGTTTTGTTGACTTGCTGGGATTGCCTGCAGAATGTTTAAGGCATCCCCGCGCAAGGCTACCACCAGAGAGATGACTTTGTCGCTCTCAGACCATCCATTGGCTCTTGCAGCCGCCTCAAATTGTTTGTAGTAGGTCGACCAGGCCACGTTTCCGTCAAACGTCGGAGGTTTGACTCTCATGCTGGAGGTGGTTGTCTCTCTCTCTATCTCGGTTGCGCTTCTGACTTCAACAACCGGAACAGAACGTCTTCCTTCTAGCATTTCCATTCGTTCTTCCATCCTTCTGGCGTTTTCTTCTAGGGTGTCGAGTCGTCCATCGAGCACCCCCATCTTTTCTTCTATTATACTAGAAGTTCCGCATAGTATCGTCTCTTCCATCTTTCTGGTATTTTCTTCTTGCTTTTCTTCCATCCTTCTGGTATTTTCTTCTTGCTTTTTGGCGTTTTCTTCTTGCTTTTCTTCCATCCTTCTGGTATTTTCTTCTTGCTTTTTGGCGTTATCTTCTTGCTTTTCTTCCATCCTCTGCATCGTTGTCATCATCAGCGAGAGTGCATTATCATCGACTCCGCTGTCCGACACAGCGAACGGAAAGCTTTCTGGATCTTCGTCCTCCGCCACTAGCGCCTCTCTGAGCCGCTTTCGCAATACATCGTTCGTTCCTGATGTTTCCATGCTTCTTTTCTCAAGCTCGCGTTTGAGGTCCGCCTTTACCAAATCCTTCAACAGTTTTGTCGTCATCGTTACACCCCACACCTGACACCAGTGTAACAAAACTCGTTGGTAACTTTGGTAAATATTTTTATTTATCTATTCTTTCACAACAGTGACAACCGTTTACATGCTTTGGACAATTATTGTTCCTCACTTTATTCACTGTTCGCTTTTTGTCTATTTTTTCCGTTGGTCAGTTTTGCTTGACCGTTGGTCAATTTTTGTTGACCAACACTTCGTTACTACTTGACCACTGCTTGACCACTATGTGTCCACCATATGTCTGTGGCACGTATATTGTTCACTGGGTCCACTATATGTCTGTGGTGGTAGTATTTATTTGCCACCTGCAGATATCTTCCACACTGTCTGTCACTTTGCACCAGAAGATTATCTGCACTTAATCACTCGAAGATCTCGTCTGTCACTTTCAAATATCTTCCACACTGTTTGTCACTTGGTACTGGAAGATTATTTGCACTAGGTCACTCGAAGAACTTTTAACTCGCTGGTGGTCTATTTATTTCTTGTCGCACTTTTCACGTCTGCTCTCGTTGAGAATGTATACGTGACTCTCTGGTGTTTCATACTTGCTCTTGCCTATATGAACTTTCCTGGTCATTTTATATCCATGGTGGCGGGTTTTCTTATTGTTGTCAACCAGAATATTTCTTCGCGCTCAAGGCTGCGTGATCCATGTTAAGCCAACGAATCAAGGCTGCGACCAGCCTGCTCAGATTCGTTACAATATAGTAGTATTGACCCAATGAATGTTAATAATTGAAGGAAGGTTTGGTTGCGGTACAAAATAATGAAGCTTTACCAAAATACACATATTCATAGGCCCTGAAGAATATTCCGAAACATTGGCCACAAGCGATATTTTGGTAAAGCTTCATTATTTTGACCCTCAACCAAACCTTCCTTCAATTAAAAATATATATGAGCACTGTGGTTGGAATAAAAACAAAATAAAATATAGTTACTTCTTACCACAACAGTTTTATTGATGGATGTACATTTCGAAAGCTAAGCTTTCATATTCAGCGAACACTACATCATGTAGTGTTCGCTGAAGATGAAAGCTTAGCTTTCGAAATGTACATCCATCAATAAAACTGTTGTGGTAAGAAGTAACTATATTTTATTTTGCTTCCTTCAATTATTTAATTAATATTATTATACTATTTGAAAAAATAAACAGCCCGTCAAAAAAGTCACTCATAAAAAGTCAATAGGGCGCTGTGAACTGCGCAGGCTGGTTTCACACAATAGTGATTTGTGTACAACATTCCGCAATAGAATATAAATTTTTAGCAAACTCAATTTTATAAGATTTAAAGGGGACTTATAAATATGTCATTATCAGAGATACACAGTAAAGTACAATTTTGCTATATTCAATATAAATAAAAAATAAAAATAAAAATAAAATTCCTAATAATCGGCATAAAAAATGTTTATTCACGTTTTGTATAAATATCTAGTAATTCGAACTATTGTTCATAAATGGAAGCTGGAATAATATTATTTCCGTACATAAATTTATGTCAATATAGTGAACTTATTAAGCCAATTAAAATGTTATTTTTAATAGTAGTACAGTCTGCTCAAAAACTAAATATTGTAAATTTTTAAGTGTTTGTAGTTTTATCATAAAATTTTATAGTTTATTAAGTTATTTTTATTTACAAATAAAAATAAATAAACAGATAAAATTTGCTTGATTTATTTTTTATAGGCTTAAACTTATACAATTTCAATATTCGCCTTCAGCAAAATTTGCTTGTAATAATATTCCGTAAAAATGAATATTCATTGAAGTTAAATAAAATAAAACAATATCAAAATTTGTAATGAAATGGTCAATGAAGCGTATTTAAATATTTGAACTGAAAAATATATCGAATTAAAAGTCAACAGATATTCTTTAACAAATATAACACAAAAAAGCATACTCAATATCTACGTTGTTTATTTTCCTGTTTTTATAATATATTTATTTTAAAAAATGCGTATGAAACGATTAAGCAGTTCAAGATTTACAAGGTATGAACATTGAACAGAGTTCAAAAATCGAATGTAATATTTTGTCATATTATGTTGAAAATGCAAAGACGTCATTAATCCTGTTCCGAAGAAAACTTTTTTGAACATCATTAAATAGCCTTTTTCAGACTTATATATCTTCAACGTCTAATTTGCCATCTTTATAAGTTACAGTTATTGTGAACATCCATATTTTCCATTTTTCGTTTTGTATAAAATATGATATAAAGTTCAATTTCTCTGTAATAGCCGGGGCGGTGTGAAAATTGAAAACCAATGACCCCACCTTGTTATCTAAAAACAGTGCTCCTGGCATCATCTTTGGATTTCCAAAAACAAATTGACCCTCAAAATATAGTTCATGTGATAATATTTTACCAGATTTTGTCCGAACTCTTTAATTCAATTCGCTCAAAAATTAAGATGAGATGGCACACTTTAGACGCGCCTTGTACAGGTGCATAAAACCTTAAATATTAAACAGGTTATGGCTCAAACGTTTTGGATTTAAAATTACTTTGAGAATTTAGCAAAAAATAGGCGAAATTGTTCGAAACACGTGACGAAAAGTTTTCACAGTCGCGAGATAATTTTTTATGTGTTAACAGTGAAAATAGAACCATTACGTTCCGATTGATAACTAGAAGGTACAAATAGAGGCATTATGTTAACGGAACAATCACAAGGTCGGAACCAGCAAATGCCATTGGATCTGAACTTGCAGTCATATAATTGGATACAGCATATAAGAAAGCTAAGTCAAATTTAACTTTGTCCATCAATGCATCTGAACTCAAATAAATTAACGTAAAACTGTTCGATTTTTTCATAAGATAATTAGGATTCCGTATATCCGAACGGAACCCTATTACTGAGCCTTCGATGTCTGCCCGTCCGTCCGTCTGTCATAAGACTCTATCTCACAAACCGTGAGATATATAGCTTGTTGAAATTTTCACTAATAAACAATAATAGTTTGAATTAATTAATAATAAATTAATGATTTTTATTTTATGATGATGTTAGACGCTCTATGAGTCTATAGTACCTACAGTACAGCAGTACGGTTGGAGTAACCGTACTGCTGTACTGTAGGTAATATAGACTCATAATATAGAGCGTCTAACATCATCGTTTGATTGGCTCAGTGCTAGAGCGTTCGACTTAAGATCGAAAGGTACCTGGTTCGATTCCGGGTTTCGGATCACAATTTTGTTTTTTTTATTCATAAAATATTCTGTTAATATATTTTTTTAATTTGAAAATTAATTTAATTAAATTTGAAACACTAAAAAGAACAAAATAAAATAGAGATAAGTAAAAAAACATTTTAAAAACAACCTTAAATAAATAAATCTATTAATTTTTTACCCCTACCTAACTTCTTATTTTTATTATTGTATGGAAAACTCGATGCGCGAGTCTGATTGTAAATCATAGATGCTTAAGGCCTTTGTATACCTACTTGTAAAAACATTTTACATTTTTTCAGGGGCATAAAAAAATCTATCAACATTTTTGGATACACTGTATACTAGTATTAAAAGCTATATAATCTGACATTTGATCGTATTACAGAGATTCGTAAAACGCAATAATTAATAATCAAGTTAATTAAAACATGATCATGCAATGGTTTATACATTGATATACCAGTTTTCAAGCTCTCTTTATTGACTTTTCGCCTTTAGCAATACAGTTATTGAGAGATAATTTTAATTGGTCTATAACAACCATTAATAAATTTTTAGTATCCATACTGACGCGATTTTAAAAAGATACTGTTAATTAGTAATATATTATAAAGAAACATAACATGCCGGATTACTTCTCATATTTTTAAATTTTCACAGTACTTTTAACTTACCGTAGTAAAGCTGTTATTTTACAATAGCACAGTTTTTAACAACACTGTTACATTTATTATCTAAAAAAACATATCGGGATCGAGAAGCATCGTCTTGTTTGGTTTAAAGGTAAGTTCACAAAAGTTCTTAACCTAAAAATAATAGATTGTATATCTAAGAGATATATTACTGACGAGTAGCGACAGTATGTTAAAACGAGCGATAGTGAATTCTAACAGGCACACGAGTCATAATAATATCATTGTGTACGAGATATATAGGTATGGTTTTTTTTGCCATACCTGGAACTATAAAATGGCTGCTTTTCACTTCATTTTCAGTATTTTCAAATTTTTTAACAGTTCCTTTAAATAAACATCTATGGAATTAGTTTGCTTTCCCATACTAATGTGGGAAAGACACTTCCCGCACACCGGCCGGGCCTGTCAAAAGTCACTTTGCATGCATACCTACATGCATGTAAAGCAGCTATTTTATAGTGGTATAACAAAAAGTAAATTATTGGAATCTAAACAGAAAAAAATAATAACAAAATTAAATTTTTTTTCGAAAATGCATCGAATTTTTTTTTTAGATTCGATGTCAAAATATTTCGTTTCTTATGAGTTTAAAAAAATTGAACTTATTTAAGATTTTAAAATAGACGGTGAGTTTTGGCTCACTGCAGGCTTTTGCAAATTTAAATGTCTCCTATTTTTACCAAATAAAACGATGTCTGTCTGATGTGTTTTCAAGTCCCTGGTCCCTTATCCTTGGATATGGCTGGTGGTATAACTATTGGACAATGGTGGCGTTAGAGGGTGGGCCGGGTGGTTCATGGCCCACGTTAAATTTTCTTGGCCCAGCCTGGGATAATCCCTAATCTCTAGTTTACCTTTTAAATACGTTTTTAACCCTCGAAATTTCAACAATTTTTCTTGTAAATTCTATAGCAAGTAATCTGGGTTAAAATTTTGACGAGAACTGAAATTTTGGGAACAAATGTTATTGACTCACCTTAAGAACACCATGTCTAAGTCTGACCCACCCTAACAAAAAATCCTAGCACCGCCACTGCTGTTAGAAAGAGGAAGACTGTCTAATTTATTTATTTATTGTAGATTACAGACGCGTCAACATCTCAGGTCATTAGCGTCTTTCAACTACACTAAATAACAACTATCTTAAAACTAAATAACATCACAAAACATCCATGAGCACAGGTGGGATTCGGACCCACGGCAGTCCAGTCCAGAGGTTGCGGCACTAAGCACGCTAACCACTAGGCTATACTGCCCTCAGGAAGACTGTCGATTATAGACGCTCGTTAGCTTCAGCGGTACCTTTATGTATATCTAAAACTAACGGTAGGTACATTCTTTATAACTGTTTCCCATTTTGCTCTCAGCATCTCAAATATCTACTAAACCTGTTATTTATTTAATCCATGCTGTTTCAGTTAGTTATATACACTACAATTTATTAGAACTGAGATACAAACTTTCAGTTACGTAATATTTACTAAACAAAACAACACAAAACAGTAGAGTGATTTGTAACAATTAAGAGTGCTAACAATGGACGGGCAGCAGCTGTTTTCAGTGCCGTGTTGTGCTATTAAAGTGCGTCCTATGTGTGTTAGAGTCCCAATTTTCAACACCTAACGGCTAATGCGAGCTCTTAGGTAGAACAGACGTGTAATTTATGCTAAATCTGCAGTTTATATGAAATAAGGATTAGTGCTTATATACTTACGTCAAGAAAACGATTATCAAAACACTTTATTTGCCTTTATATGCAAAAACACCTTTCACTATTTTTTTTATTATTCGATTATCATAATAATATTATTTCGATATATTTATTCAAGTTTTATTAGTATTTTTAAAGCGCTCAAGAGCTATTAATCTAATTAAGATATTTCCAATAAAAACCGGCCAAGTGCTAGTCAGACTCGCGCACCGATGGTTCTGTACAATCATGAAAATAAGACCTTAAATAGGGGTAAAAAATAAACAGATATATTTATTTAAGCTTGTTTTAAAAAAGTTTTTTTTACTAATATATTATTTTGTTCCTTTTAAGTGTTTCAACAGTTTTCGTATCAAATTTAATTAAATTAATTTTTAAAGTAAAAAAAAAAATATATTAACAGAATATTTGATGGAAACAAATTTGATAAAAAAACAAAAGTATGGCGATCCGAAACTCGGGATCGAACCAGGGACCTTTAGATCTTAAGTCGAACGCTCTACCAACTGAGCCAGTCGAACGATAATGTTACACGCTCTATAGTCAAAGTCAGGGAAGTAGTACCATAAAAAACATTAATTTACTAAAATTGATAGATTATTTAATTATAATTATTATTTTCCAGGATTCAAGCCACAACAACACACAATCTATGAAAATTTCAACTAGCTACCTCTTACCATTTGTGAGATAGAGCTTTGTGACAGTCGAACGGACATCGTAACTTCAGGAATCTAGGGTTCCGTTCGGAGGTACGGAACCCTAAAAATGAAAAACGAAAAACTGCTAAATACTACTTAAAAATCAATGGAAATAAAATGTACTAAAACGAAATAATTAAATAGTATTTTATTATAAATAGTACTATAATACCTGAACTGAAAATTGTTTTACTGCAATACGCCATGCATGATGTTTTTGTACTCACCTAAAAACAAGAGAAAAAACGTGTTTTAATAAGACAAGTACAGTATAATTTTATTCAACATTTTTAATTTAAAGTTGAAAGTAATTTATACAAGTTTATCATTAAACGCTTTTTACAGCGTGAAAAGTGATTCAACAACTATTATAATAACTTACACTCGCTGGTTTTGATTCAAAACAATAGCAAATTCAAAGCGTTTTGTTGGCTTGAATAGAAATAATATAGAATACAGTATACTTATTTTTCGCATACTGCTCATACCGTTTTTGACATGTAATAATATACAGGGTGTTAAAAAAAAGAGTGTAACATATTTAAAGAGATAATAGTATGGACCAAAATAAATAACAAAGTCTTAGTAAACATGGATCCGCAAAGTAACAGTTTCAGAGATAATATAAAAGGGGGTGGACCTGTATTATGGCCTGCAAGATCACCTGATGTAAACCCTCTAGATTTCTCTTTTAGGGATATTTGAAAACAGTCTATGGTACTCCTGTAAATAGCCTCGAGGAGCTGCAGCTATGAATTAATCAAAAATGCCAACAAATCCGAGCCAATGAGGGAGTTTTAGAAAGAGTTCTAACTGTTCTAATATCTTTCAGACAAAGGTGTCGTGCCTGCTTGGAAATGGAAGGAGGGCACTTAGAACATCTTATGTAACTTTAATTTTTGGTTTTGCTAGAAGCTTCTTTTGTTTGTTTGTACATAATAAATAAGTAATAAATAATTGCAAATAAATATTTCAAAAAAGAATAACCTTCCATATCTCCGAAACCGTTACTTTGCGGACCCATGTTTACTAAGACTTTTTTGTTTATTTTGGTCCATACTATTACCTCTTTAAATATGTTACACTCCTTTTTAAAAACACCCTGTATAGCCTAGTTTATTTCTAGGAACTTGTAGTTTCGATCAATGAAATTAAATAAAAATCGGTTTAGTCATTTTTGTGCCATCTCGGAACAGAACAGAACAACAGAATACAGATTTATTTCTGGCTTCTGCCTGAGAAGATAGAAGGATTACAGTGTAAATCTGTATTGTTATTATTGGCATTATAACCCAAACGATAACAACGTGGTTCGTAATATTTACAGAGCTCGCCAAAATGAACAATGAACAGTGCGGGCGCAGAACCTATTCTCTGGGGCGTTTTCAGACTTCTCGCCGTTAAGTTGCGGCCGAGTTTCGCAGATTCATATAATAATTTATGACATAATCTGGTATGTCTGTTGAGATTGGGTTGGTCGACCTGCCTGTGCTTTCTACTTCGTCGTAGCGCCATAACGTTGTTCCTCTCTCTCTCTCTCTCTCTCTTTCTCATTAACTAAAGCTCTTATTACACAACATCTATAATTCATATCATTAAACATTTTTTACATGCGTGTATACCGGCCTGTAATAGGTCACTTAGCAGGCCGGTGTGCGGCAACATATCTTTCCCACACTAGTGTGGGAAAGTAAAATTCAATATTAATTTAATGTAAATTCATTATTTTTAATATCAAAAAAAAAGCAAATATTTCATATTCTCCAAGCCTCAACTTATTCTCGTATTTTATACTCGTATTCGGCTCGTGTGCGTTCGCCTACTACTCGTGCTGAAAACATCGCGCCTGACGCATAAAAATTGTTTTAGCACACTAGTTACAATATACTATTATGAAAATTAATCGTCAACTGTGCATATAGGTATACTCGGAGAAAATTAAGTGATTTTTTTTTGTCTTCATGTGCGTAACAAGTCACCGTACAGCATATCGTATTCACAATAACCGCCTTTTATGCGCTTTACATTAGAAGTAAAAAAAAAGTAGTTTATATGAAAAAACTGGAAAAAATGTATAAAGTTTTCCTTTGTGAATAAATAAAGTGGATAAGGAGAAGCTAATTTGAAATGTAAAACACTGTTATAAATAATAAATAAAGTAAAATTAAAATAATATTTCACATCATATTTCTAACAATATTGTACTTAAAAAAACAAATTGTGTTTACTTTGTTGTGTTTATTTTACTCACTGACAGAAAATTTTAAAAACACTAATTAAAATCTCTTTGATAATTCCAGTTGTTAATTAATACTATTTTTTATAAATATGACAGTTGTTAATAACATTTAGATAAATCGTTGAAGTTTCAGTACTTCTGTATAAATGGAAAAAAAATAATTCAAAGAGAATGGTATAAATAAAGTCACATCTAATCACAACAAAATTGTAATTTAGGTACTAATTTGTTTCCTTTAAAAACTAAAGTTATTTGTTGTGATCAACACAAAAAATTTGAATTGATTTTGCTCACGGCTTTTCTAACACGAAGATCGATTTTACCCACAGATTCGGTATTGACGAGAGCCCAAGCAAATAGATAATTTTGGGAGCAGGAAAAATTATTTCCTATTGCACTTAACCTAGAAGAGCCCATCGTGCTCGGTGCTAAACTAACTAGGTCCCTCTTGAGAAGGCACTCAGTCCATTCGAAATGGACCTGATAAATCTCTTGGTTCTAAAATTTTTGGTCTGATAACGCATTGTATGTCCCTCATTATTTATTATTGTTAGGTTTATGTCTTCAAACCTTCCTGAGCCCTCATAGAAAGCAATCTATCCATGGTTACACCTCCCAGGTCAAAGACCGAAGTAAGATAGGTAAAAACTAAAAAGTATTCAATACTTTTATTTATCCTATAGTTTTTATTTATTTTTTGCCATAACAACTTCTGTATATTCGCTCCATCCACCTGCGATTACATACTCACAACCTTCACGGCACACTGTAAAAGTAAAAATGGCGACGCAAATGAACTGTCAAAATTTTTTGAAAATGATATGAAAAGGAGGTATTTTGTAGTATGGGTATGGCAAAAAATGCGTGATAGTATTATGACTCGTGTACCTGTAAAAACTCGCTATCGGTCGTTTTTACATACTGTCATCACTCGTCAATAATATACCCCATTACGCATCTAGATATACAATCTACTATTAACACATTGCATAAATAAATATACTAGTGACTAGACTCTAGAGAACATCGGCAAGCAATTTATTTTCTATTAGGTATCTGACTCTTCACCCCGCTAACATTTTTAGGGAACTCCTCTCTGCACCACACCCCCTTTTCACTTTACATCGTACCCCCTCGCGTGCGTTTTTTAGGAACTCCTCCCTCCACCCAACTTCTTTTTCATTTCGCAAAAAATACCATCGCACCAGCACCCCCCCCCCCCCCCCGCAGGAAACCATATCCTCTGTAATCGTTGCAAAGCCAGAAGTACACAGCCCGTTAAATTTGATTAATAAATTTTTTGCCAATGTTCTCTAGAAGCGCGCTTCAAATAAATAGGTACATAGTTTTTTGTCGGCATTTCTACAGTGAAATGCATAAACGGCGTCACAAATAGGTATTAAAAGATGGATTATCTTTATAATTATATTAAGATAATCTTCTTTTAATATTATATACTTGTCTGTGAATATGCTCATTTTTATTTTATTATAATTATAAATTCCTCCACATTTCGATATGCCCTTTTCTTTCGAATCAGCTTGACTTTGGTTAAATTATAAATACGTAGTACTTGTTTTTTGATCTGGTTAACTTGTATGTACAATTAGTTCGAATTTAAAAAGTTGTCTATATAAATCTGCAGAAAGGTTTTGAATGAATTTCAAGTCTGAGTCAAAAAATGTTCAGTAATTAAAAATGAGTAATGGAAAGCAAAGTTGGTACATTAATGAGTTTACTTTAGTGAGAAGAGTGTGAGACCTCCACAATTCCCGGTGTTTGTGGCACTGAAATTCAGAATTCAGATTACATTTCTTATGAGTACTATTTGGTATCGATTTCTCATCAGAACTAATACCTAATACTGCTCTACATGACTAAATATCACCTATCTTATACTTTTGTTATTTTATTAATACGGTAATAATAATATTGTTGAAGTGAAAATATGTAAATAGAAGTGTTGTAAAATGATAGGAATTCCATATAAAGAAAACGATGTTTTATATTATCATTTCTAGGTCAATGTCTTTTATTTATTTATTGTAGATTATAGACGCGTCGACATCTTAGATCATTAGCGTTCTTCAACTACATCAAATAACAACTTTCTTAAAACTAAATAACATCACAAAATATCTATGAGCGTAGGTGGGATTCGAACCAACGACTGTCTAGTCTAGAGGCCGAAACGCTAGCCACTTGACCACACGGCCTCCTAGGTTAATGTCAAATCGATATAAATATATTATACAAGGTCGGTTAAAGGTTTGGAATCTCTGTTGTTATAAATTTTAGAAAAAGATATTTCAAATAGTGGCACTGTTGTAAGTGTTCTACATTGCAGTATATTTTAGAGACGGCCTATAAGAGCAATAAAATACAACTAGATTTTTTTTTAAATGACACCATTTATATTTGAGCCGCTTTTATGGAAGTACTATATTTTAAGTATTGATATAAGTATGTATAATAACATTTTACATCCATTAAACCGATAATAGTTAAACTACTTTTTATTCATTTGACAATATTATATTCAACGAAATCCACTAGGAATATGGGTTCTATCCTTTGAATACGGAAGCCCGCAATTTAATACATGAAATTAGAGATACAAAATTTAATGTCCAATGAGAACATGTAAAAATTAAATCCTATCAGGTACCCTCAATGGTGAATATATCAATTTGATTTTCATATAATTAACTTCTTAGAAAAAATTTAATAAATTGAAAAAGTTAACCCAGATAACCTCAGAAATCTCACGCTAGTATGACGGGAAAACTTATAATTCGCAATAATTTCACACAAATTGTAATAATTATAGACTAATAGATGAATTTAATCTAATCATTCATTTGTCCACAGCTATTATATTTCATTTAAAATGTAACAAAAAATCTCAAACTTTATAAACTGTTTCACTTTATATCTGTTGCATTCACACTAGCGATTTCTCGGTGGCTGTAATAGTCCAAGCTCCCATCGTACAGAAAGGTACCCCATCGAACATCTCAAATTTAAAAAGTGAAAATAGTTGGAAAAAAACATGTTATGCCCGCAAGACAAGTAAAAATTTGTTAATTGCTATTTTTAATGAATTTTTGAAATTAGTTAAAAAAAATTAATTTACTTTTCGAAACACCTGCTTGAAATTTAAACAATTTATGGTATAAAACGTATCATTTTTGAAAAAAATTTGTCTGGCTGGCATTTTTTTTTTAATTAACATCTGACAGATCTGTTCTTATACGAATTACTTTTTTCTTAAAAGTACACTTCGTAACATCTCTTCGGTTTTTGTTTTAAAATGAAGTTTGAGATCTTCCCTATCTATTAAAACTTGTCTGGCTAGAAATTTTTGTCAATTAACATCTGACAGACCTTTCCTTATAAATTATTATTTGTAAGACATGACCCCACAAGATTTCTTTGTGGGTACATATGAAAGATATTGTTTATTTAGAGAAAATCCATGGCATCAACCATCTACGAGAAAGGATTGTTGCGGCAGTAGCTTCCGTTACACCCGAAATACTGACGAGTACGTGGGAACAACTGGTTACTGAATTAACGTTTGGACGTGTGCAGGGCAACAAATGGTAAACATATCGAAGTGTACTTACTAAACATAAAAAAAACTTGAGAATTTACCTTTTCAGAATATAAAGTAATTATTATTTTAAATATAATGCTATTTAAATAATACTTGAAACCGGGGAGCTATTTTACAAACACGCTGTATATAGACTTTAATTTAGAAATACAAAAAAAAACACTATTTTAGTTGGCAACGGTCATGCCACATTTTTTAATTAAAAAACTGGTCTCGGCGCTCAAAAAATTATGTTTGACAATGTGAATAACAAAAATTCAAGTTTTAATAGGTAGAGGAGATCTCAAACTTTATTTAAAAAAAAAGAAAATTAACATCGTGTTTTGACGCGACCGCCGTAGAACCTTATTAAAAAAACGTTGGCACGACGCTTAAAAATTATATCTGACGATAAAAAATCTATTTTAGTATATAAAAGTGATCTTAGACTTTAATTTAGAATTAAAAAAAACATGTTTTAGTTTGCAACGGTCATATCACATTTTTAAATTAAAAACGTAGTTGCGGCGCTTAAAAAATTAAGTCTGACAAGTTTTAATAGATAGGGGAGATCTCAAACTTCATTTTGAAACAAAAACCAAAAATGATACATTATTTACCATAATTATCCAAATTTCAAGCAGGTGTTTCAAAAAAGTATACCTATTATTTTTTTTTAGCTAATTTCAAACATTCTTTAAAAACAGCAATTAACAAATTTTTACTTATCTGGCGGGCATAACATGTTTTTTTACGTTTTCCAACCATTTTGAACTTAAAATTTGAGGTGTTCGATGGGGTACCTTTTTATACTATGGGAGCTTGGACTATAATAGTGTACATTTATGTGGGCACAACAAAAACCAAAAACGTGTTTACATAAAATTGTTCTAGATGGCTAGTTTGCAACTAGCCATCTAGAACAATTTAGTTGAATAGAGGAAACACCTTTTCATTTATTAGTTAGCTGATTCCTATACTAATATCGCGATTCTATTCTTTTCTTCTTACCTTCACTACGCGACGTCTCACTTTTTCCTTACTGTGTCCATCTGAATTACTCCTACCTACCGTCAAAAGATTTTTCACTTCAAAAATTGAACAAGCACAATGCAATTCTAATTTTATGCTAGAAAAATGATATTTTTAATCATATTAATTGTAAGTTCATGCCAAGTTAAATAAAGTTCTGCATCGCAGTTAATTTTTAATTGTAGATGAATCTAATATGACTGATGTAAGTAAAAAGATATTTGGAAAAATTAGCCAAATAAATAAATATATTTTTCGAGATATTTTTATTCACATTACAAATATTAAATTACAATTAAAACGCTTATGTTTGCACTACTACTAGGAACACCCATCGAATGACGTAACGTTACAGTGCAATAACAGAAAAAATCATTTTCAGCCAAAGTTGCCGTCGGAACTCAAACACAAATCTTCCACTAACGCGGCGGCTGAGTTATCATTTACTCTGGTTGACACTGGTTGAAATTGAATTTTTTTAGTATTGCATTGTAACGTTATGTCATTCAAGGGATGTTTCTAACAGTAATACAAACATAAGCACTTTAATTGTAAATATACTTATATCTATATTTTGTATTATGAATAAAAAATATATTTATTTATTTGGCTGCTTTTTCCAAATATCCTACTAATTAATTTTTGTTGTTTTGTGTACAATAACACCATAAATTATATTCTTTTCACTAGCGGTACCCGTCCGGCTTCTCCCGGGTGCAATACACTACTCACTCGCTTCGCTCGTTTGCTTGAATATTATAAATACTACTCACTCGCTTCGCTCGTTCGCTTGAATATTGTAATTACATTACTCACTCGCTACGCTCGTTCGCTATATATATAAATCTTCCGTGAAAAATGATCTACCTGATGGTGAAAACCGCATCAAAATCCGTTGCGTGGTTTAGAAATTACATTACTAACTCGCTTCGCTCGTTCACTATATATATAAACCTTCCGGGAACAATTCCGTCATACATGATTTTTGCGTAACTTTAACCGTTACGCAGCGCACGCAACGGAAGCTCTCAAAAGGAATAATTTTTCCTGTTTTTGCAACATTTTTCATTGGTGCTCCGCTCCTATTGGTCGTAGCGTGATATTATATATTATATAGCCTTCCTCGATAAAAGGACTATCCAATACAAAAATAATTTCTCAATTCGAACCAGTAAGTTCCCCAGATTAGCGCGTTCAACCACACAAACAAACTGTTCAGCTTTATAATATTAGTATAGATTATGAGGCTCGGTACTTTTTGTGATGTTGAAAGCTCACTGAAAGCTTGATTGTAAATCTGTTGTGTCGATGCAGTTTGTTTTTGGCTACCCTCTACGTCGTCACGAGATGAGGCGAATGCAGGTTTCTCTAATGCGATACGGAAGTCTCGACCGACTAGTTCTTGCAGACGTTCAGTCCCCACACATAACCCCCCACCGCTACATGTAGGTCCCGGACCTCGGACCCAAGAGGTTATGTTGGGCTGGGTGTAACATTGTATGTCGTGCTGTTATACAGACTATCATTACGACAGGCATGTTTAACTAACATGCATTATTAATACCAGAATACGTATTATACTCAAATTAATTAGTTTTTCATATACGTTATGAAATTAAAAACATTACAACTTCAGAGTTTTTTTTTTTTGCAGTGAAAACTTCCTTAGGCGCATTTTGCCTGAGTAGTGAACGAAAGTGAACCGTCACGGTTCGGGTCGGTGACGCTGAATCGGGTTTACTCGGCTCAAACACGAAAAAGTATCTGTAGTATGCTGGTAATAAGTTATTTGTAGTTCATAGGTGCGCTAATAGATGACACTAAAACTTAACTGAAAGGGTATTTGTGGGTTGCTGGTAATAAGTTATTTGTAGTTCACAAGTGCGCTGATAGATGACACTAAAACTTAATGAGCCATTTTCCTGAGAGTAGTTCATTCAATTATTCACGAGAGGCAGCACTTGTGGGGGGTACAGACATTATTTATTCTCCATTTGTATCGTGTCATTTTAGTGGTATAACTTAGTTGTTTAAAATTATTAAACAAATAAAAAAGTCGGTGTGTGCTTATGACCACACGACAGAAACGAAAAATTCTGGTTTTCTAATTTTAAAATATATATATAAGTTTTCACTTCTGTCTTGTGGTCATAAGCACATATTCACTTTTTTTATTTTTCTAGAGGAGTTTTATAATAATGAATTATTGACTAAAACACTGTAGGTGACATAAAGCATGTTGAAATGTCAGTAATAAAATGCAATTTAAATAGTCAATATTGCTTTTCAATCGATCTTGTGCAACGAAGACTTGAATTTCAATTGGTTGTTTCTCCAAGGATCGCAATTTCTCTAAAATCTAAATTATTTTTAGAGTTCAAAACTATCACGCAGGACTTGGCGTCTTCTCACGAGGGACCAGGACTGTTCGGAACTTGGCTTAGATGTTAGGAAAGTACAGTGGGCCCTTATAGGCCTGAGTTCAGCTGGAAACTTTTCCTGTCCTTAAATTATCTTTCTCTCTTTATTTTAACTATTTTATTAAGAAACAGAAATAATTTTATCTTATACTTAGACATTTAAAAAACTAAGAAATGAATTTTTCAAGAAAATAGACACATTCTCGTAAATGACGTAAATGAATGAAGTACCTACATGTATAGGTATAAATAATTGGCTATTTGACAATGAAATATATATTAAACGCGTTATTTATACTTTTGTTAGTAAAAAAATCCGTAGACCAGTCTCAATTTTATAGAAATATCTTACAATAGGTAGTACCAACATTTTTCTATTCGTCTGAATCTATAAATTCAATTCAACATTTTTAGTAGAATGGTTCTCGTAAATGAAATCAGTAAAATATATTAGATATGACAAAAAAGAATTTCATTTAACATAAAACTGATATTTAGGGTTTTTTTTTGACTAATCAACGCCCAGGCCAAATCGCTGAAGCTAGAAACTTGTTTGGACAGTACTGGATTCCTTTTCTGACGTAAGTAACCACTAAGATGAGATTTCTCGAAATTCAACCCCGAGGGGGACCAAAAGGGGATACATTTTTGAAAAACTCAAATGAACAAAATAAAATATTAGTAAAAAAAACTTTTTGGAGACAAGCATTTATTGAAATGTACTTACAAAGGAAAAAATAATATTTAATAATTTTGCTTCATAATTATTATAAAAGCGGAGGTTGCGACTAATAAGCTATCATAGAGATTACAACCCGGGCTTTTATAGTAATTATGAACCAAAATTATTAAATATTATTTTTTTCCTTTTTAATACATTTCAATAAAAGCGTGTCTCTAAAAAGTTTTTTTACTAATATTTTTTTAAATAAGCTATCATAGAGATTACAACCCCGCTTTTGTAATAATTATGAACCAAAATTATTAAATATTATTTTTTCCTTTTTCATACATTTCAATAAAAGCTTGTCTCTAAAAAGTTTTCTTTTACTAATATTTTTTAAAGTTACGTGAATTAATTGCATTTCTTTGTATATTTTAATGAAATATTTTTAAAATCGGAGAATTTATTACAAATTCCGAGATTCCGTGGAATGGTATTAACATCGGTAGACTTACGAATGAAATCGTAGGCCTGGCAACAGAATCTTGAGGACATGCTTAGCTGCTAAAAGCGATTCATTGTTAAACAAACCTCGATGGTAGTTTCATACATAACGCAAGCGGCAAGAGAAAGATAGCTATAGATGAAGGAAAGTGTACAAGTCGCTAAGCGACCATTATGTGGGTTCTAATTGAATTCCCTCCACCTTTGCTTGTCTCTTTCTAATACTCGTATGTTACTGAACTGTTTCATGTCAAAGTTGAAGATCAAAGTTCAAAATATGTTATAAGAGGTGTAATAGAAAATTACTAATACACCACTATAACTTTGGGTTTGTAGTTGTAAAATTGAAACTCGTATAATATGTGCTTGTTAATATGACTTCCAAAATCTACAATAATTTGTTATTTTATAATGTGAAACTATTTTAATTATTTAAATGTATCAATTTTATGAACTAAAATATGCCAGTATGTGTAGTTATTAATATTGAATGAATTACATAAAATTATATAAATAAGGTACATATTAGTAAAAGAAAACTTTTTAGATACAAGCTTTTATTGATGGACTAAAAAGGAAAAAATAATATTTAATAATTTATGTTCATAATTGTTATAAAAGCGTGAGTTGTAAACTCTATGATTATAGTTTATTAGTCGCAACCCCCGCTTTTATGATAATTATGAACCATAATTATTAAATATTATTTTTTCCTTTCTAGTGCCCCCGCTTGAACCCCTTAGGAATAGAATTTAATTCTAAAAACGATTTATTCATGTATTATCATCGGGAATACATGTGTGTACAAAATTTCAAATCGATCGGATACGTGGAAGTAGTTCAAAATTGACTTGTAAGATTTGACTCAAACATACTTAACAGGTGAAGTTAAATAAAAGCTTGTAAAATAGGCGACGATAATTTGAAAAAATGATAAAATTATTATGTTTTAATGAGAACCACAGAAAACAACCGCTAATCTTGTAAGTCTATTATTTTTTATTTTTTTACAACATTATCACAGAATTGTTGACACAATACCACAGAAGAAACTCAGATCGGGTCGAAACCTATCTTAAACGAAAGAGGAGAAATTTCTGCATACATTTCGTATATTAGAATGTGTCAAAACAGTTTTTTATGCAGATTTATAAGCAACTTGTTTCGGTTGTCCTTGTCTACACAGTAATATTTTTATAAGCTTATCAAACACTATATTTTAAACTAGGTTCAATAGTTAAACTGAGTTAAAGCCGAATATGTCAAACCGGCCCTAAATCTCACAAGCAATTATTGTAAGTTCACTGTGAGACTATAGAACTCTTCAATATTCTCTGATGCCAACATCAAACAAAACTATTTTTCCGGAGTTATCAAGTAATCGCGCTGTGAACCATTCATAGGTGTATTTGAGGATTCAGTGCTGGGCTATTCACCATTCTCTACAATCTGCAAACACAAACAGCGTATTCCATTAGTGCGGCAAGAACTGAACGTTACTTATAAATACTATAACGAATAGAGAATGGGCAACGTAGGTGTTTGTGTGTATTCATCTGTATTACATAGATTGTTCGTGTAAATAATATCTACACGTGTATACAGCCGCGTACGATTCTCATTATGAATACTGAACTGTTTTTGTGTAATTTGTATTAATATTATATCATCACGATGTTTCCAGACTTTGTAACTAAATACTATTACTTGCATTTATTATTTGAGGTTTCTGAATTTAAAGGCTATTGTGATTATAATATATATTTTATCGTACTTCTATAAAACATTAATATACATATATGATTTTATTAATGTGGAAGCTACTGAAATTGATTTATTCTTACAGTATTCTATAAAAATAGTTGTGTACATTTTATAGAAAATTTTTATAGGACGCAGAGTTTCGAAAGGACCACAAGAATTTTTTTGAAGTGTAAACTTCTTTAGGCGCGTTAGGCACTCTTTGCCTGGGTACTGAAAAAATGTGAAGCGTCCGAACTACTTCCGTAAGAATTCGCAACCCTACCGTAAGAATTCGCAAACATACTTATATCATAAAAACGGCCGACTACATCACTTCGACTCATAGCGCAGTGGTTACGCGCTTTGCGTTCTATGCATAGGGACCTGGGTTCGAGACCTGATGCCAGCGTAGAATTTTTGGCGTTTTTTTTCTAAATTCTACATGATATTTATTTATATATTTTTTTATTTTTGTTATATTCTTTCTTTGACAATAATTATATTTTTTTTTGAAACCAAGGTGGAATTATTTAAAAATACAATTTTAGTATTTAAGTAATAAATTATTTTTAGCTCATAAATGCGCTATAATAGATGACACCAAAAATTAGAAAATCCGAAATTTTCACTTCTGTCGTATGGTCATAAGCACACACCCATTTTTTTAATTTTAAATATATCTTTCGAGAATATTTTTTTCCATTTGTCTTCTTTAAAAAATACAAAAAACGATGTATTTCCAAAGCAACAATACGAAGTTTCCTTTAAGCCTGAAATATTTAATCTATCTTTGTTCACTAATTACCACATTATAGATAATTATCTTACTAATTTTATTAAATATTTTAATATTTGCGGTTCTTTATAGAAGTTCAATAATAACACGTGTTATATTTACTGGTTACTTCACACTATATTTTAAATCAAAGATAAATATGCTTAGAATAAAATATGAATTAACAAAATAAAGTCAATCGACAGCACTCACTTACGTAACAGATCCTGATTTAAATCCTTATACAATAAATGCTGGAGAAAAATTAATCTTGAAATTTAACGAGTATAACTTTTTAAAACGGCGTGTATAATGATATTTAATGTTGCACGAAAAATATATATTTGAAAATAAACTTTGAGTAGATACGAAACGAAAACGTGTTTTTAAATTTAGATAGGTATTTTGAAACTTTATTATATAACATCATTAATTAAATAATACATATATTTGCTGTTTGTATTATGAACGTGTAATTAAATTTTACTAACTGAAGGCTTATTACGCAACTCCAAATACATTATCAAACATTTTAAACATTTGTGCATTTGTGATATTATACAAGGTGTTAGTAAAAAAAACTTTCTACGCTTTGACAGGTGATAGTAGAGATCAAAATAAGAAAAACAAATCTAATAAACCCAAGTTCAATACTTAAAAGTTTTTGAAATAGATATGGAAACTAAACTTGCTTACTAATAAGTAATTTCACAGCCAATATTTGACACAACAGGACAATAATTTGTTTTACGATATTTTGATTTTGATAGATTCATTCAAATTTGAAGGAGTAACTAAAAAATTCAAAATTACATACTTCGAATACCATTGAGTATTGGACCTGTATTTATAAAAAAAAATGTCTTGTTTTGATCTTTACTATCACTTGTTAAAACGTAAGAAGTGTTTTTAAGAACGCCCTGTATATATTTTAATAAGCAGAATAATTATATTATTTCCTTGTTTCGAAACTGGTTAATGAAATAGAGCTGATTAAACACGTAGCATATGAAACCAGTTTGGAACGATTTGATGGTTACACTTGCAATTGTCAGTTGTAATATTCTCATACTAAACTGAATTTGCAACAGGAAGCACAAAATGGCGGCAAATCAAATTCAATTTACGAACTTTTTGCAAGTCTTACAAAAAATATACATCTACAAGTTGTTTATAAGACATACAGTTTCCAAATAGAAAAATATGAAATAAAAAAACTCCTTTTATACGGTTAATTCTAAAAAGTTAAATTAAGAACGTTCGTTCTTTAGACAAAGAACGAACGTCTAAAGAATGAAAGTAATAAAATATTTAAAAATAATAATAATAAATATTAGTAAAAAAAACTTTTTAGAGACAAGCTTTTAATTACATGCACTAAAAAGGAAAAAATAATTTTTAATAATTTAGGTTCATAATTATAAAAGCGTAAAAATCAGCTTTTTTCGTGGTTCCGTTCAAATATAGGAGAAATAATGGTGGGATTACGGGAATATGGTGGAAGAGCGTGTATCAACAACAAAAACTTTATTACAAAATACTACTTTCTGCTCGCGGATTCGCTCACGTAAACGTTTATTTTGCTTAAAAATTGACTCGCGCTAATATCTTATTTATTTATTGTAGATTATAGACATTAAATAACAAATTACTTAAAACTAATTGACATCACAAAACATCCATTAGCGGAGGTGGGATTCGAACCCACGACAGTCTGATCTAACAGGCCGCTACACGAACAATTAGATCGCACTGTCCTCTCTGCTAATATTAACATTGATACCAACTTAATCCCAGCGTATCCGGATAAAAAGTACGCGATATTTCAAGTTTGGGTATCAATTAATTGATGTGTCAATTTTTGTCAAAACTGGACCAGTGAAAAAATTGTTCGTCGTTATTCTTATCTTGATATTTGTTTCCTTTTTGTTAGCCTGATTTTTTAAACCTCTTGATAGATTGAAGGGTACAAATTTATTAATTTTTTATTAATTCATATATTATTAAAATGGTTGTGGATAATAATTTCATAACACACGTTTAGCAATAGTTTTGTACTGCCCTAGATCTAAACTAAACACTTACTAAGTTTCATTGTAACACTAACTTACTTCCCCTTGGTAATATTTCTTTTGCCGGCTTTCTTCACCCACTTGTTTGTTATTACATTTATGATGTCTTCATCGATCATTTAATTCATGACGTTGCTAAGAGTTTTCTTCTGAATTCCAGCCACACAATTTCTTTTGAAACTTTTTTTACATAATAACGTCGTAACATTTATTATTGCAATGTGATGCAACATGGCTAACTAAAATGTATTTATGCTTCGTGGCTCTGAAATTAATATTTAACTTTCCAGTTACTCTTGAAAAGAAACTTACAGAGTTTTTCGAAAGACTGATTCTCTTCTTATTTTTAGAAAACCAACGTTCTTATAAATATATATCCAAAACATACACAATAAGAAGTATTAGAAATACCTTGTATTTTGGTGTCCGTCTTGTGATTTCATGTGTTATTAACACGACGCGTTTCAGCAACGAGTTGCTATCTTCAGGTGTGGCTAATTTTTTATATTATAAAACACACATTGAGTATTCGTAACAATCTTCACAATCCACAACATAATAGACATGTGCTTAGCATCATAATATTATAACGTGTATACTCAATGTATGTTTTATAATATAAAAAATTAACCACACCTGAAGATAGCAACTCGTTGCTGAAACGCGTCGTGTTAACAATACATGACGTCAAATACAAGGTATTTCTAATACTTCTTATAATTCATATAGTGACTTGGAGACCTAATACTCTTAAAATGTATCAAAACATCCAGCCAAAAAATTATTATAATTTGTCTGAAGCCTCCAAAGTATTAAAATTCTATTAAAATTTTTTTCAAAGGTTATTTAGACTTTTCATGGTCAATATAAAGAATATTAAGAGGACAATAAAAAACTATAAAAACAACAATTTAGTCACTTCTCAACTGCAACAATATTTTATTATTGGATGCATATTTTAAGAGCTATGCTATTATCTTCAGAAAAAAAACTAAACTCATCTAATAATAAAATTGTTTTGGTTAAGAAGGGAGTAAATTGTTATTTTATATAGTTTCGTGTGCCTGCATATCTAAAAAGCGAGTTGTGATGTGCCGAAAAAAGCACAAATAAATGCAAAGGGTCAGCCTGGCGTAATTGTTCGCATGCTAGCCCTTGGATCAGCGAATCCCACATCTGCTCATGAATGATTTGTGATGTCGTTTTAATTTGATGTAATTTGGTAATTAAGAAGCTTGTGACCTTAGTTGTCGAGCGGCTATAATCTTCAAAAAATAAAGGTAGGTATATGCAAGAAAATCCGTGAAGAGGTCCGTGCCCTAACATTACGGATGTGCTATAGTTAATTGTATAAATAACGGGGTTTCAGTAATCTTGGCATCCTCAAGATCTGTATATTAGCGTACCAAATCAGTGCCAAATGCATAAATGAAGTAAAAATATATTTTCAATTTAAAGTTATTAAAAGTTTGACAGTGTAACAAGCAATTATGCTTGTTCTTCATAATATATTTGCATATTAGGGTAAAGGCACCGGTTTTTCGACCACTACCTGTGGCCGACCATTTTTATATTTAAAAAATAGCTTATTTACATAGCACAGATATAATGAAATAACGAAAATATTAAATTGCAAATGAGTTATACATCAAACAACAGTTAAATATCTAACTTGTAAATCAATATATTCTATTTTATTTTCGCATGCATAATATATATTAGGTACTGATGAAATACGAAACTATAGGTTTAATATATACTTATATATTTTTTTAATTACATAATAAGCTATGTAATAATGGATTCTGATACATATAAGTATAAAATACATAGATTTTTAATGTCCATAATTTATTAAAATAAGCTATAAAGATGTTGTGGGATAAGAACAAAAATTAACAAATTTGGAAATAAAAACTTGTTAATGTTTCTCCTTATTCCACAACATCCTTATAACTTACATAAATGTAAAAGTAGTCGCGTCAATGAAGCCTTTTCCTCGGAAGTCCTCAAGAACAGCTCCGATTTTGATGATTTTTTTTTTGAAAATTTTGTTTTTTTATATTATTTAAAATCAGAAACCTTTTGGAGCGGGGAAAGAATTATTTATATTATTTAAAAAATATCTATGATATTTATATAAAAAATTTACTTTTGTCTCTATTTTTTCCTAAAAAATTCTTCATATATTAATTTCAGTATAAAAAGTAGATGATAAAAAAAAGTTTTGAACAATAATTCAATATTTACATCATAAAAATTCGCTGTATGGGTCAAGAAAAACGTATGCATTACGTGTAGCCCGGGAAATAAAGGTTTTAGGTCGCAAATAATTCCCAAGGAGCTGGATTTTTCACAGATGGTAGAACACCTTTAGACATGTATTTTTACAAAAGTCCCCGGTTATCCCCCTTGTGCTTCCTCCGCCACCCCCTTTTGAATATAATTTTGTAAGCCTTACGGAAAACGCTAATATCTCCTTAACCAATGTCTGAAATCAGACGACTTTTTTTTTGTTTTGTTCCTAATTAGTTACTCTAAAAAATTTCCCCTCTTCAATTTTGCGATAAAATCAATATATGCTTTGCAATTTATTAATAAAGAGAAAATATCAGTTTTTAAAAGAATATTTCACAAAATATTTCCATATAACTTTTTGATGAGCCTGTTTCGAAATATCTCAAAAAAGATTCTGTCATTTTAAATAGGATTACATTTCCTACAATTTTGATCCCTACAAATTTTCTGTGGTACAAATAGTAAGCGCGCTAGAGCTTCTTGAAAATCGGACGCGCTTTTTGTAGCCTTGGAAACCAATTGTTAAAACGTAATGTCCTTTTCAATAGCTTTATTTATTGTGTTCTTTATCGAATTTTAAATTGAAAATACACATGTTCATAAAGCAAGGAACGCTCTAAATCGTGATTTTTGTTCCATATCGATATCGTTAAAAATTTAGAAGCTATAGCCAGTCAAAGTTGAAATCATCATAGAGCCTTACTTTTTTTTTTTTTGACACGTGTTACGAGTACTTTCCATACCGAATAAAAAATGTCCGTCTAGTAACCTATAAAAAATTTAAGGTTCAATCTCACTAACTTGAAAAATTTTCAAGTTATAAGCATTAATGTTCATGTTTTTACTTTTTGACATAAAATTAAAACACTTGACGCGAAGTGCTCTACTAAAAAGAGTGTTCGAGAAATATTAAGTTTACATATAGAAACTGTAGACCTATTCATGGGTTATCTAAGTGAGTAAAAAAATTTAAAAAATTTGAAAGTGATCACTCTACAGAGCACTTCGCAACAAGTGTTTCAATTTTATGTCAAAAGGTAAAAACATGTTTGCAGTAGAAGTGACTGTGATAACCACCCAACTTGGAGGTCTTGAAGAAACACAAATGTTACATTTCTATTTTTGAAAATTAAATTGGCTTTTTAGTGTATTTGCCATATGGCACATACACTATTGGCGTCGGTCGGATGGTGGGACCTAGGGGTCGAACCAAAATTTCTCGACGTTTCATACCCTCCTGAACAGTTTGCCACCATTTTTGAAAATGTTTATGTATATTGTATGGATATTATATATATATATATATATATTTATATATTTTTATATATTTAATATAATGATGTGTGTACTCGATAACTCTCGACAGACTTAATCGATTTAGACGAAATTTGGTAGACACGTTGAAACCCATTACCGCACGAAGCCTATTTAAAATGGGCCCGATCGGACCATTTTAAGGGTAGTATTTAGGGGTTGAAAAAAGTTTTTGGGCCCAAAAATACCGAAAAAATTCTCAGAATCGTTTCAAAATTGCAATTTAACCCTTTAGTAACGATTAAAATATGCTGTTAAAATTTTAATAAAATCGGCCCGACAGGACCGGACTTACAAATTTTATGAAAACACTGGTTTGCGGATAATGCTTTACTTACTGTAGGGTGTATTTAAATTGGTACCAAGGTTGCATTGATAAAATTATTGAAATTAAGAAAAAAAATATTGTTTTAAGGGATGTATTAAGGGGTTACATTTTTTATTTTGTCCAAACAAACTTAAGTACATAATAAAGCAAAGTGCATACAAATACACTATATTGTCGGCAGGGTTTTGTTTTGTATATAAAATAATAAATTTCAGTTAATAAAGACTTTTTAATTTTGTTCCACAAATTAACTTTATGTCATTATTACATAAAAAAAACTTAAAAACTTAAAATTGTTTATAAAATTTGTTGGTATATTGAGATATAATTTAAAAATAACATAAATATCTCTTTTATCCAAGTTTTCAATGGATATTGTATAAAAAAAATTTCTTTCCTGCATAAATAGTATAAATATTGTTTAAACAATAGAAATAATTCCGTCCCCGCTCCAAAAGATTTCTGATTTTAAATAATATAAAAAAACAAAATTTTCAAAAAAAAAATCATCAAAATCGGAGCTGTTCTTGAGGACTTCCGAAGATTGCCTGTTTTATGTATTCATTGACGCGACTAAAGTGGTCAAAGCTACCTGCCGGCGACTTCACCCTACAAGCCTGCACAAAGTTGCCTTCCTTCACAAGCACTAGTAGTTATTATAACTTCACATACGTATGCTCGTACAACTATTGCACGGACCAAGGACTATAAATATAACATTTTATGGTTAATATGCATTCAGTTAATTCCCAGGAGGTGTATAGCTGTTGTGCACGCTAGTAAAGCATTTTCCTTAGGCAGAAGTGAGCTACATAATAATATGTAGGTAAGGAACGTATATAGTTTCTATTCCGGTACAGAAATTAACTTATTCACAACGTTTTCACGTATCATATTGTGAAGATAATATAGGCACTGGAGAACGTAGTGTGGTTGAACACAAAAATTATTAATAGATATACAGTCGACTCTTGTTAATTCAAACCTGCGATAATTCGAACCTCTCTATAATTCAAAGTTATCACGAATTCCCAACAAAATCTCTTTATATTTCGAACTAAATCAATACCTACATTTTTATGCACTTGGTAATTCGTACGAAAAAATCATTGCTATATAACAAAACGACGCGTTAATTTGAACTCATCGGCGCCCAACACTCGACAATTCAAAGTTGCAGAGAGAAAGAGGCGGAAAGATTGTAAGTACATACATACATTTTGCGACAAGTTCAAACTTGTATCAACGTTTGTTTGTTGAGCCTTTGTTTCGAACCATTTGATATTTCAAACACTCGATAATTCGTAATATTTTAAGAGTCCCTCGCAGTGGCGGCTCCTCTATAAGAGCTGCGGAGCTGCCACACTGCCAGAAAATAACGCACAATTAAAAAAAATTGTATTATAAATCTGCATAATATGTTTTAAAATTTCATAATTATGAAGCCATCACATAGCATTATTATAAATGACGGCATGCCGCAGGGCCTATATTCTATAAACAGTCCTCAGCCGTAGTAAATTCACTACGAACGTGACACGTTCTGCATTATATTTTGCAGTAAAATCAATGTGTTAGAGAGAGCGACAACAGTAAAGAATGAGACAGATTTGTACGCGTTAAGAGATATTCTGGGTGCGCAGAACGTAGGTATAGGTAGTATAGGTAGTAGTGTAGTACGAACTCTAATTTAATAAAAGCGGCATATCCGGGCATATCCGAACGTTTATATAGCATAGCTTATTAATGTTATTCCAAACTGAAAACGCTCTTGTCACATAGTGACTGGTGATATCTATCTGTTGGCACACACACACACACACTGCTGATGCATACAGTCTAATATTACGTTTGTGTTGATGGCTATATAATTCGTTTTCAATTGTAGTTCAAATTTCAAACAATGAATGTTATAGATAACCTCACGCGTGTGAAACGTTTTTCAAATTACAAATTTGAAGAAAAACTAAAATTGAAGGCACAAGGTCGCCCTTTGCCTGATATTTTCATAGAAAAACAGTGCTCTAGCCGTGGAAAAACTTATAAGCGGCAATTCAACAAAGAAATATATTATAACAATAATAAATATTGTTATAAAAATCACTTTATTAATTACGACTTGAGCGCTAGCGACATCATTGTATAATGTATAGACAAATTATTCAGATCAACAAATACTCTTAAAAATTGCATCAAATGTATTTTTGAATTTTTTTTTCGAGGTCCCCGCATAATGAGGGAGGTGCTACTCCAGTCTCCAGGTTGACTCTGCAGAACACCCATTTAAAATGTTCACGCGCCGCCACTGGTCCCTCGAGTTTCGAATTAACAAGAGTCGACTGTAGTAATATGTTTCGTAATCTATTTACTTTTTTATATTAATAGATCTTCACGTTTTGACACCCTATAGGATCCATTTGAGACCATTTTCTGACTTCTCTCTAATGTCTAATGACTCATACTGGGGTGGCATTTGAATTGAATTGAATTGTGAATTATAGACGCTCGACAACAAGGGTCATTAGCGTCTGTGGTAGCATTTGAGAAATATTAGATGTTACGTAAATAGAAGGTTGCAGTTGTCATGTTAAGGTCTTTGTCTATGTAAGCCAAGTGACTGTGTGGCAAAGTACGAGTCTACCGACAGGTGCAAACGCCAAGCCCAGAATCGAATCCCGAAGGCTTTTAATATTTTTTTTACTTTCTTTTTTTAATAATGAAAATAATATATTATAATATATAGATATTAGGTAACAATTTAAAATATAAAAAAATAAAATTACAATTATTTTATATGTTATATTTTACGAACATTTGATTTTATAAAATATATAAAAGTGGATGTTCCAAATCTTCATGGTTTCCGGGCTTGTAGGCCGTGGTCCGGTGGTATTTCTACCTGACGTTTCGTCTACAACTGCGGTAGACATTCTCATTCGAAACGTCAGGTAGAAATATCACTGGATCACGGCCTACAAGCCCGGAAACCATGAAGATTTGGAACAATGCCGGCTGTGAATGCTTGTACACCTGGATAAAAGTGGATGTGTTAATACAATTATTTGTGTTTAAGGTATTCACGTATCTGTCTGGACCCTCGATACAAACATATCCATTTTCCAGTGTTCCGTGCAAACGAAACACTTATGGAATCACTATACGGTGTCCATCCGTCTGTCACAGCCGATTTTCTGTGAAACTATTTGACGTAAAAATTTGAAATTTGGCAAAGAGCTAGAGTGTGGTGGCCCAATTACAGACGCGAAGTATAAAAAATTGGATTGTGATTCTGGGGGAAAGAAAAAACTTGTTTCAAGGTCATCGTGTAGGATGTCAAATGGAAGCTTATTGAAGCACGAATTCAACAATATAGTATATGATGTATTTTTTATTTATTCTTTAATGTATTAAATATACTTTTAGTAAAAAAATTGAAAGCCTAAAAAGGACAAAAATTATCAGGATTGAAAAATTCTATGGAGACCAATTGAGTCCAGTCACGAGAGATTAAAACTGGGGGCCCACCTTGCGTTTTGTGCAGCAAATGATTTTATTTTTTTGTATCCTCAAGCATATTCAAAGGATGTCAAATCCAAGTTTGCGACCTCTAAAATAGGGCGGGGGAGTTTTGCTTTTTTTCATTTTGGTAAATTTTGGCGATTTTCTAAGTTCTGCAGAGCCGGTAAAAATGGTAACAGAAACATATTTGACTAGTGCAATTTGAAGTAAATTTCGTGCCCTTTAATTTTAAATAGGACTATTTTTTCGATAGGACCGGCCGTTTCCATGTTATAAGCAAAAAACCGAAAAGAGTGCAAAAAAATCATGGTTTTTAGCCCACCAAAACTCCCCCGCCCTGTTTTAGAGGTCGCAAATTTGGCTTTGACATCTCCTAAACATGCTTGAGTACACAAAAAAATAAAATCAATTGCTGCACAAAACGCAAGGTGGACTTCCTCTCGTGACTGGACTAGTTGTTATAAGCAATATAATTGTTTATTTCTTTATAACTGCAGAACCAAAATTTGGCTATAGAACACACAAGTTGCGGGCTGATGACACGGAACACTAATAATATTGTGCAAGTATATAGCTTGCACTTGACCGATTTCTTTAAAATTAGACAGAGGATAGTTTAAGATCAAAACACGTATTATATTATGCACATGATAATAAACAAGTAGTTTCTTACAACTGTTTTATATGCTGTGACATGATGATAGTTCATGTACTTATTGTACCAAGTAACGCTGTATTCTAACAGAGAATTTACTTTAAATAAAAATAATGTCGTATCTCTTCTATATTTTACGTGGAAATATGTATAAACTTTCCACAACTAAATTATTAATTCTTATGCTGAAGCGTAGTTACATATTGCATAATAGCGTATAATATATAGTAATGGTAGTATTAGAATGTTTGTTTTTTTCGTTTAGAAATTATAATTTATTTTTTGCAAACACTTGCTTCAAAAGTACAATTTTAGATGGCTGTGTACCGTTTGAAAAGTGGTTCTTTATGGAAGCTTCTGATGCATTCGAACGGTAGTGTTTAAAACACATTTTAACGCACTCCGTACTATAAAGTAATATTGTTTTGTTTTACTTTATAACACACGTGCGTAATAAAGTACTTTATAGATTACTTTGCTATAATCTCACTAATAAAATATTTATCCAAATTGTGTTTTTTTTGCTTGAAATTGAACTTTTGAAGCAGTTGTCGCAAAAAATATTGTATCTAACGTGTGTCTAAAGTGACGAATCTGACAGTCGCGATTTTACAATACTCTCTTAAGGTTATATTGCGCTTATACCAGAACGAGTGTGTGTTTACCGCGCAAACCGAAGGCGAGTGCGGTAATCACACTCGTTTTGGTATAAATGAAACATAACCTCGTATCGCAAAATCGCGACTGTCATATAATCCGTCACTTAAGACACTAGTTGCATAAATTACTATTATCATTCTCAATATTAACCCAGTTTAGTTTTTGATGATGATGGAAGTACTGCTGCATTCGAAATGTACATCAACAAAAATTGACAAAATTGTTGTTTTTTGTGGTTTCGACTATACATACTCTTTATACAGATTAAAACAACAGCGGACAATATTTTTTTACAGTGAATACTCTAAAATAAGAAAATGAACTATATTTCTTAAACCCCCTTGGCTCATGGAGTCTATGAAAAACACGTCAACGTTCAAACCACTTAATACAGCTTGTCACGACATGGAAACATTAAGCAAATTCCTCGCAAGATTATTATTAATCGGTTTGGAGACTTTCCGTGATATCCACTGTCACCAGATTTGTTAGCTTTTAAATATATCTGACAGTGAAGAAGTTTCTCACAAACGCTACAGCTAAAGGCCAAAATTTTCAAGGAGGTTGATATGATTACACTAGGGTTATGGAAATCTGGCACCAACGATGGCATCAGCACATTACAAACAGGAGTATTCACTCGTACGACACAAAATATCAATTCCTAGTATATTGCATTACAAGGGACTAAACACAGTGTTTGCAACTAGTGTGAAGTTTGGTGCCCGAGAAACGAGGGCAGCAAATCAAACGCGTTGCATTCATTGTGTTTTGTTCCGAGTAATGCATATTATTTTTTACAACAACTTTATTGACAATTCGATTTGAGGTACCTGCAATTTAGGCGCGCAAAAAAGCCGCAAAAATATTAGATCTGTTAGATCCATGTGAAATTTATGTGGGGTCATGTCTGTCGTTATGACGTTTTCGAGTTACAGTGTGACCGCCGGCTGTGGAACGCTGTGAATAAAAAAATTCCTGAAGATATGTGTCAAAAATGTTTGGACACGTCAACCTTAGTTTTTGAACGCGCAGCTTTCCTTGTAGTTGTAATTTGTTTTTACCCCCACCCTTCTGTGCAATGACGTCATCGACGTTTTTTTTAAATGGCAACCCCAATTTTTTTTACGGATTCTGATTCTACTCGAAATTCTGGATTCATAATATTGCTGAATCCAGAATTTCGAGTAGAATCAGAATCCGTAAAAAATATTGGGGTTGTCATTTAAAAAAAATGTCGATGACGTCATTGCACAGAAGGGTGGCGGGTAAAAAAGCATTTTTAACACATATCTTCAGGAAATTTTTTATTCACAGTGTTCCACAGTCGGCGGTCAAATTTTCAATAGAGGCGTTGTGAAAAAGTTATTTTTTTGCTTTCAGACCCAATGCTGTTTAGAAGCTACTGAACTTATTGTTTATTTTCATCTTCAGAATGGTTCATTTCAGTGAAGTACCCCATACATTTAAGGTTTACAGAATGCAACCCTTACTTTTTTACTGTTATTTTTTCCATAGTAAATAAACGTTAAAATTTGATAAGGGTTAATGATTCGATTTTGATTGAATAGCCTACATCTCAAGGTAAAGGACTATTAGGTATAAAATCCATTATAAATAAAAGTGAAATTTTGTTACAAGCTTTAAATAATAATATCTTTAAAACGCATGAAATTAAAAGACATTTAATTACAGGCATATTTAAAGTAAAATCTGCAGGTATTTTGTTTTAGTTAATGATAAATTTCATATTTAAAAGCGAGTCCACACGGCACCGACTTTTGTTCGCAGAGACATCTGTGCAGACAAAAGTCAGTATACATCCTTTCAGTAAGGAGCTCCTGACAAAAAAGTGAAAGAATTTTAGAAAAGTGAAAATTTTAATATTAACCTATTATTTAGGTAGTAAATAAATATACCAGTCAGCAAGTGCTTCTACTGACTACTGACTAAATCGATTCTATCAAAATGGGATCAGAATAGTTTTTTCAAAAATTGTATTCAATAAATTACCAATTCTACCGAATTCCAGCTTTTTCAAATCACTTACACTGACGTGTTCTTTTTCCAGTTTTTCATTACATAGACCTAGTATATTTATTTACACCCTAAATATAACTTAATATGTATTAAAATATCAGCCTTTCCAAAAATGTGCACTTTTGACGTGAATAACGTCTAATATCTCATACTGGGTTGGTATTTTAGAAATATTAAATGAAACGGAAATAGTCGGAAGTGGCTGACATGCGAAACAATACACAACATCAGTCACAGTAAGCTAGGTGGCTGTGCGGAAAAGTACGAGTCTACCAACAGGTAAAAACGCCAAGCTCAGGTTCGAATCCCGAAGGCTTTTATTTTTATTTGTTTTTTTTTTAATAATGAAAATATATAGGTATTGGATAATAATTTAAAATATGAAAAATAAAATTACAATTATTTTAATAATTATATTTTACGAACATTTGATTTTATAAGATAATTAAAAGTGGATGTATACCTTTCCATGACAACGAATATATATTATTTGTATTTAACGGTATTCACGTCATCTCTCTGTACCGGCGATACAGACATATAGCCCGGGAGTTTGCGTTGCATTTTAGGTAGTGATTTTACGCCGATCGATTGTTATCTTTTTCGATAAATCTGGTATGACTAATAAGTAAACCAAGCGTCAGCTGACGCATTCGCGGTGGGTGTGGGTGTGAGAGGCTGCGAAAGTGGTAAAAAAAATTTTTTTTAAGTAATAGTACGCCGGCTGAAACTTTTTTATAAATAGTTGACATCATAGTGAGTAGAAAAAAAAATGTCAGCTGCATCGTAGAGGGGGGATTGTGCGTCAGCAGCTCTCATGAACTTGTAAAAAAACACGTAAAATATTGCGCATTTCACTTTTTTGCACTGACAGCAGCTGAGACAATTACGTTACCTATAGGATTATGATGATATGATCATAATCCTAGGTAACGTAATTGTCTCAGCTGCTGTCAGTACAAAAAAGTGAAATGCGCAATATTTTACGTGTTTTTTTACAAGTTCATGCGAGCAGCTGACGCACAATCCCCCCTCTACGATGCAGCTGATAATTTTTTTCAACTCACTATGATGTCAGCTATTTATAAAAAAAGTTTCAGCCGGCGTACTATTACTTAAAATATTTTTTTTACCACTTTCGCAGTCTCCTACACCCAGACCCACAACTACTTGAGCAGCTGACGGTCGGTTCACTGATTACTTATACGAGATCAACTATCGATATCAAAATCAGCTGGCTTACTATGACTTTTCCATTTGCAACGCTGCCTTCCGAACTAATAGGTACCTGTTTTTGTCACAAGCTCTTAGTTCTATTGGTATTCGATATGCAACAGTTATTCCAATTTAAGGTTAGAAAGAGACTACCTATTTTCTGCGAAATGTGTGCGTCCACACCGTATATATATGCAGATCAACGCGCTGCGACATTCTACTAACTCCAACAATCTCGCAGATATCTCCGCATACGTCCGAATTACGTCTACACAATAGGTATACTCGTATAAATACACTGACTTTTGTTGTGAAGCGACGCTGTACAGACAAAAGTCGGTGCCGTGTGAACGCGCTTTAACATTTTATATAATATGTAAATATACAAAAGCATTTTTACTTTATTAATACCACAGGTGGACGAAGGAATGAAATAAAATTAAGTAGGGTAAAGTTTTATGAAAAAAAATTGCAAGACATTGTTGATCATTTGACTTTTTTAAGGATCTATCACAATATATCCTTGGAATTATTAAAGGGAACCATGAAAGATGAACGCTTGAAAGGTCTACATCATGTCGAGATTTGAACCTAGTATCTTTCAAATTCGAGTCTAGACCTCGATCCAGACTATGGCTTGCTTTATTAGAGAAATTTATCTATTTATTTATTTACGTTCTACGTCAGGTTATTCATTCGGAAATAACTCATAATTTAATTAAACTGAAACTTTAGTATTCAGGAGCCTACACTGCGGTGAAATACGTTCATAATAATTATTTTAACAGTTTGTCTGCTTTAGCAGTTTTGCGGTTTTTACCATTCCATACAGTTCTGCAAACATTGACATATCTGTGTTTCATTTATCAATTATTATATTTAAATTTTTTTTAAATCAATACTAATAATAAAACTCAGGCAGGTTTTTCTGTAAGTTTTTTTTAAAGAAATTTAATCTTCTTATAGGGATTTTACATAAGTCGTAGTTGATCATTTTCAGATTTTTTTCCTATGCTATTTCGCCATAACTCTTAAACCTCAATTCCGACTTAAATGAAATTTTGTATAGGTACGTATATATAGGGTTCCTCAACTTAAAGGATAAGCTACTTTATATATGACTTCGTTTGAGTTGATATAATACAGGGTATTAATTAAGTATGTGCACAAACTTTAAGGAATTTATCTTTGAATGATTTTAAGACAAAACCTTCATATAAGTATGGGTTCGCAACGGCTGTTTTCCAGATACAGGGTGTTAAAATTTGAATTTTTTTTTAGCTTTTTTCATTTATAATACTTACAAAATATACTTTCTGACAATCTATTAGTGTGTGCAAAGTTTTAATTAAGTAGCTGGCACTATTCAAAAAATAAATTAAAAAATCTTAAATTTTTTTCAAACTTTAGTACCCTGTATTTGAAAAACAGAGCCGTTGCGGACCCATACATGTATATTGTATATCCAAAAACACAATTGGAAAATAGTTTGTCTATATTTTTTCTGATATTAAAATTAGTTTTATTGTTAAAACAATTAATAACGAATTCAGTTATTAATTGTTTTAACAATAAAACTAATTTTAATATCAGAAAAAATATAGACAAACTATTTTCCAATTGTGTTTTTGGATATACAATATACATATTAATATCATAATGACTATTTTAAATAATAACAAAAACATCAGAAAATTTGTGCACATACTTAATTAACACCTTGTATAATAAATAAAATAAAGTAAACATAGCTCACACTTGATAAGTATTCTATTGAGAGTAGGTTTATATGTGGTATAACATCGTAATGAACTTTTTCTTTATCTGAGTAATAAACCACAATGTAACTAAAAACAATTTAATCCATAATTTTTTACACGAAATTATATCTTAAGGTCAGAAATAATTAATTATGTCATTTTTGTCAATAATAAAGCAAAGAAAAGATTAGTGTACAATAAGAACAATGTTCCAATTGATTTAAGAAATTTTGATTCTACAAGAACTTTAAAGGTAAATATCTAAGAACTGCTTTTTTGAGTTATGGTGGATACTCAGGGTGCGAATATGTTAAATTTTATATTCTTATAATCCCAAATATTAGGCAACCAACATTAATTAAGTCGGAGAGTTTAAATATAAACTATTGAAGCATGAAGAATAGCTTTAAAGCTATACTAATTACTAATATTATAAAGAGGTAAAATTTGTGTGTTTGTGTGTAGTTGGCAATCTCTGAAACAACTGTACCGATTCTAAAAATTTCTTCACTAGCAGAAAGCTACAATATCCCTGAGTGCTATAAGCTATATTTTATTTCGATAAATTTCTCGCGGGGGGTATATTATAAAGAGGTAAATCTCTGGAACTACTGAACCGATTCTAGAAATTATTTATACTAATAGAAAGCTACACTATCCCTGAGTGATATAAGTTATATTTTATTTTCGTATCGCAGGGAGAGAATTTCTCGCGAGGGGGGATAATAAATCATAAATTCTTAGCATCCGGGCGAAGCCGGACGGGGCTGCTATAGTTGTTTATAAATCTGACTTATCAATTCTGAAACTTACGTGAAGTCGATTTTACCGTTTTATTAATATTTAAGAAGCACGTTAGCTGACAGTATACAGTTGATAATTCCTATACTGTTAAACGACGTGTTAAATAACTGATACATATATTATGAGAAGCTGCAAGATACTTCGACTGGGGCGGAAACAAATGTTATGACTTAAGTACGCACACCGTTTGTTCCTCATCAACCTCTGTTAGATACCGCGTGTATAGCTTATTTCACCTACAAAATTAATCTTATCCAAATAATTATTCATACCTGCATTCTTCATTTGCATTAGAAATGTTTTTAAGTGAAACTTCTTAGTCTCGATTTTTTTCCGTTCGTTTACGCATATCGGGATCACATCACGTTCAATTGAAGAATCGCGCGGAATATATTATATACCTACACTACTGCAGAACACTGCATCATCTCAAATAAACAACTTGGTAGGGCTTTCACCACTCAGCTCTTAATAAAGATAAGAATAATTAAGAGCACTGTGGTTTAATTTAATAATAAAGAGTTTAGTCACGTCTAACCACAATAATTTTATTAATGAATGTACATTTCAAGAGCTATGCTCCCATCTTCAGCAAATACTAAACTGAAGATGGGAGCATAGCTCTTGAAATGTACATTCATTAATAAAAAAGTATTGTGGTTAGACGTGATTAAACTCTTTATTCTTAATAAAGATATTAAAATAATAAATACATTTTTTGATAGCTTGATTGAATCATGATAAACGAATGCATGCAGCTGTTTGTATTTAACCACCATACGATAATATAACCGAAAAATACAAAGGTATTAAGAATATTGAACATTTATTGTAATCAATATTTGGTTTTCATATAGCTTTACTACTTGAATGACATAAAAAGTATTGTTTTGTACAATTTATTGTAAACTTTCAAAGTTGCGACAATAAAGTTTTTATTTAGATATTTTAAAGAAGTTGTCGGTTCTTCTTATAATATAAGATGTATACATAATATAAAAAGGTAAAAGTTTTCGAGATCTGAAAAGTTCAGGAATCCCTGAGCTATAATAATATAAGACAAAGAGAGTGTTGTGACTTTATTTGAACACTTCATAGCAATCTGGGCAATCCGGTCCTTTCGTGAAATATAGTATACAAAACGTGGTGTGGAAGAACAGATGTTACGCATGGCAGTGGCATGGTATGTTCGGGTGTTCCTCATAGCTTCAAGCAGATACGACGAGAGAGCTTCGACATGGCAGCGGGTGGCAGCGGTGGAGCGCTTCTACGTGATTCCTTTAATAACAGATGTGCTCAAACTGATGAACACATTAATAAGGCGAAGTGCTCAGCGATTATGAGCGATCTGTGAATACTCTTAGGTGTACGTGTAGCTAATCCAACGTCTACTCAAATATAGTGCTAATTGGTTTAAACTTAGTCACGCAAACATGAATCTGGGCCTGTTGTTTATTATATCGTTAATTTATATGGAAGGAAATAAAATATAAGTATTAAAAATATAATTATAATTGAAAATTTAACTAATCTTTTTTCAAATTACATACTTATTTTCTCCTTAACTACAAATCGTGCCCTAGCACTGGTTTACCAATGTGACATAGTTCAGTCAATGAGTGCTCACAAGGGGAATGTGGATGGAAAAGTCGAAAGCAGAAAATTTGACTTAGGAACTTTGTTTGGACTAGTTAGGAGATAAACATACTAAAAGCCCTTACCCCTCCGAGGTACGCCCGAGGGGGGGGGGCACAAAGAAGGTCCCGTTTTTTGGTTTTTTGCTTTTATCTCGAAAACGGTGCGTCGTACGAAATTTTGTTGTAATACATAATGAAAGCTGATAAAATTCTCTACAGCTTTAACTTTCACACTTTTTATCTATCTCCATTCTCTGCCTAGCTATGAGCTTCGAAAAACGGCCGATTTTCAAAAATGTGTTAAATTCTCTGTAGCACACTGTAACAATACGAATTTGCCAAAATCATTTCTTATTGCTCATCCACCTTATTAAAAAATGAATTATTTAATTCGCTGCCTCTTTGGGCGTGACGGGCCTGGTTGTGGTTCCTCAGCGTTTGCCTCTTCTTCTTTCTCCTCATCTGTCGAATCTACGGCTTAATTTCTTAGATATAAACTAATTAATAATTAATAATTAATTTTTATATTATTATTTTTTTAGCTCGATTCTGAAGAAAATTCAAATCCGGATCGAAACGTCAATTATTTGTTGTAATTTTTTGTTAATACATTGTCTGAAAAATTGGTCGAGAATTTTATTCATTGATATTATTGGGAGTTTTATCCAGTTTAAAAGTAAACTGTTTCCGCCTTCACCGCGTGGAGGTACTCCCAGCTTGTTATTTTTTAATAGTGTGTGGGTGTTTTTAATAGTGTGGAAGAGCAATTAGAAATGATTTTGGCAAATTCGTATTGTTACAATGTGCTACAGAGAATTTAACACATTTTTGAAAATCGGCCCTTTTTCGAAGCTCATAGCTAGGCAAAGAATGGAGATAGATAAAAAGTGTGAAAGTTAAAGCTGTAGAGAATTTTATCAGCTTTCATTATGTACTACAACAAAATTTCGTACGACGCACCGTTTTCGAGATAAAAGCAAAAAACCAAAAAGGGGACCTTCTTTGTGCCCCCCCCCCCCCTCGGGCGTACCTCGGAGGGGTAAGGACTTTTAGTATGTTTATCTCCTAACTAGTCCAAACAAAGTTCCTAAGTCAAACGTTCTGCTTTCGACTTTTCCATCCACAAATTATTCGTTGCTTAAGCTAACAGGAAATACTTGACTAATATTATATATGTATCTATAACATTTGTTCTAATGTATTATTAAGAAATAAAAAATATTATTATTGTTAATTAGATGACAATTATTTTTTAAAAATCGGGTGGGTTCAGCTTTGGTTATACCGCAGTGTCTTCAGTAGGACTGAAAATTTTTATAAATTTTGATATTTTATATAGTGTACTTATTTGACCGTACTCAATGAAACCAAAAAGTATAAATTTATTTCAATATAATTCCATGATATTATACAAAGTTGAGTGATGTTTTGTGGTGCATTTTTCGATTTTTTTAAATGTATCATACCTATAAATAAACTAGCAAAGATAAATTAAAAATTTTAAATGATAGTTAAAAGTGACTTATTTGACTTTCAAATGACACCTCAACTGCAGCGTTATCGCTTTCTTTTTTACAAAATTATAGTGATTCTGCTTTTTAACACGCTTATATTAGCTTCACCTGTATGTTTGCATGCTTGCTTGCGGGCTTGCGGGCGGGCTTGCTTGTTTGTCAGTTTGTAACCGACTTCTTTGAACTTGATTTTGACCAACTTTGAACGGTCAGATTTAGTTTAAACTTTGCACACTTATCAAGGACCGACGACAATACAATAATTCCATAAGTTTGTCCCATTATCCTGACCAGGATCTCCAGGACTAAAAAGCAAAAATAAATTATAATTTAAAAAAACTAAAAAACACGCTTTAATGAACTAAAAAGTAAAAAATAATTAATTTTATTGTAAAAAAAGCGTGGGGTAGTATGAAAATATGATACAAAGCACCCCACGCTTTTTTACAATAAAATTAATTATTTTTTACTTTTTAGTTCATTCAAGCGTGTTTTTTAGTTTTTTTAAATTATAATTTATTTTATATAACACATGCACGCTTTTAGTGTTTTTTCGTATCAGTTTTGCGGACTTTAAATGGCCGTTTATTGACAAGTGACGTCATGATCCATTATGAAACGCTTTTCGATGAATAATGGAAAAACATTTGAAAAACCCGTTATCTAATGAACATTTTGTACCTCTTTTCGGTGTTATAAATGAAATATTGTTACTATGGTAACGAAGTGATTAAATATTGTATCGAGCCCAATGTTTTTATTATGAGATGTACTTCTGTCAGTGACATAAAATTATTCAATTAAAGTCTAAAACCATGCATGTGTTATATAAAGTATAGTGTGCAACACGTATGCTAAATATTTATGCGTCAGGCGCATAAAGATGTATTTAGCATACTAGTCACACAATATACTATTATAATAAGCATTACATGAGTAAGTATATGTGGATGGCGTACTTATACCTGAGAACATTCCGTTGTCCTACGTCAAAATTAAATAACAGATTTAAAAGTCATTATTACACCATATATCAAATACAATATATAAAATGATCCGACCTTAAAATTGTGGTGAAAAATTCTAGTACTACAATTATTAATGTGAATTTTGTTGTTATAATAACAGAACTGAATATTATCACTTTCAATATGAATATATTTTAGTTCAGGTTTAGTTAAACATTAATTATAATTAATAATAATAAATGTTTAAATAACAGTAAGTTAATAAAATAAATCCAATATCAAACATTATTCACCTCAATAATACAAATCTACAATATATTGCGAAACAATTATATTAGATTCACTAGCTTTATTTTCAAATTATCGACAATGATATTACTGATTTAAACGTAGGTATAAATGTTTGATGCTGCCATGTTTTTATTTTTATTCAACGTAGCGTGTATGAGCTGTAATAAAGTGA
This sequence comes from Mongoloraphidia duomilia, assembly GCA_039654895.1. Classification (NCBI taxonomy): domain Eukaryota; kingdom Metazoa; phylum Arthropoda; class Insecta; order Raphidioptera; family Raphidiidae; genus Mongoloraphidia; species Mongoloraphidia duomilia. The sequence goes on along the minus strand of CM077520.1, from coordinate 37,675,131 downwards.
ATTGCAATTATATTGTTATTTAATTTATATTTATTTTTTCAAATGATTTGGCATAGTATCTACCAACATATAAACACACTGCAGTTACTACATCTTTCCGGTTATTTTCATTTTTAACTATAATAGTCTATTCATTTCCAAGATTTGAAAAAATACATTCCTACAGTCAGGCGCGGATCCACCCCTCAAAAAAGGTTGTGGTCACGGCCACCCAAAAATCGGCCAAGTGCGAGTCGGCCTCGCTCACGAGACATCAAACAGTATACAAACTACTAGACTAATAGCCAAAAATGGGCGTGTGCTTATGACCATACGACAGAAGTGAAAACTTCAGATTTTCTAATTTTTGGTGTCATCTATTATAGCGCATTTATGAACTAAAAATAATTTATTACTAAAATAGTAAAAGTCTATTTTTAATTAATTCCACCTTGGTTTCAAAAAAATTATAATTATTGTCAAAGAAAGAATATAACAAAAATAAAAAAATATATATAAATAAAATATATCATGTAGAATTTAGGGAAAAAAACGCCAAAAATCCTACGCTGCCATCAGGTCTCGAACCCAGGTTCCTATGCATAGAACGCAAAGACATAACCAACTGCGCTATGAATGGAAGTGTCTAGACGGCCGTTTTTATGATTTAAGTATGTTGCGAATTCTTAAGGTCAGGTTGCGAACGGCCAGCTTGCGAATGGTCAGGTTGCGAATTCTTACGGTTTTTTGCGAACGCGTTTAGTTATTTCAGTACCCACGCAAAAAGTGCCTGACGCACCTAAGGAAGTTTTCACTTCAAAAAGTCATTCGCGGTCTTACCCGCACGATTCGTTTTTTTTAAATTTTATTAAGGCATTGGATATAACATCAGCCTATCGACCTCAATTAGGGTTGTGGGCATGCCCACCGTGCCCACAACGATGGATCCGCGCTTGCCTACAGTGTCACTTACTTACACCTTACAACAAAATAAATAGGTAAATACGGTCCAGTACATTTGCAAAATTCCCGGTCGACCAATCACAACCCAAAAAACAAAGGGACACTAACTAATCACTCACACAGTTCAATCATATCTTGAAAAAGAATTCGTATAATAAGGTTTGCTGAGCTTTCATTCCTAGTGCTTCTATAGGTACTAGACAAAAATACGATATCGTGTATGAAAAAATATGCATACCTATGCAATTTCCCGCTCTTATTGTTTTTTAAGGCAAAAATTACATTGAAGAGTTAAAATTATCTCCATTATAGGTCGCTTAAATAATAGTATATAAGCTTTGTCAAACTTTTGTCGATATTTTTATGAGACTTGTTTCAAAATTGAACCATTATCCCGTCCATTTTCGTATGAGCGGAAATAATGCTCTACTATATAAACACTTTTTCCTCAGTTGAGAAAACCATTTTCAAAATGATTTTAACACCAGAGCAATGTTAATATGATAAATATGTCTTGCGCAAGCAATTCCACAGCACACTAAATTTCGGTACTGTTTATTTTGGCAAATATTGTATTTATGCGAAGTAAATAATCGACATTGAATAATTCCCACGCATATATATACGTAGTTATCCATGGCTATTACAGCAAGCTGCCGTGAATGATTTTCAGCTATGAATTTTTTCAGTTACAGTTTTTGTAAACACTGAACCGAGTATATATAGGAACACTTCAGTAAAAAACATTGAGGTCACCATAACCGCACATCAATTCAGTAACTACACACCGAAATCAATACGTCAGTGGTTAAGGGAATGTGATCTATGTAAAGCGCCCTTTCAATATAGCAGAGATATAACATGAACGTTTATGAATAAAACACAACGATCAAACAAATTAATTACAATAATAGGTAGAATTTAACCTCGCAGTATCAAGTACCAACAGTCTAATAATATCTCTGAACGTAATAATATTATATCCGTTATATTATACCGTGTGATTTACAGAGAATACGGCTTAAAAGCAAAACTACACACGGGCGGATTTTCCGCGGCATTTTTAACGCGGCGGATTGCAAGTTCAAATCGAAACCGTGCTTGCAAATGAGTGAAACTTGACGAACGGAAGGCGTTGAACTCCCTCACGCCAACGGAATTTAAAAAAATGCGACGTATGTTCCGTTCGTCTAATTTCACTCGTTTGTAGGCACGGTTTCGATTTGGACTTGCAATCTGTCGCATTAAAAACGCCGTGGAACATCCGCCCGTGCAGTTTCGCTCTTAAACCGGCATCGGACGACATGGCCAACGTATGTCAATGTTGGCGACAAATGTCGGGTATGGTTGGGCATGTGTAATCATTTGAATACGTCTAATATCAAGACGACAGGATTCTGTTTGACCAGTGTTGACCCAAGCTTAGTACACCCAATGTTTAGCGAATATACACTAACATTAAACAAAAATGGATAGTGAATTTGATGCAATTATTGCAAGTGCTTCAGCGGTAATTCGTGTTGTCGTCTAGATCTAGACTTTCTAGACTCTTGTCTTGTCTTGTCTAGATTTTCAAGACAAGACTTACCCTACGGCCACACTATGCTCCTCGCATTGCTCCTCGCTCTGCTCATCGCGTTGCCGCGATGTTGCCCTAAGCGGCCACACACTGCTCTACTCGAGCTACTCATCGCGACGCTCCGCACTCGGCTTTCGCCTTTCGACAATGGAAGTTAATACTATAGCAGCGTGCGCACTATGTCTTTATAGCATAGCAAATTTTATAAATGTTATAAAATGAAACAATATTATAATTAAACGTCGTAGTCGTCGTTCTCGCCAACGGAGATGGTGGATGACATCGATTCATTTATTTGAGCGCTTGATGCGTACTGCGTGGCGCGGGAGTATGTGGCCGGCTTATTCGTGCTCTATTGCCGGTCCTTTGACTCGCGCACCAAAAACCGACAATAAAGGGAGCACTGGGCATGACGTGCGGCATGGCGAGTAATGCGGCCACACTACGTTCCTGCCTCCTTTCCTCTCCACTTCCCATGCCACTCGTCGAGTGTGTGGCCGTAGCATTAAGTGAAGTCTTGTCTTGATATTTCAAGACAAGACAAGACTTTCAAAGTCTTGTCTTGTCTTGTCTAGACGGCAACACTAGCGGTAATAATTTCTTGCGTCCAGCTCTTAATACATGTTTCATGCAACTCATAAATAACAATAATAGGTATATACACAGTACACACACTGACAAACACCACGTAGTGAAAACTATCCAGTCGTCTGGATGAAAACAAAGTCATATTTGCGAGTCGAAACCAACGTTGGCCAATTTCTTTGATGTGTGTTTAAAAAACCGTCCTCAAAGCGAAGGTCCATTGCCAGCGTTGGTGACTGTTAAATATTGGCCATATGAAAACCATCCATACGACATGGCAAAAACCCGAATACATTAATTGACATTTGCCATGTCGTCTGAAGCTGGCTTTACTAAGGTCAGTTGCCTGAAGATATACTAAACTCTTGACAATTTGAGTGCATTTATATTTTCTACGGCAGTAAAAAAACAGGTCATCTATATGGGCCCAGCAATAGTTGGCTTCGGAATTCTTTTGTTTAGAAAAGTCTGATTTGCCTGTACTAAAAATATAAACAATAGTGTACGAATCATATTATAGGCAAACACACTGATAAATAGTATCTACACGATAGAAAAAATGACAGGTGAACTTTTTCTTTACAGGTTTAATAAAAAATTGCAAATTATAAAAGTTTTTTCCTATTAAGGCCATTCTGTGTGCTCTGCAGCAAACAAAAGTCAAATCCATCAGATATAGTTTAAACAAACACGAATATATGAGACAGCGTGTTTTGAATTATTTGACTAATCCCGCCTAATAATATAAACTGAATAGATTGAGTTCAGTTGAATATTAATCAACCGACGTTACTCAAGCATATTCCGCGAATCATCCGGTATATATATGATTGTATATAAGCCCACCTGACAGCACAAACAGAGTAAAGAACAAAGAGTAGTTGTCTACATCTATAATGGTTCCTGTTCTGTTAGTACCAGTTGGGCTGCCTCAAGCTCTACTGTTTTCATCTAATATTCCTTTACTAAGCAGACGACGGTGCAACCAACCAGATTTCTCATTCATACCACCACCCCCCTCTGACCGCCCACCTTCTGCCCCCATCGTCAACCGACCGTCACCGTGACATATTATTCCGCTAATCAGAATATCTTTCCATTCTATTGTCTTTGTGCAATGAATAGGTACGTTTTTCGTTGCAGAAAAATATTATAGTATTGTGCAGGTACTGAAAATGTAGAAATTTTGTATACCGAGAATAAATCGTGCAAATGTGACTGCATCTTGATTAAAATCATTTATACAGTCTTGTTATTGAGTACATCGTTTCTACAAGTATTTTTTGTCGAGATTAATGTATTGCTGTGCTATTTATCTTGATTGAGATCGTCAATTTTTAAGAATTATTAATTAACTATTTAGTACAAATCCAAATGAAAGAATCTACTTCATCCGGATTTTTTTAAATTCTTGTACGAAATGTGTGTTCACTTAAAATAGTATTTTTTTGCGTACTATCGAAATATTTTTTCTATTTTTTAGAAAGTTAAAGATCCAAACAGCTAAAGAATTTATATTTAACAAACTTAAAAATAGAATATAAACTATTTGTTAGTTAAATTGATAAATTATTGTATTAAAACCGCTGTTGATAATTGTATTAAATATTTTTGAAATATTTTTTTTACAAAATTAATTTATACTCAATTATGTTTTAATCACTTTTCATTTGCGAAAATAGATCATTATATAATTGCAATTTAAATGCCTATTAAATTATAATTTTCTAATTTCGATGTGTTAAATCGATTATATATATATTATTTTAGCATTTATAAATAATGTTAGTCGATTTTTAGTAAGACGATTTAGTACAGGGTATTTTATTTTGAATAATGTCAAAATTTTTTAAACTTCAAACCAAGCTTCAAACATAGGTATTTGAAATTTGTCAATTACATCCGTGACTACAAAGAAAAATTTTTAAATAAACGTTCCGCCATTTATAAAACGTTAAGTTTATTTTTCTTCTTAAAGACACCTGAAGTATTTTTTTTTAATATTTTAAGTTGGCATAAGCTATTTTGTCCATTATTAATACCTCAATTTCAGTAACTCCACAACGTTAAATTTCTTTTTTTAATATTCTTATACGTAAATATACAAAATCTAGAAATGGGTTAAGTGTCAACAGCTAAAAAAGTTAACTTTAAATTGGAAATACAACTTCAAAAACACACAATTTTCTGCTATTTATGTTTTGATTTTAATTTAATTTAAATTGCTAGCACATTCATAATTATTGTGTACGGTAGTACCTATTATGTGTAATTAAAAAAAATTAAATTAAATTCCATTTAACTTAGCTTATATGTCATTCCAGGCTTGTCAAGCCAGAAAATTGTGGTACAGTAGCGGTAAACGTTTTATAGTCGGAGAGCCCATAACGAATTTTCGACAGGTGTTTTACCGAATTAGAAATGTTGAACGATAGTAGCTTTATGATAGATTATAGCGGTCCCGTCCGGCTTCGCCCGGGTGTTAAGAATTTATAATTTATTATCTCCTCCCGTGAGAAATTTTCCTCCTGCGAAGCGAAGTCGGACTGGTGGTGTTTATAATATTTGTAGGATTCCGCCCAGAAGCTAAAATGCAATAGAATTTCAGAGTTACGTTTTGTTACTATCCTACAGGATTTATCCCCCCCCCCCCTGCGAGAAATTTACCAAAAAATTTAATATAGCCTATATTACTCAGAGATAGTGTAGGTTTCTATTATTTTTAGAATCGGTTCAGTGTTTCCAGAGATTACCCCCTACATACAAACTCACTCACAAACAAACTTTTCCTCTTTATAATATTAGTAGACATAAATAGGGAATGGCAACTCTGCCCGGCTATTTACGGAGTTTGAGGTACTGTGTATAATAAAAATTTGTCAAAAAGTATGTTCCAAAAAAAAGTTTTTCCGAAAAAGAAAATGTTATAATATGAAATTTAAGTTAATTTTGAACTTAAAAATAAACACTGCAGACGATTCGGGGGGTGCTGACATAGAAGCAGAGTAGGTACCCCAAAATTGCGTTTCGAAAAATTGTAAAACATGTGTTTTACCGACGCTGCCATTGCGTATAAAAATATTCTGGTGAAAAAGTCTATGGAAAGTTCTCATCGATTGGAACAGGGATGGCGAACCTTTTCACATCCACGTGCCAATTTTTTTCAAAAAATGTTTAATGTTGCCATTACGTGCCAACAAGCACCTAAAGAAATTTAGTGAACAAAAAAATTATCCAAACGTAGAATATGAAAAGAATTATTTTGATAATGCATCGAGTGGCATGAAACTTTCGTCGACTTGTCGTGTGGATATCATAATATAATATTGTTATTTTTTCGACAGCATCTAACATAATATTTTTAATTACTTCGATTGTGTGCCTCAATCAATGGCGTGCCGACAATATTCCGACTTCACCTATATGGCACTCGTGCTATAGGTTTGTAGTGTTGCCGTCTAGATCTACACTCTTGTCTTGTCTAGATTTTCAAGACAAGACAAGACTTGCTTTATCTAGATCAAGATTCTTGCCAAAACTCTAGACAATTTTCAAGAGTCTAGATAAACTAAGTAGTAGTATGTAAAGGTTTACTTTACCTACTACTACTAATCTAGACTCTTGAAAATAATCTAGAGTCTTGATATTAGACAAGACAAGAGTTTGTTAATCTAGACTTAGACTTAGTGAAGTCTTGATATTTCAAGACAAGACTTAAGTGAAGTCTTGTCTTGGTATTTCAAGACAAGACAAGACTTTGAAAGTCTTGTCTTGTCTTGTCTAGACGGCAACACTATAGGTTTGCCATCCCTGGACTAGAGCAACCCATTTTTTTAAATTTATTTTTCTATTTATAGGACACTAAACTCAGAAAAGCCAGTAAAGCTAGTAAAGCCAGTGCGCATGTCAGCTATTATATAATACGTATCATAAAATTATTTTTAGGCGTTTTAGAGGAAGCATCAAGCGGAATTGTAGCTGATACTGTACAGGTATATGTAGAACATATGCAAGTATAATTTATTCGACGCAATTACAAGTTTAATTATAGTGGCACGTACAGGTTTGCACCGCAGTAGTTAACCTGTTTTAGTTTTGAACGCTAAATCTTAGCTCAACTATTATACCTACTGTAAGACACACACACGTACACACGGACAGACAGTCACACAGGAAATGTAAACAAGACATCTCTAGACATCGTAACGTCGCGCCCTCGCGCTATACTAGTAAAATATAAACGTCAGGCGCTTCAGCGAAACCAAAGCGAATGTGAATTTATATTTGTATAATAATGTACGTACTAAAAATCAATAAGTTAATTCAAGTCCTGTTGATCGTGGTTAGATCTAAATTAGCAACGAAACGAAGTAATTTAGTAGCAGTAAGTTAATTAGAAAAATTGAACCCATTACAATAAATTTCAAGGGGAAGGTAACTAGAAATGGAAACAGTTAAGTGCTGTTTCTTCTTTTAACTGAAAAAAGAATGAAGAGTCAGACTCGCGCATCGAAGGTTGCGTCCAATAATACAAATAAACAGGTAGGTATAAGGGGTAACAAATTAACAGATTTGTTATTAAAAAGTTTTTTTACTTATATTTTATTTTATTCTTTTAGTGTTTCAACATTTTTCTGTATCAAATTTAATTACTTAAAGTTTATTTTTAAAGTAAAAAAAATATATTGACAGAATATTTGATGAACAAAAAAAACAAAAATATTTTGATTCGAAACCCAGGATCGAACCAGGAACATTTAGATTTTAGATCTTCAGTTAAACGGTCCACCAACTGAGCCAGTCGAACGATGATGTTACACGCTCTATAGTACAGTATACAATAACGGCTAGAGTCAGTGAAGTAGTAAAATAAAAAACATTAATTTACTAAAATTAATTGATTATTTAATTCTAATAATTATTTCCCAGGATTCATGGCATAACAACACACAATCTGTAAAAATTTCAAGTATAGTTACCTCTTCTCGTTTGAGAGATAGAGCCTTGTGACAGACGAACGGACGGACAGGCATCGTAGGCTCAGTAATAGGGTTCCGTTCGGAGGTACGGAACCCTAAAAAGTAACTGTTTTCATCATCACCAAATTGAAATATACTCATATAATTAAGGGAAGTTTATGACCCAATAAAAATAGTGTTGGCCGTATGTAAAATTCTAAAGTATTTGATAGTATATATTGCAGAGATGGCGAACCAATGGCACGCGTTCCATAGGTGGCACGCAACGAAATATTATCGACAAGCCATTGATTTGGGTACACAATCGAAATAATTAAAAATATGTGAGATGCTGTCAAAAAAATTTGATTATCATTCAAATAATATTATGAGATCGACACGACAAGTGGACGAATGTTTCATGGCAATCAATGATGATGAGTTCCATATCCCCCGGAGGACGTTGGAGACCACTTCTTTCCATTTAACCCTGTCCTGGACAGTACGGATGAGTCTATTAAAGTTTAATCCCGTCCATTCTGTGATGTTATCTAGCCACGATATTCTTTTTCTACCTCTGGGTCTTTTTTGTTCTAATTTGCCCATTAGTATAACTTGCTGGCAATCAATGCATTATCGAAATAAGTCTTTTCATCTATGTTTGAATAATTTTTTTGTCCACTAAATTTGTTTAGGTGCCAGTTGGCACGTCGTGGCCATATTACAACATTTTTTTTAAAAAATTGGCACATAGATGTGTAAAGGTTCGCCATCCCTGGTATCCTCTACACTATCGGCCATGATGGGCGATCACGATTGGGCCATGATTGCCACCATCATTGCGCAGATGTCCACACAATCGTGCATTATCCGTTTGATGACCCAATGTTCTTTGATATTTATCCGAAAAACCGACACAGCGGCAATCACGCTCGATCGTCACCGATCATGAGCAATTACAGGCGATTATGCCCTCTACACATTCGTGATCGCCTGTAATCGTCCATCATGGCCGATAGTGTAGAGGAGGCGTTATATTCTATACCTGCAGCTAAAAATTATAAAAGAAGTTTTCAGTTTTACTATCTAAATTGTTGGACACATTTCCCTTTTGCACTTGTATATACAGCACTTAAAGCTATAAGCTTTACCAAAAGTAGTTCTTAATGCTGACTATACGCAATAAATTTTCAGTGACTGTTAGCAGCTTAAATGCGACCGAGCTATGGTCTCGGCCCAATGTTCAAAACAAGAACTTTACGGCGTACACTAGTGGCGTACAGGAAAATTTATTACAGAATGATCAATGGCAAAATTTGCGATAATAATGTTTCTGTTTCGAAATCTAAACATAGTAATATTTATATATTTTTCTTTTCAGAAACTTATATTTCAATCCATAATCGGAATACTAGACAAGTTGGTAACCTGCATAAACCATTGCCCAAATATTCAATGTATCGAAAAAATGTTAATTTCAATTTAGTGGATATTTACAATAAATTACCAAGTTATTTTAAACATATTCTGTCTCTACCACTTTTTAAAAGACATTTAAAAAAATATCTTATTGACGATTAATGCTTATATTTCATTGACGAATGGACTGCAGAAGTAGACGGTCCTAATTTGAGGGCGAAATTTAAAATGGAGTCGATTGACGTTCAAAAATGTATGAGATTTAACGGAATATTCGTTACTATTTTCTTACAACACATTTCTTACCAAAACAATGGCCGTTTCATAAAAATAATTAATAAATCCCGGCATTATTGGCTACAAAACTTAATTATTTCAAGTAAAATAATTTTTTAATTGAAATTAAAAATTTGTGAAAAATGGATGTCGTAACCTAATTCATCCAGTCACCCAGTGACATTTATTCTAACCTAACAACCTCGTTGACGTTAATAGTTGAGGTATAATTTAAGCAATTATAATTAGAAATTGAGTTCTTTCCATTTGGAGTTGGAAAAATATTTTGACGTCGTCTGAGTTACGCTAGATCAAGCGAAGGTACGCTAAAAGTATAAAAAAAAATGTTACCAATGGTATTGGATATCTAGGTATTATTTTAGCTTTTTCTTCAGCCGGAAATGTAAACTTTTTGCAGTCATAATTTTCATTATGACTGCAGTCAGGTACAAAACACCACTCCATAACAAATTGCTTTAATTATTAACGACGACAACGTGTTTAAAAAACGAGGTTATGTCAGTAGAATGAATGAAACTTGACAGTTGTGTCCTGCCAAGGCGACGGGAATGACTGATTCAAATTCAATTCAGAACGTACGTTCAACGCAGATTCTAGTTAGAAGAAGACAGTTGCGACTCAGAAGGAGACAGTTGCGACTCCGCCACGCCTTCCTTTCTTAATCTATTGTATTTTTATTTGCACTTTAATTAATTATTTTATCTGACTCATTTCCATAGAGATGTCATAGATAGAGAAATATGAAAAATTATATGCATTTACTTGGAACAAAACACAGCGAATGCAACGCGTGTGATTTGCTGCCCTCCTTCTACGGGTAGCCAATTTCACAGTAGTTGCAAACGCTGTGTTTTTACTCTCGTAATGCAATATTATACTATTTCTGTAACGTTATGACAATAGGTGTTTGTAAGCAGTAGGCAATTTGATAATTATCGCAAAGTTATTTCTAGAGATACCTATATATTTTAGAGTTACAAGCGTTTCTTATACGCGGTTTAATATACATTGATACATTAAATCCATAAGTAGTTTTATTAAACAACATACTAAAACACAAAGTCGACTTTTTCGATTTTTTAAGATTCCGTACTAAAATAGTAAAAAACGGAAGTATACATAACTTAAATACTTTCAAAAGACTAAGTAAAGGTCGTATTTTGCTGGGCTATGCCTTTACAACAAGTTGGAGTAGAGTACCAGTTCATAGGCATGGTCAATATCACTCTGAAGCTTTAAATCTAAGTGGTTTGCAAGAACTGCAATTTTTAATGGAATTTCTGACGTATTTATAGTACATGCTGGTAAATAAAATAAATATATCTCTATCTATCTGCAGAGAGACCCCGTTATCCGTCGGTCCATCTATCTGTAGATAGTTAAACGGTTGAATTTAAAGATTTTTTCAAGTCAATCGGAAGATTTGACCCTAACTAACAAGATGTGAAGTTAATAAAAAGCTTGTAAAATGATTTTGTAACACGGAAGTCATGTATGGTTCTCCGTAGGTACGCAGTGTTTTTTATCATAATATATTATACCTATTATTATTCTCTTGGATATATGGGGCATCAGGTGTAGTACTATAATATTTGAACACCAAAACGAAATGTAACTAGAAACACTCTGCAGTCTCAAGAAATACACAAAATACGCCCACTGTTCATAATACAATTTATACCGCAAAAATATATTCTATATATGCTGAATTCTATATACAACCACGATTTTTTATTACCTTTCAACCAATTCTGTGTCTGTATATTTAGTGACTCCGTTACTATTTATCTCGCTCTATCTGAACATAAACTCTGTCAAATAAAGTGAGAGAACTGTTCACATTTGCAACATAAAAAAGCAAATTGATTGCATTTTCTAACTAGAAAATATCTAAGAGCGAGCAACGGAATTTACACCAAACATATATATCGAAACTGGAATGGTATTCGATACATATATTATATATAGGGTGATAAATTTAACACAAAAAGCTAACAGATGAATCTCGTTAGTCCCGTCAAAAAACCCTGGCTTTGCTGGTGGATCTCGACGCCTCCCGTAAAATAGGACTTGGGTCTGAATGGAAGAAGAAAGGCACTTCCATGGAAATGCCCTTTCTCCGTAATCGGTTTATATCTCAGAAGAAACATTCCTTTTTGCCATATACCCACTATAAAATAGCTGCTTTACATAAGTGACCTTTGACAAGCCGGTGTGCGGGAATGTATCTTTCCCAAATTAGTGTGGGAAAGCAAACCATTTCCATAGTGATTTATGTTTATTCGTCTTGATCGGCCCGCTATTACCTACTGACAGCTACTCTTGGCCTACTATAGAAGTCAAGTTGGCGATGCAATTAATGAACTGTCAATTTTTTTTGAAAATACTGAAAATTTATTGAAAAGCAGCTATTTTATAGTGGCAAAAAATACCACATATATCTCGGGCGTAATGATATATTATGACTCGTATGCTCATTTTAACATAATGTCACTTACTCGTCAGTAATATGCCTCATTAAGAACTAGATATACACAATCTACTATTACCGGTCAATGATTCTGTTGTTTTCATACTTTGTGTAGGTATATACGTCGCGTTGTGACCTGTGAGCCAAACTGTCAAGCGCTACAATTGCCCTTCTTTCAAAGAAATTATCATTTTATCCGTAAATATAAAATCAATAGGTATAAAATATTTTTATGAAATAATCTATTTAGCTTGAATTCAGTTTGGCACCATTAAAATTTCGGAACATACATAATTTAAACCGTGTTCTCATTAAATATCATAATCCAACAAAGCGTTAACACTGATCGCGCTTTGTTTGTTATAGAACGTACTAACAAACAGATAAATTTTAACTGATAAATAATATGTATTATGTAATATAACCTTTAATAAAGAATCATCCAGCTTAAACAATTTTACATCCCCCTTTTTAGTGTTCCCTGTTCTTCTTTACCTACTTTTGTTATCTTATCGAAACTTGACACACCAAACAAATACATGAACACTTTATTATTATTATCTTTTGTTTAGATATGCGAGTTTTGTTTAAATCTTATTTATTTTGTTTTGTTATTTCGGGATATTCCATGACACAAATTCGTTTTATACCATTAAATTTTCAACTATTAAACATAATTGTTTTACACAAGTGAGTCACAAAACCTGTTTTTAAAATATTTTAGGTTATTTAAAAGTTTAGGTACTATTAATTAAATTGTAGCGTATATATTACATAATATTATGTTCTGTGGTAATGTATGTACAACGAACTTTGTATACAACTGTAGAGTGCAGACTGTCCTGTATATACGCGTGCGTGCGACAAACTCGATAACCGATGGACCGATTTCTAAAATTGTTTAACTGTTTAAAAGCCTACAACATGACGGGTAACAGAGGCTCTTTTAATGGTTTTACAATACGTTATAGTTTGCACGTTATTAACCGACATCTGTTTTGACATTTGATTACTGAACTAAAAAAAGAAAACCACTGAACCGATTTTAGTAACATTTATGTGGAACAACCCTGTATGTATCCGTTCGCAATTAATGCAGGATATATGAGGTGACAAACCTACATAATAAATACATAAGAACAATATTATAAAAGGGTGATTAGCAGTGAGCGAAAATAACGATTCGCACTCGGGATAGTGGAGCGAGGAATAAATATAGTTACTTTTAACTTGTTTTTACCCGACTAAAAAAAGGAGAGTTATTTTTAGTTAATTTACTGATATGATATTATAAGTAGGTACAGTTCAGTCAAACTTTTAGAAGAAACATATTCTTCCTGAGAGTATAATAATAAAGAAATTACAAGATGAAAATTCAGATTTCTTTTCCAAAAATTCGTTTAAATTATACAATTTTTTCAAAAAAAAAATCCTTGATCAGTAGTGTGAATGCTGATTAGTGAATTTTGTTCTGTAAAATTATTCTTGAAATTGTCAGAACTGCTGTTATTTATTTAATTAAATTTATTTTTAAAAATTAACGCAATATTTGTAAAATAATACACAACTTCCAAAATAATTTTGTTATACAAAATATGCACAAAATTGCGCAACCAGACTACAGGCACCCGATTCAAAAGACCTGGAATCATTACTATAAAATCAAATTGGTGCATTTTTGTAGAAATTTTTGTGAACGAAAGGAAATGAAAGGAAATTGCACAAGCACGCACACGCACATCCAAAAAACAATTTTTTTTACGTTTTATCCTAGAACAATCGGAATTTGGCCTTACACGATTGTTCAACCCTATCACAACACTTCCGTTTCCTTATGGAATATAGAAAATAATAAATGGAAAACAGTAGGTCAATCCTGTTTTCGAAATTAATATTTTCAAATTATTGTAAAATATGCACAATAATGGTGTGTTACATAATATCACATTATTTAATCGTACATGACATACGTATAGCATAACAGCCACAATTTAGGTGGAACAGAGATATGTACGTATGAACGTAAATACAAATGTGATCAGTGATCAGTGTTCACGCCTGAATGAACACAAACCATAATGAAGAGATGCTAGGGCAACCGTGTGGTAATTCCATAATATACCTACCTACTTGATATATTTTGTATTGTTAACAGTTAAATGTATACCTACAGTGTCGTTCATATTTGAATGAATTAAACCTGCAGACAGGCAGACAGAAAAGAATATCTTACTGTCGCTAATTATTTACAAAACATTCTCGAATTATCAATATTATAGTAATATTCAAATTGGAAGAGGTTAGGGCTTGGTTTCATTTTCAGTTGACTGTTCAAACTCGTGGATCATTAATAGCAGACACTTAACAGAATAAAGTAATCCAGGACTACCACATACACTGTGCGACGTGCGACTGAGAAGTCAGAAGTCGAATGACTTGCCACTGGCTGTTTCAGGGTTTATAATATGTTCCGGTAGACAAATCTCCGACTACAACTGGCGTTCAAATGTCGATATATCACAGGTTCCGCGAGAAGATGGGATACATTCCAAACATTATTTCTCGTTACACATTTTTCGTATACACATTCTTCGTATCATCGACCTAGCATTTTACCCTTCAAATCGTCAAGGCAGTGGCACATGATAAGAAGTTTTACTTTAAAATTGGAAAAAGGTATTAGCTGCAGTTTAATTCTAATTATAAAATATATCTATATGAAGCTAAAACGCGAAAATAAGATATAAAAAACAAATTACTTTTTGAAGTGAAAATTTCTTTAGGCGCACTTTGCGTTCTTTCTGAATAGTGAACAAAAGTGAACCGTCACGCTCGGGTCGGTGACGCTGAATCGGGATTATTCGGCTCCACTCGACATCAAGCAAGCTCGAGTCGGTGACCACGTTTACTGTCTAACAATTGGAGTGCATCGTTTCAGGAATTACGTTTTTATTATTGCGTATTATAATAATAAAATAATATTATGTGTGTTTTGCATATAATCAAGTTTTCACTTCTGTCGTGTGGTCATAAGCATACACCCATTTTTTTTGCCATACCCACTATAAACTAGCTGCAGGCCGGTGTGCGGGAACGTATGTTTCCCACACTCCTCGTATGGAAAAGCAAACCATTTCCATAGTGATTTATGCTTATATTCGCCCTGAACCGACCACTATTACCTACTGACAACTACTCTCGGCCTACTATATAGAATTGAAGTTGGCGACACAAAATGAAGTGAAAAGCAGCTATTTTATAGTGGGTAAGGCAAAACAATACCATATATATACCTCGTGCGTGATGATATGACACGTGTGACTGTTAAAACTTGCTATCGCTCGTTTTAACATACTGTCACTAATATACCTCATTACGCCACTAGATCTACTTTTGCATTACACTACCAAATAGTTAAACATATTTTAAAAGTAGACATTCAAATACAAATGTTGTGTTAACATTTCTTATAGACACATTTCTTTAGCTACCTATCTGAAAATGTAAATTTCAATCCAACATAAGTGAGTTAGTTTGGAGACAACTTTTGATATACATACAACGTAATGCCGTTATCTTGAAGACTGATGAATTGAAAGAACGCATTTTGATTTGTTGGCAAGTGACAAACGAATGGAGAAAATCGTTAAAGTAAAAGCAAATGTCTGACGCCACTTTTAGTACCTAGTTGTTCCTGCGCACATAATGGTGTTTCTGTGAAAGTGTCGCTACTAATTGGTGTTACTTTTAGTATCGTGCGTACATAATAATATGTCTTTTTACCCGACTGCGAAAAAGAAGGGTTATTGATATAGCAGTAGCGGCGTTAGGGTTTTTTTTTGCTAGGGTGGGCCAGTGTTGGGCATGGTATATTATAGGTGGGCCAATACCATTTATTCCCAAAATTTCAGTGCTCGATAAAATTTTAACTCAAATTACTTGCTATAGAATTTACAAAAAAAATATTTGAAACTTCGAGGGTTGAAAACGTATATTTTAAAGATAATCTAGAGATTGAGGATTATGCCAGGATGGGTCATGAACTACCCGATCCACCCTCTGGCGCCGCCACTGTGATATAGTAAGAAATGCGACAAAATGACAGTTAATTATTTGTGAACTTTTGTATTATAGAAGAAAAAAGTGGGTATGTTTGTATTACGGGTACAGACAGATTGACTATAATATCGTTAAACAGCAATAATTGTAAAGAAAGAATGCATTCACTTTTACCTTCTAAAATCAAATGTTCGTAAAATATAATAGTACTTATAAGTAAACTAATTGTAATTATATTTTTTTATATTTTAAATTGTTATCCAATACCTAAATACCTATAATTATATTTTCATTATTAAAAAATAAAAATAAATAAAATATTTAAAGGCTTCGGGATTCGAACTTGGGCTTGGCGTTTGTACCTGTCGGTGAACTCATACTTTACCGCAAACCGCAAGGCCACCATGGCTTACAGTCTTTGAGACCTTAACATAGTATACATACATGCTGTTTTTTTCACATGTCATTGCACTTCCGACTATTTACGTTACATCTAAATGCCACCCCCGTATGAGACATTATACGTTATTCATACCTCAAAAAACAATGTTTTACTATTCAATCACTATAGACAGATAGATTGTAAATTATAGACGCTCGACAACTGAGATCATTAGAGTCTGTGTATTTAATCACTAAAAGGGTAAGGTCTCTATTCTAGCTCAATTACGTAACTTCATGCCGATACTGTACACAAATATTCGGGTCGACATGTGCGATAGTGTGAAAGGTAAGCTCTGAATTATAATTACAATATTGTAAATTATTAGATTTAGACGGGTTAGGTATTACTACGTTATCGGTTTACCTATAACTAAACGTTATAATATTGCGTGTGTACATATACAAGATGATTCTGTAATTAGTACCATAAATGATATTGGATGTACCTACTGTCAAAATAATACGAAAACCAAGAATAACTTTTTTCCAAAAGTGCTTCCCTAACAAGATACAGGGTGTTAAAGGGTCGATTTGGAGAACACTTATTTGATCGTATCTTTTAACTGGGTTGAACAATTTAATTCATTTTTGATAGACATCTACTACATAATAAGGACCGTAAACGGACAAAATTTTGTTGCATTTGAACAACCCAGTGGCGTAGAATTTGGGGTCATGTTCCAATGGAGGACACTTTGAAAACTTACTTTAATTTTATTTTTACTAATTTTTATTTTTTTTGTTAATTAAACTTTATTACCTAGATTTATTCGACTTTAAGTATTTTATTTGTTTGTTAATAAAACTTTTTCTGTGATAACTTTGCAGCCTGGTATTTCACATAGTGACACGCAAGTGAGAATAGCTCGGAAACGGACGCTTCTGGGCAAATGAAACAAGTGTACCTTTTTTTGTTGTATTTGAACCAATAATACTAAAAAAACAAAGAAAAATGGAAAAAACCCAACAGCAACTTTTTTTGGGGGGAAAAAGTGTCACATGACCCCCAATTCTACGCCACTGGGTTGTTCAAATGCAACAAAATTTTGTCTGTTTACGGTCCTTATTATGTAGTAGATGTCTACCAAAAATGAATTAAATTGTTCAACCCAGTTAAAAGATACGATCAAAGAAGTGTTCTCCAAATCGACCCTTTAACACCCTGTATCTTGTTAGGGAAGCACTTTTGGAAAAAAAGTTATTCTTGGTTTTCGTATTATTTTGACAGTAGGTACATCCTGTATTATTTATGGTACTCATTACAGAATCATCTTGTATATTGTATACGTTCCGATATTGAACTTTGTAGAATGAGTTGAAACACTGCCACTAATGACATCCATAACGCAACCATAATAATACCAACGGCTATAAGTGTCACTGACAGACATCGTCAAAATAAACCAGCTTCAATGCCACTCGCCTACATGTATATCCAATTTATCATCGGTGCTATAAAACAATGTTTTCAACTAAGCGATTGTAAAAATAGAAATTTGCTATCGATTTTATCAATAGATATTGAGGTTTACAATCTATACTAATATTATAAAGCTGAAGAGTTTGTTTGTTTGTTTGTTTGTTTGGTTGAACGTGCTAATCTCAGGAACTACTGGTTCGAATTGAAAAATTATTTTTGTGTTGGATAGTCAATTTATCGAGGAAGGCTATAGGCTATATAATATCACGCTACGACCAATAGGAGCGGAGCATCAATGAAAAATGTTGCAAAAACGGGAAAAATTATTCCTTTTGAGAGTTTCCGTTGCGTGCGCTGCGTAAACGGTTAAAGTTACGTAAAAATCGTGTATGACGGAATTGTTCCCGGAAGGTTTATATATATAGCGAACGGGCGTAGCGAGTGAGTAATGTAATTCCTAAACCACGCAACGGATTTTGATGCGGTTTTCACCATCAGTTAGATAATTTTTCACGGAAGGTTTATATATATAGCGAACGAGCGCGAAGCGAGTGAGTAATGTAATTATAATATTCAAGCGAATTTATAATATTTAAGCGAAAGAGCGAAGCGAGTGAGTAGTGTATTGCACCCGGGCTTTCTTAGCACCCGGGCGAAGCCGGACGGGGTCGCTAGTTGCTAATAAAATCGATAGCAAATTTCTATTTCACAAGCTTTTATTTAACTTCGTTTGTGAAGGTCAAATCTAGTAATCCAATTTTGACCCAGTTCTACACATCAGACCGACTTAAAACTTTGCACACATACATGGTTTCGATGAAAATTTGTAATATCTTCGGGTCTCGCGACCTGATGAGTCAGGAGAGATGTATACCGTTATTATGATCATTTTACTTGGCTTAAATATTTCAATAAAAGTTTCTGAGGCCCTTATCTCAGAAACCACTGGACCAATTTTGACTCAACTTATTTGGCGTGAGTTATCGTGAAAACTACATATCCACCAAATTTGTTTATAGGTTAAATTTATTAGACCGAGTACAAAATATTGTACCTTCATTGACCACTTTGTGGGGCCCCAAAAGAAATAAAAATATGTTTCCTAAGCTATTAGAAATTAAAACAATCATTAACGCTATAATTCTTGAAAGTTACGAAGAAGCCTGAATTTGTTAAAATTTTCAATTGCAGAGGCATTTTGTTTAAGAAGAATAACAGGATATCTAAGCAATATGTAAACAGTAATTAATTCGAACGACTGAATATGACCAAAATTTAAATTAAACGTATATCGACTCACTTTCGTTTAGTATAAAGAATACCTTAACGTGAAAGTTACAAAATAGATGGAAGAATAAGATTGCCTTTCAGGAAATGGCACAATGGACTTGACCCACTATATAGAAAGTGGTTGTTTTTTACGGATGTCATTTATTTATTTATTTATTTATTTACTTAATAAGTTTTCCTACCCTACTTGGCAAAGCCAGTTCCAGGGTAGGAGACACAATACAATAAATTTACAAATTTTGATTTGTGATGTAGCGTTAAAAAAGAAAAAAAAAGAAAAGAGAAAGAACAGTATAGAGATAAAACTAAATGAATCTACGATGTTATTTAATATTAGCAAAATTTAGTTAATACAATCAGAGTGATTGAGGATGCTGTAAATTATTTTTGAATTAATTTCCTGTAACAACCAGCCAAATATTTTTTTTTTGAATGTTTGTAGATGTTTTATTTTTTTGAATTTTATTGGTATGCTGTTATATAGTTTAGGAGCAATATCCAATTTTGGTAGGGATTTTGAAGTGTTTATTTTTTTAATAATTTAATTTTACGGTAATTTAAAATTATGAAGTGACAAAAACACTGACACACGATTCTTGACGCTTGACAGGTGCTTGACAATTGTAAATACGACATCAATGTATTTACATTTTTGCTGACTTTACTCTTAGTGGTGTTAGAATGCAAGCGCGAACATGGTTCGATGACGTCATCCGATCAACAATTTTCAACTTTATTATTAATGCCTTTCCGAGTCTCTAAAAATTCCAAAAACAAATTTCATAGCCTTAAATTCAAAAAGACTGCCGATTAAAAATATAAAAAATATTCGTGAGTCAACCCCATCAGAAAAGTACTATGTGGAAAAAATATTGAAGATCTTGACCTAATACCAATTCATATTAATTTTAATTTATTATATTTAATAGACAAAAAATTGAGAGCAAAATTGTCACATTCAACAGTTTTTTTATTAGAACCTGGAATTAATTGAGGAGTTGAAATGGATGAATTCAGGTAAGGCCGTACCTATATACAGCATCTCACTCATCTCAGCTATTCTTCGCCAGCTGCTATTCTATTTATTACTTATTAATACATTCAAGAAGACTGTTAATAGATATAATAATTATATCTAATTTTAATTATTCATTAAAGTTTTGTTGTATTTTAATTGGAATAAAATTACGTTTAGATCTTAAAATAATAATGTATCTTATAGATTAACTGCTGAGAAAATAATGAATGTAATTTTGAAATGTTCTTGCAAGTTCATAGACTATGCGTTTTTATAAAGAATACAATAGTTCGTTGCATCAGTTCAAAGTTGTATATTTTGTTTTCACACAAAGTTTAAACTTAAAACAAAATAAAACAATTGAGTTATTTGCATTAAATATACAGATCTACAACTACATAATATAATGGAATTACACGTAGACACAGAAAAAATGGTCCTCATTTCAACAAACGTTTAACGTAAACACATTTTTTAAAACACAATTTTTAAATAATTTTTTTATGATTGATAAAATAACTCGTAAAATAACATAGGCTATATATTATTACTCTGAATAACAAAGAGTTTAGTCACGTCTAACCACAATAATTTTATTAATGAATGTACATTTCAAGAGCTATGCTCCCATCTTCAGCAAAAGTTTAGTATTTACTGAAGATGGGAGCAGCCCGGAGCATAGCTCTTGAAATGTACATTCATTAATAAAATTATTGTGGTTAGACGCGACTAAACTCTTTGTTATTAAATTAAACCAGTGCTCTTAATTATTCTTATATTACTCTGAAATCTAAACAAAATGGGGATGAGCAGTGAGCGAAAAATAGTTATTTGCACCCGGGCGTAACCGGACCGATCAGCTAGCAATATAAGAAATGTCTAGGGATCAAACAATGAGGAGCCCCGAACAATCACGAGGACAGGTGATCCAGTGGTTAGCGTTGCGGCCTCTGAATCAGACTGTCGTGGGTTAGAATCCCGCCTCCACTCATGGATGTTTTGTGATGTCATTTAGTTTTATGTGAATTGTTATTATTTAATGTAATCAAGACGCTAATGACTTAGGTTGTCGACGTGTCTATAATTTGCAATAAATAAATAAACCGAACAATCACGAAGTACCTTTGCATAACAGTAGGTACCTATACAGTTTACAAGTTAATATAATATTAGTACCTACTTGTTATACCATAATAAAAACAACTCTATCGCAAACAATTTGAATGGCAAAGCTGGTAGCGCATCTGCTTCGTACCTGGAAGGTCGCTAGTTCGGTTTCGGTCGAAACAATAATATTATATACAAGAAGAAGTTTGTATCTATGTTACCTCAAAACTCAGGAACCACTGAGCCAATTTGAACATTCCTTTTAATGTTTGAAAGCCAAGGTACGTCTTGACGAGTAACATATTATACTATATATTATTACGCTACGAACAAAGGGGGATGAGCAATGAACGTAAATAGTAATTTTGACTCGAGCGAAACCAGAAGGGCAGCTAGTAAATTATAAATTAAAAGTACAGTTTAATGTGGTTGGTAGTTTTCACGACGGTTGTAAAAGTTGCCTAGTTAATTCGTTTCTATCACTAGAAATTACGGAAACAAATTTGAATTTCTAATTAGTTGCATCCATTTTAGAATTCTTAGAACTATTGACTCAACATAAAAGAACACTAAAGCGATCTCTGACATCTTAAGATCACCTAAACGAGATTAAAAATATGATATTGTTTTTTAACGATCAATCTATAAAGCTTGTATATAAGTTAACAATTTAAGGATGTATGGCCACGTATAGTCACAGGCACAATTAATACATGTCTAAGTTACTATGCTAAAAGATAAAAGCATCCTGGAATTTTTAGCTAAAACTTTTACCTTGGTACAGGTTATCACACTAACACACAGATATAAATAATTTCAGATGTATTAAAAAGTAAGTTTACAAAATTTTCTTCATTGCTCGGTGATTTGAGATAGATGCCATACATATGAAAATATCAAAATTACTTCAAAAACAGATAAGATAGCGATAACCATGGAACTTGAACAAACAAACAGAATAATTTCTAATCATTTTGTTCAAGTTTCATGGCTATCGCTATCTGTTTTTGAGGTAATTTTGATATTTTTATATCAAATTTCTGCCGTTACAAAGCATGCAAAATTAATTTTGTTTAATGATTTAGATGCAAAATTTTAAGTTCTAAAACTATTGTTTGAAGATATTTTTCCTAGAATAATTAGGAAAGCAGGAAATCGTGAAAATTTGATTTTACGGGTTAAATCCCTATGTGCAGCACTTACGGTCACCACCCTGTATAAACATTTGTCAATATCTTCCGGAATTTTTACTAGTACCGCTTTGTATGATTGTCTTATTTTCTTTATTATAAGGAGCCAAACCATGAACTGAATAATATATGCGCAGTATAGTGAAGATAGCGAATTAATTTACGGTGTTAGGTTCAACACAAAGAAACTTTAAAGCCATTAAAAGTATAACTGCATAATCCGTTAGAAGAAATATTTAAATTCTTTTTAAACATTTAAGCTCCAATGTTATTTTTGCATAAATAGGATTTTCTTATAAACATTTCAGTGCTAAACTTTAAAGTTTTTATATAAATGTAAACACAAGATTTGAATCTATTTTAACAGCTTTTTTTCTTTCATATTTTCAGGTATATACAAGGCAACAAGTATAGATTAAATTTAAAAATTGGTGTATAATGTACATAAATCATTCTTTTGTGATAAAAATGTGAGACTTTATTTTGTTGTTTTAAGCTCTTTAATTAGCAAAAATCAGAGACAGTATTCCATGTTTAGTGTTTACACAGGGCTACTTCCTATGAAGTAATTTTCTAGTTATTTTATAGCTCTTTGATGAAATGTATCGTAACAAAAAAAAAAAAAACTGTAGGTCCACGGTTCCTACTCTCAACCGACCGTCGACATCCGAAGAATATGATGACAACCACAAATTATAACTTCAAAATTTATTTGCAACTGAATAAGAAGAGTGAATATAGCTAACAGTAAAGCTTTGCGTTACTTCCGCACATTTTACCGAGTCACTCCAAAGAATTTGGGTAGTATATTAGATATTTACACATATATTTTAATTTTTGAATGCTCTTATAAAGTAGTTTTTCTTCTGAGAAGCAGACCCATTATAAGAAATTCTTGATGATCATATTATTATATGTAATAAAAAAATGGGTGTGTGCTTATGACCACACGACAGAAGTGTAAACTTTAGATTTTCTAATTTTTGGTGACATCTATTATAGCGCATTTATGAACTAAAAACAATTTATTACTAAAATAATTGTATTTTTAATTAATTCCACCTTGGTTTAAAAAAAAATTATAATTATTGTCAAAGAAAGAATATAACAAAAATAAAAAAATATATAAATAAATATCATGTAGAATTCAGAAAAAAAAGCAGAAAATTCTACGCTGCCATCAGGCTTGAACCCAGGTTCCTATGCATAGAGCGCAAACACGTTACCAACTGCGCTATGAATGCAAGTGAACTGCGTACCCAGGAAAAGAGTGCCTAACGCGCCTAAGGAAGTTTTCACTTCAAAAACTGAAAGCTTAATAAATTATTCTATAATCTAGATTCTAGAGTCTAGAACAGCGCTTCACAACCTTTGGGTCGCGACCCAATATTGGGTTGCGTTAATTTTTTAATGGATCACGAAGAAACTGCTAGAATACCGAAATAAAAATATAATTATCTTATTTGAAAAGAAAACACTTCGGAAATTAACAAAAGAGTTTGAATTTTATATCATAAAATAAACAATTGGGTCGCAGTGAGACTTCAGAAGGATATGTTGGATCGTGCATTAAAAAAGGTTGAGAAACGTTGGTCTAGACAACGTGAAATTGAAAAGTATTCATTAAATTATCAAATCCGTCTTTGTTCATAATAATTATTTTACATTGATCAGCTGCAATTCAGATTATTTTTCTCTCACCTATGAAACCTAAATTTTGGAATTACCAGATATTTATTTGAGACCATCGATTTTAGTTATTCAAATCACCTTGTTTAGAAGCGTAATAAGTTAATAAGGTTTTTTTTTGAAATTTTTTTGCAGCCAATTTATTTATTTGAACGAGTTATATTTATAATAAACGTTTCGCCCTTTTAGGCATCATCAGTAATATTATTTTATTTGAACGATGTCGTTATTAGCATGGATTTTAGACAAAAAGGGCGAAACGTTTATTATAAATATAACTCGTTCAAATAAATAAATTGGCTGCAAAAAATTTTCCAAAAAAAAACCCTACAATATCCTCAGCCGTACTAAAGTCACTACACATAAGTTAATAAGATTCTAATGTAACCAGACTGTTGAGTAACTATCGAAACTATCGAAAGGAAATTTATTGTTCAGTTGGCCAATAAGATTATAGTAGCTTGTAGCTACTTTAACAGACTATATAATATTTTTATACTGTTTTTAATTTATACGTAACAAGTGCAAATATCTCTTCTGGAACATCTCATGTTCACAGGGCGAAGTTTGCAAGAAATGAACTTTTTTCTTATTACTTGTTCAGAACTTCAATATCGCTAATGGTCTCTTATTACGTAAAATACACATAACACAAGTTAATAGCAGCGCTTATTATGTCATTATACTTAGCTAAGATTGTTAATATCAAAGTAAATTGAAGTACTTTATACAATATTAAAGTTGCCATTTTATTTTATGTCAATATTCGACTTCAAATAGTGAATAATATTTATATTTTTGAACATTGTGTGAAGCTTTTACATTCATATTAAATGCGCCCTCTGTCTTACTATGCGCAGAAAGGGTATCTAAATTTTTTTTTTTCGAAAACGAGCTAATACTGTATTGTTATCGAACTGCATGTTTTTCATCTTATGCTAAGCTAATTTCGCCGTATATACACTCTAAATAGTATATTTTTGAGCCCGCTACTACTAAGCATTTTAGTGGTAACTGCATATACTAGACAGAAAACGCGGTATCTGATATTGCGCAGTTACGGCAACATAACATGTTTATGTATCGTACATTTTAATCACGATGTTTTTTAATCACACTGTTAAATTTTGATTGCTACGTGTTCATTGGCTGCTGCGTTTCGTTACCATAGCAACCCGTCATTTAACAGTGTGATTAAAAAAACACCGTGATTAAAATGCACGATAAACCGGCCATTTGTATTAGTATACTTACTGCTGCTTGTAGTTACCCATTTTTAGCTTATAAGTGGACTCATTCCACGTCAAAACTGCAATTTCTTTATTTAAAAATGATTTTTTTCTTTCAGAGTTAAAAAGTATCAACAACAAGAAATCACATTCATGTTGCAAAATTTTTAGTAAATGTAACGATGGCATTAATAACATGAAACGTTTAATAACTTGAAATGTTATTAACTGTTACCCCCTCTGTACTTCTGGTAGGGCAGTAAACAGTAGTTATTATTACTGAACTGAAAAGACCCCAAACAGTTTTTAAAACAGTTAAATAAACGTATGA
The DNA here is from genome assembly GCA_039654895.1 of Mongoloraphidia duomilia. Classification (NCBI taxonomy): domain Eukaryota; kingdom Metazoa; phylum Arthropoda; class Insecta; order Raphidioptera; family Raphidiidae; genus Mongoloraphidia; species Mongoloraphidia duomilia. The sequence goes on along the minus strand of CM077520.1, from coordinate 37,649,104 downwards.
GATTTGTTTAACTAACGAATTCTTTTGAATAGAGGTTATGAATTATTGATTGAATTTTAAATTCACTTTCAAAAAAAATATTTATTAAATTCATTATTATAATTAAATAATCTGAAAAATTAATGTCAAAGTAGTATTTTTATGTTTACGTCTTTTAGAAAAGGTTAGCGACATGTCACAAAATATGAAGTTTTTTATGCCTCCAAAGTTTTTATATTAGTCATCTTTCTAGACATTTTAACATAAGCGGTTAATATACCCCGTGTCCGGTCTCAAAGGTGAACATAGGAATTTAACATGGTGTTGTTCATTTTTGCTGATTCGTGTTCGCCAATTCAACGTACAAGAAAGGTAATGGTACCTACCGAAAGAAAATTATTGCGCATCAAATAATTCTAAAAATAAGACCAAAAATGAAATTTTTACTTTAAAATACCAATTTGAAATTTACCGATTTTGCAGTAATGATTTCAAATTAAGTAGACGAAAAACAAAACACTGAAAGAAGTGTGATGTAATAATTGTCAAAAAACTTAATATTTATTATAATTTTATTTTCTTTATTAAGTACTTTTTATTTTTCGTTGTTTAATAATGAAAAACCAATTAAATTCTTCATTACGATAGGTACCTGTTTGTTTTCTTATTATAGTCTATACTAAAAGCCAAAATACTCAAAAATGGCACACAAGGTTATTTCCCTATGTTCGACTTTGAGACTGGACACCCGGTATAACGATATCAACGTCATTTTTATCTACTACATTACAGATTTATATTTTCAAACTAAAATATTATGTAACTACATACTGTATTCATAATATATTATGATGAAGATACCTTACCTATATTCGGTCCGGCGAACAGATATCATGTGACCTCGCACGTGACCAACATGTGCCTATATACAATGCCGGCAACACCACCCCTCACTATTTTGATTTTCAAGCAACTAATCACCTTTTTGCTATATATCTATTCGCCAACCCGAGGATGGTAAAATATTAAATTATATTTAACTTTTAAAAAAAATAAGACCATGATTTTGTTCAGATATCGAGCAACAATAAAAAAAAGCTTAATATTTGATGAAAATCATGATCTGGTGTTTTTCTGATTATTTTTGTTTTTATAAAATAATTAATATCCATTACACTCACAAGTAATCAAAATTAAACTTTATAAACATTCTTTTTCTGTTTAAAATCTAGGGATGTGCGAATAGTAAATTTTTCTTCTGACTTGACTACTTGATTTTTGATTCAAATCGAATAGTACCTACCTACGGGGATAAAACTTTACATATTACTGAAAAATAATTTTAAATTTTTTCAGTACCTAACAGTTCCAGTCATTTCAGCTTATTGACCGCTCTTATGCTATGTTTCTGGTACGACTTTTAAACAGTAAACGAACTTTCCAAGTGGAATTAGCATTGATGTTCTACATGAAATCTACTTTAAAAGTAGATTTAAGTGTATCAGAAACCAAATATCATTCTTATAGATTAAGCAGCCAAAGGAAACATCGGTCTTTTTTCTAAATATTTTGACGATAAAGGACTTTTTCTACTCGAGCAGTACTCGATTTTTTGACATTATTACTGATATCTCCAAATGATATCTCAAAATTTATTACATTCCTTATATATGTCATACCTACCTTCTATGGAATAAACCCTGCAAACATTAAAATAAATAATAATAAGTTACTCGGGAACTTGGGTAAAAAATAAATTGATGCTAAATTTTCAAATTTGCAACGTTTGCAACGTTTCGTTGGTTTATTTTCCAACTCCTTCAGGCAATCTACACGAAATACAATTGTAGATTGCCTAAAGAAGTTGGAAAATAAACCAACGAAACGTTGCAAATTTTGAAAATTTAGCATCGACTTTTTTTTTATCCAAGTTCCCGAGTAACTTATTATTATTAATATTAAATTAACATGGATGAAACTCAACACGTGGATTAAAATAAATAAAATTGTCTCTATACCTACTTCTATTTTTTTTTCTGAAAATGTTTAAATGCAGTACAATTTAATGAGTTTTACTAGATATTAGAAGCGGAGGACGATAAACTGCATTAGGGGAACTCCAAGAAAACCGATTACATCTTTAGACTGTGAGTCACACAGCTGGTTGGCAATTGAACAAGGGTCGCATACAACACACATCGTACGTCATGACAGAGCAAGTGGGCGATATTGTTGCATTCAGTAACATCGCTACAATAATAATATCAGAGAAGAACAGCTGTTGGCTCTAGTTTCGCCGCAGCATTACATAGTCCAGAATTTCGCGAGACATCATTCCGTTGTCCTTGCGCCGTCGCCGTACAGTTTCCGGGATTTCGCGTCACGTCGATCCAACCACATGTTATGGTACCCTCTACAATTGACAATCGACTAGGCGCAGTCAGGGTCCATTCTGATTGGTCAAGTGGAAGGACCTCTGAAGAAGCTCGCCACTCGTGCTAGCGAAACGTTAAGAAGCAATTCCAACCAACGACGGCCTATAGACCCGAGTCAGGACAACATCAGTGATATAGAAAATTATCCACTATATAATTTAATTATTTTTATACTTCTTAACCAATATAAGTTACATGGATAAGCTATCATGTACATACAAGCATTCTTAATTTCATAAATAATTAAATCTCAACGATTTTTGTTCCCTTATAATATCTACACCATATTAACAACAATTGTGCAGTGCTGCGGCTGCCCTGACTGGTTGGCTATATCTAAGAAAAAATCACATGCCACTGTCGAGAACCCGAAACCTCCATGCATGGCTTCCGACTGGATGCGTTACCAATTACTCTACAGTGCCCGAAAGTAGAATCTATTCTTTTCTTAAATATAGCAATTTTAATTTCATGTCAATTTCATGTCCCGAGAGTGGCATTTGTTTGATTTTTTCTTAGATATAGCCAAATCAGGGCAACCGCAGCGCTGCCTGTGTTATCCACTACTTAATTGTTGTGAATATGGTGTGGAACAAAAATCGTTATGATTTAATTATTTATTTAGTAGCCATCCACTGTAACTCAAAAAAAGTCTTGTGTTTATTCTTAATTTCAATTTCTCCATTCTGTTATTAGTGTATTTGCCATAGAATATGGCACATACACTATTGGCGTCGGTCGGATGGCGGGACCTAGGGGTCGGACCAAAATTTCTCGACGTTTCATACCCTCCTGAACAATTTGTCACCATTTTAGAAAATAAATATATATATATATATATTTATATATATATATTTATATATATATGTGTATGTGTGTGTGTGTGTGTGTGTGTGTGGATACACGATAACTCTCGACAGACTTAATCGATTTAAACGAAATTTGGTACACACATTGGAACCCATCACCGCAAGAAGCCTATTTAAAATGGGCCAGATCGGACCATTTTCAGGGTTGTATTTAGGGGTTTAAAAAAGTTTTTGGACCCAAAAATACCAAAAAAATTGTCAAAATCGTTTCAAAATTGGAGTTTAACTCTTTAGTAAAGATTAAAATGTGCTGCTAAAATTTTAATAAAATCGGCCCGACAGGACCGGACTTTCAAGTTTTATGAAAACACTAGTTTGTTGATATGGATTTACTTATGGAAGGGTGTATTTAATTTGGTGCAGATGTGTGTACTGATAAAATCCATATCGAAATTTAGAAAAACTTAATTATTTTAAGGGATGTATTAAGGGGTCAAATTTTTATTTTGTCAAAAAACAAACTTAAGTTTACATAATAATGCCACTATGCCTGTATTAGCAAATACACTATATTTAGGGGTCGACAAGACAAGAATTCTTGTCTTGACAATAACTTCTTGTCTTGTCTTGAAAAAAAATCAAGAAATCTTAAAAAATCTTGTCTTGACGTTTTCTTGACATCCTATGTCTTGTCTTGACTCAAGAAATTTCAAGATCTTGAAATTTCTTGATTAACCGGTGACACCGTACATGGTGATTCCTCGCCGGCGAACTTTTTATTGCGTTGCGTGCTAACACGGCAATCTGGTGGTTCCCCGATCTTTATTTGTTTTCTGACGAACGCAAATAACTCAGAATCTTGGAAGTATGAAATTGAAAAATACTTAAATGAGCCTAGGACAGAAAATTCTGAGAATATACTTGATCGGTGGAGAAGACACGAAAATGTCTACCCGTCGTTATCGAAAATGGCCAAGGATTTTCTTGGAACGCCAGCAACATCTTACATCTGTAGATACCTGCGGAAAGGCTATTTTCAAGACCAGCTTTAACAATAACAAAGCCAAGAAATCGGCTAGGCGTTGACTCTATAAGAAGTCTTATGTGCCTTAATTCATGGCTTATATATATGTGTGTGTGTGTGTACACGATAACTCTCGACAGATTTAATCGATTTAAACGAAATTTGGTACACACATTGGAACCCATCACCGCACGAAGCCTATTTAAAATGGGCCCGATCGGGCCATATCAAGGGTAGTTTTTAGGAGTTGAAAAAAGTTTTTGGGCCCAAAAATACCGAAAAAAATCTCAGAATTGTTTCAAAATTGGAATTTAACCCTTTGGTAGAGATTAAAAAGTGTTGCTAAAATTTTAACAAAATCGGCACAACAGGACCGGACTTACAAATTTTATGAAAACACTAGTTCGCGGATAGTGATTTATTTGCTGACGGGTGTATTTAATTTGGTACAAAGGTTGCATTGATAATAATATTGAAATTAAGAAAAATAATATTATTTTAAGGGATGTATTAAGGGGTTAAATTTTTTGATTTTGTCCAAAAACAAACTTAAGTTCACCTAATAAAGCCACAAGACCTTATTAGCAAATACACTATATTATTGTCGGCAGGGTTTGGCACTGCGACCCAAGTTTTTTCATTTATTGTTTTTAATTTACATTTTTGTGAATCGGTCTAGCAAAAAATGTGTTCAATAAATTAAAATAATACGTTATGTTATGTTAAAATATGTTATCTTTTTCACAAATAAATATACGTTTTAGCGTTTTCATTGTTAGTCAAGATATTTCAAGATTTCTTGTTTTCTTGACAAGAAATCTTGGTATTGACATAACATTTCTTGTCTTGTCTTGAAATCTAAAATTACTTCTTGTCTTGATCTTGTCTTGAAATCAAGACAAGATCAAGACAAGATCTTGAAATTTTCAAGAATTTGGCGACCCCTAACTATATTGTCGGCAGGGTTTGGCACTACGACCCGAGTTTTTTTAAATGATGTTTGCATCTAGAGGGATCATAATATAATATGGTAGTCTATCTACAATCGTTCTCCGGCTCGTTTCGGTTATATAATCTTGATCTGTATTGTTATATATATAATATTTGTACACTGGCGTGGTGCATACGTGGGGGCATTTTCAGCAAAAAATTACACAATAAATTGAATGAGCCACTAAAATTTTAATGATGCAATTTCATTTTGCAAGCTTTTTATTAACTTCACTTGTTTAGTTAGTTATAAGATCAAATTTTGTAATCCAATTTCGATCCACTTCCCCATATTCGATCGAATTACAACACATATGTAGTTCTGATGACAACTTAAGATTTAGGACAATTTTTTACTTCCCACCTCTACTATGGTAGGGAAGTAATGGATTCAGTCCGAAAACAATATTTCGAGATTTTAACAGATTTTCACGTTTTGAGACCCTAGCAATCGTTTAAGATCATTTTCTGACTGATGTCTGTATGTGTGTGTGTATGTGTGTATGTGTGTGTGTGTGTATGTGGTCAATTTTTCGCCTTCGATATCTTAAGAACGGAACAACATACGGGCATGCCGATTGTTCTATTGTGTTTATCAGCCTTTAACTTAGATCTGATTAGATTTTGAGTCAAATCGGTTCAGTGGATCCTGAGATATTCAAAAAAACGTCCTCAATGTCACGTATTAACATAGGTAAAAAAAAATATAAATGAATTCTAGATGTTATAATATGAAAAAAATGTAAATATTTTTTTTCTCTAAAATGTATAGTTTTCGAGAAAAAAAATATTTTACTAAAAAAAATAAAAATTGTACGTAAATCAAGGTAACCATGATTTTTGCTATATTAAGCTAGCCATCAATAGATCACCAAACAAAAAAGAGGGCCATGCTTTTTTCAAAGAATAAAAATTAAATTGTGTTTTAAAGACCACCAACAGCTAAGGTTATTTGGGCCTAGTCAAAGAATAAAAAAAAGAGTGTTTATTTTTTGCAAATATTTACTAGGTGGGAAGTATAGGACTGGTCATCAGTCGAATTTTTTTACATATACAATACTATTCAATTAACGCATATGAAGAAGTTGGTAAAAATTATGTCACAGGAACAATATTTATTTACTGTAGATTATAGACGCGTCGACAACTTAGGTTACTAGCGTCTTAATTACATTAAATAACAACCGATAACAACTAACTTAAAACTAAATGACATCACATCCAAGACATCCATGAGTGTGATCCTCTAGGAACAGTATAATAACGAATGGCATACGGAACCATCAGCGCGGCGCAGGAAGTACGTTCATGTTTGATGATTTTTTTATTATAATAGCATCAAATTATCGTAGACACACTGTATCAAAATTTATATATTATAAGTAATAAAAATACATTCATAAATATAAATTATGCAATAATATTTAATGCTGAATTGAATGTCATCGTAAAAAATCATTTTTATTATATACCTACCTTAATACCTATTTTCAATCTAAAATAAACTTTCTATAAATAATTTTATTTCATGACACACACGAGTGTTTAGTGCGAACAAGATATACTACACAAGTGAAAAACTCTACGAGACTGATTTGTTATAGAATCGTAATTCTAGACAGAATATATTATATAAAGCTGTATTGTTTAAAGCACACAGGGAATTCAAATGTCAACTTAACACTTTTGTTAACGCCATCTAGCGGTACGACCATGACGTGTCTGGATTTATGGTATACACAGATCGTGAACATCTTTCTGCTGTTTGCATGCTCGTGTTTTTTACGGCAAAGCGGACGTTTTTACTGCAGAAGTACATACATAGATAGAACCAAACCTTTCAACGAGCTTGTAGTTGTTGGTGATTCAAATTGTGTCTGTCAGTCACTCACTTTACGACCGGTTTTCACGCAAACCCATTTTACGACCAACAGTCCGCTTGCCATGAGACTCCCCTTACAATATTAGTGTAAGGATGAGTAGATAAATTCCATACTATTAGGATCTGACAACATAGGAGGAGTTTACTTGTGACGTATTCGATATGGCGACATGACATGGGTGATTGTAAAAGCAGTGCAATGGCGACTATTGCATCTTTCAATTATAGTAATAATAGTATCTTTATTGCGTAGCCCAAAAAGAAAAAATTCGACTGATGACCAGTCCTATACTTCCCACCTAGTAAATATTTGCAAAAAATAAACACTCTTTTTTTTATTCTTTGACTAGGCCCAAATAACCTTAGCTGTTGGTGGTCTTTAAAACACAATTTAATTTTTATTCTTTGAAAAAAGCATGGCCCTCTTTTTACTTCCCACCTCTACTATGGTAGGGAAGTAATGGATTCAGTCCGAAAACAATATTTCGAGATTTTAACAGATTTTCACGTTTTGAGACCCTAGCAATCGTTTAAGATCATTTTCTGACTGATGTCTGTATGTGTGTGTGTATGTGTGTATGTGTGTATGTGTGTATGTGTGTGTGTATGTGGTCAATTTTTCGCCTTCGATATCTTAAGAACGGAACAACATACGGGCATGCCGATTGTTCTATTGTGTTTATCAGCCTTTAACTTAGATCTGATTAGATTTTGAGTCAAATCGGTTCAGTGGATCCTGAGATATTCAAAAAAACGTCCTCAATGTCACGTATTAACATAGGTAAAAAAAAATATAAATGAATTCTAGATGTTATAATATGAAAAAAATGTAAATATTTTTTTTCTCTAAAATGTATAGTTTTCGAGAAAAAAAATATTTTACTAAAAAAAATAAAAATTGTACGTAAATCAAGGTAACCATGATTTTTGCTATATTAAGCTAGCCATCAATAGATCACCAAACAAAAAAGAGGGCCATGCTTTTTTCAAAGAATAAAAATTAAATTGTGTTTTAAAGACCACCAACAGCTAAGGTTATTTGGGCCTAGTCAAAGAATAAAAAAAAGAGTGTTTATTTTTTGCAAATATTTACTAGGTGGGAAGTATAGGACTGGTCATCAGTCGAATTTTTTGTTTGGTGATCTATTGATGGCTAGCTTAATATAGCAAAAATCATGGTTACCTTGATTTACGTACAATTTTTATTTTTTTTAGTAAAATATTTTTTTTCTCGAAAACTATACATTTTAGAGAAAAAAAATATTTACATTTTTTTCATATTATAACATCTAGAATTCATTTATATTTTTTTTTACCTATGTTAATACGTGACATTGAGGACGTTTTTTTGAATATCTCAGGATCCACTGAACCGATTTGACTCAAAATCTAATCAGATCTAAGTTAAAGGCTGATAAACACAATAGAACAATCGGCATGCCCGTATGTTGTTCCGTTCTTAAGATATCGAAGGCGAAAAATTGACCACATACACACACACACACATACACACATACACACATACACACACACATACAGACATCAGTCAGAAAATGATCTTAAACGATTGCTAGGGTCTCAAAACGTGAAGATCTGTTAAAATCTCGAAATATTTTTTTCGGACTGAATCCATTACTTCCCTACCATAGTAGAGGTGGGAAGTAAAAAAGAGGATACAATACGTCATAATATTTGTACAAAGAGAAGTTTACAAAAGATCATTAATACTATACGGTTCCAATTCTGTTAAACAGGTTTTCAATAGTTTTTTGTGTTTATTTTTATTTTGTTCACGTTTTATATATTCAGGTAATTTTGAAAATATTTTTTGTCCAGTATAGACTGGACATTGTTCATAAAAAGTAGTTAAATGAGGTATCACAATTTCAGTTGGTCTGGTATAATATGGCTTATTTTTATTATGATTGGAATTGAAGTATCCGGAATTGTTCATTAGTTTGAGTAGTTCGAGAGCATATATGACAAAAACTGTCAAGATTTTATTTTTACGGAAAACACTACTACAAGAGTCTAATCTTGTCATATTGAAAATAAATCGTATAATTCTAAACAGTCGAACACATTAAAAATAGAAATTTCATCGAAGGAGAAAAAATTGTGAAAAGATAGACATTATGAATTCTTTTTACTACCCGACTGCGCCGCAGCAAAGGCAATTTTCGCGCTACTTATGTGTATAAGTATGTGGGATTCTTTATTCTCTCGTAGTATCCAAACGGCTGGATGGCTTTTAATAAATGAGGTGGCTACATAAGCAAAATTAAAAATGTTAGTCTCAACGAGTACTTTCATAATATTATCATGGGGTGCCAGAGCTCACCTGCCGCAACCCGTTGGTAGCCCTAATTTTTCATTTTTCGACAGAATAAAGATAATAACAAGCCGTGAGGTGGGTCGTTTATTAGGACTAAAGTGCGACCCTTGATGGCCCACACGACGAACTTCCCAGTTTGATAAATATTTAATAATAATAATTAAATTAGATATTACACAGAAAAGTAATCATTTTAATCATTAAAACATAATTATTATTTATTTTTAACAATAATTAAAAAAAAACGGCTGAAGCGATTTTTATAAAATTTATGTCGGATCAAAATGACGTTAACACGCCTCGATTGACACCCTTATAAAGTCGATATAATTTTTTATTCGCGAGATATTGTGTAAAATCTACTTTTTTGGAGTCTATTTGGTTAAGAAAAAAGAACGGCTGAACCGATTTTGAAAAAATTTCTTTCAGATTATATTTACGTTAATACGCGTCGATTGGCACCCTAACGTAGTCGATATCATTTTTCATTCTCGATATTTCATCTTAGAAAGAAATGGACACATACGTACGTACGTACGTACATACGTACACACACACACATACACACACAGACATCTTTCTAAAAATAGTGTAAAAATAGTGTAGTGACCTTGAAACATAAAAATGTGTTATACATTTTGATTTCGATTTTCGGACCCATTACAGTAACTTCCAATGGGAAGTTAAAAAAATGTTAGTCTTAACGAGTACTTTCATAATATTATCATGGGGTGCCAGAGCTCATCCTGCCGCAACCCTTTGGCAGCCCTAATTTTTCATTTTACGACAGAATAAAAATAATAAAAATTGTGGCTCCCTATTAATTCACACATAGCCAAGTTTATCTGTGTGTTCGATACATAGGAAACAAACGGTCGGCTCTGAGACTATTTGTATAAATAGTCATCGTAAGGAGAATTTTCACATCCATGGCAGATGTTGAAGTACCGAGTCTATATCCGTTATACTAGTTGTGCAATACGGGTACACAGCACTTCTGACGCTATTGCACTATTGTAAAGTAATAGAAAAACACACATAACTTTATATACAAGATGTCCAATAAAATTAACTTAACCGCATAACCCATAAATTTTGTATAAATAACGAAAATTTGGTCAATGATCAATTAGATTTTACACTGTCACCCCTCCTTTAAGTAATAACTAATTAGGTTTAAGGTGTATTTTCATGTGACGCTTAACGCTGGTTTCTAGCGTCAAATACGGTCACGTGATAGAATTTAAATATTGACGCCAACTCGAAAAAATGTAACGTCAAATTTAATAAATAAATATCAAGTTTTGCAGAAATCTTAATACTATTAACAAACGATTTCTTTATGAGGATCTTAATAGGTCAACTGGTTTCTCATTGTCAAAAACTTTTTTTTAATTATACTTCGAATACGTTTGGGTTAAACAGCCCTATTTTTCACATAAAATTAGGGAAATAAGATTAAAATTGGATTTCAAAGTCAACATTTGATTTTTTTTTCGATGAAATTCTTCAAAATCCGTTTTATTTTTGAGATAAAATATATTGATATATTCATACAGACTAATCTTTGTCTATAGGTTGAGTACCAGTAGAACTCGAGCGTAAAAGCTAAACAATACTTAGCTTTTACGCTACATTTTTTCGAGTTGGCGTTCATGTTGAAATTTTATCAGGTGACCGCATTTGACGCTAGAAACCAGCGTCAAGTGTCACATGAAAATGCACTTTTAAGCTACCTGCATTATTTTGCTATTCAGATAATTTGACACCCCAGATTTTTTACCTGGGTTAATGATATATATTTATTTGTTAGATTTTATAGATTTTAGTTTTACTCTCCTGATGATGGGCTAGAAACCCGAAACGATCGTTGAGATTAATAAATGTGTAGAATTTTTCAAGTGTTTGTATATTTATTTTATTCAATCATTTTCTACCAAGTATTTCTATTGAAACCATATATTTAATATTATCCAAAATATTGTCACGTTATGTTTAGGGGCGAGTATGCACTATATATGGCAATTTATTTTCAGACATTCAGTATATGCGTATAGTGTGCTCTTTGAACTTCTGACGTGACGTTCGTTGGTATTGCATTGGTGTAGTCTCACATACAACACTTATTCTGATTGTAAACGTTTATAGAGTAAACCGTGTAAATGTTTTATGTCTATACTATTTCGTTTCACCCCTGTTCACATTCACTTCAGCTATTTTATAGCCCTTCTTAAAATGCTACAAATTTCTACCTTTAATAAGTATTAATGGAATTATTTTTTTCTATTTCATATTTAGTTAGTGCAAAATAAGATTTATTGATATCGAAAAAAATCTAATACGTCTCAGATTACCATTTTTAATAATATATTCAATGGATTTTTTAATTAACTTTGCAATTTTGAAAAATGGCTGACAATCTCCAGAGAAATATGTTTTTTTTTTTGTAAACGGATTAACTTTTGTATGGATTTATTAAAAGGGAAAAAACTGTAGAGTAGCTGGAGGATTCAGGTTCAAATACTAGCAGTTACAATGTTACATGCCATTATTTCCTACAAATACACTCTTATATATAGTTTGCGCAAATCTTTCTAAAGTATTGATAAATTAATAAGAGCTAAGGGAAATTATTTTTAAATTAAAATCATGAATATTGTAAAATTTTATTTGTTTCTTAAAGCTAGACACTTTTTCTGAGAAAATAAAACTCGTTGCATATAAACCTATATAATTTTCACTTGATTGTTCATTTCTTTCTGATTTTCAATAATTAAGAATTATTTGCTTTAAATAACTTTTAAAGAGGTTTTGTTGGCAATACAGACAGCGTAAAAACTAAAAACTTATGTACAAATGCAGGAACAGTGTTGTTGCAATATAAAAAGAAACTGATCTCTTTCATTTACTCACTGGATTCATCGCATTATTTGCCTTGCTAACTAAACAATGTAAAAAGTTTTAGATTTATTTTTGTTTTCGAAACAAAAATAAACATCCAAATGCGCTATTACTGGTTAACAGACGAACTGGATTACATCCAAAAATCCGTACATTTTTTTAATAAAAAATCATATTTAAGTATCTATGTAACACAATAAATTTTCCTCATGAAATGTACGTCAATGATATTTTTAATTATTCATAAACCTGACTTGATTTAAGGCTAACTTAAATTTTGTTTTAAATAAATGTTAAAATACCTGTTCCCGCAAAATGTGGAAAAACGAAGCTAGTCTGTTTAAAGTTGATAGACTTGTGAATCATCGGCATGTCTCCACTGTCCTGGTGATCAAATGCCTCACTTATTTTCATTTCTAAATAATAAAATCAAAAATAAATTTCAGTAAATGTTAAAAATAATATTAATTTGAAAACGTTTTATCAAAATTTAGTAACAACATAATATTATAACGCAATTTTTTACCAATAATTAAAAAAATTAATAAATGAATTAATAAAAATATTCATTCTGTTATTCGTAAGGGAGATATGAAACTGAGCAAAAACAATATTATTGATTTCGTGGTAATACGGGATACAAGTTATACACTACCTACATAATAGCATTGAGTTACTTGCAGATCTATGATAATAGTTTAATTTTTATCAGTGGCGGACTAAGCCCGTCGGAGGCCCGGGGCGGCAGAACTAAATGAGGCCCCCGGTCTGCTTAGAAATTGATGTATTTGTAGTGTAAATTTCGCAAAAAATGAATAATATAAATGTAATAGCTGACAAAAAAAACAAATATTTATAATAAACGACCTACCTTTACGTTTATATTTTGTACAGGGCCTCCAACTCCAAACTGCCTCTTACTTACTAAACATATTTTGACCTTGTTTGGGATTTGATTAAGAGGACTTCTCGAGATTTGGAGGCCCCCTAAGAGCAGAGGCCCGGAGCGGGTCGCCCCCTTCGCCCCCCCCCCCCTTAGTCCGCCACTGATTTTTATTGTTTTATATTGTGCAGAATTACGATGCTTAGTACATTAATAATATGATGATGATGTAAATCGTAAAGGAAACTATAGAAATAATCAGCTGGATTTAATCCAACAAAGGGTCTATTGTGCTAACTCAATCCATAGGCTCTTAAACAACCCCACGCCTTCGTTGATAGCAGTCAGTTAATTCAGGATTTTATCCTTGGATCTTGAGTTATTTAGCTTCCAGGAAGTCAAGATTTCATCTAGATACAATAATTGAGAGCAGCTTGTGATTCTTTCAATACTAAACAAACATTTCCAATCCACCAAATTACTTATATCAATAGGTCTATCTAATAGGATTCACAGAAGTATAATTCTATATAGAAGAAGTATACAGTCATAAAACCTGTATGAGATCTTCTACAATGAGAGAGAAAGAGAGAGAGAGTGAGGAAAAATGAGAGTAATATAACGAGTTAAGAAAGAGGAAGATATAAGCGCAGTAGGACACATTTATATTATAGAGTAATAGTGTCATAAAAATCAATCTATGAATATGAAAGGTTTTATTCCGGAGTTCAGCGTCATATTAGGAAGATCTCGTATAAGATCAATTTATATAGATGTCGAAGCAATATAAGACATACGACGGCCGTTTCCGATTACCATTTCGTTCGTTCTATCTCGCTCTATAAGCCTATGTCTCTGTCTGTTTTGCTGCATATGATGACATCTTTTGTATATATGAACCGTTCGGCAATAAAAATTTATTTCACATTAAATTTTATTTGATGTTACGTAGAGTGCATAATAGCAGTATGATTGCGCAGGGTAAGATTTTTGCTTTAATTGTTTTTGTAACAAAATAAAATTAACATCTGATTTGCAAATAAAAATGTTTGTCAAAGCACTAACTTATAAAGGCCTTAATGAAAAAAGAGGCCGTGTATTTTACACTACACACTACAGAAGTGAAACTTCTAAAGTTTTGTTTAAGATCTAAAATAAACGAGAATGTGTATCGCCGGCTTAAATATTAATATTATATAGTGGCTTCGTTAGCGGTGGCACAACACAGCGTAGGAGACGGAAGAATTTACAGGGTGATTCAGAAATAGAGGCAGAAAAAACGTGGGTATAATGAAGTTAAGAAAACATGTTACCATAGTTTAAAAATTAATTTTATATCATTTTAAATTTTGATTAAAGAACCTGGAACCACCCCTATCCCGACACTTGCCGGGCGCATACACACAAATGCTTCCACGACTAAACAGTTTAGTCGAGTTGTGTACGTGTCGCGATTTCAACTCGACTAAACTATTTTAGTTGTTATAGGTGCGCATACAATCAATCAGTTGTACCATAATTTCACTATTAAACCAATGGCTCGTCGAACAACTATTGTTAATAGTCAATATACAGCTGTGAACATAAACTGCCGGCGATAGTTGTTCAACAGAAAAGTCAAAAACGATCGATGCGGTTTTATGATTTTTTTGTTGTACAACTATATCGTGTCGATAGTATGCTCAGTCCTTTCTGATTCCATAGCCTCTTGACAAACAACTAAACAGTTGTGCAATTAAAAACCGATTTAACATTTTTTTTGTTAATTACCATAGCTAATTTGACGTAGAACTAATGATAATTTTTTGTTCAAAAGGCAGATAATCGTTAATTAATTAGTAATGTATTAAAAAGAAAACATAATATGCTCACATTTTTAGGCGCGATCTTAGCGAAGCTAGAAGCGCCTATATACACTCGCTTTGTCTGTACGTCTGTGAATCTGTGAATCTGTGAATCTGTGAATCTGTAACGGATTTTTTGTATCAGTCGTACAGCCTAAACGGGTTAACCGATTTTAAAAAACTTTTTTTTGTTCGATTCCTCTCGGGGTCTATTTGATCCTAACGTCGCCCGATTTTTGAATTTTGGCCCCAGAGGGGAGCAAATTAGAAAAAACGGTGTTTTTTGCTTATAGTTTGCTCAATTTAAGTCAGATCGATTCGAAACCTGTCTTAAACGAAAGAGCAGAAAATTTTAGATAGATTTCATGTATAATATTGTGTCAAAACAGTTTTTTTATACAGATTTATATGATTATTAAACTAAATAAATGCGACTTTATTTAATAAATCGCGAACTTGTTTCGGTTGTCCTTGTCTGTTGCACAGTGTGATATGGATATTGGAAGATAGCGTATGCTCTGTCTTATATTGCATTATTTCAATATAGTTATTCAATTTTTTGACTGCTGATGTTTGAATTTAAGTTTAAAAACCCTGGCCTACTGAGTTAAAATGACGTGTAACTAATTATTGACGTCGATCGGATCGGACCAAAATTTCTCGACGTTCATCATACCTTCCCGAACAATTTGACATTCTCTGTCTCTATGTCCCTTTGTACACTTATAACTCGAGAACCACTGATCCGATTTACATGATTTTTTTTTTCAAGTAAATAACTTCTTATGCAACTGCGAGTTTTAAAATATTCTGGTATCACGCAAAAGCAACCGAACTGATTCTCAAATAAAAACGTATGTTCTGGCATCACGCAAAAATAAGTAGGTAGTAGATGCTTTGTTTTTTAAACGGTGGTTTTATTTAGCTTGATCCCGTATATTTGTTACAAATCTTGCGATCGATTGAGTTGAAATTTTGCACACATGTGTAGCTCCGGTGACAATACAATATTATGGTAACTAGCTGACCGGCCCGGTTCGTCCGGGTGTAAATCTTACTTCTGAATTTTCACCCACTTCCCGAGATCCGATTGAGTTGAAATTTTGCACACATGTGTAGCTCCGGTGACAATACAATATTATGGTAACTAGCTGACCGGCCCGGCTTTCGTCCGGGTGTAAATCGTACTTTTGAATTTTCACCCAATTCCTATGATCCGATTGAGTTGAAATTTTGCACACATGTGTAGCTCCGGTGACAATACAATATTATGGTAACTAGCTGACCGGCCCGGCTTTCGTCCGGGTGTAAATCGTACTTTTGAATTTTTACCCACTTCCCATGATCCGATTGAGTTGAAATTTTGCACACATGTGTAGCTCCGGTGACAATACAATATTATGGTAACTAGCTGACCGGCCCGAGTTTCGTTCAGGTGCAAATCGTACTTTTGAATTTTCACAGGAAAAAGGTCTTCCTCCGGTAACGTTTCGGATAAATGTAATAAAATCAGACTAAGGAAATAAAGCACACTAAAAATTATTAGATCCTTTTGAAAATTAATATTTGAGAGTTTTATAGGACACAAAAAAATAAAATGGCGTCAGATTTCAAAATGGCGGCCATATGTACTTTTTTGTAAACATTATCCGATTCTTTTCAAAATTAATATTTGAGAGTTATATAGCACACAAAACAATTAAATGGTGTCAGATTTCAAAATGGCGGCCATATGTACTTTTTTGTAAGAATTATCAGATCCTTTTGAAAATCGATATTTGAGAGTTTCATAGAACACAAAAAAATAAAATGACGTCAGATTTCAAAATGGCGGCCATATATACTTTTTTGTAAAAATTATCCGATCCTTTTGAAAATTGATATTTGCGAGTTTTATAGGACACAAAAAAATAAAATGATGTCAGATTTCAAAATGGCGCAAATATGTAGAACTCCTTTCTAAAAATTATACGATCCTTTTGAAAATTGATATTTGAGAGCTTCATAGGACACAAAAAAATAAAATGACGTCAGATTTCAATATGGCGGCCATATGTACTTTTTTGTAAAAATTATCCGATCATTTTGAAAATTGATATTTGAGAGTTTCATAGGTCACAAAAAAATAAAATGACGTCAGATTTCAAAATGGCGGCCATATATACTTTTTTGTAAAAATTATCCGATCCTTTTGAAAATCGGTATTTGAAAGTTTCATAGGACACAAAAAAATAAACTGGCATCTGATTTCAAAATGGCGGCCATAATATGTACTTTTTTGTTAAAATTATCCGATCCCTTTGAAAATTGATATATGCGAGTTTTATAGGACACAAAAAAATAAAATGACGTCATATTTCAAAATGGCGGAAATATGTAGTACTCCTTTGTAAAAATTATCCGATCCTTTTGAAAATTGATATTTGAGAGTTTCATAAGACACAAAAAAATAAAATGACGTCAGATTTAAAAATGGCGGCCGTATGGACATTTTTGTAAAAATTATCCGATCCTTTTGAAAATCGGTATTTGAAAGTTTCATAGGACACAAAAAAATAAAATGATGTCAGATTTCAAAATGGCGGCCGTATGTACTTTTTTGTAAAAATTATCCGATCCTTTTGAAAATTGATATTTGAAAGTTTCATAGGTCACAAAAAAATAAAATGACGTCAGATTTCAAAATGGCGGCCATATATACTTTTTTGTAAAAATTATCCGATCCTTTTGAAAATCGGTGTTTGAAAGTTTCATAGGACACAAAAAAATAAAATGATGTCAGATTTAAAAATGGCGGCCGTATGTACTTTTTTGTAAAAATTATCCGATCCTTTTGAAAATTGATATTTGAGAGATTCATAGAACACAAAAAAATAAAATGACGTCAGATTTCAAAATGGCGGCCATATGTACTTTTTTGCAAAAATGATCCGATCTTTTTAAAAATTAATATTTGCGAGTTTTATAAGACACAAAAAAATAAAATGATGTCATATTTCAAAATGGCGGTCATAGGTATATATTTCTTTGTAAAAATTATCCGATCCTTTTGAAAATTGATATTTGAGAATTTAATAAGACACAAAAAAATAAAATGGCGTCAGATTTCAAAATGGCGATCAAATAATAACTTTTTAATTGTATTATTTATATCTTTGATAAATTCGGTTTTATATACAATGCGTAAAAAGCATAGCTTCTGTCGGATGTCTTACGACACATCATGACTTTTTTATTTAACCGGCTCCGAGTAACGCTTAATAGTCAACCGTTGCTATCGAAAATTGTTTAAAAAATTCACTGTACTATTTTTTCTATGTAATCCAATACATATTTATATTAGGTCTTATGGCTCATAGCCTACTACAAAATTATAAATCTTCTCAGTGTTATTTTCCCTATGTTCAATAAAACCGTTTACACACATGAATATCGCGCCTTGTAATTCTTGAATTACTTGTATGCTCCAAAATTTTTATTGAATTATTCGCATTATTATCGTATGTCCGCGATGAAAACATTTTCCAAACTATGAGCAACTTTGACCTGTTGTTGAAATATTTCAAAACGATCAATGCAAAATTAAAAGAAAAAGTAATCACATGTTAGTACTTACACAAAACTTTAGAAAGTTTATTAAACCATGTAATTTACAAATTCACAAATGTTGCACAATGCAGTTATAACAGCGCGCGATTCAGGGACATGACGCCCAGGAAACCGGTTAGCATACCATCTGCGTGCTTCTGCAGAATTTCCGTCAACTTCACTGTATAATAAAAGCATGTCTGTTTTTTCAATATTCGTAAAATGTGCCATAGTAGGTACTTATTTTTATGAATATCACGGCAGAGCAATCGATAACTGAATATAAAATTATGCATTTTATCCAAATGTTATAACAGTTACATAATCAGTGATAAAGTTTTGTGTTTAGTTAGTCCTTGACAATGCATACTATGAAATTTAATTTGCCAGCGGCGGGTACAAATTTTTTAATAACATTTTTTATCTATTTTTTTCTTCGTCTATTTCTGAATCACCTATATATAATATATATATGTGTATAATGCGTTGGCTTCGCTAGCGGTGGCATAACACAGCGTAGGATACGGAAGACTTTATAGCCGTTCACAGAACTTTGAGAATCCAGAAGTTCAACCATAGAACTTTTATTATGGAATAGGAATTTCCTAAAATATTTTTCTTTAGGTTCCCCGTACGCATTCATCGCGTTTCGGACAGATCCGGGATACTTCGATACATGACATGTGCACTACAGCTCAAAATTACGGAATTTCTTTTCTAAAAAAATATCAGTAAAATTGTTTCAAGTTACTTTAATATTACAGTGCCACATATTTTTTTATAATTTCTACAGTTAAAGATAATGGCAAAGTAGAGACATTTACTTTTTGAAGGCGTTTCCATAATTTTTATGACATATTTATTTATTTCTATTTATGTTTTAGTAGCTTTACTTCATTTTGTAAAGATTACTGCGAATTATTAAAATACAAATTTCTCAAAAACCATGAGAGTAATCGAATCTTATTAAGAGTAGCTTTTTTGTAGCAAATAAGTTACTGATTCTAAATTTTATACTTAAACCCCTTTCCTTCCATTGGCGTAGAAATTTGAAACGTTCAAATATTAAAAAACCCGATTTCTACGCCTATGGATTAATATTAATCATAATTTTAACATGTGTTTTTTTGTTCCAAAAAACTATGTCAACGTGCCAAATTTTAGCAAAATCGCACAAGCCGTTTTAAATTTATAACAAAAAAACGATTTCAAAATTGTAACTTCGGGGCCGTATAGCGCCCAAACTAAGCAATTTTGTAAGAAGGTAAGTTTGCTTAAATCGGCTTATTTTGGTCTCAGGAACATGTGGTAGGCGTGTGTTTAGTGTCTTTGAGGACACCCTGTATATATATAGGAAATTAATTATTGTCAACATATTGTCACTATGGAATAATTACCAGCGCGACGGTGACATGTGTATAAAAATTCGACTGGATAGCATTGTAAAGTTACAACATTAATGTGTTATAGTGATTCACTTAAATAATTTAAGTTAATCACTATAACATATTAACGTTGTAACGTAACGTTACAATAGCAACCGGATTTATTATGATTCATGTTGTGGGGCTTGAGAATAGCCGAGAGTGTAGTAATGCTGTTGTTTACATGGCGTTGCTATGATACCTCTATTACAAGTCCCCAGTTCCCGGGTTCTAGCCCGAGAGCTGGTAAAAGTGTTAATTGGATTTTCAATTTATTATTAAAAAAAATAATGAATTGAAAATATAAAGTGGTGCTATGTCCAAATAACCTTAACTGTTGGTGGTCTTTAAAACACAATTTAACACAATTCATGTTGTGGGAAAGCGGTTGCTATTCTATTGTGCTATTTACTTTAATGACGCTTTTGTAAATATTTATCTACAAATAAAATTGAATTTGAATCGAACATGTATTATTTATCCACAATTATCCTATTTCCATCGCGTTAATTTGTATGTTCTAAAATCTAAGTGGTCGGGACGCGTGGCCATTCGAGACCTAGATAATGGATTGAGACAGATAGATGTTAACTACACCCTGGAGCAGCCTGTTTCTCATTCCAGTTATAAGAGTTCCATATGAGTTCAAATGTATTTTGTAAATAAATTTTAATTATGAACTGTAAGAGGAATGATGAATTTTTAATTAAAATCACTAAAATGCAGCTACTCTCGTCTTTTATAAATATCAAGCTTGAGTGCAATAAAAAAACTATTTTTTTAAAGTAAACTATAATCAGGACATGAATATAAAAATTTCAATATACACTAAAGTACGAGAGAGAGAAGATGCAAGAGAACATGTAGAAAAAAGTATGAGTTATGAAATAAGAAGTGTTTTTTTTTAGAGAGGGCAAGATAAATGAGTACAAGTGAGGTAAACAGTACAATGATAAGTGGGTTTTGAAGTTACTATAAAAGACTGTATATAGGTGAGTAAAACTACCATTCAACTTTTCAACTCAACTCTTCTATCCTGAAAGGTGGAATAGATGTACTCGTATAATGTATAGTACGTTCATTGATTCAACTGAACCATTTTAATTATCATTAGATTTATATTGTAACTAGGGCATGCAATTCAAATATTCGAATAAAGCGAATAATCGGCTGCATTTATTATTCGAATAGTAATTCCTATTATTCGAATATATTCGAATTATTTGTTAAGAATTAAAATTGTTTAAAAACGGTTTACGGCGGCGCTAAAACATCTTACAAACGCTACACTAGCTCTAAGTTCGCGCTAGGGCGTGGGAGGGGAATCGAAACGGGGCGAGGAAAGTTTTTTTTTGTTAATTATTGCATGTTTATTTGATATAACTATTTACTTACGTTACGTTACGTACGTGTACTTAATTGCTTGATTTGCTCTTCGCACGTGCTAATAGACGTATTATTTATTTGTGAAGTATTTTTTTTTATAGGGGAGCAATATCCCATACTTTTGTGGTACTAATTAATAAAAATGCGTCTTAGATGCTCATTTAATATTTTTGTTTGAATAGGAAAAACAGAAAGAAAGAATTTTGAATTTTTTTGATTACTTAAATATGTTCATTTGATCTATGTTTCTCGGAAGCTATGTGCGCTCTAATATTTAGTTGATTTGATCTGAATTTTTACGTAACTAAGTAAAGTAAAAATGATTATTTGATCTCTTTTTAATTAGAAGTAAGCTGCTTTTGTTGTTAAAATATTGATTTATGGACGTGCAGTAGGCGTGTTGATTTTAAATAGGTCATAAAAAGTCATTTATTGAAGTTCCAGTGTTTTTATTATTTTTACCAATTATTCGAATATATTCGAATATTGGCTAAAATTTGAGCGAATATTCGAATACCTGAAACATCCGAATATTTGCATGCCCTAATTGTAACAAAACTGTCTGGTAATTTCGGTAAAAATCTTTATTTTATTTTAATTGCCTGATAACGGTACATTAACGAACTAACACAACTCTTCACAATTATTTTTTATCAATGTTTCCATTTATATTCACTGTTATTTATAACTGTTATTTGTCACTGTTACTTTTAACTATTATTTGTCACTGTTATAAATAACTGTTATTGGTCACTTTTATTTGTTACTTTTATTTATCATTGTTAGTCCGAATCACTTCTGTGTACGTCCCAAAGATAACTCACGATGTTCATTATTAGTGTATTTGCCATAGAATATGGCACATACAGTATTGGCGTCGGTCGGATGGCGGGACCTAGGGGTCGGACCAAAATTTCTCGACGTTTCATAACCTCCTGAACACTTTGGTACCATTTTTGGAAATGTCTGTTTATATATGTATATATATATTTATATATATATATACATAAATATGTGTGCGGGCAATAACTTTCGAAATAGTTAATTGATTTTGACGAAATTTGGTAGGCACATTGAAATCCATCACCGCACGAAGCCTATTTAAAATGGGCCCCATCGGACCATTTTAAGGGTAGTTTTTAGGGGTTGAAAAATGTTTTTGGGCCCAAAAATGCCGAAAAAAATCTCAGAATCGTTTCAAAATTGAAGTTTAACCCTTTAGTAACGAGTAAAATGTGCTTCTAAAATTTTAATAAAATCGGCCCGACAGGACCGAATTTACAAATTTTATGAAAATACTAGTTAACGGATAGTGCTTTACTTACTGAAGGGTGTATTTAATTTGTTACCAAGGTTGATAAAAATATTGAAATTAAGAAAAAAAATATTATTTTAAGGGATGTATTAAGGGATTAAATTTTTTATTTTGCTCAAAAACAAATTTAAGTTCACATAATAAAGCCACAATGCCAGTGTTAGCAAATACACTATATTGTCGCCAGGGTTTTGGCACTGCGACCCAAATTTTTAACTATTTATCACTGTTCGCTGATCCATTCTCTCCAACGGTCCAGAGACAACTCTTAGGTTCACTATTTATTTATCGCTGTTATTTATTTATCACTGTTCGCCGAACCACTCCCTCCAAAGTTCCAGAGAATGTTGATTCCAATAATCCTATCACCTATACTTATAGACTTCTAAACGCACTCCTAGAAGCTATCAAGGGTGACGTAGAAATGGAATCCTGAACCTTAATCTTCTTTGTTGAAACATTAGAATCTTCTATTGATCCACGAGTGCGCGAAGGCATTTTCCGGAACTCTTGGTGTTTTCAAGCGGCGCGCTTCGATCCATTACAATATAATACTATGAACTTATGATTTATTAATGCATTACTCACTCGCTTCGCTCGTTCGCTCCAGTTATTATAGCCTATGTCTTAAAGCAGTCACTTATCGAACATTGAAAGAAAAATTGAAATCCGTTTAGTAATTTTTAAGATAACCGCCGATTTTTACTCGTTCGAAGCCGGACCGGCCAGTTATTATAGCCTATGTTCTAAAGCAGTATCATCTACCGAACGTTGAAAAAAAAATTTGAAAGTACTTTCTGAGATTACTCCCGACTTTCACCCGGACGAATCCAGGCCGTCGAGTCTTAATTATACATCTAAACCTTTCTCGTGAATTAATATATCTAATCGTGAAAACCGAAACATAATGATCAGTAGTTGCGAAGAAATCAGTCTTCAGAGATTACCCCCAATTTTCACCCGGGCGAGACCGTGCCGGTTAGTTATTAATATTACAGCCGATATAATGTTCCTCTCCATTGCAAAAAGTCGAAAACTACCCTTGTGCAAAATTTCACAGAGATTTGCTGAGTAGTTGAGGCGTGAGAGCGGAACAAGCAAACAAACTCACTTTAAGATACTAGCTGTGTCTGAGACTTTGTTCGTGTGGACTTCGTTAAAAATTTTCACTGTTCGCTGATCCATTCTCTCCAACGGTCCAGAGACAACTCTTAGGTTCACTATTTATTTATCGCTGTTATTTATTTATCACTGTTCGCCGAACCACTCCCTCCAAAGTTCCAGAGAATGTTGATTCCAATAATCCTATCACCTATACTTATAGACTTCTAAACGCACTCCTAGAAGCTATCAAGGGTGACGTAGAAATGGAATCCTGAACCTTAATCTTCTTTGTTGAAACATTAGAATCTTCTATTGATCCACGAGTGCGCGAAGGCATTTTCCGGAACTCTTGGTGTTTTCAAGCGGCGCGCTTCGATCCATTACAATATAATACTATGAACTTATGATTTATTAATGCATTACTCACTCGCTTCGCTCGTTCGCTCCAGTTATTATAGCCTATGTCTTAAAGCAGTCACTTATCGAACATTGAAAGAAAAATTGAAATCCGTTTAGTAATTTTTAAGATAACCGCCGATTTTTACTCGTTCGAAGCCGGACCGGCCAGTTATTATAGCCTATGTTCTAAAGCAGTATCATCTACCGAACGTTGAAAAAAAAATTTGAAAGTACTTTCTGAGATTACTCCCGACTTTCACCCGGACGAATCCAGGCGGAAATTTTCACATATTGTGTGTTGTTATAGAATTTTTCCTATGGGGTTGGTTTTTTCTCAATGTTTTATTTTATACCTGCAAAACTCGCTGCAAAATTACGATTTCTCCAAATGTTTTGTCACCGTGACAAAACTATAAAATTTGAATCTATTTATGTTATTTGATTTATCATTATTAAAATTGTTCATAGGTATTCACTTTTAGAAACCTATAATTCCAAATTTTTATTTATAAAAATACAACTATATGTATATCAATTTTCATCATGTTAGCGATTTTTGTAAATGTAACATTTTAAACATTTGATTCATATGAAAAACCAACCTACTTATTCGATTTTAATATACGTAGGTTCCAGAGGATTTTTTTAATAAAAACGAACAAGTTCACAAGCACCAAATCACAATTTTATGAAACCCAAGAATATCAAGTAGGTATTTATATTTTTTGTCATTGCGAGAAGAATTTCATAAATTAATTTGCATATTTTAACTTTTATTTTACCTAGAAAAGATATTTTTCCTGGCCTGGATTGCCTCTAAGCAATGAACGAAGTGTACCAATTTTATAAATATTCATATCTACAAGCAATTGAACCGTTTTCCATTTTTAAACTCGTGTGTGCAGACGACATTATAAAAGTATTGTTGACTATGTATAAAAAACTTTACTTTTTTACAGCTAGAGACAGATTTATATCATTCAGATATTATAAATATGCGATATTGTATAAAGTTCATCCTGATAAAATATGAAAAGATTATTTTTGCTGGAAATTTAGATTTATTTAAGGAAAGTCTCAGGACGTGCTACAATTTTTTTTTTCTAAAATATATTTTTAAACTTCAAAAATTTGTTTCAAATTTGCTACGTTGATTTTTGTTTGATTTTTAACTTGAATTTTTGGTTTTGATTTTAATATAATAGTAATATTCTATTTGTTTAATTAAAAAAAAACAATTTATTAATTGTTTAAATAATTTAGTTCTAAATAATATAGCACCAAGTTGCCCCGTGGGGGAAGGTGGGACATAATCGCATACTTAACGTTTAAAAATGTTTATTTCCGAAAATAATTGTTATTTTGAATTGAAAAAATAAGGAACGTCTATGTGGTAGTTATATATTTATTGTAAAAAAATAAAATCTTTTTATAAGAAAGTAATAAAAACAATTATAAAAAATATATTTCGGTGGTTTTGCCCTCCCCTATGAGGTAAAACCGCACACACTAATTGGCCAAAATCACCACGGCCGAATACATGAAATAATAATTTAGAGGCACTTATTACATATAAAGAAGTCTAAATTAGCATCTCCTGACCACTCAAGAAGGTTAGTCTTGCCTATAAATACCTAATAGTAAAAACAAATTATTTTATAGGTTTTCGAGAGGAACATAACCACACATGTTTGAAATTGGCGCGGATTGTTGTGTGCGATTTTGCCTTCTAACCTCGCAAATTTATCAATTGAACAATAAAAAAAAATGATCATCGGAAAAGCAAAACTTTTCCAAGAAAGAAAACAGTCATGATATTAGAAAACAATAAAAATTATTTACCAGGTCTTATCGCTTATCCTTAAAATTATGGTATCACAAAAAGTGTCTTTCTTAAAATTTGCCAAAAACTTTGACAGCTGTTTATTTTTTATTCGCTGCAGGAATCTGCACAATATTTCCGTAACTATCAAAAATAATAGTTAGTTTGTGGCTCAATGCTCACCATACAAAATTAGAGGGCTCCAACTACTAGGTATACTTATATGTGGTTTATTTTATGCGATTTTGCCTGCCAATGCGATTAAACCCCACGTTCCTCTACTACATACTAAAGAGAATCGCGCAAAAAAATTTGGCCGAATCGTTTTTGATACTCATGCGCCAGTACGTGCTGGACTATACAGGGTGGATCAGGTTATAGTAGCAATAATTCACCATTCGATGGTCCATCGAAAAATAAGTCGACATGCATAATTTTATTTTTTTCCAAAACGCTTCCTAAGGGAGATACACCCCTTCAAAGTTCAGTTTTAAAATTCTTTTTTTTGTCCTAACTCTCAGGTCATTAATGCGTTTTTGACCAAATTTGGTACAAGTATTTCTGCAATGGATACTCATTACTTGACGTAAGTAACTTTTGTCAAAATTGTCAAGTGGCGTAGATACAGGGGGGTTGTTTCACTTTTCCCGCCCTATTTTCTGCGCCACTGGATATTTTTAAAGAATAACATTTTTTTCGAATTCCCTGTTCA
Organism: Mongoloraphidia duomilia; assembly: GCA_039654895.1. Lineage (NCBI taxonomy): Eukaryota > Metazoa > Arthropoda > Insecta > Raphidioptera > Raphidiidae > Mongoloraphidia > Mongoloraphidia duomilia. The sequence goes on along the minus strand of CM077520.1, from coordinate 37,622,272 downwards.
ATTTAGAAAAAAACAGTCACTCTTGCAAAATTTCGATTTGAGGCTTCGTTTACGAGATAATTAGAGTTGAAAGTTTAGAACACTTCTAAAATAGCCACCTATGAAAATAATAGGTCTGGAATCTTGTACAACAATTGTAAACTTTTTACTGTTTGACGAATTTAAATAAATAATTCATTAATTAAATTAAAAACAACAAGTAAATAACTTATGAAAATAACCAACAAAGTAGGCGATACTTGGTTTTGAGATAATTTATGACACTTGTCAGTATTGATTTTTAAAACTGGACTTTGAAGGGCTGTATCTCCCTTAGGAAGCGTTTTGGAAAAAAATAAAATTATGCATGTCTACTTATTTTTCGATGGACCATCGAATGGTGAATTATTGCTACTATAACTTGGTCCACCCTGTATATGCAGGCAATTTAAAATACAGAGAAAATTGAACATGAAACAACAATTTTTGAAGGTAAAATGTCACATTTATCATTTAATCAATTGTGCAGTGTATTTGAGATACCACAAAAATATTATTATTACGGTCAAATATCAAGGACCAATTTCACACATGCTATACATTTTGTATCGAAAACGCTCGATTTCAAATACCACATCGCGTTTTGACAACTAAGCTATTTGAAATTTTTCGTGATGCATATCTTTAATATATTTTCTATATTTATAATTAAGAAAAGACTTAGTTAAAGTAGATTTTCTGTCACCGAGTGTAGAATGTAAAAGAATGATGTATCTTAAAATTCCACTCCAGAGTCATTGCAGATTTTATACCTTGTAAATTTTCTCCAACATAAAAATTCGTTTTAGCTCTCGACGTATTGATGTATTTCAGAGAAATGTAATTTCACCGACTAAATAATAAAACGAACAGAAAGAAGCTAAACGGCTTAAGTCTTTATGAGCAAAAGTGATAAAAATTCAATTTATACGTCAGTAGTGAACAAAGTTTAATCTCTAATATTTATAAGCCAAATATAGATAGTGTTTGTTGTGTAATGTGAACTTTAAAATACGACTGCAGTACTGAACTTTGCACATCTCAATTAGATTAAGCAGACATTTTTTCTCTTGAGACTCATAAAACTACTGCCCGTGTCTAAAAGATTTGTTTTATGTAAAAGATTTGTAGTCTATAATAATGTATATTTAAAATTCACTGAAACAAGCTTGAAAAAGAAATTTAATGTAATAATAAGTTTTACCTAGAGATCGCGGCTTTGCTGGCGTGAGCGTCCATTTTTTCTGAAGATTCGGCTCTCTTTAATGTCTATTTTATTGTAAATTATAGACGCGTCGACAATTTAGGTCATTAGCGTCTTGCTTACATTAAATAAAAACTCACTTAAAACTAAATGACATCACAAAACATCCATGAGCGGATGCGGGATTCGAACCCACGGCAGTCTGATCCAGAGGCCGCGACGCTAACCACAGGACCACACTGTCCTCTATTCTTTTTAATGTCGGTTGTGCAATGTGCTGGAACTCTATATCTTAACCCGCGAGCGTAAGTCTTGTTAAAAATACGCTACACTTGAATTTTGGGCATCAATTGATTAATATATTGTGTCAAGTTTCATAACAATCGGTCCAGCCATTTTCAAATGTTGCCAGTATAAACATACACAAATTCTGGAAAGACGTTCTTCTATTAAGGCCCAAACAAGAAAAAGTACCTAAGTCTTTATTTACAATAATAATATATACAGCTTTGTACAATATTATATAGGGGTTTGAGCAAAGTTGCTATAGCTTACTAAAAAAGAATATCTTTTTTTGACATGATGTTTGTTAATTTAGATAAACATTAAGATTGGCAAAAAAATTTAAAAAAGAACGAACTATAATAATCCAGAAACCTGCAAGAAAACGAAATTACAGACATAAGTATGTCCCGTTGCAGTATCTTTATATATATTTCTTCTGTCCGTGTGTATGTGACTGAACTCCTCCTAAACGGCTGGTTTGATTTTGATGAAATTTTGTGTGTGTGATCAAGAATAAAATTCGAGCGAACGAGCGAAGCGAGTGAGAAATGTATTAATAATTTTCTTAGCACCCGGGAAATTCCTAGCACCCGGGCGACGCCGGACCGGGCCACTAGTAATTTATATTATTTTATTGATTGGTCTTTTATTAGTATTTTTCTTTTTGGAAATATTTTCGAATCAGTTTAATTCTTCGTGCACTTGCCACTGTAGTGAGGGTTTTTGAAAACATAATTCATTTTTCGTTTTACTCATTCATTACCCCCTTAACAGTTTTTTCCTTAAACTGATGGATTCACATAAGTCGAACCTCCTTCAAACCATGCAGTATTCAAGTATATAATCAACTTTTTCGCAATAGCTACACGTTCTGTTTCCGGTAAAAATTTTTTGATTACTAAACTAGTACCGCCTCTGAATACAAAAGATAGTATTTTTCATTTTCAGTTCTTATTCATCCATCTCTTTGATAGATAGCATCGGTAAATAAAACAGAAATGTACGATTCTCTGTCTAAAATATTATTTTTTACATGTTAAAATTATTATTTTTAGCTGTGCGACTCTCCTACCCTAATTTACCATGACTCCTCCATGTGCAGTGTGCTATAAAGTAAATAAGTAAAAATGCAAAGAACTAGCCAAGCTAGACAGGTAACTTGTCATGAAGTCGAAGGCAATTCGTTTTTTTTTTCATTTAGAACTAAATTTTGCGTAAATTTTGTTATTTTTTTCGTTGGTCACAAATTTGTGGTAAGACTATCTCAAGCAAGTCTTGAATGTGATTTATTTGTTTTCAAATTATTTTCATGCAAAAATGGCTAGTTTTAGCAGATGGCATTAGCAAGAGATGTAGCCAACGTATCATTATAATTAGCCATGAGAGAAACACAAAATGATTTAGAAAAACGCACACTTGAAAAATTCTACAAATTTTGTTTATTTAAACACTCGACGATCGTTTCTGACTATTAATCCATCTTCAGGAGTACATAAAGTTATATTAAGCTGTATATATCTGCTGACAATGGATTAATAGTTCGAAACGACCGTCGAGTGTTTAAATAAACAAAAGTAGAATTTTTCATGTGAGTGTTTTTCTATTTTATTAATCATGTTCTACCAAGTGCCTAGCGAAGAATTAAGTCAACTGATACAAAATGATTTTCTCAGTTATGACCACCATACATGCCACACAAAAAGGTAACGATATAATATTTGAAATGACGATTAGATTGAATACAACAACAGTCAATAAAACTAGTGTTCGTGTATCGATGTACTGTGCAATAATCGTAATCGGATATAGTAATTCAAGTATAAAACAAGTTTCTACGACGTGATTAGGTTATAGGATAGTTCAACAACTGTCACTATTCAGTGTTTGTGCACCGATATATGTACAATCTAGTGTGCAATAATCGTAACCGAGTTCGAATGAAGCAGTCAATGTTGTTGAAGTATAAAACAACCTCTTGTAAAGTCTCTGTGAACGCCATCAAACTTTCATGGCTGTTTCGCTCTTTTACATTTTATATACTTCAGCATAGTGTATATACACCAACGTACAGGGCGTTCTAGGGAGGATTGACAGAAGGCTGGATTTCCGGGAAAGTCCCGAAATTCATCTGCTTGTCATATTGTATCCTGGTAATGCATAATTTTAACGAAATCCTAAAGGTGCCTATCCACCAAAAAAGCATTTGCAGCAAACGTTTGCGAACATTTGCAGATGTTTGTAATTATTTGTGAACATTTTATTTAAAGTATTTCCACTGAACAAGCATTCGCAAAGTACAGTATGTTTGCGAACATTTGTCATCGACCCGTGATGTTTTCCCGCGCAAAATTTCCACGGTGCTCCCTATATCTTCCGCAATTTCGTTCCACGCATCATGCAGATATTTTTATTTTATTGTAATAAAATTTGTGGGCGACTTGTTATATTTAAGGCTTGATTTATATAAATCGATTAGTTGTAAACAAGTCTCGTAGTCCCAGTTTATAATTTATTCACAAAACAATAACATACGTGTGTACAATATTCGTTAATAAACGCGCGCGCCTTGTCCATCAAACAAGCACAAAATAGCACGAACAACAAATTCCTTTGATGTAGCGACTTTGGTCGGAACAGAAACAAACGTTTGCGAACGTTCGCAAGCGTTTGTTGATTGCGCGCCATCGCCGTTTCCACCGCAAATACATCGAGGTCACAAACATTCGCAAACGTTAGCAAACGTTTTGCGCGCGTTGGTGGAAAGGTACCTTAAGATTCGTGCTATATTCGTACTACACATAACTACATTTTTGTCAAATATTAGTGTGTATTTTTATTAAATACTTAGCTACCTACTTAAGACTTAAACTTTGACCAAAAAATAGATTTAAATTTTTTGAAATTGTACTCAGATATGATTAGATTATGCGGGTACCATAGTTTAACATAAAGTTTTACTCAAATCAACTATCGTCTCAGAAATGTCACGGAAAGTATAATAAAGTGCAGATGGTCTATACATGTTTTTATTATAATACCAGGCTATAAGACAATTAATGTCTTTAAGTCTATTTTTATCACGGAATGTAGACAGATATAATATGTTTAAATTAATTTTGTTCTAATGAAACTGTATGCTTCTACATGGTTAAAATAATGCTATACCTATTTAAAACTATATTTAATTTTAGGTATAAAATGTCTTAAAATACCTTTTATGAAAGATACCTTATACGTATTTTAGAAAATTCTTAGTTCCCCTGCCCATTCAATCTAGAACACCTTGTATATACAATGCCTACATAGTTCTATGTAGATGCACGTGTAGGTAACAAGGCAATAGAAGACGTCTCAAGCAAGCTTATAACATCTAGCGTTTAAAGCTGAACTTTGAAAATTGATGTTGAATTTTTTATCGTTTTATATAATAGTTCAGCTGTAATATAACAGGTCTGTAGTTATTGGTCGCTAATATCCGATTACAAATAGACCAAAGAAATATAAAATAAATAATAACTTAAAAATGTCTAAAATAGGACATTTATATAAACTAAGCTTATTATGTCTACTTTGCTAGCTACTAGGTTACTACCGGTTGATAAACAGGATTGCGAGAAAACCAGGTAGCGATAATAATTCTTGCGATGAGATAATTTACAAACAAAATCTAAATTATTATTATAATATAAACGTCGGATTAACCTGTCACTTAACTTAAATGCATTTTATAGGTTCAAATTAACGTTGTAAAATGGTATTTAAAGTGTCTAGTAATTATGTTCACATTAAAATTGGAAATTACAGGAGAAACATGTCACAAAATTATCTGCAAACTATAATGTAATAAAATATCTAGGTACGTTAAAGGTAAAGTTTGATAATAATTTTCGATTCAAATTTCAAGTAAAGTTCAATTACAGCGCCGTAATACACTATACTAATTGTATCAGAGTTTATAGTCATAAATAATAGTAGAATTGACAATTAAATATGCTGGTTAATTATTATGTTATAGATATTTTAATCAAAAGATTTTCAGTCCTTACTGAAAAATCGTAAAAATGACAAGACCTAAAGAAGAGTTTTGAAATTGGTTGCTTAGGCCAAATATATACCTACTCCAAACTTGTGCTTTTAAAGTCATTACAATTAAATAATTATATTATATATCATAACGTTAAGAGTCATAAGAATCAAGTAGTCGCAGGTCAATAAAGGTTTTATGTCGCAAATAATTCCCATATAGCTGGATTTTTCACAGATGGTAGAACACCTTTAGACATGTATTTTTACAAAAGTCTCCAGTTATCCTCCCTATGCTTCCCTGCCACCCCCTCTTGAATATAATTTTGCAAGCCTTTCGGAAGCCGGTTTCAAATTATCTCAAAAACGGTCGACTTAAGCGATTCTTTCATTATGAAATGTTTTAAATAGGATTATAGTTCCTAAAATTTTTATACCTACAAATTTTCTGTGGTGCAAATAGTAAGCACGTTACAGCTTCTTGAAAATCACGCGCTTTTTAGCAACATTCATCGATTGACGTAAATGCAGATAACTCAGCCGCCGCGATAGTGGAAGATTCGGTTTAAGTTCCGACGGTGACATACGTTTAAAATGAATTTTTCTAGTATGTATTGTAACGTTACGTCATTCAGTGGGTGTTCCTAACAGGAATGCTAAGCATTCATTTATATTTTATAAATAATTATGTTAATCGAACGTGCATCAACGGCAAAAAATTAACTAAGCGTATTAATGATTAATCTCAATTTCTCTAAGCAATTGCATTAATATTTTACTAGAAACTAATCTCTTAAGTGTAAAATTAGCTGTACATTTTTTCTTGAAATTATATTACGTAACGTTTCGGTTACGTTATAATCATCTTCAGTTTATAATAAAACACTGACCGAATAGAATTTCGTTGTATTAACCATTATTAACAGCCAAATGTTTTAATCAGCTTAATAACTTTGTAATAGAGATTGTGTTCCGTTGTATTTTAAAACAGAACAGTTTGTGAGTTTTAAATTAGTAATAAGTAGGTGTACCGAATACATCAGTTAGTTGGCACAGTTATAAAGCGTTTGAAGTTGTTTCGATTTACAAACCACCCGAGCGTAATATATAGACAAGTGCAGAAGAATAAGGTGTAAGCCACGGAGTAACCTCAAAGGAACTCTGTGCTATGTACATAATATAGAAATACATAGGTTGTAAACAGTCACGTCTATACAGTCAGCTGTATTTGCATGCACAATGCACATTGTGCCTATTACTGACAACCTATGTACCTAGTAAATGTGCGCCGACGGTGTTTGCTTTATACAAACTAATGTCTTTATTTAATGCCACCGGTAACTGCCTAATAAAAATGGATTATAGAGAGAAAGGAAAAAAAATACATACGGTGGGAAAAATGGTTATTTTACAATAGCACGTGTGACTATTCTTGTTCTTTAAAACGCACCTTCAAAAAAGGTGTTGGAAAAATAATTTTGTTTTATTTTCCCATTTCATATTATGTATAATATACAAGTTATAGCCACAGTACCACACACATAAGTCTAGGAAAAAAGACAGAAAAACGTTTTACACGTTCGTGAGTAATTTTCATTCATCGTTGAAGAAAAAATAATTCTTTTATCAAATTTTTGTTCGGGAGCTCAGTTTTTCAAGAACATGTTCCTAAGAACCGGTTTTCTATTAATCTGTTCTATAAGGACTGTTATTATTGAACAGCGTGGTTATGACAACTTTTATATTTTTTTTCAGTAACAGTTTGCAAAAACTGTTATTTTTACTTCGTCCCACCACTAATACATCCCTTGAAAGAATAGATCCCTGTCCAGATAGTGTAATGTTATTATGAAGCTATAACAATATTATGTTATCGCTTTATTATGATTTTCTTTCGCAAGACCATTTATTAATTTATAATCTGTAAAAACGATAAAACTCTATAATAACTATAATAACAACAAATTTTATCAAATTTTTATTATCTGTATTAATAAATTTATGTTCCATTATTTCGTCATTGGTTAATTTTAAACTATTATTTCTTTCCTTCGTAAGCTATACGATCGGAATTTTAATCTACTTGGGGTAAGTTCCATTTTGCACTCAGATCGATCCGCGCGCTCTAATGCGTTCAAATTGACTTTAATTTATCATTATTTTATACTATGATTTGAAAGATCTCTATCCTGTCCTCGGACCAGTCTGAGCGCAAATCCGAACCCTTCAATATTATTAATTTATTAGGTATATAACGCATGGTGGGATTGCGGTAATATGGTGGAAGAGCGGGTTTTAAACGACACTGGCATTATTGCGTTCTAGTTTTTTCTCAAAGATTCGCTTCCGGGAGAAAGTATATTATGTTTTAATAGCGAAAATAATGCATCAAGGTGCATTAAAATCGATCCACTTCTTTACGAATGACGCCGGTACAGACAGATTAAAATTTTGGAAACGCGTGCTCTCGTCTTAACCTAGAAAAACTTGCAAGAAAACTAACATACAGGCAGAAGTCCCATTACAATATTGTCTATAGTCTATACCTATGTATTTTTTGTGATGAAAGATGAAGCACACAAATGCAAAATTATGCTGAATTCAATAAACAGAACGTGGAATTGTGTTGGCTATTTTTGCCTATTATACCGAACTCAATAGTGGTTTTATGTTATAGTAAAATCATAAACCACCTCTCATCAATAAATTGAAGCATTATAGTATATTATTATGACCATGTCGACATAAAACGTATAATAATGAAAATTGAATGACTTAATTTATTAGTCTGGATAGGACATAAAACTAAAATTAGATTAATTTCTATCATTTTCTCTTTTATTATAAAAGTTATGTTATTTTGATTGAAATCATTTTAAGGTATGTACAAGAACGCATACCCGGTAATTATTTAATTAACTAGACCAGCGAAGCGAGTGAGGACTTGTTTTAATTTTTGAGCCAATGTTGTAACATTAAACATTGATTCATTATAATATATCAATGTGATAGTAAGGTTAAGATCCTTTTATAATCACTTCCAAAATTTATTTAGAGGAAATAGGATCAAAAAATAAAAATGCTAATTAACAAATCTTTGATGGCAACGTTTTGTTGTATTTTCAAATGATTCAAATAACTGCAATGATGCTGTAAACTACTATTTAATTTTTGACTATTTTATTAAGTAAATGTTGTTATTTTAAGTAAAGTAAAGACTAAAGGATTGTAGACATGATTACAGATAAAACAAACCGTGAGGTGGGTCGTTTATTAGGACTAAAGTGCGACCCTTGAGGTCCACACGACGAACTTCCCAGTTTGATAAATATTTAATAATAATAATTAAATTAGATATTACACAGAAAAGTAATCATTTTAATCATTAAAATATAATTATTATTTATTTTTAACAATAATTAAAAGAAAAAAAAAACGGCTGAACCGATTTTTACAAAATTTATGTCGGATCAAAATGACGTTAATACGCCTCGATTGACACCCTTACGAAGTTGATATATTTTTTTATTCGCGAGATATTGTGTAAAATCTACTTTTTTGGAGGTTATTTGGTTAAGAAAAAAGAACGGCTGAACCGATTTTGAAAAAATTTCTTTCAGATCATATTTACGTTAATACGCGTCGATTGGCACCCTAACGTAGTCGATATCATTTTTCATTCTCGAGATTTCGTCTTAGAAAGCAATGGACGCATACGTACGTACGTACGTACACACACACATACACACACACATACATCTTTCTAGAAATAGTGTAAAAATAGTGTGGTGACCTTGAAACATAAAAATGTGTTATACATTTTGATTTAGATTTTCGGACCCATTACAATATAACTTCCAATGGGAAGTTAAAAAATACATAAATCAAGGCAGAATGAAAATGAATGTTAAACTGAATTTTGAGAGCCTGATGAAGTTGTAAAATACTACTGAACGTTGCAATTAAAGATTTGCTAACTAGCATTTTCATTTCTTGATCATAAGTCCTCTAAATAAATTTTGGAAGTATATATCAATATTATCGATTTAAGTTTTTATTATGTCAATAAATGCATTCCTTGACACATGCCTAAAAGGAATATTAATAGAAACTCATTGCACAAAAATTGTTCACTGATTTAAAATGCCTAGGAAGACCACGGCGTGCATCCTAGGGTTAAATACTTTTTGCATTAAAATATATTATTTAGGAATTGTGTTTATCTATTTGACTGAAACGATATTTTTAACACGCTTAAATTAGCTTCACCTGTATGTTTGCTTGCTTGTTTGTCAGTTTGTAACCGACTTCTTTCAACTTGATTTTGACCAACTTTGAACGGTCAGATTTAGTTTAAACGTTGTCGACTTATCAAGGACCGACGACAATACAATAATTCAATAAGTTTGTCCCATTATCCTGACCAGGATCTCCGGGACTAAAAAAAAAAGCAAAAAACTTCAGATTGAACTGAAACTTTGCACACGTATCAAGGACCGATGACAATACAATAATTCAATAAGTTTGTCCCATTATCCTGACCAGGATCTCCAGGACTAAAAAATAAATTATAATTTAAAAAAACTAAAAAACACGCTTTAATGAACTAAAAAGTAAAAAATAATTAATTTTATTGTAAAAAAGCGTGGGGTGCTTTGTATCATATTTTCATACTACCCCACGCTTTTTTACAATAAAATTAATTTTTTTTTTTTATAGAAAACGTGCTCAGAAAATGTGGCTATACGCACGAGAAAAATCTGAAACGAAATTGATTTTACGTTTTACCACACAAAATCCTTTATTTTTTTCTGAAATATCTGCTATTCTTTGTACCTATAGATGATGATGAACTGACTGTACAAAAGTCTGGTTTAATTACAGCTTACTACAGAACAATAAATGAATGTCAACAATGTGCTTTGACTTTGTATCTTAGATCAAGAAATATCCAACATTCTAACAATAATATGATGTCGAATATAATAGAATATAGTAGACACAAGAGCTTTAAATAAACTATTAATCTATTAGCAATATCGGTTTATCAAAATATATATACGTAAATATCTATTTAATATGAATGTAAATATTGGTACTGCTTGTTCTAATAAAAAGCTGTAAATTTTACTTCTAATTCAAGTTGTATGATTTAACAAACATTATTTGAACGTTTATCATTTTACGATTTCTGACTATTAATAATCTTGAAGTATGTGTTTGGGAAAACATTGATAAAATTGATTATTTAATTTGAAACCTCGTTCAAATTACAGCCTAACATAAAGTGAACAGAAAGAAAGGCTGGGTTACAGCTGTTTTTTTTAAATATATTAATTTTGTTATACTATATTAGATACTATACAGTTAACTATTATGCTTTTTCATTGGAACTATGAAAAAATAATAGTTAACAATCTTTTGTATTCTTATACCTATTAAAAGCTTTCTTTAGTCATCATTACTTCCAATTTTCACTCGGACGACGCTAGGCCGGCCAGTTACTATAGCCTGTGTCCTAAAGCAAAGAATCACCTGTCGAACAGTAAAAAATTTGAAATCGGTCCAGTAGTTTTCGAGTTTACTTCTTACAAACAAACAAAATCATACGCTCTCTTTAGTGTATTTGCCATAGAATATGGCACATACACTATTGGCGTCGGTCGGATGGCGGGACCTAGGGGTCGGACCAAAATTTCTCGACGTTTCATAGCCTCCTGAACAATTTGGCACCATTTTTGAATATATATATATATATATATATTAAAATGGGCCGGATCGGACCTTTTCAGGGTTGTATTTAGAGGTTCCAAAAAGTTTTTGGGCCCAAAAATACCAAAAAAATTGTCAAAATCATTTCAAAATTGAAATTTACCTCTTTAGTAAAGATTAAAATGTACTGCTAAAATTTTAATAAAATCGGCCCGACAGGACCGGACTTTCAAATTTTATGAAAACACTAGTTTGTTAATATGGATTTACTTATGGAAGGGTGTATTTAATTTGGTGCAGATGGTGTACTGATAAAATCCATATCTAATATCGAAATTTAGAAAAAATTAATTATTTTAAGGGATGTATTAAGGGGTTAAATTTTTATTTTGTCAAAAAACAAACTTAAGTTTACATAATAATGCAATGCCTGTATTAGCAAATACATTATATTGTCGGCAGGGTTTGGCACTGCGACCCGAGTTTTTATTATATTAGTATAGATATTAAACAGTTTTGGGCTTATCAAATGTAATTTAATTCAAATTATTTGTTTGTTAGTTGTATTGAACAGTTGCAGTCGGCACTTAACCGGTTGTATTTTTAATATTTACTCTCTAAGTGAATTGTAAAAAATCTGCGAATATCAGTGGTAACATTTAGCACGGTGACGTATACGAAAAAACGAAGAGAAGAAATTATTCTGAACACATTGTACGTGACAAGTGCGATTTGTCAAGACGCTGCCGTTGTAGAGTGACAGAAGAGTGTATTCTGGTGTCAGTATAATATACTTACAGATACACATCTGGGGGGTTCTTCTTGAACGTTAACTTTAAACACAGAATCTACTTACTTGTAGGGGTGTGTGAATAGTGAATTTTCTTTTTCGAGACGAGTATTAAATACGTAGATATTTGAATTTTCGAGTCGCATTGTACGAGAAGAACATTTTACATACCAAAAAATCTTTTCTAAATTTTTCACTATCGCTGTAAATCTTTTTTTATTTCTTGTACTATTCGATATCTGCAACCATTTAAAAATTATTATCATTTTTTGAAAATTTATTTTCACTTTAACACCCTGTATCTCTTTAACCTGTAACATTTTACTAAGGCAAATTAGATTCAAAAGACCTATTTTTATATCTACTATCTCCAGTTGCTCTATATGGCCCATAAGTTATGAGACACCCTGTATAGATTACAATTTACTGTACAGCAACATATCATGAGTAACTTATTGAGTTATTAACCGACATCAAAAAAAAGAGGGGGTTCTCAGTTCGACTGTATTTTTTTTAGTTCAAAATTTTAAGAACTTTCGATTTAAAATAATTTATTTCAGGAATGAAGGTACTAAACACAAAGTTTATGTAATTAGTTCTACGTCAACATCAACTTTCGATTATAAAATTTTAAAAAAGCTATTAAATAATATTTTCATAGTATATTAATTTGATTTACTTCTTAATTCAAATAAGACAACACAATTGGAATTGTATTAAAAAAGTAGATTTGTTTCCGATTTTTTACACACAAGGGAAATACTAACCAAATTAATCAACAGTATTTTTCCAGTAAATTTAAAATAAACAAAATGACAACATCGTGTTCAGCACATATTACGTTACAACACAGAATAGGTATACTAATTTAATTTCAGATACCTGTTTATTATAGACCAGAGATGGGGAGCATTTTTAGTAACAGGTATTTTGGAATTGTTCCGCAAACAGAACAGTAATATATTGTTACGAGATCTGAAAAATACCTCTTACTGAATTCACGGTATAATTGGGTATTTGAATTTAAAAAAAATTATTAATTTTTTAATTTTTTCTAATAATTTAACATAAATAATATTGAAAAACGAAAAGAAATTTTTTTTTAAAGCCATAGATAAATTACTAAAAATTAATTAAAATGTATAAAAATTTAAAAAATATCACGTGACTTCAAAACGCGCCAGGAATGTTTGTGACGTAGTTATGCTAAAATTTGGGTTGGTGTTTGTGTATGTGTATTATACATACTATCAAAAATAATAAATTTTTAACTTGGTAACCATGGATACAAAGACCATAGATAACATAATGACGTCACACGCGTTCGGATTCTTTCGGCGCGTCATCGGAACTGAGTTTAAAAACTAATTTTTATTTAAATATAACTTTTTAATTAGTAAGCAAAAAAATTAAACAAAAACAGTTTTGCTATAAAACCTGTGTGTGATCTTTTCCATTTAAGTAAAAAAAAATTCATTTAAAAACCCAATTATCAAATTTTGATACGTGACGCGACCCTATTATCTGAATGAAGCACATCCAAATGTAAATAATCGTCATGTGTATTTATAAATCATTAAAAGAAAAATACTGATGGTTAATTAGTCGTATTTTCAGTCTACGTTATTGACTATATCTGTTTGCTTAGCAAGTTCTCGGAATTCTATGATGCAGGTGAACGCGTTGCATCATAGAGCACAAAGTTATAATGACTACCTTATTATACTGATGCTCATTAACCTGAGTTCAAACATATATTAAACGATGCAGCTTATACCTTTGATATACATTGAAATTCGTTAGATGACAAAATAAAACATTCTGAGTTAACGGTAGGAACTAAATTCCAATGCAATACTAGACAAATTTCTAGTAATGCATTGTAATGTTACGTCGATTGATGGTGTTCGTAACAGTACTGATGCTAACTAAGTATTTATTTGCACTCTCGTTAATATTCATCATGAACCTTTCTTATAGATAAATATTTAAATTTCTGAAATGAATGGAAAGTCATTAGCCAAGTGTTTTCATTGCCTTGTATCCCTATATTATTAAACGAGTAAATCTTGTATATATGTTTCTATGTACCTATATAAATATTTTCTCGAAAACGGCTCTAACGATTTTGATCAAATTTACCGAAAAGGGGTTTCGGGGGGCAAAAAATCGATTTAGCTAAGTCTCATCCCTGGAAAAATTCGTTTTCCTATCGATTTTATCATTTTAAAAAACAGTTTTTTAACGTCATAAAACAGTGTCGAATTGTGAGTAGGCTTTGGAAAAAACAAACTATTTTCATTATTTATGTCAAAATTAGTTTGACAGTCAATCTTTAACTTATTAAAATAATCAGTAATTATCTGAAAAGTAAGAAAATAACAACAATAAAATCTAAACATAATTATGTAAGTAGTTTTAGCTAATATTTAAATAAATAGGTATGTTATTTTTATATTACTTATATAAAATATGTAGTATAGGTAAGTAGGTACGTTAAATTTAGTATGACGTATAATCTTACCTAGACCTTTTTTTCTCAAAAACGACTAACGATTTTGATGAAATTTACAGAATGAGGATTTTTCGGGGCGAGAAATTGATCTAGGTAGGAATTTTGGTTCCAGAGGGGAGCAATTAAAAAAAAGGTGTTTTTTTATTTATTATAACTCGCTCAATTAAAGTCAGATTGATTCGAAGTCTATTTCTACATAGATTTTATATAATATATCACAAGTGTTAAAATTGTAAACGAACACTAATGTGTCTTGCACAATATGTAAATAATGACAAAACGGCAAACGACAAAACTTCGGGCGCCGCGGGTCTGTATAAAAACACATCGATTTTTAAAAACTATTGTTAAGATACGTACAAAAAAGTTTTGCGTATCTAAAAATTGGCACGGCGGCCCAGAGGACCGCACTTCTAGCGCCGCGGCATGTGTATCAAAACACATCGATTTTTAAAAACTATGGTGAAGATACATGCAAAAAGAGTTTTGCGCAGGTTAGTCTGACGTTTGTTATTAAAAGAATCGATTTTTGTGAGTTTTTCAGTAGGTACCTATGCCAAAAAAAGTATTTGAAATTTACTGGAAGTTGTTAAGATCACATCACAGAGAAAAAGTACTTCGATAAAGTTGATATTTGGTATTAATGCTTAAAATTGGATTGTTAAAATGGTAACGGGCGAGCAAAATTTCATCTGATCCGAACATTTTTACAAGATATTCAATCTATAAAAATCGGTTTTTGCGAGTTTTTCAGTCAACAAAACAATAACGGCGGTAGATTTGAAAATGGCGACCTAAATAATATTTACAGGAAAAAATGCTAGATTCAAGTTGATACTTAGTTTTTACGCTTAAAAATACACATAGGTAGTTAAAATATCAGAAACAATTATTTTAAATTATGTTACAGAAATAAATTCGTTTCGGAATAATATTCTGAGAAAATAATATCTCACAGCATATTAAGTACTGTTTTTATTGAACTCATCCGAGCAAAGCTCGGCCACCCAGATATTACTGATACAATACGATAAACATGTGAATGAAATGAGAAATAAATAAAACAATGACAAATTATAGCACCTTCATTTCCAGCAAAGCTTATTATTCTTTTTGAAAGTAACGGATTAATGATTATATAAATCTAGTAGGTACATAACGAATTTCAAAACAAACAAATAATATTTTATTAAAGGAATAAATAATTTGAATTTGAATATGGGTATATTACATTACACAGAGCATGTCGTTTTTTACTTACAAACGTCGATTGTTGTTTAATGACAAAGCTGGCTATCTTTTATAATATATAATGACAACATACGTGCCAAATGGTCATTAATATTATACAAACAATATTCTCATGTTATATAAAACGTTTACAAAAAACAGACCTCAAATTGATATTTTTACTTTCCACTACCTTATATTTAATGCATTGTACAATGTGTTTACTAAATATGAAACGTGTAAATAAATATTTTATTAGTAATTAGTATTGATTTGTCCTTTTGTAAATAAATATTCTTACACAAAGTTATAAAGCATAATATTTAGTGAATATTACACTTTAAAGCCACTGATCCATTGGCGAGTAAAACCGCCATTGGATCAGCAACAATTAATTTGCGATTTTAAAAACCGCGACCGGGCTCGTGCCAAGCTTATTTGAAATTTTGGGGCGCGCAGCGAGCAATGTAACCAATGGAACGCGGCACTGCGAGCCAAGCCTACAGTTTTTGCCGACAGTTGGCGCGAATCCACGTATTTATTGCATTATTTATTTGAGGACGCGCAACGTCACGATTTTATCTTTGAATTTATAAATTGTTTTAAAGAAAAACAGTGCCTTCTTTGTTTATAATTTGCGAAATAAATCCAAAAGCTCAAGAAACAATCCTCCGACAAACATAAGTAATCTTCAACAGAAAGTTCAGTCAGTAAATTTACATGGAAAAGACGATCTCTTTTCTGTAGCCAACTCTAGATCCACACATTTATGACACTTTTTTATTTTATTCTTTTAATAACACTGCTAAGTAGCAAAGAAGCCGGTAGTTTAGATAGATATATTGTAGATTAGTCATTAAACGATCGACAGCTTATGTCGCATTAGGCCTAGCTAGCGCATATACAATCAATTTTTTATCGCTCAACTGCTTAGCTATTTGTCAAAAGACTATGGGATCGAAAGGGACTGCGGATACTATCGACATTGTAGTTGTACGACAAAAAAATCATAAGACCGCATCGATCGTATTTTCACTTTTCTGTTGAACAACTATCGCCGGCAGCTTATATACACAGCTAGCATACTCTCGACTAAATAGTTGTTCGGCGACCCATTAGTTTAATTGTGAAATTATGGTACAACTGATTGCGATTGTATGCGCACCTCTAACAACTAAACAGTTTAGTCGAGTTAAAATCGCGACACGTGCATCGACTAAACTGTTTAGTCGTGGACACAATTGTGTGTATGCGCCTGGCCTAATTTGAGAGTTACTGTTTGACTCGTCACTGGAGCATCAAATCGAAATGACAAGACGTAATCTTGTCATCTAGCAATACCTTGACGATTTTACTCGTCAATGAATCAGGGGCTATTATGGTGAAAATTTATTATAGAAATCATTATGAAAGTGATCGATTTCTTTTGAACACCCAGTATATAATACTGTATATGAATGGCGAGAACTGTGTCATGAAAACAATACAAACAAACGATAAAACGATTTAGCGCAAGCCATTTGTTTGAAATATTCTTTTAAATTTAACCTATTTTATATAAATTTGTTGAAAGCTCAGTTGGTAAATATAATCGATGTTTCTGCAACATGCAAGCACATAGGGAGACTATACAGAACATTGTACTAAGTTCTGCACATTGAGCAAGGAGGTTAGAGAGACGCTACAAGCATTTAAAAGTGAAGCCAGTCGCCATATTTAGTCAGCTCATTCATTTTATATGTAAGGCCGCAGACTCATGGAATGAATGAAACGCAAATACATAGCATACACGAAAAACAGATTAGTGTTTCCAAACAATACCACACAGCGCACACATACGTATTTTGTGATCGCTATAAGAGCGGTACATCAAAGAGATTTATGACTACTATTGGAAAGAGTTTTTCATGTTTTTATTGTTTGAGCCGATGGAGATATTGAAAATAAAATTTTTTCTTTAATCTATCTCTCAGTTGTCAGTTTGTCAGTGTACCTATAGTGCACATAGTGGTATTGCTTTTTTAAGTAAAATTATTATTTTTAAAATAAACTTCACAGACGATCAAATTTTTTTTGCTGACCCAAAATCGGCGATTATATTTTAATTTTCGTTTTTTTAACAAAACTATTCATGACAACATCATTTCATTGTCAGTAACGTTCATTTCGAAAAAAATACAATTCCTTTGCGCAAAATACCGAAATTGAACTGCGAGTTCATCTTCATGGACAACAATCAAATCAAATATACTAAATGCAATGTGGACGGTGTTTGCATGTTCCATCGAATGTTTGAAAACATGACATTCATTCAAGCGTGTGTGCTGCATGCTTATGTTTGCATTCTATGTGTCCACGCCTTAAGAAGAAGAAGAAGAGAATAATATTCCCTAATCCATCCCCTGTTGAGCCGCCATGTTTATGAGGCTTTGTGACGTCAGACTTGGCTTCAACTTTGTATAAGTAGTTGTATACGTACAGCATCTCTATTACCTCTTATCTCAGTGGTTTTGCAGCACATTCAATGCTTTTGAAAAAGTAACAAAAAGATATTTTTATGCTGGGTTACACAACGGAACGTTAGAAATTATGAACTTATAGTTGTGGTACAGACGTTGCAACAA
Source organism: Mongoloraphidia duomilia (assembly GCA_039654895.1). Classification (NCBI taxonomy): domain Eukaryota; kingdom Metazoa; phylum Arthropoda; class Insecta; order Raphidioptera; family Raphidiidae; genus Mongoloraphidia; species Mongoloraphidia duomilia. The sequence continues at coordinate 37,603,871 of CM077520.1, read as the reverse complement.
ATTGAAATAGTTAAACTTTTTATTATGTAGAACATTAGACTGTACAGTGATTGCTCTCCAAAAACAGATAATAGATCAACACAAAAATCGTTTTCAGGCTAAATGTCTAGGAAAATGTTGTTTCAATCGATTATTAATTTGTGCAGAATAAACGTAAAAACTAGGTGTCAGAAATAATATCAGCTAACAAAAGCATATACTTACTATTTTTATTTTTGTCCCTGTATTTTTTAAGTAGAATGGATTTAAAATTTTATATTATGTTCAAAAATTAAGATGATTTAAAACACTATTTTCTAAAAATTAATATTACGACCTTAAATGTAGGAATACAATATAAATGGTTTTTTTATAACTCCTGCTTCTAAAGTTCAATATTCGAGCATTATGAGGCGGGCGTAAATAGGCGTATTTTAGTCACCGTGCGTGAAATTCCAAAGCGTGCGTAAAAGTCCAAAGCGTGCGTAAAAGTACATTCTCTACATCTTATAAATTCGAAATTTCCGCACTTTGTACAATACAAGCACTTACTGGCTATCGATCGATGTGTTTCTATATATAGTATCGCGCATACAAAGTCCACTTCATGAGGGAGTCATGTTTTTAATGATTTATACAGAAGTTAATAACTTTAATAAAAATAAACTAAATCGTAACTTAGTCTGTAATTGTAAAGTTCTAAGGACTAGAAGAGCGAATTTTCCGTTTTCATAATTTTTTTTTCTCTATTAAACTTTAGAAGCAGTCGTTATACAAAATTATGTTCCATATGTCCGCTTAAAGTGAGATATCTAGTAGGCTTAAATTGAGGCACTCGCTAAAGGGACTGACACATACTCAACGAGATCTCGTGCGCTTACCCCCACTCGCCTAACGGCTCGTGGGGTATACAGCGCACTCGATCTGGTTGTGTATGCGTCAGTCCCTTAGCTCGTGTCTCAATTTAAGCCTACTAGAATAACTAACTTTACGCACACGTATCGAAAATAACTATTATGTACCTATACTTATATTAAAATAATTTTAAAATGTATTTGTGACGTTCCCTAGCATGGTCATCAATAGATTTAACTACATATTTAAATAGAAAAAATCCAGTTGACAAGATTTTAAATAAATCACTACAGAGAGAAAGAAGATTTTAAAGTTTTTCTTAATTATAACTATTTGGTTTCGTAGGAAATAGGACTTAAATAATTGAACTAAAATTTAATTCGTTAGACGTTTCGTCTTCTATTGAGACTTCTTTAGTAACATATTAATTTAGTTCATTTTTCCGACTTTAAAAGCAAACTAATTGACATTTTTACTCTTATTATTACCATACAATCTATTAATAAGTTTAGATAAATTTCTTAATTTCAGATACTTACCTCATAGTCATATCAACAGAAGAAAAATTATACCTATTAAAAATATTCCGAAAAAATGTATGATTGCAAAAATAAAATATGCATACCTGTTCAAACAAAAGAAGACAGACAGACGGACAACAAAGTGATCATAATATAAGGGTTCTGTTTTTTGATTCTGAGGTCCGAAACCCTAAAAACTACAACATTTGGATATTTTATTATGTACCTACATAAAAACAACGTTTTACATTTAAAAAACATCAATCTTGAAAGTCTTTCAAAAAGCTAAAAATAATTAAGAATTTTCCATACATATTTTTTTAATTTTACTTTAGTCGAGAAACGACAACAAAATATTCCTGTATGCACTTAGCCTGACTGAAGTTTTACGAGCATATGCATAAGCATAATATATACTTATTTAATTATGTTGAAGTCCTGTGTACCTACAGGAGACAAAGTTAACTAAGTTATAAAAATAATAAAATTACGTGAAACTTAGTTAAATTTATCACAGTGGCCGTAAATACGATTAATGTTAATACATCATTATTATGTAATAAAAAAAAAATTTTTCCTTTTTAAGAGGACTCCCTCACAAATGGTCTTTCGATTAACACTGCACACAAAATACCGATTTTGTATTATTATATTGTAATGACTAATAAAATATACCTATAGCCCGCGAGTAAGTATGCGAAGTGTTTTCGACAATCTTGCGTTTAGAAAAGTGTAATAGCAGAATAATACTTCATTTTGTTTTAAATACCAATATATCGACAATCCCACTACAGATATATTTTATTATTACCTTTTAGAAAGATTTTTTCGTTGGAGAGCAGCCAATTATATAATTGTTTCGAAACATATAGGAAAAAATCATTTTACCAACCAGTGGTCACAATCAGGATTCTAACCTGAACCTTTCCACTTTCGCGGCGGAATGAGCTTACAATACTCAATCGTGACAAGATTGCTAAACTAATATTCTCCATATATGCTTCAGAATCAATACCTTTTAGGTATTTCTTATTTACCTATTAATTTATTATTAATTACCTATTATTTATTATTACCTATTTATTGATGGCTTATACCTAATTTTTACAACATTGTATAAAACTAATATAAAATGAAATCTACCGCCAATTTCTTTATGAGACGACTCCAATATGTTACAATAACGACAATATTTTTCATTTTCAGCATGTAAATTATTTAAATTCTACTGAGTGAATACAAACTCCATTTACAGAAAAAGCGACGATTTAGCTGAATTGTCATCACGAGGATACCATTAAGATCAATATTTGAAAGGGTAATGTACGTCGATGTTGAGCTTTCGTGACATTACAGTACAGAATATTGTTGAATTGTAGCGAAACTGTCTGATTGAATAAACCATAATGGTACCTATTCAACTCTATTTATCATTGTTATTTCCCTTATGACGATCGCTTGTCATGTCAATTTCATATTTCGCTCTTACTAAGATATGTAACTGTTATTGTAATCAATTACTTCTGATTGTCACTATTCAAACGCAAGGATGGTAACCACTGAATTGACGATGTCTTAACTTATATTCCTAAACGAGAAAAGATCAAAGGGCAATCAAAATTACGCTTATAAAGTTATATCAATACACTGTTTTATATTCCATATACCCACAGTAAATATGTAAAGTCAAAATACCAAAACTATACATAAATTAAACCACTCTAACATAAACTATAATGTGGATAAACTGCTTAACGTCTAGTGTGGTTATTTCACTTTGGGTCATAGCCATGGCGAACATAATGACCACATGTCAATTACTCACAGAAAGGAGCGCTTGTGTTGAAATTTAATAATTAATCTAACTAAAACTGTAATCCTTTTAACTGAAGTCCAGGAAAATTAGACCAAAAATCGATCTTATAAGCATACATTCATTTCCGAGGTTTTGATACTTGACCGGGTTAATGCAGATTATAGACGCACGATAACTGAGAAGACACCTTCCGTAGTAATATAAAAATTCACCTCGACTGGGGGTGAGATCGATCCACCAAGGGGCCCAAAAGCTGTCATAAGTAATGTTTTCGGAAATATCTGTTCGCATTGTTTATTTTAATGCAAAATTATACTTACTACAAAAAGTTCCTATATTTTTCCCGTCGGAGCGTTGATTTAAACAAATGTTTCCAGTCATTTTCAGAAAAAAGACGGGATTCAAATCATTTAATATAGAAATAGTCCATAACCACCCCTTATACGCAAAATTTTTAACATGTCCCTACACTACCTACACTAGAACTTCATTATAAAATTTCAAAACAAACATTGCTCACCATTAATTCAGGTGTTCAGTATCGACTATCCTTGCGACCTATTTTCATTAACTCCCCTTATTTATACCTAACCTATTTAGATTTTAAGACGTTGATTTTTGAAACAGTTTTACTCCCCACTCCCAAATTTTAGCTAGAGTGATTCGATGAAATGTTACGGAAGTGTGTCGCGAAAGTGTTGTTTGTGGCGAGAAAAACGAACTGGTTAACATAATAGAGTGCCCGCGGTGAGAGATGAAGCCAGGCACGTCATCAATAATATGCTAGTGAACGCCTGCTTGCCCGCAGACAGTGCCGTGTACACAAAACTGCACATTGGGTTTTATGACGTTAGGTACAATTTTGGCAAACTGCTATTCATGACAATAAACAGCCAATAGCAAGCTAGAAGGCGGGCGCAATGCATTCACGTTACTATGACGCGGTGGCTTCATCTTTCGCCGCGCGAGATCTAACATGTCAGCTATATTCTAACCTACTTGATCGACTTCTTCAGCTAAGCCTAGAACTTTAAAGTGCCTATCCACCAAAAAAGCATTTGCAGCAAACGTTTGCAAACATTTGCAAATGTTTTCAGATATTTGCAAATGTTTGTGAACATTTTATTTAAAGTATTTCCACTGAACAAGCATTTGCAGCGAACAGTATGTTTGCGAACATTTGTCATCTACCCGTTATATTTTACCACGCAAAATTTTCACGGTGCTTCCTATATGTTCCGCAGTTTCGTTCCACGCGTCGTGTATTTTTATTTTATTGTAATAAAATTTGTGGACGGCCTGCCATATTTCAGGCTTTGATTTATATAAATCGATTAGTTGTAAACAAGTCTCGTAGTCACAGTCCATAATTAATTCACAAAACAAAAACATACGTGTGTACAATATTCGTTAATAATCGCGCGCGCCGTGTCCACCAAACAAGCACAAAACAGCACGAACAACGAATTCTTTTGATGTTACCGACTTCGGTCGGAACAGAGACAAACGTTTGCGAACGTTCGTAAACGTTTATTGGTTGGGCGCCATCGCCGTTTCCACTGCACAAACATCGAGGTCACAAATATTCGCAAACTTTCGCAAACGTTTTGCGGCATTTGCGCGATTGGTGGAAAGGCATCTTAGGTGTTATTGAAAACCTCTAGTTGTTATGGTGTTACACATTTCTTAAAACGACCAGTATGAATCTCACTGTGTTCAATAGCTTATGATCTTAGGCGTTTCTGCAATGTGTCGATAAAAAAAACTCAAAAGAATTCAATCACAAAACAATGTGGTTTGATATTATTATTGAAAACAAACTAAAATTTCCTTTGTCAAACATGGAATGGTTAAGGTTTTAACATTATTAACTTTCTTTTGATATGATGCGAAGTGTGATAACGACTGTCATAACACTATTATCGCTGTCATGAAAGTCATTGTCAATTGTCATTTTGCGGTTTTGCTAGCGAAACGATTAAATGAAATCCAACAATACTAAAATTGTGATTGTGTCTCTTAAAGTTCGTATCCAACTGTATGGCTCGTAACAAAAATGCTGAATAGATACCATAATGTCCATTGTCCAATATGTATTATGTATTGCGCACAGACTAGTGCAGTGTTATAATAATAGGTAATGCAATAGAATGTTGTTACGAATGAATGAACTGAATCCTGTATGTTCGACATAACGATTGTGCTTCATGGTTGACGGTAAATTTATTTATTTATGGTAGATTATAGACGCGTCGACATCTCACGTCATTAGCGTCTTTCAACTACACTAAATAACAACTTTCTTAAAACTAAATAACATCACAAAACATCCATGAGCGCAGGTGGGATTCGAACCCACGGCAGTCCAGTCCAGAGGTTGCGGCACTAAGCACGCTAACCACTAGGCTATACTGCCCTCGTTGACGGTAAAGATGCACTAAGATCTAGGAAAGCTTAAAGTTGCTCAAGTAGGAGTATAGACACCGGGTGTCGATTTTTAATTTGTGCATTCGGTGCGATATATCTATTATGTAGAGGACAGTGTGGCGTAACGGTTAGCGTACCTCCGCTCATGGATGTTTTGTGACGCCATTTAGTTTTAAGAGAATTGTTATTTAATGTATTTAAGACGCTAATGACCTAAGTTGTCGACGCGTCTATAATCTACGATAAATAAATAAATCTATTATGTGGTAGTCCAGCCGTTGCAGGGAAAATAGCTCTTCTAGAGTGAGCAAATGTAAAATTACATTTTTTTTGCTAAAGTTGTAACTTGATATTTGAAGAATACGACCTTGACTTTCTTTCCTCCTCAGATAGGGGTATATTTTGTAAATTTGCAGTTATTTGGAAATAACTCAAGAAAAGTTACTTATAGGACAAAAAAGGTACCTAATTATCAATCTGAAAGCCTACTCTTTTTTGAGTGAGATATGCTATATATTATTAAGCTACGACACAATGGGGATTGCAGTGAACAAAAGTGTAAATCAAGCCGAGCATATAAAATTATATGTACTATATGTTTTTATGTATGGCCGCGATTATCTCACAAACTACTGAATCGACTTGAATGAAACTTTTACTCTATTTAATTGTTTATAGGATTGTATGAGGAAAGACTAGTCACATTATCCGGATTTATCCGGGCGACCCGAAGGAAACTCAAAAGTGGAAAATAAAAACTAATTTCAAAAAAATTGAACTAACTTCAAAAAAGGATAACATAAATTATTTTTCTCTTAGTTTCTTTTCGCATTCTCACGTTAGAAATTTTTGTCTTTATAAAATAATGTCATTTTATAAAGTATAGAATATATTATTACAATTAGGTATCACGTATTATTAAATGTGTCGTTTTCACTCAATTTTCTTTGAATTCACGCTTGCAATTTTCCTTTAAATGAGAGCTCAATGTTACACTGAAATGATATTTAATAAAAAAAAGAGCAGACGGTAATTTTATACTGAAACTACACTATTAATTAGAATTTTCCTTTACACATCTTAAAGGTACTGCAGGAGTTAATCTAAGAAAATTATAAAGACATTAAAACATACCTGTCATAATATTACATGTTTTTATTTCTTTATATTTTTCATTAAAATGGTTTATCACTTTAAAAATACAATGCTTGACAATTACGGTAAATAACAAAATTAATTCAATCAATTTTGGTCTATCTTATATATTATGTGAGAGGAAATAAACTCTTTACCTGTTTACTATTGGTCTATATAGTCTTTACGATAGAAGGTTATCCTTGGTTTATTAACCGCATGGCTGTTAACAGTTTTATTTAGCATAATAAGTCAACACCGCCCCCTCCCTCTACAATAGACAATATAGACCATAGACAGAGTATGCACAAAACACGCGAAATGTGTTACGTTTCATTATGTCGTTGAACTGATTCTAAACAATTCCTTGATATTTTTATGTTAAACTTGCTCAGAAAATTTAATATTCGAGCGCTGCAGTGTGGTGTCGCAGCCGATTATGAGAGACCCTAATTAATCGTTTACTTTACCGCACTATAGGCGCAAAGTGATACTTTATTAACTTCCCATTGGAAGTTATTGTAATGGGTCCGAAAATCTAAATCAAAATGTATAACAAATTTCTAGGTCACTACACTATTTTTACACTATTTTTTAGAAAGATGTCTGTGTGTGTGTATGTGTGTGTGTACGTACGTACGTATGTGTCCATTTCTTTCTAAAACGAAATCTCGAGAATGGAAAATGATATCGACTACGTTAGGGTGCCAATCGACGCGTATTAACTTAAATATGATCTGAAAGAAATTTTTTCAAAATCGGTTCAGCCGTTCTTTTTTCTTAACCAAATAGACTCCAAAAAAGTAGATTTTACACAATATCTCGCGAATAAAAAATTATATCGACTTCGTAAGGGTGTCAATCGAGGCGCGTTAACGTCATTTTGATCCGACATAAATTTTATAATAAAAATCGGTTCAGCCGTTTTTTTTTTTTAATTATTGTTAATAATAAATAATAATTATGTTTTAATGATTAAAATGATTACTTTTCTGTGTAATATCTAATTTAATTATTATTATTAAATATTTATCAAACTGGGAAGTTCGTCGTGTGGACCTCAAGGATCGCACTTTAGTTCTAATAAACGACCCACCTCACGGCTTGTTTTAGTTATGTGGTGGTTTAATATTCATATGAAGGAAACATTCATTACAATGTTATAGGTACCACATTTCCTAATCTCACTAGAATACTAGTTAAGTTTATAGTATATGCTGTTTAGTTCTGGTAAAGAGGGAATTTTTTGCTCTTTTGTTCAAAATCGAACTCTTTTGAATTTTGGTAGCTCAGTCACGGTGCAATATGTAATTCCCGAGAAAATCGACGCTGTAACATACAGAAAGACAACAAAGTCATACCATAATAGGGTTCCATTTTTTACCATTTTGGTACGGAACTCTAAAAACGAAACCACACCGATTCAGTACAATTACGATTGTTGTAATGGAGCAAAACTATATGCATGAACTATGTTACCATAGGGTTCCATTTCTTACCATTTTGGTACGGAACTCTAAAAAAGAAACTGCACCGATTCAGTACAGTTACGATTATTGTAATGGAACAAAACTATATGCATGAACTATGAAGCACTGTGGGGATGTGTCCTGGTGGCTCTACTATTTCCCCTACACACGCACATTCACACACATACACGCGCGCGCACATATGCAGCTCCGGTTCTAAATCCAACTTCCGCCTGTCTTACTTTAATCAAAGAAACTTAATTTCATCACGTGATTTCGATTAAGCCCTATCACATTTACACGCAAACCTTTACAATATACAGAGCGTACTAATATAACACCAGTTGCAAGTGAGCGAAGCGATTGATGTCCAGATTTAACTCAATCGTTTGGCATTAGCACCACACTTAGACGGGAAAACTCGTTTCCAGAATTTTTGTCTGCCTATTTGTACCAACATAATTTGTAAATGACTGGACAGATTTTGATTAAATCTGGTACAACCTGTCAGTTGGTTTCTAAACTTAAGGAATTCCCTTCTTTTTGCCCAACTACGCTCTTTTAATAAAGAGTTTGATGTTCACGCGACCACAGCACGGAAAATAGTGACTTACAAGACTATTGACAACTGAAAATTTTCATCCCTAAGGTTGAAACTCTTAATTTCAACCCGCTAAACAGGTACCGAAAATCGAATTTTCAATAGCGGCGTTGTAAAAAATATAATATTTTACCCTATAATCAATGTTTTCATTAATTAACTTCCCATGTCCATTAACTATGTATGGCAACAAATATCAGTCATCTGTCCAAATAATTGTTTCTTAATTTAACTATTTATTTGTTTTAGTCCTGCAAAATATAAATCTCACTCAAAAATAGAAGATTTTTCGAGAAATTTTTTTTTATTTTTGAGAAAAAAAAATTAAGTCTGGAAATATGATTGCAAAACTTATTACAACCAAATTTGAGAAAATTACTTCTATACGTCTCTTTTTACGTGTAATTTTTTTGAAAAATAAGTTATTTTCCTACCTAGCAAAATGAGACGAAGTTCCTGTATGTAGTCATGTACCTATCATACAATATAGGTTTTGATAACATTATAAGGTATTCCTATTATTTTTTACCAACGTTCAATTTAATATTAAAACAATATTTTTATAAAATAATTAATCAAAGAAGAGCTCAAAATCAAATTTTCTTTTGAAGTCTCGTTTCTTTGTACATCTTTTTTTTTAATAAAAAACAGGTTTTAAGTTTTTTTTTATTATCTACATAAAAGAAAAAGTTTGACAGCAACTGTTTATATATTTAATCGTGAGTAAAGGAAACGAAGTTGGCATTGCGATTATTTAATATGCCAATAAGGGTAAAGGTCACAAAGTTTTAGCCTTATTTATATTATAGGTGTAACAAAAGAAAGCATTAACTATACTAAAAAGATTCTATTTAAAACTAACCAAATAACTTACCAAATAAAATATTTAAAATTGAAGACGTTTGATGATGAACATTTATTTAGTTAAAAAGTTAAAACTTTCTTAGGCGCGTCAGACACTTTTTTCTTGGGTTGTTAAAAAAAGCTAGGGAACCGTTCGCAATAAGTGTGACGCGGCTGACATAGCTATATCATAAAAACGGTACCCAGTTCACTTGCATTCATAGCACAGTTGGTAACGTCTTTGCGTTCTGTGCATAGGAACCTGGGTTCGAGACCTGATGGCAGCGTAGAATTTTTGGCGTTTTTTTTCTAAATTCTACAAGATATTTATTTATATATTTTTTTATTTTTGTTATATTCGTTCTTTGACAATAATTATAATTTTTTTGAAACCAAGGTGGAATTAATTAAAAATACAATTTTAGTAATAAATTATTTTTAGTTCATAAATGCGCTATAATAGATGACACAAAAAATTAGAAAATCTGAAGTTTTCACTTCTGTCGTGTGGTCATAAGCACACATCCATTTTTTTAGGTGCAATAAAAAACTGATTTTGAAGTGGGTGTCATAGACAAACGAGCATTTGTTAAAAATCTTTAGTATTCTATATATTCTTATAACTAAGTATAAGTATTAAAAAAAAACTATAAAAATTAATTTATTTATTATAAACAACAGTAAATTATTTACCCGATCAGTTTTGACGCATGGAATTACGTCTTTCCCGACGGAATATAGGAGGGTAAATAATGAAAAAAAACCTGACGAACGGTTTTTTGCTTATAATTCGCTCAACTAAAGTTAGATCGGTTCGAACTATGTTTCAATCACAAAAGTCCTATCTACCTGTTGTTTTTAAACATATTTCAAACATTCTTTTGCCGCTAATTCTGAAATTTTTAGGACTATAATTGAGAGAACATTGAAAAAGAAATGGAAACTATCTAATTCAAGGACCGCGTTCGCTTGGAGAATGTAAACAATTCTACAATGTATCAATCTGTTATCGCGAATGTAAATTACTACTTGAGTGCTATGCCATCAGTCACGATATCTTAATAATATTGATTTACAAGGAATATTCTTCAATAAATAAATATTTTACAAAATAAAAAAAACTTGTGTTAAATAATCAATACATTTTGAGGCACTTTGTATGTAACACAACAACATATTTCCTATCGATTTTATATCATTTAGGTAACTGGAATAAATATTGGTTTTATATTGTCTACGAGAGAAATCGTGCAAACACTGGGAGAAAAAAAAAGCTCTCAAATGCGAGTAGAACTCGCGCCATGAGGGTTCCGTATCGTTACAGTCATTTAATTATTGTGCAGAACTGTGTCTATGTTAAAAAGCACAGTTCCAATATATTAAATAATATAGTTTACATAATCATCGATGACGCCACTTTGACAGTTATATTATTATAACTGTCAAAGTGGCGTCATCCTACGCGATGATTATACACTGTATGGTTTGATTCGAATATAAACCTCCCAGAGCAGTAGCGCACTACGTCGGAGGAGAGAAATTTCAGGATTTATTATTATATACCGAAACTTCTGACCCTAAAATTTTGAAAAAAGAGTGTTTGTGGGTACTATGTATGCACGTCAGAAGTTATACTTCTTTTACGTAACAAAACAAAAACTCCAAAAATTTTATCCCGCGTGCCAGTACTAAACGTTTGTAAAAAAGGCGATAAAATAATAAAATAAAGATATTAAATTAATTAATTTAATTTAATAAATTATTAATTTATTAAATATATTTATTTATTATATTTATATCAAATTGTTTATTAAAAAAAAAGCTGCAAAAGATTATCTATAGCTTAAAAAAATTTATATTGTAATATATGGCGATATCTAATTACTTATTTATTAAATAATAATGTAAAATGTAATAATTTATAAATTAAAATGTAAAACAAATAATACATACCTCCGTTAACCTCAATAATTTAAAAACACATATAATTTTGATTCGTAGGTACTGAACCTCACTTTTGTTGAGGTTATTTTTATTTGACAGTGATTTTGACAGTTGCAACTTCATAGTGTCGGTATCTAAATTTCGTGACGCGATGCGCGCGCATCCTAAAAATTCACTCTCATCATTTTTCCACAACGTGCCAAAAGAAGTATAACTTAAAAAAATAAGGAATCTAGGGCTTCATTCATAGTTTACAGGAAAACCTAAACGAAAGTCCTAAGTCTTAATAGTACGGAACCCTCTCCACGCGAGTACGACTCGCACATGATCGGTTTTTTGTAATTAAAATGCTCACTAGCGACAGGACTAGTGTGTTTAACACACACTGATGTGCAGAGATAAATGAACGTATTAAAAAAAACTCGATTCAATACCCGCCAAATATTCAAAACATTCGTTTCATAAAAACACATTTTCAGCGCGATAAATTAAAAAAAACTCGGGTCGCAGTGCCAAAACCCTGCCGACAATATAGTGTATTTGCTAATACAGGCATTGTGCTGTTATTATGTGAACATAAGTTGGTTTTTGGACAAAATAAAAAATTTAATCCCTTAATACATCCCTTAAAATAATATTTTTTTTCTTAATTTCAATATTATTATCAATGCAACCTCTGTACCAAATTAAATACACCCTTCAGTAAGTAAATCACTATCCGCAAACTAGTGTTTTCATAAAATTTGTAAGTCCGGACCTGTCGGGGCGATTTTATTAAAATTTTAGCAGCACATTTTAATCTTCACTAAAGGGTTAAATTTCAATTTTGAAACAATTCTGAGAATTTTTTCGGTATTTTTGGGCCCAAAAACATTTTTCATCCCCTAAAAACCACCCTTAAAATGGTTCGATTGGGCCCATTTTAAATAGGCTTCGTGCGGTTATGGATGGCAACGTGCCTACCCAATTTCGTCAAAATCAATTAACTCTTTCAAAAGTTATAGCCCGTACACATATATATATAAATATATAAATATATATATATATACATATATATATATATATATATATATATACATATATAAATAGACATTTCCAAAAATGGTGCCAAAATGTTCAGGAGGCTATGAAACGTCGAGAAATTTTGGTCCGACCCCTAGGTCCCGCCATCCGACCGACGCCAATAGTGTATGTGCCATATGGCAAATACACTAATAATATTTTTGTCTGGGCAATGAAAAAGCTAAAATATTATTTTTATATTTACCTTTTAAATCAAAACTTTCACTTATTCGTTTAAAGTTTAAAGAAAACAAACTGTATACTTAACTGTATAAATCAATTTTCATTGGTGTATTTTGTCAAATAAAACAACAACACAACATGCACTTGTTTCGAGACGTGAGAGAATTGACAGATGGACAATAATACTGTTTGTAGGGTGAAGTGTACAGTTTTTTTCCACCCAAGTCCATTATAAATAATACAACAAAAACAATTATTTTTTGTACTATAAAAAATGTTTCGCAGTACTTCTATCAATCTATGAAAACACGAAAAGTTAGATACGCTATGCCTTCACAGTCGTTGTAGTGAAACTTTACCGTTTACCCAATAAAACAGCCTGTAAAAACTATAAAGAAATATACATTTTAGGTGGAAAATTCATATATTTGAAATTTGTGCGTATTGAAGAATTTCTTCGCATTCACAGATAGAATAATATTTTGATAAAGAATTATTGAATTGTTTATCGACAGAAATCGACAAAAAAAGTTTCAGCATGTCATTTTTATATAAATGTTTTTTACTGACATAAAATAAATATTTGGTTTAAATTTTTTATACAGCAATAATCGAACTTCACCAAATTCATTTTAAATGAAAAATGTTATATATTTATATGATTATTGTTGGTATTAATATAGGATCTAACTGTTTTCAAAATAATACTTAAAAATGTTATTGTTATAAAAGAGAAAATAAAAAATATGTATGTATAAAAACCCCAAGCACAGTCCATGTATCACGTTTTCTACATGTATTTTTTTAGAAGCATCACACTTTTGTGATACCTACTTGAATTTTTTACTTTTAAAGTCTTTGGTGGATGTATTTTTCGAAAATATGAAATGTATAGTGATGAAAATAATATATTATATTATTTATAGTAGGTTGGTACAGTAATGTTTGGCATAGTAAATTAAAAAAAGGAAATTACCTAAATCTTAAAAAAGACGATATATCGTATTATAAGATGGTTGTAAAACATTACAATACACAGGGGATTTTATTTCAAAAGCAAGATAATTAAATAAAGCAGTACTATAATATGTAATTTGGGTTTCTTATTTCAAACATGGATTAATGCTTCTTCAACATAACTTCAACAACAAACAGAACTTTATACTCAGTTGCTAATAATTTTATTTTATCAGATTTTTTTAGCGCTACTTTTTAGTTAAGTGAGCTGTGAATTGAGACATGCTGAGTTGCAAAAGAATAAGATACTCCCAAATATTACAGAAACTCTATTTTTTTTATTGTATATAACTATAGTTATGTTCTGAAACTAGAATAATAATGTACTCAGGTAAATAATGTGAGGAGTACAATGACACTCTAGTCTCTAGGGCCTAGGCCTTAACATTTTTAACATATATTATTATTTGAAGTTGCTATAATTAAATAGAGCAATGTGATCCTTGAAAACAGTGTAGAAATTGTCGGAAGTGAGCACTTCCTTGGCACATAGGATCAATAAATTTTTGAATTAATCAGTATTGCTTTTATTGATCCTATGTGCCAAGGAAGTGCTCACTTCCGACAATTTCTACATATATTATTATGTTTTATTTGCTCAATTCCAATAGACACATGGAATTTAATCTCGGGAAAAGAACTTTTTATATAGACATACTACACATAAAACCTCTCTCCAATCTTGTGTAGATAATATTTATGTGCAACACAATTTTGATAATTATTTGCATAATAGCGGCCTTGAGATATAGTTTAAACTATAAGCATGTAGAACGTAATCATTTATGAGTATTCTCTACTGGAAGTTGCCCCCTGCATTCTTCATCTCAAATTGTTTTCCCTTGCCTAAAAAACGGTTACCGATGTCACAACGCTAAAGTGTTCGGGTAAACGCCAATTATCCTACAGGCGAATTTTTTGAAAAAAGTGTTAGTTACGTGTGGAAGATTACTTAATTTATTAAAAGTTGTAAGTTTTTCCATTTCAATTTTTCGCCTGTAGGATTTGTAATGTGATTCTCGTCCTTTCATTTGTCGTTTACCCCAATCCTTTAGCTTTAAAAATAGCGTCGGGAGAGTTGCAATCGTTTTTAGTCGATGGGAAAGGATTTGAGATGAGTGCAGGGGGTAACTTCCGGTAGGGAATACTTTTAAACTAAATTCATAAAAACTGAACATTATGAACCAGTTTTATAAAGACGACATTTTGATTCAAAGATTTCAGTTTTTTAGAATGTATTGATCATACCTTTTCAGGTATTTGTCATGATTATATGCGTGTACATTATTCGTATTTCAGCTGTAGCACTCAGATCTAACATAACAAAGTAAATTCTGTTTATAAACCTGAACTGAAACTAGAATTTTTTCTACCTACTTTGTACAAATATATTCTGAAAAAGAAGAATAAGGTATACAGGGTGTAAATTAATAACTGCAAGAAAATCAGGGGGTGATTCCTTGTTGAAAAATAAGATGGGTCTTCATATAAAAAAAAATCATTTGAGCGCACCCGCTGTTAAGATACAGTCCATTAATTAAATTATTTTTTTCTCAGAAATATTTAATTTGCGGAAAAATTACAAGAGACCTTTTTTGTTTAGAATGAATCAGACTATCTGAAATAAATTTTTTATTGGTAAGATACGAATAAGAAAAAAAGTTACGTACAGAACAAGTTTTTGGGATGGCTCTTTCTACTCCTTACAACCATAGTGGAAAACCAACAAATTATTTATTGAGAATCTTTTTTATAGCAGATAATGTCTGCTTAATTTTATTTTTGTAACTTTTTTGGTATATACCTATTAAAGAAAAAAATAAACAACTGCTTTTTGACGTCCTCTTTAAGGGGGCTGTATCTTAACAGGGAGTGCTCAGATGAATGTTTTTTATTTGAAAGACCCATCTTATTTTTCGACAAGGAATCACTCCCTGAATTTTTTGCAGTTATTAATTTACACCCTGTATATTATGGAGAATCTTGACACTTTCTAGATATAATATAATAAAGCATGGATAGGGTAACCGAGGAAAAGAAATAAAATTCTTAACAGAATTGACATTTAATGGTATTGTAGTTATCAAAAATGTAAAGCAATTTTTGATACGCTTGTAATAAAAAAGGGGGAAAAGATGAGAGTAAAAGCGTTAGCTAAAGAATTATTAATATTTTTATGATTATATGCATACAAATGTTAGAGAACGGGGAAGGATAAGGAATTTCTTATAAATGCTTCTGGAATAACAAAATTTTAATTAAAATTTTTTAAATTTACGTGCGTTCACTACTTTCTCACACAGACTCTAATTTAGTAATATTTAATGCAAAGGCGACAGAAGGAGCACGTATATTACTTTAGATTAAGACTAAAGATGAAGACTCTGGAAATTTAGAATAAACCACTATTTTCTATGAATTACTTTAGAAACTAATAAATACGAACTTTCAAAAATCAAATCATTCATCCTAATTCGTCTCTGTCAACGATCTTTCAGTTTAAAAATTATAGAGGAAGAATTTAATAATCTGACGTCTTCTATATACCAGGTAAATTATTTTGGAGCAAGATAATCTCACATTGAAAATTTTACATTGTTGCCGGAAGTGAACTTTGGTCGCGGCAATCCAAACAGTTACAGCAGCATATAATTTGAGATACTAAGATGCTATTTTTTTAAATAGGAAACACTTTTTGCCATTGAAACGTTTGCTAGAAAGAAGTGTAAAAAAGACGGTACTTATAATATAAAAGTATTAAGAAAATATTCGAGAGATATCGCAAAGAATAATGGAAATCTTTTTGACTGACGATTTAAAGCACTTAAAGTTCCACTTCAAATATTATCTTTTTTTTTAAATTTTAGAATATTAAAGCATTTGTATGGATGCAGTTTTCGTAAAATCCATTTTATTAGTGAAGAAATACAATTACGATTTTTAAGAACACATGTTTGAGCATTTCAAAATATTTCAAGTTTGAGATCTAATACCCTGTCACCGTAGTTTAAGTGCAATTTTTTTAATAATACATACTATATTATTTTTCACAAATTTTCTTTTTTGAATTTTACTAATAGGTAGGTAGTATTTTATATTTTTTCACTATACATAATAGTCAAGGTTCAATTACTCGTAATGTCGCTTAGTTCACTTGACTTGAGACGCTAATGACCTCTGTTGTCGAGCGTCTATAAATTATTATTCATTCATTCATTCGTTCACTTGATTTCCAAACCGCTTGAAATTGGATAAGAGATTTGAAGATAATAAATCAAAACTACAGGTTACATACCAAATGCATCATTCCGATTAACACTACACACAAAATACCGATTATAAAATGACTTCATGTTAAAACAAAATATCTTCTACATGCACTAGACAAGGACAAAAAAGTAAAAAAGAAATGTTTACTATTTACACTCTTCTGACTTTTTTTTGAACTTTGGTGGTCCATTTTGGTCTCAAATTAAAGATAATACGATGCATCTAAACGTGCTATTCTAAGGACGTTTAAAAAATATTGGAGTTTTTTTATGTACAACTGACATAAAATTGTCTAATATTCAGAAGGGCGTTGTGTAGTCTGAACTTAAAATTTTCTTAAATTTGACACAATTTTTTTATATTACTAATTTGCCGTTTACGGAACAAGTCTCTCTGAACTATCATTACCGACTCAAAATGTGATAAAAATTACCTAAAGCTTTGATATCTTAATAAGAATAATTAAGAGCACTGTGGTTTAATTTAATAACAAAGAGGTTAGTCACGTCTAACCACAATAATTTTATTATTGAATGCGTACATTTCAAGAGCTATGCTCTCACCTTCAGCAAGGATGGGAGCATAGCTCTTGAAATGTACATTCATTAATAAAATTATTGTGGTTAGACGTGACTAAACTCTTTGTTATTCTTTTATATATCTTAACAATATAACCATAATATGGTACATACTGTTGTTTAATTTTTTTCTTGAAAGTTCTAATAGTTCAAAGTTTATCATCAATCAATAATAATTGTGTAATAGAGTTTTCAATTTAGCTCACTGACACTAATCCTAACATGTAAAATCAATAAAGCTACACAGTGGGATATCGTGTACCATAATAAGAGCATCGCAATTCGAACATATACGAGGCTATAACACGAAATTACTATAAGATGATCATTTTATACGTCTAGCTTTGGTGAAACCAAAGAATAATTTATGACATGAATAACGTCTAATGTCTCATTATCTCATACTGGGGTGACATTTTAGAAATATTAGATGTGACGGAAATAGTCGGAAGTAAAGCAAAACACAGCATGTATAACTATGTTAAGGTCTTAGGCACAGTAAGTGTGAAAAAGTACGAGTCTACCGACAGGTATAAACGCTAAGCTCGCAGGTTCGAATCCCGAAGGCTATTAACATTTTGTTTTAATAATGAAAATATATAGGTACGTAGGTTATTGGATAACAATTTAAAATATAAAAAAATAAAACTACAATAATTATTTTATATTATTATGTCATATTTTACGACCATTAATTAATTGATTTTATAGTAAGATATTTAAAAGTTGACTTATTTCTTTCCATGACAACAAATACGATTAGTTTTTTTTCTATCTTATTTTTCGAATTATTTCAAGTCATCGTTTAAAATGGGAAATCCTGTATACGTATAGTATAATTTTTTTTAATTTCGGATAAATAATAACTCTGACATGTAAGGATCTCAATGAAAGCAGTCACCTCCATGCATGACCACCTTTAACATTAATATTATAGAATATAGATGTCATTTACCATGGTTCTTACATAATATTACACATGCAGACATAATATTATTATAAAGTAATGCATTTTACGCTCGACTGCTAGATATGGGTAGATGAGACAAGACAATATCTCAAAGTCATTTTCCTTTTTCACATACTTCTATGTGCTTTGCTCAAGATATAATATGAAACTAATTCTCTGTTATATGATTACTACATTCACTCACTGGTTCACTCATTCATATAATTTCTTAATTTACTCCTGACACAGATCCAGTTTTTTTTTGTAAGGCCCCCAACAGTTAGAGTTATTTGGGCCTAGCACCGAATAATATTTTCAATTTATTATTTTAATAATAAATCCAATTGATACTTTTACCAGTTCTCGGATTAGAAGCTCGGAACTGGGGGCTTGTAATAGAGGAGTCGTGGAAACACTATATAAAACAACTGCATCGCTACATGCCCGACTACTTTCAGGTTCAGATCCAGTCTTTATACACTGAACCGGCAAAAAAAACGTTATTAAAAATTACTGGACTCTATTAAAAACAGCCCACATTGTTTCTGTTACTTTTTTGAATTAAATTATTGTTGTGTTTATTTGTGGTCTTTTTTCAGCTAATTTATGCATTCCGTATTAACAATAAATGGTTCTTTAACCTACTATCTATATATATAAAACAGTTCCGTTACTGACTGATTGATTGACTGACAGACAACGCCCAGGTCAAACCGCTGAAGATATAAACTTGAAATTTGGACAGTAGGTTCCTTTTGTGACGTAGGCACTCACTAAGAAAGGATTTTTTGAAATTCAACCCCTAAGGGGGTTAAATATGGGATGAAAGTTTGTATGGAAATTCGTCATTTTTGAAGTTAGAAGCATGAAATTTTGCACAGCAGTTTCTTATATAACGTAGGTGATCACTAAGACATTTTTTTTTGCAAATTAAACCCCTAAGGGGGCTAAAAAGCGGGATGCAAGTTTACATTGAAGTTCGTTATTTTCGAAGTTAGAAGCATGACATTTATAGACTGGCTATCTAAATAATGATAAAACACGGAAGGCCTTATCAAACAGTTGAAATTCGCGTTGGCTTAGTAAACGGCTGTTTTGTTTTAGCTGTCAAAGTGTAGTTTGTTGCTAATTTGTCAGTTTACTAAGTAATTTATTAAATTTACTTTTGTTATCATGGAACCATTTTGTAACAATGAAAAATTTGATATGTTATCTTGTTACATTCTATGTCACAAAAATTCGACCAGAGCTGCAGAAATGTACTTCGATCAGTATCCAGAACGAAGACAACCTCATTCGTCTATTTACAGAAACTTACGAGTAAATTTAATAAACTATGGATCATTTAAAAACCGTTTACTAAGTCAACGCGAATAAGTGAGGAAGACAAAACTATTGTTTTACGATCAATTGTTGAAAATCGCTATTTTTCATTGTTACAAAATGGTTCCATGATAACAAAAGTAAATTAATAAATCACTTAGTAAACTGACAAATTAGCATTAAACTACACTTTGACAGCTAAAACAAAACAGCCGTTTACTAAGCCAACGCGAATTTCAACTGTTTGATAACCTTCTGTGTTTTATCAATTAATTTAGCATAGCCTACTATTAAAAATCAGTGTTTTACGTATAACTCTGTTATTTTTGAAAATAAATCCATCAACCCTCATATCAATTAAAGAGAAAAAAAATTCTTTCGAATGGTGTCATGGCCATCTTTGACGTGTATTTAAAAAAACAAAGTTAATACAAGTAGCTCTAAAACTATAAAAGTAAATAAAAATATGAAAAAAGATTTGAAATCTTCATGAAAAAGGGCCTTAAGAAAGTGAAAATATTTTTTTTCTAACTAACTTAATAAGCGAGTTATAAACAAAAAACGAAAATGGGTAAATCTCGTTTTTCAACTGTCGGTCGGAACCAAGCAAAATATGGAAAGTTTGACTACGCAGGGTAGTAGTAGTGAAGATTCTGCACATTTTGTCTCATTTAACCAAATCTCTATCTCCCGTAACAACGGAGATCCCCATGTTGAGGATGACGGCTAGTGGACACACTGTATATAGTAAAATTATTCAATATTTCAGTACCTATTTTTGTAAAATATTTCAGTGGCCGGTTTTTTTTGCCGGTGAGTGTATATTGTCCCAAAATTTCAAATATAAGTTGACTTTGCCAATTTAATTTTGTGATGTGAATAAGATATAATTTTCCATTAAATAAATTAGAAATCGTTAAATACTATACATGGAAGAATAATCGTTAAATTGATCTGGGAATTTATAACTGGGATTCAAGCTCTCAACATGGAATTTTTCCATTCCTTGCGTTCCTATTTCATGCGTTTTTCGATTTAAGCCCTTTTTGTACCAGTTCGGACATCAATAAATAAAGTAATAAATCCTTCCGGGTGTATCGTCTAATTATCCGGAATATTAAAATATTTCCTTGCAAGGTTATCTATAATAACACTATGCCACCTGCAATCAGTCTAACAATACTTTTAAGGTATGCATTCGCGTATGCATAAGTATGCGCATCCACTGCGGTCCTTGATGCGCTACATTCTCATACACTCCTACTCGCGCATATAGCCTTTGTAGCTGAGCGCCTGTTTTAAATAAAAAAAAAATTCGACTGATGACCAGTCCTATACTTCCCACCTAGTAAATATTTGCAAAAAATAAACACTCTTTTTTTTATTCTTTGACTAGGCCCAAATAACCTTAGCTGTTGGTGGTCTTTAAAACACAATTTAATTTTTATTCTTTGAAAAAAGCATGGCCCTCTTTTTTGTTTGGTGATCTATTGATGGCTAGCTTAATATAGCAAAAATCATGGTTACCTTGATTTACGTACAATTTTTATTTTTTTTAGTAAAATATTTTTTTTCTCGAAAACTATACATTTTAGAGAAAAAAAATATTTACATTTTTTTCATATTATAACATCTAGAATTCATTTATATTTTTTTTTACCTATGTTAATACGTGACATTGAGGACGTTTTTTTGAATATCTCAGGATCCACTGAACCGATTTGACTCAAAATCTAATCAGATCTAAGTTAAAGGCTGATAAACACAATAGAACAATCGGCATGCCCGTATGTTGTTCCGTTCTTAAGATATCGAAGGCGAAAAATTGACCACATACACACACACACATACACACATACACACATACACACATACACACACACATACAGACATCAGTCAGAAAATGATCTTAAACGATTGCTAGGGTCTCAAAACGTGAAAATCTGTTAAAATCTCGAAATATTGTTTTCGGACTGAATCCATTACTTCCCTACCATAGTAGAGGTGGGAAGTAAAAAAAAAAAATACTTTTAAGATGACTCTACTTGTGAATTTTTATGGCGTTGTGGGGGGGGGTACTGGATCGCGCACATTGCAGTTCCTGCCCTGTTTTATTATTTTGAACTATGAGGAAGCACATAGTTGGTAAGCAATTTTATTGCCTTACTTATTGAAACACCCCTTATAATACTCCAAAAGCTTGTTAGAATTTTATAAAATTATTACTATTTTACAGTTTAAGATAGCTATGCAGTCGGGCGAAGTGAATTGCATAAGCAATTTTTATTATATATACCGGAAGGGATGCTTGCAGTGTACAAGCATAAATACAACCATAGTATCATGTAATCAAATTACGTTCATAAAAATGCTTGCAAAATAACACGTCCTGCTGTACCTGAAGCCATTTACGTGTAAGTAGTAAAAAACAACAAAATAATTAACTATAAAATACTTTCTGCACTTCAATTTAAATGGAAAATAAAGTGCCTTAACAAAACATTATTATAAGAACTGAAGACCCAGTGCAATAAATTGGAATTTCATAATATAGAGTGACTCATAATGGTAAAATAATAATGTTTATATATTATAATAATAATATCTCAGATCGATCCCGTATGAGCAGCACAGTGAAATAGAGAAAAAAAATTCGACTGATGACCAGTCCTATACTTCCCACCTAGTAAATATTTGCAAAAAATAAACACTTTTTTTTTTATTCTTTTACTAGGCCCAAATAACCTTAGCTGTTGGTGGTCTTTAAAACACAATTTAATTTTTATTCTTTGAAAAAAGCATGGCCCTCTTTTTTGTTTGGTGATCTACTGATGGCTAACTTAATATAGCAAAAATCATGGTTACCTTGATTTACGTACAATTTTTATTTTTTTTAGTAAAATATTTTTTTTCTCGAAAACTATACATTTTAGAGAAAAAAAATATTTACATTTTTTTCATATTATAACATCTAGAATTCATTTATATTTTTTTTACCTATGTTAATACGTGACATTGAGGACGTTTTTTTGAATATCTCAGGATCCGCTTTGACTCAAAATCTAATCAGATCTAAGTTAAAGGCTGATAAACACAATAGAACAATCGGCATGCCCGTATGTTGTTCCGTTCTTAAGATATCGAAGGCGAAAAATAGACCACACACACACACACACATACACACACACACACATACAGACATCAGTCAGAAAATGATCTTAAAAGATTGCTAGGGTCTCAAAACGTGAAAATCTGTTAAAATCTCGAAATATTTTTTTCGGACTAAATCCATTGCTTCCCTACCATAGTAGAGGTGGGAAGTAAAAATTCTGAGCTGAAAAATCCTTAGGCATTTTTTGATCCGATATACTATTAATGAGATACCTATAAATAATTAAATTATCACCAAAACAAAAAAAAAATGTTAATAAACTACGCAAAATTTCCCTTCCGTCGACGGCGAGAAAAAAGAGCACGACGGAAAATATGAAATAAAAAAGAAAGAAATAAACAAAACAGCATAACATGTTATAATAATAATATGTTCTCTTTTTTCTCGCTGTCGACGGTGGGGAAGTAAACGTGGTTTATTAATATTTTTTTGTATTCCGCTCAACTTATTGGTAAAAATTAATTAAATAATATCCCATTAACGGTACATCGGATCAAAAAATGTCTAAGGACTTTCTGCTTAGAATTTTTTTCTCTATTTTACTGTTCTGTCCGTAGGTGATCGAGAGGGGACACCCTGCATGTTAAGGATTATTGCGATGAGTGGAAGAAAATTTATTTATTTATTTTAAATTATAGACACGTCGGACTGCAGCTTAGGTCATTAGCGTCTTGATTACATTAAATAGCAATTAACTTAAAACTAAATGACATCACAGAACATCCATCAGCTGAGGCGGAATTTGAACCCACGACAGTCTGATCCAGACGCCGCGACGCTAACCACTGGACCACACTGTCCTCTAGTGGAAGAAAAAATGTACAAAAGTTGATACCGATTATGGTGGAATGATACACGAACGAACTCTGAAACATGGAAGTACTTTTTTTTCAAAGTTTTTGAAAATATGGCTAGAGCTTCGGAAATAATCCGTAAGTGCTTGAAAAAATTAACAGATTTTAATTTTTTTAGCTGCAGTCGAACTCGAGTCTTCTGCTTCATGGTAGGTTTATTTTCATTATCAACTTATATTCGCAATTTCAGCGATTTGCTAAGCTGATCTATCGAATAAAACTAAAATTAGTACCTATTTAATCATGTTTTAGCTGACAAAAAAAATACTGACAATTTACCTCGCTGATATTAGAAACATGCTTGCGTTATAAAAGAATTAAAGTGTTTATCTGAAAAAAAAATGCATTTTGAATGAAAACAGTTATGCTGGGTTTCTGATATGACTTTCAGCTTTAAATCTACATTTAAGAATATCATTTGTTTTCAACTAAATGGAGGTCTCACTGATCTCAATAATAGTAATCTGGATAGATCATGCCATCTGCAAAGTTGAAGCCCAATATTGTGAGGTTCGATTCTAACCCAACTGCACGTTTTTTGTATTACTCATAATATTATGTAATAAACTATAAAGTAACCACGTAAACAAGAATGAAATGTGTTTTCATTAATGTTTATTTTGTAAATTTTAATATTGGATTAGATTGAAATCTCAAAATCTATCCGGATTACTAAGATAGAGATCAGTGGGAGATCTTAATTCAGTTGAAAACCATTGACAAACTTAAATCTAGATTTAAAGCTGAAAGTTGTATCAGAAACCGAGCATTAGGTTACTATTTTTCGATTTAGTTAAGTTGAAATAAATCAGGTGGTTTAATAATGTCTGTTATTTACCAATTTATGTTGCTTCTTCATGTCTTGATGTACTTAAGATATCAACAAAGCTTTTCCTTATAGAGAGAAAAGTTAATCTCACTGTGCGAGACGTCGTATCGTATTCAGTCACAATTTAAACAGTTTCAAAACAGCCGTGAAATTGGTTAAATCCCGATCGTTTGTAGAAAATTATTAAAAGAAGACTTGAAAAGCACGAAAGATATTTGTAAACTGATGTAATAAGCATTTAAAGCTGCCGTTTTGTTTCTCAATTAATATATTTTATTAGATCAAGGAACCATTTTTCCATTTTAAGTTTAAAATAGATACAGGGTGGTAAACGTAACTGCTGCACATAGGAATTTGACCCGTAAAATCAAACTTTCGCGATTTCCTGCTTCCCTAATTATTTTAGGAAAAATATCTTCAAATAATAGTTTTAGAACATAAAATTCTGCATCTAAATCATTATTCAAAATTAATTTTGCATGCTTTGTAACGGCAGAAATTTGATATTAAAATGTCAAAATTACCTCAAAAACAGATAGCGATGGTAATTTTGACATTTTCATATCAAATTTCTGCCGTTACAAAGCATGCAAAATTAATTTTGTTTAATGATTTAGATGCAGAATTTTATGTTCTAAAACTTTTATTCGAAGATATTTTTCCTAAAATAATTATAGGGAAGCAGGAAATCGCAAAAGTTTGATTTTACGGGTTAAATCCCTATGTGTAGCAGTTACGTTCACTACCCTGTATAATGAAAACAAACTATTACACACAAAAAAACTACAAAATACTTGTATAAACATCTCACACAAAACTAATTTAGGCATAAATATAATTTACGTTTTCAGATATTTGGAAAGATAAAAATATATAAATTTTTTGTTTTGTGTAAAATTATTTATATTCTCCATAAATAATTCACCATCATTGCTCGAAATGGCTCGAAGCCTGATTGTATCTATATTATACATATGTATAAAGGATATAATATTAATTTTAAACGCTAATGACCTCATTTATCGAGCGTCTATAATCTACAATCTATCCCTTATTTTAATTTCTATTAAAATTATACCATTGCGACGAAATGTAAAATTAAATTTTCCACTTGACCAAAAGAGAAACGCTAAAATAATTAGTCTAGTTTGTAGATAATCTATTATAAATAATATTATTATTACGTAAATAAGTTTTCCAAAATAAATAACAAGTTTCTATAAAGTTCTGATTAAAATCTTACTATTTCCAAACATGCGCAGAATATAATTACCTACATGAACAAAGAAAACAAATTTAAATATAAAAATTAAAAGTTCTTAAGAAAATTTAATTATATTTAATAACACTTCATCTTAAAATAGGTATATAAGTACCTATACTTAGTAAACTCAAAGTAAACATATTTTGAGAGAATAAGAAATGTTACCTATGAGACATTTTGTAAGCGCCTGTAATTATTTTTTTTAAGTTGTTAAATACATCATAAATATATTTCGGTCACAAACAGGTTAATTTTTTCAGTTTTAAATATAATTTTAAATTTTATCTAATTTCTTCTGTCTTATTATATAAGGACCTATCTTTATCTATGTGTCTTGACTGAACTCGTTTTAATGGCACTGAACTTAATTTTAGTAACCCCATATTGATTATTTCGTATCATTCTATTTTATACTTTCATTTTTTCCTTCCCACTAATAAAATTGAAAATTTTTAAAAATAGGGAAGTTATTGATTTCACCCCGATTTTCGAAAATCGAGTTTTCATCACATCTCGGCGTTTTGTGATCCTATTTTTACGATTCTGTCAGTATGTCTGCGCGCGCGCGCGCGCGCGAGTGTGTGTGAGATTGAATCGTGATTTGCGGCATTCGAAAGGGTTCCACTGAACTTAGATTTACTGAAAATTTGAACCGATTCGGCCTAATAAATTTTGAGAAATTCCAAAAAAACGAAAAAAAAGTTGTTAAAACTATGTTTTTTCAAAATAACTTCTAGAATATTATACCGATTGATTTCATAATCTAATCAACTCTTCTCCACAAAAAACTGCGTCGAATGCCGCTAAGCGGATCAAAATCGGTTAATCCGTTCAAGAGATATCGTAGTCAACAGATTTCGAAAAAAGTGTTTTTTCAAAATAACTTTGAGATTTCTCAACCAATCGATTTTATTCCTCTTACAATATTTTTAGAGCTTAAAAAATTGCGTCGAATGCCGTTTTAAAGATCAAAATCAAACAACGCATTCAAAAGTTATAGCTTTTCAAAAATTAAAATAGTTTTGCTATCAGCAATTTTCAGATTTTTGAGCTCGAAGAGCTCAAAAATCTACTTTTGGGTATATTATCAAGTGCTTCGAACTCAAAGCGCTTGAAAATAGCGGGAAGTTCAGATTTTTTTTTTGTGTTCTAAATAATATGTTAAATGTTCGTGCGACCAAGTTTCGCAAACTATTAAAATAAAAAATAAATGCTTTTTATGCTACCACGAGTGTTACCGTTACTGTTAGGAACTTCCATCGAATGACGTAACATTACAATGAAATCTTGTAAATATTGAACTAAAATACTTATAATGAATCTCGAGCCTACACGACAGACAATTTAGTCTGAAACTCTACGATCAAGGGCTGGTAATTTGTTTATAATACGTTTTTGATTCTGCGATCGGCGAGACTTCAACTCACCTGACCCACAAAATTAATTAGGTAACTATCTATAATGGATGAGCCCGATGGTTCCAATCCTTAAAAATAAAAAATAGTAGATTGTATAATTAATTGCGTAATGAGGTATATTACTGACGAGTAAGTGACATTTTGTTAAAACGAGCACAGCGAGTTTTAACAGTCACACGAGTAATAATATCATTACGCATGAGATATATTATAATATTATATACATGTTATAACTTTAACAGTTTAAATCGAGGTTTAAATTTAAATATTATTGACCTAGGTTTAGGTAACATGAAATAATTTGTATTGCGTTATGTAAACATTTTGTAAAAGAATCAATTTTTATTTTATTAAACATTATTACAAACTGAGAAATTGAGTTGCGAATTGTTGTTTTGAACAAAATACCCCTTGAAAATATTACAATATATATATGGTATTTTTTGTCATACCCACTATAAAATAGCTGCTTTTACCCTATTTTCAGTATTTTCAAAAATGTTTGACAGTTAATTTGCGTAGCCAACTTCACTTCTATAGTAGGCCTGAAGTAGCTGTCAGTAGGTAATAGCGGGTGGATCAACAGGGCGAATAAACATAAATCACTATGGAAATTGTTTGTTTTCTCGCTAGTGTGGGAAAGATACGTTTCCGCACACCGACCTGTTAAAAGTTACTTTACATGCATGCATAAATGCATGTAAAGCAACTATTTTATATATTTACGCTTCACTTACTACTTATATATTAAAATAATTACATTTAAATATAGATACTTATATACCGATTATTTCTCAAATTTGATGATCATTAATATTTATGTAATTTAATAAATAGTTCTCGTTTCTATATCAATATATCAAGCTATGAATTATCATTAATAATGATTGTCAATAACAATTACTTACGGGCGTTGAATAATTATTATTCGATATTATTGAAATGTAATATGTGGTTTTTAAAGTGAAAGGACTGAATTATAAATTACAATTTTCAATAACGCACTGATTTATAGATTTAAAAAACTGAAAGGCTTGTTAACTAGTGGATTTGTGAGTTAAATACATAATTATTTTACTAATACAGATCTATTTTCTTGATGGTCAATAAACGAACAACATTTTTAGGTAAGTACTTACACAATTGAATGAACTAACATTTAATAACTGGTAACTGTATTTATCGAAGATTTAGAAAATAAGAATTTACCTAACTTATTAAGTTACGCTCCAGTCTCCACACAATAAAGTCACACTAAATTTTTAAAGATTTAGAATGAATTTACTTCTTTATTGTGTATTCAAAATTATTAAAGATAATATAATTTTAATAAAAAAAGGGTTACTCACCACCCGATAATATATCCGAATATGCTGTGTTTACATCCAAAACCAACATCGTGGCAATCAGGAAAAATATAATCTTAAGTCCGGAGACCGGATTAACAAATCCTCGGCTAATTCTGATCTTGTCAAGATTCATTTCTTCGATCGTCTTATCAATGATATCAATAGAATAATTATTAATTATTGAAATAATGTTCGGAATTACACGATAACTAAACAAAACGAGGTGTCCAATAAGATTTATTCACGCGGGGGAATCACGCGCGGCGTGATTTACACGACGACGACGACGACAATTATCGCGGTTGGCCATACAGCAGGATAACGGCGACACGATAAAAGCTTGTGTTCGCCAGACGCGCACCGCATTCCTACTGAAGCGACATTCCCGCTCAACGCTAGTCTATATCCAGACGTCAGGACGTTGGCGCCGGCGCTCGTGTCAAGGTACATGCACATGATCTTGGTTCAATTTACCCACTGCACTAAAAATCACGCCGAAGAATCGTTGACAAATAGTGTAAATAATATTGTTACAAAACTGTTTTCTGAGTTGGCGGAATAAATATTTATTTACAATAATTAAAAACACAATAACAATAAATGCAAAAACCAAAAGTCAGTTCTAACAATCAACACAAGTAATTAACACTTAACTATATACAATTAACTACACTAATATTTATTTTATCAGGTGAATTTATATCACGGAACTATTTATATCACTGTATTTATATCAGATTTATTTCTAACGTTTATTTAAGTCGGTCATTTACTCGGTTTCTTCAGTACTATTTATTTATATCCACTCCACTGTTTATATCACTGTACTGACTGATTCGACCGTTGATTGACTAATATTTATATCACTGATCCGCTTGGTTGACTGCCTGACTTCCTCGCACTCGCTTGCTTATATAGGCCGCTTGGCTTAGGCACAGCGCGTTCTAGCGTTCTCTAGAATGTTCATGCAGTTACTCGTTGTTTAGCAAGCAGACACCGCTTCTCAGAGTTCCTGCCTGACGTTTATATACAGGGTGATCCGTAACAATATTATATTTAAACCGGAAGTTTTACTTCTGTCATTTAAAAAAATATCACTTTTCTCCTGAGGTGTTCACGAGTCGTCATCGATGTACAAAGCACATAAATGCTAGTTATGTGAAGGATAGTAACTAATAGGTATGTATTAAGTTTTATAATAATAGGAATAGGTAGAAATAATACTTATTCGCTTAACAAAACTATACTGCTTTATTTTATTTCAAAAATTTAATACCAGGAATATAATTACATAATTGGTAATGACTTTTTATATAATTTATCAACTTAAAACATCACAGTAACGACCTGTTTTGTCTGCAGAATTGAAATAAATAATGTACTTGAGTTAAAATAAATGAATTATTTTATTAATCGATATTAAATTTTGAATAAGCTTTACATAATATTATAAAGGATGGTGATTTTTTCGATGCTCACCATTGGTATCTTGAGAACGGTTAAAGATATACAACTTACAAGGTCGGTTAAATTAGAGTTGAGTATTTTTTATGACGATTTAAGGTAGTTGTCTTGTGATAATAACATCCAAAAGTTTCGTTAATAATACGCTATAGAACAATAAATAAGTATAGTGTTAAATGTAAAAAAAATTGTTAGAGATTGTACCTAAACTGTTGTTCACATAGTTACCCATATTTCACTTAGTTTGTTCGCTTGGATTATATAAAAATGTCAATCTTTTCTCATAAATTGTTGAACTTTGCGTTATTATATCTCAACAATAAAAAGGTCAATAATTTTTGGATTTTCTTTTTTAACTCAGCTGTCTAAACTCAAATTAGAGAATTACTGTCAAATATTATGTAAGTAGTATTAAATAAGAAAAAAAAATAAGTTATGTTATAATAATGCTAAAAGCAAATGAGCATTTTGCATATTATTTTTTTCTGCATAAAAATTAAAACTTTATTTCAACAAGAAGTGTCTCTTTCACGGTATTTATATATTTTATTATTTACTATGACGTATATTTTATGCTAAATATGCTTAGCAGTTACCATAGAGAAGAGTGAGTTAGGTACCCCTGACTGTTTCTCTATATCCGTCATCAGAATTTTTCTAAAAAAATCCCTAGTAGTACCTACTTCTCGAAATTTCGACCTCAAAAATAGATCACAGTTGGCCATGGGTTTAGTCTTCAAAAGAAGTGACACATGCGTTTAAAGCCTTTTTCAGAGATCTATCCAACAAAAAAAGTTTACGAAAATCGGTTGAAAAATGCAAATTTTACGAGGGTGGTAAGTTCTTAAATGGGACACACTGTATATGGCTAGTTATTAAAATCGGTGTATTGCATGAAATATCACGTCATCACGGTGTTATAATGACTCTGTGAAATGTCACGGATGTACAATGTACATACATTTGTGGCACGGAAGTGACGTTTGTGGGGGGGCATATATTCGAGTACTATTGTATCTAGAGCGTATTATGCTCACTTATCTCCGGGTTTGAGAATAGCCGAGCGTGTAGCAGTGCTGTTGTTTACATGGCGTTGCTATGGATCCTCTATTACAAGTCCCTAGTTCCCGGGTTCTAGCCCGAGAGCTGGTTAAAGTGTCAATTGGATTTTCAATTTATTATTAAAAAAAAAATAATGAATTGAAAATATGAATTGGTGCTAGGCCCAAATAACCTTAGCTGTTGGTGGTCTTTAAAACACAATTCACAATTCACTTATCTCCGTTGATCAGCTCTAAAAAAATTTTGAGGTTATACGTAGCTGTCAACGTATATTTTGAATCTGAATGTTTTCGTTCTTGAGAGTATCGTCGAGTCACCGTTTCTTTTATTACAGTCATGAAATTGTTTGAAAATATTTTAATTCCTTAAATATTAGTAATATAACATAATAAACTGTTTGTTCTCGATTTGTAGTACCTATGCTATATTTTAAAATAATAACATCCAATTAATTTTCTTTAATCTGTGATTTATTATGGAATTAGTGTATTATAGCCGTAGTATAATATAACGAGGAGGATATTGGTAGTAGGTACTAATCAGATCCCGGCCATTCTATAAACCACGTAATGTTAATTAATTGAATTTTTCCTGACATTACAGACTAAAATTATCTCATCGTAAAATAACACTTAATATAATAATATAAACCGCAAAATAAATGTATTTTTTATTATCAAATTTATATATTTTAGAAAAATATTGTTTCTTGTATTACCTACATAATATTATTTTATTATAGTACCTACCAAATAGGTACATGCATAAAGGTACTATACGTGCAGTATGGAGCTGGGATTCTAGATGGTAGCGTAGATCATAGCAGGGCTTG
Organism: Mongoloraphidia duomilia; assembly: GCA_039654895.1. Lineage (NCBI taxonomy): Eukaryota > Metazoa > Arthropoda > Insecta > Raphidioptera > Raphidiidae > Mongoloraphidia > Mongoloraphidia duomilia. Next base: position 37,571,656 of record CM077520.1, on the reverse strand, counting down.
CTTAAATTAATGCATTAAGTTATATATGCGAGCGTACACAACGAAGCAGTGAGTGTAGCAGGTATAAGCGCTGTTACAAGAGCTGGTAGATTCAAGAATGTATCTCATCATTCTTTCAGCGCGCTGACTACTACAATCAACGTGTGACAACTGTCAAATGGCCGTTACAAGTTTCGCAATGGATGTGACTAGTTTAATAAGTGAAATTTTGCCAGTTTTTGTTTAATTGGTTTTGAATTTTTTCTAAGACGTATTTAAAAGTATTAGGTTCCATACGTAAATATTCAAAAAATCGGTTTGGGTAAAATTTTAATTCTAATTCGCCATGTTTAGATCGTTTTCTATTAATAGGGTGAACATGATAGCTCCTACCCAAATTTGTATTTAAAATATACCACTTTGTAGCAGAAGAACACAAATATTCGTCTTCGCTATCTGACATTTCAAACGCGACTTATAAGCTTGTATCAATGCTAGTATCAAAGCTTCGTTGTGCAAACCTATAAGCGCTTATAATTTCAGCCACCATCTTACCATACATGCTACCATCTAGAATCCCAGCTGCGTACTGCACGTACCTTAAGGAGTGGTGAAAAGCCCTATTTACACTAAATCAATTCACCAGCTTGTATAATATAATACAATTTCAATAAGTTTGTCGATGAAAATTAAAATTGAGTTATTTGCCAAAAAATGAATATGAAATTTTAGAGAAGGAAAAACAGTTCATAATAATATTTTTTGCCATACTTACTATAAAATAGCTACTTTACATCCGTTTATGTATGCATGGAATGGGTCAGCTAATAGGCAGGTTTGTTGAAAGTTATTTCAAAACACACTAGTGTGGTACTCGTACTGGTAAGTAAACATTTTTCATAGCGATTTATGTTCATTTACTGGGCGTGCGCACTGCAACAGCTACTCATGGCCTACTAAAAAAAGTGAAGTTGACGACACAAATGAACTGTAATTTTTTTTTTTGAAAATAAAGTGAAAAGTAGCTATTTTATAGTGGGTATGGCAATAAATACCATATATTTCTCGTGCGTAATGTCATGATTCGTGTGACTGTTAAAATTCGCTAAATCGCTTGTTTTAACATACTGTCACTACTCGTCAGTAATATATCTCATTACGAAACTAGAAATACAATCTACAATAAAAAATGGTGGAACCTTTGGTGTAAAGATACGAAATGTTATAATTACCACAAAACACCAAACCATAACAAACACTCTCGACGTACGTTTCGCCAACCAAGTTGGCATCATCAGGAGATGATTAAAACAGTTTTAATCATCTCCTGATGATGCCAACTTGGTTGGCGAAACGTACGTCGAGAGTGTTTGTTATGGTTTGGTGTTTTGTGGTAATTATAACATTTCGCAAATACAATCTACTATAACAATACCTCAAATAGTTTTTTATAAAATCTCTTTTATAGGTTTAATGTATCTATGTCCTTAATAACGACTACATTAATGCTCAGTGCTCACCTTACATATATTAGATGTAAAGAAAAACATACTTTTGCAGTGGTCATAAAAAAACAGGCTTATATCAGATTTTCTGTAAAATAAGATTAATGACATTTTTATCATCCAGTTTATTTAAAGATCGTGTTCTCCATTTTTCGTCTCTATGAAAAGAAACACTATTGCCAATCACTAGCCTCAATATATTTTCTTACCATATAGAAATGCGGATTGTGCGCCATTCATTTTTTCGAGCAGGAACGAATTGTGCAGTGCTTTTCTTATGAAGAAATATGTGTAGTCACAATCTAAGGTCATTATCAAATCAGATTTTATGACAATGTGCTCTGCAACCGAACTTTAGAATATAATAATCGAGGTACTGTGTTTGATTTTTCGTTCTTTAAATTGGAAGCGGTTTTATATCCCTCTCCTGCAAAAATTGCATTTTGTTACTTACGAGGTACTGTGTTTTGACCCTCGATATGTAGATGACACGTTTTTAGGCGCGACCAAAGTATAGCTGGAAGCACTGATATACACTCGCTTTGCCTGTGAATCTGTGAGTCCATTAGTGAAGCTTTTTTACGCATTGTAGCATAAAATAAATAAGAAAATCAATCCGAAAATGTAAAAATAATACCGAATGATAGATACTGAACATTTGGTTTAGGCGGTTTTACCTTGCAGTCGTGGATTTATTAGATAGGTACATAATATAATATATAAAAAACATTTTTTTTTAGTTTTTTACTCGACAGCGGACGTCGCAAAGGTATTGTGTATATCATACTTTGTATATTATGTGACTATGTCTGGATGTTACGCTCTAGAGCTGGAAAGGATAGACCAATTTGGACAAAGAGGCATTGTGATATGTATCAGCCTTTAATAATTTATAATCATAATCAGCCTTTAATAATGTATAATCATAATGTTATACAATGTTATTTATTAAATTATGTAAGGCTTAGATTATTAGATTGAAATATTTTAAATTAAAAAATAATTATTATAATTTCTGTGTTCTTTCACTAAAGATTAATTTAATAAATAATTAAAATAGAAATTATTACAGGTATAATCATGACTCTCAGAGTATTCTACGATATATGACGTCACGAATATTCCAATATGGCGGCAAGGTTCTGCCGTTTTGTCCAACGTTGAAAAAATCAGAAAATCTTATTGAGATGGGTATCAAACTAAAGTAATGACGCGTAGATTTCAATAATATATATAATATTATTAAGAATCTTATTGGATGAGCAGCCAATTACATAAAATATCTATAAACATATAATATTATGTTGCATAAATATATAGGAGTTTCAGTAAAAAATTGTTGACAAAACTAAAAAATGTAAAATAAAAAAAATTTTCAAAGTACAAAAAACCCGACTGCGTCTGGAGCACAAAAGTAAAAAACAAGCTTTCAATATACACAGACGCTAATGATCTCTGTTGTCGAGCGTCTATAATTCACAATTCAATTCAAGATTTCAATATGAAAATAAGTCGGGTAAAAAGATATTACCTAATGTTTTATTTTATTTATTGTGGATTATAGACGCGTCAACAACTTAAGTCATTAGCGTCTTAAATACAACAAATATCATAATATACAACTTAAAAACTAAATAACATCACAAAACATCCATGAACAGAGGTGGGATTCGAACCCACGACAGTCTGATTCAGAGGCCGCGACGCTACCAACTGAGCCATACTGTCCTCCCTAATGTTTTAGTGTGCTAGAAGTGAGACGATGGTAACTCGTTCCCAAAACGCATCATAATACAAATTCCAAAAAAACTTTTTAACAAAAAAATAAGCGTGTTAAAAACCTCCTTCAAAAAGTCACCAAAAAGAAGTAAATAATGAAATTTTGAGGTATGTGGCAATTTAATAAAATATGAAGTCGGTTAAAATGTATATTATAGTGATTACAGATTAATATCGTTCTTTTTAACCGACTTGATATTTTATTAAATTGCCACACACCTCAAAATTTCATTATTTTCTTCTTTTTGGTGACTTTTTGAAGGAGGTTTTTTTTTTGGTAAAAAGTTTTTTATTTTTTACTTTTTAGTGGCTTTAAAATACGTAGTTTAGTCGCTTGCCTATATAGATTCACTTACTTAACTGACTTCTTTCGCTGTGTGATGTGTCAAAAAGTGACATTTACCTTAAAGGAATCACACGCCGTTACTCACTTTTATTAAAACGACTTTCTTATCATCTTATGCTGTGCGTGGTGTCAAAAAGTGACATTTACCTTAAGGAATCACACGCCGTAATTCACTTTTATTAAAAATCAGCCGAACTACTAAACCGATTTAAGTAAAATTTATATGGAACCAACTTCGAGGTCGTCACCGTCATGCAGAACTATAGTAAGTCTAATTTAATAGTTTTACAGAAACAGCGAAACAAAGTTATAATATAAAATAAAAAATTAATTATTCATTGAATAATTTTGAAATATTTATGGTATTGTCTCAATAGCATTGTTCATGTATTAGTATAAAAATATCATTTATTTTTTATCAATTAAAAAAAATGAGGGAGTTAGGATATTTTTGCATTAAAAAATCTGGAGTTACGATATTTTTGCACATTACTGGAATATTTCTTAATAGTAAAATACGTTTTACAGGTATAATAATGAGTACAATTTAAAAAGTTATAATTTTTATTTATTTTAATATAATTAATAGACAAAAAATAAAGACAGTACACGTCATATTATTATGTATTTTAATTTTCAATTTTTTAGAAATAAAGATGAACTTTAGATATGGAGCGCTAGTCTGATTGCGCAAGTCAAGTTCCGTTAGAAAGAAAAGTCTGAAATCAGAGGAATTTTTCTGTCTTCGTTACGCTCATTAGGCTCTACAAAGTGTGCCGTGTAAATTTTGAAAACAGAGGCACTGTCCGCGTCGTAACTTGAATATAACCATAGTGACTAGATAACAACTAACAAGAAAAATTCAGAATGAGATAGACGCTTTCCTGGTTATTCATGCCCTCTATCCAGCGCATTTGGATGCGCAGTAGTAGACTAGCACTCCATATTATGTAATAAGTCGATGATAAACAATGGATTACTTTTAATTAAAAATGTAATTATTTTCTTCTTATTATTCACTCTCCGTGTCACTGTTCTTGTTCTGAACTGTGACATGAGACAAATTTTCAAAAAAATTGTGGTACTCTTTTGGTATTAGCTTTTCTCTGCACAGATATTGAAGATCTGAAAATTTAGCTGAAGCAATCGGAATTGGTTTGTCACGTAAAATTTTTAATTCATAGCTTTTCATATCCTGCAACGGCTTACGACATTTATCAAAAATATTTACAGTTATAAATTCCGAATCATAATGATTATTTTTAAACAGAATCAACTTAGGGTTGTTGCGCGACACCCTAATAACTCTGATCTTTTGCCACATAATTCTTTCGCCATTGATATCTTTTTGTAAATTTTTTATCGTATCATTGTTACCGGGATACCCAAATTTATATTTCACCACTGCTATCAGTGTTACGAAGGCGTATTAGGTACCCCTGAGTTCTTTTTGATCTGAATGTGATGCTGGTGATCTTAGCAGGCAAGGGTTAAGATATTTAACAATCCAGTGTAAAAATATATTTTATTAACAAAAAAATATAAAATAAAAAAAATAAGTAGGTTCCACATAAAATTATAGTATTATAATTTTAGTTACAATAATACAGTTTAATTTCTATGATTTGGACTTACCCCTCTTTCTATCTCTGGTTGACGACACAAACACTTTTTTATGTAACTCAACTTTAAAAATATATAACTACTTTGATTCTACGTCTTGGTTCGAACATCCCCAATGTCCCCGTGTGTTCTGTGTTGTGCGTCCCTGTCCGTCTGTCGTCCCGCGCGTCAAGCGCCCCTCCCGTGACGTGCGTCCTCCGTGCGCCGTGTGTGTATTGTGTGCCACTGTCTCCGCGGTGGAAGGTATTTCTCGTATTTATATGATATGTGTCCCTTTTCCCCTGGAGCCTTTGCTCTAAATTTTGGATGACACGTGCGGATGACGTAGTCAAATTCAGAAGAAATTGCGTCGTCAAAATTCTGTCAGTCAGCAAGCTTTTGTTTATATAAACATAACATTCTAGGTAGTAATTTTCAACGCATTATTTATTTAAAAATGATTAAGTTTGTTTAGTCTTCAAACGTGTCAAATAAATTTAATCGAGATCAGATACGTGGTATTTATGTTGCGTCATACTTGAAGCATACTTAAGGGACACATTTCATTACGCCATATTACGCAATAGTTCTATGAACCCTTTCAACAATCCTTCCCCCTTAGAAAAAGTTGTTTGTATAACAGAAAACAACCTTTTTTAAGTCAAATATTTTCAAATAGGTAAGTCCAATAAAATCAAACAATTAAAACACAATAATAATCGCTACAAACATCAAATAGAGTAAAATCATAAAAAAACATAGAGGCGAGCTAAATCAAGTTCTTCATTTTTTCTTTCTCTGACAAGTCAAACTTAAAATATACTAGCATAGTATATTTCCCTTTTTAAGATACAATGTTTATGTTATCTTGTTTGAACTCTCCTCGTTACAGTTGTCGCATATTTAAACTCTATGTAAAAACATCTATAATGATAAACATCTCATAAGATTTTGAGAAAATCCATTCTCCACAATTCTAATATAAAAAAAATAGGCACAGTTTTACAGAATACTTTTACCAACAATTTCTGTCCCTTTTCTCAACAGTACAACAAACTATATAAAGCTACAAAACAAATAAACACAATTATTATAAAAAAAATATTAAGTTTTGATACCATATTGGCACTTCAATTAATAATACTCAACTCAAAATGTTACCATTAAGAGGCAACCAAAATAAAATATAGAATAAAACAAAAATTTATTATAACAATAACAACCAAATAATGTACACAACATTATGTGTAGTATTAAAAAAAATAAAACTTCAAACAACTCATAGTCATCATTAAGCAATTAATTAATCAATTGTCGAAATAAGAATACAGCCACAAATATTAGTAACCCTTAAATTAAACAATAATGAATAGAAGAGTGAGACGATAATATGTTGTATACCCATATTATTCTCTTTTCTCTGTACTAGTAAATATTATATCTTTTCATCATTCGTCTCAGTCTCCCTTACATGACATATTTTTTCTGTTCTACCTCTAACACAATAATTATTAAATTCACTTTTGTTTTTCACTTTAGTGCCCATTTCATTTTTCACACTCATTCTTTACTTATCGTCATTTGATGGTATGGATTTCAACTGTATAACCATATTGTCGCACGGTCCTTCAGCTGTTGATAAAGAAGTTACTGGTACCCCTTCCTCTCCCGGTTTGCGTTAGCGTTTCGTTTTAAGGTTGTATCAGAGTTCGGTGTCTCTGTTGTCGATCTTTTCTCATCTTCATCTCTCAAAACGTGTCCTTGAAAATGGGTAGTTTTTTTTCATAATGCTTCTGGCAATCGTATTGGTAATAGCTTGTCGTTCTTAAGGGAACATAATTTGTTCAGCTAATCTAGCTAGTTCCTCTAAAGAGTAAATTCCACTTATAGCCAGTTGCTCGGCGTTTTTGTATGCCCAATTGTGAGTTCTAGAAGAAGCCAACGTATTTGGATTGGTTGTTTCTAGAATCTCAGGATTCAATTGGTACCAAGCCCCATATAGTTGGTATATTGGAGCTGTTAAAGGATTACAATCTACTTGAATTAATTGTAAGCAAATTGTTCAGGAGCAATCATTGCTAATTAATAAATTTCTCAATATTTGACGCTCCAGTTCACATTTTTGGTTCTGAACGGCTACGTATAATGAAGTCATCTCTCGAGAAACATAGTTCATCTCCCCTTTCTAGAATATAAGTTTCGTGATCCCCTCTCTGACCTCTGATGCGTGTAGTGACATGGTCATACACAGTTGTACCATAACCATCAAAAAAACTTATTGATGTTTTTGAGTTAAACGTCTTTACAGTATTTTAATTTTACAGTCGCTATTTAATATATTACTGGCACAGTGCACTCTGTGTTAAATCACTAATTAGGTCAAGTTTATAAAAACAAAAATCCTTACTCTACGTTTTGTTTATTCTAACATAACATAAAATCTCAAGTGGCAATATTCTCATTCATCAATAAATAAAAGATAACGCTGAAAATTAAGAAAGGTTAGTTATGCAATATACTTCCTGTACTCGACTTTATCTACAGGGTGCTTCCAAATTCCCTTTACTTTGTAGTGTCTCTTCTCCTTTTGAAATCATCAACTGCTACTTGTCCTGTACTCTGCAACATCGTCAATTTTATTATAAATATCCCCACATTAACAAAATAACATAAATTCTGTTCTTGTCTCTTTTAAATTTTTGTAACCCCAACTCGCTATACACATACTTTACAGTCAACACGCAGTTTTGAATCGTAATCAGTTATGTTTGTTAGATACCTTTTCTAAGTATCATCAACCATGGGCTGTTACCGGCCCCCCTCTATACTACGCGTGTGATATGGTGTTTTACGAATATATTCTCTATCCCGACTATCCCGAAATGGCCCATATACCTGTTTAGTATTTTACCCATATTTATAGCATTAATATTTATCCGCGACAATTCATCGGCATTTCCCTATTGTTTACTCGCTTTCTTTTTAAGATGGTCAATCTTTATATATTATATTCCCGTTTATCCCATTTAAACAATTTCTCATAATTGTTCCCATTATTTTACCCATTTTGAGATATGTTAATTGAACATACCTGTTTTACCCGTTTATTTTTATCCCTTAGGACCCTCGCGTCTTGGTCATTATTAACGACCTCGGCGTACCCCCGATAGTTTTCGAATTTATTCCCAGTGGTGTTTCTGTTACGTTGATCAGACGTACGGACACCAAATTGTCGTCGTGCAATTTCGAAAAAAAAACACGTGCCGACATAACCCCTCGATACAAATATCACCTCCGGTTCAATTATTACGGTATCGCCAAGTTTCACATCTCCCAGACTTGCAGAACAGACGCACTCATGTCTTGTAAGAATTATAACTTCTCGTAACGTAACAGGAAGACTGCCATCAACCCGCTCGTTCTTGTTCTTCAACTGTAGCCGCAGTGAAGACAACGAAGTATCCCTACACATGACGCGCTGATTCGCATCCGAAACTATGGGCAAACTTACCGCATTTAATTTCCCGAATTTTTGATCGACCCTAGTTGAACACATATTTCTCTGTGTTTGTTTATTATTATTAATTCTTTTACTATCGTTCCCATAGCTAGGTTTTAAAACCTTAGTCCCATTACTAATACTTCTAGTAGCCCTTGTATTATTAACCCGTTTATTAGTATTAACCCTTGTATTATTAACCCGTTTATTAGTATTAACCCTTGTATTAATATTTCCCGATATATTTATATCTTTATTTAATTCCTCCTCGGTAAACAATTGTACCGGTAATCCCTGGATTTTTACAATACCCTTATTATAGTCTATAACGACTTTATGTTCTTGTAAAAAATCTCGACCCAAAAGACCATCAACCCGCAGCGGTAAATTACTGCAAATAATAAAATTAATAAGAAAATTTCGATTTTCTATATCTACTTCTAATTGTGTCGCCCCTTTACTATTAATTTCGTGTCCCGTTACACTAACTAAGGTCTGTTGACCTTGTATCCCATGAAATTTAGTTCCCTGTATGGCTGAATCTTTAATAATAGAGACCGCCGACCCAGTATCAATCATAAAATTTAAAAAAATTTGCCCCACCCGTGCCCTTAAAATATATGGTGCTTCCCCTGTTAGTGTATTAATCACTGAAGTTATAACTTTTAATTTTGTCTTCCCCCGAAGCGAGGCGTTGTCTTCGAGGTGCCTTGCTCGTTTAAATTTCCCTGTTTATTTGAACTTTCCCCAGCAGAATTTTCTCCTCTTGATTGCTCGTTCCTTATTGGTGTATCCCGATCATCTCGATTAGTACGTTGTTGTCTTACGCTTGATTGATAATACCCTCTCGAATTTATCTGAGTTTGAGGATAAGTACCTCCCCTAATTGTTAAACGGCAATTTCTCTCTATATGTCCAGGCCTTTTACACTGTCGACATATTATTGAATTTCGACAACCTCGCGCAAAGTGTCCCAGTTGATAGCATTTATAACACTCAATTTCCCGTGACGTTACAGGCTGGTTAGGTAGTATTGAATTTCGGATACCACGCTTTTGAGTCTCAAAAGTTCCGCGCCGTGGATAACGTTCAATAGCATGTACTGTCCCTCTATTTGAATTTAGTATGGTTTGATTAAGTTCCTCCTGCTCAGCAATTCTTGTCGCTTTATCGGTATTTAAATTTGACTCCATGGCTAATACTATTCCTATTGTTTTGAGTAAGTCGCGTTTTAGGCCTATTTTAAATTGTGATAAAATGACATCGGCGTTTTTCTTAACAATACCCGCTCTTTGTTCTTCAGATGCGTCGGCTAAATCTTCATTTAATGACTCTTGACCCGCAAGCTTTAGTCTAGTAACAAACTGTCCCACAGTTTCACCTGTTCGCTGGTATATTTGTGATAATTTAAATTGTGCGGCTCCCGGAACTTTCAAGGGTGTGAAATGTTTTATGAAGGATGCTTTAAATATTTCATATGTAGTAGATAAATCGCTTAAAGCCGATTCACTTTTAAAAAACCGATATGCATTTCCTGATAATTTACATTTTACTACTTTTAACAACTGAATATGTGAAATATTATCTAACTCTGCCCGTTGCTCAATTCTTTCGAAAAATTCTTTAACATTTTCTTGACCCGTAAATGTATCTATGGAATTTGCAAAAGTACCCAAACCTGCTCGTGGATATTCGACTGTAAGTACGGTAGGGTTAGCAGTGCTTGTTGACGGAACGCTATGATTATTATCGTTGTCAGTCATTTTAATTTATTCCCTGTTTCAATTTATTACTCAAACATATAAGTTTAACTCACCCAACAAACAAAATGCAGTTAAGTTTATAGCTAGTTATTCTCAATATTAACACTGTAAATTGTCAATGTTGTGCCAAACTGAATACACTCTCAACGAAATTAGCTGGCTTACACGTTGCAGTTTTGTAACGCTCATCCAACCATTCGCAGATAGTGCACCCCCTTAGTTACTCCAAAAGCAATGGACCGATTCTCCGGCTCAAGAATCTAATTACTAAAAAGCCTTACAAGCCCAACGCTTTTGTTCACATTAGCAACAACAAAGCAACACCAATCCCAAAGTAAAAATCAAAACCCAAGCTGCAACACACCACCAATCACAATTTTGATTTATTTTCAGATCCCCTAAGCTGCCACCAGTTGTTACCGGGATACCCAAATTTATATTTCACCACTGCTATCAGTGTTACGAAGGCGTATTAGGTACCCCTGAGTTCTTTTTGATCTGAATGTGATGCTGGTGATCTTAGCAGGCAAGGGTTAAGATATTTAACAATCCAGTGTAAAAATATATTTTATTAACAAAAAAATATAAAATAAAAAAAATAAGTAGGTTCCACATAAAATTATAGTATTATAATTTTAGTTACAATAATACAGTTTAATTTCTATGATTTGGACTTACCCCTCTTTCTATCTCTGGTTGACGACACAAACACTTTTTTATGTAACTCAACTTTAAAAATATATAACTACTTTGATTCTACGTCTTGGTTCGAACATCCCCAATGTCCCCGTGTGTTCTGTGTTGTGCGTCCCTGTCCGTCTGTCGTCCCGCGCGTCAAGCGCCCCTCCCGTGACGTGCGTCCTCCGTGCGCCGTGTGTGTATTGTGTGCCACTGTCTCCGCGGTGGAAGGTATTTCTCGTATTTATATGATATGTGTCCCTTTTCCCCTGGAGCCTTTGCTCTAAATTTTGGATGACACGTGCGGATGACGTAGTCAAATTCAGAAGAAATTGCGTCGTCAAAATTCTGTCAGTCAGCAAGCTTTTGTTTATATAAACATAACATTCTAGGTAGTAATTTTCAACGCATTATTTATTTAAAAATGATTAAGTTTGTTTAGTCTTCAAACGTGTCAAATAAATTTAATCGAGATCAGATACGTGGTATTTATGTTGCGTCATACTTGAAGCATACTTAAGGGACACATTTCATTACGCCATATTACGCAATAGTTCTATGAACCCTTTCAACATCATCGTAAAGTGCCTTCAAATCAAAAATATCATTGCATGTAATTTCTTTAACTATATACGGTTACTTTTTCGCTGCTGTTCTGACAACTGTGTACCATTGTGCGGGTATATAAATAGGAATGTTTTTGGCAGATTTTTCAATAACGCTATGTACTGAGTCGCCTTCGTTTTCAGTATGGCCTTTTTCTAAATACTTGTGGGTTATGTTTATATCGAATTTGTTGACGCAAAAAATGTAGAGAGCTGCAATGAATCGATTTCGGTTCTGACCACCGCAATTGTCAGAAAAAAATGAAAATTCTTTTACACCCTCACTAGACTTTTTAGAAATGAAGTCAAAAAGTGAACTACCTATTTCACATGACCCCCTTGCCCCTATTGACTCATGCCACATGTAACACCAACCCTGTTTTTTGGACATATCGAAAATGGTAAAATTGTACGTGGATAACTTCCGACGATAATAAAATTCCGATGTTTTACCATGAGGGCATTCTAACACTTGTTGCAAATCATAGACAGCTGCACAAAATGTGTCATCTTCCTTTGCTTTTTGTTTGTCCAACTCTTTTTCTAACCGCGATTTTTCTTTATTTTTTTGGTGTTCGTCAAATAAATTCTGCATCAACTGTTTTTCATTTTCATTACTGTTGTTATATTTTTCACAAAGACTACACGCATCCTTTTTTGGCACAAAGAAACCTAGGTTAAAATCGTTGTAGAAAATTTCTTTATAAGTGGTCAATGCAGCAGGTTTAACGTTTATGGTAGTACAATATTCTTCATACAAAGAGTACATCTTAGATAGATTTAAATCTGATGCTAAATATCGCCTTTCTGTATTTTTTCGGCAATAATGACTTTCTATTGTTTTAAAACTCGCAATATGATCTATCATAGATTTTCGAACAGCAGCAGGTAATCTACTATTACATATCACTTTTCCCCTTTCATCTTCTTGTGCCATGCCATATTCATTTTTATTTATCGCAGTTTTCACCATTTGCTCACTTATAGAAAGCGTGGCTAGAAAAAATGATTTGCAAACGTTTTCTTTTTTTGCCGATAATGGTAAAAAATACTTCAAAGTAGTATTACGCTTGCATGTTTCATTATCATTTTGACTTGGGTTTTTTGATTTACGACGTTTCGGAGGAAGTATGTCTATGTGTTTTAGTAAAAAATCTCTCTGCCTATTTATATCACCCAGTTCCCAAAACTTATCCAATATTTTCGACCTTTCATCATTTGAAAATTTAGAGTTACATTTAACTCTGCATTTTTCGTTGCACCCTTGTTTTAATTGACGGTCGGGAATGTTTTTTCCTGACCAGCTAATATAACTTTTCCCACTGTTTTTTCTGTTTTTAATTATATTTCTACGCCACATTTGTTCATTTCTTTTTCTTTTACGTGACTTTTTTTTTTCGTTTACTGTTACTTCATTTGCATTCAAAATATTATTTTCTATTCGCCGAGCCATTTCTTCTGCAAAATAATAAAAATTCAAGAAAATAAAAGATTGTGAAAAAAATATTGTGAAATAAAGGTTATACAGACAAGGTACGGCTATTGTCGTCCATGATGATGAATGATGTATTGGGATAGCGGGAACTTGGACTTTGTATAAAATCAAACGCTATTTTTTTGAAAATTGCAACGTTTCGCAGATGGTTATCTGCTTCATCAGGCAGAATCAAAGTTTAGCATTCTTGTTGACATTGAACATAGCTACAGAGAAATGTCAACAAGAATGCTAAACTTTGCTTCTGCCTGATGAAGCAGATAACCATCTGCGAAACGTTATTTTCAAAAAAATAAATTTTATACAAAGTCCCAAGTTTCCGCTATCCCAATACATCGTTATACAGAGACAACTCTATAACTGGCAATGTCACAAAAATAATTATGCTTTTTGAACATAATGGCACTCTAAGTATATTTTCTTTGCATTCGACCCAGCTCTTAATCTAATATTATATTGTAAGCAAACACATTTCTACTCACCCACGTCACGATTTTCCTCGTCAGTTTCATCTGAAGGAATGTAATCACTATCCTCGTCAGTACTGAATGGATTATTGGAAGCTTCATCTTCGTCATCAGAGACCAATAATTTAGGTCTTTTTGTAGAATTGTCTTCTTCAAAATCAGAATAATATGTCACACTACTACTAGGAGAAGCATTAATGATATTATTGTCAACTGATTTGGCGCCACTAGGATTATTGAAATCAGCATCAGTATTCGTTACATTTTCATTATTTTGTTTTTTAATTATCAATGTAGAATTTTCATCATTTAGCACTGACACCCATTGTTGTTTTTCACAATTATTTTTATGATGTTCTAAAGCTAGTTTTACAATTAGTTTACCTCTGGACAATGCCATTTTAAAAATAAAAATTAAACAAAAAATATCGTTCTGCAGTACAAAAAAAACTTATGTAGCTCTTGATAATGAATGTATGGACTGCTTTTTGGTGCAAAAGTATCTTATCTGTGAATAACTTACAATTACGATAGTTTGGCACCACGATTAAACACCACTAATAGAAATACAATACTACAAGATAAACATGCAAGTTAACATACAATACTTTTTCACTGATTTTTTAACTGTTGTACTTGAGATACTTTGCACCTGACACTACAACGTCTCTATTATTTAACTTACACTTACGATACTTCTACACTAGAAAAATACGAGAATTACTATACCATAGGTACCTATAACTCATATTTGAAATTTTGCGACTTACGATAGTTCTGCATGACGGTGACGAGGTATACCCTATCTAATAAAAAAGAATTTTCTAAATTGGTTTATAAATGATGGAGTTCTGTGGTAACAAACAAACAAAAAATACAACCGAATTGTGAACCACCTCCTTTTTTTGAAGTCTGTTAAAAAGAAGCTACAAGATGGAACAATTAGGTATCTATGCAATTATTTACTAATTAAATTATTATTACTCATATTTTGACTTGGAGACCAAACATACAAAATATATCACTAAAACTAACATCTTTTTGCCCGACTACTTTTCATATTGGAAGCTTGTTACCCGACTGCGCACGCAAAGGAGTGGTAATGTGTTTATCAGCCTATGTATGTATGTTTGTATGTTTCTATTTTTCTAATAACGAGCCCTTTCATTTGAAACACGTACCTCCGTTTTTACCCGACTGCGCGACGCAAAGGAGTGGTAATGTGTTTATCAGCCTATGTATGTATGTATGTATGTATGTTTGTATGTTCCTTTGAAGCACTACACAGACCAAACGCCTGGGCCGATTTTTATGATTCACACGTCAATCGATTCCCCTTAGTCCGGCGAGTGTCACTAAAGACATGACGTTAGTGAAAATTCAAAATGGCGACCACAGGACGCCATATTGTGAAAATGAAAAAAATAAGTCAACAAACTATGTCAAGTGGGGTATCGTTGAATAGGTATTTAATAAAAATCATTTTTAGTTTTCCCTCAACATTTTTCGATTCGACTGACCGTTTAGGATCTATATCGATTTATTTTTAACTAAAAACATTTGAAATAAAAAATTTATTAAAAAACAAAAAACCCGACTGCGTAAAAATCGAACTTAAAAGATGGAAACAAGATCAAATGATAACATGCAGTCGGAGGTATTTCTGTTCAATTTGTTACTACTATGCCTCCGACTGCAGGTTATCATTTGATCTTGTTTCCATCTTTTAAGTTCGATTTTTACGATTTTTTGGTTTTTAATAAATTTTTTATTTTTTACTTTTGTGCTATAGACACTGTCAGGTTTTTGGTCTTTGAATATTTTTTTGAACGTCAAGCAATAATAGTTTCACTAACTTTCGCTATTATAGCCATGGACGTTATTATAGGTAAGAGAACAGAAACGTGGAAAAGTCGTTTTGAAAAGCCAGATTAAATATCTGGCGACAAAGGAGGCGATGACTACGAGAGATGATATTTGTGTTTCTAAACAATTCTAGGTACGCGAATATCTCTCCCGGTTCGTGTGTACATAATATATGATACTCATGGTTCGAGTTGTGTACTTTTGTACTTACGTATGTGAAAAGACTGGTGTCCGGGTGGCCAGATAATAAATATGGAAAGGCAGTAATGGAAAAATAACATGGTCACAAATCGGCTAGATAAAAATAAAAAAAAATCAAAAAACCCGACTGCGTCGAAAGCGAACTAAAACGATGGAAACAAGATCAAATGATAAACATGCAGTCAGAGGTATCAAATATTTCTGTTCAATTTGTTACCACATGTATGCCGCCGACTGCATGTTATCATTTGATCTTGTTTCCATCTTTTTAGCTCGCTTTTGACGCAGTCGTCTTTTTTGATTTTTAAAAAAAAATTATTTATGCCAGAAATCGTGTCCATCGTGATTATAATAAAATTAAGAAAAATCGCAGGATAGTGGACAAAATATACTTGAAAAAGTCTAAATATATAGATGAAACGTCGTACATTTAATTTAATAAATCAAATATTTTGTACACTATCCTGCGATTTTTCTTAATTTTATTATTTATGCTTTTTTAGTTTTTTGAAATAGTCTCAATGAGACCTTTCTTTTGATATATCCTATTGATGTATTTATAGAAGAAAAATTCTTTTACATTCTGACAAAATGGCGTCTAGCATCCGCACAATCATATTCATCGATGATTGTGCCTTCCGGGGTCTGCGTCCCTGGCGTGGACCCCTGTTGCCCCAGGTCCTAGTTAAGGCGCTGGTTATACACTGAGTTAAACTCTAAACCATAAACAACTGCTTATACAAAGTTGAAGCCAAGTCTGACGTCACAGATCATAACAAACATGGCGGCCAAACAGGCCGGATGGATACGAATATTAGTCTCTTCTTCTTGTTACCGTTATTAGTATCTTTTACCTGGTTTCAATTATTTGTTTATTTATTTATTGTGGATTATAGACGCGTCGACAACTTAGGTCATTAGCGTCTTAAATACAACAAATATCATATCAATTATTTGTTAACTGTTACTTGTTAACTGTTACTTGTTTATTGTTCTTTGTTAGCGAACGAAAACAAACTTATTATGTCGGGTGCTGTTAAAAACGTTTTTTTTATGTGTAAACATCTATAAAGCTCGCGCCCGCTAAAATTTTTTATAATTTCAGAAAATTGATGTGACGAAAAATCAAACGGATATACGTCATGAGCAGCATAGCCAGTGCGCACGTCAGTTATTCCACTGAACTGTACACAAACACACACTAAAGATGTTTACACATACTATGAGAGTACTAACTCGACAGTGGACGGACATACAATTTTTACACATATTATGAGTGTACTCACACATTTTTTTTATGCTCATCATCTATATTCTATAATATTTTAAGTAGATACCATGATATAGTAAGACAAATAACGTACCACCTGCTATTTACGAATATTTCCTTGTTATTTTAAAAATATGAAACAGGGGTGATTTTTTTGTCACCCGAAAGGTATCAGATATAGGTAAAAGTAATATTTCGGGTGCTTCAAACAGTTTCGAGAACGTCTTTTTTGTTTACACTTTTCCAACGTAAAATGTAATCAATTTCTACAGGTAGGTATTCGTGTACATTTATTGCAAATATAGCGAGATCTCTTATTCAAAAACTTTAAAGCAGTTCGCTGTTCAGATATAATATTTTAAACATTTATAAATATATTGTGTACAAAAAAATTGTTATAAAAAAAGATAAACGAGTCCTACAGTAGTCGCCAATGATGTGTAACATCTAACCTCGTTGCGCTGTTCAATACTAATGTTAGCAGAACGAACGGTTCACAGCTGTGTCTTCTTTCTCTCTCTCTCTCTCTCTCTTTCTTTTCAAACAGTATGAAAATGTGTGCGCTCGCTGACACGCTGCAGCACAAGCGCCAACTGTAGGCCTCACCACAGAATCATATTAAATTAAATTGAATAGCGCGCGCTTCTCTTTACTTCCTATTACACATTTCCGTCACATTCACGAAATTAGTCCCACCAAATGCCGCACCGAGAGCTAAGATGTTATACATCAAAAAATTATTGATAACTTCAGAAAAATGGCAGACTATCTGTTACAATCGTGCCCGATTTCCCCTACCTACAAGTTTGTTCATCTCTTTTCCCATGTAAACTAGTGTATAAAAAAATGATAAAAAATTTCTGATAACTTTAGAAAAATGCTAGACCAATTATTGTTACAGTAGTATCCGATCTTCCCTACCTATAACTTTGTTCATCTTCTTTACCATGTAAACTGTAAAGTGTACAAAAAAATCATAAAAAAATTACTGATAACTTCAGAAAAATGATAGACCAAGTTACAATCATACCCGATCGTCCCTACCTATAACTTTGTTCATCTTCTTTACCATGTAAACTGTAAAGTGTACAAAAAAATCATAAAAAAATTACTGATAACTTCAGAAAAATGATAGACCAAGCTACAATCATACCCGATCTCCCCTACCTACAACTTTGTTCATCTCCTTTACCATATAAATTGTAAAGTGTACACACAAATCATAAAAAAATTACTGATAACTTAAGAAAAATGATAGACCAAGTTACAATCATACCCGATATTCCCTACCTATAACTTTATTCATATTCTTTACCATGTAAACTGTACAGTGTACAAAAAAATGATAAAAAAATTAGTGATAAGTTTAGAAAAATCCTAGACCAATATTGTTACATTCGTGCATGAGCTCCCCTACCTACAACTTTGTTCATCTCCTTTATCATGTAAACTGTAAAGTTTACATGGATTGGAACATACTGATTCGACTACACACATATGAAGAAACAACAGTTTATCTTCCTTTAAAGCAAATGATTGCACAGCTAGATACACAAGTATTAAGCTATCAAGCTTCAGTACACATATTTCTATCATAATATAATATGTAGCATAAGGCCAGGCACCTTAGCTTTGTTAATTTAATTTTTTTTTTATTTTATACTGGCCGTATTTACCCGGCGTTTTCCCGGAATGAAAGACACCCGTTATGAATAGCGAAATGAAATATTGCCCAAATTTTCGATTCGGTTGGAAGGTTTATATTCTCTAAATAAATATGAATTGCAAGATTTGACCCTGTAATAAGTGAAGCTATAGTAGATTGTATATCTAGTGTCGTAATGAGGTATATTACTGACGAGTAAATGACATTATTTTAAAACGAGTACAGTCACACAAGTCATAATACTATTACGCATGAGATATATTATATAGTATTGACGCTAATGACCTAAGTTGTCGACGCATTTATAATCTACAATAAATAAAAAATAAATATTATATATATAGTATTTTTTGCCATACCCACTATAAAATAGCTGTTTTTCACTTCATTTTTAGTATTTAAAAAAATTTTGATCAGGCGAATAAACATAAATCACTATGGAAATGCAGATTTATTTTCAACACTAGAGTGGAATATACGTTTCAACACACCAGCCTGTTAAGTGACCCATTACAGGCCGGTGTACATGCATGTAAAGCAGCTATTGTATAGGGGGTATGGCAAAAAATAAATAATAAAAGCTTGCAACAAAATAAACTTGTTTTTATTTTATGATTTTTTGACAGTTCAACAGAAAAAAGATTATTACCCAAGTTGAGATAGCGATAGCTATTAACTGAAATAAAAAATTGAACAGCTTTCAAAAAATCTTATACATCTTTAATGTACTTAGCAAAGTCGACGGAGAAACTCTTGTCGGGCGTAAAGCTTTGTTTAAGGCTACAGATTTTGTTCCATATATTTAGAACATATAATTTAAATTTCTTGCGTATTAAACATCACTTTGTAAGGTTATTTCACAGCTGTCTTATTATATCATTTCATTTTTATCCAACATTTAATAAAAAAAAATGTATATAAAAATAATTTTGTATAAGATATAAGAGAAATTAATTAATTTTTTAGGAAGAACATTTAATTTTTTGTCTGAATGCAATAAATTCAACTTAACAGGAACTTTGTTTAAATCTATAGGCTCAGGTTAAGATAAAGTTCCTGCGAAGTTCCTGTTAAAATCTCGGTAAAAAATACCCCAAAAACCAGCATGAAATATGTAGAATAGCTAATCAGGGAATAAAATTAAACAAAAATGCATGTTTTCTACTGTGTATTTCTTATTTTGAATATAGTTAAATTCTCAATCTTTGTTACTTTATCAAAATTTTATCAACATCTGAAATATTTATTTAATAAATTATTGGGTAATAAGGACCAGTTAAATGTATAAATTATTTATTCTTTGCCAACGTTTCGTTGCGAATTTGCAACTTCTTCAGGGCTCTACAACAGTGAAGTACATACATAATTAATCTTTGAATTATAAAAGAAAACATTTTTTTAACCTTTAAAAATTTCTTACCAAATGGTCAATATTATACATTAATTGTCAAAATTTCTTGTTACTTATACTTGATGGTGAAAAATACATAATATATAATTGCCACATAATTCGATTATATTTCTTGTTACTTATTTTAAAACGGTATTGATTATTATACTGATATTGTGAAATCCGCGACCAAAATGACATTTCTATTTGTGAAAGAACTTATTTAAGTTGATGTAAAAGGTAAAATGCATCTAAGCCTTGTCTATGATATACATTACATTTTTAATTTATCCTGCCATCTATCATCAAAAGTTCAAAAGATTGTTAAAAGTATATTTATTTTATGTAGTTCTCTTTATATTTATGTAATAAAAAATTATATACCGCACTGAGTTTCTGTGTATCTGTTCTAAAGTTAGAACAGATTATTGGGTAATAAGGACCAGTTAGTCCTTATTACCCAATAATTTATTAAATTAATATAATAAGTGATGGACGTAAAAAACAGAGATCTGAAATATTATTGATATTAACACATGCTTTAGGGCATCTTATCAAAATACATTTTCATACTCTAACTTTTGAAATAGGTACCTGATTTCTGTTAGATAAATCTATATCAATGGACTTATGAACGTTGTCTAACAATTTGTGCCTAAAATGAAACTAAAGAAGAAAAGTCTAAACACACCTTAACCCAGAGTATCTGTATATACCTATTTATTGTATCATTTCTTGCATCCGTGAACACAAGCAAAAGTGGTTACGTTAAAATATTAATAACTTAACTGTTCAACCGTTCGTTGTTATAAGTTTATAGTTGTAAAAAAACCGGTCAAGTGCGAGTTGGACTCGCGCATTAAGGGTTCCGTACAATAATAAAAATAAGAAGTTTAGGTAGGGGTAATGTTTGAGATAAGCTTGGGATAACATTTAGTGTTTGTTTCATTTAAATCGGTTGACAAATAAAAAAGATATGTCGATTTTAAAATGCAAGTGTTTCTGTATGTGCCACCGTTAATGTAAATGTCAAAACTGTTAAACATAATAAATTGTTTAGTCCGACTCACACTTGATCGCCTGGTCGGTTTTTTATTGTTTATTGTTTTAATTTAGAGTTTTCACTATAATCACACCAAGTTTGACGCTTGTATTTATTACCGTTTTTACGATAGAGCGAAAACAAAAGAACGTTGAAAAAACAAGTTTTTTTGTATGGGAACTCCCCTTAATTTTCATTTTTTGTTTTCTTTATTATTTTTTAGGATTATCCGCCATAATAACACATATTCTCTGAAAATTTTAACCGGCTACCTGTTATGGTTCAAAATATACAGCATTTTAAAGGTAGGACAGACAGACGAACAGACACAGATGATACTTTCAGTACGGAACCCTAAAAAGGAGACTTACAAAAAATAAGCGTTTCCTTTATAACAACATTCAATTTTTCCGCGTAGCTGAATGAATATAATTTAGACAATACAATGATGTTACATTAAAGAAAGAGAGATATAATAATTTGTTGCTATAATGGAGACTGGAGAGAGAATTGGTTTTTCGAGATAGTATTAGTATCATGAGCGAAACGCTGACGTTTTAAACCCCGCCCAGGCAAGCTGGGTAGAACAACTAGTACTATGCAAAATAAAGGAAAAAATGACAAGGGGCACAGTAATTACGATTGTATCGCAACCGAAGACGTAGAACTACTTCAATGAAAAGAACCTATAGTTTGTTAGAAAAAATATTAATTATTGTAATAATACTGACAAAATAAAAAGTATTTTTTTGATGTAAAAAAGCTGTTTGTGTTTAGTGAAATAAAATTATAAAAATATAAAAGCTGGTTTATAAGTGAATATAAAATCTATGGGAGAAAGAATTATTAATTCATTCCCATAATGTTTATGTTCATAAGCGGTTTTGCTTTGTGGACATAGATATAATATATTGTATCATTTCTTATGTCATTTATGTTCACACCTTTATATAATATTATGTACCAGAGTTGACTGCCACCCTGCCGGTGAAACCGTCACTGCTTCACCACCCCAAGGCCTTTCTTGATCTAATAACCATCAATCATACTTACGGTGATTTATATTTTATATTCTCACTGGTCGCGACGTCGGCACTGGGAAATCTTTCCCATTAGGGAGAACTGTAAGTACCTTCTACCAAATATAAGAATCACACCAAGAATGCAAGACAAAATTGTTTTCTAGCATTAAGGCAGTTCCTCCTGTTACTTTCTTATATAAATGCGAAATACCATTCACTCACTCATTCATCACGAAATCTCAGGAACTATAAAGCCTACAAACATTAAATTTGGCAAGTAAGAACGGATTTTTCGAAATTAAAGCCCTAAGAGGGTGAAAAAGGGTTGTAAAGTTTTTTGACAAAATGTTCATATCTCACAAATTGTTAAGTTGAGAGGTGTTGAATTCAACATAGCAGCTCTTCTTTAAAAATAAGAAAAATTCGAGCATTTTTTTAAATTCAACTCTTAAGGGTGTTAAACGGGTGTGTAGGGTTTTTTGATTAATCAACCCAGGCCAAACCGCTAAAGCTATAAACTTGAAATTTGGACAGTAGGTTCCTTTTATCGCGTAAGTACCCACAAAGGAGGGATTTTTCGAAATTCATCCCCTAACAGGGTCAAAAGACGTTGTATTGTTTGTTGACAAATTATTCATATCTCAAAAATCGTTAGTGAGAGGTATTGAATTCAACATACGAACTCTTCATTAAAAATAAGCAAATACGTATGTTCGATCGTTTTTTTTTTAATTAACCCCAAAGAGAGTGAAAAAGGAAATTATAAAAATAGTCTTTTTCCAAAACTGCTCGAGTTAGAAACATGAAATTTGACTTATGTATATACTTTGTTAAAATCGAAGAGTTCGGTGTTCGACAAATTATCGAAATCCATATCCTAAAGGGTAAAAACGGAGATATGTGTATCAAATGAAAGGTCTCGTTATTAGAAATAATATTTTTTATAATTTTAAAATGTATATAGAGGGTGTCCAAGACTTGCGTTGTCGGCCGATATATTAATTTTGGGTGAAGATAGAAAAAAAGTTTTAATACAAAAGTTGTATAAATTTTAATGGTCTATAACCTAAAAATATTTTCAATTATACAGCCTGTCCCATTTAAGCGTGGCAGACCCAAGTTATGTTTTTTTAACCTAGCACCCTGTTTTTATTTATTTTTTCAATTGTGCGCCTAAATGTGAATAGAAATTGTTGGGGAAGCCATGCTCAAAAATTCAGTAATTTTTGAGTTATTCAAATTTTTTAGAAGTTTTTGACACGTGCAGACATTTACCTAAAATTTGACATAGCCAAAACTGAAACCTTTATCAAACTGAAATTTTGAGGATCACTAAATAATGGACGGACAAATCAATATCTGTCCTAAAAAAATGAATTTATTATACTTTATTATATTTTATTAAGGGTTGTCCAAACCTAAACATAATATTTTCGTATTAAAATAATAGGTTTAGGTTTGGACAACCCTTAATAAAAGTGTTAGTAAATATCCTAAAGAATACAATTCCAGCAAAAAAATAACCTCGTTGTATTTAACAATCAAAAGTTACACGTGATTGAAGTTAGGTAAAAGAAGTACATTATTTTAAACACCCTGTATAATAAATTCATTTTTTTTAGGACAGACATTGATTTGTCCGTCCATTATCTAGTGATCCTCAAAATTTCAGTTTGATAAAGGTTTCGGTTTTGGCTATGTCAAATTTTAGGTAAATGTCTGCACGTGTCAAAAATTTCTAAAAAACTTGAATAACTCAAAAATTACTGAATTTTCGAGCATGGCTTTTCTTACAATTTCTATTCACATTTATATACAGAATTGAAAAAACAAATAAAAACAGGGTGCTAGGTTAAAAAAAACTTAGCTTTGATCTTCCACGCTTAAATGAGACAGGCCGAGGGGTAAACCGCCGGCGAAAAAGTGTACACCTAATACCTTCTCTTGAAAAAATACCCTTTATTTCCTCATAATTCCTTTATTTCCTCTTAATTCTTATTTTCTCTTAATGCCTTTATTTCCTCTTAATACCTCATTTAATGCTCTAAATTCCCCACAATACCTCCTGCAATAGCTACTACCTTCATTGATATTACACTGATTTCTCCTCACGGGCATGAAATTTTACCAATATTATCTAATTAACTACGTGATATTAGCTGTACCTATTATATGAATTGAATTAAAAAAATTGGGAAATATTGAAAATTATTTTTCTATGTCCAGATAAAATTTTATAGTTGGAAGGCATTTTTGAAAATATTCCGTAATACTAAAATTAAGAAAAATCGCAGGATAGTGGACAAAATATTTGATTTATTAAATTAAATGTACGACGTTTCGTCTATATATTTAGACTTTTTCAAGTAAATCTGATTAGATTTTAAGTCAAATCGGTTCAGTGGATCCTGAGATATTAAAAAAAAACGTTCTCAATGTCACGTATTAACATAGGTAAAAAGAATATAAATGAATTCTAGATGTTATAATATGAAAAAAATCCTAAATATTTTTTTTCTCTAAACTGCACAGTTTTCGAGAAAAAAATTTTTTACTAAAAAAAATAAAAATTGTACGTAAATCAAGGTAACCATGATTTTTGGTATAACTAGCCATCAGTAGATCACTAAACAAAAAAGAGGGCCATGCTTTTTTTTCAAAGAATAAAAAAGAGCATTTATTTTTTGAAAATATTTACTAGGTGGGAAGTATAGGACTGGTCATCAATCTAATTTTCTGTGTAGTGATCTACTGATGGCTAGCTTAATATAGTAAAAATCATGGTTACCTTGATTTACGTACAATTTTTATTTTTTTTAGTAAAATATTTTTTTCTCGAAAACTACATTTTAGAGAAAAAAAATATTTATATTTTTTTCATATTATAACATCTAGAATTCATTTATATTTTTTTACCTATGTTAATACGTGACATTGAGAACGTTTTTTTTTAATATCTCAGGATCCACTGAACCGATTTGACTTAAAATCTAATCAGATCTAAGTTAAAGGCTGATAAACACAACAGATCAATCGGCATGGCCGTATGTTGTTCCTCATAATTTCAATTCTGTGGTAGATTAGCGCATGCGCAAATTTTGTTTATTACCGCCAATTCCCTTCTAATACCTTTTATTTCCTTTGAATTCCGTTCCAATACCTCATAATACCTTTTAATTCCCCGGCAATTCTCATAATACCTAATAATTCCTTTAAATACCGTCGAAATACCTTAATTCCATCTTAATTCCCCCTGCCTGTACACTATTTCCTTCGGCGGTTTACCCCTCGAGACAGGCTGTATAATTGAAAATTATTTTAGGTTGTACACCATTAAAATTTATACAACTTTTGTATTTAAACATTTTTTCTATCTTCACCCAAAATCAATATATCGGCCGACAACACAAGTCTTGGACACCCTGTATAGTTTAAAAGATATTAAAGAAAATATACCAAAAACGAGGATTCCCCCCTTATCTCCGAAACTACTGAGCCTAAAATTTTGAAAAAAAAAATGAAATATAGGGCCTTACTCATAGTTTACAGAAAAACCTAAACGAAACTCATAAGTCTTTGAATTCTCCACGCTAGTTCGACTCGCACTTGACCGTTTTTTTATTACTATCATGAATTGCTATTATAAAAATCATCATTTTATAACTTTACTCTAAAGCGCAAAGATGATTCAGCTTAAAATGGTAGAGGAAAAATGTTTTCAATTTAATATACTGAAAACTCTTGTTTTCAGTTTAATTTTCTCGGCAAAACGTGATAATTTCCGTTACTGTGACTATAGGACTATAATGTATTGGATCATCTAATAAATAGTGTTTAGCTCGTTGTGTTTTGCCATTGTGAATTAGCAATTGTGTATAGGTATGATAGTCTGAGGGGTTCAGATGCCTTCCTATTGTGTCAGGGGTTGTCTGAAACGGAAGTAGCGCTAGGCGGTGGTTCTCTTGTGTATGAAAGACACTTCAAATGGCTGTGAACGGTGCAAGAAATGGGGCGATGTAAACTCTGCAAGAGAGAGGAGAGAAGGGGGCATGTTAAATAAATGCGATGGTGATAACTGCGTTATTTAATGCTTTCGATTCGCCAGTTTTGCTCAGGTAATTGAACTAGATATTACACTGATATCAACAAACGAGTAATTAGTATTTTAATCTAAAAGGGGTTTATATTTAAAAAAATGTTATATTTAGATTGGTTAAAAAAATATAATATTATTGTTATTTCAATTCGTTCAAATTTAAAACTTATTCTGAATGGAATCTAATTTCAGTGGTCCTATTTTTGTCATTGTGTTTCCTTTGGAGTCACTGAGTAGTGCTTAGCCTAAACTTGATGTATTCCATTTTCCCAGGCCAAAATATGATGTGTCAGTAAAAAAATTTTACATAAAAATAAACAACTTTAATAATAATACATAGATTCAGTTAAGTAATACTGCACTATAGTATTATAATTTTTGTAGAGTATACCATACAAAAATAAAATAGGAAACAGCAGGGGTGCTCAACCTTTCTATGCTTGATTAGTGATATTATGTAACTTGCCTAAATATCCACTGCTAAACTGTTCCTGAAAACCCACCTTAATGTTCAATCAGTATATTTTTAATACTACCAGAAAAGAACTAATTTTACAATATAAATTGTTAAAATTTGGTAGGTCTATTGAATTTACAAAAGTTAAGCTTATCTTACTGACGTTTTCTCTTGGAACAGATATGTAAAAAAAGGAATAATAATAATAATGCAATATCCAAAACACAATTATTATTTATTACACGATATATTCCACACTGAATTAAAAAACAAATGAAGATCGATTTAAAGATGTTTCGGTGACCGACCGGTAAATTGCGATTGACGAGTTGAGCACCCCTGCATTGCTTACAATAGTTGTTCAATGATCACTACCTGATCGATCAACATGAGTAATAATATTATTAATTGCTTGTAAACTGATATTGATCAAGATTTCTTATGGCACATTAATTATTATGCTCATTTACATAAAATATCAAATGAGCTGTTTTGAACAAAGTCTCTATAAAACACTTATGTATAGGTGTCGAATCATTGCAAAGAGAGAATATATTATATTTTTGATTTATTATATAATATCCACATTCATGTCTGGAAAATTCACAAATCGAGCAAATAATCTCAGCATTGAAAAATAAAGCAGCTAATATAGTCTGTCCAGTACAGTTTGATTTAGAAATTTTGTAGTAAGTACACTCGCCTTATTCATTTTAGATAAATTTGAGAAAAATGGAAAAAAACGTTTTCATAGTTTAGATAGGTCTATACGATATATTATATAGGATAAGGCGAGTTATGCTTTGACATCAATATTTTACCATTTTATTTAGGTGGAATAAAGAGAGTTTTGCTAAATAATAACATCGACGGCTAATAGACACCAAGACGAGCTATACAATGGCATTTTCAACTAAATTTTCACCAAAAGTGGATAAGGCGAGTTTTGCTTCTACACGCCTCATATATACGATAGGTGCCTATATATATTTTTTGAACTACGGGAATAGTTGTACATTAGTCGGTATGTACTTTTATTTTTCTCTTAATTCTTTCTATGTTTTTTGTAATAATAAAGCAGTCGAACATATTTAGATAAATAAAGAAGTGTAAATGTATTCTGTATTTCTAACTTGTGACAGCTATCTTTCTATGTTTGGTAACTCGTAGTTTAAATGCTTTACGTCAATAAATAGATATTTTGTGTAGGTAAAAAAAAGATGTTTTCTTATCAAAAACAAGTACTTAAATGGAATAATCTTCAAATGTAATTTTTCGTTCATATTTCACCGCCATTTATTAAATTACTTTTAGATATTGATCTCTTTTCTTTATATAGATAGGTAATAGGTAGCTTTAAATTTAAATAAATTGTATATCAAAATTTATGATCTGAATTGCATCTGTGATTTAGTATAGTTTAATCTGGTCCGAACAGAGTATAGAAATGTAAAATTATGTATGTATTAGTGTGCATAAGGTACAAATAATACAGAGTGATCAAAAATAGGTATAGTCACCCGAAAGTTAGAAATAACATATTTTATAAACTTCAAAATTGAATACATCGCAATTTCCAAAAAATCACAATAACTTTCCTAATTTAAATTTTATTTCATATACTTACACGTCTTACAAATTTAGTAAAAATATAAAAGTCATATAAATATAACTTAATCACATATATCTAAATTAATTTTTCTGCTTCGCTACTTAAAGTTATATTTATAATCAAAATTAAGTATGATTTTTTAACTAATGTAATAATTTTTGTCGTGTTTTAAGTGTTCTTCATCACTATAGATATTATATAAGAAAGATATAACATACCTAGTTAAAAAAAAATCAGTTTGAGTATTGGTCAAAGGTTCTCTATTAGGCCTAGCTACACTGCAGTTGTTTAAGAAGGTTAAATATACAGCTGAAGATAGGGCTTATAGAACTGTTCGAATTGCCCACCATAATACAAGGGTCGAAACATAGCGTTTGCAACCAGTGTGAAGGTTGTTGCCCGAGGTACGAGGGCAACAATTCACACTGATTGCAAACGTTATGTTTCGTTGCATATTATTTTTCACAACAACTTTATTGACAATTCGATTTGAGGTGCCTGCAATTTGGACGCGCAAAAAAGGATACAAATATTACATCTGTCAGATTCATGTGAAATTCATGTGGGGTTATGTCTGCCATTTTGACGTTTTCGAGTATTGAATTTGGCGCGCGCCTCTCTTTTAATAACGTTAATAAACAGAGAAAACCGACAACTGAAAAGTTTCAACCCTCTCAATTTTAACCCGCTAAACAGGTGCCTACCGAAAATCGAATTTTTAATAGCGGCGTTGTGAAAACGCTATTTTCGCGATATATTTTCACACACTTTTATGACAGTTCACTCTAGCATAAATTTTGGAGGTGCTGCCAGTGAAAAATAACAAAATAAAATATAAATAAAAAACAATTTAATAACAAATCTGTTAATTTTTTGCCTCTAATTAACTCCTTATTTTTATTATTGTACTGAACCATCGGTGTGCGAGTTTGTATCGCACTTGGCCGGTTTTTAATTAATTAATAATTTTTTCTAAAAACAAAAATGGAAACCTTATTTTTCTACTCTAATCTAAATTGAAAGTCACTATACTATTTCAGGTGCAATTCAAGAGAATAATATTTAATACGAATGTAATATTATGACATGACATTTGTATAGTAATGGACTTCCAAAAATGAGTACGTAGTGATTGTCTGACTATCAATTAAATTCACCCCTGCACATAATGTAGTATGTATACATACATAAGTCAACGGCGGTTTGTTATATAAATCATGACTCACAAACAGACACTTCATTTGGAAAAATGGAAACGCTTTTCCTCGCTTTTGTTCCATCTACCGTGAACCTCGTAAGGGCCATTACGTGGCTGGCGCTATCGTTGTGATTTACTTCGGCTAACAATACTACGGTCCACAGTTCGGAGAACCTAAAATATAGAACCGAAACATGATTGACATATCTAATTCAAAGTTATATTTTAATAAAAGAATAATATTAGTAAAAAAAAACTTTTTGGAGACAAGCTTTTATTTAAATGCACTAAAAAGGAAAAAATAATTTTTAATAATTTAGGTTCATAATTATAAAAGCGTTGGTCGTGACTAATAAACTATCATAGAGTTCACGACCCACGCTTTTATAATTATGAAGCTAAATTATTAAAAATTATTTTTTCCTTTTTAGTGCATTTAAATAAAAGCTTATCTCTAAAAAGTTTTTTTTTACTAATATTATTTTGTTCATTTTAGTCTTTCAAAATTTTGCCCCCCTTCGACACCCAGCATGCTCTTAAATTGCCCCCAAAATGTTCGCTCATCAAGCCTTTTCATTTGATACCCATATCATATAGGGGTTAATATGGAAATTATAAATCGCCATTTTGTGACGTCCGCCATATTAGATTTAGAATAACGTCACTTTACTTATTGTGTTTCGCTTATCAAACCCTTTCATTTGATACCCATATCATAGGGGTTGCTGTGGAAATGATAAATCGCCATTTTGTAACGTCCACCATATTGGATTAAAAATGGCGGCATTTAAGTAATCGTACATTGTCACGAGAACCAAACGTGTGTGCCAAATTTCAGCCCGATAGCTTCAGTGAAAGTGGGTGAAATATTGATTACTAAATTCCAGGACATACAAGTGAAGTTAAATAAAAGCTTGTAAAAAGAGATACTAACTTTTTAATATGATGAACACTGATCCAAATACAAACACGAAATGTCTCTAATGAGGAAAAAAGTTATGAATAAACTGTATAGTGTATACAAAAGACAAAGTATTAACTTATATAAAAGAGCAAGATAATCTCAAAAAGTTTTGAACTTTTTTATAGAAACTGTACCATGTAAATTGCATTATTGAATGAATCGATGTAATTTTGCACTCTAGCTTCTATTAATATTATACTTGCTATATAACTTATGTCTCTATAATCTAGTTCTAGATATTACATCTAATCATGTATTGTATACAGTGTGTTGAAAAAAGAGGGTAAAATATTTTGTATGACCCAAAATAAGTTCAATGGCACTTCTTCAAGTATAATAATAAGAATAAGTTATTACACACATAAGTGGAAATATTTCACTAACGGTTCGTTTGCGGACCTATATTTATTAAAATTTTTCGACTTATTTTGGGTCATACTATATGCCTCTAAAATATTTTACCCTCTTTTTTCAACACCCTGTGTTTTTATGTAGGTACTCTAAAAATTATTATAATAAACGTGTTTAAAAATAGGAGTCATAAAAACGTCATATTAACAACGGCATTGCTATATGCTCGGCTATTCTCAAGCCCTTACGACATAATTTCTCTCTTTTCTGTACACTTTGAAAATTAACAAAAATGTAGTTTGTTTAAGAATCGGCTACTGATTGGAATAAATTTAAAATGAGCTTGACCCATTTTCATTTATTTCTATTATGTAAATGGTAATACTTTTTTATATTCATGTACGTGCAGTTTGTCTCACATTTGTTAGTTTAACAGCGAAAGGCAATAAGAAAAAGTCCCTTGTGGCATCTACCAAATGCAAATCTAGACACTTGAGTCCAGAGCTATACTACAAATAGATGGAGAGCCCACCGTCAGATTTACTATGTATCGAATACATAGACTTTGTCTGTATGAATTGGTATATGATAAAATCAATCGATTTAAAACCCTTTATATCCACACCATATTATTCACATAACAATTAGAGGTGAAAATAATAAATATCTCAGACAGCTAGGCTGCCATGATTTTTGAGCTATATCTAAGAAATAATCAAATGACCACTGTCGGGACTTGAACCCGAAACCCCCAGTTTCCGGCTAGGTGAGTTACCGATTTCTCCACAGTGCCCGAGAGTGGAAACCGATCTCTTCTTATATATAGCAATTTCACGTTGAAAACACACTACATGCGAGAGTCGACTATTTAAATAAACTGCAAAGCATAGTACAGCTATTAAACAGTCGAATCATTATACATGCGAGAGTTAACATTTTATAAGTTTTAACAACTTTGTCTGTATGAGTTAACTTTGGAGCAGACAAATAGAAAGTCACAAAAGTTGTTGTAATGGGTCCGATTTTGCGAATGAAAAATTTGGACATAAATCTGCACGTTTTGAGGTCCCTAGTTCCAAATCTATTGTTTCTAGAGAGATGTGTGTGTGTGTGGACATACGTACGTTAGTTCGTTCGTTCGTTGGTAAACTTTTTTTCGGCTCGCATATCTCAAGAACAAAATATAATGATATCGACTCCGGACCAATTTCAATCGACTCATAATTATTGCATAATGAACACCTGAAGAAGTTTGTAAAAAATTTGAATTGGCGGTTTTTTTATGATAAAAAAACATGTTAACCTACTTTGCAAATAGTTTCTCTACGTTAGACTCGTCTCTAATCTCAAAGGGCACCCAATGGGAAGTTAGCAGTGTGGTTTTACCCACACATCAAGTCTCTTTTTATTTTTAATCTGCTAGATCATGAAATACTGACATAATTTCCGGTCAATTTTTTGGTTATCTTTTTATGTCGTCGACTCCATAATTAATAAAATTGACGTTAAAATGTCGGTCTCAGCGAGTACTTTCTTACTATCTCGGTTATATTCCCAAAAAACGTTCGTCAATAAGCAAACACTTTCAACAAAGAAAAAAACATATCAACTATTCAAAGCGAAAAATTTAATCTATACCATTTTATGTCAGACTTTTCTGGACATTCATTTAATAGCCCATATTTTCATTTAAGTCTGTGCAAATCGGATAAATGAAATGTTTGAAATGTAAAAAGAACTGTATGGTAGCAGAGTGAAGTATTAATTAGTCACTCTTTACTTTCACGAAATACCTATCATAAAGTTGACAAGTTATAGATGCTTTGACATATTGTATTTGTAATTGCAAGGTAGCTACTACGAACTTATGTTGGAACTAATTTATTTTTTCTTTTTAGATTGCACGATCGTTTGTACACAACGTTATTAATTGAGTTTTTTTAGAACTGTGCTGGATAAATGAGCTGGTCGGAAATAAAAATTGATTATAAGTTGATATGTAGCACGTAATTTATTTTGTTTGAAATAATTATTTTATGTGATTTGCGCGTTTATTATACAAAATACAAATTAATTATATTTATGTACATTAATATCAAAAAATAATGTCATCACTTATCTATTTACGTTATACGGCGTCATATTTTTCAATAATAATTTTTAACATTAAACTTAAAATATAATAAAATAAGATAAGATAATAATAAAAATACAGTTAAAAATTTTAAAATACACCCAACATAAAAGAAAAATAAGAGTATGTGCCTCACCCACATAAGCGCACGGTCGAAGTTATAGTTCATACATTTACATTTTTGCTTTCTCCCTCTCACAATATTTTTAAAATTAATAAATAATTATTATTAATTAAATCCATGGATATCATAACATCAAAGTAGGCATACATAAATATCCAAAGCCTGCTTACAAAATTACACTATTTTTAAACGTAAAAAAAGTGATTTTTAAAATTATAAAATCTATAAGAAAACAATTTTTTCTGGAAATAGACCTAGCTAGATCAATTTTTTGCCCCCCAAAAACCTTTTTCAGTAAATTTCATCCAAATCGCTAGAGCCGTTTTATTACTGTCAGCATTTCGTTAATTTTTGAGTCGAGGTCATTCCAATTCACTACCGTTTCTAAAGAAGTATAACTTCAAACAATAGTCTGTCAGTTGTTACCTTGTACCAATGGGTTCGTGGATTCAATCCTTCCTGTTTATAGCACAAAGAATGTAAGGTCAAACCCACGAAAGCCACTGGTACAAGGCATTATTTTTTTTCTTAAAATTCTTAATTTAATTTTTATAAGTTATAAAATACTTTTACTGGAATAAAATATAAAATTGCTTTATTATCTATAAAACTATTTTGTAAATAATTTAATGACTGCACATCACGATCTAGTAATAAAATAATTTATTTCTTCTGGATTAGTATTTAATTGTTCATTTGTTATAATAAACAGTGTTTCCTTGTAGACTAGTGTACCACTAGTGTAGGTACCTACATAAGAAATAGAAGTTGTGACAATTGCACATAAAAAGGAAATAAAAATAATTTGTAGTTGCCTTAACACGTTATGTGAGCTGGCAGCCGTCGTTGTCAGTCTGGTTCGTCACGCAATCTAGTTAGCTGTGTCATCGTGGGTGTGCTTTAGACAGTAATTAAAGCAGAGTCCAGACTTATCTTATGTTCACAATCTTTTAATAACACAAAGACAGCATTTTCCTTCCATACGAAGATTTGTACCGTTGTATTTATTGAAAATGGGTAGAGGTTAAGAATGTTTGTATAACGGATTACCTTATCCAGATTAGTAACTCAGAATTCTTGATCCATTATATACTGATCGAGTGTTTGATTGTTCATTTCTATATATGATATTGTTGTGTGTTAATCTAGTTGAATATAATTCTATAATATTGTTGTCTTAAAATCACTAAATATATTCTGTCCGCGATCTTTATGACTATACTAGAACATAGTAACTATTTTGTTGTAATACAGACTTTTTCATTTATATCGTTGTGTGCTACTGTGAACTGGATTTAAAACAAAAATTAAAAGTAACTCTCACAAATGCACGTTTGGATTGTAAATATATAAAAGAAAATAAATACAGCGATATGAGTATTGTAAGCTCATATTTATGATCAAAATCCAAAACGTCGTTTAAAATTATTATTAAAATATAATGCCATTTTACAGTTAAATTCATGAATTTTCTTTGATTAGTTATTTATTTAATAGTGAAATGAAATAGTTAACAAATGAATCTCTTCATCGCACTTTAATTAATATGAACGTCTTTAATTTACTTATTGGTCCAAATCCCTACGAATCCAATTAACATAGCAAATTATGGACACGATTATTCCACAATAAAAAAAATCTTTATAAACATAGATATAGACGAAAAAGTTAAACTAAGCAAGTGTCAAATTATTATAAAACAAAGTTTAAAAAATATGAAATAATGTCATAAAAAATCATATAAAGCAGATAAAATTTTCTCCTGGGTGTTAAAAGTACATTTCTTGCATCTGTGTGTGTACATTATATGATAGTAAACAGTAATGTATAGCTCTGAACATTAAATGTCTTATTAAAAAATTAAATTAAAAAATCAGACAACCCGACTGTGCCAAAAGCGAAATAAAATTATGATAACAAGATCAGATGATAACATGCAGTAGGGAGGCATTAGATATTTCTGTTCTACTTGTTACTATACATGTGTATTGTGTATGCCTCCGACTACAATTTATCATTTGATTTTGTTTCCATCTTTTTAGTCAGTCGGGTTTTCTGATTCTTTAAATTAATTTTCATTTACCTACGTCTCTTTAGTTATTTGAAATCGTCTCAATGAAACCTTTCATTTGATATGATTATATCGATGAATTTAGAAAATTACATGATTTTTGCGTAACTTTAACCGTTTACGCAGTGGAAGCTCTCAAAAGGAATAATTTTCCCCGTTTTTGCAACATTTTTCATTGATGCTCCACTCCTATTGGTCGTAGCATGATATTATATAGCCTATAGCCTTCCTCAATAAATGAACTATCTAACAAAAATTTTTTTTTTCAAATCAGACTGGTAGTTCCTGAGATTAGCGCGTTCAACCAAACAAACAAACAAACTCTTCAGCTTTATAATATTAGTATAAATAAATAATACAATAATTTCTATTAATAATTAATCCATATAGTATGGTTCAAAAATAAAAACTAGTAAATTCTATAATATAACATTTTTAAATTAATAGAACTCGAGTTCTTGGGGTACGAGGTCGACGGCGTACCATTGAGCTATGTTAAATGTGTGACCTGGCGTCTTTAAAATGGTCTAGTACAGATTCTGCAATCTACATAACACATATAAATATATTACTGACAACGGCCTCATAGGCTCATGGCCCATGGGTGTGTTATGGGCGTACGTTTGCGTTGAAAATTCTGATGTACTGCAAACTAAAAAGTTTCACTTTAAGAGCGATGACACACACATCGGTTTGTGCCGAGGCGGTTGCCGAGTCGGCACGTATGTTAATGTTTTTCAATGATGCAGAACACACACCGCGGCGAGAATTGCCTGCCGACTGAAAGCCGACTCTCAGCCGCCTCGACACATCGTTCTCCACAAGAAACGCCTGACTGCCGAGTCGGCACGTATGTTAATGTTCTTCAATGATGCAGAACACACACCGCGGCGAGAATTGCCTGCCGACTGAAAGCCGACTCTCAGCCGCCTCGACACATCGTTCTCCACAAGAAACGCCTGACTGCCGAGATGACACCGCTGTGTGTGTCATCGTCGAGTCGGTAACTGCTTCGGCTGCCGAGTCGGCACAAAGCGCTGACAAACCGTTGTGTGTCTCATCGCTCTAAAAGTTAATAATTTAGACACATGCATGTACTGTTCTTGATATGTAAATATATATAAATGCGGAAATGCAGCAAAGAGGTTTTATTATGTACACATATATACAGAAAAATAAAAACATGACATATGAAAAATGTGTCTACAAAGTACAATATGGCGCATAAAAATTAGCGGAATCCCATTGAGATAAGATATATCCAACATATTATAATTCTTAGTGTTGGCAATGGATACATTTTAATACATGATTTAAGTTCGCGAGATGTAGGGCATTGTTATGCCTTTTTATAGTGCTGTGTATTGGCAATAAAAAACGTTAAGTTGACTCCGTATACTCATTTATTGACATTAATAAATAATAACACATATTTTGTTGATAAGTGAAAAACCATCACGTTCCAAAAATATATCCTTAAAGTCTTGAAAATCAACAAAAAATAAATATTTTCGATACGTGTGCGTAAAGTGAGGTATTCTAGTAGGCTTAAATTCAGACACGAGCTAAGGGACTGACGCATGCACAACCAGATCGAGTGCGCTGTATACCCCCACAAGCCGTTA
The DNA here is from genome assembly GCA_039654895.1 of Mongoloraphidia duomilia. NCBI lineage: Eukaryota > Metazoa > Arthropoda > Insecta > Raphidioptera > Raphidiidae > Mongoloraphidia > Mongoloraphidia duomilia. Next base: position 37,534,849 of record CM077520.1, on the reverse strand, counting down.
AGCGCATAAGATCTCGTTGTGTATGCGTCAGTCTCTTTAGCGTGTGCCTCAATTTAAGCCTACTAGATATCTCACTTTAAGCGGACGTATCGAACATAATTTTTTATAACGACTGCTTCTAAAGTTTAGTAGAGAGAAAAAAAATTATGAAAACGGAAAATTCGTTCTTCTAGTCCTTAGAACTTTACAATTATAGACTAAGTTACGATTTAGTTTATTTTTATTAAAGTTATTAATTTCTGTATAAATCATTAAAAACATGACTCTCTCATGATGTGGACTTTGTATGCGCGATACTATATATAGGAACACATCGATCGATAGCCAGTAGGTGCTTGTATTGTACAAAGTGCGGAAATTTCGAATTTATAAGATGTAGAGATTGTACTTTTACACACGCTTTGGACTTTCACGCACGGTGACTAAAATACGCCTCTTTACGTCCGCCTCACAGTGCTCGAATATTGAACTTTAGAAGCAGGAGTCATAAAAAAATATTTTCCATTCATTATTTTATATCCATACTGTTATCTTTATAACAGAACAAAAAAATCGAACTAAAAAAAGTTTGTAGACCAATTTAGGTTCACATAATAATTTATTTAAAAGTTGTTGAAGGGCACCTCTTTGGAATGTTGTAGAAATACGAAAAATGTTTCGTATTTCTATAATAATTTATTGAAATACCATTACTTAATACGGTATAAGCATCAACTACACTATTCTGTAGGCAAAATTGGCACGGCATAATATTATACATTAATCAATAAAATTATTATTCATTTGTTTTAAGCTTCCCGACCCCACATTCATTTTCTGAGTTTGATATATTTTAAATTTGTAGTTTTTAACTAGTGATGAACAAAATTTGTCTTGGTCTTGCGAAAAAGCAAGACCAAGACCAAGACTATCATTAGACTAGCAAGACCAAGACCGAATGAACAAGCGTGTTAAAAATGATGTAATCTTGATATTTTTTAACATTTTAATAAAATAAAGTATTTTGCTAGTTAATAATAGATTGTGAATTATTTTTAATTTATTACTATGATGATCTTCAGAAATAAAAAACTAAAAAAGACAGATAAAATGAGCAAGACCAAGACTTGATACGCAAGACAATTTATAATAAGCAAGATCAAAACCAAGACCAGGCATATTTGAGCAAGACCAAGACTGAATCAGCAAGACCAAGACCAAGACCAAAACTGTCCAAGTCTTGGTCTTGGTCTTGCTTTGCTCATCACTATTTTTAACAAAATACTGAAAACTCATTCGGTAGGCTTATTAGCATCTCAGCTATTCTGAAAATAAATGTTTTTTTTGAAGAGAGTTACAATTAAAATTTTTACTCGGTATATTAAATTTTAAAAAAATAGTATTTCGAGGTTAAAACTAAACGACGAAAAATGTATTTAATTAATATTACAAAAGATTGTACGAATTCTCCTTAAAGCTATTAAAGTGTCTGGCTGTATATTCACATCGTATGCGGTTGTAGCAATGGAGTAAAAACGTTTAATTTTTATTGTTCGATATTAATGTAGGTACCAACGATATGACCTAAATTATTACTATTGTCGATTCAGAAGTATTGTGTATATAGTATGAAATAAAATGCGATAAATAACCGATAAGGACTGTTAAAATTCAAAACTGCCATTAAAGTGGATGTGTCTTTTCCCTAAATAAGAATTTGAAAAAAAAACGGGAATCAAGCAACGACTTTCGGGTAAAAACGATATACGCATATATTTTTAATCCTAACTAATATTATAAATTCGAAAGTGAGTTTGTTTGTTTGTTTGTTCTGCTTTCATCACGCCTCAACTACTCAACCAATATCTGAAATTTTGCACATGGGTAGCTTTCGCAATGGATATAAACATAGGCTTTAACAACTAGCCGGATGAAAATCGAGGGTAATTTTAGAAGACCGATTTCTTCGTAACTACTGAACTGATTTTGTTCCGGTTTTCACAATGTATAATTAAAACTGACCGGCCCGGCCTCGCCCAGGTGAATATCGGGGGTAATCTCAAAAGATCGATTTTAATAAATGTTTCACTGTTCTACAGATTATAGGTGATATTATTTTGCTTTAGAACATAGGCTGTAATAACTGGCCATCCCGGTTTCGCCCTGGTGAAAATCTGGGGTAATCTCAGAAATTACTGAACCGATTTCAAATGCTTTTCAATGTTCGATAGGTGATACTTTGCTTTAGATTTTAGAAAAAAAGCTATATTAATCGGCCAGCCCGGCTTCGCCCTGGTGAAAATCTGGGGTAATTTCAGAAATTACTGTACCGAATACAATTTTTTTCACTGTTCGATAGATAATACTCTGATATAGGCTATAATAACTGGAGCGAACGAGCGAAATTAACAAAATATCATAAATTCATAGCACCCGGACGAAGCCGGGTCGCGAACCGCTAGTATAATAAATAAATATTAGTTAGATACATATCGACAGTTTCTTCAATTATATTTAACCATTATTTTAAATACTTACATTTTGTAGGTTCTACATTATTAAAGTAGTTATTATCTTTGACAAAATAATAATAATTATTTTAATGATTAGATAGTTGTAGTTTGTTCCTGTCCACACAAAAAGCTTTAAGATTACAAGTTTTGCGATATTTGTTCTTCGTACTTGCGTTTTGAATTTTCTCTTCTACTAAAATAATATCAAGCCATAGTGAACAAAACTGAGAACTCTTAAAAAGGATTGTAAAGGTATTTTTACTTTTTAGCAGATAATTTACCATAGAAAAAAAGAGTGTGTGTGTAGTATGTACGCATGTCAGAAGTTATACTTCTTTTACGTAACAAAATAAAAATAACTCCAAAAATTTTATCCCGCGTGCCAGTACTAAACGTTTGTAAAAAAGACGATAAAATAATAAAATAAAGATATTAAATTAATTAATTTAATTTAATAAATTATTAATTTATTAAATATATTTATTTATTATATTTATATCTAATTATTTATTAAAAAAAAAATGCATGTTTGAACCCGAGACCTATGCGTATGAAGCCACGACGTTACCGTTACACCACATAGACGTCTTATAGCAGTGCTATATAATAGGATATTATAATATCCTATTATATAGCACTGCTATAAGACGTCTCTGTGGTGTAACGGTTTCTTGATTATAATCAAGAAAAATAATACTGGGAAATTAGTACGGTTTGGAGTACGAACTCATATTTAATGAAAGCGGCACACACGAGCAATTGTATGGCAAAAGCTTTTATTAATGTTATTCAAAACCGAAAACGCTCTTGTCACATTAAGACTGGTGTAACGATTAGTTATTACTAACGACTAACTTCATGGTGATACAGTTTCGTGACATTTTCGTGACGCGATGCACGCGCATCCTAAAAATTCACTCTCATCATTTTTTCCATAATGCGCCACAAGAAGTATAACTTCAAAAATATTAGGTGCAATATCTCAGATTAAATACCTAGCCATTTCAGAAATATACTTGCAATTTTTCGAGATAGATAAAATTAAAACATTTTTTGTTTGAAACATTTTTAATAGCATAATGTTAATTTTCGAATATTATGAAGTATTAGAAATACCTTGTATTATGTCCGTCTTGTGACTTCTTGTGATTTATCACTACGCGTTTCAGCCACGAGTTGCCATCTTCAGGTGTGGTTAATTATTTTTTTAAAAACACACATTGAGTATTCGTAACACTATATGTCAATTAAAACACGTATTTTCTGACTATAAAGGTCGATTTATATTATCTGGTCAGACACGGCGCGGGAACGTAACGTTTCCGGCAAGACAAACATTTTTACATGCATTTCAAATACGAATATTTATACTTAGCGGATCCCGTCCATTCAGACACGTATCAATACTCGTATTTGAAATGCATGTAAAAATGTTTATCTTGCCGTGTTTGACCGGATAATATAAATCAAGCTTTAATCTGTACTCAGCGGCTAAAGCTCCACTAGCAGGAGGGGGAAAACTTAATATGTTCATTCCAGACCTAAACTGAAGAGATTAAAACCATTTCCTACTTTCCCCTGATTAATTCCGAATGAACATTTAGTTAACATCCAGTCACTGGGCTATTATTAATAGTAGATTGTATGTCTAGATACGTAATGGAACATATTACGGCGAATGATGACATTATGTAAAAACGAGCGATAGCGAGTTTTCACAGTCATAGTTACAGTAATACCATTACGTACGAGACATACATGGTATTTTTTGCCATACCCACTACAAAATATCTACTTTTCACGTCATTTTAAAAAAATTCTGACAGTTCATTTGCATCGCCATCTTTCCTTCCACAGTGTGCCGCGAAGTCCGTGCAAGTAAGTAATGATAGGCGTACGCAAGCGTACTCAGGCGTATAGAGCGAATAAACAATAGTTGCTATGGCAACCGTTATTTTCTGCGCTTGTGCGGAAAATAAAACATTTTCCGCACACCTGCCTGTTAAATGACTCATGAAATGCAGCTATACATTAAAGTACCTACACCGAAAGTAGCTATTTTGTAGTGGATATGACAAAAACTATGTAATATTATTTTTTCTATAATAAATTTTTATCCAAAATATTGTCACTATTAAATAAAAACTCGGGTCGCAGTGCCAAACCCTGCCGACAATATAGTGTATTTGCTAATACAGGCATTGTGGCATTATTATGTAAACTTAAGTTTGTTTTTTGACAAAATAAAAAATTTAACCCCTTAATACATCCCTTAAAATAATTAAATTTTTCTAAATTTCAATACTAGACATGGATTTTATCAGTACACCCAATTAAATACACCCTTCCATAAGTAAATCCGTATCAACAAACTAGCGTTTTCATAAAATTTGAAAGTCCGGTCCTGTCGGGCCGATTTTATTAAAATTTTAGCGGCACATTTTAATCTTTACTAAAGAGTTAAATTTCAATTTTGAAACGATTCTGACAAATTTTTCGGTATTTTTGGGCCCAAAAACTTTTTGGAACCCCTAAATACAACCCTGAAAATGGTCCGATCGGGCCCATTTTAAATAGACTTCTTGCGGTGATGGGTTCCAATGTGTGTACCAAATTTCGTTTCAATCGATTAAGTCTGTCGAGAGTTATCGTGTACACACACATATATATATATAAATATATATATATAAATATATATATATATAAGTATATATATATAAATATATACATACATATATATATATAAACATTTTCAAAAATGGTGCCAAAGTGTTCAGGAGGCTATGAAACGTCGAGAAATTTTGGTCCGACCCCTAGGTCCCGCCATCCGACCGACGCCAATAGTGTATGTGCCATATTATGGCAAATACACTAAAAACAAAACAAAACAAAAAAATGTATAAATCGGGATTTTAACCTGGATTTGACATTTCCAACCGTCAGTATAAGCAGCCGCTTAACTACCTGAGCTAACAACTGTCCTTAATGGTTGCCCTTAAAACTGCTATACCAAGTGCAGTTATAATTTTATTTTCCAGGATGTGGCGTCACTAGGTATTTTTCGTCAGCTTCGCCAATTTCCATGACAGAAAATTCTGCGTTATTGCGAGCTTAAAAGTTTCACTTTAAAAACAAAACTATGACAAGTAAGGGAAGTAGCATTCCTTTCGAACCCTTCAGGGAGTTGATGACAATATGTCGATGGTGTAATGCGTGCTTCGTTAAAGAGATGGTGGAGAAAAACCATACATTGTTCATTTCGAGACCTTTGTCTATTGGAATATGTATTAAATTTTGCATTTTGTTGGCAGGCTTGATATTACTAAACATAAGTAACAATTGTTTAAAATGCTTTTTTAATCTGGTATCGATATTTAAAATATGCAATATTTTAGCAATTTTCTTTTCCATTTATCAATTTTTAAATCGAAACGAAATTGTGAAATATTTTAATAAAATTATGGATATCAACAAGTCTTTGAGCAAAATAATTAATAGACAAATATTTTTCAGACAGTACATAAAAAAGTGTTTTTATATTTCATACATTTTGGTTTTCTTGCTCATGTTCCAAAAACTTGTCGATGCCTTTATAAATGGAAATTTTTCATTTTCGATTATTAATACTATTATCAATGTTCACGTTGCGTGTTTTACTATCTTTGCGCCAATTCATTTATTTTCTGCAGTAATTTCAGTTTTAGCCGATTATGCAAAGGCGGTTAATGATTATTTAGACGAACAGAATAAAATACCTCTAAAAGAGAACAAAATTAGAGTTGTAACCAATTTTGCAAATATTTGGATTACGTATTCTGATATTTGCTCAGTTGCCAATTCGATTTGTAAATATTTCGAAATGCACTTGCTATTATTTTATGCTATAAAAGTTCAAAATATGACTATTAATATTCGTTATATATTCACTCATTATTCATCATACTACGAGAGATGTACTGATATGGTTTGGTTGTACTTACATTTGCATGGTATGATATCAATAACAAAACCTTGCATGGATCTAAAGGAAGAGGTAAAATTTACATTTCTTTAATGTTTTACTAGGTAATTAGTTTTATTTCCAGTACCATTTGAACAATTTATAATTCGTTTAGACTCTAGACTCTAGACCATTGATTCCCAAAGTGGTCCAGGTGGACCCCCAGGGGTCCACGGGAGACTCGACGGGGGTCTACGTTGGCGTGACGAAAAAATGGGGGTTCACAATTCGTAAGCGGGAGTCCACGAAAATTTATCTGGTTTCGATAGTGAAGAACTAAAATGTTGGCTTGACTTCACCTATCAATGTAGGCAGATAATATTTTAAGAAGCTCAGCGACTGTTACTTGTAAAAACTTGCATATTCCATATTCAATGGGGAGTTTTCTAAATAAAATAAGTGAGAATTGATTGGTTTCTTGTGCTCTGAGTAGATGTCAAAAAAGTAAAGTTGGATGGAATCACTTTTTTGAATGGCCAATTTTACTTTTTTGATATCCACTCACAGCACAATCAATTAATTAATTATCCAATCAATTCTCACTTTTTTTTCGCAAACTGTTAATTCGTGGTTGGAAGTCAGCCGCAACGCAAATTTCCATAGTTAGATCTAATCTTCACATTTTTTGTCGAGTTTTGGGAATATGGTAGAAATGTAGCTGCAGGGGGTCCACCGGAACCAGCAAAATTTTTAAAGTGGTCTATGAGGAAAAAAAGTTTGGGAACCTCTGCTCTAGACGCTAGATGTAAAACGGATCTCTTCTACCTAAAAAAAAAATGATAATTACATTTTTTTGTTTAAGTCGTAGTGGCTTAAAACCGAGCTTAAAACGATCTGTGGGTCACAAAGTGTCAATAAAGATTTATTAGTAAAATCATAACTCAAAAGCAATATATCTACTTATCAGTCTGAAAGCTGATAAAATTTTGTAGCGGCTCCGCGAGGTGGCTTATTTCTTGGGAAAGGTTTTGGTCCATATTATTATCCGGCCAAGCTTTGCCCGGGTGAAAATCGGTTTGGTTTAAATCAAGTTTATGTCAAAAGCTGTGCGAAATATAATATTAGGTATAGGTACTTACATAATAATAAGGCGCAGGCTGTTAATTATAAATTTGGGTGAACGAGTGAAGCGAGTGAGTGACTTATTAATTAATATTATAAATTCGAGCAAACGAGCGAACTGAGTTTACTCGGGCGAAGATGGACGGGGCATCTATAGTTTATTAATTTTCAAGACAGAGTATATAAAATTACTAACTTTTATTAAAATCATCCGAACTACTGAACCGATATTGATGAGTTTTCTATGGGACCAATCTGAAAGTATATCATTTCAAATAAAAAAAGAATTTTCCAAATCGGTTTATAAATGACGGAGTTCTGAGGTAACAAACATAAAAAATTACAACCGAATTGAGAACCTCCTCCTTTTTTTGAAGTCGGTTAAAAATATATTCCAACTGTGTCACATGCCTACAGCTTACAACAAAATAAATACGTAAACACGGTCCAGTACATTTGCAAAATTTGAATTTCTCCCGACCGACCAATCATAACTCAAGAATCAAAAGGACTTAATAGTAGTTAATTGTAATTTAAAATAAATTATTATTGATAAAACTCAAATTGATATTAACATTCACTTGAATAAATGTAGTAAATTCGTAGGTATGTGGACAAAAAATAAAACATATTTTATCAAAAGTACGACGAATTATATAACATTATTATAATAATACCTATGATAATTTATTTACACAATGAAATATTTCAGCTTGCTAAAAGTGGACGAATATTATATTCGAACGAAACCTGTACTTTGTCTTCTAAAGAGGTAATGCAATTGTTTTTCCACAGTTTTTGATTTTTTTGTTGTCAATTTTTTATTTTTATTTTTATAGAAGACAATTTTTGAAAAATCTGCCCCGTGCTTTGAATTACTTGCACATCTTTTCTAATACTAAAACAATTTTTTTCAGAAAAATTTACACGGGTACAACATGTTTAACCAGAAAAAAAATATAACTGTTCTTGGATTATTTAGTGTTGACTATGCCTTATTAACTTCCGTAAGTATTTATTCGATAAATAAACAAGAAAACTCATAAACATTTTTTTTACCATACCCACTATAAAATAGCTACTTTCCATGCATGTATACCGGTCTGAAATGGGCCACTTAACAGGCAGGTGTGCCGAAAGTGTTTTACTTACCACGCTAGTGCGAAGTAAAATTCAATATTAATTTCATGTAAATACAATAGTAATTTAATGTTTTTCAATTTATTATTACTTCCCACCTCTACTATGGTAGGGAAGTAATGGATTCAGTCCGAAAAAAATATTTCGAGATTTTAACAGATTTCACGTTTTGAGACCCTAGCAATCGTTTAAGATCATTTTCTGACTGATGTCTGTATGTGTGTGTGTGTGTGTATGTGTGTGTGTATGTGTGTGTGTATGTGTGTGTGTATGTGTATGTGTGTGTGTGTGTGTGGTCAATTTTTCGCCTTCGATATCTTAAGAACGGAACAACATACGGGCATGCCGATTGTTCTATTGTGTTTATCAGCCTTTAACTTAGATCTGATTAGATTTTGAGTCAAATCGGTTCAGTGGATCCTGAGATATTTAAAAAAACGTTCTCAAAGTCACGTATTAACATAGGTAAAAAAAAATATAAATGAATTCTAGATGTTATAATATGAAAAAAATGTAAATATTTTTTTTCTCTAAAATATATAGTTTTCGAGAAAAAAAATATTTTACTAAAAAAAAATAGAAATTGTACGTAAATCAAGGTAATCATGATTTTTGCTATATTAAGCTAGCCATCAGTAGATCACCAAACAAAAAAGAGGGCCATGCTTTTTTCAAAGAATAAAAATTAAATTGTGTTTTAAAGACCACCAACAGCTAAGGTTATTTGGGCCTAGTCAAAGAATAAAAAAAAAAGAGTGTTTATTTTTTGCAAATATTTACTAGGTGGCAAGTATAAAACTGGTCATCAGTCGAATTTTTTTTATTAATAAATAAAGAAAAATTCAAATATTTCATATTTCATATTCTCATAGATCTGGGTGCGAACCCCCGTACCTAGAAGACTTCATAATACATGCAATGACTAGCTACATCCATACATTGTACGGCATACGTGTAACGTGCCTGAAGTTGTCTATTGTATAATGGCGTATGATGTGATTATGAACGGTCAAACATTTTTGAAAATGAAGTGAAAAGCAGATATTTTACAGTGGATATGGCAAAAAATACCATAATATTTCTTATAATGGTATTATGACTAGTGTGACTGTACAAACTCACTACCGCTCGTCTTTACATACTGTCACAGCTCGTCAGTAATAAACCCCATTATGACACTAGTAATACAATTCTGCTATTAGATATTTATAGGTACCAGCTACTACATTTTAATAATGCCAATTGCCAAGTCTTTTGTATATTTTATTTTTCGTCAATTTATTACAAAAAAATATATTTTTAGTCTTTTCCGTAAAAATGTACAGTGGTACCTCAGATTAAACATTTCTGTAAGGCGTCGACCCTAGAAACAAGTGCGTGACGGACCACGCACAGTGAAAGGTTCCGTAGTCGGTCGAAAATATCCCATATCTCAAAAACTACACAACATAACTTATTCAAATCAATTTATGTTGGAGGTGTTTTTTTTTTTTAGTTCTACCATCTTAATTTTTTTCAGAATTTTCCACCCCATAGTTGAAGAGTTAGAGGGGAGGACACACTTTTTACGACTTTAGAAGCGCATATCTAACTATTGACTTAAATAAAAAAAGTCATTTTGAAACTTATACATCATTTTTGAAGAGCTATCTAAAGATACCTCACATTATGTATACTGGAAAATTTTTTTTCATCCCTCATTTACCTACATGTTTGGAGTGCCACCCCTAATTTTTTTTCGTAATTTCATTTCACCATTGTATAACGGTTCATAGAAGACATCTTCCTTTCAAATTTCATCTATATAGTGCCAATAGTCTCCGAGTAAAATGGCTGTGACATATGGACGGACAGACGGACAGGACGAAATTATACGGGTTCCGTTTTTGCCATTTGGCTACGGAACCCTTAAAAGAAGCTGATACTCGGCAGAGACAGATAATCCTTGTTAATTTTACATGAAATGTGTAAATACAAAAGAAAAATGAATTTTAAAATTCTGATCAAATTATTTCTTTACCGTCTTGCTCTGAAATACACACACGACAGTTACGTAGGAGAGTCAATATTTGCAAATATTTAAAACCGTTGAAATAAGCATGAGTGGTTTGTTCACAGATATTGGTTTTTTCATTCAACAATGCTATCATATTAATACAATTTGATAAAATGAAATCGTAAAAAGTTTACAGCATAATAATTAAAGATGACAAACAAAAAACACAAAAAATACTTGAAAAATACTAAGGTAATTAGCATCTATATGATTCATTGATATAGAGTAGTTTACTTAACGTTCTTTGGCAGTATTTATAATTAATTAATAATAAGGTATGTAATTTATAAAATAAAATAATTTGTGTATAAATTAATGTACAATTCTAATTTTACAGATAATATAAAAATGAATTGTACAATCAGTTTATTTTTTGTTTGGTGTCGAACATTACTTTAAAGAATATGAATTAAAAAATAGAAAATATTTTGCTTTATTTCATTCTCCAGAACTCTGAACACTAAGGTCAAATGAACTTTAGTGTAAATTGATAAGCAAGTGTTACATGGATCGATCCCTGCAATCATGGGATATTGTTCTGGCAAAGAGCTTCAATCTGGAACATTTCTAGTCGTAGCAGCAGATGTTAAATATTTTAAAATATACTCTTCAAAGACAGCGTCAGTTAATTGCAAAAGATGTATATTGCTCCTTAATAATCTTTCTTGAGTGTCTGTCTCCAGTCTATCGAGATTAAATTCTTGCATACATTTTCGAATATTTTCGATAGTCAACGTTTTATGGGGAGTTAAATGCATTAATATTAATTGCTGTCTCAGTGTCTCAACAAGATTAGAATCATCACTACTGTTCTCTGCCATATTCTCCGCTATGTTGAAAATTTTCAATAAACTACAGAAGTGGGCAGTCTTAATAATATGAGCGCAAAATTTAAAATGGAGTTGATTGGCGTTCAAAAATGTAGGGGGTTTAACGGAATATTCGTAACTATTCTCTTAAAACACATTTTTTACCAAAACAATGGCTGTTTCATAAAAATAATTAATAAATCCCGTCATTATTGGCTACAAAACTTTATTATTTCGTGTAAAATAATTTTTTATTTGAAATTAAAGATTTATGAAAAATGAATGTCCTAACTTGATTCACATTCAGCCATTGACGTTTATTCTAACCTAACTTCCTCGTTGACATTTGTCAAGGTATAATTTAAGCAATTATAATTAGAAATTGAGTTTGTTCTTTCCATTTGTAGTTGAAAAATTGTTCTGAAGTCGTCTGAGTTACGCTAGATTAAGCAAAGGTAAGCTAAAAGTATAAAAAAAAAATGTTTTCACCAATTAGATATTGGATATCTAGGTATTATTTTAGCTTTTTCCTCAGTCGGAAATTTAAACTTTTTGCAGTCATATTTTCATTATAATTGCAGTCAGGTACAAGACACCATCCCATAACAAATTGCTTTAATTATTAACGACGACGTGTTTAAAAAAAACGAGGCTATGTCAGTAGAATGAATGAAATTTGACAGGTTTGTAGTGGCAATGGGTGAAGGGCAAGGGAAAGAGTGATTCAATTCACAACGTACGTTTAACACAGATTCTAGTTAGAAGGAGACATGGTTGCGACTCCGCCACGCCTTCCTTTCCTAATCTATTTCATGTATATAATCAGCAAAACTGTTCATTATTCCTTGTTGCATATCAGGACTTATAGTACATTCACAAGATTCTGTAGACACACAGTGTTATTTTTCTGGACGGTACATATAATTTTAAAGTTAGTTTTATATAGGTACGTCATTACGCCATTATACAGGCTACTATTATGTTAATTTATTTTAAGAATTTTATTGTTACCAAGCTTAAAAATTAAAATTCAACTATTTACAGAAATTATAATAATAATTGAATTGGTTCAGACACTGTAGAGTTCGAAAACGAACGATTTGTTCATACGTTGTACAATATAATACAGAGCGGTGGTATGTAAAATTGTGACAACGGGTAATTCACGGTTATTTTATTATCATGTTCGGAGCTATATAACTCGCATAATAAATATCCCCCAGTGCTAACCTTCACATACTAATATGACACATGCCATATCCCAATTAAACACCACTGCTAATCATTATTTATTATTGAATATCTACCTACAGACACATCGATTCCATAAATTTAAAGAAAATGAAATTAAAATTGGTACATTTTGGGTCAATTCTAGATTTTAATCGACACTGATAATATATTAGCGATGAAACGAAATGACAGTAGCAGTTATTTAACAATTTGTTACTGACACAGTATCAGTATTATAAATAACAGATCCCAGAATTTTGATGTTCAGTAATAACAGTTCTGTTCTGAAAGAACTGGTTTTTAAAGAATACTTAAGTTATTAAAGAATAGAAATGTTTCTTAAAGAACTGGTCCCTATAATATAAGAAGCAGGCTCTTAAAGAGCAGATTTTTATTGAAAATTCTTAAAGACCAGGTATTCAAAGAACCGTTTGAAAACATTAATTCGTAGGTATTTTTTTGGCATAGTTATTTTCGAGGTTATTTTATTGTTTTTTTAAGTGCTATTTGGATCTAGTATCAATTCATATTTTTGATTTTTTTTTAAATAATACATTGAATATCCAACTGATAATTTTACCAGTTCTCAGATTAAAACCTAGGAACTGGGGGCTTGTAATAAAGAATCCATTGAAACGACATACAAACCCAAATAACCTTAGCTGTTGGTCATGGTCTTTAAAACTAACTCTGACATACAAACAACGGAATCGCCGCACGTTTGGAAATATAGGGCATAAAACTGCAAGTTTTTGCCACTCGCAACGCTACTAGCGCACAGTGCAAATACCATAGACGGTCTGTGCAGGCAAATACAATATTTAGAGGATTGAAATATGTTCTGTCCAAGGATGTTGTGAATATTTATAACTCCTTTACTTTGACAACCGCCAATCAACGAGGATTAAACCTCGTTGCCGCCAATATTTAAATATGTGATTTGTGAGGTTTCCGGTTTGTAATTAATTTAGTGGTTGCTGCCATAGAGACATAGAGGATGCTAGTGGCAGGATCTGAGCTGAGTTTTGCGTTTTATGCCCCATTGTCAAGTCTTATTATGGAGATTGATTTTACTTCTTTTTTTACAAATCAAACGGAAAACTTCATACTTTTATAAAAGGAGCGCGTGTTAGACGGATATTTGTTTTGTAGGCTGAACGTGACCACAATAATTATATTCAATATTTTTGTTTTATTTATCAGCAAATGTCGCCATATTTTTGTACATTATGTCTCACAGATGTGTCGCTAGCAGAAGTTCTCTGTACAGCAGTGCTACTTCCATATATTCTAGACATGTATATTGTACACTACACCTTTCGCCTTAAGACAGTCGTCCAAATGTTAAAATAAATTGCAACTTATTGTGAAGTTGAATAAAAACTTGTAAAAATTAAAGCACCATGTGACCATGTGGATTTTTTAATGTGCTATTACATTTGATTCTGTAGATCACTGATGCGCAAGTTTTATATATAATAAAATTATTTTCGAATCACTATATTTTTTACATAATATATTTTATTAAGTTGGATGTTAGAACCGCATTTTATAATTCTGTAAAAAAATTTATATAAGAGAAGAGATGACTCTTCGATAGTAAAAAAAATTAGAGACAGTACCTGGGTCTTCGTGACAGGTGTAAATCTAACACAGATGCCCATCAGGATCAGCAGCAACCAGCGATGACTGTCGTCCTGGGACTCAATGGTGTGAACGTAATTATAACAAAAACAAGCCAACTCACTAACTGAAAACTTTCTTCTTACATACCGACTCACAACAATGTACAATTAATACTTATAATTACAATTAATAGACACAGTATACACTGACATATTATACGAAAACGGTAGTACGTATAATTTAAAAGAAAAGAAACCTTAATGACCACACTAGTTTTATACAACTTTTCCTCCATTATCACAGACCAAAACTAAAACGACCAGTGGACAAGAAAACCAAAATCTTTCTGCGTGCCAAATAATATTTTCTTGTAAAAATAATTGTAAAACGCCACAGTACCTACATATTATTATATTCGATAAAATTGAGATATAACAGGTATTTGTCCAAATCTCTTAATTAATTATTTTTGAAAATAAACATCGCTTTGTTTTCGGAAACGAGTGTAACATTTTTGGTATTTATTTTTCAAAATAAATAACTAAATATCAATTATAAATTCCTGTAAACAATGTTTTATATTCTCGAATTATAATTAAACTCAATAGTACTAGTAACACTCTATTACGTACCAGTCCACGAACTTACGTAACAAACTAAGTTTTAAAATTCTTTTGAATCTTATTTTAAAAATTGCAGGCAGTATAAATTTTAACGCGATAGCGAATAGAAACAAAAAGATACTAGTATTTTAAACACAAATAATTAACGTTTCCCTTTACTCTATTCCTGTTCTATCTTACCTTTTTCTGACCTTTGTCTACTTCTTTTCGTTATACTTACCTGTTCCTTTGTCTTCTTCATGTGATAACCTTAATTTGAACCACGGTTTGGCGAACCAAATTTTCTCAGTTTATATAATTGTGTCATTGTATCAAAGTAGTTTTTTCTTTAATAAATACATTGGTTTTTATTGTATTTTTTTTTCTTCTTTCTTTTCAAGTTAAATAAGTAACTCAATATTAAAATAAATTCTAAAAGATCTACGACGTGGCGGGCCCTCTGCAAAGGTCACATATTATAATCGAGCTAACGATATATTGTTTTTTTTTCACCCCGCCTAAACGTCATATGATGACATTTTAGTGTAAAAATTTTGTAAAAAAAATTGATTTCTACGTCATTAGTTTACTGTTAATTATTCGGCGAAATAATAAATTGTTATGCGCAGCCTATATGCGTTACGCAATACTACTATGGATGCTCAAAGTGCATATTATTAAAATTGATTGCAGCGCGATACGGGTAATAGACTGCATTCTACACGGTGTCTATAAATATTTTTTTTAATAGTGCATTAATAATAACTTCTAAAATTCATGTAAAATGAAATAAAATGGCTAAGTAGATTCTAACGCATAATTGACGCGGTAAAAGCAGTAGAAAATGGTGGCCTTCAAGGAGCAGAAGGGAAATTGAAGAAGAACATAACCAATAAAGATAGCGTTGCCGTGGCAGACGTAGACATTGATTAAGTGACTTAACGCTCACATGGTACTTTTTGTTGCACGATTTTGCGATTAAGTCGTTTGGAGATCGTCAGATGACTCTTTCTCTCCTGAAATACACAACTGATATGTATCATGAGAAATTTCGAGTAGCTGAGTATTCGTCAAATCGCGATGTACCTAGTATCCTAAATCGCGCGTTTTCAATATAAAAAATTCGACTGATGACCAGTTCTATATAGTTACCACCTAGTAAATATTTGCAAAAAATAAACACTTTTCTTTTTATTCTTTGACTAGGCCCAAATAACCTTAGCTTTTGGTGGTCTTTAAAAATCAATTTAATTTTTATTCTTTGAAAAAAGCATGGCCCTCTTTTTTGTTTGGTGATCTACTGATGGCTTAATATCGCAAAAATCATGGTTACTTTGATTTACGTACAATTTTTATTTTTTAGTAAAATATTTTTTTTCTCGAAAACTATACATTTTAGAGAAAAAAAATATTTACATTTTTTTCATATTATAACATCTGGAATTCATTTATATTTTTTTTACCTATGTTAATACGTGGCATTGAGAACGTTTTTTTGAATATCTCAGGATCCACTAAACCGATTTGACTCAAAATCTAATCAGATCTAAGTTAAAGGCTGATAAACACAATAGAATAATCGGCATGCCCGTATGTTGTTCCGTTCTTAAGATATCGAAGGCGAAAAATTGACCACATACACACACACACACACATACATACACACACACACACATACAGACATCAGTCAGAAAATGATCTTAAACGATTGCTAGGGTCTCAAAACGTGAAAATCTGTTAAAATCTCGAAATATTTTTTTCGGACTAAATCCATTACTTCCCTACCATAGTAGAGGTGGGAAGTAAAAAGTAGGTACCATGTCTATATCGCGGGTATGCAGACATATGACGTGAATACCGCTAAACTAAAATAATTGTATTCGTTGTCATGGAAACAAATACATGCACGTCTTTTATTTATACATTTTAATTAATTTTTAGTAATTTATCTATGACTTTAAAAAAAATTTTCTTTTCGTTTTTCAATATTATTTATGTTAAATTTTTAGAAAAAATTAAAAAATTAATAATTTTTTTTTAAATTTAAATACCTAATTGCAGAATCTTTGGCCCATATTAGTTAAATATACTTTTGAATGCATTTCAACAATAATTTGCGATACGTTGTGAAAGCATTATAACATTATAGGTACTAAAGTTTAGCGTTTTAAATATTGGAATAATGTCAACTGTTTCTGAGCACAGTGTACACTTAACTGTCACTATCCCAAAGCATATTGCGATGGCTGCAGTATCATTGGCGTCATTGGGAAAAAAAATACGAATTGCATATTAAAATTCACTGCAGTGTCACCTGTGTCAGTTAGATATTATGATAGAGAGATATTATAAATTATAGACGCTAGACAATATTCAGTTATTAAGTATTAATTAAAACAAACAGCAACAAACGCCATCTCAATTACATTTTTTTTTTTATAAAGTTCATATAAGTACATTAAACATACAGCTTCCCTAGCGTAGCCGTAAAATGGGCAAAAGAAAATAAGAGGCATCCAATGTAAAACAGAGATGAGGCACACTGTGGCCGAGAAAGTGCAATACCTATACGAACTCTCCGGCAGCTCTGTGTGAAATGGTCCCTCCCCGTTATATAACAACGTTACAGTACCTGTATTATTAAGTAATATAGTATAACATGTATTTTTTACAAAAATATAAAAATATACCATAAAAAGATTAGACTAATTTTATAATAGCATAATAGCGAGATCAGTAAATCTCTACTTGAGTCCTAAGAAAGATAATAATAATTAATGTAATATAGGACGTTTTCTTATTGTTTCTTGCCTGCTTTCATTATATATTATACATGTTTCCAAATACCTACTATACCCATCGATAGTTCGCTCGTATTGGTACCTACTTAATATTATTATTATTATGTGGCATTAGGAATTCCGAAATTCATAGCCGAACGTACACCTGCACTCGATTCCTCCCTATCCTATGCTACCTCAATCCAGTTTCTACCCTCTCTAACCTTGTCTTCCCATAGTTGCTTTGGTCTACCTAACGGTCTTTTTCCTACTGGTTTTCCTACCATTTCTATTGTTGTTCATTCTCGCAACATGATCGCAGCCCATCGTAATCTACGTGCTTTTAAAACCTGACATATGTTTGGTTCTTCGTAAAGTTCCTGGACCTCGACATTATGTAAAATTCTTCATTCTCCACTAATCTCATCCCGCTTGAAAATTTTCCTTAATACTTTTCTCTTGAAAACTGCAAACTTATGCTTCTCGATTTTTGTTATCCATGTTTCGCTTCCATACAATAGAACTGGCAGTATAACGGTTTTAGCGAGGGTTTTATAGACACGGATCTTCAGATTTTTCGAAATGAGGCGCGATTTCAAAAGTTTATTGACTTCTTAAAAACACGCATTAGCCGAGTGTAGTTTTTGTTTAATCTCGTCCCGGAAATCGTTATTGTCATTGATGATAGTGCTCAGATATTTAAACTTGGAAACTTTTTCCAGCTACCTGCAATTGCTTATTTCGTATATTTTTTCTGCTATTGTGCATAATATATTTGGTTTTCTCTTTGCCGACTTAGGTATTATTATTAAAAATTATAAAATAAAAAAGTATGGAAAAGGATGTGCTATTTTAGAGCTACTATTTTAGACGAGAGGCATCTGTGTTAAAACAAATTCAGAACACATTATTATCATAACAAAATTATAGAATCAGTGAATATTGACTTTGTAAAAGAAGCTTTAGGCAGATGGGCTTTATAAATATTTTTTCGGGACAGAAAATTTCTTTTCTATATTATTACAAAAAAATTGTATGTTGAAGCGACGGATCTCTTAATCCGTGTTATATATTACTGAAGGTGTGTTTGCCGTGTTGCACTGCACTTCGTTCACGGCTCCGCATATGTATTACGTACTTATGGACCAAATGGCCATGGAATTACATTTTCTCGAAGAAAACAGACTGTGTGCTCTACGTTCCTTCTTTCTCATTATATTTCTAGCAATCTTAACGTGATTCTGGTTACAATTCTTCTGAACTAAAGAACAATTCGTAATAAATTTTCCTAACATTCTAAATTTTGCGTGCAAAATAAATATTCCAAAATATTAATATATATTCTATAAAAACATAGATAAAATGTATAACAGATCCTAGAAAACCAACATTTTAAAAAATACCTACCTATTACTTATAAAATTATAGCATAATGTACTTATTATCTATTACCGGTTTAACTCATTACCGGAATTAATTATTAGCCTTGGTTTCGCTAGTTCATTTTAAGTAATATAATAGCCGCATTGTTCGAAAAGTCGAAAATTTCGAAAAACCAATGACTGAACCGTGTTTACCGGCCTTAAAAATTACTAAATACAATATTTCTTTATAAATAACCCGGAAATATTAATTTTTGGAAATTTTAAATACAATTATAAGTACTATGATTATCCGACAAGAATTTAGAAAAAAATTCAACAGGATTCTGTTTATCGCTGTTAGAAATCCTCCGGAAATCGAATTTCAGCACCATCAAATTTTTTTAAAATTTTAGTCCCATAAGGATAAGGAATGTTTGGGATCATGAATTCAGCCCCTTTTGGATTTTTCAGGTTTAGGATTTTTCGTAGCATTCTCTCCATGGCGAATATCAACTTTCTAGCTTACTGGAGATTTTTCAGATATATTCCGTACGAAAAAACCTCTGGAAGACATTCCTACTATACAGCTTATTTGTGACAGCAAAAATAACCTAAAATATTATATCTGGAAATCTTACGATGATCGATTACATTTTTTTTTCTTTTTGTTAGATTAAATATTAATTTATTTTTCTAATATTTGTTATTTTAATTGTGTTTGCTATCATAAATTGAATCGATAAAAATATAATCAATATGTATGTTAGTTTTTAGCCTCCACATCGAACATTTCTGTGTCCTGACAATATAATGGAGGTAAGACTTAGTTACAAAGAATGTGCAAACATCACAGAGTCAACTTCCATTAACGTCTCTTCATATTGTTAGGGGACTTGTTGCTTTTGGTTTGTTTGTGTTAGAAATTTATTGTTCATATACGAACTATAGTCTGGTTGAAATGAACTAATCTTTTGCTGGAAACAAATTAAGGACTTCGTGAACGCTAGAAGTTCGTTTCACGTTATTTTAGTAAATGAAAAATATGTACTTACTAGCGTCCCGATCCGGATTCGTCCGGGTACTATGATTTTAATATGATTTATGAATACATTACCCACTCACTTCGGTCGTTCGCTCCCGGGTGCTATGAATTTTTGATTTATTAATAATTTCTCACTCGCTTTGCTTGTTCGCTCCCGGGCCAAAGTCCGGAGACTCGGTTTCAGCATATTTTTAAATAAGTTAAAAATAAAATTCAATAGAATATATATTTTTATTCATCTATTTTGTTTATGTTAGCTTTTCACTTCGGTATCACTTGTGATAGATATATAAATAAAATGGAATCAAAACAAACAAATGGCAATATTAATTTTAAATCGTTTTTAATGGAAAATGTATATAAAAGTATTTTCTTTCACTGGTCGTCACGGTGTGAACGTGCTTTTTATCGTTGTTCTTTTTTTTCTCAACAAACAATATTATTTTTATGAATGTAACGATTACGAGAAACTAATGAAGGACTTTAAAAACTGATTGAAATGCAAATGCCACTGAAATGAATTTTTCAAATTGGATTTTACTCAACATAAATCTGTTGTACACATTGCAAATATGAACAGCGATACTTTATTTTGTTTGCTTCAACACCAAAGCTATAAAACAGAAATTGGATTTTAATTCTAGAAAAATACTTTTTACCGAGCTTTTTACATTTATTTATTTGTCATGAAAATAGATTTTGAAATTTTGATTCAAGCGATTTTTTTCAGTTTACAAGCTGTTTATGTTATTTGTATACATTTTAACTATTATTTTAAGACTTGATAATAGCTGAGCGTGTATCAATGCCGATGATTATGGCGTTTGTATGGCTCCTCTATTACAACTCACAAGCCCCCAATTTTCAGGTTCTAATCCGATAACTATAGTGATGTAAAAAAACCGTTTTTTTCAGATCTGAAAAAAAAAACACAGAAAAAAACGTGAAAAAACGGTTTTTTTACATCATAGTGATGTAAAAAATCCGTTTTTTTTCACGTTTTTTTTCTGTATTTTTTTCATATCTGAAAAAACACAGAAAAAAAACGGATTTCTTACATCACTACCGATAACTAGGGTAAAAGTGTTAATTGGATTTTCAGTTTATTTTTAAAAAATAATACATTTTTCAATTTATTATTTGTGCCTAGCATTGTTTCATATTTTCAATTTATTATTTTTTTAAAATAAATTGAAAATATGAATTGACACTAGGAACTCAAAAAACCCTAGTTGTTGGGGTAGTCTTAAAAAGATATTATTTAGATCAGGGGTCATAAATTGGTGGTCCACGATCCGCATCCAGACCGCACCTAATAGGATCGTTACTCAGCACACATGATATGAGATTTCATATAAGTAGATATAGATAGATAGATATATAGATAGATATAGATTTCATATTTCTTTTAGATGTACCTAATATTTTTTCAGATATGCACATTACAATGTTATACTGCTTGTATTTTATATGAAAAAATAAATTCATTTCAATTTCAATTTCATATTTAAATAGATTTGTTTTGTGTATATGGTGTCATAATATTCTTTTACTGTAGTTTTCATAGTGGCCTTATAAAATATTATATCATCTCTTATTTAAAAATAATA
This sequence comes from Mongoloraphidia duomilia, assembly GCA_039654895.1. Lineage (NCBI taxonomy): Eukaryota > Metazoa > Arthropoda > Insecta > Raphidioptera > Raphidiidae > Mongoloraphidia > Mongoloraphidia duomilia. The sequence goes on along the minus strand of CM077520.1, from coordinate 37,513,033 downwards.
TTTGGATACATGACAACGCGTAAAATGGACATACTATAATATTATGGTCATAAACAATATTTTTTCTGCAATGTTGCCATTTTGTTACTACACATTATTTAAGCTGAGCAAAAAACCAATAACCATGAGACGTCGACACAAAGCTCAGTGCACAATAGAAACTCTGTACTGATTACCGAACATGTAAATGTTGTATAATATGAACATATGTGACCTAAACGCAAATTGACTTATGTTAGATTTAGTTTTATTACACTAATATACAAACAAGCCGTGAGGTAGGTCGTTTATTAGAACTAAAGTGCGACCCTTGAGGTCCACACGACGAACTTCCCAGTTTGATAAATATTTAATAATAATAATTAAATTAGATATTACACAGAAAAGTAATCATTTTAATCATTAAAACATAATTATTATTTATTTTTAACAATAATTAAAAAAAAAAACGGCTGAACCGATTTTTATAAAATTTATGTCGGATCAAAATGACGTTAACACGCCTCGATTGACACCCTTACGAAGTCGATATAATTTTTTATTCGCGAGATATTGTGTAAAATCTACTTTTTTGGTGTCTATTTGGTTAAGAAAAAAGAACGGCTGAACCGATTTTGAAAAAATTTCTTTCAGATCATATTTACGTTAATTTAATACGCGTCGATTGGCACCCTAACGTAGTCGATATCATTTTTCATTCTCGAGATTTCGTCTTAGAAAGAAATGGACACATACGTACGTACGTACATACGTACACACACACACATACACACATACATCTTTCTAAAAATAGTGTAAAAGTAGTGTGGTGACCTTGAAACATAAAAATTTGTTATACATTTTGATTTCGATTTTCGAACCCATTACAATAACTTCCAATGGGAAGTTAAAAATGACGCTAAAGTAGAGAAATTCAAATTTTTAAAAAGCGCTTCATAATTTTGATATGTTTCAAGTGCTCAGAACACTTGAACATTCGCGACCTACGACAGATAGATGTTGGCTACGGCTTGAGTATAGCCTATTTCTCATTCCATATATAAAAGTTCCATGGGTTCACAACAGCGATTAGGTTGCCCGACTTAACTGCAATAAAAACTGACAGCAAAACCGAACACACGCACCTTGAAGTACCTTCCTACTGCTTGAGCGTCGTGATTCATGAATATAGAATTCAATCACCGATGTCCATTTTCAACCTTTCTAAATAATAAATCAACTCGAAACGATACTGAAGTTTATTTAGATTTAAAACGTGCGTTATTGAATGATTTTCGTTCAACTCATCACGTACCTAGGTTACAGTGCTTAAGGTTCAATCGCACACATGCTACTTTTTAGGGTTCCGTAGCCAAATGGTAAAAACGGAACCCTTATAGTCTCGTCCTGTCCGCGTCCGTCTGTATGTCACAGTCATTTTACTCGGAGACTATTGGCACTATATAGACGAAATTTGGAAGGTAGGTGTCTTCTATGAATCGCTATACAATGGTGAAGTGAAATTACGAAAAAAAAATTAGGGGTAGCAGTCCATACATGTAACTGAGGGATGAAAAAAAAAGTTCCAGTGCACATAAGAGTGTGGGGTATATCGTTAGATAGACCTTAAAAATGATATTGAAATTTCAAAATGACTTTTTTTTTAAGTAAATACTTGGTGAGATATGCGCTTTTAAAGTCGTAAAAAGTGTGTCCCCCCTCTAACTTTTCAGCTATGGGGTGGAAAAATCTGAAAAAAATCAAGGTGGTGGAAAAAAACTCTCTACGAAAATTGGTTTAAATAAGATATGTTGTGTAGTTTTTGAGTTATGAGATATATTCGGTTACAAGCTATTTTTTTGAGTTTAGCGACCGCAGATATAATTTTGTTTTTCACAGTGTCTTTGAGAAATACAAACTTATTTTTGTATAAACGACTACAGATTATTTTTAAATTTATTATTAACTTTGAATTTTAACCGTGAACGAATTCTTCCCGACTACGGAACACTTCACTGTGCGTAGTGCCACACGCACTTGACCGCTTATTTTAGAGTACTCGATATAAAAAATTTCCCCCTTCTCTCTTAATATCAAATCCTTTCCACTTGCCTAAAAAAGGCTTGGCATTCTCGACGCTATTTTTAAGGCTAAAAGGTTCGGGGTAAACGCCAAATTAAGGACTAAGAAACACACTATAGGTCTCTCAGGCAAAAAATTGAAAAACATTTTCCTGGTAACACAACATAAAAAATTATTATTAATAATAATAAATTCTCGGGAACTTGGATAAAAATAAGTTGATGCTAAATTTTCAAAATTTGCAAAGTTTCGTTGGTTTATTTTCCAACTTCTTCGGGCAATCTACAGAAATACAATTAATTAAATGACAATTGCATTACATAAAACGATAATTATCATAAATTATAACATAAAAAGTCAAATAAAATTACTATATTTACATTTGAGGTTAGCATCCTCGTTGAAATATTTTGGTTCATACTACTACCAAGTCTTTAAAAATAATATAAACATAAAAAATTATGTAACCTTTCACACGTGGGTAAAAGTTTTCTTCAAAAAATTCGCCTGAAAAATCTGTACTCTGATTTCTTATCTTCCATTTGGCGCTCACCCGAACCTCCTAGCTTCAAAAATACGATCGGGACGTCCTTAACGCCGAACCTCTATTTCTGAAAAATCTAAATTTTATAACGCATTGTGTTTGCTGCCTCTGTCTTTGAAGACTTTGAAGACTGTATGTTTATACATTAATTGTTGTCTATATGTCTTTGATGTCTTTTTCTGCGTTTTATTTACTGTATAATATACCATATAGCTGTTGATTTAAATGTTTCGTCTTTTGAAGGTTCTTTCTGTCCAAACTTTTCGATGTTTTTAACACTTCTGGTAGCATATATTTTTTAGTATAGGAACTTAACCGCAATTTGACGCGATTACTCAGCTACACAAAATTTCTCGTGATACATTAACTGTGTGGCCTTATACTATTAGCTACTAACTGACGATGTTCAAGTGACTTAATCGCAAACTCATGCGACAAAAAGTTGCAATAGTGTTGATCATACGCTAGGATAAGAAAGCCCACTTTAAGTTCTAATACTTTTAGTTTCTATTTTTTTTAAATGTTTGATGGTATCATGGTACTGATCTGATATTTAGACAAAACATCGTTAAAAAATATATTAAAAAAATACCAAAAATTCGGCATTAGCCACTTTTGTATGTGGCGACAGATATATGTAAACCTACAGAAACCGAGTTTCCATAACTCATGCAGATTTTTTAAACTGTACTTCCGCTATAACAACACCCACTCTATTTTAACTTATTCACATATAAAACTCCTGTATTACGTATTGCACGTTGAATGTCAAACCCTGTTATACCGAGAGTATCAAAATATAAATTTTTAAAAATTGAACCGACAAAGGATAAATAAGTTTTTCCTTCATTTTGCAATCACTTTCCATACCTACTTTCAATGGACCTATCTCTCGAAATAAGAGCGAGAAATCGTTATTGCTTGTTCTGCAAGAAAAAGAGAGAGAAAATATGACTGTATTTTTTTTTTTATTTGTTGTAGATTATAGACGCGTCGACAACTTAGGTCATTAGCGTCTTAAATACATTAAATAACAATTCTCTTAAAACTAAATGACATCACAAAACATCCATGAGCGCAGGTGGGATTCGAACCCACGACAGTGTGATCCAAAGGCCGCTACGCTAACCGTTACACCACACTGTCATCTTATGTATTTATTAATAATATTTTGCTGGAATGAAAAGTATATCATATATGTTGACCAAGGTCATAATGCTACCAACATGCCAAGTTACCGCGTGATGCGTGTGCACAGACAGAGACAGATTATATTGTATACTTATAGATAAAATGCAAACATTCAAGTGGGACAAACGATAAACTTTTAAAAACTTCCATTCAGCAGTAAAACTTCAGTCATTAGATAAAGAAAAAATGGGGATATCTTCTAGCTAGAAAAAAAATGTTCCGCTATATTTTTTGGCTTGGTATTTAAAAAACACGACCTTGACTTTTCCGCCTACGTGTCTATATTTTGAAAGTAAGTACTTATTTTATTACATTAAGATCAAATTTCATTATTTTTGATACACATTATATTTTTTAAACCGCGTATAGTAAAATAAAATTCGATTAAAAACGTTCTTACAGTGCATTTAACTGTAGGTGCGAGAACGGAGTGCGACAGCGAAAAATATAAACAAGCGGAAAAAGGAAAGAAATACAACGGGGAAAATGTGTGTTTGTATGTATATGATAAATCCTACTGGGAGATTCAATGGAAAGCGGTAACCTTCTATTCGCTCTTTTCTACAGCTCTGTAGCCTTGTTGAAATAAATATATCTATGCATAATGATTTATTAATAGTACCTAACAAAGATATAGAAGTAGCTTAAAAACTCCCAAAGCGAAAATGAATTTTACAGCCAAAATGTAAAATTTATAAGCCAATTGAAAAGTGCGAATTGGAGATTTTTATAATATTCAGGTTATTTTTGTATAAAAAAGAAAATCCGGTCTAAAGGAAAAATAATAATAATTTATACTACTTTTTGTCGTCTGTAAAACAGCAGGTAAAATTGTTGTGTAAAAATATATAGTTCACACTATTCCATCTGTCTATTAAGTCTGTCAGTCTGTCACAGTCTTCTAGCTCCTAAACTATAAAAATAACAAAAATAAAATTAGCATAATGAGTTATGTAAGTTGATGGCCCAAACATAGAGAAGTGTTAATTTTTTTAAGGGACTCACATATTTATACTTCAATTTTGTGCGCTTATTTAGATTTGCACGTTGATCAAGACTTCATTTAACTTGTTTGCGACGCTCGTGTAGTAGGAAGGTACTTAGAATCATAATATTGATAGTGCTCTGTCTCTTTTATTTGAGCTAAAAATTTAGAACTGAATCATTAAATGAAAGATCGTCATTATAATCTTATTTTACCGAAAATTAGACAAGATTGTTTTAAACGGTGTTTGTTTGTTTGTTACATATCTTTGTTTCAAATCTTTCGACCGATTTTTCACCCACTTCCTGTGATTCGATTCAGTTGAAATTTTGCACAAATGTGTAGCTCCGATGATAATACAATATTATGGTAACTAGCTGACCGACCCGGCTCCCGTCCGGGTGCAAATCGCATTTTTGAATTTTCACAGGCTCCGGTAACGTTTCAGTGGATCGGATAAATGCAATAAAATCAGACTAAGCAAATATAGCACACTAAAAAATTTAAAAAAAAGGTAAAAAAACTTTTTAAGTGAAACGGTTTTATCCGGTTTTATCGTACACGCGATGATGCACTAAAAACTACAAAATAATTATGGGTCACCAATCTGGGACTTTGATCAGACTAAAATAAAATCATGGAGCGCATTTAGTAGAAAACTTTCTTTTGTTGGAGCTTGGACTTTCGACTGTCTTCTTTGAACTTAATATTGTGGTCAAATCGTTTGTTATATTAAATGCGCCCTACGATTTTAATTTAGTCTGATCAAAGTCCCAGATTGGTGACCCATAATTATTATCTAGCTTTTTGTACATAATCACGTGTACGATAAAACCGTTTAACTTAAAAAGTTTTTTACCCTTTTTTTATTTGATACACAAATAATAAAGACATTACCAAATATCCTTGTTTGAGTGAATTTGACTTGAAACACAGTGATACTTAACTAGCTCTCGTCCGGCTTCGCCCGGGTGCTAAGAAAGCCCGGGTTCAATACACTACTCACTCGCTTCGCTCGATCGCTTGAATATTATAAATACACTACTCACTCGCTTCGCTCGTTCTCTTGAATATTATAATTACATTACTCACTCGCTTCGCTCGTTCGCGATATATAGGTATAAACCTTCCGGGAACAATTCCATCATACATGATTTTTGCGTAACTTTAACCGTTTACGCAGCGCACGCAACGGAAGCTCTCAAAAGGAATAATTTTTCCCGTTTTTGCAACATTTTTCATTGATGCTCCGCTCCTATTGGTCGTAGCGTGATATTATATAGCCTATAGCCTTCTTCGATAAATGGACTATCACACACAAAAATAATTTTTCAATTCGAACCAGTAGTTCCTGAGATTAGCGCGTTCAACCAAACAAACAAACAAACTCTTCAGCTTTATAATATTAGTATAGATATTATACTACACTTAAATGTAAAGCGCTATAGAGTAATGCTAGATTGTTCGCAATACCGCAATGAATATTTAGTGTGACAGTCGAGTTTTTGAATTCTTTAGGTTTTATAACACCGTCGGCGCTGAAACTAGTTAGCACGCTAACTACTCGGCAGTCGAATACTAATCTTTATTTTTATTAAAACCTACCTATATTTACCGATGTTTTCCGAGAATAACGCCTCGTAATGATACTCTAATCACAATATGATGGAAAGTTGTTGCACATGCCCACTTTTTACAATCTTTTATTTAACTTGCAATGTATGTTAGTGTGTTTGTTTGTTTGTTTAGGTCAAATCTTGCAAGTCAATTTTTGAACGACTTCCACGTATCCGATTGATTTGAAATTTTGTACACATATGTATTCCCGAAGACAATACATGAATAAATCGTTTTTAGAAATAAATTCAACCCCTAAGAGGTTCAAACGGGGATGTAATGTTTTTTTGACTAATCAACGCCCAGGCCAAATCGCTATTATATTCCGCTGGAATTTTAAATAAAGAAATTTATGTATGTATGTATGTATGTGTGTATGTAATAAATCATAATTTTTTATCTCTGGAACTACTGAACCGATTTAAAAATTCTTTCACTAATAGAAAACAACACTATCCCTGAGTGATATAGGCTATATTTTATTTTGATAAATTTCTCGCAGCGGGGGGATAATTCCTGTGGGATAGCAACAAAACGTAACTTTGAAATTCTTTTATATTTTAGCGTATAGGATGAATCCTACTAATATTATAAACACCACCATTCCGACTTCGCTTCGTAGGGGGATAATTTTTCGCGGGGGGATAATAAGTCATAAATTCTTAGCACCCGGACGAAGTCGGACGGGACCGCTAGTTAGTAATAAAAGTACCAAACCCGGTGTGTGCTATGACGCTTTATATTCGCCAGGGCCTCGGTTAGCTGGGACATGAATAATTTGCTAATTAACGCAGTCAAGAAAAAAAATAAAGTGATGACAATAAGCAAAAAACTCGGGTCGCAGTGCCAAAACCCTGCCGACAATATAGTGTATTTGCTAATACTGGCATTGTGCCTTTATTATGTGAACTTAAGTTTGATTTTGGACAAAATAAAAAATTTAACCCCTTAATACATCCCTTAAAATAATATTTTTTTTCTTAATTTCAATATTTTTATCAATGCAACCTCGGTACCAAATTAAATACACCCTTCAGTAAGTAAAGCACTATCCGCATACTAATGTTTTCATAAAATTTGTAAGTCCGGTCCTGTCGGGCCGATTTTATTAAAATTTAAGCAATACATTTTAATCGTTATTAAAGGGTTAAATTTCAATTTTGAAACGATTCTGAGAATTTTTAACTCCTAAAAACCACCCTTAAAATAGTCCGATTAGGCCCATTTTAAATAGGCTTCGTGCGGTGATGGATTTCAACGTGCCTACCAAATTTCGTCAAAATCAATTAACTCTTTCGAAAGTTATAGCTCGCACATATATATATATATTTATATATTTATATATATATATATATAAATATATATATATATACATATATAAACAGACATTTCCAAAAATGGTGCCAAAGTGTTCAGGAGGCTATGAAACGTCGAGAAATTTTGGTCCGACCCCTAGGTCCCGCCATCCGACCGACGCCAATAGTGTATGTGCCATATGGCAAATACACTAATAAATTATTGTTTAAGCTTACAACTTATTGAAAATAGATGAACTAATCCGGGGCCCCAGAAGACAATTGCTCACAAGGAGAATCAGAACCGTTCACACGGTTCTGCCTTAAGAAACGTGATGGACGTCAATTTGAAGCACAATACCGATTTTAATGTTAATGCTCAAAAAATTATTAGTCACTTATTTTAACGTATATTAATATCACTAATTAGCCAGTTCTTATTCTCAGAAAATTGTACCTCACACAATCCACCTGCCTTTTCTTTTTTCAGCCTAGTCAATTCACCCTTTTTCTTTCCTCTCTCCTAAACTATATAGTTACAAACATTATAGTGCCGATTTTTTAATAATAATAATAATAATTATTATAATCGATTATCAAAAATATTTTGTAAAATTGATTTGTTTATATCAGAATTAACAAAAGTATATTAAAAAGCGCTTAATGTAAATCGAGTATTATATGAAAATTTATAACGAGCAAATTTCAGAGAATCTACATCATTACTGGATGCTCTCTTTCTATACATGTACAAACGATATACAGAGGTTGGGGGGCGTGAAATGTATATTGTGCGCTCAAAAAATACAATTATTAACAAAACAATAATGGATTTGATAGCATCTTATTTGTTCGACCTAACACAAATAGTTCAAATGAATAATGTAAAGAACAATCAAGTTCATACCGTTGCTCATATTGTATAATTAGCTGCGGCCTGCGGATAACTTGCTGAGGGGTGTACCAAGCGTATATACTTGACCCTCTGCTATTTATAATAATAATCATTAGTCTATAAAGACACTGGACATGCTTACCCGTCCTTGTGCCCCCCCACAGAAAAAAATCTCCCTTGTCGGGTGATAGATATAAGAGATTAGGAGTTATAGCACAATAAGTTCAAGAGGCTGTGGTGTTCCCCGCGATAGGACGGCTCCCAAAGCAAAAAAAACGGATCTCTATAGAGAGATATTTTTTACTTTTTTTTTTATTTTATAGCATAAGCCTTTTTAGGACACGGTGTATAGTGTATTGTAAATGTTCAAAACAGCATCATTTCCCAAATAAATTATTAATGCATGGCTCAGTTTAAACAGATGTCTGTGGGTGTATGTATCGCGCGTAGCGAGTCATATTTTCCGCATTTTCCGGTGAAAACAACTGCTGATCAATTAGCTTGCGTTAACACATCGTTGATGATAAATGATTATTAATCAACGGTATATCTGTATACTGTGAGCCCCGTTTCGCAATGCAGGTTTTAATTATTTTGTTCAACAAACTATATTATTCAGTATCGGCTTATTTTTATACGGAACAGATATTTTGTAAATTAACGACATTGATAATTTCGCCATTAGTCAGTAACTTTAATAATAGATTGTATTTTTAGTGTCGTAATGAGGTATATTACTGACGAGTAGTGACATTATGTTAAAACAGGGATTTTGCGAGTATTAACAGTCACAGGAGTCATAATATTGTAACAAAACTGCTATGGTAACTTCTGTTAAAAATTCTTTTCTTTATTTTCAATGTAGGACAACCAACACAACTCTTAACCCTTATCGAAATTGGAATTGTATTTTAAAGACCACCAACAGCTAAGGTTATTTGGGCCCAGCACCATTCCATATTTTCAATTCATTATTTTTTTTTTTTTTAATAATAAATTGAAAATCCAATTGACACTTTTACCAGCTCTCGGGCTAGAACTCGGGAACTGGGGACTTGTAATAGAGGAACCATATAGCAACGCCATGTAAACAACAGCGTCGCTACACTCTCGGCTATTCTCAAGCCCCTTAACCCTTATCGTTTATTAATTCGTCTATTTATTTGTCACTGTTATTTTATAACTGTTATTGGTAACTGTTATTTTATACTGTTATGTTACGTTATGTTATGTTACGTTTACGTTACGATACTTTACGTTACGTTACGTTACGTTACGTTGCGTTGCGTTGCGTTACGCTACGCTACGTTACGTTATGTTATGTTATGTTATGTAATCGTTGGACGTATACCTTACTTTCCACTGGAAAGCAAGGTTTACGTCAAACGCCTACCTTTATTAGTGGAAAGTAAGGTACATGTCAAACGTTTAGGGATTAACGGTTTGTGTTTAGTGATTCTTCATTTATCCATTATTAAGGAATAAATTATTAAATAATTAATACAAAACTGCGATTAAGCCGTTAAATGATTGAATGAAGATGCCTACTTCATTTTCTAGTGGCGCCATCAGATGTGCAGAAAATATAAACAGTAGGTACTGACATTTGAATGAGATCAAAGTGACGTATACCTAACTTGCTAGTGGCGCTATCAGGTGGTAGAAAAAACAAGGGTAGCTCTCATTCAATGTAATCAAGCGCCAACAGCTACTGTTTGAAATATACCTGTCATTTTAATCTTACATAAAAATGTTATTTTCTCCTACCTGCAATCTTTTTTTTTTTTATTTTATTTCCTAACATTGCACAAGTTATATTACAAAAAATAAGTATATATAAAAAGGATACTCCCTCTCACTAGAGCAATCTTTATCACGTGTGTTAAACTGTATCTTAGCTAAGCAAGAATGGTTGTATTATATCAGAAATTTAAATTTTAATTTAGGGGGACGGCTTCATTGTTCACATACTCGAGAATCTGAGTCTTGTAAACTAGACTAAAAGAGGCATCCCGATCAAAAGTCTGCTATAATAACTCTATTACGTTGTATCTAAAAGCACTGCACTTATGTTAAAACAGGAAGTTACATTGTAATAGCATAATTAAATAATTCAATAAACAGACCGTATAAGAACATTTTCCAAATAGTCACTCAGAAACTATGAAAACAGCATTGGAAATTGTTATTTGTATTGCCGCCATATTTTACATCTATGTATATTATAAAACGCAACGCTTTAAGGTACGAGCAGTACGCAGCTGGGATTCTAGATGGTAGCATGTATGGTAGATGGTGGCTGAAATTATAAGCGCTTATAGGTTTGCACCACGAAGCTTTGATACTACATTGATACAAGCTTATAAGTCGCGTTTGAAATGTCAGATAGCGAAGATGAATATTTGTGTCCTTCTGCTACAAAGTGGTATATTTTAAATACAAATTTGGGTAGGAACTATCATGTCCACCCTATTAATAAAAAACAATCTAAACATGACGAATTTCATCATTTATACCAAGAATTAAAATTTTACCCAAACCGGTTTTTTTAATATTTACGTGTGGAACATAACACTATACGTCTTAGAAAAAACTCAAAACAAATTAAATAAAAACTTGCAAAATTTCACTTATTAAACTAGTCACATCCATTGCGTAACTTGTAACGGCCATTTGACAGTTGTCATACGTTGATTGTAGTAGTCAACGCGCTGAAAGAATGATGAGATACATTCTTGAATCTACCAGCTCTTGTAACAGCGCTTATACCTGCTACACTCACTGCTTCGTTGTGTACGCTCGCATATATAACAATGCATTAATTTTAGCAAGCTCTGCTATAATCTACGCTACCATCTAGAATCCCAGCTGCGTACTGCACGTACCTTTATGTCTGTTAGTACGCTTATAACTCGAGAACCAATGATCTAATTCATGCATTTTTTAGGGTTCCATACCAGAAAGGAACCCTATTGTTGTGCCAACGATGTTCGTCCGCCTGTCTGTCTGTCGCAGGCCTCTAACTTTTAAACAAAATAAGATATGGACTTGAAATTCACACATAATATGTACTACCGCGGCCACAAGACGGAGAGAATAACAAAAGATTAAAAAGGTTTATTTAAGGGGGGCGTCCATACATGCAAACGGGGGTCAAAAACATTTTTTTTGTACCTACCTATTCTTGTGGAGTATCGTTGAAAAGGGCCTTTTTAGTAAATTATGAATGTGTTTTTATTTCTTTTATTTTATCAAAATTTTAGGTTTTAGAGACCGTCAAAGTTGCAATATTTAGACCTATTTTTTTTAACAACGCCATTACCTATAAAGCTGTAATTCATGTCAAGTATCACTCATATTCTCTAGTTAATCAACAAATATCTATTAAAAACAGAAAAAAGAAAACGCCTATACAGGGTGTTTCGTAAACAATGCGCCAAAAAGTAAACCTGTATTCTAGACATGAAAATAATAAGATTTAACGCAACTTGCCTTATAAAAATGTCGTTCGTTTTGGATATACAGGGTGTTAAAGTTAGATTTTATATTTTAGTTTCTTTAAATAAATTGGACAGTTTTTGAGATATCTAGTTGAAATTTGGTACCCATGGGTTTTTTAAGGCAGGCAAAAATAAAATTTAAACAGATTTGAGTTTCTAAAAAGAGGGCGCTAGTTGCAGCGTATTTGGATCACATTTATGCCCCCATTTTTTTCTCGAATTTTATAAGGCAAGTTGGGTTAAATCTTATTATTTTTATGTCTAGAATGTAGGATTACTTTTTGGCGCATTCTTTACGGAACACCCTGTATATGTGAACGGGGGGCAAACATTTTTTTTTATTTACAATTCTTGTGTTTCGTTGAGAAGGGCCGTTTGAGTAGATTATGAATGTGTTTGTATTTTATCAAAATTGTAGGTTTAGCATAACTTACATAGTACGGAACCCTACTCTGTGCGTGGCTCGACAGGCACGTGGTCATTTATTTATAGGTACGCTGTCTGGCCAAGTTAAGTCTATATTTTGTTACGATATACTCATAGGTAACATAGGAAATTAGCGGTGACAATTAAAATTTTTAAGCTGTCATCCAGACTCCTAATTTTATTGTTTTTATATCAAATAATATTATTTTAGTTCCTATGAAATCCACTCAAATTTTATTGTTCAATATAATATCAGTCAAACGTATAAAAAGGAAGGACACTTTTGACTCATATTATTGTACGTATACAATGCACATATACGTCAAGTCATTATATTAATAGGTGGTATTCTTTAGCGTTTAACGGGACACTTGGGATTGAGTGATCTCCGGCTGTCAGAAAACAACATTGTGCAATGCTCGAGTGCGGTTATTGCGCGAAGGAAAGCGCGTTGGACCGCAACAGTAATATAGCGTCAGTACGGATTGTTTGCTTATGTTATCACATTCGAAACGTTTGAGCCTATCATATGGAAACACAAATCATCAATACTTATACGAATATATAAAAACGCGAGGGGACCTCTGCTTGTCATTTTGTTTTTTGGATATTTCGTAGATAGATTGTAGATTATAGACGCTCAACAGCTGAGGTCATCAGCGTCCAAGTGTGTATTAGAGTCTACCAGCCGGCATACACAAACCAACTGGTACGAGCTCGGATACCTGGGAGCGCTAATCCCATAAAACATTGGAATGTAGTTTCATTCCAATGTTTCCCCTGGTGTATTTCGTATCACATTCACATATAGATGGGACAACGTGTTTCCAAATTTTTTGTCCATATGTGTGTCTGTAGTTTGTACCAGCATCACTCGAGAATGATTGGACCGGTTTTGATGTAACTAGGGGTACCATCAGTTTCTCTCAAAACTGTGTTTAACGTGAGTGAAGCCGCGGGTTTAGGTTGTATAAATATAACATTTGTAGTTCTATATCAGACATGATTTCAAAATAAAAGTTTGTATTCATGATATTTGAATATTTAACGGAATCCAAGCTGTCAAATTACACAAATCTGAAAGAGGATATAATATTTTTGTTATAAAATTATTCAAATATTATTATTTATTAAATTTGAATTTTTTTAATTACCAAATGACAAGATTATCTGCGTTTAGTATCAATAGATATTTCCGCCAGTGGTTCATTGGTTTACTTGTTTCCAAATAATAAACTGGAAACTGGAGGCTTGTAATAGGTTAATGCCAATTTCTAGTACGACTTTTAAAGTAGATTTAAGATAAAAGCAAGGTTAGTAGAGTTTAAGGTTGCCTCGTTCCATTTGACCAATCAGTGTAAGCGCGGGAACGACGTCAGCTGGTATGTCCGTTCAAATGACATAAGGTGCGTTCTACTTGGCGACCGCAACGTCCACAACAATCAAACATCCTTATAAAAGGAACGACGCTTGGTCGTTGTGGGCGTTGCGGTCGCCAAGTGAAACGCAACCTAATACATAATATCATACTGTGAATTTTATTTCTAAAAGTTAGCAGCGCCAATGATCTGACCTTTTCTAATAAAGTAAGTGCACAGTGACGTCATCCCCCCACTACTATCCAACGGAACGAGGCAACCTATACTAACCTTGAGATAAAAGTACTTTTAGTACTGAATTTTAGTACAATTTCCATGGTAATTCAGTGCTAAAAATACTTTGAAATTGGATAGCGTTGAAAGTCGTACCAGAAACCCAGAATTAGTATGAAAACTTCACATAAACAACAGCTGCATCTTTATGAGCTTAGCGGTTCGCAAACCCAAAATATTATTTATGATTTATACAATAATTTGACACTAACATACACAAAAACATATTCCAGTTGAAACATATTTTGACTAAAAATAGAATATTTAAATTGTGTTTCATGCTTATGACGCAGGCACAAAAATAAAAAATGTCATACTCACCACCTACGTACTAAATCTAAGATTTATTTACATTCTGACAATTTGTAAATAAAACGAAAATAATAAAAAAAATGCTACATGAGAAAACTCGGGATTGATTTTGTTATTTTTAATACATTAATAAATTTATTACAGTTCACAAATTAATATGGTTCAAAGCAATACTGTCAAAAATATTTTCATTTTACGAAAATGGTAATGTCTCAGTATTCACAGATCAATTGCTAGCGAGCAACATGGCTTTAAGTTCCTAGCAATCTGGCAGTAAGACTTTATACAACGACTAAAAATGATGGCATTAATGGTAGCATTCGTTTCTTCCATATCAGTGCATAAACGAGCTACCATGGATACGTTCTACCTACAGCTCCACTACCATTATATTATACAGGGTGTTTCAGGAGGAATTAAAAATATTTTAGTATGTTGTGGTTTAGATAATTTTTAGTAGAAAAGTTCATATAAACAGTTGTCCAATTATTATCAATGATTGCCTAGATACAGTCTTAAATTTGCTGCCCGGTCCGGTTTCGCTCGGGTGCCACGAATTTAATGCCTGTTTTGACAGTTTAAAATGCAATAAACTGTTTTCCAAAATACACAAATACATAATGCGTAACTATGGAAACGTAGAACGCATCATTAATTCATGACCTACTGTCTTTACACCATTATATGTATATGCACAGTAGTGTGGTTAGTGTGGAGGTGTGGATGCATGGCTTCAATGCTTTCCCTTGGGAACAGTTTTCCGAGATAAAAAGTAGCCTATGTCTTTTGCCGGGCTTCAAGAAATCTCTTTGCTAATTTCCGTCGAAATAAATGGGCAATGGCAGACCAGCTTGCTCCAAAAACCACATTATAATGGAGGTTCACAAGAAGGAGGAAGCAAATATCTCTTACTCATCAAAAAGGACGAAAGAATTCCCTACTCTCAGTAGAACAGAACTGAGAATTTTGATAGGACTCTTCACCGGACACTGTCTTCTAAGATACCATCTTAAAAACATAGGCATGGTAGAAGATGATAACTGTCGCTTCTGCAAGGAGGCAAAAGAAACCGCTGAATATATTTTGTGTGCATGCGAAGCAGTTTCTTCCAGAAGGCTGCAACATCTAAATGGAAGGCTCTTAGAGCCTAATGATGTGTGGAATGCAGCCCCCAAAAAGGTAATAGTGTTCGTTAATAACCTAATACCGGAATGGGAATAAATACTAGGGACTCACAAAAGATCTTCCAGGTCGCAGTGAACGAAGGGCAGTAATGCCTGACGCCTCATGTAAAATCTATCTATCTTCCGTCGAAATTGGTTCAGTGATTACGCCGTGAAGAATTAATAAGCAGACAGACAGACACAAACACATTTTCGCATTTATAATATTAGTTTGGATAGATGAAGGCTTTCATGTATCTACACTAGCCGCTGCGTATGACATAACATGTGACAGTAATGACGTTTGTCAAGTAAGAATGCTGCGCAGGACATGGTATACAGTTTCTAACATGTGTATTGAGGTCTAGTTGGCGGTGGGCTTTTTTTAATCATTCTCCTCAATTATAAACTATGAACTATTTTGGACATTATACTTTTATTGTAAGTTACTAAATAAATCATTTATCTCTCTGCAGCACTTAACAGGTATCTTATTATTTGATTTTCATCTTTTTATGCACCAGATTCAATTTATTTATTGTAGATTATAGACGCGTCGACAACTCAGGTCATTAGCGTCTTCAACACAACTAATAATTCATTTGTGTATTAGAATCCGTCAGCCGGCATACACAAACCGACTGGTACGAGCTCGGGTCCCTGGGAGCGCTAATTCCCACAAAACATTGGATTACAAACTACATTCCAATGTTTCCCCTGAGGGAACCAGATTCAAAATACTTTATCTAGGCAACCGTTGATAATCCGATACAATATAATTTATATAAACTTTTCTACTCAGAATTATCGATACTACAATAATTATACCTATACCAAAACATTTTACCATTCCTCCTGAAACACCCTGCATATACCTACTCTATTGGTATATACAAATCGAGCCTTTGGAATAACAATGCTAATAGTGCTCCTCTGACAGTAGACAACCATCAGCTTTCGCTCTGACTATCACGTCATGTTATATTATCTCTTTTACTTTCCTTTTCTATCACTTTCGTCTGTTCACGCTTCACTTCATTCGTGCCTTCTGCATTATGTGGGAAATGTTGACCTGTTTTAAAAGGAAAGCCTTTACTTGCAATCTAATAGCGTTTGGCTCGTTTCATTAACGCAAATTTACCTGTGTGACTGCAATATCTTGTTATTACTTATTAGTGTCATCAATTAAAAAAAAAAAATAGTTTTTGATATTACGTGTTTTTAAAAGCTTTTATTTAACTTCACTTGTATGTATCTATGTATGTATGTCCCGGAATTTTGTAATCAATATTTCACCTACTTCCACTGAAGCTATCGGGCTGAAATTTTGTACACATATGTATTCCCAATGACAATACATAAATAAATCGTTTTTAGAAATAAATTCAACCTCTAAGGGGTTCAAACGGGGATGTAGGGTTTTTTGACTAATCAACGCCCAGGCCAAATCACTGAAGCTGGAAACCTGAAATTTGGACAGTTGGTTCCTTTTCTGACGTGAGCATCCACTAAGAAAGGATTTTTCGAATTTCAACCCCTACGGGTGTCAAAGGGGGGTAGACGTTACAAAATGGAGATTTATCATTTCCACAGCAACCCCTATGATATGGGTATCAAATGAAAGGGATTGATAAGCGAAACACAATAAGTGCATTTTGGGGGCAATTTAAGGGCATTTTGGGGGCAATTTGAGGGGTTCGAAAGGGGGTAAAATTTTGAAAAACTAAAATGAACAAAATAAATATTAGTACAAAAAACTTTTTAGAGACAAGCTTTTATTTAAATGCACTAAAAAGGAAAAAAATAATTTTTAATAATTTTCGTTCATAATTAAAAAGCGTTGGTCGTGACTAATAAATTATCATAGAGTTCACGAGCCACGCTTTTATAATATTATGAGCCTAAATTATTAAAAATTATTATTTCCTTTTCAATGCATTTAAATAAAAGCTTGTCACTAAAAAGTTTTTTTTTACTATTATTTATTATTTATTATGTTTTGTTTTAAAACGTTTCACTTATTTTAATTTTTTTTTGGAAAATATCATTCCAAAGCGTTTTCCATTTGCAATGAAAATAAATATAATAATATGTAGTTTAATGCAAAGAAAAAATTAGAAGTTAAATAACTTTTCTTCTAAGTATGTATCAATACATGATCGAAGGATTTTTTATAGTAGATTTTCGTGTTTTGTTATTATATTCAAATTCAATTTATAGTTAATTTATTTGAGCTATGATACACATGTAAAACATAAATTAAAAACTATACATAATTAAATAAAACATATTTAGTTTTTATAAATCATCGAATATTGGCAATTCAAGTAAATCGTACTTACAAAATTTATCAACCAACAATTTTTAATTATTTTCGTCGATTATGGACCCGAGAATTTCACTCATCTATAAATAGTATAAAACGCAACGTCTGTCTGTCTGTCTGTCTGTATGTTAGTTAGAACTTTTATAACTCGAGAACCATTGACTCGATTTACATGATTTTTTTTATTATAGAAACCTTGTCTGGCGAGTCACGAGTGGACTTTCTTGGCATACGCTACCTAAACAGTTAGAGACATAATGCAACGATTGGAAGATTTGTTGGGCATAAAATATTATACGAAAATGACTACGGCAACATAATATTATGTCTATCTTGATGGTTGTTATTTACAACTTCGAATATTTATTAAGTTCAAATAAAAATTCAGATTAAAGTTCAGTTTCAAAGAAATAAAATATCCCGGTTGTTCATAAGCTAGGAACGAAGTAAGTAGTGTTATTGGGAAATGAGGATTCCATGCAAAATTCAAAAAGCGAAGTCAGGAAATCCATTAGTCGTGTCAATGCAAAGGTTCACATTTTAGCTTCTATACATAGATATCATGCGTACAGTATTGTTCACTGTGTGTAAATATCTTTAATTCTCTTTTTAGGGAGGATATTTGAAGTCCACGAACTGTCTGTTATATTGCCGACTACTATAGAATGAACAAGAACTATTTTATTACTACTGCTATTAATGAACCCATAAAATCTGTAAGGGAAATTGGATTTTCATTCTTACTTTTCTTAAATGAAGAGTATTCTCTATCGGAAGTTACCCCCTGCACTCTTCATTTCAAATCCTTTCCCCTCACCTGAAAATGTTTACAGCTCTCCTGACACTAATTTTAAAGCTGAAGAGTTCGGGTAAACGCCAAATGAAGAACGAAGGTCCAAGAATCACACTACTACAGATCCTTCAGGCGAAAAATTGAAAAAAAAAATTGTTTTTGATGAACGAATTTCAAATTAATTTTTCGAACAGTCGAAATGTGAATTATATTGGGTGCCTACTATTTTATAGTAAAATTATGATATTTGAAAATAGCTCAATATTTTAACATTTAATAGTTTTCTTGATGATCTAGGTCGATTCGCTTAATGATCTAGGTCGATTCTTTGTGATAGGTTGGCAATAATATATAACGCAATGATCAGTACTCAGTTGTCACGCTCACTTCATTGTTTTTAGTGTCAAATTTCAGGGTCACTAAACTAACATAAGAGATTCAAATATGTCAAAAATTTTAACACCAATTTTAATTACAAATATTTGAAAATACTCCTGTCTCACCAGAAAAATTCTTTCTGGCGTTGTCATAAATGTCGACTGAGCCCTGGTTCAGAACTATGTTTTATTCGAGACTAACAAATCAGCAATACCGATTCATATTTGTGGTTGCCTGATATTAAAATTTGTGTTTTTTTTTGATAAAATGTGATTTGTTCGATTTACTGAAATAGGTATGTATATTGCATTATAAGGGATTCGTTCCGAGTAAATGCATATTATTTTTCACAACTTTTAATCCAGTCAAATGGTACTTTTAAATTGCGTTAATTAGAAGTTTGATGAAATTTTAATGGTAGGTAGTGGGAGCCACTAAAATACTCCAGCCAAGTTTTCCCCCTCGGATTCCGCAAGGGGTGGCCGTCATCTTGAATTTAAGGGATGAAATCATGTATCTTGGTAAATACTGCTTCTACGTGAAAAATTACTCTATTACAAGAATTGTTAAGGAGGATGTATCCAACAATTTTTGTTTGGAAAATTTTTTGAAATTTCTTATTATTCAAAAGTTATAAATTCTCAAAAATGACACTGTTGGGGTGGAAACGGTTTTTCCGATTTTACAACAAAACGGCCAATCGGGGGCGAAAAATGGTTACGACAAAAGTTATAGTGTTTGAGTTTCTCTACAATATACATGTGCTCAACATTTTTTTTTGCTTGGTATAAATATAGGGGGCGCCAAAAGTCGACTGGAGCCAATATTTTTGAATTTTGAACATAACTAATTAATTCAAGTCATCGCATTTTCACCAAATACATGATTTGGGGGTTTTCGGGGTCGCTGATTAAGAATCCTTGATCAAATTTTCAAAAAACAAAATGGCGAACGTCTTTCATTTAAATTCATCGTTTTCTCACCAAATTCATCATTAGGGAGTTACAACCATTTTTCGCCCCCGATTGACCGTTTTCTTGTAAAATCGAAAAAACCGTATCCACCCCCAACAGAGTCGTTTTTGAGAATTTATAACTTTTGAATAATAAGAAATTTCAAAAAAATTTCCAAACAAAAGGATACATCCTCCTTAACAATTTTTGTAATAGTAATTTTTCACGTACAAGCAGTATTTACCAAGATACATGATTTCATCCCTTTGCGGAATCCGAGTGGGGAAACTTGGCTGGAGTGTTCTAGTGGTACCCCCTATCTACCATTAAAATTTCATCAAACTTTTAATTAACGCAATTTCAGACCTATTTTTTCGACTATTTGATTGGACTCTTTATTGACAATTCGAACTGATGTACCTGCAATTTGGGCACGCAAAAAAGCCACAAAAATATTAGATCTGTCAGATTCATAAGAAATTTATGTGGGGTTATGTTGTGTCTGTCATTTTGACGTTTTCGAGTAGTAGTCATTATATACGAATTGAAGTTGGTGCAACTCAATCACTCTATCTCTCTCTTAACAACGTTTAAAGACCGAGAAAACCGACACATGAACATTTTCATCCCTACCCGACAACAGGTATCGAAAATTGAATTTTCAATAGAGGCGTTGTAAAAAAAACTTTTGTTCAAACTTACTTTTTATGAGAGCCTTCTGGCGTTGTCATAAATGTCGGCTGAGCCTTGGTTCAGAAGTATTTCATTCGAGACTAACAAATCAGCAATACCGATTCATCTTTATGGTTTTCTGATACTAACATATTTTGTGTCTTTTCGATAAAATATTATTTGTTCTGAAAAAAAAACTTACGTCAACTTCTATACTTTTAAGAAGAAGTTACCTACCTTAGCACGAACTATCATAAAACTACCAAATATTTTCCGAAGTGAGTTGCATGAAAAAATTCAGGGGTTCCGCGAGGTCAAATGAATAAGTTATCTGAGATTTGATAAAAAATTAAATTGCAAAAAATGGAATAAAATAAAAGTAAAATGTTTTTTATTTTTATAAAATTTCAGACACGCTACGAAGTGCATGTTTATAAGAATTGATACTGTTTTGCTTTTTCGCATCCATATTTGTAATCGCTAAATTTAATGTCATTTTAAAATATTGTTATCGTAGAAGAGTTCCTCGACAAGATAAGTTTGGGGAACCCTGGTAAGTGTAAAGAGGAGAGGTAAACATAAATCACAATGGAATTTAAAATCTCCAAATTATTTTTGTTTGATGATTAAAACTAGTTTACAGCAGAACAGGATGATTGAGCTAATTCATTAAACTAGTATCGGCTGTGGTCGAAATTCGACCAATTGTGTCTGTAAAGCAACGAAATTCTAATTGGAATTTATAACATCAATATAACTGTACCAACAACGAAGAAATCCGATAAAACGATACCCTCTTCATATTGATAGTTTATAGAATCTCTGTGGTGGGTCACCAGAGGTCTTAAATTACACCAAACAGCGAGAGAAACAACGCTATGTATTTGTTTGCATGTAGTATTCTCCCGTAGAGGGAAACTTTATTTTACCTGCCTTAACGACACCATACACACATGATTTTTTTGTGCACATCTATGGAACAGTACCTTCCCCTCTTTAGTAAAAAAAGGTATCACAATTTTCGTTGTTCGCGCATTAATATTTAGATTAATTAAATCAGAGTCATTGTAAGATAGGTATTATTTAATACAGCGTGTTTCAAAATTAGTAAGCGTAAGTAAGGAAGCAAGCACTAAATACCAATGGAGTTAAAGCTAAAATTAAGCGTAATAAACCTATTATAAAAATAACTAGAAAATTTCGTATTTCAACACCATTTATTTTCATTATTTTAGTTTCATGTACAGTTTTATATACAAAACTAAACAACTATTTTTTACTATCTTACAATCTAATTATGCATTATTTAATTATAAGTAAATATAAATGTTTTAATTTCTTTAATAATTGTTAGTAAATATTTCCATATTAAAAACACTAGATATAATATGATGCAAGTTTTTTTTATTGACATTAAACGATTTACAACCAAGTTTTAGTCCAGAAATATCAAATATGCTCAATGATTATTTTCTATATTATTATTACTCTTTTGAAGTTCTGTTGCAATGCCTGTTTACAATGCACAAAAATCACCAAAACGCGAAATCGTATTAACTAGGTGAACAGTTCACCTTAAGAGTTCAACTTTTCACCACAGACATTAATATTGTGCATGTATATTATTGAAAATTGGGTATTCATTTATGATAAGTATTTCATACGCGTACATGTGCGATGGATATGCATATTTCCATACAAACATCTACGTGCTTCTTTGACGGAATAAAAAATAATGCTGTCATTCCTGCCATCTCTTCTCTATAATTTAGTAACATGATAACACCAATAATTACTTTTCGCCACGTCACTTTATTTCTTCAAGCAAACTTCATGTCTCTTACCAAGGTTAAATGCTATATTTCGGTACTGTAGTGGATCTTCAATTTTTAAGAATTTTGGGATGTTTAAAAGTATACCTAGTAGAATTTTTATTGCGTTTGTTATTATTACTCATTTTGGTGCAATACTAACAAACTATACAGGTTTTGGGTGTTTGACCCTAAACCTTTTTACTTCCCACCTCTACTATGGTAGGGAAGTAATGGATTCAGTCCGAAAACAATATTTCGAGATTTTAAAAGATTTTCACGTTTTGAGACCCTAGCAATCGTTTAAGATCATTTTCTGACTGATGTCTGTATGTGTGTGTGTATGTGTGTATGTGTGTATGTGTGTGTGTGTGTATGTGGTCAATTTTTCGCCTTCGATATCTTAAGAACGGAACAACATACGGGCATGCCGATTGTTCTATTGTGTTTATCAGCCTTTAACTTAGATCTGATTAGATTTTGAGTCAAATCGGTTCAGTGGATCCTGAGATATTCAAAAAAACGTCCTCAATGTCACGTATTAACATAGGTAAAAAAAAATATAAATGAATTCTAGATGTTATAATATGAAAAAAATGTAAATATTTTTTTTCTCTAAAATGTATAGTTTTCGAGAAAAAAAATATTTTACTAAAAAAAATAAAAATTGTACGTAAATCAAGGTAACCATGATTTTTGCTATATTAAGCTAGCCATCAATAGATCACCAAACAAAAAAGAGGGCCATGCTTTTTTCAAAGAATAAAAATTAAATTGTGTTTTAAAGACCACCAACAGCTAAGGTTATTTGGGCCTAGTCAAAGAATAAAAAAAAGAGTGTTTATTTTTTGCAAATATTTACTAGGTGGGAAGTATAGGACTGGTCATCAGTCGAATTTTTTTTCATAAGTCATACCCGACTGCCGAAGGAGAGATCATTAGGTTGGGTGCAATGCATATTTGCTTGTATGTTTGTGCACCCCTGTCTCCTTAAACACTGAACCGATTTTGATAAACAGACAAATATTTTTTAAAACCTCTTTTTTGGGTTCACCAAGAAATCAAAAATCTATTTTTCGCCACATTTAATATCGAATAAGAAACTCTCTCAATTCAGGTGTTTTATGTTTAATTTTTGTACCTAGTCGTTTTTACTAACAATTATAAAATAAATCTTAAAACATTATTGTTTATAAGGATAGAAACAAAAGCCATTATTGTAATTTAGTTACAATTTTATTAGGAATAGGGCTTAGAATAACAATAGTATTATTAAGCTTTGAAAAAGCTATCATATTTCAATCCTACTTACAACTAATAAGAGCTATGTACTCGTAAATCTAAAATTAAATTTAAACGTACGAATATTGCCGTATTTTAAAAGAAATTTGTTTGCCATATCCACTATAAAATGGTGTGCCGTCAGTTGATCCCAGCAATTTGATACCACGACATTTGATCCCACGACAACTGATCCCAACGACATTTGATCCCAACGACAATTGATCCCACGACATTTGATCCCAAAAAATTGTCTATAAACTAACAGAGCCTGATAAGTAATAAAGTTATTAAATTTTATTAATTTAATGAAATAATTTAATCGAGGGAAATTTGTTTGAATTAAATTTGTAGACATTATGATATATTTGTAATTACATTGATATTCGAATTCTAACGAATGTAATAGTAAATATAATGTGTTTATGAGTTAATAATCCTTTAAAGATTATGTAAAGATCAAGTTGAATAATTCACTTTTATTTATCATTTCCCAGGATACGTCGTAATTTTGTCAAATATAGTATTTTTTAAATTTTGTTGAAAAATTACCTATTGTACATAGAAACTTCGAAACATCAGATGTGCAGTCAATTTGGTCTTTCATGCTTTTCACATTATAACGAATTGTTAAATAGGCTATTAAAGTTTATGAAAAGTCAGCGTGATAATTTGTTTTAATTCATAAAATACAATATTTGACAAAATTACGACGTATCCCGGGCAATGATAAATAAAAGTAAATTATTCAACTTGATCATTACATGATCTCTAAAGGATTATTAAATAATAAACACATTATACTATTACATCCGTTAGAATTCTAATAACAATGTAATTACAAATATATCATAACGTCTACAAATTTAATTCAAACAAATTTCCCGACAAAGGGAATAATCGATTAAATTATTTCATTAAATTAATAAAATTTAATAACTTTATTACTTATCAGACGCTATTAGTTTATAGACAATTTTTTGGGATCAAATGTCGTGGGATCAATTGTCGTTGGGATCAAATGTCGTTGGGATCAATTGTCGTGGGATCAAATGTCGTGGTATCAAATTGCTGGGATCAAATGTCATGGAACCCTATAAAATAGCTGCTTTATATGCATGTATACCGGCCTGTAATGTTTCACTTAACAGGCTGGTGTATGGAAACTTAATATTTCACACTAATGTAGAAAGTAAATCATCGATTTATATTTATTCGCTCGATCCGCCCGCTATTACATACTCCTGTGCGTGCTTCGGCCTACTATAGAGTGAAGTTGGCGACACAAAATGAACAGTCAACAAATTTTGAAAATACTGAAAAGCAGCTATTTTACAGGGGGTATGGCAAAAATACCATATATATCTCGTACGTAATGGTATTATGACTCGTGTGCTCGTTTTAACATAATGTCACTACTCGTCAGTAACACCCTATTACGACACTAGATATACAATCTACTATTTGAATACACTATGATTATGTTTCAATTATTTTTACAATCTATTTAATAAATTTTCACTGCAAATTAAAATTAAAGTTTAAAATATTTAAATAATTTAACGCGATAGGCACTTATACTTTCAGACATTGCATCCGCAAAATGTGCAAATAAAGATTAGCAAAAAATATTTTATTATGACTGTTTACTTCATGACAAACGTTCTTTCATTCTTTAACATTATATACAAATAATACACGAGATTGCAATCGAAATTGAATTTAGATATTATAATACCCACTCAGATTGTGTTTGTTTATTTACGTTTTCACAAAAATATTCCACAGAAAATTGCTTATGATAATAATTCTATGAGGTTACAGCGTCACCTACTTCCATATAGTCTTTACATTTAGCAAGCCCTGCATGTCCAAAAAATGTATCACCACAAAATGTTTGTAAAAAAACTAAAAAAAAAAACTTTAAAAAGACAACTAAAAAAGAGGAAAATAATAAAATTTTGAAGTCGGCGCCAATTTAATTGTAAAACTTTTTGTAAATCTACTTTTATTTTATTAAATTGGCGCCGACCTTAAAATGTTTTTATTTTCCTCTTTTTAGTGGCTTTTTTGAAGGACGTTTTTAAACGTTTTTTATGTTTTACTTTTTAGTGGCTTTACAGTGCGTAGGTTCGCACGTTATTAACCGACTTTTGTCTTGATATTTGATTACTAAACCAAAAAAAAGAAAACCACTGAACCGATTTTAGTAAAATTTATGTGGAGCCACCGTGAAGGTATGCTCTATTAAATAAAATAAGAATAATCAAAATTGGTTCTTTCATAAAATGCTGGAGATATGACGTGAGCTACATACCTACATAAAAATACATAATATAAAAAAACCAGTCGAACTACTGAACCGATTCAAGTAAAATTTATATGGGATCACCCCGAAGGTCTGCTCTATTAAATAAAACAATAATCATCAAAATCGGTTTACAAATGCAGGAGAAATTGGTATCCATACATAAAATAAAATCGGTGTACATACATAAAAAATAAGAAAATTAGTCGAACTGCAGAACCGATTTAAGTAAACTTTATATGGGACCACCTCGAAGGAATGCTCTATTAAACAAAATAATAATCATCAAAATCGGTCCACAAATGCAGAAGAAATCGGTGTACGCTGTACATAGATAACATTCATAAAAAATATACGCATGAAGTTGAGAACCCCTCCTTTTTTGATGTTGGTTAATAAATAGTAGGCATATTGATATACCTACATTTTACAACTTACCAACAATTTTTATCATTGAATTTATTTAAATATAGGTACCTTTGCCCAGGGTAAGATTTTGATTTTTGAATCGCATCGCTGTTTGCGCCCTCCGGGAATTGCACCCCTGGCGCGAACCCTTGAATTGTCAGACTTGTTGCTTAGAAATACAATTATTTCTAACACTATATCTTAACACTTTACTGGAAAAATATGTAAATATAATTATTACGAGACATCAAAGCTCACAGATAGAAAAAAACTAGGGTGCAGGTGTTTTATGAAACCACAGTGCAAGTGAAACTTTAGTGTCATAATCCAAAACGCTTTTAACCCAAAATCGTCGAAAGTATATAATTTTGTCTACATTGTTTTGGTAATGTAATTTAAACCCTGATCAGTATGGAGACGAACGTAAGAATCTAGATTCTATCTTTGGTGGTCAATGGGTAATTGATGTGCTGCTCGACTGAATATTCGTACGATATTAGTTATGTAGACGTACAATATAGTTATGAACATAAGTTTGATGCTTTTCGATGAGTACTGGTCTGGGCGACTACCATCACACTTGTATACAGTCGTACAATATAGAACGTGACGTGACGCTCGACAAGGGTAACCGAACAAACCAGGTAAATAAAGCTTCACTTTATTAATTATTAAATGAGCTACCAATTTAACGTTCATTACTGACGAAAGTTTGCATGACTTTTCTATAAATGTAAAACGCACAATATATAAAATACAATATACATATATAAAAAAGAAACCAATACCTACTGTTAATTGTTTTTTTGCCTTACCCACTACAAAATGGCTCCTTTCGGTGTATGTATAGCGACCATTAATGACCCATTTAACAGGCAGGTGTGCGGAAAATGGTTTACTTTCTGCACTAGCGCAGAAAATAACAGTTGCCATAGCAACTTCTGTTTATTCGCTCTATACGCCTGCGTACGCTTGTCATTACTTACTTGGACGAACTTCGCGGCACATTGTGGAAGGAAAGATGGCGACGCAAATGAACTGTCAGAATTGTTTGAAAATGACGTGAAAAGTAGGTATTTTGTAGTGGGTATGGCAAAAAATACCATATATGTCTCATACGTATAATATGCCCCATTACGTATCTAGACATACAATCTACTATTAAATAATTCAGTTAAATACTACGGCAATAATTCTTACGTCTATTTTAATAAAAGCAGAAGGTATCTTGTACGATAGTTCACATTGGTCAGTCATAAAAAAACAAAACAGTTTTTCTAAAATTTGCACATATAGTTTAGGACCGTTTTTAGAACATTATAGAACAATATTTTAATTAAAAAGTCCGCAGGTATATTTGTCAACATTTTTCCAGTATCTCAGATACTTAGCTTATAATTTTTACTGTTGATTTATCTTCAAAACCTCATTTACATGCATATTATAATGATATTCCGAATGTCCACACCGAATTCACATAACAATTAAGTCTGTGAAATATTTTAATCAATCAACAGCAAAAGGCTGTCACTGATTCTTTTGGCTATTACAAGGAAAAAATCAAATGCCACTGCCGGGAATAAAACCCGAAATGCCCAGTTTACTGCTGGTTGTGTTTCAATATTACACCACAGTGTCCGAACCCGAGAGTAGAATCTGTTTTATTCCTATATAATATAGCGACTTCAACAACGAATCACTCTGCATGCGAGAGCAGATAGTTTTTAAGTTATAATTATAACTCAAATGCCTTAAACTCGTTCGTTTTTTTTGTTGAATAATCAAACACAAGGTTTGAGTTTCTGTGGACAAAAATAATTCAAAACGATGAGATACTGTAAAAAAAAATGTTCACAAAGGATATGTTTTGAAAAGTTTTTCAAGCCTATTGATATAGATAATAACATTTTCGTAATTTGCTGAATAAACTACAAAATTATTTTTGAGAGATAATATCTTCGTTTAAACTTTTATAGTCAACTAGTTCTTATCGGGGAAAAAACTATCGACACCAATAAGATTAAAGTAGAATCTCGATTATTAGTCAGGGGTCGGGACCGAGGGGGTGATGGAAATGAGAAATGGACGGAGAATAAATCATGATCGTTTTTTATTATTTTTAAAATATTACACATAATATAAGTATAGACTGCATGTTCATATATGTTTGTATTTTAAGATTTAAAAGTCTGTAGTTTTTTTGGCTTAAATGTTTGTCGATATTTCTGGATTGCAAGATTGCAATTTTTACCTAATACAGAGGTTCTGCTTTCTGTTGGTGTTCATAGACGCATAATAGAAGGTGAAAAATAATCAAATGACGGTTAATCGAGGTTCTACTGTATAGTGCCAATTTATTTTTCATGAACCTGCAATAAAAATATAAGCTAATATATTATATCAAATTTCAGATGTAAAAAGTTTTGGCCACACCAGACAAAGTGAAACTAAATGATTTTTTTTTTTTTTTTTTTTAAATCAAAAAATACAAAACAAACAAAAACAAAATTGTGCATCAACTCGTGAAGTTAAAATGATTTTTATTTTGAAAAAAACAAACTGTAGTACAGATTTAATACCTATGTGTATTCAAGAAATTTACAATACATACAAATTAGTTTTGTAATCTTAAAGGTAGGCACTATTCATTTTGAGAATGTCGCAGAAAAAATGTCTGTTTTCCTTTACATTTATATGCAATGAAAATAAAAGATATCTTGCGAAGTCAAAAGAATTTAAAATCTTGATAGATAACATTATACTCGCAAAACTATTTTCATTTAATCGGGAGTTCAAATAACAAAAACAAATACTAATCCTAATTCTGCTAAAAAAATCTCTCACTTTCAGCATTAAAAATTGGACTTCGTTATTCGATTGCAATAATTAAACATTTTTTAGCAATATTTTAAATGTCCGCTGTTTATAACTTCTTTTGGTTTAGCGTCGGTTCGGATTATAGAGACTACACTGTATATCGACGTCAAATATTGGGGTGCGTTATACGTGATTGAGATTAAATTTATTATAAAATAAATATTAGACAAATACTAAGAGTTTCATTTTCTTTAACTCTGTACAAAAAGTGACAGTTTTTATGATCGAATTTTCAACATCTTAGTACATATTTTGATTTTACAATTATTAACGATGAAAAATAAAAAGATTAACTCAATGTTTGTATTCATAATTCGAAATTCCTTTTCATATATTGGAAATAATTAAATATAACAACACAATACTTTTGACGTACCTAACTTATTAGAAAGCAGTCCACGATAATATGATGATCAATTCAGATGCATTTTATGTGTTTATTCAACAAATTAAAAAAGTTCAGAAAACATAACAGTTTTTAAACACTATTATCTCCAATTTTATGTTAGCATTTAAAACTTTTAAGATACATTTTTAAGATAATTCAGTATTTATCATTCATAACAGAATCAAATTTTCAAAAAAATATTTCTTTTTAAGTTGCGTGTGACCATTTTAGACTTAAGTATTTACTTAGTACTAATTATAATAAACAATGACACTTATTTTAATAGTTTTTTTCTTCTCTAGTACGAAAATAATAAACATTTTTTTAATTAATAAAAGCTGATTATTAGTAATATTTTAGCTTTATTTGCATTATCGGAAGCATATTAAAAATAGTTATAATCAAAAAAATTTTTGACATTACCTTACTACTCTCATTTATTCCGTAAAAAAAAGAAAAATATAAATCTCTCATCCCGAGTTCTTTTTTTTCACATTACACATTAACATTCTAAATGAATATGCACAAACGATATTACGTCATAGTCATAGAAAAAATTATATCAATTTATTATTTATTTTATAGCAAAAAATATTGCGACAATTAATACGACGAGTTTTTATTATATTTCCCTGTATGAATTACGAAAATATGGTGGAATTTTCGTAAATTAATATACAGTGTGTCCTAGGATAGATGTAACAGAAGGCGTAATGAAAAAAAAAATTCCAATTTCGGAATGACATTCGAGATCGAGTCTTGCTTGAGAGTTGATTCGGTCTCCAATATGTTTTATAAGCAAAGTTGTAAAAATAACCAAGAAAAAGTACCTTTATTTTTCAAAATACGAACAATTTCGACTAAGAAAAGTTGTTTAGAAAGCAGTTTTATAACTCCATACCAAATTTCAGAAATATCAAAAAAAAAAAAAAAATCGTTAATTTTGTGTTGTTATAAACGTTTTTTTTTTATTTTTTTTATATTTCTGAAATTTGGTATGGAGTTATAAAATTGCAT
The DNA here is from genome assembly GCA_039654895.1 of Mongoloraphidia duomilia. Lineage (NCBI taxonomy): Eukaryota > Metazoa > Arthropoda > Insecta > Raphidioptera > Raphidiidae > Mongoloraphidia > Mongoloraphidia duomilia. The sequence continues at coordinate 37,482,180 of CM077520.1, read as the reverse complement.
TCTAAACAACTTTTCTTAGTGATTTTTTCATATTTTGAAAAATAAAGATACTTTTTCTCGGTCATTTTTACAACTTTGCTTATAAAACACCCTATAGAAGACCTATTCAATTCATTTTTGGTATACCTTAGTTTTACATCAAGCAGGACTCGATCCCCAAATGTCACTCCGAAATTCGAAATATTTTGTTCGTTACACCTTTTGTTACATCTATCCCGGGACACACTGTATAGGTAATTCAGAAACAATCAAATTTTGTTTCTTATTTCAACTTTAAACTATGTTTTTGAATGTGTGCCACATACTTTGATATGTTTGCTATATATTTTTTTAAATAACAAAGTATAGTTATTTTCGATACGTGTGCGTGAAGTGAGGTATTCTAGTAAGCTTAAATTGAGACACGAGCTAAGGGACTGACGCATACACAACGAGCTAAGGGACTGACACATACACAACGAGATCTTGTTGTGTATGCGTCAGTCCCTTTAGCGAGTGCCTCAATTTAAGCCTACTAGATATCTCACTTTAAGCGGACGTATCGAACATAATTTTTTATAACGACTGCTTCTAAAGTTTAATAGAGAGAGAAAAAAATTATGAAAACGGAAAATTCGCTCTTCTAGCTCTTAAAACTTTACAATTACAGACTAAGTTAAGATTTAGTTTATTTTTATTAAAGTTATTAACTTCTGTATAAACCATTAAAAACATTACTCTCTCATGATGTGGACTTTGTACGCGCGATACTATATATAGGAACACATCGATCGATAGCTTGTATTGTACAATGTGCGGAAATTTCGAATTTATAAGATGCAGAGATTGTACTTTTACGCACGCTTTGGACTTTTACGCACGGTGACGGTACTTTTGCCCACGCTTTGGACTTTCACGCAAGGTGACTGTACTTTTACGCACGCTTACTAAAATACACCTCTTCATGCTCGCCTCACAGTGCTCGGATATTGAACTTTAAAAGCAGGAGTTATAAAAATTATATATTTATACTGTTTTTAAAAATATAGGACAGGTTCAAAATTATAAAAGTAACTTATTATTGGACTGATAATTTTTTGTTTCAAAAACTCCACAAAATTATTTTTTGTCACAACATTTTTTTAAAGCCATTTATCGAAAATACTTTGGCGTTCTCTCAAGAAATTATTTACTTGTGAATTCTTTAACTGATTTTTTAAAATGAAAAATGTTCAAAATGATATACAGTGTATCCCAGGATTCATGTTACAAAAGGTAAGATCTTTTTTTGAATTTTCATTTAATATTAGTGCAAGACTCAAATCACCAGGCTCCTCAAAAAAACATTTGTACCATCTTTGTGGCCCGGCCTTGGGAGTTGCCTTGCCTTAACCATACGCTGCCTTTGATTTAGCCATAACCTTGCGTCATGTCGGGTATCTCAGCTTGACGAAGGGGCATGTTGTGATAAGATTAATTTTCATCTAAGTACACAATATTTTAACTGTTATTTTTCATTAGTTAACCCAGTTTTATATGCTGTTTAAAATGGGTATTACAATTTGCCAGACCCTGTGTTAATCGTTAATAAGTTTTGTTCGAAGTAACTAACACCATCTCGTTGAGAAGGATTTTCAATAAATGACCTTTAATGCGGCAGTCTATAAGAATGATTGATATTATAATAATTAGCTGATATGTACAGAATGTATTAAATATTTATTTAATTTACATTATGTATATTAAATATATAATAAACTTAAAACTACGCGGCAATGACAACGTTCAGTAACGCCCAGCATGTTGTTGTTACTAAACAGCTAATGAGATAACTTGCGCTATTGCTGTAGTCTTCATCTTCGAACTCTTGATGAAGGTTCAGACCTAGAAATAATACATAAACGTTAGGTAGTGCAGCTATTTTTGGAATTGTTAAGCCACATGTACACCTAACGAACGAACATGAAGGAGTACAAACATACTTAAACTAAAGAATACGAACGAATGAGCATCAACAAAATAATAATAATAATAATAATAATAATAATAATAATAATAATAATAATAATAATAATAATAATAATAACTTTATTCAGAAAAATGTCACAATGACAAAGAATGCGTCAGTCAAGAATATACAATAAATGTGATACATAGTTAAAAAAATTTGGTATGGGCACTTATCAATAAGATAATTTAAAACTTGTGTTTTAAATACTTTGTAGCTTTTGAGGCTTACAATTTCGGCTGGTAAGCTGTCAAATAGTTTGACAGCTGAGTAACGGGGTCCCTTAGTATATAATGCGAGGTGATGTTCCGGAACACCGTGATTGAATCGACCTCGGGTATCGTAATTGTGATCCGGCAAATGGCGGTGAAAAAGATGTTTATTTTTGAATAAAAAACAAACCGATTTTAGTATGTATATCGCATATATTGTCATAATTCTGTATTTAATGAATACTGGCTTACAGGAGTCAGTAGGCTTTAGATGGAAAACGAGTCTGAGTATCTTTTTCTGCATTATAAAAGCCCTTTCAATATCAGGAGACTTACCCCAGCACATAATCCCGTAGTTTAGAACAGGATAGATATAGGCGTAGTATGCGGTTAGGCAAGTTGAAATGTCACTTATAGTGCGAAGGCGGAAAATGAGATATTTAAGCTTGGATAATTTTGAGCATACTTTAGCGACGTGTTGTTTCCAAGCAAGATGGTTGTCAATGGTGACGCCAAGAAAGTTAAACGTGGACACTACATCTATAGGATCACTATCGATCAACAGGGGGACATCAAAGTTAAGACCCGGTTGTTTGGCTGAGAATAGCATACACTTGGTTTTGGAAGTGTTAAGCTTAAGCTTATTATTGCCAGTCCATTCAGATATGTCCTGGGAAGCCTGAGTAGATACATCATACAGCTCTTGTAAATTTTTCTTCCGTGTCAGTACGGTTGTGTCATCTGCGTACATAACAACTGCAGATGAGTTACAAAGTGACAATGGCAGATCATTGATAAATAATAAAAAAAGTAAAGGACCCAACGAGGATCCTTGTGGCACACCGCACACACAAATAGAACATAGATTGCCAGCGAATCGGCTATCAGTACTTCAAAGAAAAAATCGTTGTTCATATTTGACAGCGAACGCCGAGTGTGGACGGTATTTTTCATTTTTCATCAGTTTTGTGTTTGCCTTTCAGATGGTTACACAATCTTATCATTAATTATCAGTGATATAAAAAATTTCTATGCTCTGAAATCGTTCTGATTCCTACTTCAAAATAATACACGCGAGAGGAATGATTAGTGGTTAAAATTGAGCATCAAGTATAACACTATGGAATCTCAAGGACGGATCCAGGTGGTGGGCTCAAGGGGACCCCCTCAACTAGAAAGAACACACATTAAATTATTAAATCGGCTCTTTTCAGGGCCATCTTGTGCAAAATCCAAGCGCGCAACCTCTCCGCGGTGCACATCGGGTAACGCTAATGTCGCCGGTGTAAAGTAGAAGTCTTTTGCTTTTTTTAGGTTAGGCTAGTGCGAATGATTTTGCAAACCCCTCTCCCCCCGAATAAATTCTGGACTCGCCCTTGCGGATTGGAAGGGTGGAACATTAATAATGAATATTCTGGTTGATCGTTTTTGTTTATTCGCGTGCGTTTGTGCCCGTTTATGTTCATTTGTGCTCGCACGTGTATGTTTGTGCTCAATCATGCTCGTTCGTTAGGTGTAACTTGTGTATACGCCCTTATAGTAATTATATCGATAATAATTTCTTGGATGGAATATTTTATACAGGTGCGACACAACAAAACACTACGTATAGTCTCGTAATAATTACATGTGTGATGTATAAATAGCGCTGTAAACTACCTCAATTCATTTATATATATATATATATATATATATTTCAAGGAACATGTCCTTGAAATATATATATATATATTTCAAGGGCATGTTACTTACTATTCAATGCTGCTTTATATACTTTAATCAAACAGAAGTTGGTCTGTTACGTTTTATTTCTACTGTAACGAATTCTGATACTACTGAGGTGTGGATCTTTAGAAAAAAACGTTGAATTTCTAGTTTCAAAATTGGTTGTATTGGGATCCAAATGTGAAAGGTCTACTTTTAATTGTTGAACGAAATTTGATGTAGAAACGGTGCGTTGTTTTAATAACTGATTTGGTTTTGGTACAACGCCGTTTTTTTAAATTTCAGAAAGACTACAGACATCTGTACTTAATTCGGAACGTAACTTTAAATGCGCTTGAAATTGATGAGGCGAACAGTGCTTGTCGAAACCCATTAGCAACAAGCAATTATTACGGCACAAAATCCGTCAGTTTTTCGTTTCGCATTTAATCTAAATAAATTGATTTTAATTACGATTCCAATCAATAAGTATTTAGTAGGAAAAACAATGTAGTTACCAAACACTGGTTTAAAAACCGAACGAGATTGGTTAGTGATACAAGAAATAAAAACAACATACTATGCAATATAACCTTTCCTATAAATTCTAACAAAATATAACATCGCGAAAAAGTGCTGAATCTGAATTTTTCCTTTCAATATTTCGTTGATACGATAATTATTTTTTGTTTGTCGGAATTATACAAATTAATATCTTATAAACGGTACATCAGATCAATTTTTTTTTAATATTAATAAATCACGCTTTCTCCCCCACTTATTAATTAAATTTCATTATAATAGGATATATGCATGAATACTGTTTTCTCGTTATATTAATAGAGCAGTAATTTCTGAACAAAATGACACCTCAATTACTTCATTTTAATTTCAAATAAGCTTTGAAATGTGTATGTAAGTCCCGCCCGCTAAAAAGCATTTTTTCTCGTGAAGTCATGATAATATTATAATATGCGAAGCATTACAGAGGGCGTGCGTTTATATTATCTACTAATTTACTATCTAAAAACCAAGAAACAAACTTGAAAAATACTGTTTTGTACCTATGTAAACATGATGTAAACAAGTTTCTATGGCAACGGGCACTCGACATGCACTTTGACGTCACACACTGTTTTTTATTTTTTGAAATTTATTCATATTTCGATAAATATATGCATCTCAACGAATCATTCAACAGTTTCTCAGATTTTAAAGTTGTGTTCAAATTGACGTATATTTTCGTGCTACCAAATAAAAATGTGATAAAGAAATTCTTGCATATATCCTATTAGATAATTTATTTCTCATGAACGGTACATCGAATCAAAAACTGTCTGAGGATGCTCAGAATTGTATGAGACACCCTATATAACTATTTATGGAATTGATATTTTTTTATTTATTTTAATGAAACTGTCTTTGTTAAAAATATAGACTGAAACACCAAACATTTTTATACTTCCCTAAACTGTCATCGCTAGCGTTTTACGAAACCACAATTTTGAGGTGAAAAGTTTACATACCTCTTTGATTGGAAAGACTCCCCTCTTCTGTGTCTTCAATTATGTTATTTGAACTAGTGGAATGTTTTCTAGATTTACCTGAAACAAGCAAAGTTACTCGTCAATAATATGAAATAATATACGAAACACTTTTTTAAGTTGTGAAATGTTTTGAAAAGCAATGAATTATTTTGTTCAGATTTCAGAAGTATCTAACTTGACCCATATATTATGTGTACATAATATACGGACTGAATCAAAACCTTATTCGATAGCTTATTTCAATATAAATGATAGAGAAAAATTGTTATTACAAAAACTATTGGTAATCAATAACTGCGCCAATAGTATATTGCATTACAAGGGTTGAAACATAGCGTTTGCAACCAGTGTAAAGTTTGCTGCCCGAAGTATGCGCCCTACCTTAAAATATAAATAAATGCTTTTTATGTCGGATTACTTCTGTGACATCTTGTATTATATAATAAAAGCTAAACTACTAGTAGTGAGTAGTAATATTTACCTTTCCTGTCCGTGCCGTTTGGATATTTGTTGGCATTAGATGACCGTGGTATGGCTGAAAAACGAAAACAGTTACTTAAATATTTGACTAAACGAACGAAACATTTAGTTTACTTTCTTTCTTAAATAAAATTCGAACAAATGTTAAAAAGATAACTGCTAATGGGTTTAGCAGATAAAATTCTGTTGCTATTCTCTAACAAATCTATGTTTAGAAGTCATAGTTAGCTTTTGTTTTATAAAATACAGGCACTGATTCACGATCATTTTCAAATTTCGAGCTAAGAGAATAGATATTTTTTTTATTACAAGCTTTAATTTAACTTGCAATGTATGTTAGTTTGTTTGTGTATTTGTTTAAGTCATATCTTGCAAATCAATTTTGAACGACTTCCACGTATCCGTTCGATTTGAAATTTTGTACACATATGTATTCTCGATTACAATACATGAATAAATCGTTTTTAGAATTAAATATAACCCCTAAGGGGTTCAAACGAGGGTGTAGGGTTTTTTTGACTAATCAACGTCCAGGTCAAATCGCTGAAGCTAGAAACTTGGAATTTAAACAGTAGATTTCTTTTCTGACGTAAGTATCCACTAAGAAGGGATTTCTCGAAATTCAGCCCCGAGGGGGATAAAAAGGGGGTAAATTTTTGAAAGACTAAAATAAACAAAATAAAATATTACTTAGTAAAAAAAAACTTTTTAGAGACAAGTTTTTATTGAAATGTACTAAAAAGGAAAAATAATATTTAATTATTTTAGTTTATTATAAAAGCGGGGGTTGCGACTAATAAACTATCATAGAGATTACAACCCCCGCTTTTATAATAATAATTATGAACCAAAATTATTAAATATTATTTTTTCCTTTTTAGTACATTTCAATAAAAGCTTGTATCTAAAAAGTTTTTTTTTACTATCTAATATTTTATTAGATATTATTAAATACCATGCTCAACAACAGAGGCTATACTATGTATGGGAGGACAGAGTGGTGTAACGGTTAGCGTAGCGGCCTTTGGATCACACTGTCGTGGGTTCGAATCCCGCCCCCGCTCATGGATGTTTTGTGATGTCATTTAGTTTTAAGTGAGTTGTTATTTGATGTAAACAAGACGCTAATGACCTAAGTTGTCGACGCGTCTATAATTTACAATAAATAAATACTGTGCATGTATACAGGTAAGTTATAAGAAAGAGGCCTACGCCCTGGACCGGGCACTGGCTCCAGGGGGGGGGGGTAGATGTTACTCTAACAAATACTCCTAGTCCTAATATGATATTTGAGGGTTGAGGGTCGTCAAATTAATGGTATGCCCCAGGCGTAATTTTACCTTCGCACGGCCCTAGTCAAAACTCAACAATTCTATTAATCATGTAATATTTTTACTTACGGTATAGTTTAATGCTTCCGTCAGTATCGCCCAGTGAATTCTTGGAGACACATTTGTAGGATCCATAATCTGATGGTCCGACTGATTTGATGGTCAACATCATGTGTACTTTGTAAGCGTTGTCCAAAAGAATGGGGTCGTATTTACCCCCTGGGGATCAAAAGAAAATATTAATGTATCCACATAATATTACTCTACCGTTAATAGTAACACTAATTACAGTAATAATTAACTTAAGTAAATGTATTACCAATTATTGATAATGCACTTTATAAGTAATCACCCTAATGCATAATTAATACAATCTGTATTTCAATCGACTGATCTAATGTAATTAGGACGAAAATATAATTTATTGTAAATGTCAGTTAAAATCATTTGAAAATTTTAATAAATTCTATTGATAAAACATTAATAATAATTTACCTCAATTACCTATAGGTGATATAACTGAAAATATGGAATTTTTTTAATTTGATTCATAAGTAAAATATAATTTTTTCAATTTCATAAACTTTCCTGCCCAGCTTGGCTTATAGATTAGAAAAAATAATTTCAACCTATGTCACCGTCGGGATTCAAAACCGAATCTTCCACTATCGCGGTGGTTGAGTAGATAGTGGTGAGTCCCGACGGTGACATAGGTTGAAATGCATTTTCCATAGTGTTGCATTGTAACGTTACGTTATTCGATGGTGTTCCTAACAGTTATGCTAACTTAAGCATTATATTTGTTTGTATTTAATAAATTGCGAACACTTTGATACGTATGAATATTTTAAATGTATAGTTACTGTATAATATAATATTATCTTCATAATAACCTGTAAAGTCAAGATGGCTCTCTACACTGATAGCGATTCGATTAGCACTATACATAAAATACAGATTATGTAATGACTTTATGGGGTTTAAATGCAACAGGCAAGAATAAAAAATTATATTGTCCATCGCTTGTAACGCCAAAAAGTGAAAAACGGACGTTCAGTTTTTACACTCTCCCGATCTTATGTTTATTAAACTTATACATAGGGCTCGTGTTGGTCTCTAATTAAACCTAATGGATTCCTCTCGGGGCACTACAGGTCAAATTTTAAAAATATTGAAAATCTTTTTCAGTGGAGTTAACGCAAAACCATCTATTGGTTAATGAGAGGGGCGTTGGGTGACCTTAACACAAAATGTTTAAAAATTAAATTAAAAATTTAAAAAAACCCCGACGAAAAAAATAAACCTTTAAAAAGTGAGAAATAATTGATATTAGTTTAGATGAAATGTTTTATTCGTAAATGCGTCGGGGACCGCTGAAAATTGGTATTTTTGTTATTTAGCAGTCATGGTCAATATTAATTATTTCTCACTTTTTAAAGGTTTACTTTTTGCGTCGGGGGTTTTTTAAATTTTTAATTTAATTTTATTTCATACTTTTTAAACTAACTAATCAATTAATTTTCTGCTTTGAAAATGCAATTTTTCACTTAAAACTCTTGCACAATATTATTACTTATTATTTATTACTTAGGTATTATTTGCTGTTTATATAAATTAAAATATCAAAATAAGTACCTACGTTACGTAGGTGATACAATCGTTTAAAGATTGCAACTTTAATTCAATATAATTCACAAACGGCTGAATCGATTTCAATCAAACATGGCTAAGAACCATCTCGCAAATACCGTCTTTCAAACAAACAAAACCGCATTGAAATCGGTCCATCCGTTTGGGAGCTGCGATGCCACAAACATTACAAATTGTGAACGGCTGAACCGATTTTAATCAAAAATGGCTAAAAACCATCTCACAAATACCATCTTTCAAACAAACAAAACCGCTTTTAAATCGGTTGATCAATTTGGGAGCTATACGATGCCAGATAGACATACAGATACATGCGTTAAACTTATAAAACCCCTTTTTTATTGGGGGTTAAAAATTGGCATGTAACGCCCCGTTAGCTTTAATTTGACGTAAAAAATCTATTCCTACATGAAACATACAATCGAGTTCGAGGAACAAAATTTTAGGGGGATAGACCCCTCTTAAACTATTAAATTTGCCACAATAATTTTACGGCAAGGAAAAATAATTCTAATGAGCCATTATCCATATTGTAATAGGTTAAAGTAATAGTTTTATGAAACGTGCAATATTAAAACTAAAGGTTTACGACCGGCAAATAGTGAGACACGCAAAGATGGGGGAAGATCGGTGTTATTACATTACGTTAAATGGTTTCAGTATAGTAAATATACACGCATCGTGCGTATATATACCGGATGAATAACAAAATAACCGAAGGAAGGTTTGGTTGAGGGTCAAAATAAAGAAGCTTTCCCAAAATATCGCTTGTGGCCAACGTTTCGAAATATTTAATTTCGAAACGTTTCGAAATTAAATATTTCGAAACGTTGGTCACAAGCGATATTTTGGTAAAGCTTCATTATTTTGACCCTCAACCAAACCTTCTTTCAATTATTAGCATTCATTGGGTCAACACTACTACTGAAAAAAAATAACCATGTATATTATAACTATTAAAAGATTACAATTTTCGGAACCTCTATTGTGGCTCAATAGCTTGAGAACGAGTTTTTTCCCTTTCAAAATAATTTTCTCAAAAGAATTAGGGAATCAACTATCACGAAGTCAAAAATCATCATTTTTCAAAATCGTGTAACTTTGCCAAAAAAAATCGTTAAACTTTTGCGAATATTGACGGGAAAAGCCTTAGCAGACACTGAAATTAAATTAAAAGATCTAGTGTCAATATTTTTATTTTTGTAACATCACTATAGTATAAAAGGAAGTTGCGGTAATTGTCTCAAGAACTATTGAACGGATTTGAATACGGTTTTTACCATTCGATAGCTTATTTTTTGAGGAAGGTTTAGGTATATACTAAGCTTACTAGCTTCCCGACAAATCGGATTGATTCCAAATTGGATTGAAATCAAATTTATTTGAAAGGCGATGTGAAATATAAATAGTATACCCAATAATAATAATAAGTCGCTGGTAGTTAATTATAAATTCGAGCAAACGAGCGAAATGAGTGAGTAACGTAAATAGTTATTATTATTGCTGAGTGCAAAATATAAATAAATTCGGAATGTTTTTCAACCATTCGGTAAATACTTATACATGGTATGTACATGGAAACACAATATTCTTGTAAAATAGGATGAAAATTGTGGTAAATCTTTATCGCTCAACAAAATCTACGTCGGCTTGCCGAGCACGTCATATGAAATATTCAAAAGCTAATCCAAACCTAATATGAAGCGGCTTCTGCTCCTCTATATATACACTACCAACACATACACAATCATAAACACATACACAGGATAGGCATAGCACAGCACACTGTGATCGTTTATATTACAGCATAGTGCGTTCTGACAACTTCGTCCAAAAAGTCGTCAAAAGTCGATGATTTCACGATCCCTCTATCACGATCTGACGTATCTGATATGGTGATATGAAAGGGATAATAATTTAAAAAAATATGAATTGGGATTATGACGAATTAATACAACATTAACACAACATTGCGAACATGCACAAAAATCTGCCACGTTTAGAAATATACCCATTTGGAAAATTTCAAATTTATAGTTATCAGATGTCGGAGCGAAAAACAAACCACTTTTGACGGACGATTTTTATATAGAGCGCAGAATTGAATCGCTATTTTTTTTACGGTTTCAGCTTAAACATATCAAAAATGCGTAGTGCTTGTAGGTTTTTTTTATAGGGGGTGGATTTTATATGGCTGGTGAGACACCTCCCCCCTTTCTCTTGAATTTTGCCGTTATCGTGAACGGATAAACAATCAAACAGAATCAAATATCAATCGGTTGAGTTGAAATTGGACATGTTTATCTGTTTTCTTTTCACGATAAAAAAAGAGTGTATGTGTACTTATGTACTTATGGTGCAACAAAACAAAAATAACTCCAAAAATGTTATCCCACGTGCCAGTACTAAACGTTTGTAAAAAAGACGATAACATAATAAAATAAAGATATTAAATAAATAATTAATTTAATTTAAAAAATTATTAATTTATTAAAAATATTTCTTTATATTTATATTTAATTATTTATTAAAAAAAAGCATGTTTGTGTTAAGATTCGAACCCGGGACCTTTTCCGTATGACGCGGAGGTGCTATCCATTACGCTACGTACATCTTACTTAGCAGTGCTATATAATAAGGTATTATAATCCTGAACTTCCGACTAACTTCACGGTGTTACTAACGACTAACTTCGTGGTGTTAAATTTTCGTGACGTGATGCGCGCGCATCGTAAAAATTCACTCTCATCATTTTTCCATAACGCGTCAAAAGTAGTATAACTTCAAAAAGTGTAAAGTAAATTTGATGTCAAATAAGGAAAGAAACTGTCAACTGTTGTAGCGGAGCATTTATATCGAATGTCTTATTCCATAATATAAAAATTGGGGAAACATATCCGGTGGAAGAACGATTTAGAGTAGTATTCCGACGCAATCATAAAGCTATTGTTAGTTAATGTTTCCGGTGTACGTTGACTGTTGAGCCGTTCGCTGCCAATAACTGAATAAAATCTGCTGTGCGGTTGTGTGAGTGTATACGGAGCAAAAACTTTTCGATAACATAATAAAAATAACGTGCGAATTTCAACTAAAAAATATATATAAATTTATTATCAATTCAGTTGAACAATAATCTAAAGAAAATTGTTCATATTTTCACTAAATTTTACTCACTAGGGCTCTCTCACTCACGACCACATCCTTTCTATTAAAGACTACGCACAAAATACCGATAGTAAAATGACTCGAACGAAATATATAACTTATGGAATATGAAAAAACAAAACTGTGCGACGTGCGTCTCTTATAGTGAAAAAAGAGAAAAATAGACGTTCGCTATTCTCCGACCTTATTTTTGAAACTTAGAGGGTTCGTTTTTATCTCAAATTAAAGATAAGGGATGCGTCCAGGTACGCGACTGAGAACTCTTTAAAAATATTGAAAACACTTTCTGTAGAGCTGAGGTAAAAGTCATCTAAGATTCAAAAGGGCTTTGTGTGGTATAAGCTCATTTTTAGGGTTCCGTACCTTAGAATAAAAAAACGGAACTCTTATAGGATAACTCTCGTGTCTGTCTGTCCGTCCGTCCGATCTCTCCCTCTTATCTCCGAAACTACTGAGCTTAAAATTTTGAAAAACATATGGAATATAGAGCCTCACTCATAGTTTGCAGGAAAACCTAAACGAAAATCCTAAGTCCTTAAATTCCATGTGTATCAAATATACCATTGTTTGTGCCGTGGTACACGTGGAGTAGCGGTAATGCGCTCGCATGCCACTACGAAAAGCCGGGTTCAAATCCAACTGACGTTACGTAATTGTTTTTTTTTATAATGTAAGTGAACATTCTGGAATTTTTCATTTTAAAAATAATTTAATTAAATTTGATACGGGAAAATTTTGAAACACTAAAAAATATAAGTAAAAAAAAAACTTTTTAAAAACAAACTTAAATAATTAAATCTGTTAATTTATAATATGTCGCTATAATTTGTAGTGCTAGTGGCAAATGCCGAAGCAAATGTTGTTGTGTTAAATAAAAAAAAAATCTGTTATTTTACTAGCTCCTTATTTTTTGTATGGAACTTTCGATGCGCGAGTCTGACTCACGCTTGGCCGGTTTTTCTTTAATTCAGACTGTAGCACCTCAAGAGAGAATTATTTTACGCAAAAAAAATCAAATCTATGCTTGGATCATACAACTAGGAGCGTGTAATAAATTTATTTAAGGAACTCGACATTTTTTAAAAATTGTAATGTCCGCGTTGGTAGGTTCTATAAATGTACTTTGTATCTGGAAAAACATTCAAAGCAACTTTTGAAATTCCACTGAGTCAAAGCACTCAAAGTATGTACTTTCAGTTCACCAACTAATGAACCTACCAATTCTTTCCACTTTATGGTCAGAGAAAGTAGAACTTTTACTTCATCGCCCAGTAGACAGGTTCTTTTCTGGTAGAAAAATATGTGTATATATTATGTTAACAAGAGAAACTTAAAAAGTTTACGTAGATATTATTTTCATAATATATTTGTTTTTATTTTGTATATTAAATACGAAAAAGTCTCAAGGTTTTCATTTTGTAAACACGAGCAAAGAGTACAGCAAGGTTTGAAATTATGTTTAAAGTTTTCAAAGAATTGTTTAATTTAGATTTGTTTGATATATATTTGTTTGATATATTATTACAGAAAAAGTCTTTATTATAAATCTTATAAATATGTCAAGCATGGGCATACCCAGCTTTTGGCCTAGGGGGGGGGGCAAATAAGAAATTTCCTGTAGGTAAATAATTTATATTTAACTTATATTTTTTATAAACAATAAACGACTGCTTTTTTCCTTAAAAATCCGCGCAAAAATTATCAGAGGCCGCCATTTTGTTTGTTTTCAAAAAAAAACTTCGATCAGCCACTAAATTAACTATTAATAAGAGATTAATGGGAACTTTGACCGTGGGTTGATTGAAACTCAGTTAAAGTTTTAATTCGCAACGTTTCGTCTATATTTTAGACTTCTTCAGGCGCTTAAAACATAACACGAGTATGTCAGTAATAATCTGTAGTCATCATTCATTTACATGACTACAGATTATTACTGACATACTCGTGTTATGTTTTAAGAGCCTGAAGAAGTCTAAAATATAGACGAAACGTTGCGAATTAAAACTTTAACTGAGTTTCAATCAACCCACGGTCCAAGTTCCCATTAATCTCTTATATATAGTTACGATGGACATGACAACTAATTACATTAACTATTAAACTAATGTAAAATAATTTTTTTATTTGATTGATTTTAAAAGAACCAGTAAAATGTTATGATGGTCATCGTTAAGCACGACTTGTAAGTTCTGGGACTGTCATTTAACATAGTTACATATTAGTCCAGGTCTAGGGGGGGCAGCTCCCTCCCTGCCCCCTCTGCCCCTCGATATACACCAATGATATCAAGTTATTTTATATCACGAGTTCATTTAAAACAATTGACGCGATTTAAAATATTTGGTATATTTTCGGTATAATTCTTTTCAGGGCTTTTTTGTGAAGTCAGGAAGAATACATTTTTCTTTTTTTGTCCCCAGAAATAACTCAATAATCTGTTTACGTATGAATAAATAACGATTTTGTTTAATTTTCGACTTAGCCAGATCTATCCATATTTAAAATATAAATAACGCATGCTCACCTTGTGGAACAATTTCTCCCTTATCACGAGTCCAGTAATTTATCGATTTGGGATAGGCTTCTGAATGACACTCCAGGGTTAATTGTTGGCCTTCGTATGCACCAACTAATTGGTTTTGTATCCAAATCATTGGTGGGACTGCAATAACAAAACAACGATAAAAACGCATTCATGCTATATTGAAATTGAAAATGTTATAATTACCACAAAACACCAAACCATAATGGTTTGGTGTTTTGTGGTAATTATAACATTTTGTATCGTGACACCAAAGGTTCCACCACTATTTATTGTTAAAATTGAAGGTAATAATATTTTGTGGCCCTTAATTACAAAGCAATTATTATTTCTTATTCAGCTACGGACTGTTCATAAAAATTCACCAAATTTTTTACAAAATATATTTTGTAAGTATAAGTTAAATTTTCATTTATTTCTTACGAAGTCTCTATACGTGTCGCAGCACCGCTGGTGGCTAAATCTATAAAAATACTTATTCCCGATTAATTAGCCCGTGTCCAATGTACACAAATTCTTCTCCTTAACCTCTATACTCCCTATGGTTCTGAAGAAGATACAGTTAGTTTTGGAACGTTGCGTTGGCCATTAAAGGATTTACTAAATACATGTTGTTATTCTTTTCCCTTGTATCCCGTTCTCCTAAAGTATATAAACTTCAAACAAGGTGTTTAATATAACAAAATATATTATAATTTAAACATCGCTGACGCTCTCCTTGTGTATTTTATATGTGTTACATTCACATCTCGTATAATATATTAAAGTACTTATAAAATATAATTGAAATTAGGAGAGGATGTCTCTGTGGCAAAAGAATTAAATAATTGCAATACTGAAGTTTAAAATTGCATATCTGTGCTAGCGTTTCGGTGTTCTTTACACCATCTTCAGAGCATCTAAAAATTTATTTGAAAAGTAATACTTTGTATAATAAATCTGTATAGATTTAACAGTAAAAAAAAGAAAATATATGAAACAAGCAAGATACTTACCAATGCTGTCTGAAAATCAATATTTTGTACACTATTAAATAATGAAGCATCATGAATTTTGTGAGATTTTATTAGGGAAAAAATTTGCAAAAAAGTCACTAGATAAAATATTAAATTGACCCTCTTTCTGAAGAACGGTTATTGAAACTGAAAAATATTTTTTGGAAAAGTATTGAAGAATCAGACATTGATAAGTTTAAACTTGTGTGGAAACCAATTTATATTTTTTCAATTAAGTTGCTGTATATAGAGGACTGGCCTTCAATATATCTGTCCTTTTATTGGTTTCCACACAAGCTTAAACTTATCAATGTCTGATTCTTCAATACTTTTCCAAAAAAAAATTTTCAGTTTCAATAACCGTTCTTCAGAAAGAGGGTCAATTTAATATTTTATCTAGTGACTTTTTTACAAATTTTTTCCCTAATAAAATCACACAAAATTCATGATGCTTCATTATTTAATAGTGTACAAAATACTGATTTTCCGACAGCATTGGTAAGTTTCTCACTTGTTTCATATTTTTTCTTTTTTTTTACTGTTAAATTTATACAGATTTATTATACAAAGTATTACTTTTCAAATAAATTTTTAGATGCTCTGAAAATGGTGTAAAGAGCACCGAAACGTTATCACAGATATGTAATTTTAAACTTCAGTATTGCAATTTATTTGATCCTTTGGCCACAGAGACATCCTTTCCTATAATTTCAATCATTATCTACGGATCACCATTTCTCTATATTATAGAGTTTTTTAACATAGGTAAAATATAATAATAACATTAAACCATAAATTATTATTGTACTATCGTTTATGGATCGTCAATGTCATCTTTAAGCCTTTATAATATGGAGTGAATTTCACTTAAGACGCAACATAGGCGAGTTTAAATTACAATGTTGTTATAGTCATTATTGTTAGTGATGTGTGATTTTATTCAGTGGATGTTGCGTTTTAAGTGCAACAATTTTCTCTAATGAATTAATATTTTTCATAACTACCAGCTAAACAAAACCCGCTTATGTTGCGTACACTTTTCAATAGAGCAAAAAAATTTCTCAACGAAATTTTTAAATCTATCCTAAGAAGTTAATTTATATTATATTTTAAATATCAACATACAACTTTGTGAAGTACTTACAGTGAACAATAAGTGATATTCTTTTGCTGACTGACGGTGGAACCCCGTTCGAGGCAATGCAAAGGTAAGCTCCCATGTGCAGTCGGTTTACACGTGTTATGTTGAACACCGGACCTTCGATGCTCATCACTGGAACAATTAACAATTAATTAGTTGATTATATTGCAATTCACAAAAAACCTGCATAAACTTAATATAATTTATTAATTATATAATAATTATATAATTTATACGTGCCGTACTAATACAAATATTAGCTTATAATATAACGTTAACAGAATGTAATATAGAAAAATAGAAAAATGTTCTAAATATTAAAATTTTTCCTCGAATTTTTCAAAATTGCAATTAAAAATATTGGTTGTATTTTTATTTGAATGGTTCTGGATCATATAACCTTAGATTTATTCACCAAATGGATATTATTTTGATCCATTTCATGAAATAAAATATTATTTTTCCCGCTTGATGAAATCTTTTAAGATTCCTGCGCCTCCACCAGTGGCGGCTCCTCTTTAAGTGCGTTCGTGCGCCGCACTACCAGTTGAAATGCAAACGCAACGCAAAATTAAAAAAAATACATCTACACAGAATCAAATATTATAATCGATTATTCATGCTTCGTGAGATCAATAATCAGTATTGAAATATTGAACAAAATATCTCCTGAGTGCGGATCTGTTGTAGGTATTTGAAATTTCATCCCCACCCAAGGCAGTGCACTTTTATAAGCGCACGAAATAAGTAGCATTGTTCAAATGTAAAATTAGACAAGAATAGTAAAACCGTGAGACAGATATATTTACGTACTTTGATATAAGGGCACGTAGCGCGCCGAGCGAAAATAGACGAAATACACCGAAACAGCTTCGTACGTACTACGTACAGTCATCTCATCTCTTTTATAATATCAAGTTAGTGAAGTTAGTATACTAACAACAATAATACAGAGTACATATTTCAGTTTTCAACGCGAATTCCCGGGTTTTTTTTTAATTAATTCAGTAATTTTATTAAATCTTGTGATTTGTAGAAAATGTTTGTGATGAGTGGTGATAAATAGTTAATATAATCATTAATCAAGCTGTATTATAGATATCAATAAAATTGTGATTTGATTTTCTTCGACAATAAACTAACCTAAAAATTTTATAAAAATAATAATTACGTATATTTTCATAAACAAAAATGAGTAGCATTGGAAGTGTAGAATATATAAATAATAATTGATCGACCTATGAAGACAAAATACGGTTAAAACAATTAGGCCCACCTCGATCAATTATGACAATTAAACAAACATGTAAATAAAAAAAGGAATTTACGCGTTCATTTAAACAAGAATTGTATGATAAAGCATCGTTGTTCTGTGAATGTGATAAATTTAATGTTTTTTTGAGTTTTCCGTGCTTAATTTTTGACGGTAAAGCAACGTGGACTCAAAAAGGCGTTAACGATTTGATTCATTTATCCGAAAAAATAAAAAAGCACGGTTCTTCTCAAATTCATTTGCATATTGTTATGCAGTTAGTTAAAGTTTGTTGTCGGTTCTATTGATACAAGACAACAATAAAAATCTGACGATGTTCTAAAATAAAGCAACATTTACATAGCCAGCTTTGTTGTAGAAAGTGAGAGGTGTTTTTCTACGCTGCAAAGAATGCTATCCATTGAAAAGTGTTTAATTCATTCAATGCCGGATTTTAATCAACAAGTGATAGAGGTTTTCTCTCATCAGAAGCAACGTAGAATAGATCTTCTTTATAAATAAGGTTTGTTTTTCTCTTAATTACATAATATATATAAGTATAATATGTAAAAATGTTATATTCAATACAATATTAGGTATTAGGCGCACTGCCACAATTATTGATCACCGGCCGCCACTGGCCTCCACCATATGTTACCTGTACTTCCACCGTATGAACGATTATCACAGATTTTGACGACAATGAAATCTATCAATTTTATAGGTTAAATTTTCCAAAGTGGGCGGACGATATGTTAAAAAGGTTTATACACGTTGCCACGTTTTCAGAGTAAGTGTCTCGATAACTCGGAAACTAGTAACAAGTTCAGCATAATTACAGTAATATTTTTGAAATAAAACCTGTAAGACTTTCAAATTTTAAAATTATTTTTTTCTGTGTATTCAATCAATTCGAATGGGCACGATACCATATGCTTTCCATTAGACAACATATTAAATTGTGAAAAATTAAAATCATTATAGTATAATTTTTTATTTATAGTGAATCGATTTGAAATTTTTTCAGAACTTCAGAATATATAGGTAGATAAATAGTCAGAGTAATTTTGTTTGGCTTAGATCAATATTAAAATACCTCCATAACATCCTATTTTTTAGATTTCAAAAAAATTTAATAAATAAACGTATTAAGTGATAATAAGACGGCGTGGTGTTCTCATCATTTCGACACTGGGCATAAATTTCTTTTCAATGAAGTTCAAATATTAGATAAAGAGTCAAATTGGAAGAAACGCAATATCAGTGAAATGTGTTTTATTAGAAAAAACAATTCAATCAATTGTAGAACAGACACTCAAAATTTAAGTAGTCAGTACAGTTATGTTATGAAATTATGTTAACATTTGTATTATTATTATTGATTGTTAAAATTTATAGTCAACATAATTTGTTACCATGTTACCATGTTTTTGTCTTATGTACCCTATCTTATGTTAATTGCTATGGTTAGTAATTAATATTAATTTTCATAAATATTGTTATTTTTATGTATGTACTTGAAAAAGTCTAAATCTCTAGACGAAACGTCGTACATTTAATTTAATAAATCAAATATTTTGTCCATTATCCTGCGATTTTTCTTAACTTTATTATTATCATATTATGTTTTTTATTTAGATTCAAACGTAACTTGTCTTTTTTAAATAAACTATATTACAATTACATGGCAATAAAACGAGTGTCCAGAATTTAATATATTCATAAATATCTCCCAAATATTATTTCCGCGGAAGGACACAGATTTTTAAGTTGGCAACATTGAATTAGATCGACTTAATAGTTTTGCGCTAAGAGCTATGTTGCCAAATAATTATGTTTAAAACAAACACTGACAGATAGCACGTACAGTAAGTAACAATAAGTTCAAGAACGTGTACTGTAATTATATTATATCGACCGTGCAGTTATGTAGTACGTACAGAAATTCATCCATTTACAAAGAGCGCACTCACGCCATCTGCCTTTGGTACTTTGACTGGACCTTCCATCAGCGTGATATAGATTGTGTTTAATTTTGTTGTCTACACAAATTGGAATTTAATTACATTGTATATGCATATTAAAAGCAGAATACTTGAGGTTATTAGATTATTTACCTATAATATGTTTTGCTCGGTTACGTTGAATAACATATTATACAACGTGTTTATTAACATCAGGCGGGATACATTTTTAATCCCCCATGCAAAAAGAGATGTGTTATAATGTGATTAGTTTTACGTCTATATGAAATATTTATAATAAAATAAAAAATGACCAAATTCACAGACATGAGACAGTATATAATATGATGATCAATATGTTGGCCCTTTTCAATTTTTTTTTCAAATGTCGATACAATTTTTTTGATCTTTATTTTATTGACAATTTATTCATATCTCGAAAAGGGCTTACATCTTGACCGACTGGTAAATCCATCTTATTATATTATTATCATATTATATACTTGTCTCTGAAATTCGTCATTTTTTATTTATTTTATTGTAAGGGCCCAAGGGGTGTTATAAGGGCAAAGACAAACACGGCGGTTTTAACCGAAGCGTTTACCGAGTCGGTTTCTAAGTCGATAGGTCGTTTAATATAGCATAATAGTGTAAAACACACACCGCTGTTCTGCCATAACTTTTAAAACCCTATTCCAATTTTAAAGAAATTTGGTAGATGTATATCGGGCCCAGCTCTCGTTAAGGTAGCCAAAAATAAAAGTAATACAAAATCAGCAAACGACGGAACTGGATCTGCAGTAATATTTGGTAAACTTATTACGGGGTTTGCATACTCAAAGGATAGAACTTTCTGTTTAATAATAATTATTAATTAATAAAATTAATTTTTTGTTAAAGTATGCGATGTCGCTGGTAACGGCTAGTTAGTAAATAAAACATTAAAACTTAAACCCTTTACTTCCACCATTTATCAAAACATGCTAATAACATCACAATGTTTTTAAATTCATCGTGCGTTTTTTTGAACGTATTAGAGTATATTTATGAACTATTCACAAAACTTTCACTTTTTTGAACGGTTAACATGTGTTTTATTTCACAATAATTAAGTATTTCCGATAATTTAATTTTTACCAGTGCTAGAAAAAAGACAGCTTGTATATAAATAACAACAACAAAAGGAAAATAAGTAATATGAGATGAGGTCACAAATCCGTAAAATAATGAACGATCTGTGTAACAGTAAGTAACTATTTATAAAAGAGATTATACAATACAAAGTAGTTTTAAAGCGTGGTCTGTTTGACCCAGTTACAAAATCATATGTGTCCTTTTATGTGACCCCTTGTTTGTTTGTTCCTGTCAGCTGGAAAGGACTCACACTTAGCAAACAAATGCTACTGGTTGTAGCTATAATATAAGAAAGTTTGCAGATAACAGTTGAATGCTTCAAACAGTGTTTCTAGTTAGCAGTGATATTCTATAATTTTTTTGAAGATACTGAAAATTAAGTGAAATGCAGCTATTTTATAGTGTGTTTGGCAAAAAATATATATCTCATGCGTAATGATATTATGACTAAGTATGACTGTTAAAACTCGCTGCTCGCTGTGGTCGTTTTAACATAATGCCACTACTCGCTAGTAATATATCTCATTACGATTTTTCGATTGTATGAAAAAATTGGTTTTAACTGAATTTATTGATAAACTGCAGTTTACGTGATCGGTGTAGGAATTATGTCATTATCACCACCGCCCAGGCGCGGGTAAGGGATTTCGTTCAGGGGGGGGGCAATTTTTATGAAAGTTACCTATCTTTTAGGAGATTCGTTCTGTTGTGATTTGTGAGTATGAAACCCCACAAACAGTCAATCAATTAATATTAATGGGTTTTTATTTGATTGACTGTTTGTGGTGTTCAATGATCGATGTGTTTGTATTTGTTTTTGACTTTTCTTCTGAGAATATTGACGTCTGACAAATGTCAATACTTTCATTGGTTTGATTTAAATATTTAACCATACAAATGTATTAACATCTAAGATGCCTGATGAAGTTGTTAGTGTATCTACAACGAAACGTTACTGAGTTGGAAATTTAACATTTGTTGTTTTTTCGTCCACATCCCACGATATCCTTTGGCGTACTCTATGCATTATGGACACTAGAAATCCACACATTTTGACAAAGATACTGTCGTAGACAAACTTCCATAAGCATAGAGTCAACAATATTATTCTAATAATGAAAATGAAAGATTCGAAATCATATCCGGAGAGGTGACGGGTTCAAATGTCGGCGAGGTATATAATATGACATAAGACTTTTGTTATTCTCTTCCATTGAGAAAGGACAATTTTTGTATCGGTCATCTTGATTCAAATCTTCCATCATTTCTCTCGAAAATTCCAAACAAATGTTGAGGTATTCCTACTGTATTGAACAATATACCCTGAATTTATTTTAACATGGAATATACAAATTTCCGTTTACATGGCTATACAATAAAATTTTAAAATAGAACGTAAGGCTTCAATTACTAATACATTTTAAGAGTACAGTGGTTTGGAATATTACTTTAAAATGTATTCCACTGAAGAGAAAATCAAATTTGATGTCAAAAATCTTATTGTGTAACCATGTAAACGGTAATTTGTATGTTCCGTGTTAAAATAAATTCACGGTATAAGTAAAATATAAAATAATTGTAAAAATCGGTATTCGCAACCATTTATAAGTTCCATATTTAAAAGCCATTTTTAATTATATGAGAAATTTCAGTGTATTTTCCAGAAAGCCCTTACTCGATACTTTGATAATATTGTTATAGATACAAAATATGTACAACATTGCAAAGGCATTATTATCAATATTGCAAGGAGTTTATCATTTTATGAAAATTCAGAAAGTCTGTATAAATTTAACTGGTGGTAGAAAATAATTAGATCACAGAATCGACACGATTTATAATCCTTAAGTAAAATAGTGTCTTTATAAAGGTGATACCATAAACATTTATGTGAATCAATGTGTATTGCAGTGGAGTATTTGAGAGGATAAAGTAGGCGGAGTGGGTTACATAGAGTTATGATGAAACACTGTGGCTAGTTTAATCCTGTGATCCTAAGTACAGAGAGAACGAGACTAAGAGAGGGACAGATGCAGACACAAACAGAGACTCTACCTACAGTGCAGCGGACACTACATAGGGAGACAAAGGCAAGAGGGATTATTAATGCTCTACTGGAGCTTCCGGCAAAACGGTACGTTGGGAAGTTAACGTTATACTGTGCTCTAAATGAATACAACAAGCCGAAACTCTCTCATTGCCTGCATGCTCAAAAGTCACTCGGAACAACACAACACACAGATGTATTATAGTTGTGAGTCTCAGCTAGTATACTAGTTGTGTGACGTATAACTTGACTCGTTGCTCCTGGCTCCTGTCTTGTGTCACCAGAAAGCTACATAACCGACACACAAACGTTATAATGTATACCGGGTGGTACAAAATGATGGAATTAGGGCTTCCATATCGGAATCACGAGATTTCGCAATTCCGGAATTTCGGACAAATTTTTCAAACATATCAATTCTGGAACTGAAGAAATTAATAATAATAATAATAAATAAATTTATTCTAAAATATACACAATACACAATTTTTTTATACAAAATTCTTAGGAATTTAACCTACCCAACTTGGCAATGCCAGTGCTAGGGTAGGGTTTACTAGTTAACATAATAAATTTAATTGTGTAGTGTGTAGTGCAGACTATTATTCTCTCTCTCTCTCTCTCTCTCTCTCTCTGTGTGTGTGTGTGTGTGTGTGTGCGTGCGTGCGTGCGTGCGTGTGTGCGTGTGGATGCATGTGTGTGGGTGTCTATTGTGTTTTATGTTTTATGTTATGAATCCTTCGACGAGATAAATAAAGGTAAAAACTAAAATAATAATAATAATAATAATAATAAGTAAATAAAGAAGCAAGCAATTGAATGTTAGTCTGAAGCAAGAATCGTTCACCATATTCTCAGATGAGAATATGGTAAGCGCTCCTTGCCTCATCGGTGACCAGCCATCTGATTAGTTGTTTGTTGATTTTTTTTATATTTTGGATAGATTTTATTTCAATGGGAATTTGGTTGTATATTTTTGGAGCAAGGTATATCATATGTCTCTGGCCAAAGGTCTTTGATATTTTTGGAAGTTTTACACAATTTTTAACCTGAGATCTAGTATCATGAGGATGGGATAACGGATTTTGGAAAGATGGAGTTCGATGATATATGTTTAATATGGATTTTAGGTATAGTTGGGAGATATCTAGTTTTCTAAATTCTTTAATTCAATTAGTATTGAAATTCCGAAAATTTGTCTATAAAAGAATTCACATTTAAATACCTTAATGCATGTAAACCCTGCCGCATAGATACGGCTGAATTTGAGCGATGGCCTGGGTTATGTTGACTTTAGGGCATCGAATGATGCCCTCAAAGTCAACATAATCCAGGCCATCGCTCAAATTCAGCCATATCTATGTGGCAGAGTCATTGAAAATTGGACCTCTCCATACATACATAATGGCATACATGGGCCTTTCAAATAAATAAAGAATTTCGTTAATACCTCACACACAGCTTGTTTCATTCCATTTCAATATCGACCCGTCCAAATTGAAAAATCCTTTATTAGCAAATGCACTATTTGTCGGGGGATGTTGGCACTGCTGACAAATTCTGAAGCAAGCTAGTTTTTTTTTTTAATGACCGTCTTATTTAATTGAATTCACATTTAAATATTAATTTGTTTGCTGTGAAACTAAGAAAAAAAATTTCTTTTAATATTTGTTACTTCGATGTTATGTGAACCTAATTAAATAAAAAAAAAATTAGTTTGTCTCTTTTTGAAATTCTATGGCACATAATACGCCTATTTCTTAAAAAAATGACATTTTAGATTGTATCGTCATCCATTAAACACAATACGTTTCAGATTAGTTTAATCTTGATGGTTGAAGATTTTTTTTTCCATTAATAATCGATTCCTAAATAAATGATAAAACAGTTGTGTTTATACAATTGATACAATTAAGTATAAGACGCGAAGGGTGAAGTTGGCAAGCGAGCTGCAGGCGAGAGTGCCAACACCTCGAGCATCTTATACTAAATTGTACAAGTTGTATACATTACTTTTTGTTTCACATGTTATTGGAAATGTACAACATTTTCAACTTTAGAGCTTTATTGAATTAAGGTCAAACACCGTATAAATTCACTGACAGCACTACATAATATACTAAAAATATTGGCCTTGAGTCAATATTTGTTTCCTTCGTTACCATAGCAAGGCACGCATTATTGTACGCTGACGTCAGTCTATATTTTACGCACGCCTAGCAATATTGCAGCATCACAAAAAAATATATTACATTATTGTTCGTGTGCGATATATATTATTTTAAGTAGCCGACTAGAGGCACGAAATGTTGTACATTTCAAATACATGTTACAAAAATAATAGGGTTTTTTGGAAGTTTTTTGCAGCCAACTTATTTATATAGAAGGATTTTTATTTACATTAAACGTTTCGCCTTTTTGGGCATCATCAGTAATATTTTGAAACGATATATATACATTAAAAAGGACTAGTTATATTACAGTATTTGAAAATAAAGATAAATGAATGAATCAGATTCAAAATACTTACATTTTATAAGAGTGAAATTATGATTTATGAACATTATTTGAATCGCATGGTTTTTAGACAACTGTTTCGGTTTTTAAAATGAAAGAAAGTAGTGGAAGCTATTATAAGTGTATTGTAGTATTTGTATGCAAGTGTGTATAATTGTATTCAGGAATACCAATTGTATAGATAAAGGAAAAACTTTAGGACGCACTTACAAAAATAATATTTATTTTAATTTATCACCCTCACTCTAAAAGTGTGTAGCAGTTCTATTCTCTTCTTATTTTTTATATTCACTTGTATATTTAAATCTTTTTTTACCTATACAAATAATATTCACTTTGACTTGAATACTGCCGTTTTATGTGAAGTTATATAAAATACCTTCACTTTGAATTTGTCTATTCATTCTTGGAAAGTAAATATTTACTTACAATGTTTTCCTTAAAATCGTTGCTTACTTTCACTTCAAAAATGTGGACATTAATAAAATTAAAATTATAAATTGTTAAAATACACTATACATTGTACAAAATAATATCAAGGGCCGATTTTTAGACCTATATATGGTCGGGAAATTTTCCAAAAGAGTAGTTTTAGGTTGAGCACTTGGTATTACGTGGACGAGGCTGATTTAAAATATTTAAAACTCGAGCCGCAATGCAAAACCCTGTCGACAAAATAGTGTATTTTCTCATACGTGCATTTCGATATTTAAATTTTAAATACATCGTCATGTAAGCTTAAATTTGTTTATTAAACACATGCACGCGCTTTTAGTGTTTTTTCGTATCTATAATGCGGATCTTAAAATGGCCGTTTATTGACTGGTGACGTCATGATCCATTATGAAACGCTTTTCGACGCTATAATGAAAAACCTTTGAAAAACTCATTACATAATGAACCATTATGTACCTCTTTTTTCATAAAATTTTAGACACACATTTTAATTCTTTCTAAAGATTTAAATTTCGATTTTCAACCAATTCCGTTAATTCTGTCGGTATTTTTGGGCCCAAATTTTTTTCAACCCCTATTGGAACTATTTTAAATCTAGGTTTCGTGAAGTAATATCTTTGGTTTGTAGTTTATTTATTAGTTTTATTCACAGTTTTGTTTTCTCTCATTTTGTAGAAAAATAAAATAAATAAAATATTTGTTTTTATACTCTGGATTTTCAAGAGAGAGGGGGAGAAAGATAGAGAGAGAAAGAGTATATTATAGACGTTCGACAATTGACGTCATTATCGTTACTATTGAGTAAATTATTTTATTCCTCAGAGCGAAGGTCCAGTCCATTAAATTTTCAAGTCTGGTTGTAATTTGTCAGTTCGCCCCTGAACAATGGCGTATAAATAAATGTGTGAAATTCAAAAGTGCAAATCAAAAGACAATTGGTTAAATATAAAAGTTATATTAGGCATTTCACTTTATTGAAACCTTATATTTATAGCCCACAGGGTGGATACTGTTGTATTGATTTTATATAAAAAAGTTTTCATGCCTCTATACACTGAGCTCCTTTTGTGATTATATTTTTATTTGAAATACGTACATATGGAAAGGTTGTTTGTAAGTTATATTAAAGTTTTGAAAGATCCCATAGGTTAGCCCAAATTATCAATGCATTTTATAATATACTCAATAAACAATATTTTATAAATGACTTTTTGCTATATCCACTATAAAATAACTGCTTTATATGCATGCATTTTTTTATACTATGATATAATAATTAATATATTATACGGGTGGGGCAAAATGGAAAAGCGTTTTTGAAATGGGAATAACTCAACTGTTTTTGAGCTTTTAAAAATTTTAATTACGAAAAATTAAAGTTTAGATGTTACCATTTAACAATGAAAAGTGAAATTCATCCATCTGTTTATTGTGTCACGTTTCGGAACTGAACCGCGTTACGACCAATATTGAAGCGTTGGTGAAAGCGCGCTGCACGACAATAACACACTCACCCGATTTTAGATACTCCTCAACTGCGAACGCACGATGCTCCCTTGTCCAGATAACCATTGTGACCATGGACATAGGAATCTAGGGACGGATTATAAAGTGCCACTTTAGACGAGGGGGAAGCCATTCAGGGGAGGGTGCATGCCTATGTCTAATGGACATGTCCATGCTATGTCTGTGGTGCATGTGCCCACATTCTATTGGCCGCGTCTTTGCGCATGCTCATAATAAACCCCATTACGACACTAGAAATACAATCTACTCTTTTAGAATATCTTTTTTGCCATACCCACTACAAAATATCTACTTTCGATGTATGTATAGCGGCCTTTAATGAGTCATTTAACAGGCAGGTGTGAGGAAAGTGTTTTACTTACCGCACTAGGGAGATAAGTAAACGGTTGCCATAGCATCCTCTGTTTATTCGGTCTATACGCCTGCGTGCGCCTGACATTAATTAAGAAACTTTACGGCATACTGTAGAAGAAAAGATTGCGATGCAAATGAACTGTCAACATTTTTTGAAAATGAAGTGAAAAGTAGGTATTTTGAAGTGGGTATGGCAAAAAATACCATATATATCTGGTGCGTAATGGTATTACGACTCGTGTGACTGTCAAAATTCGCTGTCGCTCTTTTTTACATACTGTTATCACTCGTCGTAGTATAGTCCATTACACATCTAGATATACAATCTACTATTAAGAATAGGCTGTATAAGTTTTATGTAGGTATTTTTTATGTGTAACCGATTTTTAAATTGGAATACTACTACAGTATATAAAATAAAGATTTTTGAATCGATTTGAATAAAAAATTATTATTTCATGCTATTTGATTTACCAGTTTAAAATAAAAACTTCTCCTATATTGTTAAAAAGTAACTTTAAAGTGTCGTGGATTTTTCTCGTAGATTTATTCACGCACAAACACCTATAGCTTACCGAAATACCACTTCTGAGGTAGGAATTAAAGTAGTTCTAGTTTTACGCACATATTTTATTTCGAGAGTTTAAGGTGTTTTATACACAATGTACTCACCTTCCAAACCGTTGCCCAAAGAGATCGATTCGCCGTCCTCTCTTCGCCACGTAATGTTGGGTTGCGGGGAACCTATAGCCGCACACCGGAGGGTCACGTTAGTGCCCTCGCGGACTACCATGTCCGTACTAGTTGGGTAGTCCAGGATATCGGGCGGCACTGCAACAATTAGAATATTTTATTATTTAAACGTGTTACGAAATATATAGTTGCTATTGTTAAATACACATAATCACAGAGTGAATTAAATAATTATAATAGTAGGTCAAAGATAAGAAGTATAGAAACGAAATATCAGTTCCAAAATTGTATTTTAAAATTTGTTTTCATTATGTTATAATTACTTTTAATGGCAAAGTATCAGAATGGAATAAAAATTGAATTTTTGATAAAAATTCTTTATAACGCTGTCAGACAGTGTAAAGATTTATACAATACCTATATAATAGGTACTAAACTAATAATTACTAATAATTTTTAATTACGTTTATAATATGTGGTTTATATATATGTACATGCATAATATGTCCATTTTAAAACTCGATCTTGATACACTTAAAGCGCCCCCTACACGCAGCGGAATGTTTGTATCTTTTGTTTGTGCTAACATGTTTGTACAAACATTCCGCTGCGTGTAGGGGGCGCTTTATGTAAAATGGATGATTAGCAAGTACATGATCTATTGTTTAGTTTTAATAGTGAAGTATTTCAATAATTTTTAACTGAAGACAGATCAGTTAGTCGTAAGGGAGATAAAGCAAATAAAATATTATGTAAACTTCAACAAATGTAGGTACAGTAAGGGAAAATAAAATCAGAATGTAACCTAGGTATTCATTTTTTTGTTCTTATCTCTTACCAGACGACAATAAAATCGAACTGATTGAACAGTATATATTATGTAAGACAGTGCAAAGGTTACAAAGACACATGTAGAGATATAGGTACAAAAGTTACACAGTTTCCTTCACACACATCTTTGCTATTCATCGCTGCTGATATTCAATCTCAGTGAATCTGTTTTATTTTATTTCGCTTTGAATCGTGCCGAGTATAAAAATTGTCTGTTTTGCATTCTTTTAAAATATACCTACATTCCGTTTTGTATGTTCGTACATACAATACAGTGGTAGGCAAAATTGTGACAATCACAGTCGATAGGGAAATAATTGTCCCATTATGTTTTGGTTTACACTTTACACAGTAGCATTGCGTTGCCGTGTTGAAAATGTGCACCGAAATATACAGCTGATCATAAGATAGTGTAACCAAAGTTGATAACATATTAAAATGCAAAAAATAATGGCAATAAGGACATGAAATTAGCCATCCCTCAAAACTAAAAGACCAGTTCTTCCTGAATCACGCCTTGTGTAGTATATAAGTATTGCACAATTAATGTATATAAATTTGCACACTAGGAAATATTACTGAAGTCATTGATATGCAAAGTCAGCAGAGTTATTGAACAATAAATACTTAAAACTGTGCTGACTTGAGAACGCAAACTAATCAAATATATTAATATAAATACAATGACATTTGGTCATACAGGGAGACAGAAGAGAGATGTTAGTAAGACGTCATTATGTCCGTCTACGTAATAAATTGTATCTAAGATTAATAAAATAAAATAGTGAATAAATTGATAAAGTTATTTATTTTCTAAATTATATATAAAAGAACCTAACCAAAACTATTACATGGCGACCCTGCCAGTTGGGAAAAAATGGCAAGTTTAAAGATATAGTGACCACAAAAGTAAAACTTAAATAAATAATATGAATAGTTCTAAATCAATAATAATCGTTTAAAAAATAAAGTTAACGTTATCTTCTTTTATCGCGAGGCATGATTCAGGAAAAACTGGCGTTTTAGTTTTGAGGGATGGCTAATTTCATTGTGCTATAGTCGAACATGGAAAAACCACGAAATAGGTGGATTCCCTCAGGGACAACTGAATCGACAGGGATAAAAGTAGCATATGAGTTAACTCGGGTCACAATTTAACTGTGTGCAAAATTCCATTAAGATCCTTTCAGCCATTACGGCGTGATTGAGAAAAAAACATCCATCCAAACTTTCGCATTTATAATATTAATATAATGGGACATATACATTTTTAAAGTGTTTGTACACTATTAAGTAAAGATGTTACTTATAGGAAAGTTTAGGAAACTGCAAGCAAGGAACATCGAATATAATTTTTTTATTAAAAAATTTGAATCCGACTGTGACAATAGTTGATAAGATACATTTTTCCTAATAGTGCAGAATCCATTATGTAATTTAGCTGATATACCAATATAACTCTACTAATAATGTTCGTGTAAGAAAATTAAAAAAAAAATTGGGCCTCTATAATAATATAGACTATAAAAAAATCGATCAAAAAATACACAGCCATTTTGATGATACGCATGACACAAAATGATGTGATACGTAGAAAAATGTTCGGATATATATTATTTTCAATAATTGAATCAGTTATAATGTCGATTTCTGTACACAATTATTTTTTTTACAAATTCTTAATTTTAATTTATTTAATTTTCATACAATAAATTCAAAATAGAATATGTGACGTCACAATTAGATAAATGTTCTTTAGAAATATTGTTAAAATTCATGTCTTTATTAATTAATAATTAATTTGTAATACGCAGCATCATTTGTCCTCATTCCCGTGATTTCTCTATTTAATTTAGTTCTTTAGGAATAATACTTTAATTATTGTAGTACATTGTTTTCTGCTTGTACACAAACAAATGTCAAACAATCTCCTGTCATGAAATGTTCCACGAATTTCAAACTTTGTTGTAAAGTATTAAAACATGATAACGTGTTCATTCAGACTGCATGTGTGTATTAAAATATTAAAAATACAATGCTCGAAATTACTACATTCATAATCTATTTTTACAACGCCTGCTCTGGAAGTTGACTTTTCGAGCGCTGTATGTCATCTTCGAAATACTCAATAATCGCATACTTGACTATATGTGTTTCATAAACGCACATGTTCGGTTATATATCACATAACTGCACGGATTTCGCCTAAACTATACTACTATAGAAATATAACCTCACGAACACAATCTGTACTTAACTCACTCTATCTTTTTCACTTTACTAGAGACCAGGGTTGTTACGGATTCAAAAATTTAGACATCCGCGGATGCAGATGCGGATTATTAGAAGTTCACATCCGCGGATGCGGATTTGATGCGGATGCGGATTATTAGAAGTTCACATCCGCGGATGCGGATTTGATGCGGATGCGGATGCGATGCGGATGCGGATTATTAGAAGTTCACATCCGCGGATGCGGATTTGATGCGGATGCGGATTTGATGCGGATGCGGATTTGATGCGGATGCGGACTTGATGCGGATGCGGATGCGATGCGGACGCGGATTTGATGCGGATGCGGATGCGATGCGGATGCGGATTATTAGAAGTTCACATCCGCGGATGCGGATTTGATGCGGATTATTAGAAGTTCACATCCGCGGATGCAGATTTGATGCGGATGCGATGCGGATGCGGATTTTGGGATTTTAAAAGGATTATTATTTAAATTTTAAGTGCATAAATAACTGAAAATCAATTTAATTTTAACTTTTTATTTATTTAATCATATTTTTAGAAGAAAATTACACAAGTTTTTAGTTTTACTTATGACACAACAGAATTTTAAGCTTCGAGTTTATAATCAAAAATCCGTAAAAACTCCGCATTGATTGATGCGGATGTGAATGCGGATGCAGATGTCTGAATTAATGCGAATATTCCGCATTTACGGATGCGGATGCGAATTTTCGTAACACCCCTGCTGGAGACTACTGAAACGCCATCTAATGTCGCGATAATAATTTACTTTTTATCGTTCATGTATAGTAATTAATTTAGGTGTAAAAAAATGAAAATTCAATAAAAAATCATTTTAATATTGCAATTTTTTATAAATTAACTCAAATTTAAACCGTCCAAAAACGGTGCAAAGGTGGCCAAAAACGGTACTTCTACCCTATTTCTCTCAAAGTCAACTTCCAGAGCAGTAGTTGTAAAAAGTATTGTATGCTACAGGTGGGATAAGTAGCAAATATGACAGTCGTGATTACGACATTCGCTGTAAGGTTTATGGGGCATTCGTATGAAGACTCGTGTGATTGTCGCAACTCGCCTAACGGCTCGTTGCGACAAACCACACTCGTCTTCATCCGAATGCCCCATAAACCTTACGCTCATGTCGCAAAACACGACTGTCAGATTATTTGCTACTTATCCCACATGTAGCATAAATTACTATTAACTACCATGCATTTTTGGTTAATTTTTACTAGTGAAACCATAAATAACCATAGAAAATAAAAAAAAATGGTCAGGTGCGTGTAAAACTCGCGCTACGAAGGTTCCGTACCGTTACAACAATTTAATTGGTGTATTAGGCTGCGTCTATGAAAGCACAATATAAACTTGAACCTAACGGTTGACAGTTACAAGTAATATAGTATACCTAGATGACGCCACTAGTTATATGATTTGATTCAATCACCGCGTATAAGATGACGCCACTTCACTTTTCAGTATGAAAACAAACAAGTAAACATGTAAATTGTAAAGTATATGAGTAATCATATACCTAAAAAGACGTAATAAAATAAAAACTTATATTTTCATTTTCCTGTAAACTATGCGTGAGGCCCTATATTCCCTATTTTTTTCAAAATTTTAAACTCAGTAGTTTCGGAGATCGGACGGATGGACAGACAGACAGACAGACGCACGAGAGTGATCCTATAAGGGTTCCGTTTTTCATTTTGAGGTACGGAACGAATTTTAATTACATGATATCAAATGCTTGTATATTTGATGGTCCTATCGCCCAGTTGACTGGAATTTTTTTCTTATGTTATGTTATCGGACAAGACCGTGTACAATGTAAATCACATGTGTAAAAAGCATATGGGTAAAAGACAAGATAAAAAGCTCTCGATGTCGCTTACGAAAATTGTATGCGTTTACCTTGCTCCCTCTTTTTTAAAACCGTTTTTTTTTGTTGTATTCACATATATATGAAACCCGTAACTCGATCTGCAGTGCATTTCTCCCTGTTTGTATTCCTTGGTATAGGAATGCAATAGTAATTAAAAAAGTTTTAAAAAACACTTTTGAAACACGTAACTCACAAGCTTTTTATTTGCTAATAAATTAGTGTGAGCTTTTTTAATTAAAAATTCATTGATTGGACCAGTGAATAACGAGATCGGATAATTGACAATTTTTATTGATACAATTTTTGCACTGATTTCACTCATTTGCGTTTGAGGAATCAAAATTCATCACACATTAATAGGATGGAATTAATACTTCGTTTTATGAAATCTAAATTATATAAATTGATATAAGTATTAAGTATATTTATGTATTCAATCCAAAATATTTTTATTGGTGACCTCCATTTAATTTTATGTCATAGTGACTTGGAGAATTGCCACGGAAGTATATAGCGGAAGTAACTCTTGTGACAGGTACCGTGAACAGTTCTGAAGGCCCTATCTTGATATATTCTATCCTTCTTGGTTAGCTGTCATAATTTTTTGAAGTTATACGTAATTGTTGATTATTATGCAGGATAATGACCAAGAGAAATTACACGGATAATAAAAAATCAGGAATAATTCAGAAAAACATAGGTATATATTCACAAAACGTAAATAAACTTTAATTATTGCAAAATAAATGTTTTTAAAAGCAAGATAAATCAATAAAAAGACTATTCATACCTATTTAAACTACCTTTTTTATTCACACAAATATTATGGGTCAATTTGTTTGTTTGCACACATATTCCAGCACTGTTATTAACCCACACATATTATATAAAAGGAATGGCCAGCAAGTCAATCGCGATCGACCTGTCGATCGCGAAGTGATTTTTGGTCGATCATAGCCGGCAGAAGACGACTTCAACACGCAAACGCAACTTAGTCGTGACCGAGGTCGTGACTCATCTTTCTTTACATAGTATAAAATGAAGTTGCTTTTCGCGTCTGTCTGTATGTCTGTTTGTTTAACCGCTAACTCCTCTTAAACCACGCAACGGATTTTGATGCAGTTTTCACCATCAGTTTGATAATTTTTCACGGAAGGTTTATATATATAGCGAACGAGCGAAGCGAGTGAGTAATGTAATTCCTAAACCACGCAACGGATTTTGATGAGGTTTTCATCATCAGTTAGATAATCTTTCACGGAAGGTTTATATAATATATAGCGAACGAGCGTAACGAGTGAATAGTGTATTGCACCCGGGCTTTCTTAGCACCCGGGCGAAGCCGGACGGGGCCGCTAGTATTATATAAATGATCATAGTAGCATTTAATGCATACAAAATAAAATTTATTATGTTTATAGAAAATATTCAGCAAAAAAATTTGGATCACTTTCCAAATATGTCTGATCACCTACAAAAACATTAAAATTGTAATTATAACATTGAAAAATACGTTTCAGAAATTAAAAAGGTGATTGAAGACTTTGAGGTCAAATTTCATGATTTTGAAAAAGTTAAAGATATTGCAAAATATCTGTTTTTCCTTTTAAAAATTCCCATTAATTATAAGATAATAAAACAAAATTTAATCTGTATTTTTCTGTGGCTACTTTTCATTTAATAAACAACAACAGTAAAAACACGATTATAGTAAATAGGTACCAATTAGTTTGCTGGTTAAAATAGGTATATCAATTTTTTGAAAATATAAATTTCTAAAATATTTATTCCGTATTCACTTACTTCGTAAATCGATGGCATGTCGCTTCTATGCGACCGTATTTTTAAATGCTTTCCAAGAGATCCAATTAGTTTTATTTGCACTTTACGGGGACCTGTGGAGGTGTGCCCACTAAACACAGTTTACCCTTTATAAGATGAAACTGTGGGTTACTTTTGCATATATATATATATATGGCCTTTATTACATAATGTAGTAAGTGATCTATGCTTACAAAAATTAATTCAAACTAGTATCGCCTATGGTCGAAATTCTAACAATTGTCGTTTCTCTCGTGCAGGGAAGGCAGTCTTTTTTTACCTTCCGTAACAGCAACTTACCTAGGTACATGATTTTTTTTTGAACATCTATAGCATAGTACCTAGTTCAAATGATATATGCAGTTTCATGCCTATCCTTTCATAATAAATAGTAAAAAGTGTACCAGAACTCTCGGTGTTCACGTATTAATACATAGCTTTCATTATTACAAGCTTTTATTTAACTTGCAATCTCGCTTGCAATGTATGTTAGTTTGTGTGTTTGTTTAGGTCAAATCTTGTAAGTCAATTTTGAACAACTGCCACGTATCCGATCGATTTGAAATTTTGCACACATATGTATCACCGATGACAATACATGAATAAATTGTTTTTAGAAATAAATTCGACTCTTAAGAGGTTCAAACGGGGATGTAGGGATTTTTTGACTAATCAACGCCCAGGCCAAATCGCTTAAGCTAGAAACTTGACATTTGGACAGTTGGTTCCTTTTCTAACGTAAGCATCCACAAAGAAAGGATTTTTCGAAATTCAACCCCTACGGGTGTCAAAGGGGGGTAAAATTTTGAATGACTAAAATGAACAAAATAAATACCTATTAGTAAAAAAAACTTTTTAGAGACAAGCTTTTATTTAAATGCACTAAAAAGCAAAAAATAATTTTTAATAATTTAGGTTCATAATTATAAAAGCGTGGGTCGTGAAATCTATGGTAGTTTATTAGTCACGACCCACGCTTTTATAATTATGAACCTAATTTTTTAAAAATTATTTTTTCTTTTTTAGTGCATTTAAATAAAAGCTTATCTCTAAAAAGTTTTTTTTACTAATATTTATTTTTTTTTCCTAGCAACTATAGTTTATTGTCCAATGCTAACATATTTCAAGTTAACCATACTGGTTTTTAGGAAATTATTGTTTATCAAAATAATAATAATTTGACCTCTCCTTTTAACAATAAATTACAAATTCAATCAATTTGTGCCATTTATCTGATAAAAAATTAAGACCTAGGTGGTTGTAATAGATGAACTACGGTACCGCAATATATATGAAAGCGCAATTTCTTTACTTACTTAAAAGGCAAAAATGTATTTCACGCTGGCACTGACTCGAATACAGAACGTTATTTTTATTATTTTTTTGTTCACACTGTACAATATGTATCTGAAAAAGGACTCTTTGAACTATTTGTAAAAATTTCATTAGCAAATGGAAGTGTATACTATATATATAACAAACAGAACATCTGATGAATACAGATTCAATATGGTTCGAACGTAACCTATATACAGGTAACAGACAAGATAAATGTCATGATGTTCCACCGTCTACCCAAGACTATCTTTCGTCATATCAAGTAAATATTTCATGAGGAAGTAGTTTCAATATCTTGACACCTTAATTCGAAGAAATATATATTAGAAATTCAGATACCACTTCAGGTGAATTAAATACGTAAAACGCATAATAAATATTATCATTTGAATTCCTTGCTCAACAAATATAAAATAATCCAAAATCTATTGGATCAAACTTTTGAAAACAATGTTCTATTTTACTGGCGACCTGTCTTCGTTAAGCAAGATCGAAATCCAAAAATCTAAAATGTGTTCAATATCTTAGAACAGGAAGCAAAGAGAGTAAAATAAATGAGTACTTCGGCTCATTTCGCATCAAACCAGTCCAGTCCAGTCGCGTCCAGTCAAGTCACGTCAATATTTCCTTTCGCACTGAATACGTCGCGTCAGCCGTCACGCAACTTCCGATCGAAGTTCGCGACAGCAACGATGCGGTCGCCGCGGCACAGTTTTGTGAAGAATTTTGTGTCAAGATGGACGTACTTCTCCAAGGCATAATTTTACGTCGGCTACACAGAAGAAGAAGAAGGATGAAGAAACGAAGAAATCTGTTTTGGGTTCATCCCATACATACCAGGACTTACTACCATACCATACCAGGACTTACTAAATGACCCTCTTTTGCTTGCAATAATAAAATTAAGGTTTCTACGTCCATTCTGAGTATCAAGACTGGGCAGACTGGCATTAAAAATTCAACCGGCTGAGTCGCAATCAGTCTTGACAAGTCTTGACGCGATCGGACTGGACGTGACACACTTAGTATGAAACCAGATTTAGACATTGCCTTTATTTCAACGATAAGTTAATATGTCCATTCCAGTAGCGTCCAACTTGACTGGACGCGACTGGACTGGACTGGTTTGGTGCGAAATGAGCTTAGGTACCTACTTAAAAAAAGGCATGTGTAGCGGCACGCACGACTGAAGTAAAACTTATAATATATACAGTGTATGTGACATTTATAGTATTGGGATTAAATGAATGAATCAGAATGAGTCATGAGATTCACTTATTTACTTCCGACCTTGACTGGAAATGATTTATTTATACCGTTGCTATTGGTTACGCGCGTAATAACACTTCCGTTGCATTCCCAGCAATCGGCGAGACAGTGCAGTCTAAGAAGTTTTACTTCAAAAAATTAATTATATTTCTTAGATTATTAAACTTAAAGAAAAGATTATAGCACTAAACATTTCTAGGAAAATGTTAAAACAATTAAAAGATAATATGAATGTGTAGAATGACCTTTATCTACACAGAGCAATGTTCTAAATCGGGGAGTGACTTTGTGTATAATCCTTAAGTAATTTAGTCACACAGCTACCTTCATCGCCACGTGCTTGAGAGGTAAAGGGGTAACTGAAGAGAACTACTAAATGGAAAGAGACGTCATGAATACAGGACCAGCTCCAAACTATTGCTTATATCTCAACCAAAGACAGTTTTAGATAGGTGCACCACCAGTAATGTTTTTATTTATTTAATGTAGATTATATTTCAACTACACTAAATATCAACTTTCTTATAACTAAATAACGCATCACAAAACATCCATGAGCGCAGGTGGGATTCGAAGCCACGACAGTCTAGTCTAGAGACTGCGGTACCAAACACGCTATCCACTAGGCTACCTGCCCTCCCACCAGGAATTGAGTTAATTTATTTGTAGCCTACATTTATGGAGATTTTATTTTATTTATTGTAGATTATAGACGCGTCGACCACTTAGGTCATTAGCGTCTTAATGACATTAAATAACAACTTCCTTAAAACTAAATGACATCACAAAACATCCATGAGCGGAGGTGGGATTCAAACCCACGACAGTGTGATCCAAAAAGGTCGGCGTTTATGGAGAGGTTTATATTTACATAAAGCTACTCGTAATACTGATTCTATCGAGTTCACGGAAAATAAATATTTTGCAAGAAAAAATTGTATAAATATGGCGAAATAATTCTTATTTATATTTTTACAGATAATTTGTAACAAATAACCTATGTAATACAAACAAAATTCCCTCAGACTAAAACAATTTATTAATATAATCAAACCGTTTTTGCCCGCGTATATACAAAACAATAAATTAATTAATAAAATAAAAAAATAAAAACAATAAATTAATTAATTCTCAAAAAGAAATCACTAATCTGTACCTGTATTTCAAAGTAGAGAATTTTTTCATGGCACAGGATCAAAATAAATGCAAATTTAACATAACAGCTTATTGCTTTATTTTGATCTGTGCTATTAAGAAATTCTCCTATTAATTGAAATTATTATTTATTATTCATTAAAAATCGTGTAGCACGTGTAGTAAATAAAACGTATTTATGAACTTATTCTATGGTAAAAATAATTAAATTAATGCATAATGACTGCAAACAGTATATGAAACACCTGAGTAAGAACAATGACGTAACACAATGCTGTAATCAGGAAAAATTCATTAATTGAACCTATGTCACCGTAAGGATTTTAACCCTAAACTTTCCACTATCGCGGCGGACTGAGTTGAACATTACTCACACAGTGACACATTTTCAAACGATCGACTTTCTCCCTTTAAAGCATTCTGTCACTGAAAAACCACTACATGCGAGAGTCAATATTCCAAAACCACTGCATTAATTTAATTATGTATTTGTTCACGACGTCCGTGTTAAAATTTGTATTTATGGTAAAAATAATAGCAAACTCTAAAAGTCACTAAGGTAGGTACCAAATTTCTTTATTTTTTATTCATTAATACTTTTTGACCAAAATGTTTTACAACTCAAAAGATACAGAACAAGAATATGTATAAGGAAAATTTATTAGAAAACGCAGCCAAATTACATAATTATATTTGCAATATTAGAATATTACCTATTTCGCGATTTACAAAAAATTCATTAATTTATTAAAAGGGATCTATCCCCCTCTCGCACCTATAGTTTTATTACAGGCTCCCGGTCGTATTTTTGATCCGACAATAGATTTTTTTTGCGCCAAATTAAAGTTGATAATCCACTTTTAGGGAGTTATATGCTAAATAAAAAAATGAGTTCATATTATAAAGTCAGAACTTTTTATCGGTCTCAAATAAACTAATAAAATTATCCTCTTTAATAAGATGAAACAATTACTTTGTGCTGATTCTAAATTTGAAATTTTAATTTTGTAGAAGAGGTAATTCATATGCTAAACACCTAGATAAGTAAATAAGTAAATGAATCGATGTTTCCATCTGAATGCCGGCCTGATAACCCTTTCACCACCCACACCCACTATCACCATCACACAGTGTCATAGATGGTAAATCGGTCGCTATATGAAGTGGCTGCCGCTATATGTAATGCGATAGGCTATTTTCCATACATTTGCATGTTATTGCCGCCCGCTCGCACCTCCCTTCACCACCTCAGTTCTGTATGATCTAGTCTCAGTGCTGGTGGTTAGGCGTGCTGTTAACATCAACCATGAGAACGCGCAGTCGTCGCGCTATCAAAATCTACTTTATATAATATTACGTCTTTGTTTCTGCAAACTATTCAAATTCCATATTTACTGCAAAATTAAAATCATATTAATTCATCTGCTTACATATACCGACATCAAAAAAAAAAAAAAAAACAAACAAAAACAAACAGCGGTATATAACAATTTTCAATGAAAGTACTTACTAAACGCTACAATCGTGATTTTTTTCAGATTGTTTGAACAAATGGTTAATTAGAGGAAGGGACACTGCATTACTTGCTCATAGCTGGTTACTGTGGCTCCAAAATGGGCTAAAAAAAAAAAAATAATTTTTAATAATTTAGGTTCACAATAATTATTATAAAAGCGTGGGTTGTAAACTCTATGATAGTTTATTAGTCAAGACCCACGCTATTATAATTATGAACCTAAATTATTTTTTTTTTCCTTTTTAGTCCATTTCAATAAAACCTCGTCTCGAGCTTGTCTTTCAAAAGTTTTTTTTTACCAATATTTTTTTATATATCTATATATTTAATTATTATTTATATAATATATTTAATTGATATCTGCAAACATAACTACGATAATTTTAATATAACAAAATATTTAACACGTTTAAGCGAAATTTAAATTTACAGGCTAAGTTTTTTGTACGGGTGTTATTTTATATAAAAATCGTTTACTTAAACCAGCGTTAAATTAATGATGATGTAAAAATACTGCATAATATTTGTATTCTGAAATCCAATTAGTAATAAAATAATATTATTCTTTACCTACTTATTCTCTCATCGGTGAAACTATGAAT
This sequence comes from Mongoloraphidia duomilia, assembly GCA_039654895.1. Classification (NCBI taxonomy): domain Eukaryota; kingdom Metazoa; phylum Arthropoda; class Insecta; order Raphidioptera; family Raphidiidae; genus Mongoloraphidia; species Mongoloraphidia duomilia. Next base: position 37,440,803 of record CM077520.1, on the reverse strand, counting down.
TCATGAGCTCTTGTTATTCATAGCTAACTTTAATTGGTTTCTATTACATACCTGCATTTTGTTTTTTAAAACAGCACATTTAAATTCTTGACTAGTTTGTCCTGTTTTCAAATGTGAGATGTGTTTGCGGTATTACAACGGAACGGAAAAGACATTATGACAATTATGCATCTAATGACTTCTACATTGTTGCCAACTCATTATATTTTTGGCACTATAACGTCATGTGCAAAATTTAAAGATTGTGAACATTCCTTTATTTCGGAAGTAGTATAATAATTAGTATAGTTGTCTATACGTATCCACGCGAGAACTGTTCATGCATATACATGTTTTGTCGTTTAAGTTAGAAATTGGAGGGTTTGGGTCGATAACATTACATAGCTGTCGAATCGCTGTGCCATTTTTTTCGGCGGATTCAGAAGGGATGTGATTTTGAGTATTTTTATATAGCAGGGTAAAGTGAATATTTTCCGAAATATCTGAGATCAAATTTTTAATACTTTTTGCATGGCATGAGCTAAGAAGCGGTTTGGTTTTTAAGTAGTAGGTACAATAATTCTTAACTTCATTCAATGATAGTAATTTTGAAGTCATCTTGTTTTAGTCCTCAACAGGTCAATTTTCTATTTAAAATATCTTATAATAAGACTTTTACGTCAAATTCTAAGACAACATATCTATCAAAATTATAAATAGAGCACATTTCTGCGGATTAATTTGAATTTTATGAACATTCTGAAAATCTTATGTAGGTACACCACATTTACATTTCTATAATATAATTGCAAATAAATTACAATAAACAAATAAAAACATTCTTGAAATGCTCAATCATAACTGATGAATTGAACGAATAAGGTAGGTAGATGAATAAAAAAATACTGTGGAGGAACGGGTATTTGTGGTGGAAGAAACGGTTGATATTAAATATTCATTATAAAACAACTGATACATACTTATTTCTAAAAGTATTTAATTAGAATCAATCACTCTGAATGTACTCGGAAATAGATTTTTGTGAATTATTTGTCATGTTTACGCGAAGGTGTTACGAGCTTTATAGTCGAAGTAAGTAGTAGTTTTTAAGAGCGTTTATGCCCGTTGAATTTTTTAATAGGTTAGCCATTGTCACCTGTCAAAAGTCAAAACACATTTAACGTTTGTGATACCCGTCGTTCTAATAAGAAAAAAGTAAAAATATGATTTGGCGAACTTCGTTTTGACTGGGACCATGTAAAGTTTTGGTTGAATTCAGTTTGATTCCCAGAATTTCTTCCCGACATGCGCCGTAAGTCGTAACATTGGTTAAAGCGTTTACGCGTAGTCCTAAACTCAGTTTGCTTAGTTAGAGGTGTTAACTTAACACTTTTACTAAGGCTTAACAACACTAAGAAAAGTGACATTAAGGTGCGTTTATGCGTACGAAGATCGATGTTAAGATCGTTCTTAAAAGTTTTAACGTTAGCTTTACTCTTCGCGTAAACATGGTAATTGAAATTGTTGCAATTAATAAAAAATATAAAATATTGATATAGGTATAGCTTTTATAAGCTAAAGATTTCAAACAAGCGGTCACTTTTTATAGAAAATAATACCAGCAATGGGAAAATTTTTGTCTACAAGTATGGGTAAAACCTATAAAATATTAAACTCTTCAAATTATTTTCTATTTCCTAAAAGGGATTATTTCTTATTAAGACTATAAAACATTACCTATCTGTTTCAGTTATAATAATTTATATTTCACTAACCGTGTTTACCCGGCATTGCCTGTTGTTAATTAATTAATTAATTATAGATTATGGACGCGTCGACAACTCAGGTCATTAGCGTCTTCAACACAACAAATAATCCATTTGTGTATTAGAATTCCCCAGTCGGCATACACAAACCGACTGATACGAGCTCGGGTGCCTGGGAGCGCTAATTCTCAAAGAACATTGGAATGCAATTTGCGATAGCAACCACATTTCAATGTCCCCCCTGGGGGGATTGCCTGTGATAATAGCGTTCTGAGATAACAATACATTTTTAGAGTGTACACACTGAGATAATATAGCCAAAAACTTTCTCAAACTTTTTTTAAATCTTGTCGTGGAAGTTTTAGGAAAATCGGTTGAAGTTTCCGTAAATTTATTACGTTCAGTCAGACAAACAGCAGACAAACGTTGCCTTCTCGCGTTAACAAAAACCGGAATAACTAATGAACCGCTGAGCCCATTTAATTAAACATAACCTATAGGTTCAACTGATAAAATTTCCTATCCTTATCGAAATCACTCCACTGGCTTTGAAGTGTTCACGTACGTTGTACATATACATACATGATCCTACAATTTTATTTTATTTAGAGATTAATAATTCGCATTTTTATGGTTTATCCACAACTGTAAGAAGACGTCTGAAGACAAAAGACGAAAGAACAAAAATATGTAATTTACAAACATTTTCATTACAGTTCATTTCCTGTTATTTTTTATAAATTTTCTAGCTGTATAACTGTTCCAGAGAAAAAACAGAATTTTGTTGGCTATTAAGCTTTTAGACAAGAAGATCATTTGTTAGATTTCAGATAATTACATTTTGTGAATAACACAATAAATTAAATACTCGCTGCATTTATACGCGCCTTTATCATTTTAAGCCGTACTAATTCCTTTATAATATAATTTATTCATGGTATCTTAAGGACTCGACTGTATCTTAGTTTTCAATCTTCTTTCTTTTATCATCAAAGAGAAAAAATAATGGACCTTGCTTTACATTTAATTAAAGTCCTGTTCGCATGAAAATATTCGACTCGCGTACATTTTAAATTTAATTTTTTCATCTTGATCATTTTGTTCGAATGAACAGAATCTGCTTAAAAATAAGTAAAATTTACTTATTTGTAAGCAGATTCTGTTCATTCGAACAAAATGATCAAGATGAAAAAATTAAATATAAAATTGTATTTAATACAAGAAATAATTCATCCATATCTGAGATGAAATCAATAATACGATCTGAACAAAAATAAAAACATAATATGTATTTTGTTCATTTTAAATGGCAAACTAGAGTTTTCATTTTTCCGAAGCCAATTTATTTAAGTGATGTACGGTTGCAGCAACGGATATATGTGTGTATGTGTTTTGATATAAAAATACCGCGTCCACTCGGGCATTTAATTATTACACCGTACAAAACATACATACATACATATGTATTGGTAAATAAAGCTATAATTACACAGGCTTCCATTTCAACAACATATTCCAATAATTACCTTTTATATTATATAAAATCTTCTCTGATAATAATTATCTAATAATATTCTTTTGAAAGGTAAATAAAAATAACATCATAGACGATATTCGAAATTTTATTTTACAATGTGAAAGCACAATGTTTAACCATTTTTTCAACTTGTTTTAAAGATCATATTGTCCAAATTTTGACCTTCATTTTCGTGTCAGTAACTCGATCTAGGCTAAAATTCGCACAAACAATCAATCGCTGCAATCGGTAATTTTTAACTGCGTTTTAATCGCACGATGCTCACCACTCCTTGCCACGACGATGGGCGCTTTACGTTTGCGATTGAAATGTATTTCAAACATGCTGTCATCGCAACGTAGTGACTATTTCGAACGAACTTTACGCTAGATCTAAACTATAGCTATTACAAGATCATTCTTGCACGGGGTCTACTTGAAAATTGTCGTGAGTGCTCTCATGCAGCTAATGGAATTTTCATGAAATAATATAATTTCTTATAATTATTGTGACGTTCCTTATATTACGAATGAACGAAAGGCATATTGATGAAAGATTTATTATCTTCCTTTGGATTCTGTAAAATTTAACTATCATCAAATTAAACAACATTAATTATTGTGAGAGTTTTGAGGCTAAAGAAATTTTTGGGTTCTTTGTATTCACACAAAAAATGCCAAGTCAGTGCTGGGAAATCACGTAGTTAGCGCCTATGTCAACCAGTATTTGTAGCTTGAAGAAAAACATAATCACACAGCTTTTAAGTACCGTTAAATAAACGTTATTATTAATAATAATTGTTTCTCCATTCGTGTTCATAGTTATTATAATAAAATGCATCATAGGAAGTAATAGGATAAGAAATTAAATAAATTGAAAGTTTCGTCATTAATTATTTATTTATTTGATATGGAAGAATCAGCCATTTTTCAGCGGTATTACAAAAGAAAAATGCTTGTAAAATTTTATCAAAAATGTTAGAATGTAAAAATTTTGTTTAAAAGACGTTTTGGTACTTTGTAGCATCCTCAGTTAGTTACTGTGAAGTATTGAAAAAATTTTATAAATAATTCAGAATGTATTTTGCATTGTTGATTTTACTTGGTAGTTACTAGTTATATAGATGGATGTTATGATGTGTGTTAATCATTTTTATTTTATTTAGAACAGTAATTGGTTAATTAAATTAGTTTTGAAATTTTATGTTAATTGACAATGAACCGCTTCTGTGAAACGCTTCTTTCACTTTCAATTAACATAAAATTTCAAAACTAATTTAATTAAATTAAACATTTAATTTAATTAAACATTAATCTTCTAAATAAAATAAAAATGATTAACACACATCATAACATTCATCTATATAACTAGTAACTACCAAGTAAAATCAACAATGCAAAATACATTCTGAATTATTTATAAAAATTTTTCAATATTTCACAATAACTAACTGAGGATGCTACAAAGTAGCGAAACGTCTTTTAAATAAAATTTTTACATTCTAACATTTTTGACAAAATTTTACAAACATTTTTCTTTTGTAATACCGCTAAAAATGGCTGATTCTTCCATAAAAAACAAAATCGTAATAAATTCTACCTACATCTATTAATTATTTATGACTTCATTAGCAACTGAAACTAGCGTTGGGCGAATACGAGATGTTTTTACAATCGAAACAATCGCAATCGTTCATAATAACAATCGAGTCCACAATCGACTCGGAGTTTGATTTTACAATCGAAATGTTCGATTGCTCAAGTCGATTATTTGCCAGCGAATGAGAATACATATAATTGCGATTCAAGGTTATATGCTGGTCGAATGAAGTCTGACGTTTACGCTACTCGTTCATCGTTGATTCACTGTTCACACTGTTCAGTCGGTCAGCATTCGATTACTGCACAATCGACCATCTATTGACTCGACCACAGTTGTTGAGTGATGAACGATTATATATTATGTGGCTCTCGACAGTGTACGTCGTCTGTACGATTCAGTACTATGCAACTTAGTCTCGGTGAAATATGAAACAACAACAATCGAGTCCAAGTGAAAACCATCGAGAGTCATCGAGATGTTTGAACAATCGAGACAATCGACTAAAATATCTCGTAATCGCCCATCACTAACTGAAACAAATATGAATTAACAATTACAATAACGATTATTTAATTTCTTGTCCTGCTTTTTACGATTCATTATATTATCATTAATATTATTTGATTTTTAATTTTAATTAAGTGACTGAATTCAATTTTAAAGAATTTAAGCAGTGCAATCTGATTATCAGCGACAGGCTTGATTGTGTCACAGACCATACTGAGCATAGTAGGGGTCCGTGCACTGATCACTGGGGTATACCAGCTGTGAATGTATATTCAGCGTGTGTATGCGTGTCGTTTTTCTTCCGGACAACGCAGCAGCGTGAACGTGAATGAACAGCCGGGTGATTGGTGGTCACAGGTTCATTAAAAGCGCGCTTGAATTCTATATCACTGCCATCTACATACATTGGGCGGTACCACCCACAGTTCACACACACACACACATTGATGTAACGCCCTTGCAACCTCATGGCCTGCTGAATTAAAAAGTCTATTTTTACAGAGAACACGGTTCAGATGTATTGTATTCACCTCTCGCAATCAGACCTATTCTAATTTCGTATAGGAACCAGTAAAAGTAGATGTGGTAAGTATATATTTTTTTCCTCTTACTTTTTGTCAGGAATCTAAATTCCCGTAATGTTGTATCAAAATGTTAAGAGGGTCAGGACGTGACTTCGTTTGCACAAGAAAACATCATGTAAAGACGTTAAATATCAACAGAAATATCAAATGTTCCAAAATAATTTTTAATCTAAAAAAATATTGCTAATATGAAAAATGGACGGCTCTAGTACGATATTTACACGATATTGTTATAGGTAGTAAAAAAATACACAAAATTACGTATATTTTTAAAACTAACAATTCGATTGGCATTAAAATTAGACTTGCAGTTCTTACCTAGGCAAACATTGTGCTAAAAGAATAGTTCAAATCGGTGCCATTTTGCAGAAATTAATGTGAAAGAAAGAAAATACCACTTTTCTGAACGTTTTGAGGAAAGAACAACCATAATAGGACCTTATCTTTCTTGGACACGATTTTTCAAACCTATCACCATACTTCCATATTTCCATACGAAACGTGCAAGTAATAGAGAACAAGTCACTTTGAATTCAATTGTGATGAATTAAAAAACATGTTCTTATTGTCGCAACAATTCGTTTTTTAAGCAGAGAAAATTGCAACTTTGGTCACTTACAATATTATTGTTGGGTTTCTGCTGATACATGTTTCAGCTTAAATCTGTAGATTTAATCGAGAATATCACTAAATTTTCAATTAAATGGAGATCTCCATTTAGCTGAAAATAAATGATATTCTTAAATCTATAACATTTAAAGCTGAAAGCTGTATCTACCATTATACTACTGTAGTCTATACTGGTCACTCTAGTGAATATAGATAATTTTATCAAGCTTAGATAATTCCATTAATTACGTTTACCAAATTATTATTTTCCAGTTTTTGGAATTAATATTAAATATCAAATTTTTTTTAACAAAAATCTCAATAAATAAAATAATTATTTTAGAATATGTAAATTATATTGATACAGATAGAGCGTTTTAATATATTTAACATATTATGTTGGTTGGAATCACTGAGCAAAGAGGTTATAATATAGAGACACTATAAGCATTTAAAAGTGAAGCCGTATTAAGAAGAAGAGAATAATATTCCCTACTGGCCTAATACATCTCTTATCTGGCCGCCATGTTTGCTAGGTCTGTGACGTCAGACTTGGCTTCAACTTTGTATAAGCAGTTGTATACGTACAGCGGCTCTATTACCTTCTAGCTCAGTGGTTGGAATAGATCCTAAAATATTGTTTGCTGTCCTCGCTATTAAAAAAATATAATGGTGGTTATTTTTATCTACCTTTAATTACGTCAAAATTGATATCCATGTCAAAGTAGAAAGATGATATACAATACTAATTACTGAGGGTTTAATATCCAACGTAAAATATTTCTTTACGATGCGAAATATAATTTGTGATGACATTGCAAAATAAAAAATTTACATTACTGGTAAAATTAAAAACATAACTCATCTCTATATTACATTGTATTTTAGAACTAAGGCGGACAGAATAGATTTAGGCTGGGTCTGAAGGTTTCAACTTGTTGATCCACGTGCTTGTGGTATCAACCGTCTATAAAAAAGTGGTAACTTGAAACATTGTAACTTTTGTTGTGACGGTAATTTCAAATAGAACTATATTTCAGGAATGTTTCTGTATAAGTAATGAATAAAATAGTTGTTTAATGGTAATAAATTTATTGATACTAATGTTACTCAATCGTAACCTAAGAATTTTTAATTATTTATGTGAATTTATAAAAAATATTTTAAATACAATATTAAAACAACCGCATTTCGCAAGAAAAATTATATTTCTGATAGGTATATGTTAAAAATAAACTTATTATTATAAATAGATAGGTAACTATTATTTGAGAAGTTTTAAAGAGAAAATTTTGAAAATGGTTATGATATCATTTAGGTGGGCAATGAAATTAAATTTAAAAAGCTTCTGGAGCTTTTCAGTAATGTAAAATAATTTAATAATAGTATAGAAATGTATCTATTAGGTATATACTAGGTACTCACAATTTTTTTTATTCGTATTGGTGCCTAATATACTCGTATAATACTTATCAGTAAAAATATTAATTAACTACACATCGATTAACGATATGTATTAATTAAAATAAAAAAAATTTCAAATTATTTGTAAAAATTGTAGATCTTGAAAAAAATATGTATATATGGCGGTTTTAAAAAAATAGCCCAGTGATATTAGACATAAAAGCGACCAATCTGCGAAATAATTCCCAGTTAGCTGAATTGTTGTGGGTATACACCTTCATTATGGTGTTTTAAAAAGCGTGAAAAAAGTCCCCATCGATATAGTGCCGGCTATGTCAGATATTCGAGGTTCAAATTCACGAAAAACGGATTTTTTCGAATTTAACGATTTAGTTCCATTTTTAATAAAAAATGGTTAGTATCAATCTTGTAAAGATCAAAATTCTCTACAACTTTTGTACAAACATTTTTTGTCTACGATTCACAGTTTTACTTATTTAAGTACCCGCGGCTTCTTCTCCCTCTATTTTACATACCCTGATTATGCTTCTTCCTTTACGAATAGCCTTTATAATAAATTAATATAAAAAATATATCTGTCTGTCTGTTTGACTGCTGTCGATTTGTATATTTGGTTGCTTATAACTAGAGAACTACTGCATTAATTTCGATAAAATTATAATTAACCGTTTGCTTAAAGTTCAACTTAAAATAATGGTACAAATTATTATGTTAGGTCGTCGGGAAGCAGCATAGGTAATCCCGTTATGTAAAATTGAGGGGGTGGAAGCCGCGGGTACTTAAATAAGTAAAACTATGAATCGTAGATCAAAAATGTTTATACAAAAGTTGAAGAGAATTGTTTTCTCTACAAGATTGGTAATAACCATTTCTTACTGAAAATATGGAACGGAATCGAGAAATTCGCAAAAAAACATTTTTCGTGAACTTGAACTTTCAATATCTGGCAACGCCGGCACGATATCGATGGAGACTTTTTACACGTTTTTTAAAACATCACAATGAAGGTGTATACAAAAATTGAGCTAACTGGGAATTATTTCGCAGTGGAAATCTAAAATTACTGGACTAAAAAGCTGTGTTGACGTTTTACAGAATTCAAGTTAAATTTCAACATTTTCAAATTAATATTTTGAATCGCGTCAATTGAGAAACACATTTAAACACAGATATTAATTGTTAAAACAAGCAATCTCATGACCTTAAAGCTTATGACGATGCTAACACAAACGTATAAAATCACTCACTGTTACGCAAACAGTATTATTACGTGTGTATCTACTCGAGCTATGTACAGTAGTATACAAATAACTGTATGAACAGTTCATAATTAATACAGCAAAACAGAAAAGTTTAGCCGTCAGACCATGAGGAGCAAGATGCACCTTTTGCATAACAGTACAGTTTACAGGTTAATTTATTCTTTTGGTATAGGTACCATATCCGACCTGGTAGCGCGTCTACTCCGTATGCAGAAAGTCGCTGGTTCGAGTCCGGTTGGCATCAATAATGTTTTTTGTTTTTTTTTACAACTATTCTATATTCACTTGATATTTTTTTATTTTTAGGGTTCCGTTTCTCAATAAGAAAAAACGGAACCGTTATAGGATCACTCATTTGTCCGGCTGGCTGGGTGTCCGTCAGTAAAGACGCATTTTCTCAGGAACGGATAGAGATATCAAGTAAAAATTTATACGAAATACTAAGGTCTACGGTCCCTTAAAGGTGTAAAGAATTTAAGCTTCTAGGTTAACGCAATCAAAAGATACGGCCATTTTGTCATCTCATCAAAAACCTATAGAGTACTTCCCGTTGACCTAGAATCATGAAATTTGGCAAAAAGCAAGGTCTCGCAGCACAAGTAAAAGGAAAAATCCAAAAATAACAAAAAGTAAAAATTAAAGGGGGACCTTCAGTTTTTATCTATGGATACGTAGCTTTCCACTTGATGATAATAAAGTAGAGTTAATCTCGTAATATTGGAAACAACGCTGCCCCACTGAAGAAACATTTTCAAAAAGTAATGTGTGTATTTATAATGGGACTTCACATTATATTTTTGCTACGCAGATTATTACTGTTAGGTATAAATTATAAAAAATACTGAAGGTTTTAAGAAATAAAGTAAGAAATAGCCTTAATACACACATTTTCGGAAACAAATTTTGCTTGTAGTAAAAAATGACTTTTCTGTGATTACGACAAATTGGTAGCTGCGCAGTGATGTGTTTAGACGTTTAATTTAAACATGATTAATATTTTCCCGGATATTTTATTCTGAACACAGTTATCATTTATTCGATGCGCTCGGGCGTTCATTTTAAACGCACCCTAGGGTCCATCCTGAATAATCTGAAATGCACGGTTTCATGTGTGCTACCATAGGTACATTGCCTAAAGTCGACAGCCACGCATAATATGCGAATTTACGTATGTATGAACACACACACACACACACACATTTACACGAACATCTATTCAGATGCTATTCTCTAAAGCGTCAGAAACACAGTCCAATTTAAAACAAAAATATCAGCCAGGTGATAGGACCGTTCCAATTCCAAAAAGTCGGACAAGTGCGAATAGAATTTGAGCCCTGAGGGTTCCGTACCGTTATGACAATTTAATAAAAATTAATTTCGTCGCGTAATAATTCTAGATAGAATTATAAATTAAAGATTTTTGGATTGTCTCCTTTACTTGCGCTATGAAACATTCCTTCATGCCAAATTTTGGGATTCCATGTCAACGGGAAGTACCCTATATGTTTTAATGAGATAGTATCAAAAAATATGTGATTTTTTTAAAATCTTTTTATTGTATTGAGTTAGGAGCTTGAATTTTTTGTTAGAAACTTGAATTTTTTACAGGACTATGCAGTTGTAGACCTTAGTATTTAATATTAATTTCAATTTAATATAATTGATGGGAGGTCCTTTTTTCCAAGATGGTGGCAAATTTCAGTTTGTTATATCAGTTAGTTCCACTATTTCGTTCTAATTTTTGTTGTCCTGTAAGGCTCATTTCGCACCAAACCAGTCCTGTCCAGTCGCGTTCAGTCAAGTTACGTCAATATTTCCTTTCGCACTGAATACGTCGCGTCAGCCGTCTCGCAAATTCCGATCGAAATTCGCGATAGCAACCTTAATTTTATTAGTGCAAGCAAAAGAGGGTCATTTAGTAAGTCCTGGTATGTATGGGATGAACCCAAAACAGATTTCTTCGTTTCTTCATCCTTCTTCTTCTGTGTAGCCGACGTAAAATTGACACAAAATTCTTCACAAAACTGTGCCGTGGCGACCGCATCGTTGCTGTCGCGAACTTCGATCGGAATTTGCGGGACGGCTGACGCGACGTATTCAGTGCGAAAGGAAATATTGACGTGACTTGACTGGACAAAACGTGACTGGGCGCGACTGGACTAGACTGGTTTGGTGCGAAATGAGCCTAAGTGTCAAGACTGGACTGACTGGCATTAAAAATTCAACCGGCTGAGTCGCAATCAGTCTTGATAAGTCTTGACGCGCTTAGTATGAAACCAGATTTACATATTGCCTTTATTTCAATGATAAGTTAATATGTCCAATCCAGTAGTGTAGGACTTGACTGGATGCAGCTGGACTGGACTGCTTTGGTGCGAAATGAGCCTAAGCTGTGCCGTGCATGTCATGCTTTAGCTGCCATGCTTGTACGCACACCGTGCGTTAGCATTATCGCTTAATTATCTCGCTGTTTATTACACCTGATAAACCTGTGTGTGTTTGTGAAAATGCACTTGTGTGAGTGCGTGACTGGTACGCACTTATAGTACGTACAATGGATAGTGACTTATATTTTATACCGTATGTTACTTACGTGTTGGAATAAATTTATTCTGGGTAAATAAGTTAATTGCGATTGCAAAATACGACAATAAAAAATAGAAAAACAACATTTTTGACCCCCGACCCATAAAAAAGGGGCGTTATGTGTTTGGGTCATATGTTTGTATGTATGTTGTGGCATCATAGCTCTTCATTGGTTGGACCAATTTTTAAGCGGTTTTCTTTATACGACTAAACATTTTTGCGGGAAGGGTATAAAATATTAAAAAACTCATCAGACGTAAAAAAATTATTGGAACACAAATAACACCTTCTACATAAAATGACAAAATATTGCTGCCACTAACTACGATGATCTGATATTGAAATAACTTAAAAAGTAATAAAATATAATGAAAGAAAAAAATTAAAAAACCTTCGACCCTTTCTTTTAAAACTAAAAAAATAATCTGTTCAGTGGGTTGATGGGTTCAAATTAGCCGTACACTCTTTGCGTTAAGCAGGAAGGTACGAACCACGAAGCCCACTGGTAAAAGACATTATTTGTTTCGTTTTAAAGGACTATAAAGTACATTTTTTCAATTCAATTTTTATTTTGTCATTCTTCTGTCACACAGTTAATATTACCAGAAGGAGTGCCATCCTATTAATACAAGTATTCATTTTTTTTGTAAATGTAATAAAATTGGGAATATTTCAGGGTTCTATCATTACAACAACAATAATTTATGATGTTATATCAGATACACAACAAAATAAATAAAACGTAGGGTTGGCATTAGATAATATTTTTAAGACTAGAAATTATAGGTCAAAGTCTTGGACATTTTGCTTGCAAGCCCCGCACTATGACCTTTATTTCGAGTAGTTTTCTTATATTCATTCTTTCGGTGTAACTATGATCCATGCCTACAAAAATGCGAAATAGGCTAGACTACTAGAGAAACATTGATTTCAACAATAGATGTGAAATTAAAAATTTATTTAAAAACCGGATATACATAATTACCCCGGACGTCCCCGGACATCCTAAAAAAGAGGACGGTTTCCAGGGAGAAGAGGACCAGATGCAACCCTAACTGTATGGGAATCTCCTTTGTTTCTAAGAATTTGAATGTTTATATTAATGTTTTGTTAACATAATATATATTAGTATACAAATAGAAAACAGTTTCCTATAAAATCTGTACTGAAAATCAAAAATTGAAAGTACATCAATAGCCCTTGGGAGAGATATACCCGGTGTCCGGTCTCGAAAGTCGAACATAATATAGGGAATTTATGTTGTGTGCCATTAAACTTAATAGAAAACAAATCCCTAACTCTCCGCAAACTAACAACGCTGTAAAAGTTTATAAAAACTCTTCCTTCATTGGAGTAATTATTCATTTTTAACTTCCCACTGGAAGTTATTGTAATGGGTCCGAAAATCGAAATCAAAAAGGAAAAAAAATTTTTATGTTTCAAGGTCACTACACTATTTTTACACTACTTTTAGAAAGATGTCTGTGTGTGTGTGTGTGTGTACGTACGTATGTACGTACGTATGTGTACATTTCTTTCAAAGACGAAATCTCGAGAACGAAAAATGATATCGACTACGTTAGGGTGCCAATCGACGCGTATTAACGTAAATATGATCTGAAAGACATTTTTTCAAAATCGGTTCAGCCGTTCTTTTTTCTTAACCAAATAACCTCCAAAAAAGTAGATTTTACACAATATCTCGCGAATAAAAAATTATATCGACTTCGTAAGGGTGTCAATCGAGGCGTGTTAACGTCATTTTGATCCGACATAAATTTTATAAAAATCGGTTCAGCCGTTTTTTTTTTTTTTTTTTTTTTTAAATTATTGATGTTTTAATGATTGAAATGATTACTTTTCTGTGTAATATCTAATTTAATTATTATTATTAAATATTTATCAAACTGGGAAGTTCGTCGTGTGGACCTCAAGGGTCGCACTTTAGTCCTAATAAACGACCCACCTCACGGCTTGTTACTTTAATTATTGTAAAAATGCTTATGTGCATCAATTATGAGTACAAAAGTTTTTTGACAATTGTATTACAGCACACTTCTTTCAGTGTTTTGTTTTTCGCCTACTTAATTTGAAATCATTACTGTAAAATTGGTAAATTTCAAATTGGTATTTTAAAATAAAAATTTCATTTTTGATTTTATTTTTAGAATCATTTGATGCGCAATAATTTCATCTTTCGATAGGTACCATTACCTTTCTTGTACGTTCAATTGACCTACACGAATCAGCAAAAATGAACAGTACCATGTTAAATCCCCATGTTCACCTTTGAGACCAGACACGGGGTATAATGTATATTAAGTTTTGATTTAAATTAAGTAAATTAATATGTCCCTTTTCGGTTCGATGCCAGGTGTATAAATTGACGGCAAATAACATGAAATAATGAGCGTACTGTACGCAGAGAAATCTCCACGTACATTATTTATAGGCCATCTGCATGTAATTGCTCACATTGGCGTAAATGTGAGTCCTCGCATCCATACATACAAAACCACGCGCAGGAGTGGTTTAAGAGGGCCACATTTATTTGAAGGCTAACATCAAGCCCGTAAAAGACATTAAAAATAAGGATAGTGAGTCAGAAGAAACAGATTTGTACCACGGAAGTAGCATAGTCAGATGAAACAAATGCGATTAGGAATGAACTTACATAGAAGGCAATAGAAAAACAATACAGTTCGAGGTAGATACTCGATCTGAGGTTAATATATCACTCAACATGTTTAAATCGATACGATCAAACGAATATCAACGAATACAACAGCCTTATGGAAGAACAAAGATTAAAGAGAATTAGCACTTGATTCATACGATTGAGTTAAGATAATTGATATCTTTATAAAATAGTAACTCTGCAGGTTTCTTGGTTATTTTATGTGACGAGAAAATGCGTTTGAAGAATTTTTGGCTTCTTATGTCTGCTTGCACCAGCATCACTCAAGAACGACTACACCGAGAACTTGCTACACTAGCAAGGGCTTCCAAACTAAAAGTGTAAGGGTATCTGTTTATCTGGGTACAATCGGGTTGAAGCGCGATATTTGCGAGAGCGATATTGCGGGTAAATATGTTTATAAAATTATCACAATTTATTACTTAATTTGGAAATATTGAGTATATTTGGAAAAATGAATTACAAAATGAAAATTTATTTAGGTGTGCAAGCTTTCACGGCCGGCATTGTTCCAAATCTTCATGGCTTCCGGGCTTGTAGGCCGTCGTCCGGTGGTATTTCTACCTGACGTTTCGTCTAAAACTACGGTAGACATTCTCAAAGGCTTTGAGAATGTCTACCGTAGTTTTAGACGAAACGTCAGGTAGAAATACCACCGGACCACGGCCTACAAGCCCGGAAACCATGAAGATTTAGAAATTTATTTGTTAAAATTTTAACTTGAACCGTCTCTGAAACCACACGTTTTGATAGACAGGAGCAAAATGTGAGCCAGGATGTTGTGATCTTACACATACGGCGATGCATATTATCTGATCAAACTGAGTGATTAACTGGTCGGCCGACGGGAGGATCAAACCAGCCGGCTGGAAATATTAACGGACGTTGCCGAAAAGTTAGCGAACCGTCACTGAATCATTGACCTCATACCATTTTATAATATATACCTACCTCGCCACATCTGATATCCTCCTGACCACTTTAATATTGTATGTGCAAAAAAAGCAGCGGTACTCTCAGCTCAACCTATTGTTCATACGTATCCTGGAAAGTTAAACGCAAAAATATACAGATGTTCCAGAATATTATATTAGTATTCCAAATTTAAGAAATTTCTTATAAACGTTCTAAAGTATTTATTTGGGTGTTATGAAGGTCGGTGCAGTTTGCTATAGAGGACAAGGTGGTATTATGGAACCCTGCCGGTAATATGGAACCCCTGGTTAATAATTAGTCGGTAGTGACATCTACCTTCTAAATATCAATTGCTACTCACAAGTCAAGTCGTGTGGGAAATTGCTGCGCATAGAACGCGGTACAAGTTCAACAGTGTGAGGTTATGTGTATGACTGAAAAACAAAACTTTATCTGTGTTATTTAATGTCAACATACAGGTGAGTTACATGCGATTTTTCGATGTTTGATAATTTTACCAGCCAAAATACTGCCTTTCTATCAAAACCTAACAGATAAAATTGCACTTATTGAACTTTTGAGCAATATGCTAAACGATGTATTGCAACATGTGATTTTGTTAATATGGAACCCTTAGAAGACATAAGAGGAGAAGTGTGGATCCAGTGTGTAATGTGTCAATTATG
Organism: Mongoloraphidia duomilia; assembly: GCA_039654895.1. Classification (NCBI taxonomy): domain Eukaryota; kingdom Metazoa; phylum Arthropoda; class Insecta; order Raphidioptera; family Raphidiidae; genus Mongoloraphidia; species Mongoloraphidia duomilia. The sequence continues at coordinate 37,424,668 of CM077520.1, read as the reverse complement.
TTTAATGTGTCAATATCAGCTGTGACTACTGTCGCTAAGAATCGTATTTATTTCACTGTTAAGAATATTTCAAGTATAGTTGTGTTTATATCATGTTTTTGTAGCAACATATGCATTTATTTCACTATAATTTTTTATTTTTCAAGGGGTTCCATATTACCAGCACAATTTCTCGAATATCCAGTTTTGATTTTTTTACAATAACTTCTTGTAATATGTAAAAATATCGCTGTATTCTAAATTCGTTCACATATATGCAAACTAAATATGACTTGACCCTACTATAATGAAAAAAATCGTAAATATGAGTAAAACCCTTCCAGTTACCGAAGGGAAACAAAGTGAGGTTCCATATTAACACCTTCTCCTCCAATAATGAAATATTCTGTTGCGTGTCATAGGTTTGCCATCCCTGGTATACGCTTTTATCTTTGAAAGTCGTAGCAGTAAGCCAACATTAGATAATAACTTTGGCTGTCGGACAATGCAATACTCCTCTGAAAATTCAAGATTCAGAGATTTAAATATGTGCGCAAGCGCTGTGCGTATCTGTGTCATCACCACGTGAATTGATTCTTACTGTCTTGATAGTAAATATTTTCATTAATTTCTTTTAATTAATTCTTCTTTATCAGCAGTTCTAGTGCCAGGGGAAATTGATTAGATTTTCTCAATGAAACAGTTCTTATTTCGGAATCGGTACTTTCTATGGAAGTGGTAAGTGTGTAACTGACCATTATTAATTATTTAACCAAATAATATTAGTTATTAAAATAGGTAGTACATAACAAAATTTACTGCTTGGCAATAGATGCAAAGGTTAACGTAACCTGAACATAATATTCAAATACGATTCAGCGATTACTGTATTTATTACAGAAACGTAGTCCCGAACCCGAATAATGTTTAAAATCAATTGGTATCCCGAGATTTTGAAAATGTAAGACCTAGGCGAATCATACAAAATTATGATTAGGTTTATCGAAAATGCAGCCAACTACCTACGCATAATATTACTTTGCAATACTAGAAAAATTCATTTTCATCAAACCCGAATCTTCCACTATCGCAGCGGATGAGTTACCTATCAGTTAACTAATAACTCATCCGCCGCGATAGAGAAAAATTTGGGTTTGAGTCTCGACAGTGAGGTTGATGAAAATGAATTTTTCTACTTATTGCAAAAAAGTATAATATTATGTTGTAAATGAGTCGCAGGGACTTGTACGAAATAAATAGTCAATGATGCTCGATTTATTGTGGTACGACGTTTTGTCGTTTTATTGCAACTTTATCAAGCACTTATTAATTGATAGTTTCACGACTAAATACTTGATAAAGTCGCAATAAAGCGACAAAACGCCGTACCATAGTAAATCGAATCTCATTGACTATCCCCGCGATCTTTACTGTATCTATTTTTAGACCATCCCGGCGACATTTTATTCTTCAGCGCCCTTTATTTCTTATAAATTAACTAGCATTTTCCCCGCGAATCTCGGGTCAAGGCGTCCTCTCAGAGCCTTAGCGCCCGCCTGGGTTGAACCCCATTGCAAAGCCGGCACTGTATGGACATGAACAATCCACAATTGTAAATTATATTAAAAACTTATTTAGAATACCCAGTTGACACCCGATTTGTATATGATTTCAATAAAAAATAAAAAAATTGTCAAAATATGATTAACGTAAAAGAAATATACAATGTTGTAATTTTATAAAAACCTTACCTATATAAAACATACCTGTAAATAAATAGCATAACGCCAGTCCACCTCAAACCATACGCATTTAGTTTTGGGTAGTGAGAGAATGGAGAAAGGAGAAAGCGGGAACGAACTGGCTTGTTTTATATAAAAGCTAAACACATGAACTGTGTGTAGCGATAATATGTAACCACGTGTGTAGATATTCTATGCGAATGAACGTGCCAAGTAAATTTGGTGGAAAACTGCACATACCGTAGGTATGCGACTGTAATGCCTACCCTTATTCCATACCTCTCACTTCTCTATGTCTCTAGCTGTAGAGAAACGAATATAATATGGAGTCTGATTTACCCTTAGAATATCACTTATAGGACAGGAATTCACCATAGCCTCCCATAGGCCGAGATGAGAAGAGTCTAGCCGTCAGAAGGCAAACCACGTGTTCCTCATGGTGTAAAAGCGAGACCATTGTGCCGTGATGTAGCAAACACGTGCGAGAAAAGGATAGACACATGTGTACCTTAGATCACCCATTGGCATGCGTCAACTACTTCGGTTCGCGTTTCGAACAGATCCGGGATACTTCAGTTCGTTGTGTATCAACTGATTCGGCGATGTTGTTTTTCGCACTGAGAATCGAGAATCGAGATATCAAACTGTCGCGTCGTATTGTATCGCGTCGCGTTGTATAGTCGTGTGAGAATTGGTCTGAGAGGACCCTGGAGCAGACTTTATCCAGGAGGCCATGATTTTTTTTCTCAATATTATCTTATTGGAAAACGCTAGAAAAATACCCGAAAATACAAGAAATTGTGAGAAAAATACATCAGAACATTCAAGAATCTTATAGAATGTCATGGAATTTTCCAGAATATTTCTCGAAACTGCAAAAAGTTTCTAGAAAAACCTAATACAACATCATAGAAACCATCGAAAAATCTAGAATCTACTCACATAAAGTTTTCATCACGTGCATCTTCCATTGTTTAGATATTTAAACATGAACTAAATTTTTGAATAAATGTGAAGAATTCTATCATAAATGTTAAAATCTTGTTTTTTTTTGTCCCTTTTGTCAATTTATCGGTGTTTCATTTTTTTCATACATTGTACGGGGGGCCCAGAGCTCGGGGGCCCCGGGACGGCTACCCCACTTGCCCCAAGCATAAAGGGGCACTGTTGTAAAGATACATTCTACCTATATATAATATTGTGTATAGGCAAATTCACTGAAAATATTTAATATACACGTAAACTATTAGTAAATCAGAATTTGTTGATATTTTAGATTTACCACCTTTCGATTTCGCTATATTATGACACATAACAATACTTTTTTTTTCAAAATATAGATGGGTATTTGCGCTGATAATATAAAAATTAAAAATGCATGTATCGTACTTATTCTCTACGCTATTTATTCTCTCTATGTTTGCGCCGACACATTTAGTACGTTAACTATATATAGAAAAATGAAATACATGGAGGCAAAAGATATTCTGTATGAATAAACGTGCCAAGTAAATTTGGTGGAAAACTGCACATTCCATAGTCACCCGTTATCTGCAATAGGAGTGGAAAACCTAAAGACCAAAGATAATCAACTATGGTCATCGTATTTCCAATTTCAAAATAGATACCCACTGTTATTGTATTTTGTTAAAACCCTAAAATATTTTTTTTATTTGTAATCGCATTTTTACAAGGGTGTATTCATAGGAAAAATAAAAGCTTCTTAAGAGTATTCGATAGCGGAAGTTACCCCCTGCACTCAATTCATCTAAAATCCTTTCCCCTCGCTTATAAAGCGGTTCCCGCTCTCCCAACGCCGGTTTTAAAGCTGAAGGATTTGGGTAAACGGGAAATGAAGGACCAAGAATCACATTACAGATCCTACAAGCGAAAAATTGAAAAAAAAAATTCCCGAAAAAACTTACACCTTATTAAAAAATTACGTAATTTTTTCACGTAAAAATTCGCCTATAGAATTCTCGATCCTTCATTTTTCGTTTACCCGAAACTTTTAGCTTTAAAAATAGCGTCGGGAGAGCGGGAACCGTTTTATAGGCGAAGGGAAAGGATTTGAGATGAAGGGAGCATGGGGTAACTTCCGCTATCGAATACTCTTAAACAAGCTTTTATTAAAATATACTGAAAGGGAAAAGATCAATGTTGAAACAGGAAACTCCCGCCAAGCTAAGTAAAATGAGCATAATCACGGTAGACCCGCTGTTCACAATCGAGAGGTTCCGATAGGTACCCGCTTTCCTGACTCCATCATTAGGTCGGAAGCATGAAAATATTGTATTATCATCGGAACCAGCGGTTCCCAATCCATGGGCCGCGGGCAGCATGGTATTGTGGGCCGCGGGCAAGGTGGTACTGGGCCGTGGACGCTGGCCAAGATAAATATTATCGGAACTTCAGGGGTCGAGATGGGAACAATCGAGTGTGTGTGTTTATATTTTTTACTTGTATATTTAGTTACTGGGCCTCAAATTTTTTTTACAAAATTTAGCAGTCCGCACAACAAAAAAGGTTGGGAACCGCTGATCGGAACTATGTGTGTAAAGTTTCAAGTCGCTCGAGTATGTGCAAGTGAGTCAAAGTTACTTAAGATTTTACCCTAACAAGTGACGTTAAATAAAAGCTGGTAAAATATATAGATATCACTGCTGGGATTTCAACCCGATTTCTTCAGTTAGTTCATATAGGTAGAAAAAAGAAATGGGATAATTAATCCCGACAGTAGCATGTAATTTTTCTCTAACAAACCTTTATAAAAAAATGTTAATGTGTTTAAAAAAGTGACTATTACACACACGGAGCTACTCAAAAGAAACTGATCAGTGACGCAAATGAGTAACCAGTCCGCAATGAATCAGAACGTTTGTAATTGCATGGGATACTGCAGACGGCTCTACTTGTCACTAACTAGTTAGTAAAGCATGAGTAATCAATTTGAGGCCCAACCTGACGAGTCGCTTTAAATTGAGTCACCTAGTTTCTCGTCCGATCCAGATAGATCTACAGTGAAATATTAGCACCAGTTCTAAATAACTGTCTTTAAACATATACGACAGAAGCTTAAAAATGTTGCATCTGAAAGTTCAAGTTCCTTTGCAGCAACGAATAATCGGTGGTTGAAATTTCTTTCAAGATATGGATGAACCCAAAGTCTTCTTCGTATTCTATTTCTTCGGAAATGACAATAGTACTATAGATTCATCACTGGAATCATTATCCATGATAGCCCGCAATTATTGCGATGATAACCTTCCATGACCACACAGAAGGAACTACCGAGTTCCATCACTTCTGAGTAGGTCATGTGTGCGGAGCTGCACCACTAATGAGTTAGTAACCGGTTAGTAATTTCAATAACCAATTCATTTTCTTTTGAGTAGCTCCGTGTGTACAGGGTCTTACAATAATATTTAATTATATATTAATAATTATATAAAAAAATATTCTGAATGAATTTCTGTATTTGTGCTTTTAGATTACGAAGAGAGATTTAACTGTAGTGTTTAAAGTACAAAGTGAAGAACGAGAACATTTAAAATTTAAACCTTTGTACATAATATATGCGAGTTGGAACACTGGAAATACCTAAAATAGAATCAAATGATTTGTGTTGTGGTTCTGTATGCTGAGGCAACGTTCATGTTAGCTAGAACCAGTATATCTTCATCTTTCATTGTGTATTTTACTCCAAGAAAGGATTTTTAATTTTCATATAAACTTTACATGCTGCGCAAAAGATACGTACTAGACCTTTTCAACTTTTATTTTACAATAAGGAAAGAAAATAGTTATAAAGAGATTTTCTAGTTTTTATAATTTAAAAGAAATGCTTTTTAATTACTGTTTTAACTTTTTAACGACCATTAAATTAACCTTACTTTAGAAGAACGGGATACAAGGCAAAATAATAACAATATTGTCAACGGTTCAACCTTCTTCAATACCTACCTTAAAAATAAGATAAATTGGGGTCTTCAAGAAGAAAGCGAGAGTTAGTTATTTTAATAAAATAACTAACTCCCGCATGATGTGGTTTATATGTGAAAATTTACTTAATATAGAAATAATTTAAAATCAAAATACAGATTATCTGTATTTTGATTATAAGGCATGTCCGGCCATAAAGAAACACGGCATTCATTCAATTCTGCGGTACATTGTGCTATAATATAAGAGAAATTAAAATTGCCTACTGTGGAGTAATTGGAAACTTGCCCGACGCGAAATTGAGAGTTTCGGATTGGAGTCCCGGCAGTGGCAATTACATTTTTCTTATATTGGGGTCCGTCAAATGAGCATCTGACATCTGGTGGCAGAAAATTGTACTCAAACGAGGGAAAATTGTACATGCTAACAGTGCAAATTAATCATGAAATTGTTTATTACAAAAATAAAACAAGTAAATTAAACAAAAAGTTTATCGAAAATGGAATTCGCGACGTTTTCTAATATCATGGCAATAAACACTGTCAGTTACTGCCTTGTAAAACTTACTTTACAGAGAATTATTTTCTAATGAAATGTGGAAAAACTGTATTTATGAATTAAAAAAATATTTTATAGTAATAATAAGATGTACTTGTTATCATACTGCAATAAAATAGTTGAATCCCTGATGATTAACAAATTTATAGGATTAACTTCGTATACAAATATTTTGAGGTTAGTAACTTAGCTACTTATTACAATATAACTTATTATGTTGCAGTTATGTGTTTACAATATTCATCTAACCCAGCCTTAAAAGTGCATTGAACGCGCATGATTAATTTCGTGGAGATTTTCTTTTAATTTTGATGTTTTTAAGCAATATGTCGTAAAGATTACTACTTTTGACAGTTCATTTTGCATGCATTTTTCTCGTTATATTTCCGACATTTGATAATATGCCCGGCTTTGAGAATCCTTCTCCTTCAACGAAATTCCTTTGTTTAGGATTCGTACCGGCCCAATCACAAATTGCACTTATATTTATCATTTTTTATCACTTTGAAAATCATAAAATTACACGCAAAAGTATACCCCGTATATGAAATTTCCCTCCGTCTGCGCCATGTTTTTGAAGCTCCACCTATCTGACGGATCCCAATAGCCGTCTAAAAAATATGATGGCGATCAAATTTTCTGATAATTAATGTTAGTGAATTTATTCGCGGTAAGGAAACTAATCATATTGATTATTAATAATTTTCATTGTTAGAAATGATTTAATTATAATTAATCATTTTACAGTTATGTAACTGATAACTTATCCGCCGCGATAGTGGACGATTTGGGTTTGGGTCCCGACTATGATATTGGTTGATAAAAATGAATTTTTCTCTGGTGCAATGTAATATTGGCTGTAATCCTTATCACTAATATTATAATTTTATAATGAAAGAAGACAGCTTTGAAATGGCTTAAGGATCCAAAAATAATAAGCAAATACTGTTAATATTGCATTTATTAGCTGACGTTTCGAGAATTATATTCTCACCCTCAGAGCTCTGTATAAAAATTATAAAATTGTGTTAGGAAAAATAAGAAAAACACAATTTTATAATTTTTATACAGAGCTCTGAGGATGAGAATATAATTCTCGAAACGTCAGCTAATAAATGCAATATTAACAGTATTTGCTTATTATTTTTGGATCCTTAAGCCATTTCAAAGCTGTCTTCTTTCATTATCATCAGGATCACCACTTTTCTGTTTTTAATTAAAAACAGTTCTTCACATCTATAATTTTATATATTTTTATGATAATTGGTGAATACCATATGTTGGATACCGCTGATTCTTACGTGCATATTAAATGAAATCAGCCGTGGTTATATAGATTATAAAATATGTATAATACTTGTTAACACAATACAAACTAAAATCAACTTCCGAATGAAAATTGAAACGATTGATTCGTTCATAAAAATAGAAGACAACAAAGGTACGTAGCAGGTAAAGCAATTTTTTTTTTAACTATACATTTCTTGTGTGTTTAATTTTACAAAAATTATTACGTTATCACATTTATACAAAGTTATTATTAGAGTTCTGTACCGAAAGGGTGAAACCTTCACAAACTTTTTTTAGTTTCCGATAAGTAAACGCAACAATAATGAAACTGACATATAATATGTAAGTTGATGTCCCAAACCCCGACAAAAGCAATATTTTTTTATCGGACTTTTATCAAAAAATGGGTTTGGAAATAAAAAATGTTGAAGATATTCATGTGATGGGTTTATATTATTTACCCACCATAATATAGCTTCAAAATTTTATTTATTTTTATATCTATTTTTCGATGTTTAGAAGCCTTTTAAATTAGTCCAATAAAAAAATATTGCGTATACAAAATAATTTCCTACATCTTTTCATTTTGTAAAAACAAATTTTCAATTGTCAAAAATGCATAGGTTAAGACCGAGTTAAGACGTAACTAAAAATTTTAAAAATAAAATGTTAGTTAAAAAGATTTTAAAGGCAAGCTTTTATTAAAATGTGCTGAAAAGGAAAAATATTTTTTTATAATTTAGGTTCATAATCACAAAAGCGTGGGTTGTAAAATCTATTATAGTTTATTAGTCACAACCCACGTTTTTATAATAATATGAACCTAAATTATTATTAAAAAATATTTTTCAATAAAAGCTTGTCTTTAAAAAGTTTTTTTACAAATATTTTAACGGGTAGATTTCTTACCGTCATGTTAAGCGTACCAGAACGTGCAAAAGTTGCAACTTGAACATTAAGAGAATTATCGTGTGGTGAAGTCAGAAGTAAATTTCTTCGTAACTTTCATAAGGAAAGTCCTACTGACAAACACATACAAAAACTGGTTAACAAGTTTAAAGCTATACGCTTCCATTTTTGATACGCCCAATCCAGGAAGGAAAACCATCCACATTTTATAAGAACGTTCTACCGATAAATGATTGACTGAAAGAAGTAGGGAACGGTAAGATAACCTTAGCAATTTTGGAATTCTTTCGAGCGATTTTTATACGAAATACTTTACAGCACCAGTATGGTTAAACTCTTCAACAAGTTGTAATGTTTGTCAGCAGGACTTCTCTCATGAAACTTAAGGCAGTTTTAAATTGAAAAAAATGTGAATTTGACGTCAATAACGTCAAATGTTTCATATTGGGGTGGCATTTTATAAAATATAGATGAAACAGAAATAATCGAAGTGGTTGATATTTGAAATAGAACACAGCATGCATAAATATGTTAAAGTCTTAGATACAGTAAACTAGGTGGCCGTAAGGAAAAGTACGAGTTTACCGACAGGTACAAACGCCAAGCCCAGGTTCGAATACTGAAGGCTTTTAATATTTTTTATTTATTTTTTTAAATAATGAAAATATATAGACGTAAGTAACTTGTGAAGAACGTAACCTGCCGGATCAGTGGGTGTGATTTAACTACAGCAGCCAATCAGAGCTAAGGCTGTGAGAATGACGTATTTCGTGGCGGTATAATTCTAATGTTTAAAATTACCTACATTGAAAAATACACACTTTTGGAATTTTTTTCTTGTAGAAAAAGCTTCCAAAAAATTCTCAAAAAAATTGTTTTACAATTTATTTGTAACGTAGATTCCAACCCCAAAAAAATGTGGAACGGCCCTATTCTTAGGGTTTAACGCGAGGTTTAACGATATTCACGTCATCTGCCTCTACCCGCGATACAGACATACCCTGCATTTTTGTAAACAAATCTAGAATAAAAATGTTTCTATCTAAAACAGGCTTTATGAAGAAATTTACTTTTTACTTCATCACACGCTAATCCACTTAATATTATCCAAGTTGCAACTTCCATATTCTGGCATAGTAAGAAATCAATATCTAAAACATTTTTTTTTTCAGCTAAATCGATACTTATTTCGTAGATACGCCGTTTTATCTGTTATCGACAGAATTTAATTCAATTTGTATGAAATTACCAGTAAGAAAAAAGACGGATCTATGTTTATAAAGAACAATAAATTCCCAACGTTTCAGGACAATTTATTCTATCTTTAAGGAATAAATTATTCTGAAAACATGGCTACAAATTTTTCATTTATTCATTTTATAAAGAATTTAATATTAGTATATCTTTTTTTATTTATTATATAAAATTGACTAACGGGTGCATATAAGGAGAAACTAGTAGACAAATTGCCATTATGTAAAATTTACTTAATTTAAAAATATCGAGGGAGAGTAGTCTACTGTTTATACAATTGCTAACATTTTTTGCAAGAAAAAAGACATTAAAAATTTAAAATAAATACACCGTTATTTTCTAAACGTTTTAAGCAAAATTTAAAAATATGATAAAAGTGTTTGTATCTCCTAGAAAGTTTACCTAGAATGTTTTGCGAGGTTTTACTCTTTAACCATCAATATTACACTTAAAAATGATTGCATTTTTAACACGCTTTTATTAGCTTCACCTGTATGTTTGCTTGCTTGCTTGTTTGTCAGTTTGTAACCGACTTCTTTGAACTTGATTTTGACCAACTTTGAACGTCAGATTTAGTTTAAACTTTGCACACTTATCAAGGACCGACGACAATACAATAATTCAATAAGTTTGTCCCATTATCCTGACCAGGATCTCCAGGACTAAAAAAAAAGCAAAAAACTTCAGATTGAACTGAAACTTTGCACACTTATCAAGGACCGATGACAATACAATAATTCAATAAGTTTGTCCCATTATCCTGACCAGGATCTCCAGGACTAAAAAAAAAGCAAAAAACTTCAGATTGAACTGAAACTTTGCATACTTATCAAGGACCGATGACAATACAATAATTCCATAAGTTTGTCCCATTATCCTGACCAGGATCTCCACGACTAAAAAAAAGTAAAAAACTTCAGATTGAACTGAAACTTTGCACACTTATCAAGGACCGATTACAATACAATAATTCCATAAGTTTGTCCCATTATCCTGACCAGGATCTCCAGGACTAAAAAAAGCAAAAAACTTCAGATTGAACTGAAACTTTGCACACTTATCAAGGACCGATTACAATACAATAGTTCCATAAGTTTGTCCCATTATCCTGACCAGGATCTCCAGGACTAAAAAGCAAAAATAAATTATAATTTAAAAAAAACTAAAAAACACGCTTTAATGAACTAAAAAGTAAAAAAATAATTAATTTTATTGTAAAAAAGCGTGGGGTGCTTTGTATCATATTTTCATACCACCCCACGCTTTTTTACAATAAAATTAATTGTCTTTAATTATCTCTCATTTAATTAATTAATAGAACTTTAAAACGTTAAAACATTAAATATAGTAAGGCAATGTATTTAGCTTGCTAGTTATACAAATTGAAATAGCAACAACGTTCTGACATGCTAGGAGCCTTTTCACCACTTCATACCAGCCGCAACCTTATCACCTTCTAACCCCTCCAACCATTGATATAGTTAATATACCGGGTGTTTTAGATACGTGTAAAGTAATCGTATATATAAATTATCCTCTATAATAGTTTATTATTTTTAGTATTTAGCGTTTCTTGTGTAGGTACACTGAAAAAATCCATAATGTTTCCATGTTAGCTTTTATTTCAAAAAGATCCTCTTACTTTGGTTTTTTACAAACACCATAATCATAATTACTGGTTCTTAAAACCTTTATTAGGGGATTCCAATTAATTTAAAAATTTTGAAAATCAAAACTTCCAGATACTGACTTTTATTAATTCCGCGTTTACGTTTCTTTCTCCTTAGTAGAGAATTGAGGTTGTGGGATAATATTATGCTCCTTAAATTTTTTGTTATGTTATCAAACTTCAGCATCATGTATTCAGCAGAATTTTTATTCTACATTGTTGTATTTGTAAACAGGGTATACACCATCTCAAAACATCTGAAAATTTGACAGAAAAGTTTTGAAACACAATTTTAATTAACGTTTATTCAAATTGTTAAAAATTAATAAATAACACAATTTTTAAAACAAAAGAAGATTAAAAAAATTAAAATTAAGACGAATAATTACAGCATTTTTCAAAATGTTTGCTGTCATATAATATTCCCGATTTGAATAATTACCAGCCATTATTTCGCAATTTGGATTGCTTGCAATATTATACAAATATACACGGTATCTCACCATGCGAAAATGGAAATGTAAAACTTTTTCAAATAAATTGTTTTGAACTACTTATATTTTGAAATAATTAGGTAACAATTAATATGATTTGATTTATTACCGTAAATAAATTCACTAATTATTATTTATTAGTGAATTAACATAATAATATCAGACAACCTGTCGCCCTGATATTTTTTTAGAGGGCTATATATAAGAAAAATGTAAATACCACTGTTGGGACTCGAACCCGAAACTCTCAATTACGCGTCGGGCAAGTTTCTATTTACTCTACAGTGCCAACAGTAAACACTTTTAATTTCTCTTATATACCAACGATGTACAGCACATAGATTAACTGCGAGAGCTCATATTTTTATAAATAAATGTCGTCTTTCTCAATGGCCGGACATGCTTTGCTATATATAAGAGAAATTAAAAGTGTTTACTGTTGGAACTGTAGATTAATTGGAAACTTGCCCGACACAGAATTGAGAATCTCGGGTTCAAGTCCCGACAGTGGGATTTACATTTTTATTATAAAGCCCTCTAAAAAATATCATGGCGCCAGGTCGTCTGATATTATTATGTTAATTCACTAATAATTAGAGAATCTATTTACGGCAAGGAATCTAATATCATATTGATTGTAAATTTCATTGTTAAATACACCGTATGTAAATTTCTCAAAGTTAATGATTACTATTATTTTGTTTTACTGACAACGGAATTGTTTTGAACTACATTTGTCATGGAATAATTTTAACCAATTGTCATTTTAAGATTTTCAAAACCATGGTGCTCAAAAAGTACCAGTCTTATCGAAAAATCGTAAAGGTACATTTTGTTATATTTTTATCGCACAACACCATTTACACTCCATGTTCGCGAATTTCGAAACATCCGTTATGATATACATATTATATCAGATTATAAATCAACTGTTCGACATTGACTTTAGAGCAGCGGTGTTGCAGACATATTCTGATTCCGTATCCGCAATCGCGGAACATTTGCATCGTTTTTGACACCTGCATTCACATACGCATCCGCAACAATCGTTGTGGAGCTTTAGAAGATGCGGATGTCATTCAAGTTATGACAAAATTATCGCTAGCGAGTCCGGCACTTGACGCGTATTCGAATTTTTGGACTACTTGGCCAATAGGGATCGAGGATTCGGCTGCGCGTGCAAATGATATAATTTACCAATTCTAAAGTTTGAATATTAAGTAATGGAAATAATCTTAATAAAAATGATAATAAATTACAATCTCTTTTACTTTATTTCATGAAAATTTAATATTTAGGTACCAATCAGAAGTCACATTTATTGTTAAAAATATTATTATTGTTATTTCCACATCCGCATCGATGTGAACGTCAAAAAATCCGCATCCGCATCTGCACATGTCAGTAAAACCCGTATCCGTAACATCTCTGCTTTAGAGATAGCCTTCCGATTACGACGGGAGACAACGACAATAAGTGTCTCGCATAGTACTCGGCGCATGCGCAGACGCCAATGTGCCACGTGACAAGGTTGCTCATATCGAACTGTATGCATATTCAATTCCATTTAATCGGTGCTTTTGAGACCTGTCGCTGTCGTATTTACTCTCTCGCTGTCGCAAATTTCGAAAGGCTACCTTTACAGCTATAGTTCTATATTCTAAAATCTGGATTATTCGAGTCTCAGCTGTCTGAGGGTCATAAAACATTAAAACTGACTTCAATTTATCACAATACAAATTATTAAGTGCATTTTCGCTCTACAAAAATCTGTTTCATTTATTTAGTTAAAATTTCCACTTCAAAAGGTGTCGCTCCTCTTTTTTTATTTTCTTTTTGGGGATTTGAGTCTGCATTAAACATCGGCTATAAAACACATTTTTTGAAATTTTTTTGAAAGCTTATTGTGGAATAAAAAAATGCTTTACCTTGACGTTAATGTAGTGTCATATATTATGTGGATATAATAATATGAAAATTTGCGACACACTGTATGTAGAAGGCGATGGGACACAAGGTTGTGGCGGGGTAGCTGATATAAAATAAACTTATCTAACGCATTGTTAGAGGTAGAGCATGTATAAAGCTAAAATAATCTCATTATTAAAGCCTAAGCTAGTATAAGACTACGTGGCATGAATCTATGTGTATAATACATATTGTATGCTAGCCGTATGCAAGCAACAATATACTTCGTAACTTTCTTCTCGCATGTTTATGTTTATCCATAGGACAACTTGAAATTGTTCTTTTTCAAAACATATTTTTTAAACGATTCTCTAAAAACGTAATCTATTGAAAAACTACCAAACCTCATAATTTTCGGGCCAAAAGCAGACTCAACCTACATCGCTCGCGACAAGCTGTCAATGTGTCACATTTTAAAAGAGATAACGAAAATTATTGTTATTATATTATAATTTATGCACAGGTGCTCGCGAGTTGTGATAAAGGTCGTCTATGGACATGCTATCATAAGTAGAGCGAATTGGAACATGGAGCTAAATCTAATTGTTAACAATTATTTCTATATTTACAGTAGAATCCCTCTATAACGATAGCGAAATATAACGAGGAAAACCTTTATTCCCTTTACGTATACTTACTTACATTAAAACATGTGTAAACACACACCTCTCTGTTAACGTGAAAAATTTCTATTTATATTCTGAGAAAAATTACCCTTATAACGAGAATTTCTCCAATCTTTGGCGTCTTTGCGAATACAAAATAAATTTGATCATTTTGAATCATTACAAAATCATAACAAAATTAACGGACTTTTTTAATCGTTTAATATTGTTTTTGTAACAGATGTATTAAATGTACAACATAATAATATCGTGTGTCTAGTCGTTTACGTAAAATATTATATATCACACGGCTGTAAGATAATATTATATTTGAACTATAAGCATGAAATAGTAATTTATGCAACTAGTGGCAAAAGTGACGGATTATATGACAGTCGCGATTTTGCGATACGAGCCTAAGGTTATGTTGCATTTATTCCAGAACGAGGGTGTGTTTACAGCGCGAGCCGACGGCGGGTGCGGTAATCACACTAGTTCTGGTATAAATGCAACATAACCTTAGGCTCGTATCGCAAAATCGCGACTGTCATATAATCCGTCACTTTGTATTGTAAAATCGTACTGTCAGATCCGTCACTTTTACCACGCGTTACATACAATATTTTTCGCAAGAAGTGCTTCAAAAGTTCAATTTGAAGCAAATAAAACACACTTTGGATAAATATTTTAATAGTGGCATTATAGCAAAGTAATCTATAACGTACTTTATTACGCACGTGTGTTATACAAAACAGTATTACTTTATAGAACGGAGTACGTTAAAATTTACTTTAAACACTACCGTTTGAATGCAGTAGAAGCTTCCATAAAGAATCACTTTTCAAACGGTACATAGTCATCTAAAATTGTATGCATAAAATATTTTATACACGGCTTCAAATATTTAATGCACGTATCCGTGTGCATGTGAACATTTAAGTATTGGTTGCTATGGCAACGAAGTAAATATTCTCAGCTGTCAGTGAGATTTCGGTGTTTAAATTTGATTAAATAAAGCCCTAGAGTTGAAATTGTTGTACATTTCATACATGTGCTACAAAAAATAATGTATACAACACGTACAATTATGTATAATATGACGCTCGGGGTGTTGGTACGCTCGCCTACGGCTTGCGTACCAGTATCACACCTCGCGTCATAATTGTACTTGTTGTATAAACTACTATTTAACAATAAGAATAAAATTAATATTATGTACCTAAATAAATTTAATTTATTTCCTTATTTATTAAAATTAAATATTACTAAATTCGGTTATAACGAGCATTTTCCTCATGAAATCTCGTTATAGAGAGGTTCTAATGTATTTATCTTGTACATTAATGGATTAAGCTTGCTCCGCTTGCTACTTCAATGTCAAAATTTTGATAAATTTTTATTAAACTATTATTAATTTTTTATTCAATGCGATATGAACGAATAATATCCATTTACAGTATTCGATTGATTGTGTACGCAGCTTTAGTAGACGCTCGCATGACAGAGACAAGAGATGTGTGTATCTGTGTGCTCGCTTAAATATGTATAATATAGTTCCGATATGTATGGCAGTTGTGCTCATTGTTGAGCTCTGATATTCATTATTTTAGCAGAGTCGCCGTCCGTACTACGTAACCTGCAGCTCTCTATAGTTATCCACGTGTACCTACAGGTGAATCTTTCACCTACTGGCAATTTTATTGAAGTGCCAAAAATAAGGTGAATTTTAAACAAGAGTCTAGGGATTAAACCATGGGGAGTCCGAAGATGCACGATTGCTCGCACGATAGTGTCTTGGAATAATTCACCGGATCTTCACCCCGTAATATTTTCTTAGAGCCCTGCAGAAGTTCCAGTTTGAGACGAAACGTTGGTTAAGTCCGCTTCCCACTAAACTATTTTAAGTAATTCTACAATTGTATCCAATGAAACTTATAACACTATTTAAAAACATAAAAAACGTTCTATACCTACTTAAAACCTTAATTTCTAAAAAATACATTTTTAAAACTTTAGCTTTATGTTGTGAATGTATATTTTAAAATATCATGTACACAATACAGTTCTTTATTAAAAATATAATATTACATTTTTTGTTTTTTATCTTTTCATTATATTATAGAGAACGTATTTATGTAAGTACATATCTAATTTGCACATCATGATTTGTTGAAATTTATTATTAACTTCCCATTGGAAGTTATTGTAATGGGTCCGAAAATCGAAATCAAAAAGGAAAAAAAATTTTTATGTTTCAAGGTCACTACACTATTTTTACACTACTTTTAGAAAGATGTCTGTGTGTGTGTGTGTGTACGTATGTACGTACGTACGTACGTACGTACGTATGTATGTGTCAATTTCTTTCTAAGACGAAATCTCGAGAACGAAAAATGATATCGACTACGTTGGGGTGCCAATCGACGCGTATTAACGTAAATATGATCTGAAAGGAATTTTTTAAAAATCGGTTCAGCCGTTCTTTTTTCTTAACCAAATAACCTCCAAAAAAGTAGATTTTACACAATATCTCGCGAATAAAAAATTATATCGACTTCGTAAGGGTGTCAATCGAGGCGTGTTAACGTCATTTTGATCCGACATAAATTTTATAAAAATCGGTTCAGCCGTTTTTTTTTTTTTTTTTTTTTTTTTTTAATTATTGATGTTTTAATGATTAAAATGATTACTTTTCAGTGTAATATCTAATTTAATTATTATTATTAAATATTTATCAAACTGGGAAGTTCGTCGTGTGGACCTCAAGGGTCGCACTTTAGTCCTAATAAACGACCCACCTCACGGCTTGTTTCGTTTTATATTTCTAAACTGCAGTTAATGTATTTATACTACTCTTGAGTAAAAAAAATGTAATTACGATAATTGCACCACCTGTATTTATACGTAGCCACTGTATGCAATAAGCATTCTACCGTTCTGACAGGGACGTGTTGACGTTTGTTAGAAAGGGATAAAATATTAAAATCGCAATATGAGACTGGTTATGTCACATTGTAGTTGATTTTATTGTCACCCTACCTGAAATCTTCTAGGTAAACTGTTTTAAAAATGGACTTGGATGTCAGTTTTAAATACAGTTAAAAAGCAATCAGAAAAAGTTCGCTTCATCTAATCTAACTTTCTGACGTTTCAATTCCGACGTTATTAAAGATTTTCAATCATTTTACAAGTAGACATAATATTATAGTAGTTGTGAATGTTTAATTATTTTAGCAATTTTTGGATAAAGGATGTCAATGAGAGTATATAATTACAATAAACGCAGAATAGCATGTAAATTTTTTCTTGATCCGTGTACAATTTTCTACCAGCATATGTCATATGCTCATTTGACGAATCCCAATACTTTGTTTTCAAATGATTTTGTTAGCTTATAGAAAATATTTAGCTAGATTCTCTCAATTATCAAGAACATTTCTCATCCTTATAATATGTGTATTTTATATATTACATTTAACACAGGGCACCAATATAGTGGATAATGTAGTACGTACCTACGTTTAATCGTGAACAAACTTTTGTCTTAATTGTCGACATAATTTTAACCGATTATATAAATTTCAATGTTTGTAGTTTCAAAATTGCATATACAATACACTTATTGTATAGTATAGCACTTATACAGTGCTTTTAATGAATGATTATTTACCAGCTAGTTGTTGTGGCTTGTAAAAGCTTTTGAACATAAATAAACACGGAATATATTAGTTCGTACACGGAAAACCTATTATCGGCTAAACAGTTTTCATTTATTCTCAAACACTTTTCCAAACATTTATCTTTTTTAAATTTGTGCAAAAATATGTTTCAATGACAAAAATTAAATTCTATAAATACTGCAGTATTCAGAATTGTGACACTTTATTTCATGGTCATTTTCATGAACATAGAACATTTTGTAATAATTTATTTATTTACCAACAAACATTATTGTCCAATTGCAGGTAAAAAACAATTCGTGCAGACAAAGTTAAAAATAAAATAGAGAAAAGTAAAAGAAAAAATAATAATAAAGAAGTATCTAAGCCTAAATATCTTAAGAATCTATATTATGCAATTATAAAATAATTAATAATTTGATTTAATTTCAGATTTAATTTGAAAATAGGTATCACCAAAAAAGTCAATATTGTATTTGCTACTTTAAATATTACACATGCGTTGGACTGGTGAATTGCACATATACATTGTCTGAGGCGTGGGCAAATCAAAGATGTTCTTTGACCGTAATCCTGGACGCGGAACCAAAAACCTCAAATGCCCAAGAAACTGGGTGTCATCAATTTGATTATTTATAAGTTTAAAAATATATAGAACAAATGCAACGTTTCTTCGTGTATGCAATGTGTCAAAATTGAATACATTATTTAATGTTTCACTTGATAAAGATCTATCAGGATTATAACCAAACTGTTTAAAATATAAAAACGATAAGAATATTTTTTGAATGGATTCAATCTGCGCTATCAGGAACTGGTGCCATGGACACCAGAGTACAGAGACATATTATTCTAAAATAGGTCTGACTATCGATATATACAATCTGACCAGAGTTAACATATTTGTGAAATAAACATTATTTCTCTTAACGAAACCAAGTGTCTTTAGGGCACGTGAGGTGATGTTGTAGATATGCTCATGGAACGTAAATTTGGAATTAAACATAACTCCTAAATCTGTGATGGTGTCAGAACATAGAAAACTGAATTTTCCAAAATTTACACAAATCTTGAAAAAAATCGGGAAAAATCACCGAAAGCAGTCCATCCATACTATAAGAATGTACACATTTTTATCATCAGGTATGTACACTTTTTTATGATCAGGTGTCAAAGGAACATCAAAATTAATTGTGATCTAAATTATGTATAGGACAAGTAAGAAACAGTGAAGCAAATTATTATTTTACATCACCTGAATCTGAAATACTACAATATTATTGTCAATACATATAATCTATTTCTATAGTGCACTGAGGGTAAGTTCGGTTTTACGTTCGATTGATCGAGCCGAGCGAACAGATTTTTTGTCACGTGACAAGCGAACAAATCGAGCCATCTAAACAATTCCGAACGTAATCTAGCAGATTTTTCCAAACGTCAGAATAAAATGGCCCCAACAAGTTAAATTCTTATTACTAAAGCCGAAATACATCCTTTATTGCTCCTCATTTTGATTTAATTCAACATTGTTATAATAATAAATCATGATTCACAATTTTTTTCGTTTTTATTCCTTTATTTGAAAATTAATAGTACTACCGGTTGTTAATTTTTTCGACCCATAGATATAATAAATATTTTATTTAATCATTCTGTGCGATATAGACTTATTGGTTATTACTATTCTTTGAATAAATATTATTCGTGTATTTTTACCTATTGAAAAATTACCTCATATAAATAAACTTCGAAATTTATCCATTCTCACAACAAGGGTTTCCGCTCATTTTTGAAATGAATGCTCTGAAGTTGGTTTAATCTGCTTGCTCGCTCGCTTTCCTCGGAGCTCAAAGAGCGTGCTCGATCTTCTCCAGATTTTAAATCCGAACGCAGGGTAGAGATCTTTCAGAGCATATAAATGTTAAATTCGAACGCATTAGATCACTCAGATCGATCTGAGCTCAAAACCGAACTTACCCTGAAACGACAAAAAGATTTTAGGTAGGTAATTTAGTTATCCTTTCTACACATGAATTATTTAAATTTTAGACACAAGAGAGAAGGTTTTAAGTGCTTTAGATTTAGCTTCTATACTAATAAGTTGTATCGGAAAACAAGATTTGTTTTCTCTATTCATTCTATTGTTGTAGAACCTATAGGCGATAAAACAACAGTTACAATTATTGTTTTATAACAAACATCTCAAAACAAAATGACTAAAATATAACTCATTCAGTATTACAATAATATTTTAGTATAATATGGTACTTATGCCAAATAAGTAATTATGATGAAAAGTAGTAATTTTAGTTTAAGAGATCAACATTTAACAGTCTCGTCACGTTTAACCGATCCTTTACATAACGACAGTAGATTTTGTTTAGAGTTTGGATTACAGCCTGAGCAAATATATTTATTGCAACGCACATTGGTCCATAGTTTAAAAAACCGAGTCAAAAGCCCACATTGATAATTATTTTCAAAAAAATACTTTATTGCTCATTTACAATATAATACTAATGTTTATTCTTATATATATGTTTGCATATAAAACTTACTTTGTTATCCTCATTTTATTAGTGACAGCCAGATAACTCACCTCTAGTATCTAAGTTGATTGTTTCTTTATAATTTATCGAACATATTTGTGTATTTATGGTAGTAATTTTGCTATTTTTTAAGTATTTATTTTTATCGAATATGTCTGATATATAA
Organism: Mongoloraphidia duomilia; assembly: GCA_039654895.1. NCBI lineage: Eukaryota > Metazoa > Arthropoda > Insecta > Raphidioptera > Raphidiidae > Mongoloraphidia > Mongoloraphidia duomilia. Next base: position 37,403,860 of record CM077520.1, on the reverse strand, counting down.
TAGAATTAGAGTAAATATTATGCAATGCTTGTGTCTGCTTTAGTATCTTTTCTTTTGGTATGCTTATTTTAACGAAATTTTTATAAAATATGCAAATACACATTCTTTATAAGTATATGGTCGATAACTATAGCCATAAATTATGACCTCGGTTGTCAAGCGTCAATAATTTACAATAATGCAAAACTGTACCCCTTGGTGTTAACCAATAAAAAATATTATTATTATTATTAACTAAATATCAACAAAGTAACCAAATCATTTCTTCAACTCAGTTTTAAATTTAGAAAATTGCTGTACTGTTACGTGTTCCAGTAATTTATTATATTATATTCTTTACGCCGATTATTTAGGGCTATAATAAAACAGAAACAATCTCGGCTTTTTTAATTAAGGCTTATACTTTTTGTATAGGTACCTAGATAATTATGCTTACATTTTTTACTAAATATTATGCTGTTAATAAGACAGGAATTTTTCTTTAGCTATTTCGCGAAATTTTTTGGAATTAATTTTACAAAACCAAAGCTACAGATAAATTAATGTAATATTAGTTTTTCGCAAATGTTTTACAGTTTCTTTAGTCCCAGAAATAAGTGTTTACTTTGAAATACAATGAAATTTAATCTTAAATACAATAGAAATAATTTCTTTGTTTTGATGATTTAATTTTTAAAAGTATTTTCCCTAAGAAAGTTATATAATTTCTATCTCTGAAATAATTTATGTATTTCCATGAAAAGTTTTGAATTTCGAAATTGTACTGCAGATCATTTTTCTGCAAACAGAACAGAGTTAGTTAAAAACTGACAATTTTATAAATTGGTAATTTTATTCAAAGTTACTTTGCATTTAAAATGAAAATTTAAGCTGAAAATCACACCTCAACAAATCAGTGTAGTAGTTAGAAGTTAGAACTATTACCAGTTGAAGACGCAACTGACAGACTAAACAGTAAAAGAGAGCTATATGAAGAGAGAGAAAGATAACACAAGACAGAAAGAGATAGTCATGGGGAGTGTTATTAAAGCATCAATTAAAGGTATAAATGCATTAAGGATTCCATTCCCGTTTTCCTTTACTTACGTACAGATATATGTATACAGATATCCTCTACATTCTACTACACGACCGCACAATAGCTTTGGGATTCCCCTTTTGCATACGAATCTTTGTTACTTGCTGCGTATGTAGGTAAATGTACTGGTATATATTATATACTGGTTCAAATAATCCTCTATCGTTCTTGAATATCAACTCTCGCTCAGAGGTCAATTTTATACTTTTTCTTAATAGCATTAACATCCGTTATTCCACATTAGCAAATCAGACGACATTCTCGTCATTACCATTTTCTTATTGGGGTCCGTCAAATGAGCATCTGACATCTGGTGGCAGAAAATTGTACTCAAACGAGGGAAAATTTTACATGCTAACAGTGCAAATTAATCATGAAATTGTTTATTACAAAAATAAAACAAGTAAAATAAACAAAAAGTTTATCGAAAATGGAATTCGCGACGTTTTCTAATATCATGGCAATAAACACTGTCAGTTATTGCCTTGTAAAACTTACTTTACAGAGAATTATTTTCTAATGAAATGCGGAAAAACTGTATTTATGAATTAAAAAAATATTTTGTAGTAATAATAAGATGTACTTGTTATCATACTGCAATAAAATAGTTGAATCCCTGATGATTAACAAATTTATAGGATTAACTTCGTATACAAATATTTTGAGGTTAGTAACTTAGCTACTTATTACAATATAACTTATTATGTTGCAGTTATGTGTTTACATTATTCACCTAACCCAGCCTTAAAAGCGCATTGAACGCGCATGATTAATTTCGTGGAGATTTTCTTTTAATTTTGATGTTTTTAAGCAATATGTCGTAAAGATTACTACTTTTGACAGTTCATTTTGCATGCATTTTTCTCGTTATATTTCCGACATTTGATAATATGCCCGGCTTTGAGAATCCGTTCTCCTTCAACAAAATTCCTTTGTTTAGGATTCGTACCAGCCCAATCACAAATTGCACTTATATTTATCATTTCTTATCACTTTGAAAATCATAAAATTACACGCAAAAGTATACCCCGTATATGAAATTTCCCTCCGTCTGCGCCCTGTTTTTGAAGCTCCACCTATCTGACGGATCCCAATACATATTCATATTTTTACTTACCACCCCTACTATAGATGGGAAGTATTGGAATCAATTAGAATTTTTTTCCGGGATTTTAATAGATCCTACGCTCTGATATTCTAGGAATTGTTTGAGACCATTTTCTGTTATTTCCACGATTTTTTTTGAAAACACTTCTTTTTCTCGCAGTCTACATTTAAGAAAAAAAAAAATATTAAAATTTTAATCATATTTTAACATGTGGAATTCATTTATCTATATTGTTTTTATCAATATTACGTGACACCGAGAATATTTTATTGAATATCTCAGGAACCACTGAACCTATTTGGGTCAAAATCTAATCATATATAAGTAAAGTGCTGACAAATACAAAAAAATAAACCGTATGGCCTTTGTTGTTCCATTTTTGAGATATCAAAGGAGAAAACATTTCATTATATACACACACACTGCACCACACTCGTAAATCAGTCATAAAATGGTCTCGAATGATTTCTGCGGCGTCAAAACGTGAAGATCTATTAATATTCCGAAATTTTGTTTGTGTGCTGAATCCAATACTTTTCTACCATAGTAGGAATTAAGAAAATAGTTTTTTTTTATTTAGGAAAAAAAAAGTGCTTCGACTACAATATGGTCATTAGCACATAATAATTAACAATAATAAAATAGTTATTTTCGATCGTGTGCGTAAAGTGAGGTATTCTAGTAGGCTTAAATTGAAGCACGAGATAAGGGACTGACGCATACACAACCAGATCGAGTGCGCTGTATACCCCTATGAGATCTCGTTGTGTATGCGTCAGTCCCTTTAGCGAGTGCCTCAATTTAAGCCTACTAGATATCTCACTTTAAGCGGGCGTATCGAACATAATTTTTTATAACGACTGCTTCTAAAGTTTAATAGAGAGAGAAAAGAAATTATGAAAACGGAAAATTCGCTCTTCTAGTCCTTAGAACTTTACAATTACAGACTAAGTTACGATTTAGTTTATTTTTATAAAAGTTATTAACTTCTGTATAAATCATTAAAAACATGACTCTCTCATGATGTGGACTTTGTACGCGCGATAGTATATATAGGAACACATCGATCGATAGCCAGTAAGTGTTTGTATTGTACAAAGTGTGGAGATTTCGAATTTATAAGATGTAGAGATTGTACTTTTACGCACGCTTTGGACTTTCACGCACGGTGACTAAAATACGCCTCTTTACGCCCGCCTCACAGTGCTCGAATATTGAACTTTAGAAGCAGGAGTTATAAAAATCATTATTACAGTATGTCAGGCTAATTTACTGCAGAAGTTTTCGTTAATCTAATTTCCAGTTTGTTATTAGTACACCTGCAAGTTGGCCAACGTGTAAATCTTTATACATACATAATACATTATATTATTATATAATATACAGGTGATAGTATGATACTGGCCTGGGTTGGTTAGGGAACCGAGTACCGTGTAGTACTATGTAGAGACTAGCAAGTGTCACAGAGTGTATGGATGCTGTATATCTGTGTTGTCTAAGTGCCGTTGTATTGTATTAGAGCGGTAAGGTTTGAGTGGAAAACCATGGAGAGTACTCCAGACGTGTAATGAATAGTAAGCGAGTGCCACACTATTACACTCGGCGTTCTCTAGGGCTTGATACATCACACTGCATCGCAAGCTGGACAAACTTATTTGATATAACACATAAATTATGTAGGATAAATTCAAATATTAGCGAGTGTGATTGCTGATTAAATTATACCCATCTACCAACGATGATACATTGTTAATAATTTGTATAGTTTTATTTTATTTGCGTGATTAATTTGATATTAGTTGTTCACTGTCCAGCTATAAGACTTATAAATTACAGTGTGTTGTGCCTTTCATAGTATTTATTACCTTTTTATTACTTCCCACCTCTACTATGGTAGGGAAGTAATGGATTTAGTCCGAAAAAAATATTTCGAGATTTTAACAGATCTTCACGTTTTGAGACCCTAGCAATCGTTTAAGATCATTTTCTGAATTATGTCTGTATGTCTCTCTCTCTCTCTGTGTGTGTGTGTGTATGTGTGTATGTGGTCAATTTTTCGCCTTCGATATCGTAAGAACGGAACAACATACGGTTATGCCGATTGTTCTATTGTGTTTATCAACCTTTAACTTAGATCTGATTAGATTTTGAGTCAAATCGGTTCAGTGGATCCTGAGATATTAAAAAAAACGTTCTCAATGTCACGTATTAACATAGGTAAAAAAATACAAATGAATTCTAGATGTTATAATATGAAAAAAATGTAAATATTTTTACTTCCCACCTCTACTATGGTAGGGAAGTAATGGATTTAGTCCGAAAAAAATATTTCGAGATTTTAACAGATCTTCACGTTTTGAGACCCTAGCAATCGTTTAAAATCATTTTCTGACTGATGTCTGTATGTGTGTGTGTATGTGTGTGTGTGTATGTGGTCAATTTTTCGCCTTCGACATCGTAAAAACGGAACAACATACGGCCATGCCGATTATTCTATTGTGTTTATCAGCCTTTAACTTAGATCTGATTAGATTTTGAGTTAAATCGGTTCAGTGGATCCTGAGATATTAAGAAAAACGTTCTCAATGTCACGTATTAACATAGGTAAAAGAAAATATAAATAATTCTAGATGTTATAATATGAAAAAAATGTAAATATTTTTTTTTCTAAAATGTATAGTTTTCGAGAAAAAAAATATTTTACTAAAAAAATAAAAATTATACGTAAATCAAGGTAACCATGATTTTTGCTATATTAAGCTAGCCATCAGAGATCACCAAACAAAAAAGAGGGTCATGCTTTTTTTCAAAGAATAAAAAAAGAGTGTTTATTTTTTGCAAATATTTACTAGGTGGGAAGTATAGAACTGGTCATCAGTCGAATTTTTTTTCTCTAAAATGCATAGTTTTCGAGAAAAAAAATAATGAATTTAAAATATGAATTGATGCTAGACTCAAATAACCTTAGCTGTTGGTGGTCTTTAAAACACACACACAGTGTGTTTTATAATGAATGTTCAAATTGTCGGCCATTAAATTCTAAACATGGAAAAAAATTGTTTGTGCCATTTTATAGATCAGATTCAGTTACATAAATCTCTTATTTAACTTTTTCTTGTATCTTTAATATTTCAGCAGATATAAGCTGGGCAATGAAAAATCAGCCACGCTGTATTAATCATATCTTACAAAAAATTCCAAAAATGGATGCATTTTCGAAGTTGCAAAGCAGATTCCTTAAAGCAGTTTGTACAGATGTTTACTTTAAACGATCCTGTTTGATGTACCTATATTAGTTTTCACGGCCCTAATTCATATTGTGTATAGAAAATACGGGAATAACAACAAGCATTATATTATTATACATATCCACACAAGTCATTATATCTAAAAGGATCTTAGATTTGACTAATTTTAATAGGTCAGTTCATTGAGCAAGTAGGTAGGTACTATTAAATTTTATTTATGTATAAACGATTGATTTAATCTTTAAACCAAACAATATATTATGTTATGTTTATCGATTTAATGCGTTTAGCTGACTAACCTCCTTGATTTTACTGTTTTCAATCAAACTTTACATATACTTTGTAATAATATAATACAGAGTGTCCCAGGTTTTTTTAGCAGAACTTTAACAATCGGTAGAAGACCTCGGTTTACGAAAAGTTCACATAAATATGAGACATAAACCGCTGCGTTTCTGAGAAAGAATCTGTTCAATTTGAGAATAAAAAATATTTTTTCTAACAAAGTAACCGCTCACAATAAATTCACGGTTTTTCGGTTAGTTGACATTGAAAATTATCACCTATTATTTCCAGTGGCACTTGAAAATCGCTTAAATACTTTCCGAATTTTATCTCTTTCAGACTGACAGACAGACGCATTAGTAATATAAAATTTGAAAACATTTTGTCACAAATGCAAATTAAAATTTAAGGTTACTTGTCATTGATAGAAAAAATCAAAGCCTACCAATCATGGCTGCCTTGCTTTCTGACATTATTCCCTACTCAAGTAATTATTCTTATGTGAATATGTTGTCGATATAAGGAGTTCAAAATCGTTCGATTTAAATATTTATCCATTGATTTGGTTAGAGATGTTGCAGACTAATATAACCAGCAGAATTATTATTATTGAATTGATGAAGAAAATTAAAATGGATCAATATTGAATAAAAACAAGAATCATCAAAATCAGTTCACAAATGCAGGAGATATTTTATTGCTAGAAAAAAATAAAAACTGCTGAACCGATTATAGAAAAAAATATATGGGACCAATCCGACATCTTCCTGAGCACAACGGAGTCAAAATTTTTCAAATCGGTGCAGCCATTCCTAAGTAAATCGCTGGGAATACATTAAAAAATACATAGGGCACCTACTGATCTAATTGAGATCCTCCTCCTTTTTTGAAGTCTGTTAAAAATTGAAAAAAATGAAAAGAATTTATGTCGGACATTGAAAACTAAAGCCAAAAGAAAAGCGATGATGATTGAATTACTCATTTTGGTTTTCCCTTCCACCTTGATGATTTAAGAACATTACTATTTGAATGAGCTTTGTACAGTTTGAGCGATGACACATACAGCGGTTTGTGCTGATGTGGCTGCCGAGGCGTTTGCCGAGTCGGCACGAATGTTAATGTTTTTCAATGATGCAAAACACACACCGCGGCGAGAATTTCCTGCCGACTGAAAGCCGACTCTCAGCCGCCTCATCGTTCTCCACAAGAAACGCCTGACTGCCGAGTTGACACCGCTGTGTGTGTCATCGTCCAATCGGCAACCGCCTCGGCTGCCGAGTCGGCACAAACCGCTGTGTGTGTCATCGCTCTTAGTCTTTGTTGGGCTATTGTTACTCGTAAAATCATTTTCTGTCATCATCACAATTCAGTCGCATAGTTATTTTTGCCAAGCTATACATACGTCATGTTGCAAGGGTTTGTATATGTAATTACTGAATTCAACACTCGTACAAGATGAATGTTGTTGAGCGCGTTCCTTCTCTTAAGAATAGAGTGCGGCCTAACTAGACACAATAGTAGAGAATGGCACAACGATGACTACTTGACAAAACTTCCTACAGACAACGACTTGCACAGTTGGTTGTACGCTGTATGTCGACAGACGCGTTTGTGATTTCTGTCGCAGGCCCGGATCTATTGAGAAAAAAGTTGCATCTCTCTTACACAATTTTCAGTCTATACTCTATATCAGCGGTTCCCAACCCATGGGCCGCGGCCCACTTGTCGCCCGCGGGCAGCACGTTCTACTGGACCGTAGACGCTGGTCGAGAGTCTAAGCCAAGATAAATATTATCGGAGCTTCAGGGGTCGAGATGGGAACAATTGAGTATATAAGTGTCTATTTGTGTTTCTGTGTTTATAGTTTCTACTTGTATATTTAATTAGTGGGCCTCAAATTTTTCTTACAAAATTAGTGGTTCGCAAAAAGGTTGGGAACCGCTGCTCTATATTATACTTAAGATACCTTATTCAGAATTGAAACGAAATGCGGACTCCCATTAACAAAAGTACGTGGTATCAATATTGCTACAATTTAGCGTACCTTTTTCTATAAGACACATAAATTTGAAGTAGGCACCTATGTTTGAGATATTTTAATATGTTTTCATGTATCGCGATTCTTTAAACGTTTTTTGCAAATTTCGACTTTTTTGTGTACTTCTATATTTGCTCTGAATTGTATTTATTGAAAAAATCACGCTGATTCGATTCCGACCACCCTATAGCTTCAAATCTCTGTCTCTTGTAGTTTAGGAGATATAGCCGTTTTAATTTATTTTAATTTTTAGACATTTGAAACCGCCATAACTTCTAAACTGAAAGCGACTTAAAAAAACCCAGAAAGATAGCATATCTCAGATCCGCTTGATTTCAAGAATACTTAGTGCAGAAAAAATCATGCTGAATCGATACCGGCCACTCGCACCTTTGTATTTCGTTTAGTTCAGGAAAATTTAAGTTATTTTAATTTTGAGACATTTTAAACAGTCATAGCTACTAAACTTGCGTGTGTGCTTATTCGATTCAGCGTACTTTAGGTATTCCATAAGACACATTAATTTTGGAATACATCTGAGATATTCAAATATTTTTTATATAATATATTGCATTTTCTTTTTAATGTTTTCATGAGTTTTGCAAAACTGAAACTTTTTTTGGCTACTTCTGATACATATTTTGATATTAACCGTAATTTTTATATAATAATATATAATATAGTAGATGTTAGCACACATCACATTTTTGTGACATTTCCTGAATCTGAAAAACTATTTTGATATAATAATAAAATAGTAACGGTAAAGATACAGATCTTGTCAAAATCGGCATTAATTCATAGAGTTACAAAACTGTTTTCTGAGTTGGCGGAATAAATATTTATTTACAATAATTAATAATACAATAACAATATTTACACAATAAATGCAACAACGAAAAGTCAGTTCTAACAATTAATTCACAAGTAACAATAACTAAACAGTGATTAACACTTAACTATATACAATTAACTATATACAATTGACTACACTAATATTTATTTTATCAGGTGAATTTATATCAGATTTATTTCCTGTCCAACACTGACACAGTACAAGTTACACTGATTGATTCCCGTTGACTGATCAATATTTATTTCACTGTACTGGCACGCCTCACCATTCACTGACTCGATTGCTTGAAATCGTTGACTGCTTGCTTCAACACGACACACTTGCTGGTTGCTGCGTTGCCTACGCCCAGTGTGTGCTCGTTCTCTCTAGCGTTGTCTGGAATCTTCGATACCATTCCACGATTTACTACTGTGACCTTCCTTTCTCGTCGTTTCTATTGGAGGCAGTGGCGTAACATCTTGGGGTTTGCTACAATACTGTACTAGATGTATAAACTACTATTATCATTTCACAGAAACTGGAAACTGTGAGTAGGTAAACAAACCGTGGTAATCCGTCTCTGGTATTCATTTGATACAATATATGTAAGTGAGTCGAGGAATAGCCGCACAGATTGCGTTCATATTCCATTCCGGAGGGTACGAGAGAGCGCATTCTACTCATCGTCGGCGTCGGGACGTTGTAATTCAATGTGCTAATCTTGACACTCGAGTTCTGACACACCACAGTGTGTGCAATTTGTATACCAAATGCACAAGAAAAATTGCCTTAAAAACAAGGCCGTTTTGACATAATATCCGTATATCAACAACACATTTACTTTATTCGAAAATGTAATTTATTTATTATAGGATAGTGTGCTGAATGTGCCTAGTGGATAAGTCGCCCCTATTAAAAGGGGGCCGTAATATAAAAATGTTGCAGCCTATCACATTTTTATTTCAAAGGAGTCAAAATTTTTTTAATTTAACAAAAAATTGTGTTTCATGTAATTTAAGTAATTTTTTGGCCAGAGTAAGGAATTTAAATAGAAAAAGGCAAATTAGAAATATTTCGTATTTTACTAATAACTAATTTATACAGGGTGTCACGGAATAACTATTTCTAATCTTTAGAAATAATAGAGGGCACTTAAATAATCATTTTTTATTAACAAACCTGTGTCCGGAAATATGTACTGCATCAAACATTATAAAAATTGTTAGAAGTTACGACCACCATTTTCAATACACAAGTTATAACGATGTGTAATCGACTGACGAATTCTTAGAAATAACTGCGGACGTTCAAGAATATTTCCGGACACTAGTTTATTAATAAAAAATGTTTCTTTAAGTGTCCTCTATCATTTCTGAAAGTTAAGAATAGTTATTCTGTGACACCCTGTATAACGAAAAGTTTCTATGACTATCTAAACACGTTCGATTATAACCGAGAAAATAAATTATAATCGATATTGGTAATTTTTTTTCCTGTGAGATTTTTCGGGAACATTGTAAGTGATTGATTATCGAGTTTAGGAGTTATACACACCCCAACGAAGAACGTATTTTTCAATGAGTATATCGACATTAGAAAACGTACGTATATTGAATAATAAACACGTTTTCAAAACAAGCTTTTATTAAAATGTATTAAAAAGGAAAAAATGAAAAAATCTATGTGGAATCTCATCGCTATATTAAGGAAAATGAGCATAATCACCTACTGTTCACCATTGAGAAGTTCCGATAAGTAGCTGCTTTTCTGACTCTATCATCGGAACTAAGTATTTATTTATTTATAATAATACTCAACAGGACAAAATAGTCCCAATTAGAGAGTATAAAAAAATTGTACACAAGAAGAAAAAAAAAAAAGATACAAAATAATTGATACAACCATAGATACTTAATAATAACTGGAATGCATAATTATTAGTTATACAGCGAAATTTACAAAAATATTACAAGAATATTACAATAAATGGGGAGCAACGAACTATATGAGATCTTTCACAATACTGGAGAAACTAGAAAAGTTATCAGCAAAAAAGTCCAAATTGGGATTTGTGCTAAGAACATTATTAATTAATTTACACATACTTAATATAGGGGAATTATCATGTGACACTGTGCTAGCAAACGGTACATGAAACATAATGTTGCGGTTTCTAGTTTTTAAAGTAGGCACTTTGATTGCAAATTCAGGTAGTAGGTTGATATCATCTATTAAGTTATGAAATAATTTATAAATAAACATAATTAAAGCATAATTGCGTCTACTCTCCAACGACTTGACCTCAAAAAACTTTAACAAGTCGCTATAAGGAGTATACGTTGGATATTGACGTGTTAATTTGTAAACTGCGTTATCTCAAAAATTTACTCTGTAACATTTCGACTTTTTGTTTATAAGTTTCAAGTGGGTCAGATATGTGGAAATGAATCAAAATTGGATTAAAATATTTGACCTTAACAAGATAAATTAAATGAAAGCTTGCAAGAAGATTGCAAATTAATTTAAAATACTGTAATTTCTAAACAACGATTTATCCACGCCTTGACGAAAACCTTTGTGTCAAATGAATGTAGTGTTCTACTCCAACAGATGGCGTTACTGCGAACACTACTAATATAAATTTTTAAAATCTTTTTTATTCGCTTTAGTTAAAAAGTTTGAAATGAAAAGATAAAAATAATATAAACTTTCTTTTGCAAATAATGTAGGTAACATAAAAAATGTAAAAAAATCGTTTTGATTACTCATTGTTTTCGAAAGAACAGGAGAAAGAGAAGAGGATGTTTGTTCAATAAATATTTTGCCAGTAGCCATACAGTAGCTCAGACGTTCAGACTGAGATCCACTGATTCATGACATTGGCTGCAACCAAACAGGAGATCTACTCTGCTAGTATTTTATATAGCTATACCCCATTCATACTAAGATTAGAAATTAGAATGCAGCAGTTGCAGTTACCTTCATAAAAAACTGAAATTCACTGATCATGGTACACGCAGCAATCAAACAAAGGTTCTAATAAAATTTTGAATTTTGTAGCCGGTTTTAACATTGGAAATGTTTATGTTCGTATATGGGGGCAGAGTTACGAGTTTTTGTTCAAGGCCAAAAGACAACGGTGTCGCGATCAAGTGAGGAGCAATCATGCAAAATTGAACAAGTGCAATTTTTTCGAAATGTGTTTTATATCATGTCTAGTTAATTGAGAAGTATTTGCGACGATCTGCGGTGTTATTTTTGAGCAAATGTTAATAAATACTGTAGAAAAATCCATTTAAAAGTTAAGTAATCAAGCAAAAGTGAACGCGTATAACAGAAGAATAATAGGGTTATTCCTGACAAAACTAAACAGTGCATTGATAAATATTATGTGTATATTAAACAGTTAATTATGTTTCATATAATATGCTGTTATCATTTCCAATGTCCTCGATGGTTGCAAGGATTGCGAAATCTGTGAATTTTTTTTATTGATAATGAAAGAGTGACAAGAAGGGAGCTAATCCACTGACCAAATTTCTATATTTTGAAATTTAGGAACATCAAAATCTATTTTAAATTTTAGGCTTGAAAATTTAGATTTTATAGGCTAAATATTTGCAAAATAAGTAAAACTGATCTATTTTATTATCGTCGACGTTGTCATGTGGTTCATTTTCAAAAGGAGCTACATTTCTAAGATATTATTTCTAAGATATTATGTAATTGTTATACTTATATATTGTAGTTATTTTCACTTTATTTAAATGGTAAAAATCAGTCAGTTGTGAGGCCTGCTTTTATTGTTTGTGTTAAATTTTTTGTTTTGTAAAAACTATAAATAATTCATTCAAATTTCTTTCCTTTATTCAAATACATTATATTCTTTGTCCGCTTCTATGAAGTAAAATAAAGTTTTTGTGTCTTTACGTTTCTAAATAGAGTCGAGAAAGCACAACATAATTTACGGACATTTATATATTTTATTGTAGAGTTAGCTTATTATTTTGATATAAGAAAATATTTTCGAGATAAATCAATTCTGAAATGAATTCATAATATAGACAGCGAATAGAGTATAGTCATTTGAACAGTTCCAATACCCAATCCTGACAACATATACATACGTCTAATACTTTGTGGTCGGTTTATTTCTCCCTTGTGAAAGTGATCTGACCATCCGTGCCGGAACGAACTCACATAGGGTGAATTCCAGTGACGGAGTGAGTACGAACGGGTACAAATTTTTGATTAAAACTTAGTCTGTTTTGTCTAGCAAAGTTGACTAGCTTTGAATGTTCTCAAATAGGGCGAAATTTAAAGTATAAGTATATCAAGTAAAGAGAAAAGTATGTATTAACTTCATTAATCGGAATAAAGTAACGTATGGGACATAACCTTTGAGAAAATAATCAACAGGCTTCTTTAATCTTCAATGGCACGCAGTTTGACTAAGTCGCATCTTCCTTTGGACGATGTACGGGTCCTTTTCCCGAATTTTTCTAAAAATTCGTGCCCGCCATTGTTGTTCATTTTGGGCCTACCAACCGTTTTCATAAACATTTCAACACAATAATGACCAACATTCTTCTATTGGCCGAGCTTGAGGGACATTTGGGGGGTTATCGTCTCTCAGTATAGGGACATATTAATTGTCGTTATTCTGCTCCAACCATTCCCGAGCTCTCCTGGCATAATGGCACGAAGCAAGATCAGGTCAAAATACTATATCGCCACTCTGATGATGGATATTAAAAAAATTAAGCATTTTCGGTAAACATCTTTGGGTATAAAGATCAGCATCCACAGCTTCTTCCCGAATTCGGCAAACATTAATAAAATAGAAAGGTTGAATACGAAATTATTTTATTCATATTTCTTGTAGAATTTAATAACTAAGATTTATGATAAAATTTAGGATCTGGTACAAAAAGGGTGTATTATTTTTAAACAACCAAGCCTATTGCTGTAGGCGCAAATGGGTTCGTACGCCAGGATGAATCCATACAAATTACACTTTTCTAATGCCAATCTATAAAAGTACATTTTAAGATGCATTATAAGTTTTAAAAGTCGTATTCCTCTAAATGACTCAATAATTTCTTGATACTTTTATGAAACTATAATGGCGATAGGGCCAAAAATCGTGTCTAACGTTATAGAACCGTTAAAACGTAATGAGCAGCGTTTTTCCGCATGGCGGATGCGCATATGATGAATGTCTGTGGAATTTTATTTCGTTCACAATAACTTCTGTAAAAATGCACCAATTTGAATGATTTTTGTTCCAAATGTTTGTCTCAGTAAGGACTGTAAGCTTATTGGTTTTGGTGTCAATCGGATCAGTGGTTTTGGAAATATAGCAATATCGTGACATCGTCTACGTACCATTATTAACCGAATTATTTTAAACATGGGAGTGGTGTTTATTTCTCCATTTTAATCGCGAATTCGATATCTAAATATAAAGACAACTCAAAAGGCAAGCGCATAGACATAATATTTTTTATCTTCTAAAACACGAATCGGCATACATAACTACGTCAAGGATTTCTCGGGAAGGACCTACTACCTACGTCCTACATACAATTTCTTGATTGTCTATACACGCATTAACTTCACTACGCCTCTGGTGAACGCCATTCCTCTAGGTTGGTGTAATGTTACACGGTATTGCAATAGACGTGGAGGAATCGAGGGGGGTTTCTAAGAAATAAGCAGACACGAAGATGTGGTTTGCGTAGAATAGGAGAAAGAGGAGGGAAGGCACGCTAAACGTAATGGAAAAATGTGCAGGGAGTCAAAAGTTGATGTGTATACGCAGGCAGACTGGCATGGCCATCCATGAACCGACTGCAGTACGAAAGACTACGACATTACGTAACCTTTGTAAGAGTGAGGAGTGATAAGTGACAACGATCCCGTCACCCTATGAACCGTACACATTCCACACAATCTTTACAACCCCCAACCACTATCCGATGTCCTACTTGTATGTAAGGTGAACACATTTTCACCATCTCACTGCCGTAACGAAATTGCTGAAAATCACTGAACGATAACGAATATCCTCACTGAATTTCTTTTTAACTGCATTTTCTGACGCAAATATTTTTAAATGACGTTTGAAATATCGATTTTATGTTAGCTTGGATAATTAAAAATTAAGACGGTTCAACGGAATCGCGCCACGTCATGTATCTACGCTATAACTGATAATCTGGGCTTGAGAATAGCCGACCGTGTAGCAATGCTGTTGTTTACATGGCGTTGCTATGGTTCCTCTATTACAAGTCCCCAGTTTCCGACTTCTAGCCCGAGAGCTGGTAAAAGTGTCAATTGAATTGTCAATTTATTATTAAAAAATAATGAATTGAAAATATGAAATGATGCTAGGCCCAAATAAGCTTAGCTGTTGGTGGTCTTTAAAACACAATTTAATTTTTTAACTGATAGTCTACTGTAGCGTAGATACATGACGAGTGTACGAAATCGATTATAACTGTTATAATCGATTTCGTACACTCTAGGGAGGGCAGTATAGCCTAGGGGTTAGCGTGCTTAGTGCCGCAACCTCTGGACTGGACAGCCGTGGGTTCGAATTCCACCTGCGCTCATGGATGTTTTGTGATGTTATTTAGTTTTAAGATAGTTGTTATTTAGTGTAGTTGAAAGACGCTAATAACCTGAGATGTCGACGCGTCTATAATCTACAATAAATAAAATCGTACACTCTAGATCTAATATGCCATGTCAGTTATGAGCTTAATGCTGGGTTTCAGAAAGCCATTGTCAAAACATTTTATTTGACAATAAACTTTGATTGTAATCATATGTATGATTACAGTTTTTTTAATGGAGAAACAGTCTAATGTCGTTTTGCAACTCCCTATGTCATGTAGAACATTAGCTTGTATTCACACTTGGAGAAATAAGTGTGGTCACAATCTAAGGTCATTGCCAAATCAGATTTTCTAACAATGCTTTCTGCAACCGAGCATAAAACAAAATAGTTATATTATAAAATGTAATTGTTTTTATATAAATGATAATAGGTAATTGTTAATGAAAAACATTATAAAAAAGTATGAAGCAACCGATTCTACAACCTGCTCAAAGGCCCGTACAAGCACCTATATATTATTAGTATAACTATTTCAATGAAAATCGCACTTATAAACGTTCGTGTATGTATAAAAAATGTATACATGCATCTCCGTCGCACATGTATGCGCGTGCATATACCACCATTAATGGACAAATTAGTTTACGTTGATGAAGGAAAGTATTTTTTTTATGTAGCGTCCTGTAACGGTTATTAAACTTTGACGAACAGCCATGACGGTAGAATTGAATTAAATTGTTTTTTAAAGACCACCAGCAGCTAAGGTTATTTGGGCCTAGCACCAATTAATATTTTCAATTCATTATTTTTTTTTTTAATAATAAATTGAAAATCCAATTGACACTTTTACCAGCTCTCGGGCTAGAACCCGGGAACTGGAGACTTGTAATAGAGGAACCATAGTAACGCCATGTAAACAACAGCATCGCTACACTCTCGGCTATTCTCAAGCCCGACGGTAGAATTAATTATGGCTTATATCACATACTTTTCAGATAAGAAATAGTTAATCAGTTTAGGAATTGATCAAACGGAGACAGTATATGTTTCTTCAGCGTCAACAAGTACATTAAATAATAAACGGCTATACATTGTTCCTTCTTAAATAATATATTATTATGTTACGCCATCTAGTTCCCAGAAGTAAGCTAGCCTTGAATCAATCTTTGCAATACGTAGGTTTATTTATAGCGAGAAGAAATTGTGGCGTGTAGGAGTGGGAACTTGAAATGGTTAAGAACAGTAAGGCGTCGAAGGTGAAGAGCTAACGTAACGAGAAACGACTTAAGCCCCGTTTACAATCATTGCAAAACGTAAGACGCAAATACAAGAAATACGCAAGCCGCAACGCAACACGCAAGTTGGCGTTGTTTATTTCGTCTGCCATAACCTCGTTCGTTCAAGCTACCTCTGATAGGCTGGCGTAACGAACGCGACGTGAACGCAACATAAAAGGTGAACTTGAACCAAGTTGGCGCGATCTGCGTTTTACGTTTCGCGTGAGGCGCTGCGATTTCTTGCGACGCCTTGCGTCAGTCTTACGTCTTGCGCAGTGTTTTGCGTTTTGCAATAATTATAGACTGGATTTTATATAGAGAGGCTACTGTACTACCATAAAAATATAGTTTTTTTAAACTCACCGACAACTTCAAGGTAACCAACTTGACTCTTCATTGGATCAGTGTTTATCTGACACATGTACCAGCCACGATCGGATTCTCGAACTTCACGGATGTGCAGATACCACGTGCGGTGGTCACTGTGAGTCACTCCGATACGATGGTTTTTTGTTATCACGTGACTTGCTATCGTCAAGATGGTCTGCGTGTCCACCCGCAACCACGCCACCTGAAATTATTATAGCACCTCGTTTAATTTTAATATACAAAATATAGTCGTGTCTAACGTTTATTTAATGTATTCTTAAAGTGGGTTTGCATTTTTTACGTCGCTTAAAAATGTCCATAATTTTGTTTAATGTACCTATATTTACCAATATCTGCAAAATTAAAATAAAGTGAGTAATGAATCCATTTTTTCGTGGTTTTGACTAGAGTTGCCAATAATAGATACATAATTTACGTAAATGTGTGACATTTAGACACAAAATATGTTGTAAGTCCTGCCCGGAAACAATAATAAATTGTGTAGATTTTTTTATGATTTTATTGATTTTAAAATACAGTATGCCTACATCTTGACGAGAAACATAAATTATATATTATTACACTATGACAAAAAGGGGAAGAGAAGTGAGCGATTGGGACCCGGGCGAAGCTGGATTGAGTAGCTAGAATTATTATAAAATCAGAATTTAACATGAAATTTTTAACATAACTTTTAGTCTTAAAACGAAACATATTATGAGGTACACATATAGTAGCTGGTACCTATATGCATTTGTTTAGTATACTAAACCACTCCTTGAAATTAATGTAAGAATATACAAAACGAATTAGTGTTTTCAGTCGTTTGAAATTGATGGTTACCACGCCTATCTCCTTTCAGATTGCCGAGACTGAATGAGACAGCGTGCTGTGGTGAGATACAGAAATATTCTTCGTCCCATTTGAAACAGACTGATTGTTTATACAGTGAATTTTATGGAAAACATTATTGCATTAGAGAAAATCGTTGCAACATGCAATGCAACATTCATTGAACGAAAATATATATGTTGCAGTCAAAACTTTTAACCAGTCAAAAGTACTATTAACTCGTTAGATGTGAATAAAAAAAGATATTTATTAAATGTGAAATCGTTTATTACGAAAAATTTGGCATTACAATCAATACAAAGAAAACATACACTTAAAAATTGTCATTAAAATAGGTAATCAGAAAATTCACAGGTTATAAAAACACAGTACCTATATTACGTTAATCGCTTTTCTTAAATAATTTTTAACTTTAATTGATCAGTCTACAATGACGAATTATTTATTCATGCAACTCAAACTATTATTGGCACTTTGAAGTACACAGCAATCCTTTTTTCTTGCGTCTTCCACATCCATTGCAAACTTTTCAAATTTTTCTTTTGTCATCACATTGAAATGACTATCTTTCATATCTTCTATCGCTAAAATTCTTTGCAAAAAGCGTTCTTTCTTTTCGTAGTCACTCATTTTTGTACTAATATCAGTACGTTCTCCACTAATAATGAGTAATATAAAAGTTTATATGTGCGTTTGTCGTTATTTTTATCGACCACCTTAACTTTTTAAGAATTTTGACTGATACAACCAGTCAAAACCACTTTTGACGGAATCACTTAGTCAAAAGTACTTTTAACCAGCTCCATTGGGCAAAAGTACTTTTAACTGTTAGTTTAGTCAAAAGTATTATTGACTAAAGCATACGGTCAAAAGTACTTTTGACTGATTTTGCTAGTCAATAGTACTTTTGACTGGTTAAGAGTTTTGACTGCAACATATACATCAACAATACTGCAGGTTGAAGAGAAACGGAAAAAACGTGGGTATAATGAAGTCGAAGAAAACACGCTAGCATGGTTTAAAAATCATTTTTTTATTATTTTAAATTTTAATTGAAAAACCCGGAACTACCCCTAAACCCACGCTTATGAAAACTGTATTGACTATATAAATTAAAAATTATGTGAAGGCAGCAGCCCACTAAAGACCAAAATTGCGGCCAACTTGCGACCACTAGACGTGCGATCATCAAATAGCATTGTAATAAATAGCAAACAACGCACTAAGCGACCACGACCAGGGGGTCGCTGCGACTAGCGGGAACTACCACGATGCACAGGCCAAGCTGTCGCGGTGACCAGATATTTACACAGACACAAAATATAACCCACCAATCAGTCTTTCTAACATCCTATGTTAGAAAGACTGATTGGTCGCGAAAAAATAAGAATTGAAATATCGGGGGAAATTACACTGTATTAAAATCGATTTATTGATATTTTTTTGTTAATAGCTAATTATAATTTTTTCTTAAATTAATGTATTCAGAAGAAGAAAGCATGCTAACGTAACCGTTTATTGAATTACTCGCTTTATTATCCGAGATAAAAACATTTTTCAAACTCTGAGTAAATTTGACTTGTAGTAATGTAATGAATTTTTACCTTTAGTTGTATTATTTTAAAACGAACGTAAAATTAAAATAAAAGTAATACACAATGACATGTACTTTCACATAACGTTGAAAACTTAATTAAACAATGGGATTCACAAACTCAAAAATGTTGCACAGTTTTATTCAGGGACACGATGAAGAATCTTTGTACTTCATTTGAACGGGCACACTAGCTGACGTAATTTGCTTGCTTACGCCGTTTAGTCAAATGGAACGAGGCAACCTTATACTCTACTAACCTTACTCTCGAACCGCAATTTATTTAATATTTTACATAATGACTTTAAGTTTTATAAGCATCTATCATCACATCACCAGAAACGAACAGTTCTGTGACAGTAATAATAATTGAAGATGAACTGAGCAGATAGTTCTGTATAGTACCGTCGAATGAATGTGTAAAGGGCGTTTTACACTTTTGTGTGAACGGAAGACGTTTTTCTCCCCCGCTAGCCCTAATACACTATTACCAACCTCCGCACACAAACACACCACCGCAGAGCGCGCGATGTTTTTAAATGAGTGTTTGACATTTGCCGGATGCTTTAAACGTGTTACCCGGTTATAAATTATCTACAGCCATGTTGAAAAGTTCTGAATACATTATTCGCTATATTCTAATACTTATCTGATTATTCTTTTATTTTTTATAGCTATGATAATAAATACACGTCTGATATCTTATTATAAATAGATGAAGCATACTTTAAAAATGAAAGTGAAATAAAATCCCAAACCTTTTATAATGAATAATTGCGATACTGAAACTAATTAAGTAAATTATAAGGAACTTTATTGTAGCGCTGGAGTCGTGCTGGGTTCTTATTTTTTTTTATTTAGTAAAACAGTTTCTACAAATTGTGGAATTATCATTATAAAATCTGTTATTATAGAAATTATTTGAATTATTGCATATTTTAGTCTAATGGTATTCTTTTGGTAATCTTAGATAACCGTCCAAAAATCAACTAATATTATTCATAAGATCATCATTACCTACCTACATAAATCTACATTAACCTTTCCTGGACCGTACGACTTATAGCCTATGAGCGATATTCTTTTTGATAAGCTTTCAGTCAAAAACACGCACCATTCCTTGGTATAAAACTATGCAACTGCATACCAGAGAAATTAAAAAAAATTCGTAACAACAAAACATTGAACACAAAAATTATTGAGGTGGTTAAGGTTATATATTTCTTTCACACTGTCTATCAGTAAGTATTTTCTACCGGAAGTTACATCTCTCCCGACGCTATTTTTTTAAACTCTAGGGTTCGGGTAAATGCCAAATGAAGGGCCAAAATCTTACGGGCGAATTTTTTGAAAAAAGTTTTGGCTACATGTGAAAGATTACGCAATTTTTAAAAATTTGTAAGTTTTTTCCAGGAAAATGTTTTTCAATTTTTCACTTGAAGAATCTGAAGTGTGATTCTAGGTCCTTCATTTGGCGTTTAATCGAACCTTTCAGCTTTAAAAAACCGTTTTTAGGCCAGGGGAAAGGATTTAAGATGAAGAATGCAGGTGCGCAAATTTCCGGTAGAGAATACTCTTAACCTGGAACTGGTATTAGCCAAATTGGATTGGAAAACTCCAACACGTTTTCTGTTCCAAATATTGAATATTTATAATTTGGAATAAAATCGTACCTATTGCATACGGAATATATTATAGGTATGAGTATTTACTATTTAATATGAATGATTCCAAACTTTTTTAGTTTAAGTGATGCGCCATTCTCGTCAATGAATAGACAAACTGCTCTATATAAACATAATAACTCGTTCCATATAATTTATATACTCACACGCGTTCCACTAATGCTGCCTCTTTTTGTATTGTATTGAAACGTTTCTGATGGAGGAACAAAACGCATATAACTTTACATATACAGAGAGAATAGAGGGCGGTAATTAGTCGTAATGTGATGAAATGATCGTAATTATACTGTAACGTGACGCGCCTAGGGTTGGGACTTTTATATTATAGTTTGCAGGCAATGAACAAACGAATTATTGGAAAATTTAAAAAAAATTACACCATGTTTTCACATCTCGACAACTCTATATAAGATCAGAGTGGTTTATGTCGTATTTCAGTGTTTCTAATTAGGTGACAGCACTAAAATAAAAAAACTCGGGTCGCAGTGCCAAATCCTGCCGACAATATAGTGTATTTGCTAATATAGGCCTTATGGCTTTAATACGACAAAATAAAAAATTTAACCCCTTAATACATTCCTTAAAATAATATTTTTTTTCTTAATTTCAATATTATTATCAATGTAACCCTCTGTACCAAATTAAGTACACCCTTCATTAAGAATCACTATCGGCAAACTAGTGTTTTCATAAAATTTGTAAGCCCGGTCCTGTCGGGCCGATTTTAATAAAATTTTAGCAGCATATTTTGATCTTTACTAAAAGGTTAAATTCCAATTTTGAAACATTTCTGAGAATTTTTTCGCTATTTTTAGGCCCAAAAACTTTTTTCTACCCCTAAAAACCACCCTTAAAATGGTCCAATTGGGCCCATTTTAAATAGACTTCGTACGGTGATGAATTCCAACGTGCCTACCAAATTTCGTCAAAATCAATTAACTCTTTCGAAAATTATAGCCCGTAAACATATATATATATAAATACTAGCGGCCCCGTCCGACTTCGCCCGGGTGTTACGAAAGCCCGAGTGCAATACACTAACCACTCGCTTCGCTCGTTCGCTTGAATATTATAGATACACTACTCACTCGCTTCGCTCGTTCGCTTTGAATTTTATTAATACACTACTCACTCGCTTCGCTCGTTGCTGGAATATTATAAATACACTACTCACTCGCTTCGCTCGTTCGCTTGAATATTATAATTACATTACTCACTTGAATTATATTCAAGCGAACGAGCGTAGCGAGTGAGTAGTGTATTGCACTCAGGCTTTCTTAGCACCCGGGCGAAGCCGGACAGAGCCGCTAGTTATCTATATATTATAAGTATACATTTTTCATTTTTAGAATTTATTGTTTTATAGATAAATAAAAAAAAACAATAAATTTAAAATTTAATAATTACACTTACTATACACCGTAGAGTATAGACAATGCGTTTCTCCACCACGTATAGCCATCCGAGCCGTTCTGAGTGAGCGCATAACAGAGTTATACAATTGGGTTTTTAAGTGAATTTTTTTTTTTACTTAAATGGAAGGACCACATACAAGTTTTATAGCAAAACTGTTTTTATTTAATTTTTTTGCTTACTAATTAAAAAGTTATATTTAAATAAAAATTAATTTTTAAACTCAGTTCCGATAACGCGCCGAAAGAATCCGAACGCGTGTGACGTCATTATGTTATCTATGGTCTTTGTATCCATGGTTACCAAGTTAAAAATTTATTATTTTTGATAGTATGTGTAATACATATACACAAATACCAACAAATGCAGACACATTTTAACATAACGACGTCACAAACATTCCTGGCGCGTTTTGAAGTCACGTGATATTTTTTAAATTTTTATACATTTTAATTAATTTTTAGTAATTTATCTATAGCTTTAAAAAAATGTTTCTTTTCGATTTTCAATATTATTTATGTTAAATTATTAGAAAAAATTAAAAAACTAATAATTTTTTTTAAACTTAAATACCTAATTATTAAAGTGACCAAATCCTGAATATCAAAAAGCGGGACAAGGTCTATAAAAACCCGGCGCAGGCAACCGTTGGGCTCCACGCCCAAAAAAGCCTTAAACTCGCTAAAAAAACCCAAAAACTCGCTATAAACCCCCAAAAACTCGCTAGAAACTCCCAAAAACTCGCTAGAAACCCCCAAAAACTCGCTAGAAACCCCCAAAAACTCGCTAGAAACCCCCAAAAACTCGCTAGAAACCCCCAAAAACTCGCTAGAAATCCTCAAAAATCCGCTAGAAATCCCCAAAAACTCGCTACAAACCCCCAAAAACTCGCTACAACTCCCCAAAAACTCGCTACAAACCCCCAAAAACTCGCTAGAAATCCCCAAAAAGTCGCTAGAAATCCCCAAAAACTCGCTAGAAACCCCCAAAAACTCTCTAGAAACCCCCAAAAACTCGCCAGAAATCCCCAAAAACTCGCTAATATTTTTATTTTAAATATTATTTATTTTTTAAGGTAGGTATTAATTATATAATTATTGATAAATAAAATACTTTGAGTGGGTAAAAAATAAAAATATCTAATGACAAATAATAAACATTCTTAATGCACGTGATTTAATGAAAACGGGACAAAAGCGGGACGCTTGTTGAATCGGGACTCGTGGCTCAAAATCGGGACTGTCCCGCCTAAATCGGGACGGATGGTCACTTTAACAGTTATACATGTTTGAATTTTCATGTCGGTGTTTTTTGTGTCGAGGTCATTTCAATTCAAAAAAAGTTTCACTTCAAAAAATGTGTTACTAATAAACGCGATAGGAATTAAATTTCGAGTAAGTTCAGAAAATTGTTCAATCCTTGAAAGTGCTTTTACCGCTTATAATATGAAGACTGCTCACGACTTCTGTTTTACATTCGGTTATAAAAGAGACCTTTAATTCGTATCATTTATGTGTACCAAAAAGACCGCTTTGATGCATTCGTGCGTATAGAATATAATTACCGCAACTGCGTTGTCAAATTGCTTCTATTGCTACGTGTTCTACTTACGCTTACACGTTCTTAACTAAGCAGATTCCCTCAAGTCAAATATTAAACTGCTTACCTGATCATCGTTTTACAACTCATTATGTGGAATTTACTCTCAACGATTAATACACCAAACCAGATTTATATTAACGCAAAAACAGCGAATCAGCTTTGTTTTTCCGTTTCAAGTTTTCCACAGGAATTATTTATGAATGCTAAGTAGGTGCACTTTTAAATTAAAAGTTAATTAATAAATACGGTTCAACTTCTATCTGTAAAAAGCCCTATAGTACATTTTTAAAATTTGTTATAGTGCATTTCAAAAAGTGTTATGTAATTTCTTCAACAATAAAAAATTTAATTTCTGGCTTAAACGAAAAGTTTTATCAAAAAATGTTTGAGACAAAATATGTGGAAAATTTTACGGCAAACATTTTTGTTTGAAAAATTTTGTAATAGCATAATGATAATTTTCGAGATATTTGTGAAAAACTAAAATTTACCCTTCCACCCCCTAAATAAATTCATGGTTCCAATTAAAGGTACTTTTCAGGATATGCTTAGGACATCAAACTAAAAATCTCCCCAAAAGTCCAGCTTAGTTGAATTTGTACGAAGTTTTGTCCTTTTTTTTTTTTTTGTTTAATTTTACTGAGTTAATAATTAAGGATGACTTTTATAATATGTAAACACTTCCACGCTAGTCAATTATTTAGTGATTTAAAATAATTATGTTAAAGGAGGGAAAAACAACATATTCCAAAGACTGAAAGAAGTAAAAATGCACGTTTGGACACAATATGTCCCAAGATTCTTTTTAGAGAAGAAACTGAGTATTACAATTATTTGTTACTGGATATTTTACATTTTAGCTTTCGTTTTTAATTTTAACAGATTGTTTAGAAAGTACTTTAGAATAAAAAAATCTTATATATTATATAGTTGCTGTTTTATTTAGTTGCGGAAATAGACAGAAATAGTTTTATTAACATTGAAAAAAAAATACACTAAGAAAACTTCGAAAACTTGCAGTTCCGTATATAAACTGCCAAAAAATCAAACAAAAAATGCAAAATATTTTTACTAATTTTGATCAAAGTATACTCTACATTTTTCTTCCTGGATCACCTGTGTAAAGTATCTAGAATAGTGTCCTAATCTATGGGTTTATATCATATTTCAGAAACATGTTATTCCACATTTATTTGAATTTGATGAACAATAATAATTAAAGTTTTCATTATAAATTACGAGTAATTGAGACAAGATTAAACGTAGACAGATTACAATAATTTTAGAAATGTTTGCAGATAGAGTATAAAAGTAATAGTAAAACACGATAAACTTAAAGAAATTTTCTGTCGCATTGATGTCTATAAATAAATTTAATTTACATTTACAGCTTCAAAAGGAAAATTATACACTGCTAAATTCATGTCATTTTATTAAAATAACAAGAAAAAATAAGTAAAATATGTATGTTGAGAACCTGTTTTTAATAAATATTAATAACGCGACAGAGCAGTATTTCAGAAATGGAATTTTTATTTACAAATAATGTGCAGAAAGCCTTTTTAAAATTTTGCACGCTACACGAATTATTCAAGGTCAATTATGTAGAAAAAAATCAGTTTTTGTCTCGGTTTTTGTGAATATCTCGTTTTCATTGATTGTACGCTAATTTCAGCTATTAAAAAATAGGCTATTTCTATTATTAACTTCCCACTGGAAGTTATTGTAATGGGTCCGAAAATCGAAATCAAAAAGGAAAAAAAATTTTTATGTTTCAAGGTCACTACACTATTTTTACACTACTTTTAGAAAGATGTCTGTGTGTGTGTGTGTGTGTGTGTGTGTGTGTACGTACGTACGTACGTATGTGTACATTTCTTTCAAAGACGAAATCTCGAGAACGAAAAATGATGTCGACTATGTTAGGGTGCCAATCGACGCGTATTAACGTAAATATGATCTGAAAGAAATTTTTTCAAAATCGGTTCAGCCGTTCTTTTTTCTTAACCAAATAACCTCCAAAAAAGTAGATTTTACACAATATCTCGCGAATAAAAAATTATATCGACTTCGTAAGGGTGTCAATCGAGGCGTGTTAACGTCATTTTGATCCGACATAAATTTTATAAAAATCGGTTCAGCCGTTTTTTTTTTTTTTTTTTTTTTTTTTAATTATTGATGTTTTAATGATTAAAATGATTACTTTTCTATGTAATATCTAATTTAATTATTATTATTAAATATTTATCAAACTGGGAAGTTCATCGTGTGGACCTCAAGGGTCGCACTTTAGTCCTAATAAACGACCCACCTCACGGCTTGTTTCTATTTCTATTTCTAAATTATCTACAAAAACGGTTATATACAAATTTTACACACGACCAGTAATTTTCGAGAAAACGAGGTCTACACTTTTGGAGCAAGACGTATATACTATTACTGTGCTGGCACATAGTGTTAGTAGGATAAAACAAGTGGTATTAAATTATTTAAAATAACTGTAAATGAACAATTACTTTAGTGCTGAAATAACACATCATAACTTTGCGTTGGTAAAACAGACATATAATTAAGCAGTTAGAGCAGTTATGAGCTCTTATATTTCTTAATTGGTCAATTATTTACCACTCTCTGTTTGTGTGCATAAGTTTAAAACAAATAACGGGGAGGGATCACAAGTCCTATATAAACATTTTAAATGCGCGAAGAATGAAAATTTAAAGGCTAAGGGGTCTATTATGTATAATTTTGTTCTATAACAACATAAGTACAACATAACAACATAAGTCTATAACACTCTAAAGTCTAAACGTACAGACAATAAAATAATTTTCGATGGAAACACTTAGTGGATTTCACTAACCTGTTAATTAACCCAAGTTTAGAGATCCATAGCTTAAATAGCTTAAACGTGCTGGATTATGAAACATATAACTTGTCTTTTAACCTAAATTTTACATGGTTTAAAACAGTAGATTTCTGTATAAGAAAAATATTTTTATGACAATTAGCTTGTTTCATGGCAAAATATTGGTCATGCTTGATTTGCCTTCTATAAATATTAGTCAACTTAAAAATATGCATTCATGTCAATTTTATAATCATGGTTCATTACTAATTCATAATTTAGGAGTTAAAAGACTGTTATACAGAATAGTAGGAAGAATAATTGGTTCCACCCTTTGGATACTGAATCCTAAAAATGAATTATATAATCCTTACTACGTCTAGACAGGACACGCAAGGAGCGAAAAGTCACATATTTTAGATGCTTATAATTTATTCTTATTGTGAGTTTGTAGCGTCTAATAACGATTTGATATCTGTCCAATATTTGCATTCAAATATAGTTGTCATGAAGGCGTATATTTAGTTTGGATGTGCAAATACCTTTAAAAGTATGTCAATTCCACGTTTCTAAATCACGCTAAAGGTATGTGTGAACGATAGAGTTGAAATTAAAATTAAACCGGTGATTCTAGAAATTCAGAATATTAAATAATCTATCGGTGTATAATACTGCTCTATGGATGTTATTTCCTTCTTCATTTTCATTTATGCACTTAACTAAACAGCTAACAACCGAAAATTTTATAAAATGTTACCTGTTTTGAAATTTAATAATTTTATTTAGTAGTTTCAAAATCAAATCAATGATATTACATAATATTATATATTATAGGGTGCTGAATTGCTTTGCGGGTAATAGGGATTTAACCCGTAAAATCAAACTTTTGCGATTTCCTGCTTCCCTAATTATTTTAGGAAAAATATCTTTGAATAAAAGTTTTAGAACATAAAATTCTGCATTTAAATCAAAATTAATTTTTCATGCTTTGTAAAGGCAGAAATTTGATATGAAAATGTCAAAATTACCTCAAAAACAGATAGCGACAGCCAAAGAACTTCAAAATGATGACGTTTTAGCTGTCAGAATAATTTCTAATCATTTTGTTTAAGTTCCATGGCTATCGCTATCTATTTTTGAGGTAATTTTGACATTTTCATTTCAAATTTCTGCGGTTACAAAGCATGCAAAATTAATTTTGTTTAATGATTTAGATGCAGAATTTTATGTTCGAAAACTTTTATACGAAGATATTTTTCCTAAAATAATTATGGAAGCAGGAAATCGCAAAAGTTTGATTTTACGGGTTAAATCCCTATTATCCGCAAAGCAGTTCAGCACCCTTATAGTGTGAGGATGATACCGACTCTGTCACACTTTGAAGTTTGTTAGAGTTTTTCAATATCCTGCACAAATGTGTCATTTTGCATGGTCAACTGTACCATAGATGATTTTAACCGAGATTTTAACTTTCTGTTATTTATCCAGTTTCAGATGGTATCTTGTAACCACGACTTTAATAGAT
Organism: Mongoloraphidia duomilia; assembly: GCA_039654895.1. NCBI lineage: Eukaryota > Metazoa > Arthropoda > Insecta > Raphidioptera > Raphidiidae > Mongoloraphidia > Mongoloraphidia duomilia. The sequence goes on along the minus strand of CM077520.1, from coordinate 37,375,478 downwards.
AATTTGCTGTCATAACAAATAAATCATTAATACACGTCAAATATTTATACAGCCCATCCACTATGTAGTTTCCCGTTAAGCTGTCTTTTATGAAATTAGTGAAGCATTAATTTTACCTTCCTCAATTACCTAACTTTGCTGTCGATATAGAACTTGTTACACACGGTTAATTAAATAATATTCATAAAGCAAGTCTGCCTTAAATACTGGTACAGTTTACATAGCTAATATGTTAGCATTAGTTTGGTTTTTAATAACAGATCGTCGAGCTTTACGGTATTTATCTTCGACAGCTACGTTCAGAACTGAAAAAAAAATATACGGAAGATTTCCCGGAAAAGTAAAAAGACTGACTTATTCAGCTAAGAAATGAAACTTTGGTGGGCCACCAGAAATTTAAAGGGAAATTACATTATAAAGGGTTTTCCAATTTGGGCGGGTCGATGTTGAAATGGAATAAAACAAGCTGTGTGTGAGGTATTAACGAAATTCTTTACCTATTTATTTGAAAGACCCATATATGTCATTATGTATGAGAGGTCCAATTTTCAACAACTCTGCCGTCATTGAAAATTGGACCTCTCGGATCCGTGCCACCGTGCGAAGCCGCGGCGGGCATTTGAACGATGTCATATTTCATACATAATGGCATACATGAGCGTTTCAAATAAATAAAGAATTTCGTTAATACCTCATACACAGCTTTTTTTTATTCCATTTCAACATCGACCCGCCCAAATTGGAAAACTCTTTAGTACCTATTTATAATTATTTACTCGACGAAACCTGCAGAAACATAAATTTGATAATAGGCAAAGAGATATCCGAGTTACGAATGGAACATTTTTTAAAGCCAGGTAAATGGCATATCCCCCTATCCCCCTATATTATTAAACGAGTAAATCTTGTATATATATATGTTTCTATGTATCTATATAAATATTTTCTCGAAAACGGCTCTAACGATTTTGATCAAATTTACCGAAAAGGGGTTTCGGGGGGCAAAAAATCGATTTAGCTAGGTCTCATCCCTGGAAAAATTCGTTTTCCTATCGATTTTATCATTTTTAAAAACGGTTTTTTGACCTGTCAAAACATTGTAATATCGTGAGTAGGCTTTGGAGAAAACAAACTACTTTCATTATTTATATGTCAAAATACTCTGACAGAATTTTTAACTTATTTTAAAATAATCCGTGAACTATTTGTATAGTAAAGAATAACAGAAATAAAAACTAAACGTAATTATGTAAGTAGTTTTAACTAATATTTAAATAAATAGATACCTAAGTAGTAAGTATGTTATTTTTATATTACCTATATAAAATATGTATATTATGTACGTTAAATATAGTATGACGTATAATCTTACCTAGACTTTTTTTTTTCAAAAAAGAATAACGATTTTGATGAAATTTACAGAATGGGGATTTTTCGGGGCGAGAAATCGATCTAGGTAGGAATCTTGGTCCCAGGGGGAGCAATTAAAAAAAAGAGTTTTTTTATTTATAACTCGGTCAATTGTCAGATCGATTCGAAGCCTATTTCTACATAGATTTTGTATAATATATCACAAGGGTTAAAACTGTAAATGAACACTAATATAAGAAGTGTCTTGCACAATATGTAAATAATGACAAATAGGCGGCCCGAAGGGCCGCACTTCTGGCACCGCGAGTCTGTATAAAAACACATCGATTTTTGAAAACTATTGTTAAGATAAATACAAAAAAGTTTTGTTTAAAAATTTGCACGGCGGCCCGAAGGGCCGCACTTCTAGCGACGCAGGCATGCAGTATATCAAAACAAATCGATTTTTAAAAACTATGGTGAAGATGCATGCAAAAAAGTTTTGCGCTGCAGGTTTATAGTCTGACGTTTGTTATTAAAAGATATAATATGAATTCTATTTCTTCGAAAATCGATTTTTGTGAGTTTTTCAGTAGGTACCTTCTATGCAAAAAAAATATTTGAAATTTACTGAAAGTTGCTAAGATGACATCACAGAGAAAAAGTACTTCGATAAAGTTGATATTTGGTATCAATGTTTAAAAATGGATTATTGAAACGGCAACGGGCAAGCAGAATTTCATCTGATTCGAACATTTTTACAAGATATTCAATCTATGAAAATCGGTTTTTGCGAGCTCTTCAGTCAACAAAACAATAACGGCGGTAGATTTGAAAATGGCGACCTAAGTAATATTTACAGGAAAAAATGCTTGATTCAAGTTGATACTTAGTTTTTACGCTTAAAAATACACATAGGTATTTAAAATATTTAACAGAAACAATTATTTAAATTATGTTTCAGAAATAAATTCGTTTCGGAGTAATATTTTGAGAAAATAATATCTCACAGCATTCAAGTACTATTTTTTTGAACTCATCCGAGCAAAGCTCGGCACCCAGATATTTTATTTATAATACGACTGTAAAACATATAGGTAAAATAATAGGTACAGTTATTTATGTACAAGAGGCCCTGTTATTACAAATGGAATGGTTTATGACCTTTGGAAAGTAATGCTATTGTACTCATGAAGCAATAATTATTAGTACCTACGGGTTAAAATATCGACTATAAAATTTTAAAGTGAAACTTCATTAGCCTCGTTTTTTCCGTTCGATTGAGCATGCCTAGATCGCATCACGTCCAATCGAAGCGATCAACCAGACCAGCATTCATAGAAAAGCAGCGACGTTCATAACAATCATAATAGTCCAAGCTCTCATAGCACAAAAAGGTACTCCATAGAACATCTCAAATTTAAAATGTGAAAACGTAAAAAACATGTTACGTCCGCCAGACAAGTAAATATATTTGTTAATTGCTACTTTTAATGAGTTTTTGAAATTAGCTAAAAAAATTGAATTTACTTTTTTTAAAACACCAGCTTGATATTTACACAATTTATGGTAAATAATGTATCATTTTTGAAAATATTTGTCTAGCTGACAATTTCTGTTATTTGATATTGAAACATCTGACAGACCTTTTGTTATAAATGATTTTTTTTAATGAAAGTGCACTTCATAACATCTTCTTGGTTTCTGTTTTAAAATAAAGTTTGAGATCTCCCCTATCTATTAAAACTTGTATGGCTGTAAATATTTGCTAATTACCTTGTCAGATTTAATTTTGAATGCGCAACATTCATGCATAAGTTTTACATCATAAAAAAACATTTTTTCGATAAAAACCTATTTTAATATATAAAAGGGATCAAAAACTTTAAATTAGAGTTAAGAAAAAAAACATTTTTTTAGTTGGCAAGGTTAATGTAAATTAATGTGGTCTCGGCGCTTAAACAATTAAAATTAAATTCCGACCACCAAATCTTTTTAGACGCTATTGACCTCTGTTGTCGAGCGTCTATAATCTACAATTCATTCATTCCAAATCTTTATTGATTGCTATTCCATTAATACAGAAAACGAAAACCGAAATCTTGTTGTATTTTTTCGTGCCGTCTAAAACTCAAATTCTAGTGTCATGTACAGCGAAGGTTAGGTGTATTTATAATGCAATAATATGCCACACGTAAACAAACCAGACGTAGGTATATATTTTTAATCATATTACGTTTCATTGACAATAAAACTCGTTGTGCTACTCGTATATTCCCCAAAGATCGTTAAACTTAAACATAATTATTGGCATGGTCAGTACTTACACAGGATGGATGATCACTTGGGAACACCTCTCTATTTCATAATATAATATGGCAACGTATAATTGTAACAAACTTCACTAAAAGAATTTAGATTTTTGATGTGAAACATCTTATGTCGGGCGTGAGGGGAAATATGCAACGAAATGTTTGGTCCGCTCCTTTGCTGCTGTTCTCCCCACCACTGCGACACTCTCTCTCTCTCTCTCTCTTGGCTCAGGCGTGCACTGTAACACACGCGGTGTTACAGTGAAGTATATAGGATTACGTCAGCATAACAGTTAGTTGCTGCTTTTGAAAAAATATATACTACTACATAGAGAATACCACCGAGTTCAAAAACGTTTTCTTTGATGTTTCACATCTGTCGTGGGTCCCGAGACCCACACCCTTTTTTTAAACTATTGTTGCCGTTTCGTTTAGTTTAGAAAAGTTATTATTTTTTCTCGTATCGTTAATGTATCGAAAGTACCTAGTTTTCTAATCTCGATAGCAAACATTTTTGTTTCAACAACTAATAATGCCATTTCTCTGGAACGCGTTTTCAAGTTTTTTGTCTGTCTGTCTCGGAAACAATTGGAATCATTATTATGTAATTTTATACACTAATAAATTATTGATAAGCAAACATGTTTAGAGTTCTTTTTTGCTGCATCAGATAGTGCTTTTAACGAGTGATTAAGTTTTGATTAAGTTTAGGGTTTATAGGACGCTAATGACCTAAGTTGTAGACGCGTCTATAATTTACAATAAATAAAGTTTAGGGTTGCGTCAAAACCTACATTACCGCAAGCGAAACTGCGAACAAAAATGACGTTAACGCGAGTGAAGCCACTGGCAAATAAATTCATAAAACATGATACAATCGTAGATAAATTTTTTGATGTTTCGCCACACGAAATCAATAAATTAAAGTGACACACAACAGTTTTGGGGTACCATTTAAAACCGCCCACGTAGAATATTACAGGCAAACAAAAACAAAATAACCGATAAATAAGGATGCAATATTACTCTCTCGTATTGCTTCAAGTGACATTTAGAGAGTAGTATGCAATACTATAACTTCTGTAAGTCTCATGAAGCGTCCTTTTATTTATACTACACTCCAAATATTATGCATCTCTGTTCCATTTTCTAATTATTACCATCTTTTGCACACAAACTACTTTGGTACTTGAATCATTCTTGATTAAGCACACTGAATTGACATATTAAAATAAAACATATAGGTGAGTTGTAAATAATTTATTACATTAAAAAAATATATCTGTTCTTTTTGCTTTATGAGTGAAGTACCTACTTACCTATGTAAAATTTTAAACTATATTTTTATATTTTAAATATTTCTCAATTTTTAAAATTATTGTTATCAGCCACAAATATTATGTTTGTTCATTTTTTAAAATAAAATAATCACTTAGTTTCTGAACCAAAAAAATACGTCATTTTAACCCAAAATATACCAATATCTAACATTTTTAAAGCAATCAACACTTTCATATTTTACAAAAATATTTTGTTTGTTTGTTTTTTGGATCAGAAACGAAAATCATATTACTATCTAATGAAAACGCATTTCTGAATCATTAGTACCAATATTTTCAGTCCCTATATTTTTTTCAAGTTCCGTATTTTCAAAAATGTAGAGGGTTTTTTTTTAATTTTTCCCTCATAAAAAAATATAATTATCTTATTTTATTAGTTTTCTTTTATTTAAAAAAAATGTGTATGAGTTATAGACCATTATGGTCTGGAATCTTGTAAAAATAATTCTGTAAGTTTTTAACTTTATGACAATAAACTACCTTTTTATTTTTAAAAGTTTTCAATTTTAATCTGATATTTATTAAATATAGGATCGAAGATGAAAACAATAAATGTTGATAATAAATACACTGTAAATTTTTTTGTAAATCTTTTTCAATAGATCCCCGTTGATGTTACTATGAATAGTTACACTGACTGTATAAAATAAGTTTACATTACCCTTAGAATCAAAACACCAACGCTAACAACACAGACTTGACATTTCACAATCTACGATACTAGTTTTGTCTTTCTGTATTTGACATTTTCCTGCTCCCCAGAGACCACTGAAAATATCAAATGTCAAAATATTATACACAAGAACAATGCTTTCAATTACTGATAGAGTTCGTACCATATTAATAATATTATAAAATTAATTGAAGAATTTTGTTTCATTCTGCATTTTAAATTGATATCTCGTATATTTATCTAGTATGGTCTGTAATTTTATTAAAATGGTTAAATTTTTTTTCATAATATATAATTTTTTTGTATAATTGTTGAATCGATTCCAATAAATTCTGTATTATTATATAAAAACATTTTACTATACAATATTTTGAACTACTTCTATTGATGTTGGTATAAGTATAAAATAATTACATATAAATAATAATTTCTGAATGCTACTTATAATACAATCAAATATTAGTATTTTAACTTTGTTATTCATAGTGCCTACCTATGTTTTTTTAACATAATTTCAATTCTGGTACCTTGTTTATTAAAAACTTTCCAAATAAATTCATATCCTTGGGATATTTAATATTTATAATGTAAAATTGTAATTATTACAAAGTTATATAGGTACCAGGAATTGGTTATCTAAATAAATTTACTGTTTTATTAGATTTAAATTAAATTTGTTTTGTTTTTAATTAGTGTCATGACACAATATGAAATTTTCAAAGCGTTTCTAAATGAAACAGCGCAAAAATATTAAATGTAATACAATATATATTTTGTTGGTACGGGTTGTGTATGTGAAAACATTAATTAAGAAAATTTTGAAAACAGGACGAAAGGTAGATGACAAATGACAGAATGGCTTATGTAAAATTTGTGGTTATATTTTCTAAATCTTCATATAAGTTTTTAACTCTATATTATGTGAAAAACGTTTTATCTGAATACATGCCAAGAGGCAACTATATATAATATGAGCACCGGGAACTAAGTATAAGGATCGAACAAAATTCATTTTTTTAATTTTTTTTAATTCAATAAGAGCATTAAATTACTCCTAGCACTCTGCATCTCAAATCCTTTCCCCAAAAACGGTTATGGCTCTCCCGACGCTATTTGTAAAGCTAAAGGGTTCGAGTAGACCTCATATTATCAAGGACCAAAAATGACACTACAGATCCTACAGGCGAATTTTTTTGGAAAGAAGTGTTGACTACTCGTGAAAAATTACGTACTTTATTTTTTTTTAAGTTGTAAGTTTTTCCAGTTAAATGTTTTTCAATTTTTCGTCTTAAGGATCTGTAGTGTGATTCTTGGCCCTTCATTTGCCGTTTACCCGAACCCTTTAGTTTTTAAAACAGCGTTGGGCAAGCTATAATACTGTTTTTAGACGAGAGGAAAGGATTTGAGATGAAGAGTGCAGGTGGTATTTGTATGTATTCAATGCTCTTAAAGTACCGACAAACCCTGCCGACAAAATAGTGTTCAGTGTAGTGTTTTAAAATAACATACATCATTATTTGAATTTGCTTTTGGATAAAAATAAAAAATAAAATCCCTTAATATATCTTTTAAAATGATTATTTTTTTCAAAGGTTCTTGGTTTTAAAAATTAAAGCATGTTGTTCAAAATGAAATGTCCGACCTGATCTAGGTCTCTCCATTTGACCGATATCAATGTTTACTAATAAACCGAGAAATGAAGATGCTCTCTGATGAGACCTCGCTTTTTTTTGACTGGTATTACTGACATTTGTGAAGGAGGAAGGTACCTCGAGAAATGCGATTGACGGTGCTATTTAAATTTAAAATTTATGTATAGTTGATATATTTTTACACAATGTTACCTACATAAAAATAGATTTAAAAAATGTATTTGAAGATACAGAAAATTACGAAAAATTTGACATACGCGATTTTGCTCTTTGAGCACAGATATATTACTTTATAAAATTATGACAATATTGTTAAAATGTAGAATCAAAACAGAATTTATGAATTTATTTTCGTACGTTTAAATTTATCAACTAAATAAGTAAGGAAACCTGCACTAATTAAATATGAATTAAACTAAATGACAAAAAAATCAATTTAATTTAATTTATTTTTATATTCACTGAAATGCCATCAAAATTAATTACAAAATACTGTAAAATGTCTTCGTTTATAACGTTATACGTACTGCACATGAAGTATTGTGACATTTTTCTATACCTTATATACAGAAAACCATATAGGTAGGTAATGGTTATACCATTTATTTAAATATGAAATTGGTGACAGCGTTTAGCACTCAACAAATTTACACAGTTTTATGCAAGTTGCAAACTCAACACCAGATTTGCAGCTAATGCTTATTCAATATGCATACAAGCTGTTGAGTTCAAGTTGTAACTATAATAAAATATTAGTAAAAAAAACTTTTTAGATCCAAGCTTTTATTTAAACGCACTAAAAAAGAAAAATAATTTTTAATAATTTAGGTTCATAATTAATAAAAGCGTGGATCGGGAACTCTACGATAGTTTATTAGTCACGACCCACGTTTTTATTAATTATGAACCTAAATTATCAAAAATTATTTTTTTCTTTTTAGTGCATTTAAAAAAAAAGCTTGTCTCTAAAAAGTTTTTTTACTAATATTTTATTTTGTTCATTTTAGTCACCCGTAGGGGTTGAATTTCGAAAAAAACTGTTGAAAAATATCGTATTTTGTCTATATTTATTAAATTAAGTAATTTTATTTTATTGTAGATTATAGACGCGACGACATCTCAGGTCATTAGCGTCTTTCAACTACACTAAATAACAATTTTCTTAAAACTAAATAACATCACAAAACATCCATGAGCGCAGATGGGATTCGAACCCACGACAGTCTAGTCTAGATGCTGCGGAACCAAATACGCTATCCACTAGGCTACACTGCCCTCTAAATTAAGTAAGCTGTGTTTATGGGAATACGAGTACTTAATTATGGATCTTAGGAACTCACTATCCGATCATAGCTCCGGATGAATTATAGAAATCGAAAAATACCGGTATGTTGGGTTTAGAGTGTGGCTCTTGTCTGGTGTTAATTAACTAATATTAATGTATTTGTGTGATAAGAAGCCTGAAGAAACTTTATTCTTTCGAAAATTTATGAAAAAATGTCAGCGGAAAATATATGCCATACCATTCAAGTGCGGCCATGACTCGCCATACTAATTCAACGTTGACGTTTTTAGCACCATACATTGGGTCATAAGAAACCGAATAAAACTTAGCTTTTATGAAAGATTATGAAAAAAAATTCAGTGAAAAATGTATGCCATACCATTCAAGTGCGGCCATCACTCCGTCATACTAATTCAATGTTGACGTTTTTAGCACCATACATTGGGTCATAAGAAACCGAATAAAACTTAGTTTTTTTGAAAGATTTTGAAAAAAAAATTCAGTGAAAACTGTGTGCCATACCGATAGAGTGCGGCCAACATTCCGCCACACTAGCTCAAAGTCGACCTCTGTTTTGGGTAATAAGAAGCTGCTCGAAATTTGTTCTTTTAAGATTATAAAAAAAATACTGAGCGTAAAATTCATGTAATACCTATATAGACTGTGGCCGTTCCAATATATTATCGTCTTAAGAGGACGTGAAAGTCAGAAATTAACATTAAGAAATCTGTAGATAAAATGAACATATAGTTAACAATAATTGGTGATATAGACGCTAATAACCTTAGTTGTCAAACATGTATAATATTCTATAATACCTATACTATTAATATATCGACTTATAACTATAAGTAAAAACTAAGATAAAATCTTTTCAGTTAAAAAAAGGGTGTGGGTCTTGGGACCCCCGACAGATGTGAAACATCAAAGAAAACGTTATTGAACTCGGTGGTATTCTCTATGTAGTAGTATATATTTTTTCAAAAGCAGCAACTAACTGTTATGCTGACGTAATGCTATATACTGCACTGTAACACCGAGTGTATTACAGTGCACGCCTGAGCCAAGAGAGAGAGAGAGTGCCGCAGTGGTGGGGAGAACAGCAGCGAAGGAGCGGACCAAACATTTCGTTGCATATTTCCCCTCACGCGGCTGTTCACAGCCCGACATAAGATGTTTCACATCAAAAAATCTAGAGGGCAGTATAACCTAGTGATTAGCGTGCTTAGTGCCGCAACCTATGGATTGGACTGCCGTGGGTTCGAATCCCACCTGCGCTCATGGATGTTTTGTGATGTTATTTAGTTTTAAGATAGTTGTTATTTAGTGTAGTTGAAAGACGCTAATGACCTGAGATGTCGACGCGTTTATAATTTACAATAAATAAAAAATAAAATCAAAAAATCTATACTCAAAATAATATCACACACTACAATATAAAGGATTTTTTCAATTTAATTTTGTAATTTATAAATTAAAAATTATTGTATGCAAAGACTAGTCTGCTTTCTTTACATCATCGTTAATTTTTATTTAGTTGTCAGGTCTTTATTTAAAACGGTATAAACCGCAATACAATAAAGCTTACAATAAAAAGCTTTCACAAATATTTTAAGCAGGCTATAGATGCATGTAGTTTAGTTTACTTTTTTATTTCAATGTTTGCCAATGGATTTTTATTACAGCTTTTAGATTTGAGTGATCTAAAATTTATTAGCCTTTTTCAAATATAATAAAATTAAAACACCTTAGAGAAATATCTTTTCCTTCAAAGAAAACATTTTACATATATGTTTTTATCATAAAATTTTATAACAGACAATATTTTTGTTATCTATGTATGTATTTTTGTGTTTCAGAACGTACAATTTTTTACTACAGTATCTTTGTGTAAAACTTCGAGAAAACATTTCTGAACATAAAACTAGAAGGTACGAAAGTTGCTTTGGTTTAAAAATAACAGTGACTGATACTGTTAAATTTATTTTCAGTAGAGTAAACCGAAGCTTATATTATAATATTACAAATATCAAAAACGTTATATTTTTAATTTAATGTAAACAAACGAAATATTATTAGTGTAATTAGGAAATTATTATTTTATTAGGCCACCAAACTATTGTTGTGAAAGAAATATTGTGTTTATAGATGCTTGACATTTGACTAAATTTTTTTTTTATTATAATAATAGAGCAGCATATTATGAACATAATGTACCTAAATCACTTCATTCTAATTTCAAATAAGCTCAAAAATAATTTTTGAAATATTTATGTTAGCCCCGCCTGCTAAAAATCGTTTTTACTCTACTGAAGTATTACGTCATAATTTAATGAACGTGCGTTTATATTAGCTAATAATATTATCTAAAAGCCCAGAAACAGAGTGTTGAAAAATACTATTTTGTACCTATGCAAACTTTCATTATAACAAAATTTTATATTTTATTTTGATCACTGGAAAATACCCTATTGAAGACATTAGCGGTCCAAAATATTTTCTGCAGATAATCTTACCTGCCGAGCATAGTATTAAAAAATGCATTATTCATAATATGCTACTAACTTCAAATTTAGTAATGTAAACTTAAACATCAGAGAGAAATTTAGTTTTTTTTAACGTGAAATATTAGTAGTTATTTTGCTACTTGCGCATATTCTCAAAACACTCTGTATATATTTATCCCTATTTAGAGGTCTGTAACAATAAACAAGAAAAATGGAAATTAAACAGAAACAAAAGGTAGGTTTTGATTTCATCTGAAATAAAATCAAATTATTCTAAAATAATATTTATCTCCGTCTGCCTAGATATTTAGTCAAATACATATTGTTTATTTAAGCCATGAAAATAAGATTATGTAACCGCAGTCATAAAATACATGAGAAAGAAAATGCACTATGCAGGAAATCGCGAAAGTTTGATTTTACGGATTAAATCCATATGTGCAGCAGTTACGTTCACCACCCTGTATTGATTTTTTACTACACATAAAATATACAGATTTAACAATTTTTAAAGGGAATCAATTTGTACCAAACTTTTATTTTTTCAATAACATAGTTTTCACATGCCAAAGTTCGTATCAATATAAAAGGAGACAATAATATAAAAGAAAAATATATACGTTCCCAATGTAAGGTGAAAATAATAACATAGAACCGTTGAAGCGAAAAACGACAGTGTGAGCTCGGCTCGCATAGTAAAAACAGTCACCCAGCTGGAGGGCGATGGAAGCAGGTACACTGTATATATTCTAGTACAGTATATGTATAGCGTAGTCACAGCCGTTCACTGACTATTGTGACTGCACACCGATGTGTTGGCAGATAGGTGACCTATTGTACAGCCGATAGCGCATATGTTGCCGATTACGTCATATCTTGACTAGAACATCCATCCCGGAAATCGGAACTATAGAAATTTCAAGAGTGCCGAATGTTTTTGAAGTTATACTTCTTTAGGCGCGTTATGAAAAAATGATGAGAGTGAATTTTTCAAAAACTGTGACATCAAAATTAACTGGATTATTTTCCATAGTTACCATATAAAAAAATTTTGTCTTTATTACTGTTCGCTGATCCACTCTCTCCGACGGTCCGGAGACAACTCCCTTCAATAATCGATCCACTCATATTGATAGCCTTCTAAACTCACCTCCATTCAAAGGTGGCACTTTCCTCATTATTGAAACGCTAGAATATTCCATTGATCAGTGGCGGCGCGTGAACATTTTAAATGGGTGTTCTGCAGAGTCAACCTGGAGACTGGAGTAGCACCCCCCCCCCCATTATACGAGGACCTCGAGAAAAAAAATCAAAAATACATTTGATGCAATTTTTAAGTGTATTTGTTGATCTGTTAAGTATGTTACACCAATTTCCGTCCACCATTTGTCACCACCAAATAAAACACACGGAAAACAGAAAAGAGCGTTTTTAATATTGCAACCGCATATCCAATTATTTTTAAAATATAGTTCTTTGTTGAATTGCCGCTTATAAGTTTTTCCACGGCTAGAGCACTGTTTTTCTATGAAAATATCAGGCAAAGGGCGACCTTGTGCCTTCAATTTTAGTTTTTCTTCAAATTTGTAATTTGAAAAACGTTTCACACGCATGAGGTTATCTATAACATTCATTGTTTGAAATTTTAACTACAATTGAAAACGAATTATATAGCCATCAACACAAACATATTAGACTGTACGCACCAGCCAGTGTGTGTGTGTGTGTGTGTGTGTGCCAACAGATAGATATCACCAGTCACTATGTGACAAGAGCGTTTTCAGTTTGGAATAACATTAATAAGCTATGCTATATAAACGTTCGGGTATGCCCGGATATGCCGCTTTTATTAAATTAGAGTTCGTACTACACTACTATCTATACTACCTATACCTACGTTCTGTGCACCCAGAATATCTCTTAACGCGTACAAATCTGTCTCATTCTTTACTGTTTTCGCTCTCTCTAACACACTAATTTTGGTGCAAAATATAATGCAGCACGCGTCACGTGCGTAGTGAATTTACTACGGCTGAGGACTGTTTATAGAATATAGGCCCTGCGGCATGCCGTCATTTATAATAATGCTATGTGATGACTTCATAATTATGAAATTTTAAAACATATTATGCAGATTTATAATACAATTTTTTTTTTTAATTGTGCGTTATTTTCTGGCAGTGTGGCAGCTCCGCAGCTCTTATAGAGGAGCCGCCACTGCCATTGATCCAAGGGTGTGCGATCGAACGTTCCAGAATGTTTGTAGATTTCAAACGGCGCGCGTCGATCCGTTACACTATAATGTTGTGGAAGTGCAGGTGCACCGCATAATATAGCGTATAGTTAAATATGGATTTTACATCAATGTGCAGAGAATAGTCATTCGCTGTCATTTGCGTCATATTTTTGTAAAATATGGTGGAAGTGCAGGTGCATAGAAAAGTTCACCATAGATCAGTGATTCACTGTCCACAAGTGTTAAGCGAGGAAGATAGATATACTGTCCTATAATGGTAATACACATTTTGGTAACATTTTATAAGGTGTAGAAATTCAGGTAATAGTTCAGTGGCGTAACTATTGAGCGCGCTTGTTACGTAATACCCGTCTTGATCTGGTGGGAGTACGGGTACACGGTGTATTGCAGCTTAGTGTATAGTGTGATGATGTAGCCTTTTCATCACAAATTTTTCCTATTTTATAACCTTAATCTACTTTATTATATTTCTTTTACTTCTTTGGTTCTCTCAAATACAATAAGGTCCGGCTCAATTTTGAAAATATTTAAATAAACACTGAGTGATTAGTGCAGCTGTGATTAACGGTTTTAAGTGAAAACATTTTTCGTGTCGCTAACAATTAACCTACCACGGAAACGGCATAATATAAACAGATTTTTTCACAGAGATCGAACGGAGCCATTATGGCGTCCGGACGTGTTTTTGAGTTCCACGAACAATTTTCCAAGATTCTATTTTAGCTCTTAAGTTTAATGAACTTTGGAGTTATTACAACAAGAATGGGTTAGTTTGACGTAAACAACATACCTTAGTCTGTTGCGTTCAATTCATATTAGTTTTTGTGTTAGTATAAAAAATAACTCCGGTATATGGTAATGTATTGATCCAATTTATCTTTCCTTAATTTAAACCACTTATAGAATGAATACGTATTCATTATTTAATTATAATTGTTAATATTTTTCTTTTCTCTTTCACACTGTCCAAACGGCAGTTCGTTTATTTTCGGCATTCGCCGGTTTTGTGTACTTAGGTGTGATGTTGCCAACCTAAAAATTGGTTGAGTCAAATCTTCCCTACACTAACCTATCTATTCAACCTTGACCGACTTTCTGTAAATATTACGCAATTTCGAAACAGCTGTTCAAGTTGTTTATTGTACAGTATTTTTATGCTTCTTATAATATTTAATAAAATTATTATCTCTCGACCTGAATTTTCTTTTTACTTTAAATTCATTGCCGAATCGCCCACTGGCTGTATATTCTCTGGGGATTCTTAGAATATTCAAATGGGCCCAAATTTTTACCACCTGCAGTCAGTGCCCGATACGGTAATGACCATTTTTCCCTGTTTTCTTTTTTTATTATAATTAACAGGTGGGAGTCAAGACTACGCAACAAGAGCGCAACCTGCAAAGCTCACAATAGATACACCCGTTTACTGGTTATTGTTTGCACATTAAATTGATACCATCACGTGGTGCTAGTGCGTGTAATGGAACAATAGAGCTAACAAAGTACTGTATATTTCGTTAGTTTGCCTAAATATATTGTTTTAGAAGTCGAGGATATTTTTAAGCATGTACGCGTGATGTCAAATCCGTCATCAATTACAGTGACAAAAAATTTTGCATTACCGCTCGCTAAAAATTTAAAACGAAATTACAGAGGTCCCCGTTAGTGTTTTATTTATTAGTATTATTTCTCGATAAAATTTTGATACAACATATGTGTCTCGTTGTTGTAAAGTCGTAATGGTTGAGACATGAGAATCGGTATACACGTTTAGTGGCTGTTTGCAGTCGTATTTGTTGAAAACATAAAACACAGAGATATAAAATGCGATACGCCGACGGTGGCGCGCATACCGTGTGACATAAAGAAGTGCAGTTCGTGACTCCATTCCGCACACTGAGGAAGCACCGGAAACTGCGCTAAGAAATATAATCGCACACAGATTGGAACTGTACAAGCAAACTTATTTGTCTACTACTTTGTGTGCAAGTTATATAGTTCTTTAAAACTTAAGTTTAAGTCTTTTTTTATTGAAATTGCAATGTATAATAATAACGCTCAAATTTAGAATAAACCTTCACTTGAAAATTATCTATAATTTAAATTATATTTACAAGTAAACTATGTATCTACATCAATTTGTATTCGGCCTATGGCAAGAATTATTATTATTAATATGTGGCATGAAATTCATAGCCGAATGTACACCTGCACTTCATTCCTCCCTCAGTCCAGTTTCTACCCTCCCATCATTTGGTGGGTCCTTGTTACCACCACACAGCGCGTCTCCAGGTTGCGGATAGGGGAAAGCCTCGAAATGACAGCTAGTTGCGAATATATTATTATATACATATTGAATATTATAATATAAGTAGCCGCGGGTGTGATGAACCCACTCTGTAGTTTAGGGTAGGGAAGGGCAACTAGTATCTTTGGAAATGGACACTGCACAACGTATGGCAAGAACTTAACAAATAAAATTAAAAATTGTAGAAAATTCCTAAAAAGAAAAGATTAATAAAAAACTATTAAAAACAAATAGCTCCGTTGTTAGGGAGTAGCATAAAAAATACGAATTCGGAATTAATTAGAGGAAAGCTGGAAATCGTTTTATTCTTTTCAGTTTTAGGTTTGAATTCTGAAATGAATAGTTTTCCCCCTCGTGCTAGTAGAGCTTTAGCTGCTGCGTACAAATTTATAGTAATTAAGAAACACGTTTTTTTAAATGTGGGCAATTTTACGGCAAACAGTTTTTGTTTGAAATATTTTTAATAGCATAATGTTAATTTTCGATGCGGCTAAAGCTCAACTAGCAGCAGGAGAAAAACTTAGTATTTATTTATTAACTTCCCATTGGAAGTTATTGTAATGGGTCCGAAAATCGAAATCAAAAAGGAAAAAAAATGTTTATGTTTCAAGGTCACTACACTATTTTTACACTACTTTTAGAAACATGTCTGTGTGTGTGTATGTGTGTGTGTGTGTATGTGTGCGTGTGTGTGTGTACGTACGTACGTACGTACGTATGTATGTGTCCATTTCTTTCTAAGACGAAATCTCGAGAATGAAACATGATATCGACTACGTTAGGGTGCCAATCGACGCGTATTAACGTAAATATGATCTAAAAGAAATTTTTTCAAAATCGGTTCAGCCGTTCTTTTTTCTTAGCCAAATAACCTCCAAAAAAGTAGATTTTACACAATATCTCGCGAATAAAAAATTATATTGACTTCGTAAGGGTGTCAATCGAGGCGTGTTAACGTCATTTTGATCCGACATAAATTTTATAAAAATCGGTTCAGCCGTTTTTTTTAAATTATTGTTAAAAATAAATAATAATTATGCTTTAATGATTAAAATGATTACTTTTCTGTGTAATATCTAATTTAATTATTATTATTAAATATTTATCAAACTGGGAAGTTCGTCGTGTGGACCTCAAGGGTCGCACTTTAGTCCTAACAAACGACCCACCTCACGGCTTGTTTATTTAATGTAGCTAACAGGAAAATCCCAATAACAATCCACAGGAAAAAAATATATACAAAAAAGAAAGAAAATACAATTTAAAATACATAGCATATCATACAATAAAATACACTTGGCAAATTATACATGAATAGAGATATTTTATACAAAAATTATACATAGTATTTATGAGGAGCATTCATTTTATCCTATTTAAATATGTTCATACTAGACTTAAACTGAAGGAATTAAAAAAATTTCCAGCTTACCCAATTAACTCCAAATTCATTAATATTAAATAAAATAATTTAAACAAGATCTCTGTTTGTAACTTTGTTTCCTTGCAGATTTTTCAAAGGATATTTTGTATGATGCTTAGATGGGAGATCATGTTTCCAAAATTTTTATCCGCCTATTTATTATGTGCGTCATCATTTGAAAATGACTAGTCCAAATTTTTTTTCGACGACATGAAATTATTATATTTTGTATGGCGCGACAAACGGAACATTGATGATGGAAACGACAAGATAGTTACAGAAATTTCCTTAAGAAAGGAACTGCTCTTGAAAATTAGATTGCTATGAAAAAATATTGTACTGTCATCGAAACTACGATCTTTGAGTTTCAAGTTGATAAAATATGTGCACGTGGGGCATAATTGGATTACAAGATTTGATTCTAATAACTAACGAATAAACCAAACTAATATTATAATTTGGAAAGTGTATTTGTCTGTCTGTATGTCTATTTGTTACCTCTTCACGGCTTAACCATTGGACCGATTGCGACGAAAATTGGCATAGAAATTCCTTGCAGCCCGACTTAGGACATAGGCTACTTTTTGTGGTCCAGGAAAACTGTTTTCGACGGTCATACATTTCCACACTATCCATAATACGGTGCATATACCTATGGTATTGGAAACAGATCATGAATTAATGATGACGTGTTCTACGTTTCCATAGTTACGCATTATGTATTATTTTGTGTATTTAGAAAAACAGATTACTGCATTTTTAACTGTCAAAATTGGCATTAAATTCATAGCATCCGGGCGAAGCCGGACAGGGTAGCTATTAATTTATAAAATGCTTCTAAAAGAATAACTGTCACTGTCCGAACGCAAACCCAAATCCTGTAGTTTTGCGCTGGATGTGGTATTAGTAAGAAAGTGATTTGAAACTACTGACAAATAATATTAGACTTGAATTCCGGTACACTGTGTTTTGATTCTGTGCTGAATAAAATGAGGACGTCATTTTTTGCACAGTTGACGACCGATGTTCGTCCTTTTGGCATACGTTCTTCTCCCCTGTTATTACTTGAGAATGTCTGTGTTATATAAGAAAAAACTTGGCAGGAACATGTGAATATTACTGTATTGTTTTATATATACCTACACATGTGTATAGAAGTTTTTTTTATTGTCAATTTAACAATTTCTGAAACAACAAATATGTTTTTGATTTAACAACAACAAACGTGAACCAGTACATGTGGAGGCATTTCAAACAAGTGAACTGTAGATTCTTTTGTGTTTTTCTTGAAATTGAATTTTCATTTGAAAAAATCTGAAATTTATTCAATTGATGGAAAATTTATATGTTAGGTTTATATCATTTCATACACGAAGTCTTAAAAATGTGGACATATACACAGTTAGTTACTTTTTATAGTAAAATTAATATGTAAAAAAAGATAAGAATTTTCTTGCAAAATATTTTACTAAGAAAAACTCACTTCAACATATTATTATGAAAGATCTCCCAGAAATCTCAAAAATATCTATTTTTTGACATAAAACTCTAAAACTGTTGTAATAAAACAAGATTATAAAATTAAATAAAATGAGACTGACATAATAGTTTGTTTATACCTATAACAACAGACTACAATACCTAATTGACGGCTGCCATTACTAATTAATCCAGGTATAACGACATTGTATTAACTACCTGATATAGGTCAATATTGTTTTTTCATTCTCCTAACTCCTTTGAGTAGTTTCTAGCAAAGAGTACTAAAATTGCGATTCATATCGCCAGCAAAAATAGATGTAATATGTTATTATGAACTTCACTAGTAGAATATTAAAATCTATACAAAGTATACCAGAAAGCAACGAGAAATATTTATACAAAAAGAATCTCATGTTAGGTTGAAGAGAATTTGTTGTATTCATCAGAGATGATGGCAACGCTACATGTTTTAATGTGATGTCATTGTTTCTAGTCAATTGTTGTTGAGTGAATAAGTCAGTTACGTCGTGATGCGACTCGAAGATATGCTGCTTCCAAAGATGTACGTGTTTTCAAATGCAACAATTCTCACAAGGGCGAAGTGATGCGGCAGTAGCGTGATGAAGTCAAATTCTTTCAAAGAGCGTTGTATGCCACTTTGCACACAGTTTTAGTCGCATTGCGTCGTATAGCCATGTGCGATTTGAACTTAGGTTCCATTCGGTAATATTTAAAATACGAAACCGTTTTCGTGAGCCTATTTGCCAAGCAGCTTGTAACTACATCGTTGTCAGATCATAACTACTTAACCCCTCCATGCGTGTAACATAGCTAAAAGTTCGCAGTTTCTAAAGCCTTTATCTCTTGAATAAAACGATAAAAAATATTTTTTAATACTCATCATAGGTATGCCTCTTTATAAACTATTTATTTTTCAATAAAATATTAAGAACCGTTTTAAAGTTTCAGTGAGAAATATACTCGTAGCACTTGTCATTGCTTGATATAGGAGATTTGTGTAAGAAGTGCGGACTTTGATTGCAATTATCTCAGATTTGAAACGGTCAGTCCCTTTGCATATCATTGGATATCATTACTGTATTCTGTATGCAGTTAAAATTTAATAAAATTATATGAATAAAATTTGCACGACAACTTTTTAAATGCTTGAAGTATTAAAACACCAAAATAATAAATGATAATAAAATTATAGGTATGTTTAAACAGTCTTGTCGTAAAATGCTTTATGACAAACTTTCAGATAACTCCGGTTCATCTGTTCGGTCTTCTACTGTACATGCTATGAGCGAGAGAGAAGAATCGTGGTCGAGTAGGTGAGTGAGTTGGAGAATCTAGATGAATACTTTGATAGCAAAGCATGCAAAACAATCATTTACACTCGCCCCAGGATAAATGTTTTGCAGTCTCATTAAAACATATACATAAAAATAGAGTGCTTTGTATGTAGTTATTAAGGATTAGATAAATAGAAATTATTTTTAAAAAGTTTATGAAAGTCCGTTTATTCAGTCTAAAAAATTAATCAATAGTAACAGTTAATGAGTACTCAAGTGTGCAATAAGAAATATGGATTTAAGACCTAATTTTCGCTTTGAACATTTGAAGTTTTCGTTCTTTTGAGAAAACATTTTTGGGTTTTATTTTACTTTGACAGATATGTATAGTGCCTACTTTTAAGTTGGTATCCATATAATAAATAGTCTTTTCAAGGCAATAATAATTAATTCATTGTTATGAAAAAAATAGTTATGTTTTATTTAGGCAAAATAATTGTTCATTTTGAATGATGCTGTAAAAAAAATTAATATATGACTGTTTCTTATTAGAAGTCAATGCCAAAAACACAATGGCGTTTATTTTATTCATTACGTTCTGTATTTACGGAGATAACATTTTTTTAATTTTAATAGCTGCTTACGTTACAACACCCGCGAGGCGGGCTTTATAATTTTTACAACCAGGCCACCTAAGATCGATTGCACTGTAGCTATTAATCAACTATCAAAATGGGACATTCATGTATTAAATATATTATGTGCTGTAGAGTAAACCGTGATATTCGGGGCATGTGACGTCAGCCGCTCGAAAGGAAAAATCAAGGTGTGGTTTATTTAATCAACTTCAAAAATGTGTTGTGAAGCCATTTTAAATGCTCGACAAAAAAATCCAACGGCATTATTTAAGTTAGACGGGGCTATTTCCAATGACATAATTAAAAAAGTCGATAACAGGCTCATTGGCAAGAGTCTGCAGTGTAGTTTTCCCAGCCTTTTGTATGAAGAAAGCAGATATTTCTGTAATTAAGCTTTGCAGTTTGTATTATAAATAACGTTAAAGTATAATTACTCAAACGATATTAGATACGACAGTTTTAGGTGTAAGGTGAAATAAATATGACATTTAATAATTATCACCGTTCGTGTCGATAATGTGCGAACAAATAAAAACGTCGTGTTTATATCAGACAAGAGAATCTCAGATTATATAATTTAGACAAACTCGCTTGCTATTTTTTTATCGGCAACTGTGAATGGGAGATCTCTTAAACTCATTTAATAAAATATGTAGTATTTTTTTTAAATAGGCATCATTTGTACTTTGTAAAAAAAGCTTATTCTGGTTTATGATTTTTTAATTTTATTATAATAATATAGCTTCACTTGTTATGAAATACAGACTATTATTTTTACAAATTGTTGCGTGATTTTTAAATGACTTGGAAACTTCTGAAAAGTGTTTACCATATTATCAATAAATTATTGAAAGTTTAATTTTACACGTGGCTTGTCAATTTTAAAGACAGATAAGCGAAGGAAAATAGTTTCAACTAATATTATTTTATTTTTTACTGTCGTCATTTTCAACGAAAATTAATATAGACTATTCACGAAACTAATTGATATACAGGATGTTAAAAAAGAGTGTAACATATTTAGAGGTAATAGTATGGACCAAAATAAACAAAAAAGTCTTAGTAAACATGGGTCCGCAAAGTAACGGTTTCGGAGATATGGAAGGGATTGGACCTGACCTGTATTATGGTCTGCAAGATCGCCTGATTTAAACCTTCTAAATTTATTTTTTTGGGGATATTTAAAAACATTAGTCTATGGTATTCCTGGAAATAGCCTCGAGAAGCTGCAGCTACGAATTAATCAAAAATGCCAACAAATCCGAGTTTTAGAAAGATGTACCGTTTTAGAAAGATGTACCGTTACTTTACTAAGACTTTTTTGTGTATTTTAGTTCATACTATACCTCTTTAAATATTTTACATTCTTTTTTTAACACCCTGTATGTTATACCTGGAAATTACTACATACGCTACAGTTAAATTATTAAAAATCGTTAAATTTTTACTTGTTTCCTGTGAAACTCAATGTCACTCGTATACTGAAAATTTTATTTCCTTTTCTGTTTTTAAAAAATCTATTTTCACTTTTTTTTTTAAATAATATTTTTTTAGCGAACTCTTTCTTTTCAAGATAATTTTTTTAATTTCATGAAAATATTTAATTTAATTTGTATTACTTTAAATTTATACAGTGTGCTACTTAATATTTAGGACATAGGGAATAAGCATGTAAAATTTGACTCTACTAGATATATATTCTAAAGCAAAACGGTAAAGGCATAATTTGTTCTGAATTTTAGGTAGGTAGATATTGTAAATTATTATTAGAGGTTAATATAAGCGCCTGTTCAGAATTTTTAAATGCGTTTAATGCCATATTTATATTTTCAAATTTCGTAACCGTGTTCCTTCAGGATAATAAAAAAACGTTAGTTAAGTCGACCCATTTATTGGTTTATTCATAGCTAGCCGAGTTTAGCGTTTGTCTTATACAGGAATTTAGCACATAAAAGTTTTATTTTTTTAAATTTTTGTGAGTGCACAAAAAAAAACTCAATTTCTGGTTTCATATTCCTTGGAATAAATAAATAGGTGTGTCGAATGTCCTAATATTTTTTTATAATTTTGAAAGAAAACGGGTATGAAAATTAAAAATTTAAATACAACATTAAATGCTCTTTAAATTTTTGAAGAAATTATTTCTTCACAGTTTTGTTCTAAAATAAAATTTATAAGTGTTTAAATTTACACGTTAATTCCCTGTGTCCCAAATATTATGTAACACAGTGTATATAATTCATAATTAATAATGGCAAAAGCGGGGAGCTCATCCAATGATACAAGTATTCCAAAGGATTCGCGTGAAATTGATGTGCTTATCAACTCTTTTAGTGTCACAATTGATTTTCTAATTTCGGAGGATCTCAAAAGTACTATTATCAAAGTAATTACGAATTGCGTTAAAGAGTTTGTTAAAGAGCAATTGTCAGTGACTAAAAGTGTAGTAAATGATCTTGCAAGTGGAGTGGCATATTTAAAAAAGTCTTTAAATAGTTTAAAAATCTCAAATAATAATACACCAAGCAATGTATCAAATAGTGAAGGTTGACAGTCACGGTCTCATACAAAATCTTCAAGCAGTGCGTCCGTTAAAACAAGTTATTTCCACAGTTTTATAAAAGCACCTATTGATAATCAATCTGGGATTAAAGCTCGAAATGTACTTTAGGGCACTGCTAAGAGTAGTAGTTTTTCAGTCTCGTAACCAACGTGCATAGATCTATATTGGAAAGGTTAATTCCAGAGTGACTTCAGATGTTGTTTTAGATTCATTAAAGAAATATAGCACAGATTTCACTTGCAGGCAATTAAAAACTTTAGGCGATACTAATATGCTTTCATGAACCCAGCGATGTAGTTTAGTGGTACAGCACTAGACTCGCATTGGGAAGGTACTGGGTTCGAATCCCGGCGGGGGCAAATATGGCTAGGACTTTTTCCTACTGTCTCACGCCGAGAAACGGTAATTCCTATACCGACCATCTTGTTTGAGGTTTTCCATGGTTTCCCTCAATAATTCCAGATGAATATCGAGATTGTTCCTTATTCAAGGCCATGGCCGATTACCTATCCAACTCATATGCTCCCAAAGTTGTCTACCTTATCCTAATGTCCTATAATTCCTCCATTCGCACATTGCTATTAATTAAGTTGAAGTATAAAAATATATAAAACGCGAAGTGGTAAAAATGAAAAATAGTAATGGTGCGAATGGCGTCCGTTATGACATAATGTCGAGAAAAGGACGTTAAACGCATTATCATTATTATTAGTGTATTTGCCATATGGCACATACACTATTGGCGTCGGTCGGATGGCGGGACCTAGGGGTCGGACCAAAATTTCTCGACGTTTCATAGCCTCCTGAACAGTTTGCCACCATTTTTGAAAATGTTTATGTATATATGTATGTATATATATATATATATATATATTTATATATATATTTATATATATATGTGTGTACACGATAACTCTCCACAGACTTAATCGATTTAAACGAAATTTGGTACACACATTGGAACTCATTACCGCACGAAGCCTATTTAAAATGGGCCCGATCGGACCATTTTAAGGGTAGTATTTAGGGGTTGAAAAAAGTTTTTGGGCCCAAAAATACCGAAAAAATTCTCAGAATCGTTTCAAAATTGAAATTTAACCCTTTAGTAAAGATTAAAATGTGCTGTTAAAATTTTAATAAAATCGGCACGACAGGACCGGACTTACAAAAATTTTATGAAAACACTGATTTGCGGATAGTGATTTACTTACTGAAGGGTGTATTTAATTTGGTACAAAGGTTGCATTGATAATATTATTGAAATTAAGAAAAAAAATATTATTTTAAGGGATGTATTAAGGGGTTAAATTTTTTATTTTGTCCAAAAACAAACTTAAGTTTACATAATAAAGCCACAAGGCCTGCATTAGCAAATACACTATATTGTCGGCAGGGTTTTGGCACTGCGACCCGAGTTTTTTATTAATATGCTATTATAGTCGGTGTTCCGTTTGAGTTAAATGAAAAATTTCTAGATCCTGAAAATTGGTCCAACGATAACCGGAATACTGGACAAGCTGGCAACTTGCATAAATCATTTCCTAAATACTCAATGTATCGTCAAGATGTAAATTTCAATCTAGTGGACATTTATACTAAATTACCTAATGATCTTAAACATCTGCTTCTGCAAGTTTTTAAAGGACGTTTAAAAGAGTATCTTTTGGACAAATGCTTGTAAACTATGGTCGCGTTGTAATTAGTGTATTTGCCATAATATGGCACATACACTATTGGCGTCGGTTGGATGGCGGGACCTAGGGGTCGGACCAAAATTTCTCGACGTTTCATAGCCTCCTGAACAATTTGGCACCATTTTTGAAAATGTTTATATATATGTGTGTATATATTTATATATATATTTATTTATTTATATATATATATTTTATATATATATATATTTATATATATATGTGTGTATTCGATAACTCTCGACAGACTTAATCGATTGAAACAAAATTTGGTACACACATTGGAACCCATCACCGCAAGAAGCCTATTTAAAATGGGCCCGATCGGACCATTTTCAGGGTTGTATTTAGGGGTTTCAAAAAGTTTTTGGGCCCAAAAATACCGAAAAATTTGTCAGAATCGTTTCAAAATTGAAATTTAACTCTTTAGTAAAGATTAAAACGTGCTGCTAAAATTTTAATAAAATCGGCCCGACAGGACCGGACTTTCAAATTTTATGAAAACACTGGTTTGTTGATACGGATTTACTTATGGAAGAGTGTATTTAATGTGGTACAGAGGTGACATTGATAATAATATTGAAATTAAGAAAAAAATATTATTTTAAGGGATGTATTAAGGGGTTAAATTTTTTATTTTGTCCAAAAACAAACTTAAGTTCACGTATTAAAGCCACAAGGCCTGTATTAGCAAATACACTATATTGTCGGCAGGGTTTGGCACTGCGACCCGAGTTTTTTTTTTTTTGTTGTTGTAATTTTATATGTACGTTAAGTTAATTATTTTGTGTGACTTATTTCACGGCTTGTTAGCCACTCATGAAATAAATAAATATCCATCTATCTTGTTTTCTCTTCGTACTACTACTAAACAGTATTAATAATAATAATAATAATAATAATAATAATAATAATAATAATAATAATAATAATAATAATAATAATTTTTTATTGAAAAGCCACTAATGTGGATACAAACGTCAGGAAAATATAATACATATTAAAAAAGATCCTTTAAATCATAAGGCACAGTATTACAAAAATGTTTTTTTAATTTATTTTTAAAATATTCTGTTTTATTTATGATTTTTATTTCATCTGGCAATTTGTAAAAAATTTTATAGCCTATATAGATAGGACTTTTTTCAAAAAATGGCGTGTTATGCTTTAAAACAATATTGTTGTTGCGGGTATTATATAGTTTTTGTTTATTATTTTCAAAAAAATACTTATTAGAATGCATAACTGTGAGCAGCTCATGAGCAAAAATTCCGTAAAAAGTTAGTAGCTTGTTTTCTTTAAATAGATTTCGACACGAATCTCTATATTTTAAATTGAAAATTAATCTTAAAATTCTTTTTTGCAAAACAAAAATTCTGTGTCTATCTCCTGACATTCCCCAAATAAGAATGGTATATTTGATAGTATTTACTACAAATGCATGATAAAATGTTAGTAATGTGTCTCTGTTATACACAGATCTCATCTGTTTAAGTAAATAATAATAAAAATTCAATTTTTTACATATGTTATTAATTTGAGTTACCCATTTTAATGTATCATCAATGTGTAGTCCTAAAAATTTGACAGATTGTTTTAATTGTATATCAGCATTGCAATTTGTAGTAAATAAGCCATCAACAGTCACGGGACGACCTCTGATCCTGAACTGCACACAGCTAGTTTTTTCTATATTAATGATTATTTGATTTTTTTGACAGTATTCAGATAATTGCTCAGTAACACAATAATTATTGTTAACTATTAACTATTGTTAACTTGTTAGCCAAATAGAGTATGCATAAAAAGAAGTGTTTATTATTATAACAAAAATGTTTAGAATAAAGTCAATAAAAAAAGTCTGTTATAAAAAAAATGAGATTAAATGAAAAGTCGGTTAGGCTTGAAACAAAAATCTGGAAAAGAGTTTAAATATCATTAAAATTTAAACGACGTTCAAAGGCACGTCGGTTAAACCGTGGTGAGGAAAACAGGTCTAAATAGTTAATATATATAAAATGAACTCACTTTGTAGGCTGACAGATCCTGTACAACGCAAGCCAATATTGCTTCCCTTCCAACTGGCGCGGTTACATTCGTTATCGGTTCACTGAACTTCGGTATTTCTGCAACGAGAACAACAAAATACACTTTAACTTATTTATTTACGCCCATAAATATATATAGTTATTGTATACATATTTATATAATTGTAAAAAATACTGTAACATTGTTATTTTAGAACACTGTTTTGCTTTTTGATTTCTTTTCTCTTGATTTAATTTCACAATCTTATAAAATAGGTAAAAAGTACGATTTTTAGTTCTCTGCCTGAATATCTTTATCAAACAAAAAGAATATACTAGCAATATCCAAAAATACTGTTTGTTTTTTAACCGACGTCAAAAAAGGAGGAGGTTCTCAATTCGGCGCGTATTTTTTTTAAAATTTTGTATGTATGTATACCGATTTCTCCTGTATTTTTGAACCGATTTGGATTATTCTTGTTTTATTTAATAGGGCATACCTTCAGGGTGATTCCAAAAAATTTTACTAAAATCGCTTCAGTGATTTTCTTTTTTAGTTTAGTAATAATCAAATATCTTATACCAAGACAGAAGTCGGTTAATAACGTGTAAATTACTTATTGTAAAGCCACTAAAAATAAAAAATAAAAAACTAAAAAAGCTCTTTCAAAAATGCCACTAAAAAAGTGGAAAATATTAAAATTTTAAGTTCGGCGTCAATTTAATAAAATAAAAGTAGATACCTATATAAAAAGTCTGAGCGATTACATTTGCGCCGACCTCAAAATTGTATTATTTTCCTCTCTTTTTAGTGGCTTTTTTGAAGGTTTTAAAAAAAAAGTTTTGTTATACTTAATACGTCAAAGTTCACGCTGTATATTAGTGATACTAGGATTGCGTTCAGGAGAATTTCCCGATTCATTTAAGCCTATACTTTTTTAACTAAAAAAATCAAATTCCTCATCAAATATTGGCTTTTAAATCTAGTTTTATATATTTACTCTTACATGTAGGTACCGATTGAAAATTAAGTTTACTTAAAATGTCATTTTTATTTTGCGTTATTAAAAAAAAACTCAAAACCTTTTGTGCTATTTATAAAAACTAAAAGCCGATCGAGCTTCCGTACACTATTTCAGAAAGAAAATAAATAAAAATAATTATTAATCTGGGGGAAAACACTTTAAAATAATAAAAACAGCACACTACAATAACTTGGACGACACTTTACTACCACCATTATACTGATTTATTTTATGTTAAATCTCAAAAACTAATTGAAATCTGACATCCGCTATAGCTTCCTTGCAATACTTAACAGTATTTTTATAGGTATGTCCATTTGTTTTTTTTTTTAGAAAATTTTAGCTCTAATATTTTCGAACATAAATTCCGGGGTGGGGGTATATTTTTATAAAATAACTACATCAAAAACAGTAAAAATATAAAAAATAATGTTTTTTTTTTGTATTTTTGAAGTTATATTTCTTTTGGCGCGTTATGAAAAAATGATGAGAGTGAATTTTTACGTTTAACACCATGAAGCTAGTCGGTAGTAGCACCGTGAAGTTAGTCGATAGTAACACCATGAAGTTAGTCGGAAGTTCATGATTATAATACCGTATTATCACCAGTCAGAATGTGACAAGAGCGTTTTCAATTTTGAATAACATCAATAAAACCTATTGCTATACAAACGCTCGTTTTCGCCGCTTTCGTTAATTATGAGTTCATACTCCAACACTCGTACTGTTTACATAATTATTTAGTAAATACTAGATAATATCACCAATTATATAGCACTGCTAAGTAAGTAGCGTAACGGATAGCACCGTTGCGACATATGCAATAGGTCTCGGGTTCGAATCTGGACACAAACATGTTTTTTTTAAATAAATAATTAGACATAAATATAATAAATAAATTAATAATTTATTAAATTAATTTATTTAATATCTTTATTTTATTATTTTATCGTCTTTTTTACAGACGTTTAGTACTGAAACGCGGGATAAAATTTTTGGAGTTATTTTTGTTTTGTTACGACAAATAAGTATAACTTCTGACGTGCGTAATTAAGTACACACACACACACTCTTTTTTCATATTATTGGCTGCATATGACGTAAGAATTGTTTTTTCTATTGATAAAACGGCTCTTGGTATAATATCTACGAACCTCAATACTCGCTATATAATTGCAAAATTCAAGTTTCTGTGACCGACGGACGGACGGACGAGTAACCTAATCTCACCATAAAAGTTTTTTTATCATTTTTAGTCTTGACTAAAGTTAACTTTAATTAAAATTAAAATGTTTTTATATCCAATATAAACGTTTTTAGAAACACCATATATAAAATATGTAGGTATAGTAAAAATATGAATAAGGCTTTTATTTCGAAAAGTATTTATAGACATTATATGAACACATATATATTTTCTGTTAGCGTTTTGTTTTTTTAATATAAGGTTTGTTATGATTCCTTTAATTCATGAAGTCATTTTATTAGATCTGATTGTGTCAACAGTCTGAATTCTTGGGAAAGATAGAAGCTGGTTTGGTTCAGTTGGTAGCAGTGAAACATGCGCGTATGTGTTTGTGTATTCGTCGGTCTCTGTATATTATGAACACGGACAATGCTTATATCTTCTTAACACAATGCTGTTGGCTTTGAAACGCGAAATCAGATTATTTAAATACCAGATACTTATGCCGTCTCGTGGAACTCAGAGTCAGTTCATTGAGATTAGTGTTTCAATTGCTATAATATGCTAAAGTGTACTCTATGTTTGCCCCTACATGCTCATCTTATTACTAAAAGTACAACACCAATTTTGAAAATATTACTGTCGCTATACTTCTTTTGGCGCGTTATGGAAAAATGATGAGAGTAAATTTTTACGATGCGCGCGCATCGCGTCACGAAAATTTAACACCATGAAGTTAGTCTGAAGTTCATGATTTAATACCCTATTATCACTAATCACAAGGTGACAAGAGCGCTTTCAGTTTTGAATAACATTAATAAAAGTTATTGCTATACAAACGTTCGTTTATGCCGCTTTCGTTAAATATGAGTTCGTACTCCAACGTCTGTACTGTTTACACTATTATTTTTCGTTATTATAATAGCCTATTATATAGCACTGCTAAGTAAGATGTGTCGTGGTGTAACGGATAGCATCGCCGCTTCATACGCAATAGGTCCCGAGTTAGAATCTCAACACAAACATGCTGTTTTTTTTAAATTAATAATTTATTAAATTAAATTAATTTATTTAATATCTTTATTTTATTATTTTATCGTCTTTTTACAAACGTTTAGTACTGGCACGCGGGGTAAAATTTTTGGAGTTATTTTTGTTTTGTTACGCCAAAGGAGTATAACTTCTTACGTGCGTAGATAAGTACAAAGACATTTTTTTTTATTGAATCTTCCATACTCATAATCTTTAATGTATAAATGCGAAATATCATTCACTCACTCATTCATTCCCTCACTCACTCTATCATTCATCACGAAATCTCAGGAACTATAAAGCCTGCAAACATGAAATTTGGCATTTAGGTTTCTTATAGGACGTAGGCATCCACTAAGAAAGGATTTTTCGAAATTCAACCCCTAAGCGGGTGTATTGTTTGTTGACAAATTGTTCATATCTCAAAAATCGTTAGTGAGAGATACTGAATTCAACATACGATCTCTTCATTAAAAATAGGCAAATACATGTTCGATTGTTTGTTTTATTAACCCTTAAGGGAGTGAAAAGGGGAATTATAAAAATAATATTTTTCCAAAACTGCTCGAGTTAGAAACACGAAATTTAACTTAAGTATTCTTTATTAAAATCGAAGAGATCGGTGTTCGACAAATTATCAAAATCTGTATCCTAACTGGTAAAGACGGGGATGGAAAATTTCATGAATGGACACGCTGTATCTCTGAAACTGCTTGAACTAAAAACGTGTAACTAATCATAAATTCATGACACCACCCGGGCGAAACCGGACTATATAAAAGAAGAAGTATGTTACCAACTAAAAAACACTGAACCAATTTGAATAAATCTTTCACTGCTTGAAAGCCTATTTATTGACGAGTAACATGTTAATATTAATTAGAACTAGAACACAGAAAATGAATTTTGACTGTCCTTTAAGGAAAACTGAATCCTAAAATATGAATTTACTAGAACATTTATAATAGTTAAAACTAATTTCCATATGCTCTGTGCAATTTGTAATAGTTTCCGACTGGTGCTTCAATGAAACTAATATTTTTTTATAACTGGCACTTTAAATTTTGATTCAATGAAAGGACATTATATGATTTTATGTTATTTTTCCTACATTAAAAATTTAAGCTCTATATGAAATGAAGAATATGGAATGGCCTTTAATTTAAAATAAGTACCTAACTACTTATTGTTGTATATCTATAGCTATAGCATTTACAGTGTCATGTCGGGTGACTTCATCGAAGTAACACAGCACCCCACTGTCTCTTCCTGCACTCCACGCCACCCTTTTATCATAAATACTATTCGCTACTTGCGTGAATTGCCTCATCCTAGGGGTTGTGGAAAGTGTAATGACGTCTATTTACACAGAAATAGCTTATAAGTACAGCCTTGTTGTTATAGGTTTGGAATTTTACATTTATTCTTGTTCTTTTTATCCCGCTTCCAGATAATAAATGCAGCAGAGCCAATAAAGTCAATCTATTTGCTGCTTGTATTAAAGAGCTACCACTTAAGATTATGTTTGCAGTTGGCGGAAGTTTTAATGACTCTTATATATTATTTGCATTTTTGTAATTTGCTTACTTCAAAAAGCGGTCTCTATTAATACATTGCAATAACTGTGTATAATATTCTATATTAGGGGTCGCCAACCTTTCCAAGATACTGGATTATTTTTATAAAATGGTCGCAATTATTATTTTATTGCCTAAGTAATCCAATAAATTTCAAATACAATTCTTTATGATATACATAGATCAACTTCCGGATAACGCAAGATTTTGCAAGGACAAAACCTAGAATATGATTCTGATAACCAATTAGCGATTAATAATAATTAAACAATAAAAACTAGTCACAGGTAGGTTTTTCTCTCGCAACTGATCCTCAAAGTCAAGTTATGACAGGTACGTCTCTATAAAAAAACATGCATAGTCGAAATGTGCTGAAGTGTAGCTATATTTAAATTAAAAAAAAAAATTAAAAATATAACTCATATAAGACAAGTAAAAATAAAATACTGGTTATTTCTCAATTTCTTCCTGATCGGTGTGACTTTTGTGGCTATATTTCCTTAGATAACTTTTCTAAAACCTAAGAAGCTTTGAATTGAAGCACGCAGATGATCATCTCTCAATTGAGAAGAAAATTTATTGTTTCTGAAACTCATGGCAAAAAATGATTGTTCGCAAGTGTAACATGGTTCTTATAATTTTTTTGCGAAACTAAATTAACTTTTCAAAATTTTTTGGTGAGAATCCGTAAAATTGTTGGATATTTTCCAACGAGAATGCATTCTTCAATGTTTTATTGATCTGTGATTCCAAAAATTCAAACATGGTTCAACTACGAGGCCGCATGTAATATTGGTATGGTCAAATGTTTGTAAGCAGCATCTTATCTCTGGGTCACCGGTTGCCAACTCCTGTTTTATACAGGATGATTCATGACGTCGAGGAAAATCTTCACAAGATGATTCCTATATAAGTAATTCAAATAAACATGTGTCCGAAAATGCTTCCTAACGGAACTGTAGCCCTTCAAAGTTCATTACATATAACCCTAATGAATCAATAAACAATACCGCGTTATACCTATGAGAATGCTAGAACGAATACAGAATGCCGCAAATGAATTAAGAAATGACCCCGATGTGCTGTCTCGAATCAAAGATTCACTCGTCCGACGTTGTCATCTTTGCAATCGTACCGAAGGAGAACACTTCGAATACCCAAATTAGTGCCTAAATATTGTCTTAAAGTCGTACACATTCAACATATAATAAACTTTGAGGGGCTACAATTTCGTTAGATAGCCATTTCGGACACATGTTTATTTGATGATTTTTATTTGAATTACCTACTCATAGGAATTATCATCCTGTGAAATGTTTTCTCGTCATGAATCATCCTGTCTTATCTTTTTTCGGTCCAAAATTTGAAAAATAATCATATTTTTCAATGTTATTAATTCAAACTGAAATAGTTTCAAACAATTCTAATTTAACAATTTCAATTTCACCAAATGTCTAGCGATAATATTTAGTAACGTGACGTAATTTTGATTTTGCTTGCATTATATGAGAAATAAGAACAAAACATTATCAGGCATTGTTTGAAGCAATGTAACATGATGGACGAGCTTCAGCCGCAAGTGTTTATGTGAAACAATCAGTTTGCTTTTACTGTATTCTATACGAAACAATTAAATTTCTTAATCTACTCATTAGTAACTTTATCTTCTACAGAATAGTTGCAGTTTGCATTTAGGCAGCGATTCTTAAGGTTCCTATGGATTTTCGACAGTAACTAACCTAACAAAAAATCGTGTGGATACTATGAATTAGGAAGTTTCCATTTGACGAAAATACTAATTATGATACTGTCACATCATTGTAATGAAGATAACTTTAAAAATGTTGAAAGAATTATTTTGATATCTTTAATTTCAACGGAGATATTCAATTTCTTGTACGTGGGGTCGCAAACGAAACTGATTTATGAATATGACGTCACGCGGTACAAGTTTGCTGTTTTTTAGCTTTGTGAGTAATTAGAACCTAGATTACTTAGTAACTATTTTGTTGTAATACAGAATTTTCTATTTATATTAAATTAAAATTAACTGTCAAAAATTTAGACATGTCAATATTTTCCGACTAGGCGCTTACATATATATTTCACAGATAAAATTGAGAACCATTGTGACACCTCATATACAACAGCGTCTAAACAATCTATTATATTTTCAATGTAAAGGAAATCGCTTCTTAATAAATTTCAAACAGAATAGAACTGAACATTTATCCTATTTAAGTGGGAACTCTAAATAATATGTAAAAAGATAGCGACCGGATTTGATACAGAAAGTAACGACTAACGAGTAACCAGAACCGCAAGTAAAGTACTCCGATGCAGATGTAAAAAGGAACTGCTGACTCGGCGACACTTCATTCTAATCTGCTTAACAAATATATTGTTGGCTGTATTCATTGTTGAAGGAGAGAGAGAGCGACTTTGTACAATTCATGAACAAAAATAATATCCCCTCAATTATATCATTAACATATATAGGTATATAGATGAATAAATTTTGCAGGAATAGTAGATTGTGAATGTTAAACGAGCGTTAGCGAGCTTATAACAATCACACGAGTAAAAATAGCATTGCGCCCTAAATACATGGTGTATTTTTTGTCCTACACCCTATAAAATAGCCGCTTTTGTTTTCATTTCCAGTATTTTAACAATTTTGATATTTCACTTGTGTAGCAAACTTAACTTCAATAATGAATAGTAGGTATCAATAATTGTACATAATTATGTATAAGTATCCTCTCGACTAAGCTCTCACGTGCATACAGAATCGTGGCCGTGTGGGTTATATCGGCGCGTCGTGCCGATCTGTATTGTGTACAAGATCGCAGGTTCGCCTCAAGCTGGAGTAATATAAAATATTAAAATTATTGATTTTTTCTTTATTTATTATAAAGATTTACTATACCGTCCAGCGGGCGGTAAGGTTACTTTACTGCCTAGCTCACGTCACCGGCCTGAAATAGGTCATTTTACGACCGATTTACATGGATGAAAAGTAGCTATTTTATTGGGGAAGAACAAAGAAATATTTATATAATGGGCACATAAACCTTATGCAAAAATTTGAAACAGAAAAACTAGTTGTCTAGTATGGCTTCGCCCGGGTGTCATCATTATTTTAACTCGTTGCTCATCCCCTGTTTGTCACGCACGGGTGAAGAGCAGCGAACAAGTTGTATCTAGCGTAATAATTTATAAGTATAGCTTGTAAAGAAGTAGACTTTTAAGTAGTGAAAGGATTTTTCAGATCGGTTCAATTCCAGTGGTTCTCGACTTAACATATTTTAATGCACCACTTCTTATTTTGTAAAAAATTTTCTTCTATCTATACAATATATCTATACTTAATATAGATAAGCATAGATAGAAGACAATTTTAAATTTGTCATACTAGCTGTTACATCTACCAATTGATACTATACTATTTCATCAAAAGCGGTCCAGACATTCTAGACAAACAAATAAATTCATAACAGCTTATCCGATTGGCATCAAAATCAATGTCTTCTCATTCTGGCAAAAGAAAATTCAAACCAACAGCCGCCATACGGAAAATCATATTTCGTTCCGTTTTGACGGTATATAGGACAGTTAGAATGAAACCTTTCGAATACGATTTTTCAATTCCATTACGATACTTTCTTTCCTTATATGGAAGTAGAATTAAGAATATTTTGTTACACGCATCAAGAGCAGCGGCGCTTCAGTTCGGCTGATGACTATTGTACTACCGATTTAAGTTCACTGGCGTATAACCATAGACAATTACCACAACCATAGACAATAACAACAAGGCGTATGTATTAGCCTAGCGGCACTGGCGAGAACTAATTGTGCCAACACGGCACACGGTGAATGGTCCCCAGGCGAATGGGGGTAGTCAGGGGTATTCCGAAGAACGGCGACACGTGTTCCACACGAGTATAACTACGTAGCTAATAAAAGTGTATTTTTACGGCCATAATAAAACGGTATAAATAATTTCCGTAACAATTTATATATTATGTACGAGTAGGTTAATTATTTTTTCGAAATTACTTTTCACTTTAAATTTTTTTTGCATCAATAGGTTAATTAATACAATAGTGAAGGAAATGAAAATGATATTCTAATTAAGGAATATGTTTTCAGTAATTTGCGTTTTAATAATAGGCTGTTGTAAAATGGCACAGACTCATTCATCGACTGTAGCTTAAATTCTCCCGCATCCCTTAGGAGTATATTAATATGAAAATATTAGACAGTCTACTTTCGCAAACATTATTCACTTTAAAGATATTTTTGAAGTTTTATTACTAAAACGGATAAATAATTACCCACTTCTCTGCACAAAGTCTTATACTTTAGTATTAAATTGCCGCTTTGATTTAAAATCTTCTTGAGTTAAATCAGTTTTAAAGAGATTATGCATATTCGCTGCGTTATTCTATATTACAGGCGCATAATATTGACAGGACGATTAAAAACTTATTTATAGGTAACTTCCAAGTTATTCATAAGTGGTTTATCAAAACGGAAGAAATTATAAACAATTTTTAGACATGGGAATAGAATTCTATTTATAGTGTCTCTATATACAAACTGATTCAAAAATTAGAGGCCAGAACTGTTATAAGTCATTGCAATTTTTAATATTTAGGCGGTGTATAAAATAAAATATTCATATAAAATTTACATAGAGTACTTGTGGGGAAGTTATGTATGTCAGTATCTAAATAAGATCCGAACATATCGCTAAGATACTGTTTAAATTCAGTTACATCAGTTAAATAGTTAATTCTCTCATAATAAATAAAACAAGGAATGTTTCACACACACTTAGTTTATTAACTAAAACTCAATGTGCGCTTTGCTAACAGAATTAGCATCATCACCAGTAGTTTATTGAGAAACATTTTTTTTTAATTTTTAATACAACGTCGCAAAATCTCGACAGTTTAATTAAAATAAAATAATATCGTAACTGAAATTTTCTACTAAACAAAATTGTAAATAAAATTTAATGCAACCTGTCGCTTTGATAATATGAGGAGTGACGAGTGTATATTAAAAATACATTTTTTACATAAAGTGATGCATTTATTAGCAATTATATTGTCCCTAAAATATATAAACAAAATCTAGATACAAGCACCTATATTTATATATTTACTAGCGGACCCGTCCCGGCTTCGCTCGGGTGGTATGAAATTATGATTTAATAGCGGTCACCCATTACTCCGCTTACGTATATTTAGTATAGCTGATCCGGCAAACGTTGTTAATAATTTCTAGGAATAATTACATTACTCACTCGCTTCGCTCGTTCGTTTGAATTTTATTAATACAGTACTCACTCGCTTCGCTCGTTCGCTTGAATATTATAAATACACTACTCACTCGCTTCGTTCGTTCGCTTGAATATTATGATTACATTACTCACTCGCTTCGCTCGTTCGTTTGAATTTTATTAATACACTACTCACTCGCTTCGCTCGTTCGCTTGAATATTTTCGCCTACTCACTCGCTTCGCTCGTTCGCTTGAATATTATAAATACACTACTCACTCGCTTCGCTCGTTCGCCATATATGTATTTTTTAAAGCTTAATATAAAAATCGCGATTAAAAATCAGGGGTTGATCGTATAAGGGTGAAAATTTAGAGTTGTATGTATTTTTCAATGCTGAATCATGAAAAAATTAAAACAAAAAATTTTGTCCAAAAAATAAAAAAAAAAAATTTGGGGTGGACCACCCTTAACATTTAGGGGGATGAAAAATAGATGTTGTCCGTGTCTCCACCCTACCCGATAAGCACACAAAATTTCATCAAAATCGGTCAAGCCGTTTCGGAGGAGTTCAATTACGTACACCGTGACAAAAATAGGGGTTGATCGTAGAGGGGTGAAAATTTAGGCTTGTATGTATTTGTGGATGCTGTATCATAAAAAATTAAAAACAAAAAATTTTGTCCAAAAACTAAAAAAAAAAAATTTGGGGTGGACCACCCTTAACATTTAGGGGGATGAAAAATAGATGTTGGCCTATTCTCAGACCTACCCGATAAGCACACAAAATTTCATCAAAATCGGTCCAGCCGTTTCGGAGAAATTCAATAACGTACACCGTGACTATATATTAGACAGGGGTTGATCGTATAAGGGTGAAAATTTAAAGTTGTATGTATTTTTCAATGCTGAATCATGAAAAAATTAAAACAAAAAATTTTGTCCAAAAACTAAAAAAAAAAAGTTTGGGGTGGACCACCCTTAACATTTAGGGGGATGAAAAATAGATGTTGTCCGATTCTCAGACCTACCCGATAAGCATACAAAATTTCATCACAATCGGTCGAGCCGTTTCGGAGGCGTTCAATAACGTACACCGTGACACGAGAATTTTATATATTAGATTGTAGATTATAGACGCGTCGACAACTTAGGTCATTAGCGTCTTAAACACATTAAATAACAATTTTCTTAAAACTAAATGACATCACAAAACATCCATGAAAAGAGGTGGGATTCGAACCCACAATAGTGTGAGCCAAAGGCCGCTACGCTAACCGTTACACCACACTGTCCTCACAAGCACCTATAAAATAATAATATTAATATTAAAGTACAATGGTCACTCGGAGTTAAGATTAGAATTGTATTTAGTAGGTAGTCACTAATTATAATAATTTATAATAATTAGTGACTATTAAGTACAATTCTAATCTTAACTCCAAGTGACCATTGTACTTTCATTTTAATTTAATTACGGAGTTTTCCTAGCATAATAATATTAATATAATATATATTTTAACCTTTAAAATCTGCAACAGTAAAAATGTTCGTCAAATTACATTTTAAAAGAAACAAGAACAAACTGATAATAAAATTAAAAGAAATTTTAAAAATTGATTACAGGGAATTCAGAAGAGCTGTAGAAAGCATTTTCTATAGGGTGCATTTCATTTTTGACAAACGATTTAATACTTCTTATATCGAGAGGCAATTTATATTTTTAGACCTTAGTAGCAAACGTAGAATTGCATATTACTAAATTTTATAAAACTAAAAAATAATAGAAATGACTTAAAAATTTGGCATTTCTGAATAAAATTTTTTTTTCTATTCCCAATACATGCATACCAAAATACCCCATTCATGAAATATCATTCACATGATAGATAATGCCATGCCTTCAAAAAGTTAATCGTATTAATGGATATTGTGTGTAATATGTTATTTCAGTTCGCTTTTCAGTGTATATTTTTCATATATCGAATAGAAAAACAGGCGTTTTAATTTTACTGTATACGTACTTTTAAAAAAATATAATTTTCCATACTACAAAAAGGTAGTGTATAGTTATATTATAAAAACTGGTATAGAGACATGACATTTTATAAACCAAAAATCAACAGCAACGATTTATATAGCACGTAAAATATAATATAATAGTATAAAAAGGGAACATTGCCGTGAATCTGATACCAATTAATTTCGAGCGATATTCATTCTTATTTAGGTATATAAAAAATAGAAGTTTCACTTATTTCAATGGCAAATATTATCTTGAGAAATTAAAACAGAACCATCTCTTTTATTTTTAATATACAATTTATTTGACATTAACATGTATTTAGGATTTTCAAAAAGGAAATAAAAAGGGAGAGTGAAGAATAAAATACTAAAACGGAAATGACGTAGCCACAATTTGTCTTTGTTAAAAATGTTTCCTTATAACATTATTTTATACAAAAAGTGTTCTAATTATTTTCATTTTATTAAAATAAATACATTAAGAAAACCGATATAAAACAAATACTGCGTAATGCTGTTTCGCAATTTGCGTGTTTTCATTTATTTTCCAGGAAAATAAAAAGCAAAATATATGTACGAGTTAATTAGTGATAAAATCAACCCTTGGAAATTATAGTTTAATTAGAACTTGCTAAAAACTTTTATTCTAACACCCTAACCTATATATAGGTACGCTGAAGATATAGACTTGCAGCGTGAACACACCAAAGAAATGGTAATAAAAAAGTAAGCATCGACGTATTAAAAGAAATCTTAAAAAACTATTGGAATTTTATTAATTACCTATATAAAATCTATAGTTGAATCGTTCTTTGCAATATTATAATTTTCTTGAATTTACAAGGCAGACAGCTTGTTTAATTTTTTTAATAATTTAATCAAATTTTATGGAATTTGACGGCATCTGGCAGATTGTTGCGCATATATTATCGCTATTCAATTTTATTCTATTTATTAAAAATACGACGGAAGTCTTTGACGTTACATAGACATTGTAATTAATGATTTCTTAAAAATACATTTTTTTAAAATAAAATTCTTTAAATGACCAAACAATTACTGTTGTGAAGTTTCAAAGCAGCTTATAAAGTACTGAGAAATGTTTTTTAAATATAGAAACATAGAATTTAGATCTTTTTTAAGAATATCCTCTACCGGAAGTCACCCCCTGCATTCTTCATCTCAAATCCTTTCCCCTCGCCTAAAATCGACGCTATTTTTAAAGCTATATGGTTCGGATAAACGCCAAATGGAGGACCCAGATGACACACTACAGATCCTACAGGAGCAAAATTTAAAAAAAAATCCTGGAAAAACTTACAACTATTTAAAAATTACGTTCTTTCACACGTAGCCAAAACTTTTTTCAAAAAATTTGCCTGTAGGATCAGTAGTCCTTCATTTGGCGTTTACCGGAACCCTTTATCTTTAAAAATAGCGTCGGGAGAGAGAGCGAGGGGAGAGAATTTTAGATGAAGAGTGCAAGAGTAACTTCCAGTTTCAATTTGCAATAAAAGGTAAGGAAAATTTTTGGGGAAAACGACTTTAATCTCACTTTATATATGTACTACATATTTTACAGGAGCAGCCTGTATATTTCTTTATCGATTTAACATAATATTTTTGTTAGACGGATATGCAGTAATGTTCTGAAATAATATTTTCATTTCATCAAAACACCTATTACATAATATTACAATATATTATAGTAGAAAAATAAAACGTTTAGTTTTTAAAACAAATATTATGTGTTTTTGTTCTCTGTCAACCAAAAAAACGTATTATGGCTTCACGCGATCAATGTACAGGAACTGAAGATATTGTTTTGAATTTTTTTTGCATTAAAATTGATAACTTAATAACATTCTAAAGGCCATCATATAATAATATTGGTTTACACACAACACTGTTCTGTTTTGGCTTCTAGAAGAAACAAGTTTATTTCAATTTTAATTCTGGCTATGATCCAACCTAATTGTATACTAAGGCATAAAATTTTATGTTGTATTTATTTATTTTTTATAAAGTAGGTACTATACCTATGTGTTATACTTTCCTTTTTTAACTGACTTCAAAAAAGGAGGAGGTTCTATATTCGACATCTATGTTTTGTTTTTTTTAATGTATGTTTACCGATTTCTCCTGTATTTGTGAACCGATTTTAATGATTATTATTTTATTTAATAGGGAATACCTCCAGGGTAGTCCCATATAAATTTTACTTAAATCGGTTCAGTAGTTCGACTGATTTTAATTTGGTATAGACATCGCACGCAATTCAACAGCGTGCGAAACTAGATGCTGAAAAAAATAGACCCATAAACACCAAAAATTTAACAGAATTAAACCCTTTAGCTATGAAAAAATAAAATGTTATCAAAATTGTACAGGCAAGGCCGAACTTATAAAATGTGTGAAAACAGTAAGTACCTACCTATGCGAATAGTGAATTACTTAGTGAAGGGTGTATATTATAATAATATATACTCCCTTATAAAAATTATATGAGTAATAATATACACCCGTATAATTTGGTGCCAATGCTAGATTGATAAAATACTTGCCAAATATTGATATTAAGAAAAAAATTAAATATTTTAAGAGATGCAATAAATGGTAAATTTTGTTTTATATAATGATGCAATTAAATACACTGTTTTGTCACTAGGTTTTCCGTTTAATTATTTATTCGCTCGAACGACATAATAGGTACGAATAATAGGTACGAATATGTAAGCATTAATTAAGTAGCATGTCCATTGTCCATGAGATGCTATTTGTGAACCACATTTCGTGAATAATATTATACAAATACAAAACAAACAGTTTCCCTTAAGTTTCATCTTTTGCATTTAAAATCCAAATAGTGTGTATTTGTAGATTATAATATATTGTTTGAAAAACTTTGGTGTCTATCAAAATGTCTAGCAAATAAAAAAAGAAACGATATAAAGGCTATAGGAGATAAAACAAAAAAAAACTAGACTTTTACATTTGTGGAAATATGTGTTGGTAACGCTTATTTAGAGTTTCTATTTATAGGTCACATTTTATAGGTTGAAGTTAAAGTAAGGTATGCATATGTCATACCTTTGTGTATGTGATTATATACAGTGTTTTAAAAACCAGTTCCCTCCGTACTTTACTTATGAATTTAAGTTAAAAAATTTCAGAGATATTTTTAATAATTATTATAGAAATGTCATTAGAGTTTTAACAAATTAAACGACGCAGAGAAAATGATTCCATCACCTCATTGGCTGGACTTTTTATTTTTATTTGTGTGACTACCTTTAAAATCCTACCAGAAATCGAGTATTAACTGAGAACTGATAAAAATATAAATTTTATTTACCTATTAAGATATAATTTGATATTTAGACTAAGTTCCGTAGTATTGTTAAAACACTTTAAAAAAAACTAAATTTGTCACGTAATAATTCCACATGGAATTATAAATTAATGATTGTCTAATTTTTTCTATTACATGTGCTATGAGATCTTCTTTCGTGCCAAATTTCAGGATTCTAAATCAACGCGGGAAGTACCATTTATAGGTTTTGATGAATATAAAAAATACGTGATTTTTCAAATCTTTTTATTGCATATTGAGTTAGAAGCTTGAATTTTTTACAGGACTATGGGGCTGCAGACCTTAATATTTGATATTAATTTCAACT
Organism: Mongoloraphidia duomilia; assembly: GCA_039654895.1. NCBI lineage: Eukaryota > Metazoa > Arthropoda > Insecta > Raphidioptera > Raphidiidae > Mongoloraphidia > Mongoloraphidia duomilia. The sequence continues at coordinate 37,332,858 of CM077520.1, read as the reverse complement.
TGATACCTACCTCTTGTCGTTCCTGAGAAAAAGGGTCTTGACGGACTGACTGACAAACGGGCAACAATAGGATCCTATAAGGGTTCCGTTTTTTTCATTCTGAGGCACGGAACTCTAAAAATAATTATTTAAAATGGAGACAGTTTAAAATTAAATTATTATATTAACATACCATATTATGAGCATTGAGTAGTAGATTGCGCTCTTTTTAAGGGTTCCATACGATGTCAGTCCGTCCATCCGTCCGTCTTTCATAGGGATATATCTCACAAACGGTAATAGGTAGCTAGTTGAAATTTTAACAGATTGTGTGTTGTTATGGCATTAATCCTGGCAAATAATAATTATAATTATTATTAATAAACATATAATCTTTTAATTTTAATAAATTATGTTGTTACACGTTCACAGTACATTCTGAGTTACCTTGGTTCGATCCTGGGCTTCGGATCGCAATATATTTTTTTTATTTATCAAATATTCTGTTAATAATTTTTTTACTTTAAAAACTTACTTTATTTAAATTTGATACGGAAAAAATTTGAAACACTAAAAACAACAAAATAAAATATACCTAAGTAAAAAAACTTTTGAAAAACAAATCTGTTAATTTTTTACCCCTTCCTAACTCCTTATTTTTATTGTTGTACGGAACGCTCGATGCACAAGTCAAAACTCAAAGAAATATATTACATAAAAAAATATAATATCAAAATAATTTTGATATTTGATCATATTCTACCAAATACAGAGTGAAAAATCTGTAAAAATTATAAAAAAATATAATAATATGATGACTGACATAAACACAACGCAAGTTCTACATAGGTAACCATTTAATTGCTATATTAACTTTAGCGTATCCATTAGCTACACCTGTCGGTACCTATAGCTATTGTATTTTTTTTATTGAAACATCATGCAATTCATTCATTATATTGATATCAATAGTCGAACCATACGTACAATTGAACTGTCAAATACAATAAAAATGTAATACAATGGAACTGAATTGTCAAAACAATGATATATGTATTATAGATAATATTATAGGTATCTAATGTTACCTAGTATTTGGAGCCCAATTCAATTAAATATCTAATGTTAGGTGATAAATTATAGTGAAAAATGATGCTTTTTATTAATAGTTCAACAAAAACAATGTAGGTATTTTATTAAAATATAATTTTGAAGAAATACAAATTTCTTTTTTTGGAAAAAAATTCAACTACCTACAGTATTTTAAAGCTACGGGTTGTTAGAGCTGTGCGCTGAGGTTCGTTGAAATAAAGCAAATATAAAACACATAACTAGCTTGTTAAAAGCCGCTCAAGTAAACTAAGGTCGACATACATTTCGTTCTTTTACATCCGTTCGACTCGCCGCGATTCAGACCATCTCGGTAAAACTGCAATATATGAACCGGCGGTACTTTACCATACATGCAGTTTTGGATCGCGAATTGAATTGCGGCGAGTCGAACGGTTGAAAAAAGAACGAAATGTATGGCGACCTTTACAAGAGACAGACACATCTGTACATCGACGTGTTCGTCCAAATCAAACTCGATTTGATTTCAACGCAGTCGCTCAGCTGAACGCATAAGTACCCGTTTTGTTTAATAAATAATAATTTATCTGTGCTAAGTATTACCTCATTTTGTCAATTTATTATTTTATAATAATAAATAGAAAAAATGACACTTAAACCAGTTCTTGGATTAGAATTTGGAAGCGCAAAACAATGAAATCTCGAAGATCTTGGCTTCAAGCTCTTGTAATTATTATTTCAACTATTTGACAGTCTTTATTTGCCTGCTGTGTAAATATTGCGAGGCAGTGGCGTACTAGGAGGGGGGGCGGATCTCCTCGGGCCTCTGATCTTGGTGGGCCTCCAAATCTCGAGAAATCCTTCTTAATCAAATCCCAAACAAGACCAAAATATGTTTAGTAAGTAAGAGGCAGTTTGGAGTTGGAGGCCCCGTACGTATACAAAATATAAACGTAGGAAGGTCGTTTATTATAAATATTTGATTTTTTTTTATCAGCCATTACATCTAAATTATTCATTTTTTACGAAATTTACTATGCAAATACATCAATTTCTAAGCAGACCGGGGGCCTCGCGTTTAGTTCTGCCGCCCCGGACCTCCGACGGGCTTAGTCCGCCACTGATGCGAGGGGTAGCTATCACATATCTAGCGTATATTCAAAAGATTGGTTAATGCTGTTAAACTTTTAAAGTTGTTTTGTGTAACATACTGTATAACAGGTATTGGTTGATATATACATAGAATATCGCGTGTTTCGTCACAATCACAAAACTTTATATCAAAACTCGACCGGTCGCGCGCTCTGATTTGTTCTGAAACTCGTAATATTTGCTCGCTACTCTCTGTACAAGCTTTCTCTTTCCTTCGTATTGATAAGCACCGTCTCCTTGTCTTATATATTATACGAAATGCTCTGTTTTATATGAAAAGTGGATCATTTGCTACAGAGAGTTTTTTTTTTTTTTGATGCCACCAATTGCCTTTTTATTTCGGAGTTATATCGCATTTTTATTGAATTGTAATCTCATAATTAACTAAAAATTTACTTCATGTTAAATTCAAGAATGTGTTTACATTATAAAAAATTGGACTGATTTGTGTATATTTTTCTATATTTCTAATGAATAAACATTTACAATAATTACACCATAATATCATATAATATTTATTGAATACACATTAAACCACGTGACAATAATAAAATATTCATTTATTCGTAATTACAAAAAAAATTGTTAGTCTAAACTCTAAAGGTTATGATTAATATGTTTTTATAATCAAAAATAAATAAAAAGATATACATGTAACATGATGATTTATTAGCTCACCGACGAGCTGACCGACACATTTTTTGCCCATATAATTAAAAAAAAAAGAACAAACGGATAAACAGACAGATTAATATGATTTCGTTTGGATCCTTTGGGCAAGGAATCCCAAAAAATTGACAGTTTCTGTCCAAACTTGAACCCAAATCGCCAGATTTGTGTTGAATGCCTTCATCGGGTACGAAAAAAATTGCAACGAATTAATTGTTCAAGTATAAACTGCAACTATAAGTTATGTTTTATTTTCTGTTCAAACACAATAAAAGATAATATCCAAAAATTAAATTCAAACCGGAGTAGTTTGAAACGAAACTTAATTTAAAAAGCAGTTCGCATGCGCTGAAAGAAAAGTACTAGGATTAGTTCTGAACTTTGAAGCTTGAACATACGTAGCTTTTGTTTTCATCCTTCTGAACCTCGCTGTGTTTATCCTGACGCACGTCCAGCGTTTTGTTAGACATGTCACTGTTATTTTCTGTACAGTCAGGGTAAAAACTGACAGTACGTTTTCGCAAATTGAAGGCAACAAAGCAGGTTATTTTTTATTATAATGTTATACGATATATAATAATTATTATCATATCACTCCACTCCACACATTGTTATATAAGACTCGTTCTTTTGGCATTCTACATTCTACAGCTTCGAAAAATCTTATCTTTTCACCAAGGATATTAACACCTTATATTTTTCTCTTGCTTTATTAATATACGGCAAACTTAATTTACTGCATTTTAAAAACTCTCCATAACTTTAACAGAAACCAAACAAATATCAAAGCGACTTTTCTTTCTATTCAGAAGAACAAACACTATGTTATGCCTTGATTACACGTAACGAGTACAGGGGCGAGACAGTACTCTCGGCCGAGTGCTCGGTAGGTATAAGCACATCATCGAGTGACTCGGCCGAGTAATAGAGCGGATCCTATTCTATTTACTAGGTCGAGTGCCCACCCCCGCGCCCACTCGGCACTGTACTCGTTAGGTGTAATCAAGGCATTACGTTATAACCTTAATATGAAAAAAATTTATTAAAGCTATTAACTATCCAAGTTCCAAGCTTGACGCTATTGTAGCGAAAAAAACAAACATAGTATTTAAAAAAAATCAACTACAACTGGGTTGCAATTTTTTCCCGACGATTATCACAGGATCTATTATGTAAAAAATATGGCATTAAATGAGAGTAAAGGAGATTCCGGTGAATGGTTATCGACTCGGTTATCGATAATGATAGCAATTATTATTCAATAATTATTTTAACTTTTAATAAAATAATGCATTTTAAATTTTAGAAGCAACTGAACCATGGAAATGGCTGAAGTTTTTCATGTTGATGTTTGTATTATGATTAAAATAAATGAAAATATATTTATTGTCCAATACAGCAGTGAGTAGGATTCGCTAGTACAAATTTTTGAATTCATTAATGGAATAAAATGCTTGAATTGAACATAATGAAGCTTGAAAATTAGAAGAAATTTTTGCTCTTTTTTAAATTTAGAGAATAATCGTATCCTAATCTTGAGAGTAATAAGAAGTAAAATTGATTTGTAGAAAGTTTTCTAAAAAAAATTGGGGAAGAAATAAAACAAAATGTCGTCAGAATTCCAGATTGTTTGATCACGAGACATACAGAAAGGCAAGTCATTAACATAAAATAATAAAAAGTAATAGTACCAATGAAGTACTTCGAGGAATACATAACTCCACAGGTCTGGTGCATGATAAGGCATTAACAAATTAAAAAAACGCTAAATGATTATGAAAATAAAATTTTATTTATATTCTGAAAAACTCTACATTTTATCAATATATTTAGACAGCTTGGATTTTTTCTTTATACTAAACGTTTAGAAAAAATTCGGAAAAAATTAACACTTTAAACCTTATCTTTTGAAAACATGAAGTAGGTAGGTATATAAAAAAAAACTTTGTAACGTCTACTTCTGTTATATTAACAAGCTAAAGAATGTAACAAATTATGTTACCGAAAATTTATTTTAGAGTTAACATATTCCAATTTTGTTTATACAAAAAAATAAAAAACCTTCCCAATTTTCAATTTTAGACCTAAAAATTCGTACTTGAAAACACTATTTCTGTTATCAAATACGACTTTTTATGTTTAAATGTATATTTATTCAAAATTATAAAATAAAAAAAATAACATTCTTAATGATTTGAATTTGTAGTGTAGGAAACTTTAAGTATAGGAAAAAATATAGCGATTTGCCCAGACGCCTCTCATCAAGCGAAGCGTCTGAATCACCCTATGTCGTACTGCGCTACGCTTGGGGCAGACAAACACAAAACCCGCCTTATCTCCGTTGACACGCGGTATTAAACAAGATTCTATCGCTCTAATTGAAACAGACAGACAACTAATTTTTGAGAAAAAGACAATTTAATATTCACTGTGCCTTTACTTTATCCTGCACACATTTTTTTTTCATGTTTCAACAGTTAGGTACATAAATATCAATCGCTGTTTTCTATTTATTTTTTTCTTGTCAAATAGTAAGAGTGGATATAGCTAAAGAATCGTTTTTCTGACTTTTAGAAAATACATAATTTTTTATATATTTATTGCCAGTTGCTTTAGAGATTCTTCCATTTTTATTAATTTCGTACTTCATCTAGTGCGCCATGAAAATAAAATAGGAAGTAAAAAACAAAGTGCATTGCTATTAAAGCAGCTTTTTTTCCTAATGTAGCTACATTTTTTGGTTTTGATTAAAACACTTTAATTCAACACTTTTAGTGTTTTTTTCGTGTCTGTAAAGCGGATCTTAAATAGCCGTTTATCGTTGGTGACGTCATGATCCATTATGACACGCTTTTCGATGCTATATTGAAAAAACTTGAAAACCCTGTTACATAGTGAACCAATATGTACCTCTTTTTGGTGTTATAATTAAATATGGTTACTAGAGTAACGAAGTAAACAAATATTGTATAAAGGTCAATGTTTTTATTATGAGATGTACTGTTGTCAATGAGTCTACGGTGTTATATAAACATTTTTTATCCAAATTATCCATAATACTCTTCCCAAAGATATGACTATATTTTTTGAATAAAACTAAAGAGCGTAAGGTAATTTAACCTAAGTTTTATTCGGGTTAAGTATGCATTATAGCCATTACACTTGCAGTGGTCTGTGATCACTTTACTTGGGGTTAACTTGGATTTATTGCGTTTTTTTAGCTTTTACCATAACATATTCACATAATATAATATAATGTAACGTAGGCTTTTATAAAAATTTATAATACAATTATGAATGGAATTTAAAATGCAATGTCAATTTATTTGTATTGCAAATTTCAACACTATTGAATTTTTTCGACATCTAGATACAGTCGACTCTCGTTAATTCGAAACTCGAGGGACTCTTAAAATATTACGAATTATCGAGTGTTTGAAATATCAAATGGTTCGAAACAAAGGCTCAACAAACAAACGTTGATACAAGTTTGAACTTGTCGCAAAATGTATGTATGTACTTACAATCTTTCCACCTCTTTCTCTCTGCAACTTTGAATTGTCGAGTATTGGACGCCGATGAGTTCGAATTAACGCGTCGTTTTGTTATATAGCAATGATTTTTTCGTACGAATTACCAAGTGCATAAAAATGTATTGATTTAGTTCGAAATATAAAGAGATTTTGTAGGGAACTCGTGATAACTTTGAATTATGGAGAGGTTCGAATTATCGCAGGTTTGAATTAACAAGAGTCGACTGTATTAGCATTTATTTGATATCATCGACCTACGTAGCTTTTTTTCCATAGAAAAATAGATTAAATACACAAGGTGTTCAATAACGAAACCGAAAAAAACTCGAAAAAAAACTATATAAATATAATTACTTTCTGCTCAATTTAGTTGCCAGTTCTAGCCTCTGCCAAAATAAACAGCAATATTTAGTTCACTATGGAGGATTTACGTTCAAATATATCAAGTTCGTTTAGTGAGACAACAATATGGTGATTAGGGTTCATTCCCGGGAATTCCCGAGCCGAGAATTCCCGGGAAATCGTTGGGCTTTGTTCCCGGGAAATTAAGCTCGAGAAAAGTCGAGAGCTCGAGAAATCATATTTTAGTCTATAAAATTATAAAATAAAACTATTTGCCTTTAAACAGACTGGGAAGAGGTCTCCAAATTTGGAATCGATGTACAAAGCATTGCTTTCAATTAAGCCTACTTCAACTGAAAATGAAATAGTGTTTTCAATTTCAGGAAATATAGTAAATAAAATAAGGAACCGGCTGTCTGATAAAGCTATAAATGCTTTAGTTTTACTAAAGGCATATTTTATCAGACAGAGTAAGCAGATCTAATTGTTTTGTATGTATGTACTATGTTCAGATGTTGTTTTATTGATCTTGCAAAGTTTTAAGTTGATATTTTTCCTAATTAACCTGCCAAAATGGTGCTGTGATTGTAATTATAAGTCAGCGTAGTATTAACGTTTTAATGTTTAAATTTTTGATTTTTTTTATTTTGTTTGAGAGAAGCTGATTTTCTTGAAAACTGTCAATAAAAGTTTTATGATTATTTTGATACTTTTATTTGACAGGAAAACCACTTAATTTATTGATTTAAAATAAGATATTTTTTATGATACACATTTTTAATTTTGTAACGACTTTTTTCATTATTTGAACCGAAAAGATATACAAAAACTTACGTAAATGTAAATTTCTCGACAACCCGAGAAGACCCGAGAAATTAGCCTCGATAATTCTCGAGACCGAGAAACTGATAAGCTCGAGAAATCATGAACCCTAATGGTGATATATTATATATGACAGCCAGCGGGCAGCGACATGCGATAATATCAGAAAACATTTAAAATAAAATAGTGATGGAGTGATAATATTAAGACACTATATAAGAATGTAAGCTTTCACGGCCGGATTCTTTAGAAATGACATGTTCTGGGTGTTTTTTTGAGCCGTGGTCTACTGGAGAGAATTCTACGCAAGCGAAACGTCTGCAAGTAGAATTCGCTTCAGTAGACCAAAGCTCAAAAACCCGGAACATGTCATCTCTAATTAAGGCACTATGTTGCAACGGAGATAGAACTATCTGGAGGAATAACTGGTATGACGATTAAAACATCTTAGATATACGTAAAACTTTTTAACGAACATTTATATTGTTTTCAAGAAAACATACGTTTTGTTTTAACATGTAGTAAGTAAATTGGGATTGTGGGAAATACCAATCATCTATGTTAATTAAATGAAACCATTCGACCGTAAAAATGTGAAGTGATTAAAAATTTTTATCAAACCATGCACAAAAGTTGTACTTAGAAGAGCGAAGGTGTTCAGCACACAAGCATAACGATAATCTAGTAAATTTTTGAAGTTATAACACCAGCATCCTACTGCTCCATAGCACTCGACAGCAAAACTTTAATGAACAGTCAGTCTTGTTATTTACTAACTCTGCGAGACGTAATTATTCATCAAACTGCGTGCTAAGCGATATATCTTAGTGTTTAGGTGAATCATTAAACTGGCATCAAACAAAACAACTCTCTCGCTCTCTCTTTCTCTAATACAGATTTGGATTGGGTTGGAAATCTTGCTCTCTTTCTAAAGTAGCTCCATACAGGTACCTACTATAATCGGCAAAAGTCGAGCATTCGATTTTTGATGTGTAAAACATCTTTACTATTTTATTTATTGTAGTTTATAGACGCGTTGACAACTTAGGTCATTACCGTCTTAATTACATTAAATAACAACATCCTTAAAACTAAATGAAAATCACAAAATATCGATGAGCGGAGGTGGGATTCGAAGCCACGACGGTGTGATTCAAACGTCGGATACGCTAACCGTTACACCACACCGTCCTCAACATCACATCTTTACTAGCCCCCTCTCTCTAAAAATATTTCTGCAGTTCTCGAATACTGTATTATCGGTTGGTAAATTAACAGTGCCTGTAAGTTTTAATTATCTGCAGTAAATATGTTTTTAAGTTAAGAAAAAAAAGTTATATTTTTTGATGAAATTTATTACACGGTTGATATGATTCAAAATTCAGTTCTTAAGTTAGACAACGAAACTGTTGAAAAAATAAAAATAATGTTTAAACTTTATAAAACAATGATTTTTATAATTATGGCGTAATTTGTTTACGATTTTCTTACACTAAATTCCTCATATTACATGATATTGTGTTCATATACTTTCACTACGTTAAATATATAGGTATGCTACAAAGTTGCCATTCACGTTGCAAGGCTATAAAAGAAAAAAAATTATGTGACTGCCGAGACTCGAACCTACAACTCTCAGATTCGCGTTTGTTGAGTTATCAGTTCCTCAGTGCCATAAAGTAGAATGTAAATGGCAACTTATAATATTATCATAATGTCATATTTATTGTTATCCAAAAGTAATTCAAATTATACAAGAGTCTAAAACGTCAAAAAACTGGGAAAAAATGAACAACAGTATTATAATACAATGAAAATATTGTTCATATTGGGTCATTTCTCGGTGGAAAATCAAAGACTAATTGAATATAGAAAAGAACCATCTTGATATTAATTTGTCTCAAAAATTTGAAAAAACATTTCTGTCAAAAGTTTCCAATGCATTTGGACTAAGTATGCGTGAAAAAATACCCCACATTATTTATTTGCAATGTAGACTATTAAACCACATGATATTTGTAACCAATACCGGACCTGTAAAAACAAAAGCCTATAACGCCCTCCGTTTACCGGTGAATCTATCCCGTTCCCTCATGGCTCATTATACCTACCCGCGATATTTGTGCCCCCGCTTTACCCCATACATATACAATGTACACAGGCATACAATGCGCGTACGGGGCAATATATACCGGATAGTCAAAAAAATGTGCCAATTTAACAGCCCCCGTTAATTGATCATTTTTTTTAACATAAAAACAGTTCTTCTTTATAAAAAAAATACAAAGAAATAACCATTTAATAAGTTTGAATAGAAAAATTGTGTTTATATATACCTATTAAAATGATGGGTCCTCCAAAATTTTGCTGTCCGAATATCTATCAGTTGAAAAAATAAAATAACAAGAAATAGTAAGAAAATTTTAAAATCGAACTTATTATCAGCGTTGTCAATATGTATTTAATCGCTTAACAGAAAAAAATAATTTGTAACGGGATCTCACTTTGCAATTTCGTTTTCCTGTAGGTTTTGTGTTTCTTATGTGGCTATGTATAGTTTAGCTTACTGTTAGAACCTTCTGATTTCAATCAGTGAAATCCAATCAAAATTGGTTTAGTCGTTTTGGCGGCAACTTGGAATTGACAAACAGAACAAAAGCTATTTTAATACAGATTAACAACTGAAGAAGCAATATTCGCGATAAAATACTCGTATACAATAACATAAACTCTGACAGTGCATCTTGCGACAAAAACTTTTCGTCATGACGTGGGCATTTTTAACTTAAATTTTTTTTCTCGGACATATAGAGACTGGAAACTTATAACAAAATTTATTTTGTCTTTAGATCTCATGTCTCGGGCTTTTAGATATTTGGATCTTATGGCGAAATTTATTTGTCCTTGAGTCTTAAATCTACGATGTTTAGGTTGTTAGATACCCGGTATTACAAATACATCTCCTTCACATTTCTCTTTCTTCGTACTAAGAGATTTGTGTATTTTGCTGACGCTAACATAAAAACACCCCATCTAACTCTGATGTACGACTGATTTACCTACGTATTTATTTTTCTTCGTATATAATTAGCTGTTGAAGTAGTTTATTTTGCATATAACGATTCGCAAACCAACTGGAAAATTTCCGTTTCAAGTTCGCCAATTAGGTAGAAGCGCTAGTAGTTCAGAGATTCTAGATTGCATATTATATTATATAGATATGTATAATATTATATAAATGGGATATTATGTATACATAAGATATTTTGGATCTGTCATATTAATTATGCAGACGTAACGATTACTGTACTGACTAAATTCGACAAGCACTCTAAGAGCTATATTTGCGTTTAATCAAACATAATACATCAATTTGTACTTATAGCTGTTTGGTGTTATTTTTGATGCTTTTTTAAATTATTGTGAAAAGTATATTAGGTATGTAACCAATAAAGTATATTATTTTATTTTTTTCTTTTAATTGTCTATTTGTATTACTTATTGTAACCATGCCTATGTACAGGTGATTCTTATCACCTCAATAGGATACATGTACCATGTGTACCTTGTATTTTCTGGCAATAAATTGAAATTGAAATCGAAATTGAAAAAAAAAATTCTTTTAGATCACTCTAAAGGATTTATCATATACCTACTTTCAAAATATTTTTTTAGAGTTTCATAAAGAAAAAGAGATGAATTTGTAGAGGCGGATTTATGGTCTTAACCGCCCTTAGTTTCAATAAGATTTCCGCTCTTTCAGCGAGACTCTGTCGACACGTTAAATTTTTCAAATTTAAAAAATTAATTTGCTTCACATTTTTTTACCTCCGACTCATGAAAAGAAGGGCGTTATGTGTTTGGGTGGTCTGTTCGTAAGTCCGTTTGTTTCTAACGTAATTTTTATGCGGTTCTCTTCGACAAGACATTTTTGCGAGACGTTTGTAGGATACTAAAAACTAATGAAATACAAGTAACTTTTTCATAACGCCGCTATTGAAAATTCGATTTTCAGTACCTGTTTAACGATGAAAATTTTCAGTTGTCGGTTTTCTCTGTTTTTTAACGTTGTTAAAAGAGAGATAGAGCTTTTGAATCATGCCGGAACTTCAATTCGCATATAATACTCAAAAACGTCAAATTGACAGACATAACCCCACATAAATTTCATATGGATCTGATAGATCTAATATTTTTGCGGATTTTTTGCGCGCCCAAATTGCAGGTACCAGAAATCAAATTGGCAATAGAGTTTTTGTGAAAAATAATATGCAATTACTCGGAACGAAACATAGCGTTTGCAATGCGTGTGAATTGCTGCCCTCGTACTTCGGGCTGCAAACTTCACACTGGTTGCAAAGTGCAAATACTATATTATGTTTCAAACCTTGTATAATGCAATATACTATTTCCCTATAATATTTCGATTACTATCATGATGATAGGTAGAGTAGATAATAAAATAACTTTAAATTTAAAATAAAAAAAAATATATATACATATATAAAGGAAAAAATAACTGCACTAGGGGCGCTAATGCCATAAAATTTTGAGAGCACACATGTCTGACTCGCACTTGGCCGATTTTTTGTCGTGAGTAGGCTAGCATCGTCCCCAATATGGTGCTCAATATCGGCTCGGGCACACGAGGTTTGTAGCAACGCGACTGGTGATATTATTCTCCTTTTGCTTAATATCGTCCCCGAGGACTATATTTATCATTACATATTTTTATCATGACAGATGTTGTAACTTTTTGAAAACTATTTTTTTTTGTCAAAAATTTGCCAGTTAATTTCAAAGTTAAATTCTAATAAAGGGGTATATTCCCAATACTAGTTTTAGTGAATGTGCTCTAAAAATATAATATTAATTTCGGAGAAAAAGGGACGATATATTTTGGCTGTTGTACCTTAACTTTATAATAATATTGATTTTAATTATCAGTCTTCAGACAATCTTGTTACTAACGAGTTGATATTCTCCTAATCTACATAATCTATATTATGCAAATTAGCAGAGGAAAACTATACGTATAACTCGGCATTATCGTTATTGAAATTTCTCAACTCATTGTCATAGGACCTGCCATGTTTCAAATCAGATTAACTTGTTTCGTTAACAATAAAGGACTAATATACCCTAACGTCAATTTATATTTCAATTTTTAAAGAGTAAACATTTTGTCTCTGTGGTACACATGATTGGATGGAATATTCCCATGTGAAAGTTCCCGAAGAAAACAGTAATTTATTGCGAGAGTTGATGGTTAATTTTAAAATTTGCATTATTTACGTTTCAGGGCGATTTATTGAAAACTAGTCTATATTCAATAAATGACTAACCACTCAATGTCATCACAATGGCATAGTCAGAAATTAGAATTGGCTAGAGGTATTTTTTTTACGTTCATAAGGAAATGAATTAATAAAATGATAGGGTCGAAATATGGTGTTCAGTATAAAATTCTGATTGTACTTATCTCAAAATGTATAGAAAATTAGTTTTTCGCATAGCGGTGGTTCATGGGTGTGTCTGACTGTGGAATTTCTTTAGTTCACAATTAATATCTACAAAAAGTTACAATTCGACTGAATTTAAGGGTGGCGTGTTCAATTAGAGCTAAATTATGTTTTTTTTAAATTTTATTTAATTAAAGAACATAATATAAAAGTTTCCTTTTTTGTTTTGTTTGTGACCAATTTCTTTTCGACATGCAAATCAAAACATTCTTCAAAAATATAAATATAATTTTAAATACATTGCCCTGAAAACTAACGAACGCATTTTTAACTTCCCATAGGAAGTTATTGTAATGGGTCCGAAAATCGAAATCAAAATGTATAACAATTTTTTATGTTTCAAGGTCACAACACTATTTTTACACTATTTTTAGAAAGATGTCTGTGTGTGTATGTGTGTGTACGTATGTGGTCATTTGTTTCTAAGACGAAATCTCGTTATAGGGTACCAATCGACGCGTATTAACGTAAATGTGATCTGAAAGAAATTTTTTCAAAATCGGTTCAGCCGGTCTTTTTTCTTAACCTAATGGACTCCAAAAAAGTAGATTTTACACAATAGGTATCTCGCCAATAAAAAATTATATCGACTTCGTAAGGGTGTCAATCGAGGCGTGTTAACGTCAACAATTTATTAACAATTGTAAAGAAGTGCTGCTTGAAAATATTAAATACCTGTAATTAACAGTACCTAAATTTAATCTGATCACAAATGTTTTGTTTTTTACTTTGTATATTTTACGTTTATATATTAATATTTTCTTATACTTGTTGTTATATGTATATTATGTAGTATTGTGCTATAGTGATGCATACGATATATTTTTATATTTCACTCAGGAGAGGGTATGTTGAAAACGGCTAAGGCAAAACATTTCCCTAAATAAAGAATTTGTTATTATTATTATTATTATTATTTTGATCCGAAAGAAATTTTATCCAAATCGGCTCAACCGTTTTTTTGTTAGGGTTCAAATAGAAGCATATTAACATCAACAAGACCCGAAAGAAATTTTATAAAAATCGATCAAGCCGTTTTTTTTTTGTTTACATAAAACGACTGCAAAAAGTAGATTTTATACGAAATATCGCCCAAAAAAATGTTATCAACTTCATTGAGGTGTCTATCAAAGCATGTTAACGTCACTATGATCCAACATAAATTTTATAAAAATCGGTCCATTTGGTTTTCTTATTTATTGTTGAAAATAAATAATAATTATGTTTTAATGATTAAAATGATTACATTTCTGTGTAATTTCTAATTTAATAGATAATATTAAATATTTACCAAACTGGGAAGTAAGTAACGAGTATAAAATGATAATAAACAAGCCGTGAAACGGGTCGTTTTTTAGGACTAAAGTGCGTCCCTTGAGGTCCACACGACGGACCTCAAGGGTCGCACTTTAGTCCTAATAAACGACCCGTTTCACGGCTTGTTTATTATCATTTTATACTCGTAACACTAATTTTTTTACCATATAATAATAATAATAATAATAATATTTTTTTATTGGTTAACACCAAAAGGCAACGTACAGCTTAAGCAGTTTTATATAAATTTTAATCATGTGTATAAATTCAGCTATAAGGTTACTCAGCTGTAACTGTCTCCCTTAAATAAGATATTTTTGCCTTTTTATCAGGTGCAATAACCATATTTTCAAAATAGGTCGTAATAATAATATGATCGGTGCTGCAAGAGAGACTGACGTCCACCACATATACCCGTTCTTCCACCACATAAATACAAATAAAACATTGACTAATAGGCGCCTGCAGAATATGTGGGTTGGCCTGGAAATAATTGGTACAAAAATGAAACCAATGGCATTTTATTGTGAAAAGTATCATAAATAACATATCAAAAATTTCCAAAAATATTCTTGGTAGAAATACGTCATTTTTTTAAAATGGCGTCCGAAACGACACTTTCACAGTTAATTATTGAAATTCTGTCTTCCCTTTCGCAGTTGGCGAAAAAACAACTCTTATCATTATTATTACCCTTGAAATTTCCTTTCGGATACCAAATTTAACCGAATATAACTAATGGAAGGGGCACTAATGTTCAATTTATTTGACGTAGCTGCCTACAGTACAAAAAAATCAATAATTATTGAATATTGATGAAATTTTGCAAAATTGTTCAATATGCATGTATTTCACAGTAGCAAACCTTTGAGCACGTTATTTCCATTATTTTCCATTTACACCAAGTTTTTTACTGATTTCCCTATATGCTCGCGTATTGAAAAATAATTATTCAATCCTGACTAAATTTTGCATGCTAGGATTTTATTCTTCACTTATTAAGTTTAAATGATTGGAATTGATATAAATTGAAAATATAAATATTACTTTGTTTCGATAAAGACCAACTTTGCGCTTTTAGTATCCGAAACAGACTCTCTACATTTTTAAGATTTTTACATTTTAAGAAATATTTCATCTTTAGAACAATTGTGTAATTTATTTTGTAATTATATAATAACGATTGAAATTTGAAATTAATCAGGGGCGGCTTAGGTTAATAGTTTTTAAATTATGCTAACATATGTAACGTATCCAAAATAACCTTTTGGATCCGTTACAAATTATTCATTTTTTGTACTGTAGGAAGCTACGTCAAAACATTAGTACCCCTTCCATTAGTTGCATCCGGTTAAATTTGGTATCATCTGAATGGTCATTTCAAGAATAACAATAATTATAAGGGGTGTAATGTCGCATACTGCGAAAGGGAATCAGTCATAATTTCAATAATTAACTGTGAAAGTGTCATTTCGGATGCCATTTTGAAAAAATGACGTATTTCACAATCGAATGGCGTTGGTTTCATTTTTGTAGCAATTATTTCCAGGTTTGGCAAATTTTTTTACTATTTTTGATGTTTCAAAATGTTTTTAAATCAATAATTTATTTTTAAATTTATTTATTTTAAATATTCCTTTCGTTCTAGAGCTCGCACTTTATCAACAACAAACACAAAATTATGATCGACTTACAAAAAGAAAGCATTTTATAATTTATAAGTAAACAACATATTAAAATAAAATATATAAAAAAAATATTTTTAGAACCAGTTTGATTCGTGATTATACCTATTATAATAAAATCCTTTATTTATGTCAGTGTACAAATATCATTGAAAGCATTAATTAAAATAATTAGTATGGAAATGTTATGTACAAAAAAGTTTCTAAGTGTTTTTTGCAGTATAAAACGAAAATAATGATACCATTTTCAAAAATATCTATGAGTATGTTTTCATTTAGTTTGTTCTGCCAATTAAAAAAAACAAATCATTAAAATTGTTTAGTAAATAATTGATGCTTTGAAAAAAAATATCTTAAAAAAATAAAGTTATAAAGTTTAAAAAGAAAAAAATATCGTTTATTATATTAGAACGTACATATGCTTAATGCGTACTCGACTTTTGAAAAGAAATAATTATACGCACTCCACAAGAAAAGGACACTTGTCATAAAAAATATAAAAGGAAAATGTAAAAATTAATATTGTAGTGATGTATACATGGATACAGAAAGAGAAGTGGTTTGTGCATTAAAAGCCTTAGACTTGAATAAAACAAGATGTACAAGATTGTCATTGAATGTTTTAATCTTGATAACTTTAACCAAGGCTTTGAGGTGAACGTCAAAAGCTTGCCTGTCGTTTCCAAAATAATTCACTTATGTACTTATTTAATTTACAAATACATCAGGTGAGGCAAAACTATGTGATGGTAATTTCAGAATATTATTGCAGAAAGTAAATTCTTCAATTGTAATAATATTATTTCAGAAATAAATATTTATTTTGTTAAGATGTTACTTCTTGTTTCTTAAAAAATGTATTTTTATGACGTCGCTTTGAGTGACGTTTTGTTTAAGGTTGGCATGTTTTTTTTGTTAGGGTTTAATGTGTAAGATAATATAAAGAAAGTATAGCATGCGTTTCACAATCCATAATCGCCTAAGACTTTTTGAACACTCGATGAAAGTGGTCACAAAACAACTTAGAGAATCTAATCAAATATGATTCACTATTCCATATAATTCATATAATGGCACTAAGCATCATTGTAAGTACGCTAAAAATAATTAATATCGTTTAGCTTTACCGGTAACCATGATATTTTAAAAATATGTTATCATGTTATTATATTTAAAAAAGTTAATGCGATTAGACCAAAAAAAATATTTTTTCTGTATCGTTCTATTATTATAATGGATTTAAATGAATTTGAATTATATTTCTCATATCAACAACAATGATCAACAATATTAGTTAATTTTAGGGACGTATTTGTAAAATTTGCTCCCTGGGCATAGCTATTCGTTCCATTTTCTTTACTTAAAACGGACGCGGCGGTTGTGCCACTCTCTTAATTCTGCCGCCCCCGGGAAAGTGTCCTTTTCACCATGACGAAAATAGGACTCTGCTTAATTTGTTCTAAATGGAAAAGTATGAGAAAACTTATAATATTTTGTTTAATACAAAAATATTTTCATTTTTTAAAATAAAAAGTTCAAATTGATGTACAAATCCAGGATTATGATTAGTATATAAAAGTGCGAGATTTGAAAATACAAAGTTTTCTTGAAACATTATGGAATACTGAACTTGAAGATAAATCTCTTATCTTTGGGAAAGCATCTTTCCACAACAGAGTGTTTTTCATTATAAGCGCAATTTTATAAGCCTAAATTACAGTGACGCCTATAATTTGACATGAATATGGATGTACGTAGTTTAGCCACGTCTGTTTTGCATTGTTTTATAGCCTTAGAGAAGGACAGGAAACATTAACGAGATCGTTTGGGTGAACGTGCGAGTGAGAGAAAGACAACAATATTTAGTATAGTACCTCAGTTATAGTATAGAGAGAGGCACAGGAACTCTATTGTTAAATTTTAATTAAAGCAAATCCAACCAACACACTTACATTATATATGTGTGTACACATACACATATAATGTACAGAAAAGTGGGTCTTTTTCTTCGTCAATGCACACACAACATCGTTCTTCGCCTCTCATTGCCTCTAGTGGCTCATTAGCAATTCAAAGAGGCTAATAAAGGAATGTGTGGTAATTGTGGTTCTCAGCTCACTACATCGCTCTTTCGTAGCCTCCGCGCCGCCCGCACCCGTCCTCCGCCCCATTAGCCATGCTTGAACCTCAGTTACTAGCGCATGAATGTCTACATACATAATATTATAAATATCTACGTATGCACGTATGTATATACAGGGTGCGACGAACAGTTCACGTCACGTCACTCAACAAACAAATCATCGAATCATTGATCAAATTATGATATGATATAATTTTCATAAAAAATATATGCGTGAATTCTTTCATACTCTTTGGTGGTTTTCTCGGGTGGAAAATGGAAATTTCATGTGCATATTTTTGTGTTATTAATTATTTTTGAACACAAATTTAAATGTTTGTTATCTACATTTTTATTATGTATTAAGTATTTTATTAAGTTAATATGCATTTCCAATTAAATATAAAACAATAATATAAAGCGGTCAAGTGCGAGTCGGGCCTCGCGCAATGAGTGTTACGTACAATCGTTAAATATAAAGGCCTTATTTTATTTAAAAAATATATTTAAACTGACATTTACTTATATTATAAATGAGATGTTTTTCGTTTCCATGGTTACACCGTTGTATCTCTAGTTAGCTGTATTATAAGTTCACTCACGCATTTGAACTTGAGTTCGTATGTTGAATTCATTATAACTTTGTAAAATATGTACATTGTGTCAAAAATCTGTAATTTCTTCGAAATATACTATTTACAATGTTGTCTATACTTTTTATCAATGTTGACGTTATGATACACTTGCTAAATTTATTTCAGATTTTTCGATTAAAACTTAGTAGAGATAAATGAGGTGGGATAAGCGATTTTCGAGGTTTTTTAATTTTTTTTCTTTAGCTTTAACTAAATAATTTTTTTAATATTACTGTTTTCTGTCGGTCACTATCTTTCATTAGACACCCCACTCGATGGAGTAGATTTTTTTTCATTTTTCATAACCTTTTTGAGTCCCATTATTACCCGTAATTATCCGAATCATTTATCCATATCTAAGTCGCAGCGTTGGGTCATAACAAGCTTTACCTATGCTAAATTTCGAGTCCCTAGCTTGTACCGTTTGGCTCTGGGAGCTTGTGACAGACGGACGGACAGACACCGTAGTGAAGCCATATGTGTTCCGTTTTTCCAATTTTGGTACGGAACATTAAAAACGTCGAGACATTTTGGCTCCGCTCCTAGGTCATTACCCGTCATATTATGGCAAATACACTAATAATAAAATTAAAAATATGTATAAATTGCGTATAGGTACCTACCTATAAGGAAATAAAGTTTTCATAACAGAGATGTTTTTGCTTATTATTGTAATGAGTAACACACTATCGAATTATTTGTTTAAAAAATCTTTTGTGCAAATTACAAATCATAATATAACCACAAAAATAAGAATGGAATAAAATATGTCCATTACAAATTAATCAACATGACCTAATTTATATTTCAGTAATTATTTAGTACCTATGTATTATAATCTATATATTGAGATTAATAGAAAGTATGCATCATCGTGGATGTGAACATCGCTATGGGTAGCCCTTGTGTGCTGAACTGGCAAAGCTTTTAACAAAAATTCGACTGATGACCAGTCCTATACTTCCCACCTAGTAAATATTTGCAAAAAATAAACACTCTTTTTTTTTATTATTTGACTAGGCCCAAATAACCTTAGCTGTTGGTGGTCTTTAAAACACAATTTAATTTTTATTCTTTGAAAAAAGCATGGCCCTCTTTTTACTTCCCACCTCTACTATGGTAGGGAAGTAATGGATTCAGTCCGAAAACAATATTTCGAGATTTTAACAGATTTTCACGTTTTGAGACCCTAGCAATCGTTTAAGATCATTTTCTGACTGATGTCTGTATGTGTGTGTGTATGTGTGTATGTGTGTATGTGTGTGTGTATGTGGTCAATTTTTCGCCTTCGATATCTTAAGAACGGAACAACATACGGGCATGCCGATTGTTCTATTGTGTTTATCAGCCTTTAACTTAGATCTGATTAGATTTTGAGTCAAATCGGTTCAGTGGATCCTGAGATATTCAAAAAAACGTCCTCAATGTCACGTATTAACATAGGTAAAAAAAAATATAAATGAATTCTAGATGTTATAATATGAAAAAAATGTAAATATTTTTTTTCTCTAAAATGTATAGTTTTCGAGAAAAAAAATATTTTACTAAAAAAAATAAAAATTGTACGTAAATCAAGGTAACCATGATTTTTTCTATATTAAGCTAGCCATCAATAGATCACCAAACAAAAAAGAGGGCCATGCTTTTTTCAAAGAATAAAAATTAAATTGTGTTTTAAAGACCACCAACAGCTAAGGTTATTTGGGCCTAGTCAAAGAATAAAAAAAAGAGTGTTTATTTTTTGCAAATATTTACTAGGTGGGAAGTATAGGACTGGTCATCAGTCGAATTTTTTGTTTAGTGATCTACTGATGGCTAGCTTAATATAGCAAAAATCATGGTTACCTTGATTTACGTACAATTTTTATTTTTTTTAGTAAAATATTTTTTTTCTCGAAAACTATACATTTTAGAGAAAAAAAATATTTACATTTTTTTCATATTATAACATCTAGAATTCATTTATATTTTTACTTCCCACCTCTACTATGGTAGGGAAGTAATGGATTCAGTCCGAAAACAATATTTCGAGATTTTAACAGATTTTTCACGTTTTGAGACCCTAGCAATCGTTTAAGATCATTTTCTGACTGATGTCTGTATGTGTGTGTGTATGTGTGTATGTGTGTATGTGTGTGTGTGTGTATGTGGTCAATTTTTCGCCTTCGATATCTTAAGAACGGAACAACATACGGGCATGCCGATTGTTCTATTGTGTTTATCAGCCTTTAACTTAGATCTGATTAGATTTTGAGTCAAATCGGTTCAGTGGATCCTGAGATATTCAAAAAAACGTCCTCAATGTCACGTATTAACATAGGTAAAAAAAAATATAAATGAATTCTAGATGTTATAATATGAAAAAAATGTAAATATTTTTTTTCTCTAAAATGTATAGTTTTCGAGAAAAAAAATATTTTACTAAAAAAAATAAAAATTGTACGTAAATCAAGGTAACCATGATTTTTGCTATATTAAGCTAGCCATCAATAGATCACTAAACAAAAAAGAGGGCCATGCTTTTTTCAAAGAATAAAAATTAAATTGTGTTTTAAAGACCACCAACAGCTAAGGTTATTTGGGCCTAGTCAAAGAATAAAAAAAAGAGTGTTTATTTTTTGCAAATATTTACTAGGTGGGAAGTATAGGACTGGTCATCAGTCGAATTTTTTTTTACCTATGTTAATACGTGACATTGAGGACGTTTTTTTGAATATCTCAGGATCCACTGAACCGATTTGACTCAAAATCTAATCAGATCTAAGTTAAAGGCTGATAAACACAATAGAACAATCGGCATGCCCGTATGTTGTTCCGTTCTTAAGATATCGAAGGCGAAAAATTGACCACACACATACACACACACATACACACACACACACACATACACACACACACACACACACACACACATACAGACATCAGTCAGAAAATGATCTTAAACGATTGCTAGGGTCTCAAAACGTGAAAATCTGTTAAAATCTCGAAATATTTTTTTCGGACTAAATCCATTACTTCCCTACCATAGTAGAGGTGGGAAGTAAAAAAAAAGCAGTATAGAGCCCCAATAATTTTTCTCGACTTTATAAAATATATCTCAGAACGATTCGTTCAATTTAAATTGGAGTCATTATTTCAAAGATAAAAAATGTTATTTACTGTGTACCTATACTTAAAAATATATACCTATTTAACACCGATTTGCAATTATATTATTATTTTATTATTTTTTATACTTATATCGTTATATTTATTTATCCGTTTTTACAATTAACAGTAAAGCAAATTTTATAACTTAAAATATGATTTTCGTACTGACAGGCTTTAGTAAGTGGTATAGTTTTTAACAACTCATTATTTACGCAAAGTTATATTCATACATAGTAATTAATTCGCTATGTATTACACCCCTTGAACTGATTCGATTATATTCATTTTAAATAGATTTCAAGCGATTATGCACCCCACATTTGCGTTAAACTTCGTTTAAAAGCTTACACACTACGTCGGGTCGGTTCTAAACAGACGTATTCGTTACATTACGTAAGGTTTCGTTTCTTCTATGTTTTCTAAAAACTTTTTATAAATAAATTCGAACCTCCTTCAAAAAAGCCACTAATAAGAAAAAACAAGTTGACTATGAGTCAGACTCACGCATCGAGGGTTCCGTTCAAAAAATAAAGCATTAGGGTAAAAAATTAACAGATTTAAATATTTAAGCTTGTTTTAAAATTTTTTTTAATTTATATTTTACTTTGTTTTTTTTAGTGTTTCAAAATTTTTCCGTATCAAATTTAATTAATTTGATTTTTAAAATGAAAAATTCCAAAATGTTTGCATTATAAAAAAAAATCATGTATCATCAGTTGGATTCGGTTGGATTTGAAGTCGGCGTCAACTTAATAGGTGCAATGTGCATGTGTGTGCCTGTGTATTGTGTGTCTATCTATATATGTCTATCTGGAATACAAACATGTTTATTAATTTTATTTGTTTTATTCATTTTTTTACTTCCCACCTCTACTATGGTAGGGAAGTAATGGATTCAGTCCGAAAACAATATTTCGAGATTTTAACAGATTTTCACGTTTTGAGACCCTAGTAATCGTTTAAGATCATTTTCTGACTGATGTCTGTATGTGTGTGTGTGTGTGTGTGTGTATGTGTGTGTGTATGTGTGTGTGTGTGTATGTGTGTATGTGGTCAATTTTTCGCCTTCGATATCTTAAGAACGGAACAACATACGGGCATGCCGATTGTTCTATTGTGTTTATCAGCCTTTAACTTAGATCTGATTAGATTTTGAGTCAAATCGGTTCAGTGGATCCTGAGATATTCAAAAAAACGTCCTCAATGTCACGTATTAACATAGGTAAAAAAAAAATATAAATGAATTCTAGATGTTATAATATGAAAAAAATGTAAATATTTTTTTTCTCTAAAATGTATAGTTTTCGAGAAAAAAAATATTTTACTAAAAAAAATAAAAACTGTACGTAAATCAAGGTAACCATGATTTTTGCTATATTAAGTTAAGATCACCAAACAAAAAAGAGGGCCATGCTTTTTTCAAAGAATAAAAATTAAATTGTGTTTTAAAGACCACCAACAGCTAAGGTTATTTGGGCCTAGTCAAAGAATAAAAAAAAAAGAGTGTTTATTTTTTGCAAATATTTACTAGGTGGGAAGTATAGGACTGGTCATCAGTCGAATTTTTTCATTAATCAATTAAAGTTCAACAACATCGACATTCTTATTTATTACTCTGTGGTCTATTCAATTATATTTTTTCTGACGGAATACAAACATTACTATATATTAATTTTATTAATATTGTCTTAATATTATACAGGGTGAGTTCGACCACCCGTATCAGTCGTTTTTTTCGAAAACGGTTAGTCGTAGAGAGTTGTGTCAAAAATTTGTATTATAAAAGCCCTAATAAAGAATCGAATGGTGATAATTTTTTTTTCTGGGAAGATCGGCTTCCCTATTAGTTTGCTCCAGAACTCCAGAATTATAAATGTAACGATAGGTCGAAAGTGGTATTGTTGAAAAGATCTTTAAAAAATTAGCAAGTTTTGTAGGAAAATTTTTTTTATTACTGCCACCCCTGTTAAGTAATATATGTTTGAAATTACTAAATTAAAATGTCATAATAACGAACTTTTTAAATTCCGCATTTAAAATTTAGTTACCTATCTATCGATCGTTAAACACTGAAGAAGTACACTCACAGTATAACCAGAAGAGCTCAGTAAAATGTATTAAAGAGTAAATGGAAGACAGTTTGAACACTTGTGACAATGTCTAAGGTTGCTAGATTTTTAATGCCGACTTCGATCGTTATTATGAAAATTTGATTTAATAATTTCAAACGATTGTTACTTAACAGGGGTGGCAGTAATTAAATAATTTTTCCTACAAAATTTGCCTATTTTTTAAAGAGCTTTTCAACAGCACCACTTTCAACATATCGTGCTTTCTAAAATTCCGGAGTTTTGAACATATAATAATTTATATTTTTATACTCATAGAAATTTACAGGGGTGGCAGTAATAAAAAAAATTTTCCTACAAATCTTGCTTATTTTTTAAAGATCTTTTCAACAATACCACTTTCGACCTATCGTTACATTTATAATTCCGAAGTTCCGGACATTCTGGAGCAAACTAATAAGGAAGCCGATCGTCCCGGAAAAAAAAATTATCACCATTCGATTCTTTATTAGGGCTTTTATAATACAAATTTTTGACACAACTCTCTACGACTAACCGTTTTCGAAAAAAACGACTGATACGGGTGGTCGAACTCACCCTGTATATTAAAGTTACATTCTAGTTTTCATAGTTTTATCGGTACTTAGTAAAAACTATGAAACAAAGAAATAATAATTATAATAAGTATTATCGTTTATATGCGTGTCCATGGATCGTCTCTAAAAATCCACAGTTCCTATATTCTAATTCGGGAACTAGTGAAGTCAATTGTATTTTAATTTTTTGTTATAATTAATAATCAATTGGCAACATAAATCCAAATAACCTTGACTATTGGTGGTGTTCTTTATGTTGTCTATAGTTACGTAAATATAATAATGTCATTATTATACATCGAAGAAGCATCTGCTTGTTTTTATTATAATCATAATATATACATGTGTTATCTACGCTTCCCTTATTTTTCTTGATTCATGCTATTTTTTTTTAAGTTTTGACAGATGTTTCAGAATTCTATCTTTTTACTGTCAAAATACGGTTTCAAATTTAATAATAATTTATTGTGGAAAGAAAAATCACTGATTCGGCTTAACAATATTTTAACAAAACTGAAAAACTTTAGTTTGCAGCTCAGTGATTAGCTGACACTGGAGTCGTTCAAATAGCAGATGAAGATTCACGTAGATTGTAAATAAAAAATATAAAAAAATAAGTACGGAGTGTAAAAATATAATTCGTGTGCAGAAAAAATGTACATATAGGTCCGCTAATAAAGTTAAAACCGTAAAATGCGCAGAAGAGGACATGAGCCGTCCGATAAAAAAATACCGATACTAACACTTATGCAGCTCCCTGTGAAGTAATCTTTCCCCAATATTTGACAGCGAGTTCAGTACGCATCCAAGTTTCAGGTATCAAGCTAAGTTACGAGACCTGTACATGAAAAACATACAATATAGATGCCAATATACAGAAAATGAAAAAAAAAATACAAACAAAAAGGAAATAAATTACCTTGTGAATAGATTCAAACCATTCATAAATTGTGGTTTCGTTTAGCTTTTGCAAGATGTGATAGGAAAGAATTAATTGCGAACCATTACATAAAATATCATATAGACTGAATAAACGACCGCTGTAAATATTTTCAATAGAACTGTTGATTTTTTATGAGCAAAAGCGTTTTAAAGAATCATTAAGAGACATTGTATTTTACCAGAAGGTTGTTTGAAAGTAAAAAATAAAATATGTATTAAAAAACAAAAAAAAAAACTTGATGACTGCTAAAATAAGAGTACAAAACAAGCATCCAACATGTAATGTAGTCGGGTAAAGAGATATTAGATTTAGTGCCATCAAACTGGGGTCGTAAGTCCACTATTTAGGTTTTTCAAAATTTTCTTTTGCGACAAACGTTTCAGCTAAGCCCGTCACTCACAATCCAATAGACCGAGAGCTAGTGACAATTTATTGGTGTTATTTATTCAAGGCCTTATTTTTGTGAAGATGTTGAGGGAGGCATATAAAAGTGCCCTGAGTAAGGAATTTTGCTGGATAGCGGTATGAGAGGGATGCAGACCGCCCCCAACATATAACAAACAAAATGGTCACAATTATTATTGCTTCAAGGCTGAAATTGTTTGTATAGCTTGTCGATGACTCAATAACGCCGTTATAATATTTGCAGATCGATTGGTCAGTATTAAAGGGGTGGCAGATCACCCTAAACGTGTCAGGTATCGGACGAAATTTATATTATTAGTTCAAGGTTCAAATTTTAATATGTTATTACGGCGACTGTTTTAAGCATATATTTCAATTTGCAGAACAAAATGTCGGTATTAACCCTCTTGAAGAATGATATAAACACCTAGGCGACCAAGTTTCCCTCTAAGAGAGGGGGTTAAAATTGAAATATATGCTTAAAACGGTCGCCGTAACAACATATTAAAATTTGAACCTTGAACTAATAATTTATAAATTTCATCGGGTACATGACACGTTTAGGGTCATCTGCCACCCCTTTAATACTGACCAATCGATCTGCAATTATTATAATGGCATTATTGGGTCATTGACAAGCTATACAAACAATTTCAGTTTTGAAGCAATAATAATTGTAACCATTTTTTTTGTTACATGTTGGGAACGGTCTGTATCCCTCCCATACCGCTATCTAGTAAAATCCCTTACTTAGGGCACTTTTATATGCCTCCCTCTACATCTTCACAAAAATAAGGCCTTGAATAAATAACACCAAAAAATTGTCACTAGCTCTCGGTCTACAAGACCACAATACAATTTCGTTGGATGCGACAGGAATCAGGATCGAACGCAACTTGATCGTGTATAATCGCCGTGGGACCAAGTCGGTGCGATTTGACCGCAGAAAAACATGTCAGCTTGCAGAAGTTTAATACTGTTAGTTGTATAGCTTATTTGATCGTGTATTTTTTCGATTCGATCGTGTGATTTTGTACGTTTCTTGCACCTTTTTAATTTATTTTCGGTTATACAAGGCGCAAGTGTCGCTAAAAGTATATTTTCGTCCGTCATGTTTACTGTTTGAAAACAAGGATCTCATCCGATTTCTAACAAAATTGTACTGCAATCGCATTCGACAAAATCGTTGGATCATGAGTGGCAAAAATCGGTTCACTATTTTAGGCTACAGGAGGGCTCAAAAATACTGGTAAAACACAATTCACACAAATACATTCTGCAACACCATTATCTTTCATTTTGCTTCGCCATATACTTAGGTAAAAAATTATGGAAATTTGTTTATTGTCACAATAAATAACATTATACAATTGTTTGTAAAGAGAGAAACAAATTTCATAGTTGTAGTGTAGATAATGTTGCACGTAACTGGTAGATGGCTGAACTAAAGCAGTAAGCAGTACAACTAAGCCCTTTTATATTATACTGTACATATGTTAAGAGTTTTTATGTGCCCAGCCAACAGGCAAACGAGCATATGCTCGCTTGTTAAATGA
This sequence comes from Mongoloraphidia duomilia, assembly GCA_039654895.1. NCBI lineage: Eukaryota > Metazoa > Arthropoda > Insecta > Raphidioptera > Raphidiidae > Mongoloraphidia > Mongoloraphidia duomilia. The sequence continues at coordinate 37,305,290 of CM077520.1, read as the reverse complement.
TGAAAAATATGTTTTGTGTTCTCTCAGTTGGTTCACCTTTCAAAAGACTCGCGATTCTTTTGTGTTTCCGTGTTGTTCATATCAATGTTAAATTTACAGTAGATACCTATTCTGTACGTACATAGTATACCCGATTTAATATGTATAACTCCAGTATAATGTTCAGTGGTGTGCTAACTTTAAATATACTTACCTATCGCCATATTTCTCTTTTCAAATCGCGCTTGAAAAGTTTTTTTTTAGGTTATGTCGTGTGTCAATCAATGTTACAGGAGAAACATGCAGGATTTTTTTTATTTTTAAGTAACTGAATTTAGCAGTGGCGGTACCAAGATTCGACCTTAATTATTATTTGAAAAGATTCAAAATATAATTAGTTATAAAAAGTTGAATGGATGATTTAAACAAATAATTTAGTTTGGGAAACGCACTTAAACCTAAATATAAGGTTGTATTGGAGATTCTACAAAAATCGGAAAAACCATGTCCCGACACTCCCAGCGAATTTTTTAGCTACAATATGAACAAGTTTGATATTTTTTATTAGTTTTTGCTAATTACTTTTTCTAAAGAGCTGATGGCTACTCTAAAATATTCAAATAAATATACAAAACACATTTTTTTTTAATCAGTCTACAAATATCAGTCCCCGTCCTAGTGTGAATTAATCTCAGTCCTCTGGATATTTTGTAATATAGCAGATATAATGGGCAAATAATAAGATTTAAAAATGTTACTTATACATTAAAAAATGTTATTACACTTAATTATACAAAAATACAAATTAGTTAAGTATGTAGTATATTTCGATGGAATTATTTACAAGAGAGTCATATCAGGAATAATAAAATATTAGTAAAAAAAATTTTTCAGAGAAAAGCTTTTATTGAAATATACTAAAAAGAAAAAAATAATATTTTATATTTTTGGTTTACAATTATTATAAAAGCGGGGGTTGTAATCTATATGATAGTTTAGTCGAAACCCCCGCTTTTATAATAATTATGAACCAAAATTATATTATTTTTTCCTTTTTAGTACATTTCAATAAAAGCTTGTCTATAAAAAGTTTTTTTTACTAATATTTTATTTTGTTCATTTTAGTCATTCAAAATTTTACCTCCCTTTGACACCCGTAGGGGTTGAATTTCGAGAAATCCTTTCTTAGTGGATGCTTACATCAGAAAAGGAACCAACTGTCCAAATTTCAAGTTTCTAGCTTCAGCGATTTGGCCTGGGCGTTGATTAGTCAAAAAAAACCCTAAATCCCCGTTTGAACCCAAAGGGGTTGAATTTATTTCTAAAAACGATTTATTCATGTATTGTCATCGGGAATACATATGCGTACAAAATTTCAAATCGATCGAATACGTGGAAGTCGTTCAAAATTGACTTGCAAGTTTTGACCTAAACAAACAATAAACAAACAAACACACAAACTAACTAACATACATTGCAAGTTAAATAAAAGCTTGTAAAAAATATCTAGTTGTCTTAAAATTATTGGTAACTGTACTCCTGAAAATGATTTTCAAAGTTTCTTTTGAGAATTTGCACATCCGGATACAACACTGTTATAGAATAACAATCCATTAGATTAGAATGTGGTTTTGTAATAAATGGCACAGCCGTTATACAAACACAATTTTATGTATACACTTAATTTGAATAGTGTTTGTATACAAACATTTACATAATAGCATAGACTTTTAAATGGATTTTATTAAATTCTTATGTATAATAATTTAAAAAAACATGAAAGAATAAACCTACTTTCACAAAGTCTGAAAACATTACTAGACAGAAAATACAAAGTGTTCCGTAATTAATAGACCATAGTTTAAACACTAAACAGTTAGTGGATGGGGTTCAACGTCTATATCTCGTAAAATAAAAGAGATGCAGTGGTTCGAGTGGACGGAATCGATTCAGCGCGATTTTTTCTAAAGTATATATTTAACTTTCAAATTAAGTATATTTAAGCAGTATCTGGGAGATTTTGATGTTTCTTAAAATTGGCGACAGTAAGACAGTACTCCCTTTTGAAAAAAATGCGTAATTTTTTAGAAATTAAATATGTCAGATACATTTGATACTAAGAATACTTATAGAAAAAATTACGCTGAATCGGTTCCGACCACTGGCATATTTCTATCTCTTTTTGTTTAAGAGATATAGCCGTTTTAAGTTATTATATTCTTAAGACGTTTTAAACCGCCATAACTTCTAAAATAAAAGCAATACCGACCTACGCGTGTGCTGATTCGTTTCATGGTACCTTTTTTCTATAAGACTTCTTAATTTGAAGTAACTATATCTAAGATATTTTTATATTTTTTCGTACATTGCATTAATTATTACCATGTTTTCAGGCACTTAAATCTATTTTTGATACAATTGATTTCAACCGTACTCCTGGCAACATATGGAGGGAAGGCTGCCAGGGCTCTAGCTGGGGGCCCGGAATTGGGAGGAGCCCGCCGTGGCGAGTCCCCAACTAAGAGATGATCTGAAGACCAAAATTGAAGCCGCGGGTAAGGAGGCACGACAAAGATCCTGGCCTGGGGGCCCGCTACATGTTGCAGGGGCTATGTTTGGAATAATTTATTAGTGTATTTGCCAAATGGCACATACACTATTGGCGTCGGTCGGATGGCGGGACCTAGGGGTCGGACCAAAATTTCTCGACGTTTCATAGCCTCCTGAACACTTTGGCACCATTTTTGAAAATGTTTATATATATATTTGTATGTATATATATATATATACATTAATATATTTATATATATAGTATATATATATACATATATATATATATGTGTGTGTGTGTGCGGGCAATAACTTTCGAAAGAGTTAATTGATTTTGACGAAATTTGGTAGGCACGTTGGAATCCATTACCGCACGAAGCCTATTTAAAATGGGCCCGATCGGACCATTTTAAGGGTTGTATTTAGGGATTCCAAAAAGTTTTTGGGCCCAAAAATACCGAAAAAATTGTCAGAATTGTTTCAAAATTCAAATATAACTCTTTAGTAGAGATTAAAATATGCTGCTACAAGTTTAATAAAATCGGCCCGACAGGACCGGACTTTCAAATTTTATGAAAACACTAGTTTATTGATACGGATAATTTACTTATGGAAGGGTGTATTTAATTTGGTGCAGATGTTGTACTGATAAAATCCATGTCTAATATTGAAATTTAGAAAAATTTAATTATATTAAGGGATGTACTAAGGGGTTAAATTTTTTATTTTGTCAAAAAACAAACTTATGTTCACATAATAATGCCACAATGCCTGTATTAGCAAATACACTATATTGTCGGCAGGGTTTGGCACTGCGACCCGAGTTTTTTAAATATAAAATCATATCAGAAGTTTAAGCAATACTTTGTGTACATGATTATGTCGTAGATAATCAATACAATTTTCCATAAATTTTTATGCCACGTAATTTTTTAATTTTCGTTCATATTACTTAATGCCTACATACGGTATTTTTTAGAATGATAAATAAGGTTTTGACAGTTTCGATGAGGTAATATTTCGCCTGTCGGAATAATATTATGATGATGTTTTGATCAATAGATATACCTACATATTATATTTACGTACATTAAAGATATTAAAAGTTTTTTCATCAAATATATTCACATCGTAATCATATAGAAATAGCCTAGCATTCAGTATGGTTCACAAAACACAAAACACTAGTATAATGTATATACCTAAATAATATGAATGAATAAAAGCCAGTGCATGCACTGGAATAAAAGAATTCTGCATTGAAAAAGCCATCTCTACCAGTATTATTGTAGATAGTTATGAGAAAATGAACGTTTTAACTTAAATTATATGAACAGAATTTCAACTCTGCATTACTAAAAGGCTATAGTGACAATTTTCAGCTGTTATTTATTCAAGGCTATTTTTGTGAAGATGTCGAGGGAGGCATATTAAAGCGCCCTGAGAAAAGGATTTTGCTAGATAGCGGTATGGGAGGGATACAGACCGCCCCCACCATGTAACAAAAAAAATGGTCACAGTTATTATTGCTTCAAGGCTGAAATTGTTTGTATAGCTTGTCGGTGACCCAATAATGCCATTATAATATTTTCAGATCGATTGGTCAGTATTAAAGGAGTGGCAGATTACCCTAAACGTGTCATGTACCCGACGAAATTTATATTATTAGTTCAAGGTTCAAATTTTAATATTCTGTTACGGCGACTAATAATATAAAATTCGTCGAGTACATGATACGTTTAGGGTGATCTGCCTCCCTTTTAATACCGACCAATCGATCTGCAAATATTATAATGGCATTATTGGGTTCACCGACAAGCTATACAAACAATTTCAGCCTTGAAGCAATAATAATTGTGACCATTTTTTTTGTTACATGTTGGGGGCGGTCTGCATCCCTCCCGTACCGCAATCTAGCAAAATCTCTTACACCAGGCACTTTAATATGCCTCCCGCAACATCTTCACAAAAATAAGGCCTTGAATAAATAACACTTGAAAATTGTCACTAGCTCTCGGTCTAATAGCAGTACGTTGATTTTATATTTTTAGTGAAACTTTTTAGCCTTGTTTTTTTTTCGTTCGGTTGCGCATGCCGAGGTCACTTCACGTCACGTCCAATCGAAGCGATCGACCAGATCAGTACGCATCGAAAAACAGCGACGTTTTTAAGTGAAACTTCTTAGCCTTGTTTTTTCTATTCGTTTACGCATGTCGAGGTTACTTCACGTCCAATCGAAGCGATTGACCAGACCAGTATTCATCGAAAAGCAGCGACGTTTATGTTCATAACTATATTGTACGTCTACACTCTACATAACTAATATGGTACCGCGTATACTTATTTAGTCGAGTAGCACACCAAGGATAGAATCTGGATTCCTATGTTCGCTTCCATTTTGATCAGGGTTCAAATTACATTACCAAAACCACGTTAACAAAAATATATACGTACCTATAAAATAACGGGAACTTGGACTAAAGAAAATTATTAGACGCTAAATGTTTAAATTTTTAAATGTTTAAATATATACTTTCGGCGATTTTTATTACTCATTTATTAAATCAATAAAGTGTCATTTCACCGTGGTTTCATAAAAAATCTGACATTGATTTATTCCATGAATCTTGGAAAAAATCCCACCGGAAAAGTCTTAAATCAAAACTTTTTTCTCAGGCGTGATTTTTTCCCGGCGGGGTTTTCTCGGTGCAATTTTTTCTGGTGGGATTTTTTTGCCGATAACTTGTTAAATAGAATTGAAATTTATTTGTGTACACCAGCACAAAAATGTGTTTCAAATTAGTCGTATCCTTTTAAGGAAATACAACTAATCTAGAAAAAATTTATGTTTCCAATAAGGTCTTAAAATTTTATTACTTTTTAATAAACGTCAAATTTATATTAAAAAAAACTCGGGTCGCAGTGCCAAACCCTGCCGACAATATAGTGTATTTGCTAATACAGGCCATGTGGCTTTAATACGTGAACTTAAGTTTGTTTTTGGACAAAATAAAAAATTTAACCCCTTAATACATCCCTTAAAATAATATTTTTTTCTTAATTTCAATATTATTATCAATGCAACCTCTGTACCACATTAAATACACCCTTCCATAAGTAAATCCGTATCAACAAACTAGTGTTTTCATAAAATTTGAAAGTCCGGTCCTGTCGGGCCGATTTTATTAAAATTTTAGCAGCACGTTTTAATCTTTACTAAAGAGTTAAATTTCAATTTTGAAACGATTCTGACAATTTTTTCGGTATTTTTGGGCCCAAAAACTTTTTGGAACCCCTAAATACAACCCTGAAAATGGTCTGATCGGGCCCATTTTAAATAGGCTTCTTGCGGTGATGGGTTCCAATGTGTGTACCAAATTTCGTTTCAATCGATTAAGTCTGTCGAGAGTTATCGTGTACACACATATATATATAAATATATATATATATAAATATATAAATATATAAATATATAAATATATATATATATATATAAATATATACATACATATATATATAAACATTTTCAAAAATGGTGCCAAATTGTTCAGGAGGCTATGAAACGTCGAGAAATTTTGGTCCGACCCCTAGGTCCCGCCATCCGACCGACGCCAATAGTGTATGTGCCATATTATGGCAAATACACTAAAAATGTCAAATCGTTTATATTTTTTACAATTACCTAGGTTCTAGAACTATAGGCTTTTTAAAAAGTATTTTATTAGTAGGTGGGTATAAAAATAATATTTGTACAAATTGATCTTACATTGTTTTAAAGTACTAACTAAATATCATATAAGACGAGAATTTAATTTATTATGAAATGCCTAACATAAAAAACAGAAGCAATTTAATCAACGTTATTAATAATAAATATCCAATAAATCTTTTTGCTGCAATTCAATTAATTTCTCCTGTAGGTTATTGCGTACCTACTACGGACTATGGAACTATGGAATAAATGATACTTTGAAAGAAGACCAGTACCTATTTCAAGATGTTATTAAAAAATAATTATCCAATAAGTTTATATGCATTGTTTGCTACAGTAAATTAAAGCCAATGTTATGTTCAGATTTTTACAAACGAATTAAGACAACTAGAAGTATTAATTATTGCGATTTAATGATAGTAGATAATAGTAGATCGTATGTCAAGATACGTAATGGGGTATATTATGGCGAGTGATGACAGTATGTAAAAACGAGCGATAGCGAGTTTTTATAGTCACACGAGCCGTAATACCATAACGTACGAGACATATATGGTATTTTTTGCCATACCCACTACAAAATACCTACTTTTCACGTCTTTTCAAAAAAATCTGACAGTTCATTTGCGTCGCCATCTTTCCTTCTAGTGTGCCGCGAAATTCGTGCAAGTAAGTAACTACAGGCGCACGCAGGCGTATAGAAGTTGCTGTGGCAACCGTTATTTTCTGCGCTAGTGCAGAAAGTAAAACATTTTTCGCACACCTGCCTGTTAAATGGGTCATTAATGGCCGCTATACATACCTCGAAGGTAGCTATTTTGTAGTGGGTATGGCAAAAAATAATAAATGTAAGAGTGAAGTCAGACACTGCATTTAAAACCGTATTGATATTAATTTAGAACAGTACATTTTATATACAGTGTGTAAACGGTAGACCTGAACATAGGGCAAAATATAACACTGAGAACATTTACAGTTTTGTAGTAGGCTACGTGCTATAAGATCCAATGTAAATATGTAGTAGATGCTTTGTTTGTTTTTTTTTATTTAGCAGGTTCCGATTTACTCTTAATAGTCAGCCGTTGCTATGGAAAATTGTTTGATATTATGGCCCATAGCCTACTACAAAATTGTAAATGTTCTCAATGTAATTTTCCCTATGTTTGGGTTAACCGTTTACACAGTGACTATATAACGGAATATTAAAACAATAGACTGTTGTTGAAATAATGATTTTGTCATACTTGATAGTATAAATTAGACATCACCTATCTGATAAAAAAATAGAAGCTCCTTCAAAAAAGCCACTAAAAAAGAGAAAAATAATTAAATTTTAAGGTCGGCGCCAATTTAATTGCTAAAACTTTTTATATAGGTAGATCTTGGACTCCTGCCCTAGCACTGGTCTTCCAAGTTGGGCAGGAAATCCTCTAATTTTTGTAAAACATTTGTTTATTTTGTATATTTTTTTTTACTGAGGAAAATTAATAATTTGAATTTGAATCTACTTTCATTTTATTAAATTGGTGCCGACCTCAAAATTTTAAAATTTTCCTCTCTTTAGTGGCTTTTTTGAAGGAGATTCTATTTTTTTTTTATTTAAATTTTTTGCTTTTTACTTTTTAGGGGCTTTACAATACGTAGTTTGCACGTTATTAACCGAGTTTGCTGTGTCAAAACTGACATTTACCTTAACAGTGTTACTCGGGTGTTATAGTCTGTTACTCACTTTTTTATAAAATCAGTCGAACTACTGAACCGATTAAGTAAAATTTATATGGGACCATCCCAAAGGTATGCCCTATTAAATAAAAAAAGTATCATAAAAATCGGTCGTGTAGTTTCAGAAAAAATCGCGCACATACAAACATACATACTAGGGAAAGACAGAACCTTCCTAAGAATTATAATATAAAGTTCGACTTGATTTAGCTATCGCTTTTTAATACGCACAAAAAATTTAGATTTCGATATAGATGTACCTAGACCGATTTAGCTATTTTTAGAATTTGTCTGTCAGTTTCTTTATTCCGGATTAACTCAAACATTAGTGAACCGATTTTGATAGAACTTTCATTGTGGTGTTGTTAAACAAAGAAAGGGTAGGCTATAGCCAAAAAACTGACATTAATGCGAGCAAACCAAAAGGCTAGTTATAAATAAAATTACTGCTAACAATCGAATGGCCACAGTATCGTTAAAATCTTTTGTACACAATAATTATAATTATTAAAATACAAAAAGATTTATGAATAATATTGTAAATGATAGAAATAGTTAATTTCAAACATCTTTTAATCCTTCAGCACAATTCAATCAAAGAGTCAACCAGTCCATCAGTTAATTGTTGTACCTATACTAAAGTAGATAGTCATTTGATAATTTTATCAAATCGAATACAGAAATCGTAATTTCATACATCAATAAAATACTTGAGCAATTGATGACACAATTCGATTAAAGAGGCAACCAGTCATCAGTTAATTATGCTAAAGTAGCTAATCAGAAGATAATAATTTCACAGTCACTATTTTCTCTATGTCAGGAAGCGGAGATTTAGCAGAGCAATGCGCAGCTCTTTGATGTGAGTCGTGCAAATAAATCCACGTTGAGAGTTCTGTCACGCACAATCTATATATCAAACAATTCATTTTGCTTGTAAAAAACCACTGCCGCTGTCTGCATTCATCCCACTTACGTTCACAGGATGGACCCAAACAATACAAACACAACACAAACTGTACGCTGCATAATTTATGTGTACATTGTACAATGTACATGTCGCAGTCAAATTGCAAATTTAGTTGCTTTAAAAGGCGCTGTTTTGTAAAAAAGGGTACGTGCCTCACTTACATAAGCGCGCGGTCGAAGTTATACCTCCTTCAAACATTTACATTTTTGCTTTCACCTCTTAGCATTTTTAAAATTAATAAATCATTATTAATAATAAAATCCATGGATATCCTAACATTTATATACACAAGTATCCAAAGCCTGCTCACAATATTACACTATTTTGAAACGTCAAAAAATTGAATATTAAAATAATAAAATCTATACTAAAACGAATTTTTCCTGGGATGAGACCTAGCTAGATCGATTTTTTGCCCTCCCGAAACATATTTTCAGTAAATTTCTTCCAAATCGTTTTAGAACTGTGTTATCCCTGTTAGCGTTAAATTACAACGTTTCATTAATTCTTGAGTCAATAATTTTTGACTCGAGGTCATTCCAATTCACTACCCTCGCTAAAGAAGTATAACTTAAAAAAGTTAAGTAACGTTCAGACGGATTGTCATTACATCACATTTTACAATGCCACACTGTAAAAAATGGATGTAAAAATACTTCGAAAGTTAAGATAGAATTCGCTCGATTTTCCAAGTGATTTTACATTATTATTTATTTTTACACAGAAAACTTCATAAAAACTTGGACTTTTACTGTAAAGTTAAACAAATTTGTGATTTTTACATAAAGTAAATTAAAATTACATAATTTGTGTAATATTCCAATAAAGTGTGTAAAAATTACAAAATAAAATGTACAGTTACATATATAAAATGGATGAATACAAAACAAATTAATGTAAAATTAGTAACCACGCATGCGCAATGTGTTTTTATGGAATCTACGCGATGTGCAGGCGATACCTGCTTGCGACGCCATTGTCTCTTTGTGTGCCTATTACCAGATTAATCTCTGGCTACAAATGGACCATCGATAATCTATGTAATCGGCCTTCTCATTTCTTACAGTGTACGTTTAGCCGTATTAAAAAGCGACGGAAATATGTCACATAAATGAAGAGATATTCTAGAATCTAGATTATTCTCAAGTTGTAAAATTTGTTTGTCCACGTAATCTTAAAAACTACAGAATCGAAAAAAAATCACTGTTTAAAAGCCTACTTCTTCCCGACTGACTTAACCTATAATCTATAAACAAAAGCGAGATGGAAATTGAGCAAATATTTTAAAGCAAGTCAAGGATCTCCCACGCGATTCTCTGAACCAAATTGGTGTATACGCTGGCTAAACTATGGGAGATAAACTGAAGTGACGTATATGTGAGATATTTGTTGCTCTTGGTTGTTTCGCTACCAAACCAAAATCTACGCGGATGGAACCGGACCGGAAAGCCAAGTCCTGTATAAACCTATTGTTGTTATTGCTACAGCAAACGATTCGCTGCTATCATATCTCCGTGCGTGTTTCGTTATGTAAGCTGCTTGTCTATTGATAAATTGCACACCTTCGTCATTTATTGTACATCTGTTCCCTCTCTCGCTCTCAGTAAACCTTGTAATTTACGACAGACATATGTATTAGTTAGATTATTTGTTTTTACTAATGAAAAATCAAATTTATTTTTAAGGTGATTTATTCACACAGATTGCTATATCTACATAGATTTTTGGTCCATGTGTCATTTTGTAAAATATAATATTTTAGCGAAAATAGCTACGAATTAAAGCATTTGTTCAGTTTTGTGTTATTGCGTGTGTAGATTTGGGATGAAATTCAAATCCCACATCTAATACGTATACATTAACTGAGTAGGAAATTTAGTTTCTATATTTTGTGATAAGACAAATGTACCTACCTATATTGAAAAAAAAAATCCTTTAAATGTTAGATATACCTACTCTGGGGTATTGATAGTGTATATTTTAACTTTAACAGACAGTAAATAGGTAGAAATTTCGTTAATAAAATATACAACATAAGAAAAAGAATACAACATAAGAAAAAGAAAATTAATAATTTCATTCTATTTATTTTGTTCTAGTCAAATTAAAACTTAGCAAACTCTTCCAACGCAGACAGCTTGGCAACGTTCTAGCCAAGACAGCATTTGCTGATAATTCAGCGCTCTGAGGTCTCAATATTAAAATCGAGAATTAACACAAAACCAATTTTTATATAAATATTTTCCGAATATTCTTTGTTATTTACAACCTTTCCAGAAATTACCGAGCTATTACATACACATTACACACGTTCTGTAGGATATTCTATAATCGTTAATGACATTGACAGAAAAAAGATATAAAAACCGGTCAAGTGCGAGTCGGATTCGCGCATCGAGGGTTCCGTACAATAATGCCTAATTTTCCATTTATTGTATAGGCCCCCCTTAATTTTTAGTTTTTTTTATTATCTATTTGTTAGGATATCCGCCATGTAAACACATATTCTGTGAAAATTTCAACCGACTACGTGTTATGGTTCAAAAGGTACAGCCTTTTGAAGGTAGGACAGACAGACAGACGGAGTAGGCTTAGTAATAGGGTTCCAGTATGGAACCCTAAAAACTACACAATGGATACCAGAAATAAAAAGAAAATAAAACAAAAAAATAAAAATATTTAAAAAATAAGGAACTGATTTGCATTGATATGTAGTCAGTTATTACAAAAATAAACATGCGAGAGTTTTGTAAAAAGTGATAAAATATTTTGCAGTTTTGTTTACGTTATTTTAAGTAGTTTATTATTAACGGCAGCAAACAGTATGAGAGTAATATAAAACACAAATGACAGTTGCTGTTAATTAAATAATAAAATGTTTAACCGTTCCTGCAGAAGTTGTGAATTTACTTTTTTTCAATTATAAAACTACTAGCGGCCCGGTCCGGCTCCGCCCTGTTCGCTCCAGTTATTATAGCATTATATGTCTTAAATCAAAGTATCACCTATCGAACAGTGAAACAATTTTTTAAATCGCTCTTCTGAGATTATCCTCAATTTTCACCCGGACGAAGCCGGGCCGACTAGTTATTATAGTCTATTTTCATCTCCATCGCGGAAGCTACCCGTGTGCAAAATTTCACAGAGATTAGTTGAGTAGTTGAAGCGTGAGAGCGGAACAAACAAACAAACTCACTTTCGCATTTATAATATTAGTTAGGATTTTTCATTCTCATTTTCCGTTTTTTTAAATAGTGAAACATTACAATATAATCTTGAAAAATCGCAGGGAATTTGAAAGATAATTCAAAAAAGAAGAAATAACACTGAATCCTGTTGAACGTTCCGTTGCTTTATTATAACTTAAAACGAAACCTTCTACAAGATTCATGTCGGGTTTATCGTACACTAGCGGCTCGGTCCGGCTTCGCCCGAGTGCTGTGAATGTATAATTTATTAATACATTACTCATTCGCTTCGCTCGTTCGCTCGAATTTATATTTATTTAAAACATTACTCACTCGCTTCGCTCGTTCGCTTGAATTTATAATTAATTAAAACATTTCTCACTCGCTTCGCTCGTTCGCTCGGATTTATAATTAATCAATAGTTTTCGCAGCGCACGCCAAATAATGACTTTTATAGACAAATTTTTGATACCTTGGGTTATACATTATTGCAATTTCCGTAGGGATCTCTATTTTTTCTGAAAATAAAATACAGCTCATGTTACTCGCTAATAATGTAGCTTTCTATGGGTGAAAGAATTTTTAAAATCAGTTGAGTAGTTTTTGAGTGTATCCATTACAAACAAACAAACATACAAAAAATCAAATATTTTCTCTTTATAATATTATAGTATGATTTAATACGCTGTTCACATAGAACATACGAAGTAACCATAGAAATAACAGCGATTTCATAAAATTATGGACACGGATATACCAATAATACAATATAATCAAATAAAGATTATCAGTGTTTTAAATTACAAAAAAAAAAAACATTTGGGAACAAAAATAGAAACTATTTTCATTTCTTAAGTCAATATCGAAAAAAATATATATGAAGACTCCATTTAAATCGTTACACCGTAAGCATAAAGTTTAAAAACAAATTTAATTAATTTTCGTATTTTCCAGATTTTAATTTACTAAAAAATGCTATGTAGGTATGTAAATCTCAGTGTTAAAAATACAACTTCACTCTCAGGGAATCATTATTCATTTTATAATACAAATAGGGTCAAATGCGTTTAACAATAGCTTAATTAATTTTATTCAGAAATTTTACTGCGCAAAAATTAATAATTTCTAACACATGCCAGTTATTAAATACACAACAAATTATATTATCTGCAGCAGTTCAGTGAAACAATATTATGATAAAACACGTACAAGCTTTTTATCTGACTTCAAAAAAGGAGGAGGTTCTATATTCGACACCTATATTTTTTTTCTATATGTTCACCGATTTCTCCTGCATTTGTGAACCGATTTTGATGATTATTGTTTTGTTTAATAGTGCATACCTTCAGGATGATCCCATATAAATTTTACTTAAATCGGTTCAGTAGTTCGACTAATTTTATTAAAAAGTGGGTAACGGACTGAAATACCGTTAAGGTAAATATCAGTTTTGACAGCGTACAGTTTTGACATAGCGTAAACAGTTTGTAAAAGTGAGCCAGTTGGCAAGCGACTGTCTGACTTATAATATAATACAAGCAACTATAGACCCTACAGTCAGGGTTCATTCTGATTGGTCGAATGCCCCATCTTGATGTCGTTTAACACACACTTAAACGAACGTAACAACTCATAGCTGGTGACACAGTTAACGTAAATACGTGTTTTTTTTTTTTTAGTTATTTAGTAACCAAATATCAAGACAGAAGTCGGTTAATAACGTGCAAACTAAGTTCACGGATTCACTAAAGTTTCTTTCGCAACTGCCAGCTCCTTATAAATGGCCATAAAATGTCGCGTTTTTTGTAATATTGAATACCCTGAATACAAAAATATTGAAAAATCCAAGGTATCAGAATTGTAATAATTTTAATGTACCAATTTTGTAGAAATTGGGATCCAAGTTAAGTTCAAAAACTTAAAATCAGATGGCTCTTTTAAGGCGCATAAATATTTATGAACAAAATAAGGGACGTATATAACGATTCCAAACTCATCCTTCTCGTAAAAAATTATTCAATTTCACTGTTTGTCGCTTTATTTATTTTGAAATTACCTTATACTCGTGTCGGTAATGAATATTTTTAGAATTGAATACATTCTTGCCATTTCAATATTTTATTTTCGTAGGGGTACAAATATATCAGTAATTCAAAGGGGCTGCGATTGCAACAACTCTTTGCACACCACTGCTTTAGCTATCAAAAAAGACAGTTAATAGCATTACACTAAGCATGCACTACGATATGGTATGAGAGGTGAGGGGTCAGACTATTTAAGAAGGGTGTATCCACTGACGCACTGTTCCCTGTCTGAGGTTTGGGTCGGGAAGGTGATATTCTATCTTACACAGAAAGACCTGTGAGACCTGGAGAGCAATTACGGTCAAAAACGTAGCTTATGCCTGTAGTTCCATCAGGAACTGGCCAGCCACGTCGGAACGGAATGTATGTGTTAGCGTCAGCATTAAGAGGTTCGTTGAGTCATTCAAAGACTTATAACATTTTATTGTATGCAAGGAGTATGTCTGCCCTTCGGCTTCTCTGACCTTGGTTGTCGAGCTTCTATGATCTACGATTCTTGGTCCTTCATTTGGCGTTTACCTCAACCCTTTAGCTTTCAAAATAGCGTCGGGAGAGCCAGATCCATTTTTAGGCAAGTGGAAAGGATTTGAGATGAAAAGTGCAGGGGGAAATCTCCGGTATCGAATACTATTTTTAAATATAAACACCCGTTCTTACACTATTTGTTCTAGCTCTTCCACCATTATTAATTTTGTTCATTTTACTCAAACAAAAAGAAAAATATTCTTTACAGATTCGATGTACTTTTTTCCTGAATATCAAACTTAAAAAAAGGTTTTTTAGTATTTTTGGATACAATTTCAGCATTGAAACACATTGGTGTAGGTATTGAAGTAATCTTAATCAAATCTTTAAATTATAGCTGGATGAGTTTTATAACTCCACACTGTCATATTCAAATGTAAATATTATAACTGTCTTTCACATTAACAGAAAAGTTGTTAATAATATTTTAACGTAATGAATATTTTTCAAATAATTTTTAGCGTTCCGTAGCAACAAAGTTATAATTTCCGTATTTCACAGGCATTTTACTCGGAGACTATTGACACTATATAGAGGAAACTTGGAAGGTTGGTGTCTTCTATGAACCGCTCTACAATGGTGAAGTGAAATTAAGAAAAAAAATTAGGGGTGGCACTCCATACATGTAACTGAAGGATGAAAAAAAATTGCAGTGCACATAAGCGTGTGGGGTATTTAGAAAAATTATGTAGAATTTTCAAAATGACTTTTTTATTTAAGTCAATAGTTGGTGAATGGTGAGATATTCGCTTCGTCAAAAGTGTGTCCCCCCCCCTCTAATTTTTCAACTATAGAGTGGACAATTCTGAAAAAAGTTAAGGTAAAAAAACTTATAAAATACTTTCAACGAAAATTGGTTTGAATAAGATATGTTGTGTAGTTTTTGAGATATGGGATATTTTAGGCTTACTACGGAACCCTTCACTGTGCGTGGTCCGACACGAACTTGGCTGCTTTTTTTAATATTCAATAGTATTCATTTACAAAACGAAACAAAACAAAACAGTCTTAGACCAAACATACCAAACTCAAGTTAACTGTTCAAGTTTTTATAAATAACTTCAAAAGTATTAGTCAGTGCTCGAAATAATTCTTAAAGTGCAATTTTTTGTCATACGTATATGCACTCAAAGATAATTCAGGCATTAAAAACACTTTACTGATTTGATTAGACTGAACTCGAAATACACTTTAATGATATATTTAAAAAAAAACACGTTTTCAAACTTTCTTATTAAATCAGTACTGTTTACCTCGTAATTTACAATACAATGCATGTTTGTTTCAAAATCATTATTTTATCGTTTTATTCTGTCGTTCGAACGTCATATTAAAAGCGACATTCGTGTAAATTCGACTGCATTCAAACCTCGCGACCAACTGATTATTGAAGTAAATACTACCTTAGGCGCGTTATTCACTTTTTGCCTGGGTACTGAAAAAATGTGAAGCGTTCGCAATGTTGCGTAAGAATTCGCAATGTTGCGTAAGAATTCGCAATTTTGCGTAAGAATTCGCAACATACTTATATCATAAAAACGACCGTGTACACACTGGTCAGCCATAGCCCAGTTGGTTTAGTCATTGCGTACTATGAACAGGAACCCGGTTCGAGACCTGATCTAGCAACATAGAATTTTTGGCTTTTTTTGTTTTTTTTTTTAATTCTGCATGATATTTATTCATATATTTTTTTATTTTTGTTATATTCTTTCTTTGACATTAATTATAATTTTTTTGAAACCAAGGTGGAATTAATTAAAAATACAATTTTAGTATTTTAGTAATAAATTATTTTTAGTTCATAAATGCGCTATAATAGATGACACCAAAAATTAGAAAATCTGAAGTATTTGCTTCTGTCGTGTGGTCATAAGCACACACCGAGGCACACACCCATTTTTTTTTTGTTATGTATAACAGTTTTTTAAGTTATACTCCTTTAGCGAGGGTAGTGTGAATCGGAAAAACAAATCATAAACCGACATAGCTATTAATAAACCTACTCAAAAATTAATGGAACGCTGACAGGGATAAAACGTCTCTAACGATTTGGATGAAATTTACTGAAAAAGGGTTTTGGGAGAGCAAAAAATCGATCTGGCTAGGTCTCATCCCAAAAACAATTCGTCTTCTTAAAGATTGTAAATTAAAAAATCAATTTTTGACGTTTCAAAACAGTGCAATTTTGTAAGCATAAGCTTTGGTTCCATGGCTAAAGGGAAATTTTATAAATTATCATGAAATGTCAAAAATAATTATGTGGATGAGGCACATAGCCTATTTTTAGGGTTCCGAACCTCAGTATGAAACCCTCACTCTGCCTACGATATCTGTCTCGTCCGTCCGTCTGTCTGTCACAGGGCTCTATATAACAAAAGATAACAGATAGCTAGTTGAAATTTTCGCAGATTGTGTGTTGTTATGCCATAAATCCTGGCAAATAATAATTAGAATTAAATGATGAACTAATTATAATAAATTAATGTTTTTACTGACAACTGTAAGTGGCGTCATCGCACGCGATGATTATAAATTATTTATATTATTTATATTGGAATCAAACCATATAAGTTGCGTTATATTACGCTATGAGTCTTAATTATATTATTTATATCGGAATCAAACCATATAATTGTCAACCGTGAGGGGCTTGAGAATAGCCGAGAGTGTAGCGGCGCTGTTGTTTGCATGGCGTTGCTATGGTTCCTCTATTACAAGTCCCCAGTTCCCGAGTTCTAGCCCGAGAGCTGGTAAAAGTGTCAATTGGATTTTCTATTTATTATTAAAAAAAAAAAAAATAATGAATTGAAAATATGAATTGGTGCTAGACCCAAATAACCTTAGCTGTTGGTGGTCTTTAAAATACAATTACAATTCAACCGTGAGGTTCGAGCTTGAACTACTTTTAAACATAGACACAGTTAACACTAATTTAATTGTAACGGTACGGAACCCTCACGGCGCGAGTTCTACTCGCACTTGACCGTTTTTTTTTAATATTAAATAGATTTTACCAACATTTTTGGTTTACCTCGTGTAACTTCATACAAATAAAAAACTTGTCGTCAAAATAGTTAAACAAAATTTGCTGAAGTATCTAGGTGTTAATTAGAAAAATGTTAATAAAGTAAATTCTCAGTTGTAAGACAGTAATGAGAATGTATCGTGCTAATGGTTATTCCACCTTAACGTGCAGAACGGCACATGTACGCGGTGGAGGTACCTGGTTGTAATGGTTGTAGCAACACGGGAAGAAACGAGTCAATGGGTGGGTAAAGTAGGGCAATTCGCACACTCTTTGTGTGTATAGGGTAGACTGGGAATATGCACATACAACACTAAAGAATCATTGTATATTTGGGCCTGGTTCAGATTCGACGCTCACTTGCGCCAGAATGACGCTGACTCACGTGATTATCTCAGGACCTATACTGGATCGACTTGGATTAAACTTTTTTGCGATATCCACTACAAAATAGCTACTTTCGATGTATGTTTAGTGGCTATTAATGAGTCATTTAACAGGCAGGTGTGCGGAAAGTGTTTTACTTACCGCACTAGGACGGTAAGCAAACGGTTGCCATATTTATTTATTCGCTCTATTCGCCTGCGTGCGCCTGCCATTACTTACTTACGAAATTCACGGCATACTATAGAAGTAAAGATGGCGACGTCAACAAACTGTCAAATTTTTTTGAAAATGACGTGAAATGTATGTATTTTGTAGTGGGTATGGCCAAAAATACCATATATGTCTCGTGCGTAATGGCATTACGACTCGTGTGACTGTAAAAACTCGCTATCGCTCGTTTTTGCATACTGTCATCACTCGCCGTAATATTGTCCATTACACATCTATTTAGATATCATACAATCTACTATTACCGTGTTTGTATCAAAATCTGCCTTTCAAAAGCAGTAAATGAAAAATTTGAGACAGTAACTGTGTTTTATTTCGATTTTTTAGCTACTGAAGACATCGTCTGAAACAAATATCTCTTTTATCGTATTGTTTAGGACTGCATGAAAAAGGGCAGCTTTATCCGAGTGACTTTGAAAATATGTATGTGAAATTGATCTTTTTAACTGATTTCAAAAAAAGAGGTTCTAAGTTTGACCTGTATGTATGTACGTAGTTATGTCCACGATAATATCGAGAACTGTTGATGCGATATTTAGGTTACTATTCGAATAAGCTATTCCGAATGAACGTTCTTGCGTATAAAATATTTCAATATTTAAATAGGTTCAGTAATCTTTTATTTAACTTCATTTTTTTTAGTTACGCGATTATGTCGAGAACCGTTGTTCATATTTCGATGCGGTTTTCACTAATCAAATAAACTATAAATATTTAAATCGGTTTAGTAGTTTTTTTTATTTTAGTAGGTAATCAAATGTCCAGACAAAAGTCGGTTGATAACGTGAAAACTACGTTATGCAAAGCCATTAAAAAGTAAAAAAATAAAAACTTTTTATAAAAAAACCGCCTTCAAAGAACTCACTTGAGGTCGGAGCCAATTTAAATGAGATATATAAAAAGTTTTAGTACCTAATTGAATTGGCGCCAACCTCAAAATTTAATTATTTTCCTCTTTTTAGTGGGTTTTTTGAAGGCTGTTCTTTTCTTAAAAAAAGTTTTTTTAATTTTGGTGTCCAAAACACTCAGCGCGATTAACGTTCGAAATGAAATTGCATACATTCTGAACGAATGAGACATAACTCGAATGTGGAATAGCCGTCGTGCATGTTTTGTGTACCCAACATTGAACGCACCCCTGCAGACCAAGTTAGGCAAAAGAGCATAGCACAGCGAACACAAGGCAATGTATTTTATTTGCTCGTGAATTTTACGGCCTTCCTTCTTCTTGCGCCGTACCTACTGGTCTTCCCATTCTTATTACCACTACATGCGAATGTGTTCGTTCGCGCGAGTAAACCGTTCAAAACTGAACCGATTCACTGATATGACAGTTTAATATTTGTATTTCTATGATATTTTTAAAAAAGCATTGGTCGCAGTGCCAAACTCTAGCGACAAAATAATCTAATTGCTAATAGACGCATTGTGATATGCCATGGAACAAAATGATTAGAAATTATTCTGACAGCTAAAACGTCATCATTTTGTTCAAGTTCCATGGCTATCGCTATCTGTTTTTGAGGTAATTTTGACATTTTCATATCAAATTTCTGCCGTTACAAAGCATGCAAAATTAATTTTGTTTAATGATTTAGATGCAGAATTTTATGTTCTAAAACTTTTATTCGAAGATATTTTTTCTAAAATAATTAGGGAAGCAGGAAATCGCAAACGTTTGATATTACGGGTTAAATCCCTATATGCAGCAGTTACGTTCACCACCCTGTATATTATACAATTAAAAATTCCACTTTAATAAAATTTCGATTTTTGTTTATTTAGTAAATAATAATAGTGGTGTATTAATAATAATTGTGAAATCAAAAAAATAATGTTTTACGTTACATAATAATTAATTCGTAATTAATTTAAAAAAATGTCAAGTGTAGGTTTTGAATAAGACTGAAATTCATATATTGTGTATAGTGAAATAGTTACACCATTGTTAGTAGTACATCGTCACACTTAGTACTTCTGTTTGGAATACGGAAACTTATGTTACGTAATTTACGAATCTTCTCGCATTATCTTATTTCTTGTTTCAATTTTATTAACATAAGCATATTACAGTCTCTAGTATTAATAAAGACATCTAGGTATGTACTTGTTTTAAAGTACTGTCTCTATATCTACCTGGTACAGAACTACTAAATTTAATTACTTTAATAATTCATTCAAATTAATACAAAACACAAATAACTTAATCAGAATGTCATATATAATATTATTTTCTTTATATTTTAATAAAAGTTTTCAAAACTAAATTTAAAAGTGAAACGAACAATTTTTGCGAATTCAGATCCCCAATTATTATTTCTAAACTAAGCTGTGTCTCATTTTCTTACTAAAATATATAAAATTATATTAAAATAATTTTGAACTGTTTTTATTTTTTTAATTAGATTTAAGGTGAAAACGTCGGGCCCCGGTCACTAATTTAATAATATTGTAACGAATCTAAGCAGGCTGGTTGCAGCCATGATTCGTTGGCTTAACATGGATCACGCAGCCTTGAGCGCGAAGAAATATTCTGGTTGACAACAATAAGAAAACCCGCCACCATGGATATAAAATGACCAGGAAAGTTCATATAGGCAAGAGCAAGTATGAAACACCAGAGTCACGTATACATTCTCAACGAGAGCAGACGTGAAAAGTGCGACAAGAAATAAATAGACCACCAGCGAGTTAAAAGTTCTTCGAGTGACCTAGTGCAAATAATCTTCCAGTACCAAGTGACAAACAGTGTGGAAGATATTTGAAAGTGACAGACGAGATCTTCGAGTGATTAAGTGCAGATAATCTTCTGGTGCAAAGTGACAGACAGTGTGGAAGATATCTGCAGGTGGCAAATAAATACTACCACCACAGACATATAGTGGACCCAGTGAACAATATACGTGCCACAGACATATGGTGGACACATAGTGGTCAAGCAGTGGTCAAGTAATAACGAAGTGTTGGTCAACAAAAATTGACCAACGGTCAAGCAAAACTGACCAACGGAAAAATAGACAAAAAGCGAACAGTGAATAAAGTGAGGAACAATAATTGTCCAAAGCATGTAAACGGTTGTCACTGTTGTGAAAGAATAGATAAATAAAAATATTTACCAAAGTTACCAACGAGTTTTGTTACACTGGTGTCAGGTGTGGGGTGTAACGATGACGACAAAACTGTTGAAGGATTTGGTAAAGGCGGACCTCAAACGCGAGCTTGAGAAAAGAAGCATGGAAACATCAGGAACGAACGATGTATTGCGAAAGCGGCTCAGAGAGGCGCTAGTGGCGGAGGACGAAGACCCAGAAAGCTTTCTGTTCGCTGTGTCGGACAGCGGAGTCGATGATAATGCACTCACGCTGATGATGACAATGATGCAGAGGATGGAAGAAAAGCAAGAAGAAAACGCCAAAAAGCAAGAAGAAAACGCCAAAAAGCAAGAAGAAAACGCCAAAAAGCAAGAAGAAAATACCAGAAGGATGGAAGAAAAGCAAGAAGAAAGCGCCAAAAAGCAAGAAGAAAATACCAGAAAGATGGAAGAGACAATACTAGAAACGGTGTGCGGAAATTCTAGTATAATAGAAGAAAAGATGGGGGTGCTCGATGGACGACTCGACACCCTAGAAGAACGAATGGAAATGCTAGAAGGAAGACGTTCTGTTCCGGTTGTTGAAGTCAGAAGTGCAACCGAGATAGAGAGAGAGACAACCACCTCCAGCATGAGAGTCAAACCTCCGACGTTTGACGGAAACGTGGCCTGGTCGACCTACTACAAACAATTTGAGGCGGCTGCAAGAGCCAACGGATGGTCTGAGAGCGACAAAGTCATCTCTCTGGGGGTAGCCTTGCGCGGGGATGCCTTAAACATTCTGCAGGCAATCCCAGCAAGTCAACAAAACGACTACCACCTGTTGGTCTCCCGATTGGAGTTACGGTACGGTGATGCTCACCTCCAGCAAGTATACCACGCACAGCTGAGGAACCGTAACCAGAAGAACGGAGAAACGCTTCAACAGTTCCAAGCCGATGTTGCGCGCTTAATACGATTGGCGTATCCGACAGCACCTGAGTCGTTCCTAGAGCAATTGGCGGTACAAACATTCATTGATGGTTTACGAGACGGCGAAACTCAGCAGGGCTTGAGGCTGGCGCGATCGAAGACCATAGATGACGCGCTTGCCCATGCCATGGAATTTGAAGCCGCCAAGCAAGCATCACGAGGTCACGAACGTGTCCGGACTGTGGCGGAAGAAACCGAGAGCTCCGAAGATCGCATGACAGAGTTGGTGCGAAGAATTCTCCGGGAGACCGGCCGCCAAAAGAATCCCCAAGAACCGTGGCGACCCCGTTGTTGGAACTGCGGTGAACGAGGCCACATACGGCGCAACTGCCCGAAAACCGGTGAAAAACAGAAGCCGGAAAACTAAAGAAGGTTGACGAGAAGGAGCGAACGTCGACCTGGAGAAAGTATGCTCCGGAGATTACTATCCATGCCGTGTCACCTCAAGACCGCGCGGCCAGCATATTCGTCGATGGGAACGTCGCTGGCCAGACCATCCAGTTACTGGTGGACACAGGTGCGATGAAATCAATTATACGTCCTGGTGTTGTACACAAAGCCACGAGGCTATTGCCAGCGACAGTTATGCTCAAGACAGCGACCGGTGACAGGATCTCGACGCATGGATCGACGACGATGACTATCGGCATTGGAAACCAGAAGCTCGACCATGAAGTACTGGTGGCTGACATCTCCGACGATTTCATCCTAGGTATGGATCTCCTGCGGAAATTTGGTTTTGCACTAGACCTGAAAGAAGGTGTCCTGAGAGTTGGTGACGAGGAACTTCCCCTACATCCCGGGGAGGACTCGGTGGCCAGAGTCTGGCTCCAGGAAGACGTCACACTGCCAGAACGAAGCGATATGATGATACGAGCCGGTCTGGATGGAGATCTTCGGGCAGGAAGTGTGCGAGTAGTTGAACCTGTCTACGACAAGTCGGTTCGTAACGGCGTGCTAGTGGGAAAAACACTAGTCAGGGTTGGAGAGACGGTACCGGTGAGAATTATGAACGTTAACTCGACACCGGTGACCCTGAAGAAGAACACCCTGCTGGGACAGTGTGTGCAAGCCTCCCGAATTTCCAGATGTGTAGAGGACGTACCACGGCCAACCGTCGCAAGAAACATTGAAAAATTGGCGACCATGATTATCGGCTCGTGTGAGAACCTTGACATTGCACAGTCAAGAGAAGTGCGAAGATTAATCCACAGCTATTCGGACGTTTTCGCACTCGACGATGAGCAACAAGGGCGAACCGATGTGGTACGTCATAAAATTGACACGGGAGATGCCAGGCCGATACGACAACGACCGAGACGTCTTCCATTGACGAGACGAGATGAAGCTGAGACGATCGTCACGGACATGGAGAAGCAGGGAGTCATAGAGCCATCAAGCAGCCCATGGGCATCACCGGTGGTTCTGGTCGGCAAGAAGGACGGCTCAACCCGATTTTGTGTGGACTATCGGCGCCTTAACGACGTGACCAAGAAAGACAGCTACCCACTTCCCCGTATCGATGACACACTAGATACGTTGTCAGGATCTCAGTGGTTCTCGACCTTAGATCTGAAGAGCGGCTACTGGCAGGTCGAAATGGACCCTCAAGACCGCGAGAAGACAGCGTTTACAATCGGCACAGGGTTATGGCAATTCACGATCATGCCCTTCGGGTTGTGTAACGCACCGGCTACCTTTGAGCGCCTGATGGAGACCATTTTGAGGGGTCTGTCATGGAAGACCTGTTTGGTATACCTCGACGATGTGATTGTGGTTGGTCGCACGTTCGGAGAACACCTAAAGAACTTGGAAGAGGTGTTCCGAAGACTACGTGGAGCCAACCTGAAGTTGAGTCCGAAGAAGTGCCACATATTCCGGACGAAAGTGAAATATCTTGGACATGTTGTGTCTCGAGAAGGAGTGGAAGCCGACCCTGAGAAGATTAAAGCCGTGCAAGAGTGGCCAACACCGAAAGACAAGCACCAAGTTCGGAGCTTTCTTGGACTATGCACGTACTACCGACGTTTCGTCCCTGGCTTTGCGAACATTGCAAAGCCCTTGACAAGATTGACTGAAGATGGACGGGAATACGTCTGGAACAACGAGTGCGAAGAAGCTTTCCGACACCTGCAACGCGCTCTGGTAACGGCACCGATACTGAGCTATCCACGCACAGAAGAGAAGTTCATACTGGATACCGACGCAAGTAATCTGGCTATTGGTAGTGTGCTGTCCCAGATTCAAGACGGGCACGAGAAAGTCATTGGCTATTTCAGCAAAGTCCTGTCAAAGGCTGAAAGAAATTATTGCGTAACTAGGAAAGAGTTGCTGGCAGTAGTCAAGTCAGTAGAACACTTCCACAAGTATTTATATGGCCGAAGATTCTTGTTGAGAACAGATCATGCTGCGTTGAAGTGGCTCCTGCAATTTAAAAACCCCGAGGGACAGGTTGCCAGATGGATCGAGCGGTTGCAGGGATACGACTTCGACACCGAACATCGAGCGGGCACCATCCACCGGAATGCCGATGCCCTCTCAAGAAGACCGTGTCCAGAAAATTGTCAACATTGTTCTCGCCAAGAAGTGAAGACTTGCTGCATTTCAAGAACCACCCTGGTAAACGACGAGTGGTTGCCCAATGAAGTTAGGCGGGAACAAGAAGCGGATCCGGAACTGAAGATAGTGCTAGAGTGGAAACGGAACGTGAGAAGACCAGCCTGGGAGGCCGTCAGTTCGTCCAGTAGAGTGCTGAAGGCATATTGGGCCCAATTGAACTCGCTGGAGGTGGAGGACGGTCTCTTGAAGAGAAGACTGGAAAATGAAGACGGCACGAGCGTAAGGTCTCAATTGGTGATACCGAGAAGCCGAGTGCCGGATGTGCTGCGACAACTTCACGATGGGGCCTCGGGAGGCCATTTCGGCGTGAAGAAGACCCTGGAAAAAGTCCGAGAGAGGTTCTATTGGGTCAACTGCAAAGAGGACGTCAAAGAATGGTGCCGCAAATGTCGATTGTGTGCCGCCGGAAATGGACCCTTGGGAAAGAGGAGAGCACCCATGAGGCAATACAACGTGGGGAGTCCAATGGAGAGAGTGGCAATAGACGTAGCCGGACCATTCCCCGAGAGCGACGATGGAAATAAATACATCCTGGTGGCGATGGACTACTTCACTAAATGGGTGGAAGCATATGCGCTCCCGAACCAAGAAGCGACGACTGTGGCAGAGGTGCTTGTCAAAGAATTCTTCAGTCGGTTTGGAGTGCCAATGGAACTGCATTCAGATCAGGGCCGAAACTTTGAATCCGCCCTCTTCGGTGACGTGTGCCGGTTGCTTGGAATTCGCAAAACACGAACTACGCCGCTGCACCCACAGTCTGATGGAATGGTGGAACGCATGAATAGGACGATGGGAAAGTACCTAGCTAAAGTTGTTTCTGATCACCAACGAGACTGGGACCGGTACTTGCATCTGTTTCTGATGGCTTATCGCGCGTCAGTTCACGAGACTACCGATCAAACACCGGCCAGCGTGATGCTTGGACGTGAACTGCGACTGCCTTGCGACTTAGAGTTTGGACGACCACCTGTGGAAGAAGAAGTCGTAGGAGACAGCTACGCCGCAAAACTGAAACAGAAGCTGGACGATATACATCAACGGGTCCGCAAGAACAGCCAACTGGCCAGTGATCGAATGAAGAGTCGGTACGACGTGCGAGCGCAAGATGGTGGATTTCAAGCAGAAGATTTGGTCTGGTTGTATGATCCACGGAGACGACGTGGCCTGTCGCCAAAGCTACAACAAGATTGGAAAGGCCCATATCAAGTAATGAAGCGAATAAACGATGTCGTCTATCGTGTGCGGAAGTTGCCACAAGGGAAACCAAGAGTAGTGCATTCCAATCGACTAGCGCCTTACGAAGGATACTATGCCATGACGGCTGAGCCAGACCACCAGGCCAGAAGAATCGTCGGGCAAACAACGATCAAGGACGACCGACAGAAGTTTGAAAATTTCATGGCCGACTTCTCTGGGACCAGAAAGGCCCGTTTTGGTGTAACCAAGGAAGAACGACAGGACCTTTTTGGTGTCCCCGACAGCTACTCACTCGCTCACTGTGTCTCTGCGGACCTGCGCATGTCCAGAGGGATTGCGGGTGAGTTCCGACGACGATTTGGTTGCCAAGAGGAACTATGGAGACAAGTCCCTGCGGTCGGTAGGGTACTACGGCTACTAGAACAGTGCCGCCCTATCTACTATTTGGTGACGAAACGATTGGTCTACCAGAAACCTACATACGTGGATCTGTGGAACACCCTAATGGAGTTAAAGGCCAACCTACTTCATGACGGTGTCAAGAAATTAGCGGTCCCTAAGCTGGGCTGTGGGCTCGATCGTTTCGATTGGAGAGTCGTACGAAACATGCTAGAAGTAATCTTTCAAGATACTGAAGTGAACATCCTGGTATGCAGTTTCGGGCTGAAAACGCACATGAGCCAACAGAAGAGTGTAGACTGCTATTTCTACCCAAGAGGAACATGCAGCCGAGGCGAGAGATGCCACTATCGACATGACCCCTTCTTTCGTGCTTGTAATCTGTCCTGGGACAGGACAGGTCTAAGAGGGAGGCAATGTAACGAATCTAAGCAGGCTGGTTGCAGCCATGATTCGTTGGCTTAACATGGATCACGCAGCCTTGAGCGCGAAGAAATATTCTGGTTGACAACAATAAGAAAACCCGCCACCATGGATATAAAATGACCAGGAAAGTTCATATAGGCAAGAGCAAGTATGAAACACCAGAGTCACGTATACATTCTCAACGAGAGCAGACGTGAAAAGTGCGACAAGAAATAAATAGACCACCAGCGAGTTAAAAGTTCTTCGAGTGACCTAGTGCAAATAATCTTCCAGTACCAAGTGACAAACAGTGTGGAAGATATTTGAAAGTGACAGACGAGATCTTCGAGTGATTAAGTGCAGATAATCTTCTGGTGCAAAGTGACAGACAGTGTGGAAGATATCTGCAGGTGGCAAATAAATACTACCACCACAGACATATAGTGGACCCAGTGAACAATATACGTGCCACAGACATATGGTGGACACATAGTGGTCAAGCAGTGGTCAAGTAATAACGAAGTGTTGGTCAACAAAAATTGACCAACGGTCAAGCAAAACTGACCAACGGAAAAATAGACAAAAAGCGAACAGTGAATAAAGTGAGGAACAATAATTGTCCAAAGCATGTAAACGGTTGTCACTGTTGTGAAAGAATAGATAAATAAAAATATTTACCAAAGTTACCAACGAGTTTTGTTACAATATATTGTCGACACCACACTCTATCGATGCGACGAGAAATTGGAAATAATTAATTTTTAACTCACTTGCAAATTACAATTTTTTTGTATTTTAGATAAAGTAGGTACCTATTTTATCTGCAAAATACGAAACTATACACATTTAAAATCACTTAATATAATTTATAATCTATTCTATCCACTATAAATATGAAATCGGCCGACTAAGTAAATAATCGGAAAATAATTAAGTGCCAATATTAATTATTTCTACTTTTTTATAATCTAAGTTTACAGAATTTTAAAGCAGGTGTATAATATAGAAATTTAGAGGTATTATTTACTGGGCTGAAAAAAGTGTACTGCAAATTAAAAAAGTTTGATCACTATAATATCCATTTAAAATTTTGTTAACTGCATTTTAGCATGTATAATATTGTATAATAACTGAAATAGTAAATTATTTATTGCTCTAATAATAACAGGCATGTATGTTCCATAGAAAATTGATTTGGCAGACGAAAACTTTAAGGCAAATTATAATATACTAGCGGCCCGGTCCGGCTTCGCTCGGGTGCTATGAATTTGTGATTTATTATCCCCCTCGCGAGAAATTCTCTCCCTGTCGCTCGATCGCTCGAATTTTATTAATACGTTACTCACTCGCTTCCCTCGAATTTTGTTAGCACATTAATCACTTACTTCGTTCTTTCGTTCAAATTTTATTAATACATTACTCACTCGCTTCGCTCGTTCGCTCGAATTTCATAAATACAGTGCTTACTCCCTTCGCTCATTCGCTCGAAGTTTATTAATACATTACTCACTCGCTTCGCTCGTTTGCTTGAAATTTATTAATACATTACTCAGTCGCGTCCCTCGAATTTTATTAATTCTTTACTCACTCGCTTTGCTCGTTCGCTCGAGTTTTATTATTACATTAATCACGTGCTTCGCTAGTTTGCTCGAAATTTATTAATACATTACTCACTCGCTTCGCTCGTTCTCTCGAATTTTATAAATACAGTGCTCACTCGCTTCGTTCATTTTTTTTTTTTATAAAAATATTTATTGATTTAAATTATTTACAATTTTTATTTACAATTTGCTTATATATAATTGTTCCTGTCACCAATTGTAAAATATTCTAGTACCTACATGCGTTATAATTTTATCTATGTTATATACACTGTATGTAAGTGTAGTGTAAAAAAACGAAAAAAAAACACCACATTATAGTACAGAAAAATTATAGAGAACTATAATAGAGTCTGCTTGGTTCTTTTATGACTATATTTTTTGTATTTTGATTTCATTCGCTCGAAGGTTATTAATACATTACTTACTCGCTTCGCTCATTTGTTCAAATTTTAGTAATACATTATACTCGCTTCGATTGTTCGCTCGAATCGACGATTAATTAATACATTACGCACTCGCTTCGTTCGTCCGCTCGAATGTATGATTTATCAACAGTAGCTTCTGAGATTACCTTTTCTACTCGGGCGAAACTGGGTCGGTCAATTATTATTATTATTATGAGAGTACCCTCCACAAACAAACAAATGTTTCCTCTTTATAATATTATTAGTATACTTAGATCTGAAGTAAACCATTCTTTGATGTAATTTTGTTACGTAATCATCAATCATGCCTCATTATTTGAAAATACATAATATTTATTATAAATTTATAAAAGCGTAAATCAACAACTTGTTACTCTCAACGAACAAGGACAATAAATTATTGTATTTAAGGCCACGTTTATGTGAAATGTTTGTATTTTTTTCACTTCAGTTAGATTTTGAACTGTGTAATTACATAAATTATAAATTGAGAGTTTAGGTTGCATTTCAATACGAATAATTAGCCCTCCAATATTATTGTATCTGTGTGTATCACCAATCAATAGCTATTTATCGCTACAAGGAAATTAGACAGCACTGTCGACAAACATATCAAGAAACTTTCTTTCTACACGAACGAAATGCATTTTAAATCAAAATAAACTGTCAAAAACTGCGAAGACTCGTCGGAAGCCGTGCCGCACCGAAATTTACATTTAAAATGTACAAATTGATGAACAGATTTTGTTCGTCTCAGTGGAATTTTTAACGCTCGTTCCTCGAGACATCACTGTGCTATCACTTTTTACTACACCGAAACATGAATAACCTGAATATTTACATGAATGATTAAATCGTCATTAAACATATTGTACTAAATTTCGGATAAAGCAGTTTTGGTTGGTGACAATAGATATACAAAAAAAAAAAAAATGAAAAATGACAAGGGGCACAGTAATTATTACGATTGCGTCGCAACCGAAGACGTAGAACAAACAAACTATGGCGTAACTATGGTAGTTCACGTCTCACATTTTTTGTAACGCATCATTTTTTCATCTCGCATAATTTTACACCCCTATTTACTGACGGAAAGACGTAGTTCTACGTAAAAAAAAATTTATTAAAAAAACAAAAAACCCGACTGCGTAAAAATCGAACATAAAAGATGGAAACAAGATCAAATGATAGCATGCAGTCGGAGGCATAGTAGTAACAAATGTTACTACTATTCCTCCGACTGCATGTTGTTACTACTATGCCTCCGACTGCATGTTATCATTTGATCTTGTTTCCATCTTTTATGTTCGATTTTTACGCAGTCGGGTTTTTTGTTTTTTTAACAAATTTTTTATTTCCTTCCTTTTAGTTGAATCTACTCATCAAGCCTTTTAATTTGATACCCCACACACAAGGTTTTACAGATTTTTTGCGTACTGACAAAATGGCGTCTAGCGTCCGTCATATTGAATTTTCCGTGACGTCACGTCTTTCGTGACACTCGCCGGACTAAGGGGAATCGATTGACGTGTGAATCATAAAAATCGGCCCAGGCGTTTGGTCTGTATAGTGCTTCAAAGGAACATAAATTACATTTGCATTCTGACAAAATGGCGTCTAGCGTCCGCCATATTGAATTTTCCGTGACGTCATGTCTTTCTTGACACTCGCCGGACTAAGGGGAATCGATTGACGTGTCAATCATAAAAATCGGCCCAGGCGTTTGGTCTGTATAGTGCTTCAAAGGAACATAAATTACATTTGCATTCTGACAAAATGGCGTCTAGCGTCCGCCATATTGAATTTTCCGTGACGTCATGTCTTTCTTGACACTCGCCGGACTAAGGGGAATCGATTGACGTGTGAATCATAAAAATCGGCCCAGGCGTTTGGTCTGTATAGTGCTTCAAAGGAACTTACAAACATATATAGGCTGTTAAACACATTACCACTCCTTTGCGTGCGCAGTCGGGTAAAAACTAAAACTACGTTATGTTAGTGCCACAATAATTATTCTTTTAAACGAAATTATGCTGCCCCATCATTAAAACTAAATACCTAGCTGTAATATTATCTCAAATAATTTAATTTAAAATTTTAATTATAATGTCTAGACCATTTTTTGGAAAAGTGTAGTGTAGTTAGATAATAATATAGTGGTATAGAAAATCGGTGCGCAAACTTTTTCAGTCTTTTATAGCCCCCCCCCCATTAGAGTTACTTTAATATTCACCCCCATCCAAAAGCTCTCCTACAAAGAAATAATTTCGACGATTGCAGAAAAAATGGAATACTAAACAGACAAATTTAATTATTTATTGTAGATATTAGACGTGTCGACAAATTAGATCATTAGTGTCTTAATTATTACATCAAATAACATATCACTTAAAACTAAATTACATCGAAAAACATCAATGAGCGACGTGGGATTCGAACCCACGACAGTTTGCTCCAAAGGCCATAATTATTATGAAGTAACTGGTAAACAAATAAACAGTGAAATCTGAATATTTTTTAACAAGAAGAATGCGTGAAAATGCCCTCCCCCCTTCTTGCACCTTCCAGTTTGCGTACCTCTGCTATAGAAAATAGTGCATGTGTATTCTGTTAAGAAGAATACGTTTTCAACTTTGTTTAAAATAAAAGTAGATTCCTTTAATTCAATTTGTCAGCGGAACTGTGTTGACTGCTCGAGTTGTGCTGCGCTTTTGCACATTGTTATATCTGTATAGAGTTACTCGTATACGCGAGGACGGTGTGTCTTTCAGGCTTGTCTAATTAACTCGATGATGCCGTGCTTTCGGGAAACAACACGACCTGCAGGGGAACGTGGGCCGGGGGGAAACCAAAACATTTTATGTGAAAACACAGTTAACAGTCTCCCGATTACATTACCTACACATTTCCTCAGATGAGATAAAACTGGCGGAAGTATAAGCACCTAAACTGAAATGAACAAACATCGTTAGAAAACATTTTGTGGAGAACAAATTTTATATTTGAAAATAAAGCCAACACTTTTATACGTTACCTATTTAATATATTCTAATATATAGTTTTTTAATGTACGTGGTTTTTAACTTCTACGCTTACTTGCGTAATAAGCCACGTCCTTCTTCTATATTATTATAGGTATTCATCACTAATACTTTATTCTACTGAAAAATTATAAATGATCAAACATTTGTTAGAGTTGTCAGTTATAAATAAAACAACAAGCCGTGAGGTGGGTCGTTTATTACTACTAAACTGCGACCCTTGAATTCCACACGACGAATTTCCCAGCTTAATAAATATTTAATAATAATAATTAAATTAGATATCACACAGAAAAGTAATCATTTTAATCATTAAAACAATTATTATTTATTTTAACAATAATTAAATGTCGGATCAAAATGACGTTAACACGCCTCGATCGACACCCTTACGAAGTCGATATAATTTTTTATTCGCAAGATATTGTGTAAAATCTACTTTTTTGGAGTCTATTTGGTTAAGAAAAAAGAACGGCTGAACCGATTTTGAAAAAATTTCTTTCAGATCATATTTACGTTAATACGCGTCGATTGGCACCCTAACGTAGTCGATATCATTTTTCATTCTCGAGATTTCGTCTTAGAAGGAAATGGACACATACATACGTACGTACGTACACACACACAGACATCGTTCTAAAAATAGTGTAAAAATAGTGTAGTGACCTTGAAACATAAAAATTTGTTATACATTTTGATTTCGACTTTGATTAATTTTTATTTTGTTGCAGGCAAATATACATGGCTAATTTCAGGATGACTATATTATAATTATTGAGATGACAAGAAAATATGAAAAGGAGATTAGACGGTAAGGCAGTAAAATTTTGTAAGACCAAAGATGAGTATGGCAGTTACAGCTGATTTTTAACTCCAAATTGACAAAACAAGTTTTAGATTACTGGAATGCATTTACAACGGAACCTTAATTGTAAGGCGGCCAATTTTCAACAGTTTATTAAGAGTATTCGATAGCGAAACTGCCTGTACTCTTCATCTCAAATCCTTTCCCCGACGCTATATTTAAAGCTACAGGGTTCGGGTGAACGCCAAATGAAGGACCGAGAATCACACTACAGATCCTAGAGGCGAAAATTTAAAAAAAAATTCCTGGAAAAACTTCCAACTTAAAAAAAATTATATAAATTACGTACTTAATCATTTTTTTCAATAAATTCGTCTGTAGGATCTGTAGCGTGATTCTTGGTCCTTCATTTGTCGTTTACCCGAACCCTTTAGCTTTAAAAATAGCGTCGGGAGAGCGGGAACTGTTTTTAGGCGAGGGGAAAGGATTTGAGATAAAGAGTGCAGGGGGTAACTGCCGCTATCGAATACTCTTAAGTGAAACTAGATTCCAAAAAATGTCTTTTTGTGCCATGATATTTAATGGCATATCTTTGAAATGTCGAATTTTGAATAATATGGAACTTTTACTTACAATTAAAAAAGTTATCAAGGAAAAGAGGCTTCAACCTTATTCCGCATGTAAGACGGATGCTCTAGAAAACGAGTTACCCGCTATATTTGGGAGTCAGCAATACACTTAAATGTTGGGTTTATCGTACATTTAACACGCTGTTTTGTTAATCGTTGTTAAATTTTTACACATAAAACATACGAAGTAACCATAGAAATAACAGCGAATTAACCAAACAGCGTGATTAAAATGTACGATAAACCCGACATTAGACTTATAGGGTAACCTACGAATTCTATGATATTTTCAAAATTCAATATTTCAGAATATATAACATATTTTTTCACTCTAATTTATTGTTGGTCAAATAGAAAACTATAGTATTAGATAAAAAAATGTTTCGTTGCGTTTTTGTATTATAAAAGCATTGTATACTAAAAAGTTACAAAAATATATATCTTTAATATTTCAGCCACGTAGTTTTAACGTTTTAAAAACAAAACCTTGAAATGTTAATTTTTTTAGAGAGAATCTTTTTTTAAAGAAAATATAAGTGATTTTTTATAGCTTACAAAAATTAAAAGAATTTAATTTGATATAGAGCGTAGATACTAACAGCTTTATAAAATTATAAAATATTGATTATGAAATTATAAGATTGTAATAAATTTGTGGAAAAAAACTGTCTGTTCATTAAGTTAATTAAAAAATAATAATTTTGTTAATTACATAACTTTCCAAACAAAGTTTTTATTTGAAAATACTCATTATATATTTCATTCAAAGAAAACTAAATAAACTAAACGATATTTCAAAACTGAAGCCTTTCACATACTTTGAAAGTTTATGAAATTCTGTTCTACCCTTATTATATAGATAAGCATAACACTTGTTGATAAAGTGGCATACATCGATGTGGTTGTACTGGCAACACTGATATTTAGATAGTTCAGTGTTGTATAGCTATAAGTTAGTTTATTACCAGGTGAGTTTATATTTATAATGGTGGTACACGTGCCGATAAACATTAATTACACCTGGAATATTGGTGGAAATGCAATTAAAGCATATAGTAATTAACATGATATAGTACAGCTTGTTATATGACTACCTTCTACCAAAGTACCAACTACCATAACTACTGCTTTCCTGTAATGATAGCGGGTGTTTCAAGGAAAATGGAACTTTAACTCGAGAAATCAGTCAGAAAACATTATCAATTATCGAGCTTAAAGAAAAGAATCAATGAAAAATCAATGTCATCATTCGATTTTTTCATTAGATTTGTAAGAAGAAACGTTATAATAACGCCCTTCAATGCCCCAAATTGCAGGGCCCTCGACAGTCGACAACTGCCCTAAATTGAAAATTCATAAAAACGGTATATAATTTCTTAATATAACGATTTAGAAAAATAATAATATGCTTAAAAATGACTTAAAATCATCATAAGCCAAGTTGAAAAATGTAAACTGTACGTTTATGAATGAATAATTTCGTGAAGAATTCAAAATATTTTACAGCATTTGATTATTCTCTGCTAACTATTACATAATAATTAAAAAAGAAATAAATATTTACTGAATTGCTTTAAACATGATCCAATCATCCAATGAATATGGGTTATTAGACTACTATGTATAATGTATATTTATTTGACCTAAAGTGAATTTTCATGTTACTTATAGTCTAAAATGTACCAGTTCCAGATTCTGACTAAAACGTTGTAGGTATAGATAATGTGACCATACGTCCCGTTTTGAATGGGAGGATCCGTTTTTAGGTTATCTGTCCCGTTGTCCCGAACTTAAGCTTCAAAAATGTCCCGTTTTCATGAAACAAACAATCCGCAGCAAATACTGGCTCCATGAAACGGAATGTGATTTGTGTTAAAATATGTTGTACAGAGTATCCCTCTATTCATTTCCAAGACGAAGTAAATGTAAACATAATTTTATACAAATACATGCCGTTCGAATGTCCCTACCGACCAGACGCAACTCAAGAAACAAGAAGGAACACACACAAAAGGACACTAAGGAAGCACATCACACAATATGTAATGATGCATTCCTTCGTCTTGAAAATGAATAAAGTATAATCTATAGATGCATTCGCAGTTGCCAAAAATTTTATCATTATCTAAAATCACAAAGATATTTTGAAGTGAAACATCTTAATTCTTATGGCCACATTAGGTATTTAGACAATCTTTCATCGCACGACTTGTATGTTCCTATCTACCTCAACTATATTATAATATGTGCTCGATTTGCCTCGGCCGAGAATTAGTTAACCGGTCTTCTAAATTCGCCATCCAGTTCTCTCACTCTGTTACACTTAGTAAGTAAGGTAACTCATTCGAATAAAATTATTAACAACTTACTGCATAAAAATGAAAACAGTTTATATTTTCTGTTAGAGAAATGAATTCAAGTGACCATTAAATTGATATTTTTAAATTATTAATGTTGTATTGTGAAACAAAAACTTGCTGTTTATTAATGAACTGTAGGTTTTATTAATATTTTCAACTTGCCAATTAAACTGGATGAAAATCATTAACTATTAACCTCCAAATCTGGGTGGTTATCTTGTTGTACTCAATACGTGTATTATATTATGTCAACGATTTATCACTCAGCATTAATCTTTTCATAACAATTCAGTACGCTGACGACACATTTTTTGTCGAGAGTCTGACTTCTGTACAAGGGAATACATCGTGTGAGCTACTGTCGAAGGCCTCAGGTTGGATTAATGCAAACAAGCTATGCTTAAATGTCGATAAAACTGAGCACATCATAACAACAATAGCTAATGTGAAAATAAAATTTCTTGGTATCTATCCCTGCTTAAAATGGCGAACGCAAGTGGATCATAATATATGTAATAAGCTACATATGCCATAAGAAGAATTGTTTAGGTTGCGTCCACCTCCACCGTCCTAATTTGTTATTTTGGTCTTTTCCAGCCTATATTAAAATATGGTATTTTATTATGGGGTAGTTCAACGCTTATCCACAGAGGTTTTAAGGTACAAAAAATAGCTATCCGCATTTTGGCTCGGGCCACTGCAAACCATTTTAAAATAATGATTTTACCATCTTTATATATTTTATATCATCTGTTGATGTTTTCCAAACTAAATATCTCATCCTTTAATAGAAATAATAACCATAATTATAATACAAGGAATAAGAAAGCATTATGACTGACAAAGTGTCATCTGTCGATTACCCAGAACAATTTTCACAAATCTATAAAAAAAAATTACAATAAATTGCCTCTATCAATCAAAAATTTGCCTGAAACTCTTTTTAAAAATAAAATTAAAGTACTCCTGGAGTCCTGACTGAAGCGTGCCTCTATAATATTAATGAATTTAGATTTTAGAATATAATTTTTTACGTGTCTTGTAAATTTGTCTGTTTTCTTTTGACATGTCACACAGATACTTTGTATCTTTTTAATGACTAAAATAAGAAAAATAAATTAAAGAAAGATTAAGCAAAAACCTGCTTATTTGCGTCTCAAGTCAATAATTTCTCAAGTCAGCTTTAACATCATAAATTGAGTTACGTTTAACAAATGATTTAGTGCTATCAATAGAATTATTGTGATTGTGTACATATAGACATAGGTGGGCACAGTTAATCCAAAAGTTAACTTCGTTAATCGTTAATTCGTTAGATAAAAAGTTAACTTCGATAATAGGTAGAGCGTTAAATTTTCGAAAATTTAACGCAAGTTAAAGTTAACCGTTAAAAGTTAACCATTTAAAACTTAAGTGAGGCCAAGGATTTGATTTAATTTCAGTACTAGTGTCCATGATGTAAGTGTAATGAGTTTATGAATGTGAACGACAATTTGATCAGTTTCACACCTGACACCACTAACCATCCAATCAACACAAATGAAAAAAAAAACTAAAAAATACACAATTAGTTTAGTTAAGTAGCTTACAAAAAAGTTAGGTTACAATTTGTCGTATTCACTGGCAGTGGCACTGAGCAGACTTGCTTACTTACACTCACGCCATGCCTAGCATAAATTATACATATATGCATCACACTCGCACGCGCACTTCGCATATATGATATCGTTCACCATTCGACTTGCCGACAGTCGCCGAACATACGAGCGTGGCATGGCGCGTAATTCAAACAAACAAAATGACGACAGCATGTCAACAAACGACTAATGTAACGGACTAAAGTTAACGGAAGTTCAATTTAACGGAAGTTAACAAGAGCGTTAACATTTTTTGAAGTTAACTTAAAAGTTAATCCGTTCAGCAGATTGTTAACTTCGTTAATTAACGATTAACGGATTAACGAGTTAATGCCCACCTTTGCATATAGATATGTGATTGTGTAATGTGTATACATATATATGAACAACCCCTGGTTAGAAATTATAGACCCATCTGATCCTAAACACGTTTGTGCGTACAAATGGCGCTACTATCTTCTCTAAACGATACTTCTACCCTCATTAAGATATTGTGTAGACAAAGACAGATGAAAAATTGCCGCAAAATTGATGTATTTGTTATTTATTTGGCGATTAGGAAATATGATCATATTTCCGTAAGCAGTGCAATATGATAAATGTTATGGATAACATAAAGATTCATTATCTGTGTCTTCTACGTAAAACTATAATGACTGCAAGGAAGCGTTATAGTTACAGTTACCTATTTGCTTAACAAACTCGTTAGATGGTACGAATTACGACATCACAAAATATGTCAATTTGAATTCTGTTAACTATCTTGTTATTTCTGAACATAAGGCGTCCAAATTTAAAAGTTATTTTTAATTTAAAGCACCATCTTTATATAGAGTTTATTAACCGATTTCGAAAAAGGGGGTTCTCAATTCGATACATATGTTCAGGCAAGAACAATGCTATGCTTTTTTAACTGATTTCATTTAAACAAAAAATATTTCGTAACAAAAAATACAAACAAAAACTTATATATTAATTAGGAAGTTTCCATTGGACGAAAATACTAATTATGATACTGTCACACCAATACAATAAAGATAACTTTAAAAATTCTGAAAGAATTATTTTGATATCTTTAATTTCAACGGAGATATTCAATTTCTTGTACGTGGGGTAGCAAACGAAACTGATTTTTGAATATGACGTCACGCGGTACAAGTTTGCTGTTTTTTAGCTTTGTGAGTAGTTAGAACCCAAGTTACTTAGTAACTATTTTGTTGTAATACAGACTTTTCTATTTATATTAAATTAAAATTAACTGTCAAAAATTTAAATATGTCAATATTTTCCGTCATCAACTGGTTTGTTTTTAATGTTACCATACAATTTACGAGTTTATAGAAAGAGATTTATCGGAAGTTACCATGTTAAATTACCACACATACAAACTGAAAATAACTTTTAAAAATATCGTGCCGCGTGACGTCACCCGGACTGAAAACGGAATTTCTTGGAGAATTGTCAATTCAAACTTTAAAGTAGCATAACTTTGTTGTTTTTAAAGATATTTCAAAATGTGAAGAACTGTTTAATTAAAAACAGAAAAGTGGTGATCTTGATGACAATTTTACTGTCATGTTTTACTGTCATGTTTGACGGCATTTGAGCTCTGAGGATGAGAATATAATTCTCGAAACGTCAGCTTAATAAATGCAATATTAACAGTATTTGCTTATTATTTTTGGATCCTTAAGCCATCTCAAAGATATTTCAAAAATTCTTCCGCCATTAATTTTATAATTTTTAGAACTATGATTTAGACCAAAAAAATAAAAAAGGGAAACTTCCTAATTGTGCAAAAAATAAATGAATAATTAATTTTTAATGCTAAACGTAGAATACTAAATTATTAGAATTATAAGAAAGGAATGCAGTACAGTTGATTAAGGCGTTATATAATTAAGTATTAATTAGATAATTTTATAAATATTTAAAGTACAGTTGAACCAGGCAGCTGTATTATAACCTTGTGATATATAATTAAAAAAGATTATTATGAACAAAAATAACGTATGTATAACATGTTAGTATTTAGCAACTCGCGCCTGATTAGAACTAAGTATAGCTTAGCACCTTTAGGTTTATAATTGAGAATTTTAATAAATAACAAATAGGTAATATCAGAACTTTTCATATTATAGAGAGGAGAGGTAACAAAAAACATATTTTGAACATGTTACACGGTTTTTTCTAATACAATTAAGGGTGCATTCCACTTGGCGATCGCAACGCTTACAACGACCAAACGTAATGAACGCGGCCATAAGGCGCGAGCGTAGTGGGCGAAATGGTCGCCAAGTGGAATGCACCCTAAGTCACCGCTAAATCCGCGCTTTTGATATATCACATTTTATAAAGTTCAAAAAAGATGTCTTAAAAACAATGTAATGAGTCTGGATAAAAAAGGTTATTTGAATAAGCATACAGCATTCGTCAGTTATTCTTGCGACTTGAAGTCATAAAATAAAATTGACTTGTATAAAAACACTTAAATGGTTTATAAAAAATGACTGCATAATGAAAACTGATACAAGAGTATTTAGTATATTATATAAAATATTAATATACAGGGTGTTATTTAAGTACGTGACCAAACTTCAAGGGGCGATTCTTT
Source organism: Mongoloraphidia duomilia (assembly GCA_039654895.1). Lineage (NCBI taxonomy): Eukaryota > Metazoa > Arthropoda > Insecta > Raphidioptera > Raphidiidae > Mongoloraphidia > Mongoloraphidia duomilia. Next base: position 37,265,119 of record CM077520.1, on the reverse strand, counting down.
GAGTGATTCTAAGACGGAAAGTTTATATAAACATCCGGTAATGCTTCGCTTTCGAGATACAGGGTGTAAAACTTAAAAAAAAATACATATTAAAAAAAAATGCTTCGCTTTCAAGATAAAGGGTGTAAAACTTAAAAAAAATACATATTAAAAAAAAATTCTAAAATAACAAGAAGACGTAAATTAATATGACGTTGAAACTTGGTGGCAGTTTTTAATGTAATACAAATTAATGTTTTAAGCTAAAAATTGTTTGTGTCCTTTTGCCAGTGGCGTGCACAGGGGTAACGTCGGAAATTAAAAAAAATCAAACAAGAGACCTATGTTTATGTAAACTTTTCGTCTTAGAATCATACAAAGCATCACCGCTTGAAGTTTGGCCACGTACCTAAATAACACCCTGTATACGTACCTACATAACCATTTTTCGATTTGCAAAATATAAAATCTTTAAATATTTTAAGAAGGCAAATACATTAAAGTAAAGAAGTGGAACGAATATTTAATCAAAATCAATTACTTACAATAAGTATACACTCCTTTTCTGGAACTATTTTTTGAATCCCACCTTTCACCTATTTTCACAAATGTACTTGTATACAATCTATTTATTATTATTGTTTGAAAATGTTAATATAAAAAGCTATTTAAATTATTCACTACACTACACAGTACACAACACAGTTCAAAATTTTATAATCGCATGATAAAACTTGTAAATCCTATTGTGATCAAAAACCTTCATTATGCAATATGCAACACTTCTCAGCGATGTTGTAATTATTTAATATTTTAGCATAAAATATATCTCTAAAACGGTGACTACTTACATTACATGTCCTTTTTTATATAGAGATTCATTTTATTTTTTATTGTGAAATAAAAGAATTTTAAATTGTTAGAATTAAACTATTTTATTAAACGCGTTAATATATTTTATATGTGTACTCCTTTATTGTCCAAGTTATACTGATCTTTTATCCATTCACAGCATTGCAATAAGAATTCGGTCTTATATAATTATCCTTCAAATATTTTGATTGAATATAAAAATCTTAGGGCTGTAACAAAATAGGCTTTCATTATCGCATTTATTTAAAAAAAATATCCAGCAATTCACTGATTTCGAGCATAATGTTCGTTCAGCCATAACTTCTCGAGGGGCTGAGCGATTTGAAAAATTTCGCCGCCGTTAGCTTCATAATCTATATGAAATGGTCCCATATAATTTTATTTCAAAGCGGTTCAGTAGATTTTTTTTTATTATTGTTTTTAATTTTTGTTCAGCCATATAACTGCTCGAGGAGTTGACCGAATTGAAAAATTTCTATACCGATGGGTTCAGAATATTTGTGATTGATATTTGAGAGTTTTATAGGGCACAGAAAAATAAAATAGCGTCAGATTTCAAAATGGCGGCGATTTGTACTTTTGTAAAAGATACCAAATTCTTTTGAAAATTGATATTTGAGAGTTTTATAGGACACAAAAAATAAAATGGCGTCAGATTTCAAAATTGCGGCCAAATAATAACTGAAACACATTGTAACGATGCCGGTCCTGTACAGTGACATAACGCCATTTTTATAAAGATTATCAAATAGACTATTATGCAAGGTCGCTGGCATCCTTACTTTCATATCTCGTCAATTTTAAAAATCATAAGAAATATTTTACACAGTTCAAATATAATATTCAAGCCAACAAAATTAATTAAATATTATTCTGACCAGCCGTCGCCAGATTAAAATAATAAATCTTGTAATAGAACTAATCACAATTAAAAGTTTACATTGGTGCAAATATTATAACTATTATTTTATAATAAACCATTTTATTAAAAATTAATACAAATTTCAATTAATCACAATTCACAAACAACCATCAAAAAATTCCACTGCGCTACAACATCGCGAGGAGAAAATGCTTCGATGAAGTTGATATTTGGAATATGAGCTTATGATTACCCTTTGAGAGTGAAAATGACATCGGGCAGACAAAATTTGATCCTAATCGAACTTTTCTCAAAAGATGTCCGATTGCTTTGGAAACTGGTTTTTGAGAGTTCTACAATGTATGTATGAATAAAATGACGAAAAAATTTTAAAATGGCAGCGAAATTTACAGGCGGTGACCACTTCGGTTATCTTAGGAAAAAATGCTACGAACTATTGCGGGCCGGAGGTCCTTTTACTCTCATTTTGGACCAGCACAAACTTAGTATCTAGGCCCGAAGGGCTGTATTTCGGGCGGCGCAGGCCTGGATCAAAACAAAATACAAGGTTAGATATTACACATCATTGGCGACTAACGTAAGCCTCGCTCATTTTTTCTAGTCAATAGGACATACCTTCAGGGTGGTCTCACATAAAAGTTATTTACATCGGTTCAGTAGTTTTGCACGCCCAAAACACCCGCGTCCGTGTAGAAGATACAGCCTACTCCGTTTTTTACTTATAAAAGAAAAAATAATGTTACAAATGCTGTCAACTATTAATATGTAATATGAAATCATGAAAATCAATCTATTCATAGATAAAATTACCTTAAATTAAAAATACAGTTTTTCAAATCTTTCAAAACGCACCAATCTATTTATGACATTTTCCCCCTATTCTTATAAGTTTACAATAGAAGGACACTAAATCTTTATAAAAATAATTTTGCATAATGTTACGGATCACCCTGTATATAAACGGCAGGCGGGAGTTCTGAGAAGCGGTGTTTGCTTGCTGTAACAACTGGTACCTGCACGAAAGTTCTAGAGAACGCTAGAACGCGCTAGGTTTGAGCTGCGCAGTATATATAAGCGACCAGTACGAGTGCGAGGGGATCAGTCCGTCAGTCAACGGTCGAATCAATCAGTGAACAGTGAGTCGCGCATTCAAGTCTACGAGTGAAGTCAGGCAGAGTAGATTATACTGTGACAGTGTCGAACAGCGAATATAGTGCGAAATAAATCTGATATAAATCCAGTGAATATAAATATTGAAATATAAATAATTAGAAATAAATAGTCCTTGTATATAGTTAATTGTTACGAATTATTGTATATAGTTGATTGTTACGAATTATTGTATATAGTTGTTGCGTTCATTATCATTGTGTTTTTAATTAATGTAAATAAATATTTATTTCGCCAACTCAGAAAACAGTCTTGTAACAATAAGTTTATTCCCTGTTTTACGTTCAGATTTATACGACGCCGCAACCACTGTATTGCTTTTAGAAAACCAGGGGAAACGGGCTCTTAAAGAATACAATTTTAAATAAATAATAATAATAATAAGTTCAAGTGAAATGTGTGTGTACATAATATAAATTGTAATAAGTTTCCGTAATATAAAATATGCATGCATGACCCAGACATGACAGTTAACATACAGCAAAGGATAAATATAAGCACATTAAAATAAAATCCAACTGCACCACTGGGTATAATTTAGGTAAATGTCACTTGTATTATTTCTCAGTGACATTTCCTATTTCACTTTAAAAATAAGTGACATATAAATGTTGAAATAGGGACGAAATAAAGATCTAATAAAGACAGATCTTTATTATTATATTGCGATTCCTGTGAGTAATTCAGATAAAAATCTTCAAATAATACATGTGTCCGGAAATGATTTTTAAGGGAATTGTAGCCCCTCATATTTTATCGCATGTTAAATTTGTACACCTTTAAGAGACAGTGGTATTTACATTTTTCTTATATTATAGCCTTCTATTAAATATCATGGCGATAATATGTCGTCTGATATATTGTGTTATTCACTAATATGTGAATTTATTTACGGATAGGACTAATAATGTCTTGATTAATTACAATACCGTAAAAAAACCTACAGATATTCTGTATTTTGATTTAATAAGGCGTCCAGCCATTAATAAACTTGCAGTTGTTGTGTTTAGTGGAATGAAGGTTCTTTATTTTATGACAAAATTACGACTGTTCTAATTGAACTCAAAATTTATTCTTCTCTTTAAAACTAAAATCTATACAGTGTTTTTACAAATTACTTAATAGCTATGTTATGCAAGTAACTAAAGGACATATTTCTAAATATCATTACACTTTCCCGGTTTTAAATAATTTTTAACTAAATACAATTCAAAAATTTTATACATTACTATTTTAATTATACAGTATTTACAATTTCATAAATTATTTGTTAAATGGATAAGCTAGCCTTTCTGGCATTTTCTTTTTACGCACTGAACGTCTTAAAACAAACGGTTCATCGGTTCGTTCTAAACTTCGTTCTCTTTTCTTGGCTAGACTTATTTTTTCAGGCACTTTCAAAAATGGAGGAAACTTGTCTTTTAAATTTGGATACCTGAGCTGATTATAATGCACTGTTCTTATACTACTGTCTATTTTAATTAAATACACATATTTGCTAAGTTGCTTTACAATAACGGCGGGTATCCATTTTATATAATTTTTGAAATGGTTTCTATATAAGACATTTTCTCCTTTTTTGAAATCAGTACAATTATTTTGATTATTATTTGTATGACACTTTTGGAAATTATCATTCGACATTTGTTTCTTATCTATTTCCTTGTTTTCTATTATTTTAGTTGATTTAGGATTAATAGCGTTTAAAATTGTTTTTGGCTTATATGCAAAAAGTCTATCAGCAGGTGATTGACAAGTTACCGTTGACGGCGTATTGTTATAAGCCAATAACATTTTATTTAATTTACTTTTGATCGACCATTTTCTATATTTTTCATCTAATAAATATTTTTTTAAATAATTTTTTATTGTTTGCACCCCTCTCTCAGCAAGGCCATTTGATTGGGGATGATAGGGGGGACTCTTTGTAATTTGAATGTTATTAGCTTCTCCGAATTTTTTAAATATCCATGAATTAAAAGGTGGACCGTTATCGGATACGATCTGATTTGGTAATCCAAAATATGTAAACAAACATTGCAACGTTTCAATGACAGATTCTACAGTTGATTTTTTTAATAATTTAACGTCAATAAATTTAGTATACGAATCGACAACAATCAAAAAGGTCTGATTTTGAAAATAAAATAAATCTATATGTATCCGATCAAATGGTTGATTAGATAACGGCCACTGTGAATTAACAATTTCTTTCTTTACGTTTCGAGTCTGGTCACAAATAGTACAAGCTTTTACATAGTTTTCAATATCCGTGTTCATATTTTTCCACCACATTATACCTCTGGCAGACATTTTCATCCTAACTATACCTTCATGATTACTATGCAATAATTTTAAAACATTAATTTTACAGGTATCTGGTATTATAATTCTGTCACCAAAGAATAAGCAGTTATCTTGAGAACTAATACTATTTCTTAATTTATAATAATATTTTAACGAATCATTTAATTTTATTAAGTTAGGCCAACCCTCACCTACATATTTTAGAACTTTACTGAGACACTGATCCTTTAAAATACCCTCAGCTATATTTTTGATTTCAATAGGTAATTCTGCATTTATTTGAAAAATATTTATCGAATCTAATTCAAGGTCGGTTTCTTTATCTAAGGGAAGTCTGGATAAGGCATCTACGTGCACCATTTCCTTTGCAGGTCTGTATTGGAATGTGTATTCGTACATAGACAAAATTACAGCCCAACGTTGAAGACGTGAAGCTGCTATGACTGAGGTGCCCTTTTTGGGACTAAAAATTTCTTTAAGAGCTTGCGAATCAGAGCATAATGTAAACTGATGACCATATATATATTTATGGAATTGTTTGACGGCAAACACCACAGCTAGTGCTTCCCTATGAATTTGCGAATACTTTTGCTCAGCCTGTGTTAAAGTGCTTGAGGCAAAAAGTACGGGTTTTTCTTTACCATCCACTATATGGGACAAAATTGCTCCGACGCCATAAGGACTTGCATCTGCAGAAACTACAATTGACTTTTTTGGATCATATATTTCCAGTAATTGATTATTTAGCAATAATTTCTTACTTTTTACAAAAGTTTCCTGACATTCTTCAGTCCAATTAAAAGGAACATCTTTACGTAAGAGTTTATATAAGTGTCTCAACTCACTGGACAAATTTGGCAAAAAACGATTATAATAATTTAATAGACCTAAATATGCTTGTAATTCTGTAATATTTTTAGGAGTAGGCGCATTAATAACGGCTTCTACTTTTTGTTGTTGAGGACAAATACCTTCTTTCGTGATGGTATGCCCTAGGAAATTTACCGACGATTCAAAAAATTTACATTTATTAATATTAATGAGGACGTTATGACTATTTAATCTTTCTAAGACAATTTCTAATTTTTCTTTACACTTTTCTAAGGTACTTTCTGCAATTATAATATCATCAAGATAGCAAAATGTATTATCAATTCCTACTAAGATCTGATCCATGACACTTTGGAATATAGAGGGTGCGCTGGCAATGCCAAAAGTCAACTTAGTAAATCTGAATAACCCACGATGAGTATTGATAGTCAAATATTCTTGTGAGTTTTCAGATAAATCAAGTTGCTGATACGCCCCGGACAGATCTAATGTACAATATACTTGACAATTTGCAAGACTGGCTAGGACTTCATCAATACGCGGCAAGGGGTAGTGTTGCGTTTGAACATATCGATTAATGGTTACCTTACAGTCCACGCATAACCTAATTGAGCCATTTGACTTTGGGACCACTACTACAGGACTAGCCCATTCACTAAATTGAACCGCTTTTAATATGCCCAAGTTAACTAATCTATCTATTTCTGAACTGACTTTATCACGCATTTTAAACGGTACTGAATATGCTTTGTGAAAAATTGGTTTGGCCTGACTTTTTAAGACAATTTCAGCTTTAAACCCTTTTATTGACTTATTAGGACTCTCATAAATGACATTTGGAAATTTTTTTGAAATTATTTCTATTATTTGATTGTAATCGTTAGTTAAAGAAGTTTCGCTTACATTATTAAAAGTTAATACTTTCCTCCAATTTGGATACAAGGTATCTAACCATGCTCGACCCATTAACGGCTTGATTTGCTTGTCGCTGCTAATTACGAATAATTCCAGCCGGTACTGTTGCTCTCCTGGACCCAGCTGCACGTTCACGACTATCTTGCCCTCCGTTGTGATTTTCTCCCCAGTGATCGATAGGAGTTTGGTTTTGGCTTCCAACAATTGAATACTGGAAAAATGTTTCCGGTAAAGTTCTTTATCGATGACTGTAGCACATGCCCCGGAATCGACCTCCATATTTAGTTCATGACCTTCAACTAGAACCTTGACAATTACAGGATTTTCCCATTCCATTGACTTTTCTGACTTGACATTAACCATTTTCATTTCTATACTAAGCTCTTCCATTTCTGTTGACAATTCTTTAATTCCGGAACGCAAATTAGCATGACCTCTGACTGACTTTTCTTGACTATTAGACGAATAACAAACTTTTGACGTGTGACCTCTTTTTCCACATGCATGACAATTCCAATTATTGGCTGGACATTGGTCTGGATCATGATACCTCATTCCACATCTTTTGCATAGTTCTCTTGCCGCACTTTGACTGTAGTACATTCTCTTATTCTTTTGACTGTTATGACCTTGTTTACTGACGACATTTTGTTGTAACGATTTTTCCTTCGACTCCTTTTCCGCCATTTCCCAGTTTATTGCCATCGAGCAAGCATTATCAAATGTTAAGCCCTTTTCTTTAAGCAACATTGACCTTAAATGAGTATTTTTTACACCAAAAACAAAGCGATCTCGCAATGCTTCATTTAAAAACGCCCCAAATTTACACTTCTGTGCTCTTGATTTTAATTCAATTACGTAATCCGAAATTGACTGACCGTCCTTTTGATCTTCCTTATGAAACTTGTATCTTTCTGGAATTTCATTTATTTCTGGCGAAAAATGTTTTTGTAAAATTCCTATTAATTCATTGAAAGTTTTGTTTTTAGGTACATCTGGATAAACTAACTTTTTCAAAACAGAATACGTTTCCTGACCGATGAATGTTAACAATGAAGCGACTTTTTTCTGATCATTGACATCATTTAAAATGAAAAATTGCTGTAATCTTTCCGCGTATTCCGTAAAATCATCTCCTGGCACAAATGAATCTAATGTTCCCAGCATTTCTTCTACACGATATATATTTACGCGCTTTCCAATAAAAATCCTCGTCGCCAATTTTCTGTTGTGTTTAGTGGAATGAAGGTTCTTTATTTTATGACAAAATTACGACTGTTCTAATTGAACTCAAAATTTATTCTTCTCTTTAAAACTAAAATCTATACAGTGTTTTTACAAATTACTTAATAGCTATGTTATGCAAGTAACTAAAGGACATATTTCTAAATATCATTACAGCAGTATATGTGCTTTTCTGCGGTATACACTGTGCATATACAGGGTGTCCACAGACTCATCCTCAACATGGGGATCTCCGTTGTTATGGAAGATAGAGATTTGGTTAAATGAGACAAAATGTGCAGAATCTCCAGTACTACTACCCTGCGTAGTCAAATTTTCCATATTTTGCTTGGTTCGCGACCGACAGTTGAAAAACGAGATTTACCCATTTTCGTTTTTCGCTTATTAAGTAAGTTAGAAAAAAATATTTGCACTTTCTTAAGGCCCTTTTTTATGAAGATTTCAAATCTCTTTTTATATTTTTATTTACTTTTATAGTTTTAGAGATACTTGTATTAACTTTATTTTTTTAAATATATGTCAAAGATGGCCATGACACTATTCGAAAGAGATTTTTTTTCTCTTTAATTTGATATGCGGGTTAATGGATTTATTTTCAAAAATAACAGAGTTATACGTAAAACACTGATTTTTAATAGTAGGCTATGCTAAATTAATTGATAAAACAACAGAAGGCTTAGCAAACAATTGAAATTCGCGTTGGCTTAGTAAACGGCTGCTTTGTTTTAGCTGTCAAAGTGTAGTTTGTTGCTAATTTGTCAGTTTACTAAGTGATTTATTAAATTTACTTTTGTTATCATGGAACAATTTTGTAACAATGAAAAATAAGCGATTTTCAACAATTGATCGTAAAACAGTAGTTTTGTCTTCTTCACTTATTCGCGTTGACTTAGTAAACGGCTTTTTAAATGATCCATAGTTTATTAAATTTACTCGTAAGTTTCTGTAAATAGACGAATGAGGTTGTCTTCGTTCTGGATACTGATCTAAGTACATTTTTGCAGCTCTGGTCGAATTTCTGTGACATGGAATGTAACAAGATAACATACTTATAAAATTTTTCATTGTTACAAAATGGTTCCATGATAACAAAAGTAAGTTTAGTAAATCACTTAGTAAACTGACAAATTAGCAACAAATTACACTTTGACAGCTAAAACAAAACAGCCGTTTACTAAGCCAACGCGAATTTCAATTGTTTGCTAAGCTTTCTGTTGTTTTATCAATTAATTTAGCATAGCCTACTACTAAAAATCAGTGTTTTACGTATAACTCTGTTATTTTTGAAAATAAATCCATCAACTCTCATATCAAATTAAAGAGAAAAAAATCTCTTTCGGATGGTGTCATGGCCATCTTTGACGTGTATTTAAAAAAACAAAGTTAATACAAGTATCTCTAAAACTATAAAAGTAAATAAAAATATAAAAAGAGATTTGAAATCTTCATAAAAAAGGGCCTTAAGAAAGTGCAAATATTTTTTTTCTAACTTACTTAATAAGCGAGTTATAAACAAAAAACGAAAATGGGCAAATCTCGTTTTTCAACTGTCGGTCACGAACCAAGCAAAATATGGAAAGTTTGACTACGCAGGGTAGTAGTACTGGAGATTCTGCACATTTTGTCTCATTTAACCAAATCTCTATCTCCCATAACAACGGAGATCCCCATGTTGAGGATGAGTCTGTGGACACACTGTATAAGAGAAATTAAAATTGTCTACTGTTAGCACTGTGGAGTAAATGGAAACTTGCCTGACGCGTAATCGGGAATTTCGGATTCATGTCCCGACAGTGGCATTTACATTTTTTTTTAAGAGAATGTTTAGGTATACTAATTTAAGTGTTCGAAGTGTCCTCCTTCGACACGAGTAGATGACAACGTCGGACGAGTAAATCTGTGACTCAAGACACATCAGGGTCATTTCTTATTTCATTTGCGGCGTTCTGTATTCGTTCTAGCAACTGTTTATAGGTAATGCGATATCTTTGATTGATTTAGTAGGATTATATCATTATGTAATTTAACTTTCAGGTGCTACAATTTCGTTAGAAAGCATTTTCGGACACGTGATTGCAAATAATTGATACTTCTGTATAATCTGTAATATAAACATCGTAGTGTTGAGCCGTATTCGAGATATTGACAACAAAAAAAATGATAAAAAAAATTGAAATAGTCGCACAGATTTGATGTTTTTCATCATATTATCTGTTAAATTCAAAAATAAAATTTTAGTATTGTTGTCCCGTATACTTTTGTGCGATCAGAGTTTGACTATAACTGGTAATTCAAATGTTTCGCTCCCCTCTACCTTATTATGTTCTGCCGCTTTTAAAGTCCTTAGGCGTTGCATAGGGACTAGCTGGTCATTCACAAAACCACATAATTAAAAATCGGTATAGGACTTGTTCGTTTTCTATTTTTCTCTTTGTTTATATTTTGAATTCAGCGAGGAAATAAAAAAATAGTGAGATATATTTTATATTTAAGTATATGTCATAAAAATTCACAACTCAAAAAAAAAATCTGTAGGTACTCCGTATTTTTAAAAAGTTATTCATTTTCTAAGAAAATAATTTTTAATTACATTTTAAGAAACCATTCAATTACCAAATTTCTAGAATATTTTGTGGTTGAGCATTTTGTTACAGATCAAGATGGGAACCGCAAGAAACCTTATAAGTTTACAGGGATTAGTTGCTTGCATATTTTACCCGTAACATATTATATCCTGAATTTTAAACCACTCAAAGAGCACTCAGACTTTTTGATTACTATTGAAATAATTTTTCTATTGTACTACATATTGAGGTACTACATAAACAAATTGTGGGAAAAAATATTTTATAAGAAATTTGTAAAATGTAGATATATATTTTTTACCGTGTAAGTATTTAAAGCTTTTATAATAACAATATTAGTAAAAACTGTCAAAAAATAATAATTTATTACAAGCTTTTTATTAACATTCACTTGTTAGTTGGAGTTTAATCTTGTAATCCAACTTTTCACACATAACAAGTTCTAATGACAATTCCCAATATTTTCATATCTCCGATCTGATCATTAAGTTAAGAAAGTGGGTCCTATACCAATCTTTATTTTTTATTTATTGTAGATTAGACGCGTCGACATCTCCAGTTATTAGCGTCTTTCAACTACACTAAATAACAATTTTCTTAAAACTAAATAACATCACAAAACATCCATGAGCGCAGGTGGGATTCGAACCCACGGCAGTCTAGTCTAGAGACTGCGGAACCAAATACGCTATTCACTAGACTACACTGCCTTCTACTATACCAATCGAAATCTCTCCATGCAGGCAAAAGCTTGTCTAAAAAAATGATTACTTCGCATGATAAGTATTACTATACAGGGCGTTTCATAAACATTGCATCAAATTTATAAAGGTTATAGAAGGCATCAAAATAAGCTATTATGGTCAATAAACCTCTGTCCGGAAGTGTGCTGTTTTGGCGGTAGGTTTTAAAAAGAGACAAATTTAAGGTACCTACTATATAATATTTGGGCGCAATTTATTTCTTCGGTTTATAAATTTACATTTCTTATGATATTTGCTGAAAGGCCGTGTAAACTGAAATTAGATCGTTATTCTACTTATACTTTTTATTTCTTTAAATATAAACGTACGGTTGGTCAGCTCGTTGATGAAGACTAAGGACCAATCTTTTAAAATGTGCCACTTGTCAATAGCTTCATATAAGTGCACTGAGATTTCGGAAACTACGATCAAAACAAGGATGGAAATACACAATCATGCTTATAATATTATGATCCAGTACCGACATAATATAGGTATAGTTTTTCCGTGAATAGTCATTGGTTTTTACAATCACTCCTATTTTGTCTTTCTTATACAATATACATGCTCAACGAGAACGATATAAGTATAATACACATGATTATATAATAGCTAAAGTGATCGATTGATAAATCTATTTGAAGAGAAAAAAAGTTAACTATTTCGACTGTTACCTACTGAATTGTTAAGAAAAATATTAATTGTTTGAAGTCATTAGCATTCACGTTAAACTTAACAAATTAATATACAGGGTGTTTCATAATATATGCTCAGGACTTCAGGATGTGATAGCTCGTCCAAAAATATGAAAAAAGTTTCAATTAACTTATCCTCTAAAATGCACCATAAAAACACCCACTACCCCTTCAAAACCTTCACCAATTATGACTTAAAAAAAAATTCCGCACAAAACATAGCTTATTATGAGTAGAAAATGCTCACAAAAGCTGTTTTCTGTACGATAAACGGTTCCGGAGATATTCGCAAAAAACGAAATTTTTTTTTCAATTTCAACACCCTGTATCTCTAAAATGGTGCATTTTAGAGGGTAAGTTAATAGAAACTTTTTTCATATTTTTGGACGAGCTATCACATCCTGAAGTTCTGCGCATATATTATAAAACACCCTGTATATGCACAGCTTCTTAGATGCATTTTGTGGCAAAATCAGATCTACAGGGCGCCTTGTTTCTTGACTGTTATCTTCGTTATTTGTGATGTAAGAGAATAGGTTAAATCAGCAAAGTAGTGCAGTTTTTCATAAGGAATTCAGTCGTGAAATAATAATTGATATACCGGCTGTTAGTAAAAAGTTAATTTGAAAAAACGAAATTTTCAATATTTTTGTTATGCTTCATAGATACAATATTTGAATTTAAATCTAAACTCAAAACAACGTTGTTATGCCAATCTCAGATTGTTAACCAATAATAATATTAATTTATATTTTAATGTGAGCCTATAAATTATTCGAAGTTTTAGAGAGCACGAAGCACGAATCGGTAGATAGAAATTTCGAATCTCGATAGCATATAGGCACTAAGTTTCATTAAGCCGTTTTTTAATGATATCGATTCACAAACATTCTGCATGCTATCTACATATACATATGTCATACTAAATACCCAAAAAAAAAACGATAAAAAACGTAAAAAGTCCAATTAAAAAAAATTAGCATTTGTCTGGATTTGAATCATCAACTAAAAGACTGTTACAGCTGGGCAGACAGAAAATGAAAACATAATATATTAAGATTTCACCATTTAAGACGGAACCCCAAAAATATAAAAGTAAAGAGCGCTATTTTGTAGATCCATTTGTGGAAGTAAAAAATATCGGATACATTTAAAAAGATTAGTTAAACTAACACTTCTTTGTTCGACTGGACACAGATTCGAATTCTATGCAAAATCTAGTTCACACTTACTTTGATAGACTGCTCTGAAAGCAAACGCTTTGAATGCATTTATTCGTATTTGTTCACGCTCCAGGCAATATCAACATTATTAGTCTGTCCGTTGCTTTATAAAAACATTTATTGAATATATTGACGTGTTTCTGAACTTTGTCAATTCAAATTAAGAACAGTATCAAGGCTTTTAAGGTTACTAATGATAATTTACAGGATAGTTTCTACACAAATCTGACTAAAATACCTAGGAAATGGAAATATATAGGTACCTAGCTGCTTATTATGCACATGCATGTAAAGTGACTTTTGACAGGCTGCTGTACGGGAACGTATCTTTCCCACACTAGTGTGGGAAAATCCATTTCCATAGTGATTTATGTTTATTATTATTTGCCTGATCTGCTCGCTATTAACTTCTGCACGTGCCTCGGCCTACTATAGGAGTGAGTTGGCGACACAAAATGAACTGTCAAAATTTTTTGAAAATACTGAAAATGAAGTGAAAAGCAGCTATGTTATAGTGGGTATGTCAAAAAATACCATATATTATATTATCTCGTATACGTAATGATATTATAACTCGTGTGACTGTTAAAACCCGCTGTCGCCCGTTTTAACGTACTGTCACTACTCGTCAGTAATATATCTCATTACGCCACTAGATATACAATCTACAATCATGAAAATATAATATGTAGCACTATAATAGTACCATTATCTGTGATGATCTTAATTACAATTAAAAAATAATTTAATGCAAAGTTATAACATTAATAATTTAATAATACTACTCAATATTCGAAATTTTAATCAACATAATTACATTATGGCCAACAACCAAATTAGAAAATAAATTGTGCAACTAACATTGTTTTTATAATAATGATGATACTTAGCTTTATTTAAATAGGGGTTACTAGAATAAAGTGACCACATTTTCATTGTGACAAAGCGGGACAAATGGGATGAAATGAGAATTACAATTTAGTTATATATATTTTATTGTATACATTCATATACTTGTACAAAAATGTATTTATTATTAATTATTGGTAACTATAAAAATATTTGTAAAAAACAACAAACCGCACTGTCTAACGGCAGTCCGCACTTTCTGCACTTATCTGAATTAAACCAAGACGTAACAACAATGATCGAACACCACCGAGTAAATCCAACTCGGTACATTGCCTTTTTATCGGGGCGGCTACGTTTCAATTTTTATGCTGGGTTGCAGAATGAATTGTCAAAAAACTGATTTTACAATGACCTCATTTGACAATCAACATGTAATTACAGTTTTATACAGCATGAGCATTCTAATGTCGTCGTCAAACTATCTGTCATGTAGAACATTAGATTGCACCAACTCAAAAAACAAATGAATGATCTATACATAGAAAAAGATCATGCTTTTCAAATTACATTTTTGAAAAAATGCTTAGAAAAATGTTGTTTCGAAGTGGAAATTATAGAAAAAACAGATTTTTTGACAATGCTGTCTGCAACCAAACATAAGTGTAATAAATTTATAGTAGATTGTATATCTAGATGTGTAAGGAGATTTATTACTGACGAGTGCTGGCAGTATGTAAAAACGAGCGATATCGAGTTTTTGTAGTCACACGAGTTATAATACCATTACGCACAAGATATATATGGTATTTTTTGCCAAATCTACTACAAGATTCCTACTTTTCACTTCATTTTCAAAAAATGTTGGCAGTTCATTTGCATCATCATCTTTATATATAGGCACAGTGTAACAGCAGGCGGATAGTTGCTATGGCTATGGCAGAAGTTGCTATGGAAACCATTTACTTACCGCACTAGTGCCTGTTAAATGATACATTACAGGCCGGTATACATGCATCGAAAGTAGCTATTTTGTAGTGAGTGTGGCAAAAAATTATAAACAATTATAAATCTGTCGCCGTCTCTGCCAATGAATACGATGGTTATGAAATTATTTGGAGAATATCTCAAATTAAAGTTTTGATTTGGGTACTGTAACATTTAAATTTAATCCGAATGAGACGTAGTATTATTCCTTATCAGAGCAGTTTAAACCCGTATGTTCTTCCCACAGGACTTTGCTGCACTGCACTATTGCATTATGGTTCACAAATCTAATCACTGGAGTCCACTAGTGTACAATGTAGCGTGATATGTGTTAGCCGTGGTCAGCTTGTTTCGTAAGTTAAATCTTTGATGTAACAAACAAGGGAAACTTTACTGATGTCACATGGAAATATATTACAACACGTTGTCCTCGTTTTAAGTAGAATTGCTATAATATAATTCAGATAAGTAAATAGTGACATGATGATTTATTGAACGCATTTCGGAAATAAATCGATATATGTACCTATTACGTTCCACATTTTATATTTTAACTAGCGGCCCGGTCCGGCTTTGCCCGGATGCTATGAATTTATGATTTATTATTGAATTGCTCACTCGCTTTGCTCGGTTGCTTCAGTTATTACAGAATATGTCTTAAAGCAAAGTATCATCTATCGAACAGTGAAAAAAATTGAAATCAGTTCAGTAGTTTCTGAGATATTACATCTGATTTTAATTTTAACCCGGGCGAAGCCAAGCAGACCAGTTATTATATCCTATGTTCTAAAGCAAAGTATCACCCATCGAACAGTGAAAAAAAATTGAAATTGGTCTTCTGAAATTAGCCCTGATTTGCACCCGGGCGAAGCCGGGCCGCCCAGTTTCAATTATACATCTAAACAGCTGTGTGTCTAACTCAAGCAGCTTCAGAAAAAAACAATTTTTTACCCCCCTAGCTTCACCTTTTTATGGATTAAATTAAAACAAAATCTTTCCTAGTGCCCATCTAGACGTCATAGAGGGAAAACATAAAAAAAATTCTTAGGCTCAGCGGTTTTGGCTGTTCGTTGTCAGTCAACGAGGATACAAATTATTTTTACAAGCTTTTATTTAACTTGCAATGTATGTTAGTTTGTGTGTTTGTTTGTTTAGGTCAAAACTTGCAAATTTTGAACGACGTCCACGTATCCGATCGATTTGAAATTTTGTACAGATATGTATTCTCGATGACAATAAATAAATCATTTTTAGAAATAAATGCATCTTCTAAGAGGTTCAAACGAAGATGTAAAGTTTTTTTGACTAATCAACGCCCAGGCCAAATCGCTAAAGCTAGAAACTTGAAATTTGGACAGTTGGTTCCTTTTCTGACGTAAGCATCCACTAAAAAAAGATTTCTCGAAATTCAACCCCTACGGGTCAAAGGGGGGTCAAATTTTGAAAGACTAAAATGAACAAATAAAATATTAGTTAAAAAAAACTTTTAGAGACAAGCTTTTATTGAAATGTACTAAAAAGGAAAAAATAATATTTAGTAATTTTGGTTCATAATTATTATAAAAGCGGGGGTTGCTATTAATAAAGATAGAGATTACAACCCCCGCTTTTATAATACTTATGAACCAAAATTAATAGATATTATTTTTTTCTTTATAGTACATTTCAATAAAAGCTTGTCTCTAAAAAGTTTTTTTTACTAATATTTTATTAAATCTGTACTTAAAACATTGATGAATCAGGTATTATTGCAATAATTGTAATTTATAATCTTTTGAGTACCTAACTATTCATATAAATAGGTGATGTTATGTTCTACCAGCTACCGTATGTTATGTATTAATAATCAAATTTACACGATTTCTTGGAATAGGTATCTAGTAGTAGTACCTACTACCTATATAAGAAGATTATTTGTGAGTGGATATATCTATATCATGGAATTAATATCTAGCTTTTAAGTCTACCATTGATGTCAAATATAGGCATATATTTGCTAATTCTGTTTGAATATAACTTGGAAAACATATACATATTATTATTGAAAATGTTTCATTGGAAAGCAGCCAATTATATAATTGATTCGAAACATACTGGAAAAAATCATTTTACCAACCATAGTCACATTCAGGACTCTAACCTGAACCTTTCCACTTTCGCGGCGGAATGAGCTTACATTTACTCAACCGTGTAATTAATTTATATATTATTATTACTTAATTATGACAAATCTAAATAGGTACATTAAATTATACAATAAATAAATAATTTTAATATGCAACTTGCATGCTTGTTTGCTTATAACTAAAGAACTACTGCATTAATTTATTTCGATAAAATTATTATTAATCGTTAGTTTGAAGTCCGACTTAAAATTAAAGATACAAATCATTATATGTTAGGTCATCAGGGACCAACATAATCCTGTTATGTATACGAATCGAGGGGAAGGAAACCGCGGGTCCTTAAATAAGTTAAACTAGGAATCTTAGAATAAAAATATTTATACAAAAGTTGTAGAGAATTTTTTTCTATACTAGATTTATAATAACCATTTTTAACTAAAAATAGAACGGAACCGTTTTTCGTGACCTTTGACCTTCCTTAAAATTTTTAACGGCACTCGGATTGATGGACACTTTTGACGTTTTCTTTAGAACCACAATATCAAGGTTCATACCAAAATCCAGCTTTCCCTTAATTTTTCCGAAGTGCAATGTCTAATTTCACTGAGCTACCTATATAGTGTATAGTTTTATTTTCAAAATAGGTACAATATCTGAAAAAAACCGTACCGTCAATGCACTACATTTAACGTGTAGTTTAAAATTATTTGCTTTTTGAAATAACGTAATTTTTAGAAGTTTAATGAATTTATACAATTGGAGTTTTTGGAGTCAGGTACCTATAATAGTATGCACATTCTAATCTCTCCGACAGTTGCCAAATAAATAAAATAAATATTATGGTCTTTATAATAACAAAATAATGTTGATAGATTTCCTAAGAAGTACTTCAGTCTTACCAATATTAGTAATTAATATTTGTATGAAAAAATAACTTTTTCAGTTGAAAGGACTACCCTTTTAATATAAAAGTTACACAATTATATTGCTGAATTTTGTATTTAAAAAATGAATTTTGAAAGTTCACCCGTCAATAGAAGACGGTTTATTGACATTAATATTGTATTTAACTGCAAACTTTTTAGATTAAGAAACAATAAATATTCATGAGTAACTTAAAATTCCTTTGGAATTTCATAAATATACAAAATGTTTAAACTGACGATTCCAATCAGACTTAATTAAAAATTGTCAGCTACAGAATTTATAACGACAATATGTTTAATATTTTTACTTGATTAAGAGAGTGGAGAATACTTGTAAATGTAGCTTAAGGAGTATAGTAACAATTCGCCGAAACGATATTCAGCATCCGACAACGAATGCATTTCCTCTCCATTACACATAACCACCATACAGATCATCGTCTACCATAGAAAATGTAACAACTTATACAACTTTTGTGCATTTTAGGGTGATTCTTTCGAACCTGGATAATATATTGTATGAACACAAAAATTGATAAAACTTCGATTTAGTTTTAAACTGGGAAATTTCACTTTGTGCGGTAAAATATAACAAAAGAAGTAAATCTAATCTCCTTTATCGTAGTCGATTTTTCGGATCAAAATATATGCTTCTTCACAGATTTTAATAGCATAATAATATGTAATTTAGTTTCCTTGGATTTTTTTTTTGTTTGCCTTGATAAAAAAAGTGTTTGCAAATCTTTTGGCTTCTGTCTGTGTGTACCATCTAGAACTGCTGGGTGAAATTTGATACACCCAGTTGTAGATGATGGAGCGGTTTTGATTAAACTTGAAATATCTACTGAAATTAAAGATGAAATATATAAGTATTTTTCCCAAAAATAGTTTATTTATTTCATCTTAATTTACATTTGAAACGCAAAAAATGTTTAAGTACTTCCCTAATAATGTTGATATACTCAAGTTTCATCAAAACCAGTCCATCGGCATCTAAACTTAATGGTAAGTATATCTAATTTTTATCCGGTTACGATCGCGTTAAGATAAGGTTTGTGCCAAAATTGACACTCGGTTATGTTATTTTAGCCACGGAAAATTATCCCTGACATTGAGTAGCCATAATTTGACTGAAGTAATAATATAGTACCTATACTCTTGTTTAATCCAAATGGTGGATTTTGAATAAGGACCACCTGTGGTTTTACTTCTAACAGGAAGAAGATTTTTGCAGTAAAATAATGACACGTATTTTTAAAAACACAAGTATAATTTAATATAACGTTACAACCTTATTACAACCCAGTTAACATTTAACATAAAACATAATATAGTTTTACATAATCAATTTTTGAAATCAAAGTGAAAAAATAACGATTGTTTTTCAATAACAACAACTCCAGCCTACTTATTAAATTAGTTAGCAACGAAAAAGTAATTGTTAATAAATAAAATAAATAATTGTAGCAGGCCATTTGTGACCGAACAACTCTAATATTAGTGGTTGCTGCATGTCAATGATAATTTTTAACCTTTAAATATTGATAATACTACTTTAATGTTAGAGTGTCCTAGCACTTGTCCTGCTAGTAGCGCTTTTGTGATTACTTCTGTACAGAGGTATTGTTCTGCTAGAAGGATAAATTTTCGCTCATAAGCGTGTCCTTCAAGCAGGACTCTTTCGTCTTGTTGACAGTACAGACACACGATCTCCTACACGCACCATATTTTGTTGCCATTGCTTACAAAATACACACACAAGATTGTATAAGTATAAATTCTTGTATCAGCTCAAAAAAACATAATACAGGCTTTTCTAATAATGTAAGTTGAAAAAATGTAGACCAAATCCAAAAAGTAATTTAATTTATATTATAAATGTGATCGTTACATTTATAATATAAATTAAATTACTTTTTGGATTTGTCTACATTTTTTCAACTTACAATATGTTCAATCCAAACTATGAACTCCTACCAGGTTTTCTAATATCTGCGCTGATAATTCATAAGTTTTTGGACATATCTACCCATAAAATGCCATTGCTAAGATCTTTCTGTAAAAATCAACATTAACGTGAACGAAGACTATAAAAAATGGGACATAAACAATCAAATAATCTCTGTTTCATTAAATGTGTAATATATAAAAAGATTGCATACGTTTATGTATAAAAAATTAAAACAGGGACTTTATAATCATCCATATAATATGTAAAATGAGAAATTGTTAAAATGGTGCGTTTTAAGTTCCTCGACATTTCGTTTATTCGCCCGGTCGGTTGGTTTTGGTATCCCAGGAGACTGTGCCATTGAGACCCATTAGTGGAGAGGCTTGTGTTTGTATAAAATGCTCATTTGGTAAATGCAAAAAGACGATATAATATTATACCTATTATTCCATGCGTAAACACTGTGAAGTTGGCTGCCTTGCTACAATTTACTCAGAGGAAATGCAACTTGAATGTGCGCACTTTCAAACAAAATATTTGTAGCAAACTTTATTCACATATTTTATTATTATAAAGAAGATTATTGATTTATGTATAATAAAGTATTCAAAGAAGTCGTGTTTCAATTTAATTGCCTTTTTTGTCATGAGAATAATTTGAATTTTTTAAGTTACACTACTTTATCGAGGGTACTAAATCGGAGAAACAAAACATAAACCGACTCAATAATTAATGAAACGCTGACAGGGATAAAACGACTAACGATTGGGATGAAATTTACTGAAAATGGATTTTGGGGGAAAAAAATCTATCTAACTAGGTCTTATCCCAGGTAAAATTCGTTTTCTTATAGTTTATAATTTTAAAAATCAATTTTTTTGACGTTTTAAAATAATTTTTTTTTATTTATTGTAGATTATAGACGCGTCGACATCTCAGGTCATTAGCGTCTTAGTTTCAAAATAGTGTAATATTGTAAGCAACTTTGAATATACTTATGAATAGATGTTATCCATGGTTATTTATTATTAAAAGTAATGAATTGAAAAAAAAATGATGTCAAAAATAAAAATAAGTAAATAGTTAAAATTAAAAATGCCAAAAGAGGACAGTGTGGTGTAACGGTTAGCATAGCCGACCTTTGGATCTCACTGTCGTGGGTTCGAATCCCACCTCCGGTCAGGGATGTTTTGTGATGTAATTTAGTTTTAAGGAAGTTGTTATTTAATGTAATTAAGACGCTAATGACCTAAGTTGTCGACGCGTCTATAATCTACAATAAATAAAATATAAATAAAAATGCCAAAACTTTAACTTTACATGAAAGAAGACAGCTTTGAAATGGCTTAAGGATCCAAAAATAATAAGCAAATACTGTTAATATTGCATTTATTAAGCTGACGTTTCGAGAATTATATTCTCATCCTCAGAGCTCAAATGCCGTCAAACATGACAGTAAAATTGTCCAAAAAACTTAAAAAAACATACTAACATTTTATTTGGTTTTTATTGAAGTGTAAAAAAAATTGTTTTATTGATTTGATTTTGTACACAGAAATACTGAAAACTTTATGTTTTATAGAAAGTTTTCAGTATTTCTGTGTACAAAATCAAATCAATAAAACAAATTTTTTTACACTTCAATAAAAACCAAATAAAATGTTAGTATGTTTTTTTTAAGTTTTTTTGACAATTTTACTGTCATGTTTGACGGCATTTGAGCTCTGAGGATGAGAATATAATTCTCGAAACGTCAGCTTAATAAATGCAATATTAACAGTATTTGCTTATTATTTTTGGATCCTTAAGCCATTTCAAAGCTGTCTTCTTTCATTATCATCAGGATCACCACTTTTCTATTTTTAATTAAACAGTTCTTCTGCACATCTTTAACTTTACATGTTCTAATGAAAAATGTATGAAGTATAACTTCGACCGTGCGCTTATTATATACTTATCTTTAATAAAGGGCTTGACTATAACCAAAATAGTATACATACCGTCGTTTGGATGGCATCTATTATATACCCCCTAGTTCCATGTTTCTCATCTGAATTTTCAAATTATAACTAATTAAAAATAAATTAATAAAATTAATAATAAATTTATTAAATTAATAATAAACTGAAAATGTGAATTTGATTCAAATAGTCATGGCAGTTGATAGCCTCAAATAAATAAACAAAATGTCGTTCATTAAATATTTATCAAAGAAAAAGCATATATTAAAATGTATAGTAGATCAAATAATAAAATAAGTGTTACTGTATGAATGGTTGGGCTCAACGTGTCGTTAGGTTTTTTAAATTACGGTCGGAAGAGTCTTATAAAAATTCAAGAAAGAAGGCATTGTTACAGCCGTCAAATTACGAGTCAACGAACTACAATTATACAGAATTATCTGCTATATATACACACCAATGCTCCGTCAGAGTTCTATTGGCGCTGAAATGTCTTGGCTTGTTAAAAATGAATATTTTGTAGGAAGCTTGTTTGTATTTCAAGTCCAAATGACTCTTTAAAGGGAAACGAAAGCTAAAATAAAAGAGTAACATTTATACATTTATGTCTACTTATTTAAAATGTTTTCCATTTACCTAAATTTATTCTACTTTTTGTATATTATAAATAAACATGATACCAAATTATATATTATGAATAATTATATATTTGAGAGTATCAGTGTTTTTTAATGTAGAACTACGTCTTTTCCGGCGGTATATAGGAGGTAAAAAGATGCGTTACAAAAAATGTGTGACAAAAATGTGTGTGACGCGAATTTCCATAGTTTGTGTTTTGATGTAATATAATATTTTTTGACAGATGTGACGTTAATATAAAACTATAGAAGTAGTTCTACGTCTTCGGTTGCGGCACAATCGTAATTACTGTGCCCCTTGTCATTTTTTTAAGTTATAGTAGGTACCTAGCTATTTAATTAAAACAATATTGCTCAAATAACTACGGTAACGTTAGTTATGTAAGTGTAATTTTCTATTTTGAAACGTAGGTAAAAAAAAACATCCGGCACCTTCGAATTTTCGATTACATCAGTTAAGTATATGGTATTTTTTTATATATGGTATTTTTACAACGAAAATACTTAACCATTTTTATTATTAAAAGCTTTTATTTAACTTAATGCAATGTTTGTATGTTAGTTTGTTTGTTTAGGTCAAATCTTGCAAGTCAATTTTGAACGACTTCCACGTATCCGATCGATTTAAAATTTGGTACACATATGCATTCCCGATGACAATACATTAATCAATAGTTTTTAGAATTAAATTCAATCACTAAGGGGGTCAAACGAGGGAGTAGGGTTTTTTGACTATTCAACGCCTAGGCCAAACAGCTAAAGCTGGAAACTTGGAATTTGAACGGTAGGTTTCTTTTGTGACATAAGCACCCACTATATGAAGGGATTTTTTGAAACTCAATCCCTAAGGGAATCATAAGGGGAAACTTTTGAACGACTAAAAGGAAAAAAATAAAGTATTAGTAAAAAACTTTTTAAAGACCAGCTTTTATTTAAATGTACTAAAAAGGAAAAAAACATGTTTTAATAATTTCGTTTCAAAATTATAAAAGCGTGGCTTGTGACTTATAAAATATCGTAGAGTTTACAACCCACGCTTTTATAATTATGAAACTAAATTATTAAAACTTAAGTTTTTCCTTTTTAGTACATTTAAATAAAAGCGTGTCTTTAAAAAGTTTTTTTACTAATATTCTATTTTTAACAGAAGAGTAGCTTTGCTAAGGAGTATAATTTAACTATTTATCATAAAGTTTTATGTTCTGTACTTACTTAAGTGATCATTATAAGATCAGGGTATCAGAAGTTTCAAAGACCTATTTTTAGTCTTCCATAAGAGATATAGTCAGATAACTTAACAGATAACAGAACATGCAAATTTTAAATTCCATAACAATCTTTATTTAAATAAAGATGTTTAAACATACACAGAAGAAGAAAAAGAAAGAAAGGGAGAGAGAGAGAAATCCTAAAACCACACAAGTTCCGACGTTCTGTGTTTATCAAGCGTTAATTATGCAAAGTGAATATTTTATAATAGCACGTCCTAATGCTGTTAAGATCTGATGTCGAGTTGAGAGAGTAAGAGATGAGAGGAGATCAGATCTGAACATAGTCAAATATCGTTTATGTATGTCATGAGTCGTCCCTGCAGTGTAACCAACATAATCCGTTCGAGCACAGTGCTGAATGTGTCACTGGTATGTCTCGATGTAACGTACCTTAATTGATTGAACGACTTCAAACCTCAGAGGTACCATAAGTCACTTCTCAGAGCCCAAAATATATCCATCTACTTCCTGACTGTCGGGAAGTTCCCCGTGGACATCGATATACCACAGATCTATCCACAGACTGAGCTTTTGTCTTGTCCCATAGGTCTCTAGCCTGCATTACTTTCAGTACAAAAGAAACTGATCTTATTTATTAGTTCGGATGATGTATGCGATGTGATAGATTGAGATTATTTATACTGACTTTGTAGAGGAAATCAGTCCAATTTTCTATCATGAAACAACACACACACAAAACAAAAATTATCGCTCAGAAGTAAGTACAAGAGGAATATTTCCCTCCTCCCTCCTAACGTCATTATTTTAAAATTTTAGTTTAATTAATTACATTACTGAAACCCAGCAATACTGTTTTTTATTTTTTATTATTTTCTAACAAAATGTTGAAGCGTCTGCGAGTTCTTAATTTGCTGCTTTTCTTTGTATCTATTAATGAATATAGACAGTTTCTTATCATAGTACAAAATAATTTTTAGTGAGTATTGTTTTGTCATTATGACTTGATTCAGATAAGCTGTCCGGAAGTATAGAACTTGTAAATTTTAGTAAGCATGATTTTCGTCAACTCCTCTGTCCTCAGGAAAGAATGAAAGATGCTCCAGCAAATCTGCAGATACTACTTTCAATTTTTATATAAAAAATTATTTAACATTACATAAATCCATTTTTAATGTATGAATGAAATAGTAATTGACATTTTAAAATCAAAGCTGTCGATATATTACTAATCTTTCTGCACTACAAATTTTAAAAGAGTTCATTTACACTGTGTAAATTTTACATGCAAAGTTAATATGAAAGTTAAATATTAGCAAAAAAAACTTTTTAGAGACAAGCTTTTATTTAAATGCACTAAAAGGAAAAAATAAATTTTACTAAGCGTGGGTCGTGAACTCTATGATAGTTTATTAGTCACGACCCACGCTTTTATAATTATGAACCCAAAATATCAAAAAATTATTTTTTCCTTTTTAGTGCATTTAAATAAAAGCTTGTCTCTAAAAAGTTTTTTTGCTAATATTTATTTTGTTCATTTTAATCTTTCAAAATTTTACCCCCCCTTTGACAGCCGTAGGGGTTGAATTTCGAGAAATCCTTTCTTAGTGGATGCTTACGTCAGAAAAGGAACCAACTGTCCAAATTACAAGTTTCTAGCTTCAGCGATTTGGTCTGGGCATTGATTAGTGAAAAAAATCCTACATCTCCGTTCGAACCCCTTAGGGGTTGAATTTATTTCTAAAAACGATTTTTTCATGTATTGTTATCGGGAATACGTATGTGTACAACATTTCAAATCGATCGGATACGTGGAAATCGTTCAAAATTGACTTGCAAGTTTTGACCTAAACAAACACACAAACCCACAAACAAACACACAAACTAACATACATTGCAAGTTAAATAAAAGCTTGTAAAAATAAGACATCTTTCCCCTACGTACGCTGCTTTTGTATACAAAAAGATGGACTTCGTTATTTTAATGGAATGATTGAATGGAAGGAGATGTTAGTATTTAAACCATTAAAGTTTCTTTTTACTTGGAGGTACATTATTACTCTTAAATTAATTCAACGCGGCGCTGTGTAAGTTTTAGTTTTACTTTTTAATTTTAAAATGAAAGACTAAACCAAACTTTCATGTGTTCAAAAAGTCTTTAAGTCCTCAGAGCTTAAAGATTGTAAAATGCATGTCTATACTATCTTGATACAAATACAATTTAAAACGTCACTTTGAATGACGTTCTGTTGTTATGGTTTATTGTGTAAGATTGTATGACGAAAGTACAGACATACGTTTAACAATCCATAGCAGAATCACCGAGGATTAGTATTAGTCCAGTGATTTTAGATTTCCACTGCAGAAAAATTCCCAGTTAGCTGATTTTTTTTTTAATTTACCTTCGTTATGGTGTTTTAAAAAACGTTTAAAAGGCCCCATCGATATCGTGCCGGCGTTGCCAGATATTCGAGGTTCAAGTTCACGATAGACGGTTTTTAGTGAATTTCTCGGTTCCGTTCCATTTTTTGTAAAAAATTGTTATTATCAATCTTGTAGAGGACGAAATTATCTACAACTTTTGTGTAAACATTTTTTGTCTACGATTTATAGTTTTTCTTATTAAAGTACCCGCGGCTTCCTCCCCCTCGATTTTACATAACGGGATTATGTTGCTTCCCGAGGGCCTAACATAATGATTTGTACCATTACTTTAATTTGAACTTAAAGCTAACGATTAATTATAATTTTATCGAAATTAATGCAGTAGTTCTCTACTTATAAGCAACCAAACATACAAATCGACAGCGCTCAAACAGACAGACAGACAAACAATTTTTTTTTCGAAAATACGATATTGATACTTGACATCAATTATAAAGACCATTCGTAAAGTAATTTTGTAAAAAAAATTTACAAGGGTAAAGAGAGTGCGGATTAAGTACGAGTATGCATTTGCATACCGTATACTACTAAGAATAGCTCGGAGTAGCCATACTTTTAATTTTTTTTTCAAAATTCCTTTACGAATACTCATTATAATTGTTATAAAAACTATTTGTAAAGGAATTTTGTAAAAAAAATTAAAAATGTGGCTACTATTACTAGAGTGCGTTATACGGTATGCAAATGCATACTCGTACTTAATCCGCACTCTCTCAACCCTTGTAAATTTTTTTTACAAAATTACTTTACGAATGGTCTTTACTCGGGTCTTTATAATTGATGTCAAGTATAAATATCGTATTTTCGAAAAAAAAATTGTCTGTCTGCCTGTTTGAGCGCTGTCGATTTGTATGTTTGGTTGCTTATAAGTAGAGAACTACTACATTAATTTCGATAAAAATTATAGTTAATCGTTTACTTAAAGTTCAACTTAAAATAAAGCCACAAATCAGGTTGTTAGGCCCTCGAGAAGCAACATAATCCCCTTATGTAAAATCGAGGGGGAGGAAGCCGCGGGTTCTTAAATAAGAAAAACTATGGATAGAAGACAGTAATGTCGAGATGTTTTTCCCCGAGAAAAAATTATGACAGTTCCATGTATTTTCCTCTTCAACTTATTACTTTTCGCTAGCAAAAATATGGCAAGCTATGCCTTGGCAGAGGATGGACATGGCTATGATACTCGTGGAAAAAAAGCCATAAAACTACCATTGGCAACAAAAGATGTATACAAGCATTGCCCAGAAAATTATTCAGCCTACATCTACAATAAACTACCGGAAAAGTTAAAAAATAATACCTACGCAGTTTTCAAGGAAAATATAAAAAAATTCTTAGAGCGAGCATTTTACAGCGTAGATGAATTTTTATGTTGCCAGTAATTTTATATTTCTTTTAATGTGAACTTTTTTTTTGACGTGTCAAATAGATTTGTATCTCAATTATTGACAAAATAAATATCTATCTATCTATCTATAAATCGTAGACAAGAAATGTTTATACAAAAGTTGTAGATAATTTTGTCCTCTACAAGATTGATAATAACAATTTTTTACAAAAAATGGAACGGAACCGAGAAATTCGCAAAAAGTCACACACATTTATAGGTTACAGAAAAACTAAAGAACGATCAAAATTAGCATGTTAATCTTCACTAAAAATTTTAGTTCTTCGTTTTTGAAAATTTTTACAGCACACTTTGTAGGCCCCTATATGAGCGTGACGAAGACAGAACATTTCCTCGGAATCGGAATTTACCTTGTCTCTTTCTAACGAAACTTGGCTCGCGCAGCCTAGACTAGCAGTCTGTCTATAGTCGTCGTTGAGCAGAACTTAAAGACTTTTTCAACATTTGTTATATTATTCTAAGTTATTTCTTGTAAATCTATTGTAGTTTGTCTACGCTAGAATTCTTTTGTCATCCTTCGTAAATGTTAGTGCTGAACCGTTCAAGTATTCACTCAACGCTTGCTTAGATAAAAACTGAAAAATATTTAGTTTTGATTGGAAAATAACAAACTGATATTTTTTATTTCGCCAGAAAAAACTTTCGTATTAATAAAAAATTCTATTGAAAGTGCTTCATTTCTGTCTAGCAGTTTTAAAATATAAAATAGCAATGTTATATTGAAGGACATTCATTTAACCACAGTCGCATTTTGGATAAAAATATGCTTTCGCACTTTAACACTGCTGAATTATCTTTGTTTGAAATGCATAACGACAATTAAAAAAATGAACGAGTCTTACAGTACTCACCATTGATGTGCAACATTTAACCTCGTATTTTAATATCAGAACGAACGGTTCATAGCTGTATCTTCTTTCTCTTTCTCTCTCTTTCTCTCATTCTCTCATTTTCTCATTTTCTCATTCTCTCATTCTCTCTTTCTCTCTTTCTCTCTTTCTGTCTTTCTGTCTTTGTCTCTTTGTCCCTTTGTCTTTTTCTCTCTTTTTTTCTTTCTCTCTTTTTCTCTTTTCTCTTTATCTCTTTCTCTCTCTTTATCTCTTTCTCTTTTCAAACGCTATGAAAATGTGTGCACTCGCTGACACGCTGCAGCACAATCACCAACTGTAGGCCGCACCGCAAAATCATATCGTGATTTTGCGGTGAATAGCGCGCGCTTCTCCTTACTTCCTGTTACACATTTCCGTCGCATTCACGAAATTAGTTCCACCAAATACCGCATACTGAGAGCTAAGATATGTTACACATTAAAAATAAAAAAATTAAATTTTTGAATAGGTAGTATTTTTTTAGCCTTAGCTCATATAAAACTAGCAACATAAATTTTCAGTCGTTGCAATCCTGACTTTAAATAAACAGAATAGGTTTGTTCCTGCAGACAATAACATATTTGTCCCTGACGAGTTTCAGGTTTTTTCATTACAATTTACACGTCATGTCCTAAATATGACTAAAATTGAAACTAGTCTCGAGCTTGTTTGTTGGAACATATGACGCGGTGTTTATATAAGGTCATGTGCGCGGCCACAATCGCAGATGTACCTGATTAAAAATTAACGTGTTATTCGCAAACTGATTGCCAGCAAATGGGTCGCAAATCTGTTGAAACAAGTTAACAACTGACTAGTAATCAGGGATTTCATTGCACGTCCACAGACAGTTTTGAATTTCTGTAGGAACAAACCTATTATTATGTACGTGTGTGCCTTTAGAGTTAGTTTTACTTGAATATGTAAAAGTTGTCTTTGTTGATGAAACGACAAGTGTGTATTATTATTTTTTACTCACTTTTAAAAAAACACTTCAAACGGTGTATTTTCACTACGGTCTACAATAAGCATAACACACTGTTTTTGTAGTACACACTTACATAGTATCCAGGTAGTACTAGGTACTCCCTCTTTGCGCTGAAAACTCAAGCGCTTTTCTCTAAGCGAGCTTGGAAAACAATACCGCTGTATTCGTACGCAGGCACAAACGTGTTCTTGCAATATTCTGTTTGTCATTTGTACTTGCAAGCAACTTTAAGCAAAAATTATTCAACTGAAATTTGAAGTAAGCTTTCACATTTTTAAGATTTTTTAATTTTCCGCCATAAAAAATAAGCCAACTTCAAAAACGAAATAAAAATTTATAAAATATTTTTTATTTTCGTTTTACAGTCACCTTCCCTACCTACATTAAAAATCGGCGCAATCATAGTCATAGATATTGTAACATGAAGAAGAAAAATATTTTATCCTTTTTGGATTGTTTTATTAAGTTGGTGTAATAAAAAAAATGTGTTTCACACTTTTTTAGTATTTTTGTATTTTATTTTATTCCGTGTCGCCCGAGTAAAGTCAGATAATGCGACTAGTCTATGATACTTCCCTATAAAATCCTAACTAAAAATATATAACCTTGAAAATTAGCCACAGCGTATAGGAACGCCAGTAGATTCACTCGACTGTCGGAGTTTTGAGGTTTATCAGATTTTGAACACCACTTGAACGTGAATTAAGATACAAATATATTTTCAGCCAATATTTTAGGTGATAGATATAACAGAAAAAAAACTTGATGCGTGTAAATCTTGCGCGTCTGAAGTGAAACTCCATGGGTAACATATTTTGTAATCAAGTTAACACTAAACTGAACAAAATTATCCTCATCGCGGCTGAAGAAGTTTCACTTCAAAAACCAAACAAAGAATGAATAAGGGAGAAGAAAAATGAAAAATATATAAATGACGAATTTGAAGTACTCACAGATCAGTGAGTTTTCCAGTGAATTGTGATTTATATAATCTTTATTCTTTGTCACTAAATGCATGCATGTGTGTTACAAATTCGCGTTGGCGTTTCTCTCTTCATTTTTATACAATGTCTCATATTTCAAAGAGAAACTTGTAATTTCAATTTACGTTACCAATTTTATTGTAATTTTCTGTATATTTTACAAAATCGTCCATAAAATTTTTTGGTGAAAAATACGTCGAATCATGTAACAATCTCCCTAGATTTCATTTTTACAATAATTACAATATTATTAATAAACATCTTCACAAGCCCCCACCCCCGACCCTAAAATATCTGCTAGAATGTCTCAAAATATTTTATTTGCAAAACTGTCATTTAAAAATGAGTAGAAAAACAAATCGTTATGAAAAGTACAAGAAGCATTGTAATTTAAAAAACAAAGTTATACCACATAACGCTTCTGTGCATGGGCCGATTTTCCCCAAAAACAATAGCATTTTCTCTAATTACATTTCAAACATCGTACTAAAACTTGGTTTAGTTTGGCTTAGTCGTTTGATCGAAATCGTGCTGACAGACAAAAAGACGAACATACATTTTTGCAAAAAAAAAAATTTTTTTGCACTCCGGAAACCTCTAGAATGGAAAATTGTGAAAAGTAAATTTTGACAAATTATTATTAGTACCATTCCCGACGTGGGAAATTGGAATGATAAAAGTTAATGTTCTGTGATAATAAGAATGAAATCGTTAAAATTCCCCAACTTTGGAATCATGGTTTCGGATCTATTAGTTCGCCCCACCAATTTTATTACTACTCTATCATTTAAACAAAGATATAAGTTCAAATAACTTCATGTACTATATTTTCGTATTACAGTCTAGTACACATTTATCATTTTAATAACTATTTGCTCACCATAAAGTTTACGTTTACAGAAATGTTACATATGAAGTTACAGTGCATAATATAAAATACATTACTTATTTGTTTGTTATCAAAAGATTTACAGATTAAATGCAAGAAAAACTGATGAAGCTCTTTTGTTTGTAATTAATTAATTAGTTTTAAAATTAACACGTACTTATGGAGACATAGCAAAGATTTTAAGGATGACATATCTACTCAGACATAATCCAACAACATTTTAAAAGAATTCGCTTATGTTAAAATTTACTCATTAACAGATACCGTCTACAAAAAGTTGACAAGTAAATTTGAGTTGTAAAGTTTTCGCTGACAAGAAAATTAATTTTAAAGTTTGTGAAATTTGCACACACCTATGTGTAAGAAGCGATGTAACATCAATATTGATTAGTTGAGTCAACAATTCAAACACACAAAATAGATTTATATAGCGGTTGTTCTATAATAATCGAAAGTAAAAAATGATGTTTGTTATTTTACGTCAAATATTGAACAAAAATCATATGATAATTTTTTTTGCTACCGGGCTAAATTGTGTAAATTTATTTTGTTCAATATTAAGTGACGGTAAGTGTAAAAAAAATCACTACAAATGTTTCAAAATGCTTCAATATGCGATGATACAAGCCCGAAAATGCGAAACAATGAGCCATTTTCCTAAGAGTATTTCTTTCAAATATCCACAAGAGGCAGCACTTGTGGTAGGGACAAACATTATTTATTCCCCATTAGTGTCGTGTCATTTTAGTGGTATAACTTAATTTTTTAATTAATTTGATAATAATAATTTAATAATTAAGTTATACCACTAAAATGACACGACACTGATGGGGAATAAATAATGTTTGTTCCTACCACAAGTGCTGCCTCTCGTGGATAATTGAAAGAACTACTCTCAGGAAAATTGCTCATTTAAAAGTTGCAAAATCTAGTTTTTTTATTTGATGTACAGCATTCCAAGCTCTTTCTTGTAATTGCTAAAAAATAATTAAAAAATTAATAGTATGTACTTATTATTAACAATATTGATAACAATAAATAATTTATTAATCAATTTTTTTCCATGTGGTCTACTGTGCTGTTTTGCACAAAATATTATTAAAAAGTTCAAATTTTTTAACTTCCCATTAGAAGTTATTGTAATGGGTCCGAAAATCGAAATCAAAATGTATAACAAATTTTTATGTTTTAGGTCACTACACTATTTTTAGAAATATGTCTGTGTGTGTGTGTACGTATGTACGTACGTACGTATGTGTCCATTTCTTTCTAAGACGAAATCTCGAGTATGAAAAATGATATCGACTACGTTATAGGGTGCTAATCGACGCGTATTAGGTAACATAAATATGATCTGAAAGAAATTTTTTCAAAATCGGTTCAGCCGTTCCTTTTTCTTAACCAAATAGACTCCAAAAAAGTAGATTTTACACAATATCTTGCGAATAAAATATTATATCGACTTCGTAAGGGTGTCAATCGAGGCGTGTTAACGTCAGTATCATCCGACATAAATTTTAGAAAAATCGGTTTTGCCGTTTTTTTTTTTTTAATTATTGCTAAAAACAAATAATAATTATGTTTTAATGATTAAAATGATTACTTTTCTGTGTAATATCTAATTTAATTATTATTATTAAATGTTTATTAAACTGGGAAGTTCGTCGTGTGGACCTCAAGGGTCGCACTTTAGTTCTAATAAACGACCCACCTCACAGCTTGTTTTAATCGGAACGAAGATCGATTGAAAAAAGTTATCGTATTGTTTTTGCTCAGAATTAGACGAGAAAAAAGTTTCATCTTTCGCCAAGGATTATACAGTGTGTAAAGAAAAGTTCTATAAATAAGCGAATATAATATACAATAATGCACAAAATTATTGAATATTTTTTGTTGTTACCATTACTTGAAAATTTTAAATTATTGCCGTAAACTTATATAATATGTGCTGATGTTATTTATTCAGTAGACGGCTGGCGGATATGTATTCACTTTTTTAAAATATTTTATTCTTCCTAGTACCAAGTGTTTAAATGACTTCATTCATCAGAATTCATTTCTACAAAAAGTAATTACAAGCATTTAAAAATATTCGATAATTTTGTCCATGAGTGTATTATTATGTCACTCTAATCACTAATGGATAATAGCAAGAATAGCCCGGGGGTTAGTAGCAAAATACCCTAATGTACCTTGCTTTTTTTTGATGAAAAGGTGCCACCTGACACTGTTAGTTGGAACCCTAAGTAATGTTTTAAGACATGTAACCACGGCTAACGGCCTTTCTACAAAAGGCATTTTCGAGAAATCGCTATTCCGACACAAAAATTGATGCTACAATATATGCCTATGACTGTACTTTCGATTTTTGTGTTTTAAAATAATCCCCCACAAAAAAAATTTACCCCTTCAGAAAAAATTTCACCGAAAAAAAATATTTAGCAAATGTGGAAAAATCATATTGAATTGCATAAGAAGTTACACACATAATTGTCATGGCAATGTCATTTCAACATCGTCCGATCGATTCAGATTTAAAGCCCTCCTTTCTTCATATAGTACATCCAGTATATTCAAAGATAGAAGTAAGTTACTGGTAAGACATCTTTAATTAGTAAAGAGCATTATAATTACATCTCTGTTCGTACTTTACCAATTATACTGGCATCTGTGATGACGTTTATACGCGTCACACAACGACGCCGGCGGCGGGCCGTCTGCAAAACGTCGTGCTGGCTCTTCTATAGATGAAGGCATGTATATTATATAATGGTGTATGATAAGTGTGTACTATATGTGTGTGTGTCTCGTGTCTGCCTATAGCCTGTATGTGGCGATGTTCGTGCTCACTGTGACAACGTTTGCTCACAGATTTCAATTAGTTTTACTACAACTTTGATGTTACTAACTGACACAGAACACTGAGATGTGTTGCATGCATCATAATGTGAACTGAAAATAGCACTACCCTTCATAGTTTCACCCATTCATAATGGACACTATTTCTAGTTAATGCAGTTTGTTTATTTTGCCATGCGTTACCCATTAAAATATTCTGTTTTTAAAATTTTTAGGGTTCCGTCCCAAAAATGAGGCCGTATTGTTCTCACTATTTTATCTGGCTGTGTCGGCCTGTCTGTCTGTCCGTGTGTCACAGCCTTCTAGTATCTCAGTCCTATAAACTATGTGTTACAAAAATTAAATAGAGAAATATCTAAATTGATTGCCCAAACCCAGACAAAAGTCCTTTTTTTTAATTGGGGTTATAGAAATGAAGTTTAATAGTTTATTAATTGAATAGTTACAAGCCGCAAACCCATACAAATATTAAATACATACAATTACAATTAAAAGGAAAAAAAATATTAATTTAGTTCAGATAATTACAATTATTAAAAAAGATTACAAAATCTGGAAAAAAACTAAAAGTTTGAGATATTATATTAGAAATCGTGTCCATCGTGATTATAATAAAATTAAGAAAAATCACAGGATAGTGGACAAAATATGTGATTTATATAAATGAAATATTTTGTCCACTATCCTGCGATTTTTCTTAATTTTTTTGAGATATTATGTTTATTGCCCATTGTCTTTACGATTACAACTAACTAAAAATCAGCACAGTGGTTTCTGAAAACTATATAGAACTATGGATGTGAAGAAACTGCTTCAATTAAAAACAGAAAAGTGGTGATCCTGATGATAATGAAAGGAAACAGCTTTGAAATGGCTTAAGAATCCAAAATAAGAAGCAAATACTGTTAATATTGCATTTATTAGCTTACGTTTCGAGAATTATATTCTCATCCTCAGAGCTCTGTATAAAAATTATAAAATTGTGTTAGTTAGGAAAAATACTTAAAAAATAATGTATATAACAATTATTGATTAACTTACCAAATGCCGTCAAATGTAACAGTAAAATTGTATAGAATAGAAATTGTATAGAATTATGAATAAATATATAATATAGAATAAATATCAGACCTTTACTTTTTTGAGATTTATCTCAAAATAGTTAATTTTGGTAGGAAGGGTATTTTTAATTAAATACATATGTCGTATCCAGATTGGAAAATTCGTCGTTGCATAAAACACCTAGATATTTTATAGTCCAGTAATTTTAGGTTTCTACTGCAGAAAAATTCCCAGTTAGCTGATTTTTTTTTATTTACCTTCGTTATGCTGTTTTAAAAAACGTGTAAAAAGTCCCCATCGATATCGTGTCGGCGTTGCCAGATATTCGAGGTTCAAGTTCACGATAGACGGTTTTTAGTGAATTTCTCGGTTCCGTTCCATTTTTTGTAAAAAATAGTTATTATCAATCTTGTAGAGGACGAAATTATCTACAACTTTTGTATAAACATTTTTTATCTACGATTTATAGTTTTTCTTATTAAAGTACCCGCGTCTTCCTCCCCCTCGATTTTACATAACGGGATTATGCTGCTTCCCGAGGGCCTAACATAATGATTTGTACCATTATTTTAAGTTGAACTTAAAGCTAACGATTAATTATAATTTTATCGAAATTAATACAGTAGTTCTCTACTTATGAGCAACCAAACATACAAATCGACAGCGCTCAAACAGACAGACAGATAAACAATTTTTTTTCGAAAATACGATATTTATACTTGACATCAATTATAAAGACCATTGGTAAAGAAATTTTGTAAAAAAAATTTACAAGGGTTGAGAGAGTGCGGATTAAGTACGAGTATGCATTTGCATACCGTATAACGCACTCTAGTAATAGTAGCCACATTTTTAATTTTTTTTACTAAATTTCTTTACGAATAGTCTTTATAACAATAATTATAATGAGTATTCTTAAAGGAATTTTGAAAAAAAAATTAAAAGTATGGCTACTCTGAGCTATTCTTAGTAGAGTGCGTTATACGGTATGCAAATGTATACTCGTACTTAACCCGCACTCTCTCAACCCTTGTAAATTTTTTTTACAAAATTACTTTACGAATGGTCTTTATAATTGATGTCAAGTATAAATATCGTATTTTCGAAAAAAAATTGTTTGTCTGTCTGTCTGTTTGAGCGCTGTCGATTTGTATGTTTGGTTGCTTATAAGTAGAGAACTACTGCGTTAATTTCGATAAAATTATAATTAATCGTTAGCTTTAAGTTCAACTTAAAATAATGATACAAATCATTATGTTAGGCCCTCGGGAAGCAGCATAATCCCGTTATGTAAAATCGAGGGGGAGGAAGCCGCGGGTACTTTAATAAGAAAAACTATAAATCGTAGATAAAAAATGTTTATACAAAAGTTGTAGATAATTTCGTCCTCTACAAGATTGATAATAACTATTTTTTACAAAAAATGGAACGGAACCGAGAAATTCACTAAAAACCGTCTATCGTGAACTTGAACCTCGAATATCTGGCAACGCCGGCACGATATCGATGGGGACTTTTTACACGTTTTTTAAAACAGCATAACAAAGGTAAATAAAAAAAAATCAGCTAACTGGGAATTTTTCTGCAGGTGGGTCATTTCAATTTCTAAAATTACTGGAGTATTATTAATTGTTTAAATTCATCATCTATTTGACATTCTAGGAAAATTCAATGTCATGGTATCAAATATCTTTGTTTCAAGGCACGTAGAAAATGTCACAGTTACGTAGGTGTCATATCAGTGGTCCTTGTGCTAATAAATAATAGTTTACATTTTTTTACGTTTAACAAGAATATTTTAATTTGAATGTTTTATTCTGTATCAATGTAAATGAAAAAAAAAATATAAAAATATATTCAAGTTGTTAATGATCAATCAAATTTTAATTTTAACCTATTAATATTTCATTTTACAAATCAACTAAAACTAAGCGCTTTATAAAACGACTAAAATGACCTTCAGCCATAATGAGAAAACATTTGAAAATCTAGCCGCGCGTTGTTTGTCATTTTATAAAACGACCAGCCGTTTTATAAAATGACTAGCCAAATTGTAAAATTACGTAAAGTCAACAAAGATTTGGTCACATAGCCGCCTTTTATAAAATGTCGGCGTTTTATAAAACTCCGGATTTTCCAATCTGGCTACGACATATATAATAAAGAGACTGATGGTAAATAGTACAGAAACACTATATCGATTCATGTACGGAACCCTCAGTGCATGAGTACATCTACGCTTGCCGATTTTTTTAAACTCTCAGTTCGAAAGTATAATATGTACCTTCATATTCCATACTAGTAGCTATGTTAGCGAAACATCTGTTGAGATTTCCTATTTTAATGCGTTGATGTTTGGGATATCATATAATAATATCGTTTGCGTTTGTGCATCGCAATCGATCTTTTGTTATACTGCTTTCTATTTGTTACAAGTATATAATATGATTCAAAGAGATTTTATACAGTTTTTAATATATTCTTCTATTTCTAGTTGGCTTTGCAGTTTCTAGTCTACTTTTCAAAGCTTGTTTGCATGTTATAAGAGTCACATATAATATCAGTTATCCACATCGTTTGTTTCCTTGATGCTAATGCTATATTTAAACGAAACAAGAACTTTGAATGATATAAAGAAGTATATACAATAATCCGGTTTACTTCTTCAATATTGAATTCTCATGAATAGAAAAAATCGGTTATTAATAAACTGAGTAAAATATACCATTTATAATAGAAAAAAAATTATTGGATAAGCAGCCAATTATATAATTGATACCAGACATATCGGAAAAAATCATTTTATCAACCATAGTCACAGTCAGAAATTTAACCTGAACCTTTCCACTTTCGCGGCGGAATGAGCTTACAGTACTCAACAGTGACATGATTACTAAACTAACATTTTCATTATATGCTTTGGAATCAATTGATTTCCACTACATGCGAATGTTATGTAATTACATCTAGGTTATAGATGTGAATCATCGTACTAGCGAGAGCTAATCATGAAAGTGAAAATGATTTCTCAAACACCCAAGGTGGATACATTAAATAAGAACCTAGATATACCAATGTCATAAATAACCAATGATTGGTATTACAACATAATATTCTAGAAATAATTATAACTGTACATATCGTAAGATAATCTACATGTTAGATACATACATAATAAAGCACAGTACAGAAATCAATCCAGCAAGTGGAAAGGTTCAGGTTAGATTCCTGACTGTGACTATGGTTGGTAAAATGATTTTTTCCGATATGGCTGGTATCAATTATATAAATAGCTGCTTATCCAATAAAAATTTTTCAATTGCAAATCAGCCGTATAAATCTATTAATTTATACCATTTAACAGTGGTTCACTTGCAATGCAATGGTCGTTGTTGCAAAACAAACTGTACTATAATGTGAATAAATATATAAATGATAATCTCATTGTTAAATACTTTTGTTCAACTTCCACCCTTATGGCATGAAAAATAGTGGCGAACTTTTTATATCAAAAGACAATACGGGTAATAGGTGTATTAATTCTGAAACCTAAGAGTTCTATAATATCATGGACGTTAATGTGAGACTGATTGGTAACCACAAACCATATTTTATTAAAACTCTTATCATGCCGTATCAATATTAGACGGCTATTGAACGTCGATTACCACTACCCTGTATAATATTTCTTTTATCATATTATTTTTATAGCGCATTTTTATTTAAATTAATTTAATATAATATTATATATTAAGATAACATTAATATACAGGACTGAGCAAACGTCTCGATCCACTCGAATATCTTTGATAGTGTTAAAATATAGAATTTTCAAAATATAGATCTCGATGAGAATAAATTTCTATAATATAAGCTTGTCGTTATTAGGAAATGAAAGAAATACTGCATTAAAGCACATTGTTTTATTTAATGTAGTCATATTAACTCTTAACACAAAACGAACACAAATTCCTTCCGAAAATAATTAACTCTACGCACATCAGTTCAACGCAAAAATGAATGATGAATAATACATTGTGTTCCTGTTATTATTAGAGAGAAATAATATATCACTTCCATTGTCTCTCAAATCGTTCAATTAAAACACAAAACGATGGAGTTTTATCAACCACCACTGACGGCTGTTGGCAGCATTCCTATATTCTAGATTAATTACCATTTCAAATGTGATTGAAATCCATAATATACATACTACATATAAATTGTCGGGAGAACCAACAAAACTATTCAATTTCACTGTTTCTGACATAAAAAATAACTTATCTATTCTGGATATTTGATTGGTAAATAAAGAAATATAAGCAGTCCAAACATACATCAGTATTGGTCAGGTGTAGAAATTGTTTGTATGCATGAACTATAAGCGTGTAATGCACCGAGATAAAGTTGGTGTTTCTACCACGAAGTTATAGAGACCAGGAGACAAAATTCAATTGGTGAATGAATTATACGTTGCCAAATAAGTTTATGGTTGCACATCATGACTTCCCTCAAGAAAATGCGTTCTAGGGGACGCTGTGCATGCATTTGTCATTGACATACACTCCTGGACGTGCCCTAGCACATTCACAATTACATGAGCGAGGAGGATAGACTATGGTTGTGGCCCATCTTTACAGTACTATTTTGAGAGAGATAGAGATTGGCCACACATCTACTTTTTGATCGCTAATGCACGTCCAGGTAGTGTAAGTTAATGGCATTTGTTGTCCTAACTAATTCCGGTGTCTATCTTCACCTCGGTTCACGCGAAATACGGCGAAAACTCCCGACGCTGTTTTCGACAGATGACAGTGCCGCGTGCTTTGCGACATTATATAACGGACCCGTGACATAGCTCGGAATAGCAAATTCCCTCTCCTGATCTCTAGACTTCTTGGTTCCCACGCATAAACAATACTAACTAGTCTTCTGAAAGGATAGGTACATAACTTTGCGACGATACCGGTTCGGTTACCATTACTGTTAGACCAGCCAAGGAACGTCGGTCTAAATAATGTCATTATTTAGGGTAAGCGGCATTAAAACAAACGAACGACTTGCAGCGAATTCTGACAATATGTGTTAAAACGGTCGTGCGTGATTGTAAACACCTTCTGCGCCTATCCCCTTTCGCACCGACGTTTTTTTCTTGGTTGGAAAGTAAGGAAGACTGTACAGTGTACACGGGTCACATTTTGCAGTCGGGCCGACCGCAAAAATGCGATCGCGTCTCGGAGAACAGTGGTTCTCAATGCAAATACTACTACCCGGCAGACACGGGCGTTCGATGCTGTCGAAATGGACGTCTGCAGTCCGATTGCGGACGGTACCTTGCCAGTGATCGCCACAACGCGCGCGCTCGAGCCAGTCAACACAATCATACACGGATAGCTTGCGACCACAGCTTGCTGTCGGGCTAACCACAAGTTTGTGGTTATGTTAACTGCAAAAATGTGGCCCGTGTACGGTCTGCCTAATAGGGTATGGTGTGGTTAGCAATTGACCACAGCTTGCTGTCGGACTGACCACAATTTTGTGCAAAAATGTGGCCCGTGTACGGTCTGCCTAATAGAGTATGGTGTGGTTAGCTTGACCACAGCTTGCAGTCGGACTAACCACAATTTTGTGGTTATGTCAAATGCAAAAATGTGGCCCGTGTACGATCTGCCTAATAGAGTATGGTGTGGTTAGCTTGACCACAGCTTGCAGTCGGACTGACCACAATTTTGTGGTTATGTTAACTGCAAAAATGTGGCCCGTATACAGTCTGCCTAATAGAGTATGGTATGGTTAGCTTGACCACAGCTTGCAGTCGGACTGACCACAATTTTGTGGTTATGTCAACTGCAAAAATGTGGCCCGTGTACGGTCTGCCTATAATAGAGTATGGTATGGTTAGCTTGACCACAGCTTGCAGTCGGGCTGACCACAATTTTGTGGTTATGTCATCTGCAAAAATGTGACCCGTGTACCATCTGCCTAATAGAGTATCGTAACAGCCCAGGTACCGTTGCTAAGCAACGTCATTTCAGAAGACGAACATTAGTTGCATTATTCAGCGTTGTCTTATAAATTTACATTTGAACTAAAATTGAACAGTGATTTACAGTTTTTGTTTGTGAGCCCGATCTACGCGTATGACATGTTGTATAAATTGGTGACGTTGGACGTTCATGAAAATGCAACGACGATCGGAGAGCCCACATAATAGCCCATATTATACAACACCGATTTGTGTGAAACGGTGATGTTTTACAACAACAATGAATAAATTATTTCGATATTTCATAACGTGATGCAGTCAAGTATTAACTTTGTCCAAAATACATAAACTAAATTTAGGATTGCTTGTACAATGAATTCACAAGGTAACTTCGTTTTACAATCACACTGTGTCCCATGGAATCCCATAAATACGAAAAACAGAAATTATTAACGTGGATTATTCCTGAGGGGATATGAGTTAGCTAATATGAATTCCCATAATAAAACCAATACGCAAGTTTGTTTACTTGGCTGCTTAAAAAAAACACAAAAAGAAATTTACCTACAAACATTTACATTGTTAATCGACTTCAAAAAAAGAGGTTATCTAATTATATTTGACGTGTATATGTTTTCATATTATTTTGTATGCTTGTAGTTAGGAACTACTGTACAAATTTGAAAAATTACTTCATTGTTTAAAATTATTATAACATTCCTTCCTGCGTTGACTTCTAATGTGGGTAGGAAGGTGATTGTAAAATAGAGAGAAACATTATTTTATCGTTTTTATGAAGTCGGTTCCAAAAAAATAGGTACGTTAATTTGTGGCCTTCACTTCATCTTTTCCCTTCATCTATAACAACATTAACTCGAGGAATATTAACGAATATCTTAGAAATTAGTAGGTAAAGTTATAGCTACTAAATTATTGTAAACTAGTTAAATATACTAATTATCCTATAAAGTATTTGACTTATTATTTATAATGATTATTATTCACTGAACCCGGTTATATTTAAAACAAGATTAATTTATATCTATGATAGAAAGGAATAGGTGTATACATTTAAAATAACAACCAATCAAATACTTTCGCGTTTTTCATAATTATTAAAAAAACTTATTTTCTATTTTGTTTAAAACCCTCAAAAGACGAACATCAAAACAATTTCAAGTTCAATAACACTCTTAGAAAATTTACTCTAATAGTCCTTTTGATATATTTTTTTCGAAATCAGGCGTTTGGGTACATTTTATCTTCAACCTCTTGAAAACAAAAAAGGTCATGTGTAGTAGATCATCAAACCTTTATAGGAAAAGGAAATAAATTGTAATTCCATAAGACGCCAACTAATGGACGGGTGTTTGATGAACCAAAGGTCATTTAATGTGGACGGAAGGTATCAGAGGTCACATTACGTCACCCGCAGTCAATTGTCACAGCTCACACATATTGTCGTTTTCGTTGTTACCAAAGGCAGGAACGGCTTAGATTAAATTTTCAATGATTATTCCCACAAGATTATATGTTGGGTTTATAGAATTTAAATACACCCACCATAAGCAAGAGATTTTACTCTTTTCGTTATGTTTCCTTTCATATAAATTACAGCTTATTAATAATGTACTGAGTGCCTTCTCAAGATCGTTCAAGACTATTCGAAATCTAGTTAGATATTGTTGTCGGAGAGGCACAATAGGTTCTTGTAGGTCTAAGTGCTACGCACGTCCAAATCAAAACCGTGTCTACAAATGAGCGAAGTTATAGACGAACACGTTTTTTTTTGAATTCCATCGGCGTGAGCGAGTTGAACGTTTCTGTTTGCGTTGATATCGTCACCGCCACAACACGCTAGAAACGAAAAACATTATTTAGTGCGGGGCAAATTAGACGAGACGACGGATCACCGACGGATGTACAGTCTGGGTAAAATGTTCGACACGGAGAAATGCATATAGTCTGTCTCTGAATATTGAATGAATCCCCCAACGTCGTTTTTCCCTTCTATTCTTTAAAAATAAACTTGCGCATACAACAGCAGCGCAACCTAACACAGTGACGATCATTTTGTAACCAGCAAAAAGCTGATGTATTGTTTTCCATAAATGTACTGGACGGAAAAAACGCTTTCTGTTTTGATACGTAAAATTCAGAAGAAATCTCGTCGCGAGAAACACGCCGCGGAAAATCCGTCCGTGTAGTTTCGCTCTAGTGTTGTAACGCGTATTTAAATAGTAATTATAATAATGCGTTTAACGTCCGTTTCACGAATTTATCCCATAATCTAGGATAAGGTAGGCAATTTTGGGAGCATTATAGGAGTTTGACAGGTAATCGGCCATGGCATTAAATAAGGAACCATCTCGATATTCATCTGGAATAATTGAGGGAAACCATGGAAAACCTCAAACAAGATGGCCGGTACAGGAATTACCGTTTCTCGACGCGAGGCAGTAGAAAAAAATCTTAGCCACATCTGCCCCCGTCGGGATTCGAACCCAGTACCTTCCCAATGCGAGTCTAGTGCTTTGTAACGCGTATTTCAATACTATCGACTTCTACACGGGCGAATTACCCGAAAACATGTTGTAGTCCGAGCCTGCACTTGTGATGTGAAAAGTAAAGGTGGCTGTAAAAGGCTCACAGGTCGTCGTCGCGCGCGGAACAGGAAATCACCATCGGAAACATGTGTACAGCTAACAGGCGTCATAAACCTACTACGTGGTAATGATAAGACACGGTCATGTATTGTGCCCTCTTACTTCTTCTTCATTCACGTCACCATCGTGCACATAGTAGATATACACACACCGAAAGATGTCTCTGCAGACACCCACAATGTTACCACCCTTTTATACGACTGAAAGGTTGCCAATGTTTACTTCAGAGGTGACCTCGAACTGACACTGATAAAACGTTACGATTTTTCATAGTCAACTTGATTCCAGTTTGCACTATCAAATATAGCTACGGATTTTGACCAATTAATATGTCCACATTTTTTTAAATTTGCGAAATTTGTACAGACTGCCAATTCACTTTATTACAATTGTAGATGTGTAATGGGGTATATTAGCAACAAGTGATGAGTGTATGTAAAAAC
Source organism: Mongoloraphidia duomilia (assembly GCA_039654895.1). Classification (NCBI taxonomy): domain Eukaryota; kingdom Metazoa; phylum Arthropoda; class Insecta; order Raphidioptera; family Raphidiidae; genus Mongoloraphidia; species Mongoloraphidia duomilia. Next base: position 37,220,405 of record CM077520.1, on the reverse strand, counting down.
GAGCGATAACGAGTTTTTACAGTCACAAGAGGCTTAATACCATCACAAACGAGATATATATGATATTTTTTACCATATCCACTACAAATACCTACTTTTCACTTCATTTTCAGTATTTTCAAAACCTTTTGACAGTTCATTTGCGTCGACATCTTTACATTAAACAGTAGGCTGTGAGCAGCTATGTAATCGCAGGTGAATAAAGTAAATAAATACAAGTTACTATGGCAACCGTCTACTTACCGCACTAGTGCGGTAAGTAAAACACTTTCCGCACGCCTGCCTGTTAAATGACCCATTACAGGCATCGAAAGTAGCTATTTTATAGTGTCGAGTATATATGGCAAAAATAGTTTTACAGTGTAATTTAAGTCAAAATGTCAATTTTTTAAACATTGCTTAGCTAAACCTCACCTTTTTGCATCCATTCCTAACACAAATTTTTCAATAAATATGCATCTTAAAATTTTTATAGGTTTAACTTTAATTCGGGCATATTATAATATAGGTATTAAATTGTTAAGAAGTTTTTTGGAAAAGCAGCCAACATTTTTTCATACATTTTTTTTTCCCTTTAAAGTTTGTATAAAAACAGATTAGTTTAGAAAAAACAGCTAAATTAATTCTTCTTTCTAATTTTAATAATTAATAGTTTTATTATACTGAAGACGTTTAAGAAGGCGAAATGTTTATGTTTCAATTGATTGACATTATTCCTAAAATGTTTTCACAAAAAGTTGACTGCTTTTCCAAAAAACTTCTTAATACTACAAATTCATCCTTATAAAACTTTCAACAATATAAAATTATGATAAATATAATGTTTACAATCATGGATTCTCACAAATCTACCCCTTCCTCACATTTATAATTGAATATTGACAAGGTGCGACCATTCAAAAAAATTGACCGAAATATGCTTTTATTTCCTTAAGTGAAATTCAATTAAGGCTGAAAAGGTCCGAAACTGGATCAGGATCATTAGTAATACCTTTTTAACCAGTTTATCTATTTTAAATGTAAGATTATTGTGTTTTCTAGTTTGTAATAATTTTTATAATGCAATGAGTTTTATTTTTCTAAGGTTATTTAATTCTTAACCTACAGAGCACAATTTTATATTATTCTATAAACGAACACACAATTTGAAACGAAATCAGCAAACAAAATATTAATAAAACGGAACATACAAAAACGTTGGTAGAAATTAATTTTGAAACTTTTTTATTATTCTTAGTGTGAAGCGTTCGCAAAAAGCACAACTGTTCAAAGTGTTTCCCTTTCAGCACTAATCGTGTTTTGGATATGTGTTTCTTTTGTAACTAACTTTGCACAGACCTTGAAGCAGAAACATGTTTGCAATACAGTGGCTTTCAAATACACTATAATAGAAGTGAATCCCTTTGCTAAAACTTAATGGAAATGTTGATAGTCGACACTCGTTGAGTTTATTCTCTCCTGCATCATGAATTGAGACATAATTACGTCATCCCTAACATAATCAAATTAAAAAAAAATTAAATATTATACTTTATATCTCGAAAAAGGATAAAATAATATTTCCTTTCATAAAGCACAAACTATACTTACCTGTTTTAAACAACAGACTTATAATGACGCATATAGCCTAGTAGCTGCGCGTCTTACTAGAATAAAAAAAAAAAATATTTCCTTTCGTTTTATAATCACCCTCCCTATCTACATTCGATTGAAAATCGTCGCAATTATTGAAGTGTACTGTGTAACTTTTTTTAGTTGTAGCGATGAGAGTAATACTAATCTTAACAGTGTGACGAAAAAAAATAAAAAAAACACCGTCAAGAGTGGTGGAAGAGCTGCTAGCGGGGAACTGATCGGGATTAGCTTGCAGATAGTGCGTTGAGGGGGAAACTCGATCGACACGCTCCTTTCTGTTCCCGAGACGCCAAGTATAGCCATCTGTGATAATTATATGAAATTAACTATATACGCAGACGTAGATGTTGGTCGGAAAGGTGGTTGTTAAACAAAGGAAATATTAAAATTAGGTAAGAAAAATCGCAGGATAGTGGACAAAATATTTGATTTATTAAACTAAATGTACGACGTTTCGTCGATATATATTTAAACTTTTTCAAGTAGATAAAAATAACAATATTTATGAAAATTAATATTAATAATTACTAACCATAGCATTGCTATGGTTAGTAATTAATATTAATTTTCATAAATATTGTTATTTTTATGTACTTGAAAAAGTCTAAATATATATAGACGAAACGTCGTACATTTAATTTAATAAATCAAATATTTTGTCCACTATCCTGCGATTTTTCTTAATTTTATTATAATCACGATGGACACGATTTCTAATATAAAGGAAATATTATTCTATAATTTTTAGAGGCATTCCTTTTTTGAAGTCGGTTCAATTTTTGGGAATCATTTTTATTTCACACTTTTGACTATCCTTGATTTTTATTTTATTCCGAGTCGCCCGGAGTATTAATTTAAAAAAATAATACTTTCCTTCAGCAAATAAGTTCTGAAAATAAAATATCGTCGAATTAATATCTAAACAGCTAAGTCTGTATTATTTGTGGTTATTTAAAAAAAGTTATAAATTATTCTTGATAACAAACTACAAACAGAAAAGACGAGTAAAGTTGTAAAGCTATAATAAAAATATAAAAAACGTAAATGGCTTCTAAAATAATTTAATAGTGGAATCCGATATCAAGCGTTCCTTTGTTCTTTCAATCTATCTGAATGTTATATGTATACAGCATAGAGTGGACTGTTCTCGTGAAAAGGAAAAGGAAAGTTTTTATTGCTTCAATACTGTAAAATTCGATATTTCAAGTGATCCTCTCTCTACAGACGACAACTTTATTACTGCCTCAGATCTTTCGGATGACAACTTTCAAAATGACTTAATCTGCAAATTGCTTATAGATTTTATATCTTTCCAATAAAAAAGTAGCAGCTACTGTATTTATATAGTGCAGTTAACACTTGTTTATAATTTTTTTATCGGTGTGTCTTACTTTTATTTAGGAGAATTACTAGACAAAAAATATATCCTTATTATAAAATTAAGAAAAATCGCAGGATAGTGGACAAAATATTTGATTTATTAAAAAGTCTAAATCTATAGACGAAACGTCGTACATTTAATTTAATAAATCAAATATTTTGTCCACTATCCTGCGATTTTTCTTAATTTTATTATAGTCACGATGAACATGATTTCTAATATAAATATATCCTTATTGTTTTTCTTACCTGATTATGAGTTACAACACATTTAAAAGAAACTAATTATTTATACACGACTGCGGGACAGCAAAGGCAGGGTTATGTTTTTCGCGCTATGTATGTACTATGTAAGTATGTAGGTATGTGGGATTCTTTATTCCCTCGTAGCATCCAACCGGCTGGATAGATTTTAATAAATGAGGTGTCATTAGATTCGCCTTAGTCCCGAGATGACATAGAGTGCGCCTGCCATTATACTTACTGACGATTTCACGGCATACTGTAAAAGTAAAAAATTCGACTGATGACCAGTCCTATACTTCCCACCTAGTAAATATTTGCAAAAAATAAACACTCTTGTTTTATTCAGCATGGCCCTCTTTTTTGTTTAGTGATCTTGATGGCTAGCTTAATATAGCAAAAATCATGGTTACCTTGATTTACGTACAATTTATATTTTTTTTAGTAAAATATTTTTTTTCTCGAAAACTGTACATTTTAGAGAAAAAAAATATTCACATTTTTTTCATATTATAATATCTAGAACTCATTTATATTTTTTACCTATGTTAATACGTGACATTGATCTCAGGATCCATTGAACCGATTTGACTCAAAATCTAATCAGATCTAAGTTAAAGGCTGATAAACATAATAGAACAATCGACATGGCCGTATGTTGTTCCGTTTTTACGATATCGAAGGCGAAAAATTGACCACATACACACACACACACACATACACACACACACACACATACACACACACATACAGACAGCAGTCAGAAAATGATCTTAAACGATTGCTAGAGTCTCAAAACGTGAAGATCTGTTAAAATCTCGAAATATTTTTTCGGACTAAATCCATTACTTCCCTACCATAGTAGAGGTGGGAAGTAAAAAGATGGCAACGCAAATGAACTGTCAAAATTTTTTGAAAATATAGTGAAAAGTAAGTATTTTGTAGTGGGTATGGCAAAAAATACAATTTATATCTCATACGTAATGGTATGACTGTAAAAACTTGCTATCGCTCGTTTTTACATATACTGTCATCGTCGTGATATAGCCCATTACACATCTAGCTATACAATCCACTATTCTTACACACTTGGCTATATTTCTGACAATGATCAATCACACATTCATTATAGAAAAGAACTAACCATATTCATATAAATAAAATACTATATGGATATGCCCTATTTATCCACGCAATGTAATTAATAGACAGTGAGTATAATTAATTCAAAGTCTACTTATTTAAGTTCTATTTCAATTCCTTCAAAGAAATTGTAGTACATATTATCTTGTTTTTATAGAACCTGTCAGTTTTTCAAATGAAACCTTTTATATACAGTATGTCCTTCAATTAGTTGGAACACAGTTTTCGTATTACTTTAACTCTACAAATAAATAAATGAAAACAAAAATATTGTCTTTATTATAATCAAATTAATGACACAATAATTAATTTTTTGAGGCACAAATCGATTCAGTTTGGTAATTATTTGAAAAAAAAAATGTTGGTGGGAACGAGAATTAGAATTATAAGTTACTCTATTCTGTAATTTTGAAAAAATCGTAAAATAGAGGGATTTATATACATTTTCTAATTTTTATTTCTCACAAACTTTTTCAAATAATAGGTAGCTATTATAGAGTTACATACAAAAACGGTAAAAATCTGGTCCTTATAGCAAAACTCCGTTTTTGTCCATCCATTTTTCTTCCTAACCAGTTAAATTTGAAGAATTAAAATTTAATATATATAGCTGGAGTATTGGGGTTCGCGGATGTATATATTCCAGAGATCGACTCTGTCTCAGCAACAAATGGAGAACTGGAATGTCATTAAATTACTTATTAATTTTGTTTTACGGCAGATTATAGACGCTGGTAATCTAAGATTATTAGTTTCTAATTACATCAAATAAAATTAAACGACATCACAAAATAGGAAGAAGATGAGAATCGAAGCCAAGACAGTTTAATCCAAAAGCCAGCACGCTAACCGTTACTCCAAACTGTTTTCGTCATTAATTAATTTTCCAGTTCTATATTCATTCATTATTCTTATTCGACATATAAGCGGTTTTACCTTGTAGTCACAGATATAAATGTACAGTCGACTCTCGTTAATTCGAAACTCGAGGGACTCTTAAAATATTACGAATTATCGAGTGTTTGAAATATCAAATGGTTCGAAACAAAGGCTCAACAAACAAACGTTGATATAAGTTTGAACTTGTCGCAAAATGTATGTATGTACTTACAATCTTTCCGCCTCTTTCTCTCTGCAACTTTGAATTGTCGAGTGTTGGACGCCGATGAGTTCGAATTAACGCGTCGTTTTGTTATATAGCAATGATTTTTTCGTACGAATTACCAAGTGCATAAAAATGTATTGATTTAGTTCGAAATATAAAGAGATTTTGTAGGGAACTCGTGATAACTTTGAATTATAGAGAGGTTCGAATTATCGCAGGTTTGAATTAACAAGAGTCGACTGTATATATTTTTTGATATTTGTTTGAAAAATATAAGGACATAAGAAATGCAGCCAACACAATAGGGTCGTCCCGCGTATCAAAATTTGACAATTTTGAACAGTGTGTTATTCATCATACATAAACAAATAACGTAAACCAACTTTTTCGTTTTTATATCCTTCCTCTTACTTGTAAACAAAAATTAAAAAATGTGTTCATTTCAAACGGCTGAGCTTAGCCGTGATGGAATGACGTCAAATCCAGAACAGAGTACTAACCTTGAGCCGCAGACACACTATCGCGCAAAGATAAAGAGAGGTATATGTCTATGGAAAGAGAAGTGTATATATTAAATACCTATATGGTATTTATGACAGATCTGTGTGTACTATCTGTCTTTATCTATGGATCTGTGAGCGTGAAAGTACACGCAACTACAGTCAGCCAATCAGAGAAGGCTGCCTGCGATTGACGCAATTTCCGTAGCGGTATAATTCTATGTTTAAAATTAGAGGACAGTATGATGTAACGGTTAGCGTAGCGGCCTTTGGATCACACTGTCGTGGGTTCGAATCCCTCCTCCGCTCATGGATGTTTTGTGATGTCATTTAGTTTTAAGTGAGTTGTTATTTAATGTAATTAAGACGCTAATGACCTAAGTTGTCGACGCGTCTATAATCTACAATAAATAAATAAATAAAAATTACCTACATTGAAAAATACATACTTTGGGAATTTTTTCTTGTAGAAAAAGCTTCAGGAAAATCCCCAAAAATTGTAACGTAGAAAAAAATGTGAAGACAGTTTTTGTCCGACAACTGATATATTGAACAGTTGTCCCGTTTCCATATTATGTGACAGTTTGAAGATATGCATTGTGTTATTGAACAAAGCTTATGTATACACAATATTAACATACATACGACATACGTATACAAACTTCATTCAGAATTACTTCAAATGTGGATATTATATACATGGACTTATACCATATTGATTGATTTTAGACATAATAAAACCTTGTCATTTACATATTTGATAATTCATATAGAGTATGTGACGCACAATTTTATGATTTAAAACTAAAATGCTGATATGGGTTAGTGGGGAAAGTTGGGCACTCAAAAAAAAAGTCATAAGCCGTCATAGTGTAGGTATCGTTACAATAAGTGACTCCCACCTCCCCCAGTGAGCGTTACAAAATCAAGCTTATCTGTTATGGATTTGCGTTTTTCGCAATTCTGAAGTAATTGTACACTTTTGCTTTCTTCTTGCAAAAAAATAATCTCTATTTCGATAAACCAATTATCTTTTAACACAGTATATAATAAAGTTAATTGAATAACAGGACCCGAATTATGTTCGTGGTTTTCACAAACGGTTTAAAAAAATATTTTTTAATTATTTGTTTTAAAGTAATTATATAATGTTTTATTTATAAAAATAAGTTGTTTCTGTTACTTATACTATAAAAAATGCAGTGATTATTATATGATACTTATTATATGAAATGAATAAAAATTTTAATAGAATAGAATAGAATATATTTATTGTCCAATATAGCAGTGAGCAGGATTCGTCATACAAAAATATTTAATAATTATAATTAATTGAATAAAATTCACTAACTGAATACAAACATGTTTTAATTAGAAGAGTCTTTAACTCTCTTTTAAATTTAGGGAAAGGAAGTGACTGCAGCTCAGCAGGAAGACTGTTGAAAAATTTTAAAGCTGAATATTCTGGGCTATTGCAATAGAGACTTAAGTTCGGTTTAGGGAGTAAAATCAAGTTGTTATTACGTGTCTGATAACTATGCAGTGTAATGTGAGTGGAGTACTTCCAAAAATATTTCCGAATGTGACAAAGCGAGTAAAAAATGTAGATAGACGGAGCAGTTAAAATTTTATGTTTTATAAAATTATCTTTACAGCTGTCATGATATCCAAGATTGAAAATAATTTTTATGGCTTTTTTCTGCATTAAGAAGACTCTATGGAGTTCCGATATGCTACAACCCCAAAACATGACCAATAAATTCGGTCTGTATAATGATTGACATGATTCGAGAATGCCTGCCGTATATTCCCGTTGTCATATAGACACCTAGACTGCTTGTGTTCTGTCTATTATGCACTTTCTGTGTATGTAAGAACCGCGAAAAACGGGTTTTTCTATTTTCTAGAAAGAGAGTCTGGAAATCTCACTCCATTCCTATGTAAGAAGGAGTTGAAAGTAGCAAACAAGAAGATGTCAGATTTGGGATGACTGAATGCATTATTTCTGCACGGAGGTACGTAATAAGTATATTTGTACTCGTTACGAAATGCTAACAAGTGTAGTAAGTGTACCTATTTTTCTCCAACGTGATGAAGCAAAACAAGGCATATTAACATTCTTTCTATTCCGCAGTTAACTCTGTAATATTTTAGATTATTTTCAATTTTATTATAAATAAACGATAAAGAACCAATATTTATGTAGGTAGTTAATAATTAATGTTTACAAAATATCAAAATTCGATGTTCTATTTAACGTTAAAGGCCATGTCTTATCCACTCTGTCCCTACTACATTTTTTCCTCAGTACATTATTGCGTATAAAATATAAATAGCTCTCTATAAAAACAAACATAGTTCTTAATAATCTTTCTAGAATATTACAGAATTTTTATGTTTCCTTATAGCAGTTGTGGATAAAAGTCGTAATCTAAATACGTCGTTAATTTTGTACCCCCTCAATTATATTATGGCTCCGTAACAAATATAACCTGGTGTTTCTAATAATAATAATAATTTTTATTAACAACATTAAGTACAAAGTACAATAGTTGCAATGCCTCAAAATGAGTATGCAATTTTATGTTTTATTATATAAAACAAAAAATTATATTTTTGCAGCATAGTAGCTTTTTAAAATTAAATCTCAATATATATGTTTATCTAGTTTAGGGACAATATTTTACTTTTTTAAGATAACAAATTGAATTTGGTTTACAAAATCACAGTACACTTAGTATAGCTATTTTATTAACTGTCAGTTTTCGGTTTTATAATAAAGCGTATTGTGTTGATCATTACCTTGAAACGAAGTTACAATTATTACAGAAGCTACAATTATGTAATCCTAATTATATTCGTTACTAAAAAAATATGAAAAACTATATTCCCCGCCCGGCATCGCCCGGGTACACTCGCTGGTTTGCTCGAATTAATAATTAACGGCCCGTCCCGGCTTCGTCCGGGTGGTATGAAATTATGATTTAATAGCGGTCATATTAATAGAAAAAGATTAAACACCTGCCCCTCCGCCATATATACACGTACTTCCACCATACACAGTAATTTAGCGATCTCGTCAGGCTTCGCCAGGATGCTAAGAATTTATGAATCTACAAAAACCTTCTCGGTATTTAGCACAACAACTCACCAAAGTTTCATAGCAATCGGTTGAACGATTTAGGAGTCCATAAAAAACACACACACACACATTGACTTTTATAATATATACCTATTGTTTAATATATATATATTAATACATTACTCACTCGCTTCGCTCGTTCGATTAAATTTATAATTGATTAATATACTTTACTCACTAGCTTCGTTCGTTCGCTCTAATTTATAATTAATACATTACTCACTCGCTTCGCTCGTTCGTTCTAATTTATAATTAATTCATTTATTACCTACTCGCTTCATTTAGTTCTCTTGAATTTATAATAAATTAATGCATTATATTAAATGTTAAAAATATAAAAAAATAGATGTGAAGAACTGTTTAATTAAAAACAGAAAAGTGGTGATCCTGATGATAATGAAAGAAGACAGCTTTGAGATGGCTTAAGGATCCAAAAATAATAAGCAAATACTGTTAATATTGCATTTATTAAGCTGACGTTTCGAGAATTATATTCTCATCCTCAGAGCTCTGTTAAAAAATTATAAAATTGTGTTAGGAAAAAATTTAAAAAATAATATACAACAAATATTAATTAACTTACCAAATGCCGTCAAACATGACAGTAAAATTGTCCAAAAAACTTTTTAAAAAAACATACTAACATTTTATTTGGTTTTTATTGAAGTGTAAAAAAATTTGTTTTATTGATTTGATTTTGTACACAGAAATACTCAAAACTTTATGTTTTATAGAATTTGATTTTATTTTTTATTGTAGAAAATTTTTTTAATTTTTTTTTTATTTGCCAGATTAACTGTTTTATATTTACGTGCTATAAGCTAGAAACTAAGTGAAATAATTTTTGATTTTTAAGTTGTTATTGCAAAAATGTAGTATGTTTATTCAAGTTTGGACAATTTTTATTTCATTGAGCAATTTACTATATATATGTGACAGGTTATCAATATCTGTGCGTTTGTTTATACAATTTTTTGTTTTATATATGTAAACCATTTCAAGGAAAAGGCGTTTTTGATAATTACTTTCTAGAGCCATAATGGAGGTATTTTCAAAATCAAATTCGTGATTGTTGGCGACGCTATGCTGTACTAAAGAAGTGCAAAAACAAAGTTGAGAATGTAAATTAGATTTTATTTGGTTTTTGACGCCCACATTATGTTGTTTCAAACGCATGAGTAAATACTGAGATGTCTGTCCCACATATATAGCATTACAGTTTTTGCAATCAATTTTGTAGATTAAGTTTGAATTTTGAAATTTTTTTGTTTTAGTTTTAATTTTTGAGAAAAACATTTTATAAATTGTGTTAGTATTTTTGAAAGAAATGCGTATTGGTTCCGATTTAAAAATTAATTTTAATTTGTCCGATAGAAAAGGGAAATATGGAATGGAAAAATATGGTTTTATTGCTGTTACAACATTTGAATCTGATGTATTATTGTTATTTTTTATGGACTTTTTAAGAATATCCTGGTTATTGTTTTTTTCTTGATTATGAAGATTATGCTTGTTCATAGTCTGGTTTACAATTTTATTTATTAAATCTGCTGGATAATTGTTACTAACAAGAAAGGATTTTATAATGGATACATTTTTTGAAATAAACTGTGGACTTGAAATACCTATAGCCTATGTATAGCTCCATTCCATATTTCCCTTTTCTATCGGACAAATTAAAATTAATTTTTAAATCGGAACCAATACGCATTTCTTTCAAAAATACTAACACAATTTATAAAATGTTTTTCTCAAAAATTAAAACTAAAACAAAAAAATTTCAAAATTCAAACTTAATCTACAAAATTGATTGCAAAAACTGTAATGCTATATATGTGGGACAGACATCTCAGTATTTACTCATGCGTTTGAAACAACATAATGTGGGCGTCAAAAACCAAATAAAATCTAATTTACATTCTCAACTTTGTTTTTGCACTTCTTTAGTACAGCATAGCGTCGCCAACAATCACGAATTTGATTTTGAAAATACCTCCATTATGGCTCTAGAAAGTAATTATCAAAAACGCCTTTTCCTTGAAATGGTTTACATATATAAAACAAAAAATTGTATAAACAAACGCACAGATATTGATAACCTGTCACATATATATAGTAAATTGCTCAATGAAATAAAAATTGTCCAAACTTGAATAAACATACTACATTTTTGCAATAACAACTTAAAAATCAAAAATTATTTCACTTAGTTTCTAGCTTATAGCACGTAAATATAAAACAGTTAATCTGGCAAATAAAAAAAAAATTAAAAAAATTTTCTACAATAAAAAATAAAATCAAATTCTATAAAACATAAAGTTTTGAGTATTTCTGTGTACAAAATCAAATCAATAAAACAAATTTTTTTACACTTCAATAAAAACCAAATAAAATGTTAGTATGTTTTTTTTAAAAAGTTTTTTGGACAATTTTACTGTCATGTTTGACGGCATTTGGTAAGTTAATTAATATTTGTTGTATATTATTTTTTAAATTTTTTCCTAACACAATTTTATAATTTTTTAACAGAGCTCTGAGGATGAGAATATAATTCTCGAAACGTCAGCTTAATAAATGCAATATTAACAGTATTTGCTTATTATTTTTGGATCCTTAAGCCATCTCAAAGCTGTCTTCTTTTATAAAAAAATAATTGTTTTGTTGAGAAAATGTTCAGTTGAGTAGTCATTGCGAGCGATTTTCTGCTAGGTGGGAAGGGTAGAACTAGCTCTCCAGTCGAATTTTTATATCTATATTGAAATTTGAGATATAATTTCTATCACATTAAACAATATAAGCGTGCACATTTTTGTATGCATAGCGTGGACTCAGATATATTCTTGTAAAATATTCATGGCTTTATGTATATTTTTGTAATAAAGAGAGAAAAAACTAATTTACATGCATGTTATTAACTTAATCACTTTTTAACTGCAGAATAAATTCTTCAGATTATGTTAGAAGTATAAACATGAAAAATATACGACGGATTATCCTAGGCACGTAAAACATTGCGAAACATCGGGAAAAATTAAAATAAAATTAATTCGAAATTATGCCTAACCATGTGTATGTGACTCGATGTTAATTAATATTCAAAATTTACATATCAAATTTTAGTGGATACTTAGCGAACATCTTGAGTTATATATCATTGATTTGCAATAAATTGCTGAGCAAACTTTCTGACTTGGGTCCCATTGAATCTAAACTGTGTGTTAAAAATAAGGAAACATTGTACAATTATTTCACGATTATTTTAAGATAGATTTTAATAATTATAGGTACCTACCTACTTAAATTGTATTAAATGACGCATTCTACTTAGTATTGTCAGTAGGTACTACAAAGAATAAAGACAGCAAAGGAATTTTCGAGTCGAAATTTCACAAATAACATGGCCTTATCATCTCTGACGTCACTAATGAGACAACCTGTATTTTTACAGAAGTTACTACCAGAATTTATCGGTGATTGTGGTTACTAATTACTATGATGATATAATGCAGGGTAGACCACCCGTTTCAGTCGTTTTTTCGTAAACGGTTAGTCGTAGAGAGTTGTGTTAAAAAATTTGTATTATAAAAGCCCTAATAAAGAATCGAATAGGTAGTGATAATTTTTTTTCCGGGAAGGTCGGCTTCCCTATTAGTTTACTCCAGAATGTCCAGAACTCCGGAATTATAAATAGCACGATAGGTCGAAAGTGGTATTGTTGAAAAGATCTTAATTAGCAAGTTTTGTAGGAAATTTTTTTTTATTACTGCCATACCCTTGAAAATTTCTATAAGTATAAATATAAATTATTATAGTTCAGAACTCCGGAATTTTAGATAGCACGATAGGTTGAAAGTGGTGCTGTTGAAAAGCTCTTTAAAAATAGGCAAGTTTTGTAGGAAAAATTATTTAATTACTGCCACACCTGTTAAGTAACATTCGTTTGAAATTACTAAGTTAAAATTTCATAATATCGAACGAAGTCGGCATTAAAAATCTAGTAACCTTAGACAATGTCGCAAGTGTTCAAACTGTCTTCCATTTACTCTTAAATACTACTGAGCTCTTCTGGTTATACTGTGAGTGTCTCTCTTCAGTGTTTAATGATCGATAGATAGGTAACTAGATTTTAAATGCCGACTTATAAAATTAAGTTCGTTATTATGACATTTTAATTTAGTAATTTCAAACAAATATTACTTAACAGGGGTGGCAGTAAAAAAAAAATTCTACAAAACTTGGTTATTTTTTAAGGATCTTTTCAACAATAGATACCACTTTCGACCTATCGTGCTATTATAATTCCGGAGCTCTGGACATTCTGGAGCAAACTAATAGGAAAGCCGACCTTCCAGGAAAAAAAATTATCACCATTCGATTCTTTATTAGGGCTTTTATAATACAAATTTTTGACACAACTCTCTACAAGTAACCGTTTTCGAAAAAAACGACTGATACGGGTGGTCTGACTCACCCTGTATATCAGAAACACAGTAAAATACTTTTTTAGGGTTCCGTAGCCAAACGGCAAAAATGGAACCCTTATAATTTCGTCCTGTCCGTCGGTCTGTCCGTATGTCACAGCCATTTTACTCGGAGACTATTGGCACAACGATATATAGAAGAAATTTGGAAGGTAGGGGTAGGTGTCTTCTATGAACCGATATACAATGGTGTAGTGAAATTACGAAAAAAAATTAGAGATGACCCTCCATACATGTAACTGAGGTATGAAAAAAAAAATTCCAGTGCACATAAGCGTGTGGGCTATCGTTAGATAGGTCTTGGAAAATGATATAGAAGTTTCAAAATTACTTTTTTTTTGTCAATAGTTGATGAGATATGCGCTTCTAAAGTCGTAAAAAGTGTGTCCCCCCTCTAACTTTTCAACTAGGTATGGGGTGGAAAATTCTGAAAAAAATTAAGATGGTAGAACTTAAAAATCACTTCCAACGAGAATTGGTTTGAATAAGATATGTTGTATAGTTTTTGAGATATAGGATATTTAATGCCGTTTTGGCTCTGATTATACAAAGATAATATAATTGATATTAATATAGGTACTGGTAAAATTATCACTATCTGGTAGTTTTTTTCTAAATTCTGACCATCTACAAAAATACGCGTACTGTTTGTTTTACATTAAACAGAAAACCTTGACGAATAATTTTCAAGTAGAAGTTAATTTGCGGAACATGCAAATTCGCCTTAATGAAAATACATACTCAGACCCAAGTACGTATGCAAATTTTGATATAAAAATGTGATTAGTTATAACTTTCGTCTAATGAGAAACTAAAAAAGACAAAAGATATCTACATAATGTGTATTTTATTAGCTAATCTCAAAGTTTTTGTCTTTTTATTTTAATTGTTTAATTTTTAAATTCAGAGTTACACATGTCTATAGTAGGTGTAGACGGATTTAAAAACTAATTAAATTTTATTATTTGTGTAAAAAAAAATTGTGAGAATATCATATAAATGCTGAAATATATCAACAATGCACTTTACCTTTCTAAAGGAAAATAAAAAAAAGCATATTATGCGGTACTTATAATGGAATAAAATAAAACTTTACAAGAACATTTTCCAGACATTTATTTATTTATAGTATTATTTATACTTTATGGTAGAAACTTAGAGCGAAATCTTATTGAATGACTCGAATTTTATTATTATAAATAATATACTTTCGTTCAATTTTAAGTGAAGTTTCAAATAAGTTATCAATAGAATATATGTAACATTTCAAACATTTAAATATTATAAGAAGCCAATAAATGAGATAAAGAAGGTGCTAAAATGATAAACTAAATGGCGCATAATAGTTTCGGTGAATTTATGTGTGAAAAATAATACCTAAAAATGTATATCATTAAAAAACGGTTCCAGTACTGGATACTTATAGCTATTTGATTTCTATTTTTAAAAATGTTTTCTGTAAATAAAATTTCTTTGAATTTAAACATAAAAAGAACGTTAGTTTTATATAAATTTACTAGATTCGTATGATGAGACGGGAAAAACTAACGAGCAATTTTCAGCACGAAAAAATGTATATATCTTGCCAGTATATGAGCGAAGAAAAAAAGCAGAAATTGTTTAATTTCCCTTTTGTGTCACAACATAGCTTTTTCATGAAAATACATTTTTACGTTTTCCGACACGAGATACCCATTTTCTTTCAGCTCTTTACACATGGAATGTTATACAATTGCAAAAATATTTGAACATCGTGAAAATGTAGAAAATTCAATCAAGTTAACATTAGCTTAACGGTGCACAAAATCGTCAAAAGAGGAAAATGATATTAGACAGGGGTGCCAACTAAAGAAAGAAAGAACCGAAGAGAATTCATAATAAAACATTTTATTATCGTAACCACCGTCTCCCCTTTTTACTACAATGCGTGGTTCATGTGAGCACTCAACCTTGTCATAAATAATTTCAATAAAATCCCATTCTAATGTATCATAACTCGGCATGCGATACTTGAATATTAAGTTAAATACAATACACGTTATGCAGGGCCAGTGATTGATAAAAGAAACACGTGACAATTTCATAAAGTTATCAAATGGACTTTTTATTAGAAAATAATCTTTATTACTTTTCAATCACATTTTAACCTTGCATAAAATAAGTATACATGAAGTAGCGCTTCAACGGTCAAAGGATTTGCGTGCTCACCTTACACGTTAAGGTTTAAGGTTCAAATTCTATCAAAATCTAATGTCCTAAATATAAAGAAAATTCTTGTACAGCAATCTTCGAAAAAATGAAACTTTTCTGTTTTCACCCCTTGTTGAATTCATTCACACTCAGATAGTCAACAAGAGATTATTGATCAAAGTCTTCTCTCAAATGGATATTTCGGTCCAGCTATAGTCCACAAAAATAGGAATAAATTTTTAACAACTATAATCGATATTTAACTGTCCTCCTATGTAAAGTGTTAGATCATCTCTAATATTCTAATGTATTATTATTAAGATCCATGTTAACGCCGCCCCCTAGAATTAAATTTCAGTTATGAAACGAACTGGGTTGTCACCTGGTTCATAGATGGCACTGTATGCTTTTTGTTTGTTTTTGTGTGCGTTCTAAAGTTGTGACGTAGTTTTTTTAATCATTCAGTCATAGTTTAATAGTGCATTAGAGACGTCACGCATTCACGTGCACGTGGGCCGTTTTTAGAACCTGTAAGGTTATTTTTTTTTGTCAATTAATTTCCGCAAATAGTGAATGTAATAAGTGTGTTGTAAGGTGATTTTCAAGACAACAAAGTGTCAAGCAGAAGTCCTGTAATTCCTTCTTTCCTATCCTTTACTGCTACACAACAAAAAAACATCATCATATCACCAGTACAGTGGTAAGTCACTTTATTGAGATTTCTTATTATATTTGCTATCGCGGACTCAATAGCGGAAACATAGAATACAGTCCACTCGAACTTTTAGACAATTTTAAATCTCCACAATTGCTTGGTGAAGCGATCCGAATAAAATATCTTCAGAGCCACCAGTCCATATGCATATGTCACATGATGCACTTGAAAAAGATATTTTTTTATTTTCTACTTCGCCCCCTAAAATTAAC
This sequence comes from Mongoloraphidia duomilia, assembly GCA_039654895.1. NCBI lineage: Eukaryota > Metazoa > Arthropoda > Insecta > Raphidioptera > Raphidiidae > Mongoloraphidia > Mongoloraphidia duomilia. The sequence continues at coordinate 37,203,659 of CM077520.1, read as the reverse complement.
TCCCGAAATCAAATAAAGATTTTCGTTTAGGTTTTCCTGTAAACTATGAGTGAGGCCCTATATTCCCTATTTTTTCAAAATTTTAGGTTCAGTAGTTTCGAAGATAAGGGCGGAGAGGAATGCAGGATTTTCGTATTGTTATTTTCTTCTAATATCTTTTAAACTATGCATTTTAAAATTATAAAAAAAATGTATTTCTATTTCTAGTAACGAGCCCTTTCATTTGATACGTCACATGATGCATTTGCTTTTTTTTTAATTTTCTACTTTGCCCTGTCAAAAATAACTCCCAAAATCAGAATTCGTTTATTTTCACTATGCATCCGTGATTGGGTCACCTAACTCTATATATGTACCAAATTTCAACTTTTTTCGTCCAGTAGATTTGGAGAAAATAAACTGTAACCGATGGACAGACAGACACGAGAGTGATCCTATAAGGGTTTCGTTTTTTCATCGGATGTACGAAACTCTAAAAACACTTATCTCTATACTTACTAACTGGATATCTGATGCGTACGGAATAGACGCTGATGACCTCAGCTGTTGAACGTCTATAATCTACAATCATCTGCTTCTTCTTAATGCATATGAAAAAAATTTAAAAACATGGAACCAATAATGATGTGGTAGCCATCACCACACAATATCGGGTCGAGAACTAAAATGAATTTAAGTGCGCGTTCAATAAGCACTGATCTTCATGGCAATAAGGTACATTTTAGTTACTGGCCCGATATTGTGTGGCGCTGTTTATCCGTTCGTATTGGGACACTGGCGGACTACATGGATCAGCTATCCAGCTAGTAAGTATAGAGATCAATGATGAAAAATGTTATTTGTTCGGCAATTATTTTTATAACAGTTCTTATAACGGAAAAACTAGTTAATGTTTAATAAAATTTAATTAAGTGTATTACGACTTACAACTACTAAGAAGTTATCTTATATAATTCGATGAGAATAAAATTTCCTAATGACTAAAAACTTAATTATGTAACTTTATGAGCTTGCAACTTTGTTAAATCAGATTTAAATCAGTTATTAGTTCCACGGTTAAAGCACGAACACGTATACATGTTATACGAAACGAATTTCATAAATAATGACGAAGTATAGATTTTTCGTACTATACAAAGAATTAATTAGAATCAATTATGTACGCAATATTAGTGACGAGTATCAATTATTATTGGTATATTTCCATTACAATAGAAGCTCTGTTTTAATTCTGAAATGGGTTTGTTGGCCGAGCTAGCGAATCGAGTGAAGTCTTCATTTAACTCATTCGGGTTTTAGTACTTACGTTTGATTGTTTGTTCGGTGCGTAATTTCGCGAATACGGGACTTCAATAAAACATGGAAGAAATAACGCCCTTTGCGGATCAATATAAAAAAAAAATTTTTTCATCAAAATTATTTTTTTTAAAATCCCCCTTGACTTCAAGAATTTAATCCCATGTGCCAGACACAAAATGATAAGGATTAAAGAATTAACTAACACCTTTTCTCGCTACAAGCCCTCGCAGCATTAGAAAACCAAGACAAACACAGGACTCAGACCTTGGAAGAACACACAAAAATTACTACTGTTACTAAGAAAAATAAAGTTTTTTTGAAAATAACGCCCCTTGAGGTCCAAAATTTAAAATTTGTATTTACGCATTTTCATAAAAAACGCCAACGCACCCTCCCCCCGCAGGAAACTCTTCTCCTGTAATCGTTTCAACGCCATAAGTACACACCACGTTAAGTTTGATTAAAAAAATGTTAGACGGTGTTCTCTAGAAGCTTTTGCACAAGTTTCACTCATAATTACATTTAGCGTATAGTGAAAATGAAAAGTTTGGAGATTTTACAATCCGAACCCTATAATCGTGTTTTTTCAGCAGATATAACGAACAAGTTTGAGATAATAATTGGAACGAGCGTGAAGATGCATCTAACGGGAAAACAAGACAATGACAGTGTATGAAAACACGTTATTAGCAATAAGCTGGTTGGAGAGCATTGTTATTAGTTTATTCATTTCTATAACATGTCTGCATAAGTCCGAACAGACAACGTTGTTGTTGTACCAAAAGGATGAGGAAACCATAGTTATTAATTACATTCTGAGAATACGGGCTCAAAGCTTTAGATGAAACATTTTGAAATTATACATAATTATTAATTAGTGATCCTAAGTTCATGAAAATTTAACTGATTTAATATCATCATTCAAATATTGTACATCACGAGCAGCTTGGAAATCTATGAGTTGTCCATACGAATATAACGAGAGTGAGCATGTTCGAATAATGATGTGTATTATATAGTTTTTCGAAATTTTATCTCTACAAAGCAAAATAAACAGGTTTGTTTTAAGGCATTTTATTTACGCGGAATGTATAAATTTTAAATTAGTATGGGCGTGTAGGGATTGACCTTGAGTCGGTGTTAGTTTGCCGGACCGCGAAAGTTTGGCATGTTTAAAAAAAAAATGTACCCTCATCAAAAATGGTTGATGACCTCTGATTTATACGACAGATACCTAACAGCAAATTTGTTTTTTCATTTATAAAAATTATAATTTTAGATCCTCAAAAACAAATTCAGTGATGAAATAAAACGGTTTTAATTTTATCAAACATAAAATTCATAACGTAAAATTTAATTAGATTTGTTTTTAATTATAACTGTCGAAGTTTTAAATTAAATACTTACAATGTAATGCCTTCAAATTAATTTCTTCTATAATGGCGTTTTATTGTTAAAATCGCTTACCTGAAACGAGAAAAAATCACATTTATAATAATATTCTATAAAATTACCTGTTTTAAGAGGAAAAGAGGAACTTTTCAAGCATGATTGTTTAGTATTTTAAATTATTTTTTAGAGTTCCGTGCGTAGTAAAAAAAGTGTATGTGCTTCAGCCACATAATCGCACGGTCGAAGTTATATTTCAAACATTTACATTTTTGCTTTTCCCGTCTTAGAATTTTTAAAATTAATAAATAATTATTATTAATCAAATCCATGGATATCATAACATTAAATTAGCCCCCAGAATAACAATTAAACTGTTTATATACTTCACGTCACCACAAGCTCTATCTCTGTGCTAAAATTCAAATTTTTACGTGGAATAATTTTAGGGAAAATCGCCTGTGAGAGACGGACGGACACCGAAGTGATTCCGTAAGTGTTTAGTTTGCACAGAACACTAAAAATGTCCATATAGTGCCGAGAGTAACCGATAACTCAACTAATGCGAACATGACAGTTTCGGATTCAAATTCCGGCAATCACTTTAAATTCAGTTTTATTAATGATTCTTACAAGTGAGACAGCATGACAACTATTATGTTATAGTATCTATTAGAACCTTTGAAACACAATTAGTTCATATGCTTATTGTTAATTAATTAATATCAACTGTATTTGTGGTTCATTAAGGGCTAGTTCAAACACGGCGGAATTCGTGCGTTTTCAACCGCGCGATTTGAACCGCGGTAAAATATACTGTATTCAGACTTCAGACAGTCGAGGTGAGCGTGTGTATATGCAGGAAATAGGGATGAGGTTACATATAGCTCATTTCAAAGATGGAAGTCGAAGAAGCAATATGTTTGTATTTGAGATAAACAATCAATATGATCAATTCCCCGTAACTAAATACATAAGAATATCAGACGACATTATCGCCATGATATTTATATAGAAGGCTGTATAGGTAAAATGTAAATGCACCGACGGGATAAATATCATGGCGATAATATCGTCTGATATTCTTATGTATTTAGTTACGGGGAATTAATCATATTGATTGTTTATCTCATTGTTTAATATACCGTATTTGAAATTTCTCACTTGTGTATATGTTTGTATTTATTCAAATGTCCACAATGCGCGGCCTCCGTAAAGTCACTGAACTCCGATACGGCACGTCATAGTAAATATTTTCCCGGTGTTCGACTGGCGGCAGCCGTGCGGATTGACGATCCGTGCGGACATGTGTGAATGAATATGAAGATGCTAATATAATTAATAATCACGCGGTTTCCATCCGCGCAGATCCCGTTGTGTCTGAACTAACCCTAAAAGTAGATTTTAATTGAATTTTACGTTGCATGGGTTTGTCTTTGTCATCATGCTTTGTGAAATGATTTAATAAAGGAATAAAACTACCTAATTATGACATCGGAATTCAAATAGAAATGCTTGAAATGTATGAATGAACTTCTTTCGACGTTACATTATGTTTTTAGAAAATAGTTTAAATATGTAAATCAATAAACACAAATAGGGCTGTCCTATAATTGCCAAAATGCAGTTGGCGTATTAAGTTTTTGTACTAAAGAGGTGATTTGAGAAATAATCGACCGATTGAATCATTAAATTACACGTAAGTTTTGAATTTAAGACCACCTAATAATCATAGTGGTATTTTAATCGATTATTCCAGTTATTCTTGAATAAACAAATCGAATGAGATTTATTTCGGTGCGCCGCGCCATATTAGTGACTAATTTTTTTCTAAGAAAGTCGCACCATGGCATGCGATGCTAGGTTGAGGTACGACGCGGGGATATAAAAGTCATAAATAAGGGCAACATAAATAAAAAGCCAGTCGACTAGAAACTTTAAAACGAAGTTCCTTGAAAGAAGTTGACGGGAATGTTGTAACAAAATTTATGGAAGTCTTTTAGGAATTTGTTGGGATCTCATTAAGAGTGCACGTAGATTGTTTACAAATTCTAATTTGTGGGTAATTCTCGAAAACAATTTTGTACTGTTATTACTTCTATTATTATAAGTAGTATGTGAGTGTTTTTAAATAATCTATATTTCCGAGGAAAAGGTAAGTTCAAAAATTTTGTCATATTTGTATATTTATATTTAAACATTAGTCTTTCTGATTTAGTACTCCGAAATTTTAGATAAATATCTTCGTAAATAACATGATTGTTATTTAAGACGGCAGTTATGTAGCAAACTTTAATTTGCACAAGTCAACCAAAGTATACTACAAATATGACAGCACGTAGCGATTTGTTTGTACAATTTGTTTGTACTGTCATGTTTGTTCAAACTTGATATTGCGTCCAGGGATAAAACATATTTACTATCAGAATATTCTGATAGTAAACATGTTTTATTCCTAGATGCAACATCAAGTTTGAACAAACATGACAATACAAACAAATCGTACAAAAAAATCACAGGAAGTTGATTTAAAAAAAGCAATGGTTCCATCCTTCTGTTTATACAAACAAAATGCAGCGACATTATGTTGTTGCGTGTAGTCTGTCTATATGTATGTGCATACAAAATTCCGAAAGCTGTTTGTACAAATTTGTATGAACGTGAAGGGATGAAACATATTGATTCATGGTTGTACATTTTGTATGTACATACAAATTGCACAAACATTCTGCTGCGTGTAGGGGACGCTTTAAGATAACTTTTTCCGTCAGTTGTATGAACAAGCTCGAACTTCGAATGTTGTATAGTGTAGACTGTAGGGTGTACATGATAGCGTATTGCGTATAACCGCTCGGCCACCCAACTAGTTGAACGTCAGCTCTTGGTATAGATACATACCTATCTACACTATGCAATGTCTATACAGACATGGCAATGATATTATGTCTCGTGTGAGTATGATTGTTGTTAAAACTCGCTATTACTCGTTTTAACAAATTAACACTTACTCGTCAGTAATATACCTTATAACGGCAGTAGGTATACGTCCAAAACACTCGCGGCCGTATAAACAACTCAATCTACTCCGTTTTTTTAATTTACTTGTAAATCAGAATTAGGTAAATTATAAGGTGTAATTTTATTCAGAACTACTTACTGCTTAAAGCACAAAAAAATACATGCACTTTCCTCATTAAAGCCAAATACATTATGGCGATGTTTTACATTTCCTATACAGTATGTAAACAGGTAAGCTGCACATAGGGAAATTAACATTGAGAAAAAATGAATGGATCAGAATGAGCCATGACTCATAATGTACGTATTTATATAGAGTTGCTATGGTTATTTTAGTGTTTTTATTTTAGTTTCAATTATTTTTATTTTATTTGACTTTTAAACAACTATTAAAATAAAAATAATTGAAACTGAAATAAAAACACTAAAAAAACCATAGCAACTCTATATAAATACGTACATTATGAGTCCTGGCTCACTCTGATCCATTCATTTTTTCCCAATGTTAATTTCCTTATGTGCATCTTACCTGTTTACATACTGTATATATCCTACATATTCTCCAATAATAAGCTATTACTTTAAGCTGCAAAAATATAAAATCAAGCACTCTCTTTAACATTTATTGATTTAAATAACTTATAGGTCCTGTGCCACCTCAATACGTCAATAAATATACCCCCATCCCTTTGTGTGCATATATAAAATTATGAGTTTTAAAGTCTTGGCGCGCCCACAGGGAGAATGTTTCCAGTCACGCCATAAAACATACATTCAGTCTATAGTATATTGTATAAATGTGTTTTTAATTTGTACATGTTGAGATAGAAATGACACTTCTGTTTAAATAACACAGAAAACAAATTATATTCGTAATTATCGTAACTTGTTACAACTTTGACAGCCTCATTATTAACAATTCACAACTTGAGATTTTCAGTTGGTCATTATGCAGAATAATCCAATCCACTCACAAACTGTGAATAGCTGTTGAAATATTGTTAGCTCAGGGAGTTAGGTAATTCCAACATCTGATATACTAACAGATTGTATGTTCTGTCTGGTAACGCTTCGTTATAAAACACAGATATAATATATAGATAGCCGATGGTAAGAGAGTGAGGGAAGAACATTAGAACATTAGATCTTGTACGGATCTTTTCCGGAGCATGCGCATATAACGAAATAATGACTCATCGCTTGGACATGCATTTATGTTAGTCGTGGCGCCGCGGCGCGAACACATCTACAGCGCATGTCCGGGAAATGATCCCGACAAGATGTCGAACGTTCAATTCCAAGTGACTGGACGAGAGTGAGAATGAGCTACCTACAAAAACAGTTTAAAAAAAACTTAAACAACAAATAAGTTCGCAATAAATCGTGCAAAGAAAATATTTTTGTCTAAAAAAATATTCGTATAAATGATAACAACAATAACAAAGTTTATTAAAGTTTGATATTGTGTAATATGCTTTAGTTGTGAACTTGACACGATCAGTGTTAGACACACAGTGGTACTGTGGACATATCCCTACAGCCCCACAGCGCTACCGTCGGACATATACGACCGACAGAAATATATGGTGTTGACACTGAAGGATAATGTTTATTATTTTTTCCTGCTTGGACGTCGTTCGAGCTGAGTACGATATACCTGTTGACATCACGTACTTCGTCTGTTATTATTACGTAAGTGACTCCTCCTTTAATGTTTCTTCCCCTTTCCTTGTTCTCTTTCTTTCTTCGTCCCCCTCGTTCTCAGTTACGTGTCACTTCGACCTCAGTGATTTGTGTCGTCTGCCTCTGCCACTATGTCCCCGTTTCCTACAAACGACGTTTTCAAACGTCGATTTCAACTTTTTACGTTATAATGTTTGGTTTTTTGTTACGTAATTCCAGACTAAGTTAAGTTTTATTTTTCTTATTTGTTTTTTTTTGTATGCAATTGTTTATCTGTTGTTGCCTTTCCATTTTGATTTTTATTTAAGTGTGTAAAGCCCAAAAAATTTATACAATTTAAAAAATGTTTTGAATCAAATTACTTTCCTAATTTTGAATTTATTGCGGAAAATGAAAAAATCAGTGTGAAGTTTTATCTACATCTAAAACTAATAGGTAGATAGAAAGGCAATTTCAAAATTCAGGTAATATTCGCTGTGAGCTTCTACACTGGCGCCGCCTACTGGTTTGAAAAAGGCATCTTTGTTGTAACTTTAGTATGCGAAATTATAGGAAAGAGCAAAAAATTCGCTTATTACCTACTTGAAATTGAGACAATACCTCCAAATTTTCTAATTGTATTGTAAACGTTAAGTGAATATATTCTTCAAAAATTCAATGTAAGTAAGCATTATTATTCATCAATATTTATTGCTTTAAGTTATTAGGACTATGTAGAGGTTATGTTTTCACATTTTGTTGCTGTATTAGTTTAAGTCCGAACCATATTTGTAACCTGTTTAGATATCTAGTTGCTACATTTCTCTTATATTTAGTTTTATTATTATTGTAAAATTCGTTTATTATCAACTCAATTTGCCATACAATAAAATTACATTCTTTAATTATCTGTCCTTTCACTGCAACACTACAACACGTTCTCATTAAAAATACAGCATTTACGCTTAAAGCCCCCGCATACAGCGCTCGCGAAAAACTGCTTATCCCCTCCTTCTCGAGGCTCACAACGAATAGGTAATACAATAGGTAGATATATTTTTATAAAATAACTTAATAAGTATTTTTCACAAAATTTTATTCGTGCAATAAAATTTATTACCGATAATAAATCATTAAATATACTCTCAATAGAACATGTGTAGTTATTCTGATTCGAATACGATGACAACATATATACCTAACCTCAAAAAATATTGATATCTGACCAAGAAGGGTTTAATATAGCTGATAGTGGAGCTTTGCGTACTTCAGCGACATACTACTTCCGTAACCTTTCACCGAGTCACTATTTTTAGAAGAGTGACGGCAATAAAGACGTGTACTCATCAAAAAATTATTTAATAATAGATAAAGTTACGTTAAATGATGTTATATTTATAAACTTTGACTCATTTGTAATTAAGTAAGAATGATTTATCGCTAGGAAATAGTATTTTTGGTTCTAATCGACGTCCTTAGAGAGACCTGTCAAGTATATCCTTAACAGTGTTGTGGAAAAGTCAATCAGCATTGGAAGGAATGGTAACTCAAAAACAAGCGTACCTACATGATTATAAACATTTGCAAAATGTGCCAGCAAATATATCATTATTAATTTAGACATACGCTCATTTGGGCGGTTCATTAAAAGCTCAAACATTTGAACATTCGCCGAATACACGAGAAATGTGGGGCCTCATGCTTAGCGTTTTTACTCCATAAATGTCCACCCTCTTGTGTGAAAAGCACATTTATTTTATGTCTGAGATATGAAAGATGAACTAACGGCACATTATTTACAGAAAACTATTATATGTCCTATAAACTACTTAAGTGTGTGTGTGTGCGCTAATTTGGGGCTAAGAATTATTAGCCAATGGTTATTACAGCAATAAACTGACCGCCACAATATAATTCATTTAGCACCTGTATTATATAGCCGATGCCATTTTATGGAATATTGTTATGTGATGTAGAACTGCAATAATTATTATGATGATAATATTATAATCGTTAATAATAAAATTACACCTGGTACCCACCAAGGTAGATATTTTTATTTTTTAATATATGGCTTATAATTTTTAAACTGATTGAATATTATGTTAAATAATAAACTTTTTTATTTTCACTTTATTAACTGCAGATGATGCAATTTTTTTAGTATAAGCGCAATACTTCACTCTATCTGCATGTCAATTTTCAACTTCTTAAGAATAGCCATTTAAAATTTGTGATAGACTAGAGGTCACTAGACAGTCTCACCATAAGGGTATTATTTTTACCATTGTAGTACAGAACCCTCCTAGAATTTCTCTAAATTGGTAATGTGACAAATCTGTCTACCTTTAGCATGTATAATGAAAAAAAAACTTAAATCAAACGTCGAATATTTGAAAACACTTTCAAAATTGTATTTTAGTTTTTTGCAGTAATAAAATTTTCACGGCACAAAAGAAAAACTTAAATATTTCATATTCTCTTAACTGTGGGTTCAAACCTGATACCTTGTAGAAGGTAGAGTGTGGCTTAACGCCTTTAAACGCGCGGCTACTGCCCGCATTGTAACTGGCAGCTTAGCGGTTACTATAATATAATATACACCTATGAAAGTCAACGGAAAAACGTTAACGGTTTTTTCTTGGTTTAGTCCCCTACAACCGAGCGCGTCTCATCCGTAAAAAAGCTTCGCTTCAAAAATAACTTTATCTACAACATAATATTTAAACTCTAAATTTTAAATTTACCCTGTGTTTAATTAACTTTTTTTCTTTTTCATTTTTATCAAATTATGATATTTCACTGTAATATAGTAAACAAGTTAAACCTGGAGAAGAGTTGAAGAAGTAACATTGCTTCAAACCGACATAAAAACTTTGTCAACATATTTTCAGAGAGATTATAATCATCACTATTGTAATAAACGCTACCGTTTCTTACAATGTTGTGATTCTACTGGGAAAATAAATGAAATCGAGCACACATAGACAAAACTAAATTAGGTGTTTAGCATATAATATACCTAATATTTAAAAAAGCATCTATCCCCCAGTTTTTCGCGTATATCTCGAAAACAGTGTGTCCTACAAAAAAAATCCATGCATGAAAATTGTAGCTGACAAAATTTCCTACATTTCCTACATATTTGAGGTTTTTTCTATCTCCAACCGTTAACGAGCTACAACCGTCTGAAGACTGTGGATCAGGTAAAGATAAAATGGTAAACTGATATATAATTTTGAAGGAAATTTAATTTTCTACAACTTTTTTTTGTAAAAGGAAAGGCTGAGGCGCTAGAGAGAAAAGTTCGGCAAAAAATGTGGTGTGAAAAATGTTTTTTCGGAAAATAGCGGTTTTCAGAAGTGTGTAGTTCGTTAACGGTTGAAGATAGAAATAAACCTCAAAATATAAAATGTAGGAAATTATGTCAGCTGCAATTTTTATGCATGTAAGTTTTTCGTAGGACTAACTGCTTTCGAGATATACGCGAAAAACCAAAAAAATGGACCATTGAAGTGCTTACCTCCCTCTTGCGCCTACCTGAGGCTTAAGGACTTTTAATATGTTTTTTTATTAACCAGTCCAAAAAAAGTCCCGAAGTCGGTTTTTGCGTTTATTGACACTCCGGCTAGACCCCCCTTTAGAGCATTCATTGACTGAGCTATATTAAATTATACATTGAATAACTATTATTTATTTCATCCCAGGTAGACGTTTTTACGACCAAAACATTCTGATATGGAGTATTATTTTTTTATAAAATCTGTTATCTAAGCAAACAGTATTGAAAGAACAAATAAAACTAATTTTAAACCGGATTGATAAAATGTGCTTAACTAAATCTTGATAAACCAAGCGTTAGTCTTAAATTGATAAAACGGCAATAAAAGATAACACCATTCTCAATTCAAACAAGAAAAATCTTCTCAAATAAATAATAATGCTGCATTGTAGATGTGCACATGACCATGTGATGGTTAAGGTTTTAGTTAGGGGATAATAATGCTCACCAAAATAACAATGAAATGCTGGCTGTACGATCTGGGTAACAAGACAAAGTTGGCTGGTTTGGAGTCAAGTCTCTAGTAGGTACAGTGGATACGCGCTACAGCACATATAATACCTAAAGTATGAATTAGATAACATAAAGTGTATATAAAGTCACTTGTTCAATGATTTGCTTAAATAAGTAAAGGCCAAATTATTCTCACATATTAATACGACGCGACGCGACGTCACGCAACAAAATGCGACATTTTTGTATTGTTACAAAACTGTTTTCTGCGTTGGCGGAATAAATATTTATTTACAATAATTCGTAACAATTAACTATATACAATAATTGCAACAACGAAAAGTCAATTCTAACAATAAAAAACTTAAACGGTAATTATTGAACTAAACGAGCCACTTAAATAGCACTTAACTATATATACAATTAACTACACTAATATTTATATTATCAGGTGAATTTATATAAGATTTATTTCTATCAAACGCGCTATTCGTCGCTCAGTGCTTGACTTTGTATTCAACACGACACTGATTCCCGTTGACTGAAAATGCATGTTCGCTTCACTCACTCGTTTATATATCTGCGCTACCCAGCCTAGTACGTTCTCGTATCTTCGATACCATTCCACGCTTTGCAACTGTAAACCAGAGCTTTCTCGTGGTTTCTATTGGAGGCAGTGGCGTAACATCTTGGGGTTTGCTACAATATACTTACTCGATTTTTACATAGCGATGCGACTATGGTTTTAAGTCACACGAGTCATAATATCGTTACGCACGAGAAATATATGGTATTTTTTACCATAACCACTATAAAATAGCTACTTGACACTTAATTTTCAGTATTTTCAAAAAAATTTGACAGTTCATTTCCGTCGCCAACTTCGCACGAACATAGTAAATAAACATAAATCACAATGAAAAATGTTTACTTACCACACTAGTGTGTTTTGAAAACACTTTCAACACACCTGTCCGTTAATTAACTGAACTATTCTATACATACATACACGCATGTAAAGTACCGATTTTATAGTTGGTATGGCAAAAACATAAAAGAACGCTGCTTCCAGATTGGAAGCACAAATGAGTGATTCTCACCCGTACATGACACAGAATCGGACTGGCCGGTCCGTCTGTCTGTATTCACATTCCCTAACAAGGGTTACTTATACAGATATTACATTGGCTATGTCCAAATCTTCTCCTCCACACGTTATTATTTCCATTGTATAGAAATGAAAAAACTACGACCGCTACTCAAACAGAAGGTACGATAGCTTATTGTGTATACATACTTTCAGAAGGCTACATAGCGACCTACTTATCCCGGAAATCCATGTTTAGTACATTTTATTTTTGGATGCTATACAAAGTTTCTGAATAATGTAGAAACTTGGCTGAATAAAAAAAGGACAAAAATAATGGCATGGAATGATGGATTTAACAAATCAAAATTAAATCAAGCTTTAAAAAGCCGTAATGTGGGTAGTTTATTAGGACTAAAGTGCGACCCTTGAGGTCCACACGACGAACTTCCCAGTTTGATAAATATTTAATAACAATAATTAAATTAGATATTACACAGAAAAGTAATCATTATCCTTAAAACATAATTTTTATTTATTTTCAACAATAATTAAAATAACAAAAAAAAAACGGCTGGACTGATTTTTATAAAATTTATGTCGGATCAAAATGACGTTAACACGCCTCGATTGACACCCTTACGAAGTCGATATAATTTTTTATTCGCGAGATATTGTGTAAAATCTGCTTTTTTGGAGTCTATTTGGTTAAGAAAAAAGAACGGCTGAACCGATTATGAAAAAATTTCTTTCAGATCATATTTACGTTAATACACGTCGATTGGCACCCTAACGTAGTCGATATCATTTTTCATTCTCGAGATTTCGTCTTAGAAAGAAATGAACACATACGTACGTACGTACGTACACACACACAGAGAGAGACATCTTTCTAAAAATAGTATAAAATTAGTGTAGTGACCTTGAAACATAAACATTTGTTATACATTTTGATTTCGATTTTCGGACCCATTGCAATAACTTACAATGGGAAGTTAAAAATTGCATTTATATTTTTAAATAAAACTTGGAATCTTCTAAGCAAATCAATTTCTTAAAATCTAAAACGCAATTTTTGATTTCATATTATGTGTATTTTTTTAATAACACAAAATATGTCAAACAGGTTATTTTAGACTTTCGAATTTGGTGAATGTTTAATTTTATTTTTGTAATAAAAATGTGATTTTTCGTTGTTTGTCGTTTGGCATATGAAACGTTTCTGGGTTATTTGGAGCTCGTACAGCGGTTTTGATTAAATTTCCAAAGCCATATTTTTTTGTACCTAAATGTCAATGGATTATTTTTTTCAATTTAAAAGGTTTTATATACGTGGTCCTAATATAAATTATATGATAAAATTTCGATGAAAAGATAATTAAATGGAATTTCATATTACATAAATATATATAGACTGTCCGAAAATTCTCTGAAAACGTTGCTCAAGCAAATACGATTTGATTGAGAATAAAAAAATTCGACTGATGACCAGTCCTATACTTCCCACCTAGTAAATATTTGCAAAAAATAAACACTCTTTTTTTTATTCTTTGACTAGGCCCAAATAACCTTAGCTGTTGGTGGTCTTTAAAACACAATTTAATTTTTATTCTTTGAAAAAAGCATGGCCCTCTTTTTTGTTTGGTGATCTATTGATGGCTAGCTTAATATAGCAAAAATCATGGTTACCTTGATTTACGTACAATTTTTATTTTTTTTAGTAAAATATTTTTTTTCTCGAAAACTATACATTTTAGAGAAAAAAAATATTTACATTTTTTTCATATTATAACATCTAGAATTCATTTATATTTTTTTTTACCTATGTTAATACGTGACATTGAGGACGTTTTTTTGAATATCTCAGGATCCACTGAACCGATTTGACTCAAAATCTAATCAGATCTAAGTTAAAGGCTGATAAACACAATAGAACAATCGGCATGCCCGTATGTTGTTCCGTTCTTAAGATATCGAAGGCGAAAAATTGACCACACACACACACACACACATACACACATACACACATACACACACACATACAGACATCAGTCAGAAAATGATCTTAAACGATTGCTAGGGTCTCAAAACGTGAAAATCTGTTAAAATCTCGAAATATTGTTTTCGGACTGAATCCATTACTTCCCTACCATAGTAGAGGTGGGAAGTAAAAAACAGTAATTGCTTTACGCAAGACTAGGAACTTGTGTGCATGCACAAAATAATTGAGAATTATACTTTAATACGTCAAGAGCAAGATATATTATTTTAAATTACCTGCAAGAAACGCTCGTAAGTCCAAATATACAGTGTAACGTTCCCGTTCCTTCTGGCTCCTTTTCGTCGTCTAGGGGTGGAACGGGCCGTACAAAATTATCTATCTTCCAAATAAAATAAAAACACAAGTACAATTTTATTTAATTGCTCTCAGAGCGTTTATTATTATTAAAACAAATTTTTCTTTCCCTTTTTACACAGAACAATAATTTACTATAAAATAAAAATAACAAGCCGTGAGGTGGGTCGTTTATTAGGACTAAAGTGCGACCCTTGAGGTCCACACGACGAACTTCCCAGTTTGATAAATATTTAATAATAATAATTAAATTAGATATTACACAGAAAAGTAATCATTTCAATCATTAAAACATCAATAATTAAAAAAAAAAAAAAAAAAAAAAAAAACGGCTGAACCGATTTTTATAAAATTTATGTCGGATCAAAATGACGTTAACACGCCTCGATTGACACCCTTACGAAGTCGATATAATTTTTTATTCGCGAGATATTGTGTAAAATCTACTTTTTTGGAGGTTATTTAGATAAGAAAAAAGAACGGCTGAACCGATTTTGAAAAAATTTCTTTCAGATCATATTTACGTTAATACGCGTCGATTGGCACCCTAACGTAGTCGATATCATTTTTCGTTCTCGAGATTTCGTCTTTGAAAGAAATGTACACATACGTACGTACGTACGTACGTACGTACGTACGTACGTACGTACGTACGTACACACACACACACACACACACACACACACACACAGACATCTTTCTAAAAGTAGTGTAAAAATAGTGTAGTGACCTTGAAACATAAAAATTTTTTTTCCTTTTTGATTTCGATTTTCGGACCCATTACAATAACTTCCAGTGGGAAGTTAATAACAAAAATTCCGTATTGTGTGGGAAGGAGAGGCGTCTAAACTTGAAAGAATCCAAAGTTTAGACACGGATAAAGGGAAACAACAGCTTCTAGAAATACTTCCGTAGAAAACTGTTGTCAGGCAAAGGTGTGGTTTGGATTCAGTTACTGTCGACAAGACTAGTAACTGTTTTGTGTAGTGTGCGTGTGTTTAAAAAATACAAACCGCTTCACAACAAAACTATAAATTTAAACCCTGATGGGGATACGAAGCACAAAACAAAAAAAAATCTAACATCAAATTTTTACAAAAAAAAACAAGTCAAAAAGATCGTCGTACGAAATTACTTTTTAAATATTATTCAAAATTTTACACTAAATTTACCGCAGCGACGACTGTAAGATCACTATCCGTGTCCCCCAAAAAACATCCGTTTTTATAATAAACAGAGAAGGACAACACGAATAGCCATCTCACAGCAAAAAAAATCATGTAACCTCTTTTCATTCTAATCATTACGTAACATATTTTACACTGAAATTATTTTGACTTTACAAATTTATACAAAGACAAGAAAAAAAATATTATTTTCAGTTTAACAAAAAAAAAACTTCAAAAACACTGTAGCGTACAAATGGTATCGCTACAACAGAGTGTTTATTAAATATACGGCAAAAATTTAAGGGGTGATTCCTTGGGTAATTTTAAGAATATTGTCCTTTCATGATTTTTGAAAAGCTGCTTTGTTTTGTTTTGCTAATTACGTTTCGATAGTGCCTTGTTTTTGGTGTTCGACAGTCAATGATGAGATGATTGAATTTATGCAGCCTAGCAGACCTGGTGGTAGTCGAATTTTCAGCAGTTCTTGTAGATTAAGAAGTTTTACTGTTTTAATGTAATAAAATATTGTTTTTGTAGAAAAACTTTTAACGCCCTGTATATCTTCGAAACAAAGCGGCTTTTCAAAAATCATCAAAGGACAAAAAATTCTGAGAACAGTTCAGCGAATAAGCCCTTGAATTTTTGCCGTATGTTTAATAAACACCCTGTACTATAAGAGAAACACCCAATGCCGTCACATTACTGTGCAATATCAGAAAAATTTATTTATTTAACTAGTTACCGCCGGGACTCAAACTCTAAACTTTTAGATTCGCGCTGGCTGGGTTATCAATTACTCTGCAGTGACCTGCTCAAATGTCCCTTTTGTTTATTATTTTAAAGCAACTTTAAACGTTCATGCAGCGCGAATCTGGAAGGTTCGAGTTTGAGTCCCGACAGTGAGGGGTTAAATAAATATTTTTTTCTGATATTGCACTGTACCGTGACATCATTGGGTGTTTCTCGTATATGAGAAATACATAATAACAACAGAAAGTGCGATGACACACACAGCGGTTTGTCAGCGGTTTGTGCCGACTCGGCAGCCGAGGCGCTTGCCGATTGGACGATGACACACACAGCGGTGTCAACTCGGCAGTCAGGCGTTTCTTGTGGAGAACGATGTGTAGAGGCTGTTGAGAGTCGGATTTTAGTCGGCAGGCAATTCTCGTCGCGGTGTGTGTCTTTGCATCATTGAAAAGCATTAACATACGTGCCGATTGGGCAACCGTCTCGGCACAAACTACTGTGTGTGTCATCGCTATAAATGTGTTAGTTTGTTTGTAAACGGAACGCGTGAATATACAGGGCGTTAAAAAAAATGTTCCGAAATTTTAAGGGCGTATAGTATAGACCAAAATAAGTGAAAAAAATCTGATAGACATGGGTCCGCAAACTAACGGTTTCAAAGATATGACCTTTTATAAAAAACAAGTTACTAACACATGCAATCAAGTTTGCAGTTAATAAACAATAGAAGATGGATAGGACGAGGAGGCACAGTGGCATGGCCTTCCAGGTCTCCTGACTTAACGTCCTTGAACTTCTTTGCTTGGGGATATATTTTAAAGAGTTTAGTTTATTCTACTCCAATTAATAATGTCGAGTACTTACAAGAGCGAATAGAACATGTCTGTGAGATAATTCGAGTAAAACCGGGAATTTTGAAAAGGTGCGAAACTTGTTTATAAGAAAATGTGAATCATGTGTTGAGATGGAAGGGGGACATGTAGAACACCTATTGTAAAATGGCTTAAATAAAATGCGTAAATTTGATACCACACACTGTTTTCTTTTATTTTCTTAGATAGTACATTTCTGAAAATAGCTCATATCTTCGAAACGGTTAGTTTGCGAACTCATGTTTATCAGGCTTTTTTCACTTATTTTAAAAATTCCGAACACCTTTTTTAACACCCTGTATATGCAAGTGGTACGACTGTATCGTGTCATTATTTGTACTAATTAATAGAATTAAAGATCTTAAACGAGGGCAAAAATGATTATAATAATTTTGTGCAATTAAAATGCAAAATACATTTAATTCACAAATATACAACCGCATATATATTATGAGAGACAGGTGTTTTATAAGTGAAGATGTTGTCAAGTGGCGTTTTTATTTACGTGTTCGCCGTAAAGAATAACAAAGCACCTTGTCAGTCGTGAATGTGCACGAAAAATACCACATACTTACATACTGTCTTCTGCAATAGATTTCAAACTTAAATGTAGGGGTTTGTTAGTAGTAAAGTTTCATTTTTGAATTTTTTCAAATTTGTAAAAAATTATACTAAATAAAAGTAAAACAAGCCGTGAGGTGAGTCGTTTATTAAGACTAAAGTGCGACCCTTGAGGTCCACACGACGAACTTCCCAGTTTGATAAATATTTAATAATAATAATTAAATTAGATATTATACAGAAAAGAAATTATTTTAATCATTATTATTTATTTTTAACAATAATTTAAAAAAAAACGGCTGAACCGATTTTTATAAAATTTATGTCGGAACAAAATGACGTTAACACGCCTCGATCGACACTCTTACGAAGTCGATATAATTTTTTATTCGCGAGATATTGTGTAAAATCTACTTTTTTGAAGTCTATTTGGTTAAGAAAAAAGAACGGCTGAACCGATTTCGAAAAAAATTTTGATTTCGATTTTCGAACCCATTACAATAACTTCCAATGGCAAGTTAACAACAATCACTGTTTTCAAAATAATACTTACGTATGCACTATGCTGTAGATACCACATAAAATTGTTTTTTCTTCGTAAAATCTCAGAAACGCTACGGCCTACGATATACAGGGTGGCCCATCTTAAACAATGCAGTGAAATATCTCGTAAACGGTACAAACCATAAAAAATGTTTTATACAAAAGTTATAGAGCGTCAAGGGGGACAGAAGACAGTGATATCAGATTTAACATAGGTGGTGCTGTGAAGGTCAGAGGAAGGTCAGCTTCGATTTTTTAATTGTAACAGTGCATTTTTATTCCAGAATACGATACATTATTTAATAGTGAACAGTAAATTATTAAGGTATATATGAGCTAAAGTTAATAAATATTGAGATATTTAGAAATTAAATAACGGCCAAAATTAACGACAATTAGATAAATTATGGCATAGCAGATAGCCATGATATTACGCACCGGCCTTCTTGGCTTCAATTCAATATAAAAGAACCGAATTGACGAATTAAATTTGCTATTTAATTTGTAAATATCTCAATATTTATTAACTTTAGCTGATATATACCTTAATAATTTACTGTTCACTATTAAATACTGTATCGTATTCTGGAATAAAAATGCACTGTTACAATTAAAAAATCGAAGCTGACCTTCGCCTGACTTTCACAGCAGCATCTATGTTAAATCTGATATCCCAATCTTCTGTCCCCCTTGACACTCTATAATTTTTGTATAAAACATTGTTTTATGGTTTGTACCGTTTACGAGATATTTTACTGCATTGTTTAAGATGTGCCACCCTGTATATAATGTATATTTATTAGTGATGTAACGAATATTCGCATTCGCGAATTTGTGTAGATGTTGTGGTAGAAATGACTAAACTGTTGTTTGTTATTTTATTTAAAGAAATATTTATTAAGAAGTGTTTATTTCTAATTTTATAAAGAAAATATTTGCGTACGGAATAAAATTTAAAAAAAAATGTCAACATTAATTTAAGCTTGAGAATTGATTGGAATGAATTAATAAAAATAAATTCTCATAAAATAATTGTATTAGGTATATAATTGGGGAAAAAAGTTTTTTTAAGTGTTTCAAGGCATCTCTTTAATCTTGAACAGTTTTATTTCATAAAATAAATGTATTAGTATTTCCTAGAACGTAAATATGAAATATAAACTTTAAAATAAGTGAATACATTACGTATGCATTAGTATATGAAACACCCATTTGACAATGACGTAACAGATTGTTGTAGTCAGGAAACATTCATTTTTTTCAAACCTGTGTCACCGTAGGTATTCTAACCCTAAACTTTCCACTATCGCGGCGGACTGAGTTAACAATTACTCACACAGTAACATATTTTCAGACAACTAACTCCTTCCCTTTAAAGTATTCTGTCACTGTAAAACCACCACATGTGAGAGTCGATATTTTAACACGGATGCTATATTACCGTATCATCTCACATGCGAGAGTTAATCACAAACGGGTGAATTAAAGATGAAAGATCTATTTGTCAATATAACCAAGGAAATATAGAAATCTCTATCATATATCAAAGCAAATTAAATTTGGAACAATTCATAATCTATGGTTGATTATCACCAAATATATATATATATATATATATATATATATATATACACGATTTAAATCATGTTAAACAATGTATATATAAACTTTTAATTTAATAGGATTTCTATAGATTTAGTTGTGAGTTGTGACACGATTAAGTTTTATATCTTTTTCAACAATATTATGAATTCGTTGCCAACAGACTATTCTAACAACATGTCATATTATGTGAATTTTATAACTTGTTGGAACGCCTACAACGACGCACGGAGCGTATTGGATCGATATTATTATTTAAGTAATTGTCAATGAATATTTAAACTCAAAAGCTATTTAATATGTCGTATTTGATGTTGAGTATACATTGACTTGCTATGTAAATACATCAATCAGCTCTGTCAATATACGCACATAATGCTTGTTTCAGCGCGTTTTATGTTCCAACAATATTATGTAAGACAAAGTAGGTAGGTATAAATACACCGTGATTCAAAAACAAAAAACATTTTTGAAGACCCTTATTAAAAACAATAATGTTTATTACACAAATTACACCAGAGTTTCGTTTTGCGTTGTTTTTGTTTTGTGTTGTTTTTGTTTCTTGTTTTGCTTGCTTTTGTTTTCTTTATTTTTGTTTGATTTTTTAAGACTGAACATTTGAAATACCTACCGTTGTTTATTTTCATTACGACGGTTTCAAGGAATCTTAAAAAAGAGAGTATTTTCTTAAGAGACCACATGATAGAACTGACACTTTTTGACTATTTTACCTACCCAACCACAGATGGCAGTGTCATATTGTGTTTTATATTCTTCTTTCCTTCTCAATCTATCTATCTCCGTCATGTCTTTTTTTGTTTCATCACCTCACGAATTTACCCTCGCTTTAGAAATTTCACTTCAAAAACAAAACAACAAAAAACTACGGGAATGAGACTGAGCGATGAAAAAATCAACAAATTTTCACGTCATAGGATCCCTGTAGATAAACATAGGACTCAAATATGATAAAAACTAGTGACTAAATTTAAATAAAGATGACCTTTGGGGTGCCCTCCACCCGTCTTGCGCTCACCCGAGGGTCAAGGACTTTTAATAACTTTTTTTACTAACCAGTCCAAACAAAGTCCCGAAGTCGATTTTTGCGCTTTTTGACTTTCCGGCTAGACCCCTCTTTAGAGCACTCATTTCGACTGAGCTATAGATACTGCAGCACATACATTATACAAGACTGTTATAATTTTAAAAATTATATTTTAAAAAAACTAAAAAACACGCTTTAATGGTAAACTGAACTAAAAAGTAAAAAATAATTTTTATGGTAAAATAGCGTGGGGTGCTCGATGTCAGTTGTTATAAAGTATGAAAATATGGTACAAAGGACTCCACGCTTTTTTATAATAAAAATTATTTTTTACTTTTTAATTCAGGTTACCATTAAAGCGTGTTTTTTAGTTTTTTTTAATTATAATTTATTTTTGCTTTTTAGTCCTGGAGATCCTGGTCAGGATAATGGATTGAATTATTGAATTGTCATCGGTCCTTGATAAGTGTGCAAAGTGAGCCCTCCCACCCGCCTTCTGTCGCCCCCTACCCTGTTTATTCGCTCCCACTCCCAAGAACTGAAAAATCTTTTTTATAGACTATTTTGTACATTGTGTGGAAAAAATGTTTAAGGGTCGCGAAGGCTTTTGAATTTTAAATTAGGGTCATAATCAAAAAAAGTTTGGGAGCCCCTGATTTAATGCTAAAATGTTTCAAATAGTATGCATCATTAAATAGTAAGTGAAATTATTGAAATATCTTTTGCAGAATTGTCTCGCTTATTGTCATGGAACATTAAGCATTTTATTTCACTCAAAACAATCCATTTGATTTTTTTTACTCGGATTTCTAACAACGAGTTACAAAACAGTAGGTACATTATATAATACACTGTAAAAAATGGATGTAAAAATACTTTGAAAGTTAAGGTAGATTTCGCTCGATTTTACATTATTATTTATTTTTACACAGAAAACTTCATAAAAACGTGGACTTTTACTGTAAAGTTAAACAAATTTGTGATTTTTACATAAAGTAAATTAAAATTACATAATTTGTGTAATGTTCCAATAAAGTGTATAAAAATTACAAAATAAAATGTATAGTTACATATATAAAATGGATGAATACAAAAACAAATTAATGTAAAATTAGTAACCATGCATGCGCAATGTATTTTTATGGAATCTATGCGACGTGCAGGCGAAGCCTGTTTGCGACGTCATTGTCTCTTTGTGTGCCTATTACCAGATTAATCGCTGGCTACAAATAGACCATCGATAATCTATGTAATCGGCCTTCTCATTTCTTACAGTGTAATTTTGTTTTATTTACGTATATATATTCAGTAACTTCCACGCTTTATTTTAATATGTCACTTTGGTGACATTATAATATACGAGAGAGTAACATGTCAAATACATGGAGCTGGCGGAATTTTGAATATGATAAATGGAAATACATGCACCTATGTACGTAAGTTGGCACATAAAGAGAACGAGCGAACGGTAAAACGCGCATAGGTATCAGATTATTAAAAACTCGACTAAAAATACATATAACAATCTCTTTTTCAGAGATATAGGTATCTACTTTACTTTTACTCACTGTAAAGATTTTACACTGTGCTAATTTCTATTCTATTCTATTCTAATAGATAGATAGATAGATATTTATTTTGTCAATAATTGAGATATAAATCTATTTGACACGTCAAAAAGTTCACATTGAAATATAAGAAATTTAAAATTACTGGTAACATAAAAATTCATCGACACTGTAAAATGCCCGCTCTAATAAGAATATTTTTATATTTTCCTTGAAAACTGAGTAGGTATTATTTTTTAACTTTTCGGGTAGTTTATGCCCATTACAACAAATCGGATTATTCTTTGACAGAGGATGGTCACGATCATAATACTCGTCTCAAAAAGTACATCAAGCTACATTTGGCAAGCATTGACGCTTATAAGTTTTGCCCATCGATTTTCGCAGCAACTCTGTACAACAAACTACCGGTAAGTTTAAAAGTTGACGAAATGAATGCCTTCAAAAAAAATATAAAAATACTCTTACTGGAAAATGCATTTTATAGTGTGAAAGAATTTTTAGATTTCTTAAATTAATATCGTGTTTAACAAATTTTATTTTGACATGTCATAAAGATCTATGTATCTCTTATTGACAATAAAATTATCTATCTATCTATCTATCTATCTATTGTAAATGTAGGCTGAATAATTTTCTGGGCAATGCTTGTATACATCTTTTGTTGCCAGTGGTAGTTTTATGGCTTTTTTCCACGAGTATCATAGCCATGTCCATACTCTGCCAAGGCATAGTTTGCCATATTTCTGCTAGCGAAAAGTAAAAAGTACGGAACCCTAAAAAGTAGTAAAATAGTCTCCGAATATTATAATGTTATGGACAAGCGACTATAGGCCGTGCAGTCAGGGTCCATTCTGATTGGTCGAATACCCTATCTTGATGTCGTTTAACACACAGACACACCTAAACGAACGTAACGACTAACTAGTGAACTCTGTATACTCATATGGATGATAGCGATTGAAAAATGGGTTTTGTATGTGGAGAATGTTCAAATAAATATTCTTCAAGACAGGCATTAATGTTCACAAAAATAGAATGAAAACTTCAGGTAAGGCTTGTAATCTAATTCTTTCTATAAAAGTCAATCAATTTTTTGACATTTCAAAATAAAATCTAATTTATTATTATTATTTGAGATATTAGGATGTCCAAAATTTATACAATAACAGTGTTCTTGAGAAATTGGAATAGAAAAATAAATTTTAATTAAGTTTCATTTTGAAATGTCAGAAAATTAATCGACTTTTATAGAAAGAATTAGATTGCAAGCGTAACCTGAAGTTTTCATTCTAATTTTGTGAACATTAATGCCTTTCTTGAAGAATATGTATTTGAATAATGTTCACATACAACAATAGGTATATTGTATGTCTAGATACGTAATGGGGCATATTACGGCAAGTGATGACAATATGTAAAAACGAGCGATAGCGAGTTTTTACAGTCACACGAGCCGTAATACCATTACGTACGAGACATATATGGTATTTTTTGCCATACCGACTACAAAATACCTACTTTTTACGTCATTTTCAAAAAATTCTGACAGTTCATTTGCATCGCCATCTTTTCTTCTAGTGTGCCGCGAAGTTCGTGAAAGTAAGTAATGACAGGCGCACGCAGGCGTATAGAGCGAATAAACAGAAGTTACCATGGCAACCGTTATTTTCTGCGCTAGTGCAGAAAGTAAACCATTTTCCGCACACCTGCCTGTTAAATGGGTCATTAATGGCCTCTATACATACATCGAAAGTAGCTATTTTTTGGTGGGTATGGCAAAAAATCCATTTTTTAATCGCTATCAACTATTCATATTAGTATACAGAATTTAATTAGTTAGTTGTTACGTTCATTCAGGTATATCTGTGTGTGTCAACCGACATCAAGATAGGGTAGGTATTCGACCAATCAGAATAGACCCTGACTGCAGGACCTAGTCGCTTGTATATTATGGTACATATATTATTGACATTCTTGAGAAAATAAACATTATAATATTACGGTATTGTCCTAAAGCAAAGCGAACTAACGGCTTAGTGTCAATAGTGAGTTTGGTTTTGCAACTGAAGGAGTGAAGAGAATAGATAATATGGCACATCCTAAATATACAGCTTCATCACTTAATAACTACGAACAGCTATTTAAATAGTTGCAGAATTTTATTTTATGTTTAACGTTGAACTACGTTTTTCCGGCGGTACCTATATTCGGTGTGAGCAGATGCATGCGGAGGGGATTTCAGAGTGATTCGCGCTACAGCGGATAAATAGAGAAACTTGCGGTGGTACCTAACTCCTTCTCTATGGTAACTACAAAGCGTAAATACGTCCCCCCTCTTATCTCCGAAACTACAGAGCCTAAAATTTGGCAAAAATAGGGAATATAGGGCCTCACTCATAGCTTACAGGAAAACCTAAACAAAGATCCTAATCTGATTTTGGGAGTTAATTTTGGAGGGCAAAGTAGAAAATAAAAAAAAATTCATACGACATAGGTATTAATTGAAAGGTCTCGTTATGAGAAATGCAAATATATTTTTTTTATAATTTTAAAATGCATAGTTTAAAAGATATTAAAGAAAATATGTATACGAAAATCGAGCATTCTCTCCCTTATTTCCGAATATGCTGAGCCAAAAATTTTGAAAAAAATAGGGAATATATAGGGCCTCCATTTTATTTATTGTAGATTATAGACGCGTCGACAACTTAGGTCATTGGCGTCTTAAATTACATTAAATACTTAAAACTAAATAACATCACAAAACATCCATGAGCGCAGGTTGGATTCGAACCCACGACTGCAGTCTAGTCTAGAGGCTGGTACCAAGTACGCTATCTACTAGGCTACACTGCCCTCTAAATAGAGCCTCACTCACAGTTTACAGGAAAACCTAATCGAAAATCCGAAGTCCTAATTTTGGGTGGCAAATTAGATAAATTAAAAAAAAATGTTTTTTCATGTGCATAATGAGAATACAAAGAAATTTTCTTTTATAACTTTAAAATGTATAGTTTAAAAGATATTAAAGAAAATATATGAAAATCGAGCATTCCCCCCTTATCTCCAAAACTACAGAGCCTATAAAACTGAAAAAATAGGGAATCTAGAGCCTCACTCATAGTTTACAGGAACACTTAACGAAAATCCTAAGTCGTAATAGTACCGAACCCTCTCCACGCGAGTCCGACTTCCACTTGACCCGTTTTTTTGTTATATAGAACAGTTGCTTAATTTAAACGTAGGTATTATTTGGATATATTTTACACAGCCCTATGTGTCTATGCACAGTTCATACAGATTTCAGACACTTGTAGTATAGACTCACTATAGAGCTGTACGTGTGTTTGCAATCCGGTGTTCGAACCCGGAACTTGTGTGTACACGGCAGACTACTTATCGAGTTAATTAAACATGTGAAACAACTGTGTTCTATGTGTACTGCTAATTGCTGTACAATGTCTCTTCACCAGCTGTCGTATACAGTGTGTTCCCGAATTAGGTTCTACAACTCTCCTACAAGATTATAAAATTGTATGTATATTTTTTTTGAGTGACCATAGGGATAAAAAAATTCTTGTAATGACGAAAAAACCTAAAACAAATTAAAATTCCTAAAATAACAATATTACTAATGAAAATTTTTTAAATCCACTACGATTAATTGAAAATAAATGTAAATTTCTTAATGAAAAATTCAAAATTAAAAAAAGGTTTTGAAATATTCGCAGGCCAGAAACAATATTATAAACAAATTTTAATGAAGGTGATTGTTTTACAATATGTTCACTGTTCAGTTGTAGTCACGTTTTTCAGAATTCAAACAAAATGCTTATAATTTATTTTAACAAAAATGGAAAAGTGCTTTTAGAAAGTGTGTACATGTTTCTGTTTTTTTATTCTGATATTAAAAAAAAATTTTTTTTTAACCAGAAGACTCTATATATGGTTTACAATTTTCGAGAGAGATATCAAGAACGCATTATATAATACACACGAGTATTATGTGTTTTATTAGCATAGTCATAGCGCACCGCGCCGATTCTCTCATTATTGCCCTAATTACATTCTAAATAATTTTGCATAATGCATTCAGCGTTAACATTTCACAAACTTTTGTTTCAGTGCATCTGTCAGTGTTATGTATAATAATTATAAATGCACTAGATTGTATTAGGTAATTCATGGACTGTTTAAGAGACTGGAAGTAATTATTTATACTCATTTCATTTCATTTATTTCTTTTGTTTACATAAGTCAAGTTTTCCTAAACCGTTAATGTTATTTCTTGTAATCTATATAAACTAAATGCATGGACGGCCAATACGTCGATCGTAAAGGGATAATCATTAACAGATATTTTTTTAAAATAATCAATGAAATGAAAATATTTTAATTAACTTTGGAGAATAATAGTACATTGTAGGTACCTATATGTAGTGGCGTAATGAGGTATATTATTGACGAGTATAGTGACAGTATATTGAAACGAGCGCCAACGAGTTTTAACAGTCAATGATATCATTGCGTCCAAGATATATTATATGATATTTTTTCATCATGCTCCCTAGAAAATAGCTGCTTTTGTCTTCATATGAAATTAATTAGAGCGCCGCTAGTATTGTCCCGCACACCGCGTCTGTAAAAAGTCACTTTACATGCATGTAAAGCAGCTATTATCTAGGGGATAGGACAAAAAAAATATTTTAATGTGACTAATATTTTGTGGTGGAGAACGGCTATGAATATATTGAAATGGTGGAAGTATCGGGTTTATGGTGGGAGGATGTGTTATATTATAACAATATGTTATAAAATACAATACGTCCTGTTTTACTGTTTTTATGTACTTTCTGGTAAACGAGAAATTTGAAACTAGGCATGAAGCAATTACTGGGACTCCGAAAATGAAGTGAAAAATCCTAAACCTGAAAAATCCTAAAAGGAATCTTAGAGGACAAAAAATTCTGTTTGTTCGATCGTGCTGAAATCAATTTCCAAGGGTTTCTAACATTACTAAACCTGTTGTATTTTTTCGAAATTCCACCTGACATCGATATCTGAATGTTACTCAAAGTTTTAAAAATCGTTATTTGTCAATTAATTTTTAAGAAATGTATTTTTAAGCCCAGTTAACACGAGTCATTGGCTTTTCGAAATTCAACGTTTTAACTAATGATGATATTTTACTATTTCAGATGATATTATGAAAAATAGCTTTCTGGCATCGACAGGCGTTAAATGTCAGTTAATAATATCTTTTTACTTTGTTAATCGAAGATAAAAACCCACAAAAAAAATTACAAGATTCCGTATTATGGCAATTTATACAATGAGACCTTCCAAAATTGAATTGATTGTTGCATAGTATAAGGCAGACAATTTTCGGAAATTACAAAATGATAAGTACCTTGTTTTCATAGCACAAGAGAGGAGATGATGTGAGCTTTACTGTTAGATTTCCCTTTTGAAATATAAACTTTTTGGTCTTATTTACTCCATTTTATCATTTTAAATATTTAAAACATCATACAGTTGGTATTTCTGCTTATGTAACTATGCGTTATATTCATTCTGATAATGTATTGTAATATGTACTCGTATTATTACATAATACATTGAAAAGGTAAAAATATAAAAAGCTAGAAAATAAAGAGACCTTGTAACTGCTGTATTTGTTAAAATTATTAACTGGAATGAAGTTAAGATACATTTACTAAATTACATAAATATTTCAACGGAGTATATCAGTGGCGTACGGTGCGTTAAATTATTATGAATAGCTACGGACGTTTTTCATTCCTATTATTTTCGTCGATATTATATATAACGTGTAAAAAATTATATTTGCCTTTTTATTTAGTACGGAAATCGTTTTTAACAACTTTAAAAATGGTAAACCCCGTTGTCATTTGTTACCCTTTTCACCACTAGACGAAAAACTACCCTTGCGGCACTCCTCTCTCCTACTGATCTTATAAATGTTTCATTAAACGAAAAAAGATTTTTACCATTTTTTTAAGCAAAAAATTTCTTTTATAATTTTTATTATACGTCACTGTTTTTTTTAAGCACGTCAGTACAAAAAATCAAATTTAACTGCAAAATGTACCTATAAGAAAAACTCAAAAACAATTTTTACCTAGCACATTCCAAGCAACAAATTGTTGATTCATTTAGAGTGTATTAAATAACAATTTATTGCATACATACAATTTTTTAAAAAGTCGTTCTCATTCTAATATGAGGCAGAGTTTATTTTTTTTTTTTGAGCGCGAAAACACCGAAAATCTTGAAATGATTGTATAACAAAAAAGAAATAAAAACAAAAGGTGTCATGGGATACCCGACAGAAGCTATGCTTTTTACGCATTGTATATAAAACCGAATTTATCAAAGCTATAGCCAATACAATTAAAAAAGTTATTATTTGATCGCCATTTTGAAATCTGATACAATTTTGTTTTTTTGTGTCCTATAAAACTCTTAAATATGAACTTTCAAAAAGAACGGATAATTTTTACAAAAGTGCATATAGTCGCCATTTTGAAATCTAACGCCATTTTATTTTTTTGTGTCCTATAAAACTCTCAGATATTAATTTTACATAGGTCACTGCGCGTGCTGACGGCTTTACCGTGACGCGAACCTATAAGTTTTCCCCCTGCCAGAAATCGTCTAACGCGCCTGTAGAAGCATGGCTTCAAAAATGTAATCCCCGAAAATTGCGTAGTATTTACATTTTTTTTTAAATGCTTGCATTTCGTTACTGACCTCTTTGTGAATACGCTGTTTGTCCATCCTTAGTTAACACTGAATAAATCAACAAGATACATATAGTTCTGTATAAGCATACATATTAGTTCTCTGTTATCATTGTGCTCGTATAGTGTTGACAGATTTAAAGCCTATCGTTAAATGTCTGTTAAATTGTTATTTGTACACCCAGCAGCACAAATTATTATCGACACAATGGAATTTTAAAATCACTTCTAAATTTAGAATATGTAGGTACATGACCCGCACAAGAAGTGCTGACAGGCCTCTAGGCTGTGGGTCCCGGAGTAGAAGCTAGGGACCCGTCGTTCAAATTCAAATTTATTAATAGTTTAAGACCACATTGTGGCATAAAACCACCAATTTTTTTTAAATTTTTTTCTCATAATGGTCAACGTTTTGATAAAAAAATTTGATTTCTTCAGGACCTTCAGAGCTATTTGTTAAGTATTTTATGGGCCAGAAGAACGCAAAAAATTTTGTCGAAACATTCACCTCTATAAGAAAAAATAACAAATAAATTGGTGGTTCATTTTATCTTGAATCTTGTCATGATGATAGCGGCCCCACGCATGCGTGTGACGTCAATTCCATACCCAATTTTCGTGACAGAAAGTTCTGCGTTACTTGCGAGTTAAGAAGTTTCATGTCAAAAATACTTTGTTGGAGGTATCTTGTCTACGAACGGTTAATTTATAGATCAGGTTATAATGTAGCATTAAAAAGTTATCATATTATTAGTATTTCTGCTCATCTGTAACAATCCAAACGTAACGTATGTGTGCATTGCGTTGCGTTTTCCAGAAAGCTTAAGCCGCAAAATTAATTGCCTTTAATTGAATGACCATCATATAGGCACCTGCAACATGCACTCTACATCGGCACAATATGAATGCATTATAAATGGTAACGTTGGTCGCTTCACTTTGTGACAACAGTAGTGCAATTCTCAAGCGCAATTATATATTTATACGTTATCATAGTTTCGTATATCGTGACTATTCAATATTCATTAAAACATGTGTTGAATGTCGTAGAATATAAGATTGGAAAAAAATATTAGATTAAAAAATTACTAGTTTAAGAATATGTAGGTATTTGAACATTCTCTACATACAAAACCCATTTGTAATTGCTATAAACCATCCATATTAGTATACAGAGTTCACCAGTTAGTTGTTACGTTCGTTTAGGTGTGTATGTGTGTGTCAAACGACATCAAGGTGAGGTATATCCGACCAATCAGAAATGGACCCTGACTGCGGGGCCTAGTCGCTTGTCCTTTTTAGACCCACTTGATTTGAAACTGTCCAGTCGTACGTAGTTCCTATGACAATACATTATTTTGGTATTTTTAATCACAAGTAAAAACAAGATGTGGCGGAAGTCCCGGTGTTGATGGTGGGAGAATGTGTCTCCAGTCGTTTTTTGCAGTCGTGTTTCAAGATGACGTATTTGGATCAGAAATTATACTTACTATACTATTGACTGAAAATTTGAAAATAAAATAAGCACATTTTTTTAATAGCTTTTATAAAAATGTAGGCACTAATAATGGTTTCTAGTTTCTGCGGAACCTTAAAAAGGAAAAAATAATATTAAATTTAGGTTTTTAATATTATTATAAAATAGTGAGTCGTGACTGTATAAACTATCACAGAGTTTACGACCTACGCTAACATAATTATAAACGTAAATAAAATATTATTTTTTTCTTTTTAGTACTGCATATTTTAAAGAAAGCTTACTAAACATTTTTTTACCTATTTTATTATAATATATTAGCTAAATCTGGCACTGTTCGTGTCCATTTCGTATTTTCGCATAGTTTTTTTTTAATATGTAGCCTAAATCCCTCCCAGGATAATGTTAAGATGAAAACCAAATTGAAATCTGTCCAAGTTTTTCAAGACAGAGAGATTGTACATTATAGACGTCGAAGCGGCTTTTAAGTTAATGGCGAACATGTAGATAGACAGAAAAGGGGACTTTTACATCATATGATAGATTTCTGTGACCAGAAAGCCAAACCGTTTATGTCGAATTTTTAGTACATTTTTATATTTTCTCAAATACCTAGAGGGACTCTGGGATTTATCAGAAACCTTAACATCGCGCAGGAATATGTACAGTCAGGGTAACACAATAGATCTACTAAGGTCGTCATGTTATCGATACCTACTTCACGCCCTCTAATTTAATCTAATCTAATTTCCGTAAATATATTTGTTAACTCTATTTTATGTAAAATTATTTAAAAACATATTATATCAATAATAAACATAACCTTTGTTTCAAAAAAGGCTTAACTCTCCAGTGGTTAAATGGGACACCCAGAGTTTATTTTATACATTCATACAACACAGATGTCGTCAACGACGATTCGAATAAAATTTGCTTACCAACGTGCATTTTATATCTAAATAAACTAAAAAACACGATAATGTCCCTTCTAGTTAATTTAAATTCAAGATCTGGATTGATGAATGAATTTCGTTATTAATTTTCTAGTGATCCAGTTTTTTTTTTGTAGTAATCAATCTTTTTTCTAGCGATCTAGATTTTTTTACTTATTTTATAACATAAAAATAATATTTTGTTTGTTTTTACCTTAGATATTTTTTCATAACAGATTTTGTTTCGTCACTTACCTGAAATAAAAAAATATAATTAACACGAATACATAATATAGTGATGTAACAATTTGATCATCCATAAAGAGAGTGATTCTAAAAAAATTATATTTAGTCAAACCAAACCAATATGATAAAGTGGCAAAAGAAAAATTAAAGTATAATATTGTTATCAGAAGAGTAGAATCTTACTTGCTTTTTTGAGTACAAAGATTATTTTAAAAGAATGTTCTCTTTTTCGATTATTATGATAGCAAAATCTTTTAATATTTTTATTTGTATTACACTTGCATCGATTACTACTGCTGGGTTGCAGAAAGCATTGTCAATAAATCTGATTTGACAATGACTTTAGATTGTGATCATAAAATTACAATTTTTATACATGCAGGAAGAATCAAATGTCGTCAAACTATCATAAAAAACATTAGATTGTACTCACACAAAAACAAATGATTGATATACATAGAAAAAGATCACTTTTCAAGCTAAATTTTGATCAAAATGCGTATGAAAATGTTATTTCGAAGTGGAAATAATTGTACAAAAAACTATGTTAAATAGATGTAGACACAGTTTAAAAAAATATCGTTTCAACCAATTTTTCGAACAGAATTCATATAAAATTCGAATATGCTTCTTTATGGATAAATATGTGTGGTCACAATCTAAGGTTATTATCAAATCAAATTTTCTTACAATGCTTTATGCAGCCCAGCATACGACAATTAGCGCAGGAACAGTTTTACCCACGAATAATGCAGAGAGCAGTGTTTTTGAAGTTATACTTCTTTTGGCGCGTTATGGAAAAATGATGAGAGTAAATTTTTACGATGCGCGCGCATCGCGTCACGCCACGCCACGAAAATGTATCACCATGAAGTTAGTCGTTAGTAATAACTAGTCGTTACACCAGTCTTAATGTGACAAAAGCGTTTTCGGTTTTGAATAACATTAATAAAAGCTTTTGCTATACAATTGCTCGTGTGTGCCGCTTCCATTAAATATGAGTTCGTACTCAAAACCGTACTGATTTCACAGTATTATTTTTCTTGATTATAATATCCTATTATATAGCACTACTATAAGACGTCTTTGTGGTGTAACGGTAACCTCGTGGCTTCATACGCAATAGGTCTCGGGTTTAAATCTCAACACAAACATGCATTTTTTTTATAAATAATTAGATATAAATATAATAAATAAATATATTTAATAAATTAATAATTCATCAAATTAAAATAATTAATTTAATATTTTTGTTTTATTATTTTATCGTCTTTTTTACAAACGTTTAGTACTGGCACGCGGGATAAAATTTTTGGAGTTATTTTTGTTTTGTTACGTAAATGAAGTATAACTTCTGACGTGCGTACATAGTACACCCACACTCCTTTTTTAAACATATTCTTATATGAATATTTTTATGCTGCATTAATTATCTCAAAACTTTTTGCTCACCAATTGATTAAAAGTATTTGAGTTGATCTGTGTATTAAATATATAATTTCGTTTAATGTGTTGGCTATATTTTTCTACACGACTTTGAAATGCTGACATTGTTTTACGAAAACCATGGAGGTATATAAACGCAGGTTTTAAAAAAGTGTTAGTTCGCGAAACAAAGGTTTGCTTGCGGTGGCTAATAAAACTTCGTTATAAATTTTTTTTATCAATGCGTATAATTTATTTTATCCTTTCATAACATAAATATGCGTAGAACAAATAATGTATACATTGTAATTTTGTATCCAAACTGCCAGAACTAATCAATGGCTGTTTACTTTGGATTATAAAATAAATTTTTGATCTAAATTTATTCTCTATATTAAAACGGTACGAAAGGTCTGTTTACTTTTAAGTATGAAATAAAATTGATACATTTTTTATTTAATTTATTTTTTAACATTTGACAAACATAATAATAAAACAAAAAGTTCTGATATTTTTTAAAATGATTATTGCTAAATTTATTGCGTATTATACATCTTAACAGTAGGTATCTGAAAATTAAAAAAAATGCAGTGATGGATTAAATAAAATAAAAATTGTCATTCAGATAATTAAAAAGGAATATTAAATGTCAACACATTGATGCCATTTTATTAAATTAAAAATTCGCTGAATACAATCATCATCTAGCAGTATTCTTTAAGTTGTGAGTTTTTCAATACTATATAAAAATCGAAAAATTAAAAATGGGTACTAAGTATATGAATTAGCAATTTATAAAATCTTTGAATTTAGGAAATATATATTGCCCGATTCGGTTTGCCCGTGTGCCAATCGTTATTTTCGCTCACTGCTGATCTTCCTTTTATCGTAGCGTAATAATATACAGCCTTATGTAACTCATCAGGAAGCAGACTTTTGAAAGGTTAAAAAAACTTCAAATCGGTTTAGTGGTTCTCGAGTGTTGAGGTAACATAGATACAAACTTCTTCTTTTTTTATATTATGTACACATACGTATGTGCTATACACAAAACGTTGTATAATGTCAGAGGTTTCCCATACCTATAATATATTTTATTGAAAGGAGATAGGTACATGACAAACGTAATATATAGATGGAAGCAGGTATATAGCCACCTAAGTTACGATTGGTTTTCTTAGAAAACGCACGAGAAATCAAGTTTTTTCTCTTCTGACAGCATTCAACCACTTCTTTTCAGTTCTGGATCTTTGGAAATACAAAACCATTATGATTTGAACATTAGTAAACACAGCACATCGACATTGTCAACAGGTTATTATTTTAAATAAACTTATTCTGTACACACTACTATGACCTGCCTACAGACCGAGGTGGTTATATAGCTGGCGCCTCTAACGGTCGAGTTTAGCAGTGTCCATTCTCATTCTTGGTGCGTAGACAAACCTCAGAAAGAATTGAACAGTTCCTTTTTGATCGATTCTAAACGTTAGACTTGCCAATTTTACCGCCATTTACGTCCTACGCAAGTTTTTTTAAAATTTACTGTATAAGCAAGTTATTTGCGTAAAGCCGAGGCCTCATTCGTGTACAGCTGGCCCTATACGCTCCAAGGTTGATCATTGGCAAGTAGTGTGACCGCTCCATTATTAGCAATGCTCGTCAAAAGTAGGAGGACGGAAGATATTGGAAGGCTGATCGAAGAGAACAACCAAGACCTTCCAGCCCCGCCCGTTAAGGATCATTGGGTCAAGCTGGACCTATGTGTATAGCCAGCCTATAAGCCGCTTAATCGCAGCAGAGGGAAGCAAATATTTGCGAATGACTATTGAACCAGACTGGACATGACTGTGGCCCTAGCTTAAGCAAAATACTGGTTTAGAGAGAAACTACCGTTTCATTGAAAAATCATATCGACAAGAAATCCACTAATTACAAACTTTTTTGATCCACCTGACTTGACTTGAAATTTTGCAGTCGTATGTAGTTTCGATGACAATACAACATTCTAGTATATTTTAATCTCAAGTTAAAAAAATTAGAAAAATAACATGTGGTGGAAGTCCCGGTGTTGGTGGTGGGAGAAAGTGTCTCCAGTCGTTTTTTTGCTAGTGTCTCAAGAATAACTGAGTATGAGTCATATTGTATGGCTCTACCGGTGTGAATTGTATACAATCATGAAACGCGTGAACAGGTACATTTAAGCGTTCGCTTGGCAACAATGGATTTGGCAGATGTCTCTGTGGCCAACGTCACATATGTTCACGTTCACGTTGTTGCGTGATAATGCACCATTGTATTGTAACAATTACGTTCGTACACATGTCGGTACCAAACACTAATATGTGTTCATACATACAAATAAAGCACACGCTTGTAATTGTCTGTTTCAAACTTCGAGCGAACTTTGAAAGGGGAAACAATGTGTCACGTGTTAATATAAATACAGTAGGCGCCGGTTATTGTGATCACGTTTGCTAATTAAATTTTGATTATATTATTAAGCGGCAATTCCAATAAGCGAAAATCGTAAATATTATGTCTACACTTTGCAAGGTGGGAAAATTAAAGCGATATTTCTAATTCTAGTGTAATTAACTATTTATTTCTACCCGAGCATCGGGTACACAACACGTAAATATTCATCACTTTTTTAGTGTATTTGCCCATAATTGTACCTGTATAGTTGTTATAATATGGCACACACAGTGTACGAAAAGTAACGCTAATACGCCAAAATTGTATGATACACTTTTGCGTTCATAGTTTGTCAGATGGCTAGATTTAATGGTCGGACCGTGGATGGCTGTTAGTAGCCGATAAAATAAACAAATAATTAGTGACAATTGAATTTCAAAGCGTATTCAGTAATCCTTGCAGTTTATAAAGTGATGGCATATAAATCAACGTGTTTGCAAAAAAACGTTTTTTGATACACGAAGCATTCTGGAAACGCAAAGAAAAATTATGGTAAGCAGTTTGTTCAAAATAAGACAACTGTACCTAAGTTACTATAATTAATAAAATTTTTTCTAATCATTTTTCAGCTTTAAAATAAATCAAACCTATACGCTCTAAAAAGGCTTAATATATTTTTTATTTACAACAAAAATTTTGCCTGAGCATTTTTAAACTTTGTAGTATAATGTATTTATAATTAAATAAAAAAAAACTATTTAAATATTCACTTTTACATAGAAATTAGGTTTTTTGTACGTTTTTTTATCTTAAATTTAAACTGTCCATGTATTATGCGGTACTTTAATCCTACAAAAATAAAAATGAGTATTTTTACATCGCATAGTGGATGCCGCCACAAAAACAATTAGAATGAAACAAGAGAAGGTGACAGTAATCTCGTATATCGTGTCAGAATGTTAGCTTAAGAAATAGGAATAACCGAAGCCATAGAATGCCGTAAGAACATTCGTTTAAAATCTGTGTCACCACAAAGTACATGAAAGGTGTTTAGTTATCTCAGTGCTTCGCTAGTATAAAGAAAATCGGTTTATGTTTTCATTAGCTTAATCCTCTTCAAAAATTATATTATTGAAAGTTTGAAATCGTACACTGGGTGTAACGGTAATTCACAAACAAAAGTCTCACAAAAATATTATGTTTCAGAAAAACTTTTTATAAAAAAATTGAACGAAAGAGAAATTTTCGAGTTTATTAGTATAGGTACTATTCAAAAAAATTTAAGTAAAAAAAAAATTTAATAGAAGATGTTTTTATTGAGGGGCCTTAAAAAGCAGAAAATAGAAAATTAATCTTCCAAATTTTTAAATGTTTAAAAAATTTTAAAAAGCATTAAAATAGCAAAATTTATGATCAAACAACAAATATATTCTAGAATATTGGTCTTTTTAAAATTTTTTAAACATTTAAAAATTTGGAAGATTATTTTTTTATTTTCTGCTTATTAGAGCCCCTCAATAAAAAGCATCTTCCATTAAAACATTTTTTTTTTACTTTAATTTTGTTTTGTACTTTTTAGTTATAATTCACTACTTTTTAGTGAAAAAAAAATGTGTTTTTTTTAAACCAAAAATCCAAGAAGTTTCTAGACGGTTCTATGAGGGATCGAACCCACTACCTTTGGATTAGAAGGCTAACGCGCTATCTGCTGCGTCAAAGGGACTTGTTGCGAGCGGTGCCTTAACAGCGGTAGACTATACATAGATATACATAATATATTATACATAATACAGTACACCAAGACACAAGGACATCATGACAGAAGGACAAACACGATTTCAATAAAAAAGCATCTAATAAGATTCAATCACGTACCTTGGAATATATATTTGCTTGTGCGTAAGCTCACACAAACCAACATATTTAAAATATTAAGAATTTCTTACAATAAAATTAAGAAAAATCGCAGGATAGTGGACAAAATATTTGATTTATTTAATTAAATTTAAATATACTTAAATATAGTTAAATATACTTAATATACTGAAACAAATATACTGTGCTCTTGTACAGTCATTATTAACGTATGGCATCATAGCTTGGGGGGGCACATATAAAACAAAAATAGTATGTTTAGACGTAGTCCAAAAAATTGTATTAAAAATAATGTATTATAAACCAATAAGGTACCCTTCAGAAAGACTATATAAATAACTAAATGTTAATAATATAAGACAGCTATATGCCAAGACGGTTTTAATTCACACTTTTAAAAATATAAGAACATACGTTGATAACGATCATTTACAAAAAAACTCGTGCGGGAAAGTACCGCAAGCTAAAAAATCTTTAGGACAAAAAATTATAAATATATAGGTCCAAAATTATTTAATATTATGCCTAGTTCCCTTAAAGAGACTTTAAATAGAACTAGTCTAAATACTGATAGAACTGCACGTTCTGCAGAAATACTTTTCCCTGCAAATGTTTCAATTTTGCGTAAAATTTAGTTGATATAGGTACATCGCAAGGGCCTACCAGAAAAACTATATTGACACCAACAAAAAAATAAAAAAAGCAAAAATTGTTGATTTTACGACGAAAATCCTGTCGATACATCAAAGTCAGGTGTAATGATTTCATTTTCATGAAAAAAATTGTATGTGGGTCGTGTTCGGGACCCTCATGAGTTACATTATTACGAAAAATGACTTGCGGTTCAAATGAATTTGACACTCCTTTAGAATAACTTTCATGAAAGTGGGCGGCGTATGAAGTACGTACGTAAGTTCGTGATATTAACGACAATATTTCGCTACAATTTCAGTAATTTTAAGTATTATGTAACGTATAGTGGAAATGTTTAAATATAATTTTAAAAAATCTTGTCGCGTTCGACTCACCTACGTCTCAGACAAAAGAAGAAAATTCATCTAGAAAAATAAAAAACTCGGGTCGCAGTGCCAAAACCCTGCCGACAATATAGTGTATTTGCTAATCCTGGCATTGTGGCTTTATTATGTGAACTTAAGTTTGTTTTTGGACAAAATAAAAAATTTAACCCCTTAATACATCCCTTAAAATAATATTTTTTTTCTTAATTTCAAAATTTTTATCAATGCAACCTCGGTACCAAATTAAATACATCCTTCAGTAAGTAAAGCACTATCCGCAAACTAGTGTTTTCATAAAATTTGTAACTCCGGTCCTGTCGGGCCGATTTTATTAAAATTTTAGCAGCACATTTTAATCATTACTAAAGGGTTAAATTTCAATTTAGAAACGATTCTGAAAATTTTTTCGGCATTTTTGGGCACAAAAACATTTTTCAACCCCTAAAAACCACCCTTGAAATAGTCCGATTGGGCCCATTTTAAATAGGCTTCGTGCGGTGATGAATTTCAACGTGCCTACCAAATTTCGTCAAAATCAATTAACTATTTCGAAAGTTATCGCCCGCACACACACACACACACACACACACACACATATATAATATATATAAACAGACATTTCCAAAAATGGTGCCAAAGTGTTCAGGAGGCTATGAAACG
This sequence comes from Mongoloraphidia duomilia, assembly GCA_039654895.1. Classification (NCBI taxonomy): domain Eukaryota; kingdom Metazoa; phylum Arthropoda; class Insecta; order Raphidioptera; family Raphidiidae; genus Mongoloraphidia; species Mongoloraphidia duomilia. The sequence continues at coordinate 37,163,904 of CM077520.1, read as the reverse complement.
TCGAGAAATTTTGGTCCGACCCCTAGGTCCCGCCATCCGACCGACGCCAATAGTGTATGTGCCATATGGCAAATACACTAAAAAGTTTTGCAACAACAAAATCTTAAATGAAAATAAATAGGCTTATGTGAAATATTAAAGAAATTTAATCGAATTCATAAAATAATGCAAACAAGCTATGATAAAAATATAATATAACAATTTAAGAATGAAAAAAATACAAATTCCATAACAATCCAATTACGAGTATAACGAGCAGTGAATATAGCTTTTTAAAAATTATTACAGAAATTCAATCATTTTTGTTTGTGTTGTTGGTGGTTCTTTTGTTATGGGGTGATTTATTTTTATGATCTCTTTAATATTTCCATTAAAAAACATTTTAAGAAAGTATGTGTTTGTTTTGTCTGCAAAGACGCTTTAAAGAAATAATTAGTACCTATACAATAAATCCATTCTGTCAATAATAAAAGGTTAAATTTTTTATAATGACTCACCATATTATATAAACTCTTTACGATACACACGTTAAAAATAATCAATTTTTAAACTTGATGTTCAAACATAAGCACTTTTTTGTTCTCCCCCCTATAAAAAGATATTGATGCATGTATATCGGTCGTAAAATGACCCATTTTAAGCGCCTGGCGAAAGCCGGGCGGTAAAATAACTTTACTGCCCGCCAGCCGCTAAAGTAAAATTCAGTAATAATTTAATTTCTTTCAATATATTATTTCTAGTAATAAATAAAAAAAAACTCGGGTCACAGTGCCAAAACCCTGCCGACAATATAGCGTATTTGCTAATACAGGCTTTGTGGCTTTAATACGTAAACTTAGTTTGTTTTTGGACAAAATTAAAAATTTAACCCCTTAATACATCCCTTAAGATAATATTTTTTTTCTTCATTTCAATATTATTATCAATGCAACCTCTGTACCAAATTAAATACACCCTTCAGTAAGTAAATCACTATCCGCAAACCAGTGTTTTCATAAAATTTGTAAGTCCGGTCCTGTCGGGACGATTTAATTAAAATTTTAGCAGCACATTTTGATCTTTACTAAAAGGTTAAATTTCAATTTTGAAACAATTCTGAGAATTTTTTCGGTATTTTTGGGCCCAAAAACATTTTTCAACCCATAAAACCCACCCTTAAAATGGTCCGATTGAGCCCATTTTAAATAAGTTCCGTGCGGTGATGGATTCCAACGTGTGTACCAAATTTCGTTAGAATCGATTGAGTCTTTCGAGAGTTATCGTGCTAACACACAATATATATATATATATATATGATATATATATATATATATATATATATATATATCAATATTATATATATATATATATATATTTAAATATATATATATATATAAACATTTCCAAAAATGGTGCCAAAGTGTTCAGGAGGCTATGAAACGTCGAGAAATTTTGGTCCGACCCCTAGGTTCCGCCATCCGACCGACGCCAATAGTGTATGTGCCATATGGCAAATACACTAAAAAATTCCATAATTTTAATACTTCATATTACTCCAGCTGGAGGTGAACAGTAGGTACATAATAAAGATGACACGCCGCTACCCACACGGCCACGACGCTGTATGCGTGTGAGAGCTTAAAGAGGCTAAAGTGTACAGTTACTGTTACCTACCATTCATTATTAAAGTTAGGTTTGCAACACATGTGAAATGTCAAACATTTTGAAAATACTCGCACCTACCCAACAAGAAGACTCCAGGACATGACTTAATCCCTAAAATAATCCTGAAGAAACTTACCAAGAAAGCAATGGCTCATCTTGCTTCTATCATGAACGCTTGTCTCTCAACTGGATATTTCCCAGCCACATGGAAAAGAGCACAAATAATCCTGTTTCACAAGCCAAATAAAAACAAACATGCACCATCAAGTTACCGACCAATAAGTCTATTGCCGACATTATCCAAGGTATTCGAAAAAATAATTCAACGGCGCTTAAATAGGTTCATAGCTGAAAATAATATAATTCCACCTCATCAGTTCGGATTTCGAAATAAGCACTCTACTCAGCATCAACTTCTTCGGCTAACACAAAAAATTAGCGAGGGCTTTGAACATAAACAACACACCACAATAGCATTTCTCGACGTAGCCCAAGCCTTTGACAAAGGGTGGACGGACGGTTTACTGTACAAAATCATAAATTTAAACATATCTAGCTACATAGTTAACATTATAGCCTCGTTCTTATCTGACAGAATGTTTGTAGTTAAAATCAACTCGACATGCTCAAATCTGCGGAAAATCTCGGCAGGTGTTCCCCAAGACTCCGTGCTCGGACCTACCTTGTTCAATTTATTTGTGTCAGACATCCCAACACCGAACAATGCAAACCTTGCAATGTATGCAGATGATACCGCAATTATCACACAAAATGAAGACATAGATACAGCAGTCGAACAGCTACAACACTCAGTTAATGAACCCGTGGAGTGGTTTAATAAGTGGTGCATCACTCTGAATCCGAGCAAATGCGAAACCAAAATATTTACTCTTCGCCGACCTGCTCAACCCAGGAACATACCAATAAACGGACGAGAAATAAACTGGAATCCACCGGACCAGGCAGTCAAATATCTAGGCCTTCACTTAGACAGAAAACTAAATTGGGGTTATCACATAAATAAAAAATTAAACGAAATCTATGCCAGACTCTCAATGTTATACCCGATCATCAACAGAAAATCACCATTAAAAATTCAGTTCTCTAAAACGATATATCTATCAATACTAAGACCGGTTTTAACTTACGGATGCGTAATTTGGGGTACAGCAACGAAAACTCATATCAACAAAGCCCAAATTTACCAAAACAAAGTCCTACGCCTAATCGCAGACGCTCCATGGTTCGTCCGTAATAACCAGATCCACAAAGAACTAGATATTATAAAAATTGAACAATATATAAAAAATTGTGCGATAAACTTTTTCGACAAAATCAATTCTTGCTCTGGTGCAGTCTACTATAATATGTCAATTAACCCAGCCCCTAGAAGACTTAAACGAAAACTATCAATCGATCTAGTGACATAAACAAACACTCTTGTGAACTATGTGATAAAATTTAGTGACAAGGAAACCTACCGGTCGACCTATAAAGTGATTCTGTAGTGACCAAATATAACTATTGTGAACAATGCTATGAGTAGCCCTTGTGTGCTGAACTAGCATAATTTTCAACAAAAAAAAAAAAGAAAATACTCGCGCGTACTGGAAATGATAAGAAAAGCCTCTATTTTATAGGGTGTACAGGACAAAAAATCTGGGGCGCAATGTTATTTTGACTTGTGTGTTTGTTAAACTCGCCAACGCTCATTTTACAAAAAGTCACACATCTTCGAAAATACACCTCATTAAGTCCTAGACACTCAATCTACTATTATAATATTAACATTAAAATGCATATTAAAGCATCAATTAAAATTAGAAGAGGTTATTAGGGTACGATAGCTTCATGAAATATTCATTTTATATAATTTGTATAAGTAAATTATCGTTCGCGTTAACGGGCAGTGTTTGACATCAAATGGGGGAGATGGTGAAAAAGAAGAAAGAGAAGAATGACACAGGAGAGCAGGAAGTCGAGGATACTTAACTTAGAGTGACCTTGACAGACGATTTACATTTAATTATGTGCATATATTACTTGTATAAAATGAATAGAGCATACCTACTCATTAAACGGACAGATTAAAATATCCACTCTACCAAGAAAATGTTTCAGATAATCATATCTATACCACAATCTCATTTGCTTTTATATTGCTTTTCACGCTGGAAAATTATAAAATGTTGCGCTTTTAATAACAATCTAATCGATTTTTATTTGTACAAATACCCATTTTTTGATGATGTAATTAATTTTTGCTTATTTTATTGAAACTAAAAAACACGCTTTAATGAACTGAAAAGTAAAAAATAATTAATTTTATTGTAAAAAAGCGTGGGGTAGTACGAAAATATGATACAAAGCACCCCACGCTTTTTTACAATAAAATTAATTATTTTTTACTTTTTAGTTCATTAAAGCGTGTTTTTTAGTTTTTTTAAATTATAATTTATTTTTGCTTTTTAGTCCTAGAGATCCTGGTCAGGATAATGGGACAAACTTATGGAATTATTGTATTGTAATCGGTCCTTGATAAGTGTGCAAAGTTTCAGTTCAATCTGAAGTTTTTTGCTTTTTTTTTAGTCCTGGAGATCCTGGTCAGGATAATGGGGCAAACTTATTAAATTATTGTATTGTCGTCGGTCCTTGATAAGTGTGCAAAGTTTAAACTAAATCTGACCGTTCAAAGTTGGTCAAAATCAAGTTCAAAGAAGTCGGTTACAAACTGACAAACAAGCAAGCAAGCAAGCACGCAAGCACGCAAGCACGCAAACATACAGGTGAAGCTAATATAAGCGTGTTAAAAACGGAATCCGTATAGGACCACGCTGGTGTCTGTTTGTCTGCCTGTCTGTCTGTCTAAACTCCCCCCCTTATCTCCGAAACTACTGAGCCTAAAATTTTGAAAAAAAATAGGGAATATAGGGCCTCACGCATAGTTTATAGGAAAACGAAAATCCTAAGTTCTTAAATTCCCACGGGAAACAAAAAATTAGGCATAGAGCTGTACCAAGTCTATAAAATATACCATTAAATTATTGTGCCGTGGTGCACGTGGAGTACTTAGTTGTAACGCATTCGCATGCCACCACGAAGAGCCGGGTTAAAATCCAAACGATACCTGATTGTTTTTTTACAAATTGTTATATTATGTGACCATTGTGGAATTTTTCACCTTATTTTTTATTCATCAAATGTTCTATTAAATGTTCTATTATCAAATGTTCTATATAATATTTTTTTTAAATTTGACACGGAAAAAAAATCAAAATAAAATATAAGTATAAAACACTTTTTAAAAACAAATCTGTTAATTTCTTTACCCCTACCTAACTCCTTATTTTTATTATTGTACAGAACCCTCGATGCGCGAGTCCGACTTGCATTTGACCGGTTTTTTTGTATAAATAAGTAAACAGTTGTATTTGTTCTGTTTTCCTGTTATTCTTACTTGCATGTTTCATAAGGGAGACCATATAAATAGGGTCGAAAAACCGTGTACGGGATAAGGATAGATTCTGACTGTCTCTGTGGAATTTTCTTTCGTTCACAATAACTTCCACAAAAACAGATTTTAATTTTTTTGTTTGTCCCGTAGAAAAGTCTCTAGACCTGTTGATTTTGGTGCAAATCAGATCAGTGGTTTTGAAAATGTACGCAATTTTAGACATGTTTTTCTCCTATAACAATATTAATATGATATAATCTAAATATTGTAGTATACTATGGTTATTTCCATTAAAATCTTCGTATCAAAAATTTTGAAAAATGATTTTGGGAACATGTAAGTCATATTGAACGGTGTGTGTATGACAGTATTATGGAGAATGATTAATAATTCTAATAAATAACTAAAAATATTGTTTGGTTATTCGTAAGTTTTCTTAGGTTTCGTTGATTGAACAGATCGTAGTTTCTTGATAACAGCAATTTGCTGTGAAAATGCAAGCCTAAAATTCTTCGGTAAAATCAGAGCTTTCCACACAAATGAAACTTTGAATATTAGTTAGCTGAGGTAGAGACTTAATCTAGAATAGAATCTACAGTACTCTAAAGGTGGGATCACATCACATGTTCCTGCAATTATTTTTTGAAGCAAACAAGTATTTTTGCGTGTATCAAAATAAAATGATTACAATCACAAAATGTTTTGGTTCATTCAAATAATAAACTGACTGGATAAACTTCTGTATAACCAAGCGTTCTATGCTAAATTTATGAGAAAGGTTAGGAAAAGGTTAAAATAGTTGATCCTTCAAAAACTATCAGAATGCAGCCACGTATTTTGATGTAACACCTTTTTTTTTAATTATAAAAAAATGTAATTTTCGATTTCTAGAATAATTACTTGTATTTTCAACTACATACATTTAGTATTTTGTTCTAAAAGAAAAAAAAAATACAAATTGTGATAGTCGATATAAAAACCTATAGGCTATAAGTGTTTGAAGACTATTATAATATTCCTTACACCTAATGTAAGTATATCTGTTTATGTACTGGCTAAATCCCAAATCTGCATAATTAAGTTTAAATTGTGTGAATTAATATGAAGGTTTATGTTGTTATGCCGTATTAAGCTCGATTTATATTATCCGGTCAGACACGGCGCGGGAACGTGGCGTTTCCGACAAGAAAAACATTTTTACATGCATTTCAAATACGAATATTTCTATACTTAGCGGATCCCGTCCGTTCAGACACGTATCAATACTCGTATTTGGAATGCATGTAAAAATGTTTGTCTTGCCGGAAACGCTACGTACCCGCGCCGTATCTGACCAGATAATATAAGTCGACCTTTAACCCTTTAGTATGGGCATGCAAATCACAGAGTATGCCACTTTTCGGTGATGATAATATATTTTTGAGAATATTTCCATTACAGGAGAGTTAAGTTAGTTTCCTATTATAGTCAAGTTTCAAAATTTAAGACAGTGAGTCATGCACTTATACTTCACTATTTTGTTTATTTATTTATTTAATAATAATAATAATATTTATTTATTTGCACTGCCAATAAATGGATACAAAACGTCAATAAAATTCAAAATTACATTAGTTCATAAAGATCATAAGGCACAGATTTCAGAAAATATTTTTTTAATTCTTTTTGGAATTTGATCACATTTTTTTCTTTTCTAACAGCTTCGTTGTTTCAATGCTTTTCCGCTTGATCAATCTTGTTACGAACTATGCATTGCTTAATACCTTAAGTTTTGGAACTAGACTATAGTCATATTTAGCGCATGCGTAATGAAGAAATACGCAAAAGCAAATCCGTAATTGTCTGTATTGTTAAATTTTCCAGTGTCACATTTTATTAAAACTGTTGAGTAATTTTAAAACTTTACTTGGTCAGCCCTTAGTAAACGTTGAATAGGTTAGTTACTAATGGTAATCATTATGGAAATGAGTTTTGAATAGCTACTATGAAATCCACACCTGAAATTGGACCCAACAATATCTATTATCATACATAATACAATAATGTGAATTGGCTCCTGGACATTACGATATAATATCTCATAGAACAGAATGATAATACTGTAATCCGTGCACACACCTCGCTGTATGTAACAGGATTGGTTTGTAAACAAAGCTTATATCTCAGTTAAGTTTTATAATATCTACACAATAAAATGATGTAATCTTAACACTTTTCATTGTTAAATTATATTTTTCAATTTATTGATGTATAAAAAACTACTCGGCCTGGCTTCGTCCGGGTACAAATCGCTACTTTCGCTCGCTACTCAGTCCCATATTCGTCGCAGCGTAATAGTATAATATTTTATTTATTTGAAAGCTTCTCACAGACTAAAAGTCCAATTATAAGAACATTTAATGTACACTTAATATACAAAAAATAGGTCTCAATTTCAAAAGAAAATATTATATAAAAACCTTAAAATAAACAAAAAAAACATAGTGATACCAATATTGTCAACTATATGCACACATTTGCACCTTGTACCCTATGTTACATGACAAGACGTAACAGTGAGAGAATTTTTCAACGGTTGTAGAGTTTTGAGGTAACATGTATACAAACTTGTTCTTTTATATATTTGCATCTACAGATTAAGTTGTTTAAAAAAATTCTGTCTATGCGTTAACACTGAAATTTATTCTACTAATTCATTTTTTAAAGAATATCGACTGTCTAAAATTGTCAGAACTTTTTTTTTTTTGAGTAATGTTCACAAAATATATTGATATTTTAGAAATATTGGTATAAAAATACTGGTACCTATAGCAATCTGCAATACATTGGAATATTGCAACAATAATCTTGTGTTCGTAAAGATACCGTTTTAATAAACAAAGAAATAAAAAGAAAAAAAAAACAATAATTGCATTTTTTTTCAATTACAAACACTTAAATGAACACTTTTATCTTCAAGTAGATTTTTCGTTTCACAGAAAAGTTGTCATTGTCCTAATAAATTTTCACCACTGGGAAATGGGAACTAAAAAATGAGTGTCATAAATGTAACAAGGCTAGCGTAATGATATTAGTTCTAATTTAAAGTTGTCTCTAATTAAACTCGCTAGTATAGTCAAAATATATGAGGAAAGTGAGCATAGGACTTCTTTTTGTAAGCATAGGTTTGAAAAGAAACAAAAACTCTGTTATTTAGATATTTTTAACTTCCCATTGGAAGTTATTGTAATGGGTCCGAAAATCGAAATTAAAAAGGAAAAAAAAATTTTATGTTTCAAGGTCACTACACTATTTTTACACTACTTTTAGAAAGATGTCTGTGTGTGTGTGTGTGTGTGTGTGTGTGTACGTATGTACGTACGTACGTACGTACGTACGTATGTATGTGTCAATTTCTTTCTAAGACGAAATCTCGAGAACGAAAAATGATATCGACTACGTTGGGGTGCCAATCGACGCGTATTAACGTATATATGATCTGAAAGGAATTTTTTTAAAATCGGTTCAGCCGTTCTTTTTTCTTAACCAAATAACCTCCAAAAAAGTAGATTTTACACAATATCTCGCGAATAAAAAATTATATCGACTTCGTAAGGGTGTCAATCGAGGCGTGTTAACGTCATTTTGATTCGACATAAATTTTATAAAAATCGGTTCAGCCGTTTTTTTTTTTTTTTTTTAATTATTGATGTTTTGACGATTAAAATGATTACTTTTCTGTGTAATATCTAATTTAATTATTATTATTAAATATTTATCAAACTGGGAAGTTCGTCGTGTGGACCTCAAGGGTCGCACTTTAGTCCTAATAAACGACCCACCTCACGGCTTGTTTTTTATATAATAAGAGTAATGTAATAGCAAAGTACTTTGTTAATTTTTCTTATTTTTAAACAAAATTATTTTTTCTAGGAATCAAATACATAGGTAAGCCTGTAGACATTCCATTAATTATTAGTGTAGAGGCTGTTAACTAGTATACAGTGTATTTCATTTAAGACGCAACATAGATGGGTTTTGTTTACCTGGCAGTTATGGAAAACATTTATGCATTACAGAAAATCGTTTCATTTATAATGCAACATCCACTGAACAAAAACACTAATAATATCTTCAATTATTTGCGAGAAAATTAATTACAATATCTTAATAAGATACTGTAATTAATTTTCTCGCAAATAATTGAAATTATTATTAGGCACATCCGGCCTATTTTGAGAAAAGCAGCATTCATTGTAGTGTTGTTATAAAAATAAAAATAATATTAGCTCTCGCAGTTTGTGGACTTGCGGTGTATTATTGGTATATATAAGAAAGATTTAAGTGTACGCCGTGGGCACCGTGGAGTAACTGGAAACTTTCCCGACGCGATATTGGGTGTTCCGGGTTCGATTCCCGGCGGTGCATTGAAATTTGTAGCCTTTCTACAATAAATTATTAATAACGGCATGTTGTGGCGATTAATATCGTCTGATGTCCTATGTTACTTTCACTAAAATAGTGAATTTGTACAATATAGGAAGTAATAACAATAATTGATTGTTAATCTAATTGTTAACTAACAATATCGACTAACAATATTTTTAGTTAAAAAAATTTGCTCAAATAAATTTCTTTTTTTAATTAAAATATTGATAGTGATGGATGTTTTTGTTCAGCGGATGTTGCATTTTATGTGAAACGATTTTCCATAGCTACCAGGTAACAAAACTCGCCATGTTGCGTCTTAAGTGAAATTCAATGTATACCTATAAGAAAAATCTAGTCGATTGGGCGACAGGGCCATTCCAACTCCAAAAATACTGACATTAGACATAATATAATAAATATTTATATGGCATTTGCTTTTAGTTCCTCTGGTTTTTTGGTTTCACATATTTAACCGAAGCATGCTTGTCAGCTAACCCTTTCTTTTTGATGGATTAATTATTTCAGGACAAAACAGTATAGCGCATAATATTTGTTCGATTTTACTTATCACATAATATTTTGTAGCAAATAATAATAATACAAGGAACTTGGTACTTCCACTTTTTGTCAGCTATTGTAAATGTTACAAAAGGATTAACTTTTTCTCTGAAAATTATTAGACTTATATGTTACCGAAAAATTGAAAATAATTTACTGAAGAGCGTCAATATAATAAATCATTTTGCGTTTAGATTAAGATATAAGAATGTATCTGCGAAAAATGATTTTTTCAATCGAAAAACAGTATTCTATCAATTAGTTGTAATAGTTCTTATGAATTAAAATGGGAAGCAGAAGAAGTTCTACAACCAAGTAAAAGCATAGTAAAACCGCCAAGTCACATTATATGAGCCATTCTGTATACAACATGGTACTGCATTCGTGAAATAAAGAAAGAAATGAAATAAAAAGTTCTCAAACAAAATTACTATGCTAGTTTTGTAACGTAAAATTAGTGCCACGAGTGTGCTATCGCAAGCAAGCAAGCAAGTAAAACAGCACCAATTTCCAAGTGTGATTACCACTGCTTCACAAACACGCACTTTAACTCTATTACAATGCTTTCTGCCCTTAGCTTATTAACAAACCCCTTAGCTCTCGCGTACTACTACAGGTCCTAAACAGAAACATTTTGAATAAAAAATATTCTGTTTTTTAATTTTAGCCTTTTAATGATCGCCTATAGCAATAAATATATTAAACAGCTATACCTACATACTTTTCAAGTCAGAGTCAATGGTACATGAAAAATATTAAATTAGATACTAGATTTTGTACATAGTATAAGGATGTTAAAAAAATGACTGAATTATTAAAATTATTAAAAAATAAGGGGAATACAATAGATTTTCTAGGTCACGATGTCTTCCTTCGGGTCCTTTCTATTTAACTCTAACTCCCTCTCGATCATGCAAAAAATGTTTAAATGTCTGAACTCTTCTATAAAGAACAAAATTTACAATGGTCGTGTTTTGTAATGTTATTTAGTTTAAACTTTTTTTTATAAATAATAAAATATGAAATCCATTAAAGAGATTATTTATTAATATTAAATTGTTTTACTTTTCAACCTTTATCAAGAGCTAAGATACGATAGAAAATCGTGAATAAATACCATAGAAAATCGTGTACAAATACCATAGCGACATTCTTAAGTGAATGAATTTTGAACTTTAATATTAAAAATCAATCAAGCATTTCAGAAGCGCCAGTTCTTATCAAAGTTCCAAAGACCGCCGTCACATATGATTATGTCGTAGCATGCTAATGGATCTTTATTAAGAATCGCATGACTATAAAAATAGTTGGTTATTATAAAGAGTGAAACAACGTCAATCAAAAAGAGAAAGAAAGAGCGGTATTATTTAACTTGCCAAGCGGGCGTTTGTTGCACATAATACACAGAATGCTGGCTATCGATTTAACAGTTAATGAATCGCCATTGTTACGTTTTTTATTACTGTGGATACAAAATATATCGTGTGTGCTTTGAATCGACATTTAATCGTAGTTTCATCTAGATATACAAATATTTCGTATATAGGGTGTTTAGGTGAAATAGATTGGTACGAGTTTTGATAATTATTCATCGTTGTTATATTTCTAGTTGTTATTTCTTAACAAATTTAATATTTTAGAGTGGTTTTCGTCAAAAAAAAACCTAATGGAATAATATGTTTTATATAATATATAGAATATATATGTATAATGTATATAGATTATGATTATGTTTTGTATAAGTAAGAAATTAATAGATTATATTGTAGGTTATAAACGTTCGACCACAGAGGTCATAAGTGTCTAAAAAGCAATTATTATTAAAAAAAAATATCTAGTGGTAAAAAGTTTAAACTTGGCATTCTACCAAACGTATTGACATAGCTGATAATATCAAAAGATGTAGAGGCCATTAAACCATATACCTATTATTAAAAAAAATATTTATTTTAAAGTTATTTTTCTCACAAGTAGTCAGTATACATCGAAGAAAAATACATTTTTTTCAGAATATCGTAAAAATCGAATGTATGTAGAATACAAAATTTATATAAATATAAAATTAACGAAATTTTTAGACTTTCAAAAAGTCGTAGCTACCTCATTAACGTTTTCCGGAAAATGTTATGAGGAGTAATTCTAAATTTAATAAAATAATTATATTATATTAAAAGAGCGGATGTCATTTTTAAATCGATTTTTTTCCATGGGCAATTAAGTGTTGATTCTCTGTAGTCTATACTCTATGAGATTGAATTTTACAAAAGATAAATTCTAACAAATCAAAATAAAATACACACAGAAAATAGCTTTGTTGTTCAACCTTAAAACTAGAATAATCTATTGGTAAGAAGAAAACTGTAATTATCATGATAATTATATATCATGATATTTATGAAGTGATATTTTCCGTAAATATCGTAACATTATAACAGCTAAAATATATCCCCGAATCCTGAAAAATAATAGACAATATTTCATTGATTATAACATGTGGAAATGAAATAACTGGTTTTAATATTATGCAAATGGACTCATATCCACAGAAAGTGTAAGAGAAATATACTTATGTAATTTTGCAGCTTTTATTTAATTAGTTTTTTTCAATTGGTGTGCACTTACATTTTTCAATTAACATTTATCATTAGGATTATTGTTCCACCACTAATTAATTTTTTATCATATATATTTACAAGCATACAAAAACCATTATAATATTACATAGGTATACTTACTAAGTATTTAATTAGTATGTTTATTATAAATTTCAAAATATGTTTTGTTACTAACAAAACAGTTGTATATCTGGCATCCAAAAAGCTTTAATATGATGTATTTATATGACGCTATTTACACTGTGTCTACAGTCATTAATAAAGTTTTTATTATTATTATCATTATTATTATTTAAACATGTATGATAATATATTTGACTAAGTGTATGGTGGTGAGAGCACTAAGATAGCAGAACGACAAGAGTCTAGCCGTCAGACAATGACGAGCACGTGATCTGTCTTGGAATAATTCACTGGATCTTTACCCCGCGAAAAACTCCATCACACAAACACCCTCCCGCGTACGTTTTTCGGGAACACCCCTGCACCCCCATCTTTTCACCCCGCAAAAAACGCCAATACATCAATCCTCCCCCCGCGAGAAAGTCTCCCCCTGCAATCGTTAAAATCGTAAAAATAATTAGAGACAATAGAAAAAATATTAAAAATATCAAGTGAAATATGGAATAGTTGTAAAAAAAAACAAACAAAAAAAAACATCAATGGCGCCAACCAGAATCGAACCAGCGGCCATCTGCATACGGATTACGGAGTTGACGCGTCAGCTATGGAAGCTGTTTGATATACAGCTGTTTTTATGGTATACCATAAGTAGTATATTAGCCTGTAACTGTACTGTTTTGCAATAGTGTGCATCTTGCTCCTCGTGGTCTGAGGGCTAGATTCTTCTTTCGGAATGCATTGGCTTCGAATCCCGGTGGAGGTAAATATGAACGTGTATAGATTGTTTCCTTCTGCCTCTCGTGAACAAACGATTAAAGCTCGATTTATATTATCCGGTCAGACACGGCGCGGGAACGTAGCGTTTCCGGCAAGACAAACATTTTTACATGCATTTCAAACACGAGTATTGATACGTGTCTGAACGGACGGGATCCGGTAAGTATAAATATTCGTATTTGAAATGCATGTAAAAATGTTTGTCTTGCCAGAAACGCTACGTTCCCGCGCCGTGTCTGACCGGATAATATAAATCGACCTTAATATCTATACCGGGCCAATGAGAAATGTGTGTTTAAAAAAATATTCTTAAAACTTCACGTAGAAATATACAATGTTTGAAAGGTCATTGTCACAATGGTATTTCAGTTTCATTGTAAAAGAATTTGCTTCTAGAGAAATAAATATATTATGTAACATATACACATAGTACATAATATTGCATGACTGCTATACACAAAATCAGTGCTTGCACGGAATAATGAAAGCAATCGAATTTTACTATTTAATGGTCGGTTTCTCAAAACTATAACTAACCCTCTGATTATCTTATATCCGCAGTAAACATTGCATTTGAGTTTTGTGGATTTTGAGTTTCAGTTTTCTCATTGGTAAGTACTAGGTTTCTAATCATATTATTTTCTTTTATTTGACCTGCAGATATTAAAATTTGATAGCGCGTTTCATGTTGGATCAAGGTACATGTTCCCAACCACTCGCCTGTGGTCTTATTTATAACTGACCGAACAGATTTTTAGATGAATATGTATGTAATAAAGAAAATCATTGAAAGTTATTATTTTCAATCAATTATTGTCTTGAATTTTATTGATAAGAATAATATACTCTATATTCTATAGGGGCATTAAAAAATAATATTAATGTACAATACAGATTTGCTGTTTGATTTGGTTTGTGATTTAAATTTCTTTTATTTTGCTTTGTAACGATGCATTATTGACGTTTGTTAAATGAATAACATTTTTCGACATATTTCACAATAGAAACTGCTCTCTAAACAATAATATGTTAAATTTGAATGATAGTTACTAAATTTTTTACAAAACTAATCAGGATAGAAAATAGTGTTTACATTTAGTGGTTAACCAATAAAGTCTGAAGTTGTATCATTATTTCAAACTCATTTCTAGTTAACGAGAGCTATATATTATTCATATAGAGACATTGGCTATAAAATAATGTTAATTGTGAGGTGTGAGTGATTCGTTGTATTATCTGTATTACTGGTGTATAAATACGTAACTAATAATGCATAGTAATTTAACAAATTTGTATGACTGATTACAGACAAAGGCGCGTTCACACTATGCCGATTGGCACAGGTCGAAATCGTTGCTTGGCAAAGTCGATCGGCTGAAAATACTTTCGCTCATAATGAAAATTATGACTGCAAAAAGTTTACATTTCCAACTGAAGAAAAAGCTAAAATAATACCGAAATATCCATAATACTTAATTGGTGAAAACATTTTTTTTTTACTTTTAGCGTACCTTCGCTTAATCTAGCGTAACTCAGACGACTTAAAAACATTTTTCCAAATCCAAATGGAAAAAAACAAACGCAATTTCTAATTATAATTGCTTAAATTATACCTCGACAAACGTCAACAAAGAAGTTCGGTTACAATTAAACGTCACTGGCTGAATCAGAGAATCAAGTTAGCAGTTAGAACATACGTCTTTATAAATCTTGAATTTCAAATAAAAAATTATTTCACACGAAATAATAAAGTTTTGTAGCCAATAATGACGGGATTTATTAATTATTTTTATGAAACAGCCATTGTTTTGGTAAGAGATGTGTTTTAAGAGAATAGTAACGAATATTCCGTTAAACCCCATACATGTTTGAACGCCAATCGACTCCATTTTAAATTTCGCGCTCAACTTATTTCTGTAATCTATTTACAGAATAACAGCGTTCATGCATATGAATATGAATGTGTGTATTTATGTAATTCAGTATTATTGCAGACTTGCTGATAGCGCTAATGCATATTCAATTTTTCCTTGCCTCGAGTGATACGTTTACGATATGCTGAAAATGTCAGCAGAGGGTCGTTAGATTTGTACATTAGTGCACAATATCTATAGTAGGTACATAATATTATGTGTACTTCGTATGTACCCATAAACATTTTTGAATTCCCACTTCTTTCAGTTGAAACTAGACTCGGTTGAAATAAATAATGGTACATTTTAAACTATAAAATCTTTACTGTAAAACGACAAAAGACTCTATGCTTTTTACTATACCCAAACTCTATCCAAGACACGTCGTGACTTCAAGTCAACCACGCCGTTTCTATACGGTGTATAACTTTAGCGGATTGATTTGTCTTAATATTATAGAGCAGATTCGTCGGTAGCATTACCGAATACTATAGGGTGTCCAACGCTTACAAGCCTATTAATCGTTTTGTTACAAAACTGTTTTCGGAGTTGGCGGAATAAATATTTATTTACAATAATTAAAAACACAATAATAATGAATGCAACAACGAAAAGTCAGTTCTAACAATCAACACAAGTAAACAATAACTAAACAGTAATTCTTAAAAAGCAAAACAAAACAATAAATAGCACTTAACTAATAACTCGTAATTATTACCACTACACTAGTATTTATTTTATCAATCTATTTATTTATATCACGGCACTATTTATAGTACTAATCCACCGTAGACTTGACTGCGTCACTCACCGTTGACTGATTTCCTCACTCACTCGTACTAGCTGTTTATATATGCTGCGTAGCGTAAGCCTAGTGCGTTCTCGCTTTCTCTAGAACTTTCGCGCAGGTACTAGTTGTTACAGTAAGCAGATCCCGTTTCTCAGAACTCTTGCCTGCCGCTTATATACAGGGTGATCCGTAACAGTATTTTGAGAATGGCAAAATGCTTCTTTTGACGTGACAGTGTCTCATTACGCAGGTAGGTATGCATGTACGAAAAGTTGCGCGTTACGAAATGCAGAGCCGCCATCTATTTTTGTCTTTTTGCAATTAGTTGTGAAATCTACATTATTGACCGTGATCTACACAAAACAGATACCCATGTCCTATAACCTACATTAGAAATGAAGTTTGCTATACATGTTAAATATTAAAAATTTTGAAAATACTGAAAATGAAGTGAAAAGCAGTAGTTTTATAGAAGGTATGTCGAAAAATACCATATATATCTCGTGCGCAATGTTATTATGACACGTATGACTGTTAAAACTCAACATAATGTCACTCACACGTTAGTAATATATATCATTACGACACTAGATATTATACAATATTATGCTATTTATTTCTTTCAGCTCACGCAGACGTTGTCACGCACAAAACACCCGCAGTCGTGTGGACAACATAGCCTACATTTTTTTAATTTGTTAACAGGTTCAAACTGCCGTAATGGAAATATTTTTTAAACTCCAGTAATTTGGATTATACCGGAAGCTGATATCAACTATGTTATATTACACTAGGCCGTCCGTCAAAAAATTGGTAATATCTGATTGTGTGACTCATGAGTCATGATCGCTATCCATCCCACGTAGTCATACAGCTATTCCCTCATTCAAAATCCCACAGACTAGGAAATATTTAATTGCACCTGCACTAATAGATAATATCCGCCGTATTTTGTCATGTTTAAATTAATCTTCGTCGATTTTAATTTATTCTTTGAGTTTTACCCATCTTTAATCGTTTTCAAGTTTTGTTGTTTTCATTTCTGTATTTTTTAGAGATAGTATGAATAAGCATTTGTGTGCATTGTAACCTGCATTTTTATAGGCTGCAGTTTTCAATAAATGTTATGACAATTCAAAAATGGAACATATTGCAACAGTTAAGAAGCCGATGCAAAATAATAGCTTATGTAAGTGCCTACCTAAAATTCATCGGATAAAATGTGTGTGACACAATTATTATAAAACTACAAAAGTAGTACATTTGAATCAAACCTAAATATCTCAATTTTGAAATATGACATTTATAATGAGAAATGCATTTAACTTATAAGAGTTATTAGTAAAAAGAAGAAAAATCGTCGTCAGAGCTTAAAACTGAAACTCTTCGAACTGGATGAGTTATTATAGTTACTGTAGTTGTACAGCGGTCGATCATTTTTTCTTTTTTTAAAATAACATGACAGTAATTTCCAGCACATGCAAAAGACTGTTATTTCACTTACGTAGAACATGCACGCACTGAAAATGATTTGTTCGAGTGGTACAACTATAGAGACGCCTCCTGTTCACATTGTTTAATGTCTTATAATATTGATATGTTAATATATAAAAATGTACGCTTTTGTTTGTTTAATGTATATTATTTTCTGTGTATTGTTCATTTAATTATCGTGTAAATAGGGTGTCACAGAATAATTATGCCTCATTTTGAAATGATAGAGGGCACTTAAATAAACATTTTTTATTAATAAACTATAAGTGTCCGGAAATACTGCATCAAACTTTATAAAAATTGTTCGAAGTTACGACCACCATTTTCGATACACAAGTAGGTAATTATATTAATCGACTGCCGAATTATTATTTCATTTTATCTCGATACTGAAGAATTTCCGGACACTAGTTTATTAATAAAAAATGTTTATTGAGGTGTCCTCTATCATTTCTGAAAATTAGCAATAGTTATTCTATGACACGTTGTATATTTACTTAATGACAAGAGTCGAAAAACCAATAAACATTTAATTAAAACAAATAAAATAATAATAATAATTCTCTCACTGTAGTAGAGTACGGGCATGAAACGAAGTTTCAGGTTCTTTTTAAATTCGGGCACTAACATACAATTTTTTAAACGAACCTTTTAAATTTTAAATTTCTTAATACTAAACGATACTAAATAATAAATCTTTTCGTAAAATTTATAAAACAACGGTATACTTGTGCTCCAGTTTTTTTTTTGTTACGTTTTGTTTTGAAATCATGTAATAATATTTACTAATTATTGTATTTACGTTACATGTGCTTATTATTATGTAATATCAACCCGCCAGTAGTTAGTAGCACGCCACCAGGTACCTTAATTATAAAGAATAGCACAATGTGACCATTATAAAGTTTTTTCGTATCAGCAATGAAGATATTATTTATTTATATAATATTTTGAAGTTTGAAACATCCCTTGATAAATTATATTTTTTCCCTGTGAGGAAAATTTGTTTGGTAATAACCAAACTTTTATCAGTTTAAATTAATCATAAATTAACGCCCAATATTTCAAACTTAATTTATAATTTATATTAGAAATCGTGTCCATCGTGATTATAATAAAATTAAGGAAAATCGCAGGATAGTGGACAAATATTTGATTTATTAAATTAAATGTACGACGTTTCGTTTATATATTTAAACTTTTTCAAGTACACAAAAATAACAATATTTATGAAAATTAATATTAATTACTAACCATAGCAATTAACATAAGATAGGGTACATAAGACAAAAACATGGTAACATGGTAACAAATTATGTTGACTAAAACTTTTTAACAATCAATAATAATAATAATACAAATTTTAGTATAATATCATAACATAATTGTACTGACTACTTAAATTTTGAGTGTCTGTTCTATAATTGATTGAATTGTTTTTTCTAATAAAACACATTTCACTGATATTGCGTTTCTTCCAATTTGACTCTTTATCTAATATTTTAACTTCATTGAAAAGAAATTTATGCCCAGTGTCGAAATGATGAGATGACAACGCCGTCTTATTATCACTTAATAAGTTTATGTTTCTACAGTCCATTTTGTGCTGATAAATTCTATTTTTTAATAACTGTTTGGTTTGTCCCACATAACACTTATTACATTCACAAGGTATTTTATAAATAATATTAGATTGATGTGAGTTAGGCGTCTTATCTTTAAGTTAAAATATTAGATAAAGAGTCAAATTGGAAGAAACGCAATATCAGTGAAATGTGTTTTATTAGAAAAAACAATTCAATCAATTATAGAACAGACACTCAAAATTTAAGTAGTCAGTACAATTATGTTATGAAATTATACTAAAATTTGTATTATTATTATTATTGATTGTTAAAAAGTTTTAGTCAACATAATTTGTTACCATGTTACCATGTTTTTGTCTTATGTACCCTATCTTATGTTAATTGCTATGGTTAGTAATTAATATTAATTTTCATAAATATTGTTATTTTTGTGTACTTGAAAAAGTTTAAATATATAAACGAAACGTCGTACATTTAATTTAATAAATCAAATATTTGTCCACTATCCTGCGATTTTCCTTAATTTTATTAATTTATAATTTTTTTTAATTACCTATTTAATTTATTTTTATTTATTGTAAATTATAGACGCGTCGACAACTTAGGTCATTAGCGTCTTGAATATACATTAAATAACAACACACTTAAAACTAAATGACATCACAAAACATCCATGAGCGGAGGTGGGATTCGAACCCCCGACAGTCTGATTCAAAGGCAGCGACGCTAACCACTGGACTACGACTACCCTCTTAAATTATTTAATATGTAACGTTATATTGGTCCTTAATTTACATTTAATTTAACCAAACTTTTATATTGGTGGTAGGGACAATGTAAATATTTATTTACTCCACTCATTTCTATTAAAAGTTTCACTTTTAGTTGGATGTTAAATTCACTAGCATTTTTAATAAATAACTTTAGTAATAATTTATGAACCATCTTAATGAAAATTAAATTAGCATAATTTTTTAAATAACTGTTTATAATATATACTGCAGATTAACAATATATCGAAAAGACAATATTTTGGCACTTATTATTATCATTTCAAACTGCTATAGTTTGTAAAATAATATTGCAATTTGGATTCCTTTTTATCAAATGTATTTATGTTCAAATTTATTGTATTCAGCATTTCATTAATAAGTGATATGTTTAGCTTTTAATGTCAACCAACGCCTACCTTTTAGTTAAAGACGATCGTTTCCAAAGATCCAATCAAAACATGGCGATGACGTATGAAAGCAAGTAAAGATGCACGCTCATCAAAACGTGTTTTTCGTCTACATGCAAGACATTTAGGTCAGTCGAAGTGAGAAACAGACCAGAAATGTTAGGTTAGAAGAGAGTTACGGTTTAATACACAGTCGTAAACCGTACAGGACACTAAATTGAGTCGTTAAACTCTCTCTGGAGTAGACTCAGTATTATAAGTTAAGAGTATTATATCAGTGTTACTCTTAGAGTATACGTAATACATTTATTTTTATATACTGCATATATATAATATTATTATGATAGATATATTGCATAAAGTGACTGAGCGAAAACTAACTGTACCTAAACATATAAATTATCGACAATAAGTTAGTACTAAAATTGCTAAAATAAATTTAAAAAAAACTCGGGTCGCAGTGCCAAACCCTGCCGACAATATAGTGTATTTGCTAATGCAGGCCTTGTGGCTTTATTATGTAAACTTAAGTTTGTTTTTGGACAAAATAAAAAATTTAACCCCTTAATACATCCCTTAAAATAATATTTTTTTTCTTAATTTCAATAATATTATCAATGCAACCTTTGTACCAAATTAAATACACCCTTCAGTAAGAAAATCACTATCCGCAAACCAGTGTTTTCATAAAATTTTTGTAAGTCCGGTCCTGTCGAGCCGATTTTATTAAAATTTTAACAGCACATTTTAATCCTTACTAAAGGGTTAAATTTCAATTTTGAAACGATTCTGAGAATTTTTTCGGTATTTTTGGGCCCAAAAACTTTTTTCAACCCCTAAATACTACCCTTAAAATGGTCCGATCGGGCCTTTTTTAAATAGGCTTCGTGCGGTAATGGGTTCCAATGTGTGTACCAAATTTCGTTTAAATCGATTAAGTCTGTCGAGAGTTATCGTGTACACACATATATATATAAATTATATATATATATATATATACATAAACATTTTTAAAAATGGTGGCAAACTGTTCAGGAGGGTATGAAACGTCGAGAAATTTTGGTCCGACCCCTAGGTACCACCATCCGACCGACGCCAATAGTGTATGTGCCATATGGCAAATACACTAAAAAATGATTTTTTTTATTTATACTGTTGCACCAACTTAATAAAATTGAAAACATTTGTGTGTTGAGCCATAAGAAAGTTGTTTTGTAAAATGTTGGTGATTGAACTTCAAACGGAACCTGTTGAAAGAATAATTTTTATAATGTATGAAATAGTGGGAACTTGGACAAATAAAATTCTCAAACGCTAAATTTTTTAATAGCTGCGACATTCCGCGAACGTTTGTTCGCTTCTTCAGGCACACTGTAATTATTTTTATTTTCATCTTCTTTTTGTAAACACTTAGTCGAAATCAATGCAAAAATGTCATATATTTTGTTAATAAATATTTTGAAAAAAATCGCAATGGGCCCCCTATCTAAAATAATAACGGCAGAAAAAAAACTGAACATATATCACGTTTTTCGATTGCTCAGGAAATAATAGGGTTGGGGTGCTGAAATTGTGAGGATTTTTTTGTAGTGACGAAAGGACAAATGCAAAATCAAATAGTAATTCGCCGTAGGATGAAATTGTCATATTATTTGATATCACTGACATCTTATTTGATTAATAGCTTGACAAATATCGTGCCTTCATTATTGTGGCAGAGCACTGTATTATGTATGGACGTTGTATATAATCCGCGTACTGCACTGGCATGCATGTTTGGTATTTGCGACAGTAAAAGAAATATCTGTGTGTAAGTGCATTATATTGCAAAGTGCACTTCATGTACAGTTTTCCTTTCCCTGGAATATATACGGAATGTACAGGTGTGACGGAAAATAATAGTCAATTATCCACTTATTTAAAAAAAGAGACGCACCTACCAATTTTTATCTACTACAATAAAATAAGGCTGACATTAAGTAATCACTTTCGAAAGTCAGAAAATCTGTGTGGGCATTTTCGCCAACTAGAAAACATGGATACATTAAAGTAATTAAAAGAGGCTTAATGCGTGGTTAAAACCACACTGCTAACTTCCCATTGGGTGACCTTAGAGATTAGAGACAAGTCTACCATAGAGAAACTATTTGCAAAACAGGTTAACGTATTTTTTGTTTTTTTTTTTTCTTTAAAACAAAAACCGCCAATTCAAACTTTTTGGAAACCTTATCAGGTGTTTATTATACAATTATGCGTCGAATGAAATTGGTCCTGAGTCGATATCGTTCTTTGTTCTCGAGATATGCGAGACGAGAAACATTTTGCAACAATTTTATAGTAGTTATTTTGTTATAAACAAAAAACCGCTAACTGAAATTTCCTGCAAACCTAATCAGGTGTTCACTATGTACTTATGTGTCGAATGAAGTTGGTCAGGAGGTCGATACCATTATTTGTTCTTGAGATATGCGAGCCGAAAAAAGGTTCACCAAAGTGCGAACGTACGTACGTACACACACACACTCACACACTCACACTCACGGACACCTCTCTAAAAACAGTAGATTCCGGACTTTATGACCTCAAAACGTGCAGATATGTCCAAATTTTTCATTTGCAAAATCGGACACTTTACAACAAATTCTAATGGGAAGTTAATAATAAAGCGACAAAAAAGGGCGAAAATGCGTGAATGAGAATAATTACTGTTCTAAGATATTCGATTTTAAATTTTTAATGCTACCTAAACTTATAACGTTTTGTTGTAACTGTACCGATCTATGAAAAAAAACGAAGCTTGAACTTAAAGCAAATTGCACACTGCAATAAGAAATAGTATACCATTGGGATCTGTCAAATGGGCATATGACATCTGGTGGTAGAAAATTTTACACGGATAAGGGAAAAATGTACATGCTAACAGTATATCGTGAAATTGTTTAATACAAAAATAAAACACGTAAAATAAACAAAAATTTTATAGAAAATGGAATCAACGATGTTTTCTAATATCATGGTATTAAACACTATTATTGCCCTGTAAAACTTACTTTACAGCAAATTATTTTCGATTGAAATGTGAAGAAACTGTATTTATGAATTAAAAAAATATTTTATTCTCTATATATAATATATATGATACCGGTCGTGAAAGCCTACACCATATAGATTTATATACCTATGGACTAGCAACGCTAACTTCACTCTTGAGAATGGCCGAGCGTGTAGCAATGCCGTTGTTTATATGGAGTTGCTATGGTTCCTCTCTTACAAGTCCCCAGTTTCCGGGTTCTAGTCCAAGTGCTGGTAAAAGTGTCAATTAGATTTTCAATTTATTATAAAAAAAAATAAAAAAATAAGGAATTGAAAATAAGAATTGGTGCTAGCTGTTGATGGTCTTTAAAACACATTTCAATTCAATTCACTCTTGATGTCAAGACCTGTAGCGATACGGAGTTCCAATGGCGGCCAAGCTAAGAACCAAAATTTTTAAACATAAGAGAGTTGATATGGAAATGCCATGTAAACAACGATTGGTACTTAAGTACAACTTTTTCACTCGTGTTGACAGATTATTTTTTATTTCATTTTTCGATTATTTGCTTTTGAGCATCAGTATTGTGTCAATGCGAATCGCGTTCGTTTTCAAATTGAAAAACAAAGGGTGCGGTATTATTTTATTAAAAAATGTAAAACCTCAAGATACTGCATTTTACGTTAAATGTGAAATTCGTTGCTATTTAAAAGTCATTTGAATTTATAGCTTTTTTGGAACGTTGGGTCACACCCAATGAACCAAAAAAGCTGAAAGATGTTGGGATAACTCGTTTTACATTGCTACTATGCGAAAAGGAGGTGTAACTAGCTGTCCATTTATTGTTACAGCACTTCTGTAACAATGCAATATTATTTATTTATTTAAAAATATAAACTTGTCTAGTTATTATAAACAACTAGGTAATTTAAAACCATAAAAATAATCTTAGTTTAATATTATGCTTTAATGAAATTAGTTTATATTTTAATGACACTGTATACCTATAAAATATTACTTTCTACTCATGATTCCCGTGAAATATAAAAATTACACTACACGTGTACAGGTATTTTATATGGCATTGTTAGTTAAGCTGTAGAACAAAATATAATTCCATTATCGCTTTATTACATTTGTAAAATCGGATTATATAATTGCAATACTATTGGTCTCTGTTTAAATAATAATAATAGTAGTTCTACTGAAAGACAAGATAGATTCACAGTTTATTTAGTATAATCGAAACAAACTATGATTATAACGAAGAAAGATGCTATAATATCTTTTTTTCCATTATTGCATGCGCAAATGCATACAATGGCGCATGATTTGCTGCACGAAAAAAAGTCATCGTGTAAAGCTACCTTTATACTTCGCAGTGCAATATAAGCGGCACAGTTTTTATGTTGAGAAAATCTAAAAACAAGTGTCCTTTATATTGTTTCATTCCTTTTCCGTTTGTTAGTAACTAAGTATTAGTCACTAACAATTATTTCCGAACTGAACTATAGATTATATTCACATAGACGAAATTTGTCGTAGCAATAATTTTTATTTTATTTTAATGTTATTCCTTTTTATTCACAGTTGCGACGTTCAAGAGCGTATATTTGTTTCGGATCTAAACTTTAATAATTAGAATTAACTATAAAACATGAACTATTTTATACAGGGTGTATCACAGAAAACCGAACATAGGGAAAACTCCATTGTGCAAATTAGTTAGGATCAACGATTACTTTGGCCACATATGAGAATGGGTACCATGGTAACGCTGACTAACCATTATTTAATAACAATAATAGCTAATTAAAATTAAGCAAAATCGCAGGCCATCGTGGATCAAAATAAATTGATTAAGCAAAATCGCAAATGTACGACGTCCACTAT
Source organism: Mongoloraphidia duomilia (assembly GCA_039654895.1). Taxonomy (NCBI): domain Eukaryota; kingdom Metazoa; phylum Arthropoda; class Insecta; order Raphidioptera; family Raphidiidae; genus Mongoloraphidia; species Mongoloraphidia duomilia. Next base: position 37,138,433 of record CM077520.1, on the reverse strand, counting down.
CCTGCGATTTTGCTTAATTTTATTATAATCACGATGGACACGATTTCTAATATAAATAATAGCTAATAATGAATAATTAGAAAAACCAGTTAAAATAAATTCTTCAATATTAAATGAATTTATTTTTATTAATGAAACAATTTTTTATTAAGAAAATATTTTTTTAACAAATAATTAAACAAAACAAACAGTTAAAATAAAAAATTAAAGCAAATGTTCAAATAAACCTCAATTTTGAATTAAGCAGCGGCTTAGTCGGTTACAAAAACTTTGTCTCACTTTATCTAACATTACAGGAGTCATATTGAAACATACTTCGACGACTTTGTCTTTAAGTTCATCCAGATTTTGCCAAATTTTGTCAAATGAACAGCAAAATGCATTTGTTACTGTATACGTACACCATGGTAACCATGGTAACGACCTCTGAATAGAGGGCAAAGCAATCTCTGATCTTAACTAATTTGTACTGTGTACTTTTCCCTATGTTCGGTTTCCTGTGATACACCCTGTATACATTTATGCACTTCAACGATTTCAGCACGCACTCCCACCATATACGCACGTACTCCCACCATAATAAAACATTTTTACGTAATTTTTTGACCATTTCGTTTAAAAAATATTTCGATTTTGGTACACTTCATTAGAACATTTTATTCTGTTTTTAACTTCTGTATAACTGCTCTATATTCTTACATTATAATAATTCAATATTTCAAAGATATGTTATGGGTGTCAACCGTACATCGCAATCTCAAATAATTGTACGAGATATGTCAGGACAATACGTCAGGACGAGAACCGCCAGATTAATAGATATTTAAACTTATTTTAAAAAATTCGAAACAGAAACCGCTTGTTTTCGGATCATTTCGTATACATTTTCAGAAACACGTTTTCTGTAGAATTTAAAATTTCTTATTTATGTTTCCATTCCAACCGTTGATGGCGTCAAACTCGATGTTTCCCGTATCTAATTTTTCAATTAGACGAGAGTAAATACACCGCTGAGTACGAAGTTTAATTACAGACATAAAAAGGCGAGTAAATGAATTCATTCCGTATATGTAGGTGTGAATCGAACTTTATTGTGTACCTATGTAAGTCTACAGTATGTTGGAAATTGACTCTCGTATTTTTTATGATTCAGCTATAAAAGAACGAAGGGCGAGAGAGAAATGCTCGGCTATGCAGCGGATACGGTGTTATGTAATAAATCCGTATAGTTGTGTTAAAATCGTTTTATGTCTTTTTATCATTTCAAAGTAAATTATTTTTCTAAATTAAACTCGTCTGATTTATATACCAAAATTAATATAAAATTTACAGTGGCACAATACGTAGCTACATTTAGAAATGTTAATAAGGTTGTTAAAAGTTCCTAACTTCAATTTGTTTTTAGACTTTAAATAAGATGTCAGAAATGTGTTTTTATTCTCAAATTACAACTGTAATAGAAACACTAAACTCGTTAATGAGAGCATTTTGCTTTTCAGTTGAGTAATATTTTTGCAATCAAAAGTCTTAACTTACTTACGCACAAAATATTACAATGTTTCTTTTCACCTAATTAAGTAAAAATAAATATCGATTTTTGTAAATAAATATGTTCATTGCTCAAGTTATTTTGGAAAAAAAGGATTCCTGTTCATTATATGTAAACTATTTGTTTTTTGACAAAATACAAATTTGGCCCCTAATACATCCCTTAAAATTATTACATTTTTCTCAATTTAATTAATGTTCGGTAAGCATTTTGTCAGTCTAGCATCTACACCAAATTATATAGTTAAGTATTACACTATCCGTAAACTTGTGTTTTCATAAATGTTGTAAGTCTGGTCCTGGCTGTCAGATTTTGATAAAGTTTCAGGGTCAAATTTTAATCTTTACTAAAATATTAAATAGATATTTTCAGAAATGGTGTCAAATTGTTCAGAACGATGCGAAACGTCGAGCTTTTTAGTTCAGACTTCTAGGTTCCGCCATCCGACCGATACCAGTAGTGTCCCTAATACCAAATACTATACATAGACAAATGCACTAACCAGAAAAAAAATATAAATGTTGAAGACTGGTTTTAAATCTCTTCACATTACACATTTTTTAAAAATCGTATTATCAGCTAGTTGTAAAGTAAAGTAGGCGAAGTAATAAAAACCGCAATTAAGTTTTGATAAATTGTTTTACATATATCAGAATAAAACTGACAAGTAAAATAACACGTTATCTTTTTGCCATGATATAAACACACAGGTTCTCAGGGAATTGTAGCTACGGCTGCATTTATGTTGGTATGATATTATATAAATAAAAAAATCACACACCGCCTGCATCATAAAAGTCAAAGTTTCGCATAAATAAAATAATGTTTAATAGCCATAAAGATTAAACTTAATTTACAGTATAAAAAATGAAAATTAAAATAAAATAATAGTGTAATTGTTTTTTAAAACTATTTGCACTTTCTAAAATTTAAGAAAAAATCATATTATCCAAAAGTCTGTTTATAAAAAAATAATTTAACCGCTTTTAAAAAAAAACAACAAAAAAATCCTTAAATTTTAAATATACCAGGATCTGAAAATTTATGATGCCTCAATTTTTTGTTAATAAAAGTATACAAAAAGTTTTAATTATTAAATTGGCACTGACCTCAAAATTCAACTATTTTTTACTTTTTAGTTTTTTGAAGGCGATCCTTTTTTTAAATTATTTTTTACTTTTTAGTTAATTATTACATATCAATTTTTGCAATACGTATTTTGCACGTTATTAACCGACTGCTTTCTTGATATTTTGATAACTAAACTAGAAAAAAAACTGCTACCTATTCCGATTTAAGTAAACATTATACGGGGACTACCTCGACATCTTTCTGAACATAGCGGAGTCAAAATTATTCAAATAGGTTTACCTTTCGAGAAGTTAAGGCTGAATGAACATAAAAAATGATAAGATATACTTTCTTGATATTTTATTACTAAGCTACAAAATAAGAAGACTACTAAGCCGATTTACGTAAAAATTATATGGGATCACCCCGGCATCTTTCTGAACACAACGCAGTCGAAATTATCCAAATCGGTTAGCCCCTCGAGAAGTTAAGACTAAACAAATATTAAAATAGTACATTGTGCCACAAGGGAGGAAAGTGCTACATTTCCTCCCGCGTATAAAATTGCCGGGAGGAGATGTAGTCATTTCCTCCAGTGTTGCGCATACTATTTTTTTCCTGCCAGGCCGAAAGCTCGCAAAATTGAAAAAAAAAATTATTATAACTATTATTTTTATTTTATTTTATTATTAAAATTATTAAAAAATAATTTTAAAGGACATAATTTTAATGTGTAGGAGACAGAAGTAGGTGCGTGAGAACCGGCATAAGTACTATTGCGCACGGGAATAAAAAGCGACTTTGTTCCCGCTTGGCAGGGACGAAAGTACAAACTTTCGGGCAAGGTAGGAGAAAAAATATATTATATATAAATCTACGCATCGAAACGATACCCTCCTTTTTTGAAGTCTATTAAAAATATTGAATCTATTTGAAACAAAGTTTAAGCCCACAGTTTAATCTGTGTGTATATTTTTTTATAAGACATAAATACAGCATAATGGTGAAGTTTATTGTCAACAATAGAATAGTAGTCTGCAGGTATAACATAACAATTTAACTACAGGCATAATGTTCCTTTATAATTGCCATAAAACGTTCATAAATACTGAATATTGCTGCCATTATACCTATGACCGCAATAATTATTATTAGCTTATTTTTCAGTGATACTACAACAATCTTGACTTCACTTATATTTTAACACAATTTCACATTTTAGTTGCATGTATAATTCGATTATTTTGAACTTAAACTGGCCGCTCACTTGCCCACTTTGTGAAAAATGAGGCCGTCCCGAATGTTTGGGGTCCCGTACTAAAAAGGAATCCGGCTATTGTCGTGCCAACGATGTCGGTCTGTCTGTCTGTCACAGACCTCTAACTTCTATAATGAATAGATACTTCTAATCACTTGTGTATGAAATTAATATGGCTGAAAAAAAGATAATCCACACAAGATAAACTGTTGAAGAACTTTATTCAACAAGCGACATGTTTCGACATTTCAATGTCATCTTCAAGCTAAATGAAAGTTGCCAATTTTTGTCATTTAGAAACAAAATCTGCCAATAAAATTATTAATGTAACCAATTTATAGAACATATTCTGTTTATTTAGAATAACCCACAAAAATGTAAAAAGCCTCGGTGAGGGTTAAAATACTATTCATGTACATAAACATGACATGTAGAAAGATAAATGAGTAATATATTATTACTAACTTCCAAATTGAAGAAGTCAAAAGTTAAAGTTAAGCTATAGCTAACCGACGTAAAAATAATGACTAACTTCTAAACGAAATGAGATAGGGACTTGAAATTCACACATAATATTATTGTGTATTACCGCGGCCCAAATACTGAGAGAATAGCAAAAGATCAAAAAGGTTTATTTATAGGGGAACCCCATACATGCAAACGGGGGTCAAACAAATTTTTTTATGTACCTATTTTTGTGGAGTATCGTTGAAGAGCCTTTTGAGTAGATTATGACTCTGTTTTTATTTTATTTATTTTATCAAAATTGCAGGTTTTACCAAACGGGGGGCAAAAATAAATTTTTTTTGTACCTATTCTTGTGGAGTATCGTTAAAAAGGGCCCTTTGAGTAGATTATGAATGTTTTTTTATTAGTGTTTTGCCATATGGCACATACACTATTGGCATCGGTCGGATGGCGGGACCTAGGGGTCGGACCAAAATTTCTCGACGTTTCATAGCCTCCTGAACACTTTGGCACCATTTTTGAAAATGTTTATATATATATATGTGTGTGCGGGCAATAACTTTCGAAAGAGTTAATTGATTTTAACGAAATTTGGTAGGCACGTTGGAATCCATCACCGCACGAAGCCTATTTAAAATGGGCCCGATCGGACCATTTTAAGGGTTGTATTTAGAGATTCCAAAAAGTTTTTGGGCCCAAAAATACCGAAAAAATTGTCAGAATTGTTTCAAAATTGAAATTTAACTCTTCAGTAGAGATTAAAATGTGCTGCTAAAATTTTAATAAAATCGGCCCGACAGGTCAGGACTTTCAAATTTTATGAAAACACTAGTTTGTTGATACGGATTTACTTATGGAAGGGTGTATTTAATTTGGTGCAGATGTTGTACTGATAAAATCCATGTCTAATATTGAAATTTAGAAAAAATTAATTATTTTAAGGGATGTATTAAGGGGTTAAATTTTTTATTTTGTCCAAAAACAAACTTATGTTCACATAATAATGCCACAATGCCTGTATTAGCAAATACACTATATTGTCGGCAGAGTTTGGCACTGCGACCCGAGTTTTTTTTATTTATTTTATCAAAATTGTAGGTTTACATGGTACGGAACCCTACTCTTTGCGTGGCTCGACACGCACTTCGCCATTTATTATAATATCATCAGAGAATTCATACCTAATCTGGAATGTTACAAAATTATATACTTGTGGAACTCTTACTTATGAGAAAACGTAATTTAAAGTCGTCAACAATAATAGCTCACAAATGAACGCATTAGATAACCCAAACCCGACCTAGACTATTAAAAAGTAATATGCTCGCAAAATTTTTATTTTGTGAGTAAACGTAATTTATGGTCGTCAATAATAATAGCGCACTTAAAACGCGCATTAAACGTGACGTAATCTGACTAACAAACGAATGCCTAATTCGCACATCTTGGTTCATTACGTCACAACAGATGACAAAAATTACCGTTTAAAATAAACATATAATTTTAATCTTACATAAAATTATGATTAGAGACGTGAGTTTTATTTTAGCGGGGAACCCCATTGCTTCCTGAGTCGGTCAAATAAAAAAATGGTAATGACAGAATTTATAGATTATAAGCTGCTTAAACATTTTTAACTTCTTTTTTTAAAACGGATAGTTTTGAAAACAAGGACAATAACAGAATTTCGGCCACTATTTTCCAAGGTGTCGGCTAGAGCACAGTTTTTTTTTATTATTATAATAATAATAGTTTCAATCAGAAGGAAAGCTCCTTGACTTGTATGATTTTTTTATATCTAAACTATTTTAAATACAGCATTGTTTGTTTCAAGTCAAGCAAAAATGTATGTTCCTTAAATTTTTTTTGTAAAATTAAAAAAAAAATGTCTTCCCGTTTGCAAACTCAGTCCGTGGAGATACGGTACTACTAGAGTAAGTATAAATAAAGTTGACATGTAAAATTACAACAATACGATAGAAGAAACAAAGTCTTGATTAGCATCTGAGCAAGTCAAGTTTATAAAATCAAACAACAATATATATATTATTTAATATTCGCTGACTTGTTTATCTCACTTTCGTTCTGATGAAATTAAAACAATCAGAACAACAAGAAACTTTATTACTCTCCCTTTATTAAAAAATTCTTTGTTCTAAATTTACATAATGTAAGAGAACAAAAATCTTTAATCCTCATTTTTTCTTTTGATGTTTTTTATATCGGCGGAATATAAGGAATATACACACCTATATCACGTTAACAAGAAAATAAGAGGAAAAAATACATCACATTAAACAAAAAGGGGGATGAAAAAACTGACGTCACAAAGTGAAATGTTGTCTTATTACATAATAAGGTATAAAATTGTACTGGTAAGAAATTACCTTTAGGTTAATTAAAAATTCCTGTGGACGTTACTTATGTCGACTCACTTCACGACGGATAAGTGCCAACGTAATAATTATAAAATGGGTCTCTAAAGCTGGCTAAATACTAATGAAACAATTTTTTTTTACCAAAATAAAATTAAAAAGTTACGTGTCAACTACCCATAAAACATTTCTTCAAAAAGTAAAAATTAATTTTGAATTCACTTTAATTCGATTTTTTTAAATTTTTCTAGCAAAATTTCTTGGAAACATATTTTTAGAAAAAATTCCTTGGCGAAAATTAATTTTTTACTGAAAATTTTTTATATTTTATTTGTGGACAAAATAAGAATTTCTTTTAACAAGTCTTATTTATGAATAAGCTGACTGGGCAACACAAAAAAGTGGACTTTCATAATGTTCAGTTGTATTTAACCGGTATTTTTGAAACCTGTCTCTATCGCAAGGCCTTGTCTCCCGACCGGTCGCAAATTTCGAAAAACTACCTTTAACTAAAGAAGTGGTTGTTCGTAAGAAATTTATGTGTCACAGGCCACAGCCTTATGATGTTATTTTATAAAATGTCTAGCCATTCACGAAACGTCCAGTTAGGACATATATACAAATATATGAACTGAACTCTATATATGTATGTGTCATTTTCTGTAGACTACGCTCTCGTTACATTAAATGGATTTAATTCTTTTTGAGAATAATAAAAGAAAAAAGAAAGATGGAGAGAGGCAGAAGGGAAGAAAAGTGCTACACTTATTCTCGACTTTACCGTCTCTAGCAGTAATTTAAATCAACTTTTCGCTGCGCTCGACTTTCATATTCGTTCATGAGTTAAGTAGTGTTGATTATAAAGAAAGATATAATTTACACAGTTCATTTAAGGGAATGCAAGTTTATTATAATATGGTGAAACAAAAGAAGCTACTTTCATTCAATTTAATGAAAATTCTTGACTATTATTATTTATTTACTACACGATTCATTTTTCTTTTAGTAATCTGTATTTTATTTATTGTAGATTATAGACGCGTCGACAACTTAGATCATTAGCGTCTTAAATTACATTAAATATACTAACTTAAAACTTAATAACATCACAAAACATCTATGAGCTCAGGTGGGATTCGAACCCACGACAGTCTAGTCTAGAGGCTAGTACCAAGTACGCTATCCACTAGGCTATACTGCCCTCTTTAGTAATCTGTAAGGATTCTGCATAAATCGAGCATTTTTTTTGATAGATACGATTACTAAGTGTAGAATATCTTTTACCTAAGTTTAAATAAAATATTTTAGAAGTTATACTTTTTTACGGACGTTGTGCGTTCGACAGCAGGGGAGTAAATCGATAAAAAACGTCACCATTACCATTACCATCACCAACTTCGCTGTTCTGACAACTTTTTTTATAGGACACAAAAAAAATGGCGTCAGGTTTTAAAATGGCGGCCATATGTATCTACTTATGTAAAAATTATCCGATTCTTTTGAAAATTGATATTTGAAAGTTTCATAGGACACAAAAAAATAAAATGACGTCAGATTTTAAAATGGTGGCCATATTGGCTTTTTGTAAAAATTTTCCGATTCTTTTGACGGCGGCCCGTAGGGCCATATTTTTGGTGCCGCAGGCCCGTATCAAAACTTCGATTTTTAATGTATAACTTCTAACGCGCGTACATAAGTACACGCACCCATTTTTTTAAATCTGAAGTTTTTAATGTCTTATTATTACTGAATACATTTTTTGTGATTTTGCAAGCTTTTTCCCGCGGCCTCGCTCACGTTCAGATCGCATTTTGACGGACGTTGAGCGTAGCTGGGTAAAAACTGCACTTACCAAATGTTGCTGTAGCACCGTGATACGTCAAAATCAGTTCAGCTGTTCGGGTGATGCTGGTACAAATAGACAGAAAAAATCAATCTGATAACTGACATTTTGCTGGACCACTAAAATCCCAGTTTGTATTTAATAAAAACAAAATTTAGTGTATCAAATCAACTAATGTTTCATTGAAAATATAGGTTAAAGGTTTAATTAGCTTAATGTTTAATTGGCTATGGTAGTGTCAGTTATGCACTGACAGCTGTCAGAAACTATATTCATTTGAGTGAAGCTATTTATTTAGGCTATATTTGTTTTATTTTCCCATTTACATATTAAACCAACAAATGCCACTATAATAATATAATAAATTAAGTGAACATTTTCAAACGCTTTATAATAAAATTAGGAATATCTATATTTCGGTATAGCTGTGCACTTAAAACTAAAAACCTTAAAATATCACATACCGCAGGGGCGGATCTAGGTTTTTCGGGGCCTAGGGCTTATTGAAGTCTAATGGGGCCCCATTTTTGTTAGATTAAGAATCTTTAAATTAGAGTTGAAATTCATTTTTATCTAATAAATCCAATATTATAGTATATTGCGTAAGAAATGTGCTAAATACATCTTTAATTATGCGCCAGGCGCGATGTTTTCAGCACGAGTAGGAGGCGAGCGCACACGAGTTGGCGAGTGGGCATCGCGAGCCGAATTCGAGTGCTGAAAACATTGCGCCTGACGCATAAAAATTTAGCGTTGACACTAGGTATTTATTCAACACATGCATGGTTTTAGACTTTAATTGAATTAATATCAATTCACTGACAGAGATAATATGAAATTTTTTTTTATAAAAAATGAAATCTTTTACAAAAACGTTAAAATAACATTTATTTCTGGAGCGCTTTCGAATTTTTACCAGTCAATCTTCAGAATTACTTCAGTAATGAATTATTAATATAGACCAGTCGCCAAGTCGAAATAATGTACGAACACTGGAAAAAATTCCTACAAGAAATTTTTTTTTCACGATGGTCCCTTAGGGTGTCCTCAATAAACCCTGAAGTTTCCCCCCTATAACGAAGTGCGCTACTCCCCTGGGGGGTTGGCGAAGGGACGAAAATCAGGTTTTACCGGATTCATAACTTTACCTTAACTCTACGAAAAAAATAGTTCAATACAAAATTAAAGTTAACTAAATTCTCTACAAAAAAGGTTCTATACAAAAGTATACTGGACAACACTACTAAAATTTTATTACACAATTTAAAAAATAAATGTTGAAAAACATAAAATCGTTGGTAAAATAATTAATTTCTTTTTATCATTTTTTGCTGTCGGTATCCCGAATACGGCTCAACACTACTTGATATTTATATGGATTATAGAGAAGTATCAATTACCTATTTACAATAAAAATATCATCTTCTGCCTTGCATATTTTTTTGCACACCTGGTAAACCTCATATTGAACATTTATCCATCTGAAGATAGGTCTCCCAGATATGCAAAAAAATTTGCAAGGCGAACGATGATAATTGTAAATAATTGATACCTAAGTACTTCCCTATTATCTCTATCGACATACTGACAACAAAAATGATAAAAAAATTGAATTATTCTGCCACTGATTTTATCTTTTTCAACATATTATTTTTTAAATTCTATAATAAAATTTTAGTAGTGTTGTCCAGTAGATTTTTGTACCGTCAAAGCTTGGACTATTACAGACTTTTTTGAAGGTTTTAATATAAAAAAAAACAGAATATATATTTTGATATTTTTAACCATTTTGTAATAAGATAATATTTCGGAATGCTGTACCTATATAATAGTATGGATTTCTAAATATATGTCTTCTTTTGTATATCTCAATTAAAAACTACTGATGTAAATATATCTCCAATTTGTTCCGTATTTTTCCTCCTTTAAAAATAACCTTACACATAAATTACTAAAAAAAACAGCGCAAAAATAGCAAATTAAAAATTCACTTTAAACATAGCGAAACGAGATGGTAGAGATATACAGAGTGAAGATGTTCGGTTCGACCTTACTATTTATAAATTTAAATTTATTAATTTGTTTTTTTTAATTTTAAATTTAGTGCGAAAAATCAGTTTTTACAGATTAAAATTAAGCAACACAAACAAAAATGTTCAAAAGTATGTTTTTAAGAAAAAGCCTTGTTAAATTAAAATTGTAATTTCTCGAAAAAATCAAGCAAACACCAATAAGTTTTCGAATTTTGTTACAGATTTAAAAATATTTTTTTCATTATTCGCTACTGCTTTTCTTTCAAAAACCTATTTTATCATAAATCTAATTTATTTGATAAATGTAACATTTCCTAAAACCGTGTATTCGGTCAACAAAAATCATGAAATTATTCGCTGAGAATATGTTTACGAAATCTGACATATTTGTGGCATGTAAGGCCTATCCAACCTTTAAACATTTGTGACATTTTGAAATAGGTACATTCTTTTTCGATAACCTGTAGTTGTGTTTTGAATCCAGATTTAAGTGTGTACGAAAGCAACCAAGAAGGAAAGAACATACATATACAGGCAATATCTATAATCAAAAGACATAGTGACTCAAGTCATTTTTTTTGTAAATTAATATTAGTACCTAACGATTTAATTCTCTATAATATGTGAACCTAAATTATACAAATGGAATAAATAAAATAAATGAAAATAAAAATAGCAGGTAAAATACAGATTTAGTAAAAAAGAACAACGTTGCCAGTTACATGGCTTGAAGCAACTTCCAATACAATCTTTTTGTGTTAAGTCGAAACTACTGAACCGATTAAAAAAATTATTTCATTGTTTAGAAATATCCAGATTCCCGATTATTATAGGCAATAATATACAGGGTGTTTCAGAAAGAACTGTACATATTTTAGTAGGTATGTTATAATAGCTACTTATATTCAGAATCTAACTGTATCTCGGGGACGATTATTCGACCCTGTCACCATACTTCCATTTATTCACGGAAGTAAAATCTATCTGAAGATATATAATACACATATATAAAAAAAACTGGGTACGCGTGTAAATCTAACGCACTTGAAGTGAAACTTCAAGGGTAAAACATTTGTATTATGTATAAACATCAATTAAACACTAAACCTAGAAAGAGGCGTGTCGACACTACCCGCTAGCCAATCCGTTCCCCGCTAGCAAGTCATTTCTTCCACTCCTAACGGTGTCGTTTTTCGTTACGTTACGCCGTTGAACGAAATTACTCCCATTGCGGCTATAGAAGTATCACTTCAAAAAACAAATTAAATTAAAACTAAAACTAAAAAAATGGAAACAAGATCAAATGATGACATGCAGTCGGAGGCATAAGATATTTCTGTTCAACTTGTTACCTACTACATGCGTATGCCTCTGACTGAATGTTATCAATTGATCTTGTTTCCATTTTTTTAGTTCGCTTTTTGGTACGCAGTCGGGTTTTTTATTTACGTATTTTTAATGTTATTTGTAATGTATTACATAATATAAATATATACATATTATTTGAAATCGTCTCAACGAGACCTTTCTTTTGATATCTATATCGATGTATTTAGAAAGAAAATTACTTTTACATTCTGACAAAAACGGCGCCTAGTGTCCGCCATATTATATTTTCCGTGGCGTCACATACCCTATGTCACTTTTGGGATTAAAACAAATCTACTGACACCTAATTTATTAAAATTCATCCAGCCGTTTGGATGCTACGAGGGAATAAAAATTTCACATAATATATTGTTACAAAACTGTTTTCTGAGTTGGCGGAATAAATATTTATTTACAATAATTAAAAACACAATGATAATGAAGACAACAACGAAAAGTCAGTTCTAACAATCAACACAAGTAAACAATAACTAAACAGTAATTACAAAGCAAAACAAAACAACTATAGGTATACAATAATTCGTAATTATTACCACTACACTAGTATTTATTTATCAATTTGGTTATTTATATCACAGCACTATTTATATTGCTGATTCAACGTAGACTTGAATGCGTGACTCACCGTTGACTGATTCATTCACTCACTCGTACTGGCTGTTTATATATGCTGCGTAGCGTAAGCCTAGTGCGTTCTCGCTTTCTCTAGAACTTTCGCGCATGTACTAGTTGTTACAGTAAGCAGACCCCGTTTCTCAGAACTCTTGTCATATCGAGCGTCTATAATCTACAATTCAATTCAATTCAGAACTCTTGCCTGCCGTTTATATACAGGGTGATCCGTAACAACATGCTTATATATACTTACATTCATACATATATACACAGATAGCACGAAAAACATAACCCTGACGTTGCAGTCGGGTAAAAATATAACATAAGCCATTTAGCTTTGTGGTCAAAGGTACACAAGGCTATATGCTGACGACTGTAGAGTGCAGAGCAGCTTCGCGTACAAACATACGCACAGTCATTCCCATGTTTCCTCTACAAAACGTGCGAGTCCCCCACGAGAGGTATCAATGTGTTGTTTATCCCTTGGGAGATCATAAAAGTGATCCAATCATCTCTCACACCACAGTGCAGCCAGGATAGCAGATTCAGCTACAATATAGTGGTCACGCCGCTTTCTTCCTTCTACACACTCTTGGTATACCTACTTGTCTGGCAATAGTCGCACTGGGTTTTGATGTTTTAACACAGCTTTTTTTTGCAGAAAACAAGAAATAAGAATTGTTCTTAATAATATGTAAACAACAAGCCCTAACGGTAGCTTTCTTTTAAATCACCTACAAAATAAACATGAGTGTCCAAAAAACATTATATTGCTGAAGATTAGCATACGGTGTAACGATTTTTCTGGTCGCTATTCGATGTATTTTCCTGGTTTTCTTTTGAAATTGTCAGCAGAGCGTATTTTAATATATAAACGACACTGAAGTGTTCTTCACTGAATGACAATTGGGTCGTTCAGTGAAGAACTCTTGTCGCTCAGTAAGCGTATCCTTCGTGGAACTGATAACGCGTTGATTAAAATAAAGAAAAAAATATTAATTGGGGAAAATCTATCATTTTTGACGTGAATTACATGTGACATTATGTTAAAGTCTTAGAGACAGTAAGCCATGGTGGCTTTGCGGTAAAGTATGAGTCTACCAACAGGTACAAACGCTACGTACAAGGTTCGAATCCCGAAGGTTTTTAATAATGAAAATATCTAGGTCTTGGATAACAAATTAAACGATAAATAATAGTGACTATTTATAACGATAGATTTGACCCAAACTACTCCTGTAACATCAAGATTATTAATAGTGAATATATATTCCTTCCCATGACAACGAATACAATTAGACAATCATTTGTGTTTAACGGTCTTCACGTCATCTATATGTACCCGTGATATAGACATAGGTATCCATTTTTTGTGCAGGGAAGATTCCGAATACTTAAATAACTAAAGGTTCCATCCTTTATCAAGAGATTCATTAACAGTGAAAATTTCTCAATATATTATGCTCGGCTTGAAGTTGGTAAAATATTATTTAATCTCTACATAGTATAAATTGAAGTCGCTTTTCGCGTCTGTCTGTCTGTTTAACCGCTAACTCCTCCTAAACCACGCAACGGATTTTGATGCGGTTTTCACCATCAGTTAGATAATTTTTCACGGAAGATTTATATATATAGCGTAATTAATAATTAATTAATTAAATTCGTAACCCGACTGTAAGAATTCGCAACATACTTATATCATGAAAACGACAGTACATAACTGTTCCACTCGTAGCGTAGAGGTAACATCGCAGCACTCTATGCATAGGGACCCGAGTTCGGACACTGATGGCATCGTAGAATTTTTGGCTTTTTTTCTAAATTATATATGATATTTTTTAATTTTTGTTATATTTTTTCTTTGACAATAATTATAATTTTTTTGAAACTAAAAATTATATAAAAAAGCGAACGAGCGAAGCGAGTGAGTAGTGTATTGCACTCGGGCTTTCTTAGCACCCGGGCGAAGCCGGGCGGGGCAGCTAGTACAATATAATAATAATTAATAGCTTCCTTGATTCTCGTAATTATACAGTAGCTTTAGCCACCTGAATTTTTCCGCTTAACTGAAAATACATTATGATGAATTTACATGTTTTAAGTGTAGACAAATTAATATTTTGATAAGTTTATAGGCTAACGTTTTCCTTTTAAAAAAATTAATTTTTGACATTCTAAAAATATATTCTGTTTAGTATTTTCTTCCATATATTTCCAAAGTAAGAAAAACTAATTATAAATTAAAAAATATTTAGAGGCATCCTAAAATTCGTTTCTAAAAAACTCTTCAACATATTATATTATATTATATTTTTGATAGCAGTTCATGTTATCCACTTTATGAAAGATAAAAATGATTAGTAACAATTTTAAATTAAATTTCTCGTAAAATGTTCCCGATGCCTTTTCATTAGTTGACCAGGATATCCCGACGGTAATTATTAATTATTATTGAATAGATTTTGACTGCCCTGATATATAAATTTCAATACTTATTATATAACTTATTATATAAGGTTTGGCAGATAAACAAGCCATCACTGAAATTTAAAACACAAGTTAAAAGGTTTATTTCTGAATTTATTAATATATTATTTTAATTTATTTTTTGAAGACATTATATTTGATAATACTCAATTTAATACTACAAAACTTAATTAATTATGTCATATTTAAAAATGTCGACTCTCTAAAGCCAGAAAAAAATGGCTAATTTGACGTAATGCTTCTGAAAAAGGTGACAAAAAAAATTCAATGAACTAAATAATCTGTAAATACAAAAATAAAGTCTAATTTACAAATTAATTACAAAAAACGAATATGTTTGAAAATCTCGGTTTTGAAAAATATACTAAACCTATACCTACTTAGAATTTTAGATTTGTACAGCTAAGAGATCAGTATTACGATGAGTGACATGAAACTTTTTTCCAACCACTTATGACTGAAGATGCTTCAACAAAGTTATACATTTTACAAACTTTCGACAGCCATTTGACTGTTGCTCTCTTTTTACTCTTCCTCGTACAGTCTGAATCCTTTACGCAGGACAATCTCATCACAGTAGCCAGAAATCGCCACAGTATTTTCAAGCGTTCCATACACTTACATGAGTATAGATTGGAAATTATTTTCACAGCATAATATGACAATAGACTAAAAGCACTGTTTTTCTATCACCTACCTCTATATTAGGGTGGGTCAAAAATATCAATTATTTTTATTTTTTTTACAAGTGACGGAAAAATAGGTTGCTAGACACCTTAAAAAAATTCTCACCAAATATGAGCTCTTAATTTTAATAGGAAGATCCTCCGCATCACAGTTTTTTATTTTTTTCTCAGTCCAATAGAAAAAAATTCATAGCTCATCATTAATTGATTGTACAGAAAAATATTTAAAGAGAATTTTGTAGGAAATTTAATGCTCTACAAAAAAGGTATCTTATATTTTTTCCGCAAATCTCACCATTTGAAAGATATTGAAGATTTATAATAGTCATTTATTGTCGAGTTATAAAATTCATAAACAAAAATGAAATTTGTCTTAAAATAATCATACTTAAATCTTCAATATCGTTCAAATGGTGAGGTTTGCGGAAAAAATATAAGATACCTTTTTTGTATAGTATTAAATTTCCTACAAAATTCTCTTAAAACATTTTTCTGTACAATCAATTAATGATGAGCTATGAATTTTTTTAAGGTGTCTAGCAACCTATTTTTCCGTGTCACTTGTAAAAAAAAATAATTGATATTTTTGACCCACCCTACTCTATATATTATATGGTCGACCACTTTTTTATATATTTATAACTGACTGGAGAAATTACCATACATTACATTGCATGAGCTATGGAAATTTCTGAAGCTATTTGATTGTTAATTAATTGACCTCAGATATTAATAAGTCATTCACTTCAGCCTGGTACTTTTTTATACAAAAAATTCTCAAAATGAGGTTCTTTTTCTAAATCCATCGAATAAATACAAGGTGCTACTTAAAATAACAGAGGTGAATGACGTATGTGCTGAGAGGCGGTTTAGAATGAAATTTTATTCTAAAAGTATTTCAAAGACTATTTTTACTTAATATATAAAAATTTAAAGCTATAATATTATAAAGCTAAAGAGTTTGTGTTTGTGGGTTTATACGTGTTAATCTCAGGAACTACCTGTCCGATTTGAATTTTTTTAGTAGATAGCCCGTTTATTGAGAAAAGTTATAAGCTATTCGAGTTTTTTTAAATTCAACCCCAAAGGGAGTGTAGGATTTTTTACTATCTATCCTAATATACTACATATATATAGTAATTTTACAAACTGTAGGCAAGTACGCAAAGATATTTGTGATATGTTAATAATAAGTTATTTGTAGTTCACAAGTGCGCTAATAGATGACACTAGAACTTAATTGAAAAGGTTTTTGTAGTATGTTGGTAATAAGTTATTTGTAGTTCATAGGTGTGCTGCTAATAGATGACACTAAAACATATATATATTTTAAAATTAGAAAATCAGAAGTTTTCACTTCTGTCGTGTGGTCATAAGCACACGCGCACTTTTTTTTAATTATAATTAATTTAGTAGGTACAGTAAATAGAGACATAAAAATCGCGTTCACTAAAAAAAAATACTTAATGGCTGAAATTTTGAAGAGGTGTTCGGGGGCATGTCCTGAGTCTAAAACCGAGTTTTCGTATTCGAGGGGGTGGGGGAAGTTACATCCCCCGGTCAATATAGGGGTAAGTTTGTTTTAATTTTTTATCTTCGTTGCTGTTGCCCGTACAGTCAAGTCCAAGAGATCAAACTTGTAGGAAATGAAATTATCTATCCAATGATAATAAAATCAAGGTCGTAGGTCGATCAGGTCAATCACAATGGCCGGTAAAAGGTCAAAAGTGAGGGGTAGTTTTATTTATTAATGTTCACAAAATTAGAGTGAAAACTTCAGGTAAGACTTTAAATCTAATTCTTTCTATAAAAGTCGATCAATTTTCTGACATTTCAAAGTAAAACTTAATAAAAATTTATTTTTCTATTCCAATTTCTCAAGAACACTGTTATTGTATAAATTTTGGACATCCTAATATCTCAAATAATAATGATATTTAACTAGGTTTTATTTTGAAATGTCAGAAAATTGATCGAATTTTATAGAAAGAATTAGATTACAAGCCTTATCTGAAGTTTTCATTCTAATTTTGTGAACATTAATAAATAAAACTACCCCTCACTTTTGACCTTTTACCGGCCATTGTGATTAACCTGATCGACCTATAACCTTGATTTTATTATCATTGGATAGATAATTTCATTTCCTACAAGTTTGATCTCTTGTACTTGACTGTACGGGCAACAGCAACGAAGATAAAAAATTAAAACAAACTTATCCCTATATTGACCGGGGGATGTAACTTTCCCCACCCCCTCGAATACGAAAACTCGGTTTTAGACTCTTGACATGCCCCCGAACACCCCCTCAAAATTTCAGCCATTAAGTTTTTTTTTTTAGTAAAATATACCGTTTTACTGTACTAATTGGCTTTTAAAGATTTTATAACTCTCAAATCATCAGTTAGGTTAATGCCAATCTATAGACAAGCACATTATACAACATCGCTAGTTGAAACACTTTTTAGTATCCTTCTCTTTTTTAAAGGTGAAACTTGTTTAGCCATTGACCCGGTCACACCGGATTTTGAAAGATTTTATTACTGTCAATATCTCCAGTTAACGAGACCAATCTATAGACAAGTACACTATCGTTAGTTGACACCCTCTTTAGAATCTTCCGCTTCTTTAGAGTAGAAGCTCGTTTGGCCATTCGCAGGTCACATTGGATTTAGGAAGATTTTATTAAAATGGCTGGCTGGTTGGCTGTACAGGGCTGCTCGTCTGAATGGCACGTCTTCAGTTAGCGAGCTGGCGCGGGTGACTGAGTGCGGGAAAGTTCAAGACACCGCTTTCCACCCACTGCCCGTCTCTCATTGCGGTCGAATACACATCGACAAAATCATCCAACCGTATTATATGTACTACCTATACATTGCTAGCCAGGTATATACGTATATAATATTATATAATATCATATTATGTGACAAGTTCCTGACATTACATCATTATATACGAAACTTAAGCCATACGTACCGTGTTTTAAGAAAGTTTCATCATTTACGTACAGTACGAGTCAGTTAAACGGGCATCTATATATGAGCAATTTATTCATAGATTTTTTTATCGTCCTATAATATAATTGGGCTGTATCATATGTCAAAATTTCATAATTTTGAACAATTCACGTTATTTCTCATTAATTGAAACAAATGTAAACTAGAACTTGCTCATTTTTATATCTTTTCAATTATTTGTAAACAAGAATTTAAATAAAAAACTTTTTAACAAAAATAAACCTCCTTCAAAAAGCCATTAAAAAGAGGAAAATAATGAAATTTTGAGATCTTTGTCAATTTAATAAAACATAAAGTCGATTAAAAAGTATGGTATATTAATATCTTCTTTTGAACTGACTTCATATTTTATTAAATTGGTGCAGATCTCAAAATTTCATTATTTTCCTCTTTTTAGTGGCTTTTTGAAGGAGGTTTTTTTTTTGTTAAAAAGTTTTTCATTTTTTACTTTTTAGTGGCTTTACAATACGTAGTTTAGTCGCTTGCCAATAAATTCACTTCTATAAACTTAACGGACTTCTTTCGCTGTGTGATGTGTCAAAAAGTAACATTTATCTTAAGGAATCACACGCCGTTACTCACTTTTATTAAAATCAGTCGAACTACTGAACCCTATCCTATAAAACAAGAATCATCAAAATCGGACTACTCTGTAAAAAGTTACTCGTGGTCGTACATAAAAAAAAATAAAAAAAAGTTAAAAAAAAATATATATAATATATATAATGTATATAATATATATAATATATATAATATATATAATATATATAATATATATAATATATATAATATATATAATATATATAATATATATAATATATATAATATATACACGTCGAATTGAGAATACCCACTTTTTAAACAGCTTCCCTTAACCTGCTTATAATGAAGCAAAGAACGCGCCCAGCGTTTGCATTTTTTTTAATTATAAAGAAATATGCGAGAATATACAGAGTAGGTATCAAATTTTTACAAAAAAATATATAAGTAGCAATATGTTTGTAAAGCGCATTTATTTAAGGATTTTAAGAAGGAAAAAGTAAACATTTTTCATTCAGATATTAAATAATTTGAGAATCGATGCTTTTCTGTTAAATCGTTTTATAGGGATAAAAACCGAATTCAAAACTCTGTATACAATAAAACGCGATGAAAACTATTTATCAATACTTTTCAAATTGAACAGTGCATAAAATTTTTCCAGCTTTACTGATCATTATTGTTCAATGTTCACTTTTCAGTCTCTTTTTTGCCGAAATAAAAATAAAATAAAATAATTGATTCGGTGGTGTGAAGTCGGCTATTTGCTTGTTTTCACAATCGCGTCAACACATCAGCTCTTTTACTATTCCAATTCTGATAAGCGTTATTTTACCCACCGGTATAGTCAAATAAAAATGTGATTTTGTTTCTCACACTTGCAAGTCTTTTAAGCAATTCTTTCACAAGTATGAAGGGTCATTTTGCTAGTTAAGATAGACGATCCAATTTCAATTGATTTTATGGTGCAGAAGTCAGTTTTCTAGTTAAAATAGAAAGTCTGATGACAGGAAAGTTTATGATGTTCTTCTCAAGTTTGAATTGACATCCAAAGAATTCTAAATTACATTTTAAATTATATGGTTAAATTATATGTGTGTGTGTGATTAAAACTTAAAGAATACGAGATAATGTTACGGATCACCCTGTATATAAGCAGCAGGCAAGAATTCTGAGAAACAGGAGTCTGCTTGCTGAACACACTGATGCCTACGCGAAGATTCTAGACAACGCTAGAGAATACGAGGACGCACTGAGCGTACACCGCGCGCCCTATATAAGCAGCGAGTCAACGGAAATCGAAGAGTCAATGGTGAGTCTGCAATCAAGTAGATCAGTGATATAAATATCAATCAGTTCAACGGAGATCAGTCAGTCAGTGTAGATTATACTGTGACAGTGTTGAACAGCGAATATAGTGCGAAATAAATCTGAGTGAATATAAATATACAAACATAAATAATTAGAATTAAATAATCTTTGTAAATATAATAATTGTTTACTTGTGTTGATTGTCAGAACTGACTTTTGGTTGTTGTATTTATTATTGTTGTGTTATTAATTATTGTAAATAAATATTATAAATAAATATTTATTCCGCCAACTCAGAAAACAGTTTTGTAGCAATACTTTTCATTATTTTGAAAAGGTTCTTATCAAAACGCGAGCAAAACCACGGACAGAAGGCATATTAAAAAAAAACTCGGGTCGCAGTGCCAAAACCCTGCCGACAATATAGTGTATTTGCTAATACTGGCATTGTAGCTTTATTATGTGAATTTAAGTTTGTTTTTCAACAAAATAAAAAATTTAACCCCTTAATACATCCCTTAAAATAACATTTTTTTTCTTAATTTTAATATTTTTATCAATGCAACCTCGGTACCAAATTAAATACACCCTTCAGTAAGTAAAGCACTATCCGCAAATTAGTGTTTTCATAAAATTTGTAAGTCCGGTCCTGTCGGGCCGATTTTATTAAAATTTTAGCAGCACATTTTAATCGTTATTAAAGGGTTAAATTTCAATTTTGAAACGATTCTGAGAATTTTTTCGGCATTTTTGGGCCCAAAAACATTTTTCAACCTTTAAAATGGTCCTATTAGGCCCATTTTAAATAAGCTTCGTGCGATGATGGATTTCAACGTGCCTACCAAATTTCGTCAAAATCAATTAACTCTTTCGAAAGTTATTGCCCGCACATATATATATATATAAATATATATATATATATACATATATTAATAGACATTTCCAAAAATGGTGCCAAAGTGTTCAGGAGGCTATGAAACGTCGAGAAATTTTGGTCCGACCCCTAGGTCCCGCCATCCGACCGACGCCAATAGTGTATGAGCCATATGGCAAATACACTAATAAAAAGGCATGACTCAGTTAATGCTAGTTTATAATAATTAATTATAATAATCTCAATTCACAACCGTTTAATTAGCGAAAGTTAAAGTTTCCAAACAACAATATTGCCATGAATGTTACAAGGCTATATACCTACGAGTATATAAGAAAAAAATATTAGTAAAAAAAACTTTTTAAAGACACGCTTTTATTTTAAATATGTTCTAAAATGGAAAAAATGAGTTTTAATAATTTAGTTTCATAATTATAAAAGCGTGGGTTGTAAATTCTACAATATTTTATTAGTTATCACCCAGGCTTTTATAATTATGAAACTAAATTATTAATACTTATTTTTTTTCCTTTTTAGTACATTTAAATAAAAGCGTTTCTTTAAAAAGTTTTTTTTACTAATATTTTATTTCGTTCCTTTTATTCGTTCAAAAGTTTATCCCCTTTTGACTCCTTCAGGGATTGAATTTTGAAAAATCCTTTCATATAGTGAGTGCTTACGTCACAAAAGAAACCTACTGTCCAAATTCCAAGTTTCTAGCTTAAGCGGTTTGGCTTAGGTGTTGAATAGTCAAAAAAACCCTACTTCCTCGTTTGACCCCTTTAGGGATTGAATTTAATTCTGAAAACGATTGCTTCATGTATTGTCATCGGCAATGCGTATGTGTACTAAATTTGAAATCGATCGGATACGTGGAAGTAGTTCAACATTGACTTGTAAGATTTGACCTAAACAAACAAACGAACATACAAACTATTCAAGTTAAATAAAAGCTTGTAAAAACTCGCGCCATGAGGGTTCCGTACTGTTATAACAATTTAATAAAAATTAAGTTTGTCACGTAATAATTCCCAGGTATAGTTTACAATCATCGCGAAGGACGCCACTTTCGCTTACTTTCGACACTATAGGTTTTGATGAGTGAGTCAGTATCAAGAAAATACGTAATTTTTTATCCTTTTATTGCCTTGAGTTAGAATCTTGAATTTTTTACAGGACTATGAGGTTCCAACTTGATACTTCTAGCCATTCCTGAGAAAAAAGGTCTTGATCCTATAATCCTATAAAGGGTTCCGTTTTTTTCATTCTGAACCCAAAATTTTTAGATTCGCGTTAATTGAGTTATCAGTTATTCACATTTCACAGTGACCGTAATTTGTTAAATTAAACTATTGGATGAAAGCAAAACCATAGCCCGTCAAAATGTATATCCGGCTATATATTATTATAATATATGCGTTTTTTAATATTACATACACACAACATTACAACCTACTCAACTCATTCATTCATCTGAACTGATATTTGTGTGTACAACAAATGTTCAAAGGTGATGTGGCACCGAGTTGATTAAAATCTGTATACATGGAAATGGGAAATGTTTTTCAAACGATGAGATTAATGTGATGAAATGTTTTATAGCTTGCTGTAAAACAGATTACCAATATCATATTCGAAAAAATATTTGAACCTTTTGTTTTATATTTGACAGAATCATAATGGGCTCACAGAGTGAATTTCTCTTACCTGACGCAACATAGACGAGTTTTTTTTTGTTTACCTGGTAGTTATTGGAAACCATTAATGCAACATCCTCTTATTAACAAAAAATACATCCTTATTAATAATATTTTAATTTAAAAAATTTATTAAAAAGATTGTTAGTGATATATTATGTTTTTGTTCAGAGAATGATGCATTTTAAGCGAAATGATTTTCTTTATCGCATTTAATTTATTCAGTTAAAAAATACTCCATCTCACAAAATGTATTTTGGCTTGAGCTTTTATAACCAAAATTATATCATGTTAAAGTTAGTGATAATAATCTAGTTTCTGAACGTTTCGGTACAAAGAAACAAAATACATTATGTACAAGAAGAAAAACATTTCTCATATTTTATCGTTTCCTCGAATTTTCATCCTTTTTATATGACGAAACGATAAATGAGAAATGTTTCCATCTCTAAGAAATATTTATCAGAGCCACACTCAAAGTACTAGAGCACATTGTGCTCTAGTACTTGACTGTGGCCTATAATTCACAATTCATTCATTACTTGACTGTGGCTTTGATAAAATATTTTTAGAGATGGAATGATTTCAGTTTTAGTGTAGGTAGACAAAAGGAAAATAAATGTTAATCAGGTTAATCAGGACCCGGTAAGAAGGTATGGTGTCTTTGAAAAAACGGTCATACATTTATTTTCAAACCAATTTCAAAATTTATTGTTTGTTGCTGGTACATAACTGCCATTTGAGAATACATAACGAAACATAAGGAAAAAAGAGTACGTAGTTTGTTTATGTAAACTTGAGCTCTTAGGTAGTCCCATAAAAAGTAGTCACAAGATGACAGGTCCGGTAACCGCGGAGGTCACTCCAGAAATAAAAGCTTGGTATGTCTATTTGAATATTTATTTTCTGTGATAATTATTTACAAAACATTTATCATGAAGGCAACAAGCTTTATTTGTCTTATTTTTTTCCGAAAACAACGCGAGAAATTCAAAGGGTTCCGCGTGCCATACTTGAAAGGAGACAATTTCGCCAATCGTCTACAAGAATATCTCAACATCGCAGTTGTTAAATGGCGATGTACCACTATAATGTATATAAATAATAAATTTTGAAATTGGTTCGAAAATAAATGTGTGACAGTGCTTTCTAAAACACCATATTTCCTATAAATAAACAAAGGTTTGAGTTCTTGTGGACAGTAATATTAGGTAAATAATAAAATCAAACGATTTTTAACCCCTTATATCCACAACATTGTAGCTCCTTTAAATAATCAGCTCTCGCATGTAGTGAGTTTTCATATCTGAAATTGCTATATATAAGAGGGGATCAGTTACCACTCTCGGGCACTGTGGAGAAATTGGTAACTCACCTAGCCGGAAACTGGGAGTTTCGGGTTCAAGTCCCGACAACGGTCATTTGATTTTTTCTTAGATATAGCTTATACAAATCATGGCAGCTTGGCTGTCTGATATATATTATTTTCACCTCTAATTGTTATGTGAATAATATTGTTGTTGATACAAGGGGTAAAAAATCGTTTGATTTTATCATTTACCTAACCATATTTCCTTGTGTTTTTAGTTATAGATTTACCGTACAATATTTGTTGAAAAGTGAATAATAAAACAATGAAAACCTAATAAATTTGTTAAGCCAGTATATTATTCACTACAATCCTACTCTATTAGTTAATTAAGTTTCCATCCAGGTTAATTCTCCTTTGTGATTGTTACTATGTAGCTGTGTTTATGTGGTGCATTCTGGCGAATGATTCGTTGCATTCATTACACACGAGAATTTTCTTTGGAAATCAAGTAAACCAGTGTTCAGTTCCTAAACTTGCAGACAGCATTTTTTATTTTGTAGATAGACTAGTATTTTTATACTGTCCTTTATTATAAGAATAATAAGAATTTATTTCAAAAAAATATATACTTATATACACATTGCATTTATTTATTGTAAATTATAGACGCGTCGACAACTGACACATTACACAATTTCTACAAAATAGCTTATGGAATTTAACCTACCCAATTTATTTCATTGGAATGTTGATTACATTAAAATATCAACTCTACGTACAATAATGTTTGTAATTTATATATGTATGTAACGCGATTTCTCCTGCATAATTTGTGAACCAATTTTGATGGTTATTAAACAAAATGATTAGAAATTATTCTGACAGCTAAAGCGTCATAAATTTGTTTAAGTTCCATGGCTATCGCTATCTGTTTTTGAGGTAATTTTGACATTTTCATATCAAATTTCTGCCGTTATAAAGCATGCAAAATTAATCGTGTTTATTGATTTACATGCAGAATTTTAAGTCCTACAACATTTAATGGAAGATATTTTTCCTAAAATAATTAGGGAAGCAGGGGTTAAATCCCTATGTACACTTATAAATCCAGACTATGTTGTTAATTTTTAAATTTTATGAAATTTTACTTTTATTTAGCACAAATGTAGGTACTCATATCATCCCAGCGTCCTATTTACAGGACAGCATTTTTTTCAAAAACCAAAGTGCCATTTTGATTTTGATTAATGTCATTACCTTTAGAAAGTCTCAAATTACACGACATCCAATTTTTACGAAAAAATTAAAACAAAAATTAAATTGGAGCATAAACGGGTTAATAAACAGCTTTATAGAGTTTTATTTGCATCGATGAAAAATGTTATAGGATACGTGGTTCTATTTTCCTGACAATAAATTTGATAGTAATATATAAAACTAGAAAGGCAGAAATGATTGCAAATAATCTAGAAGAATAAAAGTGGCGGGAAATAATATTTAACAATAGATTCGGTATATCTATAGCTACATATTTTAAATTGCATAGCGTTTGATTGTTTTATGACATTTGAATTATTCAATAAAGAATTGTTATTCAACGTATTGTTGAGCTATTTGATGTTCGAATGTTGGAACACAGTAAGAAAATTCCTCGTATCGAGAAATAATCCAATAAAAACGAATAAGGTTAAAAACAATTCAATTATTAAATCGAGTAGAGGAAGCGAACAAACGCTTCTTGGTGAAGAAAAGAACTGACACAATGTGTTTGTAAGTACTATAACGTTGTACATACGTACAACATCTAACATGAACAATAATTTCTACAATCTGATTTATGTTATCTATATTCTTATTCATTGAAATTCAGGACACGTAATTACTTTATCTGCGAAAAGTCTTCCCATACTGTCTTTTGAACTATAGATAGGTAGATATTGTAAATTATAGACGCTCGACATCAGAGCCCAGAGATCATAAGCATCTGATTTTGGACGACATTATGTAAAACACTCAAATTCAGATTATTCTTTATTGAAACTGAAATACTACCTGCAGGGTCGTCAAGATTTAGTAGGATACTATTTTTAGTTAAATTTTGTTTGCCTCTTTTTTAGAGTAAGTAATTTAATTTTATAGTGTTGTCGATTTTGAGAGGAACCTTGTTTGGTTAGCAGTAAAATCAAAATCGGCTAGGTACTTTTCGAAAGATGAAGATTAAAACAGACAAAAATTCTGGAAAGACGTTCTCAGAAACGGTGAAACTCGAAAGAAGTGAAGTTACAACTTACAGACAATGAACCTGTTGTTATTATTATTTATAATATAGTAACTAATAATAATAGTAATAATAATAAAAATAATAATAATAATAATAATAATAACTATGTAGTAACTATGTAGTAACTATATATATTAGATAATTATAATCTAGATAAAATATAGAAATAGATTCGATAAAACCACATAATAAAATGGCACCAAAGAGACATAAGAAATTACAGCAACTTTATTAACAATCCGATCTGCATCCAAGAGAGAGACAGATGGATCAAAAATATATTCGGTCTCTCCTATAGCGTTTTAAACGACGGACACAATACGTCGTACTCGTGTCCAGTCTTTTATTAAAAAATCTCTAGCATAATAATATGTAGGTATGATTGATTATAAAGACGGGATAGGCTTAAGGCATCTCCCGTCTTTACCCTATAACTGGCAATTTATAAAAATCTTCATATGAAATATTATATTAGCTGTTATGTCCAGCGTTGCCCGTGCCCCGCATGACTTAGCGTGATGATATACAGGGTGTTAATTAAGTATGTGCACAAACTTTAAGGAATTAATCTATGATTGATTTTAAGGCAAAACCTTCACATAAGTATGGGTCCGCAAGGATTTTGTTTTCCTGCAGATACAGGGTGTTAAAATTTGATAAAAATTTAAGATAGTTTTATATATTTTTTTAATAATACCAGCTACTTAATTAAAACTTGGTACACACTAATAGATAGTCAAAGAGTATATTTTTCAAGTATTATTAACTTCCCCTTGGAAGTTATTGTAATGGGTCCGAAAATCGAAATCAAAATGTATAACAAATTTTTATGTTTCAAGGTCACTACACTATTTTTACACTATTTTTGGAAAGATGTTTGTGTGTGTGTATATGTGTGTGTGTGTACGTATGTACGTACGTATGTGTCCATTTCTTTCTAAGACGAAATCTCGAGAATGAAAAATGATATCGACTACGTTAGGGTGCCAATCGACGCGTATTAACGTAAATATGATCTGAAAGAAATTTTTTCAAAATCGGTTCAGCCGTTCTTTTTTCTTAACCAAATAGACTCCAAAAAAGTAGATTTTACACAATATCTCGCGATAAAAAATTATATCGACTTCGTAAAGGTGTCAATCGAGGCGTGTTAACGTCATTTTGATCCGACATAAATTTTATAAAAATCGGCTCAGCCGTTTTTTTTTCAATTATTGTTAAAAATAAATAATAATTATGTTTTAATGATTAAAATGATTACTTTTCTGTGTAATATCCAATTTAATTACTATTATTAAATATTTATCAAAGTGGGAAGTTCGTCGTGTGGATCTCAAGGGTCGCACTTTAGTCCAAATAAACGACCCACCTCACGGCTTGTTTATTTTTAATTCAATCATGGACGTATAGATGTGAGTAGTGTTTTAGGATTTTCAAGAAAAAATGCCACGCCAATGACTTCTTTAAAATTTGAAAGCTTTGTCGGTTGAGGCATTTAAAAATATACAAAAAGTGTCTGTTGGTAATTTTTGAACAGATGAACCGTTTTCAAGAAAATTACCTTTTAAAATTTTCTGAAAAATTATGCATTTACAGACTATACATAGGTACGCGTTAAAATCTTAAATCTCTTGTTAGCGAAATATGAAAAAACTAGAGATCCAAAAATAATTCAAAAAATAAATAACAAAATTTTAAATTTTTTTCAAATTTTAACACCCTGTATCTGGAAAACAGAGCCGTTGCGGACCCATACTTATATGAAGATTTTGTCTTAAAATCGATCATAGATTAATTCCTTAAAGTTTGTGCACATACTTCTTTAACGCCCTGTATAGTGTATAGCCTAATGAATTCTCAGAGCTATGATCTATACAATCGTGAAAACCAAATCAAAATCGGTCCAACGGTTTTCAAGTTTTTTGCGAACACACAGACGCATAGGAAGACCTTTACTTTAAATCATAGATAACATATCCGTGTGAAGCCAAACTTATCGAGTCGATCAACGTGCATAAGTGAAAATCAACAAAAAAAAGTAACACACTGATTTTCCCATTTCACAGAAGATGAACACATTAATTTTCCGGGACGACGATTTTATTAGTTAAAAGAGATTATAAGAGATATTTCCATATTTATTCCTGCGCCTCTGGCATTGATATAAACAATATTCAATCGTTAGCATTCAGCAATATTAGATGACGAGGGTTCACTGCATTGTTTACTTTATATTATGTCTACCTAGATACATATATATTATGTACAGGTGGAACAACAGTCGCATCACAAAAGATATGATATTTGTTTGGAAATACAATATCAATAATCGTACTGCGCCACGCTATGTTGAACGCGTAAAGCCGTGCTCATGGTGCTACCGTAAACGACTGTCATGTTACAGATTGACAGTGTTGTCAGATATTATGCCAAGAGTCAAGATCCAACTCATGAACTGAGTCTTAACCCGGGGTCATGGGGGTTGAAAAGTGTTACACGGACGTTGGGGTGGGTCTCACAGACCCGTTCATTAGATATCAATTATTCCAATACTTTATAAATAATAAAGTTATTATTTATTCGTGTTTAGTTTTTTAGGTATTTATGTAAATAAATGAAACACAAATATCATATTATATTATGTTTTAATCATATTTATTAGAGCTTTAAAAAAACGACCAATATCAACAAAATCTTGTAAAAACGATCGTTATGCCTCTTCTCGATCCATTTTTACTAAGTACCTCCAAAAAACACAAATAAAATACATTGAACTATATATCAGCAACTTAAATTGTAAAAAAAACAAAAAAAAAAACAAATATAAATGGATATACAATATGGCGCGAAACTGTTACACTAACTGCGGGGATGGGTCTCACATACCTTTTTCAGTTTTGTGCACCTGTAACTCCCACTGCAACTGTCGCACGACAGTTGTGTTACCTTCGACGCATAGAACAACTCAACAGCTCCAGCTATTGAGAAGAACGGCAACGTCGCACGCATAGTAACCGAACTAGAAGCGAAATAAAGTGTGACGGGTCTCACAGACCCAACCCCCATGACGCCGGGTTAAATAATATCTAGTGTCTCATACTGGGGTGGCATTTTAGAAATATTAGATGTGACGAGGGCAGTATAGCCTAGTGGTTATAGCGTGCTTAGTGCCGCAACCTCTGGACTGGACTGCCGTGGGTTGGAATCCCACTTGCGCTCATGGATGTTTTGTGATGTTATTTAGTTTTAAGATAGTTGTTATTTAGTGTAGTTGAAAGACACTAATGACCTGAGATGTCGACGCGTCTATAATCTACAATAAATAAATTAGATGTGACAGAAATAGTCGGAAGTTATTGACATATGAAAAAAAACAGCATGTATAACTATGTTAAGGTCTCATACACAGTAGGCCAGGGGGCCGTGTGGAAAAGTACGAGTTTACCGACATTATTATTATTTTTAACAGTAGATAGGTACATTAAAAATTTAAATGATACTCTCACCAGTTCTCAAGGGCGCGTAGCCGGGGGAGGGGTCAGTGGAGGGCACGTACCCCCCTGGAATATTCAAAAATCCATTAAATGTATATGTACATAACATTTCATATTAAATTTTTTAAAATATCCATGAATTTGATCATTTCATTTCTCATGTTCAAATCATCTTCATTTGTATGTAATACTTATATGGTAGTCCTAAGTATACAGTCAGTGGCACCTCAAGAAGGCTTCGGGAGATCCTAGCCTACCAAATTAAAAAAAAATCGTCTGCAGCGCTAACCACGGGAACTGCGCGGTGCAGCCCCGGAGATCCAAACATGCTCTCTCCCCGTCACCTCGCTTTGCCCCCCCCCCTGCTCAAAATCCTGGCTACGTCCTTGTCAGTTCTTGAATTACAACTTGGGAACTTGAGTTTCGTAATACTGTTTGAGCAACGAAAGAACGTCTGTTAAAAGAATGTGCATAAAGCGGCTTGAAAACAAACGAACGACATGTAGCTATTTCTGATAATATATTATGTTAAAACGCTCGTGTCAGACTGTAAACATCTTCTCCGCCTATCCCCTACCACACCGACGTTCTTTCCTTGATCGAACAGTAAACTACTTATGGAATTATATCATCTACCCACGATCTCATATTTTATTCTTAATTTACGTAAAAATAGATAATATTAAAAAATAAAAAACTTTTTAACAAAAAAAAACCTCCTTCAAAAAGCCACTAAAAAGAGAAAAATAATAAAATTTTGAGGTCTGCGCCAATTTCACAAAATATGAAGTCGGTTAAAAAATGTAGTAGGTATAGTGATTAATATCTTCTTTTTAACCGACTCCATATTTTATTAAATTGGCGCAGACCTCAAAATTTTATTCTTTTCCTCTTTTTAGTGGCTTTTTGAAGGAGGTTTTTTTTGTTAAAAAGTTTTTAATTTTTTACTTTTTAGTGGCTTTACAATACGTAGTTTAGTCGCTTGCCAATAGATTCACTTCTATAAACTTAATTGACTTCTTACGCTGTGTGATGTGTCAAAAAGTGACATTTACCTTAAAGGAATCACACACCGTTACTCACTTTTATTAAAATCAGCCGAACTAATGAACCGATATAAGTAAAATTTATAAGGGACCAACTTCGAAGTATACCCTATTCAATAAAACAAGAATCATCAAAATCGAACTACTCTGTAAAAAGTTATGCGTGGTCATACATACATACAAAAAAGGAAAAAAAATATACGCGTCGACTTGAGAATCTTCCTCTTTTTTTGAAGTCTGTTAAAAATAGACATTATTGCATTTGTTCCAACGCTCGTAATCATGGTGGAAGGTAATTCGAGACAATAACAGTCGTTTAAGGCATCAGTGTGACCACGATTTTTTTCATATTTGTAGTATAATAATATATATGATTCTGTATTATATATACAGCTGTTGTATACAGGTACACCGTACAACTGACAGAAAAAATATCACTGCCTCGTATTTCATGAATATGTCAAATCAGCGATTCTAAAGGCTTTCGATTTTACATACAGAAGATATGTCCCAAGGACTCTAATACTTACGTAACATTTCAACATTGGTACTGTTAAAAAAGATTAGATTATTGTAGATTATAGACGATCGATAAGATAAAACTTTATCCTTGACTATAACCAAGCTGTTAATTGATCGTAGAAGGCTTCAAAGCATTAACTAATCTTGGATTGTTTTTAAAAAATTTTAACTGTTTTTGTGTAAATATTTTAAAATGTCTGTACTTGTCTTTTGTAAATGGACGGGTGGAAGAACAAACATTATGTTTGAATCCCGCTCCTTTTGTTTCATAAAAGGAACAATAAACGTATATTTATTTATTTATTTATTTATTTACTGCCGGCATTTTCACAGTGGAAATTGAAATTAGTCCTGCGCGATCCTGACAGTTTCGGGTTTAAATCATATATAAAAGTGTTTTTAATTTGTTCTTTATTCTAATAAAGCACTTATTTGGCCGCGCAATTTCAATATCAATATACAGGGTGTCCCAGACATGACTCCCCAGGTCTTTATCTTGATTATTTTTTGAAGATAACCTCATCAAAGCGTTCACCAATTTAGCTCAGAAATCGCGAGCGGGAATCCCCGATTTTTTTCCTAGCGTGATAATTGAAACAGAGAAAGAATTTTTCAAATCAGTTCAGTTCAGTATTTCGAAACGTGAAAAAAGCAATTCTCTAGAATCTTTTATGAAAAAATAATAAATGAAAGTGAAAAAGCAACAAGATGTGACACTGTGGAGTTTAAAATTTGGAATTATCGCAATAATGTTCACATCACCTAGAGGCAGCGTCGTAGCTAGGCTCATCGGCGCTCCTGGCAAGATTCTGATTTCGCGTTCTTTGCTTGAAAATAATTGCATTGCTAATTGCGCTCTCTCGGGGTTAGCGTCCCTGGCGCGGACCCCGGTTACCAGGCCCTAGCTACGACGCTGCCCAGAAGTAAATATGATACTATACTTTCTCATTTGAACATTTTAACAATAAACCTGCAGTTAATTTATTTATTTATAGCTCTATTGTTTAGTAACAGAACAATAGTAAATAATTTTTCTTTGTTTAAGTTTCTAAAAAGCGGGTTTCAAACACTAATGATCTCAGTTGTTGATTGTATATAATCTGCAATGTATCTATCAAATATACTTTGCAAAGCAAAGCTTTCATACAAAATTATTTTTCAATTAAATCCCAAGTATCATTATCATTTATGAAGAATTTATGGAATGATGAGTCCGTATGACATTACTCTATAAAGAATTTTCAATTAATTTATTCATTGAAAATTTTACGTAGAAATGTTTATAAATGCGAAAAATTGCGGAAATTTTAGTTTAATTTAATTATTCCGAGAAATATGTTTATTATTTATAGGCTGCCTGTACAAAAAGCTAATATAAATCCAACAATATGATCTAAAATATGAACAAACAAAAGATTTGAGTTTCTGTGGACAGTAATTAATTAGATAAATAATGCAATCAAACGATTTTATCCCCTTATATCCACAACACATTTCACATAACAATTAAGTAGTGAATAATATATCAGACAGCAAGGCTGCGATGATTGGTAGGCTATGTCTAAGAAAAAATCAAATGCAATTGTCCGGACAGTGTCCAACCGTGGCATTTGATAGCCTACTAATCATGGCAGCCTTCTGTCTGATATATTATTCACTACTTAATTGTTATGTGAATGTGTTGTGGATATAAGGGGATAAAAATCGATTGATTTAATTATCTAGTTAACTAAAATATGGTAGTATTTGAATATGGTCAGCTACTGTTTTTTTGTGTACTGTGCCGTAATTAATAATATCAAAGTACCGGAAATACCGCAATCAAAATTTCATTTAATATTATCAACAAGAGCTGTAAGAGATGTCTGAAAAATTAGCAAAAAATTTAGCAGAACTTGAGATCAGAACAAATATTATTTTGGTACAGTCAAAATAAATTAACCAAATATTCATGAATATTATTTATTACTGTTCAAAATAAAAATATTATTAAAAGAACAAAAAACCCGACTGCGTCTAACACAAAAGTACAAAACAAGTTTCCAATATGAACAGTAGTCGGATAAAAAGATATCTAATGTTTTAGTGAGCTAGTAGTGAGATGATACTAAAACTATAAATAAGTACTTTTCATATTGGAAACTTGTTTTGTACTTACTACTTTTGTGATAGACGCAGTGTGGTTTTTTGTTCGTTTAATATTTTTTTTATTTTACACTTTTAGTTCCTTGAACAATTTTTTATTGAAGCTTGTAAACATATTATATATTTTTGAAATTTACTCGTCATGAAGAACTTAATTTGATACCCAGCTCCATGGAATTTTCTATATTTTTTTCAGTTAAACAATATAGCGGCTCTTGACCGCCATATTGGAATCGCGATGGAATATATCTAAGGATACTCAGAGGATCAAGACTATTCCAATGATAGGTAGGTACTTCATTTGCCGGTTCTATCGTAACATGACATAGATTAATACATTGATACATAGATTGCTAAACACGATACCCTTGCGGAGTGTCGTAGTCGACGACAGTGTGGTTCAGTGGTTAGCGTCGCGGTCTCTGGAATAGACTGTCGTGGGTTCGAATCCCGCCTCCACTCATGGATGTTTTATGATGTCATTTCGTTTTAAGTTAATTGTTATTTAATGTAATCAAGACGCTATTGACCTAACCTGTCGACGCGTCTATAACTTACAATAAATAAATAAATAAAATAAGTGTCGTAGTCAGGAAAAAACTAGGGTCTAGTCTGATCGTGTGGAGATGATCAAAGCAGTCCGGTGGCCGGTGTAGATTTGGCTTTTCCAGACTTACCGAACGGCGCGTCTGTGCGTGTGTAATTGGCTTTAGGATAAAATGTAAAATGTATTCAAGGATGCGGAACGAAATTTCATTACGCAGTAATTTGACAAACTACGCCACAAAAAATTATTATTCATCGAAAAAATCTATCTATTAAATAAGTAAAAGAGAATGGTCAAATAGCGGAAAAAAAAGTTTCAAACCTGTGACGTTAGTCATTAGTGGACTGCAATTCCAAGCACTCAATTAATGGTCGGATTAATTAATGTTTCGAAGTCTGGTACTAGTACACAAATTATCAGAAATTTTTTTTGACAGTACATGAATAATTTTCACTAAAACACTACACCAAAAAAGTTATGTAAAAATACTGGGTCTAGAATCAGTGCCTAAATAAACGCGAAATATTATTTATTACCCGCTGTTAATATTGTAATCTTTTTAGGTTTTATTATGTAATTTTAACACAAACATTTTTAATTTTTTTGATAGCGCGTTTTGTTTATAAGGAGCCTTAAAAAAATAAAGCGAATATAGATATTATTATTTAAAAAAAAAGTTTCATTATAGAACTGCAATTATTCGTATATGTAGGAAATCTTTAAGAAATTAAGTAAAATAATTAACAAAGTTCATGATCAAACAATTTTATTTATCGATAATAAAATGGCACGTCCAATCGCGTACGCGTTCGTGTTCAAACTGAATTTCTTTTTGTTATAATAATATCTACTTACAATTTTTATATCGTATTGCGTAAGCATATTACTTCATCATCAGATTGATGTCCTACACAGGTCAGCCTCAAAATGTAGTGGAAAGGGGTACAAAATTAGTTGATTTCTCACATTTTGTACTGTTACTATAAATTTTGGTTAAGCTTTAAGTAAACGGTGTATTTGACAATTAATATTTCACACTGTTTGGAAATATAATTATGGAATTATAGTAAGGAAATATTTTGGACATAATTGCTTGCGATGAGGTCGTCAATATTTTTTCAAAAAAGGATGACACTATGGCCTATGTGCATATAACAAAAAACAAAATCCACTATAAGACAGATCAGGCAATAAAAATGCTGACATTTTGCAGGTCCTGAAAACGATGCGTATAAAAGCAAATAAACTGTTTGGTTAAAGGAACTCTAGTTCTTCGAAATTGTGTTTAGAAAACAAGCTCAAATAATAGTACAGACATATCAGCTATACATTTTGTCGGTACTAAATAATGTAATACTTTATTCATGAAAATCAATAACCGTATGTTAAGCCCATCTTATGGTAAATTTTGTGCTTTTTTCTTTTTCGATATAGAAAAATTTATGTTAAAGCAATTGTTTCGACTGTAACGACAAAAAAAATTGTATGGTACGTAACGTAGTGGAAATGTATCCAAAATTATTGTTCTAGTACATATCGGAGCAATGAAAATTTTAAGTGTATTATTTTAAGAGGCTCTCATACGCGACACTGTAAAAAATCAATGTCTTTTTAATTAATCATTTGCACAAGTTGACTACGAAGTGGGTACTTACTGTCGATTGTTTAATTTTTATATGTTAGCTGGTGACCTCCAATGCCAAAGTTCCCAGTTTCAAATCTCACATTTAAGAATTTTACAACTGATGATTTTATATTACCTACTAGTTTCCTTCATTTTAAGTTATTATCAAACTTGCAAAATTCCGATTAAATGAAGAACTGAAACATGAAAATGCTCTTATTATCGTCTTCTGAAAAGACAGCTTCACGATGATATCAGTGCTGTTACCATAGTTACCATTAACAGCGGTACCATCGTGAAGTTAGGTGCCTGTCCTTTAAGAAAACGGGCATAAAACCCTTAGCACTCCTCGTTAAGCTGCAAGCCACCTTTGCTTTCTTAAGTTGATAAATCGAGCATCGTAAATATCAAAGTATAGCTATGTATATAAAGGATTCGTATACATAAAAAATGATCATACCTTATGCTATATGCCAGTGTTTCAATAAATGCTTTTACGAGTTTAAAGATTTCTGCTAGTCTGAAAGAGGATAGCTAACAAGGAATAGGAACAAATAGATTGAAGTGGATGATCTCAGCATGCAGTTGTCCGGATCAACAGCCTGTACACAGTTAAGGTAAAGTGCAAGTTCGTTCGTACAGGGATAATAATCCGATTCAGGATGTGGGGAGCGCACGTAATATAGCACGTTCTTCACTCCCATGCTTCATGCATCAGTAATCCGGGACACGGCCTTCGCTGTGGCAGCACTGCCTTGCAGTGTAGGTGCAGACCGGACCGTATAACCAATTAGGTATGTATTTGCGGTTAGCTGAGTCTCTTGGGAGTAAGACAGCGGGCTGCTGTAGTACGTACATGAGGGATGTTTGGGCGGCACTAAGGTAACCCTCCACTACGCTCCACTCCAGTAGTATATGACCCTACACTATACCATCCGGTATCTACCTGTGTATACTATATATCTATACTGCGCGTTCCAAAACTATTTTTTTTAAAGGTATAGATACTATAGCGGATGACTCAAAAGGTTCATAAAGTAGATAATATTATGAAGTATTAGAAATACCTTGTATTATGTGCGTCTTGTGACTAATTTACATTACCCATTTCAGCAACAAGTTGCCATCTTCAGATGTGGTTAATTATTTTTTAAAAACACACATTGAGTATTCGTAACACTATATAATATTATGATGGTAAGCACTGTGTATTACGTCGTGGGTTGTGAAGTACTGATTTAAATTTCGAGATTTTATGATTTATATAGTAGGTAGATTGGATGAAAATGTATGTGTGTGTATTTGTGTAGACGATTACTGAGTATTGGGTGTTTGTGTTCACAAGAAGTCACAAGACGGACATAATACAAGGTATTTCTAATACTTCATAATATTCACATAGTGACGACACCCAACACTCTAAAAATGTATCAAGTAGATATTGCACCCACGATGTAGACAGGTTTAGACAATACTAAAGAGTGGGTGTAACCTTTAATGAAACCAGTTTTGTATTTCAAAAAATCCACCTCATAAAGTTGCTGTAGGAAAAGGGAAATGTAAAACAAAGATAAAAAAAGCGCTCAAGTGCGTGTGGAACTCGCGCTACGAGGCTTCCGTACCGTTACAACAATTAAATTAGGTAGACATATTCTGTGAAAATTTCAACCGGCTGCATGTTACGGTTCCAAACATACTGCCTTCAAAAGGTTTTTCCGTTTTTTATGTGGGGACCCCCTTCAATTTTTGTGATTTTCGAATTTTTCCCTTTGCTTGTGCTGCGAGACCTTGCTTTTTGCCAAATTTCATGATTTTAGGTCAACGGGAAGTACCCTATAGGTTTTTGATGAAATGAGAAAATGGCCGTATCTTTTGATTGCGTTAACCTAGAACCTTAAATTCTTTACAACTTTAAGGGACCGTAAACCTTAATATTTAGTATAAATTTCAACTTGATATCTCTATTCGTTCCTGAGAAAGTGGGTCTTGAAAGACGGACACCCAGCCAGCCAGCCAGCCTGACGGACAAACGAGTGATCCTATAAGGGTTCCGTTTTTTCTTATTGAGATACGGAACCCTAAAACATAAAAGAGATTAACAACTTTTGAATTTGTTTATGATTTTTCTTTGATTTTGTATATCTTTTCACAGCGCCTTTTAGGTCTATAACTTGCTTATAAATTCATACTAAATACGTTAATAAAAGAAATAATTAATAATTTAACATTTTATGTTGATTTTAATTTTATATAAAACTGAAAATTAAAATACAATAATGAGGAAGAAAAAAGCTGCTTCCGCAAAATAAGTATAATGAAATAATAATAATAATTTTTTAGCTACTTTTCCATTTTACTGTTTGATTCTGAAGATACGACTAAACTTTTGTGGTACCTACCTAGAAAAAATTATTTTGACTAATTTTAAGAATTTATTTTTATGTTCTTTCGAATTAATTATGAAAAAGCACAGCGAATCCTAAATAAGGCAATTAAAGAAGCAAAAAAGTGCTCTGATAGCTACTTCACTGTATACATAAATTTACGAGCATGTGTTGTATTTATATTTTCAAAAAGTCGTAATAAATGCATAGACACTAAAAAATATGATTTTCAACAATTTCTTTTAAAGTACATGTCTATATTTATGTTATAAATAAAATCAATTTAATTTAATGTTTTTAAAGTTTTAAAACACGCATTTATTTAAAAATAAATTTTAATTTTAAAAGGTTCGTGGTTACGTTCTTCCGCATTTTAAAATGAAATTTATATGCGGATAGGTATCATGCTGATAAGACCATTCAGGAAAATTGGTTTTGTCACGAAATATCTCTTTTTCAGAAAGTTGCAAAAATAATGATGAATGTGACAATAATAAGCTAAAGTCTTGCTTCGCACGAAGCTTTTTCTTAGAATCTTAAAATTCACGGAGGACTTGAAAATAGCCGAGCGTGTAGCAATACCGATGTTTATACGACATTTCCATGGCTCACTGAACCAAAAGGTGCGTCTTTTCTCAACCAATAAATTATTTCATAGATACAATGATATTAATTCTTAATATTATAATGTAATGAATTGTTTATTCACTGAATGAACTTTTCATAAAATACAATGCGCTTTTTATCAATCAACGTTTATTGGTTGAACATTAATTATAATTAATAAAAAAGTAATGGGAAAAAAGGACCTTCACTGTGCAAAATATTTTTTATTAGGTATGCAAAAACTTTAATAATTTGGTAAATATCTCTGTCCTATTTTTACGTTAGTTACCAATTTAGTAATTGTGTTTATTATATGTATGTTTATGTATTTTTTTCATTCATTGTAGTGCCCTGATGAAGTCAACAATGTTGACGAAACGTAGGCAACAAATAAAAAGTATTTTGCACAGTAAAAATCCTTTTTTCCCATTACCCATTACTTTTTTATTAATAAATAATATGATAGACGATAAAAACAACAATATGAATTAAATATAATATATTCATAAATCCTACGAATCCAACCAAATTTATAAATACATTTTCAGAACTCCTATATTTAAGCCCCAGTTCCCAGGTTCTAATCCGAGACATGCAATAAAAGTGTAAATAAATAAAATGCACGGACTTACACAGTTTAACTCGAGTTTTACTTCACTTTTTCATGAAAAAGTAATTTAAAATTTGTTTTTTTTAAACAAATAAAATATTGAACGTTTATTTTTAGCGATGAATTCAATAGTCAATTTATGAGACTCATTGTATTTAAATATTTATGAAACTACATAAGTGGGGGTATAATTTTATTTTATATATAACATGGGTATGAATCATACAATATGATTAATTAATAACAGAGCACAAACTTCTGATTTTGACTTGCCTAACAATAATTAATGTAACTTATATTTTTTCAAAACTTCTATTAAATTACATAATTAAAATTATTTTAAGAACGTATGTATGGTACCTGTGAATTAATAATAATAAAAAAAGTTGCCAGATTTAGTTTTACTATATTTTAATCAAATAATTTTCAATACCTATTAAAAATAATTAGGTACAAACTATTCAAAAGCCATTGATATTTCAGTTCTTTACTGGAAGTTTGATAGTATTACAACACAATAATATCTAAACTTACACTATTGAATAAGTGACAATATATCAAAAATACATTGAGATTTAATTTAACGTAATTCGCGTTCCTCACTGACAATTATTTTTCGCTGGGGATCATATTTGAAAATGCAAAATATTATTTATTTATTTGTTTATTATTATTCCTGTAAGAATAATTGAGAGAGGGAGAGAGAGAGTTTGCTAATTAAAGACTACAAAACTGAGGTCATTAGTGTCTAAACACATCAAAACAAAAATAAAATCAAACAGTAAATTTAAACAACAAAATAAATAAACAAATGTTGTTTAAAAAAAACTCGGGTCGCAGTG
Organism: Mongoloraphidia duomilia; assembly: GCA_039654895.1. Lineage (NCBI taxonomy): Eukaryota > Metazoa > Arthropoda > Insecta > Raphidioptera > Raphidiidae > Mongoloraphidia > Mongoloraphidia duomilia. The sequence continues at coordinate 37,097,807 of CM077520.1, read as the reverse complement.
CCAAACCCTGCCGACAATATAGTGTATTTGCTAATACAGGCATTGTGGCATTATTATGTGAACATAAGTTTGTTTTTTGACAAAATAAAAAATTTAACCCCTTAATACGTCCCTTAAAATAGTTAAATTTTTCTAAATTTCAATATTAGACATGGATTTTATCAGTACAACATCCGCACCAAATTAAATACACCTTTCCATAAGTAAATCCGTATCAATAAACTAGTGTTTTCATAAAATTTGAAAGTCCGGTCCTGTCGGGCCGATTTTATTAAAATTTTAGCAGCACATTTTAATCTCTACTAAAAAGTCAAATTTCAATTTTGAAACAATTCTGACAATTTTTTCGGTATTTTTGGGCCCAAAAACTTTTTGGAACCCCTAAATACAACCCTTAAAATGGTCCGATCGGGCTGATTTTAAATAGGCTTCGTGCGGTGACGGATTCCAACGTGCCTACCAAATTTCGTTAAAATCAATTAACTCTTTCGAAAGTTATTGCCCGCACACATATATATATATATATATATATATAAATATATATATAAATAATAACATACATATATATATATATATAAACATTTTCAAAAATGGTGCCAAAGTGTTCAGGAGGCTATGAAACGTCGAGAAATTTTGGTCCGACCCCTAGGTCCCGCCATCCGACCGACGCCAATAGTGTATGTGCCATATGGCAAATACACTAAAAAGCTACAATAAAAGACTAATAAAAATGAAGAAATGTAAAATAAAATAAATTTAAAAAAATCATATAAACCATCCAAGGCCGTTTTTTTACCGAAACAGCAGATCGACATTTTTAAGATTATTCCTTAGAACAATTGAATAATTTTATCTAAAAAGTAAATTTGTATGACTTGAAGATGAGCGAACATGATTTTTTCGTTTTCTTCTTTGACACAGTAATTTATTACCAGACTGTCATGTTAAGTAGCTTACAGAATAACTGTCAGTATAACTTAGAATCACTTAAATTGAAACGCATTATCTATGATTCCATTCAGCTTTAAATGTTATTTTTTTAAGCAGCGTGGATGTAAACATTAATTGCCTCATTACTTTAGTTCTAGTACGCTAATGACCTCTGTTGTCAAGCATCTATAATCTACTATCTCTTTAGTTCTAAATATAAAGTAACTGTTTACTACTACAGACATTTCAAACTATTCGAAACATTTCTGCATAACCTTAAACATAAAATGTTTCAATAAAATTTTATAGCTTATAAAATTAAGAAAAATCGCAGGATAGTGGACAAAATATTTGATTTATTAAATTAAATGTACGACGTTTCGTCTATATATTTAGACTTTTTCAAGTACATCAAATATTTTGTCTACTATCCTGCGATTTTTCTTAATTTTATTATAATCACGATGGACACGATTTCTAATATTTATAGCTTATGTTTAATTTGGTATTATCAAAGTAAAGATAAAGTAAAAAAAAAATAGAAAAAAACTTAAATTTAGTGTAGGTAATCTGCAAAAAATTTGCTTTCAAAAACAATATGTAAACTTCCGTGATTTTATATAATAATTTTCTGAAGAAAGGAAATAAAATTACAAGAAAAAAATTATAGTACAGAGAAACTTTTCAATGAACAAACTTTTTATAAAAAAATTAATAACGTTAACTCGCTAACAATTAATTTTAAAATTTCGTTGAACTTAAAAATATATATGTATGTACTAAGCCTCAAAATAATTTATGGGTTCATAATTAGTATTGTCTTCGGAAAAAAGTTTCATTGCTTGACGAGAAAAAAGAAATATAAAAGAAGTCTCAACTCACGTTCAGTGAATTATGTATGTCTTTCCACACAGAAAGTACACGTGTATGCATGTTATTTATTTTTTAAGGGCCACCAACAGTTATAGGGTTTTTAGACCTAGTAGTACCAATTCTTATTTTTATTTGTTTTTCTATAATAACAAATTGAAAATCCAATTAATTATTTTACGAGTTCTTGGATTAGAATCTGAAAACTAGAGGGTTGTTATAGAGGAGCTATGGAAGCTCCATCCACGTTCGAATACTTTCAAGTATATGTACTATGAATAAATTTTAAGCAAAAATGTCAGTTTTTTGTCAATTTACGGACACAAAATCATGAATGAATCAGTATAAAATAATACGTGATTTTTGAAAGACCGTATCTTTTATTGCATTTAGTTAGAAGCTTAAATTTTTATAGGACTGTGGGGTTGTAAGGCAGTATTTGATATTAATTTCAACTTGATACCTCTAGCCGTTCCTAAGAAAAAGGGTCTTGACGAACAGACAAACTGACAGACAGACAAACAAAAGTGATTCTATAATGATTCCGTTTTTTTTTCATTCTAAGTTACGGAACCCTAAAAAAGATATTTTATACTTTAAAAATATCTTAGATACTTTAAGAAGTACTTTAAGATGTACTTTAAATACTTTTAAAATGTATTTTAGTTGCTTTCAAAAATATCTTAGACACTTTTAAAAGTATTTAAGATACCTACTTTAAAAGTTTCTAAATTAATTTTAAAAGTATCTTAGATATCAGATATTTTTGAGAAGTATCTTCATTTTCGAATATAGATACGTAAAAAAATATCTAAGACACAATGTATCTACAAAGATACACAAGTTTCTTAGATACAAGATACTCACCAGCTCTGTGTGTGAGTGCTAAATAGGTACAAGACTGTGCTGTAAATAAAAATAATATTTCTACTGAAACACTTCGTACAAGTCCTCACTAGTAATATGCGATTATGGTAGTGGCGGTTTCTCCTATGAGGCAGGTGAGGCTGTGCCTCACCAATAATTTTGCAAATTAAATAAATTACAAATTTATGTTATTTTACTATTTGCATAAATATATCCATTAGAATTAATATTTGGCTTCAGAGAAATCAGTAAAATATGGGCCTGCCGTCAATCTTAACGCGCTTCGCTAGAAATATCATCCATCCCATTTCTGCATGCGGTCGTATATGGTAGAGGCCGGCCTCGCGCTTCCTTGTCTTTCATTGGCGGTTGCCTGTTTTTGTTCTTATATCATCCATCTCATTTCTGCATGCAGTCGTATATGGTTAGAGGCTCGCCTCGCGTTTCCTTGTCTAGCGTATTAGTAATGTGGTGTTTATGATACTGTAATAGTCCAGTTGAATCTAGCTTTAAGTAGCGCATAAAAACATTCTTTTGATGCAAGCCTCTACGTAAATTTAATGCGACATTTAATGTGTGTTATTATAGTTTGCGGTAAATACTTTTGTGGTTTTTCGTACTGATTTTTGTTTTGCTTTTTTTTCCAACTAGTACTAGACTAATTTTAAAATCTAACCTTACTAAAAAAAAATGTTTTTCAACTGTGTCTCACCACTTTCAAATACCACGAGCCGCCACTGGATTATGGTACCCGTACGCGACGCTACGCCTTATGGAAGTCTTACACATTAGTCTCTGGAAGTCTCTACACATTAAACGACACGTCTTCGATCAGAGATACAGAGACTATGTGCTTCTACTATAGAGCCATTAGCACAAAATAAATGATAAATTATACTAGAGCAATTGATTTAGTGATGTGGTTAAGAAAACAAAGAAATTGGAGATGTTGGCAAATATTATTATTAGTAGGTAATTGGTATGTCGATGGTATTATGGCAAACTAGTGGCCCGGTTCGGCTTCGACCGCGATAAATCCTCCTCCTGCGACCCGGGCAAAGCCGGACTGGTGGTGTTTATAATATATTAGTAGGATTCCGCCAATACGCTAAAATGAAAGAAAATTGCAAATTTACGTTTTGTTACTATCCCACAGGAACTATACATTTTTCCGGGGTGAAAAGTTCCCTATGTCCTATTTCAGAACCTAAAGTAACTATGAAAATCCGTTCAGCTGCTACGGAGCTGAGTAGTAACAAACATACACACACACAAACTTTCGAATATTTCGAATATTAGTAGAGATGTTTTAAAATGGAACTTTAAATTTTATGACCTAAATTGCTGAAAAATGTGTCTAATTAAAAAAAACATTTAGCTTGCTTTACTTGCGTTTGACAATATAAATTAATATAAAATTTTGCCATACCTACTATAAAATACCTACTTTACATGCATATATGGATGCTTGTAAAGTGACTTTTCACAGGCCGGGAACTTATCTTTCCCACCCTAGCGTCGGAAAGCAAACAATTTCTATAGTGATTTATGTTTCTGCCCGCTATTACCTACTGACAGCTACTCTCGGCCTACTATAGAAGTGACGTTGGCGACATAAAATAAACTTTCAAAATTTTTTTAAAATTCTGAAAATAAAGTGGCAATCAGCATTTTATAGTGGGTATGGAAAAAAATACCATATATATCTCATTCGTAATGATATCATGACGTCGCTAATGACTTAAATTGTCGACGCGTCTATAATTTACGATATCATGACGAGTGACTGTTAAAACTCGCTATCGCATACTGTCACAACTCGTCAGTAATATATCTCATTACGCCACCTGATATACATATCTACTATTAAAAATTACGTTCGTTTTTAAAAAACATTTACAATAATTTATCTAAAGTGAACATGATGAGACAGTGCAGAGTCTGACTTCTTTTCAAAATTCAAGAAGGAGTTTACCGATAGATCCTTCAAACTATTTCATTTCATGCGGGAAATTATATTTAGAGGATTAAATTGGACAAATACAACGCAAACATAAACGGAAAAAAGCTTACCTATCTTTTGCAGACGATGTAACTTTATAAGCAAAAAGTCCTATAAAAATTTAAGAAACGGTAAGACAACTGATATTTCAGAGTAGAGAAGCTGTATAATGTATTACAAATAAATGCCAAAACTACATCAGCTCTAATAAAATATAGTGACAGAAAACTGCCAAAGAGTAACATAATAATATTTTTAACAATAAGCTAAATAAAGAGATTTAGTTAATATTTTATGTAGGTATTTGATAAATAATAATTTAATAATTATTAATTAATTCAACAATGAATTTTTAATCCACAAGGCATCCACTAGGTAGTGAATAGTATTTCTTAACATATCAGTCAGCATATTATGCCATCACGATTGTTAAACGTCAAACGATTGTTATAAGATATATAAGGAAAAAATCAGAAGCCACTGTCAGGACTGTCCTGACAGTGGCTTCTGATTTTTTCCTTATATATCTTATAACAATCGTTTGACGTTTAACAATCATGATGGCATAATATGCTGACTGATATGTTAAGAAATACTTTTCACTACCTAGTGGATGCCTTGTGGATTAAAAATTCATTGTTGAATTAATTAATAATTATTATATTGTTGTCCACAAATACCTAACTCATATATTGTTATTTAAATAATAATTTGTTATCGAAAAGATCATTTTGGTTTCAATTAGCGTTTTCAGCTGATTAAACTTTCGTACAGTAGGCCGCACTAGTGTAAACTTTCACCAAGAACCGTGTTCGACAGGTCAGTGTAGTGCGAAATGCTACAGTGTATTGCAGTGGATGCTTATGTCAGAAAAGGAACCTGCTGTCCAAATCTCAAGTTTATAGAGCTTCAGCGGATAGAGCTATTAGGCGTTGAGTAGACAAAAAAAAACCCTTTGGGGTTGAATTTAATTCTAAAAACGATTCATTTATGTATTGTCATCGGGAATACCTACATCATATTATGTGTACAAAATTTCAAATCGATCGGATACGTGGAAGTCGTTAGTTTACTTGCCAGGTTTGACTCAAACATATTAACTAACTAAGTAACTAACAGGTGAAGTTAAATAAAAGCTTGTAATAAAACCAAATTTTGTTTTTCTACAAAATGATGCATTCTTTTATTTTAATACAGGAACTAATTTACAAAATTGTTTTAGAACAAATACTTAAATTTATTGTGTGTTAATAGCGTCAAAACATTTCTTTACGTCATTATATCAATTTGACAGATTTCTATTATGATAGTTAAACCCATCCCTACTGTTCTCTGCCGCGTTTAGTGGAAAAGATAACCCAATAAATTATAGTCTGAAGTCACAGAATTATATCCGCAGTTTAGGGCTGTTATTATCTCGTTTATATATCATTTTTAGATTTTCTTCTCTTAGACTTTTAGAGTCATAACAAAACAACAGCAATTTAACTCTAGCATAATATATTATTGTTTTCAACCGCAATAAAAACTATACCTATACTGAATTTGAATAATATGCAGGTATAAATAAAATACCTTGAAGTGCAGTGGATAATAAACTTCTTTAAGTCAACACTTCTTCTGATACTAGCTGTACTCTCGACTTTGTTCGCGCGGTGTTTTGGAATTTATAAATGCCACGTGCAATAACTTTGAAATTTTAACAGCTTTTATATTATAATATATTATCTACTGCTTTCTATAAGATATCCAAATTTAATCAAATTCCTAAGAAGCTGAAGTGTTTAATGGGCGAACGCTAGTGCGTTATGAAATACTCGTGGCGACATCTATTGACAAGTAGAAGAAATGTTATTGTTTGCGACATAAAAGTTTTGTTAACTTCCCATTGGAAGTTGTTGTAATGGGTCAGGTTTTGCGAATGAAAAATTTGGACATATCTGCACGTTTTGAGGTCCCTAGAGTCCAAATTTGTTGTTTTTCGATATATGTGTGTGTGTGTGTTTGGGTGGGTGTGTGTACGTATGTACGTACGCTCATTCGTTCGTACGTTGGTGAACTTTTTTTCGGCTCACATATCTCAAGAACAGATAATGATATCGACTCCAGACCAATTTCATTCGACACATAATTACATAATGAACACCTGATTAGGTTTGCAGGAAATTACAATGAGCGGTTTTTTTTATAACAAAATAAAACTACTGTAAAATTATTGTAAAATGTTTTTCGTCTCGCATATGTCGAGAACAAATAATGATATCGACTCCGAACCAATTTCATTCGACGCATAACTACATATTGAACACATGATAAGGTCTACAAAAAATTTAAATTGGCGGTTTTTTTATTACAAAACAACTAGTGTAAAATTGTTGTAAAATGTTTATTGCAAAAAGTTTCTCTACGGTAGCCTGGTCTTTAATCTCTAAGGGTACCCAAAGGGAAATTAAAAATATTTTGCCCCTTCAGTGTATTAATGTAATATTGTATAAGCATGAACAAAATTATAATTTAAAAAAACTAAAAAACACGCTTTAATGAACTAAAAAGTTAAAAATAATTAATTTTATTGTAAAAAAGCGTGGAGTAGTATGAAAATGTGGTACAAAGCACCCCACGCTTTTTTACAATAAAATTTATTATTTTTTACTTTTTAGTTCATTAAAGCGTGTTTTTTAGTTTTTTTAAATTAAAATTTATTTTTATTTTTTTAGTTCTGGAGATCCTGGTCAGGACAATGGGACAAACTTATTGAATTATTTCATTGTCATCGGTCCTTGATAAGTGTGCAAAGTTTCAGTTCAATCTGAAGTTTTGAAATGGGTAAAAATCGCGTTCAAAGAATTCATTACTTAGATACAAACAAACATACATACAGATGGAATTAATATAAGCGTGTTAAAAATGATTTGATTCCGATGAATTAAAGTTATAATATATCCCATGATGGTTGGCATATTTTTGTAATCCACTCACCGATCACATTTTTATCAATTTATTGGAAATAAGTGAGTATTTATTATAAAAAAATACAGTTATAGACGTTACGCAGTTCTGTTAATAAATAACAACATTATCGTACTTCGAATCGTATAATTTCCCAATTTGAACGACGCCACTGTCGATAACAGGGAGAGATTGCGAAAACAGGGAACGCGATGGTACTTGAAAAAATATATAAATGACCGCATGCCTTTTTGGTTCGCAATGACGCTATATTTCATATAATGCTCCACTTGTGAAAGAAGGGTAACAGAGGCGACGTGTAGTATGGATGGGTAAATTCTTGATAACTGAACTTGAAAATAACTGGACTCGATTCGAAGCTGACAGTATAAACAGGAAAGAAGAGACACCAGACTAAAGCGACACAACAACTTCTTCTTTTTCTTTGCCCATTCTTGTCCTGCACTCTTGAACATAGGCCTCTTCCAATTGTTTCCATATCGTTCTCTGTCAGCATCCAATTTTTCCCTGATGCATGTAGTTGTATACATATTATGCAATGAAGACCTAGAGAATCAAGGAGAAGTGTCGGGAGACCACAAACAAGGTGAAGAGATCATAAATGATTGATTCTCTAGGTCTCCATTGCATAATATGTTTGGTCCATTTGAGATCATCCCTCACTATGTGTACTGCCCATCTCTATTTTAATCTCGTAATGCGTTGCACCACCTCAGTGATTCCTATTCCTCTTCTGATTTGCTGATCATATTCTCAACGAGGAAACCAGAAGAAGAACAAGAATCACACAGTATTTAAAGACACCAGCGCATATTTTCCATCTTATTTCCTTTCGAATCCAATTTAGGCATTTTTCATAAATCATTCTGGAAAGGAAAGAAGCAAACTTAACTTTTTTTATGATTTATGAAAAACTACTAAAATTGGATTCGAAATCAATCAAGATGGAAAATCTGTAATAGTGTCTTTCAAACACTATGGGCTCTATGTTGATTTCCTCAGAAGTGCTGCCTATGTCCACACGAATGCTAATTGTTAGTGAGTCATGAGATCGCTTATAACCAGTCACCTATAAAAATTACTTTCAAATCGAGCAGAACAATTATTGTCGTTTTTGTGTCTATGTCGCTTTTGTTCGGTGTTGATTCTGTTTGGACATTGGCAGTAACCATCAACTTTAAATACCATAAACGAAATTTCTTAGCACACTGATGCTGGGTTGTAGAAAGCATTGTCAAAAAATCTGATTTGACAATGACCTTAGATTGTGATCATATAATTACAGTTATTATACTTGCTGGAACAGTCTAATGTCGTTACGAAACTCTCTGTCATGTAGATTGTAGAACATTAGATTGTACTCACACTGCAAAACAAATGATTGATCTATAGAAAATATCACTGTTCTAGCTAAATTTTGATCAATATAGGTAGAAAAATGTTGTTTCGAAGTGGAAATTATGCAAACAACTATTTTAAATACATGTATTCACACTTTTAAAAAAATATCATTTTAATCGAACAATTATCTTTCGAGCAGGATCGATTTAAAATTCTACAATGTTTTTCTTATAGAGAAATATGTGTGGTCACAATCTAAATTCTAAGGTCATTGTCAAATCAGATTTTCTGAAAATGGTTTCTGCAATCACGAGTGAGTTGCATTATTTTGTGAACTCCTAGAACTATCAAACAATAATAAACTGAAAATATGATTTGATACTGGGCTTACATAATTTGTTGCTCTTAAATTATTTTTTTTAAATACAACTATGGATTTACATAATATTAAAGCATGTAACCAGATTTATGAATAATTTTGACTAAATAAAATATTTATTGATTATGTCTTTTTTGAGAGATAACTTTATTGATAGCACAAGTACTTGGTTATTTTAAATTCTGTTTAAAAATGTTTAACTTTTTTACGGAAATTAATTAACAGAAAAATTTATTATACAACGGTTCGATTGATTCCAATGAAAATAAAATACATCGATAGATATAGGTAAAGGGTTTTGAACGAAAAAAGATAAACACACCAACCATCCCTTATAGTAGTTATATTTTGACAGAGCACAATGTATATCTCTATATATAGGGAACAGGTGGAGAGGCTGTTAGTGTAAGGTAAGGGAGGGACAAAAGAAAAAGTTATATTCTTAGATTTTATGGCGCAGTGATGTATATGCAGTGTGGTCGGAGTTAGTTTTACAGGCAGCCTTGTCTATTTTGATAGCTGTAAAAAGAAAGATGTAGTTTTTTCGTACAATTTTTTTCTTTCAGTTCACTGTATCACATCATTAGAAAACAATTTCTTCCACCGCAATAAAGCCACCCAAATTCAAACACTAAAATAAGTGATTTTCAAGTTTAGCTCTTGCCAGTGGCGTTTCTCAAATTGGACTCTGCTAAACCCATTTTTTGTATTAGTCATCTACAAGTAAAATTCATGACGCGTCTATTTGTTTTTCCTTCCAGAGGTGTTTTTATACTTTTAAATGAGCTAAAAGATTGAAATTCGGCATAAGTTTCCTGGGAACCGATTGGTGAAAAAAGATCATAAACCTGAAAAATTTGAAAAAGATATGTGGCCCCAAAATGTTTCCATGGGATAAAAAAATTAATTTGTTTGATCCCGCTGAAATTCGATTCCGGGAATTTCTAACACTCATAAATAAATTCATGTTGAAATTTTTGAAATTCCAGTCGGCTAAACTCTAACCCGGTGCCAGAATTGTATTCAAAATTTCAAAAATTGTTAATTTTTGTTTAATTTTCAAGAAATTTTATATCTGACTGAATAGGATATGCATGTGTATATTATAACATAGCCCTTCAACTAAAGAGTGCTCAGCAGCTGCTAAAAAACCGACATTAACGAGAGTGAAGCCGTGGGTAGAAACTAATACTATAACATAACGGAATTATTCCACAGGATAATCTAGTGGCTAATCTTCTGGATCTCATGAGAAGATGCAGACTATTTTCTGTCTAGATCCAGAAAAAATGGAAGCACATAAATCCTTTTGGGACAATCAAGGACCACCCTAATTGTTTTAATCTTAAATCTTGAAATATAAGGCACGAGAATGGTCAAAATAATTGTTTTGTTTTCAATTAATTCTGTCATTTTTTATTATTTCACGAAATGAATATTGGATCAGCTTGTGACCAACATAATGGAGTTTTGTGAACTTTGCGTTGGTGGATAGTTGTATTCATTCTCTTCACGAAAAGTTTTACTTTTCTTAACAGGTAAAGCAATCTTAAGAAATTTCGTCAAGAGAAAAAATGAAGGGACCATTTTATAAAATATACAAAAAAATTTTCTATCTAGAGAAGAAATTTAAAATTACAGTCCGGAACCATTTCACGAAGTCAATAACAGGTTTCATGAAATGTATACTTTCGTGTTGAAAGTAAAAAAGTTATTGCTTTTCTTTGATTTTTACTTATTTTCGAAAGCAAACTGGCATTTTCTCATTAAAATTTAAGAAAAATCGAAAGCTTTTTTATGCTGTAAAATAATTCCTCCGTGTGTAGTTTTATTAGTTAGGGTGTAGAAGCGAGAAGCGAGAACTGACCTCGGGCTATTCTTACGCATACATTGGTTGTTGTGTATAGTATGTAGATGTAGATATATATTTCCCAGAGTAATTCCCCCTAATACATTGCAATGGGGATAAACCGACTCTATTCACTATCAATAAATATAAAGAAGTTCTTTAAGATGCGAAGGAATATTAAACATTTACTTTTTATAAAGGAAAAATATGCAGGAAAATAACTACGAGGAAATAAAAAATGAAAAATATTGAAACGATATCCCATCGCTTGTTTTGCTAACAATTTTGTTTAAGGGCGAGGGACAATTGATAATTAAACGTAATAATTTCAGATAAAGAAATGTAATCAGAACAGACGTTTCCAAAAACTGTTTAGTTTATAATCTATAGTCTATACCCTGAAATATTAGTTATTTTCCGAGACATTGGTTCCGATTTAAAGTAACTGAAACCATTGTTTTCAATCACAAGTTATCCTGCGATCTTATGTTTGAATTATTAACATATACTAATACGAAATTATAAATTGTATAGGCTTGAGAATAGCCGAGAATGCAGCATTGCCGTTGATTATATAGAATGTTCATGGCTCCTCGTGAGAACTGGTAAAAATGTCAATTGGATTTTCAATTTATTATTAAAGAATAATAAATCGAAAATATGAATTGGCGCTAGTCCCAAACAATCCTGCCTGTCGGTGACCTTAAAAAAAATATTTATAAATAAATAAATAAATAAACATAATATTTTTATTGCTCCTATTTAAAACAAATTAAAAACAGTTGACCCTGCAGGCCATCCCTGAAGCTTCCCGCTGTCTAATACAATAATCGTTAGTTGTTCCAAAATCTAATACAACCTAATATAAATTGAGTGAAATTTTACCATAACTAAATTGTACACAATTTAATTATGATAAAATTTCACTCAATTTGTATTTGATTCAGTAATCATGAACACAATATGTTGTTTCTACATTGATTTGATCTTCGTTAATATTATTGTTGTAACACCATGTAAGGTAAATAGTTTTTCAAGGTTATTTGACATTTCATTGTAACTAATTTATATTAGAAATCGTGTCCATCGTGATTATAATAAAATTAAGTAAAATCGCAGGATAGTGGACAAAATAATTTGATTTATTAAATTAAATGTACGACGTTTCGTCTATAGATTTAGACTTTTTTTACGAAACGTCGTACATTTAATTTAATAAATCAAATTATTTTGTCCACTATCCTGCGATTTTACTTAATTTTATTGTAACTAATAATGACTTCAAATTTAATTTAATTTTATATTACAGACCAAGCCTTTCTTCTATAATTATTTCTTGTCGCCTGATGATGGCAACCTAAGTTGCCGAAATATGTTGCGGTTTTATGTATTTTTTATTTATTAATAAAATTTCTAAGTCTTGCCAAGGAAGGTAACATTTACTTTTTAATTATTATAACTATAGGTATCTTTTGAAGGAATGAACCGATTTTAATGCGCCTTGCGGCATTAGACTGAGCACTAGATTTTAAAATCGATGGTCAAAAAATCTGAAACGAGCATGTAGTTTAAAACTAGGAAAAACGACAATCTAGTCAGTTCTTATTATTATTGGATGAAATGCTACATTTTGCAGTTTGATACGCCGCTGATGGAAATGTGATGTGCTATTACTGAAACCGAAGTGAAAAGTCAATGCATCCATTAAAAAGGGAAAATGTTTGATTCTCTTCGCTTGATAAAAATGTCAGCATTCAAAATCTTCGAGTTAGAAAGAACACTGGAAAATACATCATTTCCTGGGATATTCAATTTAAGACTATTTTTTTCCTTTTTCTTAAATTTATGTGAATAAAAAAACTGTTAAAAATGTGATTTTTCCATATTATTTTAAGTATTTTGTACTCAAATACGAAAATATTGCAGTTTAATTTTTTTACCTTTGTTTTGAATTAAAAACTCACGTACCATAACTTAAGAAGTAAATTACAGGAATACCCCGATTAATGTGTGCAAGAAAAATGCGACAGTAGCTATACGCGAAGACATTAATCGAGATTTGTAAATTATGGAAATTAATTCAGAATGGGCTTTCATTTAGGAAACACTGATTTCGTTTCTGTTAAAATATTTCTTTCTGGCAAACATTTTCCTTAAATCTTTTAAAAACTTATGACCTTAGTAAAATAATTATACTAAGGTCAAAAGTTTTTAAAAGATTTAAGGAAAATGTTTGCCAGAAAGAAATATTTTAACAGAAACGAAATCAGTGAATTTTTTAACGTCTTAATATTTTAATTATTAAAATATTAAAACGTTAAAAAATTCTTAGATAAACTTCAAACACTATTTTTTATTTTATTTTTTTTTATTTTGGTTTTTTATAAGATCTGAAAAGTTGTATCATTCATTCAAATATCTTTACTTACTTACTTACTAACTTTATTTATAACCATAGTAGGTACAATAGAGTCAGATACAGGTACATATTACTTCAACACACGCACGTTCTTAGCGTTTTTTTGAGTCAGTAATGTGAACCTTAATTGGCCTTTTATTGACTGGTGACGTCATGACGTCATAAAGCTTTTCAATGAACATTTGAATAAACAGTTACATAATGAACAATTATTTCAATGGTAAAATGATGTATGGTAACTATGATGAGTTATTGTATCATTGTATAGAGGCCAATGTTTTTAGAATGAGATGTACTGCTGTCAGTGAATCTACGGTGTTTGACATTTCAATAAAGCTCTCAAAAACCATGCCATGTATTGATTAAAATACAGTGTGTAACGCGTATGCCAAATCTTTATGCGTCAGGCGCGATGTTTTCAGCACTCGTATACGGCTCGCAGATGCGCACTCACCAAAGCTCGTACTCGCTCGTCTACTGCTCGGACTGAAAACATTAAACCTGACGCATAAAGATGTATTTAGCATGTTAGTTGCACAATATACTATTATAAGTTGAACTTTCATATCGAATAAGTTTTCAACCCCTGTTGAGTGGCAGAATCACATTTGCCCTCAGAGATTTTTATTGGATTTGTAGACTACAATAGTCAGTAGCCCGAGTCGATTTTTCGTAAATAATATTATACATTTTAAATAATGTATATGTATTACTCTGACTCGGTACAACCAAGTCTATTTAGTTGAAATGAGTTTTTCGTGTTTTTACACTTGTGGCCGAACGACCGCCAATTATTATATTTTTATTTTGTGTATACGATATACAAAATCTCTCGAGAAATATAAAATACATATTTCTACGCACTTTATAAACTGCTTTTCTCTTAATGTTCTTTTAGACTGAACAACTTCATACAAAAAAAATATTATTTCAGTTTTGTGTCGCAATTTCTGTTAGTACATTTTATACGTACTAACAATAATATTATCTAGCTTGATTATAAATTAAGAACCAATATATTTTGTCAGACTTTTAAAAAAAAATTATTATTTAAAATATTAATTTAGATAAGTATGTAATACGTAAATTATATAATTATAATTTTGGTACATATTAATAAATTACAAATATTATATTATTGTTTTATTTAAAAAAAAATTCTGCCACGTAACTATTTTTTTCACCCAAACCCGCAAGTATTTTATTTTGTCGTAAAATAAATGAACTGCGGTAAAACAGTTAATGTAAAATTAATTTTTTTTTGTCTGCTATTTTTTCATACTTCAATGCAGTTAATATTTATTGTGTGTACAATACTCTGTAACTGAATATCATGTATGCTGAATAAACAAAAATAAATACTCATTATTCGGGGTCGTTTCCATTACTAGACTCGGATAAAATAAGGTCTACTACTCATTTCGAATATCTACTAAAGCTAGAGACATTATTATCATATTTTATTTATATTATTTATTTATCATAGCATATTATGCCGATTCCCATTACATACGCTACCAACCAGTATTTTTTAAATATCGTCACTAAAATTAACAAGAATGCATAATTATGACAGACAAGCGGTGAAAGAATAGTGAAAACCAACCTTTGTTTTGTTTATTTATATATTCTATACTAATATTATAAAGAGGTAAAATTTGTTTGTATGTTAATTGTTTGTAATGGATAAACTCAAACTGTATTTTATTTTCAAAAAAATTAGAGCGGGGGCAATAAATCATAAATTTTTATCTCTGGAACTAGGTACTAAATCGATTCTAAAAATTCTTTCACTAATAGAAATCTACGCAGGAGGAGAGATTCTCGCGAGGGAGTACTCGCGGGGGGGGGGGGTAATAAATCATAAATTCTTGTATCTGGAACAACTAAACCGATTCTAAAAAATTTTTCACTAATAGAAAGCTACGCAGAGGGGAAGATTCTCGCGGGGAGGATAACAAATTAGGGGGTAAATTCTCGCGGGGGCATAACAAATTAACAATAATATACTAAATATACGTGAGCGGGGCAATAGGTGACCGCTATTAAATCGTAATTTCATATCACCCGGGCGAATCCGGGACGGGACCGCTAGTTTTATATAAAAATATGTTTATATGATCAAAGCCAGTGGTGGACGATACACAATATTATTTTGTTCTGAACGAACGAAATCAATATAATTTTCAGACTACAATTTGTTATTTTCTATTCCATTGTTTCAAAATCAAATTAAAGAGAAAATTTATATTAAAAAAAGTTTACATATTACGTAATAAAAGAAATTAAGGTTGTATACATTTTCCTTTTATTAATGTGAAATATAAAATTAGGTCATATTGAAACTAATACTAATATTATTTTTCAGGGATGGGTTTTTTCTTAAATATGATTTTTGGAACATTCAAAATTATTAATGAAAATGAAAATTCAAATTAGCTTTTTATTTATAAAATCTGACTCCATTATTTCGAAGTACATTAATTAATTCTTAGAATTCGTGGTGGGTAATTCGACACACGCAAATTTTTCGAGTGTCTAGTACAACATACCGAAGACTAGGCTGATGCCGGCTCTGCTTCTGATCATATTTTTGATCCGCGGATAGATTTGTTGCTGCACAAACCAAATTTTAAACATTTCCTACAAACGTTATAGTCCAAGAGTTAGAGTTAGAATTAAAAAAAAACAAATATTTATGTTAAAAAACGTATTAAGTGGTATTGAAAGTGTATCATTTCAACACAACTTGATACGTTTTTAACATAAATATTTGTTTTTTTTATAACTCGTAGACTTATCAATGGAACTAAACCGAGCCAATTGCCGTTGAAAGTACTTACTCAGTGCTATTATCTAGATTTTTTTCAGATTTTTATAACGTGCGGTTGGAAACTTAGAGGCGGGTGGTCACATTGATAACGATTTTGAAAGCTAATATCTCGTAACTGAAGGGTTCAAATCAGAAGGTTCTTATAACATTTTTTGTTTAGTTTTAGGCAATCTATCTAAAGACATCCCACTCAATGTGGTAAGTAAAAAAATTTTTTTGAGTACCCTTTCAACTCTATGGGTAAACCCCAAAAATAATTTTTTCAAAAATCTCATCATTTCTGTTTTTGGGTTATCAATCTACGTCCGTATACTAAATTTCATCTTAATAGGTATGTATATAAGAGGACGGGGCGGGGGAAGGTCTGTGACATAAAGCGGCTGGCAGAAGTGCTTTCCGGGCGGCACATTGCAGGCACACCAATATTTTCTGAAAGATAAGTCTCATTGTGCATTCATGTAAAATTTGAAGACGTTTGGTTAAAATTTTAATTTGCTGAAAAAAAAAATACACCGGAAGTGCTCTTTTTAAGTAATGATCCGGGGGGGGGGAAGCCGACAGAAGGAGTTTTTGGAGTTTTTAAAGATGAAACTGGTCAAGTAAAAAAGGTTTCATGTTATTTGCTTATCACCATACGTTAGACGCATCTAACTCTTGGACTAGCTATTAGAATTTAGATGGTAGGTATGTCAGCTCTACTGAACAAGATTTTCAATATTTTTAAAAAGTGACTAGTGGCACACCTGAACGCATCCTTTATCTTTAATTTAAGACCAAAACGGACCTTTTAACTAAAAAAATAAGGACGGGAAAGTGTAAAGAGTAAACATCTGTAACATCTGTTTTAAGATTGAGTTGAGCATATTTTATTCACTCTAATAATACAATTAGTGCGCAAACATGAGAAAAATAATAAATTTACAAAAATATTTTAAAAATCGTAGGTACTTAATTAAATTTTTTTGTTTATATTATTGGCAACAGAAATAAAGCCCCTCACACACACACACACACACATACACAGTCTATACTCCATACTATGGATTGGTACATTTGCGCTGATATTTATGTGTTCTGGCCGGCATGCAATACTGTAGTTAGTTTAGCACTGCGATAGAAACCATATTTTCATCAATTATTATCGATCACATGTGAATGTGTAACGTGGTTTACAGACTCGCAGCACGCAAACTTTGTACAGAGTAAAACAAATCAGGGATGGGAAATTACCAATTTACTGTGTTTACTGATCGTTCGGCAAAATCGGAATTCTTTTGTAAAAACGTGTACGGTTGCAATGTCCTGTACACATTTCTTAAAAAAAGATACCTACAACTAATTTGGAAACTTATGTGCCGGTGTATTGAAAGATATTCTAATCTTTTGAGGGAACTTATATAAACTTAGATGCTATAATACATAAGCGACTAGGCCCTGCAGTCAAGGTCCATTCTGGTTGGTCAAATATCCCATCTTGATGTCGTTTGACACGCACACACACACACACATCTAAACGAACGTAACAACTAACTAGTGAACTCTGTATACTAATACGGATAGTTGATAACGCGATTAAAAATGGGTTTTTGTATGTGGAGAATGTTCAAACACATATTTTTTAAAACAGGCATTAATTTTCACAAAATTACAACGAAAACTTCAGATAATCTTAAATATCTTAAATAGTAACTATATTAAATTAGGTTTTATTTTGAAATATCAAAAAATTGATCGACTTTTATAGAAAGAAATAGATTACAAGCTTTACTTGAAGTTTTCATTCTAATTTTGTGAACATTAATGCTTATCTTGAAGAATATGTATTTGATCATTGTACACATACAAAACCCATTTTTTAATCGCCATCAACTATCCATATTAGTATACAGAGTTCACTAGTTAGTTGTTATGATCGTTTAAGTGTGTGTATGTGCGTCAAACGACATCAGGATGGGGTATTCAACCAATCAGAAAGGACCCTGACTGCAGGGCCTAGTCGCTTGTCTGTAACACAATCAATCACTAATATATACATGGATTGATTATTGTTTATGGTAGTCAATAAACAGTTTCAATCAAAGACATAATGCTAATGTTAATTAATACTCCGGTAACAATAATAGTAATCATAATAAATTCAGGCCACAGTGTATCACAATGTTATCTCTTGGAAAGAAAAAAAATAAAAGACGACAACAAAATAGTGCACGTGTAGTATATTTTGCAAAAAAAACACCGCATCATAGTTACCTACACGTTTTTCTTTTAATTTTTTTTGCAGAATGTATGCAGGTACCAATATGAACTAAGCTTGCAGGAGAAAATTGTAAAAATGAAATTAACACTACCAACAAATATGTAATAAAACGAACTCAAAAAAAAAAACAAATATAAAATAAATAATGGAATTACAATTAGTTTCATCCTGAGTCCTGACAAGGACTCCATTAGGTGATTAGAAAATTATTGTAGTTTCCTTAGATGACAAAAATATCACAAATATATTCAAATAACTGATAAATATTTTCCATTTATTACTATCAACAAATCTTAAAAATAAAGGCAATTATTAAATCAAAATAAATAGCCAGTTATAAACAGTTGATATCGTTGACTGCGAAAAAGAGACAAATTAAAATAAGCTCTTCATTTTTACTGTTGACCCTGTTGGACTGATTTTCTCTTTTTTTCGCTCCTACTACTACTATAACTCTCTTTCAGCCGAACTATGGCAACACAATATTACTTATTTTTTTCAGTGCTATAATGAAAAACAGTTACATAATGAACCATTATTAAACTAGTAACATAATGATTGTACGACCAGCAAAGAAAAATCGCAGACCTAGACACCGACATAAAAGAAATTTTAAATATTTAATAATGAAAAATGTCAACAAATTATTGCACTACCTTAAAATAATAGATTTGGAAAAAGAAATATAGATACTAATACCTACCCTATCTTACTACAACAATGCAATACTATCAGCTATATTCTATAACAATAACAAATATTATATTATAATATTATACTTAGCAGAATTTGTTATTTTTTTCTCTTTTTGTGCTAATGGTCTTGTTGTTGATGCACACTCAATGTAATCTTATTTTTTTGTTTTGTCTTTTGTATTCTTTTTTTCTGAAATAAATAAAAAAAATATTTTCGAAGACGACAATAATTGTGTAGCCGCAGTCCAATTACATGGGTGTGCACATAATAACTATAAATAGTCACATCAAAGCAGGTATTTTAACTGCAATCAAAATAGCAATATTATAATCACTATATAAAAAGAATATCAGTTACAAATACAACTACATTTATTGTATTTAAAAATTATCGAAACAATCACTATTCACAGTTATCACCCGCGATAGCTATAATTTGAGTCATAATTATAATTATGACCACATAGCAATCAGTCACTACCACACTATTGGACATTTACAGTAATTATTACAACCGACAGTAGTCAAAATCACAGCCACAATAACCACACTTATAACTACAACTACAATATATGCCAAACTATAGTAACAGTTATAAAAAGCACACACAACCACAACTGTTTAACGTTTAGTTTAATGGTTTAAATTTCATTTGTTAATCTTTATTTTACAAAATAAAAATATACATTCACATAAGAAAATTTTTTTTTTGAATATCAAACAGATAACAAATTTCTTCTAAATTTTCGCACTCTGCATGTGCATTTTATTTATTTTTTATTTAAAAAAATACAAAATGTGCGTTTATCGTCTTTTAAAAAGTGTAATAGCTCATTATAAAAATAAATATAATAATTAAATAACAAAATTAAGAAAAATCGCAGGATAGTGGACAAAATATTTTGTCCACTATCCTGCGATTTTTCTTAATTTTATTATAATCACGATGGACACGATTTCTAATATAATTAAATAACCTTTATTAATGCATACCTACATACAAAATAACAGAAATATGGGTAGGTACGTTTAAAATACATAAAATACTGATAATTATTTACAACTATTCATTAAATAATATTTTATAATAATGTTTTCACATCAAAAATTGAAAGCAGGCAAAACATCATTCAAATTATTTTATCCTGAAATAATTTATTTAATTTCGTTGAAAAAAATTGTAAATAAATAAAATTCCAAAAAAGGAATAATCGTCGTAAATTTAACGTCCAATTCTTTTAATAATTGTGCGAAACTTAAAATTCGATTGAACCATAGGTATACTATCATGTTACTAAATGGGAGAATTAAAACTACAGCATGACAATTTAAAGTAATTCTTGCACGCTATGTCGTACATTGCTTCATAAAACTTTTTTAATAGAAAACTGTAAATAAAAATGTGTACATATAAAAATAGAGACTTCTAAGATTGATTTATTCCCATCGTAGTTAGTTCAGTACACTGGTAAACAACAGACCATTATAAAACTGTCTATAAGAAAGTTAAAAAATTATGATAATTCGTAATCAACACAAGAAAGTTATACTTCAAAATATATTATTATCGTTCATTTTGACAGAAAAAACAATTTGCGTCATTAATATAAAAGTCCATAATAATATTTATTAAATTTAAAACTGCTATGAAAAATGACATGCATTTTTATTCTCAAACGTGTTTTTCTGCTGCAACTCTCATAGTTTTTTTACGAAAACAAAAATGTTAAAAATTCTTTGTAACTCACAAGATTTAGGAATAGATAAATAAAAACGGAAGTTGTGGACCTAAATTTCCTATTTTAAAATGTGTAAAACAAGAGGACCCTTTATCACCAAATCTTTTTAATTTAGTTTTAGAAACTGTATTCCACGAACTTGATTGGAACAAAGAAGGGATAAATATAAATGTTCAAAAACTCTCGAACTTAAGATTCGCAGATGAGATCACTGTATTTGCAGAAAACGAAAATGACTTAGGAAAAATGTTAAACGAACTAAAAATAGAAAGTAAAAAAGTCGGGTTAATAATACATTTTTCAAAAACAAAAATAATAACAAACAGTGCTCGACAACGAAATTATATTGAGGTAGTACCAGAACATAACTAATAATTTAGGTCAAACAAACAGGATAGAGTAATAAATAAACGCTAAGCAAAGCATGGAAATGTTGTTGGTATCTCAAGTACATTTTCAAAATTGATGTTCAAATGTGCTTAAAAACTACAATTTTTAATAGGGGAAAGGGGCGTAAGAGTACGCACTTACCAGGAATTCATTAATAAAAAACTTAGCAACTAATTTGATTACTTCAGATTTTCATTAATGAATGATTAGGTTATCAGCTATGTTTATCTAAAACAAAATATTTATATCTCCTTAAATTAAAAAAGAAGAAAAATTTTCTGACATAGTTGCTCGTGCGTACTCTTTACCAGCATGCTGGGAAAGAGTACACACTGCAACAGCTAAGAGTACGCAGAAATTGTCAAGTGTAAGAATAGGTCATAAGTGCAATTTTCTTCCACAATGTCCTTTATATACAAAAAAAAATAAAAAAATGTTGGACGCTAAACAAAAAATAAAACTTTTAAAATGGCTGTGGGCAGGTCACGTAACAATGCATAATGAAAGTTGAGCTAAAAAATTGACAGAATGGTGCCCTATAGATGGAAGAAGCAGAATCAAAAGGCAGAGAAGAAAATGGACAGATGAAATAGTTTTGGCATTGTCTTGCTCAAGAGTCAAGATCGGAAGTTATGGAAAACTAAGGGGGAGGCCTTTGCCCAATAGTGGGATTTATACGGACTTTTTTTATTATTATTAATCGAACTAAACTAACTGTTTAGGGGACAGATGCTCTAAAATTGAACTATAAAATGTGTCTATTAACAAAAATTTCCGTAGGTACACAGCCCTGACTCTTCCGTATGTGATTTAAAGTACAGACGCGTATTATTATGCACTATGTAGATGTAGCGGTTTGCTATATTTGCTGCCCCGAATCACATATCTTATATCTAAGAAGTTGAGAAATATTATTTTCTTTGCTTTCGTATCATTCCAACTTTTGATCTACAGTTTTCGTGAATTTGAAGATGAATTATTTCAAATACTTGGTATTGCTTAATGGTAGGTACTGATAAATTATATTATAAAATATTTATAGATATATTTTATTTTATATTCATAAGTCAATGAAAATTCTATTAGTTTTACTTTCTCTATACCTATATTTGAAATCTAATTATTTTAACTACACGTATCTACTTCATATAGTCATTAGTAATAAGTAATTATTACAGTTAATGGCAGCTCGATGGGAACAGAAATTTCCATTGATAAAAAGGTTCAATTAAATGGATAAAAAAACAAACAAATGTTAAAAATGGTAGCAATAATTGTGAAATTTGAAAATGGATTAATATTTTCATAGAAAAATGTGCATTTTTGCGGTGGAACTAAATACAATAAATTGTAATTTAAAAAAACTAAAAAACACGCTTTAATGAACTAAAAAGTAAAAAATAATTAATTTTATTGTAAAAAAGCGTGGGGTAGTATGAAAATATGATACAAAGCACCCCACGATTTTTTACAATAAAATTAATTATTTTTTACTTTTTAGTTCATTAAAGCGTGTTTTTTAGTTTTTTTAAATTATAATTTATTTTTGCTTTTTAGTCCTGGAGATCCTGGTCAGGATAATGGGACAAACTTATGGAATTATTGTATTGTAATCGGTCCTTGATAAGTGTGCAAAGTTTCAGTTCAATCTGAAGTTTTTTGCTTTTTTTTTTAGTCCTGGAGATCCTGGTCAGGATAATGGGACAAACTTATTGAATTATTATATTTTCGTCGGTCCTTGATAAGTCGACAAAGTTTAAACTAAATCTGACCCTTCAAAGTTGGTCAAAATCAAGTTCAAAGAAGTCGGTTACAAACTGACAAACAAGCAAGCAAGCAAGCACGCAAACATACAGGTGAAGCTAATATAAGCGTGTTAAAAATTGGCAAGAATTGCTTCATTCTAATGAAAATAAAAAAATCATTTTTATAACACGAACACATAAAATGTCGTTTTTACATGGTTACGGACCGTGCGTGAAGAGTCGCATTATGATCCGTGTGTAAAAAACCCTTCTTATACACGGGTTCCTCTTTTGTTTCAATTGTTACGCAAGTCTGTTTACATGTTTTCGTTATAAAAAGCGTTGTGCGTCATAAGTGTGAGAAGATGCCTCTTTTTAAAAGTTGTGCGATGTTTAAAAAACTCGTTTCCGGCAAGGGCGCCTCCCGCGCACGCGCCTCTAACTTATTTCTAAACATCGCCCTCGTTTTAAAAAAGGCACCTCCTTACACTTGTTACGCAATTTACTATTTTGTAGAATCTTTAAGAATGAAAATAAACAAGTTTAATTTTCCTAATTTAATAAGCGTAGATATATCTCATAAGACAAGTGAAAACTACAAATTGAAAAACCAAAATACTGCACTCTGTGTACTATTTTTATAAGAAAACATTTTTGAAACTTTGTTTTTGTAAGAAAAATTTAAATAAACCTGATAAAAGACTTTATTTTACATCAGAGGGGCTTTGCCGGTACGTGCGACTACATTTAAACGATATTTTAATTTTCAAATCGGCTTTATATGCTTGTAAGTTGAATATTATTCACAATTGTGAGGTTATGTTATAATGTTTGTCGTGATATATGTCGTATAAAACATCCCATTTTCTTTCTACCTTTTTAATATTTGAAGTTGACATAAATAATAATATAAACAGTTTATAATATATGAATGGTTGTTCCCTGTCAACTTTAACCAAAAGTAACATTCTTACTAGCTAGACTCTTTGGTCGCGGTGTGCAAAACTGATCAAATTTTTAGAGACATTTCTGAGAAAATCACAATTTTAGATTTTTAGTAAAGTATCCCTTCTGCATTTTTCCGAAACTGAATGGCAGCATATTATCAAGTGATTAAATAACTTTTCGATTTATGAAACATGGCTACTTTTCACGATTCATCAGAAAACTATAACCCTTAGTTAGGAGAGTAGGAAAAAAATACAATATTTCATAAATCCATAAGTAGGTAAGTATATTATTATGTGCGCTAGTGGAGAAAAAGTGGAGAAAATTCGAGTTATATGCATACTTTTTGATGTCATTGTACGTTAGGCACAATCCCAGGCCCCCTGAATCAAAGGGCCCCCGGAACCCATGTCCATAGGAAAACAAAAACCACCTTCCCATTTTCGAAAAAAAAATAGTTATATTTGGCCAATTGAAAATATCTTTGATTTTTTTAATATTTTCCTGTAGGATTTTGGCTCTCAAAAAGAGTTCTCTACATGACTTAAAACGCCCCTGTTGAACAGATCTCGATCAAATATATTACTTATACAATTTTAAAATTTATAAACTTAATTGGTATATGATAAAATCAATCGATTTAAAACCCCTTATATCCACACCATATTATTCACATAACAATTAGAGGTGAAAATAATAAATATCTCAGACAGCTAAGCTGCCATGATTTTTGAGCTATATCTAAGAAAAAATCAAATGACCACTGTCGGGACTTGAACCCGAAACCCCCAGTTTCCGGCTAGGTGAGTTACCGATTTCTCCACAGTGCCCGAGAGTGGAAACCGATCTCTTCTTATATACAGGGTGAGTTCGACCACCCGTATCAGTCGTTTTTTTCGAAAACGGTTAGTCGTAGAGAGTTGTGTCGAAAATTTGTATTATAAAAGCCCTAATAAAGAATCGAATGGTGATAATTTTTTTTTCCGGGAAGGTCGGCTTCCCTATTAGTTTGCTCCAAAATGTCCAGAACTCCGGAATTATAAATGTAACGATAGGTCGAAAGTGGTATTGTTGAAAAGATCTTTAAAAAATAAGCAAGTTTTGTAGGAACATTTTTTTTATTACTGCCACCCCTGTTAAGTAATATTTGTTTGAAATTACTAAATTAAAATGTCATAATAACGAACTTCTTAAAAGTCTGCATTTAAAATCTAGTTACCTATCTATCGATCCTTAAACACTGAAGAAGTACACTCACAGTATAACCAGAAGAGCTCAGTAGTATGTATTAAAGAGTAAATGGAAGACAGTTTGAACACTTGTGACATGTCTAAGGTTGCTAGATTTTTAATGCCGACTTCGATCGTTATTATGAAATTTTGGTTAAATAATTTCAAACGATTGTTACTTAACAGGGGTGGCAGTAATTAAATAATTTTTCCTACAAAACTTGCCTATTTTTTAAAGAGCTTTTCAACAGCACCACTTTCAACCTATCGTGCTTTCTAAAATTCCGGAGTTTTGAACATATAATAGTTTATATTTATACTTATAGAAATTTACAGGGGTGGCAGTAATAAAAAAAATGTTCCTACAAAACTTGCTTATTTTTTAAAGATCTTTTCAACAATACCACTTTCGACCTATCGTTACATTTATAATTCCGGAGTTCTGGACATTCTGGAGCAAACTAATAGGGAAGGCGACCTTCCCGGGAAAAAAAAATATCACCATTCGATTCTTTATTAGGGCTTTTATAATACAAATTTTTGACACAACTCTCTACGACTAACCGTTTTCGAAAAAAACGACTGATACGGGTGGTCGAACTCACCCTGTATAGCAATTTCACGTTGAAAACACACTACATGCGAGAATCGACTATTTAAATAAACTGCAAAGCATAGTACAGCTATTAAACAGTCGAATCATTATACATGCGAGAGTTAACATTTTTTTATAAGTTTTAACAACTTAATAAACTCGTTAGGCCGGGAAACCTTAGGTTTTACCTATAGATAAACAACGTTTTGAGTTTCTTATTTTTAAACTAGCCGTTACCCGTGGCTTCGCCCACGCATTTTTCGATTTGTGATTTATTATCCCCCCCCGCGAGAAATTCTCCTCCTGCGAAGCGGAGCCGGGCTGGTGGTGTTTATTCGCTCGAATTTTATATTACAAAACTCACTCGCTTCGCTCATTCGCTCGGATTTTATTAATACATTACTCACTCGCTTCGCTCGTTCGCTCGAATTTTATTAATACATAATTACAGTCGCTTCGCTCGTTCGCTCGAATTTTATTAATACATACACACTGGCTTCGCTCGTTCACTCGAATATTAATAATACATTACTCACTCGCTTCGCTCGTTCGATCAAATTTTATTAATACATTATTGCTCACCTACGTTATATAAGGAACTCCTGTGCAAAATTTCATGCTTCTAACTTCAAAAATGATGAACTTCCATACAAACTTTCATCCTCTATTTAACCCCTTTAAGGGACAAATTTTCAAAAATCCTTTCTTATTACTCATCTACGTTATATAAAGAACTCCTGTGCAAAATTTCATGCGTCTAACTTAAAAAATTATGAACTTCCATACAAACTTTCATCCCCTATTTAACCCCCTTAGGGAAAGAATTTCGAACAATCCTTTCTTATTGCTCATCTACGTAATATAAGGAACTCCTGTGCAAAATGTCATGCTTCTAACTTTAAAAATGACGAACTTCCATACAAACTTTCATCCCCTTTTTAGCCCCTTTAGGGGATGCATTTTCAAAAAAAATTTCTTAGTGCTCACCTACGTTATATAAGAAACTCCTGTGCAAAATTTCATGCTTCTAACTTCAAAAACGACGAATTTCCATACAAACTTTCATCCCCTATTTAACACCTTTAGGGGCGGAATTTCGAAAAATCCTTTCTTAGTGGGTGCCTACGTCACAAAAGGAACCTACTGTCCAAATTTGAAGTTTATATCTTGAGCGGTTTGACCTGGACGTTGTCTGTCAGTCAATCAGTCAGTCAGTCAGTCAGTCAGTAACGGAACTGTTTTATATATATAGATGAGGTAGTCCTACGAAAATAACTGCGGTACATCCAGAGCTGACCCCACCCATTTGTTTTTCTTAAATCTAGGCGTAACGTAATTTGGATTCCATAACAAAACCGTACACAAATTTGCAAGGATACAGTTAATCTACATTATTAATGCATATATGGTTGTGATGTATATAATTAACATAATAAATGTACTACAAACAGTTAAGACATTAATGTTTACAGTTGCACGTTGCATGCATATAGTTTGTTGAGCGAATGTGTTAATGTCCCATCGTTTAATAGTGCGGTTTTACAAACGACATTGTAAGTTTCTCCCGTCGCCTTGCGCTTCCTGCTGAGGCGCGGCTCGTGCGCAAGTATGTGTGTATGTGTTGTATCGGTGTGGCGGTTGGCACCCCTGACACACGCAGCCGACTTCCGCCCGTTGCCTACATCCCTCACGTGTTGTCTTTAGTTACTACACCACCCCAACCTCTGAACCTTCCAACAACGGTACAAATGTAGCAGATATTTTTTTATTTTTTGTTTCTGTTCGTTTTACTTTTGTATTATAAAAATAGAAGTAGAAGTTTCTAGCAAAACGACACATGTTATCTAGGATCAGTTATTTAATTGGATTAAGTAATCATGATTGGATTTCTTCGGAAAGCTTTATATATTATTATTTTTAGATATTTCCCAACTTCATAAAAACTGCAAATTATTTAACAATCTAACAATAAAATACTGTCTTACGTTTTAAGGTCGATTTATATTATCCGGTCAGACACGGCGCGGAAACGTAGCGTTTCCGGCAAGACAAACATTTTTACATGCATTTCAAATATGAATATTTATACTTAGCGAATCCTGTCCGTTCAGACACGTAGGTATCAATGCATGTAAAAATGTATGCCTTTCCGGAAACGCTACGTTCCCGCACCTTGTCTGACCGGATAATATAAATCGACATTTAATCTGCTATTGTTGTCTTCCTTTACGTAGTCGGGTATTATTTTTTTTAACTTTTATTTTTATTCAATACGAAGTCAAAATAACTTTTAAAATGTGTTGCCCGTACACCTACGAACAAATTGCGCAAACTAACGTTGCATAACATGTTGTTGTGCAAACAATAATAATAATAATAAACAATTAATTTATGTTTGACGAGTATTTATGTCATGGATTAGGTGATCTATAACAAGTAAGTATTAGGATTAGTTTGTTGGAAGTAGGTCTCCAAATGAGGCCACATATTTCAAAATCTTTCTCAATATAGTATTGAGATAAATCAACAAGTTTTGTTCCAAGTCTTCATGGTTTCCGGGCTTGTAGGCCGTGGTCCGGTGGTATTTCTACCTGACGTTTCGTCTACAACTGCGGTAGACATTCTCAAAGACGATGTGGCAGCGGTCGAAGTGTCCTGCTTGGCGGCTCACAGGTCAGTGTGTCATTGACTGGTGTTCTCCCTTCTTTTGTGCCTGGTACCAGTGTGTTCTCTGTTCGGTCGTAGACCGTCTCTCTGTCATTGGTCAACTTCGCAGTGTGTAGTGGTGGGGGTGAGTTCTCTACTCGGTCATATCTCGTCCTTGTACGATTGGTCATTGGTTTTGTATGTCGGAGTGCTGGTGTCCAGGTTTTACTGAGATTGAGACCTTCATCTTTTCGGTTGAAAAGATCAAAGCCTCAATCTCAGTAACCGCTGCCACATCGCCTTTGAGAATGTCTACCGTAGTTGTAGACGAAACGTCAGGTAGAAATACCACCGTACCACGGCCTACAAGCCCGGAAACCATGAAGACTTGGAACAATGGCGGCCTTGAAAGCTTGCACAGTTGGATCACAAGTTTTGTGTTTAAATAAATTCTCTTTACACCAAATTCCAACACCACCACATTTATGTATTGTTCTAGAGAAGTTACTGATTAATTTAAAACTTGGAAAATTGATAACACTCACAGAATCAGTTTTTGGTACCTGTTTCTGTAAAACATAAAAATTTTATTTTATTATTTTATATATTTATTGAATTGGTTTTATCACAGGTGAGGATCATTAGGTTTTTAGTGCTTTCTCGGGTTTGGGGTGAAAAAGACATAGACTCCTTATGGCCAAATATCTGAATTCATCTAGCTTCATTATAAATTATAGGCCAACTCTATACGCAATTTTATGCAAACTCCAGTTGCTTTTGTCGTGTACTTATAAGGAAAGATACCAGCTGACGACGCAGCACGTGTTTAGCTATTGCATCGGATGTTGGTGTTAAAAAAAGAAAAAGGAAGCAGAGAGACTGGATGAAAGAAAAAACCTCTTTTTAGCCACGCAAATCTATTCGAAGAACTTCAGTTGAGTTCAACACTAGGTTATAAAAATTATTTACGAACGGACCCCACTGCCACTACTTCTGGTAAATTATTTATAAAATTTGCCATTGTTACACTTGTCAAAAGAACCTGCTGCAGTTATTGCACAATATATCGAGCAAAACCCATATACGAATCAAATTATTAGTTGCGCAACACCACTCGTATTCTGCATTGAATTTCAAACAAGTTTGAATTTTCGCATATAGTTGCGCAGCACGTCAAACAACACCATACACAATACAAATGTTTGCAGAGCAGCCTCTGTTGCGCAATTTGTTATATGGAGCCTTTAAGCTGCGAACTTTAATGTATACACAATAATATTATGATCTGCGTTCAACTTTTAAAGCTATTTGCTGTGGTTTAGAAACAGTTCAGTTAAAACCTTAATTCAATAATCGGAGGAATTAGAGAACACAAGAGCCGGCGCGTACAATCAATTTTTAATCGCAAAACTGTTTAGTTGTTTGTCAAAAGGCTATTTAATTAGATGGGACTGCGCATACTATCGACACGATAGTTGTATAACAAAAAAAATCCTAAAACCGCATCGATCGTCTTTTGACTTTTCTGTTGAACAACTGTCGTCGGCAGCTTATGTCCACAGCTGTGTACTGACGCAAGCATACCCTTAACTAAATAGTTGTTCGGCGATCCATTGGTTTAATAGTGAAATTATGGCACAACTGATTGGTTGTATGCGCACCTCTAACAACTAAACAGTTTAGTCGAGTTGAAATCGCGACACGTGCACAACTCGACTAAACAGTTTAGTCGAGTTGTGTACCACTGTACGTGTCGCGATTTCAACTCGACTAAACTGTTTAGTCGTGGAAACAATTAATGAGTGTATGCGTCCGGCTTAAGAATTATGAGGGTTCTCAGATCTGACAAGCTTGATTATAATGATTGACAGTTCATAAATCATCCAATTCTTAAAGTTTTTCTTCCATAGATTCTTACTTATGTCCCATTTAATACACCTACATGTCAACGTTACAATGTTGAATTTTCCCATTCAACAGATTAATATATCGTAAATACATCAGGTCTGGACAAACTTTTTGTAGAATAAAAACTAGTATTTGTGGAAAACACAATATTTTCTAGAAAGAATATAAATCGAAACTGTCTGATTCGATTTCAGTTTAGCAATTCCGGGGATTTAAATTTGTTTTTCGTTATTTTTTTTTATGATACATTTTTAGAGTGTTGAATCTCCAAGTCACTATATGAATATTATGAAGTAATAGAAATACCTTGTATTATGTCCGTCTTGTGACTTCTTGTGATTTAACACGACGCGTTTCAGCAACGAGTTGCCATCTTCAGGTGTGGTTAATTAACCACATCTGAAGATGGCAACTCATTGCTGAAACGCGTCGTGTTTTTAAACTCATTTAAATTTAATTTTATATTGAAAGTAAGAAAAAACATAACTGTTTAGTCGATGTATTGGGTGACTTCTTTTAATTTATTCAAACAAATCGAGAAACAAATTAAAACTCACATTACATTTAAATAGGACAATGCTTTGCTTCATTACATATTAGTCATATAATATAATAATATAAACTCCCCTTTTTTGCGTCTGTCTATATGTTCCCGATAAACTGGAAACGACTGGACCTATTCCAATTTTGTTTTACCTACGTTTGTGCCTTACGCTATAAAGAAATATAATAAATATAATATTTTTAAAAAGTATATCCTTTCAAATAAAAAAGAATTTTCCAAATCGATTTATAAATGACGGAGTTCTGAGGTAATAAACAAAAAAAATACAACCGAATTGAGAACCACCTCCTTTTTTTGAAGTCGGTTAAAAAATCTCTTACAAATACGAAATAGGCATGGGCAATGCCGGGCTTAACAGCTAGTTGAGTATAATTTGAGTCAAAATTACAATTATGTCATGCCAGTCAGACGAAATTTTTAGGCATTAAATCCGAATAATCCCGAAAAGCATTAAATTGAGAGTTGAGAGCGAGAGAGAGATTGAATGAATGAATTGTAAATTATAGACGCTCGACAACAGAGAGAGAGAGAGAGAACTAGCTTGTAGATAATATATACGATCGACAAATCAGTTACTGGTAATCTAAGTTTCTGTGACTAATGGAGGCCGGGAAATATAAAAAAAGAACTGGTATAAATACATTAAAAATGTTGTCCTGCAAGAAATAAATAACTTTTATACTTATATGTTATTAACATTAAAGTACTTAAACCTATATTATATTAGTATGTTTGGCGAATTAAAAAA
Source organism: Mongoloraphidia duomilia (assembly GCA_039654895.1). Taxonomy (NCBI): domain Eukaryota; kingdom Metazoa; phylum Arthropoda; class Insecta; order Raphidioptera; family Raphidiidae; genus Mongoloraphidia; species Mongoloraphidia duomilia. Next base: position 37,065,882 of record CM077520.1, on the reverse strand, counting down.
ATTTATGAGGAAATTTTCATGAAATATAAACTTGCAAGAAATAATTGACAAAAATCAATATTATAAAAATTAATTTGTAAACTCTTAAAATAACGTTTTTAGTTTTCAGGCTAATAAACCAGAATATGTTAAAACCACGCACAAAGAGAAAAAATTGACACAGTATTTTGTAATGATTTTTAGGGGAATACAATTTAAGTAGCAGGAAGTAAAATACAAATATACAAAAGTTTTATTACATAAAATTACCTATTGATATATCTAAGGAACGGTTCGCGCTATAATTGTGAAAACTATGATTGTGTGGAGAAATCATAGAGCTTAGTGTTTCACTGATAGGTATACAAGGTGTTAAAAAAAGTTTTCGATACAGTGAAACAAAAGGTTAAAATAATAAATTAAAAAATTGGTATGTCTGTATCGCTGGTACAGATAGATGACGTGAATACACGAATAATTATTGTATTCGTTGTCATGGAAAGAAATATTATTCACTTTTATTTATCTTGTAAAATCAAAATTGTTCGTAAAATATAGGTAATAAATGTGATAATTGTAATTTTATTTTTTTATATTTTAAATTGATATCCAATACCTAGGTATATTACTTATACTTTCATTATTAAAAAATAAAAATAAAAAAATAATAAAAGCCTTCGGGATCGAACCTGGGCTTGTTATTTGTCCCTGCCAGTAGACTCGTACTTTACCGCAGGGTCACCATGACATACTGTCTATGAGACCTTAACATAGTATACATGCTGTTTCCATTACATCTAATAATTCTAAAATTCCACCCCCGTATGAGACATTATACGTTATTCAAGTCAAAAATAAAATCAACAAAATAAAAACACCGTCAAGATATTTGCGGAATAGTTTTAGTGAAGTGGATATCTGTTATATTATCCCATCATAATCCTAAACGCAATTTTTTAAGTTTTTAATTTTTTTTTGGGACTTCATAAACGATCTAAGAATTTCATTTCAAAATTTTGCGTAGATTCGTAATTTCATATTATTAGCAATTTTTGTTTTGCCACATTATAAACCTCGTTATAAACGGAACAGATAAATTTTAATTAATTAATTGTAGATTATAGACGCGTCGACAACTCAGGTCATTAGCATCTTCAACACAACAAATAATCCATTTGTGTTACAGAATCCGCCAGCCGGCATACACAAACCGACTGGTACGAGTCGGGTCCCTGGGAACGGTAATTCCTAAAGAACATTGGAATGCAATTTGCGATAGCAACCATGACATTCCAATGTCCCCCCTGGGGAGGAACAGATAAAGATAATTCTTGCTTAACTGTCAAGACCGACATGATTTTCAAAAACTAAAAATCTGCTTAAAATTCTTTTTCGACCATTTTTATCCCAAAATAATAAAGGACCAAATTATTGTGTGTTCAATTTGAAAACAGAAATGATTTTTTTTAAACAAGGCACCTTTCCATCTCACCCTGTATTCGCATATCTGTATTTACGTGTGTGTGTGTGATCACCCCCAACTGCTGCCCTCGAAGACTATAACGGCTCGTGTACCTGTGTTACCTGTGCCAGTGACGCCATCACTAGACTGCTGAATAATGTGGCACGCAACTTTAACTCGAAACTGTTCAGTGTCAGGTTGTGTTCACATCACCGCCGTCCACATTGCTTTATTTGGAAAGCCTATTAGGCCAAAGCAGGCGGCGTGTAGCACGACGCGTGTTAAACGACGCCCAAAATTCGAATAATTTAATATAGTAATCAGAACGGAGTTTGTAGTTGGGATTAAACATCAAAAGATTAAGAAATTGAGTAAAGTTAGACCAAATCCAAAAAAATTCTTTTATTGCGATCGAAACGATCGTCGCAACAGAGAAAAGTTTTTGAATTTGGTCTAACTTTACTTAATTTCTTATAATGCTCGTATAGTAATATCTGCTCCATATAGGCTCTAATTAGCCTCTAACACAAAAGAGTTATATTTTGCTTATCGGATAGAATTTTTAACAACCATTTTGACATTTTTATTCAGGGCCAGCGAAGTGCTACTTTTTAGGGTTGCGTACTGGAACCCTATTACTAAGCCTACGCCGTTTGTCTGTCCTACAATTAAATGGCTGTATCTTTTGAACCATAACAGGTAGCAGGTTGAAATTTTCACAGAATATGTGTTATGGCGGATATCCTAACAAATAATGAAACAACAAAAAGGAAAAATTAAGAGGAGTTTCCATACAAAACACTTGTTTTTTCAACGTTCTTCTTGTTTTTGCTCTATCGTAAAAACGGTAATACATACAAGAGTCAAACTTGGTGTGATTATAGAGAAAACTAACTAAAACAACAAATAATAAAAACCGACCAGGCGACTAATTGCAGTGAGTCGATCGACATTAAGACCCAAAAATTTAGTAGATTCAGCTCTTATAATGATACTGTCAATAATATTTATAGATATTAATGTCTAAATTACTTCTATGCTGATAGTAACGTTATGAAAACGTATATAATTTGTTTTATCGCTATTCAGGTATAGCAAATTTGTTTTAAACCACTCGTAAAGTTTGAGAAAGCTTATCATTGCATTTTTGTTCTAAATTTTTAGAACATTTATCAGATATAATTAGTGAAGTGTCATCAGCAAACAAAGTGACAGAGATATTATCTTGTAGATGCAATTCTAAATCGTTGACATATAAAATAAATAGAACTGGACCTAGGACTGAGCCCTGTGGAACACCAAATACAATCAATTATGTTTCATTTCCAGATGGCCAAGAGAGACTTCGCTTGGACAGTTCTTTTTTTCAAAATTGGGTCTTCCAGCCTCGCTTTTCCCTACTATAAAAAACGGAAAATCGATCATTCAAAATGTTGCATTTTACAGAATTATTTATATAAGAGAGACAATGACGTCACGTTTCATGCTGTATCAGAAAATCTGGAAGTTTCGGGTTTGAGTCCCGACGCTGACGGGTAAAAAAATAAATGTTTCTAATATAGCATTGTAACGTAACGTCATTGGATGTTTCTTTTATATAATATTAATTAGAGTTACGAACGTTTTTCGTAGGTAATTTAATGTATCTTGATTCTTGCTATTATTATGCAGGTATTAGAATTATTTAGTTTGACGCCGCAAAGATACTGCTTGACTGCGTGAACTGCATTTTGATAAAAAATACACTTACTGTTCGAATGCACCATCAACACACAGGCACACATACAAAATAGTATGTGATACTCTCCAGCAATCATTGAAGCACGGAACATATTTTCATCGCGTGGCCGCCGTCAAACAAACTTCGTTTTCCACAACTCGGGTACACAAAATAATAATAATATACCCTCCCACTGTATAATAGTACTCCGTATTCCTAGATCCCTCCGACCAATACTGGAGGGGTGTAAAAACTATACATTATATTCTCACGAACCACATTGAACCAGTGAGTACAAACAAACTTTTGGTACTTAAATTATAATAATATTTATACAAACATAAACACCGATTGCATGGCAACACCCCGCTAGCAAAAGATATTCTTCGCCAATAAAATCATCATGGCATGTTTAATCATTTTTGAAATGACTGAGTTCGTTTTTTTAATTTTACTACAAAAAAAAAACAATTTTATAGTTTTTTTTTATTAAAAGAAAATGCATATTTTTGGCCCCAGAAAATATGTATTGAAAAAAAAAACATTTTGTGTTGTTTAGTATATTAATTTAACTTGTTTAATTTCGATAAATGGCAAGCGTTAATCTATATCTAACGTGCATACTACTTACGCACATACTACTTAGGTACTAGTAAACAACTATTTGTTTTGACGCCTTTAGTTTGGTCATCTTGGCTTAATAATATGTAATAATAATGTTTAGATAATAATATTATAAAATTACTTTTCGATAAAAATACTCTCAATGATTAAAAATTTCATAAATGCTAAAAATGACGAGAAAACAAGTAAATATGTTGTTTTATTTCTATTTTGGGTCAACAACATTCTTTGAACCTAGAACGAATGACATAATTATACAAAATAAGTTTTATGATAGTCTTATAAATGCTAGGGAAACCTGGCAAGTTGAAAAAAAAATCTTAAAAATCAATCAATATTGGTCCGAAAATTAATTCCCTCAGCTTCGGTAAGTCAAGTGACTTAATTCACTTGTTCATCATCGATTCAAATTAAAATTTTATTTATTTCCTATACCAAGTTTGAGTCAGAATCATAATGAAACATGTATAGATACTCCAGTAATTTTAGATATTTAAATGACCCACCTGCAGAAAAATTCCCAGTTAGCTGATTTTTTTTTATTTACCTTCGTTATGGTGTTTTAAAAAACGTGTAAAAAGTCCCCATCGATATCGTGCCGGCGTTGCCAGATATTCGAGGTTCAAGTTCACGATAGACGGTTTTTAGTGAATTTCTCGGTTCCGTTCCATTTTTTGTAAAAAATAGTTATTATCAATCTTGTAGAGGACGAAATTATCTACAACTTTTGTATAAACATTTTTTGTCTACGATTTATAGTTTTTCTTATTAAAGTACCCGCGGCTTCCTCCCCCTCGATTTTACATAACGGGACTATGCTGCTTCCCGAGGGCCTAACATAATGATTTGTACCATTATTTTAAGTTGAACTTGCAGCTAACGATTAATTATAATTTTATCGAAATTAATGCAGTAGTTCTCTACTTATAAGCAACCAAACATACAAATCGACAGCGCTCAAACAGACAGACAGACAAACAATTTTTTTTCGAAAATACGATATTTATACTTGACATCAATTATAAAGATCATTCGTAAAGTAATTTTGTAAAAAAAATTTACAAGGGTTGAGAGAGTGCGGATTAAGTACGAGTATGCATTTGCATACCGTATAGCGCACTCTACTAAGAATAGCTTAGAGTAGCTATACTTTTAATTATTTTTTTTAAATTCCTTTACGAATACTCATTATAATTGTTATAAAGACTATTCGTAAAGGAAGTTTGTAAAAAAAATTAAAAATGTGGCTACTATTACTAGAGTGCGTTATACGGTATGCAAATGCATACTCGTACTTAATCCGCACTCTCTCAACCCTTGTAAATTTTTTTTACAAAATTACTTTACGAATGGTCTTTATAATTGATGTCAAGTATAAATATCGTATTTTCGAAAAAAAATTGTTTGTCTGTCTGTCTGTTTGAGCGCTGTCGATTTGTATGTTTGGTTGCTTATAAGTAGAGAACTACTGCATTAATTTCGATAAAATTATAATTAATCGTTAGCTGCAAGTTCAACTTAAAATAATGGTACAAATCATTATGTTAGGCCCTCGGGAAGCAGCATAATCCCGTTATGTAAAATCGAGGGGGAGGAAGCCGCGGGTACTTTAATAAGAAAAACTATAAATCGTAGACAAAAAATGTTTATACAAAAGTTGTAGATAATTTCGTCCTCTACAAGATTGTTAATAACTATTTTTTACAAAAAATGGAACGGAACCGAGAAATTCACTAAAAACCGTCTATCGTGAACTTGAACCTCGAATATCTGGCAACGCCGGCACGATATCGATGGGGACTTTTTACACGTTTTTTAAAACACCATAACGAAGGTAAATAAAAAAAAATCAGCTAACTGGGAATTTTTCTGCAGTGGAAATCTAAAATTACTGGACTATAGAAGGAGGAGGTCTAAGTTGATAGCCCAATAGGCCGTCTAACACAACATTTTTTAGCTGTTTTACATGGAAATATTTGAAGAGTTCAGTTATTCAAGTAAAATTTATAACCAAACCGATTTACAATAGCGACAGAGCATGCATTATTTCGCAAAGAGGATTGGTCTGTGAATCCATCTTTAGGGAATATTTTTTTTATTCATCATCATCGCCAATCTGTACTACCTATTTATTCCTTATTAAATATAATGATAATTTAGAACGTCTGTCTAACTAGTTTAAAAACTTTATTACATCTGATTTAATACAAAATTTTTTAAAATGAAAAAACATTTATTACATTACGTTTTAAAAATTACATAATGTTTAACATTAATATACCGGGTGATGTATTACTGTCCATTATTACACCTACCTAAAATTTACGAACCTCTTTTTTGACACACTGTATACGTAAATGGTTTTTAGAACAAGGATAAAAGTGACTTAACAGACAAAATATGTTTAATTTTAATATTGTATACACTATTGTGTAGCAATAAAATTAAATTTTCTTAAAAATCGAACGACCATTTAACGATGAAAAAGAAAAACGTCTATCTTGATTGTAATTTAAAACAAAAAAATGCTTGCACACTTAATCGTTTGTGCGTCCTCACAATACCTATGTATGTGCGTTGGGACTCTAAGTTAGTGTGAATTTTTAAAGTTATACTTCTTGTACTGACGAATTACTTTTACAGTCTTCGGTAATGATATAGAAACTCGGGTCGCAGTGCCAAACCCTGCCGACATAATAGTGCATATTTTGCTAATACAGGCACTGTAGCTTTATTTTGCAACCTTAACTTTCTTTTTCGACAAAATAATACATCTCTTATAGGATGTAGCCTTAGTAATAATTGATATATTACTATCAAAAACCAAATTACAATATTATACAAAAATTAAAAACTAAACGGTAACTAGATGATACAGGAGTAAACTTTATTAAGTCTGCGATTGGACAGTGTACACCCTTCAGTAAGTAAATCCGTATCCGTAAACCAATGTTTTCATAAAATTTGTAAGTTCGGTCCTGTCGGGCCGATTTTATTAAAATTTTAGTAGCACATTTTAATCTTTAGTAGAGGGTTAAATTACAATTTTGAAACGATTCTAAGAATTTTCTCGGATCAGAAACATTTTTCAACCCCCAAGAACCACCCTTAAAACGGTCCGTTTGGGTTCATTTTAAATAGGCTTCGTGTGGTGACGGATTTCAGTGTGCTTACCAAATTAGTTAAAAACAATTTAGTCTCGATACAATATAAACATTTTCAAATATCAATTATTTGCGAGAAAATTACTTACAGTATCTTATTTAGTTATATTTTCAAATATGGTGCCAAATCGTTCAGGATAATGTAAAACGTCGAGAAATGTTGGTCCCGCTCTTAGGTCCTTCCGTCCGACCGACGCCAATAGTGTATGTGCCATATTATGGCAAATACACAATATTTTGCACCGAGTAGTTTGACCTAAACCTACCTCATACCCCTTAGCCCTAAAATTGAGTGTGTCGTCCCTACTACAAGTGCTGCCTCTCACCGTCTCATGGCTGATTGAGGTGCTATACACTCTATTATATTCTATTCTATTCAGGAAAATGGATCAGATGCTTATGACCTCAGTTGTCAAGCGTCTGTAATTTACAATTCATTCATTCAGGAAAATGGAAACTTTGACATCCCTAGTCTGCAGTAAAAATAAGGAACCCCTAATTCGTGTTCTGCTTGATGCAGTATTTCTTTTTATTTTTTGATTATTTTATTGTTACTGCTGAGGTTATGACCTAGAAAAATTACAGACTATAATGTTGTGTAGTAGTACTTACCTTTAAGGCTTTCGTATTATGTACAATAAATTACATATTATTTTCTTAGTACAGTATGTATTAAATAGATTGAAGTGATACTGTGATATAACAGGTCGTACTTCTTTCTTTAATCTAAATTTTATGCCACACAATATAACTTTATATGTCGTTACGAAACGACAATAAATTATTAATGCTGAGCTAATCCACTTATTAAGCGTATTTTTTAATTATGTTTAGAGAAGTGTTTTAAAATATTAATTAATTATTTTTTAAGATTCTTTTTGATTCAAAACTGTCCACATACAATATATCTAAATACCAATAATCTAAATATCATGTAGGTATATATTAAGATTTATATTCTCCATGATTTATTCAATTATTATTATTATGAATAATTTTTTGGTGTTTTATTGCACTCCACATACCCAATAATAATAATAATCTAAATATCAGTATTCTAGAGTTAAGACTCTAGAGTGTAAAGATTTGATTGCCTTAATGTTGAATTATATGTACACACAAACTGAATGAGATCCAAAGAGTCAAATTTTCGAAACAGGCGGTTATTGATGGATACTTGGAAACTTTGCAAGCATGAAGCACAGCCCCTATTATAGAATATGATAGGTTTTCTCATAAAAATGTTCTTTTATAGCCTGAACTGCTAGATTTATAGATTTATACATTTTACGTGAAGAAAAAACACTGGTGTTGTAATAAATTTTCAAACGATCATTACGAAACATTTTGTGTGAAGGAGAAACGTAATTAAACGCAAAGTATATAAATTATAAGTAAATCATGTAGACGATGTAGTGAGTTATATATAGAATATAATGTATGTATTAAATATGTAAATTTTAAATCAGTGTAACACTAATATAAACATGGACTATGTTCGCATAGACAAATTGTTTTTACAACATATTATAATATGTAAATTTTTGATTTGACGTTTAGACTATCAGTTAAGTTTAGTTGTTTAGACGACACCTTGTATCATGTATTCTATGTAGATATTGAATAATTTTTTGATTATTGCGCACATTTTTTGTTTAAAAAATCTAAAATTATTTCATTTTTGTAAAAATTAAAACTATAAAACCGATCAGTTGAAAATAAAAATTGTGTAGGTATCTACCTATTCAACTGTATTTTGAAAATAAAATATAAAATTTAATAATGTATTATTTAAGAAATTTTGAAATATATCAACAAGTTATTATGAAAACAAAATACCAACAATTTAATAATATGAATAGTGTATCGAAATTCAAAAATGAAATGACAACAGATGTATCAAAGTCGAACCCCTCCCCCTAGGTAGGCCCTTAGCTTATTTCTTAAAGGAAGTGGCATAATTATTACAGAATGATGTAATCAACAAGTGGTCTAAGTATAACTCATTTGGAGTTTGGCAGGCTTAGTGCGCTGTCTATCAAATGTATTTTCGAAATTCTCTCAATGTTCCTGCAACTTCGTTTTAATTTGACTTCTAAACAATAAACAGACAAGAGGCTGATTAAAATTTTGGAAAATCGTTATATCGTGCACACGAGTTCTTTTCAGATAAGATTAAAATATTAAGGGAAAAACACTTTTTTTAAAATGCGCGCATGAATGATAAATCAATTTACCGATCGACCCGATGAACCGACACAAAATCGGCCGATTTCATGCGCGATTTTTCATATTATATAACACTATTGTCATTACTATTCGATAGTTCGTTCGGACATTGATTTATCATTCCATGCGCACCCAGCCTAAGTGCAAAAAATGATAATAAATAATACTTTTAGAATGAATAATTGTTGTAATTTAAGATAATTAATATTTAAATTATAAAGGTAAAATGGCATAGAAATTCAAATGCTGAACAATGTTAAGTCATTTATCCTACAAATAAATTAAATGTTCCATTCCTAAAATTTTATTTATTGCATTTTGGTGCACTTAATATGAAAATAAATTATACCCTGACAAAAATGTTTTTCCTTAATTTTAGTTTGTGATTTCAAATATTTAGTAGGTATTCGCGATTAAATTTAAAGTGGCTGACATAATATATAGTCGTCAACTGAAATTAATTCTAAGCGAGATGAACTCAAAACAAATATGGCCGCTGCTGAATGTCAGAGCCTTAGACCATAGATATAGAAATGGACAACTAGAAACAAGTACTCTAGCATCTACTTCAATACACTTCACTCAACGTTTTTCATGCTTGTCACTTTTACTTAGTCCAATGTATTTCCATATATCGAAATAGTTTAATGGATAATCTGTCATGTTTTGTTGATTCTGCCAAAAGACGAATCCAGAGTGAAGTTAGCGTTGCTAGTCCATAGTTGCATCATCAAAGATCAGGGCAGGTGGAGAACTCCATTGACTTGTTAAAATTACAAGTTAATCCAGCTTAGAACATTGCCCATGCAGCTACGCATAGTTCGATTTAATCGCCAATAGGTATATCTCACTGTTTTCGAGATCCTAACAGAAATAATGTGCCATTTCATCCTGTAATTTTTTTTAAATAATATGATTGAAATTGTTTCGCTTTTAATAAGAGTCGGTGAGGCTTACCGTTTATGAGAGGTTTATTAACTTCCCATTGAAAGTTATTGCAGATGGGTACCGATTTTGCGAATGAAAAATTTTGACATATCGCGACGTTTTGAGGTCCCTAGAGTTTAAATCCACTGTTTTTAGAGATGTCTGTGTGTGTGTGTGTGTACGTACGTTCATTCCTTCGTTTGTACCTACGTTGGTGAAATTTTTTTCGGCTCGCATATCTCGAGAATAAATAATGAGATCGACTCCGGACCAATTTCATTCGACAAATATTTACATAATGAACACCTGATTAGGTTTGCAGGAAATTTCAATTAGCGGTTTTTTTATATTTTTTAAATCTCTAAGGGCACCCAATGGGAAGTGGTTTTACGCACATACCAAGCCTCTTTTTTAGGGCTGTAAACCATCACGGTAAATATTTTCTTTCGTTCTTTGGTTAGATTATTATAGCCTTAACTGTCGACGAATCTATAATTGACAAAATTAAATTTATATATTATGAAACACTGATTTGGTAAGACGTAACATAAAGCTGTTGGGTGTTTCATATACTAATGCACACATATAAGCATTATAAAAATTCTGTATATTAAATATTAATATAGTCCGCGATATGTCTTTAAATCGTGTTAAAACAATGTATAAAATTAAATTTATTCTGGATGGCACAAATTCAATAAATGTTCACCTATATATTATGTCACAAAAAGGATTACGAAAGTCGTAAAAGTTGGAAAGTAGCATCACGTGTTTCTTATTATTGATTTATCAAAAACTGTAAAAAAATTGCAACAAGAAAGTTTTAAATAGGGGATTAAAATCAATATAGATTATATAATTAATATCATCTTAATATTATATAAAACTTAGTCCTTCTCGTCATTCATCTTGCTAAGATTTTCTTAAAAAATGAAAAGGAAACTTATTATGTTTGGTTGAATATATTAAAATACACTATATAATATATTCCAAGCTCTGACCGTACAAAGTCTAACTGGACAACACTAGTAAAATTTTATTATTGAATTTAACAAAGAATATGATAAAAAAGATAAAATCTGTGGCAGAGAAAATTTAATTTTTTTTATCAGTTTTGTTGTCAGTGTCTCGAATACGGTTCAACGCTACTCGATGAAATTTATACAGATTATAGAGAAAATATCAATTATTTAAAATTATTATCCTCGGCCTTGCAAATTTTTTGCTCAATTGGCATACCTCTCTCCAAATATAAGGTCTGCTAGATGATAATTATAAATAATTGATACTTCTCTATAATCTGTATAAATTTCACCAAGTAGTGTTGAGCCGTATTCGAAATACTGACAACAAAAAATGATAATGATGGTTTGGAATGAAAACCAGCTTTAAGCTGATTTCCACACCAATTGGTAAAAATTCTTACTTTATCAATAAAGACATTATTATTATTACAAAAATTGAATTAGAAAGCCACCGACTCGATATTTTTCATTATGTCTGTTAAATTAATTTAATAATAAAATTTCAGTAGTGTTGTCTAGTAGACGTTTTTACGGTCACAGAGTTTGGATTATCAGGTATATTATTCAATAAAATTTAGAACTTCAAATTATTCAAGTAAAGCTTTTTTAAAATTAAAGTTTATATAATTGAGTTAATATTTACAGGTAACAAATTTTTCAGTTCCTACAGTTGAATATTTTATTATATCTTAAGTGCCGCAATGAAAACTTTGAAATTTTCCACAATATAATTATTTTATCGTTACAGAACTTTCAGTGAACTTCCTTATATCAACTTAATAACATTTTGAGAGGAAAATACATTTTAATAGAACTTTTAAATGCAAAATAATAGGTACCTACTAGCATTGTCTTATTATTAATTAAACGAAGTAACCTAAATATGTATCCACTGAAAAGTTTTGGTCGCAAATTATTATTCCAAGTTGTCAATTCATGAAACATCTGCGTACTATGAGAATTTTTAATTTCTTTTTATATTATGACTAAAGGCCCGGACCGGCTTCGCCTGGGTGTTACGATTTTATGATTTAATACATTATTCACTCGCTTCGCTCTAATTATTAAAACCTATGTCTTAAAGCATCACCTATCGAATCGGCTCAATAATTTCTGAGTTTAACCCTGATAGTCTGATTTACCCCTGAGCGGGTCGGTCAGTTATTATATTGAATAGATTTTTACTTCAGAAAGACTATAGGAATAAAGGAGTTTTGTCATGACGAAAAAATCGAACAGGACATTTCATGGTCTCTACCTGATATTTTATAGCTTTATAATAGATTTTGTCATAATAATTATGTTGAAAAACTATTCTGCAATAAAAGTTCATTCACATACTGAACAAACATCTAGAAACTAACATTAATAAACAGAAACTAAATTCATAACAATTTTACCCATATAAATGAATGTTACATAATATAGAGTGTGTCGATAAAGTTAAGAATATATTAGATATACGGGAAAACAGAAAGTTGCGGGGAAAATCCCCTGACACGTGACTTGACTTAAATTTTGCCCATCTGTTGATGCTATGTTGGTAGATTGTGATGTTATCCATCATTGATATATTATTACGTAATTGTATTTTTTTTAAATGGCAACACAATATGTTTGTTTACCATGTAGAGTTTTTTGTATCTTAATGATCGTATCAAATTTTCTTATTTATATTTATTTTATCATAATATGCTCTCAAAATCTTAAATTCCTGAAGCTTTTTCGTTGTTAATTATATGGTAATTTCTCCAACTTCGAACTCAGGTATTTTAAAATCCATTCACTTTAGCCTATTATATTTTTATACAAAAAATGCTCAGAATGAGGTTCTTTTTCTAAATCCGTCAAAAAATACCTGTATTTCTTTTTTAAAGAATTGTGTTTGCTGCTGACGGTTGGGGGTAGCGCAACGATTCAAGAACTACACAATATGACAAGTTTTGTCCCCCTATCGTTTTATTTATTGTAGATTATAGACGCGTCGACATCTCAGGTCATTAGCGTCTTTCAACTACTACACTAAATAACAACTTTCTTAAAACTAAATGACATCACAAAATATCCATGAGCGCAGGTGGGATTCGAACCCACGACCACCTGATCTAGAGGCCGACGCGCTAACTACTAGACCACACGGTTCCCTGTCCCCCCATCGGTAATCCAACTCTTAAAACTTACAATAATTTGTAACTGAAAAGGCAAAACAATGAAATGCGTGGAAATTTTTCGCGCGGACACCCGGTATATTAATACGCTAAGACAAAGGGGAATGAGCAGTGAGCGAAAATAACGATTTGTGCCCGGATGAAGCAGAACTGGACAGGCAACATTTAATAAATTTTTACAGCAATTTTTTTCTCGTCGTGCTGTCTTCAAAAATATTAAATAGATAATATTTTTGATATCGTGTCTTCTAAATACCTATTTCAAAAACGTGAATCGCTTATAAATGAAAATCGTTATGTAATCGCAAATTTATTGAAAGCACTGTAGGTACGTAACTTGAACATATAATGAAATTCTGTTGTTTTATTATTAAATTACCTTACTTGTCTTATAGTTAAAAAGCGATATTCACGTCTCTTTTTAAATTCACCCTTCAATTGGGTTAACAATAGTGTAAGTAGTTATTTCATAAAAAAACTTTTGTTTCGAAAACTTTGTAAGTCTTATAGTTGTTATTGTTATTATTACCTACGATTTCAAAGTAAAATCACAGTGAAAACTTCAAAAAATGTCTCATGCTGATTTTACTGTTTTTCAGAAATGATCAGAAAACAAAATTTATTTTTTAATGCGATTAAGTTTATTATATAGTACTTATACTTCCGACAAAATAAATAAAATACGAGATAAAATATCAGATTAATATTTTTCAAAATTATAACAATGTCGTGTACCTACTGTTATTAGTATGAATATTTTTTTATTCTTTGAAGGATTAATATTATTAGGTACCTCCAAATTTTAAAAAAGTACATCTAAGTAACTGTAAATGGCTATAATCTAGCCTGGCCCTTTTTTGACATTCAAAAATGAATCATAAAGAAATCTCAAACATAAATAAGCGCAATAATAATTAATAATAATAATAATAATAATAATAAATGTCTTTATTTATGTCGTACAATCTGTACATAATAGCGTCAATTATATTATAGATACATATTTTAATTATTTAAAAACTCTCTTGTTTTGTAAAATACATTTGTAAGTAAATACTTTTTGAGACTTTTCTTAAAAAGCTTCCCGCTTTGAATATTCTTTATGTCATTGGGTATCTTGTTATATATTCGACTCATGGCATTTCGGGGGCCCCTCTGCACAACTGTGAGATGTGAACTTGTCAATCTAATGTCATTGTTTCTAATAATTTATTAAAGTTGCTGTGCTATTTAAACGGTATTTGACGTCATTAAAAAGTAAAATAATACTTGAAGGAAGGTTTGGCTGAGGGTCAAAAATAATGAAGCTTTACCAAAATATCGCTTGTGGCCAACGTTTCGAAATATTTAATTTCATCTTCAGGGCCTATGAACATGTGTATCCAAAATTATAACAACAAGCGATATTTTGGTAAAGCTTCATTATTTTTGACCCCCAACCAAACCTTCCTTCAATTATTAATATTCTTTGGGTCAACACTACTATATACTAAAATAATACTATTTAAAAATATGACATATAAGTACCTACATATTTAGAAAATATAAATCGTGTAAAATTAATACAAAACAATTCTTGTTAAATTTTCTTGTTGTTTTAAAATATGGATAATAGGTACTTATAATATATGTTATCAGATTGGTATGTTTAAAAATTTTAAGGATCTGTAAGTAATTATTCAGTATTTCAATTAATGCAGTTTAAACAAAATATAATTATTGTAATATTGTAACAAACATAAACACTGCAAAAGTTTCATAAAATTTGTAAAAATAATAAATTAAAAATATATAAGTAATATGTATTCTGTTTTAAGTTTATTTTTTGCGAAACATAATTATACTTCGAAAAGCTATAAAAAATAAAACAAAAACTTTACATGATTGAAAAAATATTTATAAGCCCTAAAGAACTTTCAAAAGTTTGTCGAATTATTCAAACATGAATAAAGTTTTTTTCTCCATTCCCTTTTGCGCGTTCTCATTATACATTAATATGTTTATTTTGGATTTAAAGTGAAAAATCTGACATAAAACAGAATGTAAAATCAACTCACCGATTGGGTCAGAACGAGCCAATTGGAGTTGTGCGAAGAGCAGAATGACACTGAGACAAGTTACACGAAACAATTGAGTAAAACACGCGTCGTTTGTCGAGACGTGTCTTTTGAGAGACATCGTCCGATAGCGAGAAGTGGTCATTGTTTTGTCGCAGGAGCACGAGGACGAGGACGAGGACGAGGACAACGTGTCAGGCGATTTGACACAACGATGCACTGATAGCGACGGTTTGCGATCGCGGTTGGCCATGCAGCGACAACGCGTGGAACGACAGTGAATGCTTGTGTTCGCCAGACGCGCACCGCATTCCAACTGAAGCGAGATTCCCGCTAGACGTCCGTCTATATCCGCCGAGTGCACTGCTAGACGAGCGACGTCGAGCGTCGAATTAGCGTCGTGCGACACACACAACAGTATTGGCGCCGGCGCTTGTACTATTAACTACTATCAACTTTGTACATAATATTTGTATACACACGCATGTTAAGTATGTCGTTTATTTTACTTGCTGGCAGTGTCGATGTACTGAGCTTTTTCTTCAAACTTCAAGTAGGTAAATAAATTATATTTTGTTGAAACTTAAACGTTATAAATGCAGCATTTTATCTGATACTTCTGGGTGCAGATACAGACACACTTTTTATTGAAATTGTAGCTTGATAGTTAAGAAACACGACTTTAACATTTTTCCGCTTCGAAAAAGGGGGTTTTATAAGTTCACGTGAGATCGCAAGGTGAGTAAAAACACTTATTTGAGAAAAGCTCGAAAACAGTTACTTTTAGGGCAAATAAGGTCATTATCAATCTGAAAGCTGATAAAATTTCGAACTAAATGAAGTCTTTAATAAAAATCTTTAATCGTTATCGAGCTAAAAGGTAGTGATTAAAAATATATATTTTTAAAAGAGCTTATTTTGTTCGAGAAATCACCTAGCGGCTTCGCCTTGGAAACCAAAGACTTAGGTGTAATATTTTTTAACGCTGTATTTATTATGTTCTTTATGAGATTTTTTATATACACTTTCATAAAGCAAAGAGCGCCTTAGGGTTTAGAGTTAGATCATACTTTTTATCGATATCTTTTAAACTTCATAAATTATAGGTAATCAAAATTGAAATAGCCATTGAGTTTTAATGAAAATTGTACGGTTTTTCAATGCCGCTTCAAATATCTTCTATACCGAATAAATAAAAAAATACGTCTGCAAATCCATGGCAAATAAAATGTTTTAAACGATGTCAAACATTTTTTTATCAAAATATAATATTACAAATAAAAGAGAATTTAAAACAACAATCAATAATTCTGCGGCGTCAACAAAATTTAGTTTTTTCATCAATTTTGTCTTTATTTGCGTTGTTATTAATGTACCTATTTATTATACGTGTAAAAACAGTCTATATTTAAATTTATTAAAAGCTGAAAAAATAAAGTGTATAAGAACGATGAAAAATTATGTTAAGTAGTTTTTTTTAACAGAAAACTCGAATTAAAACAAAAAACAGCAATTTTTAAAGAATGTCAGTTATTATTATCAGTCCACATATAAATTTTATTCTCTTTTTTTAATACTATAAAACCGAAATGAATGTGGAAATATTGGTTTTATTATTTCAAAACTAAAGAGATATTATTTATAATGTTTAAAACTTTTCACATGGACTTCCCAGTAATACGAATTAAAGTTTTATCCGCTGTCTTTTTACGACATAACAGTTGTTAGGTCACGTTGTGGAATTTTATTTATTTCCTATTTTAAAAATACAACAATAATAGTAATATCTGAGTGAGTAGACTTTCTGAGTCTAGAATAGTCTGATCTGAAATAACTGAAAAATGTACTGAATACCAATGCTAACTATAGCGAAACTGGTCGACTTCCGTAAAGTAAAAGATATAAAGCATCGATACTTAAGATTTGTAAACTGAATAGATTTTTACTTTCGAAAGACTGTAAGAATGAAGAAAGTTTTGTCATGGCGAAAAAATCGAATTGGACGTTTAATGGTCCTTACATATCGAAAAAACAAGTTTTGGATGTCCGTCCGTATACTATGGGTTTTTAGGAGATTCCTCAGGGGAGTTTTTCTTAACTTTTCCTATTCCCCTAAATAATGAACAAAAAATCCGAAGAAGACTCGTGCGCTGAAAGTTCCGTATCGTCAATCATATTATTTGCCTTTAAATTTCGAAAATTATAGCTGTTGGAAACATTATAATAGTTTTCCTGTAATGTATACATACAGGGTGTTTCTTAGAAAAGGTAGCATAGGGAAAATAAAATTCAGAACATTTACAATTTTGTAGTGAGCTATGGGGTATAAGACCTAATGTAAATATGTAGTAGATGTTTTGATTTTTTTTTAAATGTTTAAAAAATTCACTGTACTATTTTCTCTATATAATCAACTATATATTTACATTATGGTCTTATGGCCCATAGCTTACTACAAAATTGTAAATGTTCTCAACGTAATTTTCCCTATGTTACCTTTTCTAAGAAACTTCCTGTATGATACGTATACCTTTGCACCATTATTTTTTCGAAATGTTAGGTATATCTGTTTGGAAATAGACGAGAGAATAAGTTTTTGAGATGTGTTTTCAGGGAAAATCTCGAAAAATACCTACGTAATATAAAATTCTAAAAAAATAGTTTTGAGATCTTTAAAAAAAGCTATTTTAATTGATACCCCACATAACCGATTACAAAGATTTTTTGTGTTAAACTCCCCCTCCCCCAAATTTACCCGAAAATATTTTTTGAATGTGACTATTGGAATATATACATGTTATAATAAGCTTTATAACTATGCCAAACAGCATGATACCTTTATTTAGAGTTTAGACTTGAGAAATTCGAATGTAAAGGCCAGGTCACACGGCACGTGATACCTCGTCGAGCCATCACAAGCCACGACAAGCCACCACGAGCACGCAGTAGTGCGGGGCTCGTGGCTCGTAGCTCGGTGGATCCCTTCAAAGGCGGTATATGAACACGAGTCAAAGGATTTTATGATGGCTCATAATATAATAATATGATAATATCACAATATTGACCCTACCTCCACGAGCCATCTAGAACCACGAGCCGCGCCAAGACGAGCCACGAGCCATCACAAGCCACACGCCGTGTGACCCGGCCTTAACAAGTATATACGGACGGGCAAACAATAATTCTACAATGGCTTTTTTCTTTTGAGTTACACAACGTTATTAAAATGTTTTCTAAATATAAATGCCTTTAATGACCCTACATTACTTAGGAAAAATCCGGAAGGGGCAGTTTACTGATTAACGAATATTCGAGATCGATGTAGTTCAGTGAGAAAATTAGTGAGGTGAGCCCGTACCATTTATTAACTTCCCATTGGAAGTTATTGTAATGGGTCCGAAAATCGAAATCAAAATGTATAACAAATTTTTATGTTTCAAGGTCACTACACTATTTTTAGAAAGATGTCTGTGTGTGTATGTGTGTACGTACGTACGTATGTGCCCATTTCTTTCTAAGACGAAATCTCGAGAATGAAAAATGATATCGACTACGTTAGGGTGCCAATCGACGCGTATTAACGTAAATATGATCTGAAAGAAATTTTTTCAAAATCGGTTCAGCCGTTCTTTTTTCTTAACCAAATAAACTCCAAAAAAAATAGATTTTACACAATATCTCGCGAATAAAAAATTATATTGACTTCGTAAGGGTGTCAATCGAGGCGTGTTAACGTCATTTTGATCCGACATAAATTTTATAAAAATCGGTTCAGCCGTTTTTTTTTTTTTTTTTAATTATTGTTAATAATAAATAATAATTATGTTTTAATGATTAAAATGATTACTTTTCTGTGTAATATCTAATTTAATTATTATTATTAAATATTTATCAAACTGGGAAGTGTCATGGAACATTTCATGACAATAGATAATTTCTTTATCTAAGGTTGCCAATGCTAATTTATATTCATACTCTATGGTTGCGCGCTCGTTTTAATTCCGGTGCGACGTAATTCATTATCATTGCCAAGTGCCTTTTGTGATCGGCAGGAAGCCGTTTCCTTCTAGTCGCCTGAACCGTGGCTTGCAGCCAGCACCTGATCGAAACGGAATCACATATTTCGAGTCAGGCTGGGGTTTTATAGATAATTATCGCCCATCGGAGTCCCCCAGAGCCTTAATTATCTTCAATCAATCAAAATCAGATAAGTAGATATTTGTAAATAATTTAGAATAAAGATAAGTGATGAATGAATGTTTGCGTGAAAATTATAAGCATGAGTTTGCAACATGGCCGTCTGCCATTTTAGAATAAAAATTTCATAGAAATAAAATAAATAATTAATGCTGTCATCAGCGTTATTTTCGATATTTCGTTTAACTATTAATAAAATTTAATAAATGAAAGGTCATATTTTAATATAACCTATTGATGAGTGTTGTATTTTAAGCATACACCGACCACGTGTATGATAATAATTGTGGAATAAAATCTGGATATATTTTGCTAATCATATACAATCAATTCATGGCATAGTTGTATTTTAACAGAATTGAATTTATCCTAAAATAAATCAAATATATTTTGATTCGCACAAGCGATTTTATAAACGAAATAATATGGCCTTAACAAACTAAAGCATAGTGGAATGTATTATCACCAATTTGGTAAATCATCAATCTTTACAAATTGGTGGAATTTGTTAATTAATTAATTGAAATAAGATTGTACTGTTTTTTTGATCGATAATTTTAACCTGTAAAAATCATCTGTCTATTTTCTTATGTCACAGATGGGTTATTCTCACCTGTGTTTAACTAAGGTAATTTTTCATTATTATCAACTAATTTTGGTTTCTATTGTGATCTAGTGTGTTTATAAAGAGATAGCACTAATATTGATTAAGTTTTCATGTAACTTTGGTTGCCTACCGCTTATTATAAGTTCGGTAGACATCCTATTAATTCTTTTTTTCACTTAAGTTATATAATTTTTGTATGGACAAATTTCTTATTGACAGCGACCACAGACGGTAGTTCCTGCGAATTATTTCCTTACCTATGTTAACACTTAATGGTCATAGAAAATAGCATATTAACAATTAACAAGATAACTGAATTACTCAAATAAGTGAATTTGAGTTTCCTTCGGTTCCTTATTAACATTTAACAATCTTATAATCCTGTAGTGGTTTTTTGACTTATCAGACGTGACTACACCTTTTCTTTGACGGTTGTTTCACTTCACTTCGTTAACCTTATTTATACCATCACGGACTACTATCACATTAACAGACAGCTTGACAGATTTATATTATCGTTTTTTTACTTAATATTCTTTATTATCTACTTTGTCAGTAACTTCTTATTATTTGCTTTCCTCTTTATACACTAGGTTTACATATTAACACTAATTGTGCATTTTTATAATTGATAAAAATTGTTCAGTACCAATCTGAGATTTTGATACAGATAGAGATTTGTAAATTATAATGCTCTTCAGCGGTTTTCAACTTTTAATGTGTTGAGTTAAACAGGATGTCTGTTTTAACTCATGTAAATTGTTATTGCAGTAACGTTTTGTGATTTGTAAAATTCTTGTTAAATTTATAGCAAGTTAATATATTATGATTGTTAAAGATACATAAAATTGTTTTTTTTCATGTATGAATGAATTAATTGATGAGAACCTTTGGATCTTACTAAGTTTAGTGAAGATTGTTCGAATCAATCTAAGACATTTTTGTTCAATTAAGCGCCTTTCACTGTTAACATTAGAACCGTGAACTTCGTTAAAATATAACCTTTTGTAGAAAACAAATTTCACTTTGTCTCGATAACAAGGACCCTCAATCGTTGATCCACCCCTTTCTTTCAACACTTTGGACGAGTCAACATCCAAAGTTATCTTAATGTGGGCAACCCAACCCTATCTTTATGCTGATTAAAATCGGAATATTCAAATTCAGTGATAATTTGTAATCGTCGACAGCATAAAAATTATTCCACCACAGAAGTTCGTCGTGTGGACCTCAAGGGTCGCACTTTAGTCCTAATAAACGACCCACCTCACGGCTTGTTTATGGATATTAAATTGACCACCTAAACAAAATAAAAAATAAATAACTGAACTATAAATATATTATTGATACAGAAAACATTAAAAAAAATGATGTAGTATTCGCTGAAGATGAAAGCTTAGCTTTCGAAATGTACATCCATCAATAAAACTGTTGTGGTAAGAAGTAACTATATTTTTTTGTTTTTATAGAAAACATTGTTAATGACATATACTGTAACTATTTAGTGTAGATTACAGTTTATGACCAATCTATTGACAAGTTATTTTTAATTTATAAATCGTTGGAAATAGTACAAATATGATGTAATATTGCATTGTGTACCTGTTTGCAACTTCGTTTTTCTATCCCAATTTTAAACAGTTTTGTATCAGTTACAGTTGTCCTGTTTTCATTACAGCATGATTAAATTCGTAGAAAGGTCAAACAATGAACACCACGGTTAATTAGTGTATTTGCCATATGGCACATACACTATTGGCGTCGGTCGGATGGCGGGACCTAGGGGTCGGACCAAAATTTCTCGACGTTTCATACCCCCCTGAACAGTTTGCCACCATTTTTAAAAATGTTTATGTATATATGTATGTATATATATATATATATTTATATATATATGTGTGTACACGATAACTCTCGACAGACTTAATCGATTTAAACGAAATTTGGTACACACATTGGAACCCATCATCGCACGAAGCCTATTTAAAATGGGCCCGATCGGGCCATTTTCAGGGTTGTATTTAAGGGTTTCAAAAAGTTTTTGGGCCCAAAAATACCGAAAAAATTGTCAGAACCGTTTCAAAATTGAAATTTAGCTCTTTAGTAAAGATTAAAATGTGCTGCTAAAATTTTAATAAAATCGGCCCGACAGAACCGGACTTACAAATTTTATGAAAACACTAGTTTGCGGATAATGCTTTACTTACTGAAGGGTGTATTTAATTTGGTACAGAGGTTGCATTGATAATAATATTGAAATTAAGAAAAAAAATATTATTTTAAGGGATGTATTAAGGGGTTAAAATTTTTATTTTGTCCAAAAACAATCCTAAGTTCACGTATTAAATCCACAAGGCCTGCATTAGCAAATACACTATATTGTCGGCAGGGTTTGGCACTGCGACCCGAGTTTTTTTAACATATTATTACCATAATGCCAGACGCGCACTCAGACGACTCGTTTTATCCAAAATTTTACAGAAAGCCCCTATACTGTACAGTTATAGGTACAAAATATGCACAAAATTGCGTATATTTCCAAAACCACTGATCCGATAATAATCAATAAGCGTGGAGTTCTTACTGAAACCAAATCTAAAGAATCTTTCAAATCGATGTATTTTGCAGAAGTTATTGTAAACGAAAGAAAATTTTACAGTCAAACAGAAACAGCTATACCGTCTCCATGCCATGTCCTACCCCCTATAAAATAGCTGATTTACATGCACGTAAAGTGACTATTTACAGGCCGGTGTGCGGAAAAGTAAAATTCATTTAATGATTATTTATTTATTTATTGTAGATTATAGACGCGTCGACAACTTAGGTCATTAGCGTCTTTTCATTCAATATGTTGCCGGCGTATGCGACTGCTATACTCGTCTACAATTAGAAGTGAACTTTGCTACACAAATAAAATGTCAAAAATTTTGAAAATACTCAAAATGAAGACAAAATTAGCTATTTTATAGGGGGTAGAACAAAAAATATCATATAAGTGTATCTCGTGCACAATGATACCTGTTATGACTCGTGTGACTGTTAAAAGTCGCTGGCGCTCGTTTTAACATACTATTCACTACTCGTGAGTAATATACCTCATTACGCCACTAGACATACAATCTACTATTATACGTTTTGTGAGGAGTATATAATCAGAATATAATCTTATCTAGGGCACGATTTTTCGACCCTTATACTTCCATTTCCGTCATTAGCATGAAACAAAAAGAATAAAATAATATATGATATTTGAAATCTTTGAGCATTCACAGGGTTATAAATGTCAAAACTGTTAAGTGTGTATGTGAAATTTATTATGGAGTACGCTATAATCAAAGTTTGAAACTAGATTTGGAACGTTTCGGAATTATTTTGTGTAGCATAAAGAGATATAATATAGTTTGTCTAGTTTATTTTTTCGTTTTATTATGGAACTACGTGCAGTGTTTGTGTGTGTAGTAAATAGTGCGGGGCCTAGAACTGAACCAAGAGGTATTCTGCACCGATATCTGTATTTGTATGCGTATGTACGCGTATGCGATGTTTTGTATGTGTGTATGTGTGTGTAAATATATTACGTAAATGGAGTCTTGAGTGGAGAAGCTGCACTGAACACTGCACAATATTATATTGACCAAACTTCAGCAAGTTGAAAATATTATGCACTTACCATATTTATGTCAATAATGGCAGTATATACTGAAGGCAGTTATACCATTTCTTCAGGTTTGAACAATTCTATATTGTAGGTATAATCGGGTCAGTGAGGTCACGGGTTCATATATTATGGACTTAGACCATTGTATGCAAACTAAATATAATAAACAATAATATGAAACCGGAAATATCAATTATTAGTCAATAAAATAATAATAGATAAAATTGTAAAGGGACTTCAGTTTGTTATTTCGTTTTTCAAGTATTTTGTTTGGTAGGTACTTATAAACGAAATAAAGCGATTCCAGAATTTATCGATATCACTTGAGAACCACTGGGCCGTATAAACTTTGAAATTAAAGAACCTTTTATATCTACGGTTGCGCTCGAGATTTAGATCTGGCACCCATTTGAACTTGCATTACCTAAGGCAAGATAATCTGAGGGCAAAATCGTCGTTCATACAAGCGAAGCCAAGAGCAAAAACCTGGTACAATAAAGAAGTAACCAGTGAAAATTTCATAGACTTTCGGGGTTTGAAATTTGAACAGTAAAAACTAAGAAGAAAGGTTTTTAATTAAATTGCCGTAGATATATATTTTGGGAATTTTGAGAATCCATAATTTCATTACTGAAATATCTTAAATTTATATAAATAATATTTGCTGTATAAGTTTACCATATTAGTAGATTGTATCTATATAATAATAAAATAATAATAATTTATTGACCAAAAAAAAAATAAGATCAAAAGGGGTAAACGAGTTCAGCCTCGAGTTCAGCATAAAGTGCTGGTTTTCAACTCACCCTCACACAAAAAAAAAAAATGTACAACCATTTGTGAACAGAATACAATAACATACATCTACTTGCGTAATGAGGCATATTACTGACGAGTAGTAACAGTATGTTAAAACGAGTGATAATGAGTTTTAACAGTCATATGAGTCATAGTAGCATTACGGACAAGATATGTATGGTATTTTTTCCATACCCACTATAAAGTAGCTGCTTTTCACTTCATTTTCAATATTTTCAAGATTTTTTTACATTCCATTTAAGTCGCAAACTATGTAATAGCGGGCGGATCAGGCCAATAAACATAAGTCACTATGGAAATGGCTTGATTTCCCACACTAGTGTCGGAAAGATAGGTTCCCGTATACATCTTCTATTTTATAGTGGGTTGGGTATGGCATAAATTATGTTATGGTATTAAAATAGACCATAATGCATATAGTAAGCAACCCATGTTTTTTTTACTCCAGACACATAATCTTTTTTCATTTATGCATGATAGATCTCGAGTTCTTATAAAATAAGCGATTCGGAAACATTAACAGAAAATTAAATAACAAATTAAATTAAAATTTTAAATAAGAAATGAGTTTGAACATTTTTAGAAAAAAAGTCTAACTTGACTCTCGAAACTTTCAACACAAAGACCATAGTCGTTAGAAGCCAATAATGGTTGAAAATATGCGATAGCTGTAAAAGTCTGCATATTCGAGCATAATGAATTTCTCAATATTGGTTTAATAAATCAGACAGAACGTTGTAATGTAAGCTGAATACCAAGCATTGCGGCGAAAGATTATATATATATATTATGTAAGTTGCATGCAAAAAATCTGTTCAATGAGATTCTTTTTATTTATAGTGGAATAATATTTTATTAAGCGACCTGTCCATAAGAAGATCTTATAATTTAATTAAACTTATTATTATTATTGAAACAATATGTTTTTACTCGGCGTTTATGACAGCCCCATTTTATGTTAGGGTAATTACCTAGAACCTTTCCAAATATTTTCTCTACCATAAAAACCGAGGACCTCAAGAAGTGAAGATATTATAAATTTGTGAAAAGTGATCTTTGACCTAAATTAATACCTAATATACCATTTTCACACTTATGAAGTTGGAATGGTGAAATGTAAGTAATAATATTATTATTAAATAGACAGTAGCCATTCCACAAGCAAATACTTTTCTTAACGTAATCAGTCGGCAACCTGCCATCGTGATGTTAAACGTCAAACAATTAAGATATACAAGAAAAAAAAGGTAACAGTTTAGTCACTTCTACCACAACTTTTATTATATTGGTGAATGTACATTTCAAGAGCTAAGCTCCCATCTTCAGCACATACTAAACTAACAGTTCAGTTAGTTTAGTATGTGCTGAAGATGGGAGCTTAGCTCTTGAAATGTACATTCACCAATATAATAAAAGTTGTGGTAGAAGTGACTAAACTGTTACCTTTTTTATTGATAAACAACCACAGTGCTCTTAATTATTTCTATTAAGATATACAAGGAAAAAATCGGAAGCCACTGTCAGGACTTGAACCCGAAATTCCCAGTTTCCAGCTGGTTGAGTTACCACTTACTCACACAGTGCCCCGAGAATGTAAATAGTTTAGAAATGTTAGATTAATGGATTTAAACCACTGATAAATTGGTTGTGACCTGTGAGATGCTGTAATTGTGTGAAGCCAACTTGCTCTGTATTGAAATTTGGAAGGCGACTTTGTTATCAGCCTGTTCAAAAAAAATATTCTTAAAGATTACAGCCTGGATTTCCTAGTTAGTTTTTAATTCGTCATTGAAACTACAAGTAAAGTTTTACTTCTATATATGCATCAAAAGACGGGTTGGTTCATTTTCGGTCCCTTAATGACCCTACGAAGTTTCGACATATTTTTTAACACTCTGTGTAGGTATGTATACGTAAAACATAATAATTATTATTACATACATTACTTAGATCATTAAGGTCTAGATATGCAACACGTAAAGACAACACAATTTCTGCTGGTCACTTATAAAATACCTTAATTTATTATATTTTGCTTGGAAGCAAAATATTTCACACTTATATTAAATATATCATTGGCGTAACTAGGATCTGAAGCTGGGAAGAGGCGGGTCCCAGGCTGTCTGTCTGTCTGTTTTGTTGAGAATACAGTGAAAAAACTTATTTTTTTATTAATTCTTATTTCTAGGGTGGGCCAGAATAATACAATAGGCTGAAGAAAAAATAATAATGCAATTAGATTTTGCTTAACAAAATTGTATCAAAACAGATTAAAAATAAGAAAACTGGGTGCCTGTAAAGCTTACGCGTCTGAAACGGAACTCCATGAGTAAACATTTGTAACCAAGTTAACACCAAACATAAAGGAGCGTGTCGATCGAGTTTCCCCCTCAAAGCGTTCGTACCAACTCGCCAGCCGATCAGTTCCGATTATCCATAAGAAAAGCTTTGCAGAATTTTAAATCGATCCTGCGCCCGAAAAATAAGTAATTGATCGAATGATACGATTTTTTTTAACTGTGTATAAGTACATGTATTTAAAATTGTTTTTTTGTACAATTTCCACTTCGAAACAACATTTTTCTGCGTATTTTGATCAAAATTGAACTTGAAAAACGAATTTTTTCTGTGTAGATTAGCCATTTGTTTTTCTGTGAGTACAATCTAATGTTCTACTTATATCAAGGAGTTTCAATACGATATTAAACTGTTCCAGCACATATAAAAACTGTAATTATAATAAACAGTGTGCAAACGGTTAACTCGAACATAGGGAAAATAACATTGATAACATTTACAATTATGTAGTAGGCTATGGGCCATAGGACCTAATGTAAATATGTAGTGGATTAAGTCATCGAAAAAATATAGTCCAGTGAATTTTTTAAACAATTTTCCATAGCAACGGTTGACTAAGGTCATTGTCAAATCAAATTTTCTAACAGTGCTTTCTGCAACCCAGCATAAAATCAGTTGCATTAATATTCGTCCAAAAGATAATACAATTTTTTTTTAATAATAGCACGTAGCGATCCTGGCAGAGAGTTCCGTAATTTAGGACTTGTTACTGAGAAATGAGATTGCAGTAGAATCTAAATGTACAACAGAACCGGTGCTGTTATCATAAATCCACGGGACTGTTGCCAAATTAGGTACGCGCCTGTCCTTTCTAAATACGGGCATAAGAGTAGAGATTTTTTTGTGTTATAAGACCTAGCCCAGACCTACATACACTTGCCCGCAAACAAATGTTTGTAAACATTTGTCCGCAAACAACTGTTTTCCATCTTTGATGAAAAACAGAAAAGAGGTGCATCTGTTTATAAGTTTTGAAACAAATGTTTGCGAACACTTTTTGACCATCTTTTAAAACATTTTTTATACAGATATTTAAATGTTTGCGGGCAAATATTTGTAAATGTAGATGTTCGGTAAAACGAATGCCGGTGAAGACATTGTCGCCAACTGTCAATCATTCCTGACACCAGTCTCGCTCTCAAAACCTACGTCCCGATTATATAGCATTTGTTTGTTAATTTAACGTCCCAGACAAAGCCTACAACGAAATTTCGGTGCTGATGACGCACAACAAGTCTCCCACAGCGCATGCCGAAACATTCAACCACTGAATTATTTGTTGGCCTACTAACAGATTTAAATAGGTTTGTCAACTACCTACCTAATAATTCCGAGAAAAAATTTAGTCAATATTTTTACCACCTTTTATTTTAAAATTTTTAATATACAGGGTGTTTCAGGCTTCATCGATCAAACTTTAATGGTAGATTCCCCCAGTCGTCCTGATTCAGAAAAGTGCCTTTATCTCGCTTCATAAAAAAGATACAGGGTGTCAAAGTTTATAAAAGAAACACACATTTTTACAATAACTTCCAGACAAAAGCTTGGATTCAAATAAAATTTTGCATACATACTCTCCTCCCTAGGGACAATTTTATGAAGATAGTTTCGATTTGATACAATAGGGCACATCTGCATTATTTCAAATAAAATAGTATGCCACTGTAATTTTTCGATGTTCTTTTGTTATTTATCAAATTCTTTGTCCAATTTGGGGCAATATTTGTTCCCTATCGAGCAAAGATTGAGGTCTTAGTTCCAGAGATAATTAGACTTTTATAAAAACGTGCTAACTTGAAATTGGCAAATTTTTTCAGTGGACCATGGATTTTTTTAAATCTGGTTCCTGGTGTACGGCCCATACCCTGGCCGCCTCGCTCCCCCGACCTAAACATCCTGGACTACTTTGTTTGGGGTTACATCAAAGAAAAAATCTACAGCACCCCTGTGACAACCCACGACGACCTGATCCAGCGAATTCGAAATACTTGCGCTGAGCTGAGACAAATTCAAGAAATTATGACAGATGCTGTTAACTCATTAGTTCGCCGTTGTCATAAATGCATAGAGGTAGATGGGCTACATTTTGAACAGTTGATTTAATTTGATTGCAAAAATCATGCTTTTCAGAAGTTATTGCAAAAATGTTTATTTCTTTTGTAAACTTTGACACCCTGTATCTTTTTTATAAAACGAGATAAAGGCATATAATATACACTTTTCTGAATCAGGACGACTGGGGAATCTACCATTAAAGTTTGATCGATTAAGCCTGAAACACCCTGTATAGGGTGATTTATTAGCTTACCGACAAAATTTGGCAGATGAAAGCTCATCTTATGCTCATCTAATTAAAAAAAAGAAAAATCCAAAAAAAAACAACGAATAAGTATTTTGTTATTTACAAGTAAATAAGTGAATATACAGCCTTTCCTTAAAATGAGCTTTCATTTGTCAAAGTTTGTCGGTGAGATAATAAATCATCTGTATTTACGATTAACAAAAACAAAAATTCAATTTTTGATCAGTAGAGTCCGTTTATTACGACTTCGTTTATAATGACTAACCGTTTTTAGCGACGTATATGCAAACTCAAGTTAGGTTTCATATATATTATATATTATATTGTATATATTATGCGTCCGCTTTGTGCGTCGTCGGGTTAATACGTCATAATGTCGCGGGTCCCTTGAAAGTCGTTCTATCCGGATTCTACTGTAAATTAAAAAGTAAAAATGAGTTTCGTAAAGAAAAATAGCCCCTTGACTTAGAACTGGAGGTACTTAACGAAAAATATTTTTTATTATATGCACATGCGGGATAAGTACTATCTTGGCGCACGTTATTTTGGTTGATAAATAGATCATTACCCACTCTATGACTGTTTCCATGGCTTTAGAGTATTTCAAATGTTTATTTGCGTGCGTAAATCACACTTGGCGCACTAATATAAATAAAACACGCAAATCAATGCTAGAGCCATCTCTTGAATTTTTATTTAATTAATAATTAAAAAACACTGAAAAAGTGACATTCAAGTAACAGATGATAAATATTTCTTGCAATTTAAAAATTAAATTAAAAAGTTTTAATAACGAGAGCCAAGATAGTACTTATCCCGCACTAGTAATAATAAATAATATGTGCAATTCGTGCGGTTGTCTATTGCCCACTCGGACGGATGACAGCCCTCACTACGTTCGTGCGCTCAACTCCGCTCTTGTGGGCAATATAGACAACTTACCGCCCTTACTTACAGATAACGTTTGATTTATTAATAACTAGCGGCCCGGTGCGGCTTTGCCCGGATGCTATCAATTTATGATTTATTATCCCCTCCTCCCGCGAGAAATTTTCCACCTTCGAGGCAAATTCGAACTGGTGATGTTTATGATTATTAGTAGGATTCCGCAAATACGCTAAAATTCAAAAAAATTGTAGAGTTACGTTTTGTTACTATCCCACAGGAATTATCCTCCCTGTGAAACGAATCCGGGCTGGTGGTGTTTATAATATTAGTAAAATTCCGCCAATACGCTAATTTATTCCGACTTAATCGACAAATATCATTATTGAAGTCTGTCTATTGGTAAAAACCGAATGAAAATCCCCACAGTAGTTTTTGAGATTAGCGCGAACATACATATACAGACAGACAGATCTAAATCTATATAATTCACGCTGTTGTATACATTGTTTGTAATAGTGACTATTTAGTATTCATGTTATGTGCAATTCATGTCATTGTGTTTGTAATTGTAATGTAAATGCTGGGGCGGATTTTTACGACATGGCGTCTAATGAATTTAAAATGAAGCTGAGACGATATTTGTATCTGCAATTACTTCTGTGACCTTTAAACACCCAAATTATCAAACACTTTATATAAAAAAAATTATAAAAAAAAACCTCCTTCAAAAAAAGCTACTAAAAAGTGGAAAATAATAAAATTTTGAGGTCGGCGCTAATTTAATTACTAGAACTTTTTATAAATTATATTATCTACTTTAATTTGCGCCGACTTCAAAATTTTATTATTTTCCTCTTTTTAGTGACTTTTCTTGAAGGAGGTACTATTTTTTTATAATTTTTTTTATTTTTTTCTTTTTAGTGACTGCAATACGTAGTTTGTACGTTATTCACCGACCTCTTTCTTGATATTTGATTACTAAAATTGAAAAAAATCTACTGAACCGATTTAAGTAAAATTTATGTGAATCCACCCTGAAGATATGTCCTATGTCCTATTAATTAGAAAAAGTTAAAGAATCATCAAAATCCCTTCACAAATGTAGGAGATTTGAGATAACATAGGTAAATTTAAAATTAATTTGATTACTATGCATTATATTAAATAAAAATAATATATAAAAACAAATGAGTGCGTAGTTTTATCACATTTCTAAAAAAACAATATAAGACATCAAAACAATAAAGTTATAATAACTTTTAATTTTTAGGTACTAGTATCGAATTGTGTATGTAAAGTAACGAAATTCTAATTAGAATTTATAACATCAACATAACTATACCGACAACGAAGAAATGTGAAAAAACGATACCCTCTACATATAGATAGTTCATAGAATCTCCGTGGTGTATCATCAGAGGTTTCAAATTTCAAATTACATCAAACAGCGAGAGAAACAACGCTATGTATTTGTTTGCCTGTAATATTCTCCCGTGCCGGGAAACTTTCTTTTACCTGTGTATGGCAACATACCTACACACATGATTTTTTTTGTGAACATCTATGGCACAGTACCTTTCGATTGATATAAGTTTTATTCCCCTTCTTTCATATAATAAATAGTAAAATAAGGGTTACGTTTTTGCCATTTGACTACGGAACCCTAAAAACGTACCACACGGTGTTCACGCATGACACATGTTCAGTGAGTTGTTAATATTATGAAAATATTGAAACATTCGATTAGTGTAACATACAGTTCAATATTTTTAATATATTATATTATATATTTTTATATATAAGCTTTTTCGTTAATTTTGTGTGTGTTTGTCTCGAAAACTTAAAGTATATAGGTTACCTTTTATCTGGGCACGATTGGATCAAGTTAAGGTTTCTGACATTAATCTGATTAAAGCCACGGGAAATAGTTAAATTAAATAATGCGTTTCTGAATATTTTTCATAGTACGGACCTTCAGTATTATCAGTGCGCATGCTTGAAATAGTGAGATCACACAGGTTTTATTTACACTGATATCATTTCGTATAAATAAAAAAGTGTAGGTATATACAAATTGTGTTCAGATTATATTATTTATAAAACAACTTTATGCATTCGGAAATCCGCTTTATTCTTATCATTCGATTCCATATAGCTAACACTAGTGTACAATATTTTTGCTATTATTTTACGGTCATTATTCAAAATATAAAATAAAGAAGAAATAATAACTGTAAAGGATGAATAATTGTATGCAATTTTTCACAACTGTACAGAAGTGTGGGTCAAAATGTTTAATACTTTTCATTATTTTATCTAAAAGAGTCAAGAAAATGATTATTTTGAAGTTAAAACTGCGGAATCTAGAATATATACTTACGTATTTACTTATTATTTTAAAGCATAATTGAAATTATATGTAGCATTTATTACGACTGTATAATAATAAATTGATATTGGAAAAGTTCAGTCAGGTTAGATCCATTTACAAAAATAAAATGTTTGTGAAATTTGTCAAAATAGTTATCAAATTAAAACTAGATTAGAAAGTAATTAGACGTTTCGCCATTATATGGCATCATCAGTAATCTGTAAGAATTTTTAATTAATTAAACTTTTCTAAAACAACTCATAGTAAGTATACAAAAATTCCTTTTTGCTCCTATACCTAAAATTTTAATAACTAATTGTTATATTATATTAATTAAAAATTCTTACAGATTACTGATGATGCCATATAATGGCGAAACGTCTAATTACTTTCTAATCTATTTTTAATTTGATAACTATTTTGACAAATTTCACAAAAATTTTATTTTTGTAAATGGTTCTAACCTGACTGAACTTTTCCAATATCAATAAATTAACAATTGAAATTTTTCAAACTTAAACATTTTAAATGCTTCCTTATAGTATTGATTTTCTTGGAATGTCATGTTCAAGAGAGGTGTAATCCCCGTTAAGTACTCAAAGAACAACACGGTACATAATAAAATCAAGTAGGTAAGTACCTACACTCCAACTCCAGCCTAAATATTTACCTTATAAACTGCTATCGATTCGTCAAGTTTTTAAATTTCATTCTTAATTCAAATGTTAACTCTTGGTGTCTCCTACCAGAAACCGAGCATAAATCTATAGATTAAAAATCTTGATTTTTGAACTACCTATAAAGATAATATTATAATTAATGTATTCGTTTTATCCAGGTGTGCAAGCTTTCACGGGCGGCATTGTTCCAAGTCTTCATGGTTTCCGGGCTTGTAGGCCGTGGTCCGGTGGTATTTCTACCTGACGTTTCGTCTACAACTGCGGTAGACATTCTCAAAGGCGACCGCTGCCACATCGCCTTTGAGAGTGTCTACCGCAGTTGTAGGCGAAACGTCAGGTAGAAATACCACCGGACCACGGCCTACAAGCTCGGAAACCATGAAGACTTGGAATGTATTCGTTTGTTTCACTTTCTTCTTTTTGACGATTTCCATAAAAATTATCAGAGGCGCACGCGCACAGTCTATTTTTAGACTGCGCGTGCCTCCCTTCAATGGATCTCTTCAAAATGAAGAAACCAACGAATACACACCCAATATCTTAAAAATATTTTTGTAAATAATTGTAACTGTTGTTTATTTGGTTACATAGGTTGATGTAAATACATTCTGACAGTATACAAAACTGTTTTCATTGTGCAAGGGTAAATTTACATTAATGTTTACATATTAATCTGATGTTTTACCTGCAATTAGCTACAATATTAATTTTTCTGCTCCCTCGTAGGTATGATAGGACTATATTTCAAGGATGTGCAAATGAGATAAAAAGGATATTTGTATTACCTATTTAAAATCTTCGATGCCTAAGTTTCAATTAATCAATGAAAAAGTTTAATTCCAAAGTGAATGTAAAAATATAATATTTTACTTTAATGTTGAATTTTTCATGTAACATACCATCAAATTATCATCGAATTTTAATTTTATTATTGTTTTGTTTAAAAGCGCGCCCTGGTTCTATTATTAAAAAAACACGAATTGTACATTTGAAGATATTAGCAATTATTATAATTATAAATTTAAATTTGTCGATTTTGAGTCGCACAATAATTATTTAAACAGCTGGTCATTTTATAGGGCAAAAATACTAATCATTTGCTATGAAACAAAGGTCACTCTTTAATATGTATGTGTTGCCCTACCCTTGACTCACATTATCAACCCTCCGACTACATAATTTTTATGGCAACGCTGGACGTACTTTGGTTTGAGGGCTACAAATTATACAGAAGTTACAGTCTGTCAATGTGTATGTAAATAGTATGTTTAGAAGCATATTATGGGGTCTTACTAATGTCTGGTTCACATAGTGTGCCCAGTTTTCTTTACATAGTTACATTTATAAGAGTAATACCAGTGTCATTAATTAAAATAACATATATTTTTGTTAATTACCGTAAAAGGTTTTTTAATATTAATAATATTAATTTAATAGTTTCATTGCATGGGTTAGCCACTGTACAGACGTTGAAATATCATTCTAAACTCTAAAGTGTGGAAACAGTATTTAAATAAGAGAATTTTAACACCAGCTCTTTGAAATTTTTACAATAATTGTATTTTTTAATTCTATTTAGCAAATATTTTATAGAAATTATAGGTTGATTGGCGATTGTGCGAATGCCGCTCAGTTAAACTGTGATTCTATAGCCAGAGAAACATAATTCTGAATCTGGAACGTCGGTGGGTACCTAATAATAATATGTTTAGAAATTGGACAAACATTTTTTGGGAAATATTACACAAAATATTGCTGTCAGAAAAACTGTCTGAAAAAATTACCAAGCATTGGACGTTTCAAACATAATAAATTGTGATATTTTCATCCCTTCTTATTTTGTAAAACCTATTCAAAATTACAAGATGAAAAAAAATGTATTTATAATAGTTTTGAAACGACTGCAGCATTATGCCCAGCTCTGGTAGTCAGTTAAAAAAAACAGTTTGAAATATAAAATTTTAAAAGCAATTTCAAAATTTCTACAAACATTTTTTTGCCATACCCACTACAAAATAACTACTTTTCATGCATGTATACCGGCCTGTATTGGGTCATTTAACAGGCAGGTGTGCCGAAAGTGTTATCATAACATAACTAATGCAGTAAGTAAACGGTTGCCATAGTAACTCATATTTATTCGCTCTATCCATCTCCTATTAGATACGTCATATTCACGGCCTGCTGAAATGTAAAGATGGCGACTCAAATGGCTTGTCAAAATTTTTTTGGAAATGCCGAAAATGAAGTGAAAAGTAGATATTTTGTAGTGGGTATGGCAAAAAATATCATATATATCTCATGAGCCAAGGTATTATGACTCGGGTGACTGTAAAAACTCGCTATCGCTCGTTTTTATATACTGTCACTACTCGTCAGTAATAAACCCCATTGCTCGTCTAGATATACAATCTACTATTAGTACAATATAATCAATAATATGTAAACAGTAAACACTAATCCCCACTAAGAAAACATAACTACGTTATATAATAAATAAATTGACAAGTCAATAATTTAGAGACGTGCTACTGAATATTTAAAAAGAAGAATGTGAATGTGTTTGTGTTCTTAAATTGGTATGTAAATATGTTTTATCAACGTTAAATTACACATCGTTCTGTCGATTGGTATCACTGTATAAAGGCGTGAGTGTGATACTAGATGTACCCCAAAGCTTTACCTTAGTTCTCTGCTATTCTCTAATATCTACAGGTGTACGTTCAGAATAAGCATCAAATAACATTTTATACTAACAAAATTAGTCGCCTGGAATTTGCAGAAAAATATCCCTTTTTATTTTTTATCTTTTTATTTAAATCTTTAATTACACATTAAAAATAATTATTTGCCTTTAAAATCGATTGTATTTGCAAATGGAACTGTTTACGATATAAATCTGAAATTTTCCTATTTTATTTAAAAACACTAAGTAAGAGTACAAAAACGTGTTTTTGCAAAAAATCTTTTTGCCTGTCTTTCTGTCAGCATGAGTCTGATTAAATATAGTTATGCGGATCAAAACCAAATTTTGGTAGGATGCTTGACACGTAAATAGGAAGAGTCTTATTGTTTTCAGGGAAAATCGACGCATTCGCGGAAGCAAAGTGTGTTATAACTTTATATTTTCAATTACAACGGTATTCTTTTCATAACGACTTATTATTCTACTCATTTTTTAAACTACTATTTTTTGTTCTGAAGGAATTTAGCTATCAAAAATGAATGTGGTAAGTAATAAGCGAAAATATCCGAAACCTTAAGGCACCGCAAAAGAAATGTCATATTATAGATATTTATTATATTATGACAAATTCAGTATTCTTGGAGTTGGAATGGTCCCATCGCCCAATTGGATGGAATTTTTACTAGGGATCAGGCGGTTTGCCCTTAAAACTGCGTGTACAATATTTTGATTGGTGCTTCCATAACCTTCAAAATCGCCGCGCTTTCAACATCTTGTGTAGATTATCACATTAACAGGCAGGCGTCAGCTACACGGACGCTGCGTTTTAAGGGTCCTTATAGGGTTCAATACATTTACTCATTTCTGCTTTCGTCGAAGTTGTATTTTTGACATTAATAATGTCTAATATATCTTATACTGGGGTGACATTTTAGAAATATTAGCTGTAACGGAAACAGGGGAAGTGGTTGACTTGTGAACTATGTCAAGGTGTCAGGTGTAATAGGCCAGTGTGGCTATCTGGTAAAGTACGAGTCTGCCGACAGGTACAAACACCAAGCTCCGGTTCGAATCCCGAAGGCTTTTAATAACTGTTTAAACTTTAAAATATAAAAAAAATTACAAATGTTAAATTTATTATATTTTAGGAACATTTGATTTTATAAAATAAATAAAAGTTGATGTATTTCTTTCCATGACAACGAATACAATTAATTATTATTTGTGTTAAACGCTATTTACGTCATCTGTCTGTACCCGCGATATAGACATACCCATTTGTAACTTCCCATTGGAAGTTATTGTTTGATTTTATTTTTATTTCACCACTAAAGATTAAATATCGCGCGTTGTATATAATTCTGAACTTAGCCTAGGTGTTGTAGCAGCGTATACATAAACGTTGATGGTGGGTCAACTCCGACCTGCCAAGCCTGCCAGGACTCATTAGTGGCATGAATACCCTGTCTCAACTTAATAAACTTTGCATTGGAACAAAGTGACCTATCTTCATTCTGAATGCAATCGTTTGATTTGATTCTAACTGATAAAAAACTCGGGTCGCAGTGCCAAAACCCTGCCGACAATATAGTGTATTTGCTAACAATGGCATTGTGGCTTTATTATGTGAACTTAAGTTTGTTTTTGGACAAAATGAAAAATTTAACCCCTTAATACATCCCTTAAAATAATTAAATTTTTCTAAATTTCAATATTAGACATGGATTTTATCAGTACACCCAATTAAATACACCCTTCCATAAGTAAATCCGTATCAACAAACTAGTGTTTTCATAAAATTTAAAAGTCCGGTCCTGTCGGGCCGATTTTATTAAAATTTTAACAGCACATTCTAATCTTTACTTAAGAGTTAAATTTCAATTTTGAAACGATTATGACAAATTTTTCGGTATTTTTGGGCCCAAAAACTTTTTGGAACCCCTAAATACAACCCTGAAAATGGTCCGATCGGGTCCATTTTATATATGTTTTTAATATAATTTTTGATAAATATTTTTGATTCAAACATAACTTTAAAGTGTACGTAAAATAATAGTTTTTTAGAAGCTATAGAACGTATCTATCAGTGTAATACTTACGTACGAATGATCTTCAGAAAAAAATCGATGAGTTTGTCGGTATTTGAGAAACTAAGTACCTACTATATTTAAAAGAGAAAAAAAATTTGCACGTACATATACATCTTTATTGTTTAATTTTAAATACTTTTGGAAATTTTGTCAATATAACCCTATTAAAATCTGGGCTCTAAAAATTTAAATGTACAACTGTCAAGATGTTTCATTGTTTATTGTTTGCATAGCCTATCCACGACATGCGTAAATATTTGCATTTCTCTCACACTCATGTATCGTGAACGCCGATGGATTTTCTCTGTTTACGTTTCTCTTCACCCCACTGCCCCCCTCGTCATTTTTACTATTATCGCTTGAAATCACCCCTTTTAAAGAAATTTCACCAAAAAAAATAGCGATAACATATCTGTGGACTAAAGGCCTCAGTTTAAAAAAAAAATTATGTCAATCGGTTGAACAGGGGTTGCTGGCGGATTGTCTAGAGAAATAGGGCTTGTGTTTTAAATATATAGATTTCTTTTAGCCAACAGCTAGGATGTACAAAACATGATGATAAACACCACAATTCCAACTCAAAAAAAATGACATGACGTAGGTACTGAATATTTAAAATAAAAATGAGTCACCTGTTTACTGTACTTAATACCTATATGCACTGGTATGATATTATATTTATTATATAGGGGAATATACAAATGTCAGAGCTATTACGTAATAAGTGGGGGTTGATTTGAATCTGTTATTCTGACCCCAGCTCCAAATAAACATGCAACATTTTTTTTTTCATTTGATAAAATATATCTGTAATTTAAATTACACAAGTGGGCAGCTTTTAATGTAAAACTTAATAATAAAGCAAATAAATTAAATATTTGTTCTTGACAGGGAAATATAGATGGAAGCTTGATAAATAGAACAAGGGGAAAACACAAACTTATTTTTAAAATTCTATAAAAGAAATGTAGTATATCAGAAGCTGTTATACATATATCATTATTGTTCACTGCATTTACAACTATAGAAACTAAATATTTCCATAAGAAAAAAATGTTTCAAATTTTTGTTAATTTTTCAGCAACAAATATTAGAAATTTGGTGGTTGAAAAATTAAACTTTTGTAAAAAAAGGCCACTATATACGGCGTCTAAACTACACCAAATATCAGTCATCATGCATGTACGGTCAGAATAGAGATTGACTTTATTGTAAACAGGAAACACTTCACTGAAAAATTATAAAATATTGTCCAAATTACATTAAATTTTTTGTTTGAAGTGGCATACATTCTTTTAATATAAAAAAATATAGGGCATTTTACGATCAGTTCTCGCATAAGAAAAAAGGATCCTTTAAAAGAATTTATCACAATTTAAATATTTTTTTATATTTTATTACGCAACATATTTCGCGAATATGCAGTAAACACAAATTCAGCTAACAATGTTGTCAAAATCGCTTTACATCTTTCTATACACATGTAGCAAGTTGTTATTTGTAAGAAATGTATAACAAAACAAATTTGTATGTTTATTTATGCGTTTTGCATTTTATTGTAAATCGTAAAAATTTTACTGCTTCCTACAAAATGTTTTGTACACCGATCCGCATTTACTGTTTACTCATTTTTGATATTCAATTTAAAATACAAAATTACAATTTTACATATAGCATATTTTTATGTATACAGGGTGATTCATAAAGAATGGGAAATCCGAAAACTGGAAATACTACACATGAAATAGTGGCCATTGACGCAAACATGCCTGATCCGAATGTTGATAGTTTCGGATATACAGGGTGTTGAAAGTTAAAATTTTAATTTGTTTTTTTTGCCATAATTCCGAAAATATCTGGGGTAGAAACTTGAACATTTTTGAAGTTATGTTTTTTTAGGTGACGAATAAGATACGTATTGAAATTTCCGTGTTGCTCATAGAGGACGCTACTTACGATCAATTTCACATACATTTAGGTGAATAACTTTTCACTCTGTACATCAAACATGAAATTTCATTCAAAATCTGAAAGAGCAATCATTTCTACATAAATTATGTATTCTTGTTTCATTTCGATATCACGTTCCGTTTTCGAGAAAAATGGATTTAACGAATTCAATGTTTGGATTAAACGCAAAATTAAAAAGGGGAAGCAAGCCAAGTAGATCTTTATTTTCAAAGAATTATTAGAACAATAAAACAAATGAAATGTTCTAACAATTATTTAAAGCAATTGTTCAAAGTGCCCGCCATTGACAATGATACACTTTACATCACAGCGTTTTGTAAGGGACCTCCGAGTTTGAACACCCTCTATATCCGAAACTATCAACATTCGGATCAGGCATGTTTGCGTCAATGGCCACCATTTTACGTGTAGTATTTCCAGTTTCCAGATTTCTCATTCTTTATGAATCACTTTGTATAGAGAGTAATTCATCGGCAAACGTTACAATGTCAAGTGTCTTTGGCAGAGGGAAATTTTCAAAAAAAAATTCTATTAAAAATTAGTTATTTTCCAAAACTATAACATCACATGAATCACTCTATAATAATATAATACGAACTAAGTACCTATGTATGTATAAAAAAATATTATGACCGATTTTATATTGACGTATTTACATACTTGCGAGCATACTTGTGAATTAAATGGCGCATTTTATTGTAACAAATTAAAAGAGTGAAGTTTTTAAAATTATAAAAAATATAATATTAGATGTCGAATTTTCTAGAAATGTGGGTTATAGAGCTAAATGTATTAACAGAGCTTTTTCGGAAATTTATGTATAGACAGAACCTGTTAAACTCAATTAAAATCTTAATAATAATTGTATTTTTGGTTTCTTCTAAGAATTTGTGTATTGTGTAAGTTTCCCCATAATTGATTTTATAGGTTCTAGTATTTCGTCTAGACTAAGTAATTTGATTTTTTTGTTTTTAGGTTGAAGTTTCACTTTATTTTTAACTTTTTTAATAGGATCATTTGTTTTTTTTTTAGTTTCAATGAGGGGTTTTTTGTGATACCTAATAGCTTCGAGATAGCTCGGAAAGTATCAACGCGGCTTATGCAACGTTTCTCCTTAATAATGTCAAATAATTTGTGAATTTTTGTGTATATTATTTTTTAATTTTAAATAACTATTAGTCCAGCAGTCAGGTACTTTTTACCTAGAAAGTATTCCGAAGTTAATGATATTTTGGTGTGTTGTTTGCGGGTACTCTGTGGAGTAGAATCTGAGTTTTCGACCTCGAGGACCCTGTGCTAACGTGGGGGGAGCCGAAAAACCACGAAATTTTACCACCTTTTTTGCTTTTTTCGAAATCTCTCAGAAACGGTCGACTTAAGCAGTTCTTCCATTATGTAATGTTTTAAAGAGGATTACATTTCCTACAATTTTCATTCCCACAACTTTTCTGTGGTACTAATGGTAAGCGCGCTGCAGCTTCTTGAAAATCACCCGCTCGGCTTTTGTAACCTTACATTTTAACCATTGGTTATCAAGGTTACAAAAAACCGAGCGGGTGATATTCAAGAAGCTGCAGCGCGCTTACCATTAGTACCACAGAAAAGTTGTGGGAATGAAAATTGTAGGAAATGTAATCCTCTTTAAAAGATTACATAGTGGAAGAATTGCTTAAGTCGACTGTTTCTGGGAGATTTCGAAAAAAGCAAAAAAGGTGGTAAAATTTCGTGGTTTTTCGGCTCCCCCCACGTTAGCGCAGGGTCTTCGAGGTCGAAAACTCAGATTCTACTCCACAAAGTACCCGCAAATAACACACCAAAATATCACTAACTTCGGAATACTTTCCAGGTAACCTCCTTCATTTATTACCTGCCGCTTGGACTATAAATATTGCGTTAAAAAGAAAGATGATATTTTATTTTACGCGTGTCGGCTAATAGGTAATTTACGTATACGAAGCAAAATAAATTTTATACTATATTATGTATTTTAAAAAGTACGCGGATAATAGATATTATAAAACGGTACGGAAATAGTCATATCACTTTTCTATTAGTAGTACCGTCGTTATGTATACAGTGAGATGTATAATACCTACTTATTTGGAATAAATAAATTATAATATGATTCGAATGTTGTCTTTTGGTTTGAAAAAAATCTTGCAACGTCAAACAAATTTTATATTCAGCAGACAAAAATGTATTTACAAAATAATGAAACTTACCGAATTTTCAAAAAATGTAGATTGTCAAAGACTGGAACCTAAGTCTCAAAACATGTGGTGTGAGTCACCATTCAGGATTTCCAGTGATAGTCCGACGAAGTGGTTCGAACACTTTACTCCATAAATCATCAACAAACTGTTCGGACAGTGCATGTAAAATTTTCACTTAAAGAAAACAAGACACTACACTAAACAATAGCTTTCCAGGAATAGCAGAAACTTATCTCACGAGTTACGATACACAATAACTAACTTCATACAAGATAAAACTGAAATATAAAGCTCAATTTGTGAGTGTAAATCGTTAAAAAACAGCAATTGAAACCCAAAATATGAAGATGCACACTCTACGGCATTTACAACACAACTGCTCGTTATACTGTTCAAAAAATTAAACATTCAAGTATATGACATTAATTATATAACAGCCTGCAAGAACAAACACGAATTAGAAGTGGTATTAATACAATTTATTTTTAAAAATATTAAATTCTAAATAGTAAATAAACTTTATTAGTGTTTTATTTAAAATTATTTATTTACTTCCTTACCAATCAACAATACTGTGCTCCAATCACAGATGGTTGCAATAACATAAATAATTTAAGTAAAATAGACAACCAATATAGGTACATTAAGGTGGTTTTTAAAATGGTAATTTCTGAAAATTAATGCTCCCATGTACTCGAATGGTTCTAAATAAATAAATAAAAAAAATGGAGCCAAAATTTCAGCTCAATTTTTTATAAGTAATATTGATTTTTTGCGGTTAATTTTTTTTCCACCGTAATTTTGTTTTAAAAAATCTTAAACTTGGCAAATTTCTTACATAATATGGTAGTTATAGGTATTTTAGAAAACTTTCAAGAGATTTTTAACAATATAATTTTCTCCAAGTGTGCAAGTTTTCACGGCCGGCATTGTTCCAAGTCTTCATGGTTTCTGGGCTTGTAGGCCGTGGTCCGGTGGTATTTCTACCTGACGTTTCGTCTACAACTGCGGTAGACATTCTCAAAGGCGATGTGGCAGCGGTCGAAGTGTCCTCCATGGCGGCTCACAGGTCAGTGTGAAACGTCAAACGTCAGGTAGAAATACCACCGGACCACGGCCTATAAGCCCGGAAACCATGAAGACTTGGAATATAATTTTCGAAACTACAGGTGGACAAAAATAATTTTTGCCATATTCACTACAAAATAGCTACTTTCCATGCATGTATACCGGCCTGTATTTAACAGGCAGGCGTGCCGAAAGTGTTTTTAATACAATATAACTATAGTACGGTAAGTAAACGGTTGCCATAGAAACTTATAGATAAATAATAGTGTTATGTATTGAGTTGAAGGTAATAACATATCCAATTTACATCTTAAACTTTTATTCAGTAATAGTTTAGCGGGAGATTCACACGTGGTTGTATGTGTGGTATTTCTATATTGTAATAAAAATGCATTTAGTATTTTATTGATTTCAAATGGAATTTGTTTTGCGTCTGCATCGGCTTTCCCCTTTAATAGAGCATTTTTAATTATTTTGACAGCTGATTCAGCTTGGCCGTTAGTTTCTGCGTGGTAGGGGGCACCAGTGCGATGAGTAATATTAAATTCTGTCAAGAATTTTTTAAACTCGTTTGAAACCAACTGTGGACCATTGTCACTTACTATTTCTCTTGGGAGTCCAAAACAAGCAAATACTTCCAACAACTTATTAATAGTTGATGTTGTTGTGATATCTGCCATTTTAAAACATTCTAGCCACTTTGATGTAGCATCTTCAATGACGAAAAAATATTTGTTAAATATTGGCCCTAAAAAATCGATATGCAGTCGAGTCCATGGTTTAGATGGCCACTTCCAGGGTCTTAATTTGGCTTTGGGGGGGTCATTTTTAAATTTCTGGCATATTTCACATTTGCTAGCAATATCCTCTAGGGCCCATCTTTGCAATCTGTTTGCTGCTAAAACGGGTATGCCTTTTTTCGGCCCAAAAATAGCTAGAAGTGGTTTGTGGTCGGTTTCAAGAATAAAATGTTGTCCGTATAGATATTGAAAAAATTTTTTAACACCAAAGATACACGCCAAGGCTTCGCGTTCGATTTGAGAGTATCTCGATTCGGCTTTAGTAAAGACTCGTGATGCGAATGCAATAGGCTTTTCATTTGTAGGGAAAACGTGAGAAATGACTGCTCCTGCTCCTGTTGCCGAGGCATCTACCGTTAATTTAATTGGAATACTAGGGTCAAAGTGTGTTAGTACTTGCGCTGACATTAATAATTCTTTCACCTTATCAAAGGACTGCTGGCATTCCTTGGACCAGTTCCATTGAACTTCTTTTTTGAGCAGCTTATAAAGTGGGCTGAGAACTAATGAAGCATTTTTTACAAAGCGACCATAAAAATTTACCATTCCAAGGAAAGCTTGCAGTTCTTTAATCGTAGTCGGA
Source organism: Mongoloraphidia duomilia (assembly GCA_039654895.1). Lineage (NCBI taxonomy): Eukaryota > Metazoa > Arthropoda > Insecta > Raphidioptera > Raphidiidae > Mongoloraphidia > Mongoloraphidia duomilia. The sequence continues at coordinate 37,021,233 of CM077520.1, read as the reverse complement.
ATCGGCATTTTATTTATAGCTAATACTCTCTCGTTAGACATATGAAGACCATTTTTGTCAATCAGATGTCCAAGATAATTTACTTTATCTTGGAAAAAATGACATTTTTCTTTTTTAACTCGCAAATTATAATCGGTTAACTTTTTAAAAACTATCTCTAAATTTGCTAAGTGTTCCTCATCGGACTTTCCCGTTACGAGAATATCGTCGAGGAAGCAGACCACACCTGGCATAATAAAGATTTGCTCCATTAAATTTTGAAAAATTCCTGGTGCGCTGGAAACCCCATATGGAAGTCTAGTATAAGCAAACAATCCTTTATGCGTGGAAATCGTGACCAGTTTTTTTGAATCTTCTGTTAAGAGTACTTGCTGATATGCTTCTGACAGATCAACAATTGAAAATTTATTACCGCCTTGTAATTTTGAAAATAAATACTCGATTCTAGGCAGAGGGTATTTAACAACTTCTAGCTGTGGGTTTAGGGTGATACGGTAATCACCACAAATACGTACTGCCCCGTTAGGTTTAAGAACGGGGACTATCGGAGTTGCCCAATCAGAAAAATCAACAGGTTCTAATACTTTCATGGAAACTAGTCTATTAATTTCATTATCAATTTTTTCTCTCAAAGCAAACGGTACCGGTCGTGGTTTCATGAATTTAGGGATTGCCCCGTTTTTTAAAATTAAATTTATCTTATGTTTATTAAATGTACCTAAACCTTTTTCAAAGATATTTTGATATTTTTCACATACTTTTTCAATTCTATTTTCAGTTGCGAAATTTATTTCAGATATGCCTAACTTTAGCATATTCAACCCATTTCTTCCTATAATAGGTGGACCTCCATTTTTAATTACATACGTTTTTAGAATATACTTATTGCCATTGTAGATAATATTGAGAAAAGCTATTCCCAGAGGTTGAATTGTAAAACCAACATAATCTTTCAATGTTAAATCATTCGCTAATAATTGAACGTTTTTAAAATGCTTTAAATACAATTTTTCTGAGATAGCAGCATACGCAAAACCGGAATCTGCTTCAAAATCTAAAGGAACATTTTCAACAGTTATTTTAATATAAATTGGTTTTACATTTTCCTCTGGGTCTTGTATCGTTTTAATATTAAAAAATTGATTTTCGGAATCATTGTCACTACTGCAATCAGTCGAGCAGTCTTCATTCTCAGCTTCCATATTATGAAACTGTTTGTGCCAATCATTGCACACTGGGGCCAAATGCCCTTTTATGCCACATTTATTGCATTGATAATTTTGGAAACGGCATACGGCCTGTAAATGATTTTTTCTGCCACATACCATACACTTAGTATTCGATTGTTGGTTACTGCTACCCTGATGTGATGATGATGCTGACGTTATCTGCGGTGGGCTGGAACTTCCATTTTTTCGAGGAGCTCTTCTATGGTGTTTGTAAAAAACCGCTTCTTCCTTCACGGACACAATCTGATCTCCTGCGATGGATTCTTTTCTTGCAGCTTCTTTGGCCAGAGCAATTTTTAGCATCTGTTCCAAGGTTGTGGTTGCTACTGAAGCGTCTTCTTCAAAGAGTCGGTCCATGATAACTCCACCACCAATTCCCGTTACAAAAATATCTCTTAATACTGCTTTCAGTTCAGCTCCAAATCCACAGTTTGCCGCCAATTTCTTGACACGTGCAGACCATTCCATTACTGTTTCATTTTCCATTCTTTTTGCGTTATAAAATTTATAACGCTCGGCAAAAAATGATTTCACTGGACTGTAATATTCAGTTAATATTTTTATCAACTGATCGAAAGTTTTCTCATCTGGATTATTTGGCACGCATAAATTTTTTGTAAGTTTGTAGCAATCTTCGCTAAGCAAATTAAGTAATATTGCTTTCTTCCTATTTTCTTCCACGATGTTGTTTGCAGCAAAGAATAATTTAATTCTTTCACGAAATATATTGAAATCAGACGTTATCGGATTGAATTCATTTAGTGTTCCCAGTAACCCGACATTTTGCATAATTACTTGTTGACCAGTAGCCATATCGTTGGGCATTTTTTTTTTCTTTTATGCTACACGCGTATATAATTATTTATAAGTTTTTCTCGTCGCCAAATGTTGTAGACTTTAATTTAAATAAATACAACGATAAATTTTTATGAACGTTTATTTTAGTATTTTAACTAGAACTAAAAAGTATTCAGATATCAATTAATATCATTGAACATTACGCAATTATGCAATCATTATAATTTCAATGACTCAATACATAACAAATAGTTTTATACGGCTGAAATGCAGTTGAAAAATGTTTTCGTTGGAAAGCAGCTAATTATATAATTGTTTCGAAACATATTGGAAAAAATCATTTTACCAACCAGTGGTCACAGTCAGGTTCAGGTTAGAATCCTAACTGTGACCACTGATTGGTAAAATTATTTTTTCCAATATGTTTCGAAACAATTATATAATTGGCTGCTTTCCAACGAAAACATTTTTCAATAGAAACTTATGTTTATTCCCTCCAGCCGCCTGCTTTTACATACTCACGGCCTGCTGTAACTAAGCAGTAATAAACCTCATTATGAAACTAAAAATACAATCTACTATATTTTCTCAATAATTGTTGACAAATTTTCGCTTAAACAAAATTTCTAAATTTTTTCTCAAATAGCTAGATATAACCATATCTAAGAAATTTGCTAAGTTTCAGATTTTTTATAAGAACATTACGGTAGAAAAAAAATTAACCCAAAGTGCCAAGGAAAAATTCCAGGGCTTTGGGGCACAGGCTGGAATGGAGATAAGAACCTGAAATTTTGGCCATATTATATTTTTTTATTTATTAAAAAACATTTGAGCCTATGGGAGCATTAATAATCGAAAATGACCATATTAAAGATCACCCTAACAGTACATACTATTATTCAATAAATTCAATAAAAAAACTATACGTGTTACTAATGAATTTCTAGTTTCACGCTGGATGCGTTAACCTTTAACAACACAGTTAAGCTATGTGAACAATGTATATGTCACGGATTAAAAATTCTATAGTGGCCATAGAACATAGAAATCTGCAGAGAATATTTTGAACATTATATTGTTGTTAGATTTTATTTATTATACAAAAATATTTGAATGGTTATTTTCAATTAAGCATTTACCACCCCTAGGATGCACACATACATATTATGCTTACATATTATATTCATAGGTGATTGTAGTAACAATCTAAGCTCGATATGAATTTAGCATGTTTGACTATTAGATACAAATCCAGCATGAGATTATAAATGAATACAAGCCGTGAGGTGGGTCGTTTATTAGGACTAAAGTGCGACCCTTGAGGTCCACACGACGAACTTCCCAGTTTGATAAATATTTAATAATAATAATTAAATTAGATATTACACAGAAAAGTAATCATTTTAATCATTAAAACATAATTATTATTTATTTTTAACAATAATTAAAAAAAAAACGGCTGAACCGATTTTTACAAAATTTATGTCGGATCAAAATGACGTTAACATGCCTCGATTGACACCCTTACGAAGTCGATATAATTTTTTATTCGCCAGATATTGTATAAAATCTACTTTTTTGGAGGTTATTTGGTTAAGAAAAAAGAACGGCTGAACCGATTTTGAAAAAATTTCTTTCAGATCATATTTACGTTAATACGCGTCGATTGGCACCCCAACGTAGTCGATATCATTTTTCATTCTCGAGATTTCGTCTTAGAAAGAAATGGACACATACATACGTACGTACACACACACATACACACACACAGACATCTTTCTAAAAGTAGTGTAAAAATAGTGTAGTGACCTTGAAATATAAAAATATTTTTTCCTTTTTGATTTCGATTTTCGGACCCATTACAATAACTTCCAATGGGAAGTTAATAATTAACCGATGCAACGAAAGTCGCACATTTCCTATTTCTGCCACCATGAAAGCAATGTGTCCATGCACATAATCTGTATAGAAACAAAAAAAATGAAACGCTTATGACCTCTGTTGTCGAGCATTGATAATTTACAATATCTACGTAAAAACAGTACATTCTTCCAATTGTAATCTCATATTAGGTAGTAATTTAAGTTCTTTTTACAAGCTTTTATTTAACTTGCAATGTATGTCAGTTAGTTTGTTTGTTTAGGTCAAATCTTGCAAGTCAATTTTGAACGACTTCCACGTATCCGATCGATTTGAAATTTTGTACACATATGTATTCCCGATGACAATACATGAATAAATCGTTTTTAGAAGGGGCTCAAACGAGGGTGTAGGGTTTTTTTGACTAATCAACGCCCAGGCCTAATCGCTGAAGCTAGAAACTTGAAATTTGGACAGTAGATTCCTTTTCTGACGCAAGTATCCACTAAGAAGGGATTTCTCGAAATTCAGCCCCGAGGGGGATCAAAAGGGGGTAAAAACTTTTTAGAGACAATCTTTTATTGAAATGTATTAAAAAAAATAATATTTAATAATTTTGGTTCATAATTATTATAAGTGCGGGGGTTGCGACTAATAAACTATCATAGAGTTTACAACCCCCGTTTAATAATAATAATAATTATTATGAACCTAAATTATTAAATATTATTTTTTTTTTATATTTGACACTCGCATGTAGTGACAATCTATTGATTCTGAAGCATATAAGGAGAATATTAATTTAGCAATCATGTCACGGTTGAGTATTGTAAGCTCATTCCGCAAGAAAGTGGTAAGGTTCAGGTTAGAATCCTAACTGTGACCACTAGTTGGTAAAATGATTTTTTTCCAATATGTTTCGAAACAATTATATAATTGGCTGATCTCCAACGAAAAAATTTTTCAATTGCATTTCAGCCGTATAAAACTATTATTTATATTATTTTTACTTCCCACCTCTACTATGGTAGGGAAGTAATGGATTTAGTCCGAAAAAAATATTTCGAGATTTTAACAAATCTCCACGTTTTGAGACCCTAGCAATCGTTTAAGATCATTTTCTGACAGATGTCTGTATGTGTGTGTGTGTGTGTATGTGTGTATGTGGTCAATTTTTCGCCTTCGATATCTTAAGAACGGAACAACATACGGCCATGCCGATTGTTCTATTGTGTTTATCAGCCTTTAACTTAGATCTGATTAGATTTTGAGTCAAATCGGTTCAGTGGATCCTGAGATATTCAAAAAAACGTTCTCAATGTCACGTATTAACATAGGTAAAAAAAATATAAATGAATTCTAGATGTTATAATATGAAAAAAATGTAAATATTTTTTTTCTCTAAAATGTATAGTTTTCGAGAAAAAAAATATTTTACTAAAAAAAAATAAAAATTGTACGTAAATCAAGGTAACCATGATTTTTGCTGTATTAAGTTAGCCATCAGTAGATCACCAAACAAAAAAGTGGGCCATGCTTTTTTCAAAGAATAAAAATTAAATTGTGTTTTAAAGACCACCAACAGCTAAGGTTATTTGGGCCTAGTCAAAGAATAAAAAAAAAAGAGTGTTTATTTTTTGCAAATATTTACTAGGTGGGAAGTATAGGACTGGTCATCAGTCGAATTTTTTTTCTTTTTAGTACTTGCATTTCAATAAAAGCATGTCTCTAAAAAGTTTTTTTTACTAATATTTTATTTTAACTTCCCTACATGAACGTAAATAGACTTCAATTATGTGAAATACGTAATACGTATAAAAATAAGTTGATTACATTTTTACTGTGTTTCGTTTATCACATAACAGAATGCAATTTTTTAATTACAAACTGTTTTATCGAATTTTATTCGTATATTTATGTTTTCTAATCATTGATATCTGAATATTCAAACGACAGTTTTGATTTAGAAATATTATTTCCACTAGTCGAATTTTGTAGATACAGTTTAATATCACACGGTGTGTTCGTATACTGATACGTACTACCTACATAATATTGTCTAGTTCGTGTAAATGACAGTTGCGAGTTATGTGCTGCCAATTTTGTGTGCCGCTGATTGAGAGAGTGAATTATTAATAATTGAACTGTGACACATTTGAAAATTGAACCTATTCATCTTTGAAAGCTTTTTTTAAATATTTTATTTTTTAGATTTTGTAAGGATATTTAAAAAACGGTGCCTATATAAGTGCACAATCTTATAATACATTAGTTTTCTTTATAATTACCGTATTTACTACTTTGTTTATAAAGGATTCACTAAAACCTCGCCTTTATTCATTAAAATATAGAATTATTCATGTTGAAAGAATCATTCATGAACAACATCGACACATCACTTCAGCGATCATGGTGACTTATTTTGCGCTAAATCGCCAAAACTAATGTAAATTTGGGCTTCACATTAGTTTTTTAGTCATCTTTGCCCGCTTCTCTAATACTTGATGCTTGATTTTTTTTTCTCAAAATATTAGACACATACTTTCAAACATAAGGAGAGGCCGAGGAGAGGCATACTTTTTTTGGTACATTTTTATAAAATAACCTATAAAAAATCACTAAAAAAATAAATAGACACATATTTTGGTATAATCAAAGTGAGTCCTTTATGCCACATCCCCAATATTTTTAACTTCGCATATTGGAAGTTGTTGTGATGGGTCCGATTTTGCGAGTGAAAAATTTGAACATATCTGCACGTTTTGAGGTCCCTGGAGTCCGATTATACTGTTTTTAGAGAGATGTGCATGTGTGTGTACGTACGTTCGTTCGTACGTTGATGAACTTTTTTTTCGGCTCGCAAATCTCAAGAACAATTAATAATGATATCGACTCCGAACTAATTTCATTCGACACATAATAAATTACATAATGAACACCTGATTAGGGTACCTATTGTGTATCTCGTTTCTAGTGATATCATTAAAGTGAATTGTTTCACGCGATTGTGTATTTTTCACACTAGTGAAATAGAACCATTTAACGTGAATTTATTCGCCATCGAATTTGTCAGTGAAACGTAAAATGAGGACAGTGTGGTGTAACGGTTAGCGTAGCGACCTTTGGATCACACTGTCGTGGGTTCGAATCCCACCTCCGCTCATGGATGTTTTGTGATGTCATTTAGTTTTAAGTGAGTTGTTATTTAATGTAATTAAGACGCTAATGACCTAAGTTGTCGACGCGTCTATAATCTACAATAAATAAAATGAAACGTGAAATATTTCACGTTTCACTGACAAATTCGATAGCGAATAATTTCACATGAAATGGTTCATATTTCACTAGTGTGGAAAATACAATCGCGTGAACCAATTCAGTTTAGTGATATCACTAGAAACGAGATACACAATAGGTACCCAGATTTGCAGGAAATTTCAATTAAGGGTTTTTTGTTTACCTTATAGGTATAACAAAAAAACTACTGTAAAATTGTTGTGAAATGTTTTTTGTCTCGCATGTCTCGAGAACACACATATGGACAACAGAGTCTCATTATAAAGTGTTCTTGTTTTTACCATGTTGGTACGGAACTCTTAAAAGATAAGTGTAGACTTTATCATTCCTATAGTCTGCATGCAATAGATGGTAAAAAAAGTATCGTCGTCGAAGGGTTTGATCTGAGCAAAACCAAATTGAAGGAAATCACAAAATAAACGTCAAATCAGTGATCAGTCAATGGGCAGGGCTAAGGTTTGGGGTAGGGTAGGGCAGATAACACGAAAGAGTAGACATAAAATTTCAGCTGTGTTACAATGTCCGCTAATTACACAATATGATAGAATATAGTATACATAGGTGGTCTGGCGCTACTTCCGGAGTGCGACGTAACACCGTAAAACAGCACCGACCGACGCAGGCGTTGCCCGTACCGACGAGCATCTGCCTCGTTCAGCAATTATTATTGTTATATGAAAAATCGTTTTGACGTATGTAATTATTAACTGTTATTTATTGTTTCAATTTATATTCAAAAATAATATATTGCTTTACGATACATCGCACCGCCCTGATCACACCGTTACACGGTTTTGCTATCATTATTAAGTTGCCTGCTCTGCGATCATAGCACCACTTCCACTGCTACCAACCACATTATTAAGTTGCTCCAATATCCGCGATGATGGTTTTATTTTTATTGTTGTGTTCGGATGCTAGTAAATCTTTTGTACTCGTGTTTGATTTCGATATTCTAACGGAAAATTAAAACGAAGTACATTTTCAAAAGTCTTTTCAGTGTTTTATTTTATTTTTAACATCTAAAATTTATATGGGAATTTATTATTTCTTATTTTTTACTTGCAATCTGTAAACTTTTATCATTGGATTTTGAAATTAAAATTACTCTTAAAATCTATTTGTATGGAAATTTTTTAATGTATATATATATGAAAGGACCGACTAACTGCGTACTAGTGGATCTTTTCTATTGAATCAAGTTATATATTATGTAGGTACTTATAACAAAATAAAATCATGTAATATTTTTCAGTTTTCTACTGGAGGAAGAAAATATATACTATTTTGAAAATCATAATTGCAGCTAGTTTGAACGTTAATTGCTTTAACCTTGCACTTTCTGCGTTAGTATGAAATTTGACACGATTGTACCTACATTTCTCCTCATTCCACCCCTAAAACAAAAAAAAAAAAACTCGGGTCGCAGTGCCAAACCCTGCCGATAATATAGTGTATTTGCTAACACAGGCATTGTGGCATTATTATGTGAACATAAGTTTGTTTTTCGACAAAATAAAAAATTTAACCCCTTAATACATCCCTTAAAATAATTAAATTTTTCTAAATTTCAATATTAGACATGGATTTTATCAGTACAACATCTGCACCAAATTAAATACACCCTTCCATAAGTAAATCCGTATCAATAAACTAGTGTTTTCATAAAATTTGAAAGTCCGGTCCTGTCGGGCCGATTTTATTAAAATTTTAGCAGCACATTTTAATCTCTACTAAAGAGTTAAATTTCAATTTTGAAACAATTCTGACAATTTTTTCGGTATTTTTGGACCCAAAAACTTTTTGGAACCACTAAATACAACCCTGAAAATGGTTCGATCGGGCCCATTTTAAATAGGCTTCGTGCGGTGACGGATTCCAACGTGCCTACCAAATTTCGTTAAAATCAATTAACTCTTTCCAAAGTTATTGCCCGCACACATGTATATATAAATATATATATAAATATATACATACATATATATATATAAACATTTTCAAAAATGGTGCCAAAGTGTTCAGGAGGCTATGAAACGTTGAGAAATTTTGGTCCGACCCCTAGGTCCCGCCATCCGACCAACGCCAATAGTGTATGTGCCATATGGCAAATACACTAAAAATATCCTTTACAGCGTCGTAACTATGGCCTGGCAACCGGGGCCCGCGCCAGGGACGCTAACCTTAGAGGAGGGCACAATCAGCGATGCGAATATGATTATATTTTCAAGCAAAGAGTGCGAAAACAGAATCTTGGCCTGGACGCCGATGATCCTAACTGCCTTTACGTCATGCTATGGGTCATAAACAGTTCATGAGACATCAACGAAAACGGAATTCCTTGATAGATATTATATTGTTGCCTCGCATGCTTAATATTGACTTTAAACATAATAGGCGCAGATAATTGGTTCTATGAATATTGCGCACTTTAAGCTAAATAGCACTAAGCCAGTAATGACTTACATGTAAAAAACACAGGTCGCAGTGCCAAACCCTGCCGACAAAATATTGTATTTGCTCATACACGAGTTGTGGTTTTATTTTGTAAACTAAGGTTTGCTTTTGGACAATATAAAAATTTTAACCCCTTAATACAGGGGTTCCCAAAGTCATGGCCGCGACCCCAAGCGGGTTCGCGGACTGATTTTTTAGGGTTACGGCCTGTTTCCGTGATTATAGAATTTATAACTTTCGTGATTATACCATTAAATTCGAATAATAGAAAAAAATACTAAATAAGAACACGAAATCAAACGAAAATGGAGTGAAGAGGCGGGAGGGGGTCTCTGGGGCAGTTTCTATATTACTTTTTCTGTACTTTTTTTATACTTACATTCTTGAATAAACGACTTAAATTTGAATTGCTGCATTTTTTTACTGAAAAATCTTTTTTGTAGACTGTTTTGTACATTGTGGGGAAAACATTTTTAAGGGTCGCGAATGCTTTTGCAATTTTAAATTAGGGTCATGATCAAAAAAGTTTGGGAACCCCTACGTCCTACACGCCTTAAAATAATAATGTTTTTCTTAATTTCAGTATTTGGCCTCCATTTTATCAATTCAGCATCTGCACCAAATTATACATATACAGTATACACCCTTCAATGTTTTCTAAAAATTTGTTAAGCCGGTACTGTGGGGCCAATTTTATTAAAATTTTAGAGGCGCATTTTAATCTTTACAAAAGAGTTAAATTTCGATTTTTAAATAATTCCGCTTATTTTTTGGGTGTTTTTGGACCCAAAAACAATTTTCAACCAATAAAAACAACCAGCTTATAATGATTGGATTGCGCCCATTTTAAATAGGCTTAGTGCGGTGATGAATTCCAATGTGCCTACCAAATTTCCTTAAAATCTATCAAGTCTTTCGAGAGTTATCGTGCTAACACATATTATATGGCAAATTGTTCAGAAGGGAATGAACCATCGAGAAATTATTATACGACCCCTAAGGTCCCGTCATCCGACCGACGAGACAATAGTGTATGTGCCATATGGTAAATACACTAATAAGGTAACATGAAAGTGCAGTAAACATCGCCTAACTAGATTGTAACAGTCTGTACTGCAGTGTACATACTTAGCATTTCTGAGGTGGCATTATACGGAGTATGACTATAATATATTATTATGAATGTAACAATTCGAAATTATCCTAATATTGAAATATGTTACTTCTGGAAAATCAAACAGTAAAATATTATTATAAATAGTCATTCACATGCAATGCTATTGTGTAGGAAATGACACGAAAAATGAACTTTTGTGTATGTACAACATTGCTTGAAACACTTTTATGAAACATTGATTGGTTATCGGAAATAATTTATGAAGCAAACCGATATCTCATAAATAATTCGGAAGTTTTGTTGTGAAAATACAGTGTATAATGATAATCGGATTGTTTCAGCATTATGCGCACCTGTTTAGTGGTGGTTGTCTCTGGCCAGGGGTTGGTTTATTCTGTTCTGAAATTCAATTAACTTTGCTATGTAAACCTTTATTAATAGATAAACTTAATATGGAATTAATTAATAGCTATTAATTACTTAATTAATTCCATATTAAGTTTATCTATTAATTATTATAATGTTTTTTGAATAATCTAAATTTGAATTTCTTGGAAGAATGAAATACAAAAATAAAAAATTTGGTGACAAACATACAAAATATCGTTTTTTGAAACTTAAAAAAAAGATTTATCAACTTCCCAGTAAATTGTGTATATTTTACGTACGTATGTGATCATTTATTTCTATGACGAAATCTCGAGAATGAAAAGTGATATCGACTACGTTAGGGTGCCAATCGATGCGTATTAACGTAAATATGGTTTGAAAGAAATTTTTTCAAAATCGATCCAGCCGTTCTTTTTTCTTAACCAAATAAACTCCAAAATAGTAGATTTTACACAATATCTCGCGAATAAAAAATTATATCGACTTATATCGATAATATATTATTTTGGGGGCGATCTGACAAAACCTCTTACCTGTTCTGTTTTCTGATGGTCACTGTGTTGACGAAACAGATTATCAAAAAATAAATTATAAGTACCTAAATCATTAAAAAACAGTGATTTCAATTTTTTAGTAAAATGTTAAAAAAACAGTAATAAAAGAAGGTTTACTTAATTTAGCTTCTGCATTCATTTTTAACTTCCCACTGGAAGTTATTGTAATGGGTCCGAAAATCGAAATCAAAAAGGAAAAAAAATTTTTATGTTTCAAGGTCACTACACTATTTTTACACTACTTTTAGAAAGATGTCTGTGTGTGTGTGTGTGTGTGTGTGTGTGTGTGTGTGTGTGTACGTACGTACGTACGTACGTATGTGTACATTTCTTTCAAAGACGAAATCTCGAGAACGAAAAATGATATCGACTACGTTAGGGTGCCAATCGACGCGTATTAACGTAAATATGATCTGAAAGAAATTTTTTCAAAATCGGTTCAGCCGTTCTTTTTTCTTAACCAAATAACCTCCAAAAAAGTAGATTTTACACAATATCTCGCGAATAAAAAATTATATCGACTTCGTAAGGGTGTCAATCGAGGCGTGTTAACGTCATTTTGATCCGACATAAATTTTATAAAAATCGGTTCAGCCGTTTTTTTTTTTTTTTTTTTTTTTTTTTAAATTATTAATGTTTTAATGATTGAAATGATTACTTTTCTGTGTAATATCTAATTTAATTATTATTATTAAATATTTATCAAACTGGGAAGTTCGTCGTGTGGACCTCAAGGGTCGCACTTTAGTCCTAATAAACGACCCACCTCACGGCTTGTTAGTTATGAATTTGACTGAGAATTCTATAATGATGAACTAAAACTTGATAATGTGCAATCAGAAAACTCGGCAAAAAATATCCAGGGTTAGAAACATGAAAATATTTCAAATTTTCCAAAAAATTTGCATTTCTACCAAGTTCAGTTATGTTTATTCATCATTTAACCACTGGGTTTAGATACATCTTACTGAATCACTAGTTTTTTTTAGCAAACTAACTTATCATTGTGAATGACAGACACCATAACAAAACGATCTAGTAAGTCCTGACAATTGATTGTAGAGCACAGGTTGTGTCTGGCTTAGGTCTATCTTGCTAAGCCATTAGTTTTTTTAGTAAACTAACATATTGAAGATGCCCGGGAGAGGCTACGTCTCATTGTCTACCGACGCTCATGTATGTGTTTTATGGGAATGACAGACACCATAACAAAACGATTTAGTAAGTCCTGACAATTGATTGTAGAACACAGGAAGTGTTTGGACATAGGTCAATCTTACTAAACAATTAGTTCTTTTAGCAAACTAACTTATTATTGAAGATTCCAGGGAGAGGTTACGTCCCATTGTCTACCGACGATCGTGTATGTGTTTTATGTGAATGACAGACACCATAACAAAACGATCTAGTAAGTCCTGACAATTGATTGTAGAGCACAGGTTGTGTCTGGCTTAGGTCTATCTTGCTAAACCATTAGTTTTTTTAGCAAACTAACTTATTATTGAAGATTCCCAGGAGAGGCTACGTCTCATTGTCTACCGACGCTCATGTATGTGTTTTATGTGAATGACAGACACCATAACAAAACGATCTATAGTAAGTCTTGACAATTGATTGTAGAACACAGGAAGTGTCTGGCTTAGGTCTATCTTACTAAACAATTAGTTTTTTTATCAAACTAACTTATTATTGAAGATTCCAGGGAGAGGCTACGTCCCATTGTCTACCGACGATCGTGTATGTGTTTTATGTGAATGACAGACACCATAACAAAACAATCTAGTAAGCCCTGACATTTGATTGCAGAGCGTTGGTTGTGTCTGGTTTAGTGAGATATTCCCCAGTGGATACTAACGAAATGAATATCCGTGCTCACAGAATGCTCTGGTATTAGTGCAGATAAAAATACACACCTCCAAATCTGCAGGCAAACGTATACAAATGAACATATCCAGCATGCAACGCGAGGTTTCAGGATCACTAGTTACAACCTATAGGGGTCAGTGGTTAGAGTATACAAAAATAGTTTTTTTTTGTTATTACGTTTCACTCAATACGAACTTTTAATCGGTCGTAAAAATACTGTCGACTTTATGAATCTACCCGCGCTCACTAATTTTTACTTCCATGTTCCATAAGGAAATGGAAGAATGGCGATAAGATCAAATTCTGATTGTACTACTCTAAAAACATAAAGAAAATAGGTTTATCCCATGGAATTTTTTTAGTTCACAATATCTTTTGAAAAATGCATCAATTTGAAAGATTTTTTTAATGTTTGTCGCAGTAAAGACTCCAGGCCTATTGTTTTCAGTGCCAATCGGCACAGTCGTTTCGGAAATTGTCGCAATTTTCTGCATATTTTGTGCCTATAATTTATTTCGTGTAGTTAAAGAAATACACCATTTGAATGATTTTTAAAAAATATTATTATATACTAATTAGTATATTTATAATTTGTATTTTTTATTTGAAGCAATAAACTGCAAATATCTGTAACGGAAGTCGATTCAGAAAAAAAACTTAACGTTGGCATAATTATAAAATAATTTAAAACCCTGACCTTCGTTTACCAGTGTTTTTCAAATATGATAAAAGTGGGTGTGTGCTTATGCCTTATGACCACACGACAGAAGTAAAAACTTCAGATTTTCTAATTTTAAAATATATATATAATTTTTCAATCACACAGTTTAAACATAAATATATTAAAATAGGCCTATACAATAATTTAAATTTAATAAATAAAATACCTTAACTATAATTGAATTGGATTTTGACAGCTACGTTGTTCAACTAAAATTCATGGAAGATTAGATAATTTTGTATACACTGATCATATATATTAAGTTTTAGTGTCATATATTAGCGCACTTATGAACCACAAATTAAAATATATATATATGCTTTAGAGTCATCTGTTAGCGCACTTGTGAACTCCAAATAAATTAATACGCGTATTAAGTTTTAGTGTCATCTATTAGCGCACTTATGAACTACAAATTATTACCAGCATACTGCAAATACGTGTTCGTGTTTGAACCGAGTCGGGTGCGAACGGTTCACTATCGTTGACTACCCAGGCAAAGCGTGCCTAAGGAAGTTTTCACTTCAAAAAATTTACCAGTTATCAAATTGAAACTTATAAAATACGTATTTTATTCATTATTTGGTAGAAAATGCGGTGTCAGGTTCACTTCTGTACGTAACTGTTTAAATGTTGTGCCATTTATTGATAATAATCTGCAGGTAAATTCATATAATATGATTTATATCTTCGTTGAATTTGACAGAATTTATATAGTGTGCTACAGTTCAGAGAGTGAAAAGGGACACGGGGGGGAGCGTTATGATGTTAAACATGTAATTTCCCCTTACCATATATCAGGTCCACTGTATCACTTCCTCTGAAACTGAAAACATTGTCCGCAGACCGCATCTATGGATGCTAGCAGACTTTCAGACGGGTAAATAATCAATGTATAATCCGTAACGACAACAGTGTGTGATTTTGAATTTAAATTGTCGATTTTGTACTATATGCAGCAGTTTAAAAAAATAAATAAATTTATTGTTTATAAATGATATTCTTATAACAAGGATTTGATTCAAACTTGCTTACATTATTATATTTACAAAATTAAAAAATAATTATAGTAAATAAAAGGATAGGAGGCATAGATTTTAAGTTTATTATTTATTACTCCTTACTCATTTATTATAAAAGATCTTAATTCTAATGGATTTCCAAAAAAATAGTACAGATTTGCTATTTTGATTACGTAAATATATTAAATAACACATGCACGCTTTTAATGTTTTTTCGTATCTGTTTTGCGGACCTTAAATAGCCGTTTATTGACTATAGACCATTATGTAACGCTTTTTAGTGCTATAATGGTTCATTATGTAACTAGTTACATAATGAACCATTATGTAACTAGTTACATAATGAACCATTATGTAACTGTTTTTTTAATTCAATTAAGGTCTTAAACGATGCATGTGTTATATAAAGGATAGTGTGCAACGCGTGTGCTAAATCTTTATGCGTCAGGCGCGATGTTTTCAGCACTCGTATTCGGCTCGCGATGCACACTCGCCAAGGCTCGTGTGTGCTCGCCTACTACTTGTGCTGAAAATATCTCGCCTGACGTATAAAGATGTATTTAGCACACTAGTTACACAATATACTATTTACATGTGACAAAAAACTTATTTTGAAATTAAAAATCGTGTTCATGTATTGGCAGTTTGATACTGTCTTTTTCATTATTTGAAACTCTAATTTAAGAAAATTAGTATTAGAGCAAAATACGAAACTTTACATATTATAAAAAAAATATATAGTTAATGTTGTCCAGCGTTCTTGCATTAACATTAATACTCTACATTGTTTACATAACACATATTTTAGTTTAGTTTTTAAGCCTTAGAGGTTACGCTCTGGAATAAACAGCTATATCCTTTAATATCCGAATATCGTGATCAAATTATACACATCCTAGAATTAAGATAAGAATCTTTCGGGCTTATGAGCCGTGGTCTACTGGAATGGCTTCCTCTTCTTCCAGACGTTTCGCTTGCAACTGCGGCAAGCACCTTCAGTGGTGTGTTCGACGTGGTCGTAGTGTTCTTCTTGGTGTCCTGCTGTCGACCACGGCTCATAAGCCCGAAAGATTCTTATCTTAATTCTATTAACGCATTCCGTGAAAGCCTACATTCTTTTATATCCACATCCTGATTAAACCAAATTTTAGAGTGTTTTATTTATTTTTATCAAGAAAATTAATCACCTTTCCATTTTATCTTTATATATCAAGTCACATTGTAAGCTTATTGCTAACTTACTATAATGCTTTAGTTGTCCAGCTCAGATGAACTCATAATTAATTGGATTATCCTATAAAAGGTAAATTGCATATACTTTACGATCGTGTTAAAACTCGCAACTTTAAGGTAAAGAATTCTGACTGGTTAATGACCAGACGACACACATTTTACACAAAATTTTATGGGCCAAGCATCTATTTAATGTAGCAATACTTAATATTTTAATGCTGGGTTGCAGAAAGTATTGTCAAAAAGTTTTATTTGATTGTGATCATATAATTACGGTTTTTATACATGCAGGATCAGTATATTGTCGTTGTCAAACTCTCTGTCACGTATAGAACATTAGGTTGTATTCATACAAAACAAATTATTGATCTATATAGAAAAAGATCGTTTTTCACGCTCAATTTTGAACAATATGCGTAAAAAAACGTTGTTCCGAAATCGAAATTGTACAAAAAACTATATGAAATACATGTATACACCGTTTAAAAAAATATCGTTTCAATCAATCAATTAATTATTTTTCAAACGGGATCGGTTTAAATCTACAATGATTTTCTTATGGAGAAATATGTGTGGTCACAATTTAAGGTCATTGTCAAATCAGATTTTCTAACAATGCTTTCTGCAACGCAGCATAAATATTTCCATCCTTGTTAAAGATAGGCGATATTTAAATATGAGTACATAATAAACATAGGTACTGAAACACACCCGAAAAAATCAAAATACATATTTCTATAATTTTGATAGAGGTTTGAAACTTAAAAGAAAAAAATCTATCGAAGAGGATATGTAGAATCTGAAACTTCACTGTTAAGGAAATAATGAACGTCCAAGACCAAAAAGATATTATTATGAACAGCACCGGAAGCAAACAGCTAATATAGTACTGACATAAAAATAATGAATGCTGAAAAGCTACCGAAATCAACATTAGGCTAGGTACCGGAAAAACGAAGAAGGAAAAATAGACCACGCAAACGTTGAAATGTTGGGGTTACAGAGGACTTGAAAAGTCGAGGAGTATAGGATGGAGAACACGCTGGACAGATAATTGGGAGCCGGAAGATGTCGTCAGACGTTATGACACCGTGTATATATAATTAGCAAAAAATTAAGTATAAAAAACAGTTTAAACACATTTTAGTGTGAAGTTAGCGTCTTAATTTCCCGACAACATTATTAAGTAAATTAATTTATTCTATGTATCTCAATTTGTTTTCAATTGATGTATGGACAAGATTTGGACACATTAATCAAATTACTTGGCTTGTAGAAAAAGCTGTTTAAAAGACGTCTATTTTGTTTAGAATGGAACACTCCCCTTCGTTGCTGATAAGTGAGTGCATATTTACCACCTTCTGCGGAAGGCAAGGCGTGGACGGCAGATCGTATCACAACCTAAATATCACGCCTATTTCTTTTTAGGTTAGCTTAAAAAAATAGCGTTTACAAGGGAAATTTATCAACTATTTATTTTTTATAGACGACGCTGTGAACTAATTTAATAATTATTACGCGCTGCGTGTCATCTTTAATAACTTTTCTTTTTTATAGACTCAAGAATACACTATAATGCCTTTTGTAAGCTACTATTGAATCTATTAATAGTAGATTGTATTTTTAGTTGCGTAATGAGACATATTACTGACGAGTTGAAACGAGCGCTAGCGAGTTTTAACAGTTACACGAGTCATAATATCACTACGTACGAGAAATATATGGTATTTTTTGCCATGCCCACTATAAAATAACTACTTTTCACATCGTTTCAGTATTTTCAAACAATTTTGACAGTTTATTTTATAGCAGGCCGTGAGCTGTGGCAGTGCACACGCACAGTAGCAATAAACATAAATCGCTATGTAAATTGTTTACTTATCACACTAGTGTGTTTTAGAAACACTTTTTACGTACCTGCCTGTTAACTGACCCATTCAATGCATACATACACGCATGTAAAGTAGCTATTTTATAGTCGGTATGGCAAAAAGAATTTTAACAGAAACTTTAATAAAACTCGGGTCGCAGTGCCAAACCCCTGCCGACAATATAGTGTATTTGCTAATACTGGCATTGTGGCTTTATTATGTGAACTTAAGTTTGTTTTTGAACAAAATAAAAAATTTAACCCCTTAATACATCCCTTAAAATAATATTTTTTTTCTTAAATTCAATATTTTTATCAATGCAACCTCGGTACCAAATTAAATACACCCTTCAGTAAGCAAAGTACTATCCGCAAACTAGTGTTTTCATAAAATTTGCAAGTCCGGTCCTGTTGGGCAGATTTTATTAAAATTTTGGCAGCACATTTTAATCGTTACTAAAAGGTTAAATTTCAATTTCGAAACGATTCTGAGAATTTTTTCGGCATTTTCGGGCCCAAAAACATTTTTCAACTAAAAACTACCCTTAAAATGGTCTGATTGGGCCCATTTTAAATACGCTTCGTGCGGTGATGGATTTCAACGTGCCTACCAAATTTCGTCAAAATCAATTAACTCTTTCGAAAGTTATTGCCCGCACACACACACATATATATATATATACATATAAAATAGACATTTCCAAAAATGGTGCCAAAATGTTCAGGAGGCTATGAAACGTCGAGAAATTTTGGTCCGACCCCTAGGTCCCACCATCCAACCGACGCCAATAGTGTATGTGCCATATGGCAAATACACTAATAATAAAATACACGGTTGTGATAAAGATAATAGCGTCTTTCATGAAAAATTGAAGTTAATGTATCGTATAGATCTATAGAGGAAATCCGGCCATATTAATTTTTTTTTAAATATTTTTACCATCAAAGCAGCCGCTTATGAGGTACTATCTGTGCGCTCCAAACTTATTATAGGGCTATTGTTAACATAAACTTAATTATTAAGAATACGACTTTTTTCAAATTTTTTATTGAAAATATTCTTATCTATTATAATAATAATATTTTATTAGCTAGCTGCGAATACTAAACTTCGTAGAAAATTAACCTAGGTAGAACTAATAGTTCGGATCAATATACAAAAAAATGTCGAAGGACTTTAATGTACACAACTAAAAGTTTTCAGTCAGTCGAGATCGAACAAAGACCATCATTTTAGGGCTTTTGTCAATTTAGGGCACAACGTTTGCTATGAATTCTTAGACGGATTTTTTATTTATTTATTTACCTATTTATTTATTTTAAATTCTGAACAAATGACACCTCTGAGATGAAAAAAATAGTTATAATGTGTATCGGTTATCAACACAAGCGAGATTGATTCACGATATCTTTGCATATGACACACACTTAGATTCTATTCGATGATTGACAGGTTACAAATTTTAGAAAACATATTTTCGAGAATACGAAAACAAAGAATGGTTGAGTGTTATTTCCACTTCAACGATATTTAAATTCAGCATAATATGTAAAAAACAAGTTGATTTAAGTAAGCTGAAATATTTTGACCGTAATAATTTTTCACATTATCTCCATAAAGTTGAAAATAATTTCGCAATTTGAACAAAGAAAGATGTAAATAATTAAAATGTGCCATTCTCTTTCATTTATGTGTAATAAGTACTCATAACAGCAGAATTTGTGGAAATGACATAAACGTAAAGAAAATGTATCCTTTGGATGTTATAAGCTGACCAACAGATAAAATGTCTTAGCTAGAGGGTGTTAATTAAGTATGTGCACAAACTTTGAGGAATTAATCTACGATTGATTTTAAGACAAAACCTTTATATAAATATGGGTCTGCAACGGCTCTGTTTTCCAGATACAGGGTGTTAAAATTTGAAAAAAAATTAGGATTTTTTAACTTCCCATTGGAAGTTATTATAATGGGTCTGAAAATCGAAATCAAAATGTATAGGCCAAAATATGTTCAGTAAGTAAGAGGCAGTTTGGAGTTGGATGCCCGTACGTATTCAAAATATAAACGTATAGGTAGGTCGTTTATTATAAATATTTGTTTTTTTTTTGTCAGTTATTACATCTATATTATTTATTTTTTACGAAATTTACACTACAAATACATAATTTCTAAGCAGACCGGGGGCCTCATTTAGTTCTTCCGCCCCGGGCCTCCGACGGGCTTAGTCCGCCACTGACTAGAGTTATTTTATATATTTTTTACAATAAGTATGCGAAACTAAAAATATTTGAATAGTACGTACACTTACACATCTGAATTTAAATTTAATTTTAAAATATAGCTATGGAAAGTGTTTTTCATGTCCAGAAGCATGAAATCTCTTTGTTGCGTGTGTCATGTACAATTTCCGCCCTCATTCATCTCTAACGTCAGGCATATCTATATATGTATATAAAATAATTCGCTCTGTAGTATGAGCGACATGCGCATTACTGGCTTTCAAAAAACTCTCAAGTTTTATGTGGGTACAAAATACATATGCATATTATACTTATACTTGTTTACCCGAAGTTGCCCGGGAAAGACATTCCAGCTGTTATGATCTCGTACTGAGATAACTACATCTCTACCTTTGTAAAACGCTACGTCTCTCTGTCTGTTCGCTGAACGGATTTTCATACGGTTTTCTTTCCCATGTAGGTACAATGTTTGGTCAGGTTTTAGGCTATGTTTGATAAAAATTGGTTCCACAGTTGTCAAGTTATAACAATAGGTAGCCACGAGGCTCATACGCCTCACTAAGTAAAAAAGCCACTAAACAGTTTTACTTCAAATTTTGTCGGTTGGTAGGTATAGTTCCCGGAAAACACATTATAGGCTATGCTACCTATTATTCTGAAATTCCCATACTAGTTCCTTAAAAAAAACTTATCCACGTGGACGAAGTCGCAGACAAAAACTTGTATTGTTTTGGAATATCTTATCAAACCGTGTTAAAGTATTGCAGCATATCATTGACTTTACTCAATCAATCGAGTTAACACAGTCTATAATATAACACACGGGAGAAAGTAGTTTTCTAACAGTGGAAGAATATTTTAAATCGGTTCAGTGTCACCTTTTATCTTTGTATCCACATCATTGTTGAAAATCGGATGTCTATTGTCCTCTTCTATGAATTTCAGTGCTCTGGGCTTTAGTTACGCTACAGAACCTGTACAAGTTCAATTTTATTAGTCTCTATTTTATTTTTATTTATTTACTGTAAATTATAGACGCATCGACAGCTTAGGTCATTAAATAACAATTAACTTAAAACTAAATGACATCACAAAACATCCATGAGCGGAGGCTGGAATCGGACCCACGACAGTCTGATCCAGAGGCCGCGACGCGAACCACTGAACCACACTGTCCTGTAGTAGTCTCTAGTGACCTAGTCAGTCAATAGCAAAATATAACCCGATGATAACATATTTTGTTACATAAATATTAAATAATTATCAAACAATAAATGAAGACAGATGGAACCAGAACAAATAATTTTTTTCTCTTTACGCGTGTTTCACTAATCATGTAGCATCATCAGGAGATGATTAAAACCTGAATCCTCCTTATAGTAAATTGTATGTCATAATAATGTATTTGTTTTGTTAAAATTAATGTGATTTGCCAACAGTTGGGTAGTCTCTGAAATTTTATCCGCTTTCCAAATAATTAAAAATGTTGCCTATAATTATACCTTATAATTATTGTGACAATGCTTCTTTTAAAAAGAACGTATTCTCTTTGTGTTTTCGTTTTAACAACAAAAGTTCTGTTTTTGCGACATTTCTTTAATTAAATTAAATGTTAAGCCCCGTTCTCTGAATTATATGTTTTATTTTATCGGTGACTAAACATAACCTTTAAAAAAAGCAAAATCCAGACATACGATTTTTTTATTAGAGCAATCCTATAATTTTTAACATTTTTAAAAGAAATATGTAATTTTATTTTTCAGATGAAGCATTCAAAGCAAATTAACGTATTTGATTCTCCTTTGAAAGTTGTTATTTTATTTTTTTATTTAAAACAGCTAAAATATTTCAGTGTCAACGCTGTGACTGGCCTTTTGTTTAAACAATTCTTAGGGCTATTAATCATTGTTAAAAGTTAAAAAAAAACAAATCGAAAAAATAGTTCCTTTTGAAGTAAAATTATTATAATTTTTCCATTTTATGGTATTTTATAATAGTAGATTTTATATTTAGTGACGTAATGAGTAGTGACAGTATGTTAAAACGAGTGATAACGAGTTTTAATAGTCACACGGGTCATAATATCATTACTCACGAGATACCCACTATAAAATAGCTGCCTTTCACTTCATATTTTTCAGTATTTTCAAAATATTTTGACAGTTCATTTTGTGTCGCCAACTTCACTTCTATAGTAGGCCGAGAGTAGCTGTCAGTAGGTAATAGCGGGCGGATCAGGGCGAATAAACATAAATCACTATGGAAACTGCTTGCTTTCCAACACTAGTGTGAGAAAGATACGTTCCCGTATATCGGCCTGTCAAGACTTACTTTACATGCATACATACATATTTGCAGGTAAAGTAGCTATTTTATAGTGGATATGGCAAAAATTGTCTTACTACTAAGTATACAATTTTTCCAAAAAATCTTTCCAAAACATATTTTTTATATAATAATATACATATACTTAATTCTTTGTTTATCTACAACAAAAAATGTTTTATGTATAAGGAAATTGAATTCACATGAGTCTTTTTATTTTTTCAATGTCAATATACTTGTTTATTTCGTATAGAGCTATTTTGATATTAAACAAAGAAGTAGGTATATTTTATATATATTCGTATATGCATATTATGTACTTTATTATTTAGGGGATAGTACGCACCATAGGGAAATTATTGAGATGTTTTTGTATGTATTTCCATATGTCCGTATGCAAAGTCATAACCGGAAATAAGACAGTTTGCATTATGCGTATACATTTCCGCTAGCTAATTTTATAAATGGTAAGGCATCACCGCACTGACTTTTTCGCTCAACTAAATCGACCGCGGATTTCAGTTCATCAGCAAACTACCATTTCTAATTTTTTCCGAGACACATGAATACTGAATATAGTAGAATGGTTAATATTGTTACAAAATTATTTTCTGAGTTGGCGGAATAAATATTTATTTACAATAATTAAAAAATACATAACAATGAACGCAACAACTATATACAATAATTCGTAACAATTAACTATATACAAGGACTATTTACATCACTGTATTTATATCAGATTTATTTCTAACGTTTATTTATGTCAGTCATTTACTCAGTTACTTCAGTACTACTTATTTATATCCACACCACTATTTATATCACTGTACTGACTGATTGACTGATTAATATTTATATACACTTGACGGCACGAGTCACTAATGACTGCCTAATATTTATATCAGACGCACTTGATTGCACGAGTCACTAATGACTGCTTGATCTCCGTTGAACTGATTACTTGCGTGAGTCACCGTAGACTGACTGACTCCCGTCGACTCGCTGCTAATATAAAGGCTGCGTGCAGGCTTAAGCACAGCGCTTCTAGCGTTTTCCAGAACGTTTAGAATCTTCGCGCGTTTACTAGTCGTTCGGTAAGCAGACACCGCTTTCTCGGAACTGTTGCCTGTCGTTCATATACAGGGTGATCCTTAACAATATCATATCAATTTATAAATTGAAATCAAAATCGTTAGAGCAGTTTTCGAAAAAATCGCTATTTTTGATTTTCGTTCATCAGAAAAAGCTATCCTTATTTGGGAGAGCAGAGAGGGAAAATAAAACAAACTGAGTATCTGCTAAAAACCCGAAGTTTAATATTTGGTTCCGATTCGTTGAACGATGTGTCAGCTATAGGCCTCTGCATATACGCCGACCGACTTTTATTAAAACTCGCTTTTTCCCTACCATAAAACATCTAAATCTGTTATAATCTTGATTTCTTTTTTTTTTCACCGTTATAAGACTTTCTTCGTTTCCATGATCGTTCGAAAGTAAAAATAGTTCACAATAATTTAATAATTAGATACAGTAGTCCCCCGTTTACACGATCTAATGGGTTTCTAAACGATGAAAGGGAAACTTTATATTTTATATTCCACAGGATTCATTTAAAAAATTGAGTTTGTGTACATTCGAACTTCCAAATGTAATTAGTGGAAAGTGGTGAATAATTTTCTCTATTATGGTTCTATCTTAAAACGGGGCATAGCTAACTTGACTTGGCCAGGCATGGCGTACTGAGCAATAAGAATTTTTAGAAAGCTTGAAAATAAGCAAAGAATGCATTGAATCGGTTATAATATAATGCGTATAATCAGTCTAGTTCTTTGAGGGTCTCTGTTTATTCTTTTGTTTCTGTGTGCGCTCTGCTGTACTACAGTTTTTCATATTGAGTCATTGACACACTTCTAAACATTTGATTCAAAATGGTTCATGCACTGTACGAATTGCTTCATTTTGGATACAGGAAAAGTTGAATACGGTGCGTATATAATTATATTTACGGTGAGTTCCTAAAATAGCATCGTTATATATCAGGTTATTTTATATACAGACAAAATTGATCACATACATAACTCAAAGAAAATAATAACTCTAATTTAGAAATAATAATGAAGTAGTTATCATAATATGATGTTTAGTAATTTTCTAAATTTCACTGAAACTTTACGCTCACAAAAATTAGATTAATATTTTCTTTTAGATTATTTTGAGTTTTATTGCCTATATTATTGAAAGTAGTAGGTATACTTACAAAACTTTGAAGTCAATTATTTCGAAATTTGTGCGTTAAAATAGTGTAATTTTATTTGTATCAAGCATAAGGGTGCCATTCTAATAAACGCGTACGATGATTTTTTACATAAACCTTTTTTCAACTTTTTAAATAATATATAAGCAATACAACTCAACTATTTAATTTGACCTCAAAATGACACTCAATAGATCAATATAAGTTTACAAACCAAAAATCAATCAAATCCGACAATAAATAACAAAATTGAAATTTTTGGCCACCAACCTGGTTTTTAGTGACTTCCGATTGCAAAATGCTAATTTTAAAAAGAAATTAGTAGCTGAAAAAACAGACATGTATAAACTGAAAATCAGTCATATCAGATCATTATATAATTTTATATAATAGGTTAAGCAGTTTTCTGGAGAAAAATAATTGTTTTACTAAAACACAGTATGGATTTAGAGCAAAGTTATCGACGACAACTGCATGTTTCGATCTAAATGAGTATGTTGTGAAGAATCTGGATGATGGAAATTTTGTATTAGGTTTGTTTTTTGATTTAAGCGCTGCTTTTGATACTGTGAATCATACGCATCTTTTAAAAAAATTAAACAGAATGGGAATTAGAGAAATACCAAATTCTATAATACAAAGCTACTTAGCTAATCGTTCAATGTTTGTCAATATTAATGAATCTAACTCAGAAACATGTCACGTAACAGTGGGTGTTCCTCAGGGAAGTAACCTAGGACCACTGATTTTCATTTGTTACACAAACGATTTAAGCGAGCATATAAATTCTGGTAAACTTATTATGTACGCTGATGATATCACGGTATTAATAGCAGCCTCATCTTATTATGAAGCTCAGGAAAAAGCTAATAATGTCATTGAACAGTTGTCTGGTTAGTGTTTTAAAAATCAACTTATTATAAATTTAGAGAAAACAAAGTACATAAATTTCAAGATTAAAACAACACCCAATGCAGACATAAATTACATAACATCTGTTCAAAAAACAAACCTAATACAATTTTTGGGCATCAAATTTGATGAAAACTTAAAATGGTACGAACATGTTAACGCTATCTGTAAAAAATTAAATACGTGTCATTATCAGTTGAAGCTGTTAAAAAATTATTTTGATCAAAATAGTCTAATCTGTGTATATTATGCGTTTGTATTTTCAATAATTAAATATGGTATCACAATTTGGGGACGCTCTCCTGATTGTAATAGAATCTTTATATTGCAAAAACGAATAATTAGAACAATTTTCAATATGAAGTACACACAAACATGTAGAGACATTTTTCGTGAGAAAAAAATATTAACATTCTTTGCAATATATGCATATGAATTATTAAGCCATATGCACAGATTAGATTATTTTGATCAAAATGTTAGCAAACATTATCACACCAGAAAAAATGAATATTCAATTAAACACAAAACAACATTTTTTGAAAAAAGTTCTGTGTACACTGGTCATAAAATGTACCTAAAGTTACGTGAAAATTTGAAAAAGATAAAAAACACAAAAAAATTCAAAAATGAATTAAAAATATACTTAATTTCTAAAGTTCCATATCATTTTAATGATCTATTGTAAAGAATTCTGTATTTTGACGTTTTGTATACCGGTTGGTCGCTGCAAATAAAATTCTATTATTATTATTATTATTATAATTAGATGAAATTAAAATTTTGGCCTTCATCTTGGATTTTGATGGGCCCTGGGTAAATTTTTAAGTGGCTCAATATTTTAAAATTACCCTTAGTCTATGCCCGTTCAGATGCCAAATTTAAAAAAAATGAAAAATTATTTTGGTATGATGCCAGAACACTATATCATTATGCAAGTTACTGAATTTTCAAGATTCTAGATACTTTTACATAATAATGACAATATATTATTATTATCATTATTTAAATAATAATTAATTTACATACAAAGTATCTTTTAAGCTGTGAATAAGTTTAAACTGTACAAACTTTCACTACAAAATATTTGAATGGTTTGTTAAGCAAATAAACTTATACAAAGTAAGAATAGATTAGAAAGTTTTTCGCTAACAAAGTCATCAGAACCCATAAGTGAACGTAGCAAAAACATATACAGTACTTAGTTTCGGTTTGTTAAAATTGTTCATATATGAATAAAATCCTTCAAAATAAGAGTTGATTATCCTTTTAATTTTAAAATAAGTCTGTTAAATATGCCAGATAAGAGTACATTAATTATTAACAATTATTCTGCTAGAGAAATATATTTTAAAGTATTGGTGCCAATAGGTAATATGAAATATATTTTAGGGTTCCATACTGGAACCCTATTACTAAGCCTACGCCGTCTGTTTGTCCATCTGTCTGTCGTACCTTTAAAAGGCTGTATCTTTTGAACCATAGCAGGTGGGTAGTTGGTTGAAATTTTCACAGAATTTGTTATTATGGCGGATATATCCTAACAAATAATTGAAAAAAAAGTAAAAATTAAGGGGGGTTCCCATACAAAAAACTTGTTTTTTCAACATTCTTTTGTTTTTGCTCTATCGTAAAAACGGTAATACATACAAGCGTCAAACTTGGTGTGATTAAAGTGAAATCTTTAAACTAAAACAACAAATAATAAAAACCGACCAGGCGACACACAGGAAACAGTTTATTATGTTTAACAGTTTTGATATTTACATTAACGGTAGCACATACAGAAACACTCGCATTTTAAAATTGATATATCTTTTTTATTTGTCAAGCGATTTAAATGAAACAAATACTTTATAAATGTTATTCCAAGCTTATCTCAAACATTATTCCTACCTAAACTCCTTATTTTTATTATTGTACGGAACCCTCGATTCACGAGTCCAACTCGCACTTGACTGGTTTTTTTACTATAATATGTTTTCCTTTAAAAGATGCTCGATTTGATATTTTTACATTAATCTTAAATTCACTCGCTGACTTTTAACTGGCATGAAAATTTATAAAATCCAATGAAAAATAATATTCTATATAATAATCTAACTAATATTATAAATGTGAAAGTTTGGATGGATGGATGGATGGATGGATGGATGGATGGATGGATGGATGGATGTTTGTTACTCAATCACGCCAGAACGGCTGAACGGATCTGGATGAAATTTGGTACAGAGATAGATTATAGTCTGGAATAGCACATAGGCTACTTTTTATCCCGGAAAAATGTACGGTTCCCGTGGGATAGTTTTGTTTTTGTTTTTCATTAAGCAAGGAATCGACATGATTTTTTGCATTGTGGTAGGTTAGGGGTCAGAGAATGTTATAGGCTAATTTTTATCCCGGAAAAATGTACGGTTCCCGTGGGATAGATTTGTTTTGTTTTATCTCTGGAACTACTTAACCGATTCTAAAAATTCTTTCACTAATAGAAAGCTACGCGGGGAGGGGAATCTTGAGGGGGGATAACAAATTAGGGGGGAAGATTCTCGCGGGGAGATAATAAATTAGGGGGGAAGATTTTTGCGGGGGAAAACAAATTAGGGGTGGAGATTCTCGCGGGGGGATAACAAATTAGGGGGGAGATTCTCGCGGGGTGATAACAAATTAGGGGGGGGAAATTCTCTCGGGGGGTGATAACAAATTAGGGGGGGAGAATCTCGCGGTGGGATAACAAATTAGATGGGGAGATTCTCGCGGGGGGATAACAAATTAGGGAGGGAAATTCTCGCCAGGGGGGGTAACAAATTAGGGGGTAAGTTTCTCGCGGGGGGATAACAAGTTAGGGGGGATTCTCGCGGTGGGATAACAAATTAGGGGGGAAGGTTCTCGCGGGGGGATAACAAATTTTGCACAGGAGTTACTTATATAGGTATCGTAGATGAGCAATAATGTACTAATAAAATTCGAGCGAACGAGCGAAGCGAGTGAGTAATGTATTAATAAAATTCGAGCGAACGAGCGAAGCGAGTGAGTAATGTATTAATAACATTCAAGCGAACGAGCGGAGCGAGTGAGTAATATATTAATAATATTCAAGCGAACGAGCGAAGCGAGTGGTAATGCATTATTAATATTCGAGCAAACGAGCGAAGTGAGTGAGTAATGTATTTATAAAATTCGAGCGTACGAACAAAGCGAGTGAGTAATGTATTAATAATATTCAAGTAAACGAGCGAGGCGAGTGAGTAATATATTAATAATATTCAAGCAAACGAGCGAAGCGAGTGAGTAATGTATTAATAAAATCCGAGCGAACGAGCGAAGCGAGTGAGTTGTGTATTATAAAATTCGAGCGAATAAACACTACCAGCCTCGCTTCGCTTCGCAGGAAAAGAATTTCTCGCGAGGGGGGATAATAAATTCTAAATCGTAAAATACGTGGGCGAAGCCACGGGTAACGGCTAGTATATAATATACGCCAAAACATAGCTATATTCCAAATTAATTAGATCATTTCCGATAATTCTAAAAAAATTTAAATGGATTTCAGAGTGCGCAGAAAAATATTTTCTATCGAAAATTGTAAAAAAGTTTACGATGAAACTATGAGAATATGTTTTTTCATACCCGAATACCCCGAAAAACGAATAAAACGAAATTACAGACGTAGGCCACGTGACAATTTAATTTATTCATTTATTTATTTATTCATTTATTCATTAACAGTATTCTCTACCGGGGAGGTTCTCCCCTGCAATCTTCATATCAAATCCTTTCCCCTCATCTAAAAACAATTACCGCTCTCTCGACGCTATTTTTTAAGCTATAGGGTTCGGGTAAACACCAAATGAAGGACCAAGAATAACACTATAGATCACTTTTTTTCAAGTTTTAGCTACGTTTGAAAGATATCGTATTTTTTAAAAAATTCAAGCGTTTCCAGGACATTTTTTTAATGTTTCGGCTGTAGGATCTGTGGTGTGATTCTCGGTCCTTCATTTTAACGTTTTAGCTTTAAAATAGCGTCGGGAGAACGGTAACTGTTTTTTGGCGAGGAGAAAGGATTTGAGGTGAAGAGTGCAGTGTATAACTTATGGTAGAGGAATACTCTCAAAATAACATTTTGTTAGCTATCTAAACCTATATGATTCTAAATTTGAAAGGGATATAATAAAGGAAAACTGAAAATATAACAAACTCAAGATTTACTACTGACACGCCATTTGCCCTTTGTAAGCGAGACGTGTTTTGCTTTATACGTTTTATTGTTATTTGTTTTGTTATATTATTAAACAACTTTATTGTATTTATTTTAAAATAAACGATTCACGTAAAAAGACTTTTAATAACAATATTACTCTTTTATTGCAATTAAAAACGAATAAACACTGTTGATTTTCCAGTTAAAAATTTAAGGAATTCGTGCTAAAAATCATCAAACAAGTAGACGAATGAATAGTTTCATTTTGCGATATAAGAACGGAATGAAAAAGAAAAGATAATTGAGTCATGACAGGTGAGTGGTGTGAGTTAATAATATAATATAAAGGACTTATAGGTCGATGTCTAGTTAATTTCATAGTTACTTAAACTTTGTATAATTGACTGGGTTGCGTGTTCAATATACGACATGGCGCAGTCACTCGGTAGTTTGTCGCGAGACACACGCCATAGTTAAAACCGGTTCGCTAAAATAAACTTCGGCGATTTCAGATTGGCGCTATTACCACTAGTCATTATGCCGCGGCCGTTCTAACAGCAGGCTATACTGCTTTTGTTTTTATAAGGATGAAGAGATTAGTCTTGAATATTTTCTATTTCTTAAATAAGCTTGCTTTCACTTCAAATCAGTCAAGACACGATTTTAGGGGAATTTAGGTCAACACAAATAGCTGTTATATAACACTTGCACGCTTTTAGTGTTTTTTCGTATCTGTTTTGCGAACCTTAAATAGCCGTTTATTGACTAGTGACCATTATGTAACGCTTTTCAGTGCTATAATGGTTCATTGTGTAACTAGTTACATAACGATCCATTATGCAACGCTTTTCAGTGCTATAATGAAAAAACAGTTCCATAATGAACCATTATGTAACTAGTTACATAATGAACCATTATGTAACTGTTTTTTTAATTCAATTAAATTCTAAAACCATGCATGTGTTATATAAAGTATAGTGTGCAACGCGTGTGCTAAATCTTTTTGCGTCAGGCGCGATGTTTTCAGCACTCGTATGCGGTTCGTGTGCGCTCGCCTACTACTTGTGCTAAAAACATCAGAACTCGTATTCGGCTCGCGATGCACACTCGCCAAAGCGCGTGTGTGCTCGCATACTACTTGTGCTGAAATTATCGCCCCTGACGTATAAAGATGTATTTAGCACACTAGTTACACAATATACTATTTTAATACTGACTTTTCATTAACGCTAGATTTGAAACGTCATGTTGCTGAGAGATTGCAATATTGGATACTTGCATATCTGCATGTAGAGTTTCTCTAGTAGGAGTTAGGACAAAGACGCCATATTTAGCCCAAAAAATGGAAGGGAATGTAGTAGTGTTGCCAGACGTCCCGTATTTCCCGGGACGTCCCGCATTTAGGCATAATTTTGAATGTCCCGCCGGGACAGGCTCTGTCACATATTTCAGTCTTGTTCGATTATCAGATTTTAGAGTTCTGTTCAACTCTAAAATCTGATCTATATATTTTAATGATTCGTTGAAACACAATAATTGATTAAAATTAGAATAAATTTCAAAAGAAATTATGTAATCACAAACAGCGTGTGACGCCGAAATAATTGTATTGGCTGTTAGTTTTCATAGATAATGGATACATATAATAGCTTTCTTTGTTTACATAGGTACAAATTTGTATTTTTCAACGGTCTGTTTCTCGGTTTTTGGTTCGTATAGTACAGGGATGGAGAACCTATGGCACGCGTGCCATAAGTGGCACGTGACGGAATATTATTGACACCGCCATTGATTGAGGTACACAATCTAAATAATTAAAAAATAATATGTTGGATACAGTCGAAAAAATTTGACTATCATACAAATAACATTTATTATGAGATCGACACGACAAATCGGCGAAAGTTGAATAAAACTCAGTGCCTTATCGAAATAATTCCTCGAATAATTCTTTTCATCTACGTTTGTATAATTTTTTTGTCCACTAAATTTCTTTAGGTGCTTGTTGGCACGTCATGACAACATTAAACATTTTTTAAAGAAATTGGCACGTAGATGTGAAAAGGTTCGCCATCCCTGGTATAGTAGATAATATAAACGCTATAGAGATATCATAGATAGAGGAGGGAATCCACTCAAAAACACGTCGGTGCAAAAGATAGAGATGGAGAATAGAAATGTATTATTCTATCTTCTTTTATCACAAATACATAACCATGGTTGCAGATGTAAATTAACAATACCTACTATAAATTTTTAAATTCACAAATGCATCAGAAGACAAGGAAAAGAGAAACTCTCCGTTTTCTATCTCTCTTTTCCAACCCGACACTGTCACCTACAGTTGTGCCTATGACTCCCCTATTCTATATATTATGATATCTCTATGATAAACGCACATCCTAACATCGTGACATCACAACTAGCTCGGCACTTTACGTAAAGTTAACTTAAAATACACTAATAATACATAGATTGTTTTAAAAAAAAAAATTCGACTGATGACCAGTCCTATACTTCCCACCTAGTAAATATTTGCAAAAAATAAACACTCTTTTTTTTATTCTTTGACTAGGCCCAAATAACCTTAGCTGTTGGTGGTCTTTAAAACACAATTTAATTTTTATTCTTTGAAAAAAGCATGGCCCTCTTTTTTGTTTGGTGATCTACTGATGGCTAACTTAATATAGCAAAAATCATGGTTACCTTGATTTACGTACAATTTTTATTTTTTTTTAGTAAAATATTTTTTTTCTCGAAAACTATACATTTTAGAGAAAAAAAATATTTACATTTTTTTCATATTATAACATCTAGAATTCATTTATATTTTTTTTTACCTATGTTAATACGTGACATTGAGGACGTTTTTTTGAATATCTCAGGATCCACTGAACCAATTTGACTCAAAATCTAATCAGATCTAAGTTAAAGGCTGATAAACACAATAGAACAATCGGCATGCCCGTATGTTGTTCCGTTCTTAAGATATCGAAGGCGAAAAATTGACCACATACACACATACACACACACACACATACACACACACATACACACACACACACACACACACATACAGACATCAGTCAGAAAATGATCTTAAACGATTGCTAGGGTCTCAAAACGTGAAAATCTGTTAAAATCTCGAAATATTTTTTTCGGACTAAATCCATTACTTCCCTACCATAGTAGAGGTGGGAAGTAAAAAGATGATAAATGCTCACATTTGCATCGATCTAGCATGATAAAAAAATGTAAAAAAACCGAATTGATATATTTTTGTAACAATTTGACATTTATTCCTAACGTAGCAATTCCAACAAACGACGGTCTATAGACCCGAATCAGGAGAGCACCAGCTCATCAACTGGCCGCGAAAGCCTCAACCAATTTGTCAGATAAAAATTAATTTTGAAAATATTTCTAATTTGTGGCGAAATCAAAATTTTAGTTATTACTAAAATTGAACTTTTAAATTTTGAAAATTGGAAGCTAGATCGTAGATATTTTTTAGAAAAAAAAGTTTACATTAATTGATATCTAATCTATGTAAATTTAAGTATCAAATTATTTGCCAATAATCTAAGTATTTATGCGCTTAAAACGAACTCAAATATGAGATATCTGGCCGTACTAGTTGAATGTTATTATAAAACCGCTCATATAATAGGTTAGATATAATATATTATGTATATATCTTGTATAATCTGTATAAGCTACATAAATGTCATCGCAAGGGCGATTGTCGACCGTTCTGCGGCGAGAACATTGTTGTCCCCTCTACATAGAAACATATACATAGATACGTATAGGAAAGCCCTTGTTCATCCCTCTGTCTTCGGTTCTACTATACAACACCATCTACTGTATGTAGCAGTCACAAACATCCCCGCTGTGAGGTGGAACCACGTCATTCACAAAACCTAAGCGGATTGACTTGAAGCTCGATGCATGAATTCACTAGCTGCCAACTGTCTACATTATAATATTATTATATACAGTTTGTTTCCGAATTACGTACACACTTCACAGTATCATAAAATAGACATCTAAAGAAAATAGCGCCTACTACAATCTAATAAAAGATCTTTCAAATAGTTTGTCAGATTTACAATAGTATATTGCATTACAAGGTAAGAAATTTGGCGCTTGCAACAAGTGTGAAGTTTGCTGCCCGAGGTACTAATCTAGACTATGATATCAGAGCTGATAAGTGATAATACTATAACTATGGTATAATAATAAACTATTGCTTGGTTAACTCGCTGATTTAACACTAAAAAATATTCGATAGCTGTTAACGTAACGGTTAACTTTAACTTGCGTTACAATTTCAGTAAACTAACGCCTTAACGATTAACCAAGCTAACTTTTTGAGTAACAGAATAACGATTAACGAAGTTAAATTTTAGATTAACTTTGCCCACCTATGGATAATTGATTGACAGCGACAGTACGACCAGTTTAGGGAGAAGATAGGCGACCTGGTTATAAAAATTATTTTTGCAAATATTGAAATAAAATAAATACCACTGTGTTTGTGGTAATGATTTCTAAGAGGAAACAATCATATATTGTTTACTTTTTCATAAGCTATTATGAATTTTTGTTTTACAAACTTCCTTTTTATTTATTGTAGATGATTAACCTCGTATTTACATTAAATAATAACATCCTTAAAACTAAATGGCATCACAAAACATCCATGAGCGGAGGTGGGATTCGAACCCACGATCCAAAGGTCGGCTACGCTAACCGTTACACCACACTGTCCTCTACAAACTTCATGTGACGATATAAACAAAACCTAATAATCAAACATACGAACATTCTACTGACGTTGACAGATCCAGTATTTGCATCTGTGCTACACCCCTGGTTTGATAGTTGCTCGTCGTCGTCACGGCATTTATACATACGTACATCAAATCCTAAGGGCTCTGTGTTCGACGTTATAGTTGACCTCAGGGATACACACACGTTACCAAAGTCCTGTAATCTTAAGGATTTACTTACAGGCTGGTTTGACTCGTAGAGACCACAGAAAACCGTACCACTGATCTGATATAAAACTATAATATGTCAGGATTGCATAAAGAAAGTAGTCAACAGGGTTCGTTTTGTCAATACTATACGCAGTATTGAAATTAGCACAATGAGGTGCATCTGTGTAAAATTCGAAGATTTTTGAGTACTATTTTGTTTTTGAAAGAAATTTTAATAGGTACAATTTTCTAAAAATATATTTATTAATTAATTTCTGTTATTTCAAACAATAATTAGTATATCTCAAATGTAATTACACGTAAGTTCGTCACATGAGATTAGGAACGTACAAACAAGAATTGATATGCAATAATCACAGATACTGCGTCATAGAAAATATACCACCGAGGAGAAAAATGGCAAAAATCTACTTTAAATTTAGTGTCACTACGCGGGAAATGAAATGGCAGACCAACTTCCTAAAGAAAGTGGCACCAAATAATTCATAAACCCGGAACCTTTCTGTGGTTACTCCAAAAGCCACGTTATAATTAGTGTTGCCGTCTAGATCTAGACTTTCTAGACTCTTGTCTTGTCTTGTCTAGATTTTCAAGACAAGACTTGCAAAAGTCTTGTCTATAAATTTTCAAGACAAGACAAGACTTGCTTTATCTAGATCAAGACTCTTGCCAAAACTCTAGACAATTTTCAAGAGTCTAGGTAAACTAAGTAGTAGTATGTAAAGATTTACTTTACCAACTACTACTAATCTAGACTCTTGAAAATAATCTAGAGTCTTGATATTAGACAAGACAAGAGTTTGTTAATCTAGACTTAGACTTAGTGAAGTCTGGATATTTCAAGACAAGACTTTGAACGTCTTGTCTTGTCTTGTCTAGACGGCAACACTAGTTATAATGGAAATTCACAAGTTAGAGGAAGCAAATAAAGCCTCACATTGAATTTTCACTCCTGGACTCCGACAATCTAAGAGATTTATCTCTTACTCAGCAAAAAGGACGAAAGAATTCCTTACTCTCAGTAGAACAGAACTGATAATTTTGACAGGACTCTTCACCGGACACTGTCTTCTAAGATACCATCTTAAAAACATAGGCATGGTAGAAGATGATAACTGTCGCTTCTGCAAGGAGGCAAAAGAAACCGCTGAACATATTTTGTGTGCATGCGAAGCAGTTAAGCCTGCAACATCTAAATGGAAGGTTCTTTAATGAGGTGTGGAATGCAGCCTTCAGAAGGGTAATAAGGTTCGTTAATAACCTAATACCGGAATGGGAATAAATACGAGTGGACTCACAAAAGATCTTTCAAGTCGAAGTGAACGAAGGGCAGTAATGCCTTACGCCCCATGTAAATTCTATCTATCTATCTATAACTGTCGTTATGTAAAATATACAAAAGATTTGTATTAGTGAGCCAAAAATCATTAAATGTAATACTGCATATTTAGGTGTTTATTTTCTGTAATTTTGCTCTTAAGTTTATAACACTATAGCGCTAAGTTAACTCATACTTAGTGATCTATAACTTAAATAGTGATGGAAACGTTTAACGTATGGAGTTAGGAAACTTACAGTAGTGTGGAGTACCTAACTGATAACTCAACCAACGCGAAACTGAGACTATCGGTTTCAAGTCCCGGCGCTTGACTTATACCTAAACCAAATTTGCCATTTTCAGAGTATTTATCTGTTTGTCAGTTTGTTTGTTCCAACTTAACTCAAAAACTACCAAACCGATTTTGATTGCAGTTTCATTATAGTGTATGATATTGTTACCTAAATTAATTCTGATCACTCAAACGCCACACAATCGCCTTTTTAATTCACACACTAATTTACACACTTCACCTCTTATAAGACGTTCGCCATATTATACCCTCGTTGACGCTCCACCTCCCCGCAAACGCCGTGCGGATCGCCGACGCCGATGCGCCTTAGTTCTCGACATCGCCGCTAGAGCGTTACATCCGCCGTATTGTATGTCAATAGGTGTTATTTCAGAGTTCGCCAATTTGTAATCCTGCAGTAGCCTGCAACCTATTTGAACTTGAAGTGCTTCCTTGTTTTATTTGGGTAACAGTATACTAAAGGGAATAATAAAGGTTTTAAAATATCATCGCGCTTTTACTAATGGAGGTGAGCAGTAACTAAAAAACCGTTTAAAAATGAAATATCTCAATAATCACTTGATGGATTTTGATTGAACATTCGTTGTTTTGAAGATTGTCTTTTTGATAAGCTATAAATTGTCATATTGTCATAAATAACTCATCAATAGTCCGAAATTCACGTGAATGAACCCGCGGGCACAACTGGTTCGGTATATAATAGTTCTGTTACAGACACATAAACACGTATATTATGGTTACCAAATACATTTCAATATATTACGAATGTACTAGAATTCAAATATAAACCAACTGATTTTATGTTTCGGCGGAAGGGAAATTGAGGTAATAAACTTAAAGTTTGTATTTAATATTAAATATGACACTATAATATGAAGCCAAGTTTTTAAAGATTGAAAATATACTTACACATAAAATTCCTTTCACACCAGGGATACATTTAAACTTAGTAAAATCGTAAACTAATGTAAGAAAATGTTTGCTTAAAGTTTAAATTTATTATCCTACTTTATAGTCTTTTCCTGCTCTTTTACCTATCGGTCGGTGAGGTTTCAAATTTTCTCTTAAGACAGTCAGGTTAATTAAAATTTTAAAAAGGTACTCGAGCATCGATAAAATTAAAAATTAAAAAAGAAGACATTTCCGATTTTTTTTATAATATGTATTATAGAGTTTTTTTTTATCTTAAATTAACAAAATTAACAAATATAAATAGCTATATGTAGTCGTTAAGAAATTAAACTCATTTTTATCGACGCAGGATGTTGAAAATACAGAACTAGAGAAAGACAAAAGCTTCAAAAATTCAACTGATGACGAGAA
This sequence comes from Mongoloraphidia duomilia, assembly GCA_039654895.1. NCBI lineage: Eukaryota > Metazoa > Arthropoda > Insecta > Raphidioptera > Raphidiidae > Mongoloraphidia > Mongoloraphidia duomilia. The sequence goes on along the minus strand of CM077520.1, from coordinate 36,982,923 downwards.
ATCATAGGCTTATCTTTGTTTTCAGATAAAAAACGGAAATGTTGGAAAATAAAAACATAGAAAGAATATAACTAAACACGCTGTGAAGGATAAATACAGAACTTTATATTGCGTTACAATAAAAATATATAAAGGATATAATATATATAAATACTCAAAGCAACAAAAAGTGAATTTTAACTGATTTTATGTATTATTGTTGAATAAAATATGATCATAATTATTATTATTATTATAATGTAGGTATACAGGATGTTCCTTAATGATGTATGAATATTTAAGGATGTGATTCTACATGGAAAATTAATGGTAGTTTGCTTTATAAACTATGGTCCAAAAATGTTCCGTTACGAAAATACGGGGTGTTAAAATTTGCGAAAAAAAGCAGACTAATTGATATTTTCGAAACCGCTTGAGATATTTCAGTGATATTTAGTACGTAGTGCCAGTTAATAAAGGTGCATATTTTACATACAAACGTAATTTTCAGCTTTAGCAGTGACGTGCGTACGAGCATTGACTTTGATATTTTTAAAGAAAAAAATGGTACGCCATTGGTTTTCTCTCAAATAAAAATTATTTTTGAATTGTACATTCAATTTGAAAGATAAGAGCTCTTTTGGTATACATAATTACAGTGGAATTTGGTTTTAAGGAATTATAAGGTTCCGCAAAATTCAATTCGTAAAAACGGTAATAACGAGTGTGAGCTTAGCGCACGAGCTGAAAGCGAGCGCGGTAATCACACGACCGTCAGATACATCACTTTGGCCACGCGTTGCATACAATATTTTTTGCACCAACTGCTTGAAATGTTCAATTTAAAGCAAATAAAACACAACAATTTACATGAATATTTTATTTTATTATTAGAAAACAATTTTATATTAAAAATAAAATAACTATTTTTTTTCTTTATTTCAGCGACATTTTAGCACAGTAACCTATAAAATACTACTTTACACTCGCGTGTTTTAAAATAAAACAAAACAGTATTACTTTATAGCACAGTATACTATAAAGTATTATTTTACACATTCATAAAACAAAACAGCGGAAGCTTCCATAAAGAATAAATTTACAAACGCTACACAGCACTCTGAAATTGAACTTTTTAAACAGGCCTTGCAAAAAAATTGTTAGCTTTAGAAGTCAACTGACAATAACCGTGCTCGTTATAAAAAAATTTAGTTTTTTTCATTTACATAACTAAATAAATAAAATAAACTGAATATAGTTGTATTTATAAAAAATGATGTTTTTTTTAGTTATTCATGTGAATTTATGTAAAAGTGAATTATAATAGATTCTTTGATAAAGCAAATTTTATATAAATAAAAAATAAAGCAAATATACTTTTAAACTTGTTTTTAAAAATTAATTATATCCTTGGTACATAATAATTATTTAAAAGATAAGTTTTCTACAAAATACTTAATTTTCATTTCGCATGACGTTATTTAAGCAATTCAACTCCATAAATTTTCTTGTAAATTAGGTGTATGATTTCTCAATTTTGTGATATTTCTAAAGAAAAATTCTAGATCTGAATTTTGAATATTAGGGGCTCTCAGAACATCAAAAGTAAAATATTTAAAGATTAACCGCTGCCACATCGCCTTTGAGAATGTTTACCGCAGTTGTAGACGAAACGTCAGGTAGAAATACCACCGGACCACAGCCTACAAGCCCGGAAACCATGAATATTTGGAACAATGCCGGCCGTGAAAGCTTGCACACCTGGATAATTAACAGTGAAATTTATAACAAAAATGTATTTTAGTTTTAATAAACGCTATTGATCTCAGTTGTCGAGCGTCTGGTTTAATCTAAAATCTTTTTCTTTACACAACTTTTTTGTGTTTTAAAGACTACCAACAGCTAAGGTTATTTGGGCCTAGCACCAATTCATATTTTCAATTCATTATTTTTTAATAATAAATTGAAAATCCAATTGACACTTTTACCAGCTCTCGGGCTAGAACCCGGGAACTACACGCTCGGCCATTCTCAAGCCCTCATAATATTATCATTACGCATGATAAATATATGACATTTTTGCCGTACCCACTATAAAATAGCTACTTTTTACTTCATTTTCAAAAATTTTTGACAGTTTATTTGTGTCGCCAACTTCACTTCTTAGTAGACCGTGAGCTGTCGCAGTGCGCACACACAGTAGCAATAAACATAAGTCACCATGGAAATGGTTTTATTTTCCACACTGGTGTATTTTGAAAATACTTTCAACACACCTGCCTGTTATCTGACCCATTCCATGCATTACATACTCGCATAAAAATTAGCTATTTTATAGTGGTTATAGCAAAAAATTACAATCAGAACGTCCTTTTCCAATCCAAGCAATATATGGTATCAAAATTAATTATCTGAAATATGTTTGTTGTTGGCAGAACGAAATTGACACCATAGGTATGAATCTACTTTTTTTCACTTCCATGTACTTACGCTACTGATCTACGCAATATTTTTAAATTTTATATGGTACCTACTAGCGGCCCGGTCCGGCTTCGCCCGGGTGCTATAAATTTATGAATTATTAATACATTCCTCACTCGCTTTGCTCGTTCGCTTGAATATTATTGATACATTACTCACTCGCTTCGCTCGTTCGCTCGAATATTAATATATTTCTCACTCGCTGTACGCTCGTTCGCTCGAATTTTATTAATACACTACTCACGCGCTTCGCTCGCTCGCTCGAATTTTATTAATACACTACTCACTCGCTTCGCTCGTTCGCTCGAATAGATTACTCACTTGAAAAAAGTTATGAGTTATAGTCTTGAGTTCATACAAAAATCCGAAGTGGCGATTCCCATACGAAATTAGGTACTAATTTTGAATTTTTCGATTTTTTAGCTGTTCTTTTGGGTTTTCCCTATTTTTTTTAACCCCCCCCCCTGTATTAGAGCGAACAAAACAAAAAAAAAATTCAAATCGGTCAAGAGTGTCAAGACGTTTTTGAGTTTAAGCGAGACTAACGAACAGCAATTCTTTTTTATTATATAGATTTGTGTCAATATTCGTTTACAAACACCACAGTACAAAAATGTGTTTATATGAGAAAATAAAATATTTAGAAAATTTGAGAAAGCATTAGTACTATTATATAAAAACTTTGGAAAAAATAGTTGTCCGAGTTTTTTTCACGAAATCAAATATAGTGCAAGTCTTGAAAACTGACCTTTATTGATCCGAAATACGCTTCCATAATAATATGATTTGATATGTATATATTCAAAGATTAGACTACCAGTAGAGTACGCTCTATTATTCTACTTTAGGTATATACTGGCGATTCAGAATAATATCGGATATAGAAAGATCACTAAACATATAACCCAATATATTCATAACATTTCTAAAACAATCCACACAATTATAACCAATAACCATTAAAAAATAAAAATATTTTCACCAAGTATTTATTAGAATAGGTAGGTACCTAGGTAATAATAATAGACCGACAGCTAGTGACAATTTTTTGGTGTTATTTATTCAAGCCCTTATTTTTGTGAAGATGTTGAGGGAGGCATATTAAAGTGCCTTGAGTAAGGGATTTTGCTAGATAGTGATATGGGAGGGAGGCAAGTGTGTTGAAAATGTTTTCAAAACACAGTAGTGTGGTAAGCATATATGTAATACTTCTATATTGCTAGCCGGGGTCTGGAGTCGAACAAGAAGCCTACGGTGCAGACATATATATGTCTGTCTCTCTCGCAAGACGTTGAGTCTTATGCGTATGAACAATTTATAATATTAATTGATCTATGATAATAACAAGGTTAGTAGTGATAATAATATTTCCGAAATTGCAATGTGAATCGAATGTTGCAACGCTTGCGCACAACGAGATGGATTTCTCGACAAAGATAGAAACAGTCATTTGCTGTTTGACTTGCAGCCTGATACTTCCACTTACGGGCGCAAGCAATATAGGAGTATTACATATGTGGTGGTAAGTATAAACAATTTCCATAGTGATTTATGTTTATTGCTACTGTGCGTGCGCACTGTGGCAGCTCACAGCCTACTATAATAGTTGGCGACGCAAACGAACTGGCAAACATTTTTGAAAATACTGAACATAATTTAAGAAGTAGCTATTTTATAGTGGGTATGGCAAAAAATACCATATATATCTCGTGCCTAATGATATTATGACTCGTGTGTCTGTTAAAACTCGCCAGCGCTCGTTTTAACATACTGTCACTACTCGTTAGTAATATGCAGGGGCGGACCGTGAGTTTGTGAGGCCCTAAGCTAATACAACTTGGGGACCTGCCTAATTAATCAACTAAATGCCATTTTGTCAAAAAACTGTTTTCGATAATGATGTACACGGTATAGGAAAAAAAGAGGACAATAAAATGTTTTATTTACTTAATAGTCGCCACATTTCATTGGATCTTTAGTCAAACTGGCCAGTTACTAGACAGTGACTAGATATTATACTGGCCAGCGCCTGGCTTAAGTGTAGTAAAACTAGCCAGTTACTAGACAGAAACTAGATTTCATTTCTACTAGGGTGTCCATTGTCTTCAATGGGGGCTGGGGGCCCTTTATACCCACGGGGCCCTGGACTGCAGCCCAAAAAGCCCTTATATAGATCCGGCCCTGGTAATATGCTTCATTACGCATCTAGATATAGAATCTACTATTGTGATTGTTTTTAAAAAACACACATGTATAATAATTACAAAAGAAAAAGCACGTGAAGTGATAATTTTAGCAGAAACAATTAAATAATTAATTTAAGTTTGTTTTTAGGAGAAGTAATTTTCTATTGCACTAGTTCCATTACGTAACAATTAAGTTAAGTCGTTTACATCAACTTGTGTTTGTAAAGTAATTGTGACTGTGTCTACTACAACACTGCATTTTGTCTTTTTATCTTACCAACTAATCCAACCTATACGGATTGTAATCAAGAAAGTGTTATCCAAGGATAAACAAGACAGTGTACTAATGCGTTAATTTGAACATAATAATTCTTTTACATTTCAGTCATAGTGTAGGAATAATTTTTTGATACAACAAATGTGAATAATAGTATATTGTGCAACTAGTGTGCTAAATACATAATTATGCGTCAGGCGCGACGTTTTCAGCACGAGTAGTAGGCGAATGCGCATTTGCGTGCCTCATACGAACGCTAAAAATATCGCGCCTGACGCATAAAGATTTAGCACACGCGTTGCACACTATACTTTATGCAACACATGCATGGTTTTACAGTTTTCTTGAATTAATGTCAAACAAGGTAGATTCACTGACAGCAATATATCTCATTCAAAAAACATTAACATTGATAGAATATTTATTTACTTCATTACCATAGTAACCATTTTTCATTATAGCATCGAAAAGCGTTTCATATTGGATCATGATGTCACCAGTCGATAAAAGGTCATTTAAGATCCGCTTTACAGACACAAAAAAACATTAAAAGCGTGCATGTGATTGTGGTGAATAAATAAATTTATTGCCCATAAAAATATACTTGTACCTAGCAGGAGAGTTAATCGAATTATGAACCTAAAAAAACTTAATAATAACAAATAATAAATTGTTTAATTAATTTCTCAAGATGTTCTTTCAGGGAATAGAAAGTAGTTTAAAATAGGAATATTTTTGCCTTCATTAAAAATGTTTTTTTCGAAAAGAATTCTTAAATATGACGGTAATTAATTATTAAAAACAATTATACCTACAACAATAGTAAGACCCCATTTCAAATAATGTTATCCTATGAATCGAAAAACAAGATAGCTGTACATTTTATTTCGTATATTGCGATCATGTAACATTTTATTTCTCAAAAGTAGGTCCTATTTTTTCCCACAAATTTTGCCGTTTCAAAGCTTAGGTAACTGACAAGTAAGTTTAATTTGTAATCTCTTAAATAAGGACCTAAATGAATCTCTTCTTTTAACAAAGTTTGAACTCTTTTATTATACTATTTTATAAAAATCTCTCAAATGCATCAACACCACGATCATACATTTATAGCATAAGTTGATATCGATTGGAATCTAGCAAAATAAATATTCAACAAAATGTTTATTGGGACTAAATGTCTTCAATTAACATACCTGATAGAATTTTTGGTGAAATTATGCTCATTCCATGATAAATCATCTGATATTATTGTAAGCCTGAAAAATTGTGCTATTTACAGTCGATTTATCAAAAAAAAAAATCGGGTTGAGAACGAGTGGAGTGGAAATTGATTTATTAACTTCCCATTGAAAGCTGTTCTAATGCTCCGATTTTCAAGGTCCCTAGATTTCGAATCCATCGTTTTTTGAGAGATGTCTGTGTGTGCGCATATCTCGAGAACAAAGAATGATATCGACTCCAGACCAATTTCATGCGACTTACAATTGCATAATAAAGACCTGATAAAGTTTGCAAAAAATTTGAATTGGCGGTTTTTTTATAACAAAAAAACGACTGTAAAATTGTTGCAAAATGTTTTTCGTCTCGCATATCTCGAGAACAAATAATGATATCGACTTCGGACCAATTTCATTCGACGCATAATTACATAATGAACACCTGATAAGATTTGTAAAAAAATTGATTTGGCGGTTTTTTATAACAAAAAAACTACTGTAAAATTGTAAAATGGTCATCGCAAATATGTAGTCTCTCTACGGTATACTGGTTTTTAATCTCTAAGGGCACCCAAAGGGAAGTTAGCAGTGTGGTTTTACCCACACACCAAACCTCTTTTTAATATTTAAGACCAGACCGTTTAGAAATGCATTCAGGGGGATAGAAAAATGCATTTTTCGAAAACGTTCGATTAAAGTATACACAAAATGAGTTTCAGTTTAATCTATATTTTTATACCTATCATTTTGGTGTTCTAAAACAAAGGAAAATGTTACGTTAAAAAAGTGTAACGGCAAATCAGTGGAAAACACGCGAAAAAATCATTGAATCACCTGGCTTAGTTTCAGAGAGGGAATTGGTGCAGTGTGCACAGTATGAACCAATCACGTCACTCTAGTGTAATGACATATGTGATGGTAATGTACTTGTCTTCGATGTTCAGATTTCTTTTTTATTTTATACAAACGTGTATATTCGATGGAATCGAAGAAAATTACTACATCTATTCTTTTTTTATCTATTGCGTGTATCATAATACATTATTACACTTTGATAAAAACAACTTTTAGATTCAATTCTTCTTCATAATATACCGGCATAGGGTTCATTCTAGCGTTGAAAAAAGTTCCAATTATATAAAATGAAAGCATATTTTGGGAACATAATTTTATAAGAAAAAGAAACAGTGGTCGACAATCTTTTGAGTGAAGGAATCATATTATTATTGCATTTTTGAAGGTCTAATGCAAATCGAGCAAAAATAAAAAAACTGGGTAATAAAAAATTACATTGTACAATGTACATACTTATATAGCTTGACGTTCACAGTTTCGATTATTTAAAATAATTGTGCTTATTTACTCAAGTCACCAAAATAAGAGCATAAATTATTAAAATAATAAAAAGCTTGTAAAAATAATAGCACACACCTACAAAAAAATGCTATGTGAAATGTTTTTGGAACTCTTCAGTATTACTAATAATATAATATACCATCTGGATTTTTTTTTTGAAATAATACTGTGAGATAAATTTAAATGAAATGTATAATACAGTGCAACCTCGATATTACAAAACTGAAGAGAATTAGAAAATATTCGTTATACCAAGTAATTTGTTACCTACAATGAGGTTTGTTATATAGAGGATAGGTTGGACTACGATTCGTTTTAACAAGGTTAAGGAACACCTTTTTCGTTTCTCAGCCATTGCAACTTTAAAACTAACAACAGTGACAAACAGCAGTGTTTAAATTACTTAGCATCAAACAACAATGATTGTCTTACGAAAAATTTAACGTATCTGAACCTGTCGAGACATGAATTATTGTGGAATTGAGTGTGAATAATTGATAGGATACGTTATGTAAAGGTCATATAGAGGTAAATAATACTTTCTATTTATATTTTGCAATGATTGAAAATTTGTTAAAAAGAGGTTTTTGACAAATGTATTCGTAATGTAAAGGTATATTTTGCATTAGCTCTTACGGGCTGTTCTAAGGGATTTCCAAAAATTTGTTAAATCGAGGAAATCGTTATATTGAGGCTTGTTATATTAAGGTTACACTGTATATAAATATAAAAATATACATATAAAGACACCAGTTACATATTATGTAACTGGTGTCTTTATATGTATATTTTTTATACTGCTGGTTATTTAAATTTACCGAAAAAAAAAACGTGGTTAGCTCTTTCTTTGGGATATACAAATAATATTTTTTATTTTTATAAAATACTTTTGTGTTTCCAGATTTAATAAAAATTAATTTTAACTTATAATTAATTACCAAAAATTATATATGTAAAACATTTCATTGAAATGAAATATAATTTTAGAATGCTGGTGCAATTACCATAAATCTTATTAATTCTATATAATTTCAACACTGAAATCAAAATATATTGCATTGAGTTTTGCTAGGCGATATGGTACCATAGTTAACTATTCAGTCAGTATAATTAGGGTGGCGTATAAAAAGAAGGTGACTTGGAGGGTCAGCAACCCTCCTGACTTTTACTCATTCCAACCCTCACCCCTTAATGTGCTCTTAATGATCTTAGACCACCATGCAATCAGATTAGTTAGCTCTGCACAAGGAATATAACATGAGATTGTTCTACAATGTCTGTCTAGTATAGTGGTACATGGTATTGGTTTGTTTCTTGCGTAATTTTAGACTATTCCTACACAAGAAAGGATGATTCAAAACTAATTTGGATTACATCCGTTTGAATCATTGAAAAGGACATATTAAAAAAAAACTACCAGCAAACCGCTTTAATTTTTTTTTTTAATTTTAATTACAGTCGACTCTCGTTAATTCGAAACTCGAGGGACTCTTAAAATATTACGAATTATCGAGTGTTTGAAATGTCAAATGGTTCGAAATTTGTGAGAGAAGCTTTGTAAGGTATCGAATGAGGATCTTGCTTCCTTAACTGACATCTTTGCCAAAGGTTCCGATGTATCGTCCTCATCTTTATCGTTGCTTTTTTCATTCGTATCTGTCGCAGATAAAATTTCGCCATCGGTTAGTGAACCTGAGACAGCAACATCTTCATCCACTTGAGCAAAGTCAGAAAAACAAAGGCTCAACAAACAAACGTTGATACAAGTTTGAACTTGTCGCAAAATGTATGTACTTACAATCTTTCCGCCTCTTTTTCTCTGCAACTTTGAATTGTCGAGTGTTGGACGCCGATGAGTTCGAATTAACGCGTCGTTTTGTTATATAGCAATGATTTTTTCGTACGAATTACCAAGTGCATAAAAATGTATTGATTTAGTTCGAAATATAAAGAGATTTTGTAGGGAACTCGTGATAACTTTGAATTATAGAGAGGTTCGAATTATCGCAGGTTTGAATTAACAAGAGTCGACTGTATATTAAACACCTAGGTACCAGTTAGATTGAGAGATATAAATACAAGCAGCTGTCACAGCAATGCGTAGAACGAAACACGCACCGGTTCACTGTCTTCTTCAACATGAGCTGCGTTGTATTTATCTCTCTCGCTTGCTCTAACTGGATAGGTCTATTGTGTTTCGTTCTGCGCATTGTTGTGGCAGCTGGGCTGTTTTTATCTCTCTCGATTGCTCTAACTGGAAAGGTCTATTAAAAAAAATCAGCTAAAAAATCACAACTTACCGTAATTTTATCGAAATGAAACTTCTTTAGACGTAGTAGGTGGAAGTGATTCCGATCGAATATTTAAAAAGCGTGACGAAAGTAGAGGAGGGTAACAGATGGCAGTAAAAAATAAATAAAAGTGCGTTTTCTATAAGTTGCCCTAGATGGCGCTTACTTAAGAGTGTGAATTTTTTTAGTATATATGAACGAGAGAGGACGGTGAGTGATTGAGAGAGATTCACTTCTATCGTGTTGTCTTAAACACACACTCTCTCTTTTTAATTAAAATAATAGCAGTTAGCGAAGTGGATTTTCAAAATTGAATGATTTTATAATAATATGTGTTAAAAATATTAGTAATTAAAAACTTTTTAGAGACAAGCTTTTATTTAAATGTACTTAAAAGGAAAAAATAATTTTTAATAAATTAGGTTCATAATTATAAAAGCGTGGGTCGTGAACTCTATGATAGTTTATTAGTCACGATCCACGCTTTTATAATTATTAACCAAATTAATTAAAAATTATTTTTTCCTTTTTAGCAGGTACATTTAAATAAAAGCTTGTCTCTAAAAAGTTTTTTTACTAATATTTATTTTGTTCATTTTAGTCTTTCAAAATTTTACTCCCCTTTGGCACCCGCAGGGGTTGCATTTCGAAAAATTCTTTCTTAGTGGGTGCTTACGTCAGAAAAGGAACTAACTGTCCAAATTTCAAGTTTCTAGCTTCAGCGATTTGACCTGGGCGTTGATTAGTCAAAAAAACCCTATATCCCCGTTTGAACCCCTTTGGGTTTGAATTTATTTCTAAAAACGATTTATTCATGTATTGTTATCGGGAATACATAATTATGTGTACAAAATTTCAAATCGATCGGATACATGGAAGTCGTTCAAAATTGACTTGCAAGATTTGACCTAAACAAACACACAAACCAACAAACAAATACACAAACCAACAAACACACAAACTAACTAACATACATTGCAAGTTAAATAAAAGCTTGTAAAAAAGTCACTCCTTTACGAAAAAATTAAGGTTTTTTATTATTATTAAAAAATCGGTGAGTCGAAAAAAAGCGTTATGCGAACCCCAGCAATGCAAAATTTGAAATCAAGTCATTTGAAGGTCACCATATTGAAAAAAATCATCTCGAGAATAACTCGGTTAAAGTTTCTAATCTGACTGTTTGCGCCGTTAAACTTGATTCCACTGAAAACATCAATGAAAATTTTGACATCAGACTTGCAATAAAAATTTCTCAGAAGATCATCAAAAATATATTAAAAAGTCGACTTTTTGAAATTTTCGAACGAATGTAGATAACGCCGTAAACCTAGAAAAACATTTTCATTTTGTCATGTTTTAAATGTCGCAATCTATATAAAAAACATATTTATGTCATCAACAATAGATTTCCATTTTGATTGATAAAAGCGATTTTTGTTTATTGAAATTTTCAATTGTTTTTTAGCATCAAAGTTAACTACGAGTTATACCTATACAGTTTTAGTGAAGCGGTTATTCGAGATAGTATTTTTTTCTTTGATGTTTTGAAGTTTCATTTCGAGTGTGGGAAGCAGCATAACACTTGGTTACATTATGAGTTGTTTTCAAACTTTTGAAAATAAAAAATTCAAAGTAACAATGAATAAATGCGTGTATTATGTATTTTTTAATTAATTTATTTTTAGGCGTAACTAAAAAAGAAAAATACGAGTAAAAAAATATTATAACAAAATCATAACTGATGTAGGTACGTGTTGTTAGCGCATTACGCAAAAACCATTCGACAGATTTTAATGACATTTTGCAGATCTATACCTTATTAGCTGGGTCTTTATCTCCAATTAGAATTGTCACGATATTCTACATGGAGGATAAGCAGTAAGCGAAAATAGTGAATTGAGTAGTAGTAGTGACATCTGCAGACGGGATTTTATATTTCTGAAAACTATCCATTGGAAGTTAAGTAGTTTGGTAACATTGTTTTTCAATAATATTTTGTCGAGGAAAAATTTGGTTGAGGATCACAAAAAAAGTTTTACCAGAGTTACGCTTGCGGTCACAAGCGTTTCTTTGGTAAAGCTGTCATTAAATAAAGCCCTCTAATTTGACCGACACACTAAAACTTCCAAATTGGTCTTATAGTGTCTGTATGTGATTGATTTTCGCGTGATCTCAGTATCTGTTAAGACTTACGGAGGGTCAAAGTTGGACGTATGTAGTCAAACATCAGCATAATAGATATTGAAATCGGAAATGCAACATTAGATAGGGGGGAAAGCTTTATTTTTTGTATAACAGCCTCCAATTATATTTTATTTTATCTTTGCAAAGTTGAAGAGAGAGTCTCTAAAACTGACGTGTAAAAATGAGTAGATAACATAAATAATACAAAACAGTTACGAAATAGTTAAGACACTGGATATATAAAAAATGTTTACTAGTTAAAGTCCTGAAAAAGATATAGTTAATGCTGAAACGTTGGCCATTAATAAATTTAACAAATAATCTTATTATTTTCGTAATCGTTACGACCGAGTACCGAGTAATAACCGAGTCGGGGGTTCATCCTGGAAGGTAATATTGAGAGTTTTAATATTTACCAAAACCTAACCACCTAATTGAAATAACTTTTATCACCCACTATAAACATTGGAACTGAATTAAAATTAAAGTAAAAAGGTACAACGTAGTTTTTGTTACATAAAATTTAACCTATTTTCTGAAACTATATGCACATTTGAATACCCATGCAAAAACTTTATATGTGTATAAATATAAATTTATTTCTAGGAACCATCAAACTAAATAATGTAATAAAGGAAAATTGTATAATTATAAGCCGTTTCTAGTATATAAACTGACTAGAAGTGGGCGCCGTTCAGTCGATAGGTTGGTTGCATGCAATGTACATACATATCAGCTGTAAGTCATAAGGTAAAACTGCTTAGGTCAATTTTTTGAAGTGTAACTTACGGTGTCCATAGCAATTAAAAACAAATCATATACTCAAACGCCACATCTTATGTTTGTCCCTGTGATTTATTAATTCTCGTTGAAAATAATTCTACTTTTAATGGAAACTGCAATCTTCTAAATTGAAAGGAAAAATTGTTGGGTATAATGGGGACACTTTAGCAGCCCCGATAAGAAATTATTGTGGCCTTGATAATATTTCTTCCCAGCTCTGAGTTGAGTAATTCCTGGAACCATTGTACAATCTCGGGGCATTAAAGTTACGCATCAGTAGAACACAAACCTTCAGCTCGATTTCATGTGGCGGCACTCCGGATAGCTTTAAGAAGTTAAAAAAAACTCCGCGGGGTAGGTGGTAGCGCCATTAGCCCGTATCGCTTCGCGTGATGTATGTCAATGGGTTTTTAATGGTTACTCCATATGGAACTGCGTTTTTCTGGGATGAAAAGTGCCACGTAAGTTAATCCAGGATATAGTCTATCTCTGTACCAAATTTTATGCAAATTCGTTCGTTACGGCGTGATTGAGTAACAAACATCCATCCAAACATCAAAGCTTTCACAATAGAGAAACGTAATATACATTGCAGCAGGCATATAACTACCTAAGTTATCATTGGTTTTCATAGAAAAACGCGCGAGAAATCAAGTTTTTTCCCTTCTGATAGCATGCAACCACTTTTTTTCAGTTGTGGATCCTTTGGAAATATAAAACTTCTATGATTTGAACATTATTAAACACAGCACAGAAATGATTTATTATTTTAAATAAACTTATTCTGTAACTGCCCACAGTCCACGGTAGTTATATAGCTTGAGCACCTAGCGGTCGAGTTTGGCAGTGATTCTCATTATAATATTAGTGGAATGTACCTTGGTGAATATTATTTTCGTTCTACTTGATGTACAAGACGTTCATGTGGTAGAAATATATCTGAATTCATGATGTGGTCGACAGTGTTGTTTGTTTTCATTGAAGCGAAAAATGAAATAGAAATGTCATCAGCCGTGGTACGCCTGGCAGACGTGAAACAATCTCATAGTTTGATACAATGGTTGTACGTTCTATTACTATCGCACAAGATTTACCCCCCCACCCCCCATTTGTCAAATTAAAATATAACCTATATCACTCAGAGATTAGTGAAAGGATTTTTAGAATCGGTTCAGTAGTTCCAGAAATAAGAATTTATGATTTATAACCCCCTACTGCGAGAAATTCTTTCCCTACGAAGGTATTTAAACAACTCAGGACGACGTTTCGCTTGTTTGAGTTCGTCCATTACACAGATTTCACGAGTATAGTGCCGACACACTAACACACACATAAAATAGCGAGTGTGTAGTGTAGTGAGTGGGAAGCGCGTCGGAAAGAGCTGACGAGACGCGAAGCCGGCCGAATGGCACCACGCGTCTTGCCATCAAAACGTTTTCACTCCCATCCAAAAATGAATGATTAACTTGTCATTAATTAACTTATTTTACTAAAAATTAGACATAATTCGTTTTGTTTTGAGACCACAGATACATAACACAGGTACTCACAGCAGTCTTACTAATTCTCCGAAAGATACATGCTTATGCATAATATAAAGAATAGAGCATAGTTTTTATAATTTCCAGTTTGGTCAGGTAAGAAAATAAAAATGTTAGAAACCTTGAATCAAGATTGTAGTTTTAATTTAATTAAGAACTAACATCATTTCACTTTATTTAATGGTGAACTTCAAAATCTGAACTAGCCGTATAACGGTATAACTACTATGTGCCATAAAAGTCGTCCAATATTACGATAATGTTATGTTGTGTTAACAACTTCAATATGTTTACTGATAAATGATAACAAATTGTTATTTATAAACAGACGTCTCCATTTTCCAAATAGTTTGCCTTGACCACGAGGCCATCTAGGATTTATTGATTACGATTCAACTTTTTACTACCTACCTACAACAGTATGATGACCTGAACATAAATGAAAATTAGCACACTTTAAACACTTTGGGACTAAACAGGATTATAAATTCCTCAGATTTTTCTTCGTTGCATAACTATAACTGCTAAGCGTACATGACTACAGGGGAAGTATTCACCCACTTATTGGTTACCTCCTTTCTTTAGGCCAGCCGCATACACGACTAAACAGTTTAGTCGAGTTGTGTACGTGTCGCGAGATTTCAACTCGACTAAACTGTTTAGTTGTTAGAGGTGCGCATACAATCAATCAGTTGTGCCATAATTTCAGTATTAAACTAGTGAGTCGCCAAACAACTATTTAGTCGAGCGTATGCTAGCGTCAATATACAGCTGTAGATATAAGCTGCCGACGATAGTTGTTCAACAGAAAAGTCAAAAGACGATCGATGCGGTTTTATTTTTTGTTGTTGTACAGCTATAGTGTCGATAGTATGCGCACTTTGCGCAGTCCCATCTGATCCCATAGCCTTTAGATAAAAAACTAAACAGTTGTGCGATTAAAAATTGATTGCATGCACCGGCCCTTAAGCTCAGTTTTAATCTCCAGTTGTCCATCCAATTTCCTTCTTTAGGATTCTTATTTTTCTCATTTTTTCTATAAGTCACCCTCTTTCTCAGTACCTTTGTTCTGTCAGTTACCATTTTAGACTCTCTTTGAATAAATTTTCTCTTCACATTTGTTCCACAATTTTTCCTTTTATATATCCTGAGGATGTCCAAAATTGAAAAGTCGATAGAATTTTAGTACAGGTTTGACTACAAATGGAATTTTTTTTATTGTTTTCCCATCATTAACTTTCTAAAAAACTTGAATAATTTTATTAAAATCTTCTCTGGGTTAGGTTTTCATTTTTCTTACGAATGTGTCGATTCAAAAATGCACAAAAAGAAGAAAGCCCGATCATATAAAAAATTAATTGCATTATTATAAAACACTTATTAATAATATTTTTATTGATAAGAATAACATTTTTCACAACGCCGCTATTGAAAATCGAATTTTCAACCCTAGGAATGACAATTTTCAGTTGTCGGTTTTCTCTGTTTTTAACATTGTTAAGAGAGAAATAGAACGATTGAGTCGCGCCAACTTCAATTCGCATATAATATTCAAAAGCGTCAAAATGAAGACATAACACCACATAAATTTCATATGGATCTGACAGATCTGATATTTTTGCGGCTTTTTTTGCGCGCCGAAATTGCAGGTACCTCAAATCTAATTTTCAATAGGGTTGTTGTTATTTTTCACAACAACCCTATTGACAATAATAATTTAATAATAATAATAATGCATTTAACGTCCGTTTCTCGACATTATGTCATAACAGACGCCATTCGCACCATTACTATTTTCCATTTTTACCACTTCCCGTTTTATACATTTTTATACTTCAACTTAATTAATAGCAATGTGCGAATGGAGGAATTATAGGACATTAGGATAAGGTAGGAAACTTTGGGAGCATAGGGATTTGACAGGTAATCGGCCATGGCCTTGAATAAGGAACTATTTCGATATTCATCTGGAATTATTGAGGGAAACCATGAAAAACCTCAAACAAAATGGCCGGTACAGGAATTACCGTTTCTCGGCGTGAGGCAGTAGGAAAAAGTCCCAGCCACATCTGCCCCCGCCGGGATTCAAACCCAGTACCTTCCCAATGCGGGTCTAGTGCTGTACCACTAAGCTACATCGCTGGGTAACCCTATTGACAATTACTCGGAACGAAACATAGCATTTGCAACACGCGTGAATTGCTGCCCGAGGAACGAGGACAACAATTCACACTAGTTGCAAACGATGTGTTTCGTCCCTTGTAATGCAATATACTATTTATACATACTCTTATATAATAGCACCTAGGTATGTATTTTTGATTTAGAATTATCTTACGTATAAATTATATACGGAATATAATACATTTTCGTCAACTCTGTAAAGAAATCAATAATATAATTGAACGAATTGGTTAAAAAATAAATATAAACGTTTTGTTGACAATAAAAAGTGGTGGAACTTTGGTGTAAAGATACGAAATGTTATAATTACCACAAAACACCAAACCATAACAAACACTTTCGACGTACGTCAATGCCAACGACAATGTCAACTTGGTTGACGAAACGTACGTCGAGAGTGTTTGTTATGGTCTGGTGTTTTGTGGTAATTATAACATTTCGTATGTTTTGTTGAAATCATTTAAGGTTTAGAAAATAAATATTGAATGATGATCGTCTTAAAACATCAATAATTTCCTTAAAATACTAAATTTTATTAGAAAATAATTAAATGACCTTGATAAAGTTTTATTTTTTGATATTGTATTCAGAAACACTACAACAAAAAGCAATTAGTTAGCTTTAAATTCAGTTTTGTTTGTTTAGATTATACAATCGTTTTTATTGATTAACGCATTACAAAGTTTCCTAATTTAGGAAAAGAAAAGTTATAATTTGGTCGTTATTTATTAACAAAAAAAACTTTTTGTAATTCCTTGAAAATTACTGAAAACATTATTATATTTTATGATTGGCGCGTTGTGTTCGTATATTTGACCATTCAACTAGCATAAATATATGAAAGTTGCACGTCTATCGAAAACATGATGTAAAATTTATTTGCATCAGAAATATTGAAAAATGCAATATTCCCAATGATCAATGAAAAAGTGTTGCATCAAATCAAAATTAAATTTTTCGAAGTATCACTTAAAAGCTGGCAGTTTTATTAATTTGAAAAAGTTTAATAAACCATACAAATGAAATATTTTATATTATTTCCAAAATATGAATTTAAATCTCAAATACCGTACCTAAGCCAAAAATCAACCTCAATCACCATACGGGAAACCCCACAAGATTAATCGCTCACTAATAATGTCCAAAGTGCTCTTTTTTCATTTAAGATTTATTTAAGTTTAATTCTTTATATATATAAATATAATTAAAATGTCGCTTTATCTGTCAGTTCCAACTCCAAGTTGGTTTAAAAACTGATGATGCGATTTTATTGAAACTAGTATAGTCTTGTAGCAAAAACTCCCGCACTTTGTTTAATCTCAATCTTGTTCTCGTCGAACGGAAGCATGTTTGATTTTTTTTCAATAATTTATTGGTATTATACGTATACGCAACATTAGCTATTTTCCGCAGCATCAATGTGTTTAAAAGGTAACTGCAGTATCAAGTACTACGAATGTACTGGATGTCGACTGGATGTCATCACATGTTTGAGCGCTTTTCTTTGATATTTGTATAGAATATATAAAAATATTGTAACAGGAGAAAAATTTTGTATCATAACTGAAACAGGGCTTGAGAATGGCCGAGCGTGTAGCAGTGCTGTTGTTTACATGGCGTTGCTATGGTTCCCGGGTTCTAACCCGAGAGTGGTAAAAGAGTCAATTAAATTTTCAATTTATTATTAAAAAAAATGATAATGAATTGAAAATATGTATTGGTGCTAGATTCAAATAACCTTAGCTGTTGGTGGTCTTTAAAACACATTTTTTTCAAAACTGAAACATATTGTATCTATATGGCAATAGCCAAGTTGGGTGAGAAAATTCCAACTTATTAACATTTTATTTGAAAATGTAAAATCTCTTTTTGTGAAATAAGTCTATCTTAACTTATATCAAAATTTAAAAAATAAGATATTTAGATATATTCTCTACTAACGTAATGATAATAATATTTTACTTTACTTCACGTAAAGTAAGAACAATTCAAAATGTTTAATTCTTTTCTACTTATTAAATTTACGAATCATTTTGTAGAAGAGTCAGTGAAAAGAAATAAATAAATATGATTTTAAAAGAGTGCTGGTGTTTAAAATAGGCCATATATCAGTTATGTGTACAAATGACGTGTGCATTTTGACATGTTATTTGTTTTATGAGTTACACAACAAAATAGATCAGGTTATTGGTGCAATATTATCGAGGGCAAAAGATACAGAGGGCACAAGGGGAATGATAAACTTCAAGCAATATCAATTTGATAACTGACTCTTCCATCTTTTGCTGTAATATTTGAAATTGCAGCGCTCAAGATAAATAAGAACATATTGCTTCGACACGTACGTGCTACCTACGTTTATTTATAAGTTACACATTGACAAGACAAAGAATTTCTCATTAACACGTTGACTGCCGTAAGAAGCATAACTTGGTGCTCGAAGAATTGACCATAGCAGCCGCGAGTATCACAAGTTGATTCTCAAGCACTGCAAGTTATAATAGCTAAGAAAAGCATCATTCGATTCTCAGGTCAATGTAACTTTTATGCAGTCCAATATACTATGCGTGGCCTGCACCTGAGTGAATCGATAGTTGATTCTCAGGCTTGAAATATTTGTAGTTGACATTTCACTAAAAAACAATGAAACTTCAGATAAAATATTATATTTATATTTATTCAAACAAAAACCAACATTTAATTACATTTCTAAATAATAAAATAACTAATTTTTTTTTTATATGATTCAAGCGTATGCAGACTTGTTTACATATGAACGACATATGATTCATACGGCCATTATTGCAAACTTCAAGTATATGGGCCACGTGAACATTTGGTGTCTCTCGGCTCAAAAAAAACAAAAAAATACATTTTTTAAGGAAAAATAAATTCATTAATGTTAAAAAACATTATCGCTATCTTATTCAATGACAAAACAGTTCTGGCCAGAAGGGACCAGATATTTCTGATTATTGCGGCAGTCAACGTGTTAATAAGAGTTGGGCTACCCAGTGCCGGATTAGACCCTGTGAAAACCACTGGGCAGTCGAAATCTCAGGGAGCTCACGCAAATTATCTCCTAATACGTCTTCAATTTCACCGACCAACAATTTTCATATATCGATTTTATTACACATGCAAGACTTAAGAAAAAAACTTTTTTCAAAAATGCCACTAAAAAGACGAAAATAATACAATTTTGGGGTCGATGCCAATTTAATTACTAAAACTTTTTATTAAATTGGCGCCGATCTCAAAATTGTATTATTGTCGTCTTTTTAGTGGCTTTTTAAAGGAGGTTTTTTTATAAAATGTTTTTTACTTTTTAGTGGCTTTCCAACACATAGTTTGCACGTTATTAAGTGACTTCTGTCTTGATATTTGATTACTAAAGCACTGAATCGATTTAAGTAAAATTTATGTGGACCATCCTGATTCCTGAAGGTATGGCATATGCCCTATTAAATAAAACAATAATCTTCAAAATCGGTTCACAAATGCAGCGAGATATGAGGTAACATAAAAAAATATTTTTATTACTAGAAAAAACTACTTAACCGATTTCAGAAAAAATTATATGGGACAAATCTAACATCTTCCTGAACACAACGGAGTCAAAATTTTTCAAATCGGTGCAGACATTCTTGAGTAATCGGTGGACATACGTAAAAATTACATACTGATCGAATAGAGAACCTCCTCTTTTTGAAGTCGGTTAAAAGCAAACATTAAAAATCATTACCGTACCCTCACGGGCCTCCGAACGATAGCCTTCTGAAAGAAAATTTTTTAAAATGTTTTCTGTTCACCTTTTCTTCTTTGCGATTTGGCTACAGTGGCGCTAGCGGTAGAAAAACGTACCTACATATCCAGGAAAATAAATGACTATTAATTACAAGTAAAAAAAAGTAGTGATCCAAAAAACTAAACAGTATATCAAATAGATTTTGCATTATCAATGTGTACCAAAACGTAGAACAACACAATAAGTCAATAGTTTGTATTTGTAGTGGGTACATATACCTTAGCAGTAAATATTAGGTGGCAAGAAAAAAACGATAAATAAAGTTGGTACTTTTGAAAACATTACGCATATGGCCTACAAAAAAGAAAAAATAATATAATCGAGCACTTTTTTCATTTAGGGGTGCAACAAAATTCACCCGTCTCTAGTAAAATATTTTCCATTCTCTATATGACATTCCGTGATTTTTTCTAATCTCGAAAATTCTGCGCAATGTGTAAACAATGATTTAATATAGTAAGGTCCATAAGTCTGACCTAGGCGGTGTTGGTATAATAGGATAATGGTATAAAAAACGGAACCCTTCTAGGATCACTCTCGTGTCTATCTGTCCGTCCGATCTCCCCCCTCTTTATCTTCGAAACTACTGAGTCTAAAATATTGAAAAAATAAGCAATATAGGGCCTCACATATAGTTTACACGAAAACCTAAACGAAAACCCTAAATATTTATTTGGGAGGGAAATAAGAAAACAAAAAAAATTTTTTTTCTAATACATCTGTGACATATCAAATGAAAGGGTTCGTTATGAGTAATACAAATTTATTTTTTTATAATTTTTAAATGTATAGTTTAAAAGATATGTATTAAAGAAAATATGCGAAATTCGAGCATTCCCCCCCCCCCTTATCCCCGAAACTACTTATCCTCAAATTTTGAAAAAATAGGGAATTAGGGCCTCACTTATAGTTTAAAGGAAAACCTAAACGAAAATCCTATTTTGATTTTAATTTAATCTGATTTTATTTTAAAACGAAAATTAAAAACTTTCAAAACCCACCATTTTCATTATTTATTTCTACTACACTCTACAAGCTGATTAAACATTCAATATTAGGAGAAACGTCGAATAGCACTCTGAATCTATTTATAGTTTTCGAAATGAATAAAATTAAAAACAGTAAAATTTTAATGAAATTTACTAAAATGTTATAAGAATATAAAATTAAAATATTGTCTTTAGTGTCTAATAAGTTTTCATTAAAAATGTTTATTTTCATGTTTCAAAGTTTTCCGTGATGTCAAGTTAATAATATTATCATACAAATGTGGTGGACGTGACATGGTGGAAGTAACGGGCCTCGAATATTTAAATCCTGTTCTGTTTTATTTATTTTATATTTTCGCACTAAATAAGTGTGGATATAAAAAAACTATTTTGATTTCTAGAAACCACGAAAGGATTAATAAGAACCAATTAAAGAACGAAAATAATAGGGTACTTGACTAAATTTTTTTTTGTGTAATATTAATAGAGAAGTAAATTCTGAACAAAATGACACCTAAATCACTTCAATCTGATTTCAAATTAGCTAAAAAAGAATTTTTGAAATATTTATGTTAGCCCCGCACGCTAATAATCGTTTTTGCTCTACGAACATATGACGTCTATTTTTTATGAATGTACGTTTATATCTACTAACTCGATGCTAATTATATCAGAAACAGAGTGTTGAAAAATACCGTTTTGTACCTATATGTCAACATGATGTAAACAATCTAAGCTCCGTTGCTATGGAAACATTCATTTTTTACTTAAAATTGACGGCACACGTTCTCACACGGTGTTTGAAGTCACGTGACACATAGATTAAAAATCATGATTTTATATATTTATTTAAATGTGTTTACGAAACTTAATTAATAAAAATAAAAATTCTAATAACTATTTTAGAGCATAAACTTTCATTTTAACAAAGTTTTATATTCTATTTTGATCACAGACAATTACCCTATTCAAAAATTGATAGAAATTGAGCTTAAAATCAACACAAGATTTCCTGGTTTCGAAAGAAGCTGACCGGAAAATTTTCCAATATACCATCTAAATCCTTGTCATGAAACTATTTTCTCGCCATCCAAAATTGTATGTGTAAATAGTGCATGCACACTTACACATAGGCAGGAGAGAAAGCGTAAAACCGAAACTAGGGCTTGTAGGTACCTACATATATACATAGTAGGGGTCGCGTCAAACAAATGGTGGTCATTCTATTTGAAATAGCTCCGATCAATCCCGACCGTGTGACATGCCGCATATAAGGGTAGCAAACACCAATCGAACATTCACCTCAGATCACTGCTCAAATCCCGATGGACGTATTTTCTAATAGATGGTGAAATACTTTCTCCCTTTGATATATTAATTATTAAACATCAGAGTGAATTGAATTACTGTACTCGATATTTTATTGATGGATTTTCCTATGTATTTTGACATATTTCGCGTTGCTTACATTTTTTAATATTTATACACGCAATAAAAAGTTAATAAATTATTTAAAGATTGTAATACGTCGCGTCGCTTTGCTTTAAACCGACAATCTACCCATAATATGTGATGATATAATACAGCGGAGTTGGCATTGTACCTTGCACTTCATCGCCTTCGACATTTCTACAATGATTTGAGTTATTAACATCTCTCAAGCTGCAATGTATGCAAATTAGAATTGTCAATACATTATAATATATATTAAAAATACGAAGATGTAAAAATTACACAAATTCATTCACATTGTAAAAACATTGGCGAATTAAAAATACTTGTAGATTCTTCCCAAACAGTTTCCTATCTCAAACCTTCTAGTATCCTATTAAAAAATAGCCAGAAAAAAAGCACATCGGTGTTTATCAGTACGGAGCATCGAACCTTCCCGCGTACTATAATTATTATGAATATAACAGTTCACAGTGTATCTGTGACTATTTTTAGAAGGTCATTAATGCATTAAGAGTATAGAATAAAATATTACAGAAAATCTTTTATTTGTAAGTAAATAGTATACAGATTGTATCAAATTAAACCTGTGCATAGGGCATTCTGTGTGTAAGACAGAGATTGATACATAAAGCAATAAGTAAGAATGAGATAAATGATGGCTAATAGAATGTTACGTGGTTACTGTAAATAAATAATATTTATACAACCTAATAGCGTCATGTTTGTTTTTTCGCTCCTTCTATGCTATTTTCAAAGGCAGCTACAAATAATTTTATTATGTCGGCGGTTGAATTACCACCATAAAACCATTTAATTATTTGAATTTTTTCCCGAACAGCATAAATTGCCATTTCATCAATAATTTCAGAAGTGACTATTTTTACTGTAGAAAACAACGATGACAGTTGTTCGGTATTACATATTTATTTACAGTAACCACGTAACATCCAATTAGCGATCATTTATCTCATTCTTACTTATTGCTTTATGTATCAATCTCTGTCTTACACACAGAATGCCCTATGCACAGGTTTAATTTGATACAATCTGTATGTAAATATGACTTTACCAGAACAATGAATATAAATTTCTTGGTACCAAAAACTCATTTAATATCTATTATAATTCAAGGTATTAGACGTGTCCGAAAAATTATAAAAAAAATCAATAAAAATGAAAATCACAGCAATGCACAATATATAAAATTTTGTCATAATAAATAAGCCAAATTAGTCACGAATAAAAAATAAATTAGTGTAATGGTACTTCTTTAAAACTTGTGTTGAAATATAAATACCTAATAATATGTACCTACGATATGTAAAATTTGCAATTGCAGGATCCAAAGTCTCCATGTTATTCTTATGGTAATTAATTTCTTTGCTGATAACTATGTCAATGTATCTTTACTTTCTGATGATGTTATAATGTATCGAAACATGTCGCCAAATATAATATAGTTTTTGATTATAAAACAAAATTATCTTGTGTGGATTTTTCGCCTAGTAGATTATTAGTAAATATATTATTTTAATAAATAATGTATGAAATTAAAATAATTTTCAAGAATTGAATTCATAAGAACAATGGAAAAATTTACTGATTTTTTACTAAAGTTTTATAAAATATTAAATTGAAATGTTTTCAAACTTACAGAACGAAATTTGATTCCGCACTAACGTGACGATCTACGTCAAAAGAATGAAAGTTCACCTGAAAGAATCTATATTATTTATGAAATATTATTAAATATAAGGAATTTTCAAAAGTATAATTAAAGATCAAACACAGAAAGCTAAAGTTTCAAACCTGTGACGTAGGTCGTTGATAGACTTCAAATCCAGGATATCCATTGATGGATCGATGTATATTTTTCTCCACTAATTAAAAAAAAAAATTTTTCGGACGACACATGAGTATTTTCACTTAAAGGAAACATAACTCTACACTAAACAATAGGTTTCTAGTAAGTCCAAAACTTAACTTACAGTAACTTACAATACACTGCAACAAACTCTGTACAATTAATTTGTGAGCGCAAATCTTTAAACATAAGCTATAGCAACTCAACTCAAAATGATATAAAATATGTCGCTCAATTTTTATGAGCACAAAAACTCTGTAACAGGATTAAAAAATAAAATTAAAAATAGAAACGTGGTGCACTCAACGGAATGTCCAACACATAACTCCTTATTCTTAATAGAAAGATTAAAATTTCAGAAATGACATTACTTATGTAATATCTTGCAAGAACAAACAAACATTAATCGATATTAGAAATGATCTGGAAACTGGTAACTTTAGTGAATATGAAATCGTTATAGGACATACTGTAATGAAAATTACTGAAAAACAACAATAATTTAATATTTATATTAGAAATCGTGTCCATCGTGACTATAATAAAATTAAGAAAAATCGCAGGATAGTGGACAAAATATTGGATTTATTTAATTGAATGTACGACGTTTCGTCTATATATTTAGACTTTTTCAAGTACATAAAAATAACAATATTTATGAAAATTAATATTAATTACTAACCATAGCAATTAACATAAGATAGGGTACATAAGACAAAAACATGGTAACAAATTATGTTGACTATAAATTTTAACAATCAATAATAATAATACAAATGTTAGTATAATTTCATAACATAATTGTACTGACTACTTAAATTTTGAGTGTCTGTTCTATAATTGATTGAATTGTTTTTTCTAATAAAGCACATTTCACTGATATTGCGTTTCTTCCAATTTGACTCTTTATCTAATATTTGAACTTCATTGAAAAGAAATTTATGCCCAGTGTCGAAATGATGAGATGACAACGCCGTCTTATTATCACTTAATAAGTTTATGTTTCTACAGTCCATTTTGTGCTGATAAATTCTATTTTTTAATAACTGTTTTGTTTGTCCCACATAGCACTTATTACATTCACAAGGTATTTTATAAATAATATTAGATTGATGTGAGATAGGCGTCTTATCTTTAAGTCTTGTGAATAACTTATCCAATTTATTTAAGTTATAAAACACCAACAATATCAGTGAAATGTGCTTTATTAGAAAAAACAATTCAATCAATTATAGAACAGACACTCAAAATTTAAGTAGTCAGTACAATTATGTTATGAAATTATACTAACATTTGTATTATTATTATTATTGATTGTTAAAATTTATAGTCAACATAATTTGTTACCATGTTTTTGTCTTATGTACCCTATCTTATGTTAATTGCTATGGTTAGTAATTAATATTAATTTTCATAAATATTGTTATTTTTATGTACTTGAAAAAGTCTAAATATATAGACGAAACGTCGTACATTTAATTAAATAAATCCATTACTTTGTCCACAATCCTGCGATTTTTCTTAATTTTATTATAATTTAATATGTTTAATTTTATTTTAATAACTAGTACGTCTAGTCCTGACATCTGTCTCAAATTCTGTTTTATATTAATTTTAACTAGGTGAGGCATCTGGCGTTAAAAGTTTACACTAGTAAAATTGTAAAAAGTAAAATAGACAATAAATTTATTTTCAATGGAGTTTGAATTATGAATTAATTATGAATTTTAAAATATATTGCTTAGTTTTATAGCGTCATAAATATTTATATATGCTATCTATAGTGACTAAAGTTTCAACTATACATCCTCGGAACCAAGCGCGTAAAGTTCGCTTTGGCGAAAAGCTGTATGTGACGCAGATGTATTGATTTCCTGTTTTTCCGTTGACTCGTCGCTTATGTAAATTTCAATAAACAAGGCTTCTGTACTCCATGTGTTTGTTTCTCAACTAGAATTTTCCTAGTTCTGTGTCCTGCAGCAGTGAGCGCTATAATTTTTCTAGCTCGCAGTATAATAATCTTACACTCCTTTTATAAAACTACTCAGGAGTAAGGATGCAATACCGTTCATGAAAATCATCGCTGTTTTCAAAGTGAAACATCGATGTCGAAAACATCGATGTTTATAAACGATACATCGGTGTTTTTTCGGT
The DNA here is from genome assembly GCA_039654895.1 of Mongoloraphidia duomilia. Taxonomy (NCBI): domain Eukaryota; kingdom Metazoa; phylum Arthropoda; class Insecta; order Raphidioptera; family Raphidiidae; genus Mongoloraphidia; species Mongoloraphidia duomilia. The sequence goes on along the minus strand of CM077520.1, from coordinate 36,956,171 downwards.
GTTTTAGAAAAAATTTTGATTGACTGAATTTTTTATATGACCAGAATTAAAACACATATATATTATAATTTAGTTATTTGCATTTATTTAAGAAAAGAAAGATGAATTTATTTATTTTTGATAATTGAATTTTAAAACAACAATTTTGACAGCCTGGTGCCCAAAGCGATTCCTTTCTGTCTGGCATTAAGGTCGAAGCCCTCTATTGGGCTTAGTCGCGAACTACTTGAGGAGGTCGTAGCAACGGAACAAAGCGTTGAATGAAGGTAAACGTGCACGAAATATATGTTTTCCACGAATGACAGTATACAAAGGTAAGCATAATGCTAAAAGATATTGTTCAGTTTTCACCTGAAGTTTTGTAATAAATAATCCTGTCGCAATACGACTTTTAACCGTTTCACATAACCTCATTGCTGTTAGTTTACATTAGCTTACATGTGATTTGTATTAAATAGTTTCAGAAATGCCTTACATGTGTTCAATTCCTTGTTGCCGAAATACTTCGACAGCATTTTCCTATCACAAATTTCCTGAAAATAGTGAATTTATTGAGGAAGCTATAGATGGGTTTAACTGGAAAAAGACTGGAAACAACCGCTCACTGAGCAGTGGGCACCGAAGTTGCCACGATTGACAAGTATTTCATGGTCAGTTTATACAAACTGATAGAAACAGAAACAGGTGGCGCTATTCTAATAGCCAAACATCGATGATAAAACATCGTTCATATATACAGGGTGTGCGGAAACTAAACCGACAAACGAAGACAGCAAATTATAGAGATGATTTCTTGTCGATTTGACATAAATCGTCTTATCCAAAAGTGCTTAATTGTAATTGTAATCATAGACGTCACATTTGGGAGGGTCAACTGATATTTTTGGATTATATTTCTTTTGTAATTATTTCTATAATAATTAAGAATATCAGTTCACCCTCCTAAATGTGACGCCTATGGTTACAATTAAAAGATCATTTTTACATCAAAATACTGTACTTATAAAAATTAACATAAACTTAAGTTTGATTCTTCTAGATAAACAGCAATCTGAACAATTAAACAAAACCCTTGTCAAAGGGCCATCTTCAAAGAGCCCTATCTCCCTTAGGAAGCATTTTTGGATAAGATGATTTATCTCAAATCGACATGAAATCATCTTTAGAATTTGCTGTCTTCGTTTGTCGGTTTAGTTTTCGGACACCTGTATAAAATTAATGGCTTATTATTATTTTACTGACAAAATCCTTTACCTGAAAGATATGAAATTAATATTTTACCTGAAAGGGCCACCAGGAATGAAGTGCCATAAGTAATGTATGCATTTCGTGCCCACCAAATCTGTTAAGTGTTGGTATCTCTGTTAAATTTAATGGAATCGATCACAATTCGTCCAAATCCATTCAAAATAAATTTGACAAAGATCAAAGTAGGTAGTCAGAATTAGTTCTTTCTAGAATGCTAAGAAATGTATAGTTCAGTCTTCACTGGAAGTTGTCAGTTTCAGTTTAGTTCTGGTATACTATTGCAAAAAGTTATTGTTTCAAAAATAACATAAATTTCACAAAAAGTCACAAGACGGACATAATACAAGGTATTTTTAATACTTCATAATATAAATTTGAACGTTGACAATAAGATATATAGATAGATACGTTCGACAAATTGATCAAAATGGGTGCAAGTGTGTTGGATGCGCTGCCATCGCTAAAAAAAATATCCACTAATGCAGTGGCCTCAGCATTGTGGACTTCAAGGCGAATGAAAAATCTAGACATTTTGCTTCTTAGCTACGAGACAAAAGCAGTTTTTTTAAGTGACATGCTGTGTTCGTATATTTGTAGTATGCGAATGCCAAAGCAACTCAAAGTTGACGTTCAATTTACTATAAAACAAATGAAAGGACACATATTTTTTTTCCGCCATGCGATATTATTTGGACAAATTAAATCTTTGATTAATAAACTGTCAGGACAATATCGTTATGGTTCCGTATTAGAAAGAAGACAGCTTTGAAATGGCTTAAGGATCCAAAAATAATAAGCAAATACTGTTAATATTGCATTTATTAAGCTGACGTTTCGAGAATTATATTCTCATCCTCAGAGCTCAAATGCTCTGAGGATGAGAATATAATTCTCGAAACGTCAGCTTAATAAATGCAATATTAACAGTATTTGCTTATTATTTTTGGATCCTTAAGCCATTTCAAAGCTGTCTTCTTTCATTATCATCAGGATCACCACTTTTCTGTTTTTAATTAAACAGTTCTTCACGTTCCGTATTAGCTTTATTAAAATATCTACACGTTGGTGATATTCGCTGGACAATGCATGGTACGGTTAACGGTAAAAAAACAATAAAAAACGTTTTAACAAATGAAGTAATTTGTGTCGATATCCGATTACTTTTAGCATGTGTCTTTTGTTGTGAAAGTGAGATTTGTAATTTAATTCAAAGATTCAGTCACAAAGATCTCTTTCGAATTTTTGAAAGTAATAGTTCCCATTATATAGTGGAATATTGGGCGGTCACGGTTGTTTTAAATAGACAATTTTTTAAACCACGTACAATTATAGATATTATTAAAAAAATATTATTGGATTGTGATTACATTGAAAGTTTTGATTATTTTATTAAAAAACTGTCACCAGAACAAAAATCTGATATTATAGATGCCCAAATATCTACTAACACATTCATATTGAAATCTGTTAATTGGACCAGTTTAGAAATCATTTTGAAAGAACGGAAAAATGGATTGCAAGTTTTAAAATGGATACATAAGAGATACGACGTACTTCGTATTTTTACACAGGTGGTAAAATTGGTTATACAAACCAATTCAATTGGATACACTGATCTTCTAATGTTTTTTATGGATTATATAATTCGAACGATGGATGGCAAAAGTCCGGGAAGTGATTTGTATGAAACATTTGTTAGAGAAATATTAGAATTTGAAAAATTTGAGAAACATTAATTGGACACTGAGAATAAAAAATGGTGGAACCTTTGGTGTAAAGATACGAAATGTTACAATCACCACAAAACACCAAACCATAACAAACACTCTCGACGTACGTTTCGCCAACCAAGTTGGCATCATCAGGAGATGATTAAAACTTAAGACTAAACAAAAATTACTGCCTATTTATAGGCTACCTAATTTTAATTACCTGAAAACTAAACTAATTTACTAAATCAAAAAGCAGGCTACCTGGAATTGGGCCTTTGTCACTGTTCATAATATTATGTTTACACTTATGAATCTCTAGACTCTCTACGGCGTCTAGTTGTCTAATATTAATGACGTTTCTAATTAATTTTAAATTACTATTGTCTATTTTATGGTCATTTTCAAATGCATGTTGGGCAACACTAGATTTATCAAACCTGCCATATTTTAGATGAGCCATATGCTCTTTAAATCTTACTGAAATAGATCTTCTCGTTTGGCCAACATACTTTTTATTACAATTTTGACAACTAATTTCATAAATCCCGGACTTTTCTTTTTCTTCTACTTTTTCTTTAGGGTTCCCTAATTTTTCTTTCAAACTATTACTTGAAGAGTATACAATATTTAATCCTACTTCTTTAAAAATCTTTTTTAACCCTCTGGTGAAGCGCGATTCAAATGGAATCGATACATATCTAGAAATTTCTGTTTCATTACGAAAAGTCGAGGAATTTTCCAAAGCATTCTTAAAACTACGTTTTCTAATCATTTTATCTATTAAATCTACATTATAACCATTACACAAAGCTATGTCCTTAATTAAAGTTTTTTCTTTCTCAAACCTTTCCTTGTTGAGAGGGAAGCTGAGTAACCGGTGTATTAAAAAGTTGAAACTTGCCATTTTATGTTGAGGGCAATGATGTGAGTCTTTAGGGATATATCTTAGTGTATTGGTGTCCTTTCTGTATATATCAAATTCTAAATTATTTTTCTCATTCTTTATGACTAATACATCTAAAAATGGCAGTCTTCCGTTGTTTTCAATTTCATAAGTGAATTTTATTGAAGGGAAACAATTATTTAATTTGGAAACAAAATTGTCTACATTCTCACTTTTAGTGTCAAATACTGCGAAAATATCATCCACATACCTAAGCCATACTCTAGGGAAGTAATCAAAAGTTTCTTTTGCATCTGTTTCAAACTTATTCATGAAAAGACTGGCAATAAAAGGAGATAGAGGGTTCCCCATTGCTGTCCCTTCATGCTGTTCATAAATATTACTATTATGCAAAAAACAATTTTGTTTCATACAAATCTGAGTGAGTTTTATGTAGTCATTTACCATCTCACTACTAAATTTATTCCTATATAATAGGTCTTTTAGTAGTGAGATGGTAAATGACTACATAAAACTCACTCAGATTTGTATGAAACAAAATTGTTTTTTGCATAATAGTAATATTTATGAACAGCATGAAGGGACAGCAATGGGGAACCCTCTATCTCCTTTTATTGCCAGTCTTTTCATGAATAAGTTTGAAACAGATGCAAAAGAAACTTTTGATTACTTCCCTAGAGTATGGCTTAGGTATGTGGATGATATTTTCGCAGTATTTGACACTAAAAGTGAGAATGTAGACAATTTTGTTTCCAAATTAAATAATTGTTTCCCTTCAATAAAATTCACTTATGAAATTGAAAACAACGGAAGACTGCCATTTTTAGATGTATTAGTCATAAAGAATGAGACAAATAATTTAGAATTTGATATATACAGAAAGGACACCAATACACTAAGATATATCCCTAAAGACTCACATCATTGCCCTCAACATAAAATGGCAAGTTTCAACTTTTTAATACACCGGTTACTCAGCTTCCCTCTCAACAAGGAAAGGTTTGAGAAAGAAAAAACTTTAATTAAGGACATAGCTTTGTGTAATGGTTATAATGTAGATTTAATAGATAAAATGATTAGAAAACGTAGTTTTAAGAATGCTTTGGAAAATTCCTCGACTTTTCGTAATGAAACAGAAATTTCTAGATATGTATCGATTCCATTTGAATCGCGCTTCACCAGAGGGTTAAAAAAGATTTTTAAAGAAGTAGGATTAAATATTGTATACTCTTCAAGTAATAGTTTGAAAGAAAAATTAGGGAACCCTAAAGAAAAAGTAGAAGAAAAAGAAAAGTCCGGGATTTATGAAATTAGTTGTCAAAATTGTAATAAAAAGTATGTTGGCCAAACGAGAAGATCTATTTCAGTAAGATTTAAAGAGCATATGGCTCATCTAAAATATGGCAGGTTTGATAAATCTAGTGTTGCCCAACATGCATTTGAAAATGACCATAAAATAGACAATAGTAATTTAAAATTAATTAGAAACGTCATTAATATTAGACAACTAGACGCCGTAGAGAGTCTAGAGATTCATAAGTGTAAACATAATATTATGAACAGTGACAAAGGCCCAATTCCAGGTAGCCTGCTTTTTGATTTAGTAAATTAGTTTAGTTTTCAGGTAATTAAAATTAGGTAGCCTATAAATAGGCAGTAATTTTTGTTTAGTCTTAAGTTTTAATCATCTCCTGATGATGCCAACTTGGTTGGCGAAACGTACGTCGAGAGTGTTTGTTATGGTTTGGTGTTTTGTGGTGATTGTAACATTTTGGACACTGAGGTCAAGATTAATTTAATATTGAGCCTACTAAAGAAGAGGACCGGCGGAAGAGTTGCGTACGGTATGTAGAATTATCCACTTCAAAAATCTGTAGGTGAATAATTACCCACCTAAAAAGTTGACCGAAAAATAAAAAAATTAAAACGATGTCTGTAACTTCAGTTTTTGCAATAAAGTAAATGTAAACAATAAATAAACTACTTAGCTCCCATACTGTTAACTTGTTTTCTTTTAAAGAATTCCTAAACATAAATAATTACAAATAATTAAACATAAATAATTACGGACTGAACACGTTTTGCCAGCACTGCTCACGAGGCGTGGACGGTGAACCCATAGATTTATAGATAGGTTTTATTTATACCTATATATAAAAATATAAATTTTTTTAAGAAAACAATTCAATTTTTTTTATTGTATTAGCGTTTTGGAGTATACACTATACAGTCATCTTCAGAAACATACCTATCAGTTTATTATGTTTAAAAGTTATGTTAAAATTATTTAACTGCAGTAGAAAAAATATCAAGTCTTTTCTGTTTGAGATTGGAATTTATTCTGATTTAAAATCTGCACATTTTTACACTAGGTATTGAATAAATTATATAATAAGTATACTATTTATCTAACTAAACTAATTACATAACATTTTCCCCCTTTTTAATTTGAAGCTAAATACAAATTTTTGTTAAAAATATATAGGTACTAATATACACATTTTTTTATTATTTTTTTAATTAAATGCTAAAAATATTTATAAAAGAATAAAATAAAAACAATAACCATAACATACAGTATACGCAGGCGCCAAGAAACATTCCCTTTGAAAAAAAAACCGTTGGATTCATACCGATTGATGATTTAAGTTCAAAAAGACCTAAAGAATGAAATTCTGAAGGTTGCTGGACAAAATCAGTGGTCATTTTTTTTTTGACCCATAGGGACCTGTACTAATGTTGTAAAGAGATTTACCTCATATCTCTTGCCTTTGTGAACCGATTTTGATGATTCTTTTTCTACCACTTTCTGTGTGGTCCCAAATAAATTTTACTTAAAATATATTTCTAGTTTTATAGCGTCATAAATATGTTTTAAGATCCTAGTTATATATGCTATCTAGTGACTAAAGTTCCAACTACATCCTCGGAACGAACCATAACGTTCAATTTGAGGAAAAGCTGTATGAACTGACGTTAAAGCTGTAGAGGGAGTATAAGCATTTAAAAGTGAAGCCAGTCGCCATTGTAATTAGGCTCTCATTTTATATGTGAGAAGAAGAAGAAGAGAATAATATTCCCAATCCATTCCGTGTTTTGCCGCCATGTTTATTGGGCCCTGTTACGTCAAACCTGGCTTCAATTTTGTATAAGCAATTGTATACGGTATGCGTCCTCTATAGATTTCACCTCAGTGGCTGTATGTGACGCAAATGTATTGATTTCCTGCTTTTCCGTTGACTCGTCGCTTATGTACACTTCTATAAAGAAGGATTCTGTACTCCATGTGTTTGTTTCTCAACTAGAATTTCCCTAGTTCTGTGTCCTGAACCAGTGAGCGCTATAATTTTTTCTAGCTCGCAGAATATAATAGTCTTACACTCCTCTTATGAAACTACTCAGGAAGATTGAAGTTTGAACTAAAATATGTATGTATATTTGTGGCGAACTTCCAGAAATCCCACTTTAGAGTTGTCGAATGTCATAGTACAAAATAAATATTTTACAGCTTTTCCATTTCATACAATACAAATAGTATTTCATAGAAAAGTCTCGCTGTCAAATTTTTTTGCTATAAAAATGTATCATCTCAATAAGTTTTTGCTGACATTGCACTTGTTTCAACATATTGTCTATGTTTTCGCTTCAGATCAGATTATATATGGATGGTCATAAATTCATTTTATCGTGAGTTACAAAAAAATATTAATTATTATCGCTCATGTGATAAAAATACATAGTACATGATTCGACTTCAGCAGTTGGCAGGGCCGGATTAATCATGTCGGGGGCCCTAGGCAATGCAATTCTCGGGGCCCCTTTTCAGCCGTTAAACAAAATACAGCATTCGTCGAAATACAGTATGATTCATACTGTATTTCGACGCATGCTGTTAGTTGATGAAATACTTCATACTTACAGAACAGAACCATCTAGTATCGAGTAGTAGAACTAATAATATGGATGCGTTACGTAGCGTATTGTATGAATCATACAATACGCTACGTAACGCATCCATATTATTAACTTCCCATTGGAAGTTATTGTAATGGGTCCGAAAATCGAAATCAAAAAGGAAAAAAAATTTTTATATTTCAAGGTCACTACACTATTTTTACACTACTTTTAGAAAGATGTCTGTGTGTGTGTATGTGTGTGTGTGTGTGTGTGTACGTACGTACGTACGTACGTACGTATGTGTCCATTTCTTTCTAAGACGAAATCTCGAGAATGAAAAATGATATCGACTACGTTGAGGTGCCAATCGACGCGTATTAACGTAAATATGATCTGAAAGAAATTTTTTCAAAATCGGTTCAGCCGTTCTTTTTTCTTAATCAAATAACCTCCAAAAAAGTAGATTTTACACAATATCTCGCGAATAAAAAATTATATCGACTTCGTAAGGGTGTCAATCGAGGCGTGTTAACGTCATTTTGATCCGACATAAATTTTATAAAAATCGGTTCAACCGTTTTTTTTTTTTAATTATTGTTAAAAATAAATAATAATTATGTTGTAATGATTAAAATGATTACTTTTCTGTGTAATATCTAATTTAATTATTATTATTAAATATTTATAAACTGGGAAGTTCGTCGTGTGGACCTCAAGGGTCGCACTTTAGTCCTAATAAACGACCCACCTCACGGCTTGTTAACTTCCCATTGGAAGTTATTGTAATGGGTCCGAAAATCGAAATCAAAAAGGAAAAAAAATTTTTATATTTCAAGGTCACTACACTATTTTTACACTACTTTTAGAAAGATGTCTGTGTGTGTGTATGTGTGTGTGTGTGTGTGTGTGTACGTACGTACGTACGTACGTACGTATGTGTCCATTTCTTTCTAAGACGAAATCTCGAGAATGAAAAATGATATCGACTACGTTGAGGTGCCAATCGACGCGTATTAACGTAAATATGATCTGAAAGAAATTTTTTCAAAATCGGTTCAGCCGTTCTTTTTTCTTAACCATATAACCTCCAAAAAAGTAGATTTTACACAATATCTCGCGAATAAAAAATTATATCGACTTCGTAAGGGTGTCAATCGAGGCGTGTTAACGTCATTTTGATCCGACATAAATTTTATAAAAATCGGTTCAACCGTTTTTTTTTTTTAATTATTGTTAAAAATAAATAATAATTATGTTGTAATGATTAAAATGATTACTTTTCTGTGTAATATCTAATTTAATTATTATTATTAAATATTTATAAACTGGGAAGTTCGTCGTGTGGACCTCAAGGGTCGCACTTTAGTCCTAATAAACGACCCACCTCACGGCTTGTTAACTTCCCATTGGAAGTTATTGTAATGGGTCCGAAAATCGAAATCAAAAAGGAAAAAAAAATTTTATGTTTCAAGGTCACTACACTATTTTTACACTACTTTTAGAAAGATGTCTGTGTGTGTGTGTGTGTGTGTGTGTGTAGTAGTACGTACGTACGTACGTACGTACGTACGTATGTATGTGTCAATTTCTTTCTAAGACGAAATCTCGAGAACGAAAAATGATATCGACTACGTTGGGGTGCCAATCGACGCGTATTAACGTAAATATGATCTGAAAGGAATTTTTTTAAAATCGGTTCAGCCGTTCTTTTTTCTTAACCAAATAACCTCCAAAAAAGTAGATTTTACACAATATCTCGCGAATAAAAAATTATATCGACTTCGTAAGGGTGTCAATCGAGGCGTGTTAACGTCATTTTGATCCGACATAAATTTTATAAAAATCGGTTCAGCCGTTTTTTTTTTTTTTTTTTTTTTTTTTTAATTATTGATGTTTTAATGATTAAAATGATTACTTTTCTGTGTAATATCTAATTTAATTATTATTATTAAATATTTATCAAACTGGGAAGTTCGTCGTGTGGACCTCAAGGGTCGCACTTTAGTCCTAATAAACGACCCACCTCACGGCTTGTTTTTTTTTGAAGCTGGAAACATTTTGACAAAAAAATATTCTAGGTATAGTTGAGAAAAACCTTATGCCGATAAACATGTCCGTCCCATTGTCGGGAAATCTTGTTCAAGTAAATACGTCTATTGAATAGAAGAACTTTATCACATCAAGCTTCAATCATACTAAAACTACACACACAGAAACTGGAGAGATGTGTGTAAGCTTAGACTTTTGTATCCAAAGCTCAACTCTACACATAGAGGCCTAATCGACCTTTTCAAGCGTAAAAACTTGTGGTCCATCATACACAGTTTCTGGAGGTCCGTTCGAGAGAAAGGTGGGTAATACACGTAGTATTGGAGTCACGTACACAAACTTCGATGAAATGTTCTGTTTCGATTTGAGACTTGGTGGCGTACGTTCATTCGTTCGCGGTGCAAATCCCCCACAATCTTGTACATCACCCTTTCTGTCCCGCTTTGTCTCTTTCTTACTCGTATACTCCCTTTCTGACTCCCTCAACAATCTAATATGGCAGAACGGCTGATCCTTAGGTTAAACTAAGCCAATATCACAGCCACCTTCTTTCTACTATAGAAACTCTTTTGTTACCTAACACAAACTTATTATAGAAACACAGAATGCAAAAGTATATCTGATAGTGATCATGTGCGTCCATTTATCTAAGCACACACGACAAAGTCCTTATTGCTACAGTTCTGACGTCGTTCTTCTTCTTAACAACGACAAGGATAAAAAACAAATTTCAAAATTATAATTGACAATGAATTTAAGGCCACCAAGAGTTAGGGTTATTTGGGCCTAGCACCAATTCATATTTTCACTTTATTATTTTTTAATAATAAATTTAAAATCCAATTGACATTTTAGCAGTTTTCGGGTTAAAATCTGAAAACTGTGGGCTTGTAATCAAGGAGGAGCCATGGCACCACCAAAGTTTTAAGTTCTTCTTTATTTTATTGCTTAAAAAATCAATTCTATGAATTTTAGTCGACATTATTTTGATTCGTAAGTCTTGGATTAAGAGTTTTTATTTTATAGAAGAGATATCATAAATGAAATGAATGGAAGGAACAATAAATAATCATGATTTTAGAAAAATCGGGCAGACTTGTTATTTCTTTGTTTAAAATATTACAATAAATTGTTATACATTGTTGTTTGGTAATAGAGAACGTTTTCTATTTACAGTATAAAAGTAGAACAAGTTCCCAGTTCTATTAAATATTTATTCCATTCTGTAATGCATTATTCATTCTGTGAAACTGTTTCAAGTTTTAGCTACCGACACTAAAAATCTATTTATTCAAATACCAGAGGTGTAAAGTTTTTATTTTTACATGCGAATAGCCATTTCGTAAACAAATTGCTGTTTAGATAAAACTTTTGAAGTTAAAGCCCTTTTATCAGTCAGCATTTGTGTTGTTTTTTTATAAACGATGAAATATGTTTTCAATTCAGAATTTGTTTCTTTCAACCTGACTTTTTATTTCAAATATTTTTGTCGTCATAAAGTATCACATTTATTTTTATGACTTGTCATACATTATTATTGTCATTTTTTTTTTTTGTAAAATTATTGAAACTCTACAGAAACTACATGTAGGATGGCGAATATAATATTCTGAAAATGTAAATTATTCAAAACGTAAAACCGAAAAATTATTATATAGTTTTTATTTATTTATTTTTATTTTTCAAAATGGAATATAATTTTATATCTCGTTTTATATGATACATTTTTAGAGTGTTGGGTTTTCAAGTCACTATATGAATATTATGAAATATTAGAAATACCTTGTATTTTTTGATGTTCGTCTTGTGACTACCTGTGTTTTAACACGACGCGTTTCAGCAACGAGTTGCTATCTTCAGGTGTGGTTAAAAAAAATCTAACCACACCTGAAGATAGCAACACGTTGCTGAAACGTGTCGTGTTAAAACACAGGAAGTCACAAGACAGACATCAAAAAAAGGTATTTATAATACTTCATAATATATATAATTTTATAGAATGCATCTAGGTAAAGATACAATGTTACTACATTTATAAACTGAAATTAATTAAAATTGTAGTAAACATTCAAAATTATTGAATAAAAATTAGGTAGCTTCGCATTTTAACAGTTAACACGTGGAAAGAATTTTCCGCCATACCCACTATACAATAGCTGCTTTACATGCATATAAAGTGACTTTTGACAGGCCGGTATGCGGGAACCTATCTTTCCCACACTAGTGTGGGAATCCCACACTAGTGTGGGAAAGCAAACCATTTCCATAGAGATTTATACTAATTCGTCCTGATCCACCCGCTATTAATTACCTACTCTCGACCTACTATAGAAGTGAAGTTGGCGACACAAAATGAACTGTGAAAATTTTTTGAGAATACTAAAAATGAAGTGGAAAGCAGCTATTTCATAGTGGGTACGGCAAAAATACCATACATATATCTCGTGCGTAATAATATTATGACTCATGTGACTTGGTTTTAACATACTGTCACTACTCGTCAGTATTACACATTATTTCGCCACTAGATATAGAATCTACAAAAGATTTTTTCTTAAATTATTTAAGGAAGTGTAAAAAGAGCAAAAAAAAATCAATTTTATCAATTTTATGGTTACAGGGCATACAGGAAAACCACCGCTACCAAGAATTTAGAAAATGTTAGCATACAAATTATTTGAATTTGTTTCTGAAATAGTAAAAATTTCGTTAAAAAATACGAATTTAAAGTTACCTCTCCCATAGGCTATATAAAAAATGTAATTAATTCCGGATTCTCAACAAATTGGGGATGATAGCACCTTCGTACAATTCAGGTTGTGGTTAAAATTCCTTGTCTGCTAACGCGTCCCAGTTGTGAATAACATTGCGACCTTTCGTATCGCAACCCTCTGAATATATTATCTTTGAATTGTAATGTAATTAGTTCGGACTTTTGTTTCACTAAAAATACATTTAAAAAATGTTGAAAAGTTTTTTAATTGGTAACTTCAACACGATAATTTGTACTATATAGGTAGCAGAAAACACTTCAAAACAGAAAACACTGGTAAACAATCCGGAGATTAATTTTAGCATTCGAGATGTTAAAATCATTAAAATGTATTGCATAAAGGTATATTGCATTACAAAAACAATAGAATATAAGATATGTTATGTAAGTGGGAAACTAAACTTAGTGATTAAGAAACAATATTCAAGGAAAGAACTGTTCGAATTTTTTTCTTGTTTATTGGATTTTAGTTTGTTTGTACTACTTAACTACCTCTTTCGCATTATTTTTTTAATGTTTCCATACATGCAATTATAGAAAAAAAAGCGCCTTCGAAAAATATATTGAAATATATAAAGAGTTATTTGGAGGGAGGGGTCCAAGTAAAAATTTTTGTCAAAAAATGAGTGACCTTGAAATCGTTTTAGTACGTGATTCTCAATCCGTGTCCGCAGAACATTGTTGCTCCGTGAAGTCACTTCAAACATTCCGCTAAAAATTGTTGCAAAAGAAAAATCGAGAGAAAAATCAATACAATGTAAAATATTTTTATTATTGTAATCATATATAATGTATCGTAAGTGTTCCCCGACTTTAAAAAGATTGAGGACCAAGGGTATAAGCTTTAGTTCTACTTGAATAGTGACCTTATAAGACGTTAAAATTAAAATAATAAATTGAAGGTATTTAATAATATAATACGTCATGTTGGTGTGGCAATATTATTTCTACACTGTAATTCGACCCTGTATACAACAAACTGTAACTGATTTTGTTCAGCGATAGAACAGGGTAATTCGTCCCTATCGTGATAGTGTACCGTTTTATTTTAATGCATTGTTGAAATAATCGTATCAGTGCCGCTATAATGGATCCCCCTTCTTTTTATTGCTAATTTAAATGTCCGCTACGTTTTCATCACACATTTAATCTAAACACGTACAAACAATATAATTACGACTGCTTTCATGCTGTTGAAGAAATTCGCACGTTTTTTACCTCGATGCCTTCGGTTTTACATTTTTTATTATTCCATACAGCGAGATAAAAAAAATATTTTCATTTCAAGGATATAGTACCTACTTCAAGGGATGTTCCGATTACTTGTATTCGTATTCGTTTTGAGGGCAGTATAGCCTAGTGGTTAGCATGCTTGACGCCGCAACCTCTATAGACTGGACTACCGTGGGTTCGAATCCCACCTGCGCTCATGGATGTTTTGTGATGTTATTTAGTTATAAGTTAGTTGTTATTTAGTGTAGTTGAAAGACGCTAATGACCTTAGATGTCGACGCGTCTATAATCTACAATAAATAAATAAATCGTATTCGTTTTGGCGAACACTCGCTTCGTATTCGTACTATGCGTATTTTTCATTTTTTAAACTCGAATACTAATCAAATAAATTATTCCTACGAAGTACTAACTGACAAAGAATGATTTTAATAAAATATAGGGTAAGATTTTATGAAACCACGGTGCAAGTGAAACTTTATTGCCATAATATAACGCTTTTAACACGAAATCGCCGAAAGTATATAATTTTGTTTACGTGCTTTTGGTAGTGTATTTTTATTTGAATTCTGATCAGTATAGAGACGAACGTAAGAATCCAGAGTCTATAGTTGGTGGTCATTGGGTATTTGATGTGCTGCTCGGCTGGATCTTTGTACGATATTAGTTATGTAGAATGTAGATTGTAGTTGTACAATATAGTTATGAACATAACGTCGCTGCTTTTCGATTAAGGGCCGGTATTACAATCGCTGGTTAAACTGCAAGTAAAGTTAACCAATAAACTGAAGTTTAGTCCTGTAGTTAACTGAATAGTGTATTACAATGAAGATTCAAGCGGATGTTAGGCAACAGCTGTTATTCCGAGACTGGGTTAGGTTGGTACTTCTGTTGAAGGAAGTACGAGACACGCGCATGCGCTAGTGTCCTAGTTATTTGTCAAATATTGTCAAACGCTTTTATCTGAAAGATATGGAATTAAAATTTACTTGAAAAGGTCGCCAGGCCATAAAGTAATTTGTGCATTTCGTGCCCACCCCATTAATTACCACCCAATTTTGAAAAATCTTTGTACCTGCAATTGTCTCAGGTTGATAAGTTGAAAAATGTTTACATACTTTTAGTTTAAACATAAGTTTGACCGTTGAAGGTAAAACCACACCATGGCCACCGATTGCAAGTTACCGGTAATATAACTATTAGTTGTGCGGCCTTGTGCCTTACTGGAGCAGGAGATTGTAACACGGCGTTTGGAAAAAATCGTAGTTTTACCGCCATTCTTTAGTTTAAACTACGATTGTTATACCGGCCCTAAGTAGTACTGGTCTGGTCGACTTCCATCACACTTGTAGCAGTCGTACCATATAGTTATGATTATAATGTCGCTACTTTTCGATGAGTATTGATCAAGTCGATAGTTTCGATT
Source organism: Mongoloraphidia duomilia (assembly GCA_039654895.1). NCBI lineage: Eukaryota > Metazoa > Arthropoda > Insecta > Raphidioptera > Raphidiidae > Mongoloraphidia > Mongoloraphidia duomilia. Next base: position 36,940,929 of record CM077520.1, on the reverse strand, counting down.
GGACGTGGATGTGACATGACGCTCGACATGCGTAACCAAACGGAAAAAAGAAGTCTAATAAAGTCTCACTTTGAAAAAGAACTTAAATAAATAATGTAATTGGTTTTATTTCTTTAAAACAGAAATTATAATTTACGACAGTTTGAAACAAATGAGCCATAGCCGCGACCAGCGCGTTGTCATCGAGAAATTTACGCGGAACACGATGCGAGCGCACCGTCCGTTGTTATTTGGTATTATTAGTTTTCTTATTCGCGAAAATTGAGACAAATATTATTCGTATTCTTAATAGCGAATCACGTTTTTTTTTGGCTACAGTACTTATAGTCCAGTCACGAGAGGAAGTCCACCTTGCGTTTGGTGCAGCAAATGATTTTATTTTTATGTGTCCTCAAGCATGTTTAGGAGATGTAAAATCCAAGTTTGCGACCTCTAAAACAGGGCGGGGGAGTTTTGGTGGGCTAAAAACCACGATTTTTTTTGCACTTTTTTCGATTTCTTGCTTATAATATGGAAACGGCTGGTCCTATCGAAAAAATGGTCCTATTCAAAATTAAAGGGCACAAAATTTAGTTCAAAATGCACTAGTCAAATATGTTTATGTTCCCATTTTTACCGGCTCTACAGAACTTAGAAAATCGCCAAAATTTACCAAAATGAAAAAAAAGCATTTTTTCAAGCTTTTAACTATTGAAAAACTCGAATAGCCTATAACCTTCCTTAATAAACGAGCTATCTAACAAAAAAAAATTTTTCAAATCGGACTGGTAGTTCCTGAGATTAGCGTGTTCAAACAAAAAAAAATAAATTCTTTTTTTGTTTGAACGCGCTAATCTCAGGAGCTACAAGTCCGATTAAAAAAAATTTTTTTTTGTTAGATAGCCCGTTTATTAAGGAAGATTTTAGGCAATTCGAGTTTTTTTAAATTCAATCTTAAAGGGGGTAAAACGGGGGTGTAAGATTTTTTGTTATTACAAAAAATCTTACTCCCACGTTTTACCCCCTTCGGGGTTAAATTTAAAATAAACTCGTATATCCTATAACCTTCCTCAATAAACGGGCTATCTAACAAAAAAATTTTTTTTTTAAATCGGACTTGTAGTTCCTGAGATTAGCGCGTTCAAACAAAAAAAGAGTTTATTTTTTTTTTTGTTTGAACGCGTTAATCTCAGGAACTACCAGTCCGATTTGAAAAATTTTTTTTTGTTAGATAGCCCGTTTATTAAGGAAGGTTATAGGCTATTCGATTATTTTTTTTAATTCAATCCCACCGGGAGTATAACGTGGATGTAGGATTTTTTGTTATTACAATAAATCCTACACTCCCGTTTTCACTCTTTGGGATTGAATTTTTAAAAAACTCGTATAGGGTCTCATTGATTAGTACTTTGCTTCTTTTACAGACTGGTAGTTCCTGAGATTAGCGCCTTAAACAAAAAAAGGGTTTATTTTTTTGTTTTGTTTTTCTAAGTTCTGTAGAGTCGGTAAAATCGGAACAAAAACATATTTGACTAGTGCATTTTGAAGTAAATTTTGTGCTCTTTAATTTTGAATCGGACCATTTTTCGATAGGACAAGCCGTTTTTATGTTATAAGCAAAAATCCGAAAAAAGTGCAAAAAAATCATGGTTTTTAGCCCACCAAAACTCCCCCGCTCTGTTTTAGAGGTCGCAAACTTGGATTTGACATCTCCTAAATATTTGATTTTTTCTTAGATATAGCTCAAAAATCATGGCAGCCTAGCTGTCTGAGATATTTATTATTTTCACCTCTAATTGTTATGTGAATAATATGGTGTGGATATAAGGGGTTTTAAATCGATTGATTTTATCATTTACCAATCTCCTAAACATGCTTAAGGACACAAAAAAATAAAATCATTTGCTGCGCAAAACGCAAGGTGGACCTACCTTTTTAAGCTCTCGTGACTGGACTATTACCTATAGTCCTACAGTATATCCCATTTTGGTTTAGTTAGTAGGGTACCTCGGTATTTATAATATATGGATGAAGTCTGATAAAATAGTATAAAATGGAATTCAAATTTCAAACACCCAATATAAGTATGCCGTATAAAAACTTTATTTAATAATTACTGTAATGATTGCACAGAAAAAAGAAAATCTTGATTTAGCATGGCAACGTTAAAACCACTGAATTAAAAACTAAATTATTATTTGCCAGCTGCCGCAGTGATTTCTTGTAAATTTTTTTATCTTTTTTGGACTAAGATTTAAGAGCAACACGCGAATTATGTAGACAAATAATAACATTTTTTTAAGCAATTTCCGTGTGTTATTATTAATTTCATAAACAAAAATAAAAAACTCGGGTCGCAGTGCCAAAACCCTGCCGACAATATAGTGTATTTGCTAATACAGGCATTGTGGCATTATTATGTAAACTTAAGTTTGTTTTTTGACAAAATAAAAAATTTAACCCCTTAATACAGCCCTTAAAATAATTAAATTTTTCTAAATTTCAATATTAGACATGGATTTCATCAATACACCCAATTAAATACACCCTTCCATATCTAAGTAAATCCGTATCAACAAACTAGTGTTTTCATAAAATTTGAAAGTCCGGTCCTGTCGGGCCGATTTTATTAAAATTTTAGCAGCACATTTTAATCTTTACTAAAGAGTTAAATTTCAATTTTGAAACGATTCTGACAAATTTTTCGGTATTTTTGGGCCCAAAAACTTTTTGGAACCCCTAAATACAACCCTGAAAATGGTCCGATCGGGCCCATTTTAAATAGGCTTCTTGCGGTGATGGGTTCCAATGTGTGTACCAAATTTCGTTTCAATCGATTAAGTCTGTCGAGAGTTATCGTGTACACACATATATATATAAATATATAAATATATAAATATATATATATATATATATATATACATACATATATATATAAACATTTTTAAAAATGGTGCCAAAGTGTTCAGGAGGCTATGAAACGTCGAGAAATTTTGGTCCGACCCCTAGGTCCCACCATCCGACCGACGCCAATAGTGTATGTGCCATATGGCAAATACACTAATAAGCTTAGAAAACATCATGCAACAAAGGCCAATCGTATCGGAAGTTGCTTAAATTCAATACCGAAGACAAATTTTCATTTTTCACCTTATGGTGTAAATAACCCCGTATAGTCAAATTTCATTTTTGTAGATATTATGCTTTTCCATATTCAGCTAGTCAAAAATTTCAAATTTCTTATATCAAGTCACAAAAGTTTTTAAATTCGTAATACAATTTTAAAGTTATAAATATTACATTTTGCTTTTAAAATTTTCACTGAATAATTTATTAGTCGTATCTACGTATATTTATCAGAGAACAGCGTAATTGACAGCTTCTGTAATTAGGATTAATTATTTCAACTTGTGTATTAATCGGTCTAATTTAATATACTCTAAGTGAAAAGTTGAATAGTTTCAATAAATATTAAACAGAATAAGTACATATTGTATATTCTATAATATATTATAGGAGCGATGTTAAAGTTAGGAGTGAAGTTTGTAATAGGTATTGATTTCATTGTTGCCACTTTGTATATACCTTTACTTAAGCTCCCTGAATAATACATAACATGAAATGTGAAATTTCCGTTACAGTTAATGTTAGACAGCTGTTTGCAAATCTAAATTTAAAATCAACCATTTTATCTACAAAATCGTTCGTTTCTTTATTTAAAGATGTGGAGATTTATTCGCATTGACAAAGTTTATCATCATCGATTTCGTTATTATAGTCATATAACGAAACGCGAAAGACAAGTCTTGTATATAAGAGAGTTATTTATTAACCACCGAAGCAAAACGGAGTGTTATATGCGTTTGACACAGTGTTTATGTGTGTATTATGAAGTACTAGCGGTACCCGTCCGGCTTCGCCCGGGTGCTAAGAAAGCCCGGGTGCAATACACTACTCACTCGCTTCGCTCGTTCGCTTGAATATTATAAATACACTACTCACTCGCTTCGCTCGCTCGCTTGAATATTATAATTACATTACTCACTCGCTTCGCTCGTTCGCTATATATATAAACCTTCCGTGAAAAATTATCTAACTGATGGTGAAAAGCGCATCAAAATCCGTTGCGTGGTTTAGGAATTACATTACTCACTCGCTTCCCTCGTTCGCTATATATAAACCTTCGGGGAACAATTCCGTCATACATGATTTTTGGTCATATACAACGTGTAACAATTACATTGGATTTTTGCATATAGTTTGCAACACTCTGTGGTAAAACAACAAAAAGATAAAAATTTTGGAATTTTAGCGTAGTCTCTTCTTAACAATTTCTTTTTTAATTCATGTCATTATCTCTATTAATTAAAAAAATATGAATAATTAAATTATGACGTAGTTTTTTTTTATGGATCAATGAAACTGGCAAAGGACATTAAAAAAACCTAGGCAACGCGACACAGAACTGGTAAAAGCTTGCTTTTAAGCCTCACAGGTCTCATTGATCCGTCAAAAAAATTCCATTGTTATTTCCCTATGTTAGGGTTAACCGTTTACACACTGTATATTATAGTGAAGTTTGTTGAAGCTTGGGACGTTTTGTATCTATTATGTGTGATAGATAATAGAGAACTAGGCGTGCGGTGCCTAGACATACAAAATGCACATCAACAAGTGGTTGGTGCCACTTAATTACTGTAACATATGTACGTATAATGTATTACAGGTACCTACCTGACATAATATGAGACAGACTGTCTTTTATATGATAATAATATTAGAATACGCTATTTATTGAATTATTAATAATATTATGAATATCAATTTCATCATCAAACTTGTATAACTAATTAATATGTTATATAAACAAGACGACTACAAAAATGTCAGATTTCATATAAAAATAAAATTTTATAGTTTTCAAAGTTTTTCTTCCGTAAATATGGAATTTTGAGATACCATCGGCGGAAGTAAAAACTTTCTAAGAAAATGTATTTCAACGAAAATTTTTAATTTTTGTTTTAGTACTTTAGTGTATTTTTCAAGTTTGGAAATCCGTTATCAGTATCTACTTTAATTTTTTAAAAATATGTTTAGCTAGTCGCGCCTTTACGAAGACGTAGCATATTTCATAAACCAACAAATGAAATTAAAATTTCGAATTTGTTAAGATTATGTAAATTTGAGTTTATTTAGTAAATTAGATAAAATTACGTAATACGCTGAGTCGTTACATGCATGATCCTGAATGTCTACGGAAAAGGACATAATTAGCACATATGTAGGCGAAAAGTGGAAAATTTTGATGGACTGAAAGCACTGACAGGTTGAATTATGAATGTGAGAAAGTGGAGAAAATGCGAAAGGTAAATTCAAATTTGTATGTGTAAAAAGCTGTAAAAATGCCATTAAAAGTACCTCTTCGATAATTTTTTATTAAATAATACATTTTGTACTTTCGTTTCTATTGAAAAAACAATAGGGTCCTTGCATTGAATTTTTTATGGCAATTTTATAATGCAGAACGAAAATATACACATCAATTTGAACACAACTCTAAAATCTTAGAAACGTTAAAATATTTGTTGAATAATTTACTAAAGTTGCTGTGCTATTTAAACGACATGCGAAGTCACTCAGCTCCGCTGACGTCAAAAGAGCTTTATTGACGCTTGGATTCTTCATCCACTAATAGGTAACTATAGTAGTTATTATCAACAAAGTCAACAAAGCATTTCAAGTCTGTCACATGTCGTTTAAATAGCACCTAAGCACAACCTAACAAATTATTGCGCACTAGCGTAGTTTTATTTAAGTTGACGCAATAATAGGGTATAATAATTGCATGAATTTTTTATCTCATTTTTATTTCGTAGCGCACGAAAATATACGTCAATTTGAACACAACTTTAAAATCTGAGAAACATTGAATAATTCGTTGAAATGCAATAATTTATTGAAATATGAATAAATTTCAAAATATCAAAAACAGTGTCTGACGTCAACGTGCATGTCGAGTGCCCGTTGCCATAGAAACTTGTTTACATCATGTTTACAAAACAGTATTTTTCAACAGTTTGTTTCTTGATTTTTAGATAGTATTAGTAGATAATATAAACGCATGTCCTCCATACTTGCATGTATCATGGCTTCACGAGCAAAAACTTATTTTTGAGTATTATGAAGTATTAGAAATAAATTGTATTTTTTGATGTCCGTCTTGTGACTTCCTATGTTTTAACACGACGCATTTCAGCAACGAGTTGCTATCTTCAGGTGTGGTTAAAATTTTTTAAAATTTTCACATTGAGTATCCGTAACACGTTATAATATTAAGCACATGCGTATTATGTAGTGGATTGTGGAGTACTGATTTAAATTTCGGAATTTTATGATTTATATATAGTAGGTAGATGAAATGGACATGTGAGTGTGTGCAGTGTATTTAGGTAGACGATTAATGAGTATTGGGTGTTTATGTGTTGTTAATAATTGTGTCGTATTTTATGTTCGATTTTAACGTTAGTTTGTCATTAAGAATGTTGGAATTGTTGAATTTTGTGGTTTTATATTATATTTCATATTCTTCGAGGGTGTATTTTTGAGTTAATTTGAAACAGAATGAAGTAATTGATGTGTCATTTTGTTCACAATTTACTGCTCTATTATTATAAAGACAAAACATTTTATTTATTTATTGTAGATTATAGATTCTAGACGCGTCGACAACTTTAAACAACATTAAATAACATCACAAAACATTCATGAGCGCAGGTGGGATTCGAACCCACGACAGTCTAGTGTATAGGTTGGTACCAAGTACGCAAAGAAAAAACAATTTTCATGCATGTACTATAGATACTATAATTGTATAATACACCCTATTGTCGGCGTCTCGAAGCTACAAGACTCAATATTAAAGTGCCGATATATACTGTCGTTCGAAATTTATTTATACAAAATAATAAGCTTATAAATTCATATTCTATTTGTAATAAATAAAATTGATCAAATTAACCGACAAAAATTATAATATTTATAATAAAAATTCAATCAATTTTTAAATATTAATAAAAAATAAAAATATTTTTCAACTGTCAATATAGTTTTTGATTCTTATTTATTATTTTTATAATTGTTGACCCTTATTTTTTAACAATTTTCAGAATATCTTGAAAAGGGCCAACATTTTGTGCCCAAACGTTGGTTGAATTTTTATTATAAATATAATTTTGTCTGTTTGTTAGGTCAATTTTATTAACTTCCCATTGGAAGTTATTGTAATGGGTCCGAAAATCGAAATCAAAAAGTATAACAAATTTTTATGTTTCAAGGTCACTACACTATTTTTAGAAAGATGTCTGTGTGTGTGTGTGTACGTATGTACGTACGTACGTATGTGTCCATTTCTTTCTAAGACGAAATCTCGAGAATAAAAAATGATATTGACTACGTTAGGGTGCCAATCGACGCGTATTAACGTAAATATGATCTGAAAGAAAGTTTTCCAAAATCGGTTCAGCCGTTCTTTTTTCTTAACCAAATAGACTCCAAAAAAGTAGATTTTACACAATATCTCGCGAATAAGAAATTATATCGACTTCGTAAGGGTGTCAATCGAGGCGTGTTAACGTCATTTTGGCCCGACATAAATTTTATAAAAATCGGTTCAGCCGTCTTTTTTTTTAATTATTGTTAAAAATAAATAATAATTATGTTTTAATGATTACTTTTCTGTGTAATATCTAATTTAATTATTATTATGAAATATTTATCAAACTGGGAAGTTCGTCGTGTGGACCTCAAGGGTCGCACTTTAGTCCTACTATAAACAACCCACCTCACGGCTTGTTTATTATATATTGATATAAACATAAAATTATTCATATTCTATTTATTTGAGAGTATCTCTACCTCTATGTACTTTATATTATATAGGTACAATCCTATAGTATATTGCTATAGTAGTTGTATAGTTGGTATGTGGAATAGCACTAATCTTAGTAATGCTATTGTTTCATTAGAATGAAAGCAATTTAAATCTCAACTGACAATTTAATGCAATGGGATATTGTTTAGTATTATTGCAATAATGTGTTATGTGAACATTAGTCTATGTCTGATCACCGATACTATCGTAATAGGTCACCTATGTAATGCAATGCGTAGCTAAAGCAAATCACTAATCACAGATAAGATCTCTAATAATAATGGTAATGACTCTAATTCTGATTAGAGTCACTCAGTCAGACATTATCGGGAATTCATTTTGGTCGCCATTTCAATTTATCTGCGATTAAACCAATTCCAATGGCGGAAAACTCAAATCTGGCTAAAAGGATCGAATATCGATGATAACCGTGAAAAACGTCCTATCTGATTCATAGCTATATACTGTTAACAGGGTGTCCCAGACATGACTCCCCAGTCCTGTATCCCAATTATTAATTTTGAAGATGACCTCATCAAATATATTCATAAATATGATGAAATTCTCTACAAGATGGCTGTAAATTATCGACGATAATTGGGGAAAATTGGGTAGTGTCCCGTTATGGAGGGAAAAAAATGGTCACATTAAGTATACAGTGTCTTCACACCGAAGGTTCCTTCCCTCTCCAAGATATTCGGGATTCGGGAGTAGCAAAAAAGAAAAAAAAAGAATGAAAATCTAGAAGGTCATGGAGCGAATATACGTGACAAAGTCACAGAAAACAGTTAGCGGAAACGTATAGAATGGAGAAATTTTACTGGTAGTAGGTAATTTGCTTTATGACTCAGACTTTATTATTATTGTAGATTATAGACGCGTCGACAACTCAGGTCAGTAGCGTCTTTAACACAACAATTAATAATCCATTTGTGTATTAGAATCTGCCAGCCGGCATACACAAACCGACTGGTACGAGCTCGGGCTTCCAATTCCCAAAGAACATTGGAATGCAATTGCGAGAAAAACTACATTCCAATGTTCCCCTGAAGCTGGGGGACTATGAATCAGACAAAAATTCGACTGATGACCAGTCCTATACTTCCCACCTAGTAAATATTTGCAAAAAATAAACACTCTTTTTTTTATTCTTTGACTAGGCCCAAATAACCTTAGCTGTTGGTGGTCTTTAAAACACAATTTAATTTTTATTCTTTGAAAAAAGCATGGCCCTCTTTTTTGTTTGGTGATCTATTGATGGCTAGCTTAATATAGCAAAAATCATGGTTACCTTGATTTACGTACAATTTTTATTTTTTTTAGTAAAATATTTTTTTTCTCGAAAACTATACATTTTAGAGAAAAAAAATATTTACATTTTTTTCATATTATAACATCTAGAATTCATTTATATTTTTTTTTACCTATGTTAATACGTGACATTGAGGACGTTTTTTTGAATATCTCAGGATCCACTGAACCGATTTGACTCAAAATCTAATCAGATCTAAGTTAAAGGCTGATAAACACAATAGAACAATCGGCATGCCCGTATGTTGTTCCGTTCTTAAGATATCGAAGGCGAAAAATTGACCACATACACACACACACACATACACACATACACACATACACACATACACACACACATACAGACATCAGTCAGAAAATGATCTTAAACGATTGCTAGGGTCTCAAAACGTGAAAATCTGTTAAAATCTCGAAATATTGTTTTCGGACTGAATCCATTACTTCCCTACCATAGTAGAGGTGGGAAGTAAAAAAATGTAAATATTTTTTTTCTCTAAAATGTATAGTTTTCGAGAAAAAAAATATTTTACTAAAAAAAATAAAAATTGTACGTAAATCAAGGTAACCATGATTTTTGCTATATTAAGCTAGCCATCAATAGATCACCAAACAAAAAAGAGGGCCATGCTTTTTTCAAAGAATAAAAATTAAATTGTGTTTTAAAGACCACCAACAGCTAAGGTTATTTGGGCCTAGTCAAAGAATAAAAAAAAGAGTGTTTATTTTTTGCAAATATTTACTAGGTGGGAAGTATAGGACTGGTCATCAGTCGAATTTTTTTAAAAATGTTTGAGTGGGAAACGAAAATTATGTTACACCTACCTGATTCAAGTTATCATTGGCTTTCCGAACATATTTTCGAGAACAACGTTCCCCTCAATTATTTCTCTAAAAGTTAGATAAGTAGTGTAGCCCCTTCCGTACACACATCCCTTCTTTTTTACATGAAACTTGTTAGCCTCGTTTTTTTTCGTCCGGTTACGCATGTCGAGGTCACGACTCACGTCACGTCCTATCGAAGCGATCAACCAGACCAGTACTCATCGAAAAGCAGCGACGTTTATGTTCATAGCTATATTGTACGGCTGCATATACGTGTGATAGTAGTCGACCAGACCAGTACTTATCGAAAAGCAGCGACATTTATGTTCATAACTATATTGTACGTCTGCTTAACTAATATCGTACGAATATTCAGCCGAGCAGTACATCAAATACCCATTGACCACCAACGATAGAATCTGGATTCTTATACGTTCGTCTCCATACTAGGATCAGGGTTCAAATTACATTATCAAAACCACGTAAACAAAATTATATACTTTCAACGTATGTAGATTTTGAGTAAGTAAGTTTCACTTCTGTAGTGTGTAGTGTAACCTACACGGTCTTATTAGTAAACTACATTTCACTGTGTAACCATTGAGTTTGCATAAGAAGTTACACTTATTCCGAGTGTCGCGACACAATTTTCTTTTAGTTTTAATCGAGGGCACTAATGAATATTAATGATAGTTCATCATTTTATGATAATCCTTTACTGAATGGCAGATTGAAAATCTGTTACTCTGTTAGTATGTTATTTTAAGATAGTTATAATTATTATTATTTCTATATGCAAGCATATATTTTAATCCTTCCATATAATGTATTAGTACCTATGTTATCTAACGTCTAAATAATACTCAGTCAAACTATAAATTGGACGACATAGGTATCCTTAGCTGCGACAATGCAGCATGCACTAAATCGTTCAGCAAATAAAATGATGCATTTAGTAGATAATCCGTCACGTTCTACTTGTTGCAGCGACGAATATAAATGAACGCTGTCCGCTTCAGTTTTAAAATCAGTTTACACAACGTTTAAATCGCGTTAACAAATAATATTTCCCACTTTATTTGTTTATGTTCCGGTAAAGGGCATGCGAAATATACAAATTCAGAGATAAAAACGCGTTGACAATAATTTATTTAACAATGTATTTTAAATTTCTTATAACAAAAAACTTTTTATAAAAAAATAGGTAAAAAAACTTTTCAGTTAAACGGTTTTGTTTTAAATCATCAGCTATACCAAAAACTAGGACACAAAACAAGGGGCACTTTGTGTCCCTACGTCAGCGGAATAAGTAATAAAAACGTGGGGTGCATTTGAAATATTTCTGTTGGTGGGCTTGGAAACACATTTTTCTAGACAAACCGTTCTGATTTAATAATTATACAGTCGTTATACAGATTTTTATGCACCTCACGTTTTTATTACTTATTCTACTGACCCAGCGACACAAAGTTCCCCTTGGTTTGTGTCCTAATTATTTTTTAGTTTTTGGTACAGCTGATGATTTAAAATAAAACCGTTTAACTTAAAAGTTTTTTTACCTATTTTATTTTCTAGTTTTTAGTTTGACTTCTGGCCCGTATCATTATGCAAACTCCTCATCCTTTCAACTATCCACCTCCTGATTCCATAATCAGACCCTCGTTACGAAGTTGAAATTATTATCATACTATTGTATTGTCACGGGAACTCAACTTGTGTGCAAAGTTTCATAAGAATCGGTTAAGTACAAGCAGTTAAAAAAGCTGTCGCAAAATTTTAAACAAAGATAGTAACAAACAAATATACGGCGTCAAACTAAATAAAATTGTTTAAAAAACCCACTAAAAAGAGGAGAATAATAAAATTTTGAGGTCGGCGCTAATAATTGAATTAGGTACTAAAACGTTTTATATATAGTATCTCCTTTTATTAAACTGGCGCGACCTCAAAATGTTATTATTTTCCTCTTTTTAGTGGTTTTTTTTGAAAGCGGTTCTTTTTTTTATAAAAAAGTTTTTATTCATTACTTTTCAGTGGCTTTGCAATACGTGGTTTGCACGTTATCAACCTACTTCTGGCTTGATATTTGATTACTAAACTAAAAAGTAACTATTGAACTGATTTAAAAATTGAAATATTTTATACGTAAAAGCTTATTCGATTAGTGAAAATCGCATCGAAATATGATCAACGGTTCTCAATATAATCGTGAATATAGTTACATACATACATATGCATCGAATTGATAACCTGGTTTTTTGAAGTCGGTTAAAAACCGTGACAAAGAGTAAATAGTTTATTTGTTGAAAAAAATAGAACCTCTTTTATTATTACCTACTCCTTGGTAATCTCCAATTATTTTATCACCTTTTTCCAGTTTAGTTTTTGTATAGTTTTTACAATCGTTTTAAATGGGTATGACCGATTGGTTAGTTAGTAAACAGTGAAACTTTTAAGCTCATTTCCCGTTGGTTCAAACTAAGTAACCCCACCGACTGGTGCATAACATATCCCATGAGAGTTATTCCCGTAATTTAATGTAGATACATCCACTAATTGAACGAACGCGTCCAGGAGCACAAACAAGTAATTGCAAATTGGCATTTATTTCTTACAAGACGACGTGGGCGTAACCAACTGTATTTAAACCTTAAACGTTCGGTTGCTTAAAACTAGACACACTAAAATATCTTTATTTAATTATGATTTAGCACAAATAAACTTAATCCTAGACAATTGTAATCCCCTGCTTAGTGCTAATATTTGGTTCCATGAAAAATGATCGAGTAATGTGTCTATATGTAAAATTGGTTGTTAAATTCCATGATACTGATGATATTCACGTAAGCATTTTATTTTCACTTAAAATATATTAGTGTTCCGTATCAAAATTGGAAAAATGGAACACTTGGCCTCACTCCGGTGTCTGTCCGTCCGTCTGTCTGGCACAAGCTCTCAGAGCCAAACGATACAAGCTATAGAGACTCGAAATTTGGCATAGTTAAAGCTGGTTATGGCGCAATGTTGTGGTTTAGATATGGATAAATAATGCGGATAATTATGTGTAACAATGGAGGATCGAACAGGTTATGAAAAAATGAAAAAAAAATCAACCCCATCGAGTGGGGTGTCTAATGAAAGCTATAGTGACAGATAGAAAATAGTCATATTTAAAAAAATATTTAATTAAATTTGCCTAAAAAAAAATTAAAAAACGCTAAAATCGCGTTTCTCAACCCATTTATTTCTAAAGCATTAATTGGAAAAATCTGAAATAAATTTGAGGGCAGTATAGCCTAGTGGATAGCGTACTTGGTATTGCAACCTCTAGACTAGACTGCCGTGGGTTCGAATCCCACCTGCGCTCATGGATGTTTTGTGATGTTATTTAGTTTTAAGAAAGTTGCTTTTTATTTATTTTATTTATTGTAGATTATAGACGCGTCGACAACTCAGGTCATTAGCGTCTTCAACACAACAAATAACATATTTGTGTATTAAAATCCACCAGCCGGCACACACAAACCGACTGATACGAGCTCGGGTCCCTGGGAGCGCTAATTCCCAAAAAACAGTGGAATGCAATTGCGATAACAACTACATCCCAATGTCCCCCCTGGGGGGAAAGTTGCTTTTTAGGTAGTTGAAAGACGCTAATGACCTGAGATGTCGACGCGTCTATAATCTACAATAAATAAATAAATGAAATAAATTTAACAAGTGTGTCATAAGGTCAACATTGATGTAACCATGGAAATGAAAAACATCTCATTTATAATATAAATAAATGTCATTTTATATATACCTACTTTTCAAATAAAATAAGGCTTTTATATTTAACGATTATTGCTCGAGGCCCTGCTCACACTTGACCGCTTTTTTAAGAATTTGTTTAGTTAGTTATAAAATAATTATAATATACACCTAGAAAAATAAGAATTACGAAAAACCAGCTTGAACGCTTTACCTATATAATATAGATATAAGGGTCAATAGGAAGTATACCCTATAGGTTTTGATGTGAGAGTAACTATCGAAAAATATTTTTTTTCTAATCTTCTTATAGCACTGAGTTAGAAGCATGAATTTCTTACAGGCTTCTGGGGTCGTAGACATCAGTATTTGATATTAATTTAAACTTGATACTTCGATCCGTTCCTGAGTCAAAGAGTCTTGAAAGACAGATCAACAGACAACAGAGTGGTCCTATAAGGGTTCCGTTTTTAGGCGCGATCTTAGCGAAGCTAGAAGCGCCTATATACACTCGCTTTGTCTGTGAATCTGTGAATCTGTGAATCTGTGAATCTGTGAATCTGTGAATCTGTGAATCTGTGAATCTGTCACGCTATTTTGTGTCACGCGTACAGCCCAAACGGATGAACCAATTTTCAAAAACTTTTTTTTGTTCGATTCCTCTCGGGGTCTATTTGATCCTAACGTCGCCCGATTTTTGAATTTTGGCCCCAGAGGGGAGCAAATTAGAAAAAACGGTGTTTTTTGCTTATAGTTTGCTCAATTTAAGTCAGATCGATTCGAAACCTGTCTTAAACGAAAGAGCAGAAAATTTTAGATAGATTTCATGTATAATATTGTGTCAAAACAGTTTTTTTATACAGATTTATATGATTATTATACTAAATAAATGCGACTTTATCTAATAAATCGCGAACTTGTTTCGGTTGTCCTTGTCTGTTGCACAGTGTGATATGGATATTGGAAGATAGCGTATGCTCTATCTTATATTGCATTATTTTAATATAGTTATTCAATTTTTTGACTGCTGATGTTTGAATTTAAGTTTAAAAACCCTGGCCTACTGAGTTAAAATGACGTGTAACTAATTATCGACGTCGATCGGATGGCGAGACCTAGGGATCGGACCAAAATTTCTCGACGTTCATACCTTCCCGAACAATTTGACTTTCTCTGTCTGTATGTCTCTTTGTACGCTTATAACTCAAGAACCACTGATCCGATTTATATGATTTTTTTTTAAGTAAATAACTTCTTATGCGACTGCGAGTTTTAAAATATTCTGGCATCACGCAAAAGCAACCGAACTGATTCTCAAATAAAAACGTATGTTCTGGCATCACGCAAAAGTAAGTAGGTAGTAGATGCTTTGTTTTTTAAACGGTATGGTTTAATTTAGCTTGATCCCGTATATTTGTTACAAATCTTGCGACCGACTGAGTTGAAATTTTGCACACATGTGTAGCTACGGTGACAAAACAATATTATGGTAACTAACTGACCGGCCCGGTTCGTCCGGGCGTAAATCGTACTTTTGAACTTTCACCCACTTTCTATGATCCGATTGAGTTGAAATTTTGCACACATCTGTAGCTCCGGTGACAATACAATATTATGGTAACTAGCTGACCGGCCCGGTTTCGTCCGGGTGTAAATCGTACTTTTGAATTTTCACCCACTTCCCGTGATCCGATTGAGTTGAAATTTTGCACACATGTGTAGCTCCGGTGACAATACAATATTATGATAACTAGCTGACCGGCCCGGCTTTCGTCCGGGTGCAAATCGTACTTTTGAATTTTCACCCACTTTCTATGATCCGATTGAGTTGAAATTTTGCACACATCTGTAGCTCCGGTGACAATACAATATTATGGTAACTAGCTGACCGGCCCGGCTTTCGTCCGGGTGTAAATCGTACTTTTGAATTTTCACCCACTTCCCGTGATCCGATTGAGTTGAAATTTTGCACGCATGTGTAGCTCCGGTGACAATACAATATTATGATAACTAGCTGACCGGCCCGGCTTTCGTCCGGGTGCAAATCGTACTTTTGAATTTTCAGAGGCAAAAGGTCTTTCTCCGGTAACGTTTCAGTGGATCGGATAAATGTTATAAAATCAGACTAAGGAAATAAAGCACAAAAAAATAAAATGGCGTCAGATTTCAAAATGGCGGCCATATGTACTTTTTTGTAAAAATTATCCGATTCTTTTGAAAATTAATATTTGAGAGTTTTATAGGACACAAAAAATAAAATGACGTCAGATTTTTCAAAATGGCGGCCATATGAACTGTTTTGTAAAAATTACCCGATCCTTTTGAAAATTGATATTTGAGAGTTTCATAGGACACCAAAAAATAAAATGACGTCAGATTTTTCAAAATGGCGGCCACATGTACTCTGTTGTAAAAATCATCTGATCCTTTTGAAAATTGATATTTGAGAGTTTCATAGGACACAAAAAAATAAAATGATGTCAGATTTTTCAAAATGGCGGCTATATGTACTTTTTTGTAAAAATTATCCGATCCTTTTGAAAATTGATATTTGAGAGTTTCATAGGACACAAAAAAATTAAATGGTGCCAGATTTCAAAATGGCGGCCATATGTACTTTTTTGTAAGAATTATCAGATCCTTTTGAAAATTGATATTTGAGAGTTTCATAGGACACAAAAAAATAAAATGACGTCAGATTTCAAAATGGCTGCCATTATATATACTTTTTTGTAAAAATTATCCGATCCTTTTGAAAATTGATATTTGCGAGTTTTATCGGACACAAAAAAATAAAGTAACGTCAGATTTCAAAATGGCGGAAATATGTAGTACTCCTTTCTAAAAATTATACGATCCTTTTGAAAATTGATATTTGAGAGTTTCATAAGACACAAAAAAATAAAATGACGTCAGATTTCAAAATGGCGGCCGTATGTACATTTTTGTAAAAATTATCCGATCCTTTTGAAAATTGATATTTGAGGGTTTCATAGAACACAAAAAAATGAAATGACGTCAGATTTAAAAAAGACGGCCAAATGTAGTTTTTTGTAAAAATTATCCGATTGTTTTGAAAATCGGTATTTGAGAGTTTCAAAGGACACAAAAAAATAAAATGACATCAGATTTAAAAATGGCGGCCGTATGTACTCCTTTCTAAAAATTATACGATCCTTTTGAAAATTGATATTTGAGAGTTTCATAAGACACAAAAAAATAAAATGACGTCAGATTTCAAAATGGCGGCAATATGTACTTTTTGTGTAAAAATTATCTGATCTTTTTGAAAATAGATATTGACGAGTTTTATAGAACGCAAAAATATAAAATGACGTCATATTTTAAAATGGCGGCCATAGGTATATACTTCTTTGTAAAAATTATCCAATCCTTTTGAAATTTGATATTTGAGAGTTTAATAAGACACAAAAAAATAAAATGGCGTCAGATTTCAAAATGGCAGTCAAATAATAACTTTTTAATTGTATTGTTTATATCTTTGATAAATTCGGTTTTATATACAATGCGTAAGAAACATAGCTTCTGTCGGGTATCTTACGACACCTCAAGACTTTTTTTTTTTAGCTGGTTCCGAGTTTCGCTTAATAGTCAACCGTTGCTATGGAAAATTGTTTAAAAAATTCACTGCACTATTTTTTCTATGTAATCCAATACATATTTACATTAGGTCTTATGGCCATAGCCTACTACAAAATTGATCTTCTTAGTGTTATTTTCCCTATGTTCGGTAAAACCGTTTACACACAATACCTACATGAATATCGCGCCTTGTAATTCTTGAATTACTTGTATGCTCCAAAATTTTTTAATTCTGAGGTACGAAGCTTAAAAATAACAAAAGGATCAACAATGAGTTGGCTGAATAAATTATTTCACAAAAAATCGACCTAAACGCTTTTGTCTTTTAACCACAGATATAATAGTCTACGTAAAACTATACTGTTAACACAATTTGCTTTGACTAAATTGTCGACATAATATTATATGGTCTAAATGAAAATTAGACTTTAGTAGTCGTCAGTGATGAGGCACGTGATTTTCCTTTCACACCACTGCGCAACATGCATGTAACAATATTGTTCTTGCATCTCAATTCAACGGTGGAATGACCTTGACCATATATAACAAGGATATTGAAACAGGCGGTATGCCGACAACGTATCCGGTGCCAGGCGAACCAATCTCAATACGTAATTAGATCTGATGTGAAATGCAGTGGCTTATTGCTGTTCGTATACCCCCGTATTTATACAATGTAGTACAGTCCAGTGCACTGTTGCCAAACTTACAAAATTGCAATTTAGTATCTAGTATTCGTGTAAACGCTTTTATAGAAATTTCAAGAATAGAATAGAATACTTTATTAGCTAAAACCCACAATGTGGATAACTTCGTCATAATTACATAGTAAAATACAGCATTTAGCTTATCTTGACATCTGCAGTTAAAAATTCCTCAACAGAGTAAAAGGCCTCATTGGTAAGATATTTCTTTGTCACGCTTTTGCATTTTTTTGTATTTAGGTTGCGAACCGAGCAAGGTAGCTTATTGAATAGTTTTATGCATAGCCAGTTAGGACCGTATGTAAACTAGAATTTAATTATAGGTAGATATCGATTACCTTATAATATTATGTTACGCAAAAAGATCGGAGATTTATTTGCTACAAAATCTGTGAAATTATTTTGTGGAATAAAAATACTATAATAATTGATTTGCAGTCTTGTAAGTTTAATTTATTTTTGTAGGTTATTTTAAGGGATTACGCCACCCCTAAAACTTGCAAATGTGACCGAAAATAAAGAAATTTTTATGACGTAACGTTTTGAAACAAATTTAATCGACAAATCTTTAACAATAATCGAGATATAAGAAGATAAAAGAAATCACTCAGCGCTGAACTAAAAACCGGTGTATACAGGGTGTTTCATAATATATGCGTAGGACTTCAGGATGTGATAGCTCGTCCAAAAATATGAAAAAAAGTTTCTATTAACTTACTTTCTAAAATGCACCATTTTAGAGATACAGGGTGTTGAAATTGAAAAAAAAATTTCGTTTTTTGCGTATATCTCCGGAACCGTTTATCGTACAGAAAACAGCTTTTGTAAGCATTTTCTACTCATAATAAGCTATGTTTTGTGCGGATTTTTTTTTAAAGTCATAATTGGCGAAGGTTTTGAAGGGGTAGTGGGTGTTTATCTCCCCAACTTCTACGCTACTAGAAAAAGTACGGTTTTGAGACGTACATTTGAACCGCCAATGTTTTGTACACAAAAAAGGTACTCTTTGTGATAAGCTCTAAAGTCAATCGTTTTCGAGAAAAATCAACTTTTATGTTGAAAAACATGGTCAATTTTTTTAAATTAAATTTTTTTCTTACTAATTAAACAAAATTTATTTAAACGTTAGAACAAGTAACAAAACCAAACGTTAACTTCATAATTGCAAAAAAAAATTTCCGCACAAAACATAGCTTATTATGAGTATAAAATGCTTACAAAAGCTGTTTTCTGTACGATAAACGGTTCCGGAGATATTCGCAAAAAACGAAATTTTTTTTTCAATTTCAACACCCTGTATCTCTAAAATGGTGCATTTTAGAGGGTAAGTTAATAGAAACTTTTTTCATATTTTTGGACGAGCTATCACATCCTGAAGTCCTGCGCATATATTATGAAACACCCTGTATAATGTAGAATTGAATTGTGGATTATAGACGCTCGACAACAGAGGTCATTAGCGTCGTATATAATGTATATGATTTCAGAAGTGGCTATGCCGTTCTCATTCTCGTCTTGAATTTCGAGACGAAAAATGTTCTACTCTCGTCTCGTTTCTTTCTCGAGCGTGCTTTTCTCGATTCGATAGTGAGAATTTTCGAAAAATCTGAACTGGATAATTTAATATGATGTCGTCTCTTGTAGAGTAGCGGAAATAACGTTTATACAATGGATAAAACGACTAACGTCTAGCCCCCGGTACATAACTAACGATCATGGCTAATGACATGCGCAATAACGTAAGTGTTGCAAATTTGAGATCTGTCTTGGAATAATTCACTAGATCTTCACCCTGCGAAAAACACCATCGCACAAACACCCCACCCCCGCGTACTTTTTTTTATATTTTAAATACTTAGCAATTTATTATGTATAACTCTTTGACTATTTTCACGAGTCTCGAAATTCCCAGGAATTTGTAGATTCGTATGAATTAGTTTCGAAATATTAGTCCCAAGTCTCAGACTGTAATCTAGACTGGATGCCCCTATTCCGTACATATAACTGTCACCGATGTATTTGGTTGGATAACATTCGTCTTTACACAACATAATAGACAAATTTTCATAAAAATTTCGTCTTCAACATTTCAGTAGGTAGGCTAGGGGAAAATAATATGACAACACTGACACAAAGAGGACGCTATCGGCATAAAGTACAAATGTATAGTGTATAGAGAATCACAGGGATGGTTGCCTGAAAGCAGGTTAACTCTCCTAGTCTCTATGTTCCGTGCGTGATAAAGCTTTTGTGTTTGTGGATGTCGATCTGATATTGTCTGTAATTAACCGCAGGTAGATTGTTTACTTGAAATTAATTAGTGAATAGTGTGAGATACACGCTATTTCACAGAGTGCAGGTATCACATATATACGAGTATATAATAGCGATATATGCACAGTGGCGGACCTTCCATAGGGCCGACTAGGCCCAGACCTAAGACGGCTAAATATTAGTGGTGGCCAATCTGCACCCGCGGTCGATGGCAGCCAGCACCCGCTATCTAGATCAAACACGTGCGAGGTGCGGCGGCGTGCACTGAGAAAACTCTTTAATCTATATTATAGTCTTATAATTACTATCAGACACAGAATTTGTAGTTCCTCTAGCTATATGATTATGACTGCCTTACTTTGTCACTGCCAATCAAAAAATATAACTGTATGACAGTCATTTCTTAATATGGCACTGGGAGACTCATTTATGGCCCCATGTTAGAGCGACCAAATTAATTCGCTTATAACTTCTGAACGAAAGGAGCACAAAACTTTTTATTTACGGCACAATTCGGCACAAAACTAGCACAAAATTATGGCGTAAAAAAAATTTGAAAATTTGAAAGTGGTCGGGCTGGAATGTCCCCAGCCCGACCAAAGAAAATCGCTTATAACTTCTAAACGGAAGCGGCACAAAACTTTTTATTTACGGCACAAAACTAGCACAAAATTATGACGTAAAAAAAATTTGAAAATTTGAAAGTGGTCGGGCCGGGGACATGGAACCATTTTATAGCGGGTTGAACCGAACGCAATACCGATTTCTACGCTGAAAAGTTCGCAGAAATTAACGGCTGGTAGTACTGAACGGCCTAGGGCGGCCAAGAGTGCTAGTCCGCCTCTGAATATACATATACGTATGTAGATATACAGGGTCCGGCAATAGGGTTATGACGGTTTTAAACGAGGCAATAACAATTATAAAAGAAAAATTTTAGATAGGTTACTTAATGCGCGATTTATTAATATGAATTTATTTTTGAAGTGAAACTTCAACTGCCTCAACTATTTGAAGGATAAAATGCTGGATTGATGAAACAAAAATATGTGTACAAACATGTGGTGACGGGAAAGAGTATTTGGAATGTATCCCCTCTCTTCGCGGGGCCTGTGTTATATTTTATATAGTATAGATGAATTCGCAGTTACGACGATTGTGATTGGTCGGATCGTCGGTTCGTCTCCGCTTACCGGTACCTATAATATAAACCCTGAAACAAAACATAAAAGTCATTCGAGTATTCGACTTCTGACATCGCACGACGCACAGTGTATAAGTGTTCCTACCCCTATTCCATTTTTATATTATTCATACATAAGAAGATTATCTTCGGTCATGTGTGCCGCGACACATGCCTTTTTTTAAATAACGTATTTTAATTCCGTTTACACATATATAGATACATTTTGAGGTCGGCACCAATTTAATAAAAGTTTATAAAAAAATATAGTTAGTAGGTTGGTGCCGACTTCAAAATTTAAATATTTTTAACTTCCCATTGGAAGTTATTGTAATGGGTCCGAAAATCGAAATCAAAATGTATAACAAATTTTTATGTTTCAAGGTCACTACACTATTTTTACACTATTTTTAGAAAGATTTTCTGTGTGTGTGTACGTACATACGTATGTTTCCATTTCTTTCTTAAATGAAATCTCGAGAATGAAAAATGATATCGACTACGTTAGGGTGCCAATTGACGCGTATTAACGTAAACATGATCTGAAAGAAATTGTTTCAAAATCGGTTCAGCGGTTCTTTTTCTTAACCAAATAGACTCCAAAAAAGCAGATTTTACACAATATCTCGCTAATAAAAAATTATATCGACTTCGTAAGGGTGTCAATCGAGACGTGTTAACGTCATTTTGATCCAACATACATTTTATAAAAATCGGTTCAGCCGTTTTTTTTTTTAATTATTGTTAAAAATAAATAATAATTATGTTTTAATGATTAAAATGATTACTTTTCTATGTAATACCTAATTTAATTATTATTATTAAATATTTATCAAACTGGGAAGTTCGTCGTGTGGACCTCAAGGGTCGCACTTTAGTCCTAATAAACGACCCACCTCACGACTTGTTCACTTTTTAGTCGACTTTTATAAAGGGGGTTCAATTTTTTATAAAAAAAATTTTTACAACTGCAACGTCCCGTTTAAAACTACTACAAGCTATTGCCGTAACCTGTATAGTATATTGTTTGTATAGGGGAAAACAAGATCAACTGGCCACAGGAACAAGTTGACATGGAAAAGGATCAGCTACCCACAGGAATAAATTGATGGGGGAGCTTTTCAGTTTAATAACAAGCGGCATTGAAATTTAATCCTTAAAAGTCAATCAAAAACTTCACACCTGGCCGATTATATAAAAGGTTTGGCAAATTGTTAGACAACATGAGACAACAAATGACATAGGTAATACTTATTATTATTTATTTATTAAATAAAACAATTTCTTTGGCATTCGGTGAGATATTTTTATTTAATTTTGTTTTCGTTTTTCATCTATAGTTGTTATATTAAATTAATATTTTTTCTTTTAATTTTTTTAGTATATTCTTGAAAAGGGCCACCACGTTGGCCTATAAATGTCAAATTTTCTTTGAAATATAATTATTTGTCAGTTTTAATTGGTTATAAATTTATTAAAAATATTTGTTACACAGACGTCAGTTTATTAATATTATTTAGTAAATGTTAGCGGAAAATAATTAGTTCCCAAATTTGATGTAAACCAATACTTTAAAATTAAAATTCTACGTAAGGATTAAAAAGCAGTGCGTCTCTCACATCGTAAAATTTCCCCAGTTCGCATAGTATACTTTTCCCCTCGCTTTTCCCTTAGCCCATAACTGAAGGGTTAGAATCAAAGAAGTATAAGTATAAAAAGTCGAATTGAAAGAAACTTAAGCTTCCAAAGTTGTTACTGCAATTATAAAATATGTGGTTCATTTTGTTGAAAGTATTTTGTTTCTCTCTTCCAATATAACTATTAATTGCTTTAAAGCTTAAAGCAAAATGGAACTTATAATAATCACAATGATGTAATAGTTTTTGCTCACAAAAGAAAATTATCTCATTGGAACTTACACCATTGAGAACCAAACGTTATAAGTACAAGTGTTAGATTAGTCGTTGAGATAATAAATAGGTCGCTCTGTATATTCAGCATAAAAGTTTATGCATGCATAGTTATTGTTTAATGGCAACGCAAGGCTAATTATGAAACAGAATGCACAGAATAAGTAATTTGTTAATAAAAGGTGAGCGTTGTTCCGTAAAAGCCACTGAGACCATACATAAAGCATAAGATGTATAGTTAAAGGCCGATTCATAGTAACCGGTGTCTACTGAAACAATATGATAATACAATACTCGTATTTGATTAGTTGATTTCACATTCAAGAATATTTACTTTCATTTATTTTTTAATGCTCAATTTGATAGGCTGATGCTGGTTTTTATATGACTTTCAGTATTAAAACTGTTTTCAAAGAAAGTCATACCGAAAATCAAGCATAAGTCTCCAATTTTTTCAAAATTCAAGGAGAAATTTTGCGACTCGTTATTTTCTTGAGGATACGTTTCTCGTCTCGATAGCCAGATTTCGTTGCTAATTGTCTCGATAGCGAAATTTCTATAAAAATTTCATTACGATAATTCAATTTGCCATCTCTGGTAGAACAGCAGAAAAAATGTTTTTGTAGTGACTAAAACGTCGCAACTAAGCAAAACTTACCAGAGTTCGAAGATTCACATAGCGCGGATCTATGGGTTTTACCGACTGGGTTATTTGTAGTATCAATTCATATTTTAGATATATTATTTTTTTAAATAAATTTGAAATCTGCAATTACCGATCCTTTAGCGAAAGCTGTTTTTATTGTTTTTAAAAAATTATCAAAAAAAAAAATATTAAAAAAAACAAAAAACCCGACTGCGTAAAAATCGAACATAAAAGATGGAAACAAGATCAAATGATAACATGCAGTCAGAGGCATAGTAGTAAAAAATTGAACAGAAATACCTCCGATCGCAAGTTATCATTTGATCTTGTTTCCATCTTTTATGTTCGATTTTTACGCAGTCGGGTTTTTTGTTTTTTTAATAAATTTTTTATTTCTTTCCTTTTAGTTGAATCTACTAATCAAGCCTTTTCATTTGATACCCCACACACAAGGTTTTATGTTATATATATTACAAATCGCCATATTATGATAACGTAGAAGATTAGTCACACTTCTTTATCTATAGAAAGAGATGTGTATACCTTCATCGGAGTTTGCACAGAGAATTGGGCGTGACACAGTAAATCTGGTCAGCCTATCAAAGGATTGTCGTATGCTACGTCATTTTTGTATAGGTACATATTCCCGTGTTTAAAATTACATTGAGAAATACACACTTTTGGGATTCTTTTATTGTAGAAAAATCTTCCGAAAAATCCTGAAAAAAATTGTTTTATAATCTGTTTGTAATGTAGATTCCAACCCTCAAAAAAATGTGAAACAACACCATTGTCGAGTGTCTATAACCCACAGTTTATCGATTCATAGATCACTTTAGAATAACTGATGTTGCAAAGTTTACAGTCTACATTTATCTTAAAATTATTCAGTTAATTGTATAACCGACTATATTCGGGGCGTTATGAATATTTGATGTTAAATTGCCGTACTGACGTCAGCAAGTACAGAGACTTTATGTATAATATGAGACATTGAAAAGCTAAAACGTTGGCATTGAGTTAACAAAACACAGTCGCCCAGCCTAAATCGTCACCGCACCATCGCCGTTCAACGGACTCGTTTGCATCGACTTCGGGTGGCGCCGCAGGAGTTCGCGTACATATGAATGAATACATACCATTTTAATTATTTATTTCACCGTTAAAATTTTACTGGAATTTAATTTTCATTACATAGAAGTAGTTAAAATATCGCATTTGTAAAATAATCACTATTATATTGCTTGAAAATAGACGTTTGTTTGTTCTGTATCAACAAAAGTACTCCGCAAATCTCTGTTAAATTAACAAAATTGGATTTAGATAGATCAGTGACTTGAATCACTATTTGGAGTACGACATCACTATAATAAAAGAATAAAATAGAATTTTATTTCAGAAAAACCCCACTGAGCGTGGAAGAAAATCACAAAAATAGAAAATTTAACCATTATAAAATTCTTGTAGATTATACCTGTAAAAACATTTATCATGAGGTAATCTTTCAAAGGCTTTTTAAAGTTTTTAAAAAGTAGCTAAAATCACATTTGTACCGTAATCCATGTGTATAGTTTATAAAATTAGACGTTTATAAATTTTTCTGTATCAACAAAATTCTCCGTAAATTCTTGTTAAATTAACAAACTGAGATTTAGATGTATAACCGAATAAAATCACTATTTGGTGGACTGCATTATGAGATGTATGAGCTTTAGATCCAAAAAATGTTATAATCCTTTTTCCCAAGGATTGCCCAGGACATCATTACGCATAGTTTGGAAACAACTACAATAGCTATTGTGCAAAGAAAAATACTAGGAAAATTATTGTAATGTACTTAAAAAGGACATAAATTCGCAAAGGAATTTTGAGATTTTCTGTTTCGATTTATCTGTCCAACTTGCGTCTGTTTAATATAAGTGTTAATATTTGACAAATTTCCAAAACTTAGCCAATATTATAGCAGACGAAAAAAATGACTGAAATGATAGGGCCGTCATTAACCTATTGGAGGCCCTGGGCACTTTAGGATAATGGGGCCTCTATATGACTATGAAAAAGGACTATTTTATTGAAACAGGCAAAATGAGTAGATGAGCAAAATTCTAAATTTATTCTACTGTTATCCGGAAAAGGAACTCTTTTAGCATTCACAGTGTTTGGCCCCTTGTTCATTAGAATACAAAAAAGTTAATAAGTTTCTTATTAACTTTTTTATATAACTACTGACTATAATACCTACTTACTTATTATAATAAGTAAGTAGCTATTATAGACTATAAGTCAGTAATTATCTGTCATAAATCGTTTGATTTTCGCAAAATAAATATATTTATCGGCAATATCGATTATCGGTTGGTGATCTGGCAGGAACTAGGGGGCCCTATTGATCGCGGGGCCCTGGGCACTTGCCCAGAGTGACCAATGGAAAAGAGGGGCCTGCTAAAATCTCTTTTCTATTCGAATTATTTATAAACACTATTACATCGGTCATCCATGTAAACTGGCGCTTATGTAATACCTAATCTCAGCTTCAGAAGTTCCCAAACACGTTCCAAAGTGCAGATAACTTAATCCATTAAACAGTTTCTTAAAGTTACTTCTTCCATATTTTAACATGTACAACACATGCAAATATCGGTTAAAAGGGACGTACTTCAAAACTTACCGCTAACAAATTATCTGACAAATTCAGAAACATCTCATTATAAGTCCTTCACATATCATATAGTTTATAATTGTGCTGGTAATGCAGAAAATTATCTAAATTTGAAAACATATTCATGACGCTAATGACCTAGTTGTCGCGTCTATAATCTACAATAAAATGAAAACATATTCTGAAAAACTTTAGTGTGCAGCATCACTACAGGTTTGTATCTAACAATATTGATATTTATATAAAATAATTTTCTTAAAAAAAATGTGAAAATAACGAATATTAAATAATTTTTCTCTTTTTAAAATCTCCTGCTTTTTCAAAGTTAATGAAAAAAAATTAGTTAAAAAAAACTTTTTAAAGGCAAGCTTTTGTTGAAATGGACTAAAAAGGAAAAATAATTTTTAATAATTTAAGTTCATAATTCTAAAAGCGTGGATCGTGAATAATAAACTATCATAGAGTTTACAACCCACGTTTTTATAATATATGAACGTAAATTATTAAAAATTATTTTTCCTTTTTAGTGCATTTCAATAAAAGCCTGTCTTTAAAAAGATGTATTTTACTAATATTTTATTTTGTTATTTTTAGTCTTCCTAAAATACTAGAAAGTTTCACTAAAAAAAATATTTTACACATCAGAATTTCAGATTTTTTGAAGGCAATTGAAATTGATAAATTGTTTAGTCAGTACACTACTAAAATAAGTTTAAATAAGCATCGATTTTCTAATATTAGGCGTTCTAGCGACAATGCGAAAGCGAACTAACAACTTCAAATAAACAGAATCATCTGTCACAAAGAAAAGAAATGGGAAGTCATTGGCAAGTAATGAGATGAAGGTGACGTCGTTGGCATTCATTTTATGAAAGTTTTATTAAAAGCAATTTAACAGAACGTATTTCTCAGACTTTTTCATTTATAAGAATTATATCTCTTTCAGCACATTGATATTTAATTTATATTGGAAAAGAAAAGAAATATCCAGAAAAAAATTTTTTTTGAACTATTATTTTGATAGATGGTAGATATAGCGAGAATAAGAATGCAATGTTTGTGTAACTAATTTTACGCTGATGACCTCAGCTGTTGAGCTTCTATAATCTACAATCACTGTAACTAATTTTGGAACGTTTCGTTGTTTTATTACAACTATTTGGGTATTGTTCTTAATACTTCGATTTTGTTTATTCTTCTTCACAGTAATGCAAATCATATGTAGGCACAATAAACATGCTGCACAAAACTCTCATACGGAAAGTATCAAATTCGAATCCCGACATTGGACTTTTTCGTACTGCTCCTTGCCGAAAAACATCAAATCATATATTAGTAATTTTACGGTTTTCAATAATTCCAGATAAATTTCGGGATGGTTTCTTTTAAAACCCCAATCCCTGTTGGCTGTGCTACCTATTTTATCCTAATTTCCTATTATTTGTCTAACTCTACCATTATAAATATAAACGGTTTAGTCACTTCTTACCACAATAATTTTATTGATGAATGAACATTTCAAGAGCTAAGCTCTCATCTTCAGCACATACATTCGCTAATAAAATTATTATGGTAAGCAGTGACTAAACCGTTTATATTTATTTTGTTTTAAAACCACATTGTTCTTAATTATTCCTAATTCTACCATTATGTTTTCAAAATTAGAGACCTAAAATTGTAAAATCTATTAGCATCTATCGACTAAAACCAATCATATAGCATCTATTATGGCAATGCCAATAAATGGAAGTAAAAGGTTATTATTACTATTGTAAATATTGTAACCAGAAAAATGAATAATAACCTTGTAAGTAGCGCCTGTAGTGGACACATATTACACGTAATATTATTTTTGGTTCCATGGCGATCATAATATTGGGTGCTTAGACAAGAAACATTTCAATGGATGATTTATCAAATTATTCTTGTAAGTTTTTTAGCTATGAGGTACTCCGACGTTCGACGCTGTTTTTCTTGTTTTATTCCCTGCAGTATTACTAATTGGAGTAGTTGGGATTTTTGATTTCATAAGATATGTCTGATATATTTTAATTTGCGTTTCTTAATTGTGTCAATAACTAATATTATTATTAAAACAAATTTAAGATCAGATTATAAAACTTTTCGGGAGCCATTGTTCTGTTGCTAGGGCAAGACACGGATGTATACTTTGGGTTGACAACAACGGCGAGTTAAATTTAAGTTTTTTTTATTATACAAAAGTAAAATGTACAAGACACAGGTATAAATAAGGCGTTTTCAGTATAAATTACTACCTGTGTTTTGTGTTGTGTCGCATGCGATGCGAGGCGGCTTTTGGTCTGTACGACATTCCGGAAGTATTTATGTGCACAAATTCCGCTGAGGATGCTCTCTCTATGGCACATATAGCCGTTTCTTTCTATCCGACATCGTTTCCTTTAAATACCTTACGTCATGATTTCTTCCTATAATACATCTGTTAAACGTTTCGAAACATTTTACTCTAAATACGTTTCAACACTTCTAAAAAGCATGTTATATAACTGGCATTTATTTTACAGCATAATTTACTTCAGGTGACTACATTATATTCTAGGTGTATAAATAAAATCCCGCTTTTCTTTAAATTTAATTTAGAAATATGAGGTTTACTTCCAAGTTAATACACCAGATTTATTGAGCTTCAATTACACCCGATATGTCAATTATCTTTTCACGACAGAATTTCGTATGGAAAACTGTACTGCTTTGTCTACCTATATTTAACGTATTCTCTATCATTGTAACGGTCAGAAAATTGGGCTTAACAGTTACACGTGTAACTATGTTTTTTGTAATGACAGAGAATAAGTTAAATAAATAGGCAAAGTTTTTTATATGAAATTCTATTGTTAAAAGATAATTGATATACCAGATGTCTATTATTAAGTACATATTATTATAATATTTGTATAAGATAAAAATATTTTCATCAAGACTATTGAAAGTTTCGACAATGTTGTTGGAAGTAACATGGAAATTGACTGACCTATCCGGTCACCTGATCTTATCCCCTTACATTTCTTTTTTAAGCTATTTTTAAAAATAAAGGCAAACAATCTAGAAGAAATAAAGTTCCTATGGTCAAGGATCCGAAAACGCTTTGTTACGGAATTTAGATTTTCATGTGGCACCTCTGCAATAAGATATGTGGTGGAAATTTTTCTAAATTGATTTCAAACATTTATGTATTTCTATAATATGTAGTTTCATTATACGTTTTGTTTATCAATTTTTTCATAATTTTTCAGAGCAGATTTAATTATTGAGCAAATTGTAATAATGATTTATTCAAATTTGCTCAATAATGTATGTCCTCTTAAAACTTATGTAATTATAATAAAATTAAGAAAAATCGCAGGATAGTGGACAAAATATTGAATTTATTTAATTAAATAAATTTAATTAAATTACATTTAATTAAATAAATTCAATATTTTGTCCACTATCCTGCGATTTTTCTTAATTTTATTATAATCACGATGGACACGATTTCTAATATATACTTATGTAATTATCGTTATGCAAAAGGTAGCTAATCAAATTGCCACTAAAATAAAGGCCTATAAAAATGTTTATTTAACACAAGCACGCTTTTAATGTTTTTTCGTATCTGTTTTGCGAACCTTAAATGGCCGTTTATTGACTAGTGACCATTATGTAACGCTCTTCAGTACTATAATGAAAAACAGTTACATAATGAACCATTATATAACTAGTTTTTGAACCACCGTTCATATAGTCGGGCCGCTTAACTGATGGAGAAATGAAAACGCATATGATCACTGCGTGATCACCGCGTGCAAAGTACCTGATTGGTTGTTTGAACGTTCGGGAACGAAACTATATGATACGTGATCACTCCATATGTTAAACGGCCCGACTATAGGAAATTTTTTTCCCTTAAAATCAACTAAGGAATGACCTCCTGGAGTTTGTCGGTGCCATTTCAAACACCCTGCGCACATTAATAACCCAAATAAAGTGAACCCAGCGATGTAGCTTAGTGGTACAGCACTAGACTCGCATTGGTAAGGTACACTGGGTTCGAATCCCGGCGGGGGAAGATGTGGCCAAGGGCGTCGCCAGCCAAAGGGCCAGGGAGGGGCATGATGATAGATGATATAATTGTATACAATTTGTAAAGTTTTAATCGTTTTTTTCAGTTTTTTTTTAAGATTTACCCCTCTAGGAGAGGAGCAGCTGCCCCCCCCTGCTCCCCTTGGCGACGCCCATGGATGTGGCTAGGATTTTTCCTACTGCCTCACGCCGAGAAACGGTAATTCCTGTACCGGCCATCTTGTTTGAGGTTTTCCATGGTTTCCCTCAATAATTCCAGATGAATATCGAGATGGTTCCTTATTCAAGGCTATGGCCGATTACCTGTCAAACTCCTATGCTCCCAAAGTTGCCTACCTTATCCTAATTTCCTATAATTCCTCCATTCGCACATTGCTAATAAAAAAAAAGTTGAAGTTTAAAATATGTAGAAAACAACGGGAAGTGGTAAAAATGGAAAATAGTAATGGTGCGAATGGCGTCTGTTATGACATTATGTCGAGAAACGGACGCTAAACGCATTATTATTATTTATTATTATAATAACCCAAATAAAATAATGAATGATAGGAAATAATCAAACGAGGCTTTATTTGTGTTGCTTTTTTAAACCCGGCTACAATAATGATTAGGTGTGTTCAGAGAGGCGAAACGTGCTACATACTACGTATAAGTGTATACATGTATATAGGTACAATCTAGTGCTGCAGTAGTGGGTATGGCAAGGACGATAGGTGGGTGGATATAAAGCGTTTAACGTTATTTCTCGATCGCGTCTGCAACGTCTGGATATTTATGGTCGTCGCACCAGATCGAATTTAGAGATTTACTGCTTTTATCTTCGAGAAACTATTGCATCGCGCCTATGCCATTCTCCTATGCTACAGTGTAGCTATCGTAAGTAGTCTATACATAGATACCAACCATACACATATTAACATACACGTATTGGAGCGCCTTAAAGCTCAGCTTTCGCTATTCATCTATTATTCTCCAGATAGATGCATTAGCAATCTTGTAAATTCAAAGGAAATATCAGGTATTATACTGTCGATGCAGTTGTAAAATATTCTGAAAAAATATATAAAATAATTAAGCTCGATTTATATTATCCGGTCAGACGCGGCGCGGGTACGTAGCGTTTCCGGTAAGACAAACATTTTTACATGCATTTTAAATACGAGTATTGATACGTGTCTTAACGGACGGGATCCGCTAAGTATAAATATTCGTATTTCAAATGCATGTAAAAATGTTTGTCTTGCCGGAAACGCTACGTTCCCGCGCCGTGTCTGACCGGATAATATAAATCGATCTTTAATCTCCTTTACAGCTGTTTTGAAAATTTAAAAAAATGCTAATATAATAATTTTATGACTCAGGCTGTCCAGTAACACTTCTGTAAGACTTTAACCAGTGATAGGTCTGGGCTAGGGCATGCAAATATTCGGATGTTTCAAGTATTCGAATATTCGCTCAAATTTTAGTCAATATTCGAATATATTCGAATAATTGGTAAAAATAATAAAAACACTGGAACTTCAATAAATGACTTTTAATTATTTAAAATCAACACGCCTACTGCACGTCCATAAATCCAATCAATATTTTAACAACAAAAGCAGCTTACTTCTAATTAAAAAGAGATCAAATAATCATTTTTAACTTCCCATTGGAAGTTATTGTAATGGGTCCGAAAATCGAAATCAAAAAGGAAAAAAAATTTTTATATTTCAAGGTCACTACACTATTTTTACACTACTTTTAGAAAGATGTCTGTGTGTGTGTATGTGTGTGTGTGTGTGTGTACGTACGTACGTACGTACGTACGTACGTATGTGTCCATTTCTTTCTAAGACGAAATCTCGAGAATGAAAAATGATATCGACTACGTTGAGGTGCCAATCGACGCGTATTAACGTAAATATGATCTGAAAGAAATTTTTTCAAAATCGGTTCAGCCGTTCTTTTTTTTTAACTAAATAATCTCCAAAAAAGTAGATTTTATACAATATCTCGCGAATAAAAAATTATATCGACTTCGTAAGGGTGTCAATCGAGGCGTGTTAACGTCATTTTGATCCGACATAAATTTTATAAAAATCGGTTCAGCCGTTTTTTTTTTTTTTTTTTTAATTATTGTTAAAAATAAATAATAATTATGTTTTAATGATTAAAATGATTACTTTTCTGTGTAATATCTAATTTAATTATTATTATTAAATATTTATCAAACTGGGAAGTTCGTCGTGTGGACCTCAAGGGTCGCACTTTAGTCCTAACAAACGACCCACATCACGGCTTGTTACTTTACTTAGTTACGTAAAAATTCAGATCAAATCAACTAAATATTAGAGCGCACATAGCTTCCGAGAACCATAGATCAAATGAACATATTTAAGTAATCAAAAAAATTCAAAATTCTTTCTTTCTGTTTTTCCTATTCAAACAAAAATATTAAAAAAACTCGGGTCGCAGTGCCAAACCCTGCCGACAATATAGTGTATTTGCTAATACAGGCATTGTGGCATTATTATGTGAACTTAAATTTGTTTTTTGACAAAATAAAAAATTTAACCCCTTAATACGTCCCTTAAAATAATTAAATTTTTCTAAATTTCAATATTAGACATGGATTTTATCAGTACACCCAATT
This sequence comes from Mongoloraphidia duomilia, assembly GCA_039654895.1. NCBI lineage: Eukaryota > Metazoa > Arthropoda > Insecta > Raphidioptera > Raphidiidae > Mongoloraphidia > Mongoloraphidia duomilia. The sequence continues at coordinate 36,907,419 of CM077520.1, read as the reverse complement.
AAATACACCCTTCCATAAGTAAATCCGTATCAACAACTAGTGTTTTCATAAAATTTGAAAGTCCGGTCCTGTCGGGCCGATTCTATTAAAATTTTAGCATTACATTTTAATCTTCACTAAAGAGTTAAATTTCAATTTTGAAACGATTCTGACAAATTTTTCGGTATTTTTGGGCCCAAAAACTTTTTGGAACCCCTAAATACAACCCTGAAAATGGTCCGATCGGGCCCATTTTAAATAGGCTTCGTGCGGTGATGGATTCCAACGTGCCTACCAAATTTCGTTAAAATCAATTAACTCTTTCGAAAGTTATTGCCCGCACACACACACACAAAATATATATATATATATATATATATATATATATATATATATATATATATACATACATATATATATAAACATTTTTAAAAATGGTGCCAAAGTGTTCAGGAGGCTATGAAACGTCGAGAAATTTTGGTCCGACCCCTAGGTCCCGCCATCCGACCGACGCCAATAGTGTATGTGCCATATGGCAAATACACTAATGAGCATCTAAGACGCATTTTTATTAATTAGTACCACAAAAGTATGGGGTATTGCTCCCCTATAAAAAAAATACTTCACAAATAAATAATACGTCTATTAGCACGTGCGAAGAGCAAATCAAGCAATTAAGTACACGTACGTAACGTAACGTAAGTAAATAGTTATATCAAATAAACATGCAATAATTAACAAAAAAAACTTTTCTCGCCCCGTTTCGATTCCCCTCCCACGCCCTAGCGCGAACTTAGAGCTAGTGTAGCGTTTGTAAGATGTTTTAGCGCCGCCGTAAACCGTTTTTAAACAATTTTAATTCTTAACAAATAATTCGAATATATTCGAATAATAGGAATTACTATTCGAATAATAAATGCAGCCGAATATTCGCTTTATTCGAATATTCGAATATTCGAATTGCATGCCCTAGTCTGGGCATCTACTATCAAAATAACAAAACATTACCCCAATAAAAACCTCACAGTTTTCGAGATATTTAAACTTAATAAACGCATGTTGTGCACGTAGTATGACAAACTAGCTTATTTAATTCAGAAACCAAACTGGTACAAAACTACTAAATTATTTTTTTGGAATAAAAATACATATATTGATTTTTTATTGAATATGGTCTCATTTTTGAGTATTGTTACTAACTATTCGAATCTTTCATAATTTTATGGCCGGGGACAAGCGTTTTTAAAATTTATAAAAAGTTTAAAGTTTTATTAGGGACCTGGGGTCATGTTTTGTTATTTTGATAGTACATGACCAGACCTATCACTGATCTTACACAAGGATTACTGGACACCCTACAAAAACATTTCGACGAATTAATTTTGTTATCCAGTTTAGATGCCTTCACTTAGCCAAGTATTTTTTCTTAATATGATTTTATATAAATCTTTTTTTTCAAATAAATTTTATCTCGCAATTTTTTTTTAATTAAAACATCGAAGATAATCGTGTAAAAAATTTAGTTACATAATATACAAACCGTGCCGAACGCTAGGTGACATAATTTTATATATATTAAATAGATTTCTACGGCTGTTTTGCAAATTATTGGAAATTTTTATTAGAAGTGCAGCCAATTACATAATTGATTCCTGCAAATATCGGAAAAAATCATTTTAACAACCATAGTCACAGGACTCTTACCTGAACCTTTCCACTATCGCGGCGGAATGAGCTTACATTACTCAACCGTGACATGATTACCAATCTAACATTCTCCGTATATGCAAAGGAATCAATAGATTTCCACTACATGCGAGTGTTATTAATTATAGTTAGGTTGTAGATGTGAATCATCGTAATAGCGAGAGCTATTCATGTAGGTGAAATTATTTCAAACACCCAAATGGGATACATTAAATAAGAACTTAAATACCTACATCAATGTTATAATTTTATACATTTTGAATAATAATAAAACACGAAGTTTTTTAAAAAACTTCGTGTTTTATTATTATTCAAAATGTTTAATATTAATTTACATCAAGTGAGCACCCACTCTATAATATAATTATAATTTTATATTTTACAATAACTATAGGGCTTGTTTTGAGCATCATATTGTCAGCGTTACCAATACTGAACATGGTCAACTTAATTATAGTTTTAAGTAAATACATTTTTATACATATTAGGTATAGAAATCGAAAATGTTATATTCAATTTTTATAACCTGGTTCAGATTTTAATTAAATTAAAATCATATTAACAGTAATTTAACGTTTTCAGCAAATCTTTTGATTAGTTTTTGAAATGAAGAGGAAAACTAATAATGAAAAGAAAAATAAACGCATATACAAAGTTGAATTTTTGTTCATTTTATTATTATTACAACACAGTCTGTTAGTTCTGTAAATTAAATATGCATATAATATCATTCAGAATATCTATGAATAAAATACATTGAACTTTTTAATTAAATAATGAATCATGTGACAACTATCTGACTCTCAGCACATGTACTATATTTATCTTTTCTTCTATCAGCAATCGGAAATCGAATGACAATTTCCACACGAACTGGCTCATCGATTTGGAATATCGTTCGAATCGCAAACTCGTACTGTATACAGCTCTCTGCCTATTGTCGTAAATCTTCTCTCAGAGATATTCACATTTATCAAATATTTTATATGCGCTCCGCATTATTTTTCAATTTATTAGACCTTGCATTGATTTTATCCTTCATTGGATTTAGATACATATTGTCGATTATAGATGCTCGACAACATAGGAATGTATTATTAAATTAAGGTTTATTTTAAGTATTCAGACTATTTTTCTTAATATTCCTTATCAATATTGACTTTTTGACGGGAATAACGTCTGTCTCGCACTGGGATGGCATTTAAGAAATATTAGATGTTACGGAAACAGAAGAAAGTATAGTTGTCATGTAAAGCAAAACACAACATGTATACGCCAGGTGGCTGTGTGGTATAGTACTAGTTTATCGACAGGTACAAACGCCAAACCCAGGTTAGAATCCCGAAGGTTTAAAAAAAATATAATAAAATTACAATTATTTATTTATTATTATTTTACGAACGTTTGATATTATAAGCTAAATGAAAGTGGTTGTATGAATACAATTATTGTATTTAACGATAATCACGTCATCTGTCTGTACCCGCGATACAGACATACCCATTTTTTATTGTAGTTTGAGTTCTTGATTTGATACTTTAGAACTTCATTGACTACAAAATAATTACAAAACATATAATGTGTATACCTACTGTCTTTTCAAGAATATAGTGCCCTTATAAATTTTCCTGCTCTTGTAATAATCTTATATAAGAGCACAATCAAATTCTTACAAGATGACTGAAGTTGAATAGGTCGAAGACAAAAGGTAAGTTCTAATATTTATTTATTTAAAATAAAATATTGACACTTATTTTATTTGTTTTTTTCTTCGCAGGTAGATGTAATAGCTGCAGGCCAAATACGGTATTAAGTTTGAAATTTTGGAACTCTTGATTTTGTTAAACGATAACAAATAAAATATTACGCTCTTACTGGTGTAAATTATTTGAATGTGGATGAATGATGGGCAAAGCCTCGCCACATTATAAAATCACAGTCAAGAGTTGTAAATTTTACTAATAAATTATATTAAAATATTAACGCTTTGAAGTTAAAAAGGGAACTCTATTTTGATAATAACTTTTCAACAAAATTTCTAAATGCAATTTTTGACAAAATTACGTCGTATCGGCCAATGATAAATAAAAGTGAATTATTCAACATGATTATTATATAACTACGGAATTAAAAGGTTGTATTCTTTAATCCAATAATTATTTAAATCAAAAATCGTGGCATACATTAGTTATGTTAGAATTTGTTAGCATATACAAATAGATTTCATCTTTCCAACTTCACAAGTTGGGAATATCACTAATTTAGGTTAAAATTCAGTTTTTACAATTTCAAAACATTTTCCCTACTTGAGATCCCCGAATTGCAAAAATTCAAAAAACATAGTCTTTTTGCAAACTAAAATAAAAAATATGGTCTTGCCTAACGTAATTAATTTACACATGTCACGCAAATATAAGTAAAGTTTATATTATAGGTATTTAATTATTTTTACCTACGAATGATCCATTAATTTTAAAGAATCACAATTTTCCCGTTTGTTAATACTTTTTTAATTTCATAAAAAAGTAATATAAAAATTTTGAATTAACTACTCATTATAACAAATTTAGATAACTTTTAAATTAAGCAAGTTTCTAAACTTACTACAAGACTCGAGTAATTGTTGTTCTGACCAATCGCAAACCAACCAGAAAACAAAAGGCGTAAGTGTGTAAGATGAGTAAAATGAAAAAATTAATAATGACACCGTAGTTTATATAATGCAATATATCACTCGAAGTTAATAAAGCTAAAGATTAAGAATATCTCTGTCCAGTCAGTTTAGTGATATGTGGCTGAACAGAACGTTCCAGCAGTGATATAACGTTCTAATAATAACACTAGACCTACTATCATAACACTCGTAAACATGATCTATGTGACTGTATTCTTTCTCTTAAGTTTGCTTTGACCGTTGCTACAATAACACTCTGTACACACAAAACTAATGAAAACCATTTTAAAGCCACGCAATATCTGTTATTTCTAAATTCCGATCAAAGCTTAAGCTTCGGCCACATTGGATCTTCGGTCAAACATTCGGTTTTGGCCGAATGTTGAATTTACTGAACAATCAAGTATTATTTTATCAAAACGTGAAGATCTGTTAAAATCTCGAAATATTTTTTTCGGACTAAATCCATTACTTCCCTACCATAGTAGAGGTGGGAAGTAAAAATTTAACATGAAACAATGTGCACTTTTTTGTCTCTAAAAGTTTTCTTGTAGAAATTACAAACATCACAAACTCTTGTTTCTATGTTTATTTAATAGATAGTAACACACGAGTGCGTATATTTTTTTTGTTTGTTTTTAAAGATATTTCGTGCACCTGTGTTGTCGAGTACGTTTTGTTAACATCGATATATATTATCTCCATTGTATTGCTTTCTCCCATGTTAAGCCCAATTATTGTAAGCGTGCCCACTTCAATGTCCACTACCTATACATACAATTGTGTATAAACATTCCTTACAATTCTTTTATTACAAACCCCCTGAAAAGAATCCTATTACCGACCACGATTACAAGAATATTTCGATTTGAAAAAATCAATAATTCATTCATATGGTTTGATATATTATGTAAGTACAGTAAATCCAGCAAAGTTCTATTGGCAATTACATTAGTTAAATTAGCACACCATATATTTTACATTGTGGCCTTTCAGCCATTGAGCAATGATGTTCTTTCATTGAATCAAGTGAGTAGCAAATCCATTAAATACATTAGTATCTATTATATCTGTCAATGTAAGAATGGTTCTCAGTTGAAAACCGCTATTATAGGGAAAACTAATTATCTTATCTGTTACTAAATGACCTCAACTGTTGAGCGTCTATAATCTACAATCTGTTTATTAATATGATTCTATTATTTTTTCGCCTTTACAGTATGTAGCGTAATTTTCAATCGAGCTATTACAAACAATAAATAAATTAAAAATAATAATTTATTCAACGTACTTCTATCGAAGTTACTTACGTGCATTTTAAGGGAAAAAGTCATTTTAACTTTCGAACGAGTGAAGAAAGTCTTGCCATGGCGAAAAAAATCGAATTCGAGATTTAGATTTTAAACTTTTCATGGTACTTACATACCGTCCACCCGTCCCTATGTATGTACAGACACAACGTTCATCGGATTGACACCATAGAAGATTCTGCAGGGGGCTTTTACTTATTTTCTCAAATAAGAATAGTTTACTCATGAATAAAAATAGAAAATTGGGCTGTCTCAAAAACTACTTCCGGCCATTAAATAAATTATCAAATAGTTATTGTTATTCTTTTGTCTTGTATCCCGTTTACCTAACTTTAATTTTCTTAATAATATATAATTAATACGAAATACCATTCACTCACTCACTCATTCATCACGAAATCTCAGGAACTATAATAAAGCCTACAAACACGAAATTTGACAAGTACGTTCCTTATTGGACGTAGGCTAAAAGAGGAGTTTTCGAAATTGGGTCAAAACGGGGGTGAAAATCTTTGTGAAAGACACGCTGTGTCTCTAAAGGCTAAAAAGTAAAACTAAGCTGAGCTAAAAAAGCGTAACTAATCATAAATTCACCCGAGCGAAGCCGAACTGGAACGCTAGAGAGAGAGAGAAAGTAAAGTGATATAATGTGATATTTGTTGGCTCTTGATTATTTCGTTCCAAAACCAATATTTACCCGGCTGGAATGCCAGTTTTTTATAATCACACTTAAATGCCGGTATATTCTGAATTCTGGAAAAGCCGAGGGAAAAGTTTTGAATCCCGTTACGTTTATATAAATAGAAAAAAATTTGACCTTCAGTTAAAGCTGGATCAAGAAAAATCAACAGTAAGATATTGGCACGGAATAATCTTCAGCAGTAAGACAGCGTTGAATACACAGATGAAAGGATTCGTGGTTTAGTGAGGAGGAGACACGCATGAAGGACAAAACATATGTGAGGAGGGCACATCAACACACCACCCGCGTTGCACACAAACACACACACATACGTGCGTAATCAAATATAATATCATATGTGTGTGCTTGTGTTGTGTGCCTCACGGTGTGTTGTGTTATCCTCACAGGACTGCCCTGCTAACAGACTGACAGCCACATCATAACACCGCGCCAGATAGGGTTCACAATGAATACTGTTAATCAAATAACATATTGTATCGCTTTGAAAAATATCTGCGTTTATGCAAACACAGTTTATTACTACAAAATTAATTGACTCGCATATTTTCGTTTAAAATAATGTTTGACGTTACAGACATTTCTTGGTTTCCGAACGAGTTCTATTTGTACCACGATCGTATAAGGCTACACCTATATTGGATCCGTATTTCTCCCGATCCGATGTAGGGGGATTATGTAATCCGATGCCGTCCGTCGTGAGTGCGGTCTCAGTTACACTCGGTCCTGATCGGGAAGCAGTTGTTGTTGTGTTGTGGGGGTACCATTAGTGACTCTGAGGATGATTTTTTTTTGTTGACTTCTGCTAGAGAAGAAGATTCTCCTTAATAAGAGACGTTGAAAAAAGGTATGGATGCATCGGTCTATTGAAGATATATAGATCTGCAGGGGAGTTTTTTAAAACTTGCTAACCTATACGAAATTGCCCGGATAAATTCAAGGCTTACCACCGTATGATTATAGAAACGTTTGACTCGCGTTTGACTATATTCTTGAAGGAATAAAAGACGGCATAACTGGCCATATTATAACTTTATTAAGTGGCGTCGGGATGAGATATCGGACTGATAACAAACATGTTTGATCGGTCAACCCGTCGGTCTGTGCTCGGGTGTATCGTGTCGTATCGGGCTTCTCCTTCCAATGTTTTCTTCCGATGTCGTCCGATGGCCACCCTACATCGAATCGCGAGAAAGCCTAAAGTAAGCCATAGACGGTCAATCATTTTGATCAAAAGCTTGAATCAAGCTATTGAATCAAGCATGATTGACCGTCTAGGAACCTGTTTGACGCTTGAGGCAAGCCTTGACGGTGATTGAATGTTTGAATGACTCAAGCATTTGTCTCAAGCGTTTGACTGTCTAGGCGGAGTTTGATCAAGCATTACGTCAGTACACGCCGGGCAACCATAGAGATTACACCGCTCTCCGAAAACAACGTGCAAAACGAAGAGGAAATTGCATAAAAAAGTCAGCAACCGCAATCGGAAACTTCGCAAAGTTCAGAACATGAGTTTGTCAGCCTCCTAATAGAGTTGTACAGGGATTTGGGTTTTTCCCTTTTTTTTTTGGTTTTTCCCACGGCAACCAACGTCAATGCTAGGGACGCCAAATCCGTATTGGACACCATTGTTCGAAGCGTAAAACCACCTTCCGAGTCGAAAACTCAACTATGAGTGAGTTTTGATAAAAATATTGAAGGGTTTATTGAAGTTGATTGAAGCGCACATCAATCGTTTGACTGAACCGTTTGATCAAGCTGCTTGATCGTCTAGGGCCTCCTTAGACAGGTAACCCTTATTGAAGACAGATTAGCATTTCGGTGCAAATATACTTCGTGGAGTTGCTATCGGGAAGGCAAATATATTAGAAAGATATAAAACATGAAAAAAAAAAGACATTTGTAATTCCGGGCGTGCACATAAGGCTTAAGAGAACTGCAGAACTGCAGTTTCGTTTATTATTGCAGTAGAATATTTACTACTTAGTTTGTTAGTTAGCCCTGCACTCTCGGAAGACAAACACCAACCATCAGCTGTCACAATACACAACTCTCGCTCGCTTGCACAAACACACACCAACAAACACTCGTATGTATATATAATATATAAAGTGTCCATCTCGAAGTGTTACACAGTTCTATTTTATTTAAAACCACCAGTTCTTAGATTAGAACTTGGGAACTGGGAATTTGTAATAGACTACGGAATTCCTACGATGTAGGCCATTTTCAAATTTTCAATAACTCAACAAAAGGAGTAGCTCTGAAATGTTGTTATTACTTGCCCTATTGTACGATTTTGAAAATTAATCGAGATTTATTAGTCCTAATAGAATAATAATAAATAATAATAAAAAGGAGCCTTACCTAGCAAAAGGTCAAGGAAAGTTGAAGCTTGGAATAGTTCTAAAATGTGCCATACTAATAATATTCTGAGTTTTCGACCTTTTTCAAGGTAAAATAGTACCTATTTCCTGGATTATACAAAAATAATAATGGATTCGAACGAGAATTAATAATAATAGTTCGTGACCATATAATTTCTCACTCTAATGCTTTTCTTATGCAGAAATATGTGTTGTCAAAGCAGATTTTTTGACAATGCTTTCTGCAACCGAGCATAACAGCTGTACAAACAGAACAAGAAAAATATAACAAAATAAGTCAAAAATTAAAGTTTACGCAATTTTTTTTCCAAAAACAGAGCACGCGCTCATCACCTCTCCGTGTGAAGTCCAGCGGGACACTAATTGTGCTTACGTAATGCGACACAGTTTAAAGAGCAAATGAAGTTGAAGATAATACAGTGTCAATGGTATCAAATCCATTCTGAAAAATCCGTGTACTACCACAGTGTAAAGCTATACAGTGAGTCACTCACTGCCGACACCTTTGACGTTCTGTCCCCAAGTTTTGTTTTGTTTTTTCTTTACGCCAGCGACGGACATGCGCGTTATACAGCCAATGAGAAGCCAGCGCTCAGTGACTAAATTTCTATAGAACAGGACCTGATTCAGTGCCACAGACACACTATTATAGCACGTGTATTGTGCATAGGCCATAGACATAAATCACAATTGGTACACTGTGCATAAATATAATATGACGGTCCTTCCTTCAAAATTACGCCAGGACGACGCATGCGCACTGAATTTTTTAGGACAGAGATACAGCCGAGTGGAGAAACTGCTTGTATACGTTTAAACTGTGGTACTACTTACCCCTCTTACGCTTGTATAAGCTCTCAGCTCCCTTATTCTACAATTTTGTCGAGATTTCTTGAAGCTCATTTCTTGGCTGGCGAAATCTCGACAATTTAAACTCGATCTCGTCTTAAGTTCGATACGAGACAAACTGTTGATCTCAACTCGGTGGTAACACTAGTCACTTGAAACTAAAACGACTGGGAATTTCTGCTCTAGAATCTAGACATGATCTGAATGAGAAAATCCATCCACCTAAAAAGTTTTTCACCTCTTATGGCCAGGGACTGTAATAAAAGGCCTATGTAACATAAAAAGATGAACATCTGTGTATTTACGGTGTACATGTGTTGACACAAATACACGTACACACACATTTAAACATTACTTCTACAATAGAATCACTACGTGGCCAGAAAAGTAAACCTCATATATTGGTGAGGTGACAGTGTGAACTTTAACACACATGACTAACACTGTTCCATGTCCAACTTGAATATAAGCTATAAGATAGCTGTTAAAAGGGAACCATATTATAACTATGATCCTTTCATATTGCAGTAAATCCCCACCGGGTATGTCATTTGGGAACACCATAAGAGGACTGAGGAGCAATGAGCGTACAAATATTAAGTAGCAATTTTTTGAGAAAAGATTTGTTTCTTAATTGTTCCCTTTGTGGTGCTCCTAATTTGTATATCCAAACAACAAGTATGGTACTTTTTTAGTGTAGGAAACTAAAATTATATTTTTTACAACGCCTGCTCTGGAAGTTGACTTTTCGAGCGCTGTATGTCATCTCCGAAATACACAATAATCGCATACTTGACTATATGTGTTTCATAAACGCACATGTTCGGTTATATATCACATAACTGCACGGATTCCGCCTGAACTATACTACTATAGAAATATAACCTCACGAACACAATCTGTACTTAACTCACTCTATCTTTTTCACTTTACTAGAGACTAGGGTTGTTACGGATTCAAAAATTTAGACATCCGCGGATGCAGATGCAGATGCGGATTTGATGCGGATGCGGATTTGATGCGGATTATTAGAAGTTTACATCCGCGGATGCGGATTTGATGCGGATGTGATGCGGATGCGGATGTGATGCGGATGTGATGCGGATGTGATGCGGATGCGGATGTGATGCGGATGTGATGCGGATGCGGATGTGATGCGGATGCGGATTTTAAAAGGATTATTATTTAAATTTTAAGTGCATAAATAACTGAAAATCAATTTAATTTTAACTTTTTATTTATTTAATCATATTTTTAGAACAAAATTACACAAGTTTTTAGTTTTACTTATGACACAACAGAATTTTAAGCTTCGAGTTTCATAATAAAAAATCCGTAAAAACTCCGCATTGATTGATGCGGATGTGAATGCGGAGGTAGATGTCTGAATTAATGCGAATATTCCGCATTTACGGATGCGGATGCGAATATTCGTAACACCCCTGCTAGAGACTACTGAAACGCCATCTAATGTCGCGATAATAATTTACTTTTTATCGTTCATGTATAGTAATTAAATTAGGTGTAAAAACATGAAAATTCAATAAAAAATCATTTTAATAGTGCAATTTTTTATAAATTAACTCAAATTTAAACTGTCCAAAAACGGTGCAAAGGTGGCCAAAAACGGTACTTCTACCTTATTTCTCTCAAAGTCAACTTCCAGAGCAGTAGTTGTAAAAAGTATTGTATGCTACAGGTGGGATAAGTAGCAAATATGACAGTCGTGATTACGACATTCGCTGTAAGGTTTATGGGGCATTCGTATGAAGACTCGTGTGATTGTCGCAACTCGCCTGACGGCTCGTTGCGACAAACCACACTCATCTTCATACGAATGCCCCATAAACCTTACGCTCATGTCGCAAAACACGACTGTCAGATTATTTGCTACTTATCCCACATGTAGCATAAATTACTATTATAATACAAATAAATGCTTTTTACGGTAGCAATACTGTTATAGGAACACCCATCGAATGACGGAACGTTACAGTGCAACACTAGAGAATTTCATTTTAAATTTATGTCACCGTCGAGACTCAAACCCGAATCTTCCACTATCGAGGCGGCTGAGTTATCATTTACTCTACAGTGACGCGACCAAATAATCAATTTTTTCTATTATAAGGCTGTTTGTAACTAATGTTTCACATAATGCTGGGGGGGGGGTATTATTAGATATGAAACTTCTCACATACAAGTGCTAATTCCATGGGTGAATCTAAGATCGATCTAAGATGAAAGTTAATCCATTATTAACTTGCTGTCTGAGTCATAGAATTTTTCTATTTTAGTCTGGCAACATTAAATTAAAAAAAAAAAATCGATTTTAAAATAATATTTTTGAAAATAACGACCCGTCGCTATGAGCAAATAACCGATCAAGTAAATTAGAATAAATTCATGTTTCATCAGATTTTTCTAAAAAACTGATGGAAAAGACAGGTTTTGTTGTATTTCTCTAAAGTCATAATATCGTTACGCACGAGATGTATATGATATTTTTTGCCATACCTACTATAAAATAGCTGATTTTCACTTCATTTTCGAGATATTAAAAAAATTTTGACAGTTCATTTGTGTCGCCAACTTCATTTCTATAATATAGTAGGACGAGAGTAGCTGTCAGCAGTGACGAACTAAGCTCGTCGGATGCCCGGGACGGCAGAACTAAATGAGGCCCCCGGTCTGCTTAGAAATTGATGTAATTGTAGTGTAAATTTCGTAAAAAATGAATAATATAGATTGTAATGGCTGACAAAAAAAATCAAATATTTATAATAAACGACCTATCTAGGTTTATATTTTGTATACGTACGGGGCCTCCAACTCCAAACTGCCTCTTACTTCCTAAACATATTTTGGCCTTGTTTAGGATTTGATTAAGAAGGACTTCTCGAGATTTGGAGGGCCTCCCAGGATCAGAGGCCCGGGGTGACCCCCCCCCCCTAGTCTGCCGCTGGCTGTCAGTATAGGTATAATAGCCGGCAGGTCAGGGCGAATAAACATAAATCACTACGGAAATGGTTTTCTTTCCCACACTAGTATACTGAATAAGATAGGTTTCTGCACTCCGCCCTGTTAAAAGTCATTTTACATGCATACATACATGCATGTAAAGCAGCTATTTTATAGTGGGTAAGGCAAAAACTAATTTATCGATCGATGCGAAGACTACGTTGTGTCACTACACGATATCGTGCACTTAGTGTATTCCCGGGATTGACATAGTGCAGTTTCTGCGAATCATTTTCAACAGAAAACTACCTCTTTCTTGATTTGTGGTTCATGACCAGGTTCTGAATCCTTGTGTAGCAAATCCAGTCTTTATGTATTTTTGTGGAGGCCTGCTTATTACACTACTGCATGCGGCACTCCAAGAAAGTACCTACGTCCTTGTTGTCACTATAAACAGTATACGTAGCATATCAATGATTTGTCTTCATAACGAAGAAATAAATGGTGTGTAAGTAAACCCGATTTACTTGGGATTTAATTGTTTATAGAGATAAATAGTACATTGCATTACAAGGGACGAAACATAGCCTTTGCAACCAGTGTGAAGTTTGCCACCCTTGTACCTCGGGCAACAATCACACGCGCTGCAAACGCAATGTTTCGTTCCGAGTAATTGAATAATATTTTTCACAACAACTCTATTGACAATTCGATTTGAGGTACCTGCAATTTGGGCGCGAAAAAAGCCGCAAAAATATTAGATCTCTCCGATCTATGTGAAATTTATGTTTCACAAAACATACATGAGCACAGATGGGATTCGAACCCACAGCAGTCCAGTCCAGAGGTTGCGACACTAAGCACGCTAACCACTAGGTTATACTGCCCTCGTTATGTCTATCATTTTGACGTTTTTGAATATTATATGCGGATTGAAGTTGGCGCGACTCAATCGCTCTGTCTCCCTCACAACGTTAAAAAACAGAGAAAACCCACAACTGAAAATTTTCAACCCGCTAAACAGGTACCGAAAATCGAATTTTCAATAGCGGCGTTGTGAAATAATTTGCTTAAATTACAGGTAATTTATGCGACGGAATTTTGTCGCATTTAATATACAGGGTGTTGCATGACGTACTGTACAAACTTAAGGAGCATATTCCTGACGTCATTTCAAGAAAAAATGTCCGATGAACAAATGTCCAATTCGCCATGATTACCGAGACGTTAAAATATTAAGCAACAAGCTTTAATATTTAACAGTGTTTTATTGTAAAAAAAAAACAACGAAGTAGGTAACAACAAAAGAAAAAACAAAAGCAACAAAACTATCTTATGTGTTGAAACTGATTGCCTTGTGACCTTCGGTTCACACTGCACAGCGCCATCAAGAATAAACTGAGTGGCCGATCTTAATACCTCCGGGTTATTCCTTATTGGACATTTATTAATGACCTCAGGAATATGCTCCTTAAGTTTGTACAGAACGTCATGCAACACCCTGTATAGAAAATAGCAGATGACAAAAATCATGAAAATACATTTCTTGATTAATTCATCAGTCCAAAATCTCTTGGACTAGTTTTAGAATATTCTTGATCCGTAATCAAAAATTAATTAATTAGATAGGTAGGTACTTAAAATATTGATTGAATTAACATGTTTATATTGATCAAAATGTCAGTACAATCTTTTAAATAATTTGTAAAGAGTTTTTCTTTCTTTTTAATTTGCAATACGCTCACAGAGTTGGAAACATATCGGTTGGATGTAGATATGGTGACACACGTGACATTCCTCGCAACTCAGAACCACCTTCATTTCTCATACCTCACCATCCTCATCTCCAAAGGTGTTTGTGTTGTACGTCATGTCGTCCAGCCTCGCGGGACGTTCCCTACGTTCCTAGGCTGTTCTACTTGTCTAACGATCTTACTTGTGTACTACAAGGGCAGGCTAGAGATGAGCAACGCGTTTTTAAAACGATTGCACAGATTTAACAACGTAGTATTATGTGTTAGCGATTTTTAATCAAAAAAATAGGACTGATGACCAGTCCTATACTTCCCACCTAGTAAATATTTGCAAAAAATAAACACTCTTTTTTAATTCTTTAAAACTCGAATTTTATTAATACACTACTCATGCGTTTCGTTCGCTCGAATTTTATTAATACATTACTCACTTGCTTCGCTTGTTCGCTCGAATACATTACTCACTTGAAAAAAGTTATGAGTTATGGTCTTGAGTTCATACAAAAATCCGAAGTGGCGATTCTCATACAAAATTACTAATTTTGAATTTTCGATTTTTCAGCTGATCTTTCAGCTGTTCTCCCTATTTTTTTTAAACCACCCCTCTATTAGACCGAACAAAACAAAAAAAAAATTATATAAATCGGTCAAGCCGTTTTTGAGTTTTAGCGAGACTAACGAACAGCAGGGTGTCCCAAAATTGCTGGACCCATTTTATTTATATACCAAAATGTAACATTTGCCCGTGAGAAGAGTTCAAAGTTTACATAAAATTTTGTATTACCTACAATTTTATTAAACTTTTACTGGGAATATCTGTTAGCATTATTTAAGAAAACATTTTTTTCCTTCGGAACTATGCAGAATATGAAATTTTTACAAGAATAATAAAATGAAGATAATTAATCAGTCTTCTCGCTAAAAAAATTTGAGAACCGTATTACCACCCCTAAGAAAGTTCTGAAAAAAATGCCCGGGGGTGAGGATGATTTTAATTCTTCTACAATTTCTTTTAGGTTTCTTTGATTACCGAAAGGAGAGTAATCCTCTAAAATGCACTTTTGTCAAATTTCATTCAATTTGTTTCACTCATTTCTGAACAGCGTACAAAAATGTGTTTTTTTATGTAAACTTTGAACTCTTCTCACGGACAAACGGTACATTTTGGTATATAAAAAAATTGGGTCTGATAAATTGAGGACTGATAATTGAATTTTTTGGTAAGTGGGCCAACTGAAGTGGGACAGGGCTCGTATATTACTGACGAGTAGTGACAGTATGTTCAAACGAGTTTTAATAGTCACACGAGTCATATCATTACGCACGAGATACATATGATATTTTTTGCCATACCCACTATAAAATAGCTGCATTTCACTTCATTTTCAGTATTTTCAAAATTTTTTGACAGTTCATTTGTGTCGCCTACTTCACTCCTATAGTAGGCCGAGTCACGCGCAGGAGTATGTAATAGCGGGTGGATCAGGCGAATGAACATAAATCACTATGGGAATGGTTTGTTTTCCCACACTAGTGTGGGAATAATACGTACGCGCGTTCCCGTACACCGGCCTGTCAAAAGTCACTCAAATGCAGCTATTTTATAGTGGGTATGGCCAAAAATATACTATTATGTATAGGTAGGTATCTTATTTTCTTAAATATTGTCATTGCTCGTAAATATTTGAATCTTTAATACTTATATTTAAATCAACGATGAAATAATATGATTGTATTAACAGAACCCCGAACTAAAGGTATAAAGGTGACGGAATACGTGTCCCATGTCGTTTTCAGACAGACAAGCGTGCAGTGAGACAAGGTGCCCTAGCCCTTTTCCAAATCACATGGGTCCCTGTGCTTACGACAAGCTTGACACATAATATGTGGTACAGCTGCCTTTAATCTACAGTGGTGCCAATAGAAGATGACACCCAGTGACTCTCTATCTCATTTCAAATCAATATGTAAACGGTATCGTACTGTACATATGTTTACCAAATTACTTGCGGATTTGCTGCTATATGTAAACATCGGACTGTTAAGCATGTTTATGTGATTGACCTATTGTCAATCTTGATTGGTAATCAACATGTTTACGCAATCATTTCTATTATGTAACGTTTTGTTTTTACTTCCATGTTTCGTAATTAAATGGGAATATGGTGATAGGGTCGGAAAATTATATTCTGATTGCCCTACCCTCAAAACGTAAAGAAAAGTGGTGTGTGTGTTTTAAAGACCACCAACAGCTAAGGTTATTTGGGCCTAGCACCAATTCATATTTTCAATTCATTATTTTTTTTTAATAATAAATTAAAAATTTAATTGACACTTTTATCAGCTCTCGGGCTAGAACCCGGGAACTGGGACTTATAATAGAGGAACCATAGCAACGTCTGCATGTAAACAACAGCACCGCTAACACGCTCGGCTATTCTCAATCCCAAAGAAAAGTGGTGGTTTTCCGCATGCTTGATTGTGTATATCTAGAATTTTCTTTTATTCACTGTAATACTAATTTTTACAAAAAAGGAACCGATTTGAATGTTTTTTTTTTGTTTGTCTCAGTAAGGAATTGGGAAGAATACGCAATTATGTGCATATTTTGTACCTATAGCAATATCGTCCAAGAATGTGATATTAACATCTGTACCTATATCTATTATTTTAACGTACATAGGGAAAACTTTCAAATATAATTTTTAAAGTTCTTGTCGCGCAGCTGATGTTGCCAAATGATTAATAGTAGAGTCTATATCTAGTGTTGAAATGAGGTATATTACTGACGAATTAGTGACAAGTTATTAAAACAAGTGATAACGAGTTTTTAGCCACACCAGTCATAAGTCATAGTAACATTACGCACGAGATATAATATATAGGATTTTTTGCCACACCCATTATAAAAAAGCTGCTTTTCAGTTCATTTTCGAAATTTTTGACAGTTCACAATCACATCACACAACAGACAACTTCACTTGGTATAGGCATGTATATGTAGTTGTCGCTAGTTTGTAATAGTAATAATGTATACGCATTAGCCATGTATAGTGTACATGATTACTAAACTATCAGTAAATTTTACAAAGCGGTCAATAGCCGTGTGATCAAAGGCGTTGCGCTATATGAACTCTGCAAGGTACGAGGGTTTGAGAGAGGAATATTATTAATAATAATTTTTATTTATTTAATATTAAAAATAATAAATTGAAGAACATTAAATTACTATTGAATTTACATTAAATTAATATTGAATTTTACTTTCCACACTAGTGTGATAGAAAACACTTTCCACACTAGTGTGTTAGAAAACACTTTCCACACACCTTCCTGTTAAGTGACCCATTTCAGGCCGGTAGACACTAGACATGCATGTAAAGTAACTATTTTATAGTGGCTTTGGCAAAAAATACGTTTTATTGACGTGACCACATCCAATCAAATGATTTGAATGAATTTGTCTCTTCCGATAGCATTTAATTGTAGTTATTTGCGTGTTTATTGGTACTTATGCAACGTGCGCCTATTCTGTCTCCCTACAAATAATAATAATTGCTCGATTCAAAGGGTAAATAATGAAAAGAATGAAATGTCTTTTCGCCATAAAACAATCTTTAGCCTTAATTTACAAACAGCTTGAGAAAATTATTGAAACGTGTTCTATTTGCTCATCAATTAACTGATAACTATGATCTCATTAAAACTTTTGAATAAATTATTTAACTTTATATATTTTATAATTTCCACTTAAGCTTGCATCAAGTACCTATTTTATTCATTTAGTTGACCATCCTAGCACTAAATTCTAGCACTAAATTGGACAGGATTTTTTTTTGCAGATATTTGCAATGAATAGAAAGTTTATAAACTAAAAAATCTAAGACAATTATTTTACCGTTATCAATTACTAAGATACTTTTTAATAAATAAAAGCAACTTAAGATAATCATTGATCACTTTTTATAATTATTAATAACAGCGTGAAAATATTGTTTTCATATAATAATTTTCATTAAGTAATGGCCATCCTCTTTGCATCCCACACCAGTAAATATACAAGCTATTAGCTTAATTGATGTTCGTATAACTCGAACCCACTAAAACCAATCATGATATAAATTATATACTATAATGCATCGATATACCACAATATGAAATTGTTATCTGTTAGTATTTTGATCGATGTTTTCATTTTTTTACTTCTTAATGAAAATGTAAAGAAATGTTGGAATGAAAACAGAAAACTTCAGGTGAAAATGAATTCAAATAACAACATTTGTATTCAGATAACCTTAAAATGGAAATGTAACATATTACCTTTGCATAATGTTTCAAGGTATACAAACTGTATGAGCTTAAACAAAAACAAGGAAAGCCTCTTCTATCAGACAGAAAGTATTTATAATAGAGTTCGATTGTATTGTATCTAGCTTTAGTCTTTAATACGTCTTTACAAATTAATTTAGTTTTATAAGCTTCTTGTAAATTCGGTAATTAGAAAAAATAAGATTCAATAATTGCCTGTGTATTACGTTTTCTATTAATTTTTAGTGCCAGCTATTAAATTTAGATCTCGAGAAATAAAATCAGGTTTTCTTCAATGTTGACCTTTTGCATAAATTATATTTTTATTTATTGTAAAGTATAGATGCGTCGACAACTTAGGTCATTAGCGTCTTAAATTACATTAAATAACAACTAACTTAAAACTAAATAACATGACAAAATATCCATGAGCGCAGGTGGGATTCGAACCCACGACAGCCTAGTCTAGAGGCTGGTACCAAGTACTTTATAAATTTTAAAGTTAGCATTATTGTCGCTATATAAGATTTACAGACCATATTTAATTTTTCAATATGTTTCATACTTATTTATAGAATAAATTTAAAAAGCAGATTCATTTTTTTTTAATTGACAAGTAGGAAACTATTACTGAAAAAACTATAGAGATAATCCGATTTGTTTCTGTTTTTCTATGGATGCTGGAGAAATAGCTGTAATTACCTAATTAGCTTAAACTTATATAAAGTAAATTTAAAGGAAAGCTGATTTTGTGAACACATATGTGTTGGAAAGATTATCGGCCATTTTGAAAAATATCTGTAATTATTGAAGGACACCGTTAAAAACTTCAAAAAGTAAGAAAATGCTATTCGAATGCTCCCATATTCTAAGTTTTTTGTGAATGGACTCTAAATTATAGTTTTTACATAAAAATCGAGTGACGATCACTTGATTTTTATATGAAAACTATATTTGAAGTGCATTTATCAACTATTTACAAATCAACAAAAAACATTTCGAGAGATAGCATTACCTGAAAGTGAGACGCGCCTACGACATGCTATCTGTAACAGATTGCGTAATAAAGATAGCTAATTATACATTAACATTATTTCAATGGGGATAATTTCATGACCCGTATCCATATTACTTAGTTAAAAGTTATAGTTCCCCGTTTAGTTAAAATTTCTCCTTTAATATAGAATATAAGTTAAATTATGTTCAATACTAAATAAATTTATGTCTAAATAAAATATCATTAATGAAAACAACACTATCTAGGTACTACACAATATAATAATTGTAAAGATGCTAATTGAAACTAAATAATAAACATAATCTATAAAACAGGTTTATAAAAATATTGAATTTTTTAGTTTGCAAAATATTAGATATAGTTTGCCGTTTAGGCAATTTTGATCAAATAACGTCCTAATCTTGCATTATTATAAAGAGGTTTTGATACTTGGCAGGGTCATTGGGGACACCTTCTGTAGTAACATATCAAAAGTCCACATCAATCGAGGATAAGAACGATCCACCAGGATCCAACAACAACAGGGATTTCTTCCATCTGTAATAATTTAAGAACAGGAGAAATTTTATTGCAAAATATAAACGAACACATAAGCCATTGAAAAATTAATATGATTATTGATTAGGCTGTACAGATTATCGGTACTAATTACTGCCGATAGATCAAAAATCGTGAAACCAACATACGTGCGGGTATATATTTCTGTCTTTTTTATGCGGGCTCAGCTGGCAGGTTTCTGGTTGGCTACTGTCATAGATAAAGACATTTTGCCCGAATGAAATAGAGAGATATTTTTAATTTCAACATTTTATTAAGATGGAACTCCCTTACATCGACCAATGACATCATCGGAATAAATGCGGAATTGTTTCGTCAAAAGAGACACAAATATATTTTTGCTCTCTTTGTGGGCTTCACTCACCGCACATTGAGTAAATGGACAAAGCGTGGTATATATTTTAAAGTATATGAGTAGAACACTTGCAAATAGTAAAATAAGAGGATTCATCTTAGTGAACGTAACTTTTAAGTTTTAGTTGGTGTTTCCTTTGCTAACATATCATAGATTCTGTCAAGAAGCTAGCACGATTTCTATAGCATCTCAGTTTCAAATGACGAATCAAAAACATTTAAACGTGTATTAAGCTCATGGACCTACCTTTAAGAAAGTGTCGATAGCAGTTATGGTCGACCCCAGAGTAGAACGTCGTGCTGAACCAGAAATAAAGGAAGTGGTGAAGAAGATGTGCTTGAAAGAGGGAGGTTCTACTAGCTGGTTGTGTATGGAAAGAGAACACAATGCAATATTCAACATCTCTATGTTTGAACTAAGGAAAATAAATTGTCTAGCGCGTATAATAGATGGAGGCAGTTCACAGCCTAAACTGATCTACTATACTTACTTCAAACGTCGCATACAACACGTTTGCATTCAAAATAAGACGCTAGAATTACTTATAAGTCACTTAGGAGTTGAAATATCGATTTGTCTGGTACACGATACCGCATCGTAGTTTGCAGTATTCGTTTATATTGGTTCCTATTTTGAACAGGGTCTCGGAAATGAAATAAATATTGGTAAAAAATACTTTTTAGAGACCAGCTTTTATTTAAATGCACTAAAAAGGAAAAAATAATTTAGGTTCAAAAAAAGAGAAAATAATTAATATCTACTATATCTGACCTGATACACCGTCTATTTCATGGTTTAGATGGCACATTTAATTCATAAATGCATCGGAGACCACCGTAAATTCACAAAAATACTACTAGACTAGATGCATTTCAGGATTCATTCATCAGTTGAAATTTTCATCTTGAATAGATAATTTAAACTTTATCCAGGTGTGCTTTCACGGCCGGTATTGTTCCAAATCTTTTCCGGGCTTGTAGGCCGTGGTCCGGTGGTATTTTTACCTAACGTTTCGTCTACAACTGCGGTAGACGTTCTCAAAGGCGATGTGGCAGCGGTCGAAGTGTCCTCTTTGGCGGCTCACAGGTCAGTGTGTCAGTGACTGATGTCCTCCCTTCTTTTATGCTCAGTAGCAGTGTGTTCTCTGTTCGGTCGTAGTCCGTCTCTCCGTAATTGGTCAATTGTGTAGTGTATAGAGGTAGGGGTAAGTTCTCTACTCGGTCGTATTCCGTCCTTGTACCATTGGTCATTGGTTTTGTATGTTGGAGTGCTGGTGTCCAGGTTTTACTGAGATTGAGGCCTTCATCTTTTCGGTTGAAATTCTGTTTGTGTTTTTGTATTTCTATGACCGAACAGAGAACACAGTATTACTGAGCATAAAAGAAGGAAGGACATCAGTCACTGACACACTGACCTGTGAGCCACCACGGAGGACACTTCGACCGCTGCCACATCGCCCTTGAGAATGTCTACCGCAGTTGTAGACGAAACGTCAGGTAGAAATACCACCGGACCACGGCCTACAAGCCCGGAAATCATGAAGATTTGGAATTTAAACTTTGTTGATATTATTATATTCTGAATTAACGTACTCCTAGTAGTTTTTGTACAAATAAACTGTATTTAGAGTGTGAACGGGTGGCTATTGTGTGTGAGATTCCAGTCTAACACCATACAAAGCGCAGCAATCTCTGATGCCCACAGAATGTTACACTTGTTGGAGCCATTTAAGCGCACTCCACATACACACACACTCACACACATACACACACCCACAATCATATTATTGTATACGTATACTTGGTACGTGAATTGGTTGATTCTGCTGTATTATGTATCCAAACTAAAATGGGGATATCCGAGTAGCGTATAATCTAGGGATGTGTCAAAACATTATCTGTGTATGTACAATTAATGTGTTCATCTGTGTGAATGAAACATTAAGATGGACTTGGGACAGAACTTGACTTGGTCAATTCTGATTTATAATATTATGTAAATGTATCCAAACAATAGGAATATCCGAATAACGTATAATCTAGAAATGTGTCAAAACATAATCTGTGTCTGGAATATAGCATTAAGACGATTTATGAACATAACTTGAATTGGTCAGTCTTGCTGTATATTATACGCAATATATAGATATTAATAGAGACAATATTTTTTTCATATACACATAATTTTTAGGGTTCCCTATCTCAGAGTGAAAAAACGTACCCCTTATAGGATCACTCACGTGTCTGTCCGTCATATCTCCCCCCTCTTATCTCCGAAACGACTGAGGCTAAAATTTTGAAAAAATAGGTATTAAGTATACGGCCTCACGCATAGTTTAGAGGAAAACCTAAACGAAAATCAAGTCTTTATTTGGGAGGCAAATTAGAAAATAAAAAAAAATTCAAATGCTTCATGTGACATATCAAATGAAAGGGCTCATTATGAGAAAAAAAATATTATATTTTTTTATAATTTTAAAATGCATCGTTTTAAAGATATTAAAGAAAATATACGAAAATCGAGCATTCCCCCCCCCCTTATTTCTGAAACTACTGAGTCTAAAATTTTGAAAAAAATAGAAAATATAGAGCCTCAATCATAGTTTACAGGAAAATCTAAACGAAAATCCTAAGTCTTTAAATTCCTACGGGAAACGGATTAGTACGGAACCCTCTCCACGCGAGTCCGACTCGCACTTGACCGTTTTTTTATATGATAACTCATGTACCATGATAGTCGAAGTTTTGGGTTTTAAAGTATCCATATTGACTTCCAATTTTCGTGTTAGTAATGACCTGTATTAGTTAGTGCATTTCTCATTATTAAATGATGAACACTAGGTGCTAACAATCTTTCCAATTTTAAGAAAAATTTACGGCCATTTTATGCACACGTACCATTAAATTTAGCACCACGTTATATGCAATGTAGGGCGTAGCAAAAAATCCTATTTTCGACAAAATTGGCCAGTATGAGATAACTATTGGTTCTAGACATGCTACGGGGGATTTTTTTAGGGAATTGTATAATCTACAAAATTGTTAATATTCCATTTTACCTTATATTATGTAGGTGCTAGCACAGTTCTCACACCGTAAAGTGTAAAGTCTGGAAAAACACATTTTCCACGATTTTTTCACCTTAAGACGCCATTTTGATTTCGTCGCAAGTATTTTTGGTAATTTTGGTCTAAAGTATCCTTCTGATATACTTTCAATAATTTAGCGAAATGAATTAAAAAAATATGTCACAGATCCAACTTACCTAACCAACTCTCCAAGATACTCCAAGATGAAGAAATTGCATTAAAGAAGATCATACACTTTCTCGAAATCTCAGATGAGAAAAATAAATAAATACAAATTATAATCATATATATTGTTAGCGCATAATGTTATTGTATTCATATCTGCTTACCTTTGTACTATTTCATGTATCCCAGTGTATATAGTCACAGCTGATGCACACTGGCTTTTTTAAATACACCCGACAGAAGCTATGCTTTTTACGCATTGTAGATAAAACTGAATTTATCAAAGCTATAGACAATACAATTGAAAAGTTATTATTTGACCGCCATTTTGAAATCTGATGCAATTTTATTTTTTTGTGTCCTATAAAACTCTTAGATATTAAATTTCTAAAGGATCGGATAATTTTTACAAAAGTACATATGGCCGCCATTTTTAAATCTGACGCCATTTTATTTTTCATATAGATACACACAGTACTAACGTTATCTTTGTCTTGTTGCATATACGTGTACATAGGCCACTGCACGTACGCCAGTATATTTCTTTCACCGCTGACCATAGCTATAGATATACTTTTAATAACATGAGCGTGACGGTGACGCGAACCCATAAGTTTTTCCCCTGCCAGAAATCGTCTAACGCGACTATAGAAACATAGTTTCAAAAAATTATAATGTTTAAAACCTTATTAACGATAGCATGATATTCATTTTTAAAAGAAATTCAAAACGTATCAACATAGATGTCTTGAAATTTTGATTATTTGTTCTTTTTCAATTTAAAATTTCTGGTGACACACCTGCTCGCAAGATACCAATATATACAGGGTGAGTTCGACCACCAGTATCAGTCGTTTTTTTCGAAAACGGTTAGTCGTAGAGAGTTGTGTCAAAAATTTGCATTATAAAAGCCCTAATAAAGAATCGAATGGTGATAATTTTTTTTTCCGGGAAGGTCGGCTTCCCTATTAGTTTGCTCCAGAATGTCCAGAACTCCGGAATTATAAATGTAACGATAGGTCGAAAGTGGTATTGTTGAAAAGATCTTTAAAAAATTAGCAAGTTTTGTACGGATTTTTTTTTATTACTGCCACCCCTGTTAAGTAATATTTGTTTGAAATTACTATATTAAAATGTCATAATAACGAACTTTTTGAAAGTCCGCATTTAAAATCTAGTTACCTATCTATTGATTATTAAACAATGAAGAAGTACACTCACAGTATAACCAGAAGAGCTCAGTAGTATGTATTAAAGAGTAAATGGAAGACAGTTTGAACACTTGTGACAATGTCTAAGGTTGCTAGATTTTTAATGCCGACTTCGATCGTTATTATGAAATTTTGATTTAATAATTTCAAACGATTGTTACTTTACAGGGATGGCAGTAATTAAATAATTTTTCATACAAAACTTGCCTATTTTTTAAAGAGCTTTTCAACAGCACCACTTTCAACCTATCGTGCTTTCTAAAATTCCGGAGTTTTGAACATATAATAGTTTATATTTATACTTATAGAAATTTACCGGGGTGGCAGTAATAAAAAAAAATTTCCTACAAAACTTGCTTATTTTTTAAAGATCTTTTCAACAATACCACTTTCGACCTATCGTTACATTTATTATTCCGGAGTTCTGGACATTCTGGAGCAAACTAATAGGGAAGCCGACCTTCCCGGAAAAAAAAATTATCACCATTCGATTCTTTATTAGGGCTTGTATAATACAAATTTTTGACAAAACTCTCTACGACTAACCGTTTTCGAAAAAAACGACTGATACGGGTGGTCGAACTCACCCTGTATATCGCAACATAGTGGTTAAGAACTTTGTTTACATGCACAACGTTAAATGTGTGATGCTGTCAGCTATCTTGAAAATCTAAATGAAGACAACTAATATTCTGGCATATGTTTGTCTTCTCTCTGGAAGTTTCTTCGATGAAACAGGAACCAAGTTTATGTCTTTTGAGTTTGTCGGAAAGTTAGAAATTCTCCTGTAGCCTTTGGCTATCTTATTACTTAACAAAGTCTCAGTGTTGACTTGCTTTCCCCAAAAAAAGTTATTTACTAATATTTTTTTAAAGTTAAATTTCAAGCAAATGCAGAAATGCTAAAATTTACGACAAATAAAAATGTTTTTTCTTAAATTTTTTGCAGTCATAATTATTGAGACTTCAGTATGTTTTTGGCGGTTTTTGGCAAGATTCCTGCTAAAAATTATATCAAAGTAATGTTAAAGATTATATACGTTTACGCAAGCGAATCCACAGGAAAAATTAGCTTAATATAATATTAAGATGATAATTTGGAGTGATTTGTGACTGGTGGAAGAGCGGGTATATGGTGGGAGTACGGGTACAAAAAATGGAAACTTGTGCATTATTAAATATTCAAAATAGTCTATAAAAAGTTCTGTGTTTGCGCTTATAAAGCTCATTATCTCAGCCCTGACATTGCGCAAACTGGTGTAATGAACACATACTCTTGATCACAAGGAACTAACGTCACAGTTAGTTATTTTAGAAACAGTGCATTGTCCAGTTTGCAGAAAATGTTACAATAGAGATATTAGGTGGCGCGTTAGTTGAGAACTATGTTACAATTAGTGCATTATTTGTAACGTTACAATTAGTAGTTGTGAAATAAGCAATGCTTATTATAACATTCATTGAACATTATTAAACAATTTTAATATTATGTAATCAATGTAACAACTAACGTTGTGATCTAAGTTATTTGCTCGCTTTTGTTGTCAACTTAATAATTAGTAATTACAGTAAATTATTGTTTACAAATTGTTATTATAGTAAATATATTATTAGAATGGTTGAAACTTAGTAAACAATTTATTGAGGTTACAACGTCATACATATTAATAAGTAGGTATATATAGGTACCTATTATATTTATTTATTTATTGTAGATTATAGACGCGTCGACATCTCAGGTCATTAGCGTCTTTCAACTACACTAAATAACATCACAAAACATCCATGAGCGCAGGTGGGATTCGAACCCACGGCAGTCCAGTCCAGAGGTTGCGGCACTAAACACGCTAACCACTAGGCTATACCTGCCCTCGGTACCTATTATACTTTAATCATTATTACTATAAAAGAAATACATCCACTTATAAAATCAAATGTTTGTAATAGTAAATTGTATATCTAGATGCGTAATGGAGTATATTACTGATGAGACGTGACAGTCATACGAGTCATAATACCATTACGCACGGGATATATATGGTATTTTTGGCTATACCCATTACAAGATACCTACTCTTCACTTCATTTTCAGTATTATCAAAAAATTTTGACAGTACATTTACGTCGCCATCTTTACATTTACAGCAGGCCGTGAGTATGTAATAGCAGGCGGATATAGCGAATAAACATAAGTTACTATGGCAGCCGTTTACTGACCGCACTAGTTATGGTATGAAAACACTTTCGTCACGCCATGTCTGAATGACCCAATTAATGACAATACAATTAACATGCATGGAAAGTAACTATTTTGTATTTTGTAATTTTATTTTTATATTTTAAATTGTTATTAAATACCTACTTATATATTTTCATTTAAAAAAATTAAATTAAATGTTAAAAAACATGTACTGTATTAATAAATATTATTTTACCTTTCGAAGTAATTTTATACTGAATTAATTATAATAACGATTGCGTCAATCAGCAGTACTCAACTTATATTAGGCGATAAAGCTACAAACATGTATTGCATTAGGAACAAAGCAATGGCGGTTCGGTTATTGAATTAGTAATACTTAATTACTATTGTAAACAAGATCTAATGGAATGCAATTCAGAGTGTATTAGATTGTACTAAAGCAAATAATTGATCTACATACAAAAAGATCGCTTTTGAAGCTAAATTTTGATCAAAATACGTAGAAAAATGTTGTTTCGAAGTGGAAAATGTGCAAAAAAACTATGTTTATTACATATACATACAGTTTAAAAGAAATATCGTTTCGATCGATCAATTATTTTTCAAGCAGGATCGATTTAAAATTCTACAATGCTTTTCTTATAGAAATCTAAGGTCATTGTCAAGTCAGGTTTTCCGATAATGCTTTCTGCAATCAAACATTAATGTTTTGAAAAATTGTCAAAACTCTTTTGTTTTCTTCAAGTTTTTGTTTCTTTTGCTGCTTGAAACTGAATTATAACGGCAGCATGGGTGAGTGCAAATGTGAAAATCTGAAAACAAAATAACAAATCAATATATCCAAGTGATAAACTGCACACATATGGTTATAGATAATTAATAATATACTTACAGTTGTGAGTAAAGAATAATCAATTTTAAACAAGCCGCAAACAGTGAATTGTATTTTTTGACAAAACATTTTAAATCCGATATCGCATTTCTGAAAAACAAATTTATTACAGATTATAATTCAGTTAATCCTACGTCTATTGATTTTACTTGAAGAGTTACTTTAAATTAGTTTATAAACCTTACTTCTTTCATAAATAACTGGCATGTTTCTCGAACATAAAATATACGACCAAATTCTGCGAGCTGAAATATATGAAAAATACTGATAAAAAAATTCGACTGATGACCAGTCCTGTACTTCCCACCTAGTAAATATTTGCAAAAAATAAACACTCTTTTTTATTCTTTGAAAAAAAGCATGGTCTTCTTTTTTGTTTAGTGATCATGGTTGCCTTGATTTACGTACAATTTTTATTTTTTTTAGTAAAATATTTTTTTTCTCGAAAAATGTACATTTTAGAGAAAAAAAATATTTACATATTATATAAACCTTCCATGAAAAATTATCTAAATGATGGTGAAAACCGCATCAAAACCCGT
Source organism: Mongoloraphidia duomilia (assembly GCA_039654895.1). Classification (NCBI taxonomy): domain Eukaryota; kingdom Metazoa; phylum Arthropoda; class Insecta; order Raphidioptera; family Raphidiidae; genus Mongoloraphidia; species Mongoloraphidia duomilia. The sequence continues at coordinate 36,878,759 of CM077520.1, read as the reverse complement.
GCGTGGTTTAGGCATTACATTACTCACTCGCTTCGTTCGTGCGCTTTCTCATTCACTACGCTCGTTCGATATATATATAAACATTCCGTAAAAAATTATCTAACTGATGGTGAAAACCGCATCAAAATCCGTTGCGTGGTTTAGGAGGAGTTAGCGGTTAAACAGACAGACACGAAAAGTGACTTCAATAATTATACTATGTAGAGAAGATTAATAATAAAATTAATATAAGGCATATTTAATGAAGAATGTTGTATTTGTACTTATACTTGTATTTAAAACTCAAAAAAAATGTATCAGGGCTATCGCAAACCTCAAAAATACTGTCTCCTGTAGAGTGTAGACCATACTTTCCTAAATTTAAAATATTAACAGTATATGACATTTATATGTACGAGTGCGGATTATTTGTCAAGAAACATCCTCAACACAACTATTTAATTGAAATTAGGAGAGGAACTCTCTGTGACCAAAGGATCAAATAAATAGCAATACTGAATTACATATCATCGTTAACGTTTCGGTAGCGAAGATATGTAATTCTAAATTTCAGTATTGCTATTTATTTGATCCTTTGGTCACAAAGATTTCCACTCCTAATTTCAGTCATATCTGCGGATCACCATATCTCTATACTATAAAGTTTTTTTAACAATTATTTAATGATTTCATCCCTATTCATCCCCCAGAGGGAACATTGGAATGTAGTTGTTCTCGCAGTTGTATTCCAATGTTCTTTGAAAATTGGCGTACCGAGGAGCCCGACCTCGTACCAGTCGGTTTGTATATGACGACTGGCAGATTCCAATGCACACATGGATTATTCATTGTTGTGTTGAAGACTCTAATGACCTGAGTTGTCGATGCGTCTATAATCTACAAAAAAGTGTGTGTCAGCTTCGACGCACGCCTTGAGCTTAGTCCTTAAAGTAGGCTAACATACATACTTACATGCGTCAACTGTCGCGCACCATATACCCTGTACACGTTGGCTGTATACAAGAATACACATACATTGAAAGGTGCATAAGGTACGATGCGCGGAAAACGTAACGCTTTTTTGTTAACGCTTGTGTAAATTTTACTTCTCATAAAATTCCCATACCGGGCGCCTTATATGAAAATCGGTTCTTAAGGAGTAAACTCCAATAATAATAATAATAATCCCTATTCATAATATATACAACACCCGTAATAAAGAAAATCTAAAACAGGTTCAAACCGTCTCAACTACTGCATCTATATAACAGTATCAGGAAAATCTACAACGTAATTCCCGAACACATAAAATGCTTATCGCCAAAACCAATTTAAGAAAGAAATGAAGCTGGGAAACAGATGTCATTATGGACTGAACGAATTTTTATTATAACTTTTTTTATTATAATTTTTTTATGTATTGACGGCATTGTACAATCTATGTATTGTCTACAATAAAGATTTACTTACTTACCTCTTTGTTGAGTCTAACGCAAGCTTTAGTTATTAGTATCATTGGATGCAAATTCCATAACGCATAGAATATTTGTCTACATATATGAAAACATGTTGACGATTTGTACGATATACATAATGTTATAATTAAATAAACTGTCGATTTGATAATAGTCACTAATAAAGATATTCCACTTGCCGAAGTTATTGCTTCAGAAATATAGCAGACTTTAGCTTGAAATTTAACAGCTTTTCGATAGTTTAATATAAATCTAAACTCATCTGTGATCAACTGAGTTCTTTTCTGCTGAGCTAAATGTATATTAAGTGCCTTCGTTTGTTTCGCAATTATTTCAATAAGCGCTGAACACAAGTAAGTATACATATGAACGATACCATTGGGAATACATCGAAGAATATAAAAATCAAAAATAAACAAAGCAGTGGAGCCATTTGTTTTATATAATTGTTTTTTTGTAGTAATTACTTCCACTTGAAGAAATAAAAGTATTATTAGTAAAACAAAAAAATTCTTTGGATACTTTTTCCGTATAACACTTTTACTTTGAATACATTTTGTAAATTTTCATCCAAACTATTCAACCCACTGAAAATTTCTATCAATGCATTTTGATTCAGAAAATTCCAAACCATTATACAAACTGATAAGGGAGTTAATATATTTCGAAAAGTATTTACTATTGGATATAAGTAAGTCTTGTGCCTAAAGTAGTCGTGTATCGCTGCAGTTAGAATCAAAGTTATCAAAATGATAAATTTAATAATAATTCCTGGTGCCCGCGATGAATTAAAGATTCTTTTATTATTTTTCAATTCCGTTTTAATCACACAAATGTTTAACCATCTACATAATTTTACAAAACTATATATTGAATTTAAAAAATTATTTTTATATGTTTCCATTTGGATAATGTTTTCAGAAACTAACAAAATACAGAAATGTAACTAAAGCAAGTAAGTATTTTATTCTGAACTATAGAATATTGAGTTAATTTGGTTATATACTTCCAAAAATTTCCTACCTATTCTGTTAATAAATTAACTTTTTTCCGATTATAATAATTTAATCGGGAATAATAGAATCTGAAAAAATGTTGTGCTGTTATATTTTTTCACAGAATAGACGTGTAATGTATTACTATAATAATGTTATCATTATGAACACTTACTTATGCACGTGGCAATAATATGACAATGAAATATTGAAATGATCAATTATTATATTTGTAGTAATTTGATTTTGTGACATTAATGACAATGAATAATAAATGGGATCAATAATTTAGCTCGATTTAAAAAATACCTCTATAAGTATTAAAAGATATAGAATTAACCACTTAATTTACATTTTGGTTTAATATTTTTTTTTTTATTTTAAGAGAAAAAAAGGGTGTTTCGACTAATAATGTCACTAACACCAGACTACGGAATATTTAAATCGAAATATAGGGAAAAAATTATAACAACTTAGCAATGCCATGGCTAACGGTTAAAAATTAGTCGGTATTAATAGGTAATTGCTGTGATTACGTATTCATATATTATAATTTTCAAGCACATATTAACCAGCTTTGTCAAGACTTGGTTATGTAATATTATAAGACAGCTCTCGTTTGAATGGGATCTCCTTCATTATCCTGAACGTTTAATTATTGCCGGAGGTGTAGTTTACACAAAGAGAACACTGTGTTTATCCTAAATGAACAGACACGTTAAGTGAGATTGCGTTTTGATATAATTATTCTACATAAAAAAGTACACGCTTTACTCTTTTTTAATGTAAAAAGCTAATTTCATTTTGCTAAAAGCATATTACTAACAAAGTGACATCAAAAACTGTTTGCAGTAGGAGTAGGTATGACGAAATAGCTCTATACAAATACATTTCGCATAATAAAGACGTACAGAAAGAGGCTCAAAAAGAGAGAGACTCAGAGAGAAAGAGAGAGAGAGAGAACTACAAAAAACTCTTTTGTCAAAGATTACAACTTATTAGATATTATAAAATATTGTTAATATTCATACCACAGTGAAACTTGCAGAATAAGAAGCATAATGGAAATAGAGTAAAGCAGAATTCGCACTATAAAGATTAATTTGATAAATACATTGATCTTCAAAAAAAAATTGAAATCGCGGAGGTTTTTTTATAATGTAATAATAAAAGTAAGAATATTTTTGAAGCTATGATTCTTTACGCACGTTTCGGCATAGGGGACCTAAAACATAAAAAGGGCTTGAGAATGGCCGAGAGTGTAGCAGTGGTGTTGTTTACATGACGTTGCTATGGTTCCTCTATTACAAGTCTCCAGTTCACGGGTTCTAGCCCGAGTGCTGTTAAAAGTGTCAATTGGATTTTCAATTTATTATAAAAAAAATAATGAATTGAAAATATGAATTGCTGCTAGGCCCAATTAACCTTAGCTATTGGTGGACTTTAAAACACAATTCACATTTAAAACAAAAAAAACGTCAAGAACGCGGCTTTGAAACGCGGCGATGCAACGCATCTCACTGGCTGGGCAGCGCGTATTTTGCTATCGTTTCTATAGCTTTTATATGTACCTAAATAAGTTCGATTTTATATACAATGCGTAAGAAGCATAGCTTCAGTCGAATGTTCCACAACACCTCATGATTTTTTTAAGCCACCAATCTCCAGGTGACTAGTAAAAGTCTTACAAAATTGATACTGAAGATTTCCAAATAATAACAGTCTTGCACCATTACGTTTTTTTAAATAAAGTGATTGTATAAGGGCTCCGTTTTTTTAATTCTAAGGTACGGAACCCTAAAACAGCAATTCATTCACTTCTTAACCATGGCAATTTTATTATTGGATGCATATTTCGACAACATTGCTCTTACCATCAGCAAAAGCTAAAACTGTTTTAGGTTTCGCTGATCATGGGACCATGAAATGTATAGGTACATCGAATAATAAAATTATTGTGGTTAACAATTTCTAAATTGCTTTTTTGAAGATATACTTCTTTTGGCGCGTTATGGAAAAAATGATGAGAGTGAATTTTTAGAATGCGCGCGCATCGCGTCACGAAAATTTATCACCATGAAGTTAGTCGTTAGTAAAAACTAGTCGTTACAGCAGTCTTAATGTGACAAGAACGTTTTCGGTTTTGAATAACATTAATAAAAGCTTTTGCCATACAATTGCTCGGGTGTGCCGCTTTCATTAAATATGAGTTCGTACTCCAAACCGTACTGATTTCACAGTATTATTTTTCTTGATTATAATATCCTATTATATAGCACTACTATAAGACTTCTCTGTGGTGTAACGGTAACGTCGTGGCTTCATACGCAATAGGTCTCGGGTTCACATCTCAACACAAACATGGATTTTTTTAATAAATAATTAGATATAAATATAATAAATAAATATATTTAATAAATTAATAATTTATTAAATTAAATCAATTAATTTAATATCTTTATTTTATTATTTTATCGTCTTTTTTACAAACGTTTAGTACTGGCACGCGGGATAAAATTTTTGGAGTTATTTTTGTTTTGTTACGTAAAAGAAGTATAACTTCTGACGTGCGTACATAGTACACAAACACTCTTTTATTTCATTTTGTTGATGAAAATTCCTATATAAATTTCAGCGCCGTAGCTAGATGGGATCATCAGGGTTCAACTCCCCACCGATATTTTGGCAGATGTTTAAAAATAATGAAGGTAGGTATCCAGAAAATGGGGTAGTAAGCAAAGACTCCTATCTCCCCACAGTTTTTTTTTTTGCTACGGCCTTGGTACATTATACATACTGGCTTTTTTATAAAGAAATATCAAGCTCACCGAAAAAGGAGAGATATAGTGCATAAAAACTAGGAAGCCCCTTAAACCAAGCAGGCATATTTATGACACGATTTTTCTGCAACAACTGCAAACGTCATAATTACATTGTATGCAATTGTATGTAACTGCACACACTTGTGCAGATGAGTAGTAGATTAGAATCGTTAGGTAAATTGTATTATATTATGTACCTTCCATGGATCACGCGTCACGTAAAGCAAAACAGAGAGTAAAGTTTAAACACGTATAATTTATTTGACAGATCTGTCAAGAGATGACGCCGGTGTAGACGAACAAATGACGCGCAGATGAAGCGCGGTAAATGAATCATCATCTTAATGTTATATTCTAGATACATGGAAAATTAGAAAATAGTAGAAAACTACATACGTATAGTAATGTAAATGGATCGAAGTACAGTAGGGCCACAGGTTTAAAATTGCTAAAATTTTAAAACTTTTTTTATGAATCCCCAATATGTTAAAATCACTTACCTATAAGTGTGAACTCATTATAGCCGCAACATAATTGAAGTTAAACATAAGAAATACAATCAATATGATTAGACACCTATACCGTAACTAAATTCACTACATTAGTGAAATTAACATAAGAATATCAGACGAATTATCGCCATGATATTTATATAGAAGGCTATATAGGAAAAATGTAAATGCACCGCCGGGAATCGATTCCCGGCGGTGCATTTACATTTTTCCTATATAGCCTTCTATATAAATATCATGGCGATAATTCGTCTGATATTCTTATGTTAATTTCACTAATGTAGTGAATTTAGTTACGGTATAGGTGTCTAATCATATTGATTGTATTTCTTATGTTTATATTAAAAACCGTATATAGATTTCTCGTTATAATTTGATTTATATTGAAAAATTGAATTCTTGCATTTTTTATTTTCTTATTATTTTGTGTTTCAGATGAGAAAAAAGTTGTGAAATATATTGTGTTAACTGAGGTGCAGCAGTGGCGGACTAAGCCCATCGGAGGCCCGGGACGGCAGAGCTAAATGAGGCCCCCGGTCTGCTTAGAAATTGATGTAAGTAGTTGTAGTGTAAATTTCGTAAAAAATGAATAATATAGATGTAATGGCTGACAAAAAAATTAAATATTTATAATAAACGACCTACCTACATTTATATTTTGTATACGTACGGGGCCTTCAACTCCAAACTGCCTCTTACTTACAAAACATATTTTGGCATTGTTTGGGATTTGATTAAGAAGGATTTCTCGAGATTTGGAGGCCCCAGGTTCAGAGGCCCGAGGCGAGCCGCCCCCTTAGTCCGCCACTGAGGTGCAGTACAAAAACTCTTGTGACGTCATTACTCATTATGCTCACATCACTTTTGATTTGATTTGATCGTACCAGCTTGACCGATTTTTTTGTATCTTAAATACTTTTTGAATTTTAGTTACTTTCACCAACAGCTAAGGTTATTTGGGCCTAGCATCAATTCATATTTTCAATTTATTATTTTTTTATAATAAAATATCTACTTTTATTGAAAGTATATTTTGCATATGTTTATTTATTTGAAAATGAAGATATTTCTCAAAACTATCTCTCGAGGTATATCATTCTGTTATAGTCATTACCTATCTAAAATTTTAGTGTAGGTACTATAATTTTTTATTATTCTTCTAAATTTGTCAGTGTCAATAAAATTGATATTATAACAAAATAAAAACTTACTAATTAGTTGATAGATTGCGGACTTCTTCCACTTGCACTGATGATTTAGTTGGGAGAAAGGGATTAACTTCTTCAGATTAATGAAAAATCTATTTTCAGTAAATTAAGTCACTTTTAACGGCACTGACAATAAACCAATTTTTAACTGAAATAAAAACAAACAAATTCTTGATTAACTTTCAAACAAAACAATATATCTAACAAAAACCCAAATGTGCAACTTGACATACTACTTGCTAAACGATACTACTTGTTACTGCCATGGTGTGCTCACTCTTATAGAAAAGCTCAAACCATGTTAGTTCTGACTGCAAAAACCGAAATTATTGGCGCTGCTAACTTTTGAATATTAATGATCACAATATCTTAGGTAACGTAGTATATTATTAAATGAATGCATAATGACTGGCATCATAACATAGCTGACTACAGTATTATGTTACGTCATTGTCAAAATGGGTGTTTCATTGTATACTGATGGAGTCATTATATTCGTGTTTTGTAAAAGTGAAAAAAATAGTTTTTAAGTGATGTGTTCCCAATTGCAATAATGCTAATAGTGGGAAGATTACATTTTATTCATTTCCTAAGGAAACTGAGGTAAGAATAATTTATTTATCTATGACTATGATATTATAAGTAAGATACTATAACTTAAAAATCATATAATCACATTTATTCAAGTTCCACGTCGTTATATTTTGTTTGAATGAAATAATAATATTTATAGATGTTTAAAATATTAAAAATCTGGGATTGACAAGTGTTTAAAATACTTAAAATTATGTTTTAATTACAGAGATTTCATCAGAGGATTTTTGCGATCAATCGTAGGGATTTCCTTGATAGTCCTAAAAATCGAGTCCGAAAAAATGTCCGAGTGTGTGAAGCTCATTTCTCTGAAGATTGCAAATATGAAGCCGTGAAAATCAATATTATTATTATGAAACAATTCTGAAAACTATATTATTAATATTTTATTGTATTATTTTATATTTACATGACTTGATAATATTATAATAATTTAGTTCAGTGACTTATTTCGTATTCATATGTTATTTTTTTAATGGTAATATAGTTTGTTATTATGAAAAATTGTAATAAAACTGAAAAAAAAAACATTTCTTTTATTTTTTAATTAACCTTTTCAATTTGTACGTCATTTCTAGGAAAATTAAATTTAAAGATACGAGTAAAATATTTGAAATTACCGCTTCTTTCATTGTGGCACACTAGCGCCATACTCCATAGTGGCAGTAATCAGTACTAAAAGGATAGAGTGGGATATCTATACTACTCTATCTATGGTTGCACACTAGCGCCATAAGTTTTTGCAGTCAGTACTAAAAGGGTCAGAGCATTCATGATAGAGTGGGCTATCTATATAACTCTCTTATCTATGGTTACTGCAGCTTTTCAAAAGCAAAAAACTATTATTTATGAGCTACTATTGTCCTCTGTTAAATAATCGATAATTGAATAATTTGAGAGCTTATAACTGACAATTTCACAGTGGCGTCAACAATCTAGTATCTAAAATACTGTTGTAAAATTTTTAAGATACTTTTGATGTATCCTAAGATGCTTCAAAAGATATCAAAGAATCAAAGATGATTTTTTTATTTTAGATACTTTTAAAAGCATCTAAGTATGAAATATCTTTTTTTGGATACTCTCATACAAAGTATCTTAAATATCTTTTGATAAATTGACTGTCTGGCATCTTGTATCGAGATACTTTTTAAAAGCTTTTATTTAACCTTACTGTTTGTCTGTCTGTCTGCTACAAATATTGCATTCAAAATTTCGATTAGTTCTAATTGAGCTAGAGCTTTGAAATTTTGCACACGTGTATAAGTCCCGTGACAATGCAATATGGTATATCTAAACTCGTTCTAAATCTAACGCGGATGACATGAGGTGAATAAATATATTATATTAGGAGACTCCATTTCACCTCTTGCACTTGTTAAATTATAAAATTAAAATTATTATGACCATCCTTGGCAAGAATATGAATTTTATTTTATTTTACAAAAAATAAAATTGCACGCGACATGTTTCGGCAACTTGAGTTGCCATCATCAGGCGTAACAAGAAATTTACACAAGAAAAGGGTGTCTTATTTTACTTTAACTTTGTTAAATTTAATATAATGTTACACTATAATATAAGACACCCTTTTCTTGTGTAAATTTCTTGTTAAGCCTGATGATGGCAACTCAAGTTGCCGAAACATGTCGGGTGTAATTGTAAAATAAAATAAAATTCATATTCTTGCCAAGGATGGTCATAATAATTATTTTAATTTTATAATGAATAAATACTTTGTCGCTAACGTACAACCTTGGATGTAGCGACCTGTGACGCGTTGTTTCGTTAAGCCAACAAAAATAAAATAATAATTGACAATTTTTAAAATAAGCTACGTGACGTCATTTTGAAGACTAAAAAGTAAAAATTTAAATTTAAAAAAATTTGTAAGAAAAGCTTTTATTTTAAAAAATGTACTAAAAAGTAAAAACTAATTTTCATACATCTGGAAACTAAAAGCTTTTGGGCGGTCTTATATCACTATTGCATAGTTACTTTGCTCAATTGACCATCCCAAAGCTTATAGTTTCCAGATGTATGAACATTATTTTTTTACTTTTTAGTACATTTTTTAAAATAAAAGCGTTTCTTATATATTTTTTTTTAAATTTTATTAATTGTATCTTTTGTAACTCTGCCAGGTATAATAATTAAAAAATATTTACTTTGATAATACTAAGAATAAAAAATTGCTGTTACTTCTGTAATCATGCGTTTTTTCTATGGAAGTGATTTCTAACTGTCAGTATATATTCTGTGCTTTAATTTTATTCTAGTTATATACGTAGATATAGGGTATACCAACAATGATATACTTTATTAAACAACATATAACTTGTGTACCAACGTTTATAAACATAATTTACATACTGAATAAAAAAATCATTTTTAACCTCCTGTTAGATCATTTGCATAAAAAAATATGCAAACTTATTTCAAAATATTATCTATGATAAACATGCTAAATACAATAATTGAAAATATTATATTACCAAATAAAAATTATAAATCATTTCTTTATATTACATTATTGGATTTACATAGTTCAGTGATCAACACTGGTGTTCACTTTTTTCGTAAAAACAAAAAAAACTTTCATTCTTTATCATTTCAGTTTAACTGCATTTGCTGTGCCTATTCTGGACGAGCCGCCACTGACTACATAAAACAGAATTTTACAATTACGCAACTTACAAACTTTGCAAATGTAATTATTTCAGTGTTTATTGAAGTGTTTAATTTTTTAGGATTCCATACCTCCGAACGGAACTATTACTGAGGCTGCGATGTCTGTCCGTCCGTCTATTCATCTGTCACAAAGCTCTATCTCACAAACGGTAAGAGGTAGCTAGATGAAATTTTCAAATATTGTGTGTTGTTGTGGCATGAATCCTGGAAAATAATAAAAATCAAAAAGTTTAATCCCTGGGAGGCTCCCCATACATGGATTAATACTTGTATATCTTGTATCTCTGTTGTTTTCTCGAGAATTGACGCTTATACTACTGAAGTATACCCCGTTTATGCTGTGCTGCTACAGTAAGTCGTGTAGCGCAATGGCTAAGGCTTTCGCATGTCACCAAGAAAAGCCGGGTTCAAATCCAATTGACCACACGTGTTTTTACTTCCCACCTCTACTATGGTAGGGAAGTAATGGATTCAGTCCGAAAACAATATTTCGAGATTTTAACAGATTTTCACGTTTTGAGACCCTAGCAATCGTTTAAAATCATTTTCCGACTGATGTCTGTATGTGTGTGTGTGTGAGTGTATGTGTGTGTGTATGTGGTCAATTTTTCGCCTTCGATATCTTAAGAACGGAACAACATACGGGCATGCCGATTGTTCTATTGTGTTTATCAGCCTTTAACTTAGATCTGATTACATTTTGAGTCAAATCGGTTCAGTGGATCCTGAGATATTCTAAAAAACGTCCTCAGTGTCACGTATTAACATAGGTAAAAAAAATTCGACTGATGACCAGTCCTATACTTCCCACCTAGTAAATATTTGCAACTTTTTTTTTTTATTCTTTGACTAGGCCCAAATAACCTTAGCTGTTGGTGGTCTTTAAAACACAATTTAATTTTTATTCTTTGAAAAAAGCATGGCCCTCTTTTTTGTTTGGTGATCTACTGATGGCTAACTTAATATAGCAAAAATCATGGTTACCTTGATTTACGTTAAATTTTTATTTTTTTTAGTAAAATATTTTTTTTCTCGAAAACTATACATTTTAGAGAAAAAAAATATTTACATTTTTTTCATATTATAACATCTAGAATTCATTTATATTTTTTTTTACCTATGTTAATACGTGACTTTGAGGACGTTTTTTTGAATATCTCAGGATCCACTGAACCGATTTGACTCAAAATCTAATCAGATCTAAGTTAAAGGCTGATAAACACAATAGAACAATCGGCATGCCCGTATGTTGTTCCGTTCTTAAGATATCGAAGGCGAAAAATTGACCACATACACACACACATACACACACACATACACACACACACACACACACACACACACACACACTACAGACATCAGTCAGAAAATGATCTTAAACGATTGCTAGGGTCTCAAAACGTGAAAATCTGTTAAAATCTCGAAATATTGTTTTCGGACTGAATCCATTACTTCCCTACCATAGTAGAGGTGGGAAGTAAAAAATATAAATGCATTCTAGATGTTATAATATGAAAAATTCGACTGATGACCAGTCCTATACTTCCCACCTAGTAAATATTTGCAAAAAATAAACACTCTTTTTTTTTTTATTCTTTGACTAGGCCCAAATAACCTTAGCTGTTGGTGGTCTTTAAAACACAATTTAATTTTTATTCTTTGAAAAAAGCATGGCCCTCTTTTTTGTTTGGTGATCTACTGATGGCTAACTTAATATAGCAAAAATCATGGTTACCTTGATTTACGTACAATTTTTATTTTTTTTAGTAAAATATTTTTTTTCTCGAAAACTATACATTTTAGAGAAAAAAAATATTTACATTTTTTTCATATTATAACATCTAGAATTCATTTATATTTTTTTTTACCTATGTTAATACGTGACATTGAGGACGTTCTTTTGAATATCTCAGGATCCACTGAACCGATTTGACTCAAAATCTAATCAGATCTAAGTTAAAGGCTGATAAACACAACAGAACAATCGGCATGCCCGTATGTTGTTCCGTTCTTAAGATATCGAAGGCGAAAAATTGACCACATACACACACACATACACACACACACACACACACATACAGACATCAGTCAGAAAATGATCTTAAACGATTGCTAGGGTCTCAAAACGTGAAAATCTGTTAAAATCTCGAAATATTGTTTTCGGACTGAATCCATTACTTCCCTACCATAGTAGAGGTGGGAAGTAAAAAAATGTAAATATTTTTTTTCTCTAAAATGTATAGTTTTCGAGAAAAAAAATATTTTACTAAAAAAAATAAAAATTGTACGTAAATCAAGGTAACCATGATTTTTGCTATATTAAGTTAGCCATCAGTAGATCACCAAACAAAAAAGAGGGCCATGCTTTCTTCAAAGAATAAAAATTAAATTGTGTTTTAAAGACCACCAACAGCTAAGGTTAATTGGGCCTAGTCAAAGAATAAAAAAAAGAGTGTTTATTTTTTGCAAATATTTACTAGGTGGGAAGTATAGGACTGGTCATCAGTCGAATTTTTTTATAATGTAAACATTTTGGAATTTTTAGAATAAGAAATTTAATTTAAAAATATTATGTAATTTCAAAAAAATAAATTAAATTTAAAGAAGTGTATTTTAATTTAGTATTAACTGAACCCTCTGCGCACGAGTCGAATTCACATCTGATCGGTTTTTTAAAGGGTTTCCCCGACAAAATAAATTTGAGAAACCTTGTATTATTTAATAAGACAAGGTTTCTCAAACTTATTTTTTGACATAGCTTAATCTAAAAATTGTAAATATTTTTATTAATGCGAGTACCTTAAAAATATGTAAATTAAAATTATATAATATGATCGATGAGTAATCACAAAATTAAATCCGAAATTTGATTTTAATTTTTAAAGGAAAATTGGGCAAATTACAATAATAAACGAGAGTATTTAATGAAACCTAGTGTAGGTACACGGAGACGGAGTTACCTTCTATAGTTAGCAAGCGTAGATAAATCGGTCTAGAATGCAACAACGGTGAGCTGCGTTTGCGGCCGCTAGATTTATCGTACTTGTTTAACTTAAAATTTCTCTGCAAGCCAAAGTTTAATTGTTCCGAATGTATTGTAGATACAGTTGGGTAAACCTGGAAATAACCGCTACACGGTTTTGTTGTTATTAACGTCACTTTAAAAACGTTATCTGCTATTTTTTATTGTTACAGAAATTCCAATAAAATATAGGTAGGTACTAGAAAGTGTAAAAGTGTTCAAAATTTTAATTTGGTCATTTATTTCTTGTCACGTAATTTTATAAATTTTGATCGAATGATAATATATCGCATTATATTCTCAACGAGTACTTAAAAACAAAATAACAAAATGCATCTATTATTAAAAATTATAATTTAAAAAAACTAAAAAACACGCTTTAATGAACTAAAAAGTAAAAAATAATTAATTTTATTGTAAAAAAGCGTGGGGTAGTATGAAAATATGATACAAAGCACCCCACGCTTTTTTACAATAAAATTAATTATTTTTACTTTTTAGTTCATTAAAGCGTGTTTTTTAGTTTTTTTAAATTATAATTTATTTTTGCTTTTTAGTCCTGGAGATCCTGGTCAGGATAATGGGACAAACTTATGGAATTATTGTATTGTAATCGGTCCTTGATAAGTGTGCAAAGTTTCAGTTCAATCTGAAGTCTTTTGCTTTTTTTTTGTCCTGGAGATCCTGGTCAGGATAATGGGGGACAAACTTATGGAATTATTGTATTGTCATCGGTCCTTGATAAGTGTGCAAAGTTTCAGTTCAATCTGAAGTTTTTTGCTTTTTTTTTTAGTCCTGGAGATCCTGGTCAGGATAATGGGACAAACTTATTGAATTATTGTATTGTCGTCGGTCCTTGATAAGTGTGCAAAGTTTAAACTAAATCTGACCGTTCAAAGTTGGTCAAAATCAAGTTCAAAGAAGTCGGTTACAAACAAGCAAGCAAACATACAGGTGAAGCTAATAAAAGCGTGTTAAAAAATATGTATTTCGAAATTTTTTGAAGCTGGTTACAATAAATGATGACGTCAATAATACCTAATAGCAAGTTCTGTCATAATCTGTTGCACGAATATGACCTTGGTACATCTTTAAAGTTATTCCTTTAAATCTAAAAACAAAAGTAAGTATACCCTTATACTAAGAAAATGAGTAAGAGTAGAAGTTGAAGTTTGTGTTTCGTGATGGCACAGCTGACCAATGATCGCTTTAGGAAGATCTACTCAGTCAGTGACATCACGTGATCATTTTACACATCAATAGTATTTTTAAGCACACGCGTAACGTCACTTCCACCATAAAGTTTCGTGAGAGAAAATTCTGCGTAACCGCGATCTAAGAAATTTCATTTCAAAAAATTGATAGACAATAACAAAATTATTAGAACCAAGAAAGTGTCTAACAGAAAATGATGATGCGCTGTGCTGTATATCTCATGACAAGATTAAGGGGGGACGGTGTAAAGCGTGTTATTTATATCATCTATAAGACAGGTACCTACGTGTACAATATTGTGTAGATATGTATGTATATATGTGCGTCTGTTTGTGTGGCGGTAGATAATATGTTATATAAATAGCTCGCGTATATTCCCATTGTAATTAAATGTGTAATGAAGACGGTGGATATAAATTACCTTTCCAGTAACGGCATTGCAGTACACAATGTCTTCTGCAAAAAAATAAATGTCGCGCTTTATAAGTACTCAACAAGTGACTTACCTACTGAGTTAATGAGGGAATCTGTAGATACAGTGCTCTGCTAGAAGGTGAGATGCGTCTCGGTAGTATAGTCCAAGCTCCAGCTAATTTCAAAAATAATTCATTAAAAATAGCAGTCAACAAATTTTTACTTTCCTGGCGGCCATATCATGTTTTTACATGTTTTGCGACCATTTTCAACTTTTAAATTTGAGGAGTTCGATGGACTACCTTTTTGTGTGATGGGAGCTTGGACTATAATAGGTGTCTGTGCCTCTGTCTGAATGCACCGGCTAATCTCGAGACCTACTTAACGGATTTCAATGGAGCTTTTACCGTTTCTTTAGGAAGGTTTCGGTTTATACTAGCAGCCGACCCGGTTTCGACCGGGTGCAAAACGGATTGAATCCAAGTTGGACTGAAATCAAGTTTATGTGTGAAATATAATAATATAATGCTGCCACCAGTAGTATATAAATTCGAGCGAACGACCGAATCGAGTGAATAACGTGTTAATTAATTATAAATACGTACACCCGGGCGAAGCCAGGCGGAGCAACTAGTGTGTAGAATATATAGATGGATCTCACTAAACTTGACACACCTCTCTACAACTCAGCACGACTTCGTTTGAGGTAAACAGCAGACTTTATTGTTGAATGTTTGTTGTTCAACCTAGTGAGTGCACATCACCTTTAAACTGTCCTACACACAATCCAGACGTGTCGTCCAACTTGTCGTGCGACAAATCGTAAGTTTCTTCACACATTAATTCCGTTCGTTCCAATTGTTGTACGACAGGTCATTTAACCTTGGAGTAATCGCGTACCCTTCCTTACACAATACACATGCATCTGAGGTTAGAATAAAACAAAAACGCGAGCACTCCAAGGTTAATTCTGGAAAAGACAACGGTGTCGCGATCAAGTGAGGAGCAATCATGCAAAATTGAACAAGTGCAATTTTTTCGAAATGTGTTTTATATCATGTCTAGTTAATTGAGAGGTATTTGCGACGATCTGCGGTGTTATTTTTGAGCAAATGTTAATAAATACTATAGAAAAATCCATTTAAAAGTTAAGTAATCACGCAAAAGTGAACGCGTATATAACAGAAGAATAATAGGGTTATTCCTGACAAAACTAAACAGTGCATTGATAAATATTGTGTGTATAATAAACAGTTAATTATGTTTCATATATGCTGTTATCATTTCCAATGTCCTCGATGGTTGCAAGGATTGCGAAATCTGTGAATTTTTTTGAAATGATAAAACGTCTTAAAATGAATAAGAAGCTTGCCGTGAAAACTATGAATAGTACACAATATATGGAACAACCGGTCTTACAGACAATAATTGTATAGGCATTTAATAGGTACGTAATACGAAACACCCGGTCAATGAGACCGGCACGTTTTCAAAAATCGATAAATATACTTCATAACAAACAGTCGCACATGCGGTGTGTAGATTAATAGTAAATAGGAAGGTATTATGAAGGGGTCAGGCGTATCTTGAACAGTGCAAAGGGCTAGACTACGATGCCTTTGCACTGTTTAAGATACGCCTGCCCCCTACATAATACCTAACACTAAAGGACGAAGGTCTCACACGCCGATGTCTCGAACTAAGGATTATAAAGTAGATTTCTATAGTTTTTACCCGACTGCGCGACAGCAAAGGAGGATATGTTTTTCGCACTATATCTATGTATGTAAGTAAGTATGTATGTAAGTTTCTTTATTCCCTCGTAGCATTCAACAAACTGGATTGAATTTAATAAATGAGGTGTAATTAGATTCGTCTTAATTCCGAGACTGACATAGAGTACATGACGTCATGGAAAATTCAATATAACAAACGCTAGACACCATTTTGTCAGAATGTAAAAGTAATTTTCCTTCTAAATACATCGATATATGGGTATCAAATTAAAGGTCTCGTTAAGACGATTTCAAAAAACTAAAAAAACGTAAATAAAAGATTATCTACCTAAATTAAAAAAAATCATAAAATCCGACTGCATCAAAAGCAAACTAAAAAGATGGAACCAAATCAAATGATAACATCATTTATCATTTGATCCCGTTTCTATTTTTTTTAGGTCACACATTCGGGTTTTTTACTTCTTTAATTCCATTTTTTATTTTAAACATTACAATTAGGGTTGCCACCTGCCGCTAGTTGATTAAAGGGTTACCAGTATAAAAAATACGGGTTTTAGGTATTTTTACGGAAAACAATTAAAACAGCAATGTATGAAGATAATCTATTTTTTAAATTCATATTTATGGCTAGAAGAAACAGCTTTTAAAAGCTCTTCATTTTGAGAAGCTAATATATAAAAATTACATTTGACTTGTAACTTGGAGCTTTATTTACCCCGTATTTTATTTTCGAAATTATGAGTTTTTGTATTATCTTAGCCTGAAAAACGGGGTAACCCGTAAAATATGGGGCATCTGGCAACCCTAATTACAATATATTGAGATTTGAGAATGAATAAAATTAGCCAAACCAAAAATCTGGGTTACTTTAGTAATTATATTGATGAAGAAAGATTATATTGCGTGGCAAATAGATGTACTTTCTTTATGTGAACGAAGTCTCTCTCAACAACATACATCTGCACAATAGTCTGTTGGTACAAAGAAAAGCGTGAAATTAAGCTGCAGATCCAGGTACTTTGAAATCTCACTTTAATCAATGTCAGTGCGGAATCATTGTTAGCTCTCTTCTTACCTGTACCAACGGTATCACTCCAGTTGCTTCAGCACACGTCACACTAGTTGGTTTCATATAGAACTTTCACATGTCCAACTTGTAGTTGAATAAATTTGTCCACATTGGTAAAAATATCTTGTCTTTAGTAATATTAATAGCTAATTAACGTTTGTGTAAAAATAATAATAAACGACCTATTGAAACAAACAAATTATAATACTACATTTAAATACTCGACGCTTCGGTTAGACGCTAATGACGTCTGTTGTCGAGCGTCTATAATCTACAATTCATTCATTCGACGCTTCGGTCAATCCCTTTTCAAGATCTGAATGTCAGTATTTAAAAAATTAAATCGACAACTAATACTTTTAGTCTCTACGATTTTATTTCTAAAATAGGTACATTTTTCTGAAAATTATCGAAGTACAAAAAATTCACTTAAAAACCCAATTAGCATGTTCGCTGATTAGGAGTATAAGCAAAGAACTAACGCCAGAACGTATTTTATTTGGACAGGAATGTGTTTGATAATTCCACTCCAAATAAACAAGAAATAATCCTAAAAAGTTTGGCAAGGCTCGTCTAGTACTCATCATATTATAATACTTCAAATCTGCAGTTTTTTCGACGCAAGGTAAAAATTTGGTTTCATACTTAGTTTTATACCTCTTAAATTTAAATATTTTAGATTTGCTTTATGTCTGTGAGAAGCAATCAAATAAATAAATAAATGTATAAATATTTTTACTGACCCCCTTCCCCCATAAAATATCTTGACATTGTGACGCGGAATTGACGTTTAGGACGGCGAATTCAAAAAGTATCTAGAGCGTATGTTCAATTCTATCCTCCTTGGGCAGCTATCAAAATGTTTTTGGGTTATATTACTTAGCTTTTATCATATTCGAAAGCTTACACATCTCTTAAAAGTACCAGCGACTCACTGTTTTTTGAAAATGCTGCGAAAAATAACGCATTTAACAAGGAACCATTTTTAGAGTAGGTAGTTAAACCCCACACATTTTTTTAATAATTCGTTTGTTTTAATTTAGTAAGTAGATATTTATGAACCGTATTATTTTTTTATGCTGACACATAATCCTACATAATATTTTACCGCTGTCTTCAAACTAATATTGAAGTTTCCTTAAAGATGCTGCTCTAAATATTAAAAGTATTGTAACATTATGTTATGAAAAATATTACTTTATACTCTATGTATCTCGTTGGAATATTTTACTTTAAAGTAATTACTCTTCCGATAACATTTTCCAATTTTCTGAAAACACAAATTAATATTTTCTCACATTCATGGCATTTTTAATATTTTTTTTTGTTCAAAATATTTCGTAAATATAGAATAATTGAAAAGACATATTTCTTGATGTTCAGTTAACTACTATAAGGTATATTATAAACTTAACTCTTGTATATATTATGTCCAATCACCCCAGTTTATTAGTACGGTTGAGTAAGTGATAGTGAGGTTCAGGTTTGAATCCTGACTCTGACATTGGTTGCTAAAAATGCTTTTTTCCAATATGTACAAATACAATTATGTAATTGGCTCACCTTTCCAATAAATATTTTGTGTATTAGTACTAATTTTCATTAGCTTCTTACATTGTTGTGGTAGTTATACAATAATTATATAAGCATAAATTAAAATTTGAAATTATTATATAGGTACTTAAAAAATTAATAAAAATCCTCCCAGTTAAATTCAGAACTAAGAACGGAACAAAAATAACCTACTCTCCCATTTTTCTTAAACATTTGAATAATATTTTCAAAGCATGTTCGAAATAAATCATTAGGTAAATTTTATTTAACATTTTATAAAAAGGATGTTAATGTGCTTTATAGAAGAAAAACGTAAAAAAATGTAGATAACGCTTTATTAGAAGCAGTAGACAGTATGTATATATAATACATAGTATTACTTGTACATCAATAACGGTCGAAAAAACACAATGCAAATAAAATAGCAATTTGGTTTATAAATCTATGTACATGAATGCACATAATATGTAGATACCCTCATTTGAGTTTTTTTCAGATAATCCTTTTAAACTATTAAAGTGAAGCGCTAACTTTACCATAAATACATTAAATAATAATTATTATTATTACATTAAATATACTGTGGTATTATTTGGTATTTATTGTAACAAAGCATATCCCATCAAAAACAATTCTTGTAAAAATAAGGCCATGTCTCGCGATCGCATAGCTGTAAAAAGTTATGAGATCTAATACATAATCTTGGTGGCCCCATCCTATCCTGAAAATTTGAGACATAAAGTGTTATCCAGACCGAAGTTACGAAGGTTCGCGCCTAATCGCTTGGCAATCCACCCAGATTAATTATAATAATGATATTTGTTTTTCGTAGCAAAATTATATGAAGAATACTGAGAACTCCGGTTGGAAACCTTAAAAATGTTATTGCTCCCATCATCAGCAGAAATTAAACTAAATTGTTTTTTTTTAGAATAGTTTTTGCAGATGATGGGATCAATGCACTCGAAATGCACATCTAATAATAAAATTATAAAAAATTATTAAACTTATTAAACGAAGGAGTTTTACAGCTTATTTACACTTTCAGTGAAGGCAATACCTCAAAAATTAAAAAAACAGTGAAAACCCCGTGACCCAAGATTATAGTCTAATGCTTTACTAGTTTTTATGCGCGTCTACGAATTCTTTGAAAATTTCATACCTCAAAACTCAAAAATTAGATCGCAGATTAAATAGTGGCGAATGAATGTTTTGAA
Source organism: Mongoloraphidia duomilia (assembly GCA_039654895.1). NCBI lineage: Eukaryota > Metazoa > Arthropoda > Insecta > Raphidioptera > Raphidiidae > Mongoloraphidia > Mongoloraphidia duomilia. The sequence continues at coordinate 36,858,253 of CM077520.1, read as the reverse complement.
GCTCTAGTTTTCAAAAAAAATATTGTAAGCTGTAAGACAAAGAAAAATCTCAGGATAGTGGACAAAATATTTGATTTATTAAATTACATGTACGACGTTTAATTTAATAAATCAAATATTTTGTCCACTATCCTGCGATTTTTCTTAATTTTATTATAATCACGATGGACACGATTTCTAATATAAAGTAAGCTGTAAGGTTCCTTTGTTACTCTAATGTTATGCCAAATTTAGAAACATTTGTACCTACTAAAATATGAAAATAATTTGTAAAAAAAATACTATTTTAAACCTGGCATAATAGGGTTAGATATATCGCGCAACTATTTAATGGTTAACAACGTGTTTTCACAATGGCTAACACCAGAACTGCTGCACCGATAATGGTGAACATTGAACAAATGAACAAACATGTATACACAATGAACAAATGAACAACCATATGAACGGATTAACATTGAAACAGTATATTATGTAACACATTCACGTAAAATGAGATCTCGTTAAAACTATAGATTTAGGTAAAGAAGTAAATTGCAAAATTCGTTCATGCAAGAAACAGATAATAATATGCACATTGTATGACTCTATTCAATTTATATTTTTTTTCAAATGTATGATTGAAATTATAAATTTCATTTGTTATTGAAATTAAATTTTACGCTCTTATAATTAACACAAATATGAAATAGCAAATTAACAGAACTATGAAATTTCAATTAATATTTAAGAAGATATAATTGTAATTAATTTCACAATGTGATAACTATTAATCAGAGCTGGGCAATGCTTTAAGCTCTTATATTGCTTATAAAGTGCACTTTGCCTAAAGCACTTATGACTCAGTAATAATAATAATGCGTTTAACGTCCGTTTCTCGACATTATGTCATAACAGACGCCATTCGCACCATTACTATTTTCCATTTTTACCACTTCCCGTTTTATACATTTTTATTATACTTCAACTTATTTAATAGCAATGTGCGAATGGAGGAATTCTAGGACATTAGGATAAGGTAGGCAACTTTGGGAGCATAGGAGTTTGACAGGTAATCGGCCATGGCCTTAAATAAGGAACCATCTCGATATTCATCTGGAATTATTGAGGGAAACCATGGAAAACCTCAAACAAGATGGCCGATACAGGAATTACCGTTTCTCGGCGTGAGGCAGTAGGAAAAAGTCCTAGCCACATCTGCCCCCGCCGGGATTCGAGCCCAGTACCTTTCCAATGCGAGTTTAGTGCTGTACCACTAAGCTACATCGCTGGGTTTATGACTCAGTAAAACAGATGCTTGATGCCTAGAGCACTTGCATAAAGACCTTGCTACTTATTAAGCATTTAACATTAAAAACTGCTTAATAAGCATTCAACTAAGCTTATAATGTTAAACATTAAGAATGCTTAATAATTTAAATGATAAATAACCACTTTGCATGTATAGTATTTTTGGTTTTTGGTTATTTCGTTTGATGTCAGAAATCCTTTTCAGTTTTCTTATAGCTTCGGTACTGTAATGTTTGAAGTTAAGATTTAAAAAAGTACGAGTCAGACTTGCGTAGAGAGGGTTCCATACTATTCCGTTTCCCGTGGGAATTTAAAGACTTAGGATTTTCGTTTAGGTTTTCCTGTAAACTATGAGTGAGGCCCTATATTCCCTATTGGCCTATTTTTTTCTAAATTTTACGCTCAGTAGTTTCGAAGATAAAGGAAGGGGAATGCTCGATTTTCATATATTTTCTTTAATGTCTTTTAAACTGTGGATTTATAAATTATAAAAAATATATATTTGTATTTCTAATAACGAGCCATTTTATTTGGTACGCCACATGATGCATTTGAAAAAAATCTTTTTTTAATTTTCTAATTTGCCCCCCAAAATCAGAATTCGTTTATTTACGCTATACGTCCGTGATTGGGTCACCTAACTCTATATAAGTATATGTACCAAATTTCAACTTTTTTCGTTCAGTAGATTTGGAGAAATAAGCTGTGACAGACGGACGGACGGACAGACAGACACGAGAGTGATCCTATAAGGGTTCCGTTTTTTCATTGGATATACGGAACCCTAAAAATTACTTTAAAATTCTTAATGATTGGTGCTTATACTTTTTTTTAAGCACTTTAGTGAGTACTCGGTGTTTTTAAGCATTTTTGAAAGTGAAAGTGCTCGATGCTCGGTGCTTTCCCCAGCAATGGGGTCGTTCTGCATGTCAAAATTTGATATTTCAAACAAAAATTTAAAAATTAAACAGCCTTAGCATAATATACTACCTTTGATGACGCGGAGATTGGTCATCCCAATTGCGCATTATAACTACTATTTTGGCACTTCTAATTCATACCTGACCTAACCAAATTTGTGATTGGCTGACTATTAAAGTTTGTGTCAGTTCAGTAACAGCATTATCTCTATATTTAAAATTATGTTGAAAAATATACATTTTTGGGAATTTTTAGGATTCCTCCAAACAGAACCCTATTACTGTGCCTACGATGCCTGTCCGTCCGTCCGTCTGTCACAAGGCTTTATCTCACAAACGGTAAGAGGTGACTAGTTTTTTTATTGCACAAGATGCTTTAAAAAATCTAAAAAAATTGTTTTATTACCTATCTGCAATGTAAATTCTAACCTTCAAAGTAGTTGGGTAAAAAGAAAAGAAAAATGCAAAACAAAAATTAATAATTTATTAGTAGGTACTCAAAGGTAAATCATACTTAAGAAGGGAAGAAAACAAAAAAAATGCCTGTGACAGACAAAGAAACAGACATCGAGGTGATTTCATAAGTATTCCGTTTGTCGACTTGGGTACACGGAAATTAAAAATTGTACAAATTAGAAGACTAATAAAACAAAAATCTGTATTAATTATTTAAAAATTAAGCAATAAAAAATATTTCTTAGAAGTAAAATTTGTTAAAATATTAAAATTGAAAGCTTCCAAAGTCTCTCTAAAAAAATTAGTATAATAAATATAATTTCATAAAATTATTAATGTACTGTGCCAATACCTTTATTCTAAAAATGAACGTTTCTTTAAGGGATAAAATAATAACAATAATTTATTTATATAAATTTACATTTTTTTTACTTATAATGGCACTAGCCGCCCCGTCGATATTCAATTCACAGATCTCCAGGGAGTATCTACAAAAAAAAAATGTGTGTCTATTTACATTAGTTGATGAAAAAAACTGTAAGACATTCTTTGAAAAAATTTAAATCACTAAAGTGGAAATACTGTTACTATTTTTGTTAGATGTTTTTATTATAAAACTAGCGGCCCCGTCCGGCTTTGCCCGGGTGCAATACACTACTCACTCGCTTCGCTCGTTCGCTTGAATATTATAAACACACTACTCACTCACTTCGCTCGTTTGCTTGAATATTATAATTACATTATTCACTCGCTTCGCTCGTTCGCTATATATATTAACCTTCCGTGAAACATTATCTAACTGATGGTGAAAACCGTATCAAAATCCGTTGCGTGGTTTAGGAATTACATTACTCACTCGCTTTGCTCGTTCGCTGTATACCTTCCGGGAACAATTCCACCATACATGATTTTTGGGTAACTTTAACCGTTTACGCAGCGCACGCAACGGAAACCCTCAAAAGAAATAATTTTTCCCGTTTTTGCAACATTTTTCATTGATTCTCCGCTCCTATTGGTCGTAGCGTGATATTGTATAACCTATAATAGCCTTCCTCGATAAATGGACTATCCAACACAAAAATAATTTTTCAAATCGAACCAGTGGTTCCTGAGATTAGCGCGTTCAACCGAACAAACAGACAAACTCTTCAGTTTTATAATATTAGTATACAGGGTGTCCTCAAAGACACTAAACACACGCCTACCACATGTTCCTGAGACCAAAATAAGCCGATTTAAGCAAACTTACCTTCTTACAAAATTGCTTAGTTTGGGCGCTATACGGCCCTGAAGTTACAATTTTGAAATCGTTTTTTTGTTATAAATTTAAAACGGCTTATGCGATTTTGCTAAAATTTGGCACGTTGACATAGTTTTATGGAACAAAAAAACCCATGTTAAAATTATGATTAATATTAATCCATAGGCGTAGAAATCGGGTTTTTTTATATTTCAACGTTTCAAATTTCTACGCCAATGGAAGAAAATGGGTTTAAGTATAAAATTTAGAATCAGTAACTTATTTGCTACAAAAAAGCTACTCTTAATAAGACTCGATTACTCTCATGATTTTTGAGAAATTTGTATTTAATAATAAGGTAATCGATAATAATACGTTGATAATAATGAGTTGATCAATAAACAAATAAGATGGCCATGCGTTTTTCTGAGAATAAAATTGGAGATAATGAAGAAGTTATGCACAGAGTAAATTAATTTTCTTCGTCGTATAAATCTTTGTATGCGTGAAAATGGAGGACACTTGGACCACTTTTTATGACATATTTATTTATTTCTATTTATGTTTTAGTAGCTTTACTTCATTTTGTAAAAATTACTGCGAATTATTAAAATACAAATTTCTCAAAAACCATGAGAGTAATCGAGTCTTATTAAGAGTAGCTTTTTTGTAGCAAATAAGTTCCTGATTCTAAATTTTATACTTAAACCCCTTTTCTTTCATTGGCGTAAAAATTTGAAACGTTCAAATATTAAAAAACCCGATTTCTACGCCTATGGATTAATATAAATCATAATTTTAACATGGGTTTTTTTTTCCATAAAACTATGTCAACGTGCCAAATTTTAGCAAAATCGCACAAGCCGTTTTAAATTTATAACAAAAAAACGATTTCAAAATTGTAACTTCAGGGCCGTATAGCGCCCAAACTAAGCAATTTTGTAAGAAGGTAAGTTTGCTTAAATCGGCTTATTTTGGTCTCAGGAACATGTGGTAGGCGTGTGTTTAGTGTCTTTGAGGACACCCTGTAGATTTTAAGTTATACCAAAGGCTACCTTTAAAAAGTATTTTAACTACATATGTGTGTTTACGCTGCAAAATCAAACCATAAATATTTTCAGATCGGTCATGGTTCTGAACTAATTTACGGTGTAAACACGGACTATAACCCGGAGTATATAACTATTTATTTATGTCACAGTTACGCGGCTATGGCTGCATACACACTAGTGATCACTAGCGTATACTCAATATTTTGGAGCAAAAATTCGCAAAGACCAAATTTGTTACAATAAACGTCGCGTTGTCACATTGAGAGTTTAGACCCACCCAGTGTAACTATATTTGCAGGGAATAGTACTTATTAGACAAATATTCAGCAGAATACTGAACAGCTGTAATTAATATTTTTTACTAACAATAAAGTAACCAGAGTGATTCTCTGCGCGTAAATTGTTGCTCATATTTTGTAGAGGAATTATCAATTACTTCGTATTTAGAAGTAATTTATAATAGTATTTTTAGGTTTTCTGGTCTATAGTAAACTATATCTAGTATTTAGAAATTGGGAGCAGAAAAATCCCAAATTATTTTTAAAGTTAGAAACATACATACTTTAAAATGTTAACATGTTTAAGTATAACCTTGCCCAAAATTCGATTAGTCTGCATCAGCCCATATGACATCAGGACCGGCGCTAGGATTTTCTGGCCCCGGGAAAGCGTTCTCCTAAAATTTTTTTTCTTCAAAATTTGTTTTTTTTTTTGGAAAATAGTCAGAAAATTTTAATGCAAAAAATCAAATAACGCCTTTTTTGTTGGGAAAATGTTTTAACGCTCGCAATTTTAAACACGGTAGTCACATATTAAATAAATAAGCTCCGGGGTACCTTTGCCCCGCTTACTCCCCCCTAACGCCGGCCCTGTATGACATTGCCGAATACTCATTCGGTTTTTGGTTTGGTACCGAACGTACTATTCGTTGCAACTCGAGTGCTATACTCATTTTGGAATTTTTCCATGTTCAATTTTATTGTATTTATTACCTATCAATTGATTTCATCATGTAACCAGAAAATGCCTAAATAGACCCTAAATGTAGATTTAAGAAATTTAATTATTGTTTTCTTTTAAGATTTCATCTTTTCATTGTGCAAATTTCAGCTGCGTGTAATAAAACAGTGAATTAAATATGTGATCAAGTTGAAATTTACTACTTATATGCGCCCTTGAATTTTGCAAAACATCATAGGTACAATTATTAATCTTCACGTTAAATAAATTAAGTAGTGATAAATAATTTTATCAATATATCTATATTTTGATGAATTGACCCGAACATGCAGGCGTAATTTTAGTATTAAGTATTTGAGGTAAACTGCACACGGTATCAGTGGTCATGTCCACGCGTTCTTGGTAAAATATTTGACTATATCTTTACCAGACTTTCGAATAATGAATTCTAAATAAATCTACTGAAAATAGTTTCTACAATGCCTGTTTGAACGCAACCCTAATACGAGTTTTGTAAGTGTAAAAAATATATACACACTGTACATACATACAAGCTGCAAATTTAATGATTGAGCAATGATGTGTATGAAAAAATAATTAAAAATACGTAAGAAGGTAAATAGCTAACATAGAATTCTTTGAAACTACCATTATCTTTTAATAAAAAAATGTGTTCGGGCTATTTTCCACTAATATGTCTATAAAAAATGTTTATAAAATATCTCTTACTGCTTGTTATCAATGCTCTAGCTATAATACCTCGTACTTTAGTCATTATATAGGTGTCCATAACTCAGTTTCGTAAAAAATGTTGAGCTACGTCTTCTTACAGCTAATTTAATGTATAGTTATGACTCCTAGACAGCTGAAATAATTTTGATGTGGAAAATATAATTAATTTTAGATTATACACACTCGACCTTTAAAAAGTCAATATCTTCTAGTTAAATTGTAGAAAAAGTATTTTATTAACATAGTTTGTCAAATAGATCGTCTGATTCACATTTTAGATTCGAAGTGATTACACAAAGGCAATGTCTAATACAAAATTATTCCATAATAAGAGTAAACTGAATAAAACTGTGCCTCGTTCAGTTTTACTGAACATTTACTATGCCTATGTGCACTCAAGACTGTCGTATGGAATCATATTTTGGGGACGTTCAGTAAGTATAACTACTATATTTAAAACACAAAAAAGATGCATAAGAGCTATATGTAATGAAGGACCACGCACATCTTGTAGGCCACTGTTCCAAAAACTTAAAATCTTAACAGTTTATGATATTTATGTAATAGAATGTGCAATTTTTGTTAAAAATATCCGCATTTGTTCACAAATAATGTACTGCATCATAACTACATTACTGGAAACAAAACTGATCTAGTAATAGCACAAGCTCACTTAAATATAATGCTAAAGGGTCCGCTAAATTCCTTCATAAAAATTTTTAACAGTATACCACAAGAACTGAAACTGTTGCAAACTGATAAATTCAAAATAAAATTCAAAAACTACCTCAGTGGTTTGACATTGTATAGTCTAGAAGAGTTTTTCGCTTCTTAAATATTATTTTTTTTTGAAAATAAATGTTTCTTGTATGACGTGTTCTATACCTCTATGTAAGGTCATCAGAATAAAACTTATTATTATTATTATATTCTCTACCGGAAGTTACCACCTGCATTCTTTATCTCAAATTCTTTCCTCTCGCCTAAAAACGGTTACAGCTCTCCCGACGCTATTTTTAAGGGTTCGGGTAAACGTCAAATGAAGGACCGAGAATCACACTACAGATCCTTCAGCCAAAAAATTGAAAACATTTTCCTGGAAAAACTTACAGCTTTTTAAAAATTACGTACCTACTTTCACACGTATAGCCAAAACTGTTTTCAAAAAATTCGCCTGTAGGTCATCTGTTCTTAAACGAAAGCAAATTTCTGGATGAACACAGTATACCAAGAAACAATTTACATCACAGATCCTAATTCCTAACACTTACCGTCCGTCACTCTGAAACTCCATACAATATACCTGATTTCTTCTTCCTAGTGCACAGTCAGTAGCCACGTCGCTGCGCACTAATTAAAAACGAAAGCTAGATGCAAGTGAAATTGAATGATTTATTTCGATTAATTTCTGAAGAAATGAAATGAGATTTTTTATAGTCATTCCCATGTATCACAGTTCAGTGTACAGCCTGTATAATATGTGTAGTTATAGGCGTGTACAACACTTACCCATGTACCCTACGGCAGAACATACAAGCCTTAATAGCCATTTATATCTTGTTTATTTATTTGTTTATGTATGCGTCTCTTATGTACGCTTTTGTTTTATTTTTTAAAATTCGCTAACCCGCATTATAGTTAGTCACTTTACTACGCGCAACTGAATACAGGGTTCCCGATATGTACTTTTTGAACATTTATAATAGAGAAAAAAAACGGATCGCGTTGAGGGTTCCGTAGCATCAATCATATTATTTTCTTTTGAATTAATAACCGTAAAAACTGCAAACAGCAAAAGCATAGCTATAGACCTTTTCATGAGTAGTTACGCGTAAGCGCCATCACCATGATCACAGCTTTCAGAAATTTCGTACACTTTTTAACGCAATGACTAGCCCACAAACGGTTTTCAATGTTAATTTAGATGAAAATGTTACTGATGGTGCTAAATTAGTGCACAAAACAGTGGAAGAACATATACTTGTGCTAAATTGGGACAGTGGTTCCAATACGAATGAACTGAGTGGCTCCCTGTTAAAAAAAAAACTTTCACAAATCACGTTATGATTGAAAAGTAAGAGTTTTGCTTATTCCTATAATATTTACTATATATTATATTACTATTTACAGTATTTATTACGGCTACTTTCAATCTACATTATGTAATAAGGTTAGTGCTTACGGAATATTTTTTTGGGGACGAATCTTCGGTATTAAACCGTCTTTTTATTATCCAAAAAAGAATTTTAAGAATAATGACCTTTACTAACTGCGGAGAATCGGCCAAACCGTTATATATATCTATACCGGAATTTCAAAATTACCTTCCCTCTACATTTACGAATGCGTCACTTTTTCCTTCAAAAATAAACATTAATTGTTTACCAGAAATAGTGACATACTTTGCCGAAATACAAGACATACCTATAAACGATCTGCGCATTCAGCGACACAGGCTAACATAAACAAATAATCAAGGAAAATAAACGTAAAGAGAAGCTCAAGTCATTTTTATTAGCAAACAACAGTCTGTTACTTAGTAGAAGAATTTTTAAACATTTAATTGTGTATTGATTTTTGTAAGGTATTGACCAATCTTTTGTTTTTTTTTGGAACATTTTTATAGGAAATATATATGCATCTATCTATCTATCTCTATTCATTATGAGCAATAATATCAGTACCAAAAATTGTTCGTGCTTTGATCGTGAGCCCTGTACAAAAGCCGCATAGTATTACATTACAAGAGGGTTGATGAATGGACTAGTGTTAGGGTAAATGGGGGTAATGGCTGTGTATACGAGAGTTGGCGTGGTAATCGCTAATGTGTGTCAGTGTGTAGTGTCTATATAGTGTCTGTATGTATGGGAGTGTATATATGTATGTTGACGGTCGGTCAGTAGTCAGTAGTCAGGACATTGTAGGTAGGCAGTAGGTACACATTATATTAGGTAGAAAAGCAAGTATGGTCGCCATGCCTGACGGAGGTTCCGCTACAAGAATGATACAGACGCGAGACAACCGATTCGTTGTAGATCCTTTCTACCAACACTTGACTATATCTCTTAAATGATTTACCATTATTTTTCTTGAATAGCTTTTCTCTGCTATTTAAATACTGATGCATATATTTTTTTTGGGTTGTTGACGGGGAAACATCTGCTTCAAAAGTAGAATTTTTATTGTACTTTCAAAATTTAATCCGTGTAGCTTTAAAGAAAGAAAATCTACACAGAGCTTTTGTTTTTTTAGACTCTGTAGCGCTATTTTTGAGACTGCACTTATAAATCTATATATTTTTCGCTCACTGGAAAATAGTTTAGTGGCTAGAAAAACTGAGAACCCGGTATGTCTAGAGTACTCGGTACGTCCATGACTCCATACAGATACAAAAGCTTAATATTGTTACAAAACTGTTTTCTGAGTTGGCGGAATAAATATTTATTTACAATAATTAAAAACACAATAATAAACAATAACTAAACAGTAATTACAAAGCAAAACAAACAACTATATACAATAACTCGTAACAATTAACTATATACCAGGAATATTTATTTCTAGTTATTTATGTTTCAAATATTTATATTCACTGTATTTATATCAGACGCACTATTTGGCGCTCAATATTCTCCATTGACTGATTTACCGTAGGCTTGAATGCGTGACTCACCGTTGACTGCTGTTTATATATGCTGCGTGACGTAAGCCGAGTGCGTTCTCGCTTTCTCTAGAACTTTCGCGCAGGTACAAGTTGTTCAGTAAGCAGACCCGTTTCTCAGAACTCTTGCCTGCCGTTTATATACAGGGTGATCCGTAACAATATTATTTTCTAACGATTTTAATGATAGAGTGTAAGTACAAGCGGTTGTCCTGCTAGTAGCGCTTCTATGAGTACTTTTGTACAGAGGACCAGAGGTACTCTCCTAATAGAAGGACAAATTTTCGCTCATAAGCGTGTCCTTCAAGCAGGACTCTTTCGTCCTGCTGACAATACAGACAAAACAAAACTCCTTCGTCCTAGAGTACAGACACACGATCTCCTATACAAGTACCATTTTGCGTTGCTATTGCTTACAAAATACACATACAAGATTAATACAAGTATAAATTCTTGTATTAGCTCAACAAATCATAGTACTGTCTTGCCTAAAATTTGTGCTGATAATTCATACGTTTCTGAACATAATATCTACCTATAATAAAATTGTCCTGCTAGTAGTTCTGAAAGTACCTACTACCTACAATATGACGATTTCGTATGTCCTCAAGTGAGACGCTGTACAGTGTACACTCTGTCATTAAACCCCTAATATTCACAATGTATTCACTTAACATACTTATTAGTGAATAACAGAATATCAGACAGCTAAGCTGTCATGTTTGTTACAAGACACTGTGGAGTAACGGTAACTCGTCCAGCCGGAAACTGGGAGTTACAGCTTCAAGTCCCGGCTGTAGCGTTTGATTTTTACAAGCTTTTATTTAACTTGCAATGTTTGTATGTTAGTTTGTTTGTTTAGGTCAAATCTTGCAAGTCAATTTTCAACGACTTCCACGTATCCGATCGATTTAAAATTTCATACACATATGCATTCCCGATGACAATACATGAATCAATCGTTTTTAAAATTAAATTCAATCCCTAAGGGGCTCACACGAGGGAGTAGGGTTTTTTGACTATTCAACGCCTAGGCCAAATCGCTAAAGCTAGAAACTTGGAATTTGGACAGTAGGTTTCTTTTGTGGCGTAAGCACCCACTATATGAAGGGATTATGGGGATTTTTCAAAAATACTCTGACAGTTATCTTTAATATATATCACTCAGAGCTGAAAAGAAGACTATAAAGTAAAAAATAAATATTAGTAAAAAAACTTTTTAGAAACAAGCTTTTATTTAAATGCACTAAAAAGTAAAAAATAATTTTTAATAATTTAGGTTCATAATTATAAAATCGTGGGTCGTGACTAATAAACTATCATAGAGTTCACGACCCACGCTTTTATAATTATGAACCCAAATTATTAAAAATTATTTTTTTCTTTTTAGTGCATTTAAATAAAAGTTTGTCTCTAAAAAGTTTTTTTTACTAATATTTATTTCTTAAATAATATAGTCTTGTAACAATCATGGCACCTTAGAGGTTTGATATTCTGTTATGACTTATGAATGAAAGAATTGTGGATTATAGACGTTGATATTCTGTTATGCACTAATTATGGTAAATGAATAAGTTGTGGTCCCAAGAAAACCACCCACTAAAAAATAGGATCAAAAACCCTCAATACAGCAAAGGCTACGAAATAAAAAGTAAGCAACCTAGATCCTATATCATAAAACACTTATCAAATGAATTTAAAGATAAAATTCAAATAAACGCTAAATTAAAATTACCTCCTTGGAAACAACTACCAGCCAAAATTGATCAAAGTCTTGAGCATTTACCAAAAAATTCAACGCTACCATTAATCTATAAAAAGAATTTCTTAGAACTAACTAAAAAGTACAGTGAATACACTAAAATTTATACCGATGGGTCAAAAATAAATGACAAAGTTGGTTGCGCGTTCTGGTTCGACGATGAAGAACATCTCTTTAGATTACCAAATCACTACTCAATATACTCTGCTGAACTTTACGCTATCAAGAAAGCCTTATCTAACATCTTTAACCAGCACAAAAAGAACTATATCGTATTTACCGATTCACAAAGTACCATTCAGGCCCTAAAATCCGAAAGACACAAACATCCATTAGTAATAGACATAGTTAACAAATTAACTGATCTACAAGAACAGGGGAAAGAGATCAACTTTTGTTGGATACCAGGTCACTGCGACATATTCGGTAATGAAACAGCTGATAAGTTTGCCAAACAAGCGGCCGAATCGGTGCTCCCTTTTGACACACTAGAAATCCCGTCAGAAGATATTTTTAAACAATTGGAAAAAACCACTTATGCAGAATGGGAGGAACTATGGCGAAGAACTGCCAACAATAAACTCAGAACAATAAAAGACGACTCCAAACCATGGACTACTTCCTTTCAAAAAAATAGAAAATACGAATCAACAATAGCTCGACTACGTATAGGACATACCCAACTTACCCATGCTCACCTCCTAAAAAGAGAACCTCCACCAAAATGTGAATCATGCAATAATACAAATATAACAATAGAACATATCCTATTAACATGCTCCAAGTATAATATAAATAGAATCTCAACAAACTTACCAAACAACTTATCCGACATCCTTGGCGACAATCAATATAACATTACCAAACTTCTTAGTTTTCTTGAGGATAGCAAATTGGCTCACCTCATCTAAAAAGGTGCTATTAAAACCTGAAAAAATAATTTACTAATTAAAATATTTTGTACAAAATTACAACATAAAATATTAAACAACCTTTACTTACCTTTAAATACTGCAAATAACAAAATCGATTAAACTAAAGTTTATAATCACATAACGGCGCATATAGCCTAGTTGCTGCGCGTCTTAAAAAAATAAAAAAAAAAAAAAAAATAAGTTGTGGATATTAGGGGTTTAAATCGTTTGATTACCTACTATTAACTATCTAATTTATTATTAAGTAATGTCAAATCTCAATTTATTTAATAACATTAATTATCTATAATATTTTGAGTTTTGATTGAAAGTTTTTTAACTTCCCACAAGAAGTTATTGTAATGGGTCCGAAAATCGAAATCAAAAAGGAAAAAAAATTTTTATGTTTCAAGGTCACTACACTATTTTTACACTACTTTTAGAAAGATGTCTGTGTGTGTGTGTGTGTGTGTGTGTGTGTACGTACGTACGTACGTACGTATGTGTACATTTCTTTCAAAGACGAAATCTCGAGAACGAAAAATGATATCGACTACGTTAGGGTGCCAATCGACGCGTATTAACGTAAATATGATCTGAAAGAAATTTTTTCAAAATCGGTTCAGCCGTTCTTTTTTCTTAACCAAATAACCTCCAAAAAAGTAGATTTTACACAATATCTCGCGAATAAAAAATTATATCGACTTCGTAAGGGTGTCAATCGAGGCGTGTTAACGTCATTTTGATCCGACATAAATTTTATAAAAATCGGTTCAGCCGTTCTTTTTTTTTAAATTATTGATGTTTTAATGATTTAAAAGATTACTTTTCTGTGTAATATCTAATTTAATTATTATTATTAAATATTTATCAAACTGGGAAGTTCGTCGTGTGGACCTCAAGGGTCGCACTTTAGTCCTAATAAACGACCCACCTCACGGCTTGTTTTGTATGATATTTGTATATAAATTTGTAGTACAATAACAATTAAAACAAGCCGTGAGGTGGGTCGTTTATTAGGACTAAAGTGCGACCCTTGAGGTCCACACGACGAACTTCCCAGTTTGATAAATATTTAATAATAATAATTAAATTAGATATTACACAGAAAAGTAATCATTTCAATCATTAAAACATCAATAATTTAAAAAAAAAAAAAAAAAAACGGCTGAACCGATTTTTATAAAATTTATGTCGGATCAAAATGACGTTAACACGCCTCGATTGACACCCTTACGAAGTCGATATAATTTTTTATTCGCGAGATATTGTGTAAAATCTACTTTTTTGGAGGTTATTTGGTTAAGAAAAAAGAACGGCTGAACCGATTTTGAAAAAATTTCTTTCAGATCATATTTACGTTAATACGCGTCGATTGGCACCCTAACGTAGTCGATATCATTTTTCGTTCTCGAGATTTCGTCTTTGAAAGAAATGTACACATACGTACGTACGTACACACACACACACACACAGACATCTTTCTAAAAGTAGTGTAAAAATAGTGTAGTGACCTTGAAACATAAAATTTTTTTTTCCTTTTTGATTTCGATTTTCGGACCCATTACAATAACTTCCAGTGGGAAGTTAATAAAAAAATTGCCTACGATTCTTTCAGTGCAGTAAGCAAAAATTCTACAACTCATGTATTTTCCGAAAGCGCTCTTCGTATTGTTTATTGGCGTCGATTAAAGTATCGAACATCAGATCTATTTCCACAGACTGTAGAGAGTTTTCCTTCCCCATTCTCGTTTTTCACACTTGTTTCTATCCCGCTTCCTCTTTCCTCATCGACCGTGTCGCAGTCATTCACGTGTAACCTTTGCCGCGCTATCTCTGACGATTACGACTACAAGTAATTACTATACTCACAAGAAATACTAAAAAAACAACTTTACGAAGATAAATAACTAAAAAACCTATATACCTAGTAAAACACTATTCATTTTACTTTGTAAAAGCATTGTCAACATATAGTATAAAGTAAATTGATATTGTTGATATTTTTTTTAGCTAGATATTAAACTTTCTACTTTTACAAAGGGATTCACTAAAATTATTGTTGCGGCATACCATAATCAATTATTGTTCACTTATGTATAAAACGAGGTTAGAATATTGAATCATAAACATTTACCGATGGGTCTTTATAATCAATGATGGCGGCAGAAATGTCAGTTCTTTTCTAATTATAATGATCTAATTTGATTGATTTTCAATATAATATACGTGTGTTTTCAGGGTATCAATTCGAGGTTAAATTAGCATTTTGCAATCTAAAGCAACTAAAAACCTAGATGGCGGTCTAACATTTCAATTTTATTATTTATTGTCGAATTTAATTGTTTTTCGTTTTGTACTTCCCATGTATGAGGAGGCGCTTCAAAAATATTTTTATTATTTCTCAAGACTTTAAGTAATACGAACATAGGTAACAGACATTTCCCAATGAATTTTCGTCAAACTCGGTCGTAAATTTTAGAAGCTATGGGAGCTGTGACATACGGACCGGCATGACGAAATTATAACGAAACCTAAAAAAATGATAAAACATAGGTACGTATAATACTACAACGGGTACCTAATTAATAAGACGTATATCTGTATGTAATAAAATAGAAATTAAGTATAAAGCTCTATTAAACATGATGTACCAAGTCTTCATGGTTTCCGGGCTTGTAGGCCGTGGTCCGGTGGTATTTCTACCTGACGTTTCGTCCACAACTGCGGTAGACATTCTTAAAGGCGATGTGGCAGCGGTCGAAGTGTCCTCCTTGGCGGCTCACAGGTCAGTGTGTCAGTGACTGGTGTCCTCCCTTCTTTTATGCCTAATACCAGTGTGTTCTCTGTTCGGTCGTAGTCCATTTCTCTGTAATTGGTCAACTGCGCAGTGTGCAGTGGTGGTCGTATTCCGTCCTTGTACGATTGGTCATTGGTTTTGTATGTCGGAGTGCTGGAACAATGCCGGCCGTGAAAGCTTGCACACCTGGATAAAACATGATGTAGTCTGTAATAAAAACGTCATGAAAATTTTGGGATATTTTTCATAACTTTCTGCTATTTAAAAAGTTCGTTTCATATGTTATTATAAAATGGTTGAACTCCTTCCACACGTGATGGAAGCCCAATGTGACGGGACAGGCCACACTGATCTCGGTTGACGTGTAATACTAACAACGTCGATAACATTGTTTTGCTTTTAGTGACCAGTTAACTTTTCAGAGGAAATTTATAACGCCGTCATAAATAATTCATTCAAATATATACATAGTTGGTGTTTATTAATGGTTGCCTCGTAATATAATGGAAAACAATCCCAAATGAGAAGTTTCCAAATACTTTGTTTTCATTTTTATTTCATAACTTGCTAACCTATCTATGGTTGTTTAAGCTTTAAATAATTTACGGTTTTTAAGGGAAACTTTTTATAGAAATATTTTTTGTTTGCAGGAAAATATGGCGTTTTTTTATTGATGTTTAAAACGTTTTTTATTTAGTGTCAACGTTTCGATGAATATGTCATCATAATCATGACCTATGGGACAAATATTTATAAAACTATTTATTATTATAAAACTATTTATTATTTATAAAACTTTTTAACCTCAATTTTTTTCGTTCGTACGTATGTAGAAATAACGTCACGTCACGTCCAATCGAAGAATCGCGTATATTATATCCCAACAATTTTGCAGAACATGGCGTCATCCCAAACAGACAATTTGGTACATCATAAATATAGTAGTAAACACAACGGGATCCGAGGCGTAGGGGTATCGCAGCTGTTTTATACTCAGTAGACCGCTGGTTTGAATCCGGACGGCACTATTTTAATTATTTTCACTATTACATGTTACACTTGATATTTATATTTTTTTCTATTTTAATAATTATATTTTATCTATTTATTTTTTTTTTTAATTTTTTCTATCATACAGTGCCAAACTTATCGGGGTGTGCATTTTTAGCTTTGCAGAGTTTAAACCACGGAAACAAAACTATTTTGGGCGACTTCGGGTTAAACGCGTTCAGGGTTATGGCAAAAAGTTTCACTTGCAATGTGGTTTCTTAAAACCGCACTCTAGTTTTTTTTGTCATTAGAGTTTAAAGTTACACACTTTTCATTTTCGCTTTCGCTTTCGATACATTTAAAATTTTAATCTATAAATTTTTTTCTCCACTCTGTCCATCTTTTCTATGAGTAAATGTTATTGATATTTTTTTTACAGGTACAGGTACAAACGTCAAGCCCAGATTCAAATCCCGAATGCTTTTATTATTTTATTTACTTTTTTTTATAATGAAAATACCTAGATAGGTGATAACAATTTAAAATGTAAAAAATTAAATTACTTATGACGTATCTACAATTATTATATTTTCATTTATTAATTTTGATTTTATAAGATAAATAAAACTCGATGTATTTCTTTCCATGACAACGAATACAATTATTCGTGTTTAACGGTATTCACATCATCTGTATGTACCCGCGATCCACACATACCCATTTTTACAGTAGCATGTTGTGCAATGATAAAGTAAGGTGACCAGAATTTTAAAATTGCTCAGGAGGACACCAACTAAACACAAAAAAAACTACTATTTGCTGTATAATAATATAAATTATTATTAAAGAATGCTGTGACTACTCTACCAGTTCTGAGATTGTCTACCCATAGTACAGAACCACAAAAACATTTGTTGAAATCTTTAAAAAGTGGGACAAATGGGGTCGTTATGACGTTATTATTCGAAAGGAGTACATTTTCACTGGAAAGGAGGACATAGGAGAACACTATCACTAAGGAGGATAAATCTCATTAAAGGAGGACTGTCCTCCTCAAAGGAGGACGTCTGGTCACCTTAGTTAAAGCCCTGCAGAAAATTGGATTTCATTTGAAGAATAATTCTAATTTGGATAGGTTATAGTTCACGAGAAATCCATCGGTACGTTTGCATGTATATGTAAGTCTGTGTGACTATGCTATATCCAAACTTCTGTTCTGTATGCAGGCCCCAATCTGGCCCAGCTGGGGACCGAAGAACTCATGCATAATAATGAATTACATCCCAAGGGCAAATTAAAATTAAAGATCTCGCGTCTTCAGAACTTTGCTATTTAGTGCAATGATTTCTCTATGCAGATTATATACATATTGTCTGCTTGCTGAAAAGATAAAGTACACAGTGACAAGGTAAGTAATCAATACTATTAATATAGTAGATTGTATGTCTAGATACGTAATGGGGCATATTACGGCGAGTGATGACAGTATGTAAAAGCGAGCGAGAGCGAGTTTTTACAGTCGCACGGGCCGTAATACCATTACATACGAGACATACATGGTATTTTTTGCCATACCCATTACAAAATACCTACTTCTTACGTCATTTTAAAAAAATTCTGACAGTTCATTTGCGTCGCCATCTTTTCTTCTAGTGTGCCGCGAAGTTCGTGCAAGTAAGTAATGACAGGCGCACGCAAGCGAATTAACAGAAGTTGCCATGGCAACCGATTTTCTGCGCTAGGCAGAAAGTAAACTATTTTCCGCACTCCTGCCTGTTAAATGGGTCTTTAATGGCCGCTATACATACATCGAAAGTGGCTACTTTGTAGTGGGTATAGCAAAAAGATTATTATTATAAATCATATAGTTAACAATTAATGCCTATTCAAGTAACGTACAAATTTACGTCTTCATTGTGTTTTCTTTAAACCAGCTCAATGAAAATTTATAATAAAACGTTAATGGAAGTACGAAATGAAGAAAGTTGATATTTTGTACCATTTCAGGCATAAAAAGAAAAGAACCCATTCTTTTTAGAAATTATTAATATTTATATAGTAGTTCTTAGAATACAATATGATAATAAAACGAACATCAGAGAGATTGTGCATTATAAACGCTTGATAACTGAGGTCAACGGATATCAGGTCTGAACATCATTTGACTAAGTATTTTTACGAATATTTGCATATTTCGCCACTTTACGAAGCGGCTAGCCGTTTAATAAAACAGCGCGTTTGGTAAAAATAAACGGCCTGCAAGTCAGACTCGCACATTGAGAGTTCCGTACAATAATAAAAATAAGGAGTTAGGTAAGGGTAAAAATTTAACAGATTTGTTTTTAAAAACTTTTTTAACTTATATTTTATTTTATCTGTTTTAGTGTTTCAATTTTTTCCCGTTTCAAATGTAATTAAAGTTACTAATATTCTCTATACTCTGAATGTACTATGAACGTGTAACAACATTAATTTATTAAAATTAATTGATTATTTATTTAATTATAATTATTGTTTGCCAGAATTCATGCCATAACAACACACAATCTGTGAAAATTTCAATTAGTTGACCTCTTACTGTTTGTGTCTTGTGAAATAGAACCCTGTGACAGACGGACGGATGGACGGACGGACAGACAGACATCGTAGGCAGGGTAATAAGATTCCGTACGGAGGTACGGAACCCTAAAAACGAAAGGTATTCAAATAGCACAAAATAATACACTGTTTTGTCAGCAGGGTTAGCGACCGTGATTTTTAACACGCTTATAATATTAGCTTAACTTGTATGTATGTATATAAAAAAATTCTGCAACTCGATTTCACCCTCTACAGTGGTATGCAGTTTTGATGACAATACAATATTCTGATATAATATATATAATAATATTTATATAACAAGTTAAAAATGGAAGAAAAACATATAGTGGAAGCGACGGTGCTGATGGTGAAAAACCGTACGTTTCAAGTCGTTTAAAATTTAAATATAATATGTATATTATTATAATGACTAAAAATTTGAAAATAAAATTTATGATTTCAAATAAATCTAAAACCACGCTTATATTAATGCACTCAAAAGTAGAAAATAAATTTCTTTCTCTTCTATAACGTTTATAAGCGTGGGGCACTCGATGAAATATAGGTACAGTGAGTGTCCCACGATTGCAAACGTTATAGAAGAGGGAGAAAATTATTTTCTACTTTTTAGTGCGTTGATATATTAGCTAAGCGTGTTTTTTAGATTTTTTTGAAACTGAAAATTTTATTAATGTTGCATTTCTTACAAAAAAAGTCCCTGAATAAATTAGGGGTGGCGAAATTAGCATCTTTTTTAACTCTACCAGATAAATCTAACTGCTGGTTTTTCAGTTATCAATTATAATTGATAGCTAGTTACTCATTATACCGCCTCAATACGTGTTAACAATTCTAATACTTAATTGTTGAAAAGCCTAATTTTTCCCGAGGTTATATAATCTTATCAGGCTAAGACGAAAAGAAAGAATGAGCATGGGACAAAAATTTAAGAAATGTCGGGTATCCCGCTAGTGATTTCTGAGCTAAATTGATGCACGCTGGCCTAACTATGCAGGGGGATTTTAGCACCAAACAATGTAAAAATGCCTACATATGACATTTCTATGGCTAACTGAATTCAACAAAAAAAATTACAAAGTTTTTTTAGCAATAACCGATTCTCTGGATTATTTCGTTACCAAATTAAAATCTATCTTGGTGAAGTCAGGCCCAAGAATAAAGTTAAGTCCTTTTTTCGTATCTGTTTGTATGTTTGCAATTTATTTGAAAACCGCTCAATCGATATTATCTAATTTGGTTTTCACAGTTATATAAAGCATTATCTTGGGAAAACTTTAGGCCATAATATACTCATCACGCTAAGTCATGGGGGACACGATTAACACAAGATTTAACGCTACAAACTATTTACAGAAGCTCTTAGCTTGCATTATACTGTTGTTATTATATTTTGACATTGACTACGTCATGGGGAACACGGGCAACGCCGGGTATAATAAATTATACAGTTTTTCATTTAACAAGTAAGTTTAAACGTGTCATTATGCATTTGATAGTATGTAAAATGGTGTCAAAATAGTTGGAACATTCTGTGACTTTTAATGGAAAACTAATTTTATAATAATTACTAGCGGTACCCGTCCGGCTTCGCCTGGGTGCTAAGAAAGCCCGGGTGCAATACACTGCTCACTCGCTTCGCTCGTTCGCTTGAATATTATAATTACGAACAAATTTGATTACCTACCATAAAAAAAGTTATAGTGAGTTAACCTTAAAAGATAGACAAATGCTGTCGCGGACTTTTTTTTAGAACTTTTAAAGGGGAACAATTCCGTCATTCATGATTTTTGCGTAACTTTAACCGTTTACGCAGCGCACGCAACGGAAGCTCTCAAAAGGAATAATTTTACAAACATTTTTCATTGATACTCCACTTCTATTGGTCGTAGCGTGATATAGTAGTAGCGTCTATAGTTTTTCTCAATAAATATGGGCTATCTAACAAAAAAATTCAAATCGGACTGGTAGTTCCTGAGATTAGCGCGTTCAACCAAACAAACAAACAAACTCTTCAGCTTTATAATATTAGTATAGACATTGATTAACATATTATATGGGAAGATAGTGATTCCATGTACTGAAAAATATACTATAGCTGCCCGCTTACGTTTCATTCCCCTGGCCCACAAACTCAATGTTGACTTGTGCTTCCACCTATATTATTGTTGAACTAACAGCTCAGATATTGTCAATGCTACCTCTAACTGATCCTAAATAATGATATAAGATATTTACATCACTGCCGCAGCTGACATTATTTTAATGTTTTGAAATTTGTTGAGACTGTATAAAACTTATATAAAGTGAACTTAGTTTAGTTACATAATTTATCTGTAAACGCTATCTGATTTTATATTTCTTTGTCTCTGAATAAAAATTGTTCAAACACTCGTAAAATATATTTTGATGTATTCATAGGCTAAGAGCTGATAACACTTTTTTCATGTGTTTTTATAAGACTTGGAACTTTTTTAAAAGATGAATTTTATATATCTCTACAAGGGGTATATAGTCTGTCATTCCAAACGCGGGGCAAAACCACCCCATATTTTTTTGTTCACTCTTGCGAAAAAAGACTTATGTGTGTTTATCATTAGTAAAGTCTAGAAAAAGTTTTGCCCCGCGTTTGGAATGACAGACTATTTACCCCTTGTAGAGATATTTAAAAGTTATCTTTTAAAAAAAGTTCCAAGTCTTCTAAAAACACATAAAAAAGTGTTATCCGCTCTTAGTCTATCATAGCAACTTATACTAATTAGTTAACAAAAGCAAGCAGTTTAAGAGAATTAGATAATCAAATTCATTAAGATTGTAAAATTTGTTGTTAAATAAAAGAATTTAAAATAAATCTTTCACAATTTTTCCAATCGTTAGGGGCCTACACACGATCAGTTTAACTTCGCAGTTTATCTGTGCAGTCAAACTGCACAGTTGTGTGAACTGTACGGTGTGTGGGCTATTTCAGTTTGCTCCTCAATTGTTCTCAGTTTGAAGAGCTGACGTGCGTGGCTAGACACGACTAGAAAGGGAAGTTCGGTTTTGCGCTCAGATTGATTGAGCGCAAAACCGAACTTACCCAAAGACTACACATGACTGTGCCAACTGTTCAATTAACTGAGCTGACTTCGCAGTTTATCGGTGCAAAGTAGAGTCAAATGCGCAGGCCAAAAGCCTGCGTTAAAATTTGTCGGAACTATGCAGTTATCTCAGTTTATCGCTCAGACATGACGCCACAAGGGTTAAACTGCGCAGTTAAACTGATCGTGTGTAGGCCCCTTTAATGAATTTGATTATCTAATTTTCTTATGTATGAATATTTTTAGTTTGACATAATAATGATTAACATTATTAAGTTTAAAATTAAATAAAATATCAGAATGGTCCAAAAGTCTTGCCCTAATGTTAAATCCAATTAAATTCAATATAATGTCTATAGAAAGCCGGAATCAGTTGGCTAAAGTGCCGTAACGCTGTCTGGTCATCAAACTAATTCTGTAGACTACTGCAAAAATTTAGGATTATACATAGACAAATACTTAGTGGAATCGCTCATTTTATCATCTTTTAATTATTGTGATATTGTGTACGGACCATGTATAAACCAGTCAACATCGCAGCTTATCCAAAAATTTTAAAATATATGCTTCAGATATATTGTATACAACATAAATTTACATATCGCATACTTCGTAGACAACTTGATCACAACCGGGCAGCCAGATTATCTAAATTGCAATTTAAAATATTTATCAGATTATCATAATAATAATAAAAATACGATGTCACAGGATACAACATTGTCAATAAACTTGCATGAAACAAATTTTTATAAAAAATCTTTTACTTATGGTTCTGCCTCTATATACTTATAATAATATTCCTCGTGAATATAAACATCTCAAAAAAGAGGCGTTTCGAAAGAACGTTAGGGGTTGTCTATTAATAGTCACCGCGAAATATTATGCAATATGAACCAATGACGCAAGATTGTCTTAAATAAAATTAAGATGCTAGTCACCAGATGGCCTAACGATTGTCAACACAACTCACTTCTGTAAACTCTACAATTATTCTGTACTCAAAGATTAAATAATAAAACTTAGGATGCTAGTCAACAGATGGCCAATAGTGCGACGTCTAGCTGCCTCTATTAAAAGTGGCCTCATTTACGCTCATAAGGATCAAAATCTTCTAGTAATATGTTAAACAATGGTATAGATTAACAGAATTGTATGATAAGATTACTTTGTCTTCTATTAATAAACTAGTTGGTCTCGTCTTCATATTTATTCAATTGGCCTGCAAACGGTAAGTAGGTATTCGTGTATGCGAAAGAGAGTAGAACAAACGGTATCACACGGTGCCAGGTTAGGTAAAGGTAGTAAATACATAACATAGGTGTTTCCAGAACCTACTTTGACTGATTGGTTACGTAATGACAGTCATTTGTTTACGGTTGCGGTTGTTTCTGTTTAAAATGCAACATACACAGACGCATCCATTTTACGCTAAAAAACCTTCTCCAAATTTACGTACCGCTATTTATTTTCTGTCTTTATCATTTGTATGGGATTTCAGTTAAGTGACAGGTGGATATTTTAATGTCAGGTTTTATTGCTGTTGATCTCCGCTAATAGACATTTTGTATGCGGTCATTAAAAACTAAAATAAAAGTGTCAATGAAATACCTAATATTGGAACAAATTCGCTAACCAGACATTTTTTGTCAGTCAGAAGGACACTTTTTGCAACGTTATTTCGGTAAGAAAATTTTATAATTTTTTAAGTAATACCTCCTTAGCGAGGGTAGTGAATCGGAATTACCCCGAGTCAAAAATTACCGATTCAAAAATAAATGAAACACTGTAGGCAATGTAACGCTGACACATATAAAACGCCTCTAACGATTTGGATGAAATTTACTAAAAAGGGGTTTTGGGGGGCAAACAATCGATCTAGCTAGTTTCCTCTCAAGGAAAATTCGTTTTCTTATAGATTTTATAATTTTAAAAATTATTTTTTGACGTTTCAAAATAGTGTAATTTTGTAAGCAAGCTTTGGATACTTATGTTTCCATGGTTTAAGGGAAATTTGATAAATTATCATCCTTCAAAAATAAAAATAAGTAAGTAGTTAAATACAAAACGGCAATAACTTCAAAGTAACGTGTTCTATTGAAAAATGTATATGAAGTATAATTTCGAATGTGCGCTTATGTGCGATGATGTACACAGTCCATTTTTTTCATAACCATTATTTTCAGCTCTCCAATTTGATGATGCAGACTGCGAATATGTGACTTCCCCTAGTAAAAACTAACCAATGATCCACTTGGTCCTAGCATAATATTATCTTCCTTACTTCAGTACTTATTCAATTTACTTAAATGACGGTAGCTATGAAAAATTGTGTAATATGGATAAAAATTCAATTAATTACAAACCTCATTATTCCTTTTGTATTGTGGGCTTGCTGTCAAAGCAACTTTGCAATACATACATTTTTATTTAAATAATAATAGTAGGTATGTGACATTAATATATTAGATAAATTAATATAATGTAATGTTTTTAGTACCACTTAATTCAAATTGCATAACTGAATTTTCATGACAGAACAAATTTATGGCAATGCACTCAACTATAATTTAAAAACTTTGCAATCATTTCAACTAATAGCAGACCATTTATATTTTACAATCTAAACATATAACTTTTATATTTACCTATACTTTAAATCGTTCTAAATTTAAATTTATTGAAAAACAAAAACATAATTCTCACTCTGAGCTAGTTTTTACCAAGGGTACAAAACTTCAAAGAAAATGTTTTTCGTACTATTAGTGTAAACGTAAAGGGGGGGGGCAGATCATCATAAACGTGTCATGTACCCGACGAAATTTATATTATTTGTTCAAGGTTCAAATTTTAATATGTTGTTACGGTCACTGTTTTAAGCATATATTTCAATTTGCAGAACAAAATGTCGGTATTAACCCCCTTGCAGAACGATATAAACACCTAGTCGAGCAAATTGAAATTTATGCTTAAAACAGTCGCCGGAACAACATATTAAAATTTGAACCTTGAACTAATAATATAAATATCGTCGGGTACATGACACCCCTTTAATACTAACCAATCGATCTGCAAATATTATAATGACATTATTGGGTCACCGACAAGCTATACAAACAATTTCAGCCTTGAAGCAATACATAATTGTGACAATTTTTTTTGTTACATGTTGAGGACGATCTGCATCCCTCCCATACCGCTATCTAGCAAAATCCCTTACTCAGGGCACTTTAATATGCCTCCCTCAACATCTTCACAAAAATAAGGCCTTGAATAAATAACACCAAAAAATTGTCACTAGCTCTCGGTCATATATCAATAATTGGTACACAAACTTAAACAATAAATAGTCACATAATATTAATCAGGGACGCAGCATAGAAACTGGCTATAGGTAAATCAATTCCCAGATCTGCTAATTCAGTATTTGTTTCAAATGTGTCGGCGTTCAGCCAGAGTGGAACGCTTTCTTCCCTGTCGTCTGCACTGTACGTGAGTGGATTTGTTTGATACTCCCACGAGTCCGGGTTTATATACACAACCCACGTGGTTGGTCCATTGGTAGCACACAAATACAAACATGTGTTTACACGTGTTCAATGTAGAATAGCGTCAGCAAGTAGATACATGGTCTACCGAAATTCAAAGACAGAGCTGGTTTTAGTACAATTGAAAACAAATTAAACCATTAAACAAACAAATTGTGACTATTATAAACTGTTTGAAATAATTCAACTTTTCATAAACTGATTTCTTTAGAACTCCGTGCCTACCTATTTTAACCGCGACTTCATAAAAGGAGGATGTTCTCAATCCGGCGCGTATTTTTATTTTTATTTATGTATGTACACCGATTTCTCCTGCATTTGTGAACCGATTTTGTTGGTTATTGTTTTATTTAATAGGGCATAACCTTCAGGATGGTCAAATATAAAATTTAGTTAAATCGGTTCAGCAGTTCGACTGATTTTTTTAAATATGTATTTTTTAACTTCCCGCTAAGAAAATTGAAAAAAATAGGGAAGTTATTGATTTCACCCCGATTTTAGAAAATCGAGTTTTCATCAGATCTCGACGTTTTGTGATCCTAGGAAGTTATTCTGCTATTTTTACGATGATGTCAGTATGTCTATATGTATGTGTGTGTGTATGTATGTAAACCTCTCATAACTTTTGAACGGCTTGACCGATCGAATCGCGATTTACGGCATTCGAAAGGGTTCCACTGAACTTAGATTTTCTGAAAATTTGAACTGATTCGGCCCAATAGATTTTGAGAAATTCCAAAAAAAAACCGAAAAAAAAAGTTTTTTAGTCCTGGAAATCCTGGTCAGGATAATGGGACAAACTTATGGAATTATTGTATTGTAATCGGTCCTTGATAAGTGTGCAAAGTTTCAGTTCTATCTGAAGTGTTTTGCTTTTTTTTTTAGTCCTGGAGATCCTGGTCAGGATAATGGGACAAACTTATTGAATTATTGTATTGTCATCGGTCCTTGATAAGTGTGCAAAGTTTCAGTTCAATCTGAAGTTTTAAAGTGGGTGAAAATCGCGTTCAAAGAATCCGTTAGATACAAGCAAACATACATACAGGTGGAACTAATATAAGCGTGTTAAAAATAATACTTTCTTGTCGTCGCCAACCTGACGATACGCTACTGGTATCGTGTATGAAGAGGTCCTCATACAATACGAATGTGATGGTCCCAGGTATTAATAATGCAAGCCATGGGAGCAGTGACGTGTGCTACGTAACCTGCACGACACTGTAGCCAATCTGTTGGCCACAGCACTGTCACCACCCGCGCCACACTGGGCGTTACCGGTCGGCACCACCTCGAAAGCTACACTTTCCGACATCACATAATCGTTATCTTCTTACAGTCGTGTGCAACACGTGGTCTATAACACTGTATATATGCAACTGTGCGGAAGTATGGTCAAGACAATTACATTATAGAGAAAAGAGTATTAAAATCTCTGTTCTCAGATACCATCATCGCATAACCATTATCCGGTTACAGGTTTGTCAAACAAAACTGTGTTAGATGTGTATAGTGTATTTATATCCATACTAATATTATAAAGCTGAAGAGTTTGTTTGTTTGTTTGGTTGAACGCGCTATTCTCAGGAACTACTGGTTCGAATTGAAAAATTATTTTTGTGTTGGATAGTCCATTTATCGAGGAAGTTACGCAAAAATCATGTATGACGGAATTGTTCCCGGAAGGTTTATATATATAGCGAACGAGCGAAGCAAGTGAGTAATGTAATTCCTAAACCACGCAACGGATTTTAATGCGGTTTTCACCATCAGTTAGATAATTTTTATGTTTAAAATGTATTGAAATATCTACCATAGACATCGCCACCAGCATATCATCCTCACTTACTGTTCTCAACTTCATCATCATCAACATCATAACATCCATCTTCTAACAATTTATAGCACAGTGATATATATTTTTTTCGTTTTTTTCTCTTTTTTTTAAATAACGCGTATGGCTCCGATGCTGCGCGCGTTTAAATAGAAAAAAAACTAAAGTTGCTAAATAAGTGAAACAGTTACTAAGAAATAGAGTTCTCAAATAGCAGATAGCTAAAATATGAAAAAACTAAACTATATGCCCGGAGAACATTATTTTGATTGATAGTTTTTCGGTAACAGCTACTAAATAACTGTTATTGTTATTTCGTCCTATCATAGTCACTATACTTTGTTACAAGCATGCTAATATGATTCAGAGGACAGCTTGGTGTAATGGTTAGCGTCCTGGCTTTTGGATCAAGCTGTAGTGGGTTCGAATCCCACCTCGTTCATGGATGTTTTGTGATGTCATTTAGTTTTAAGTTTATATGTTATTTGATGTAATTAAGATGCTAATGACCTAAGTTGTCGGCGCGTCTATAATCTACAATAAATAAAGATAATATGATTCAGTTTACGAGGTTATATAAATTTTAGTTTCTTCAGTTTGATTATTTTGTATAGTTTTTTTGAGTTCACTTATTTTGAATTTATCCAATTAACATATTTGAGATTGAGTATAGTTTGGTATTAAACATATTTCTTATCCTGCAGAAAGAGTGGGAAATTTTTTAAAACCTAGGGCAGCTAAACTGCTAATCCGACCCTGCTCCATAGTAACTTTATCTATAGCTAACTTAGAAATGGCTCGTGAGTTTACTGGCCCCAACTTAGGTTCTTCGAAAAGTGTTTAACAAGGCAATTATTCGGAATTTTCTGAAAGAGTCTGCCGGATGTTTATTGGGATAATAATTTTATCAGAAACATTTGTGAATCTTAATTTTATAACGCTGCAATTTCATCAGACTATCTCAGAAGCTGGACAGTTCGATGCTATTTAGATTTAATTGTCTGTTAATATCGCTGTAAGACTTGGATAGTTTCTGATCTGTATAGTTCCAGGAACTATATTCTCTTTCGGAGACGTTTCCCATCTTTCCCTAAAACGCGCCTTAGCACGCCCATATATAGTTCCGGTTTCATCACGAGATCTTATCATCGTCAACAGTCACTTTTTTCATTCGCTCCACTAAAGGAAGAGTACGTCGGCACGTCGCTGACGCGTTCGGTTAAACTCGGCGCTTTACGGACATCTTAGTAAACTCGTTGTCGTTATGCCTGTGTTTCGACGCAGTGAATGTGTTTCAAATCACAAATAGATAGTTTCGCGGACATGTTACCGCAAATCAGTTCCGCTCAACAAAGGAAACTTTCCTTGTTCATTACATTTTTGGAACTATTTTGTGCAACCGTACTGAAAGACAGGGGCCCTTTTCATACACACACGGTTTCCGTATAAACGGTACCACGACGGTTTAGTAATGTAGGCATGATACTTCGCAATAGATGGCAGAACCGTGTCCGTATCGATTTGGACGGCTATATCACGGTAACGGCTCATGCCTACGCGACATTACTAAAACGTCACGGTATCATTTATACGGAAACCGTGTGTGTGTGAAAAGGACCTAAGCATCTGTGTTGTACACAACTGGTATGGATATTCTATCGATAAACTGATGTAGTATGATGTTTATGGTACGGCTGGTCCGATGGTGACATTGATAGCACAAGCCAGCAGTTTTATGATAGGTATAATTTCACCCCGTTGTCATCAATCATTGATCTATTCGGTGGCTACTGTCAATGTTATTACATTTGTCATCTCCACTTTAATCTGACATCAATATCAGAGTCGGAAATCTTTTATTATAGCAGTTGGGTTATTTGTAGCGCACTAAAATTATGATTGAATTACTTTGATTTTTATTTTACCGCGACTAACGAAAAATATTTCTCTAGTCGCAAAGGTGTGATTAAGATTACTGGGTACAAAAATGTTTAATGACTGTATCAGTGTACAGGAAAATATTCTTAGAGTAAAGTGCCCTAATGTCGGATAGCTTTTGAAAAGTGTCCATATTTTTTTAACTCATTACATAAAATGAAATTTCTTAGACATACAATACACAATATAGTGTCGTTAACAACGTCCAAAAATATGGAAAGTTTTAAGGGAACAAAAATAAACAAAAAATTCTAATTTATAAAAAGTCTCATTTTTCTGTCATGCCAAAATGTAGTCCCAATATCGGATAGTATATCCGATATTAGGAAAATGTTTTTAATAAGGTTTAAAATATTTTTACAAGCTTTTATAATTTTGTTATGCTTTAATATTATCAATATTGATTTAAATCTGTAACAGAAATGATCATTTCATAATAACACCAACAAATTTTCTAATATCGGATACCTGATAATACGACGTCATTACTGTCCGATATTGCGCAATTAGTATTTCTAGGTTAAAAACTGAAATATAACACTGATAAGGTAATTTCAAAAAATTGATTAGTAGTAATCAAACTACACTTTCTGCAGGTTAACTTAAGCTAAAATTTGTAATTAAGTGACTCATCTGTGAAAATGTATACGCACTTCAAAGTAAGACGGCAAATTTTCGGATGTTCGATTTTTCTTCAAATGCCTATAATGACATCTGTGTACAAGTGATGATAATAAAAGATTTCTCTATAGTAAAGTTTTGACTGCTGGATACACCTTAAATAGTTGTTTGCGACATCTTCCTTTTAGATTTTTTGTAACAGCGGTGTCCCAAATTAGGCAAATGTCCGATATTAGGGCACTTTACTTTATATTAATAATATGCATTGAAAAATAGTAGATTGTAAATCTTGTGGCGTAATGAGGTATATTACTGACAGTATGTTTAAACTAGCGATTAAGTGAGTTTTAACAGTCACACGAGTCTACTATCATTACGCACAAGATATATATATATATATATATATATATATATATATATATATATATATATATATATATATATATATATATGGTATTTTTTGCCACATCCACTATAAAATAGCTGCTTTTCACTTCACTTTCAGAATTTTCTGACAGTTCATTTGTGTCGCCAATTTCACTTCTATAGTAGGCCGAGCCTGCACGCAAAAGAGTATGCAATAGCGAATAACCATAAATCACTATGGAAATGGTTTGTTTTAATTCCTACACTAGTTTTGGAAAGGTACGTTCCCGCACACCGGCCTGTCAAAAGTCACTTTACATGCATACATACATGCATGTAAAGCAGCTTTTTGTAGTGGGTATGGCAAAAAATTAAATTTCTTAAACAACACTTTTGATAAAAGCTACAGAAATTTCATACCTGGATAATTGACTGTAGTAAAGAACACCAATAAAATATACGTGTCTTAAATATTAAAAATTTTGGAGCATGCAAGTAATTCAAGAATTACAAGGCGCGATATTCATGTTAGGTACTGTGTGTAAACGGTTTTATCGAACATAGGGAAAATAACACTGAGAAGATTTGTAATTTTGTAGTAGGCTATGAGCCATAAGACCAAATATAAATAAGTATTGGATTACATAGAAAAAATAGTATAGTGAATTTTTTAAACAATTTTCCATAGCAACGGTTGAGTATTAAGCGTAATTTGGAACTGGCTAAATAAAAACAGTCATGATGTGTCATAAGACACTCGACAGAAGCTATGCTTCTTACGCATTGTATATAAAACCGAATTTATCAAAGATATAAATACAATTAAAAAGTTATTATTTGATCGCCATTTTGAAATCTGACGCCATTTTATTTTTTTGTGTCCTATAAAACTCTCAAATACCGATTTTCAAAACGATCGGATCATTTTTGCAAAAAAGTACATATGGCCGCCATTTTGAAATCTGACGTCATTTTATTTTTTTGTGTTCTATGAAACTCTCAAATATCAATTTTCAAAAGGATCGGATAATTTTTACAAAAAAGTACATACGGCCGCCATTTTTAAATCTGACATCATTTTATTTTTTTGTGTCCTATGAAACTTTCAAATACCGATTTTCAAAAGGATCGGATAATTTTTACAAAAAAGTAAGTACATATGGCCGCCATTTTGAAATCTGACGTCATTTTATTATTTTGTGACCTATGAAACTCTTAAATATCAATTTTCAAAAGGATAGGATAATTTTTACAAAAATGTACATACGGCCGCCATTTTGAAATCTGACGTCATTTAATTTTTTTGTGTCTTATGAAACTCTCAAATATCAATTTCCAAAAGGATCGGAAAATTTTTACGAAGGAGTACTACATATTTCCGCCATTTTGAAATATGACGTCATTTTATTTTTTTGTATCCTATAAAACTCGCAAATATCAATTTTCAAAAGGATTGGATAATTTTTACAAAAAAGTACATATTATGGCCGCCATTTTGAAATCTGACGCCATTTTATTTTTTTGTGTCCTATAAAACTCTCAAATATCAATTTTCAAAAGAATTGGATAATTTAAAAAAAAGTGCATATGGCCGCCATTTTGAAATCTGACGTAATTTTATTTTTTTGTGTCCTGCAAAACTCTCAAATATCAATTTTCAAAAGGATCGGATAATTTTAGCAAAAAAGTACCTACATATGGCCGCCATTTTAAAATTGACGTCATTTTATTTTTTTTTTGTGTCCTATGAAACTCTCAAATACCGATTTTCAAAAAGATCGGATCATTTTCTCAAAAAAGTACATTTGGCCGCCATTTTGAAATCTTTATTTTTTTGTGTCCTATAAAACTCTCAAATATTAATTTTCAAAAGGTATCGGATAATTTTTACAAATGTGACGTTACTCTTTTCATGTAAATCGGATCAGTGGTTCTCGAGTTATAAACGTACAAACGGAAATACAGACAGAGAAAGCTAAGTTGTTTAGGAAGATATGGAACATCGAGAAATTTTGGTCCGATCCCTAGATCCCGCCATCCGACCGACGTCAATAATTAGTTACAGGTCATTTTAACTCAGTAGGCCATGGTTTTTAAACACAAAAATCAAACGTCACCAGTCAAAAAATTGAATGACTATATTATAATGTTGCACCCATTTTTATTATAAGTCAGAGCATACGCTATCTTCCAATATCTATATCACACTGTGCAACAGACAAGGACAACCGAAACAAGTTCGCGATTTATTAGATAAAGTCGCATTTATATAGTTGAAATTAGCAATTAAATGTGTATAAAAAACTGTTTTCACACAATATTATACATAAAATCTATCTAAAATTTTCTCCTCTTTCGTTTAAGACAGGTTTCGAATCGATCTGACTTGAATTGAGCGAACTATAAGCAAAAAACTCCGTTTTTTCTAATTTGCTCCCCTCTGGGGCCAAAATTCAAAAATCGGGCGACGTTAGGATCAAATAGACCCCGAGAGGAATCGAACAAAAAAAAGTTTTTTAAAATCGGTTAACTCGTTTGGGCTGTACGACTGATACAAAAAATCCGTCACAGATTAACAGATTAACAGATTAACAGATTAACAGACGTACAGACAAAGCGAGTGTATATAGGCGCTTCTAGCTTCGCTAAGATCGCGCCTAAAAACTGCTTTATTTTTAAAACAAACAGAAACTGCTGGATGTTACCTACATATTATATTCCCATGAGGTTGTATTGTATATTTTATACAATGTGTTCTATATGAAATGTTACTTTGTTAGAAAATAATTAAATTATTTTTTTATTTAATGTGATTCTTTCATTATAAAAACTTATTCTTATACCAAAATCTTAATAACATAGGAAGTTTTGATTATCTTTTCTCGGTGAAATTTCACACGTAAGCGTGTCACAGCATTCATGCAAAGCTTTACTATCCGTTATATTCTACCCTCCTTGGTCGTCCGTCAAAAATGTTGCTGTCATCGTATTCGAATTTGAATTTTTTTACATCTATTGAATGCAATCACATCGGAATCTATGACACGGATAAACGCGCAAGTCCGTGAGTAAGTATGCGAAATGTATTCAAAAATCACGCCTTAAGCTCGATTTGTATTATCCGGTCATACACGGCGCGGGAACGTAGCGTTTCCGACAATAAACAATTTTACATACATTTCAAATACGAGTATTGATACGTGTCTGAACGGATGGTATTAGAGATGTTCCGATCCATCAAAAAGTATCGATACTAGGTATCAATCTGGATCGTATTATAAAGTACCTATCGATACAGTATAAAATCGTATTATAAAAAATCGATACTCTCAATATATCGATACATTATCGATCCAGTATCCCAGAACATAAATAACAAGCAAAAAAAAACCTGTAAAAACAACTTGTAATTCGACTAAGAACCATTCTAAGAACTAGACTAGACAATGTATCGATATGCAGCATAATGTATTGATACTTATCATGTATCGCATTTAAAAAATCGATACAAAATATCGAGTATCGAAGGCTAAAGTATCGATACACTAAAAGATCGATCGGTATAGCGCATCCCTAGACGGGATCCGCTAAGTACAAATATTCGTATTTGAAATGCATGTAAAAATGTTTTCTTTGCTGGAAACGCTACGTTTCCGCGCCGTATCTGACCGGATAACATAAATATATCTTTTGTGATGCATCAGCTGCTGTGTATTTCAGCGAAGAGTGTGCGGCCTAACGCTGTTAGTAGCTACATCTGACGATTTTCAAGCGACATCAGAAAATCGTGCTACAAAAAGTACCATGTCTAAGCTGTCCTCATAGTGTGGCGAATATTAATTTCTGTATTATAGCAATCCCGCCCGGCTTCGCCCGGGTGTTAAGAATTTATGAATCTACAGAAACCTTTGCGGGCGTGCGCAAACAGCTCATCAAAGTTTCATCGCAATCAGATGAATGGTGTAGGAACTCATACACGGAACAAACAAACATACATTCGCAGTACCTAGGTATGTGATATTTAATTGATTGATTTTAGATTATAGACGCTCGACAGTTAAGGTCATCATGGTCTAATATATGATATTTCCCACTCCATGCACCCTGTATTATAAGTATTATGTATAGAGAATGTACATTTTGTTAGTTTAAACTCTGCGCGCAACCGTTTTGCATCTCATTATCTTCTTTATTCAACGGCAGACTTGTTACCGAAACAAAATCCCCCGTTAAATCCCTTTGAAACCTAAAAGAAGCCAAAGCCTGCAGCCTGGCGTCGCGTTTCTTCGCGGCCTGCCGAGGTGATAACTCCGAAAGTACCGAAACTAAACATTTTATTCATTACTTTGAATTGCAGGGCTGGAATATAACTGCCGTCCTTGTGACTTGTCTGCGATATCTCACAAGCTGTGACTATGCAATTTATATATCAGTCGGACAAAATTGACAGCCTCAAGACCTTTTTTGAGATATACACAGGGCGTTGCATAAATATACCGACAAATTTTAAGGGGTAGTAGGGGACATCAAAACAAACATTTTTTGCTTTATAAATATATGTCTGAAAATGCTTCGTTTTCGAGATACAAGGTGTTAAAACTTGTTTGAAAAAATCGTTTTTTATTAATTTATATTAGAAATCGTGGCCATCGTGATTATAATAAAATAAAATTAAGAAAAATCGCAGGATAGTGGACAAAATATTTGATTTATTAAATTAAATGTACGACGTTTCGTTTATATATTTAAACTTTTTCAAGTACACTCAAAATTTAAGTAGTCAGTACAATTATGTTATGAAATTATACTAACATTTGTATTATTATTATTATTGATTGCTAAAATTTTTAGTCAACATAATTTGTTACCATGTTACCATGTTTTTGTCTTATGTACCCTATCTTATGTTAATTGCTATGGTTAGTAATTAATATTAATTTTCATAAATATTGTTATTTTTATGTACTTGAAAAAGTTTAAATATATAAACGAAACGTCGTACATTTAATTTAATAAATCAAATATTTTGTCCACTATCCTGCGATTTTTCTTAACTTAGTTGTTTATTAATCTTTATTAAGTTTCATAGATCCAAAAGATGCCTCATAAAGTTACCAACAAACTGTGAAAATTTTATTAAAATGGACTTTAGCGTTTTTTAGGTAGTATTAATAAAAAAACGATTTTTTCTACAAATTTTAACAATCTGTATCTCGAAAACGAAGCGTTTTCGGACATTATGTTTATAAAGCAAAACCCTTAAAAGTTTGTCGGTATATTTATAGAATACCCTGTATATTAATCTGCTGCAATCTATATTCTAGGTCTATAATGCAGAATTTTTTTGTCTTACTCCGCCTTCACTCACCTATTCTGCACTTTGTATATGAACGATTATATAAGTGATAGTATTAATTATGATTAAATTGCGATTGAAAATAGATCAGCAAACAATATTTTTAATACCTACAGTTAAATAATTGTTCGCACGATTAAAGTATTATAATACACAAATTAATGCTTAAGTTAGCATTAGTGTTTAAGTTTTGAAACACACCGAAAATGACGTAATATTACAAAGCAACACTGGAAAAATTCATTTTCAAACCTGTTACCGTCGAGACTCTAACCCGAATCTTCCACTTTTCGCGGTGACATTTACTCTACAGTGACACAATATTCTAAATAATCAATTGTTTCCATTATGACACATTTTGTGACTAACATATCACATCATGCGAGAGCTAATTTTAAATCCCTATATTATTAAACGAGCAAATCTTGTATACCGTGCGAGTTTTTTCAAAGCGTACATAGGCTGTTTCACAATTTAAAATCGTGGTATAGATCGTGGTATGCAAGATACTGGTTTGCCTGGAAACTGCACACTAAATAACGCAGAGACTTGCCCACAACTATTTCCCCCAGAATACAAATTGTACATAAGAACCTCTTCTTCCACGGTGTACATTTTTTATAGAAAAAATATTAAATAAATCTCTGAACTTATAAAATTTATTATCACAACTCAATAATTATAATAAATTGTAAATAAAAACATTCGTTTCCATAGTTTCTAACAATATCTATACCACGATTTCAAATTGTGAAACAGCCTATGTACGCTTTGAAAAAACTCGCCCGGTATATGTACCTATATAAATATTTTCTCGAAAACGGCTCTAACGATTTTGATCAAATTTACCGAAAAGGGGTTTCGGGGGGCAAAAAATCGATCTAGCTAGGTCTCATCCCTGGAAAAATTCGTTTTCTTATCGATTTTATCATTTTAAAAAACAGTTTTTTTAACGTTATAAAACAGTGTCGTATGGTGAGTAGGCTTTGGAAAAAACAAACTATTTTCATTATTTATGTCAAATTACTCTGACAGTCAATCTTTAACTTACAATAATCAGTATTTATTTGAAAAGTAAAAAAATAACAACAATAAAATCTAAACATAATTATACTTACATAATTATGTTTAGATTTTATTGTTATTATTTTTTTTAACTAATATTTAAATAAATAGGTATATTACTTTTATATTACCTATATAAAATATGTAGGTGCATACGTTATGTAGTATGACGTATACTGACGTATAATAATATTATCTACTAATAGGTATGTAATTTTTTTTCTTAAAAACGACTAACGATTTTGATGAAATGGGAACTTTAAGTACTATTTTTTTTGAACTCATCCGTGCAAAGTTCGGTCATCCAGATATTTAGGTATTATTAGAGACGAATCTTCTCACATACGAGTGCTAACGTCATGACTCATGGATACTTAATCTTTGTTTCACTTATTACATTAGCACTCGTATGTGAAAAGGTTCATCTATAACAATACCTATAATTTAAATTGGTTGTCTGATGATGTGATTATATTAGTTACAAAATGCATTGCGTCATAATGAAAATAACTGATTGTTTAAAATGTGTCACTGTAAAGTAAATGTTAACTAAACCACTGCAAAAGTGGAAGATTCGAATTTAGAGTACCGACGGTGATGTAGACTTGAAAATGAATTTTTCCAGTGTTGCATTGTAATATTACGTCATTTTCGATGTATGTTTCAAAACACTAACTTAAACATTAATTTGAATATTAAATTGTAATGTTAAAAATCAATTATGATCTATTTCATATACGTAATTGAGAGTAAAGAAAGTAGCAAAACAAATATTTGATTACGTTTTTCTGAAGAAGAATATCAATATTAATTATGGCTGATTAAATATTTCAAACATGGTTTGATTTACTGTACAGACGGTGAGGTTTTTTCTTTATGTGCACTGACTCTACATTAAAATAAAATGATGCTGATAATTCTAGGAAATTCTTGTAAGAGACTTTGCAAATATCAATATTTAAACAACCTTTGATAAAAACGTTTTCAAACAAGCCGTGAGGGGGGGGGGCGTTTATTAGGACTAAAGTTACTTTTAATTGGGACTCACAAGTGCGACCCTTGAGGTCCACGCGACGAACTTCCCAGTTTGATGAATATTTAATATCAATGATTAAATTAGAAATTACACAGAAAAGTAATCATTTTAATCATTAAAACATAATTATTATTTATTTTGAACAATAAATTAAAAAAAACGGCTGAACCGATTTTTATAAAATTTATGTCGAATCATAGTAACGTTAACATGCTTTGATAGACACCTCAACGAAGTTGATAACTATTTTTTTTGAACGAAATTTCATATAAAATCTACTTTTTGGCAGTCGTTTTACTGAAACAAAAAAAATAAAGGCTTGATCGATTTTGATAAAATTTCTTTCGGGTCTTGTTGATGTTAATATGCTTGTATTTGCACCCTAACAAAGTTGATATTATTTTTTATTCGCACGATTTCGTGTAAAATCTACTTTTAACAGTCTTTTTCTTTAAACAAAGAAACGGTTGGGCCGATTTCGATACAATTTCTTTCGGATCAAAATGACGTTAACACGCCTCGATTGACACCCTTACGAAGTCAAAATAACTTTTTATTCGCGGGATATTGTGTAAAATCTACTTTTTTGGAGTCTATTTGGTTAAGAAAAAAGAACGGCTGAACCGATTTTGAAAAAATTTCTTTCAGATCATATTTACGATAATACGCGTCGATTGGTACCCTAACGTAGTCGATATCATTTTTCATTCTCGAGATTTCGTCTTAGAAAGAAATGACCACATAAGTACGTACGTACACACACACACATACACATCTTTTCAAAAATAGTGTAGTGACCTTGAAACATAAAAGTTTGTTATACGTCATTTTGATTTCGATTTTCGGACCCATTACAATAATTTCCAATGGAAAGTTAATAAAGTCTGAAAAGATTTTATTCAATTACACAATTTTTCTGATTATATAAAACAATAAAAAATAAAATTAAACAATCTGCACGAGAAAATATTTTGATTTATAAGATTTTTATTTTAGTACTAGCTTTTGCCCGCGACTTCGTTCGTACCATTGCATAATCTCGGCGAGTCAAGGCTACGCATAAGTAACTGGAATACGAACATTTTAGCTCGAGCTAGGTAGTAGTGTCGTTGACCCATGTCGCTGCGCGTGACAATCGATTTTTAACGATTTTTAATGACTACTCCATAAGAAGCTTTGCGTTTTTCCGGGATTAAAAGTACCTTATGTGCTAATTCTGGCCATAATCTATACAGAGACTACTGTACCAAATTTCATCAAAAGCCGTTCAGCCGTTACGGCATGATTGAGTAGCAAACATTCATCCAAACTTTCGAATTATAATATTAATGGGATAATAAATAACTCATAATAAATTTGGAGCTTGGAAAGTTAATTTTCAAAAATACAATGCGCAATCAAAACATTTATCGTTAGGATGTCTTTAAGGAAAAAATCTTATAGATAAATTAATAGACAAAGAAAGAATCAGGACAGAAACGTAGCACCGTACGGAGTATTGGACAAAACCAATCGAACATCTGGAGCAGTGGAGACTGGAGAATGTCAGACCAGAACACACTACACGATCCCAAACGTGTATTTAACGTAAAGAATGCATCGTACGTGAGACTTCTGCCATTGTAATAGATATACTACGGCGAGCAAAACACAACACCGTAAACTGCCAGGACATTTACTGAATGTTATATAGATTTTTAAATTCTTTCAAAGTACAGTGATTGATTATACATCCTGATTGCATCTGGTGATTTATTATTTTTGAAATATTCTCCTTTTGAACGTACATTCAAAATTCCTTTGTTATTCATCGAAAGTGAGACATTAAATTAAATATGTTAATTTGCAAAAAAGAAAAAAAACACTGATTGCAATGCAAAACCCTGCCGATAAAATAATGCATTTGCTATAATTATACACGTAAACTTAATTTTTTTTCTAGACAAAATAAAAAATAACTTTTATATAAAAAATCGTGTCCATCGTGATTATAATAAAATTAAGAAAAATCGCAGGATAGTGGACAAAGTTTAAATATATAAACGAAACGTCGTACATTTAATTTAATAAATAAAATATTTTGTCCACTATCCTGCGATTTTTCTTAATTTTATAAAAAATAACTATTAATATGATTACATTTTTCATAATTTCAATTATTCGGCATGCATATTCAATTCAGCATCTGCACTTAATTATACAGTGCGCGTTTAAAGTGCCCCCTCCATCTTAATTTTTGAAAGAATTGAGTCAGAGTTCGGACAAAATCGAGAAAAAATCTTATCACATAAACTATCCTTTGTTTTTGGAAATTCAAAGATGGCAAGGTGGTCAAGGGCACCATCAACTCAAAAATTTTAAATAGCAAGGGGGGTCATATTGCATCTCATTTGAAAGGAAGTTAGTTTTGTAATTGTGATAGGCGTGGTCGGATTTTTTTTTTTTGTTTTCTTAAAAAGTTCGACTTGCTTGCATTTTATTCCCTTCGATTTTAAATGTTTTGCTATCTAAAACTTTTGAGCTGATGGTGCCCCTGGCACCGTCTTTGGATTTTCAAAAACAGATTTATCTTCA
This sequence comes from Mongoloraphidia duomilia, assembly GCA_039654895.1. Lineage (NCBI taxonomy): Eukaryota > Metazoa > Arthropoda > Insecta > Raphidioptera > Raphidiidae > Mongoloraphidia > Mongoloraphidia duomilia. Next base: position 36,817,463 of record CM077520.1, on the reverse strand, counting down.
AAAGATAATTTATCTGTTAAGATATTTTACCTTGATTTTGTCCGAACTCTCTAACTCAATTCTTTCAAAAGTTAAGATAAGGGTGGGGGGCACTTTAAACGCGCATAGTAAGTTAGTCACGATACACAAACTAGTGTCTTCATTTAATTGTGATTTTTACTTTGGTTTTTGATTATGTGTTTTTTATTGTATATTTCTGTTTGTCTGCAATTACATACGAAATAAAAAAATCTCTAACAATTTACAACCGCAATTCGTCCTTAAATAAATATGCTAACAATTTGCTTTCATTTGAGTCGGAATAACATCAAAGTCGGTGAGAAAACGGCCTTAATTAGCCAACTTTGATTGCCTCAGCTTTGCAGCAAACCTTAAAAGATATTGAACTAAAAACTGTAATATTATTACGTAATATTACAATGATTTCAAATTAAAATACTGATACAGACATTTGCCCATCCTTGCCAATAGATGGTAAACAGCTTTTGCAGTGTAAAAGTCTTTGCACAACTTTAGCTTTGCAATACAGGAGTTAAAAGCTTTTGAGAAGTGTATATAACTTTATTTCACTCCACTCAGGTTAAAATTAAGATAACTTTTATAATTTAGGATCGAAATAATATTAATTCTACTTAACTAATATAAAATAACCTTTGAACATTTTTATCTAAAATTTGTAGTTAGAGAAGTGATCGTTAACGGATAAATATTTAAGAAAGTACATCATTTGTAGTTTAATATGCATATTTTGCGATAAAATCTTTCACTATTAAAAAAATCCATATATAAATTTATACACTATTATAAAAACACTAAAATTAAATAGAGTTCGAATAAATGCTTACGCTAATGACCTCAGTTATCAAGCGTTTATAATCTACAATTTTCTAAAAATGCTTGCAAATAATTATTTGTTTCGTATTCCAAATACTTTTCAAAGTATAGTCGAAAGTTTCAAAGTTTCTAGACATTGTTTCTAACAGAACTTCTCCGGTGATACTGAGACATAAAGCTCGTAGTTGCAGATGGCCGATGGCTGACAAGCTGTTTTAATTTAGATACCATTGCGGTAGCTTCAGAGTCTAGTATTGGTGGTTGGAAGGCGGCTTAACTTTATTTAAAATTATATCTCTAGTGCTACTCAGTAGCAATATTTTACAAAAAGTTTTTGGTCAAGGTTTTTGAAAAGTTATACTTCTTTAGAGAGTGTATAGTGAATTGGAATGACCTCAAGTAAAAAAATACCGACATAAAAATAACTAACTCAAAAATTAATGAAACGTTGACAGAGATAAAACGGCTTTGAATGAAAATTTCAAAAAGTCGATGTAGATAGGTCTCATCCCAGGAAAAATTCGTTTCCTTATAGATTTAATAATTTTAAAAATCAATTTTTGGAAGTTTCAAAATAGTGTAATATTGTAAGCAGGCTTTGGATGATACATTTTTAGAGTGTTGGGTCTCCAAGTCACTATATGAATATTATGAAGTATTAGAAATACCTTGTACACAAACACTCAATACTCATTAATCGTCTACCTAAATACACACTCATGATCTCATCTACCTACTATTGGGGTCCGTCAAATGAGCATATGACATCTGGTGGCAGAAAATTGTACTCAAAACGAGGGAAAATTTTACATGCTAACAGTGCAAATTAATCATGAAATTGTTTATTACAAAAATAAAACAAGTAAAATAAACAAAAAGTTTATCGAAAATGGAATTCGCGACGTTTTCTAATATCATGGCAATAAACACTGTCAGTTATTGCCTTGTAAAACTTACTTTACAGAGAATTATTTTCTAATGAAATGTGGAAAAACTGTATTTATGAATTAAAAAAATATTTTATATTAATAATAAGATGTACTTGTTATCATACTGCACTATAATAGTTGAATCCCTGATGATTGACAAATTTATAGGATTAACTTCGTATACAAATATTTTGAGGTTTGTAACTTACCTACTTATTACAATATAACTTATTATGTTGCAGTTATGTGTTTACATTATTCACCTAACCCAGCCTTAAAAGCGCATTGAACGCGGATGATTAATTTCGTGGAGATTTTCTTTTAATTTTGATGTTTTTAAGCAATATGTCGTAAAGATTACTACTTTTGACAGTTCATTTTGCATGCATTTTTCTCGTTATATTTCCGACATTTGATAATATGCCCGGCTTTGAGAATCCGTTCTCCTTCAACGAAATTCCTTTGTTTAGGATTCGTACCGGCCCAATCACAAATTGCACTTATATTTATCATTTCTTATCACTTTGAAAATCATAAAATTACACGCAAAAGTATACCCCGTATATGAAATTTCCCCCCCTCTGCGCCATGTTTTTGAAGCTCCACCTATCTGACGGATCCCAATATAAATCATAAAATTTCGAAATTTAAATCACTACTCCACAATCCACTACATAATACGCATGTGCAGCTTAATATTACAACGTGTTATTAAAAAAAAATAATGAATTGAAAATATGAATTGGTGCTGGGCCTAAATAACCTTAGCTGTTGGTGGTCTTTAAAACAAATTTAAAAACACGCTATCGCTCGTTTTTACATAATGTCACAACTCATCAGTAAAAAACCCTATTACGACACTAGAAATATACAATGTACCTATTATTAAAATTTTCGATATAAACGACTCGTTTATTTTTTCAATGCATTTGTTTTGTTTGAAGTGATTTTATCAAACAGAAAAAAAATCCAATCGAGTTTTTTTTGTGTCCCGTCTCTACTGAAAAGAAATGTCGAGTTAAGCAGAATTACAGGTTCGAGATTCGACAGACTCGACTCTCGAGTTGTTAGTACGTACACATCAAGAATGTCCACAAGTTTTAATTGCAGTTTAAGAAAGCGACAGAAAGTGCTCTTTAATTAACGTAACGCGCTAATGATTTTACTAGGTATTGAGTGCCAGCAGGACAATTTTCCGCTAACAACATTTCTCTAATGAGACAAATTGATTTCTTAATAATTCTCTTTTTAGCAAATTGAAAACTTACCTTCATCACACAGACTTTTTGTTGACAAGAAAAACGATATAATAAAAAGGATAGAATTGATAATTATCAATTTTAATAGAACTTAATTGCCTTCAAACACGATTTCCATTTTACAAAAATAGCTAACGTCGCGAAATTTGTTGACACATCTCTTGAAATAATTTTATTATGAGGAATAAAAAATATAGAAAAAGTTTCAATTAAAAGAATATTTCTTTGCCATACCCATTATAAAATAGCTGATTTACATGCATGTATGTATGCATGTAGTGACTTTTGATAGGCCGGTGTCCAGGAACGTATCTTTCTCACACTAGTGTGGGAAAGCAAACGATTTCCATAGTGATTTATATTTATCCGCCCTGATCTATTGAAAGCTACTCTCGGCCTACTATAGAAGTGAAGTTGGCGACAAAAAATGAACTGTCAAAATGTTTGAAAATACTGAAAATGAAGTGAAAAGCAACTATTTTATAGTGGGTATGGTAAAAAATTCCAAATATATCTCGTGCGTAATGATATTATGACTCGGTGACTGTTAAAACTCGCTATCGATCGTTTTAACATACTGTCACTACTCGTCAGTAATATACCTCATTAAGCCAGTCGATATCCCCCTATATTATTAAACGAGTAAATCTTGTATATATATACCTATGTATCTATGTATATATGTATATATGTATATATATAAATATTTTCTCAAAAACGGCTCTAACGATTTTGATCAAATTTACCGAAAAGGGGTTTCGGGGGGCAAAAAATCGATCTAGCTAGGTCTCATCCCTGGAAAAATTCGTTTTCTTATCGATTTTATCATTTTAAAAAACAGTTTTTTAACGTCATAAAACAGTGTCGTATTGTGAGTAGGCTTTGGAAAAAACAAACTATTTTCATTATTTATGTCAAAATTACTTTGACAGTCAATCTTTAACTTATTAAAATAATCAGTAATTATTTGAAAAGTAAAAAAATTACAACAATAAAATCTAAACATAATTATGTAAGTAGTTTTAGCTATTATTTAAATAAATAGGTATGTTATTTTTATATTACCTATTTAAAATATGTATAGGTAAGTACGTTAAACAGTTTTTCTTTGTTGAACAATAATAATTTTTGATGTGCAAATTTTGAATATTTGGATATTTAAATATTTGTCATAGACTGTAGTTAGCTTCTTTCCGGATTCAAATGAAAATCAAAATGCACTACTTTTATTATTTTTTATCGTTGTTCAACAATAACATTTATTATACATTTATACAACAGCTGTTCTTTGTTTTTGGCTAAGTATCGTTTGTCGCCAATTATTGCTCATTGCTCTGTTTATGTTTTGATTTCAATATGCGATTTATGATTTTAGATTAGCGATAGAGATAACAATTTTTCCAGAAATATAATGTATTTTTTTTCAATCATTTAACAAATAACAATAGTTATGCTATTTGTTATGACTGCCCAGCATTGTTTGTTTTAAAAATTGTTGGGAAACCAGTGTAGTGAGGGCCGTGACTATTTCGATCTCGGCAGACTGCCGGATCTTTGTAAAAATCCAAAAAACAGCGAAATTTTGGGCCTTTTTCAGTTTTTATTAATTTTAACTATTCGAATAGAAGTTTAAATGAATATTCGAATACTTTAATTTGAAAAATTCCGAGCCCTATTATAAACAACAAACAAAACAAACTTCAACAATGCGTTGAAATCGATCAGAGCTAATTTACTTTCAATTTATGGACTACTGATCATAGATTAAACAAATTATTATACTTTTAAATCATACCTGAAAGATTCATTTTTTCGCCAATATCTCTCCACAAAAGACCTTTCACGTCCCTGTTGTGGTATCTTAAATCTTTTATCCCAAATAGGAGGATTTTCACGTATTAGATCAATTAAAAGTGATTTGTCCATACTCACAATTGATATTTAACAACGTCTTTAAATAAAATGGTAATAATAGCTAGCATAAATTTAGAATACACAACACTGTTTGTTGAAAACTGTCAAATGTACGGCCGTAGTCTGACGAAAATATCAAACATCGTCCGACCGTCGGAACGTGTCTGTTGCAATCTGACATCTGGCGCGGTCTGAAGTGATAACTGTAGCCACTTCAATAAGGTTACTGGTGTTTGTTCACATCCGACAATAATACGGATCTGATCTGGTCGGAAACGGCGTCAATGTAACGGGTAGCCTCAGCCTTACGATTTTGATGAAATTTACAGAATGGGGATTTTTCGGGGCGAGAAATCGATCTAGGTAGGAATTTTGGTTCCAGAGGGGAGCAATTAAAAAAAAGGTGTTTTTTATTTATTATAACTCGCTCAATTAAAGTCAGATTGATTCGAAGTCTATTTCTACATAGATTTTATATAATATATCACAAGTGTTAAAATTGTAAATGAACACTATAATATAAGAAGTGCCTTGCACAATATGTAAATAGTGATAAAATTTCTGGCGCCGCGGGTCTGTGTAAAAACACATCGATTTTTAAAAACTATTGTTAAGATACATACAAAAAAGTTTTGCGTATCTAAAAATTGGCACGGCGGCCCAAAGGGCCGCACTTCTAGCACCGCAGGCATGTATATCAAAACACATCGATTTTTAAAAACTATGGTAAAGATACATGCAAACAAAGTTTTGCGCAGGTTATACTCTGACGTTAGTTATTAAAAGAATCGATTTTTGTGAGTTTTTCAGTAGGTACCTATACAAAAAAAAATATTTGAAATTTACTGGATGTTGTTAAGATGACATCACAGAGAAAAATTACTTCGATAAAGTTGATATTTAGTATCAATGCTTAAAATTGGATTGTTAAAATGGCAACGGGCGAGCAAAATTTCATCTAATTCGAACATTTTTACAAGATATTCAATCTATGAAAATCGGTTTTTGCGAGTTCTTCAGTCAACAAAACAATAACGGCGGTAGATTTGAAAATGGCGACCTAAATAATATTTACAGGAAAAAATGCTTTATTCAAGTTGATACTTAGTTTTTACGCTTAAAAATACACATAGGTAGTTAAAATATCAGAAACATTTATTTTAAATTATGTTCCAGAAATAAATTCGTTTCGGAATAATATTCTGAGAAAATAATATCTCACAGCATATTAAGTACTGTTTTTATTGAACTCATCCGAGCAAAGCTCGGCCCCCAGATATTACAATCTATACTATTAAAAAATCAGATTGTTACACACACGCACAACTAGTATGCGAAAAACCAATTTTTTTCACGTTTTGAGGTAGTAGTACAAACAGAATTATCTTGAACACCATAATATTTCCTAACTGAACATGGAGGTAAAAAAAATTACGCGTCCGTTTTGATGATCGCTACGGTAACGTTCTAATGATAGAAGCTGTGACCATGAACACTTTTACATTCAAATAAATATTAATAATAAGAAGTATTAGAAATATCTTGTATTTTGGTGTCCGTCTTGTGACTTCATGTGTTAATAATAATAATAATAATAATAATAATAATTCGCTTTATTTCTGTAAATACTACATGTGTAGTGTAGAAAACGTCATTACAAAATACATATGATACATTCTATAAGACATAAGAATAATTAAGTTCTCTTGGTAAAGTTACACAAGAAAAACTCGTCAATACTATAAAAATTATGACATAGCAACACATCTTTGAGCTCATTTTTGAACCTGTGTAGGCTTAGATTTTTAATTGAAAGAGGCAGATGGTTAAATATTTTTATAATAATGTTCATGCAGCCTTTGTTGACGGTGAGAAAAGTTGTTATGTAGTGGTTTTTAATTCGGGTACTGTATTCATGATGGCGTAAATTGTTCATAAAAAGCTGCGGATATTTTTTGCAGAAGATAGAGCATTCATAGATGAAAATATCATGAATAGTGAGTATTTTTATGCCCTTGAACAACGGCCTGCATGATTCTCTAGGTCCAACATTTCCTATAGTTCTTACACAGCGCTTTTGAATAACAAAAAGTTCATGAACATACGGAGAATTACCCCAAAAGATAATTCCATAGCGAAAGTTTGACGCCACGTAGGCATTATAAACATTCAGTAACACAGATCGTGGAGCGAAGTTGCTTAAAGCTCTCAAAAGATAACTATATTTACTGATGCTATTACTGAGCTGCTCGATATGATATTTCCACGTTAGGTTTTTATCTATTAGGATGCCAAGAAACTTTACTAATTCATCTAATTGGATGTTACCGTTCTCGGGAAGAGTCAAAGTTGTGTCACTATCGCCATATTCACCAAATTTAATAAATTTAGACTTGGTCAGGTTAAGTTTAAGACTATTTTCATTGAACCAATTTTTGATTGTAGACACAGAACTGTCAATATTATATAAAAGGTCTACTTTGCTTTCGCTGTCATAAATGGCTGCCACATCATCAGCGAACAATATTATATTGCCTTTGACACATTTAGGAAAATCGTTGATGTAAATTAGAAACAACAACGGGCCAAGTATCGATCCTTGTGGGACTCCTCGTGAGTTTACTAAATCGCATGAACATACAGTTGATGTAAAGCCATTATTCGTTGTGTGTAATTTAACGAGTTGTGTACGGTCAGTGAGATAGGACTTGATTAGATCGAGAGCCGTACCTCTTATACCAATTTCATTAAGTTTCAATAGAAGTAAGTCATGGTGCACGCTGTCAAATGCCTTAGATAGATCGAAAAGAGCTGCCACACTTAAACTCTTTTTGCTCCAGGCTTCACTGACACTAGTTATAAGTTTGAAAATAGCGGCACTAGTAGAATTGCCAGAACGAAATCCATGTTGTTCTATACATAGCACACCGTGAGCATCGAGAAAATGGTTTAGTCGATTTAAGATAATTTTTTCGAACACTTTAGACATATTGCTAAGAAGAGCTATCGGTCGATAATTGTCAATGCATGAGGGATCACCTTTTTTGAATAGTGGTTTAACCATTGCTAGTTTTAGCTTGGATGGGAAAATACCTTGGAGCAGACAAAGATTTATAATGTAACACAAGGGTTTAACTATAACACGACGCGTTTCAGCAACGAGTTGCCATCTTCAAGTGTGGTTAATTTTTTTTTATAAAACACACATTGAGTATTCGTAACACGTTATAATATTGTGATGCTAAGCACATGTCTATTATGTTGTGGATTGTGTTTGTGGATTATGTTGTGGATTGTACTGATTTAAATTTCGAAAATTTAAATCAGTACAATCCACAACATAATAGACATGTGCTTAGCATCATAATAATATTATAACGTGTTACAAATACTCAATGTGTGTTTTATAAAAAAAAATTAACCACACCTGAAGATGGCAACTCGTTGTTGAAACGCGTCGTGTTAACAATACATGAAGTCACAATACGGACATCAAAGTACAAGGTATTTCTAATACTTCTTATTATTCATATAGTGACTTGGAGACCTAATACTTTAAAAATGTAAATATTAATAATTATTGTAAGGATAAAAAATAAGTTACTAAAATTTAGTCGTGGAAATTTTCCTTGAAAGAATTTTAGGAGGTATTTTTCATGAATTTTTACATCCTTCTCCGTGACATGTTGTGGCGATGTGAAACTTGCCACTATATTGTGAAGCCTACTTTACATTTAAAAACTAATAATTAATGATATAATTCTTCTAACACCTTATGTAATTGCGTAGCTAAAATTGTCTATCGTTGAACATTTAGTCAGTCAGTTATAATTTTTAGCTCAGATTACTTACTGGTAAAAATCTACGAACGGTTTATTGTATTATTTTCAATTAATATTCCTGTGCACGATATAATAGATGTTACTTAAATTATAAATCTAATTCGTTGATCGCAAGAAAAATATTAATAGTTAATGTTTACTTAGTCTGCTAGAAGAATTATACCATTAAAATAAATACGATACTTAAAACTAACATTAAAATATATTTGTAATAAACATTCGAATTGGCTAATAAACATCTATAAATAGAAACTGTTGTACTTTGAATAAAAAAAAAATTAAGGACCCAGCACGATCCCAGCCGTTACAATGTTATGTATGCCATAGTACTCATTAACAGATAATTGTTAATAAGGCATTAAGACCTAATTATAACGGTCTAAATTGCAATGTTGTACATACAAGAAAATAAGCATTTTTTCACGAAATTTTACGTCTATGTTCTTGACATGCCATGTGTGACATAGCATGTAATATTTTGAAGGGCAGTGATATATGAACATAGTGTATTGAGATGCGAGTCCCAATACGCAACAGTTGGAGTATAGTCAGTCCCAGTTCGATCTCGTTCAGACAGATGTTAACGTTGACAGCCCTATGTACTATATGTATAACCTTATATTGCTTGCATTATTACTGTTCAATTTTGTTCAATTGATAACGGATTAACAGTACAGATTTTTGAGAGTGAATAATTTATACTGCTGCATAATGAGCCATTCCATGTTTCTTTAAAGTCGTCTGGGGATGGGGATATTTTTGATAATATATAGCATTTATGTGGCTCGGCCAAAGCCGGCTCCAGGCGACATAGCCAACGTATGTCAATATTGGTGAATGTATTGGTGACCAATGTTGGGTATGGTTGGGCATGTGTGATCATTTGGATACGACGTCGTTAACCTGATGAAGAATTCATTTATATTTTTTTTACCTATGTTAATACGTGACATTGAGAACGTTTTTTTTAATATCTCAGGATCCACTGAACCGATTTGACTCAAAATCTAATCAGATCTAAGTTAAAGACTGATAAACACAATAGAACAATCGGCATGGCCGTATGTTGTTCCGTTTTTACGATATCGAAGGCGAAAAATTGACCACACACATACACATACAGACATCAGTCAGAAAATGATCTTAAACGATTGCTAGGGTCTCAAAACGTGAAGATCTGTTAAAATCTCGAAATATTTTTTTCGGGCTAAATCCATTACTTCCCTACCATAGTAGGGTGGGAAGTAAAAATTGTGAAACCATTAATATAGATCGGTGTTGAAACCATGTAAGAAAGTTTCCCTAGATGAATATGTAAATCAGACGCTTAAACATATTAAAAACTGAATTTTTTTCTTAAAACGTAAGCCTCAACGTAAGCAGCTATGTTTTAAATCTTATTCCAATTTGTAAGAAACCAGGCACATCTTGAATTACATCCGTCATTCACATAGTTTCGATTATCCCAGCGGTTTTGGCTACAAGAGAAATGAATTTATGTTACCGAACATGAGTTTGTGTGTATGTGTGAAACTGGAAGCTGACAGTGGAATATTGACTATACTGTAACTATTGTGCTAGACAATGATAGTTTTGTTCTTTTCTAAATTTCTTTCATAAAAATCGTTGACAATTCTGCACATCTGGATGAAATGGTTGCATTTAAAAATTCAAATTTAGTGTACTACCGATAACTAGGTACCTACCTATAAATGGTTTTTATTTTTAACTGGCAATTCTTAGTATGTGTATTAAGAGCATTGGATACCTTCATATACCCCTACATGCTTCATCTTAAATCCTTTCCCCTCGTCTAAAAACGGTTATGGCATGCTAAAGGCTTCGAGAAAAAAGTTTCACAAGAGTTTAGTCGTATTCAATAGAGGACAGCCGAACAACCACGAAGTATCTTTCGCAGGTTAGCTGTAGACAGACGAACGATTGTGTATCGTACTGTTCTCTGGTATAAGGTATTGTTTGCCTACAGTTTTTAATATTAAGTAAATAGAGACAATAATAAAAAAATATATAAATAAATATCAAGTGTAAATTTAAAATTTTATTTTTTTATAATATAAATAATGTATTTTCATTGTTAAAAAAACAAACAAAACAAATGAAAATAAGGTAATACATCTATTTTAAATTGTGAGCTGTCGGGATTTCGAACCTCGAATCATCTTGTGTAATTGACAGAAACAGTGCTCTAACCAACTTGTCTAGAACGTCAGCTACAGGTTCGTCTTAAAAGTGTTATTATATACAACGATGTCTCTACAAGCTATAGTTTCAAAAGATAATCGTGGTTGTTCGGCTGTCCTCTATTGAATACGACTAGACTCTTGTATAAGTTTCGATTACGTGCGCTGCAGGATTATACATAATTTCTTTTTTTAAAGTTGTAAGCTTTTTAAGGAAAATATTTTTCAATTTTTCACCCGAAGGATCTGTAGTTTTATTCTTGATCGGGAAAATATTATCTTTGCTCCATTCATATTTAAGAACTCTCTATCCTGTTATTGAAATAAAAATAAAATAAACAAAATCACTAATAGATTGTTTATAGATATTTGTTTAGTCTTTTTATAAAACTTTGTTATTTTTATTGATGCCGTGGTAGCGATAAGTTTTAAATTCTTTAAATAAGTAAGTATAAATGTAGAACAATATTCTAATCTACTTACCTGTTTTAAACAACAGACTTATAATGACGCATATAGCCTAGTAGCTGCGCGTCTTATTAAAATAAAAAAAAATATATTCTAATCTAATCTTAATTCTAAAGGGGAAGAAATCAAACATTTGTCTATATATTACTGTAGAGCTAAGAAAACTGAAGCCAAGTGCACAATGTTTTTGTACAATTTTTCTTGTGTAAAGTTATAATACTTAGTTGATCCCATGTATTATATTTCTTTTCTTGTTCGTATTAAACTTACATGCGAATCGTACAGAATTTCAGATGAGTTTGTCTGAGGTTTAATACCAATCTTCTTATGTAATACGTACTATACATACATGATGGCTACCTTTCTAAGATGTCTATTCCGTAATTTTCCTCCATAACAACATAAGTCTCTATAAAGTTACATGACCCACGCTTCCACCGACGTCAAAGTTGTATTAAATAACAAAAAATTGCAACGCCAAGTTAACCCGCGGTTTAGTGATCTACTACAGTGTAGAAGTTTACTCTGGAACAATCCATGTAAGAAATCCCAGTTCATCTGCGGCTAAAATCCTCGGACATATGATCCTTATTTTTTTAACGCGCATCTTTTTTAATAGTTGTCTTTTTTACCCCCCACTCCTTTCCAGTATGACGTCATCGCCTTTTTTTAATGGAACCCCCTACATTTTTTGCCGATTTGGATACTAGATTATTAAATTCTGATTTCGACAATATTCCATTATTGACATTTATATCAAGGTCCATTATATTTCATTAATATTTTATTATTTATTATTTGTGCTGACAGTTTTCTTGAAATTTTATTATCTCGTATTTTTGTTTTCACTTTTAACAATCGGGGAACTCGGGAACTGTCATTGGAAATCTTATTCAAAAAAGGCGCTGACGTGGGGTGAGGGTAAAAAAAGACGACTATCAAAAAAAAATGGATGTTAAAAAGGGTGCAAGTGAAACTTTATTGCCATAACCGTAAATGTTTTTAACCCGAAATTGCCGAAAGTATATAATTTTGTTTACGTGGTTTTGGTAATGTAACTTGAACCCTGATCAGTAATATGGAGACGAACGTAAGAATCCAGATTTTATCGTTGGTATTTGATGTGCTGCTCGACTGAATATTCATACGATATTAGTTAAGTATAGACGTACAATATAGTTATAAAGATTCAACGTCGCTGCTCTTCAATGAGTAATGGTCTGGTCGACTACAATCACACTTATATGCAGTCGCCCAATATTGTTATGAACAACGTCGCTGCTTTTCGATGAATACTGGTCTGGTCGATCGCTTCGATTGGACGTTACGCTCGACATGCGTAACTGAACGAAAAAAAACGAGGCTAATAAAGTTTCACTTTAAAAAATAAGGTTGACGTGTCCGTGAATTTTGGTCACAGATGATGCGGGATTTTTTATATGAATTATTCCGGACTATACTTCTGCACTGTATAGCTTAAAACAGCGATGGAAACGGGCACAGTTAAGAAACATAACCCATCATTTAATATAAATTTTACATCGATGCAAACAAGTCTTCATAGAATTATTATAGAGCCTACAAAGTGTCACAAATTCTTATAGAATCACACCATAAATAGCGCTACAGTAATGCGAGAGTATAACAAGCAATTAGAACACTACTGTGTGGTTAACGTCGCGGCCTCTGGATCAGACTGTCGTGTGTTCGAATCCTGCCTCCGCTCATGAATGTTTTGTGATGTCATTTAGCTTTAGGTGTGTTATTATTTAATGTAATCAAGACGCTAATGACCTTATTTTTCGACGCGTCTGTAAATTACAATAAATAAATACAGACGAATAGTCGAAACGCTTTAATAATAAAAGCGTGTACTCTTATTGTATTGTCTGCGGAAAATGCAGGGGCATTTAAAATCTTAAAAGTTACTTTAATTTGTGTAAATCTGTCTTAATTTCTTTCAGGTTCGGCTCAAAAGAGCTAATGTACTATTAAGTGTTCGTCACATAGTTATAACAAGCCTGGATAGTGAGGTCCTAATTGCACGGAAGCAAAATGCAAGAGAAACTAATTAATAACGACGAACGGTCTCGAGATGCTGTCGTTCGCACGCGCATCGCCGCTTCCCTAGGCATAGGGGCCGGTGTGTCGGTCATCCCCCCCCTCCACCCGACGACGCGCCACCGTGGCTCTCGGGTGCCCCCGGATGCCACGGGGCGCGCGCGGGGGGGGGGGGGTGTACCGACAAATAAAGGACACTATTTGACTCTAGTCATTACATTTTTTCGTCATATTATTACCTAATCTCATTGAAAAATATTGCATTCATAGATATTTTTAGTTTATCTACTGCCAGCAATGAGTTGAAAGAAATAATTTTTATTTTAGAATTAAAACATTGAGCTGAAAATATTCGCTTTCAGAACTTGTCATGGAAATATTCTCGGAAGAATAAACATGCCGTGGTGATTATGACTACTTTATTTATTTTGTTTTTATGGAGGTATCTACTGCAAATCCCACGAGGAATAATCATTTAAAAAAAATAACGCGTGATTCGGTAATTTTTTAATTGATTGATATTTTCTTTTTATATTTAATAGTTTTTTTAGAAATACATATTTTTAAAGCTATTTCGATTTTACTTATTTATTAAAGAGTTAGGTTATTGTTTTAGTAAATAGATACCTAATTAAATTTTGCTGACATATAAGGTCCAAAAAAGTTTAGTAATTACAATTAGGTAGTATTTATAAACAAAATATTAATTATTTCATTTTATGTCAATTTGATGTAGCAGCACATTAATAGTGGAAGTCCAACTTTATTTCCACAATTATTACGTATACCTAATCATAATATAAATTTCCGCTGCAGATTATAACAATCATTAAAACAATAAATAAAATAAGTAATTAAAATTACACTCTGTCCATTCAGTTAAAGAAATTGAAAGATTTTTTTCATTAATTATAATAAATTGAGCTCCAAATATTGAAAGCCATTCGATTTAGTACCAGTGGTTTTTTTTCTGTTGAAGTAGGTATTTAAGTAGTACCTATTTATGTAGAAACCCTTAAGAAATTCCAATAATAATTTTGAGGCTTATTTTAACAGATCGGTGAATATTCTAGTATTATACCGATATTATACAGATTTTTTTACTTAATATCACCTACAATAACCTCGTTCAGAATTATGCAAACTTTGAAGATGTGTTCATAAAAAGCTAATTAGGTTATTCTAAAATAAACGAATGAAATTAAATAAAATTGCGACCTACGCCAATTTACTTTCTGTGACCAAAATTGCAGTTTTTTGAGCTTTAAAATCTTAAAGGAAATAATTAAAGTTACATTATGGATAAATTTAATATTTATTGTAAGTTCTAAGAAACTTTACTTTTTATGGTCTCATGCTTTTAGATTTTAACTAAACAACAAATTTTTATAAAACAATAGGGGAACTCGGGAACTGTCATTGGAAATCTTATTCAAAAAAAAGGGCGTTGACGTGGGGTGAGGGTAAAAAAAAACGACTATCAAAAAAGATGGACGTTAAAAAGGGTGCAAGTGAAACTTTATCGCCATAACCCTAAACGATTTTAACCGGAAATCGCCGAAAGTATATAATTTTGTTTACGTGGTTTTGGTATTGTAATTTGACCCCTGATCAGTATGGACACGAACGTAAGAATCCAGATTCTATCGTTGATGGTCAATGGGTACTTGATGTGGTGCTCGACTATTCATACGATATTAGTTATGTATAGGCGTACAATATAGTTATAAAGATATTTAAAAAAAAATAATTATAATTTTCCTGAATTTTTTTATCTCAATTTGGAAAGTTAGATAAAATGTTTACGCGGTATATTCACTTTCCATATCAAAGAAAGTATATTGATCTAAATTAAATCAAATTAAACACAATAAAAATACTACCGTTTGTGTAACCTCTTTTGTTCTCTCTACAATAGATTTAATAATAAAAAAACTATTCGCAATGTAAATTTTTCTTTATATCAATATCTGTTTTACAGTACAAAGGTTGAAAGTTTCATATAGAGTGTCAAAATCTGTTTCAAAGTGAACAGTTTGCCTCCAGTTGCCAGTGATGTGGTACAATTTCACTTCACAAAGTACACAGAAACTGAAAGCGAGGAGGCGCAACGCTACCCGACATACATGCACATTACTAATCTACTGGGTGACTAGAAAAAATAATATTAACGACCCAATGAATTACTCATATACGTTTCTATCAAATCAGTGACATGCACATTGCACATGAAAAGCAAACATATAAGTAAAACAAAAAACTTTTCAACAAAAATAAAAACCTTCAAAAAATCCACTAAAAAGAGAAAAATAATAAAATTTTGAGGTCAGCGCCAATTTAATAAAATATGAAGTCGGTTAAAAAGTAGATATTAATTAAATTGGCACTTTTTAACCAACTTCATATTTTACTAAATTGGCGCCGACCTCAAAATTTTATTATTTTCCTCTTTTTAGTGGCTTTTTTGAAGGAGGATTTTTTGTTAAAAATTTTTTTATTTTTTAGTGGCTTTACAATACGCAGTTTGCATGTTATTGACCGACTTCTGTCTTGACAACTTACGCTAAAAAAGGAACTTCCCATAGTAAATCAGAATTATAACTAATTCCAACTCGTCTAATCTAACCACAAAAATATATTATATTAAAAGGAGCCTGCACAGTGCACTTCACCCATTTCAAATGTTGGCGTCACCATATGTAATTTAACCCAATTTTTCTGACAACATATAGCAGCTTTTATATTAAAAGTACTTACAGTCAATTTGAGTGATCAGTAAGATTCTATAGATGATATTCGTGGTATTAAACATTTTTGGGTTAATGTATTAAAATTAATAAAAGTAGGAATTGAGATTTAATTTCTAATTTTTTTTTCAACAAAAAGGCATTTTGAGACAATTAATACCTAAACTGGAAGATAACAAATGGATATGCTGAAGTTCAAGACGAAATTGTTAATAATAACAGCAGAATGTTGAATAAAAAGTCACTCACAAGACAGATACTGTCATTGACAATGACAGTATCTGTCAGCCACAATGACTCATTGTGGCTGCTATCAATCACTAAAAACGTGTAGCTATAATTATCAAAGGGAGGGCGCTACTTTCGTTTTGTTTACATCGGTATAATTAATGTCAGTTTTGAATTTCGTGTTCTGTTCGTGTTTTTCAAAGGTTTTGTGACTGATTGTGTTTCAAGCATCGATTCTGGAAAGTCGATGCGGTAAAGTGTAAGCGTGAGGTGACGTCAGACGTGCATTGGCTTATTGTTCGTTCAGAGTCCTCTATATGCTAGTAGTCGAACTACTCAAAATATTTCAGACAATTAAACATTTTACCTATATTTATAACGACGACAGCGCCTCTAAAGATTTTTGACGGCAACTTGAAGTGCAGGCCCCTTTTAAGCGGTTTTGAAAAAAATTTAATTGTTCTATTTTCTTCATAACGTTTTCAATGTGGTTTGATGTATTTTAACTATATCGCTGTTTTTACTTCCCACCTCTACTATGGTAGGGAAGTAATGGATTTAGTCCGAAAAAAATATTTCGAGATTTTAACAGATCTTCACGTTTTGAGACCCTAGCAATCGTTTAAGATCATTTTCTGACTGATGTCTGTATGTGTGTGAGTGTGTATGCGTGTGTGTATGTGTGTGTGTATTTGGTCAATTTTTCGCCTTCGATATCGTAAAAACGGAACAATATACGGCCATGCCGATTGTTCTATTGTGTTTATCAGCCTTTAACTTAGATCTGATTAGATTTTGAGTCAAATCGGTTCTCAATGTCTCGTATTAACATAGGTAAAAAACATAAATGAATTCTAGATGTTATAATATGAAAAAAATATAAATATTTTTTTTCTCTTAAATGTACAGTTTTCGAGAAAAAAAATATTTTAGTAAAAAAAAAAATTGTACGTAAATAAAGGTAACCATGATTTTTGCTATATTAAGCTAGCCATCAGTAGATCACCAAACAAAAAAGAGGGCCATGCTTTTTTTCAAAGAATAAAAAAAGAGTGTTTATTTTTTGCAAATATTTACTAGGTGGGAAGTATAGGACTGGTCATCAGTCGAATTTTTTTTAAGGAATACCCTCACAGTCATTACTGCCTTGGTGTCCTCTGTTGAATTTTCCATATTTTGATTTGAGACAGCCTGTATTTGTGCGTATGCACATACATACATCAGTACCTATACTAACACAAACCAATATTACTTTCGGTATTCGATCTGTTCAAACGATGTGCTACGCCGCGGATAAAACCCCGCTCATCTCTCCCTCGTTTTACTCAAATTTCATACTGCAATGAAAACTTCCCCTGCTACTCATGTCATTCTACAAGACATCGGATGCTAGTGCTACTACTGCAGTGCAATATTTATAAGATTATATCTCCGTGCATGGCGTTTTTAAGCTAAATCGAATAACACTAGATCCAAGTAGATACGATCAATAGTTTAGAAGTTATAAGGGTTTATTAATTTCTATAATTCAAGTATTTAAGGGATTTTAGGGTCTCTTATTATGAATTTGTGCTAAAAAAATTAAAATTCAGCCAAAATAATTGAAACATACTCTGTTCTACTGTTAAGATCACTTAAAACTTTTTGAAATTCTGGATAAAAACTCTTTACACGAAATGCTCTAGTATAAATAGTGTTGAAGAAATATTAAATTTCAACAACGGGGTTATAGAACTGTTGATGGGCTATCTAACTGCGTCAAAAAACTAGGAAAATCCAAAGAGGCCACCCTACAGAAGCAATTTTATCAAATTAGTACCTTTTGACTAAAAATGGAAATATGTATTATGAAGTATTAGAAATACCTTGTATTATGTCCGTCTTGTGACTTCTTGTGATTTAACACGACGCGTTTCAGCAACGAGTTGCCATCTTCAGGTGTGGTTAATTATTTTTTTAAAAAACACACATTGAGTATTCGTAACACTATATAATATTATATATATATATATTATATAAGACGGACATAATACAAGGTATTTCTAATACTTCATAATATTCATATAGTGACTTGGAGACCCAACACTCTAAAAATGGAAACACATGACGCGAAGGATTCTAGTAAGACAGGTGTTCAGGAAATATTAAATTCTTGCATACAGACGTTATAGACCTTGTGCTATACATTTGAGTTGAAAATTTTGGATAATCTAGTAGTGGTCACCCTAAACAAGCATTTTTTCAAGATAGATGTTTCCGACAAAAAATTGAAACACTTGACGCGGAGTAAGAAGGGTGTTCAATAAATATTAATTCCCTATCTAGGGATTATAGACCTATCCATGGGCTGTCTCGAATGGGCTATGTCGAAAATATTTGAAAAATTTGTTCGCAGCAACCCTACAGATAGTATACTTTTCAACTAAAAATGGAAACCCTTGAAGCGGAGTGCTCTAGTATGAAGGATGTTTGACAAATATTTAATTCAGATATTAAATACACATATTTGTGAGCTATATAATTCAGTTAAAAAATTTGAACAAATCTGGAAGCGGCCACCCTACTGAATTCGAGATCGTAATTATAAGGTAAAAAAGTAAGAGACCTAAAAAATTGCTCTTTTAGAGTCACCGATTTTAAGTGTTACAAAATTTTTAAATCAGTTAGATAGCCCATGGATAAGTCTGAAAACCATTACGGAGATTAAAAATTTCTTGAACACCCTACTTAATAGGTAGGTATACGTCATCTAAAATTGGACTTTTTGTACATAAAAACCCTTATAATTTCTAAAATATTGAACGTATCGACTTGGATTTATTCATTTCAGTGTAAAAAATACATAGAAAACGATACCCCACTTGCCTAAATTATAGCTAAGTTGAAGTCCTCCCTCGTTTCAGCTTCCTCCCGCCCCCACAAAAAGGGGGAAGCGTAGAGCAATGAGTCGGGTACTTTTCAGGTATCATTTAAAATGACAACAAAGCTCTGTGAAAAAAAACCTTGACTAAAAATGTTTCCGAAGTACCTAATGATAATTTACATATATCTCACTATAATATAAAATGCCCAAAGGTGACGAAGTGTCATGTATTTTCTTTAGTTAATCATGTCCTAAAATATATTCATTAATCAAAAAAACTTAATACAACTTAAGCAAAAATTTCCATTTGGCGGCCGGACTAATGTTGATGTTATAATACACTTGCTGAATTTATTTCCGATTTTTCCGATTAATACTTTAGAAATGAATGGGATGGGACAACCTATATTTTGGCGGTTTTAAATTTTTTTCTTAAGCAAATTTAACGCAAATTTAACTCAAATTTTTTTTATTTTCAGTTTCTAAATACCAGCTGTTATTAATTTTTGAAAAATAGTGTTTACGAATGTAATCTTGAAAAAAATATAATTAAAATAGTGTAACAGTTTTTTGTCAAGAAAATATTATTGTAGGTTCTAAAATTGTAAATACATGTTTACATAAATTCAAATGTCAAGCAAACATATAAAAAAACGAAGTTTTCAGTGAACAAAGTATTTTGAAATGGTTGTTATATTTAAAATGTTGTTTGAACAAATATCTTCAGTACGCAATATAAACTTTTTTTGTGAATATGTGGTATCGAATTTCGAGCAAAATAATACGGAGAACATTTATTTTATTGTTGTCATTAAACCCTTGCAGGAAAAATCGTTTTCCCAATTGTGTTGTGCTTTTATATGGCATTCCAATATTATTTATTATACGAATATTGTAAAATGGCTTCTGCATTTTGTGGGGCGTTTTATTAAAACATTCTTTTTTAATTATCTGAATCTGAATAAAAAAAATATTTACTTTATTTAAACTGATCTGAAAAACGAAAAAAAAGATAAAATCCGTTTTTCATTCACATTGAAAACAAAGCCGGGAAAATCAGCTTGATATGCAGATATATTTATTATACTTTATCTTATAATCTGCACCGCCATCGGAAGTGATAAATTAATTATCTATTTTTATGCGATTTCTAAAAAAAGTGTACTAGGTACATACGTTTCACATAACCAGATCTTCTAGGCAACTTAGAACAAAAAAACAGGTACCCAAGAGGCACACTTCGAAAAAGAATTTGAATAGATACAAAATATAAAATTAATACTTTTATTAAATACATTATTTGAAATAAATAGTTTATTTTTTTGAGCATTTATAAATAAAAATACAAATACTGAAACAGTATTTAAATACAGTATTTGAAGCACTTTTACTCAAATACTTAAAAATCTGCTAATGAGTGTTTTTAAAGTAGGTAGGTCTAATCTTGTTCGGCCATTTAAAAATTAAAAAAGGTCAACCGCGCCAATTTAAATAAATAAACTAATAATTATATTATTATATAATATCAATTTTTCATTTTTTCAAATTATTGTTTTTATAAAGAAAAAAAACAATAAATTTAATATTTCATATTAGGTACTCCAAGCTGACGCGAACCTGCAATCTTATACACCGTACACTAACGCGTTTCTCTACGTAATCATTATTTTTATAAAGAAAAAAAAACAATAAATTTTATATTTCATATTAGGTACTCCAAGCTGACGCGAACCTGCAATCTTATACCGTACACTAACGCATTTCTCTACGTAATCATCTGAGTCGTTCTGCATGAGCTCGTAACAAAGTTACATACATGCATGTTTGAATTTTCGTGTCGGTATTTTTGTGTCGAGGTCATTTCGAATCACTAGTCTCGCTAAAGAAGTTTCACTTCAAAAATTCATAACGTCTGTTCTCTGTTTTAGGCTCCGCAGAAGAGGGGGGCAAGTACCGAATTGCTCAGCTTATCTTTGAGGAGAAAGAATGCAACCGGAAAAATGTTTCTAGAAAATTTCGAAAAACTGAAAAGTGTGACTATAATAGACAAAATAATTCCGCTGACTTCTAATTGAGATAATCGCGGACATAGATACATAAATAAAGGGTCCGGCAATCAGTACCGGTAGATTCGAGTAGCCTATGAAATGAAAAATAATTGACGTACGACTGTCAGTTGCGCGTAATTGTTAAACTTATTTCATGCAATTTGTCCAGTTATGGGTCATTTTCCAGTATCTCAGCGTGCTTTCGTCGTTGAAAATTTTATTCGAACACAGAGCATTATGCAGATGCAAAGGAATTTTAGGCGTGAATTTAAAGTTGCCAGGCACGGAAGAATACCAAAACGGGACACAATTTTGAATTGGGTTGATCAGTTCTAAGTGCATGGTAGCGTCCACGCACACTTCAAGGTCTGAAAAACGCAATTCGAGATGAAATTAGAAATATTGGACCTGATTTATTACGAAGAGTAAATGGAAAACTTTCTAGAAAGATGCCAAGAATGTTTAACTGCAATGGCGCTCACTTAAGAGATGTTATTTTCAAAAAATAGCGTAAATTAATAAATTGCAGATACTGAAATTAAAAAAAAATCGTTGTTATTTCTCACATTTCAACAATAACCATATACGAGGTGGTTTAAAACCACCAGTACTGATTGCCGAACCCTTTACATTCGAACACATATAACGAATAATTGATAACCTCTTTTTTAAGTCGGTTAAAATGGATCTATTGGTACATTCTGTATCGGGATGAAACATGTATTTGTTGACAAGTTTATCGCACAGTGCTCACAACGACTGTTTTTTTTTTAGAAAATAGTATCTACATGCAAGTACCTACATTGTTCACTAAATTGCAATTTTATGTTTTTATTACTTCTAGTTTACAATGTAAATAGAAAGTTACACTTACCTTGTAGAACTACGTAGGTAATGCTGATGACTCTGAATGGATAGTAGATAAAATGAATCAACCTGCATCGTACTTCAAAAGCATATAGATACTGGCCCTGTTCCATCAACTCAAACAATTTTCTCATAAAATTTACATTATAGTAGTTGCACATTAAAGGAGTATAATATACTTTCTTTTACTATTTTTATATTTCAAGTTTATAAAAAATACGTTATACTCGCATAATAATATTAACTTAACTGGAAGTGAACTAGAATGTACCGGGTGTTCAAATAATAAAAAATTAGAACTTAAAAAAACTAAAACCCGACTACGTAAAAGAATAGAACAAACAAATTAAAATGTGAGACAGTATTTTTAACATTGGAAATGTTTATGTTCGTATATGGGGGCAGAGTTACGAGTTTTCGTTCAAGGCCAAAAGACAACAGTGTCGCGATCAAGTGAGGAGCAATCATGCAAAATTGAACAAGTGCAATTTTTTCGAAATGTGTTTTATATCATGTCTAGTTAATTGAGAGGTATTTGCGACGATCTGCGGTGTTATTTTTGAGCAAATGTTAATAAATACTGTAGAAAAATCCATTTAAAAGTTAAGTAATCAAGCAAAAGTGAACGCGTATATAACAGAAGAATAATAGGGTTATTCCTGACAAAACTAAACAGTGCATTGATAAATATTGTGTGTATAATAAACAGTTAATTATGTTTCATATATGCTGTTATCATTTCCAATGTCCTCGATGGTTGCAAGGATTGCGAAATCTGTGAATTTTTTGTTATGAGTAGTCGGGAACCTGTTCGGAAACTGAAAAAAATAGATAGCACAAATGTTGACTTTTCTTTGATATTTTTTAATAATATTACATTAAATGATTATAAACAAATTTGACATTTGTTAGAGATCTTTATTTTCACACTGTTTATTTAATGATGCGTTGCTATAAAAACGCAGAACTCATAAACTGCTATTTTTCCAACAGTGTCACTTACCTACAGCTTACAACAAAATAAATAATAAATACGATCCAGTACATTAGCAAAATTTGAAATTCTCCCAATCCGCTAATCACAACTCAAGAAACAGAGGGAAACGTGCTGATCATGCACATATGTCACTCTATCTTGAAAATGAATATACTTTAAAATACCTATGAAATTACTTGCTTCAAATTTAATATTTTACAAATTTTTTCTTAAAAATTTCGAAAAATGTAAAAATATTGAGGAGGCCATCAAAGATTTCAATGCTGCGTCGGATGAGGGTGAGACAGCAAATCAGGTACATTCTCACAGCACCAGAAGCTGTACTGACATAAGGATACCTTTTTATAAAAACAATAAATTAATTAATGGTACCAACTTTTGGGCACCCAAATTCTATAATCATCTTCCAGACAAAATCAAAGCCTTACCGCTGAACACTTTTAAAAATAAAATTAAAAATGTGCTACAAAATATGTGTTTGTACAATTTCGAAGATTTCTTTTCTTGTAGCGTGTAGAATTTATTGTATATCTATGTAATAATTACTTTGTATCTTTCTGACGTTTTATACCAATATTGGTCACTAAATATATATATCTATCTATCTATCTATAATCAGAGGAAGTCGAGTAGTGAGTACTCTTAGTATCACAAGTAACCCTCTTTATGCAGTGAAATTTCCTGTTTACAGCAGATAATTAACCCAAATAGTTCTCGGAATATGCAGGGTGGATAGTTTTTATTGGAACACACAATATGATAAAATTTATCTTAATTTTTAAAAGCGATTACGTAAAATTCTGAAATATGTATTTATTGAATTGTTGAAATTTTTATCGTTATATAATATACAGGGTGGCACATCTTAAATAATGCAGTGAAATATCTCGTAAACGGTACAAACCATAAAAAAATGTTTTATACAAAAGTTATAGAGTGTCAAGGGGGACAGAAGACTGTGATATCAGATTTAACATAGGTGGTACTGTGAAGGTCAGGCGAAGGTCAGCTTCCATTTTTTAATTGTAACGGTGCATTTTTATTCCAGAATACGGTACAGTATTTAATAGTGAACAATAAATTATTAAGGTAGATATCAGCTAAAGTTAATAAATATTGAGATATTTAGAAATTAAATAACAGCCAAAATGAACGATAATTAGATAGATTATGGCATGATCTTACGCACCGGCCTTCTTGGCTTGAATTCAATTCATAAAAGAACCGAATTGACAAATTAAATTTGCTATTTAATTTGTAAATATCTCAATATTTATTAACTTTAGCTCATATGTATCTTAATAATTTACTGTTCACTATTAAATACTGTAACGTATTCTGGAATAAAAATGCACTGTTACAATTAAAAAATGGAAGCTGACCTTCGCCTGACCTTCACAGCACTACCTATGTGAAATCTGATATCACAGTCTTCTGCCCCCCTTGACACTCTATAACTTTTGTATAAGACATTTTTTTATGGTTTGCACCATTTACGAGATATTTCACTGCATTTTTTAAGATGTGCCACCCTGTATATGGTTGTAATAACAATATTATTTCACTATTATGACATTTATGGATGTATGAAAGGTTGGATATATCAAGGTATTATGGAAAATATCAATAATGCAGCTTTGAAGCAAAAATGTATTTATTTAAATATTTTTGTACATAACATAAAAATAAAAAATAATATAATATAGTTATGTTCACGTACTTGTTTCATATTTTCGAGCAATTTTTTAAAAGATTTTCTATTTCCAGCTGATATACATTTAGATATCTAACAATGGGTTCTAGTTAATATTGTCTCTAATGATTTATTTTTCTTAACTGGATATTTTATTTATTATCTACAGTATAATTCTATTTCATATTTATTTCTATATATTATATTTACAAAATATTTACAGCTTTAATATATTTCTATTAATGATTGATTCAGTATTATTATTATTTAATATTACATACATAGTTTAAGTATCTCCAAAAATGTACCGAAAATTAATATTTTGATAAATTTTAGTATCTGTCGCAGTTGAGTATAGAACAATAAAGAATAAAACCTTAAATAACACAGGAGTATAGCAGGTTACTAAAAATGTGCCTACATATTTTGCTTACTGTCTCAGTACAATTTTGTCAATTATAATTACATCATGAAATTATATTACGCAATTTTTAATTACTATTAATAACAGAAAAACCCGAAAAATGTACAAACTGTATGAAAGAGAAATTTGTAAAGTAACTATAATTAATGAATTAATTTGTACAAACAGCAAAATGCACTATTTTTCGACTATTTCTTTCTGGATAATGGACAATTGTCAAATAGGGAAGCAATATTTTTCGTATTTTGAATTAACTAAAAGTTCGCTGAAGTTTCTCTGCTATTTATGTGCGTAGATATCAAGCATGTAACACATGGAAATCCAAATGAAGTCGATATGGTAGATTCAGAAGGATTCCTACTTAATTTTCCATTGGAGTCCTAAATAGGAATCTGTTTCCATTAGAATTCACTTGAACGAACAGTGCCTATATAGGTATATAGGTATAATTTTAGTTCTGAATCAGGATAGAAAATTAGTATTAATCCATAATTTTACCTGTTACATTTTAGTTGATTTCTTGAAGATGATTACACAGTTGAGCCTATAATCATCGCAGTAAACTAAAAATAATTGAATTTCAAGTTAAGGTGTCCTAATTAAAGCTGGGAACCTTTCCCAATATATCGATAAAAATATCCATAATTTGATATATCGAAAAAATATGGAAATAAAAATATATTCTCTCACGTCTTATTAAACTAAATTAAATTAAAATATATCTAACGTCACTATGAAAAAAAAATAAATAAAAACTGACAAAATTACAATAAATAGCCAACCAATCAGGGCAGCCACAGCGCTGCCTGATAATATTATTCACTACTTAATTGCTGTGAATACGGTGTGGACTTAAGGGAATAAAAATCGTTAAGATTTAATTATTTATTTAGTAGCTGTCCACCGTAACTAAAAAATCTGGCATTTACAAAAACTGTTTTGTCGTGTAAAGAAAAACCGAATCAACATCGGTTCACCCATTAAAAAGCTATATTGCTACAGACAGACAGATAAACAAACATACAAACACATAATACTCCTTTTTTGCGGGTCGGGGGTTAAAATATATTGAATTTATTTGAAGAAGTAGTTACCTATAGTATAAAGATTAAAATTAAAATTAAATCCAGGTTATTGTAACTTTAAAAATAAGTTTCGGCCTTCAAATTTATGGTACATTTTTGTAGGACACTTTATATATAGAAGATATTTATGTACAATATGCAAGATTAAAACGTGGTATATAATGCAGCATACAATTTTAGTATTTATTACTTAGTAAATGTTTCAAACATTTTATTTCCTGAATTATTTAAATTTTAAATAGAACGGCTTAAAAGTAAGAAAAAATAATGTATTTCAAATTTCAATCAGATTTAGATTTTAGAAAATTGTTTTTTTTTCATTTAATAATGGGAAAAAATAAAACTAAAATGTTTTTAATAATTCATGAAGGAAAATTATTAAAATGAATACACAAACACTTGAAAAATTCTACTCATTTATTAATCTCAACGATCGTTTCGGGTTTCTAGCCCATCATCAGCAGAGTTCAAACTCAAGTTTGATGATGGGCTAGAAACCCGAAACGATCGTTGAGATTAATAAATGAGTAGAATTTTTCAAGGGTTTGTGTATTTATTTTAATCAATCATGTTCTACCAAGTGGCAAGCGATAATTCTATTGAAATCATAGAAAATTATTTATGAATATTTTTTTTAAACTTGTATACTTCATTTTTTCACGTTTCATCGAGCTAAGTGATCTCGAAAAATTTGGAATTTTATATACACTGATTTGCATATTTCAACATTTGAGTAGCATTTAAGGGTTTAATTCTCCTCCAGTTATTTACATTACCAAATAAAAGAAAGAAATAATTAATATCTAAAAAAATTTATTTTATCTAAATGAACAGGCTGAGCAGCAGTTAATATTTACAAACATATTTTAATCATTGATTTCAAAATCAAACTTTTAAATAGAGAAATTTTTTACAAATATTACAAGAAATATTTCAATGAGATGATATACAATTATTAAATATTATATATTTCACAGTTTTCCGGTTATATTGCTATTAAATATAGCTTTAATTAGATTTACAGATGAATCAATGGGACTTAAAACTGGGTACTGGATAATTGCTATTTCGTAAACCGTTTTGAGCAAAAATGTGTGGCAAATTAAAGAAACGTTATTTTTTTACATTAAAACTTTTACAGCTCATCTTTCTTAACTAAATAAAAATGCATTTTTTACATTTATTTTGGGTAAGAATCGCTAAAATATATTTTAAAAGATTAAAAATAAAAACGTGGGTATTGGGATCTGACAAATGCCGCTACGAAATCTGATGACAAAAAGGTGAAAACAAGTTTGGAATTTAATACAAAAAATATTGGTAAATTAAAGGCGTCGACAAATGTTTCAAAAATGACAAAAAAAAAGTTACAAACGTTATTTTAGTTTCATGTCAAAACATTTTCAAATTTCCTACTTGCCAACATTTAGTAATCTCACTTTTCATTATTTCTTCCGTGTAAAATATGCCTTACATTTACCATCCCTTTTGCTTTTACAAAATTTTTGTGAGAAGGATCCTCATTTGCCTTTTGAAAGATACTTCTTATGTTTACTTACAATGAAAATAAAACGTGATCATATCCATTGTACTGATTTTAATAGACCTTTAATGACGCCATGTTGAATACGTCATAACTATGTCCCGCCTACGTGACAAATCTCAATACATAAAATTTTTTAATCAGAATAAGCTCCCAACAATTCTTCAGTTCTGAATTAATAAACAAATATTGTGATTACCAGAGAGCAATTTGTTTCACCGTAATCTGTTATTTACTTATTATTTAACTGCAGTTAACAAATTAAAAAGATAACAAAAATATAAATTTCACTAAAACAACTTTACAACGTAATTTAATTTTTGTTTCGTATTCCATAATTTTCTGACACGTTCCAACAATAATTTTTTATCGTCTACGCGATACTTTTTGGATTGTTTACATTTAATTATAATAAGACAATCCGTTACGCAATCACCTGAGGGTGTGAATAAACAGTACAGTCCCCAACAGAACTAGGACTGCTGTCGTTGTCATATAACTGGGGCTGAGGGTCGCAGAGCCGCCGCCTCGGGGGTCGTCCGATGGATTGATCGGAGGTGGACTCAATGTGTAGTCGCTCTCTGCAAATAAATAACTAGATTGAAAAATATGAACAATAAATATTTTCTCAATTTTCAAGATCTATTATTAAAATTGATGTTAAAAAACTCTATGATATAGACTATAGAGAAATGGTGATGCGTAGATGATGAATAAAATTTGTTACAAAACTCTATGATATAGACTATAGAGAAATGGTGATACGTAGATGATGATTGAAATTTGTTAAAATAAAATATACTGAATTTTTGACCGAATTGATGCTCTGAAGATGGTGTAAAGAGCACCGAAATGTAAGCTAACAATGCAATTTTAATTCATCAGTATTGCAATTTATTTTTTAATCCTTTGCCGATGAGATTTCCTCTTCTAATTTCAATTAAAATTGATATTACAACAAGCAACAATTTGTTATCTTAGTTGGAATTACTTTATGGTTTGAGATAGATGTTGAATACACAAAAGTGTAAAGGTCAAAAAAAAATTATAATGGAAAATAAAAACAAGCAACCCAGAAGAATGTTTGTTTGTGTTTAATCTTTATTGTAATAAGATTATTTTGTTCTAGTTTGTAAATATGTTCTACCCTTACGTCCGAAATCATTATGTACAAAATTCTAAAAAAATTGCCCTAAATTATTTTGTAAGAAAAAACTATAGAGACAGCCAAATCATTAATTTCTTAGATTTAGCGCAAAATGTGTCACCGGAATAGTGAATCAATGATTCCTTTTATTTAAAAATGTTTTTTTCCGGCGGACTAAATTTGTGCGTCAAATTTTCTTTCGGAAATGTTACTCGGACTCATCGGCGCATAAAGTACGTTCAAGCTTGTCCATGTTTTGACGTGATAATAACGTCTAATACTGAAGGTGGTATTAGAAAAATATTAGATGTTTGGGAAATAGAAGAAAGTAGTTGTCATGTAAAACAAAACACAATTTGTATACCTATCGAAGGTCTATGTTGACGTAATCCAGGTAGCTGTGTGGTGAAGCACTAGACTACCGACAGGTACAAACGCCAAGCCCAGATTGGAATCCCAAAGGCTTTTAATATTTATTTATTTTAATAATGAAAATACATAGGTTTTTGATAACAATTTAAAATATAAAAAAATAAAATAAGGCACATTTTTTTTTATTATATTTTACCAACATTTGATATTATAAGATAAATTCCCCCAGGGGGAACATTGGAATGTAGTTGTTCTCGCAATTACATTCCATTGTTCTTTGGGAATTGACGTTCCCAGGAGCCCGAGCTCGTACCGGTCGGTTTGTGTATGCCGGCTGGCAGATTCTAATGCACAGATGGTTTACTAATTGTTGTGTTTTGAAGACGCTAATGACCTGAGTTGTCGACGCGTTTATAATCTACAATAATAATAATATAAGATAAATAAAAGTGGATGTATTGATACAATTATTATTTGTGTTTAACGGTATTCACGCCATCCATACAGACATACTACCCATTACTATTCTATTACGCACATAAATTTGGAATAATCAAGATAAAAATAAATATAGGACGAAATCCTTTCCAAAAATTTTTTAAAATCATTTATTAAGCGCTTTCGGAACTTAGTCCATCTTCAGAATAACAAGATTTTTTATATTAAAAATCTCGAAAATAATCACAATTTAAAACAAAAATTTTTTAAAAAATAATATTACCGAGTAAATATCAGGCTTATGAGTTCATTGAGGGCAGCAAGCCTGATATTTACTCGGTAATATTATTTTTTAAAAAATTTTTGTTTTAAATTGTGATTATTTTCGAGATTTTTAATATAAAAAATCTTGTTATTCTGAAGATGGACTAAGTTCCGAAAGCGCTTAATAAATGATTTAAAAAAAATTTTTGGAAAGGATTTCTTCCTATTTTTATTTTTATACTACCCATTTTTTAGATAGTTGCACTTTATGCACTATACGTAAATACAGACAGTTTTGCATTAAGGTTAAGTTAACAACAAATGAGTAAATACAAATGTAACAGGCGTAACTGTTGTGACAGTAAAGTTAACTATAGCGTGATATGAACTGGTAACCGCGACATAAACAACTGTCACTTGTCACATTAGCTTTAGGTTGGCAACTAGAGTACTCTGTACACCGACTCTACACTGTTTGCACTATACAGTCGCCAACCGCAAATGGTTAGTTAACCACCAACACACTACCTTATACAGGGTTTTACCAGAAGACTAGACTTGGGTAGTTTCGGACATGTATAGCTCCAGGAACTATCTCTTCTCTCGAACACCGAATGCGAGTGCATATGCATTATACCGGATACATGAAAAGTTCAGATACTCGCCATTTTATATCTACGGAGTACCTAAATAATTATATTATTTGTTATGCCTGTTGTCTGTGTTAACGAACGAGTCTTATGTTAAGTTTATCGTAATTTTATTTTTTAATCACGCTGTTAAATGACGGTTGCTATGGTAACGATCAACAATTTGCCAAAATGAAAACGCTGCAACCAATGAATACGTAGCTATAAAAATTTTATAGCGTGATTAAAAAACAGCTGTTAAAATTGTACGACAAACCCAAAGTTAATGTCACAAACCTACCAATAATGTCATTTTTGTTACACTTGCTCAGAAAATTTAATTTTCGAGCGCTGGGTGGCGTCCCGGAAGTAGCCGATTAGGAGAGGCCCTACTTTATCGTTTACTTTACCGGACTAGTTCGCAAAGTGACACTTTATTTTACTATTTTTATTTTACCGGTTACTTTACCGGACTTGGCAGCAAACTGTCACTTTAATGCACTATTTTTATTTTACCTGACGAAAGTGGAAAAAAGCTGTAAAAAGAATTCTACTTTATCGACCGCAAAGTGGCGATTCAGACAGTTACGATTTTACGACAATTGCCTATAAGGCACGTGACGTGTGTTTAACAAAACTCGTGAAATTTAACGCACTCGCCTTCGGCTCGCGAGTCAAACTTTATACTTGTCTTCGTAAACACGCTCCACAAACCTTAGCCTCATGTCGCAACATCGCGACTGTCGGTAAATCGCCACTTTACGAACACGTTACATAAATATCTATTTTGTTCTACCCCTTATAAAATTAGCTGTTTTTTACGTATGTAGCCGGACGTAAAAATAAATGCTCTATTTCAAGCCGGTGACGATCCGGCCGCTAAAATAATTTTATTGCCCGCTTATAACGGGCGAAAAAGTAAAATTCAATAATTTTAATATTAGGTATTATTTTTGTGAATACAAATTAATTAATACAATGACAAATTAAAAGTATAAAATAGTATATTTGCTCTATATTTACAAATTTAGCTCGTATCTATAATAATTACACACACATACATATTACATACAGACAAGCAGACATATAACAGACAAACACACATACATCCCAGACAAGCAGACATATAACAGACAAATACACATACATCCCAAAATATAACATATATATACACAACGATTACTTTGTATGGATCCTTTTTTTGATGAAATAGATACAATAGATTTGATCGAAAATATAGTAACGAACGATGTTAATATCGTTAATGACCTATGTACTGGCCTTGAAAACCTAAAAATAATAAATCTAAACATACGCAGTATAAATAAAAATTTCGATGAACTGATTATACTATTATCATCTTTTAAACATACTTTTGATATAATAGTTCTTACAGAATGCTGGTTGAATGAAACTTATATTCCGAAAAAAATAGCTGGATACAACAATTTTGAAACTAGCCAACATCATTATCAGAACGATGGCGTAGTGATTTACATCAAAACATCACTATCAACAATAGTCACAGAAATATCATTATTTGGCTCTAATGCCTTGCAGGTAATTATCAATGAGAATCTGGTTGTATTGTCCGTCTATCGATCTCCATCCGAACGCAATATCCTACCATTTCTTGACGACTTACGACTAAATCTAGACAAAATTCATAAATACGAGACAATAATAATAACAGGCGACTTTAATATCAATATATTATCAGCATTTAATAGACATCCTCAAGCAGATGTGTATTTAGATCTATTTACAGAATATAACATTAGACAAGCAATTATCAAACCAACCCGAATTTTTGGCGAAACTGAAACTTGTATTGACCACTTTATGGTTAAAACGCAACACACAATAAATGCTGTAATATTTGAAACGACAATTACTGATCATTACTCTACGATACTGACTGTTAACTACAAATTAAGACATAATAAGCCACAATTAAAAAATATTAAATATGTAACAAATTATGACAATCTTTTTGAACTACTAAATCAGGAACCTTGGACAGAAACAATGAATACAACTGAAGTTAATATAGCAGTCAACAAATTCATACACACATTTCAAACACACATTAAAAACACAACACAAACACAAACATTAAAACATAAACAACAGTCTCTAAAGCCATGGATATCGATTAATATACTAAAATCTATACATAAAAGAAATAGATTACATCAGCAAGTTAAAAAATTCCCTTTAAATGTACAACTAAAAACATATTATCTTCGATATAGAAATATTTGCAATAAATTAATAAAAACAGCCAAAAATGATTTTTATAAAACACATTTAGAACAGCACGCACACAGTACACAAAAAATATGGCAAACGATAAAAGAAATAACAAATACAAATAAAAACAAAACACATAATATACAAACCATACATACAGACAATTACATCATAAATGCAGATACAGACCCAATGGCTGCTGCTAACGCACTGAATGACCATTTCTCTAGTGTAGGAAACAGACTAGCGACACAACTATTAGAAAAACTACAGACGACTGAAGAGGACTTAGCAGACACGACAATATCATCCCATAATGTTCCCCATTCCCTATTCCTTACACCTGTCACCGCTGGGGAAATTGTCGAAATTATTAACGACCTAAAGACGAATAGTGCACCTGGCCCAGATACGTTACGACCTGACCTTTTTAAAAAAACAAAAAATTATATTGCCCATCCACTAGCACACATAATAAACTTAAGTATTGAAACTGGTGTGGTGCCTGACAAATTTAAAGAATCTGTTATATGTCCCCTTTTTAAATCTGGAGACAAGACTGACGTAACGAACTACAGACCAATATCTCTTTTAAATACTACGGCTAAAATTCTGGAAAAAGCTATCAAAAAAAGACTTACAAAACACCTCGA
Organism: Mongoloraphidia duomilia; assembly: GCA_039654895.1. Taxonomy (NCBI): domain Eukaryota; kingdom Metazoa; phylum Arthropoda; class Insecta; order Raphidioptera; family Raphidiidae; genus Mongoloraphidia; species Mongoloraphidia duomilia. The sequence goes on along the minus strand of CM077520.1, from coordinate 36,783,704 downwards.
CAAACATAATATAATATCTACAAACCAATTTGGTTTCAGACCAGGACTAGGGACTAACGACGCAATCATAAGACTAACAAGTAATATAGTAAAAGACGTCGACAAAGACTTAAAAGTTTTGACAATATTCCTAGATCTGGCAAAGGCCTTTGACACGGTTTCTCACAAAATTCTGCTAAAAAAACTGTTTGATGTTGGTGTTCGCGGAATGGCTTTGGATTGGTTTGACAGCTACCTCTCGGGAAGAACACAGGTCACATCTGTGAATAAAACATTGAGCAAAGCCCAAACTATTAGCTTTGGTATTCCCCAAGGTACAGTACTTGGACCCATCTTGTTCCTGATTTATGTAAACGATTTGTGCAATCTTAACATTGATGGGTCCATAACATCCTTTGCAGATGATACTGCTTTATATTTCACAGGTGTGACATGGACTGAAGCATACAAGAAAGCTGAGAGTGGACTGGCAAAGGTGTCTAAATATTTATATGACAATCTTTTGACATTAAATATAACCAAGACAAAATACATAACATTTAGCCCTACAGTAACCGGACAACCGACTGACCTAACACTTCGACTACATTTATGTAAAGGAAAACCAGCAAACTGCAACTGTACTGTACTGACAAGTGTCGACAACATTAAATACTTAGGACTAATAATTGACAACAGATTAAAATGGGATGCACATATACATGACCTGACAAAAAAAATACGTAGACTAATTTATATATTTATACCATTACGACACATTTTGACAATGACATTAATTAAAAATGTTTATTATGCACTTTGCCAGTCCTTACTCACGTACGGTATTGCGGCATGGGGTGGAGCTTATGGTACGACCCTTGTCCCAATTAAAAATGCTCAAAAACTGATCCTAAGAATTATAACCAGGAAAAAACCACTGTTTCCGACAGAACAATTATTTAAAGAATTTAGAGTACTAGATATCTCCCAACTATACCTAAAATCCATATTAAACATATATCATCGAACTCCATCTTTCCAAAATCCGTTATCCCATCCTCATGATACTAGATCTCAGGTTAAAAATTGTGTAAAACTTCCAAAAATGTCAAAAACCTTTGGCCAGAGACATATGATATACCTTGCTCCAAAAATATACAACCAAATTCCCATTGAAATAAAATCTATCCAAAATATAAAAAAATTCAACAAACAACTAATCAGATGGCTGGTCACCGATGAGGCAAGGAGCGCTTACCATATTCTCATCTGAGAATATGGTGAACGATTCTTGCTTCAGACTAACATTCAATTGCTTGCTTCTTTATTTACTTATTATTATTATTTTAGTTTCTACCTCTATTTATCTCGTCGAAGGATTCATATGCACACACAACCACAAAACGTCAAACACAATAGACACGCACACACATGCATCCACACGCACCCGCACACACACGCACACACACACACACACACAGAGAATAATAGTCTGCACTACACACTACACACTACACACTACACAATTAAATGTATTATGCTAACCAATAAACCCTACCCTAGCACTGGCATTGCCAAGTTGGGTAGGTTAAATTCCGAAGAATTTTGTATAAAAATTGTGTTGTATGTATATTTTTGGAATAAATTTATTTATTATTATTATTATTATTATTATTATTATATTATTACTCTAGCTGGGATCCAATCTGAGAACGTTTATCAACTGAACTACGTACACTGTATGCCAGGGCTTGAGAATGGCCGAGCGTTTAGTAGGGATGTGACATTGAGTAAAAAAAATCGATTATTTAATAATCGATTTTTCTCTTTTCAATATAAATCGATTAGTAAAAAATCGATTTTTGAAGAAATAATCGATTTTTGTGAAAAATCGATTTTTTCTATTATTCGAAAAATTGCATAGTTTTATAATGAATGAAAACAATTGGAAGTGTATCGAAAATAAACTATTTTACATAATACATACAGATGGCGCCATTTTCCGACTGATTAGTTTACGTTTAGTGAACTTATTTTACGTTTTTTCATCCGTCGCACAGATGGCGTTGTTTACAAAAATCGATTAAAACGTGTAATTTGTAAATGTTGGCTGCATTGGGTTTTCCCAAAGCCTATATTCTTTCTTAATATTAATATTAATAAAAAAAAAATAATAATAAATAAAAAAAAGTGTAATTTATCTAAGCGATTTAAAAGTGTAGTTTATATAATCGATTTATAAAAAATCGATTATTATTATTAAAAAATTAATCGATTTACAAAAAATCGATTATTATTATTAAAAAAATCGATTGTTAAAAATCGATTATAAGAAAAAAATAATCGATTAATATAAAAATCGATTATTTTTTCACATCCCTAGCGTTTAGCAGTGCTGTTGTTTACATGGCGTTGCTATGGTTCCTCTATTACAAGTTCCCAGATCCCGGGTTCTAGCCCGAGAGCTGGTAAAAGTGTCAATTGGATTTTCAATTAATTATTAAAAAAAAATAATGAATTGAAAATATAAATTGGTGCTAGGCCCAAATAACCTTAGCTGTTGGTGGTCTTTAAAACACAATTTCTCTTACACTGTATGCCAGTGAGCGCTTAAAGAGCGTACTTAAATATTATAATGTTTGCAGTAACCTACTACTCATTGAAGTTAAGTTTGAGACACAAGTGCAATGTGAAATAATCGTGAAAAAATAAAAAAAAATGCTAAAAATGTTAAAAATACTGGAAATGAAGACAAAAGTCGCTATTTTATAGGTTGTAGGGAAAAAATACAGTGTATCTGTTATGTATTCAATGTACCTCTTATACAAATCTGATATCAAAGTCTTCTGTCCCCCTTGACACTCTATAACTTTTGTATAAAACATTTTTTTATGGTTTGTACCGTTTACGAGATATTTCACTGCATTGTTTAAGATGTGCCACCCGGTATAAGATATCGTTTTAACAAATGAAATCTATTATTTGAGACAGGGAGTCAGCATGAGCCAGGCAGCTACACCATCACATCTTTTAAATTAGTTTTAACACCTTTGTATTATAACTGTTAAATTATTATGGGTGCAAAGCCATTTTGAGTCATTTGACTGTTTCTCTAGTATTAATATATAAAATTGTAACAAGGAGAAATTTCGTGTTTTTTCTCTTATAAATGATAAATTTTATGGATATTAAATAATACCTCACAAATTTGTTAATATCTTTTGCCATACCCACTATAAAATAGTTGCTTTAGATGCCTGCATGTTTGCCTGTAAAGTGACTTTTGACAGGTTGTACGGGAACATATCTTTCCCACACTAGTGTGCGAAAGCAAGGAAAGGCGATTTATGTTTATTCGCCTGATCCGGCCGCTATTGCATACTCCTGTGCGTGCCTCGGCCTACTATCGGAGTGAAGTTTGCGACACAAATGAACTGTTAATTTTTTTTTGGAAATACTGAAAATGAAGTGAAAAGCAGCTATTTTAATACCATCTATATATATCTCGTGCGTAATGATATTATGACTCGTGTGACTGTTAAAATTCGTCAGTAATATGCCTCATTACACAACTAGATATACAATCTAGGTAGTATTCGATAACACCCCGTGCTCATATAACAGGGCTCATAGAGTGGTAAATTTACTTGTAATAGTAGCTTTAGTCTGGGTTCCACGTGGACATTAAATAAATACGTATGAACCCACTGGACATAGATATATCTATAGATCTATAGACATTGCAGTAGTACCTAGAAGTAGAAACGGTAAAACTCGACAAAGTTGAACACATTTGAGAATAAAACTGATTGACACAAAGTTGATTTAGGTCACTATGGTTAAGAAATGTTACAGGATGATTTAAAAAAAAGATTGTGTGTGTACTTATGTAGGTACGCATGTCAGAAGTTACACTTCTTTGGCGTAACAAAACAAAAATAACTCCAAAAATGTTTCCCCGCGTGCCAGTACTAAACGTTTGTAAAAAAGACGATAAAATAATAAAATAAAGATATTAAATAAATTAATTTAATTTAATAAATTATTAATTTATTAAATATATTTATTTATTATATTTATATCTAATCATTTATTAAAAAAAAGCATGTTTGTGTTGAGATTCGAACCCGGGACCTATTGCGTATGAAGCGGCGATGCTATCCGTTACACCACGACACATCTTACATAGCAGTGCTATATAATAGGCTATTATAATCATGAAAAATAATAGTGTAAACAGTACAGATGTTGGAGTACGAACTCATATTTAACGAAAGCGGCATAAACGAGCGTTTGTATAGCAATAACTTTTATTAATGTTATTCAAAACTGAAAACGCTCTTGTCACATTGTGACTGGTGATAATAGGGTATTAAATCATGAACTTCCGACTAGCTTCATGGTGTTAAATTTTCGTGACGCGATGCGCGCGCATCGGAAAAGTTCACTCTCATCATTTTTCCATAACGCGCCAAAAGAAGTATAACTTCAAAAAAATCTATCTAACCATGTTGTTAAAACACGAGATAACTTGGGTAAATTATCTGAAACACTTTCATAATAATTATTTAGTTTTTTAAATGTAAATACCTACTTGTGTAGTCCCGTGGTATATAATTAAATCCGCAGTATAACACAATAATGTGACTTCTAAAAGTATAAATTAGTACTAAGTCCAGATAACCCTCAAAGTGGTAGCCTTAAAAATATATTACCTCATAAACAAATTGTATAAATTACATATTTTCTAATTATGAAACAGTGCGTATTAATCACTAAATAATTTTACTCACCGTTTACTGACCGTTTATTGACTGGAGGCGTCATGATTAATTATTATGAAACACTTTTCGATGCTATAATAAAATATGGTTACTATGACAACGAAATAAATAAATACTGTATCAAGGCCAATGTTTTTATTATGACATGTACTGCTGTAAGTGAATCTAAGGTGTTTGACATTAATTCAATTGAAGTCTGAAACCATGCATGTGTTGAATAAAGTATAGTGTGCAACGCGTGTGCTAAATCTTTATGCGTCTGACGCCTACTACTCGTACTGAAAACATCGCGCCTAACGCATAAACATGTATTTAGCTTACTAGTTACACAATATACTATTATGTCAAAAATAGTCGATGTTTTGTGGAGTGTGCGAATGTCAGAAAATCAAGTACCGGCTACTCAGATGCATAATTAAAATAATTATTTCGGTACAGTAACTGACAAAAATTATATTTATGACCTCATATGGATATATTTTGCTTTACGAATGAAAAAACTTTTTTTAGAAGTCCTATCTGTAATCTATATATTAATATGTTGATTTATAAAATTTCTTTGAATTTGCCTAATGATTTTTAAAATATAAAAAGTGTAATTGTATTTAAGAACCGTTCGCATTGTATTGAGGGTTACAGTACTTTCACTAAGTAGTTGTAATTTTTAGAGAAGTAATTCACCGGAACGTCGCGTCGTTCCCTGCAAGTGTGCTTTTAGGTGACTGTACTGAGTACTCTTTAAATGAAGTGAATTTTTCTATGGGTTTACTTTCTTGTATTTTCAATTTTATTTTTTATTATTAAAAACAATGTCTGGCTGCTGGTGACTGATAAAAAAAAACAAAACATAATCAAAGCTCGTAAAGTATTTTTTTCGAAACAGATTAAACCAAGTAATTTTCATTATTTTATACAGATTTTGTAAGCAAAAATTTCAACTTATCCACTTTTCAGGTGAACCCGATTGGCGAGTTCAAAAGTTTGGCATTCACTGTCCAAGACAGTACCTAATAAAAGTGTAATAAAATTATAAATTCTCCACACGTCAATTTTCAATTTAAAGAGTGCATTTTCTATAACACAATATTAGGTACACAGACTGAGGACACAATTAAGTTTGTGCATGCTGCCGATTATACACAAGATATATACTTAATATACAATCTGTTCATATAACGGATTGCTATTAGCTTTTGAACATTATATTAATAACTAGCGGTACCCGTCCGGTTTCGCCCAGGTGCTAAGAAAGCCCGGGTGCAATACACTACCCACTAGCTTCGCTCGTTCGCTTAAGAGTATTATAAATACACTACTCACTCACTTCGCTCGTTCGCTCGAATATTATAAATACACTACTCACTCGCTTCGATCGTTCGCTTGAATATTATAATTACGAACAAATTTGACTACCATAAAAAAAGTTATAGTGAGTTAACCTTAAAAGATAGACATGTGCTGTCGCGGACTTTTTTTTAGAACTTTTAAAGGGGAACAATTCCGTCGTAAATGATTTTTGCGTAACTTTAACCGTTTACGCAGCGGACACAACGGAAGCTTTCAAAAGGAATTATTTTTCTAGTTTTTGCAAACATTTTTCATTGATGCTCCGCTCCTATTGGTCGTAGCGTGATATTATATAGCCTATAGTTTTCTTCAATAAATGGGCTATCTAACAAAAAAATTTTTTTTCAAATCGGACTGGTAGTTCCTGAGATTAGCGCGTTCAACCAAACAAACAAACAAACTCTACAGCTTTATAATATTAGTATAGATATGTATATTATGTAATTACGAATAAATGCTGTTTAGAATAAATATATTGTTCAGAATGTTTAAACATTCCACATTTTTATCTGTCTATAGTCCATTTTTAGGGTTCCGCACCAGAAAGAAACCCTATTGTTGTGCCAACGATGTCCGTCCGTCCGTCTGTTGGTCACAGGCCTCTAATTTCTAAACGAAATGAGATAGGAACTTGAAATTCACAAATAATATGTATTACCGCGGCCCAAAGGCGGAGAGAACAACAAAATATTAAAAAGGTTTATTTAAGGGGGGCGCCCATACATGCAAACGGAGGTCAAAAAAATTTTTTTTTGTACCTTTTCTTATGGGGTATCGTTGAAAAGGGCCTTTTGAGTAGATTATGAATGTGCTTTTATTTTATTTATTTTATCACAATTATACATGCAAATGGGGGACAAACATTTTTTGTACCTATTCTACGGGGTATCGTTGAAAAGGGCCTTTTGAGTAGATTATGAATGTGCTTTTATTTTATTTATTTTATCAAAATTATACATGCAAACGGGGGGCAAACATTTTTTGTACCTATTCTTGTGTGGTATCGTTGAAAAGAGCCTTTTGAGTAGATTATAAATTTGTTTTTATTTTATATATTTTATCAAAATTGTAGGTTGAGCATAACTTACATAGTACGGAACCCTATACTCTTTGCGTGGCCCGAAATGCACTTGGCCGTTTATTTACGGTTCCTTGCTCACAGGGTACCCTATTGTTCTCAGGTTCTGTCCGTTTGTGTCAACCTATTCTAGCTCCTATACTATAAGTGCTGCAATAATGCATAAATTATCTAAATTGATGCAACATACATTTTTATTGAAGCTTAGCTAAGGAGGCTCATACATCGAAAGAGGGTAACAATTTATCTGAATAGACTTCATCGGGTAGAGTAAGAAACATTATTTTCTTTTTGACATTTTTATCAATAACAAAACAATAGCGAACTATAAAAATCTTAATTATTAAATAGACAGTAGCCATTCCACAAGCATATACTTTTCTTAACGTAATCAGTCGGCAGGTATATGTAGGAAAAGAACATATCCCACTCTCGGAGCACTGTGTGAATAAGTGGTAACTCAACCAGCCGGAAACTGGGAATTTCGGGTTCATGTCCTGACAGTGGCTTCTGATTTTTTCCTTGTATATCTTAATCGTTTGACGTTTAACATCACGATGGCAGGTTTCCGACTGATTACGTTAAGAAAAGTATATGCTTGTGGAATGGCTACTGTCTATTTAATAATTATTATATTATAACCACAAAAAACTTATCTCATTGTTGTATATAAAAATCTTACCATTTTTTCAATGACTTTACACAAATGCATGAAACAAATAAATCGAACAATGATTTATTTTTCGCTTTTGACCGTACAACTCAATTCAAAACAGATAAGTCGAGTAGTGAGAATAATGGCCACGTGATGTCAGTACATACTTAACCTCGCACGTAGTGTATACTCTATAGGTTTACAATATTCCCAATTTCTTGATAGTTATTAAGTGACAAAAATATATCTGTTTATTTGGTAACTTTTTCTTTAAGATGGATATTTCGGGCATTCAAGTAAAATGTTTTACACGAAATTTCTAGTTATTCTGAAACCTTAACAACTTAAGTTAATGTGATTGCCCATGGAAACTCGTAAAACGGTGGCACTGTATACACGAGTGGTATATGAACTAAGAACTGTTGGTGTAGGTACCGAGACGGTCCGTGTTTCATTTAACAACTGCTATAGAGCTGCTACCGTGTTGCTTGAAGCGTAAACTGACGTTGAATTTATCGCTTCCTTAGCGTCCTTAGCGTAGGTACCTACAAGTTGATTTAGTGAAGCACTATTACGAGTCTAATTTGAATCAAAGTTATTTCATTGCAAATTTAAGATTTATGTCTGCGCCAAAGAAGTATGAGGAGTCAGCATACCTATATACTGCATTAAATTCTTAGAAGCTTGTTAACTTGAGATAACGTTTCTTATTCTCACATAACTTATACAGCGTTACTTTTACAACACATATTACTTTTTTAGGGTTCCGTACCTACGTATGGAACCCTATTATCCTGCCTAGGATGTCCGTCCGTTCGTCTGTCACAGGGCGCTATCTCACAAACGGTAAGAGAGTTGAAATTTTCATAGATTGTGCATTGTTACGGCATGAATCATGGCAAATAATAATTAGAATTAAATAAATACAAAAATAATATTAATCATATAATGTTATGCGTTCACAGTACATTATTATAATATAGAGAACGCTCTGCTATGTGATGCACTGTGTGTAAGCTGTAAATTGTGTTTTAAAGACCACCAACAGCTAAGGTTAATTGGGCCTAGCACCAATTCATATTTTCAATTCATTATTTTTTTTTTTAATAAAAAATTGAAAATCCGGTTGATGTTTTTACCAGCTCTCGGGCTAGAACCCGGGAACTTGTAATAGAGGAACCATAGCAACGCCATCTAAACAACAGCTGTAAACTGTACAGCATATGGCTGGTTGTACACCAGCTATATTATTGCACTATATGCGAGCTGTGAATAACATTCGCATAGCTTAGCGGTATAAAGCGTTTGACTGGAGCTCGAAAGGTCCCTGATTCGATCTTGGGTTCCGGATCGCAATATTTTTGTTTTTTTTTTTACTCATCAAATATTCTGTTAATATATCTTTTTTACTTTAAATATATAATTTAATTTTTGAAGCATAGTATTTTTTTTTCGCTTCCAAATAAAAAAAAAAAATTTTTTTGAAGCGGAATTTAGTTTTCTAACAGCAAAAAATACTTAATTTATTACATATACTATTAAATTATTAAGCAAGTACTTTCAGTAGAGAGGATCTGATCTAGTAATAGTATATTAATTCATAAATATTTTTTGCTGTTAGAAAATTATATCTACTTACTAAAAGTTACTGTAAATGATTTACACAAAAAATACGAGAATTAACTTGAGTTTTACATTTTTAATTATAAAAATTAACGAGATAATGACAGAGTGTCCAAGTGTGCAAGCTTTCACGGCCGGCATTGTTCCAAGTCTTCATGGTTTCCGGGCTTGTAGCCTAGCTTTCTTCTTTCGGAGTCCCTCCAGTTTTCGACACATTTTTGACATATTCTCCCCGTAGAGACGTTTTATCCAAGTGTGCAAGCTTTCACGGCCGGCATTGTTCCAAGTCTTCATGGTTTCCGGGCGTCGCCTTTGAGAATGTCTACCGCAGTTGTAGACGAAACGTCAGGTAGAAATACCACCGGACCACGGCCTACAAGCCCGGAAACCATGAAGACTTGGAACAATGACAGAATGTGTTTTGAAATTGTCTCCAACTTGGATATTTCCTATCTCTTTCAACTAATTTGGGAACAATAATTCGAATGTAAGATTTTCATCTATATCTCTCTTATCTATGCTTTATTAATGATTCATAAACTTTGGGATTAGTATAGTTTTCTACCTGATACGAGGTATACCTACACACTTACCTGAATTTCTCCACTCCTCGGGATCGTAGTCACTGATCACCTGGTTCTCGACAGATGCACTTCCCGGACGACCGCCTGCATGATAGAAAAACACATTTCAGTTCTAAATGTTTCTCTTTTATTTCTTTTAGTTGTACTTTAACTTTTAGTAGGACACAAACGTACGTAATTTAATTCTGATAAAATAAGATGCCGCATCTGGTTTTTGCTATTTCTTTGAAAGCAACTTAAATTGACTAGCGATTATGAATTTATGATGAATTATTATTAGTAATTTGATGGGCAAGATGGACAATTATTCGTATGTAAAACTTTTTTATTTATCGCCAACGTTCATCAACATTGCTGACTTCCTCAGGGCTCTACAGTGAGAAACAAATTAACAAACTATAATCAGATATATAACAATAATTACTACCATTAATATTCTACAATATATTGTAGAATATTAATGGTAGTAATTATTGTTATATATGTGATTATAGTTTGTTAATTTGTTTCTCACTGTAGAGCCCTGAGGAAGTCAGCAATGTTGACGAAACGTTGACGATAAATAAAAAAGTTTTACATACGAATAATTGTCCATCTTGCCCATCAAATTACTAATATTAAATTACTATGGACTCAAACATTAATATAAATTATTATTTTTCGTACAAAAAATGTTAATAATTATTATTATCACTGTTCAAAGTTGTTACTTCTAAAAATTCAACAATCCTTTTAAAAACTAGTGTGTTAATAATGAAAAACATGCATTGCGTAAAAATCTTGGAACTGTACTACACACGATTTTGGGATTTTGTACAACAGCAGGAAAATATTTTACATACAAAACAAAAAACATATTTAATTGTCATTTTGAAAATAATGATAAAATATAAAATAATATAAAATTCGTCATGTGAAATGATTTGGAAAATTCATTTTATCGTTATAATGTATCAAATAATAAACCAATTTCATCGTATATAATATTTTTTTTTTGTACCCACCGCGAAATAAAAAAATTGTGATCGAGACCCGACAGTTAAAATAAACTTTTCTTTTATAATTTATAAAAGAAAAGTTTATTTTAACTGTCGGATCTCGAATCACAATTTTTTTATTTCGCGGTGGGTACAAAAAAATTTTTCTTACATAAGCTAACGTGATCTTATTCAACAACGTGTGAAAGCTTTGTTATTTCGTTTTATCATATTTAATTTTTTTTATGTTTAACTATGCAAAAATGCGGTTAAATTTATTAAAATATAAAGCGCCTTCAAAAAGTTCCATCTACATGGAAATTGAATACTTGTTAATAAAAATTCAATTTATAGATTTTGCGTTATGACCAACTTTGTTTTGAAGTCTCCTGTAATGGTTTAGTGAAAGCACCATACATGGCGGGAGTGACGGCAGACATTATGGTGGAAGGTAAGGGAAGTTTTTCTGCAAATTTTAATAAAATCAGTGAACTTTTTGCGACAGGACATCAAATTGAATTCATAAAAATAAATTTAAAATAGAAACTAACATATATAACGTAACTTTTTCAAATGCAAGGTGTTCAAAAAAAATAATTTTTCCTATTAATCAAAACAAGAAATGAGTACAGTCACGGACTTTGTAAAGTTTACACTTGAGTTTTTTAGTGTAAGTTCACAAAAAGTCAGTAACTAAGCAATAAATTTAGTTTTTAATAGGTAAATATAAGTGTCAAAAATTAAAAGAAATAATTGTCGTTTAAATGCCTCTAAATTATTAAAAAGATGAACAAAAAAGAGGAATTATTGCAAGATTAGAGGAAGGAATTTGTAGTATCAACTACTATCAAATCTTTTTATGTTTTAGTTGAATAATATTGAGTAATTTGGATTGTATAATAAACAACTGAGGTGTTTTGATAATAATTTTTTATTGAATTTTTAGGACGTAACCTTAGTAATTGATACATTACTATGAAAAGCCAAATTACAATATGCAAAAATTAAAAAAAACCGGTAACTAGATGATACAGGTGTAAACTTTTTTATGTCCGCGACTGTACATACCTAAATAAGTCTCCGATAATGTTTTTTAATTGAAATATTGATACTCAAAGTTTCTATACTTTTTAAATTAAATGTTTGCAACAAAAAGTTTTCGTAAACTATAACTTTAAAATTTTAAAGTTTCAAGCTATAGGTAATTATTCATTACATATTACGAATAATGATGAAATATGTTTATTAAGTAAAATTAAGAAAAATCGCAGGATAGTAAACAAATATTTGATTTATTAAATTAAATATACATCATTAATAATATACATCATTACGACACTAGATATACAATCAACTATTATTGCTCGGCTCGCCGACCTGGTCATTTTACGACCGGTGATAAGCAGCTATTTTATGGGGGGGGGAGGACAAAAAAAAACCTATTTTTGATTATATTAATAATTCAGAGACACATTTTTACTGAAAATACGATCGCAGATACACTAATGTAATATATTTAGATTATTTTATCGATTTACAAACATCATTGACACTGTCTCTATAAAACATAAGGTCGGTATAGTAAACTTGACATACCTATTCCCAAGTTGTAAATAACTCTGAGAAACGATCAGTCGACAAAACCATAAACTGAACGAACATTTTGTGTTAAAAAAAGTGTATTGATGCTTAAGCAGAATTTAATTATTTTTGTGTGTTGGAAACATAAAAAAATATAGCGTTTTTTAACAATTCATTATCAGAGTAGCATGTCATTCAATGTTGACAAAAAAATTGGTTACATATTTTCCTTACTTAATTAGTAAAAAACTCGGGTCGCAGTGCCAAACCCTGCCGACAATATAGTGTATTTGCTGTGAACAGTGAACTGAAGTTTGTTTTTTGACAAAATAAAAAATTTAACCCCTTAATACATCCCTTAAAATAATTAAATTTTTCTAAATTTCAATATTAGACATAGATTTTATCAGTACAACATCTGCATCAAATTAAATACATCCTCCATAAGTAAATCCGTATCAACAAACTAGTGTTTTCATAAAATTTGAAAGTCCGGTCCTGTCAGGCCGATTTTATTAAAATTTTAGCAGCACATTTTAATCTTTACTAAAGAGTTAAATTTCAATTTTGAAACGATTCTGACAAATTTTTCGGTGTTTTTGGGCTCAAAAACTTTTTGAAACCCCTAAATACAACCCTGAAAATAGTCCAATCGGGCCCATTTTAAATAAGCTTCGTGCGGTGATGGGTTCCAATGTGTGTACCAAATTTCGTTTCAATCGATTAAGTCTGTCGAGAGTTATCGTGTACACAGAGGTGTATAAATATATATATATATATATATATATATATATATATAATATATATATATATATATATATATATAACGTTTCATAGCCTCCTGAACAATTTGGCACCATTGGCAACATTTCCAAAAATGGTGCCAAATTGTTCAGGAGGCTATGAAACGTCGAGAAATTTTGGTCCGACCCCTAGGTCCCGCCATCCGACCGACGCCAATAGTGTATGTGCCATATTATGGCAAATACACTAATATAAAAAGTTTACCTGTTGAAAACTAAATTTTAATAATTGACTATAACAGTCTGTAATTTTTCAGTAAAATTCAATGCCAATAGTCCAATTTTTTACAATCGTGATAATTCTTGACATACTCCTGGACTGTTTGGAAAAAATAGTAGGGGCTGCATAGTTAAACAAGTAAATATAAATTAATAGACAAAATAAGCAGGCTAATAGCCGGACAAAAAGTTCTTTCTAATTTTTAATGTTAGTTTTATTTTTTATTTTATTGTAAATTAGGTCATTAGCGTCTTGAATACATATTAAATAACAACTCACTTAAAACTAAAATACATCACAAACCATCCCTGAGCGGAGGCGGGATTCGAACCCAGAGGCCGCGACGCTATCCACTGGACCACACTGTCCTCCCTTTTAATGTTAGTACTATTTGATATGTCAAGTTTTATTAAAATGCGTCTAGCCATTATTAAAAGATGCATATAACAATAAACGAAGTTTTAAAAAAACGCAAATAGTTGCCACGAAAAAACCCAAAAAAATGAAAATAAAACGAAATTATAGACAGAGGTTCCGTTATATTTTTATATATACATTGATTTAACAAGTTGCATATATCTTTTAGAAAGAGGACAGAAAAATCAACGTAACTATTTTATTTTATATTACTATATCTAATTCTTAATGTTCATGGGATCAAGTTTCGCGAACTATTAAAATACAAATAAATGCTTTTTATGTTAGCATTGTTGTTAGGAATACTCATTGAACGACGTAACGTTACAGTACAATAAGAATAAAAAAATTTAAAAAAAACACACACACAACTTGTTTTATTTACATATAAAAATCGAGCATCACTGTTGAAAGACCTTTAGAAAAAAATCATTTTAAACCTATGTCACTGTTGGAACTCAATTCCCAAACCCGAATCTTCCACTATCGCGGCGGCTGAGTTATCATTTACTCTGCAGTGATAATTGAACTATCAAATGAGCCCGCCGAAGTTGGGTGAAGTTCGATCGTAATTATACGAAACATCTCGTTCGAAGATGATCTTCGAACGAGACATGTAGTATAATCAATTGTTTCCATTATAAAGTAAATTGTAACTAATATTTCACATCATAATGTTAAAATTAATTAACAATATTAAAATATTAGCCTACAATATTTATCAGTTGACTTTGAAACACAGGAAATATGAAGCTAAAAATGAGAAGTGAAGTACGGAAACTTAAAGTCCATAAAATATTAAACGTGCCTTCCTTTTTCCGTCTTACATAAGAGGGAGTATTTGCACTGATATAATTCAACATCAGTCAGACTTAGGAGTGTTTTAGGAAATGAAATAACCTACCCCTCTTTCAAACTTTATACATGTATGGAAATATTTAGTTTCAAAACTAAGCACTAATGTATTATATTCTATGTACATTAACAATTCTGTTTATTCAAGCAGTGCTTTCATTATTTTATAAAAAATACAAGTTTAAGAGAAACTTAACATACATTTGATTTTGAACCGAATTTTTACTGAAATGAGTAGATTTTCTAAAATTCAAATGTTGCAGAGTCAACCAAATTTCTATACTCTAAATAATATTATATATATGGTTATATTCTTATGTAACAATAATTATATAACATAATTAACTTCCCATTGGTAGTTATTGTAATGGGTCCGAAAATCAAAATCAAAATGTATAACAAATTTTTATGTTTCAAGGTCACTACACTATTTTTAGAAATATGCCTCTGTGTGTGTGTATGTGTGTACGTATGTACGTACGTACGTATGTGTCCATTTCTTTCTAAGACGAAATCTCGAGAATGAAAAATGATATCGACTACGTTAGAGTGCCAATCGACGCGTATTAACGTAAATATGATCTGAAAGAAATTTTTTCAAAATCGGTTCAGCCGTTCTTTTTTCTTAACCAAATAGACTCCAAAAAAGTAGATTTTACACAATATCTCGCGAATAAAAAATTATATCGACTTCGTAAGGGTGTCAATCGAGGCGTGTTAACGTCATTTTGATCCGACATAAATTTTATAAAAATCGGTTCAGCCGTTTTTTTTTTAAATTATTGTTAAAAATAAATAATAATTATGTTTTAATGATTAAAATGATTATTTTTCTGTGTAATATCTAATTTAATTATTATTATTAAATATTTATCAAACTGGGAAGTTCGTCGTGTGGACCTCAAGGGTCGCACTTTAGTCCTATTAAACGACCCACCTCACGGCTTGTTTATATTTTTAATTTTATAGTTTAACAAACTATTACAATTATACAAATAAATGCTTTTATGTCAGCATTACTATTAGGAACACCCATCGAATGACGTAACGTTACAGTGAAATACTAGAAAAAATTAGAAGGAAGATTCGGGTTTGAATCCCGATGGTGACAAGTTTAAAATCCATTTTTCCAGTATTAGATTGTAACGTTTCGTCATTCTATGGGTGTTCCTAACAAATGCTACCATAAAAAGCATTTATTTGAATTATTATTATCTAACATTTTTGGTTGCTCACAAGTTATTCCAATTTCTTTGATTAATGCAGGCTACCGGGCTCTTAGAGTATGAAAATTTGGTTTACTTATTCACCATTCGATAGTGTAAATCGCAAAGTGCGTAACTCCATTTTTTTCTGAAAATGACTTTTTCTGCCATCTGTTGTAATTTTTTACAACTCATACGATGGAATAGTTGTTATCTCCACAACTGGAACCGTTTTTAAGCAGACAGTAAAATAGAAAAGTGCGTAACTCCAAAACTTGACTTTGTTGCTAACTTGCTAAGTAAATTGCGTAACTCCAATCATTTTCACTTTTGTCGTGACATGGTCGTGACTGCAGAACGTGACACATAGTTTCACCAGTTGGTTTTCGGACATAAAGAGAGAGACATACTTTTTGGAACATTTTTATAAAATGACTTATAAAAAACTGATGAATTTAGAAATCATTTTCAAGTTTTTAAGTTCCATTGAGGAGTTACAGACTTGTAATAGGCAAACAGATGGACAACGTAGTCAAGAGTTCCGTTTTTTACTATTTTTGTACGAAATCCTAAAAATGACCAGAAATTTGATATACGCGAATTTATTTCATGCCCATAGAAATATAATGGATATGATGTTATTATATTTATATTATTTGCACAACAAAACTCAGAAACGGGACATCGTATCGAACAACAGACACCCTATGGCTGTGCTCTGAAGCTTTCTTACTATAATCAAATCAAATGGGTGCCTTTGGTGTAGTACCTACACATACAATGCTGTTTCTATAAGTCTTTACAAAACGGACGAGAATAGAAAAAATTCCGTACTTGAGAATCAAAGGCGTTCAATCAAATTGATTACGGATATCCATTAGTAGGATTAAATTTTACCGAATGGTTTGGCTGACAAGCAGCGGTTTTGCAAGTGTTTACATTTTTTTTAATTTGTCACACATTTGATACCCAATATTCCTAATTTATTTTTCCAATGACATACAGTATTTTTACAACTGTTGGAATGAACAATATTACAATAACGAAATGATTTGTGATCAATGTGGGATTTGAAAAGCAATATTTTATTCCTATATTAGCTATTTCAATTTTAATTTACCGGATACTTTTGAGTGTTTTTACCTAGAACATATGCACCATATTCGCCACTGCATGAAACCTATTTAATCGGAACATTTAAAGGGTTAAAAATATGTTTTAGCCTAAAAACCCTGAAAAAAATTAGTGGAACTGTTTCAAAATCTAAATTTAACCCTTTAGTAGAGATTTAAATGTAGGTACCCTTAAAATTTTAATAAAAGTCGCCAGACAGAATTGACCCTACAAAATTTATAAAAACTCAAGTTTGCGGATAAATAAGAAGAAATCGATATTTCTAATTTTGTTTGTTTGCCATTTCCTTGCATAGCTAAAACACCAATTTTGTCGCTTTTTAGGGGAATAACTGTTTTAATTATAACGTTCGACCTACTAATCCTACTTCTCCACACTGTCTGAAGTAGGTCATCATCGAAATGAAACTGCAGAAGAAAAAAAATATCAAATTTAAATTATATAATGATAGTAGCTGCCATCCTGAAGTTTAGCAGTGATTTGATTGATCGTCCTGAACATGCATGCAAAATTTGAGAAAAATCGATCCAGTGTGGTTTAGGCTCTAGATGCAACGACAGACAGACATATAGATGACACTTACATCCACAATTGTTTGGGTTCAGGGGATTTGAAAAGCTGTAAATTCCTCAAAAACTTAAAATCGAATTTTTGCACAATCACTATTTCCTTGTGCCTATAATAAAAGAAAACACAAAATATTGTTGTCCATTATATTGAGAATTGAAAAAAACAAATGTTATAATTATTGTTAATACGGAATAAATAATGTGATAACTACGAAAATACGCCATAAGGCTAAAACCGGTAGATGTGACGCATTGTTCATTTCTCTTGTCCTGTACCGCTTAAAATTTAATTAGGTAAACCATTTTGTTCAACAAGCATCTCTAGTATACACATCTCGTGAATAAATGTTCGTTAAAATCGAAAAAATTCCTGTGGTATTTGTTTAAAAGTGGTAAGTATCATACTTTCAGGTTTTATGGCGTGCTCAGTTTTCTCTCTATTCTAGAAATAAAAACAGATAACGCAGAAAATTTGAACCACAATGTAAAAATCGTAAAGGAGGCTACAATATGTTTCTGCTTGATTCATTAATATGCCTCGCGGCATTGACATAGGTACAGTACAATACGTTGACTGAATTGAAAGCATCCTCGAAAAATAAAATATAATATTTTGTTTGTCATTAATTTACTGCCTTATAAAAATTGGGATTCTGATTTAGGGGGGGTACATCTGGCGCTAAAAGAATTTTTTTACTACAAAAAGCGGCTGTTCGTGAATTGGTGGGTGTCTGTAGGTACGAACATTGCCGACCCCTATTAATACAACTTAAAACAAGCCGTGAGGTGGGTCGTTTATTAGGACTAAAGTGCGACCCTTGAGGTCCACACGACGAACTTCCCAGTTTGATAAATATTTAATAATAATAATTAAATTAGATATTACACAGAAAAGTAATCATTTTAATCATTAAAACATCAATAATTAAAAAAAAAAAACTGCTGAACCGATTTTTATAAAATTTATGTCGGATCAAAATGACGTTAACACGCCTCGATTGACACCCTTACGAAGTCGATATAATTTTTTATTCGCGAGATATTGTGAAAAATCTACTTTTTTGGAGGTTATTTGGTTAAGAAAAAAGAACGGCTGAACCTATTTTGAAAAAATTTCTTTCAGATCATATTTACGTTAATACGCGTCGATTGGCACCCTAACGTAGTCGATATCATTTTTCATTCTCGAGATTTCGTCTTTGAAAGAAATGGATACATACGTACGTACGTACGTACGTACACACACACACACACACAGACATCTTTCTAAAAGTAGTGTAAAAATAGTGTAGTGACCTTGAAACATTAAAATTTTTTTTTCTTTTTGATTTCGATTTTCGGACCCATTACAATAACTTCCAGTGGGAAGTTAATAATGACCTTCTCTAGTATCTACGTATATAACTGATTGGCGCACGCTAAAGAAAATTACAATAGTCATGAAACCAACATTTCATTCTTATAACAAGCCGTGAGGTGGGTCGTTTATTAGGACTAAAGTGCGACCCTTGAGGTCCACACGACGAACTTCCCAGTTTGATAAATATTTAATAATAATAATTAAATTAGATATTACACTGAAAAGTAATCATTTTAATCATTAAAACATCAATAATTAAAAAAAAAAAAAAAAAAAAAAAAAACGGCTGAACCGATTTTTATAAAATTTATGTCGGATCAAAATGACGTTAACACGCCTCGATTGACACCCTTACGAAGTCGATATAATTTTTTATTCGCGAGATATTGTGTAAAATCTACTTTTTTGGAGGTTATTTGGTTAAGAAAAAAGAACGGCTGAACCGATTTTAAAAAAATTCCTTTCAGATCATATTTACGTTAATACGCGTCGATTGGCACCCCAACGTAGTCGATATCATTTTTCGTTCTCGAGATTTCGTCTTAGAAAGAAATTGACACATACATACGTACGTACGTACGTACGTACGTACGTACGTACATACGTACACACACACACACACACACACACACACACAGACATCTTTCTAAAAGTAGTGTAAAAATAGTGTAGTGACCTTGAAACATAAAAATTTTTTTTCCTTTTTGATTTCGATTTTCGGACCCATTACAATAACTTCCAATGGGAAGTTAATAATACAAGAAATAAAATAGCTTAGTCTTGGCGCTACACAGAATATAGCTATAATTATTTAGCACTGAAATTTTTTAATAAGCTTCCTATACAAAGCTTGCCTATGAAAAAATTTAAAAAAGAATTGAAAGTTTTCTACTCTCAACTGCTTTTATAATACCGTTGAATTTCTTAAATTTCTTTTTTAATTGTACTTTCTGACGTTACACTGTATAATAATTCAATACTTATGTGCTAATATTTTGTAATAGCGGCCCGCTCCTGCTTCGCCCGGGTGCTATAAATTTATTATTTATTAATACATCACTGCAGAGTATCACCATCGAACAGTGAAAAAATTTTGAAATCGGTTTTCTGAGATTACCCCCGATTTTCATTAGAGCGAAGCCGGACTTGTTAGTTTCAATTATACATCTATCTAAACCTTTCTCGAATCAATCTATCTAATCGTGAAAACCGAAACAAAATCCGCTCAGTGGTTACGGAGAAAATTGTGCACAGACAGGCAGACGCGGCGGGGGACTTGTTTGATAATATAATATGTAGCGATTGATATGCAAAAAATGATGGAAATGGCAAATTCGTTCTAGGTACCCTTAAAACTGTACAATTACTGACTAAGTTACGATTTTAAATATTTTTATTAATTGAACTAACTATATAATGCATTAATTCATTAAGACAAAAACTTGCCCATGTAGTGAACTCAATTAATGCGTTGGCATATATTATTATTATAGGAACATGTCAATCGCTACAGCCTACAGTTGTAAAGTGTGCTAATACTGCACGAATCTCGGGAATAATCTCGGGAATTTCAATTTTGTAGTGAAGTGATGATTCTATTCCATTTTCCATAAACCGTCTTTTTGATATATGGTGAGCTATCCCACCCATAACGAAAAAAATGAACTTGAGAGATTATGTGAGGATGTTTACAAAAATGTAAAGACTTTAAAAAAATAATGCTATTTTTAAAGCGAAAATTGACTCAAAAAGCAAAATGGAAAACCGGAAATAGCAATATCTGGTTCGGTCATTTTGTAATCACTAATAAAATGTTTTTGAAAGGATTGCTGATTTTTCGTCTTTCTTTCTGAAACATGCGTGTGGTAAAGGAAAAAGTATACATAATATATTGTTTTAATTCTCCGCCCACATTCTATACTACAACGGAAGCAGCTATTCATTTGTAGGCGGATGTTGGATTAAGTAATAACAAAAATACTCACCACGCATTTTTCCCACGTTAGTCATTTCTGTTGTCGTTGTTAGTATCGTCGGTGCAATTATTTCTATAACAAAAAAAAAAAAAATATTTTACATTTTTTTTAACTTGAACACAAATTTTTTAGTGAAAAAATATGTTTATTAAAATTATTTGCATAAATACATAAAACAAATTTGAATTAAAAAATATAAATTTCTACAGTACCATTACGGATGCACCTAAGATTAAATTTTCTGGATAGCGGACAATTTTGTTATTGGATATATTTTGTCAGATATCAGGCAAGCAAATCCAACTTTAGTAAAGTTCCAAAATTTAAGATAGTGTGTCGCGCACTTATAATTCACTACTTATAAAGCGGCACAGTTTTTATGCATGGGACGCGTATTTTTTTATTGTTTTATTGGTTTGCCGCTCCAATAGCCATGTTAAGAACTTCAGGATATAAAGTAAATCCAATAGAATGTCCAATCGTCGAGGATCAATAAAATATATTTTTCGAAACGTTGGCCACAAGTGTAACTTTGGTAAAGCTTTCTTATTGATTCTCAACCAAACTTGTCCTCAACGCTTGTCCTCAACGCTTGTCCTCAACGCATGACTCACAATCTTAATTTTTGGAACTGATCAAATTAAATTTAAAATGCTATAAATTCGCACCATTTTTACGAGATGCAATTTTTGTAATAAATGGAAAAAATTTAAAATATTTGATTAGGTCTTAAATGTTTTATTTGAGATTATCTTTCAAAGAATGATAATATAATAATAAAAAAATTTAGCAAATTTTAATTTTTTAAGTCGTACGTAACGCGTAACGGTCTGATTGAAAATGCAAAAGGCGGCCAAAGAAGTTTAACTTAAAAAACCTTCAACTTTAACGATTTTGCCTTTTAAACACAGATTTCCATTTCTGAATTTCCCTTCAGTTTCAAATATGTAGGTAGTACGTGTGTAAATAATTAACGCATTAGGTATGATTCACATATACCAAACCTGCACAGGCCCGCACCGACACGTAACGGGCCGACAAAACATTGAGAAATGTATTGTATGGCGCAATTCCCATCTATACTGCTAGCTCCGCACAGACACAGCACGGAACAATACAGCGCCCGCTGGTATTCTTTGAAAGAATGTTTTGCTTGTGCCGATCCGTGTCTGTAGGTGTATTTACGGTGGGTGCCGGTGTAGTGTGAATGACAAACGTGTGCCGACGGCCTGCCTGTCTGCGATCACGGCGAATTTTTCTAATGATAGGTGACCTAACATTTTCAAAAGCAAGACTATCCGCCTTGCCGGTTGCTGCAGTTATACTGTCTGTCTTTGGTCGGTTAAATGTGAATTAACAGCTCGGTCCGTTACGTGCCGGTGCGGGCCTGTGCAGGTTTGTGCGGGCCTGTGCAGTACTTTAACTTACCTTCTAATTTAATTACGCCGTCGGTTTCACCTAGAGAGTTCTTAGCAACGCATTTGTAAGATCCATAGTCATCAGGTCCGACGTTTCGTATTTTTAACATCATGTATTTGTTATAGCCGCTATCCATAGACACCGTTTCATACTTGTCACCTGAAAAGAAATAACAACTTGTTAGTAAAGGCTATTTATAAAAAAAAAAATATTAGTAAAAAAACTTTTTAGAGACAAACTTTTATTTAAATGCACTAAAAAAGAAAAAATAATTTTTAATAATTTATGTTCATAATTATAAAAGCGTGGGTCGTGAACTATATGATAGTTTATTAGTCACGACCCACGCTTTTATAATTATACACCTAAATTATTAAAAATTATTTTTTCATTTTTTGTGCATTTAAATCAAAGCTTGTCTCTAAAAAGTTTTTTTTACTAATATTTATTTTTTACTTTTTGGTCTTCTTTTTATCCCTGATTAAAGATATCTGTCAGAGTATTTTGAAAAATCCCCATAATCCCTTCATATGGTGGGTGCTTACGTCACAAAAGAAACCTACTACCAAGTTTCCAGTTTTAGCGGTTTGGCCTAGACGTTGAATATTCAAAAAACCCTACTCCCTCGTTTGGCCCCCTTAGAGATTGAATTTAATTCTAAAAACGATTTATTCATGCATTGTCATCGGGAATGCATATGTGTACCAAATTTTAAATCGATCGGATACGTGGAAATCGTTCAAAATTGACTTGCAAAATTTGACCTAAACAAACAAACTAACATACAAACATTGCAAGTTAAATAAAAGCTTGTAAAAATGAATTCGTATACAGGATGCTTCAATGATAAAACCGATAAATGTGTATGATGAATTCAGCATCCTACTAATTTTATAAACACGAAAGTTTGGATGTTTGAACAGATGTTTGTTACTCAATCACGGCGTAATGGTTAAACGAATAGCTCATATAATACCTAATACATATAATTTGGTACTAGTCTCAGATAACGCTGAAAGTTGGTAGCCTTAAGAAAATAAAAAAATAAGACCAATTTACTTGACGCAACTGTTTTTAAATGTATTGTATTTTTCTTTTTCCGAAGTTATTTAGAAGTAACCATTTCTAAAATTGCTATTTTCAATATTATACTTATTGTATCAAATCCCTTTAATAATTTTAATTATTAGGTGACGCCGCTAGAAGTTCTAAATAGGACGATGATAAATGATGATAGAACATTTATTGACATTTTATTTCTTCGAATAAACATTTATACTTCTTTTTAATTACAGCTATATAATTATTTAAAACAAAAAAATAGTCTTTCTACACAAAAAACTTTAATTACAAACTATAAGTACTAAGAATTTAAATAGCATTTAAACACTTTTAAAACATTATTGAAGCATATTTTTAATCAAAAGAATAGTAGTAAATAATTGATTCAAGTCTTTAATTAAATGTATCGGTCCCTCTAATATATTTAAAAAATCGGCCAAGTACCAAATTACTGCGTTTGTACACAAAAAGGGTTCCGTTCTTGAAAATTACTGTTATAATAAATTATCTAGTTTGCGACATCAGATGGAACCTCCCCTAAGTTTCTTTTTTTAATCAACACTAAGCAGCTGTGCTCATATGTGTGGGTGAATGGTAAGTAGAATAATAAATTTTACATTAAATACTATTAGCCTATTGATTTGTGGCGCTAATAGCCGCTTATTTATAAGGGCCACGTCAATCTCATGAGTTTCTGAGGCGCTTATTTCAGAAGCCGCTGAACTAATTTTGATGCAACTTATTTGCCGTAATATCTACCAAATTTCATGTTTCTAGGTGTAAAAATCATAAGATATAAAAGTAGACTAAAAACAAAAAAATTATTATTTTTTATTTTTATTATTTGTGGGAAGATTGGACTAAATAAAACAAGAAATTATAGATTCTATGACGTTTCGTCTGTATATTTGGACTTTTTCAAATAGCTAATAATATTAATTTTATATAAACATTAAACACGTTAATACATATTTTTGTAACACATATTTGGAATGTACATTTCGTGCCTCTAGTCGGCTGTTTAAAAAAATATATATCGCACGCGTACAATAATAGAATATTTTATGCCATACGACAGTAAAACTAGGCGTGCGTAAAATATAAACTGTGACGTCAGTGTACAATAATGCAATATTTTATGCAATACGACAGTACAGGTAGCGTGCGTTTCTATGGTAACGTAGCTAATAAATATTGAATCAATGCCAATATTTTTAGTACTTATATTATGTAGTGCTGTCAGTGAAATGTTTGATATTAATTCAATAAAGCTCTAAAGTTGAAAATGTTGTACATTTCAAAATTATGTGTTACAAAAAATAATGTACACAACTCGTTCAAATAAGTATGTATAAGACGCTCGGCGTGTTGGCACTCTCGCCTGCGACTCGCGTGCCAACTTCACCCCTCGCGTCTTATACTTAATTGTACTAGTTGTATAAACTACTATTATATTTTAGATCTGTAAAGCCAAATAATGAATTCATTTAATTTCTTATAATTTTGGAAGGTCATAAGATAAGCACGAAACTATTTCATAATATTATGTTACATACTTGAAAAACTAAATCAGGTAGTGCTGTCAGTGAATTTAAAATGTTTGATATTAATTCAATAAAGCTCTAAAGCTGAAAATGTTGTACATTTCAAAATTATGTGTTACAAAAAATAATGTACACAACTCGTTCAAATAAGTATGTATAAGACGCTCGGCGTGTTGGCACTCTCCCCTGCGACTCGCGTGCCAACTTCACCCCTCGTGTCTTATACTAAATTATACTAGTTGTATAAACTACTATTATATTTTAGATCTTTAAAGCCAAATAATGAATTCATTTAATTTCTTATAATTTTGGAAGCTCATAAGATAAGCACGAAACTATTTCATTATATGTTACATACTTGAAAAACTAAATCAACTTGAACGTTTGTTGTTTTTTTATGATCATTAATTTTTTTTACCTATGTCCATATCCGTATCAACAGCTTTTATGTGGTAATATAATATAATTTGACGGGTGTTTATTTTAATATAGATACAACAAAAGCCAGGATATGCGTGGAAGCAAACAGCAACAGCAAGTACCGTACAACGTGATTTATTCCGTAAAGTCGGAGAGGGTGCCTCCGCCTCGCGTCGAGATATATAAATCAGTTTAGATCGTTAATCACTTCATCTAGGACAACAGAGACATAGGAACGGGCTTCGAACCCGCGTTATTCTCGTCACCGAACAGCATGCTTGTATGCACTTCGTGCTTTAACAAGTAAATACAGTGACATGTTATAACGGACACTAAAGCTTCGTTCACATGTACCAATCTAAAAACGGCTCAAATATTTACTTATTAATTGATTAAAATTTTATGGCTAACTGAAAATTAGGTATTTAAATTTAAAAAAAATTATTAATTTTTTCTAATAATTTAACATAAATAATATTGAAAATCGAAAAGAAAAATTTTTTTAAAGCTATAGATAAATTACTAAAAATTAATTAAAATGTATAAAAATTTAAAAAATATTACGTGACTTCAAAACGCGCCAGGAATGTTTGTGACGTCGTTATGTTAAAATGTGTCTGCATTTGTTGGTATTTGTGTATATGTATTACACATACTATCAAAAATAATAAATTTTTAACTTGGTAACCATGGATACAAAGACCATAGATAACATAATGACGTCACACGCGTTCGGATTCTTTCGGCGCGTTATCGGAACTGAGTTTAAAAATTAATTTTTATTTAAATATAACTTTTTAATTAGTAAGCAAAAAAATTAAATAAAAACAGTTTTGCTATAAAACTTGATGTGGTCCTTCCATTTAAGTAAAAAAAAAAATTCGTTTAAAAACCCAATTCTAAGAAAAAATAAATTTTTTTAAAAATTTCCAATTAAGGGTATTCGGTACCGGAAGTTACCCCCTGCACTCTTCTTCTCAAATCGCTTCCCCTCGCCTAAAACAGTTATGGCTCTCCCGACGCTATTTTTAAAGCTAAAGGGTTCGGGTAAACGCCAAATGAAGGACCAAGATTCATCTAGCAGAATTTTTAAAAAGTGGTAAGTTTTTCCAGAAAAATGTTTTTCAATTTTTCGCCTGAAGGATCTGTAGTGTCATTCTTGGTCCTTCATTTTTGACGTTTACCCGAAACTTTAGCTTTAAAATTAGCATCGGGAGAGCCATAACAGTTTTTAAGAGAGGGGAAAAGATTTGAGATGAAGAGTGCAAGGGTAAATTCCCATATCGAATACTCTTAAACTCTTTGGAATTAAAGTACCCAGTGTTAATACAAGAAGTAGTCATGTGCAATAAACTTGATAAATGATAATACAAAATATTCTAATGTTCCAAATGGGTGACATACATTTTATAGTTTATCTTTATGACAATATATTATTCTTTAATGAGGCTATTACGAATCGTAATTTTCTGTCATACTAACAGAGAAAATTATTTGTGGGAGCAATAAATTTGAATGCGTCAAGAAAGGGACACATGAAAGTTCAATGCAAGTTTAAAAATATAAAAATCATTCTTGCAGAAATAAATACATTATTGTTGGATTTGGAAGAGGTTTCTTTACTCAACTTAGTAATAAAACTGAAAAAACATTTCTCAGCTTATATTAATGACTGAAAAATTTAACGGGTTATAAGGTGTTCGTTATTTTCCAAGATCCCTGTACAAGTGCTTTGAAAAAATTAATTGAAAAACTTTTAAATAGACGTGTGTCACTTGATTTGGGAGATTAATGAAAGTCGATAGTTACGAATGTTAGTTCAGCTTTATAAAGAAGTGTAGTATACGTATCAGATTTAGTGAGGCAGCTTGTATATAGCATGTTGAAAGTCCGGACAAGAAATCAACCCGTCAACCGTGCGGACGAAAAGCAGTAGGGAAGGACAGGAACATTGTTTATTCATCAGAGTTTGTAATTAGCACTGACACATTTTACCACCAAATAATTTTCTTTTGAGAGGCGACCGGTTTGGTAGGGTGAGATACTCTAGAAAAAAAGTTCAAAAAAACATTAGCGTAGATGGAATTTTATGTCTAATTTTAAATAACGCTGTGTGATGTTTATTCTTAGAGATAATTGGTTTATTTTGAAGAAAACACGTCTATCCTCTCAACATTTGCAAATCAACTCAAGGAATCTCTCAATTGAAATAACGATGTCAGGCTGACAATTTGTAGATAAATTTATTAAAATAACATTAGTTACATCTTTGTTCCTTTTTGCTTTTTTTGCTTCAATAATTTCCACTTATTTATGTCAAGCCTTACATGAAATATCGTCGAAAATTCCTTAAGCATAATGTTTATTGTAATAATAAAATGGTAGTAATACACAAAAACTTTAGTATTTTGTCTAGAAGCGATTACAAAAACAACACCCAATTAGTCATCACACAGTATTTAAACAATCTTAAATTAGACACTCTTACGGCCCTAACACTTAAGTCAACTTGGGTAGGAAAATTTCTTTCTGTAAGATGAAAAATGTATATATCTGTAATTTATTTGTGGGAATAAATTTCTTTTTATTATTAT
Source organism: Mongoloraphidia duomilia (assembly GCA_039654895.1). Lineage (NCBI taxonomy): Eukaryota > Metazoa > Arthropoda > Insecta > Raphidioptera > Raphidiidae > Mongoloraphidia > Mongoloraphidia duomilia. The sequence goes on along the minus strand of CM077520.1, from coordinate 36,755,518 downwards.
TATTTTTTAGAAAATTATTTTATCGTGTACAATAGCCTTTCATAAGTTGTCGCCCGTTAATTCAGCCCTTACTCTTCTCCCCTACTTTTTTCAATCGTTACAAATTCCTCGTTCTTATTACGTATAATCTGTACATGATTTGTAAAGAGTAACACCTTAGCCACAGAAATATTTCGACTCTCTTTGAAATGGACCTAAAGAGGGCAATTAACTATTAACCTGCTAACAAAATTGGCAAAGTCTGGGTTTCGTTTAGAGTTGCTTTGTATTCTCGTTTGTATTACTTTTTCAAACTATCCAAAGCTCTTAATATTTGTTTCAAGTTAAAACGAATGAAACAAACAAATTACACAATTACAAGGCATGAAAATGCAAAGTTCACGTGCGGTGACTTCGACTTGAGAATTCAGTGTGGTCTCAAATTTATGCAAAGCTGCACTTTTGTACAGTTTCGAAGATAGTTAAATAGGTAAAGTTTTGTAGTTTTCACTAAACTTCTAAATGATTTATGGGCAAGTTTAGGTTCACTAGAAAATTATATCAACATTTTATTTTATGTGAATCATAATGTGTTTTAGCTATAAACATACACAATAATTCAAAATTATATTTTTAGAATATGGGACAATTGTGTTTATTTATTGGATATACAAGCATTATTATGATATAAATATTGTCATTATTATCTACATGAAAAGCTTTCCAATAATTTACGTTCATACAGTTAACGAACACAAAAAGCTTTTCAGAATTTTTTTATATAGTCACAGTTGCCACAATTTTAAATTATAATACGCAGAAATTAAATATCAATAAAAAATACAACTATAACTTCAATACTTCCCTTAATATTTACCTATTTACAACTCTTGTGCCGGGTTTATCGTACATTTAACACGATGTTTTGTTAATCGCTGTTAAATTTTTACACCGAATAACAAATAAAAGATACGAAGTAACCCTCGAAATAACCATAGAAATAACAGCGATTAACAAAACAGGGTGTTAAATATGTACGATAAACCCGGCAATAGTGCAGTTTAAACTTTTGCGGTTTTTCTATACGAGAGCCTCCGATTAAGTTTAAAAAATTCGACTGATGACCAGTCCTATACTTCCCACCTAGTAGATATTTGCAAAAAATAAACACTCTTTTTTTTTTATTCTTTGACTAGGCCCAAATAACCTTAGCTGTTGGTGGTCTTTAAAACACAATTTAATTTTTATTCTTTGAAAAAAGCATGGCCCTCTTTTTTGTTTGGTGATCTACTGATGGATAACTTAATATAGCAAAAATCATGGTTACCTTGATTTACGTACAATTTATATTTTTTTTATTAAAATATTTTTTTTCTCGAAAACTATACATTTTAGAGAAAAAAAATATTTACATTTTTTCATATTATAACATCTAGAATTCATTTATATTTTTTCTTCCCACCTCTACTATGGTAGGGAAGTAATGGATTTAGTCCGAAAAAAATATTTCGAGATTTTAACAAATCTTCATGTTTTGAGACCCTAGCAATCGTTTAAGATCATTTTCAGACTGATGTCTGTATGTGTGTGTGTGTGTGTGTGTGTGTGTGTGTGTGTATGTGTGTATGTGTGTGTGTATGTGGTCAATTTTTCGCCTTCGATATCTCAAGAACGGAACAACATACGGGCATGCCGATTGTTCTATTGTGTTTATCAGTCTTTAACTTAGATCTGATTAGATTTTGAGTCAAATCGGTTCAGTGGATCCTGAGATATTCAAAAAAACGTTCTCAATGTCACGTATTAACATAGGTAAAAAAATATATAAATGAATTCTAGATGTTATAATATGAAAAAAATGTAGATATTTTTTTTCTCTAAAATGTATAGTTTTCGAGAAAAAAAATATTTTACTAAAAAAAGAAAATTGTACGTAAATCAAGGTAACCATGATTTTTGCTATATTAAGCTAGCCATCAGTAGATCACCAAACAAAAAAGAGGGCCATGCTTTTTTCAAAGAATAAAAATTAAATTGTGTTTCAAAGACCACCAACAGCTAAGGTTATTTGGGCCTAGTCAAAGAATAAAAAAACGAGTGTTTATTTTTTGAAAATATTTACTAGGTGGGAAGTATAGGACTGGTCATCAGTCGAATTTTTTTTTACCTATGTTAATACGTGACATTGAGGACGTTTTTTTGAATATCTCAGGATCCACTGAACCGATTTGACTCAAAATCTAATCAGATCTAAGTTAAAGGCTGATAAACACAATAGAACAATCGGCATGCCCGTATGTTGTTCCGTTCTTAAGATATCGAAGGCGAAAAATTGACCACATACACACACACACACATACACACACACACACACACACACAACAGACATCAGTCAGAAAATGATCTTAAACGATTGCTAGGGTCTCAAAACGTGAAAATCTGTTAAAATCTCGAAATATTTTTTTCGGACTAAATCCATTACTTCCCTACCATAGTAGAGGTGGGAAGTAAAAAGTCAAGAGTTTCTAAATCAATATTTTTACTTCCCATCTCTATACTATGGTAGGGAAGTATAAGGTAATGAATTTAGTCCGAAAAAATATTTCGAGATATTAACAGATCTTCACATTTTGATACCCTAGAAATCATTTAAGACCTCGTTTAAGACCATTTTCTGATGTATTTCTGTATGTGTATGTGTGTGTGTGGTCAATTTTTCGCCTTCGATATCGTAAAAACGGAACAACCTACGGCCATGCCGTTTATTCTGTTGTATTTATCAGCCTTTAACTTAGATCTGATTAGATGTTGAGCCAAATCGGTTCAGTGGATCCCGAGATATTAAAACTGAATTCTAGATTGTGTATAGTGAGACTTCGTGTTTTACTATTTTCATTCTACTACTGAATTCTAGATGTTATAATATGAAAAAATCTCAATATTTTTTCTCTAAAATGTATAGTTTTCGAAAAAAAAATATTTTACTAAAAAAAAATTGTACGTAAATCAAAATAACCATGATTTTTGCTACAAGCTAGCCATTAGTAGATCAATAAACAAATAAGATGGCCATGCTTTTTTTCAAAGAATAAAAAAAGAGTGTTTATTTCTTGAAATATATGCTGTGTATCTTCCGTGTATACTTGTCGCGCACGGCCAGAATGAGATAGACAATACACAAATTTGAACGTGAGGTACTTGAAGATCATTGTTACATTCGTTACCACGGTAATTTTTAGTTAATTATTATTTACTATGTGGGAAGTATAGGACTGGTCATCTGTCGATTTTTTTTATATGAAAAATCATAGTCGCCAAATAGTATAAAAATAATTTGGCTTTAGTGAAATTGACTTTACGTTATTTTTCATCGTGATTATATTTAAATAAAAAACACTGGTCGCAGTGCCATATCCTGCTGACAAAATAATGTATTTAAATGAATAATTATCTCAACTTAAATTTGTTTTTGGATAAAATAAAAAATGTAACCTCCTTAACATCTATTAGAATGATTAACTTTTTCTCAATTTCTATAATATAAGCCATGCAATTTATAAATCCTTCAGTAAATATTTCACTATATTCATAAATTTTGTTCGACCCTGTCTATAATTTTTGTGAGGAACACATGTAAATGGTAAAATTTCGATTCTGAAACAATTCCACAATTTTTTTTGCTATATTTGGGTCAAAAAAAACCAATGGTTCGATAAAATATTTTCATGTAACAAACCGCGAAATCGTATTATAATAATATAATATTAATATTATTTAAATATTTTCAAAAGTTGTGCCGACTTGTTCAAAATGAGGTGGAGCGAAGGAATTTTATGGTCCCATCTCTAAGGCCCGTTATTCGATCAACGACAATAATGTATGTTCTGTATACTATGTAAGTACAGAAAAATACACTGAAAAGGCTTTTATAAATATGCACAAACAAGACAGAATCTTTATCTTTTTTCTTTGAATAGTAAATATTTTTCTCTGATATATAGTTGCAAAATGCTTTGACGACACAGTTTATAACACGAGCTTTTAAAGCTTTTTCAAAGTTGATACTTTCTAGTAGACTTATACTCGTAATCCTTACATGCTATTTATATTCTTGTAACAGATACATCGATGAATACAATATAATATACAAGGTGTTTCGTTTTACTTTTTGAGAAACAATTGGGTCGTCCCGCAATTTTTTTTTAGAATTGGAATCTCCGTTACAAATAGATAATACAACAATTTTTTAAGAATTTTTCGGAAACTTTTTCTACAAGAAAAAAATTCCCAAAAGTACCTATGTAATTTTTTATAATATACACCTCTCTTTCGATTGACATACCTCTCTTTAATTGGTATATGATAAAATCAATCGATTTAAAACCCCTTATATCCACACCATATTATTCACATAACAATTAGAGGTGAAAATAATAAATATCTCAGACAGCTAAGCTGCCATGATTTTTGAGCCTCTCTTTATCTATGCGCAGAAGTGTGTCTGGCTCAAGGCTAGTACCTACTCTGGTCTGGCTTTGACGTCATCACATGGCGACTAAAATGAACACATTTTTAAATTGTAGTTTGCGCTTAAGAAGAAGGATATAAGAACGAAAAAAGTTGATTTCCATTAATTGTTTATGTATGAGGAATAACACACACTGTTCAAAATTATCAAATTTTGATACGCGGGACGACCCTATTAGCCCAAGATAATTTGAAAAGTTCCAATTGTTACTCTTTAGAAGGTACAGTCATTTATAGCAATACGTCGCGCACTGAATCGATTCAATTAATCTCGAAACACTACGAAATAACTGGCATTTTTTAAATACTCCTTTAACGAGGGTAGTGATTCGGAAAAACAAAACATATAAACCGACTGAAAAAACTCCGACTCAAAAATAATGCAACGTTGACAGGGATAAAACGGCTTGCTGTAACGATTTAGATGATATAGACTGAAAATGGGTTTTGGGGGACAAAAAATCGATCTAGTTAGGTCTCATTCCAAGAAAAATTCGTTTTCTTATAGATTTTATAATTTTAAAAATCATTTTTTGACGTTTCAAAATAATGGACATAATATACAGGGTGCTGAATTGCTTTGCGGGTAATAGGGATTTAACTCGTAAAATCAAACTTTTGCGATTTCCTGCTTCCCTAATTATTTTAGGAAAAATATTTTCGAATAAAAGTTTTAGAACATAAAATTCTGCTTCTAAATCGTTAAACAAAATTAATTTTACATGCTTCGTAAAGGCATAAATTTGATATGAAAATGTCAAAATTACCTCAAAAACAGATAGCGATAGCCATGAAACTTGAACAAAATGATAACGTTTTAGCTGTCAGAATAATTTCTAATCATTTTGTTCAAGTTCCAAGGCTATCACTATCTGTTTTTGAAGTAATTTTGACATTTTCATATCAAATTTCTGCCGTCACAAAGCATGCAAAATTAATTTTGATTAATGGTTTAGATGCAGAATTTTATGTTCTAAAACTTTTATTCGAAGATATTTTTCCTAAAATATTTAGGGAAGCAGGAAATCGCAAAAGTTTTATTTTACGGGTTAAATCCCTATTACCCGCAAAACGATTCAGCACCCTATATATAGCTCCACTCCTCCCGCAAATTGCCAGACCTCCACGCGCAAGCACGGAATAGTGCGTCATGCGTTACACACATTTTCAAAACTTTGTTTTAACGCTCAGCTTTTTAGAGGACCACAACGTAATGATACCCTGTAGTACTCCTGAGACTTCAAGGAACATGTCGCAGGTTTTATCAAAATTGGCTCAGTGGTTTCTATGTTTATAACGTTCAAGCACATTGCACCATACGTAAGAATTTTTAATAATAATAATAATAATAAATTTATTTATCACGTAGTCAACATAGTACATCGAATGTGACAAGTCAAGTAAATATAGAAAAATTAGGAAATCAAATTATCATCCAGATACTCATTTACGCTATAGTACAATTTGTCTTGTAATAATTGCCTCACCGCTAAGTTAAATTTTTTTGAATTGCGGATATTAACCGGCAAATTATTATATAATCGAATGGCCATTGCAAGTGGACCACTGTTTGTAACACTAAGTCTATTAAATGGTATGTGGATATCAGTGCCAGATCGTGTATTGTAGCTATGGATGTCATTGTTAAAATATATATCAAATTGATTAAAATATTTTTTAAAAAAAGTCAACAATTTAAAAATATACAAAGATGCAATTGGCAAAATTTTTAGTCGTGCGAATAATGGTCGACTAGGGGTGCGCAAAGGTACACCACACATGTATCGAATAGCCCTTTTTTGCAATAAAAAAATTATGCCATAAGAAAGATGGGATAAAAAATGTGCATTGTAAACTAATAGAAGGGTTTTAATGTCAGAAGTAGGACGTAGTTGTTTTAATAAATAGCAAGATTTGCTTAACTTAGTTGCAAGATATTTTAGATGTTCATTCCAAGATAATTTACAATCAATATTGACGCCGAGGAATTTTGAATGCATAACTTGCTGAAGAGATTTATTTTCAACCTTCAAAAATAAACTTTCTGACACACCAACACTTTTTGGCAAAAAGTTTATGAACTGAGATTTACTTGCGTTAAGTTTAAGTTTATTAGTAACACACCACTCATTTATTTTCTGAATCGCGAGATCAGCAATAGTATCAGGAAGGTCGTGTCGTCGGCATAAATTACCGTCTTTAACGAGTCAGGCAGGTTTTGAGGTAGATCATTGATATAAATGGTAAAAAGCACAGGCCCTAATATAGAACCTTGAGGAACCCCTGTGCATACGTGAGCTCTATAAGATTTTACAGTATAGATTTAATATTTAAAACTTGAAATCATATTAATTTTACTTATATTTTCTAATAATTATTGTCAGTTTCATATTAGCATTTATTTAACTTTTTCGAGTTAATAACTGTTAACACGGGGCTTTTAAAGGTACAGTAAATAAAATCGTTGAGATGAATAAATGTGTAGAACTTTTCAAGTGTTTGTTTATTAATTTTTATTCAATCATGTTCCACCAAGTGCCTAGCGATAATTCTATATAAGGTACAGTAAATAGTTAACAGACAACAGGAATACTGACTCCAATTATTTAATGACCGAAACGAAACACGCTGTACACAACTGTTTCAAAAATACAAAGCCTATTTATACTTCAGACGAAAAAGAAAAAATAGAATAGATTGCCATATTAAGATTATATCAAACGGCGCATTAAATTAAATATACAAATACTTATAATATAAAAGTCAAATCTTTTTTGAAATAACGTAATCCATAATCCATAATCTGATGAAGATGTTTAACTGTAATAATATTATGAACAAAAGCAAACACTTACTTTTAAAATGTAGTGTATATAATTAGGATTTCATTAAGTTCTACTTTTTAAATATGATAAAATTAAAGTAAAAAAAAAATTTAATAGAAGTTGCTTTTTATTGAGGGGCCCTAAAAAGCAGAAAATAAAATATTAATCTTCCAAATTTTTAAATGTTTAAAAAATTTAAAAAAGCATTCGAGACCAATATTTTAGAATATATTTGTTGGTTAATCATACATTTTGCTATTTTAATGATAGTTTGCTGGGGTCTCGATTGCTTTTTAAAATTTTTTAAACAATTAAAAATTTGGAAGATTAATATTTTATTTTCTGCTTTTTAGGACCCCTCAATAAAAAGCATTTTCTATGAAAACATTTTTTCCAACTTTAATTTTCTTTTGTACTTTTTAGTCGCAAATAATTCACTACTTTTTAATGAAAAAAAAAGAAAAAATGAAAAATGTGTTAACTAAAATCCATGAAGTTTCTAGAATCTAGACGGTTCTATGAGGGATCGATCCCGACGACCTTTGGATTTGAAGGCCAACGCGCTATCCGCTGCGCCAAAGGGACTTGCTGCGAGTGGTGCCTTTACAGTAGACTAACAGCACCATGTCTAGATATTATACATAATACAGTATAAGCGTGACACAAGGAAATCATGACAAACGGACAAACACGATTTTAATAAAAAAACATCTAAAAAAAGCATCTAATAACTAATGAATTTCTTTATTTCTTTAAAACATTATTTACGCGAGTTCTCAGTTTACACATGGGCTGTCAAACTGCGACCAAAACGCGTGTCGATTCTACACGAGCGGTTATGTAGAGGTCTGGCTGCTTCACTTAATTTGAAAATGGACATTTTACAAGTCGTGACGGGGAAGCAATTTAACTGCCTTTTCTCATGTCGTTGCAGTTTAACTAAAATTTCTTTCGCTAGCGGTTAGCACACCTTCGGAGATATCCCGACCACCTGAGGTGTTTTGAATGCCAGCAGCTGTAGCCGCGATACACCGTTTGTTTAGATTACCACATTAATTGATTGCATATATAGGGTCTGTTTGAGGTGGAGAAATCGCTGTGTTTTAGCCGCTCGTGTAGAATTGCGCGATTGCAGTTACAAACGAGTTTTCTTGCGTCTTACGTAACAGCTGCAAGTTGCAATGCATCAATTCCATTTAAATGTGGTTTAATTAAGTTTCAGCATTATCACACTCCCAATAGTTTTATTTTAGCATGGACAATTAAATCCAAATGTGAGCTTCGAAAGTTTTCTTGTCAGACTGGAACCGATAAACTTTTGGAACGGTTTCATTTTGGAATAGTTTCGAAAGTGGATTAGTTCCAATGAGACAATTTCGGTCAGTTCCGTTCGTCCACCAAACTTCTTGCAGATAGAGCAGTCAACGAAAACCTTGTTCCTTTGTTTACTACTCAACTTCTGGACCCTATACTCTACTCTACTGGACTCGAAATTTAACTACTTTTTTGTCATAGCCACTATAAAATAGAAACGAGAAAGCTGATTTTATTTAGCGGCATCAAATAAATACGTAAACCTTAATAAAAAAATTCGACTGATGACCAGTCCTATACTTCCCACCTAGTAAATATTTGCAAAAAATAAACACTCTTTTTTACTTCCCACCTCTACTATGGTAGGGAAGTAATGGATTTAGTCCGAAAAAAATATTTCGAGATTTTAACAAATCTTCACGTTTTGAGACCCTAGCAATCGTTTAAGATCATTTTCAGACTGATGTCTGTAGGGGGGGGGTGTGTGTGTGTGTGTGTGTGTGTGTGTGTATGTGTGTGTGTATGTGGTCAATTTTTCGCCTTCGATATCTCAAGAACGGAACAACATACGGGCATGCCGATTGTTCTATTGTGTTTATCAGTCTTTAACTTAGATCTGATTAGATTTTGTGTCAAATCGGTTCAGTGGATCCTGAGATATTCAAAAAAACGTTCTCAATGTCACGTATTAACATAGGTAAAAAAATATATAAATGAATTCTAGATGTTATAATATGAAAAAAATGTAGATATTTTTTTTCTCTAAAATGTATAGTTTTCGAGAAAAAAAATATTTTACTAAAAAAAGAAAATTGTACGTAAATCAAGGTAACCATGATTTTTGCTATATTAAGCTAGCCATCAGTAGATCACCAAACAAAAAAGAGGGCCATGCTTTTTTCAAAGAATAAAAATTAAATTGTGTTTTAAAGACCACCAACAGCTAAGGTTATTTGGGCCTAGTCAAAGAATAAAAAAACGAGTGTTTATTTTTTGAAAATATTTACTAGGTGGGAAGTATAGGACTGGTCATCAGTCGAATTTTTTTTATTCTTTGACTAGGCCTAAATAACCTTAGCTGTTGGTGGTCTTTAAAACACAATTTAATTTTTATTCCTTGAAAAAAGCATGGCCCTCTTTTTTGTTTGGTGATCTACTGATGGCTAGTTAATATAGCAAAAATCATGGTTACCTTGATTTACGTACAATTTTTATTTTTTTTGGTAAAATAATTTTTTTCTCGAAAACTATACATTTTAGAGAAAAAAAATATTTACATTTTTTTCATATTATAACATCTAGAATTCATTTATATTTTTTTTTACCTATGTTAATACGTGACATTGAGAACGTTTTTTTGAATATCTCAGGATCCACTGAACCGATTTGACTCAAAATCTAATCAGATCTAAGTTAAAGGCTGATAAACACAGTAGAACAATCGGCATGCCCGTATGTTGTTCCGTTCTTAAGATATCGAAGGCGAAAAATTGACCACATACACACACACACACACACACACACATACAGACATCATTCAGAAAATGATCTTAAACGATTGCTAGGGTCTCAAAACGTGAAATCTGTTAAAATCTCGAAATATTTTTTTCGGACTAAATCCATTACTTCCCTACCATAGTAGAGGTGGAAATAATAAAGTTGGACAGCTGTAGCCAGTTTTGTGTGTTTTATTTATTAAAGTATTCTTTTTCGCTGTCGGTAGAAGCTAATAAGTGAATTCATATTTACTTTTTTGATATTTTAAAATTTTGTTTCTTTTTTGTTTTTGTAAATTTCTCACCCCCACTAAAGTCGACGCCCAATGTGGTTGCACTGCTCAGGAATAAGCCTTTTTAGAATAATAGTGTTTTCACTTTTTTAAACAAAAAAAAAGTCTTCTTGTCAGTAGATATTATACGCTGCAATACTTTAGTGAAAATAAAATGACAAACATGATATAATAAAAGCTAAACGATCAGAATTGTTAACATAGACAATATGTGGCAATAGAGAAAATGGCTCCATAATTACATAATATAAATGCAAAACTTGAACAGAGAAATGCATGAAGCTTTGTGTAGAGCTTTTAGTTTGAATTGTATCTATAAGTAAAAGATAAAGACCAGGTAATTTACAGAGAGATTTCTAATTGTTGTTTATTAAACATTTGTACTTCTCAATTAACGTTATTTATGTATTGTTTTTGTACATTCCTCACGCATTTGTATACTTTTTCAAACATTCTCATTTTAAAGACAGCGTTTTATATTAATGATCTTATTTATTTTGAAAAATATACTTTAAATATTTATATATTTTACAATAAGCTCCTGAAAATATTTAAGAACTCTTAAACTATTGTATGGCATCCATGTTTCAAAATAATTTTGAATATATAAAATTTCAGTGAAGTTTGTCATAAAGCCCTTATAACGATACTAGACGATATTGTTATAAATACAAAATATGCATAAAATTGCGTATCCTTCCAAAACCACTGATCTGATAGATACCAAAATCAATAGGCCTAGGTCCTTACTGAGACAAACGTTGAATCACAAAACACCAAACCTCAAATTACTTTTTCTCGACGCACGTTTCGCTAATAATGTTAGCATCTTCACATCAATGCAAGGGTTTAATCCTCCTTCAAGGGATTCATGGTGAGGCAGACATCATCCAAATCGGTGCGACACTCGTGACAGACACGCGCGTACGCCACCGCTATGTGGAAAATCACTTTTCTTTACGTTTTGAGGTTAGGACAATCAGAATCTGACCTTATAGTCGAAATGATTTTTCGACTCATCACCATCAGAAGCGAGCAAGGCGTGGGCCTTGCGCCTCGAAGGTTCATGCAGTTTTGATTCATGAAAAATATTTAGCTAGGACTATTAAAAGCCGAAACAGCGAGTAAAATCCGTCCTCTCGCGTCCCTTGCGAGGGACCCTTGGGCCTCGCAAAATTCATCTTGCCCACATCAAATTTGGGTCTTGCCCCGCCGTTGATCACCATACTTCCATTTGTTTACGGAATATGGTAACAAAATAAATAATTAGGTTTGATTTCATTTAAAACCTCTTAAGGTACTCAAAACGTATAAATGTTGACTTCGCAATAAACAAAATTTTAGAAATGTCCTGATTTGAAACATAACTGACTTTGTGTAGAACATATATATTTACAAAAATGTACATTTTTACTAACCCTCATAAAAGTATACAGAATGTTTAAGCATTATCATATGCACAGAACAATGGAGTGATGATAAAAAATATAAAATTACACTAACAAAAATACTTATTTTATTGACTATGCTATTAAAATTTTCTTGATAATATGAAACGACGAAAAGTTTAACTAGAGACAAGAAAATAATTTAAGTTTTTAATTTTTGCAAAATTGCACCTGCAATTTAACTAATTTGCCCTAATGTTTGTGTAAGGACCCAGGTCTATTGATTTTCGTTCCAATCGGATCATTGGTTCTAGAAATATTCACAACTTTGTGCGTATAACAAATATTGATTTGTTCTAGCACAAACTATACTTACTTACCTGTTACAAATAATAGATTAATGTGTCATATCGACGCACACAGCCTAGTAGCTGGTCGTCTTTTTAAATTAAAAAAATATATACCGTATTGCACAAGGGCTTCAAATGAATCTTTCCAAATTAGAAGCCATTTTGACAAATGATTTTGGGATCATGGAAACACGTATGAGATTCTCCATACCGATATTTATTGATTTCATGAAAAATGTTCCAGTTAGTTTTCCGGCAAAGATATTTGCATAAGTGCAAAGTTTCGCCAGCACAATCAAATTTGTTTTTTAATACAACCAAAAGCAAAGATTATTTGGGTCTGGCACCAATTCATATAATTTATTATTAAAAAATAAAAAATCCAATTTTTACCAGTTCTCGGATTAGTATCTAGGAATTGGGGGCTTGTAAATCAAATTTGTGACCAGTCGGACGAGTTCTTTATTTTAATTATTATAGATTATAGACGCTCGATAATTACATCAAATTAAATTAAACGACATCACAAAACATCCATGAGCAGAGGTGGGATTCGAACTCATTTGATAATAAGGCCAGTATGCTAACCGTTACACCAGGCTATTCTCACAGACAACCGAATTTATGACGAGATTCACAAGTTTTTAGTAGCAACTAAAACCTATAAGAAAAATATAAATAATTTCAGACTGAAATAATAGAAAAGATCACATTGTATACATATTATAGGCTACCGATAGTGCCTAGACCACCGTATACATAGTCACTTCACACAAATCACATTGTGTTTTGTGGATATTCCTCTTTGTGGCATATTTATAGTAAAATATGTAAATTGCCAATAGTGGCATACAGATGAGAGAACGAGGACTGCTACGTTTCATACATGCCTGTTGGCCTTTTATTTTAGGTATGTCATTCGTCCTCCGAACAGTAATATAAATATGGAAAAATGAAAGGTTACAACAATTTATACAATTTTTAGTTTCCCACATGCGAAATATAAAGCCTTGTGATCGTGCAAAAATTCTAATTTGAGTTTATGATGAATTCCGATGAATTCATACGTTTACAAATTCACTGAACGCAAAAAAGTGTTTTTAAAAAAATGTCTGTCCGTCGACTGTCTGTTTAGCTGTCATCTTTCGTCTGCCTGTCTGTCTATGGTCACACCTAGACGCTGGATCGATTTTGAACAAATTTTCACATCTCGAGGTGAGCTCAAATGTAAGAGAAGTGACGTCCAAAAAACCGGTAAAACAGAAACATTTAGAAAATATATTTTTGAAAACGGCTCTAATGATGTATTAGATGGCATGACTAGTTCCTCTCAGAAAATGCAGGGAGGGAGACTGTGGAGGTGACACGATGAATATATACTGTATAGATCTATTCCTATATGAGTATGCCCGAGTTGTGTCGGATAGTTTTTATTTTTTTATTTGCTGCCGAAATATCGATTCATTTCAATAATCTCCTACGATCAACACATGTGAATTTTATCCATTTTTATTTAAAAGCTACGCTATTATTTTTGATTTCTTCTAAATCATCTACAATCCTTAAGACTATCAAAATCGGTATCTTATGTTATTCCAAATTGCATCGCTTTTAAATATTTTCAGATAAAATTTAAGTACAAATACGAAAAATATAAATGAATGAAAGAAAGACGTGTCGGCAAATAATAGCGTGGTTTTATTGGATCATTATTAAATTATATCGACAGAATATAGCACGTTACCTTATACAGACACAGGCAGTAGGTATTTAATCCATTATTACTTCATTATTTCTTTTCTTTTTATATTAATGGTCAAAATTGTCATGTGAAACATTTTTTGTTGTTTGGGGTTAGACACAATACTAATATACTCAGCTTTGCTCAGGTGGCGTTTCACTCATTCGCTAAATATTGAAAATATTTCGTAAAACCCAACACCTCCCCGTTCACCCGTTCGCAGACTTCCTTCGAACGTATTATATTTGTTTAAACATTTTGAATAACAATAAAACACTAAGTTTTTACACTATATCTTTTATTTTTTGACAATTGTTTCTGAAGAAGTCACTGTGTTGACGAAACAATTGTCAAAAAATAAAAGATATAGTGTAAATTTCAAAAACTTAGTGTTTTATTGTTATTCAAAATGTTTAATATTAATTTACATCTAGTAAGCACCCACTCTATATATAAGTATTTGTTTATTTTTAAGAAGAGTATTCTTTTCCAAGTTTGACGTTTCTTGCTTAAGCGGCCTCAGAGATACGTGTACCCTTCAAGGAAGTTTCCATCCCCGTTTTCACTCCTTAATAAAATGCAAATATCTAAAAAGCGTCGAGCACGTATCTCTTCGATTTTGTCAAAAAACACTCGTATCAAATTGCGTGTTTCTAATTCAAGCAGTTTCAGGAAGAGTTTAGTTTTCTCACCCATTCAGATGCAAAATTTCCACAAATTATTTCGTTATGGACGCCTACGTCATAAAGGAAAAACATCCCCAAATTTAAAATTCCTATGGTTTAGCTGTTTCAGTTGTGCATTGATGAGTCAGTTAGTTAGTCAGTCAGTGAGGACACTTATTTTTATATATTATATAGAGTGTCTAAGACGTAACTCTCCACTAAGGAGAAATTTGCAAGGAAAACAGAAAGTTGTCCATGACTAGGAATACGCTGAATTGTAACAAAATTGGAAGACGCAGCTAGGGCGAATCAGAAACCAAAGGAAGATACAATATCTATTAACACTGACCTGATATTATCATGTCACCGCGTTCCGTTGTCCAGTAGTTAATTGATGTCGGGTAGGCCTCGGTGTGACATTCCAGAGCCACATCTTGTCCAATGTACGCTCCTTCCAGTTGATTGGGTATCGACAACATCGGCGGAACTGAAATAGACATTAGCGATATTACTCACATATTATATACAATACATATTATAGATATATCTGCGGTTAAAAGGCAAAACCTCCTATGTTGAATTTTTGGTAACTTTTCTATACATTATGTGAACGTCTTTACTGCACTCCCCACAAATTCTGCTAGAGTGACTCTGTGAAATGTTCTTCTTCTGATGATGTTAACATGGTTAACGAAACATTCGTCGAGAAAAAGCATTTTTAGTGGAGTCACCTTAGGTTTTTATTTCGGAACCAGTGTAAATACAGGGTGCTGAATCGTTTTGCGGGTAATAGGGATTTAACCCGTAAAATCGAACTTTTGAGATTTTCTGCTTGCCTAATTATTTTAGGAAAAATATCTTCGAATAAAAGTTTTAGAAAATAAAATTCTGCATCTAAATCATTAAACAAAATTAATTTTGAATGCCTTGTAACGGCAGAGATTTGATATGAAAATGTCAAAATTATCTCAAAAACAGATAGCGATAGCCACGGAACTTGAACAAAATGATGACGGTTTAGTTGTCAGAATAATTTCTAATAATTTTGTTCAAGTTCCATGGCTATCGGTATCTGTTTTTTAGGTAATTTTGACATTTTCATATCAAATTTCTGCCGTTACAAAACAATGCAAATTTAATTTTGTTTAATGATTTAGATGCAGAATTTTATGTTCTAAAACTTTTATTCGAAGATATTTTTCCTAAAATAATTAGGCAAGCAGGAAATCGCAAAAGTTTGATTTTACGGGTTAAATCCCTATTACCCGCAAAACGATTCAGCACCCTGTATAACGCACTTTTTGCCTAACGTTACTCTACTAGTTAGTGTTTTGTGATTACTTTTATAGAATGCAATGTCTTCACAAAGGTTTAATCTCTCTTCAAGAGATTCATTATAATCTAGGTATTTATCTGGAATTATTTAGGCAAACTATGGAAAACCTCAAAAAGATTTTCGGTACAGGAATTATCGCTTCTCGGCGAGAGGCACTATGAAAAAGTCCTAGCCACATCTGATTAGATTAATGTAGATTATAGACGTTCAACAACTAAGGTCATTAGCGTCTAGCTACATCTGCCCTCGCCAGAATTCCAAACCATTATCTTCCGAATATGAATCTACAGCACTTATTTGCATAACTTGAGATATCATCATACCATAAAAGCGTTATATATTCACTAAGTCAGACACATTTTAAAATTGAATACATAAAAGCGACGTGGCTTCAAATATTGTTTTTTAAATTCAAAATGCACGGAGGTTAACGAATTTCTTTCGACTGGACATTCGGGTCTCAGGGGCCGCAATATTGCGAATTTGTTTTCGTGTGGAATTTTAGTCGACTCGTCGTTCGGGATGTTCGTATAGTAGAAAGATATTTTCAGGCATATGATAGACAGTACTGTCTCTTTGTACTCTCTCTTTGTAGCGAAAAATAGAGAACTGAATAGTTCAATGAACTAGATGATTAAATTGTTATTTATATCTTCGACATAAGTAGTTTTGACTATGGCCACAGATAGAGAAACCGAGAGATTATATTTCATAATATTCTACAAGGATGTGTATAGTTTGTAACAGAGTCAGTAGAGAAAAACCCTGTAAAGTGTTTACAGAATGAATCAATATATCACTCCCCATGGTTCGGATATGTACCTATTCTACAATTTATTAAAAATAAGACAAAAATGAAGAATACCAAAATTCCGAAAGCGGTACCGTTTTCGGGGAAATTTGGATATACGCTACATTACACGTAAGGGGAATTTTGGATCGCAGTTTTCCGAATAAATGGATTGGACGGGGCGGACTAATACTGTATTTAAATATTATGAAGTATTATAAATACCTTGTATTATGTCCGTCTTGTGAATTTACACTACGCGTTTCAGCAAGGAGTTGCCATCTTCAAGTGTGGTTAATTATTTTTAAAAAACACACATTGTGTATTCGTAACACTATATAATATTATGATGCTAAGCACTGTGTTTTATGTCGTGGTTTGTGAAGTACTGATTTAAATTTCGAGATTTTATGATTTATATAGTAGGTAGACGGAATGGATATGTATGTGTATGTATTTGTGTAGACGATTACTGAGTATTGGGTGTTTGTGTGTTGTAATTATTGTATCGTATATTTGTTCGATTTTAGTGTTAGTTTGTCATTAAGAATGTTGGTATTGTCGAATTTTGTGGCTTTATATATTTCATATTCTTCCAGGGTGTCCATGTGTTTACCTTTACTGCAAATATGTAATGGAATAAAATTTGTTTCAAAATTGTGATATTCATGATTTTGTGAAATTATATGTTGGGCGTAATTTGATTTAGCATTTAACAAGTTTCTTTTAGGGAGATGTTCTTTGAATTTATCACATGTGCTGCATATTATTTTATAGACGCCGGTGTGTTTTTTTTAGGTGTTTTGTTTTTTGGGTTGAGGTATTTCTAATACTTCATAATATTCATATAGTGACTTGGAGACCCAACACTCTAAAAATGTACTGTATTTAAGTATCCACAGTCCACACATCCAAAAATCTATTAATGTTAATTCAGGAGACCGGGTTGGCCCAGGTATTGATCCGCCCCGTCCAACCATATATTAGGAAAACTGCGAATCAAAATTCCCCGTACGTATAATATCGCGTATATCCAATTTCCCCGAAAACCTCCGCTTTCGGGATTTTGGTATTCTTATTTTTTGTCTTATATTTAATAATTGTAGAATACAAATCCGAGCGCTGGGGAGTGAATATTGACTCACCCTCCTGTAAACTAGTATGGACTACACCTTGTCTTTTTTAGTGTTTAATGTTTATTAGAAATTTAAAAAAAATAGTTTAAATTTTGTAATTTTGTTTGCTGCACCCAAAAAAGTTCAAAACAAACTTCAAACACAAAATTAGATTAAAACATTTAAGTTTAGTGTTATCTTCATTCTCAGTACTAGAAAATATGAAAATAGTGTATTTTTAACAAACATGAGTGTTAACCGTTGGAGGTTTTTTTTTATTTATTATAATTTGCATTGTGTTTGTAATTATATCAAAATAACCTTAACCAAAAAAGATCGGTATGTTGTCAAAGAAAACGTTTTTTATCAGCTTTATAACTTTTCTACACACATGTTTATACAGTCTATACTAATATTATAAAGCGGAAGAGTTTGTTTGTTTGGTTGAACTCGTTAATCTCAGGAACTACTGGTTCGAATTGAAACACTATTTTTGTGTTGGATAGTTCATTTATCAAGGAAGGCTATAGGCTATATAATATCACGCTACGACCAATAGGAGCGGAGCATCAATGAAAAATGTTGCAAAAACGGGAAGAAATATTCCTTTTGAGAGCTTCCGTTGCGTGCGCTGCGTAAATGGTTAAAGTTACGCAAAAATCATGTGTGACGGAATTGTTCCCGGAAGGTTTATATATATAGCGAACGAGCGTAGCCAGTGAGTAATGTAATTCCTAAACCACGCAACGGATTTTGATGCGGTTTTCACCATCAGTTAGATAATTTTTCACGGAAGGTTTATATACTCGTTTATATATATATAGCGAACAAGCGTAGGGAGTGAGTAGTGTATTTATAATATTCAAGCGAACGAGCGAAGCGAGTGAGTAGTGTACTGCACCCGGGCTTTCTTAGCACCCGAGTGAAACCGGACGGGGCCGCTAGTATATTATATAACATGTTAATAAACATTAATATTTTTAACAAATATTTAGATCACTTGAAAATTCTACAGAAATTGTTTCTTCTCGACGATCGTTTCGGACCAAAGTTCATCTTCAAGGAGTAGACATGTACATGTCTACTCCTTGAAGATGAACTTTGGTCCGAAACGATCGTCGAGAAGAAACAATTTCTGTAGAATTTTCAAGTGATCTAAATATTTGTTATTAATCATGTTCTACCAAGTGCCGAGTGAAAATTCAGTGCAAACTATATTAATATTTTTAGTAGGTAACTCTTTTAAGGCAAATGGGCCGAAATCCGAAACTGGTTTGCAATTTTATTTTTTAGATAATCTCTTTTTGTTTTGTTTGGACACAAAAATGCGTTACATTATTATGTTTACGCACAATAATGGCCACGTCTTTTTTATTTGAAAAACATTTTAATCCTCAAAAGCTTACAATAATAAACTTGGATTTATAGCAATTAAATTATGTGATATTCTTCTCTCCAAAGTAAACCACGTCATACGCTAACTTCTCGACTTTTAAAAAATATCCAAAAGCTTTTAACAAAATATTTAGATGAAAAAAAGATTTTACTAATTGTAAAAATAATGAATATCAATGCTGCTTTAAAATATTATTTACGAGTATTATTAGTAGGTATAGACTTAGACCTTGAAAGATATTTTTCTTATGGATTTCGAAATATTACAAGATTTTTTAATTTCAATTTGTTACATACCAAATATCTTAAAGATTCGTATACAAGTCTAGAGCATTTTCAAATAAGGGGTGACACGTTTTTAATATAATTATACACGAAAATAAGTAATTTATGAATACTTACTCAATTTACGTAATTGAATTTTGTTCCTAAAAACTGTTTATTTATGTACTGCAAATTCAATAAGTTTTTCATAGAATCGCATAAATTAACATAATATAATATATATTATAATGTGAATAACGAGTAATAATAATATATTAAACGAATTGTCATTTACAAACGAATATATATTATTTATAACATCGAAATAAATTTCATTCAGCTTCAAATCAATTCGACAGTAGAATAATTCATGTTTTGTTTGTGATTAGTACCTATACAACCTCAAAAATAAAACTATAAATTTCAATGAGGACAGTATGGCTCAGTTGGTAGCGTCGCGGCCTCTGAATCAGACTGTCGTGGGTTCGAATCCCACCTCTGCTCATGGATGTTTTGTGATGTAATTTAGTTTTTAAGTGATATATTAGAATATTTGTTGTATTTAAGACGCTAATGACCTAAGTTGTCGACGCGTCTATAATCCACAATAAATAAATAAATATAAATTTCAATCACTAATCATATTCGAATATTGTTTGACAAGATTTTCCTGACACTTTCGTATCCGTTTTTAGAGTTCCGTAGCAACTATAAGAATCCTAATAATTTCGTCATGTCTGTCTGCCACAGCCCCGTAGCTCCTAAAATTTATAACAAATTTTGATAAAAATTGGTGTCTTTTATATTTGCAATACTATTGAACATTATTACGGTCACTATATTTTTTTCGGAAACACCTCCCCATACATGAAAAGTCATGATTAAAAATAAGAAAGTTCGAAGACACACGAGCAAAAGCTACACACAACTGAAATGCGTAGCACCTATTAATGCGAAACTTAGAGAATCCAGGCTAAGGTGGTTTGGGCATGTTATGCGAAGGCCCCATAATCACGTAGTGAAGAAGTGCCTCTCCATGGCTACACAAAAGAGAGGGAGGGACAGGCCGCAAAAAATTTTCCTCATCCATGAACAACATATTGCAGCTGGTGTTAACTTGACAGTGACAAGACATTTCTATTAAAGCGAGGCCTGCTTAGAACTGGCCTCACTCGAATCCCTTACCACAAAATATTATAGCTATCAACAGCCTATAACTTATTTAGCAGACGTGTGTATATCCCAAGATAAAAAATTAAAACACACAATTTTATGGATTCCATCAGATTTCGTCACTTGCCTAATTGCAAGACGAGTTTTCAATTAAGTTATTTTTCTACGAAAATCGCACCTAATCATATCTTGTCATTGCCAACGGAGTGCTTTTACTTATATTTTTGACTGTTTTAGATAAAATATAAATAACACAATATGTAGAAGACATTTTACTTTTAGGAATTCTTTCCAAAATTATTTTAACACCTGACCCAAATGTCTTTATCCCAAGCTCTGATGAAGTCCTCCATTCATTTAAAAGTAAAAAAAAACCGGTCAAGTGCGAATAGAACTCACGCCACGAGGGTTCTGTACCGTTAGGTACAACAATTTAATTAGTGTAAACTGTGTCTATGTTAAAAAGCACAGTGAAAGCTCGAACCTCACGGTTGACAGCTATAGTTTTATTCCAATACAAATAATATATTCTATGATCATCGCGTACGAAGACACCACTTTGACATTTATATGGTTCGATTCCAATATAAATAATAGGTATAGTCTATAATCATCGCGTACGATGACGCCACTTTGCCAGTTGTATGGTTCGATTCCAGTATAAATAATATAGTTTGTAATCGAATTGTAAATTATAGACGCCCGACAACTGAGGTCATTAGCGTAGTTTATAATCATCGCGTACGAGGACGCCACTTTTACTTGTTAGTATAAAAAAACTTAATTTATTAAAATTAGTTGATTATTTAATTCTAATTATTATTAATTACCAGGATTCATGCCACAGCAACACTGCACAGTCTGTGAAAATTTCAACTAGCTACCTCTTACCGTTTGTGAGATAGAGCCCTGTGACAGATGGACGAACGGACGGACAGACAGACAAGACATCGTAAGCAGTCTGATAGAGTTCCATACGGAGGTACGGAACTCTATAAAAAACTGACTGTTGCCTGCCATTTTATAACAGTGATTATTTCGTTAAAGTAAATATTTTCAATCTGTTTATGAATTCCTTCATTAACTAATGAGACTCTCTAAGTTTTCTCAGGCATAAAAATAAAATAATCCTAGGTTTCTCAGTGCGCAACGCTTTAAATATTTTGTCATCAGTTCATTAGTAAATTTCAAGAACTTCTTTTTATCTCCAGGGAAAAAAGAAGGTATTTTGGCATCGGGGCCATTATCCCTACGAAAAGGGTAGATACATGTGTGTACCTACATGAGTACACTTTGAAGTGTTAATTCTTTTAAATCTTCTTATGTCATTTTTCGTAGTAATGCAAGCTTACCCCTAGCAACACCGTGTCGTAAAATATGTTGTGCACGTAACACAAGATACCTACCCGTTAAGTCTTGCGTCAATCAATAACTGGTAAACTAATTAATGCAGTTAATGAATCATTTAAAATTCATAAACAATATTTTTCCATGTTTTTAAACATTAATATTTATTGTAGATTATAGACGCGTCGACAACTTAGGTCTTAAATTACATTAAATAACAACTAACTTAAAACTAAATAACATCACAAAACATCCAAGAGCGCAGGTGGGATTCGAACTCACGACAGTCTAGTCTAGAAACTGGTACCAAGGACGCTATCCACTAGGCTACACTGCCATCAACTAATTAATGAAATCGTCAAATAAAAGTCTTGCGACAGCGGATTTGTGCACACTGAGAAAAAAAATTTAGACGTGTTAAAAAAAAAAGTGATTTGGCGTAATCAAATGCTTTGAATGCTTTGATAGCCTAGTGAGGACATTGTGGTCCAGTGGTTAGCGTCACGCCCTCTGAATCAGACTGTCGTGGGTTCGAATTCCGCCTCCGCTCATGGATGTTTTGTGATGTAATTTAGTTTTAAGTGTGTTGTTATTTAATGTAATCAAGACGCTAATGACCTAAGTTGTCGAGCGTCTATAATTTACAATAAATAAATAAAAATAAATTGATAGCCTACCGTTAAGGTAATACATAGTCCCGACTACTAAATATTTTGTCGTCTGGTAAATGAATTTTTTAACACAATGAATTTATAGTTTAACACTTGGGTCATATATCCTATAGTAAAAAACTGATGAAACCGGGTTAATTAAAATTCCAATTACAAACAATATTATTTTATAGATTTGATTGCGTTATAATCGTATAACAAAGCGATAATGTCCATGACGGCATCCGCGTGTTTGTATGGGGGGTGAGTGGGTTTAACAGTGATAAATTATCAAATACATCATCTAATTACTAGCCACTAGTAATTAATCAGCCTCTTTTATGTAACGACATCGATCATACATATACAACATTATTATATTCGGCTTCAAACACAATGACAAAGCGACAAAAACGCTCGTCTCGTATTTTGCAAACAATGTTTACGAGGACATGTATTGTAATAACAAAATAAATATAATATTAGCTTTGGTAGAATGCATTATAAAAACGTACTTATTTCCTACAAAAAAATTCGACTGATGACCAGTCCTATACTTCCCACCTAGTAAATATTTGCAAAAAATAAACACTTTTTTTTTTATTCTTTGACTAGGCCCAAATAACCTTAGCTGTTGGTGGTCTTTAAAACACAATTTAATTTTTATTCTTTGAAAAAAGCATGGCCCTCTTTTTTGTTTGGTGATCTACTGATGGCTAGCTTAATATAGCAAAAATCATGGTTACCTTGATTTACGTACAAATTTTATTTTTTTTAGTAAAATATTTTTTTTCTCGAAAACTATACATTTTAGAGAAAAAAAATATTTACATTTTTTTCATATTATAACATCTAGAATTCATTTATATTTTTTTTTACCTATGTTAATACGTGACATTGAGGACGTTTTTTTGAATATCTCAGGATCCACTGAACCGATTTGACTCAAAATCTAATCAGATCTAAGTTAAAGGCTGATAAACACAATAGAACAATCGGCATGCCCGTATGTTGTTCCGTTCTTAAGATATCGAAGGCGAAAAATTGACCACTACACACACACACACACATACACACACACACACACATACAGACATCAGTCAGAAAATGATCTTAAACGATTGCTAGGGTCTCAAAACGTGAAAATCTGTTAAAATCTCGAAATATTGTTTTCGGACTGAATCCATTACTTCCCTACCATAGTAGAGGTGGGAAGTAAAAATCTGATTTTTATAAATTACTATTTGGGAAACAAAAGTTGTACACTGTACATCTACGACTACAAAATAGTTTTTTGGTTAAATAATTTACGATTTAATCATTCTGTTCATTTAACGATACGGTTTGTCGCAAGGAAAAGAGACAACACTGTCGATCACTCGCGTCGAGGTACTTGCCTACCATATTATCTAGTAACTATTATAATATTGAAGTTAGTACGGCTAGATGATTTATAAGTTCTGGATTTATGGCAATTGGCATTAGATATTTTTTTAACATTCCATTATAATTTACTACCTTCATATCAGCCACATAATATTAAAATATTATATCGGCCATTGCTACTAATATTACAAATTCTAGACATTTCAACTTATTAACAGTACTAATAATAAAACAAACAGGTTTAATAAAGCTATTTTCTGTCTTTGGGCATTTAATAGTAGATTGTATATGTATAGTGTCGTAATGGGTTATAATACTGACAAGTTAGTGACAGTATCTTGAAACGAACACATCGAGTTTTAACAGTCACACGAATCATAATATCATTACGCACGAGACATATATTATATGGTATTTTTTGCCATATCCATTATCCAGTATAAAATAGCTGCTTATAAATTTCCACACATCAGCCTGTTTAGTGACCCATTACAGGCCGGTATACATGTATGTAAAGCAGCTATTTTATGGTGGGTATGACAAAAAATTAATTACGACTCTATTCATCAATACATTACGTAAGTCAAGCATTGTTTATTTTTGTCATTAACAAATTATTAATAAAAATGTTCACGTAATGTTATAAGATATATTTTTTCTATTCAGTAATCGTCTAATTTTTCAATGTATTTTATGTCTGAAGAATATCTTTTCTGACTGTTTTGTATTTTTTTTTTTTTTAATTATAAAACTTCTATTTTCTACAAAATTAATTTAGCTGGTTCCATAAATCTTTCAAAATATCTAGTAACATTGCGAACATTTGTTAATTTACCATCATACAATTATTATTCATTAAGCTGAGAAGTATTAATGCCACTTACATTGAACCCTTAATTGTATTTTTCTGCTTGTCGATGGTGGTACGCCATTCGATGCTATACAGAGATATGAACCCATGTGCAGTCGACTCACTTTGGTGATGAACAGAACCTCTCCATCCACAACGTTTACTGTAACAAATTGTCTCAGTCAATTTCAGAACCTTTCAGTTATATTATTCTGTACTATATACCGAGCGTCACTTTTATGAGTCTGTATTGGAGAATAAAATAGTCAATGTAGTTGTAATGGAAAATTCATTTTAATATTTTACATTAGCTATTTTATGAAAATAACATTTAATTATATTAATTCATTAATGCTATTGAGATACGATAAATGTTAGTATACAATGGATTTCACAAATCTACTAAAAATGGAAAAAAGCTTTTGATATATTATAAAAGTTAAATGAATTATTATATAAATATAATTACAAACGGATCAAACAAGCTTTGATCAAGCTATAATTATTTATATTTTATTAAACACAAAATAATGAAGGATAATATTATGCTTTTGCAGCTTTTATCAAGTAATATAAATAGGTACTTTTATTCAATTCATAAATTGTAATTAGTCTAGACAGAATAGAGTCTGTATGTTTAATGTTATTTTTTTACATTTTACCCACATTTAAAGTGTATTCTATTTACGTTTTGATTTATATATTCAATATTTTTTATCTCTATCTTTTATCATTATTATTTTACTATCCCTGATTTAAATACTATTATTGCTACACACAGTAAGAATCTGAACATATTATTATTACGTAATTTTTGTTAGAGGACACGCTACTATAATTAATTATCTAATTAATATTAAATCTGTCTATTTGCTGTTTTTGATGGAATTAAGGTATCCTCTATTTTTTTCTCATTATAAATTAAGAATCGAGTATTTTTGTAATAAATAATAATAAATCAAAATTTTCTGTTTCAGTAAGATTTTAACAATATTCAATAGAAAAGAATGATCACATTTTTTTAAGCACTGTTTCCAATTTTTTATATTTTTAAATTAAAAATCTTTCTTTGACTGCATTCTTTTTTATCTCTACATTGGACGATTATTATTCCTACTGATATTTTATTATTGTTGATATTTAGATATTATACTAGTAGCCTTAGATTTCGATGCATGTATAATCTTCAATATCTATCAATTAAAAAAATATAAACATCCTGCTTTTAAATGTTCAGACCAATTAATAAAAATAGATAATTTATTGAAAAGCAGTTGCTCTACAAATTCTCCGGTGACACATTATAGACCCACTGTATATTCGGAATTAGTTTATAACACAGATAGTGATAAGTGGTGTTCTCAATAGGTTTTATCTTATCGTCAGAAATGAAAGAATGTAATGAACTCACCATTTTCACCGTTGTACCGGATGTCTTCCCCATCCTCCCGTCTCCACATGACGTAGGGCTCCGGATACCCCGTCGCCTTACATGTAAGACTAACATTGGTTGACTCCAGCACCACCATGTCTGTACTGGTGTCCTTGTCTACTATGCTAGGTGGCACTGGAACAAAATAAAACTATTATCATTCAAAGTAATTCACACATATTAACAACTATTAAAAGAAACTTCGACCATTTTAAAGAACAAAAGTAATGAGTCATGGTGCAGTGAACGCAACTCTGAAACTTCTCGATATTTTATTTTTAATTAGTTGAACAGAGACTATTATTCCTAACTTTTAATTGACTAGTTGCAAACTTTAATTCCAGAAAATCGAAGTTTCTATCGTGAACGTATATATACCTCTTTTGAACATAAAAATTTATTATTTAAAATTGTTTTTTATTGTCAAATCAAAGATAGAAATAGAAGTTCAGTTCGCCAAGATCATAGATCTATACTCTGCTCTCTTTACGAATGTTTCTTAAATTTTGTAATGATAAAAGTATTAAGAATTCACTGCTGTTATCTCTCCAAAGCATTATAAATTGGTTACACTATTTAATATCACTCCGAACTTAGTCAGATATTTGATAAATCTCATTTTTGCGAAATAAAAAACCCTGCTTAGTAAAACTAAAATATTTTATTTTTTAGTCAAATAAAGGGTGAAATCTGGGTGAAACAATGAAGCTTCTAAAATAATGTTCAATTTAATCCAATAAACTGTTATTTTATATCTGAAATTACTGACAATTTTAAAACAAAATTGACATAAAGAATGATATTTTTTAACAAAAAATGTGTTTTTTTATGAGATACTTTTTAATCGTATCGATGAAACGTGAACAAGCGGTTTTTTAATGCATAATTTAATCAACATTTACATCAATGATTTGTACTTACCAACAACTTGTAAATAACCCTTGCGACTTCTCATCGGGTCTGTATTGACTTGGCACATGTACCAGCCGCGGTCTGACTCCTGGACGTCGCGGATGTGCAGGTACCAGGACCTGTGATCGTTGTAGGAAAGCGTGATTCGCGGGTTCTGCGTTATCACGTTGTGATGAATCGACAGTATGGTTTGCGTGTCGACGCGGACCCACGCTACCTGTTAGTTGAAACGTTTTGTTATTAAAAAGCTCTTTTAATCAAGCGATAGTTATATCCGTTGATTTATCACAGATCGTTACAAAATTTATTTTTAGAATCAATCATTTCTTGATACAATCTGTTTCTACAGGATCGTAAAACATAAAGTCATATTTAAATAATATTGTAACATAACTTTTAATTGAAATATTTGTCTTTTTCGTTTTTAACAAAACATAACCAAATTAATTATTATCATTTCGTCATAAACTCATTAAAAAGCATTATATTTTACATAAATATATTTCAGTTAATTTATGGATGTATTTTATTTAGAAAATAAAAACATTAGTGCTTCGACTACTATAGTCGTTATAAGAGCGAGAGGTAGTTATTGCTTGTTCTGCAAGAAAAAAGGAGAAAAATATGGTCACGCACGCATACCGTGTCCTGTCACCTATCCAGCAGTAGTCTGGCAACACTTACGTCGGAATTTTAAAAACTATGGTGAACAGTAACAAGCAAAGAGAAGGGATTGACAAGTGACATTCTTGACATATATAAATAGACTATTGCCTAGTTGCCGGATCATCTGTGAACACGGTATGCGCGCGCAATCCAGGTAAAAAAGATGCGTGGATTAGCAAAATATACGAGTACTTATGAATAAGTTTTGGCAATTACCATGGATTACATATAGGTCTAAGGTAAGTATAAAATTACAGTGGTAATTCAGAGGGTAAGTATACCATAATTATATAAGTATTATAATTTTAATTAATCTGTAATTTATTAATCGTAATTAAAAAATTTATTTATTTAGGTAGGTAGGTATTTAATTTTTTTATCTGTTTCAGGTGTCCAACAAGAGCACTACCCCACGGTGACTAAAAAGACAGAGAGGAAAAAAAACTATGACTATATAAGTGAGAAGAATATTGTTAAGATAGATTCGATTTGTTATATACAGGGTGGAACATCTTAAACAATGCAGTGAAATATCTCGTAAACGGTCCAAACCATAAAAAAATGTTTTATACAAAAGTTATAGAGTGTCAAGAGGGACAGAAGACTGTGATATCAGATTTAACATAGGTGGTGCTGTGAAGCTCAGGAAAAGTTCAGCTTCGATTTTTTAATTGTAACAGTGCATTTTTATTCCAGAATACGATACAGTATTTAATAGTGAACAGTAAATTATTAAGGAACATATCAGCTGAAGTTAATAAATATTGAGATATTTGGAAATTAAATAACGGACAAAATGAACGACAATTAGATAAATTATGGCATAGCAGATAGCTATGATATTACGCACCGGCCTTCTTGGCTTGAATTCAATTCATAAAAGAACCGAATTGACAAATTAAATTTGCTATTTAATTTGTAAATATCTCACTATTTATTAACTTTATCTCATATGTACCTTAATAATTTACTGTTCACTATTAAATACTGTATGGTATTCTGGTATAAAAAGGCACTGTTGCAATTAAAAAATCGAAGCTGACCTTCGCCTGACCTTCACAGCACCACCTATGTTAAATCTGATACCACAGTCTTCTGTCCCCCTTGACACTCTATAACTTTTGTATAAAACAATTTTTATGGTTTGTACCGTTTACGAGATATTTCACTGCATTGTGTAAGATGTACCACCCTGTATACATAATTAAAGACCTGTTTCGTGTAAAAATCTGATACTTAAATTTTTAGTTTATTTATGTTGGATTCTGTGTTTTTTACAAAACGTTCAGCGATGACGTCACCGTCTTCGTGTCTTGTGTACACTAATTTTTAAGCACATGCGAGACATACAATAATGACCGCATAGTTGTCGAGCGTCTATAATCTACAATCTCTCTCTTCAAGCAAACGCTTTTACATACAAATCGTCCCTCATCTCACTTAAAGACGTAACTGATATAAATTGAAAAAGTGAGATACGCCACTGAACAACCGCCCTTAAGCTTGACTTTCTTCTCACAAAGTGGCGTAACTGTGTTATAAACGACAGATACGTCTTCAGGTGAAATGAGGGACGATATACGATATGTAATATTTGATATGTTTCCCAATAGTGTTTAACTATTTTTCTTCGTATTTTATTTTTGAAACCTATCGTCTGAACCTATCTTTAGTACTAATCGAGTGTTAAAGCTTTCTATTAGTTCGCACGAAAAAACTAATACAAAGCTCTGTTTTTCTTGGAAACGTAAATAGTAGTTCTTTGAAAAGTTTTCAAATGAACGAAGAATATTGTATAATGTAATCCTTTTATTACATCTTTACACTGTTTATTTTGGTCACTGCAGGTCAGTTCATATAACTCTCATCCGGTTCAATTCTTTTGTTAAAAAATAAAAGTTTAAAGTAAACAATTTTCTTGGCACTGCTCTGAAATAGAGATTTCGATTCAATTGTTTGGAACTTGATGTTTTGAATGGAGTTGATAACATTACAGATATACATTTTGAAAATTTCGAAAAACTTAAAACGTTCATAGTACATACAGTTCTGTCATTGGCCCATTGGTCATAAACTCATCCTCATAACATGTGACCGTACTAACGCAAGTATCGATATAGATATGAAAATAAGTGTCCTCAATGACTGCTTGACTCATAAACATAGAACTTGAAAGAGGTATATCTTAAAACGATAAATTGGAGTTTCATGCTTTCACGGCCGGTAGACATCTTGGTAGCAAGTTTTTCCGGGATAGGTAGCCGTGGTCTAATGGATTTTAGTCCGTACGCTTCGCCCAAAGCTCCGTTGGGCGTCTTCAGCGGCGATTGGCAGTCGACCGGCAAGAAGATCATATCGTATTGCCAATCGCCGCTGAAGATGCCCAACGGAGCTTTGGGTGAAACGTACGGAGTAAAATCCATTAGACCACGGCTACCTAGCCCGGAAACACTTGCTACCAAGACTTAAAACGATAGCTCCTACTGAAACCGTTTTTTTTTTATATTTTACTCATTAGCGGTGGAACGAATCTTGTATTAATTGTAAAGAGTTTAAACATGCTAATTTACAACAATTTGGGGGGGGGGTTCGCTAGCTTACTAACTGTTTTACCCGGTATCGCTGTGATTTACAGAATGAATCAATTTCACATAATCATCATTAAGATATTGAAATCGCAATAGGAATAAGTTTAAATTTGAGAATAGTTGCATATCTAGGAAACAAGATAGCGTGTAGAAAATAGCCAAATTCACGTATTTTCAATAGTGATGAGCAAAGCAAGACCAAGACTTGGACAGTCTTGGTCTTTGTCTTGGTCTTGGTCTTGCTCAAATATGTCTGGTCTTGGTCTTGCTGATTCAGTCTTGGTCTTGGTCTTGCTCAAATATGTCTGGTCTTGGCCTTGGTCTTGCTTATTTAGTCTTGGTCTTGCTCTTGCTCATTTTATCTGTCTTTTTTTTAGTTTTTTACTTCTGAATATCATCATAGCTATAAATTAAAAATAATTCACAATTTACAATGTATTAACTAACAAAATACTTTATTTTATTAAAATGTTAAAAAATATCAAGATTACATCATTTTTAACACGCTTGTTCATTCGGTCTTGGTCTTGGTCTTGCTAGTCTAATGATAGTCTTGGTCTTGGTCTTGCTTTTTCGCAAGACCAAGACCAAGACTGCAAGACCAAGACCAATTTTGATCATCACTAATTTTCAAACATTAAAAAATTTATAACTTTAAAAATATTGACTTTTAAAACGTCATGAGGCATTTTTATTGGAATTTGATCCAATAAAAAATTTGTTTGATGTGAAATTTTTTTTCTGATTGTTTAAACAATTTCGATTTAAACAATACTTGACCAGGTTTCCGGCTGGCATTATGCACTTTCATAACCGATTCCGTAATAAGGTTTAATTTAAAACTCATACGTCACTACGGCCAGCACTAAAGTATATTCATGTAAATTTTTACTGCGTCCCATTTTCAACTTTAATACCTTAAAAAAGATCAAAGAAGTATTCTCACTGCTTCTTGAATCAAAAACAATTTTCAATGAGAACAATACAAGTATACTTACATATTAAAATTCATCTTGACTTTGTAAAATAAAAATCAGCAGAAAAATCACAAAATACACACCTTTTAAGATTTTCTTAACATAATACTATTGCATTCAGGATCTCCCCTATTTTGAGAACAAATCAATATCAATAATAGTGTAATGTAATCAAATACAGTTGAAGCTGGAGAAGTAGAAATTGTGTTGGTACACAAAAACAAAAACAATGTGCTTTTGTTCTCATATAAAGGACTGTTCGAAATTGTTTGTTTTTCCAAAAATGCTTTATCGGCAGTTACATTATATTTTATAAATTAATAGATTTTTTTATATAGCTGATTTGCAATTGAAAATTTTGTTGGAAAGCAGCCAATTATATAATTGATTCCAAACATATCGGAAAAAATCATTTTACCAACCATAGTCACACTTAGGATTCTAACCTGAGCCTTTCCACTTTCGCGGCGGAATGAGCTTACAATTACTCAACAGTGACACGATTACTAATCTAACATGTCACTGTTGAGTAATTGTAAGCTCATTCCGCCGCGAAAGTGGAAAAGCTCAAGTTAGAATCCTGACTGTGACTATGGTTGGTAAAATGATTTTTTCCGATATGTTTGGAATCAATTATATAATTGGCTGCTTTCCAACAAAATTTTCAGTTATATTTTAATTCAATGACAAATAGTCTATAAATTCATAGCATGGACTGTATAATATCATTACGCTATTACAAAAGTAGGATGGGCAGTGAAAAAAAAATATAGCGAAACTAGACTAAGCTGCTAGTACTAATATATAGGTAATTTCTAGAACCTACTAAACGGATTTACATAGTTCTTTCAGTGACAAAAGCCCATACTTTCAGGATTAACTTGGGCTGTATATCATTACGATACTACAGAAGGGATATGAACAGTGAGCAAAAATATCGATTTGCACCCGAGCGAACCTGAATCGGGTAGTTAGTATTATAATTTTTATACTCAAAGTAATTCCCTTTAAGAACGATTGATTAATTCTTCAATCACAGCAGTTTTATTTAGATAGAGATAATTGAATGCTTAAAAGGCAAGACGGACGGTATAGGCATAAAATATGCAACACCATGTATACATGTATATAAGTGTATAAGGAATAAGAAAACAAACTGTAGAAAATGGAAGTGTGATTCCTTAGGAACAAGGAGTGCGAGCTGAACTGTTCGTGAGTTGAATTCGCTTCAGGCGAGAACACGGAACTCTTTCTTTTCTCGTATAGAGTTTTTAGTTCGCTCTTCACTGTCGCTTTACTGCAGTGTTAATGATGCGTCTAGACTACAATTCAGTCACATTATAATTTTCATAAATATTAATTAAATACTCTTTGAAATCATTACTAAAGTTTTGTTCATGAAATTCATACAATGTTATGTTTATCAGGGAACGTGGACAGACAAACATTGTTGATTTCTTAATGTATTTCTGTCCACGTTCCCTGATTAACCTAAAAATTAACATTTTACTCTTTTAATCTTAAAAGTGATTTCAATATTCTACATATTCCAGTAAGTTGTACAGTGTACACCCAATAAACTTATTTCCTCGCTTATTTCTGTATCTTGATTGGTTTCATTATAGATAACATTCCTAAAGAAACGTATGTTATTCATTTGTATTTTTATTGTGATTTTAATCTTTGTTTTGAAATTTATTTATTTTATTTATTAATGTTTTTTGTTATTTTTAACTGCCCATTAGAAATTGTTGTAATGAGTCCGATTTTAAGAATGAAAAATTTGGACATATCTGCACGTTTTGAGATCCCTAGAGTCCGAATCTACTGCTTTTAGAGAGATGTGTGTGTGTACGTACGTTCGTTCGTTCGTACGATGGTGAACTTTCTTTCCTCTCACATATCTCAAGTTCAAATAATGATATCGACCCCGGACCAATTTCATTCGACACATAATTACATAATGAACACCTGAAATTAGGTTTGCAGGAAATTTCAAATAGCGGTTTTTTGTTTATAACAAAAAACTTTTTAAAAAATCCTTAATATGGATATATGTTAACTCTTTTTGTCTCGCATATCTCAAGGACTAATAGCGATATCGACTCCGAAGCAATTTCTTTCGAAGCATAATTGCATAATGAACATCTGAAAAGGTTTGCAAAAAATTTGAATCGGCGGTTTTTTTATAACAAAAAAATTACTGTAAAATGGTTGTAAAATGTTAACCTCTATTGCAAATAGTTTCTCTACGATAGACTCTAATCTCTAATGGCACCCAATGGGAAGTTAGCAATGTGGTCTTACCCACACACCAAGCCTCTTTTTATATTATTTCATAATTGATACTTATGACATGTCCTATATCTCTTTGTATGATCTACTGGATTAATAAAAATATTATTATTATCGAATTTGAAAATTTTTCGTTGGAAAGCAGCCAATTATATAATTAATTCGAAACATATTGGAAAAAATCATTTTACCAACCGTAGTCACAGTCAGGATTCTAACCTGAACCTTTCCCTCGACCTTTCCAATTTCGCGGCGGAATGAGCTTACATTTACTCAACCTTTCCACTTTCCGTGACAAGATTAGTAATCTTGTCACGGAAAGTGGAAAGGTTCAGGTAAGAATCCTGACTGTGACTATGGTTGGTAAAATGATTTTTTCCAATATGTTTCGAATCAATTATATAATTGACTGCTTTCCAACAAAATTTTCAATTGCAATTCAACCGTATAAATCTTATTAATTTATCTTAATTATTATTATCATTCAGCTATGCAATAGGAGCAGATTTTCTTCACAATAGAATCTATCTGGATGATTCTTTTTGGTAACTTCGGCGTACTTTGCACAAGTATGCATGAATCTATGTATATAAATACTTGTATATAATATAAAGTTGGAAATCTTTTGTAGTCTGGTTTTGAATCACCGCGTTCCGGCTAAGTAAAGTGCAATATATTCCTTCGAACAATAGAAACTCGTCAAATAATTTGCAGTGTGGACACATCTTAAATTCCCGTATAGCCGAGTTGTAGGAACACTATGGTGTCGGTGTGTAGAGTCAGTTTCACGGCGTTCTCTCGTTGGTCTCGACAGACTTCGGCAGACGTGAACAGTTTCACTGATTCTTTGCTCCTCTCGATCGAGTTACAATGTAGATGTAGGTACCTAGTATATCTGTGTGTATGTGCCTTACCTAGCTATAACTAGAATGTTATAGTTATATTTTTTTAAGGGAATAATCGACGAGACTATTATTTTTGAAGTGAAAACTTCTTTAGGCGCACTTTGGGTTCTTTCTGAATATTGAATAGTGAACCGTCACGCTCGGGTCGGTGAAGCTGAATCGGGTTTACTCGGCTCAACTCGACATCAAGCGCGCTCGGGTCGGTGACCACGTTTACTGTCTAACAAGGAGTGCATCGCTTTAAAAATTACGTTTTTATTATTACGTATTATAATTATAAAATAATATTATAATATTATGTATGTTTTGCATATAATCAAGTTTTCATTTCTGTCGTGTGGTCATAAGCACACACCCATTTTTTTTTTATTAAGAGTTGCTGTTACCGTCTCATCGCGACTCGACGAGACATATCCATTCTCGTTATCGTCTCGTATTTTGAGGCGAGAAAGGCAACCATCGTCTCTTTTAATTTCTTAAGGGTGTCTTTTTTGTCTCGATAGCAAGAATTCTCATCTCGATAATTCAATATGACTGATCGAAGTTATGTTTCTGCAATGGTTAATATGTCGATTCTTATGTTTTTTGTAAGCAAAAGCTTATCAAAGTTCGGAGATTTACATATAGAAACCATGCATCCATTATTAAGTTTCATTCCAGGATTATCTGAGCATGATATCAATTCATAAGTATATTCAATTTAATATAATACTTAATGATTAGGTTTATTGGAAATAAAGTCAATTACATAATATTACTTTGCAATACTAGAAAAATCCATTTTAATCAACCTGTCGGAACTCAAACTCGAATCTTCCACTATCGCGGTGGATGAGTTGTCATTGTAGAATAACTGGTAACTCATATCCACCGCAATAGTGGAAGATTCGGGTTTGAGTCCCGACAGTGACATAGGTAGATAAAAATAAATTTTTCTAGTATCAGTTCCAATAACCCTAATTGCTGTATAAATTCCAGTTGTATAAATTCATGCACATTATTTTTAATAAACTGATAAGAATTCATTAGTGAACTCGTATTATTATTTTATAAAGTAATAAAGAATATTAACTATTTTTTATTTAATAATATCACTATGTCAATAATTATTTCGATATTTCTCAATTTTGTGAGATCTCGACAATTTAATCTCGATTCCGACTCAGAATTAGACATCAAAGTACGCAGACATAAAGAAAATATTGCCAGCAACTCAAAAATTGATTTTATTTGCTCGTTCCGTGGATGAAATGAAAGAGTGGTGAGATAGGGTCGAAAAATAGTTTTCGAGATAAGGTCAGATTCCGACTGTACTATACCCTCAAAACGTAAAGAAAAGTGTTTTTCCGCATACCGGTTCTGCACGCGTGTCTGTGGAATGCACATATTTGATTTTTTTAAATTAATGTGTCTCAATAAGGCTTCCAAGTCTATTAATTTTGGTGCTAATCGAACCAGTGACTTTGGAAATATGTATATATATGCACATTTTGCTAAGAGATTTCTTAATTAAAAAATATTTTGAAAAAATATTTTGGAACATCCTATCGATATTTACATTCAAATGTTTCTTAATTTTTTGTTACCTGACCTGTATTTTTGGGATTACATCTCATCGATCGTCGACAACTCTATTATAATGTACTATATTACAAATTAAGGAAAAGGATATTTATGTTGGAATCTTCTCCTTGGAATGTATTTTACTATACAATGGTATTCGGTGTGGTTCAGTCATGTGGCCCCTGTTTTCACACATACATAGTACAGTAGTACACACACATACGGAGTCGCTTGTTAGAGAAATGACGGGGAAACATGTTCAAACAACTGCTTTTGTATTTCTTTTACCTCTTCATCTAAAACAGTATTAAGAATCTCTATAAATTATTAATTGTACGTCATGAAAATTGGAAAATTAGTTTTCGTATTTTCAAACAAGGATAAATTATTCTAAACGTAGCAGAGGGAGGCAAAGTGATGTGGCGGGGAGGAGAGAATGTCTGGTCTTTCAGGGCCGTACCGTGCAGTTCTCGTGGTTAGCGCTGCAGGCAATTTTTTTTAATTTGGGAGGTTTGAACCCCAGAAGCCCCCCTGAGGTAACCGCTGACTGTAATACTTAGGATTATAAAATAAACATATTATGTAAGTATATTAAAAAAAATTAATATGAAATGTTATATACATGTACATTTAACTAAAGCACAATTTTTGATTATTCCCCGAAAATCGTAAAAGAAGTTTCTCTTTATCTTGGATTTTTGCTCCTACCAGGAGGAGGCACGTACCCTTCCCTGCTCCCTTTGGCTATACCCTTGCTAAGGACAGTTTTGTTATTTTTAATAGGTAATTTGTATTTGAAATTCGTTCGCGGATTTTTAAATTAAATTTTATTTCCAAATATCTGATTTTGAATAATGTAAATCAAGTGCACCTTATCAAATCCTATACTTATAAAAAATATTTTTTCTGAAGATATGATTTGTCTAATTATAGGTAGGCACCTTCGAAAATAAATTAAATTTCAGACATTTATAATTACAGCTTTGCATATTATTTGAAGATTCGTATGTATAACCCAACGTAAGAAATAGAATTGCCAGGTATTGGTGAGAGAGAAACGTGCATGCTAGACGGCGCAAATCTGACAAAGAAGGAGAAGATTTTTACAGAATATATAGGTACTCTCGGCCGGTTTCGACTTTTGATGTCGAGCGCGCTATTTTTGATTTAGCAACGGACGAAATCCGTCCGGATATCAACAAAGTAAAAAATGATGAAAGTTTCTAATATGTATAAATTAAAAAAAGAGTGTGTGTACTGTGTACGCACGTCAGAAGTTATACTTCTTTTACGTAACAAAGCAAAAATAACTCCAACAAACCGTGAGGTGGGTCGTTTATTAGGACTAAAGCGCGACCCTTGAGGTCCACACGACGAACTTCCCAGTTTGATAAATATTTAATAATAATAATTAAATTAGATATTACACAGAAAAGTAATCATTTTAATCATTAAAACATCAATAATTAAAAAAAAAAAAAAAAAAAAACGGCTGAACCGATTTTTATAAAATTTATGTCGGATCAAAATGACGTTAACACGCCTCGATTGACACCCTTACGAAGTCGATATAATTTTTTTTTCGCGAGATATTGTGTAAAATCTACTTTTTTGGAGGTTATTTGGTTAAGAAAAAAGAACGGCTGAACCGATTTTAAAAAAATTCCTTTCAGATCATATTTACGTTAATACGCGTCGATTGGCACCCCAACAAAAATTTTATCACGCGTGCCAGTACTAAACGTTTGTAAAAAAGACGATAAAATAATAAAATAAAGATATTAAATAAATTAATTTAATTTAATAAATTATTAATTTATTAAATATATTCATTTATTAACTTCCCATTGGAAGTTATTGTAATGGGTCCGAAAATCGAAATCAAAAAGGAAAAAAAATTTTTATGTTTCAAGGTTACTACACTATTTTTACACTACTTTTAGAAAGATGTCTGTGCGTGTGTATGTGTGTGTGTGTGTGTGTGTGTGTGTACGTATGTACGTACGTACGTATGTATGTGTCCATTTCTTTCTAAGACGAAATCTCGAGAATGATATCGACTACGTTGGGGTGCCAATCGACGCGTATTAACGTAAATATGATCTGAAAGAAATTTTTTCAAAATCGGCTCAGCCGTTCTTTTTTCTTAACCAAATAACCGCCAAAAAAGTAGATTTTATACAATATCTCGCGAATAAAAAATTATATCGACTTCGTAAGGGTGTCAATCGAGGTGTGTTAACGTCATTTTAATCCGACATAAATTTTATAAAAATCGGTTCAGCCGTTTTTTTTTTTTTTTTTTTAATTATTGTTAAAAATAAATAATAATTATGTTTTAATGATTAAAATGATTACTTTTCTGTGTAATACCTAATTTAATTATTATTATTAAATATTTATCAAACTGGGAAGTTCGTCGTGTGGACCTCAAGGGTCGCACTTTAGTCCTAATAAACGACCTACCTCACGGCTTGTTATATTTATATCTAATAACTTATTAAAAAAAAAGCGGCAAAAGATTATCTATAGCTTGAAAAAATTTATATTGAAATATATGGAGATATCTAATTATTTATTAAATAATAATGCAAAATGTAATAATTTATAAATTATAATGTAAAACAAATGATACGTACCTCCATAACCTCAATAATTTAAAAACACATATAATTTTTATTCGTACTTTACCTCACTTTTGTTGAGGTTATTTTTATTTGACAGTGATTTTGACAGTTGCAACTTCATGGTATCGGTAAATTTCGTGACGCGATGCGCGCGCATCCTGAAAATTCACTCTCATCATTTTTCCACAACGCGCCAAAAGCAGTATAACTTCAAAAAAAAAATCAAAAGACTTAGATGTAAGTTTTCAATTTAAGAGTATTTACCGATGTTTTCCTTTTAGTGTAAAATCGAAAATAATTATTATAGCAGCAAAAAATTTAAAATACTATTTTAATAATACACTGACTGGCAAAAAACCGACCATTTTTTTAAAAAAGTCCCCCTAACCGCATATTTTATTTCCACAAAGGGAGCTTAGCTGTTTTTCTTTGTTATTATTAATGCTTCTAGATGTGTAGGTATTTCGTTTCATAATACCTTTAGTTTTAAATTGAACAGGTTAAAAGCATTTTCAACCATATTAAAACAGCCCACCTTAATTTTTTACAACTAAGACAAAAATCGTATTTGCATTGTTTCTGTTACTTTTTTGAATTAAATGTTTTGTGTGTTTATTTGTGGTTTCTTTTCAGCTAATTTATGCTTTCCATATTAACAACAAAGGGTTCTTTAACCTACTATCAAAATTTCAGTACTTTGTGAAATATTTCAGGGTGACCGGATTTTTTTGCCGGTCAGTGTATTTCATACATTTAGATTTACGGAGTTTTAGAAACTTTATAATTTACCTAATTTTAAGAGACCATTAAAGCCGGAAAATTCTATGCTGGCTATAAAATTATGAAGCCATAAGTTTAACATATTATACATTTATGTGATCATTATTTGATGTTTACTTTGTGGATTATTATGTTACGCCAGGCATTGCAAATGTCCTTCAAATATATAAAATAAACTGAGGATAATACAGCACAAATAAAAGCCCTTTAAAAGGACTTTTATAATTATTTTTCAAAAGTAAAAATATTTTTAGAGTTGATCATTATAAATGTCAAAAGTCATAATATTACAAATAACTAAGCCCATGTAAAATACAAAAAAGTTTGAAGTATGAGATTTCAAGGAATGATTCCACACAGTCTTTCTTGAGTTGACGTTAATCACTTAAAGAAGAAAAATTATCTAAAAACAAATTATTCCGAACGCGTTTTGGATGTGGACCTCAGTAACCTTATCTTTTATTAAATTATTACTTACTAGCAAGTATTAAGCAAATACTTGACAATTTAATGTTAATTTCCTAAATTTTGTTAACGTTTTTCTTTTCAAGATAATTTCTCGTCACCAGTAATCTGTTTTCGTAACCTAGCGCAGTTAGTTTGTTAAACAGCGACGCAGCTTTTTACATATATGTAATACTCCTATATTGCTAGCCGGGGTCTGGAGTCGGACGAAAAGCCTACGGTGCAGACATATATATGTCTGTCTCTCTCGCAAGACGTCGAGTCTTATGCCCATGAACAATTTATAATATTAATTGATCTATGATAATAACAAAGTTAGTAGTGATAATAATATTTCCGAAATTGCTATGGAAACAATGTGAATCGAATGTTGCAACGCATGCGCACAACGAGATGGATTTCTCGACAAAGATAGAAACAGTCAATAGCTGTCTCACTTGCGGCCTGATACTTCCACTTATGGGCGCAAGCAATGTAGGAGTATTACATATATGGTTTTTTACACTGATCTCTCTGTTAGCTGGATTGCTGGCCTTTATGGTTATTATTCTGAATTGAAGGCTTATTCAGCGCCACGAAATGTTATTTAAGG
Organism: Mongoloraphidia duomilia; assembly: GCA_039654895.1. Classification (NCBI taxonomy): domain Eukaryota; kingdom Metazoa; phylum Arthropoda; class Insecta; order Raphidioptera; family Raphidiidae; genus Mongoloraphidia; species Mongoloraphidia duomilia. The sequence goes on along the minus strand of CM077520.1, from coordinate 36,714,832 downwards.
TACTAAAAATCAAATATGGCAACGCATGCGTTACTATTTGGCAAAAATGATTAACTCTTAATAAAAAGTACCTACAAAAATAGCTCTATATAATTTAAAATTTAATTTCAAAAAGAGGTGCTGAATTTCTTCTTTTCACATCATAATTTTAATGATTAGTACAGTAGAATAATCAAAATCTGACATTATCTCGGACACGATTTTCGACCCTATCACCATACTCGTTACTTAAATTAATGCAAGTAAAATTCTGTTATGAAGCGTTGTTATTTCCTGAAAAATATGTACAGTATGTAAACAGGTAAGATATACATAGGACATTTAGCATTGGGAAAAAATGATTGGATCAGAATAAGCCCAGGATGTACGTATTTATATAGGGTTAAGCTATATAGTTATTTTAATGTTTCTCTTTTATCTTGAATTATTTTTATTTTACTTGACGTTTAAACGGCAAGTAAAATAAAAATAATTGAAAATAAAATAGAAACACTTAAATAACCATAGCAACCCCATATAAATACGTACATTTTGAGTCATGCCTCATTCTGATCCAGTCATTTTTCCCCAATGCTAAATATCCTTGCACGTGTTTACTTACTGTTGTCGGGTTTATCGTACATTTAACATGCTGTTTTGTTAATCGAGGTTAAATTTTTACACATAAAACATACGAAGTAACCATAGAAATAATAGCGAGTTAACTTAACAGCGTGATTAAAATGTACGATAAACCCGGAATGTATGTTAAAACATATACACTAATGTCGAGTTTATCGTACATTTTAATCACGCTATTATGTTAATTCGCTGTTATTTTTATGGTTACTTCGTATGTTTATGTGTAAAAATTTAACAGTGATTAACAAAACAGCGTGTTAAATGTACCTACGATAAACGCGACATAAACTATGTCTAGTGAATATAACACCTTGATTGTATAGCAGACTTACGAATTACAAGGCCATTGTAACACAAAATTTAATTGTTAAACATCTTGTTATTTATAAATTATATAATATGTAATACTCAATTTTAAATTAGATGGAAACCTATGAATTTTCAATAAGTGAAAAAAGACGAAATTCTATCTAAAACGGATACAAAAGACATTTTAGTATCAACTATTTGCTAAGTTTTTTCAAAGGCCTGATGATAATATTTGGATGCCGAAACGTTGACCATTAAGAAGGTGTAGCAATTAAATTTTAATATTATGAAGTATTAGAAATACCTTGTATTATGTCCGTCTTGTGACTTCTTGTGAATTTACACTACACGTTTCAGCAACGAGTTGCCATTTTCAGGTATGGTTAATTATTTTTAAAAAACACACATTGAGTATTCGTAACACTGTATAATATTATGATGCTGAGCACTGTGTATTATGTCGTGGTTTGTGAAGTACTGGTTTAAATTTCGAGATTTTATTATTTATATAGTTAATTAAATTTTATTTTACATTGGCCTTGTATCCTGTAAGTCTGCTTTGCATAAACTATTTTGTTATAGCTGCAATCATCCAAGAAGCAGTTCTTTAATTCAACCCCAATTTATTTCTATAATATACTGATTCGATTAATGTCATATATTTCAAAGACATCCTCTATATAAAAAGAGAGGGAAAAACAAACAGTATAGCATGTGTATAGGGGAAACCCCCGACACAGACGCACGGCCTCCAGTATGATTGTGTACGGTATTATTGAATTTATCATTGTCTGGAGAGCCTCAGGCCTTTATTACCAGAGTACGCTGTGTAGACAAGCCTGAAGCGCTGTCGACAGCTGTGGACAAGCCTGAGAAATACGGTTGGGCAAAGAAGCTACATAACACCAAGTACTAGAGATTTATCATGTCTTGTCAGAAAATTTGGCTGGGTAATCATTATAACCCTATAATAATTTATTATAATTATTAAAAATACACAAGTCTTACTATAAGGGTCTAATTAAAAAACCAGAAAAGCATTGCTGGAAAAAAGGTCCAGTAGGATTTTAGGATATAAACTGAGTTTTAACAACTTTCGCATTGTCTTATGATTTTAGTTTTGAGGAAGAACTACGGCGCGTCTTTCTTGACGGTATATAGAGGGGTTACTCTAAAAATGATTAATCAAAAATTTTAATTTTGAAATAAAAATAAAATTTTTGTAGGAAGCAGTACGAACATCAAATCGGTGGTTTAACTACCTATTTGAAAATTATTTTGCTAAAATTAGGCATGTTGGTAAAATATGTAACCACAAGGTGCTTATTTTTTCCAGTTTAAATTATATTCATAGAAACGAAAAATGTATATATACTTATTATTTTATATTTGACTTGATATGGAGGGCTACATTAGACTAAGGCATTAAAATTACATTTCTGTTATAAAATTGTATACATACGTAGTTTAGAGTAATTCAAATTTATGCTGTTATTATTTGATGTTTATGGCGCATTAAATTACGTAGTGCTCTGTATACAGAATATTCTTCATATACAGAGTGGGCCAATGAAAACAGTCACCCCAAGTTTTGGCCACTTAACATCAGTTTTGCGAAAAAAGCTCGCACACGTCAATTTTAGAATCAAGGGGGACATCTAAATCGATTGGTATTATTTACGTAACTTCAACTCTGAGAGCAGGGTGAATTGCACCCCAAAAATTTTTAATGGAAAGGGGTGTCAAACGATTCGCAGCTCGAAAGGCCTCTCAATTCTTTTTACAGCAGTCTTTTTGTTTTTCAAATCCGATCATTAATTGCGGAGAAAATGACATTTTAATTTGTATCAAGTATCTTAGTCAGATTACTCCAGCAATGTTGGAGAACGTACGACGACGCTTTGAGGATAATCTTTATTATTGTATGGTGGAGGTGGTCATTTTGAGCACTTAATAAAATGATCACTGAGTTCCTGTCTGTATTTTTTCTTGACAGATGACGTGCTTTTGTTTGATGTGTTCAGTTGTTTAATACTATTGATACAATTTAAAATGTCATTTTCTCCGCAATTAATGATCGGATTTGAAAAACAAAAAGACTATTGTAAAAAGAATTGAGAGGCCTTTCGAACTGTGAATCGTTTGACACTCCTTTCCATAAAAAATTTTTGGGGTGCAATTCACCCTGCTCTCAGGGTTGAAGTTACGTAAATAATACCAATCGATTTAGATGTTCCCCTTGATTCTAAAATTGACGTGTGCGAGCTTTTTTCGCAAAACTGGTGTTAAGTGGCCAAAACTTGGGGTGACTGTTTTCATTGGGCCACTCTGTATATGAAATGATACATATTCTTGAAGGATAAATAACTATTGAAATCATATACAAAGGAAAGTAAAAGCATTATAAAAAAACGAGTTTTTTTCTTACAGTCTAGTCTTCAGGATATCTGTTTAGAAATAAATGTTGGGTTACATTTTTGACGTAGAACTGCATCTTTCTCAGCGGTATATAGGGAGGTAAAATGATGCGAGACGAAAAATGCGTTCCAAAAAATGTGTGACGCGAACTATCATAGTTACGTTGTGTTTTGTATAATGTATGTCATGTTACAGTTAATATTTTTGACAGAAGTAGTTCTATGTCTTCGGTTGCGGCACAATCGTAATATTGTGCTCCTTGCCATTATTTTTTACTTAAAGTGCAGCTTGTCGCTTAAGAAACATGCTCTAAACTTTTTTCCACCTTTGAAGGGCGGTATATAAATTTATAGAGGGTAGCAAAAGGACCAAAAATCAGTTATTTGTGAGTAACTCAAAAACAGTTTTAGGAACTCTTTTCGATCGGACTTATGCACCAATTAAGATCGTGTTTCTTAAATATTAAACTAATTGGATCCTGTCTCTGCTGATTGTTGAATAAATAAATAAATAAACTTTGGTAAAAATGCTCTAAGTGCTTTCAATTTAAATGACGAAACATATCTTTTTTAACGATATCAGAAGGCACAAAACATACGTAGAAACAGATATAATTAATTTTTCCGTTAAATTATTAAATAAAATGACAAATTCCGAAAATAAATATCTATACGGTACGGACACTGAACAAAAATTATTTATTTTTTCCTCGGACACCATTCTCTTTTTTTGGAGCGTCCGGGGGAATCTTTCGAATGTGTTTGACGTATGTTAGAGATATATCAAAAATGAAAATCTTATTTTCTGTAAGTATACAAACCCTAGTTTATAACTAAAAAAACGGGCGGAGTCGGGGGACGCCCGACAAAAGCGAAGCTTTTTCTACGTAAATATTTTACAAAGAGAGAAAGAGAAGAAAAGTTGTCAGACACAGCAAAGTTAACGGTAACGGTACGGTGACGGTAGCGGTAACGATTACGTTTTTTTCGGTTTACTCCCCTGTGGCCAAGCGCGCAACGTAAGTAAAAAAGCTTCGCTTCAAAAATGTTATTTAATAACAAGGTACGAATTACAAATTGCAGACGCTATAATGACCACAGTCGTTCGAACGCCTGTAATCTACACTCTCTCTACAGATTGTGTTTTATAGAGTTTGAAAATATTTGCCAGTGGTGTACAAAGCATTACTTGAGATACGGTAATCTGTAGAAAGAAAACGTGCCCGTTGCATTGATACATCAGAGAAACCCACAAAACAAGGCTTTTTGTATTCACCATGAGTAGATTATAGCTTAGGTATGAACGCGTCAAATATTGAACACCGGATGAACATCTAGCATAGTCATGTGTTATTGGTCCAGTATTCCGTAGCTGTCTGGACTACTACAAAAAAAAACACTATTGGGATCCATCAGATGGGTGGAGCTTAAAAAACATGGCGCAGATAAGGGAAAATTTCATATACGGGGTAGGGTAAATGCGGGAGAGATGCCGCACGTTTCGAAAATATATCATAATTTTGTATTTTATGATTTTATATTTTAACACAGCCTGATACATTCATTTAGCCTTAATTATACACAAAAACAAAATAAAAATTCTGATAAAAATCAAACTAAAATAAAAATAATAAAAAACATTGCAAAGCGGCGTCTCTCCTTCACTCTTAGGTGAGACGCCGCACCGGAAAAGGATAGATGCCGCTGTCCCTTTTATGCTGCTTTCCAAATTATTTTTCGTAATTCGTTCCTGGAACATATGCATTGCACTTGTCTTGATACATTGTGCAAGACTCATGAAGCCATTCTAAGCATTTAAGGCATTCCAACCAATCATCTTTTCTTGTGGTTTTGTGATAATCAAAGCATTCAACGCAAAAAAAATTTTTCTTTTGTGTATTTATTATTTTGGCAATGAGTTCTTCGTCACTGCTGCTTCACTCATGTAGACTGCTGGTTTTATTTGAGCATGACATGTCAACTTTACTACAGGACATCTATCCCAAATCATAGTGCGACAACTATCCTTTTTGTTGAGAGAGACGCCGCATGCAAGGGCGGTGGAGTACAAATGTCAAGTTAGGTTATGTAGATTTTAAACGTGTTCACAAGACCCTAAAAGTGCCTCTGAAACTATGAAATGCTGCGAAAATTTCACCCCAGCATTTTTACAGATGTATATAAAACCACTAACAAAATTTCATCACAAAAATTTAGAGATACCTTCGAAAAACTTTAACTTAAATACGCACAAAATCATATTCAACACATGTGACGTATGTGTCAAGATAAGATGAACGAACATACGTACTTGTAGCACCATCCATTGGTAAATAGGTAAGTTAATATAGCCATGGGGCGTTTCTCCTACCGCGGCATCTCTCCCGCATTTACCCTATATACTTTTACGTGTAATTTTGCTATTTTCAAAGTGATAAGAAATGATAAATATAAGTGCAATTTGTGATTGGGCGGGTACGAATCCTAAACAAAGGAATTTCGTTGAAAGAGAAATGATTCTTAAAGTCGGACATATTATCAAATGTGTGCAAAAAAAAACAAGAAAACTGGTAAAGATCAAAGTAGTGATTTACGGCATAAGTATTGCTTAAAAATATCAAAATTAAAAGAAAATCTCCACGAAATTAATCATCCGTTCAATGGTTAGGTGAATAATGTAAACACATAACTGCAACAAAATATGTTATATTGTAATAAGTAGGCAAGTTACTAACCTCAAAATATTTGTATACATTTAGTTAGCCCTAAATTTTTCAATCATCAGTGATTTGACTATTGTTGTACGCTATGATAATGAGTACATCTCATTATTAATATAAAATATTTTTTTAATTCATAAATGCAGTTTTTCCACATTTCTTTAGAAAATAATTCACTATAAAGTAAGTTTTACAAGGCCATAACTGATAGTGATTAATGCCATGATATTAGAAAACGTCGCGAATTCCATTTTCGATAAACTTTTTGTTTATTTTACTTGTTTTATTTTTGTAATAAACAATTTTACGATAAATTTGCACTGTTGGCATGTAAATTTTTGCCTCATTTTGAGTACACAATTTTCTACCACCAGATGTCATATGCTCATTTGACGGATCCCAATAATACTATTTTTTCTTTATAAATTTGTAGATTATAGATGCTCGACAACTGAGGTCATTAGTGTTCTTTTTGACGTGAATAACATCTAATATCTCATACTGGGGTGGTATTTTAGAAATATTAGATGAAACGGAAATAATCGAAAGTGGTTGACATGTGAAACAAAACACATCATGTAAGTATATTAAGATCTCAGATACAATAAGCCTGGTGACCGTGCGGAAAAGTACGAGTTTACCGACAGGTTAAACGCCAAGCTCAGGTGGACTACCTTTGAACTGTATACTCTAGTACACGTGCTTATCTTTACTTCACTTATTGGCGTATATTAATTAGCCTAGACAGTGTTATTTCATATTTCCCGGAATAAAAGTGCACATTCTGACCATTTCCAATTTTACGGATCCAAATGCATACGATATATTTTTATTTTGTTTTTGATTGACTGAATACGTTCTTCAATTTATTGCACTTTATTCTATTAGATCCTGAATTATGTATTTTTATTGCTTTATACGGGATATTTACATCTGATCGAATAAAATTTCAGTGTGTTTTACACATGTATTGTATCAGGCGGCCAGAAAACAAAAAGTGTTTCAAGGTATATTTAATTATCTAGTATCAAATTTAATCTCATTGTTATTTTAATTAATGTCTCAAAATTTGTAATTTTAGGAGAAATGTATTTCCTAGCATGCTTATTTTCTGCAGTAAAATTATTTTTTGATAAAAAAATTTTCTAAAGTTCATAAGAACATATTGATCCATCTACACATATTTTCATAATCTCTTAAAAATGTAGGTTTTTTGACTATAACTTTTAAGCTACAACTAATCTGATTTCTAATAAATATATTAGGTAGATATATGCATAACACATATATTCAGGTTTTAATTTTTTTTTTTTGTATTATTCCTAAATAAAATATTTGAAGACCATTGTTATTTATATTATGAATTTCTTAATTGTAATTGTGTGATTTTAACTATAGGTAATTGAATACTTGATTTTAATTTTAATAAAATAGTAATTCAATTTAACAAAATAACTATAATATTTTGAGGTCTTTCTGTGCAAGTTTTTTAATCTAATAAATTTTGATTTTTAATATAATTTCAAGAATGGTGTAGTGTAGACAGAACAGATGTGACATAATTAAGTCAGACAAAAATTATGTATTCAGAACAGTACAATAAATTATTGATTAATTAATTATAACATGTAAATTGGTTGCTGACTTACAGGCAATTAAACTTAAATACAGAGAACATATTATAGTAATTATGTAATCAGAACAATACAGTAAAATAATGATTGAGTAATAATTTATAACGTGTAAATTGGTTGCTGACTTTACAGGCATTCACATTTAAATATACAGTATGTCTACAGACTCATCCTCAACATGGGGATCTCCGTTGTTATGGGAGATAGAGATTTGATTAAATGAGACAAAATGTGCAGAATCTCCAGTACTACTACCCTGCGTAGTCAAACGTTCCATATTTTGCTTGGTTCGCGACCGACAGTTGAAAAACGAGATTTACCCATTTTCGTTTTTTGTTTATAACTCGCTTATTAAGTAAGTTAGAAAAAAAAATATTTTCACTTTCTTAAGGCCCTTTTTTATGAAGATTTCAAATCTCTTTTCATAGTTTTATTTACTTTTATAGTTTTAGAGAAACTTGTATTAACTTTGTTTTTTTAAATACACGTCAAAGATGGCCATGACACCATTCGAAAGAGATTTTTTTTCTCTTTAATTTGATATGAGGGTTGATGGATTTATTTTCAAAAATAACAGAGTTATACGTAAAACACTGATTTTTAATAGTAGGCTATGCTAAATTAATTGATAAAACAACAGAAGGCTTAGCAAACAGTTGAAATTCGCGTTGGCTTAGTAAACAGCTGTTTTGTTTTAGCTGTCAAAGTGTAGTTTGTTGCTAATTTGTCAGTTTACTAAGTGATTTATTAAATTTACTTTTGTTATCATGGAACCATTTAACCAAATCTCTATCTCCCATAACAACGGAGATCCTCATGTTGAGGATGAGTCGGTGGACACACTGTATAGAGAGAAAATTGAGTATGAAAACTGGTGTTGTAATAAGCATTGTTATGGACCGAGGGCTAGTGATAATTTTTTGGTGTTATTTATTTGTGTGTTATTTATTTTGTGAAGATGTTGAGGGAGGCATATTAAAGTGCACTTTGCTAGATAGCGGTATGGAAGGGATGCAGACCGCCCTCAAAATGTAACAAAAAATATGGTTACAATTATTACTGCATTAAGGCTGAAATTGTTTGTTTAACTTGTCGGTGACCCAATAATGCCATTATAATATTTGCAGATCGATTGGTCAGTATTAAAGGGTTGGCAGATCACCCTAAACGTGTCATGTACCCGACGAAATTTATATTATTAGTTCAAGGTTCAAATTTTAATATGTTGTTATGGCGACTGTTTTAAGCATACATTTTAATTTGCAGAACAAAATGTCGGTATTAACCCCCTCTCTTAGAGGGAAACTTGCTCGCCTAGGTGTTTATATCGTTCTGCAAGGGGATTAATACCGACATTTTGTTCTACAAATTGAAATGTATGCTTAAAACAGTCGCCGTAACAACATATTAAAATTTGAACCTTGAACTAATAATATAAATTTCGTCGGATACATGACACGTTTAGGGTGATCCCTACAGAAAATTGTAAACAATACTTTGTTTTGCCACCCAATAATTGCATTTGCACAAAATGCATAAGCCAATATACGAAAATGTACATGCATGCCGTATGTCACCGTATGTTCATACACAAATGGAACCGATATGAGGTGTCCGTCTCCCTGACAAAGTGCAGACAACTGTGCAGTGTGAGCTATTGTACAGTTTCCAACAAATTTTTATGGCAAGATACAAACTTTTCTTTGAAAAAATTGAACTTCCTTAAAAAAAACAACTAAAAAGAGAAAAATTGTAAAATTTTGAGGATTATTATTATTATTACTAAAAGTTTTTATATACCTATCTACTTTCATTAAAATGACACCTCTTTTCAGTGACTTTTTTTGAAGGGAGTTAAACCTTTTATTGAAAAGTTTTCTTTTTTACTTTTAGTGACGTTGCAATACGTAGTTTGAACATTATTAACCGACTTCTTTCTTGATATTTGATTACTAAATTAGAAAAAAAAAACTACCGAAACGATTTAAGTAAAAATTATATATATACCACCTCACCATCTTCCTGAACACAATGGAGTCGTGTAATCATTCAAATTGGTTAACCCAGCGAATAGTTAAGGCTGAACGTACATTAAAAAAATGATATTTGAATAGTTGGAAAAAAACTACTGAACCATTAAACTCAATAAACGAATAAGAAACACGTTTATTAATTTGTATTTTTTAAGACCAACATTTTCCAGAGACTTCTGGATTCAGCACCAACTCACATTTTCAATTTATTACGATTTTACGAGTGATTTTACTTACATGCTCCGTAATAAAATAGAAATATAGTGATAGTGTCAAAAAAGTTCGTCCGAAATAAAAATTAAAAAAAAAATTTAATAAAATTTTAAATGCTACGTCAAAAAGTTATTAACAAAAGTTGTACAGAATTTATTTATTATCTACAAAAATGTTGTAACACTACTGACACCCTTCCTTTCAAGACGACGATCAAATGGGGGCACTCCCGTCCCGAAAAACACCAAAGCCCTACGATTCTCAAAGAAAAAGAAATCGCGGCCTGCTCAAAATACACGGTTGAATGACGAATTGCTACACAAAAGTTGCTGGTAAATCAGCGTGCTTTCGTTGTTGAAAATTTTATTTGAACACAGAGCATTGTGCAGACTCAAAGGAATTTTAGGCATGAATTTGAAGTTGTCAGGCACGGAAGAATACCAAAACGGTATACAATTTTGAATTGGGTGGGTCAGTTCCGAGTGCATGTAGCGTCCACGCACACTTCAAGATCTGAAAAACGCAATTCGAGATGAAATTAGAAATATTGGGCCTGATTTATTACGAAGAGTAATGGAAAACTTTCTAGAAAGATGCCAAGAATATTTAAACTGCAATGGCGCTCACTTAAGAGATGTTATTTTCAAAGAATAGAGTAAATTAATAAATTGCAGATACCGAAATTAAAAAGAAAGTCATTGTTATTTCTCACATTTCAACAATAACCATATACGAGGTGGTTTAAAACCGCCAGTACTGATTGCCGAACTCTTTATATCTGATAAACGCAGCTGTCATTTTGATCAACACTGTATATAAAAGACGAGAGAAGAATACTGACATCTAATATTATTATTTTTCAGTCGAACAAGGATCAGAGAAGATAAAGACAATGGCGCTGAATCGATTTACTTGCACAGGTACTACTCGTATACTATATAAATCATCCCGCCAACATTTCTGCAATATGCAGACGTCTTGTTGTAATGCATATGGCATACACACTACAGTTGATAGTCTATAGTTCGAACCATGTCACATAACAGATGCAGTTCTTTCCAAATTTCATGTCACAAAAATGCATCTAAGTATTTCTTATTATTTATATTACTACAACTAGCCGCTACCCGTGGCTTCGCCCACGTTTTTTTGGATTTATGATTTATTATCCCTCGCCGCAAGAAATTCTCTACCTACGAAGCAAAGTCGGAGTGGTGGTGTTTATAGTATTAGTAGGATTCCGCCTATACGCTAAAATGCAAAAGAATTTCAGAGTTACATATTGTTACTATCCCACAGGAATTATCACCGCCTCCGCGAGAAATTTATCAAAATAAAATATAGCCTATATCACTCAGGGAGTGTAGCTATCTATTAGTGAAATAATGTTTAGAATCGGTTCAGTAGTCCCAGAATAATATTGTATTATTTACTAGCCCCCCCCGCGAGAATCTCTCCCCCTGCGAAGCAAAGTTCGGCTGGTGTTTGTAAGATTCCGCCAATACGCTAAAATGCAAAAGAATGTCACGTTTTGTTAGTACTAGAGAACCAATAAAAATTTAATTAATCAATTAACTCAAAAATTTATTTAAAAAGTTGAATAAAACATAGCCTATAATACTTTTGGACTCATAATGAACATTTTTAAAAAAATTTCATCAAAATCCGTCAAGTAGACTTTAAGGTAAATCATGCCAAACATACATACCTACATACATGCATACATACATACATGGGTACAAAGAATTTTATATATTAGTATAGATATATTTTTACTAGATTAATTAATTGATTTATAGTTCCGTACGCTAATGACCTGCAATGTTGATGGGTTCATAAATAACTATTAAAAAAACTCTCAATGAATACATTATCTATCTATCTTCTATGTATATAAAGGCAATGTGTGCGCGTGTGTGTGCGCGTGTGTGTGTTATTTATGGACTCTAAAATCGTTCAAGCGATTGCGATGAAACTTTGGTGAGTTGTTGTGAACACGCCGAGGAAGGTTTCTGAATTACAAAATTGTCCAGTTCGGCTTCGCCCGAGTGAAAAAAGTTATCTCAGAAATACTACTCATCCGATTGCGATGAAAATTTGGTGAGTTGTGCTCACTACCGAGAAGGTTTCTGTAGGTTCATAAATTCTTAGCCCCTGGGCAAAACCGAGCGGAATCACTAAATTACCGTGAATGGTGGAAGTACGTGTATATATGGCGGAGGGGCAGGTGTTTAATCTTTAATTATTAATATATAAATTCTTAGCACCGTAGAAATTCCTAGCACCTGGGAAAAGCCGGGACCGAGCCGCTAGTTATAAAAATATTTTAAGGTTACGAAATTGTCCTAGTAGAATGAAAATAGTAAAACACTAAATTTGCTTCCAGAACAAGATATAAAACTCTTTATTTAATCAAATCATTTGCGTTTATTTTTTACTTCAAAATGTCACAATTTTTTGATTACAAATTTACTACCACAATATTTCAAGATGCTTAAAGTAACAAATAACTTATTTGTACGCAATTTTCAATTATTGTAAAATTTTGTTTTTTAAATTGACCTGATGATGAGAACTTAAGCTCTCGAAACATGTCGTCAATCTCTTTTGATTAAATAAAGAGTTTTATATCTTGTTCTGGAAGCAAATTTAGTGTTTTACTATTTTCATTCTACTAAGTATTGAAGAAGACGCAAAAAACGAAGTCTCACTATACACAAAATTGTCCTATGTTGCTATTTTTTACATGAACCAGTTATCTATATAAATCTTAAAAAAAACAAAAAATTTTTTAAGCTGATTTTAAATTTTCAGAAGAGTAATAAAAAGGTTTCAACAGAAAATATATTTACATTTACCGTGGAAAAACAGAAAACGATCTCACAAAACATGCATTTGGTGTTCTCACAAAAAGGACAGCCATTTTCTTTGGGACGCGCTCCTTTCTTGCATCCTCATGAAGAACATTGAACAGATCATGAACAAGAAGATTTACACAGAAGATATGCAGCACAGATCGTCGATATGTGCTGGCGCGAGGATGAGGATAGGGTACGCGGGACGTGAGGACAGGTACATACGCTCTATGTATATATGGTATGTACGAGAATATACAGTGAAAGACACACGAAACTCGATTTGGTTCGGTATAGCTATAGATGCTGAATAAGAAAGGCACGGCGGCGCGGGCGCTCAGTCCCTTGTCGTTTGTGCTGCAATCCAATAATCCCACCTAAAGCAATCCATCACTTGACACAACTACTGCCAAAGTACGTAGCTCTCTACAGATCTATACATACATACATACAGACAGACCTCTGTATGTACGTAGATTTATGTTGATTTAAGTCTGCATCGTTACTAGTTATCATCACAGATTTTTTTCGAGGATTTTTCCAACCGCACGATAAACTAACGACTAAATATCAGCTTTTTTCCATCCAGTAGTGGTTTTAGGGAGTACTAAAATAACGTTAAGAATTTTTTCTGTTATCCATTAAAAGAAAATGTATGTTATCAAATTGATTGTTTCGTCTTTAGAGACCAAGGAACATATTATTATGTAAGTCGTAATAATGGAAAATATGTATATTATACTCAATTTTTCCTTTATTACAAGTTACTTTTAGAGCATTAGTCACGATCAATAATGTAAAGATATTTGCTTCGTTTTAACTAATAGTAATTTAGCTCTTAAATATAAGTGACAAACTAAAAAAGTAAAAATACAAAAAAAAAATATTTTAATACTGATGGTTTATTTGTAGATATATATTCATGTAATATGAATCCGATCAAAAAGAGTTCTTGTAAAAATAAGGACAAGTCTCGTGATCGAGTAGCAGTAAAAAGTTATGAGATCTAATAGAGCCAAGTTCAATTAATTGTAAGTGAAGAGTGTAGTGAAATTTAAAACTTGGCTAAGTTCAAAGTTCCACTGCAAGGCCTAGCGTTTCAGTTATTTGTCTCTTAGTGAACTTTGAAGTTAGCAGTTTTAAATTTCACTACTTTTCTCTTACCATTAATTAGATCTCATATTTTTTTACTGTTATGCGATCGCGAGACTTGGTCTTATTTTTACAAGAATTGTTTTTGATGGGATTATTTTTTTTCTATATACAATAGTATTTCTTTATCATAAAGAAACTTAAAAGAATAAGACGTTATTGTGTAATTAACGAAATATCTAACAAAATTGCAAAATCTGTAAATATTATTACCTAGTTGTTTTCTCTAATAAATTTTATTTTATTTTATCTGTGTACAGATCTCTTCAGTTTCACTTATAATCTCATCTAGCAATTTGGTATATTTATTAATTATTTTGTACGATTTACAACAAAATAATACGTTCTTAAACAAACAATTTTCTTAAAATGCAACTCGATTTTACTACAAAACCAATCTGTAATAAATTAAAAAAAAACCATTTGGATGTTATCAAAAAATTTCATCATACCTATGTAATTATATAAAATTTTTATTTATTTTATTGTTCTGAAACAACTTTCAGCGAATAATATTCAAAATATTGTACCTATTTTATTTCCTTGAATTATATGTACTTACGTACGTTTATTATTGCGTATTGGAAGTTCCTTCAGTTATTATTATTTTCAGGAATTTAAGTATTGTTCTATTGACTGAATAATTTCATTATTATTATTGTAAATCTAAATGAGAAGGCAGAAAATATATTAAATCGTTTCCAAAATACCATTAAAGAATTCAGCTATCGTAAGTACTCCACAAAGTACGTATGCATAAGGTATAATGATTACCTTATTGACCTACAAAAGTATTTTTATATCTATTAGTAATTATATTTCCAAACGTATTTGTTAAAAAAGTAATATCATTCTATAATACCTACTATAACATATCAATTACATATAGTCGTTGAAAGTTATTAACAATGCTTTTGTTTAATTACAGCGAAAATTTCCAATTGATTTTAAATTATTTTAGTTAATGTCTTCAGATAAACATTATAAAAATAAATCTTATTACTAAAGACCTAGTTTTTATATTTTAAATACCAAATTACTTTTGTACATTTCTAGCTGGTTTTATTTCAATTTAATTTAAAGAAAAGTTGTTTAATATCAATAGACTAATTTTAGAACTTTTAAAATGCTTAATGAATTCAATTGTTAAAGTATTCTATCGTTTCAGGGAAACATCCAAATATTTTCTGCTGTTTTTAAACATCTAATGTTACGTTTATCGTACAATTTTAGTAGGCTGTTTTTTTACTCATGCTGTTAAATTTTGATGGCTACGTGTTCATTGGTTGCTGCGTTTTCATTTTGGCAAATTTTTGATCGTTACTAAAGCAACCGTCATTTAACAGCGTGATTAAAAAATAAAATTGCATACGATAAACCCAACATAAGTCTCTGAAAATAGAAATAAAGACAGTCGTAAAATATCGCGCTCCTTTTTGCTATGCAGCTTTACAACAAGATTCCTGATTCCGCCGACTTCCTGTATACCTTGCTACTATCTCCACTAACTTTTATCTCACGTTCAACCCGTTCTTCGAATTCACCTATTTTGTATTGCTTATTCGAACAACGGATAAGAATAAAGATAGAAAGATATATATCGCTTTTGTTTTGTTTGGATGAGATGTGAGATTGTTTTATATTCCAAACAAATTTTTAAAATTTAGTTCATACATTCGATGTTTGGATTCTTGATTTTCAACGTCAAGTTTTATAATCGAAATCAAGATGTGAATTTTCTGACCAAAACCGATATCTTGTATTTGAAAAATATGTGCAATTTTCGATATGTCTTGTGTGGAACATTTGGTGATGCGCGACTAATTCACCCCATTTAATAATATAAAAAATGTATCATTTTGTTTCTTAGCACAATGCACGGCAATTCCTACTAAGGAACTAAACTTCTAAAAAATACTGCAAATCAAATATAATAATTTCAAGAAATTATATCTATTAAAAAACTATAAAAATATATATATATATTTAGAGTTTACTGTACTTAAATATAGTAACATTTAATTGGAATATCTACATTCAAATATAACATTCAAAAAAGAAGATTCAAATTGAGGTAAACTTAAATAGGCGTTATAACAACAAATCAAAATGGATTAATGAAATATTTTCAGTATAATATAGTTTTAGAGTCTAGGTAAATTAAGAAAAATAGGGGAAAGATAAGGTATCTACCTAAGGGAATTTTGCAGAAAATTTTTGAGGGTGGTCTTTATAACTAATATACTAAAAATTTCATCCTCACTTCTTCTGCTAAATATTTGGAAGGGTAAAATTACCCCCAAGAATGTGTTTTTTGCAAATATACTGACAACTGATATACAAAAAAAAGTTTACGACACAAATTCTTCCATAGTTAGATCTTTAAAAACTTGATTCTTACACATTTTCGTGTAGGTGGAAAGGTCCCGAAAGTTGCGAGCTTTTATCGCTTTGAAAACCGATGGTTAAATCGTAATATCCTTTTCAACAACCTGTATTTATTATGATATCCTTATCGAATTATAAATTAACAAGCCGTGAGGTGGGTCGTTTATTAGGACTAAAGTGCGACCCTTGAGGTCCACACGACGAACTTCCCAGTTTGATAAATATTTAATAATAATAATTAAATTAGATATTACACAGAAAAGTAATCATTTTAATCATTAAAACATCAATACTTAAAAAAAAAAAAAAAAAAAAAACGGCTGAACCGATTTTTATAAAATTTATGTTGGATCAAAATGACGTTAACACGCCTCGATTGACACCCTTACGAAGTCGATATAATTTTTTATTCGCGAGATATTGTGTAAAATCTACTTTTTTTGAAGTTATTTGGTTAAGAAAAAAGAACGGCTGAACCGATTTAAAAAAAATTCCTTTCAGATCATATTTACGTTAATACGCGTCGATTGGCACCCCAACGTAGTCGATATCATTTTTCGTTCTCGAGATTTCGTCTCAGAAAGAAATGGACACATACGTACGTACGTACGTACGTACGTACGTACGTACGTACGTACACACACACACACACACACACACAGACATCTTTCTAAAAGTAGTGTAAAAATAGTGTAGTGACCTTGAAACATAAAAATTTTTTTTCCTTTTTGATTTCGATTTTCGGACCCATTACAATAACTTCCAGTGGGAAGTTAAAAATATATATTTCATGAAGCAAAAAACGACCCAAATAATGCTTTTGATCCTATATCGATATCTCTAAAAAACATATCGTTATATAAGTATCTCTATTTTCTACAAAGTCATAGCAATTCTAAAGCGTATTGAGAGTAAGTCAAAGTGATAGGCATATACCCGAGAACTTGCCCTACTGAAATATTCTACAACCCCAGTACAATTAGTATTCTCCGTTAAATAGTCCTTAAAACTAGAAGTGCGTTAAAGAAAGCCAACAATACATTTTGTTGACATTATTATTTTATCGGTTAACAAACAAAGCCAGTGATTTGTACGAACCATGTACGCAACTTTAATGTTATTAACCTGACAAACAAAAAGAAGTTCCAAGACTAAATAGTGAAAACACAATACTTGCCTTGAATCCCCGAAGATTATCGACGACACAGGCGAGCAAAGCGTCTTTGTCGATAGTCACTGTCACGTTGGGGATTGGCTCAGCAAAACGTGGAAACAGCGCCTCTGTAATCAATTAAGTGTACTACTGTAGTCCAATTGTCTTTTACCACTGATCTCTAATTAATGGATAACGGATGTTTAGTCTCTATATCAGCGTTTCCTAAATTTTTTCGTCTACAGACCCCTGAGAGATTATTGACACTTCTTCATGCACAGTAAAGTGAACTGGATTCATTGACGAAATTATACAACAGTGTAACCAATAACCATGGCATTACTATTATCTACAGGGTGTATCACAGGAAACCGAACATAGGGAAAAGTACACAGTACAAATTAGTTAAGATCAGAGATTGCTTTGCCCTCTATTCAGAGGTCGTTACCATGGTTTACATATACAGTAACAAATGCATTTTTCTGTTCATTTGACAAAATTTGGCAAAATCTGGATGAACTTAAAGACAAACTCGTCGAAGTATGTTTCAATATGACTCCTGTAATGTTAGATAAAGTGAGACAAAGTTTTTGTAACCGATTAAGCCACTGCTTAATTCAAAATGGAGGTTTATTGGAACATTTGCTTTAATTTTTTATTTTAACTGTTTGTTTTGTTTAATTATTAGTTAAAAAAATATTTTCTTAATAAAAAATTGTTTCATTAATAAAAATAAATTCATTTAATATTGAAGAATTTATTTTAACTGGTTTTTCTAATTATTCATTATTAGCTATTATTGTTATTAAATAATGGTTAGTCAGCGTTACCATGGTACCCATTCTCATAATTTATGTGGCCAAAATAATCGTTGATCCTAACTAATTTGCACAATGGAGTTTTCCCTATGTTCGGTTTTCTGTGATACACCCTGTATATCTATACCTACTATTGTGTATTTCTATTATTGTTGGTTGTGTATTTTTAATATTGTTTTTTATTGTTTTGTATTTTTTCAGTTGCCTTGACTTGTGTAAATATCTGAATTAGCATTAATAAAAATCTATCTATTTATCTATTATAAAGAGAGAGAGAGAGTACGATTTTGTTTATTTGTAAGAAGTAAACTCGAAAACTACTGGACCGATTACAAAAATGTTTCACTGTTCGATAGGCAAGACTGTAATGAGATGGAGCCGAAAACTCTACAATAAGTGAAGCTTCCTCATTAATTGATAGTTTCATCACTAAATACTTGATAAAGTTGTAATAACGCAACGAAACGTCGTACCATATACATAACAACAGTAACATAACAACAACGACGCGTCTATAATCTACAATAAATAAAATAAAAGTAACATAACAATAGTAACATACATAACATAACACAGTAAATCGAAGATCATTGGCACTATTTATTTTGTCCAAGTCCCCGCGATCTTTGTTGTATAAACAGCATTGTCCAAAATTAGAGAAAAATGCATTGAAAATAATAATTACATAATTAAATTATTAAATTATTAAAGTATTAAATAATTTTAAATATTTAACCGTTCTTTGTTGCTTACTGCGCTTTTAGTAGGTTAGAGGTTTAGCTACACTTCAAACATTAAAATAATATACAAATACAAGAATAGTGTACTGTTTACTGTGTTATATTTAACCCTGGAATACAAAACAGAGTAGATGCCTACTGTAGCAGAATTTAAACTAAGCTTAATATTTGCCCAGTTTATTCATAGTTCAAATACACTATTTCGCTGTAAGGCGAGCGAACTACTTTACACATTATTGTTACTACGGTAAACCAAAAAGGCAAATTGTGTTAATGAAATTATTCATACTTCTTCGGCTAATCACTTATCATATATGTACGGACGGTGAAAGCCGTTTTTATTAGTCAAGTTTTTTTCTCCTAATAAATGTTTCATAAATTCTTATTATTTTTGTCGGTAATGTCCAGTTATATTTGTTTAGTAAACCACATAGTTATTCAAAACATAATTTTGCCCATTCCCCTATAAAATAGCTGCTTTCCATACATGCCGGTCGTAAAATTACCCATTACAGGCCGGCGACAAGAGCCAGGCGGTAAAGTAACTTTACCACCAATCAGACCCTACAGCATTTTTTGTTTTCAATTTATTATTTGTAATAATAAATAAAGGTAAAATTCAATAATTTTAATATTATATATTGCTTCAGCTGGAGGCGAACCTGCGATATTATGAACAGTACACAATGCAGATAACATGGTACGTTACCCACATAGCCGCGGACGCTATGTATGCGTGTGACGACTTAGAGAAGCTACGTATACGTAATGTGTATAGTACCTACTAATCATGATTGAAGTTAAGTTCACTACTCAGGTGAAATGTCAAAAATGTTGCAAATACTGGAAATGAAGACAAAAGTCGCCATTTTATAGAGGGTTAGACAAAAAATAATATAGTATATATTTAGGGCTACTTTGATTCGTATGACTGTTAAACTCAAACTATTAAAGTTAAACTTAAAATTAACACACAATAATTATGTTTCGTCCATTTATATTATAGTTTTCAAGAACCCCAAATCATACATTAATTGGCTTACGGCCGTATTCATAGTTAACCCTTAAGTAGTAAGAGACACTTACTCATACCCTAAAATCTAATATGCGTTTCATAGTCAAAATTGACGTCTGTAAGGGCCCTTACATCACCCTCACCTTAAGGGTGGATAGTATGTCCCTTAAGTGTCGAAAAAGTAAAACACATGAAAACACGCATTTATATCAAAAATGACAACTAAACACAGTCGGTCTGCAGTATGACCAACTGTTCTAAAGGAAAAAATCATGAAGGTTTACTATAATTCTTCCCTCTCTCAAGGAAATGACTATGAAACGCTCCTTTGAATAAAGTGCCCTCAGCACTTAAGTGACCCTCAGCGAAGGGACCCTTTACACTTACCTTAAGGGTTAACTATGAATATGGGCATTAGATTCTTAGAAGATCTAGAAACACTAGTTTTTGGGATTGTTTCTGTATTAAAATTTATTGTTTTTAATAATAGGCTGCAGAAAATCCATTTAATATTTTTATTGCAAAAAATAATTACATAATACAATATTAAAATCGCACGTATTACAAGAGAGAACGTTAAGTACCGTGTAAGTGCGTACGTTTTGATATTAAAACAAAGCAAACACAGTAAAAACGAAGGCGAAACGAAGAGGGTGCTTACATAATTGTACATGAGAGCAAAAGAGAAGTAAAGGGAGGGAGGATATAGTTAATTGCCAGCGGGTTAAGATGATATTCAGCTATAAATTTACAACGTTAAACCCCATTTTAAGAGACACATAAGCAGCTCTAACCGCCGAAGAGTGAAATCAAATGGCTGACTTACACGCATATAAACCATGCATACAGCTGTTCCCATAATCCTTGTTTCTACAAATATGATATATATTGGGCACTTTGAATACAGTTTCTTCGCAAATGTAGATAAATTATTGTCGATAACTATTTTCGTATGCTTATGCACGTAGCTTTGTAGAATAAATTGTAGTAATAAATACTGTAATTAAACGGAATGTCGAAGATAGAAAATCTTTCACAATCATCGAATGCATTACAAAAGAACCAGAAAATAGAAAATTAAATCTTTCAATTTTTACTATAACGAGATACTGGCGATTTTAGTAAGCGACTATTCATTACCTACATATAATATAATTACTGTTATTAATACCTGGTGAATTGTCTTGGGGTACTACTTGTTTGTCTTATATGCTTTTTTACGAGTTTTCTTTAATTTACAATTCATTCATTAATTTAAGAGTGTTCTATTTTATTTTATTTTTTTATGAAATTATATCATTATTATTTATGCGACATTATAGCATAAATTAAATATTAAAAATAGTACTTAAATGATAAAATAATTTTAAAAAATCTGTGTGGATTCATACAAGTCAGACGAATGGAGGAACTTGGAATTTATTTCTCCCACAAGAGTAATAGATACTATAATATGCTAATTTGCATTAATATTGCTTTCTGTTCTCTTCTAATAAATTTACAAAACCTCGCAAATATCTGCATCACAAAATGGCTAATAAAAAAACCTCAATTAGACGAAATAAGAAAAAACAAGTTATTGGATACTCCAGAACCAAAAAACGAGGGCTTGAGAATGGTTGAGCGTGTAGCGGTGCTGTTGTTTACATGGCGTTGCTATGGTTCTTCGGGCGGCTATGAATTGGACGCTAGGTACCTGTCTCATTTTAATCCTACCCTTAAATTGGACGCTGACGAAAGGATTAACATACCTACCTGTACTTTGTCTTTTAACTATCCTTTGCTGTTAATTTAATGTGCTATTTTTAATTGATCTACCTATCGTATATTTTTGTAATTGTTTGACATGTCACATAGATACATTTGTATGAATGCGGGACCCTACAGTACGTAGGCGTACGGAACTGTTACGTACTAATAATATACAACGTTATAATTTAAGGGATATTTCAAGATTTCATTTTGTGAAATGTGTAGCTCACATGTATGCTAAGTAATTATGTAGTTTTGGAAATATGTAAATAAATATTGAAATTTAATTCAGTTTTTTGATTAACAATTGTACATACAGGTAAGATGAATTTGGGGCACGAATTTGTGCAGGTAAGAAAATGCTAGCGTCCAATTTATGGCACTCCTACCAGGTATACGTGCTACAAAAAGGATTACCTGCAATCTCAGCGTCCAATTTATGGACCCCCGGTTCTTCTATTACAAGTCCCTAGTTCCCGGGTTCTAGCCCGAGAGCTGGTAAAAGTGTCAATTGGATTTTCAATTTATTATTAAAAAAATATAATGAATTGAAAATATGAATTGGTGCTAGGCCCAAGTAACCTTAGCTGTTGGTGGTCTTTAAAACACACGCACCAAAAAACGAGTAGTTGCTTGAAAATAAAAAAAAAACGAAGAAATAAGACTAATAATATATTTTTATCATTGACGATAGTATTATAATTATGAATATTTTAATCTCTTTTGTTTTACTGAATCATATGTTTTTATCCAAAAATTTTCATTTTTAATTCAAATTTATTATCTAAGAGGAGGGCGTAATACATTGTTAGTTACAATCTAGAATCTAGAAGGACTTCGAATGTCAGAAAAATAACTTTATCAGTTATTTAAAAAATACGTATAAATATACAATAATATAAGTAAATAACATAATAAAACGAAGTAGTCTCTTTTAAGAAATTAAGTTAAATAATAAAATTAATTAAAATAGTATAAGGCTGATGTAATAAAGGTTTTGGTAAGCAAAGTAAACTTAATTTTGGAAGAGTGTGGTAGTAATATAAGAAGGATAGAATTAAGAAAGAGAGGAAAAATACTGTTGACATTCCGGTTGGGCTGTTTATCTTTCCAGTGAAAAAAATTCTTTTTACTTTGATACCACTTCTCTTTTGTGATTACAAATTTATTTCAAATCGTGAATACACTAAAAAATATTTAAAAACATAATATATTATAATACTAATTTTTTTAAACGTTGTGAAACTACAATCGCTGTTTGACACTAAAAAATAAAGCTTGAACTAAACAATAACAGAACTGAACTGATAATATGGTTTAATAGACTGATACTCTCCCGCCTACGCGTAGATAGGGGAATGTCGAAGCAGATAATCTCAACAATTGAGGTTAAACTTTGGTTATGTCTATATTTATACTGAATTTAGCTTTAGAATTTCCTAAAATAGAATAAAGAAAGCTTATCCGTTGCTATGGCTACGAGTTTGAATGGTTTACGTGTTTTGCTTGCCGAGTACAAGTACACAATATACCGTATTATGTACTGACAAGGGTACATAACATTTATGTAATAATATTCAGACGATGTTATGGGAAATGTGGGTTTAACTAAGTCAACCTGTTGGAAAGAACGACATTAAAGTTTTAGTGGATTAGAAATGAACCGGTGTTTCCGACAAATACTATTTCAGTGGCGTACGTTTAAATATTAGCTATTAGCTAATAACTATTAATACACATGGAAGCATAAAAAGAAGTATTAGAAATACCTTGTATTTTGATGTTCGTCTTGTGACTTCATTTGTTGTTAACACGACGCGTTTCAGCAACGAGTTGCTATCTTCAGGTGTGGTTAATTTTTTATATTATAAAACACACAATGATTGAGTGTTTTACAATATAAAAAATTAACCGCAAACCGTTAACAACAAATGAAGTCACAAGACGGACACCAAAATACAAGGTATTTCTAATATTACTTATTATTTATATAGTGACTTAGAGACCTAAGACTCTAAAAATGTATCACATGGAAGCACTTAAATAACTGGTAACTACATATTTGATTTAGTAATAATTGCTAGATTTTGCTTGCGGAATCAGTCGCGTAAACGTCAATTTTGTATATATTAATATTGGAGTTTTGATGGAACTTTACCTTAATTCGATCATAGCGGGATTAAAAGTATCTTTACCTTACCGAAATTTGTAAATTATTATAAATACTTGAGGAATGAGGAAAGCTTGGTGTAATGGTTAGCGTGCGTTCGAATGTCACCTCCACTCATTGACGTTTTGTGATTTCGTTTCACATCAGATTAAATTAAACGGAATCATAGTTGTTGAAAGTCTATATAATATACAATAAATAAAATATTATAAATATCAATAACATTATTATTGTAAGCATTGTATTGTTTGGTTTGTTTAAAAAAATATCCTTATTTTTAAGTTTATGTACCGTCTCTCATCAATAAATAAATAAATGAGTGTCATATAAACACAATAGAAACCATTTTGAAGTATATTAAACACCATAGTGAGCTGAACAAAAATGACACTGCATAGTTTGCTTCTTTGTATTTTTTTCACTTGTTTGCAATTTATACTAGGTATTGAAAATAAGTGCATTGTATTTAATAACAAAACACAATGTTAGTACTATAGAAATATTTTATTAAAACTCTTCTGCGAAAGAATAATTATTACAAATTTTATTTCGAGTAATTTTAATTAGATATTACGTTAATTAAAAATGATAATATTAATAAACTAAGGGCTTGTCAACAATTAAATAAATGTTTCTATCCACAGGTCAAACTTGCAATTGAAAAATTCAGATGACAAAAAAATAACGCAAGCCATTAACTCATACACATGGACTTAATATCTTTCCACAAGATGGATGAACACTGCCATCAAATATATTAAATTGTTTAAACGTGGAATGTTTCACAAATGAATGTAGTGCTGACACACAATTTAAACTTAATTTATTTATTTATTAAAGGCCATTAACTTCCAGCATTTTCTGTGTCTAGTATTATAATAGAATAGCGGTCCCGTCCGGCTTCACCCGGGTGCTAAGAATTTATGATTTTTTATCCCTCCCCCCGCGAGAAATTCTCCTCCTGCGAAGTGAAGTCGGGTTGGTGGTGTTTACAATATTAGTAGGGTTCCGCCTATACACTTAAATGCAAAAGAATTTCAGAGTTAAGTTTTATTATTATATCACAGAAATTATCCCCCCCCCCATCGAGAAATTTATCAAAATAAAATATAGTCTATATCACTCAGGGATAATGCAGTTTTCTATTAGTGAAAGAATTTTTAGAATCGGTTCAGTAGTTCCAGAGATAAAAATGTATAAAAATTATTAATTTCAAGTCATGGATACAAAATGCATGTGTTTAACACAAATTTATTATAAATACGAAGTTATAGATCTGTAAAAATGAAAATCAGATCCACATGAACATGATATTAGCTCAAACTTGCCTTAAGAAGAAGATGTAGAATTTACGATGCAGTCGTGGAACACCCTGTATAACTTGGAACTCTCGCTACATTTACTAAAAGTTCTTGTTTGTAGCTTGGTAAATCATTTTAGATCTATTTAATTGTAGATACATATTATTTATGTTTGATAATATTAATAGTTGGATATATGGTGGGAGTGAAGGTGTTATTTTTTATTTTAGATTGTCTTAAACACTGCTAAAAGTGTCAAATAGTTACTATACAATGAAATAGTAGACAACGATTAACAATTTTTGAATTAGTGATATAAATATCATTATATAAATATTTATTACTAGCCGGTACTCGTGTCATCGCACGCGTTAACAAAAACTTTATTTTATTTATTATATTATGTCAATTTGTCAGTATTTTCGGAGTTGGAATGGTTTTGTTCATGGTCCAATTAGCTGGAATTTTTTATTTAAAGTAATGAAATGTTCAGTAAAATTAAACTGTATTAATTGTAATACATAGTGATAATAATATATTATAATCTTTATTACTATCTACCAGATTAAAACCCTAACGAGATTCAGTCACTAGCTGTTTTTCAACCTAACCTCACCATCGCTACATAGTATAAAATGAAGTCGCTCTCCGCGTCTGTCTGTCTGTTTAACCGCTAACTCCTCCTAAATCACGCAACGGATTTTGACGCGGTTTTCACCATCAGTTAGATAATTTTTCACGGAAGGTTTATATTATATATAGCGAACGAGTGAAGCGAGTGAGTAATGTAATTATAATATTTAAGCGAACGAGCGAAACAAGTGAGTAGTGTATTGCACCCGGGTTTTTTTAGCACCCGGGCGAAGCCGGACGGGGCCGCTAGTATATATAGATACAAAAATTGATACAACACATATGAATAATACATATAAACAAATAAACTATAATATATAAAATATTGCTTTAACAAATAATGAATAAACGAATTAGATGACTGATTTAATTACTGCCTACAATAAAAATCAGTTGAATAGATCCAATGTTTACCAAAATCTAATGAAAGGAATCTTTTTATATTGAAATAATAAATAGTCAAAAATGAAACCTTTTTTGATCACCAAGGAAAATCAATCTCCCCACTGGCAAACTGCGGTAACACGCTCATTTGTATTATTCAACCACACATTTGATACGTGTGGAGGGTTTATTACGTAAGCAGTGTAGAGATATGTAGGGTAAAAGTTATACACCCTACATACATACATATGTATAGAGAGGCATAAGGAGTGGTTGTGTGTTGTATAAAGTTGTCAAGTATGGTTAGGATGATGCGTAAATGTGACTGCACTACATACCTATGTATGCTACGGGTATGATGTGATCACCATTCACCTGCTAACGTAAGCCAAGAGACTTGTGCTGTGCTTGCGGTGCGTCCCACACCCCAATGGGATTTGATAAGTTTCATCAAAACTCTTCAGATATATAGGATATAATATTAACGCTCACGCTATTGCTATCTTAGAAAATCCAATTCACAACCATTTCGAATTTGTGTCTAGTTTTAGTCTATAGAGAAGTGTTTATCAGAGCGGGTTCCGTGGAAAAATTCAGGGGTTTCTCAAAACATGACGAATAAGTTCACTTAAAAGATGTAAATTATTTTGTAAAAAAATTGAACTAATAACACACCGTTTTCAGAATAATATTACGTATTGTAACGGCCGCCTCAAAAGACACTTGCTTCGATGAACTGAGATTAGTCAAGAAATGAATAATCTATATACAAAGTATAATAAATATTAGTAAAAAAAACTTTTTAGATACAAGCTTTTATTTAAATGCACTAAAAAAGAAAAAATAATTTTTGATAATTTAGGTTCATAATTATAAATGCGTGGGTCGTGAACTCTATGATAGTTTATTAGTCACGACCCAAGATTTTATAATTATGAACCTAAATTATTAAAAATTATTTTTTCTTCTTTAGTGCATTTGAATAAAAGCTTGTCTCAAAAAAGTTTTTTTACTAATATTTATTTTGCTCATTTTAGTCTTTCAAAATTTTAACCTACCTTTGACACTCGTAGGGGTTGAATTTCGAAAAATCCTTTCTTAGTAGATGCTTACGTCAGAAAAGGAACCAACTGTCCAAATTTCAAGTTTCTTGCTTCAGCGATTTGGCCTGGGCGTTGATTAGTCAAAAATACCCTACATCCCCGTTTGAACCCCTTAGGGGTTGAATTTATTTCTAAAAACGATTTATTCATGTATTGTCATCGGGAATACATATTATGTGTATTGTGTACAAAATTTCAAATCGATCGAATACGTAGAAGTCGTTCAAAATTGACTTGCAAGATTTGACCTAAACAAACACACAAACATACAAACTTACATTCATTGCAAGTTAAATAAAAGCTTGTAAAAAGAAGTCTCGATATGTGTCTGTCTATACCGGATAATTTAGAGAACTATTGAACGAATTTGAACGCGGTTTTTACCATTCAATAGCTCATTTCTTGCGGAAGGTGAGGTTTATAATAACTGTCCGGCCCGACTTCACCCGGATGAATCCGCCATACCGAACAGATTTGAAATGCGGTTCTAAGCATTCAATAGCTTATTTCTGGAGGAAGGTTTAAGTACCCTGCTGCCTGCTCCGGCTTCGCCCGGGTGCAAATCAGATTGATTCCAACTTGGATTAAAACCAAGTTTATGTAAAAAGCGATATGAAATATAATATTTTACCCTGAATAATAATAATTCGCGAGCAGTTTATTATAAACTCGATCGAACGTTGGCAGTCAGTGAGTAACGTATTAATTAATTATTAATTAGTGCATTCGGCCGAAGCAAAACAGGGCATAAATGCTTTCAAAAGTGTGTATAGTGTAAGTTTTACTTGGATAACTAAAAATTAATTGTCTTTCGATATTCAAAATGTCAAAATCTCAAAAGTACAAAATTTATTAAAATTTTCAGTTTACGTTGCTCCATTATAATTTAGTAACTATAGATTTTTAAAATGTGTTTACCTCCATCAAAACTTCCGTCAAGGTTTATCTACATCCGTTTGAAACAAAGATATGTATCTATGGTTTGAAATCACTTATACCTACCTGCCCCACGCCTGCACCTATAAATAATCTAGTAAATATATTTAGTAGTTAGTACCTACATCGTCAGAGTCAATACAACTCGGTTTTACATTCGGAATAATTGTTAAGATGGTTCAACACCAAGAATATTCTCGGTTATTAAGTGTTGTCACGTGGTCGCCCGGCGTGATTCGACTTCAAGTGCAAGAGCGAACTTACGTGACAGTTGATGAATTTAGGCATAAATCCGATAAGTGCGTAAAAAACTCGAAATTTAATATTGGTGAGTTATGGTATTTTGGATTATAAAACACTTATATACCTAAGCATAATTATAATACAGTTGATATATATTTACCGATGCTACCTAGTTAACATTAAAATGATTTGTTTGGAAAAGTACAAAATTTTCATAAATAATTATTTTTGGATAAATTCAATACGTCTAAATTTAATTTTTTATATTTTCAGCGAGATTGATTAATAAGAAAGAAGAACAAAGTCCTACAAACAAGCTATCTCCGGTTGACCGCGAAAAGGTCCATCAATGGGTAAAGGATCTACCATACCCTAATAAAAGAGAAAATGCTTTACTCGAATTAAGGTAATCTGGTTTTGTTTTGACATTTTAACATCAAATTTATTATTCATAAAATCAGTACAGGGATAGCTATAGAAAGAGCAAATCACAGCTTGTAGATATTTACAACTACAGTCACTCGAAACGCGCAGGGAACACTAAGTCACATTGAGATCACATGATTTCAACTCCATTTTAAACACCTTGATTTTTCATAAGCGCTTTGGAACCTTTATTGTAACATCCAGGCACACAACACGACACCAGCAAACTATTTGGGATGCCGGCATTTCCGGGAAATAACAATATCACCATTCTATACTTTAATTGGTATATGATAAAATCAATCGATTTAAAACCCCTTATATCCACACCATATTATTCACATAACAATTAGAGGAGAAAATAATAAATATCTCAGACAGCTAGGCTGCCATGATTTTTGAGCTATATCTAAGAAAAAATCAAATGACCACTGTCGGGACTTGAACCCGAAACCCCCAGTTTCTTTATTAAGGCTTTTATAATAAAAATGTTTGATCCAACGCTCTACAACTAACCGTTTTTTGAAAAAAAGAAGACTGATACGGGTGGTCGTATACCCTGTATATATTATTATATATATATATCTATTAGTGAATAATTATTAATTATATTAATCATATTGTTCACAGCAAGAAATGCGAGATATTTCCTGATTTGGCACCGATGTTATGGCGCAGTTTTGGAATCGTATCAGCACTTTTAGATGAAATTACAAATATATATCCGGCACTAAACCCTCCCACTTTGACTGATCATCAGTCCAATAGGTAAGGCAGTTTTGAATCAAATACATAATACAATAATATGTGTAATGATTATTACTACAATTTGATCTTTCTTTAAATTCCAGAGTTTGTAATGTTTTGGCATTACTTCAGTGTGTGGCATCTCATCCAAAAACCTATCTACCAATTTTAAGTGTTAACATACATGAAATGTTATATCCATTTCTTCACACGGTTAGCAAAACAAGACCTTTTAAAAATCTTCGCCGTGCTACCTTAGAAGTGATTGCAGCGCCTATAAAGGTAATTTATGATTTATAATATTTTTTTGGTTACTTATAATGAGTATAAAAATATGCTATTTATATTTTACACTATGGAAACAGGTAGGGTATACATAAGACATTAAGCATGGGGAAAATATGATTGGGTCAGATTGAGCCATGACTCATAAAGCACGTATTTATATAGGGTTGCTATGGTATTTTGGTGTTTCTATTTTATTTTGAACTACTTGACATTAAAGGTATATTCACACACACCAGTGGCATGACCGACCCGTGATTCTATCGGCTCTGTTCTCTAATTGATTTCTATTCACAATGAACAGTGTTTCATCCGTCGTTTGGCAGTGCAATTAAAAGGAAATGCGTTTGATTAAAAACTTTGGGGGCCCGAAGCGCTGCCTCGCCAGTAGCTACGGCCCTGAATTAAATGTATTTCTTACTAGTTGTTTCCATTAACTCAATAAGTGTTTTCACCATTCATGTGAATGACGATAAATAAAATAAACAACAATATGAAAAAGTCAGAAAACTAAAAAAAATCACGATTTGCACGGCCGTTAAAAGAGAAAAATATCGTCGGTAAGTAAGCAGACGGTCACGGTGCGGTGACGGTGACATCACGCTCTTAAAATTTCTAAAAGAATATTTTCAGCCTCCTCGGTGGAATCATGGGCCGGTCACGGCACTGTCAACACACTGGTGTATGTGAATAGACCTTTAAGCGGCAAGTAAAACAAAAATAATTCAAAATAAAATAGAAACACTAAAATTACCATAGCAACTCTATATAAATACGTGGATTATGAGTCATGGCTCATTCAATCCAATGCTAAATATCCTATGTATTACTTTACCAGTCTCCATACTGTATGTGCGGTAAAATTATTCCGCCAGTGCAAAAAAGTTGATTTTATTTTTGGAATGAACAAAATAATCTAATGATTTACTTTTTTTGGTATTCAGATTATGACAGACGTTGATAAAATGGTTGCCCGAAACAGTTCACTGAAAATTGTTTACAAAAAACAAACCGACCATAGTGAAGAATCTAAAACAATCTACCATAAGCTGTAAATTGACTCAGGCTGGAATTTCGCCGCTCATGGCTCCACAGAACCAATGGCTAAACTTTATCCAAAGGCCCTGATTGTATTTTTGTTTAAAACCGTTTTTTTTCTTAATATGTGATAAAATATTTTTTGTTTTACTTGAATTTATAATTGTTCAAATTCGTATGTGAACTAATTAATATATTACAATCAGAATATGTATTTTTTGATAGTTTTTTCAAAATGTTAAATAAGTAAATAAATGATTGAAACTCCTGTATTTTATGTTATTTATTTAACCAGTAGTTTTATAATAATGAAATAACATTCATTGGCGAATTTAGGGAGTATAATTATGTAGGTATGCAATTTTATATTATTTAAAATGCAATTCCATTATAAAAAATAAACAATTATAGATACTAGACGAGGGAAGTTTACCTTAATATTTCCGCCAATATTATTGATGTGGGACTCTTCTTTCATTTGTAGAATTTACCCTAAAACAGTTTATCCAAACTATTGTCGTTCCTCGAAATTAAATAATTAAACCTTAGAGAATTAATAATAATAATGTATTTAAGTACCTAAACCCTTGATAATTAATATTGGGTTTATTATTAATTCAAGGAATGCCAGGTAGACAATAATTTGGCTAAACTGGTTTAATCTAGACAAATTTAGTTTTTGGTTTAAGTATAACTATGACCATTTTTAGGGTTCCGTAGCCAAATGGCAAAAACGGAACCTTTATAAGTTCGTCCTGTCCGTTTGTCTTTTATTTTATTTATTGTAGATTATAGACGCGTCGACATCTAAGGTCTTTCAACTACACTAAATAACAACTAACTTAAAACTAAATAACATCACAAAACATCCATGAGCGAAGGTGGGATT
Organism: Mongoloraphidia duomilia; assembly: GCA_039654895.1. Classification (NCBI taxonomy): domain Eukaryota; kingdom Metazoa; phylum Arthropoda; class Insecta; order Raphidioptera; family Raphidiidae; genus Mongoloraphidia; species Mongoloraphidia duomilia. Next base: position 36,682,857 of record CM077520.1, on the reverse strand, counting down.
CGAACCCACGGCAGTCCAGTCTAGAGGTTGCTAAAAGTTAATAATAGGTGCGTTTGGTATCAAGGTGTAGTGTAGTGTAGATAATTTTTCACTGAAAAGTGTAAAAAGTTCACCAAAAGTGTAAACTTAATGTACACTTGTAACAAACGGGCTAGTGTACATTCTGAGTAGATTGTACATGCGCATTACAAAATAAATTAATGACAGATTAGCTGAGTTCATTATTTCTAGTTTTTACAGATTTTTTTGGTCGTAAAAATGTTAAACTCACTGCCATATTTATCTTGTACCATTACATTTTGAAGCTCATTCATTTTTAAGTACGAAAAAAGTATCAAATCTGTCAAAGCGATTGTCAATTCAGACATAATATATCACGTGACCTACACTACACTACGTGCACCTGCTCAAAAGTCAGGACTAATAGTTGGTACACTTTTAGTCCCACACTGAAATAACAAACAGATCAGTTATTTTACACTTTTGTATAACAAACGTAATAGTGTCAAAAGTGCTTACACTTTTTACACTACACCTTGATACCAAACGCACCTATTATTTATCAGTGTGTTTTTTCACCTTTCTTAACAAAATGTGATACAAATTCGATGGAAAACAAAATATAATAAATCAAGACGAGTACGCTCTCGGAAAGTATAGTACTGTTTTCTTTATACTAAATTAATGTATTGCTCAAGATATTAGAAACGTAAAATAATTTAATTTAGTCGATTTATTTGAAAATACTGCAGTTATAAAAGCTTTTCCAGACATCGATTAATTACTTGCGCAAGATTCTTACCAGCATAAATATTATTTACAGTTGAAATGAGGTCTGAATAGCGAACAATAGTGCTTCCATCAAAGTTTGTAAATTCAGTAAAACTTTTAGAAATAGTTTAAAAAACGAAAAAGTGCAATCAATTGTTTGTTCAGTACAGTTATATTAATGTTCGGAATTGGTGCATTCTTCTACGGTAATCAGGTACGGTATGTAACCTAAGTATATACAGGATGTCCACGGGAAAATTTTTCATGCATTTCATTGTTTTATCTTTTCAGTTAGAAATTAGAAAATTTGGTAGGTTAGATAATCGATATGGGGACACAATCCTGACAATGTACCGGATCATTGCACCACCCCAGGAGCACACAACTTTGTTATTTTAAATAACACTCTATATTTTTTCAACGTAATTTTGAGCAATTTTCAAGCATTAAAGCAGGGGTGGCCAACTTCATTATATATATGATCGACTATTTTTCTCAAAAATGTGATCTACTTACTAAAATCTTTACATTTAACACATTCAAACATGTCTGGTGTACTAATAAGTGACAATGGAGAGAGGGTATTAATCCAACTTGATATTTTATTAATAATATTTATTAATTGAAGAGTAATCACAGTTTTAAATACAGATTAAACTTTAATTTCTTATCTTATTGCAAAATATTTAAACTTTTTAAAAATAATGAAATCTGACCTCTAAGTCTTCAATCACCTTTTTAATTTCTGAAACGTATTTTTCAATGTTATAATTGCAATTTGGATGTTTTTGTAAGTGATAGGACATAATATGAATTATGATCGATTAAAAACGCTTCGCGATCGACTTGTTAGCCATTCATACAATAAAGTACCAGAATAAAGTTAATGGTTCTGAAATATCGCAAGAGCTATGAAAAATTCCGAAGCTTTTTCGCTTTTCAGTTTTTGCCGTTAAAAGCCCTAACTAATGTATGTTTCGTTATGTTGACATTTTTCAACCTTACTAGAAAGGTTTACCAGCAAATAGTTGAAGATTTTTATAAAAATTCACAGGCTAATTTTTTTTAATATGAAAATTCCCATTCTCTTCAACTTTGGGTCCCTGAAATTTTCAGAAACTATTTATTTTTGCCTGATACTTTATTACATGAAATGCACCGGTGTAAAATTTTCAGAAAATTTTGATTGGTTATTTCTAGTGCCTCAATATTATAGAAATAAACCTACCGATGAGAATAAATATTTTATTGATATATCCATAGTCAATTATGCATATTATACAACGATGTCTGCATTTTAATATTTCAGGCTCAAATATTATATTTTCCTTATGTCTCGTGTTCGAAGTTAACCTTAACAGTCATAGAAATCTCTTTACACACCGGATTTCTCCAAGTGTTAAAGGAATTAAACCTGGATATTATGAAAATTATATAATTTAGATCTAGGATTATATTTACATTCATGCTAAGTATTCACGTGATGGTATAAGTTTCACTAAGATTTTAATCCGTCAGTTAAAATATACATTTACCTCTTGAAGACTTTTTCAACGACAAGGTTTTGAGCTTAAACGTTATAATGTAACGCTTAAATTTAAGCTAGATTCATTTCTGTATAATAAAAACTAATTATAAAAACTTTAATTTTTCTTAAAAACATAACATTATGTGTTAACTGAATTTCTCCACTTAAGTGTAATAAAGTAAAAAACTGGTTAAGTGCGAGTCAAACTCGCGCATCGAGGGTTCCGTACAATAATACAAATAAGGAGTTAGGGGGTAAAAAATTAAGATTTGTTTTTAAAAGAGTTTTTATACCTACTTATATTTTTTATTTTAATCTTTTTTCCGCATCAAATTTAATTAAAGTAAGTATATATATTTTTAAAGTAAAAAAAAATATTTTAACAGAATATTTGATGAACGAAAAATAAAGTGAACAATTCGTAAAAAAATTTTATGTTTAATTAAATTTATTTTATTACAACCAAAATACCTTTAACTCTACACATTATGTACCTATTTATAAAAAAGTTGGGAGGTAATCACGATTGACGCCATCAATCTCGTAATATAGTTCTCGGTCTCGCCACCGATACCGAAACAAGACTGACACTACTGTCGATCTCATCTACACCACTAAGTACAGTGAATGGAGAATTTATTTTATCAAAAATCAAACACAAATCAATCGCTTTATAACAGTAGATAAATATACTTTTCTTGTTTGAGATGTGAACATTTTAGTAGGTTTTATGTGGTAAAATCATTCTGATCCTCGTGGGGCAAATTATGTAATTCGGGTAGGCTCTAATATTTTCAGCTATGTACACCACTGCACTGATTAAATGCGATATTATTTTGAACTTTGTGTACTCAAAGCAACGGCTGTGTTTATTATGTAAGTGTTATATTTTTTACTTTAGTCCTTTACTTCAAAGAAACTATAGTATTATGTTACTAATATTTTTATATTAAACTGTAATGAAAGTACAGTGAAACTTTTACGCAGAGGGTACCATGGTTATTAAAAGATGATTCAAGAGTAAAAGAAGCATGTATCTGAAAATATTTTTTGTTTTAAAAATACCGATATGTGCCGTGACGAAGCTAATTCCAGACACACAATATATATTCTTTTAGTACTGTCTGTATGTAGCATCTTAGTTATTCAATGAGTGGACCGATTTTGATACAGTTTTCTTTATACAACAAAACATTATTGAGGGAAGGTTATAGGATACAAAAAACTAATGAAACACAAATAACACCTTCAATATATAAAATGTTTAAATATTGATGTCTCTTATACGTAACTATATAATAATTTTTTTCGTTGGAGAGCAGCCAATTATATAATTGTTTCGAAACATATAGGAAAAAATCATTTTACCAACCAGTGGTCACAGTCAGGATTCTAACCTGAACCTTTCCAATTTCGCGTCGGAATGAGCTTACAATACTCAAGTGTGACATGATTGCTAAACTAATATTCTTCTTATACGCTTCATAGCTATTGAATTAGCAGATATGAATTGACACTCGCATGTAGTGAAAATCTATTGATTCTGAAGCATATAAAGAGAATATTAGTTTAGCAATCATGTCACAGTTGAGTATTGTAAGCTCATTCCGACGCGAAATTGGAAAGGTTCAGGTTTGAATCCTGACTGTGACCACTGGTTGGTAAAATGATTTTTTCCTATATGTTTCGAAACAATTATATAATTGGCTGCTCTCCAATGAAAAAAATCTTTCAATTGCATACAGCCGTATAAAAAAACTATTATTATCTATATAATAATGTGATCTGTGTACTTAGTAATAAAATCATTTGAAAAATATAACTAAAATATACTAAATTTAATATAATTTAAATAATCCCGACATAAAAAAAAGTAATTTTTTGTCTGTGTCCTATAGCAAACCGAATTCAAAGTCATATTTTTTTAAATTTGGAAAAATGCGAAAATAAAACAATGTTTTAGCATCTTTGATTATAACCTAACGTAATAAAAAAAATTAATTTCGTGTTTTCTGACGAGCGTACTACACGATTTGATGAATGCATTTGTGAGAAGTATAATAGTATTCAAAACAATTAAGGCTAAAGTATTAGTTTTTTTGCACAAAAAATCAAAAGATAATCTCTTTAATGCGTAAAATATTCAAAGCAAATGCAAGAGAATAGACAGACCAAGCTACGCCTTACTCTCCTTCAATTTTAATACTATACTCTAAACAGTTGTAATTAATATAATCTGTAAAAGGTTTCACTGTACTGGTTATGTTACATTATTACACGGATAATCCCTACAGAGAGATCCACTGTTGTACTTCTCTGGTACACACACCAAGTAGTATTATCTTTGCACATTGTTATTTTTTAATAATATTCCTCAGGTCTAAAATATTATACCAACACATGCAGCGCACTACATATAAAAATATACAATGTGACGTAATCATAATTTCCACTAGAAAGTTTCTTTTGACGTTGCAAGAATTTTTTTATTCCATTGCATTTGTACTATTTCAACACGTATAATCGCTAACCATATCTTTTATTCAACACATGTAAACTTTTAGTGTTTTTTCGTATCTGTTTTGCGGACCTTAAATGGCCGTTTATTGACTAGTGAGCATTATGTCACACTTTTTAGTGCTATAATCCCTATATTATTAAACGAGCAAATCTTGTATATATGTACCTATATAAATATTTTCTCGAAAACGGCCCTAACGATTTGTATGAAATTTACTGAAAAGGGGTTTTGGGGGGCAAAAAATCGATCTAGCTAGGTCTCATCCCTGGAAAAATTCGTTTTCTTATTGATTTTATCATTTTAAAAAACAGTCTTTTTTAACGTTATAAAACAGTGTCGTATGGTGAGTAGGCTTTGGAAAAAACAAACTATTTTCATTATTTATGTCAAATTACTCTAACAGTCAATCTTTAACTTATTAAAATAATCAGTAATTATTTAAAAATATGTAGGTACATACGTTATGTAGTATGACGTATACTGACGTATAATAATATTATCTACTTATAGGTATGTAATTTTTTTTCTTAAAACCGACTAACGATTTTGATGAAATGGGAACTTTAAGTACTATTTTTTTGAACTCATCCGAGCAAAGCTCGGTCATCCAGATATTGGTTCATTAAGTAACTAGTTACATAATGATCCATTATGTAACTCTTTTCAGTATGAAAAACAGTTACAAAATGAACCATTATGTAACTAATTGCATAATGGTTCATTACGTAACTGTTTTAATTGAATTAATGTCTAGACCTTAATTCAATTAGTCTAAAACCATGCATGTGTGCAACACGTGTACTAATTCTTTATGCGTCAGGCGCAATGTTTCAGCGCTTGTATGTGGCTCGCGATGCACACTCGCCAAGACTCGTGTACGCTCGCTTACTACTCGTGCTGAAAACATCGCGTCTGACATATAAAGATGTATTTAGCACACTAGTTACACAATATACTATTAATGTAAGTACCCTCCAAAATTTAAATTAACCTTACATATTTCTAGCAATTTGTTTGCACACTAAATAAGCGGTTATTAAAGGCTTGATACTAAATAACCGGTTATATTAAAGTCCGGTGATAAAAACTGAAAATCGAATTTAAAAACATTCTGATTGGACTTTGTTTATAATCCCAATGTACGTATTTATTTTAGTTTAAATGAGCATTTTTACTTTTAGCCTTAACAGAAAGTTATTTCTAAATGAATAGTACTTAGGTATTAAATTGTCTTCTGTCTGTATTCCATTTGACTACCACTAAACAAATTAAACTACTACTAAATATTGACTCCTCCCGAATGACAATACTAGTCTTTTCCACTGACAGATATTATAGTAATCACGTGAACAGCACGTGGCTAGGATGAAAAAAGTATCTGATTGTTTGTTCTGCTGTGTTGAGATTCAAGCGACCATTCAAATGCTGATTACCCAGTTTTATTGGTATACTAGCCGTTACCCGTGGCTTCACCCACGTATTTTTCGATTTATGATTTATTATCTCCCTCGCGAGAAATTCTCCTCCTGAGAAGCGAAGCCGGGCTGGTGGTGTTTATTCGCTCGAATTTTATAATACATAACTCACTCGCTTCGCTCGTTCGCTCGGATTTTATTGATACATTACTCACTCGCTTCGCTCGTTCGCTCGAATTTTATTAATACATTGCACACTCGCTTCGCTCGTTTGCTCGAATTTTATTAATACATTACTCTCTCGTTTCGCTCGTTCACTCGAATATTAATAATACATTACTCACTCGCTTCGCTCGTCCGATCAAATTTTATTAATACATTATTGCTCACTTACGTTATATAAGGAACTCCTGTGCAAAATGTCATGCTTCTAACTTCAAAAATGATGAACTTCCATACAAAGTTTCATCCTCTATTTAACCCCTTTAAGGGAAGAATTTTCAAAAATGCTTTCTTATTACTCATCTACGTTATATAAGGAACTCCTATGCAAAATTTCATGCTTCTAACTTAAAAAATTACGAACTTCCATACAAATTTTCATCCCCTATTTAACCCCTTTAAGGGATGAATTTTCAAAAATCCTTTCTTATTACTCATCTATGTTATATAAGGAACTCCTATGCAAAATGTCATGCTTCTAACTTCAAAAATAACGAACTTCAATGTAAACTTGCATCCCCTTTTTAGCCCCCTTAGGGGTTTAATTTTCAAAAAAAAATTTCTTAGTGATCACCTACGTTATATAAGAAACTGCTGTGCAAAATTTCATGCTTCTAACTTCAAAAATGACGAATTTCCATACAAACTTTCATCCCATATTTAACCCCCTTAGGGGTTGAATTTCAAAAAATCCTTTCTTAGTGAGTGCCTACGTCACAAAAGGAACCTACTGTCCAAATTTCAAGTTTATATCTTCAGCGGTTTGACCTGGGCGTTGTCTGTCAGTCAATCAATCAGTCAGTAACGGAACTGTTTTATATATATAGATAGATAGATCGGTTCATGGGATAGAGTATAATATCTTACATCTTTTTAATAATATCTTACACCTTGTATATATGGTTTTCTTTAAACATGTTGTATAATGTATATGATAATCGTTTCACGTATAAGTAAAATGGTAACTGCACAATATTGTCTGTGCACATATATTATGCAACTGCCAACTATATAATATGAAAATACGTCGTTTAAATAATATAATGGCATACATTTGAATACATTCTTTTCCGTTTAATAAGAAGCAGCATCGTGTAATTTATTTTAAAATATGAAAGTGTATGTTAAAACAATTATTCTTTTAATCATTTAGTAACTTTAAGTAATTAATTGTATTTCTTCACATAGGTTTCAGACAATTTTTTGTAATAATATTTTTAATCTATAATAATTCATCACTTTACTATCCGATAGTTCGATCCCCCAGGGGGGACATTGGAAGGTGGTTGCTATCGCAAATTGCATTCCAATGTTCTTTGGGACTAGAGCTCGTACCAGTCGGTTTGTGTATGCCGGCTGGCGGATTCTAATACACGAATGGATTATTTGTTGTGTTGAAGACGCTAATGACCTGAGTAGTCGACGCGTCTATAATCTACAATTAATTAATTAATTAATCCGATAGTTCGATCGGCCGATTGATTTATCATTCATGCGCGTCTAACTTAAAGGTTACTAGATTGCACATATAAATATAGTTTATGTTAGCCTATTACTGTTAGGAAGCACTTACTGTTTGGCATAACGTTATACAATGTGATATTAGAAAAAAAATATCAAACCCCAAACTTCTACTTTCGCAGTAGCTAAGTTATATCATTTACTGTACAGTGCCATGACTAAATATCTAGATTATTTTCTCATCATTTTCTTTATTTATGAACTTCTTTTGCGTAATGTCCAACCAACGGAGATGTCACATAACCATTCATATACATCATTAGACGTAGATTAAACATTTTTGCCAATTTTCGTTAAAATTGGTCAACGCATTTGGCCGTAACTGTGGAACAAATAGACAGACAAAGAAACAGAACGGAATTGCAGGATTCAATTTTTAACATATTTAACAAAATAATTGTCTTTAGCTCCTTTTTTTTGTTTTTTGATAATTACAAATTATTGAGGACGTGGGTGTAAGAACCAGACGGCTCCAGTTTTCTAATTTTTTCACGACGGACAAAAACACTTTTAACGTTTGCAAACAAGGCATGAACGACCGCTTTTATCACCGTAAATGTCCCGACTTGGCTTTCATCAGTGTGAAAATCGAATTAATTTTAAATAATTTATTTTTTACAGTGAACTCTTAGGAGCGACTCGCTGCAAAGGCAAGATAATAAATTGTGACGAGAGCACGTGTGATCACTTCGATGTCAAGTTTTGTATGCCGTATCAAAATTCTGGATGCTTAAGAGAAGGTTGTACGTTCATACACGTATCAAAGGGTGAAGAGCTGATTTATTGCCAAACTGGAAAGCTTACTCAAAGAATTTTTGATGAATCGACTAGGAAAGGACAAAATCCGAATCTCTGCATGAACTATTACGTACGGAAGCACTGTTCCTATAATAACTGCCCGAAGTTACATATTCATCCGGACTTGAAAAAAATTAAATGTCCTGTATGTTTGGAAGAAACCATTCAAGCAAAATTATGTGCTTTAACCTGCAATCATTTGCCAAAAGTTGAACTAATTCGGTGCAAAAACAGCCCCTGGAGCTGTACATTCTTATGCCGTATGAGACACCAGTACAGCTCCTTTTCCTTTATCATAATATCTCTACAGCTATTCCTTGAAGCTGTATGGTTCTTGCACCAATCTATAGAGGATTTTTATAGGAATAAGTGAAAATCCGAAAAAAAGAGCTGTCTAGTGTCTAGTTCTTGCACCCACGTCTTCAATGATTTACAATTCTCTAAAACAAGATATTATATTTTAAAGTTAGGTACAGTAAATCCTATCAACGTAATAATAAACATCCAGTATAATAACCTTAATACGTTAATAACCTTTTTTCATGTTTCTTTTCACTACTGAAGCCAGACGTAGGTACAGTTACTATTTTTTCTTCGATTTTACTTTACTCTGCACTAATTTTCCAATTTCTCCATTTTCTTTTTAACAATATTTTATTCAGATAATATCAACATCAGGTGGAAAGTATCATGCGATATTAAGCTACACAATATTATGGACGATGAAAAATGATATAAAATTCTAGGTACTTATAAATAATAGTAACGGGACATCTGGGCTGTAATTTTATATTCTTGCGGGTGTTTTTGGTAGATATTTTGTATGATATTTAAAAGAGAAAACTTACTTGCAGAATTGTTGTCAGTCTATTAATTGTCTGTTTTTACGAGAACGGATTAACCAATTTTGGTCTAAAGTGGTACTGTCTAGTAGGTACCTACTCAAACTTAAAATATATTTATACATTTTATCCAGCTATACTCTCGGTTAAAGCTGACTGTCAGCCGCCTCGACACATCGTTCTCCACAAGAAACGCCTGCCGAGTTGACACCGCTGTGTGTGTCATCTCTCTTACGGATGATAAATTCAATTATTACATAAACCTAACAAAATAATAAACGTAAATATCAAACACTTGGGAAAGGTCCACAAAAACATTTTTTTAAAATTCACTCAACGATCATTTTAGACCGAAAGCTAGTGACATTTTTTTGTTGTTATTTATTCAAGGCCTTATTTTTGTGAAGATGTTGAGGGAAGCATATTAAAGTGCCCTGAGTAAGAGATTTCGCTAGATAGCGGTATGGGAGGGATGCAGACCGTCCCCAACATGCAACAAAAAAATGGTCACAATTATTATTGCTTCAAGGCTGAAATTGTTTGTATAGCTTGTCGGTGACCCAATAATGCCATTATAATATTTGCAGATCTCGATTAGTCAGTATTAAAGGGGTGGCAGATCACCCTAAACGTGTCATGTAAATAACACCAAAATATTGTCCTAGCTCTCGGTCTATTTCGGGCTATCAACCCATCATCAGGAACACAAACACTTGGTGAGGGGTTATAATAGCACGAAACGATCGTCGAGTGAATTCATTAAAAATTTCCAAGTGCTTGTCTATTTATATTTATTATTCAATCATGGTCTACCATGTGCCTAGCGATAAATCTGTTCAAGTAAAATTAACAAAAAGTTGCGGTTTTTCAGTTGGACATCGAAACCACCCGGTACAAAATTTGCCATATATACTGAATTAATTAACTGTACCCTTTTAATATGAAAACGATTTAAAAATTAAACCTTAGCGGATGATAAATTCAATGCTACATAAATTTAACAATTGAACCAATTAACAAAAAGTAGCGGTTTATCGGTTGGGTATTGAAAACACCCGGTACAAAAATTGTCATAAAAACTGAATGAATTAACTGTTCGCATTTACCTGTTGTCGATGTTATATAATATTTGTTATAATGTATCGTAATTGATTCCGTCATTTTGAACGACAGCTCTTTAAACGACTTAACAAAACTTTATTGAAAACTGAGATATGGAATGAGGTGAAGACAGTAGGGGGAGGAGAGAGTTGTTAATAAAATTATACAGAGTTATAAATTCACATTTTGCGATTAAAACACGTTTTCAATTACTGTTTATTGAGGCGTATATTATTTTCAATATAAATTACGGATATTCGTTGATTAACTGAACCGATTTTAAAATGAATATGAATTCAATTAATTCGATTTTGTTGATTTAATGTATTCAACTATAAAATTTATATTACGAAACGTGTAAATTTTTTTATTAGTTTGTCAATATTAATATAAATCGGGAAATAAAATAATTTCAAAAAGGAACGATATTTTGTTTATTGCAAACATTAATTGATTTTATAATATCATTTAAAATATTTGTATTCAAGTTATTGACAGTAGAAAAGTCTATATAATGTATAGACTTATGCATTATGTAATGTTTCTGAATAATTGCGTAATACAGGGTTCCTCATAATTGACTATCCGTTTTGATATTTGAAAAAAATCTGATTTAATTTTTTTTTTAGTGAAATATGAGCCTTTGATATGTAGTCTTTTGGATTTATGCCAACGTACATTTTGCGAGTTGGCGCCTGTCACAAACTAGCTTAATTAATTATTTTGTAAAACTGCAATTTTTCTATGAAAAAGAAGCATGCAAATTTGTTACATTTTTTCAATAGTATGGGTTAGTAGTCAGTCCAACAACATATGTTTTTCTTGGAATTTTACATTATAACTGGTTCAGTAGAAGAAGTTCGGCAAGTATTTCGACGGCAGTTCAGTAAAGGCGGCCTCAGACTACATGTAGACCAATGTTGACATTCGGGTAATTGCCATTCCGTGTGCCTGGTTTTTATATGGCCAATATTTAACAGTCATCAACGTTGGCGTTGGAAGACGTTCGCTTTGAGAACGGTTTTTTGAACACACATCAAAGGGATTGGCCAACGCTGGTCTCGACTTGCAAATATGACTTTGTTTTCATGAAAACGACTCGACAGTTTTCACAACGTGATATTCGTGAGTAATAATAATAATAATAATGCGTTTAACGTCCGTTTCTCGACATTATGTCATAACAGACGCCATTCGCACCATTACTATTTTCCATTTTGCCACTTCCCGTTGTTTTCTATATATTTTAAACTTCAACTTTTTTCTTATTAGCAATGTGCGAATGGAGGAATTATAGGAAATTAGGATAAGGAAGGCAACTTTGGGAGCATAGGAGTTTGACAGGTAATCGGCCATGGCCTTGAATAAGGAACCATCTCGATATTCATCTGGAATAATTGAGGGAAACCATGGAAAACCTCAAACAAGATGGCCGGTACAGGAATTACCGTTTCTCGGCGTGAGACAGTAGGAAAAAGTTCTAGCCACATCTGCCCCCGCCGGGATTCGAACCCAGTACCTTCCCAATGCGAGTCTAGTGCTGTACCACTAAGCTACATCGCTGGGTGATATTCGTGAGTATGTGTACACTATTGTGATTTATCAGTTGCATGAAACATGTATTGTTAGCTGGGCACAAGAAATTATTATGGCTGAAGCACTTGCAATAATTTCGTCATTTTCGCTATCTATTTGTTTAATGTTAGTCTATATTCGCTAAACATTGGGAGTCAACGCTTACCTAACACAATCCTATCGTGTGGATACTGGAGATATTCAAATGATCACACATGCCCAACCATACCCAACATTGGTCGCCAATACATTCGCCAAGATTGGCATAAGCTGACCATGTCGTCTGGAGTTCACTTAACAAGAACAAAAGTAATGCGCCAACGCACAAAATCATTATTTTTATTCTAATATTAAAATGGGTAATTTAATACGGAGAATCCTGTACACAAAATATCATTAACGTATGCAATAATAAATCTGCGTGGAATTAGTTTTTACATTTTTGATAAGCAATCACTATTAAACACGACCAATAATACAATGTAATGAAATGTAAAAACCAAATTATCGACTATAAATAGTGACGACAACTAGATAGAATTTTAGTTTTTCCTTCGCAAAAATTGTTTGATTTCTAGCCCAGTTCATAGCTGTTTTTATCATCTCTATTCGACGCAGTAACATTTATTTCTTACATTAAAACATAAAGACGTATAAGCTGACTGTTAATTTTATGACACTAGCTATGTCATGGATCGGCTAGGTATGTCCTAGGTGAGGGATATTTACTTTGTCATATCTGTATTGTTGTAAACTGCCACCGCAATAGATGCTAATGTCCTAAACTGTCGAGTGTCTATAATCTAGAATCTACGGTCAAAGCGCCGGGGAAACTAATAGATTCAGTTATGAGTTTCGGACCAACTTCAACTTTACGTGGAGTCTATAAGGCTTCATTAATATAATTTGGATGGTTTCAGTACCGATGTGGGTCGAACAAATTATTATTATTAATATTACCCGCAAAGCAATTCAGCACCCTGTATGTTAGTTTTTTTTTAATAAATGTACTGAATAGAGTATAGTTATTATTCTTTACATTAAACAGAATAAAAATCGAAACAAATACGCCTGACGACTGTTAATTAAATAATTCTGTAATTACATAAGAAGCGTTGAATTAAAAAAAGCGCTCGAATGAGTCGAGTAACTTTTTATATTTTTAATTCGTTTACATTATTAAGGCGTCTCCATTACAAAACATTTCTTGTTTAAATAATGTGTAATTAACAGAATGTATTTAATGAGTAATTTATTTGTATTATATAGCCGAGAACAAATTAAAATGTTCCTTTGTTACGCAGATATAGTATGATGTATATGTATAAAGGCATCTGCTATAGAGAATTACTGGTTGGCAAAATAAACGCATACCGAGCAAACAAAATATTAATATAAGTTTAGAAAGATTATTTGTTTTTGCCTTCCACTGAAATATCCTAGACAAAAAAAAATAGGTAATTACGGGCACAGACAGATGATGTGAATAGCGCTGAACACAAATAATTGTATTAATACATCAACTTTCAATTATTTTATAAAATCAAATGTTCGTAAATTATAATAAAAAAAATACTGTAATTTTGTTTTTTTATATTTTAAATTGTTACTCAATACCTATATATTTTCATTATAAAAAAAAAACTTTTTAATAAAAAAAAACCTCCTTCAAAAAGTCACTATCAAAAGAGGAAAATAATGAAATTTTGAAATCTGCGCCAATTTAATAAAATATGAAGTCGGTTAAAAAGTATAGTAGGTATAAGTGATTAATTGAGAACCTTCCTCCTTTTTTTGAAGTCGGTTAAAAAATAAATAAAATACTAAAAGCCTTAGGGATTCGAAGCTGGGATTGGCGTTTGTACCTGTCGGTAGGCTCGTACTTTTCCACACTACCACCTGACTTACTGTATCTGAGACCTTAACATAGCTATACATGATGTGTTTTGTTTCACATGTCCAACCACTTCCAACTAATTCTGTTTCATTTAATATTTCAAAAATGCCATCCCAGTATGAGACTACCTACACGTTATTCACGTCAAAAATTTATGATTTTTTTATAAAGAAAGAAGTATTATTTTTATGGCCAAGTTCTTCACTTAATAAGTTTAACTGGGTATAATTAAATCATTATTACTTTTTAAATTATTATTAATTGAAAATCCTATTTGTATTTTTACCAGTTCTAAAATTGGCACTTTAAATAGACGAATTATAATAATGTTTTAGATATACCTATACAACGTCGTCCCAACGATATCGACTATTCGTAGGTCCAATATTATTATCTTTAAACGATCAAAATTGTTTTTTAAAGAGTCATTGTGAAATATCAAAAAAAAAAAAAAAACGGTCAAATGCGAATCGGACTCGCGTGGAGAGGATTCCGTACTATTTCGTTTCCCGTAGTAATTTAAAAACTTAGGATTTTCGATTAGGTTTTCCTGTAAACTATGAGTGAGGCGCTATATTCCTTTTTTTCAGTAGTTTCGGAGATAAAGGATTTCCCCCCTTTATCTCCGATTTTCGTATATTATGTATTTACTATGAATTTTAAAATTATAAAAAAAATATTTGTATTTCTCATAACGAGCCCTTTCATTTGATACGTCACATGATGGACTTGAAATTTTTTTTTATTTTTTAATGTGCCCCCCAAAATTAACCCACAAAATTAGAATTCGTTTATTTACGCTATATACGTCCGTATTTAAGTCACCTAGCTCTATTTCAATTTTTTTCGTCCAGTAGATTCGAGAAAATAGGCTGTGACAGACAAACAGACACGAGAGCAATCCTACAAGGGATTCGTTTTTTCATCGGATGTACAGAACCCTAAAAACACAATCACTAACAGAGTAGGTATGTGTTTTTAATGATATAAATCTAGCAATCTAAACAAATAAGCGGATAATTTTAAGCAGCTTGTTGAATAAAAAAAATAGGTAAAAAACTTTTAAGTTAAATATATAATTAGTTAAATATATAATATTGTACTAAAAAGAAAAAAATGATATTTAATTTAGATTCATAAGTATAAAAGCGTGGGTCGTAAACTCTATGATAATTTATTACAGTCACGATACTTATGAACCTAAATTAAATATTACTTTATTCTTTTTAGTACAATTATAAAAACGTTTAACTTAAAAGTTTTTTTACCTATTTTTGTTTTTAATTTTTTAGTGTGCTTTATTTGCTTAGTCTGATTTTATAACATTTATCCGATCTACTAAAACGTAACCTTTTGCCTGTGAAAATTCAATAATGCGATTTGCACCCGGACGAAAGCCGGGCCGGTCAGTTAGTTACCATAACATTGTATTGTCAGCGGAGCTACACATGTGTGCAAAAATTCAACTCAATCAGATCACGGGAAGTGGGTGAAAATTCAAAAGTACGATTTACACCCGGATGAAAGCCGGACCGGTCAGATAGTTGCCATAATATTGTATTGTCACCGGAGCTACACATGTGTGCAAAATTTCAACTCAATCGGATAACGGGAACTGGGTGAAAAATTGGTCGCAAGATTTGAAACAAATAATATAGGTATAAACAATTTATAAACATAATATAAACAAACAAACATACAAACAAATATACGGGGTCAAGCTAAATAAAATCGTTAAAAATAAGCACAAAATAAGCCGCTGAATGCGATGTGACTTTCCTGAAAATGAATAATCATAAGCAAATGTATCATTTGATATCATTTATTTTATATATCATTTATATTTTTTATGTTATGTATTTTTTCACACCTCAGTCCTTACAAATGAAAACAGATTTGATATGACAATGTGAACACAATTTAAATCATCTTTCAAAAGTGACAGACGACAGCGCAACAAAAACCCATTATTTAATTGCCTCGACAATTATTTTTTTACGCGGAATAATTATTAAATTAAAACGCATGAGCTGCTTTTTTTAACAAACCGCTTAAAATTAATACGCGGTTTATTTTAATCCTTGCAAAACCGGACTTTAAGAGTATTCTCTACCGGAAGATATTTCCTACACTCTTCATCTCAAATCCATTTCCCTCCCCTAAAAACTTTAATCGTTCTCCCGATGTTATTTTTAAAACTAAAGGGTTCGAACAAACGCTAAATGAAGGACCAAGAATCACACTACAGATTCTATAGGCGAATTTTTTGAAAAAAGTTTTGGCTGCGTGTGAAAAATAACGTAGGTAATTATTAAAAAGTTGTAAGCTTTCCCAGGATTTTTTTTTTTCAATTTTTTGCCTATATGGTCTGTAATGTGATTCTCAGTCCTTCATTTGCGGCGTTAACCCGAATCTTCTAGCTTTAAAAATAGTGTTGGAAGAGCGGTGACCGTTTTAGGGGAGGGAAAAAGATTTAAAATGAAGAGTGCAGGGATAACTTCCGGTAGAGAATAGTCTTAATGTTTCTTTCTGGCCCTTCAACCTTAAAGAGGCTCTTCTTAAAAACACTTCCTTCTCTTTAATTACAAGGGAAATACAAAATGCGATAACTCACTCAATGCTTATCTATCAATGTGATTTTCATGACATGGAAACCGTTCAGCAATCTTAATGTTTCTTTCCCGTGTGCGTTCAGCTTCAGCCAAGCCTCTCACGTATTTCGCAAGCAAGGGATAGCACATTCTACAATCATTAATTCACTGAATGAATAATTCAAAGACAATTATTTTTCACAATGGTTTCGAATATGTTCAGCAATATAGTGGCTACTGGCTACACACTAATGCACTGCACAGGCTTTGAAAATCTATATTTTCTTTTTCTTACGTCTATAAACTATTCATAATATTTTTTTTTCTTAAGAAACTGTTCATGTGTAACTTTTGTTGAGTGTTATTAGAATTTGATTTGGTTTTTAGTTGCTAAAATTTTAATTAATAAACATATGAAAAATGATTTTATCAACCAGTGGTCACAGTCAGGATTCTAACCTGCACCTTTCCAATTTCGCGTCGGAATGAGCTTATAATACTCAACTGTGACATGATTGCTAAATTAATATTCTCCTTATATGCTTCAGAATCAATAGATTTTCACTACATGCGAGTGTCAATTCATATCTGCTAATTCAATAGCTATGATATGAAGTGAATCCTCGTACCAGCGAGAGCCCAACATGAAAGTGAAAATTATTTCGAATTCCCTTTAATGGAAAATATTAATAAATACATACCTAGATATATCAATGCTGTAAACGGTATTACCACATAATATTCTAGAAACAATCATATCTTGTAGACATCATAAGATAATCTACATGTTAGATATATACATAAAACATGATATAGAAATCAACCAACTTCATATCATAGCTATTGAATTAGCAGATATGAATTGACACTCGCATGTAGTGAAAATCTATTGATTCTGAAGCATATAAGGAGAATATTAATTTAGCAATCATGTCACAGTTGAGTATTGTAAACTCATTCCGACGTGAAATTGGAAAGGTTCAGGTTAGAATCCTGACTGTGACCACTGGTTGGTAAAATGATTTTTTCCTATATGTTTCGAAACAATTATATAATTGGCTGCTCTCCAACGAAAAAATCTTTCAATTGCATACAGCCGTATAAAAAAACTATTATTATATGAATAGATATCAATTAATGAATATTAGTAAAAATTCACTCGGTTCATATCCATTTTTTAATAAATTCAATACGGTTCATGGGTTCTTGGATTAAATAAATTGTTATTGATTAATAACTCTTTTATTTATCGAAACATCGTACGAAGATAAATAAAAGAGTTATTAATCAATAACAATTTATTTAATCCAAGAACCCATGAACCGAATTGAATTAGTAAACATTTTTATTAATAATTGTAAATAATAGGTATCACATGAAACCGAAAAAAACGTATATATTTAATGAAAACAGTGAAAGCTAAAGATGATTATTTTAAAAATAACTGAACAAATCAAATTACTTACAAAATTTTTCAACGACGAAATCATTTTGTGAAATTGAAGGTTGAAATTTTATATTTGCATTAAGTAAAAACATACAGGATAATATTTATTATGAAAAAAATTATTAAATTTAGTAATTAATGAGCATGTAAATTAGTCATACAATCAACAAAGGTAATCCCACCATTATATGGGTTTTCTTGAGCTACACTTAATCTCACAGCAGAGTACAATGGATCAGATTTAAATTGAATTAAATTTCATCAGATATATGCTATCTACATTTTATCAAGCATTAAATATCAGAACAATCCTATCTAATCTTCAATCGGATGCTGTAAAATAAAAAATAATACAACTGGAATTGATTGCTTTCACGATAAGCTGATTAACTGTGTTATAGCTGTAATATATAATTAACATGGTTTACAAATACAGCTTAATTATGATCCGCGAATATGATTGTACTTTGAATGATCGGGTGGTAGGAAAAATTGCTAGGTATCAGATTTCTGTTTTAAAATTTCATAGTATGAAAAATATCACTGTGAAAATAATACATTTGTGTTGTTTATTTATTTGTGTTCACCTACTGTTCGAAATCTCCCATTAGAGAATTTAACATCGCGAACCTTTTTATTTTAAAGTCGAAATGTGACAGATTTGTGATAGATATTAAAAATTATACGCTGTGACTATAATAGAGAAATAATTGAGCTTACTCTAATATTGACTGTACATACGAAGGGAGATTGTAAAACGAAAAGAAAAATGAATTTATTTTGATTCCTTCTTTGAAGTTTGCTCAATTTTTTTAATTTAAAATTATTTTTTACATGTAAGCCTGTGAATTGTAAAATGCGTGTCTGTCCTATCTACATAGAATTTCAAACGTAAGATTGCTATTAGTCAATTTTGTTTTTATCATTTTTTGTTGTCAGTATCTCAAATAAGTACGGTTTAACACTTACAAAGATTAAAGAGAAGATATCGATTATTTAAAATTATCACCGTCTGCCATGCAATATGGTCTGCCAGACATGCAAAAAAACTGCAAGGCAGACGATGATAATTGTAAATAATTGATACTTCTCTCTAATTTGTACAAATTTCGACAAGTAGCGTTGAGCCGTAAAGACACTGACAATAAAGATGTTTAAAAAAAATGGGTGTGTGCTTATGACCACACGACAGAAGTGAAAACTTCAGATTTTCTAATTTTTGGTGCCATCTATTATTTATTACTAAAATACTAATATTGTATTTTTAATTAATTCCACCTTGGTTTCAAAAAAATTTTAATTATTGTCAAAGAAAGAATATAATAAAAATAAAAAAATATATAAATAAATATTATGTAGAATTAGGAAGTTTTCCTTTTTTATTTTTTTGGTCTAAATCATAGTTCTAAAAATTATAAAATTAATGGCGGAAGAATTTTTGAAATATCTTTAAAAACAACAAAGTTATGCTACTTTAAAGTTTGAATTGACAATTCTCCAAGAAATTCCGTTTTCAGTCCGGGTGACGTCACGCGGCACGATTTTTTTAAAAGTTATTTTCAGTTTGTATGTGTGGTAATTTAACATGGTAACTTCCGATAAATCTCTTTCTATAAGCTCGTAAATTGTTATGGAAACACTAAAAACAAACCAGTTGATGACGGAAAATATTGACATATTACATTTTTGACAGTTAATTTTAATTTAATATAAATAGAAAAGTCTGTATTACAACAAAATAGTTACTTAGTAACTTAGGTTCTAATTACTCACAAAGCTAAAAAACAGCAAACTTGTACCGCGTGACGTCATATTCAAAAATCAGTTTCGTTTGCGACCCCACGTACAAGAAATTGAATATCTCCGTTGAAATTAAAGATATCAAAATAATTCTTTCAGAATTTTTAAAGTTATCTTTATTATAATGATGTAACAGTATCATAATTAGTATTTTCGTCCAATGGAAACTTCCTAATTTAGAAAAAAAAAAACGCCAAAAATTCTACGCTGCCATCAGGTCTCGAACCCAGGTTCCTAGCATAGAACGCAATGGCGTAACCACTGCGCTATGAGTCGAAGTGATGTAGACGGCTGCTTTTATGGTATAATTAGTATGTTGCGAATTCTTACGGTAGGGTTGCGAATTTATTCTTACGGAAGTAGTTGGAACGCTTCACATTTTTTCAGTACCCAGGCAAAAAGTGCCTAACGCGCCTAAGGAAATTTTCACTTCAAAAATAAAAAAAATAAAAAAATAGAACTCGTTCAAAACTAACGTCGCAGCGGGCACACGACTACTTAAAGGTTAAAAACAGGTTAGTTTGTTTGGCCAGCCAATAATATGTATACGCTTACATACAATATTATACAACCGATATCTAACGAAAGTTCAGCTAGAGTAATTATTTGGGCGAGTCGTTCACTCCAAATTCCAATACTCACTCATCAGTGCTGATTACATTGGTTAATATGTACAATACAACAGTGTCGTACGAACTTTTCAATTCAGAATCCAAATTAAAATGATCGTTAACGTTTTTCAGTTCATCCTGGATTATGGTTAATAGATTTTTTTCCATTATTTTTACCACAAACATCAGTCACAGAGACTGGCGAATTCCATCAATTGACATTATGTAGTAATTAAAAACGTGTCCATCTTCTTTCACATACGTACTGGAAATACGGGATGACTTATTAGAAATTTTGACAGATTTTTTTTATTGTGGACGGCTTGATGCATGAGACAAACACTTCTGCAATAGTAGATAATATAATATCTACATGTGTAATGGACTATATTATAACGAGTAATGACAGTATGTAAAAACGAGCGATAGCGAGTTTTTACAGTGACACGAGTCGTAATACCATTATGCACGATATATATATGGTATTTTTTGCCATACCCACTACAAAATACCTACTTTTCACTTCATTTTCAAAAAAATTTGACAGTTCATTTGCGTCGCCATCTTTCCTTCTATAGTATGCCGTGAAGATCGTGAGTAAGTAATGGCGCCAGGCGTATAGAGCGAATAAACAGAAGTTGCTATAGCAACCGTTTACTTGCCGTCCTAGTGCGGTAAGTAAAACACTTTCCGCACGCCTGCCTGTTTAATGACTCATAAAAGGCCGCTATACAGTATACATACATGGAAGGCAAAGACAAGACAAGACAAGACACAAGACAAGAGTCTAGAAAGTCTAGATCTAGACGGCAACATTAATGGCAAAAACAAACAAACGCATATAATTCTCCGTTCCGTGGTGCGGGTAAAAAGTGATTGATATAAACAGCCTGTATATTGTTTAATGTGTACACAAACATACACATTCGCGAATGTTTTTATGTGTGGTTGCTTTGAAATCGACACTATAGGACCACTAATCAAAGCCGTTGACAAATTATTGTGCACACATATACTAACGAGCGGTACCCGCATGCTCCTCGTTGGTACCATCCTTTTTTAACCCTCCAATAGACGCGTGCATCACCATAGTGACCCTGCAGTAGTCTATTTTTCTCGAAACGGAAAGAGACCCTGCTGCTTTTATTGTGATTCAAACGCCTACTAGAGAGTTAATTAATTTCTATTATGTTGTAAATTTCAGTGTTGTCCATTCGCAAATATGAATCGATAAAAAATATTCGTTTGAAAACTACAAGCTGCCATTCACACGAATATATATTTCAGCTTTTTTTCATGCGCATGTTTTATCTCGAATAAATTTCAGTTAACAAATTTGTAGAAGCAGAAAGACGAATTTGAGTTGATATGTCATATAACTAGAATCATTCTTAATTTTAGTACGATGAAATGTAAATATTTGTTAATATGAATTCACAATATTATATACTAATGGGATCCGTCAGATGGGTGGAGTTTAAAAAACATGGCGCAGAGGGGGGGAAATTTCATATACTTTTGCGTGTAATTTTGTGATTTTCAAAGTGATAAGAAATGATAAAATATATAAGTGCAATTTGTGATTGGACCGGTACAAATCCTAAACAAAGAAATTTCCTTGAAGAAGAACGGATTCTCAAAGCCGGACATATTATCAAATGTCAGAAATATAACGAGAAAAATGCATGAAAAATGAGCTATCAAAAATAATAATCTTTACGGCATATTGCTTAAAAACATAAACATTAAAAGAAAATCGCCATGAAATGAATCATTCGTTCAATGATCTTTTAAGGCTGTGGGTTCGGTGAATAATGTAAACACATAACTGCAACATAATATGTCATATTGTAATAAGTAGGTAAGTTACTAACCTCAAAATATTTTTATACACATAATTTTGTCAATCATCAGTGATTTAACTATTGTAGTACAGTATAATGATGAGTACATCTTATTATTAATATACAATATTTTTTTAATTCATAAATTCAGTTTTTCCACATGTCATTAGAAAATAATTCGCCGTAAAGTAAGTTTTACAGAGCAGTAACTGATAGTGTTTAATGTCATGATATTAGAAAACGTCGCGAATTCCATTTTAGATAAACTTTTTGTTTATTTTACTTGTTTTATTTTTGTAATAAATAATTTCACTATAAATTTGCACTGTTTGCATGTAAAATTTTCCCTCGTTTTGAGTACAATTTTCTTCCACCAGATGTCATAATATGCTCATTTGATGAATCCCAATATTGATTTTTGTAAATTTGTAAAATTTATAATAAAGCATTTAACGTCTGTTTCTCGACATTATGTCATAACAGACAACACTGACAAGTGACAACATATTTTATAGGTATCTTACATTTACTCTTTCCCGTTATTTTCATTAACACAATTCTTTTCAAAATATTACTGAATTGAGTCAGATTAATGTATTATTTTTAATTTTGCTAAATTATTATAGTTTTAAAGATATTTTGTTTATTTAGGTTGTATCTTAACTAAAAAATATAATTTTTATTTGACAATTAAAATTTATGTACGTCCTGCAAAACCCTGATTGAATTGACAAAAATAAATGATTTTATTCCATGTTCAAGTTCTTAATTTAGAAGTTCAACTGTATAACTAGTGACGCCATGTTTGCGTAAATAAGGGCCATTTCCGATTAAAAATGGAAAGGTTGTCCGTAAACATGGAGGAGGTTCAGGTAGCAACGATCCAGCACTGCAATCCATAAAGGATTTGCCTAAATCCATCGAAGTTCGTTTGTTGTGAGAAACAGGACAGAGACGTTGACAGAATAAGGATTTAGAGGTAGCGTCATCTTCATGATAACGCTCTTGCCCGCTTTTACCCCATCATCCGTCCGTCTATCTATGTACATTGAACCGAATAAAAATATGCTGAAACAGCGTTATGTGTCTATTGCAGAAAAGGTAACTCACGTAATCCTTATGTACCTATATGCGTATTATAGATATATACCTCTATAATACATACCTACATATTATATTATATAATATACAACTGTACCTAGTTTATGCAAGACGTTTGATTTCGGCGGTCGGGAAAATATTGTTTCTTGAAATTTTGTACACATGTGTAGTTCCGATGACAATACAATATAACGGTAACTAGCTAACCGACCCGACTTTCGTCCGGCGGGTGCAAATTGCACTTTTCACTCGTGTGCCGCAAGAGTTGAAATTTATCAAAGACTAAAAAGTTAAAAATAAAATTTACAGTAATTTATAGCACTAAAAAGTAGAAAATAAATTTCTTTCTCTTCTATAACGTTTAGAAGCGTGGGACACTCGATGAATTAAATGAAATATAGGTAAAGTGAGTGTCCCACGCTTCTAAACGTTATAGCTAGCGAAAAAAATTATTTTCTAAGTTTTAGTGCGTTGATATAACCGTGTTTTTTAAAACTATAAATTTTTTAATTAAATTGTGCTTTGACTGATAGATCAATAGGACTGTAGGGTGCCAATACTGATACATTTGTTATCAAAAAGTTGTTGAAAACCTTAGATGGCAAAGCAATTCTATATGACACAATGAAATATCATCATTGCATTCAACAGCACCAAATTTAAAAAGCATCTAACAAAATATCGGGATCACGCAGTGGCGGAGTGATGAAGGAAACAGGGAATGGACGGTTACTGTACATTTTTACGTCGTCGCTGTTCTCAGACGCGGTCTAATAAAATAATAAGGGTCGTGCGCCTGGCAGTGAGCTATCATTTATACATAATATTTGCTGCTACAAAGTCCAATTCCCTCAGACTTTGTTTAAATAGAGAAATCAAAATATGATTTCATCGATGAAAAAAATATTTTGTATGTTTTTCTACCTTTAAACCGGTACCTAATAATTAGATATTTTTATTCATTTTACAATGTTTCACCAAAGTCAACTAGGAATGTTTGATGGATTCTAGAATAGGTACTATAAATCAGTTCAGTAATCTGTCGTTTCAAATCTTCATGGTTTCCTCCTTGGCGGCTCACAGGCTAGTGAGCCGCCAAGGAGGACACTTCGACCGCTGCCACATCGCCTTTGAGAATGTCTACCGCAGTTGTAGACGAAACGTCAGGTAGAAATACCACCGGACCACGGCCTACAAGCCCGGAAACCATGAAGATTTGGAACAATGCCGGCCGTGAAAGCTTGCACACTTGGATAATCTGTCGTTTGTTGATTTTGTATGAAAAATACTTTTATTTGTAAGGGAGCCCTATTTTAACGCGAGCAAAGCCGGACATAAAGTTATCCATTGAGTTGAAGAACACTGTATGCGTATACCAAATTTCATTGAAATCGGATTAAGGCCAGGGTTTAAGAGTTAATATGGCGTAGACAGATACACAACCCCCTTTACAGTTTTATTGTTAGTATTGCTACTTGGAAGTAGGGCTGCAAAAAAATGTAAATTATAGACGCGTCGACAACTTAGGTCATTAGCGAAAAGTAGTGCTGTTGCAATAATCATTTATGTATATTTTTATTTATATTTAACCTGGATATAACTTTTGTATGAACGAAACTCAGCTTTGATGCGCAAAGCGATAATTAGAGCACATCCCCTAGTAATGTAAAGGTATGTGCAAAATGATATTACAATTATTTTATTTATTATGTTTTACGAACATTTGATTTTATAGGATAAATAAAAGTGGATGTATTTCTTTCGATGACTACGAATTGTGTTTAAAGGAAATGACCTCATCTGTCTGTATCCGCGATACAGACATACCCATTTTTTTTACAAATATAATGACTTTTAAGGTTTGCAAATTTTCATATTTTTGGTTCAGTTTGTAAACCAATCCTAATTTGAGTATATCCTATATACACGGTGTCCCAACGAAAACTTGTACCCCCGTAAAACTCGGCAAAATGAACGTTTTGACAAAAATACGTCGATTTGTATATCAAAAAGGACCAATTTTTATGCAAAAATCATTCTTGCAACTTTAGCCCTGTGCGGGGGGTAGCGACTCCCCCCAAATTTTTAAATGGAATGGGGTGTCAAATGATCCCTAATTTAGAAGAGTTTTTCATTACTTACACAACCATATTTGTTTTTTTTTCAATTCGATTGATTTGTTACCGAGAAAGTTTCCTAGTTAAAAAACTAATAAAAGCACAAAAAGGTTTTTCAGACGCTAATGTCCTCTGTTGTCGAGCGTCTATAATTTACAATTCATTCATTCACAAAAAGGTTTAAACTATCGAATGTATTGCTCGAAATGACCTCCACCAACTGCCATACAATAATAACTTGGAAACTTCAAAAAGCAATTTCTCGGTAACAAATCAATCGAATTGAAAAAAACAAATACAGTTGTGTAAGTAATGAAAAACTCTTCCAAATTAGGGATCATTTGACCCCCCATTCCTTTTAAAAATTTGGGGGGAGTCGCCACCACCCGCACAGGGCTAGAGTTGCAAGAATAATTTTTGCATAAAAATTGGTCCCCTTTGATATACAAATCGACGTGTTTTTAAATTTTTGTCAAAACGTTCATTTTGCCGAGTTTTACGGGGGTGCAAGTTTTTGTTGGGACACCGTGTATATAGTATATCCCAGTTCGTCACAACTCACAAGGTTTGCGAGTCAGAAAATATTATGGACTGTGTTTTTATTGTGACCTTTAGGAAAATTGTAAATTCCTATTTTATAGGTTAAGACCGTCATATAATGCATATAAAATGAAAATTATTATTCTAATGTTCCCTGAACAGCTGATTTCCTTTTGAGCTGTTTAAACTTCCTCAAGAAGACAAAACTTTATGATGCATAAATTAATTCAATAATTAAACTTACCTACTTTTACTATCTATCAGTGCAGTTTTTTCATGTAGTACTTATGTTTTCCATTACCTACCTAAATCGCACAGGGAAAAAGTTTTAACCTCGGTTTTAACATAATTTACAACAAACATTATTTTTTTATGATTCCGCTTGTTTTTTAAACTCACAAGAATATTAGTACTAGTAAGAACAGAAAATAGTTTTTTGACTAAAATTATTATTTATAAGAGATTAACGGGAACTTGGACCGTGGGTTGATTGAAACTCAGTCAATTTTTTTTAAATCGCAACGTTTCGTCTATTACTGAGTTTCGATCAACCCACGGTCCAAGTTCCCGTTAATCTCTTATATATAGTTACGATGGACATGACAACCAAAAACATTATTATTATTATTGTATCATAAAAAATGTATTTAAAGAAAACTGCAAAAAGAATATGTTGTATATTCTGATTCTTTAATTTTTTTTCTTTACTTATTGTATATTGTAGATTATAGACGCGTCGACAATTTAGGTCATTAGCGATTACTAGGTAATTGTTTATTTAGTATATAGCACATTTGCTGAGAATGCTTCTTAATTTACCAGAGATTCACCCATTTGGATACTGTTGGTAATTGTGTAGTGATTGAAGAAAAATTGGATGATGGTCTGTGCGAGTGGCCATTTTGGAAAACGGACGCCATCTTTGGTATTGACGAGCTTTTTGAAAATGTATTGCATAAGAAGTATGCTCAGCGGTTGTATTATTACACGTATTAGGACTATATTAACAAAATAGTAAAAACAGAGCGTAGAGGATGTTTTGGATTTTTCTTAAATATAAAATATGTCATTTCTGAATTCAGCTATTTATTAAGCTAAAATAAGATTATAATATGACGCGACATTTTTTTGGAAAATAGACAGTAGTTTACGTCTAAATGAAAAAAAAACTCGTATTAAATATTGACTGATATAATATTATGAATGATTTCAACTAATTTTGACATGGATATCAACAGAAGATAATCTTCCCCGAAAACTGAACACATCACACAATACACCGTTTCTGTTAGTTATCGTCCCTCTATAATCTACAACAATATCCCCCCAGGGGGGACATTGGGATGTAGTTGTTATCGCAATTGCATTCCAATGTTCTTTGGGAATTAGCGCTCCCAGGAACCCGAGCTCGTACCAGTCGGTTTGTGTGTGCCGGCTGGTGGATTTTAATACACAAATATGTTATTTGTTGTGTTGACGCTAATGACCTGAGTTGTCGACGCGTCTATAATCTACAATAAATAAATAAAAATACAACAATATCTCTGTTCGTTACAAAAAAAATCTATAATATATTGCTATCGTAAATGTTTTTTTTAATATTAACCTCATTATAATAATTTGATATCTATATTGTATAAACTAGATAATAAGCTAAAATTTTGCATGTAAAATCTATACAGTATACCTACGTATAAATTAAATAAAATTATCAAAAATAGACGCCGATGACCTAAGCTGCGAGCGTCTATAACTAAAGTGTAATATTAGCACCGTGTCAGTGCTGAATAGTGTACACGGTCTTCGTCTAGGCCATTACTCTCTCATTACCGCTGTCATGTTGCACTTTATTTACAGGACCTCCCTGCAACGATGGTAAAAGTGTAACACTGAAGGTCACAATTATTAGCATCCCACCGACGCCCAGCTGAACACGATACACTGTAGCACTGCTCTCTACACTGACCAGTCGAACACGGTTCTTGGTGAAACTTTACACTAGTGAAACCAGCTGAAAACGTTACAAATGATTGAAAATTATTTTTCCCTGTTTGAAACAGCTCTAGTACAGTAAGTAAACGGCGCATTTGGTGGAACGAACCCCGTCGTTTATTATCAAGATAGCAGTTTAAATACGATCACTATTGAGATAAATGTAGGTGTACAGTCTAAGCACAGAGTCGCGCATTGCAGCAGTTTGGGTTTAGATTAGACTATAAAACATACCCCAGTCAAACGAATATCTGATGACTTCAGACGAGTATATTATATGGGTTATTATGTCATCGCTAAAAGATTTATTGCTCGATATCATTTTAAATTGCCTACGATAAGAAATTATATTGATGATATTTCATTTTTATAGGTTTCAATCTGAAATATCACGTCATCCTATGAATCTAGCGAGCTGTTTCATTTACAATAGATATGTTATATGCTTACTCTGGTCTTTCCCATTAAAACACAACTACTATAGTTTCTTTGACACTGACGTACTAAAAAAAAACTAACTTTAAGAGAATATTTTTCTGCAAAGTTGACGATTTATTTAATATTATACGTATGTGCTTGAGAAAAACATCTGGGAAAAATATGTTTTTGAGAAGAAATCCAACTAAAGGGCAGGCGAATAACTACCTACAATCGTTTTTATTTTATATACGTGGGTAAATAGAAGAAAAAACGGCTTTGTAGATAAATATTCAGTTTTTATTTTTTGTAAATCTTTATTATTGTCGCACAACCTACTAAAAAGATTGTAGATAAAATTATAATGTACTAGCCATCCTATTGCTCTAAATCAGAGCAAATTTTTTTAAAACACATCCCCTGTTTAAATGTTATTCAAAACTACTCACTGAAGTTAGTATTTTCTTTATTTTTCCTTTGTATTCAAATCATTTTTTGTTTATTTTGATAATCTAAACTCTTATGTATTTAACTGTCACTTGACATAATGCAAATTGTTTTTCCAAAGCCTGCTTATAATATATCATCTATTTTGTAACGTTAAAAATCAATTTTTTGAAATTCGGTTTTTAACCCCTAAAATTCAACTAATCGCAATTCTGAAACCTTATTGCACATCTGTACCGCGAGGCCTTTCACCTCGATTGTCAAAATCGATCCAGTAGTTTAGGAGGAGATAGCCGCACAAAAAAACGCCTGGCCTATTAATATCACAACTAGGGCCGTATTCATAAAGAGTCGGTAACTAATTTAACAGGTAGATCTCACTGGTAAACTATCTAATGGTCCGATTTGGTATTCACAAACACCATTTAGGGTTATCGAATGTTTAAATCGTCCGATAAGTTACAGGTAGAAATACCCTTCTGTTAAATTATTTATTAGGTAGATTTAACAAGGAAAGAAATACTTTAAACATTATTCCGTTTCATTTTAACAAATAATTCAACATGGCTGCTATTGTCATGTTGACAGTTTATCATTCAGGCTCGAAATTTATTCGAATAATTGAATATTTTCAAAATAGATTTATTCAATATTTGACTATATTATTTATTTAAGTAGGTATTCGAATATTCAATGTTTGAATACTCGTATTTTAACAAGCTCTAAATAACGGAAACAATCTTTCCTTTATTGGACAATAGTTATGATATTTGTTGTGACTGCTGAAGCATTGTTAGTTTTAAGTTTTATTATAGCCAGTTTTAGGTTTTTTATTTATTAAAGTAATCTTTTTCGCTGTCGGTAGAAGCTAATACGTGTATTTGAACAGAAGTTTGACCGAATATTCGAATAGTATAATTTGAAAAATTCCGAGCCCTAGTCCATTCTGTAGAATTTCACCAAAATTTGCTTAATTTATTATCAAGCTGCGTATTACATTATAAATAACCTAAACTTCATACATTTAATTTTGACATATTATTGTGATGAAAACGCCAAATATGATACAGACGCTAATGACATCTGTTGTCGAGCGTCTATAATGCACAATTCAATCCAAATATGATAAAATATTTAGGGAAATTTCATCTTACCAGATATCCACTGAACAATTTTCAGTTCATAATAAGGACACAAATGTTAACGAATCGATAGTTATATATTTGACAATTCTGCTTTGTGAATACCAACTTTCTTTATTGGTTCAATAAAAGTTATCGAGTCAATAACTAACGAGAGATTTAAATGACCTTTATGAATACGGCCCCTAAAGTATTAGCCCGGGAGTTTGCGTTGCAAATGAAAAAGTCACAGTAAGCCAGCTGATTTTGATATCGATAGTTGATCTCGTACATCAGTAAACCGACCGTCAGCTGCTCAGGTAGCGGTGGCTTTGGGTGTGAGAGGTTGCGAAAGTGGTAAAAAAAAATTTTTTTTTAAGTAATAGTACGCCGGCTGAAACTTGTTTTTATAAATAGTTGACATCATTGTGAGTTGAAAAATAATCGTCAGCTGCATCGTGGAAGGGAGATTGTGCGTCAGCTGGTCGCATGAACTTGTAAAAAAACACGCAAAATATTGCGTATTCCACTTTTTTGCACTGACAGCAACTGAAACAATTACGTTACCTAGGATTATGATAGCGATATGATCATAATCCTAGGTAACGAAATTGTCTCAGCTTAAACAAAAAAAACAAGAAAAGTTGCACACAGTTTCTACCGAGAAACAAAGGTTAGCTTTTATAAATTATTAGTTACATTTTTATATTTTTCTACCGTATATTGACTGTGTAATGAATTATAAAATATATATTGGCGCATTACAATAAATTATTTCCGTAAAAGAAAGAAAACAATCTAGTTAACATGAAGAATATAATGTAGTATTTATAGAAGCTAATATAAATTAGCAAGGTAGAGCATTATGGAATGTGTCCCCAGGTGGTTGTATACGAATTTCATATTCTTGTAAACTTTTCCGTTATGAGAAAGGGTAATTATTTTTAAAATAATAAACACCTATTTCCAGTTTCTCTTATACACACTTATAATAAAATTTTTACAGAGCTATTTCGAAAAATTTAATTCCGTTATTAGAGCCTTTAATACCATATCAAATATGCAATTTGCATATTGGATGAGATCTTTGATATACATATATGTATTAAAAACAGTCCTTGATCCCAAAATATGGTTCTTAGATATTCTAAAAAACATTTTATAAAGTTTTTTTTATACCATCGACAATTTCAATGACTCTTTAGTACATTAAATCATAATTATTACCCGTATGAATAATTGTATGGATGTTATGTAAATTTGAACGAGAAAAATGCGGGTTAAAAATTAACAATATTTTTTTCTAAAAACAACACAATAAATGAAAAAAATTGGCACGTCTCTAGCTAACATATCATGCATGTATTAAAGACGTTTTAATCTACTGTATGAGGTCTCTTGGGGAAAGATTATATTTTTTTGCATAACTATCAATTACGGACATCTTTATATTCAAAGTAGTATAACAATCCTTAGTATAGGTACACAACAATATTTTTTTAATTATCAACATAAGACGCATTATAATGAATAATATAGAAAAGTAGATATTATGCTTGTTAAAACTTTTCAGACTTTGTATTATCATAGAAATAAAAAATATCGTCTTTCAGGAGTTTTTAACAAACTTTTTTCATGTTGACAGCTGTGCTATCTTTTACATGTTACGCACGTAAATATATCCCAAGCTTTTTTGTGATTTTTCATCATTTTGTTTTCAGGTTTGGTTTCAAATTATTTTAAAGTTTCTTTATTTACAAAAAAATATCTTATAGTTCATCTATATATCCATAAATATATAACAAAAGTTTTAAATCTAGTAGAGTCAATTTTTCTTGATATAATAGATTTTTCACTATAGATAATAATACTACCATTATTGACGTTATAAAAAAGATTGAAAAATTTATTTTCTACTTTTTAGTGTTTTTCATTCCCTTTACAAATATATTTTTTAGTTTACAATTTTTATTCATTATAATTTAATATACATTGTAAAATACACAGATTTAACTTTATAGTTTATAGATAATAAGACGTAATGTTTTAAATATTATGCAATCAATTATTTCAAGATTAGTTATAATAATTTACGGTTAAACGAATATTGTAACATTGCCAACATTAAATAAAGAATAATATTTAAGTTTAAAAACGTGTACTTTTTATAAGAATACCACATACGTATATTATAATTATTATAAAGAGTGTTAAAAACGACAAGAGACACGTTCTCCCACCATATATAACAGGGCTTCCATCATAGACACGTTCTCCCACCATATATAACAGGGCTTCCATCATAGACGCGTTCTCCCACCATAAACACCGGTACTTTCACCACATGGGATATTTTCATTATTTTTACTTTTATTTAAATATTATTATAGCCAAAATATCAGAATACTATTATTATTGTCATCGAAACAGCATAAGTTTGCAAAGTGGAAAATTTAGTGTGGGTGAAAATCGAGCTGCATACAAACTTACAAGTAGAGTTGATAATAGTAATTTATGCAACAACGGGCTTAAGTGGCGGATTATATGACAGTCGCGATTTTGCGATACGAGCCTAAGGTTATGTTGCATTTATACCAAAACGAGTGTGTGTTTACTGCGCGAGTTAAAGGCGAGTGCGGTAATCACACGAGTTCTGGTATAAATGCAACATAACCTTAAGAGAGTATTGTAAAATCGCGACTGTCAGATTCGTCACTTTAGACACGCGTTACATACAATATTTTTTGCAACAACTGCTTCAAAAGTTCAATTTTAAGCAAATAAAACACAATTTGTACAAATATTTTCTTAGTGACATTATAGCAAAGTAATCTATTAAGTAGGTACTATTTTACGCACATGTGTTTTAAAGTAAAACAAAACAGTATTACTTTATAGAACGGAGTACGTTAAAATTTACTTTAAACACTACCGTTTGAATGCAGTAGAAGCTTTCATAAAGAATCACTTTTCAACCGGTACACAGCCATCTAAAATTGTACTTTTGATGCAAGTGTTGCAAAAAAGCATATTTAAATTCAAATCATTAAAAATATCAATTTCTTGCAGATGACAATCTTGTACTGAACAATGAACATACACGTCATATTAGATTTTACGATATGATACATTAAATTTATTATTGTACATAATTACAAGAGAACGCTTTTAGTGTTACATTTTTACAATTTTCGTAGGCAGGAACATTCATCAAACATGAATCAGTATCTTCAATAATAATTAAACGCTTCTAATGTACGCGCGCACGCACACACACACACACACAAACACTCACACAAACAAACAGAGTGTGCAGAATATAAAGTTTTTATCTGTTTCTCTATTTGACAACGTCACACATACGGGTAGTCGCGTCGAGTCGCTTACTTTCAGCCTTCGCTTTGTAAGTTCATCGTAGTTAGTTATACGTACCTATACAGGGTGTTTATGAATATTACCGAAAGCTTCGGGAGGCGACTCCTTAATTGATTTTAAGAAAAAAAGTTTTATGAACGGGTGTCTGATATATTAATTGTTATTCACTAATAAATTGTTAAGTGAATACAGTGTGGATTTTAGGGTTTTAAATCATTTGATTTAATTATTAACTTCCCATTGGAAGTTATTGTAATGGGTCCAAAAATCGAAATCAAAATTTTTAACCAATTTTTATATTTCAAGGTCTCTACACTATTTTTAAACTTTTTTTAAAAGATGTCTGTGTGTGTGTGTGTACGTACGTACGTATGTTATCATTTCTTTTTAAGACGAAATCTCGAGAATGAAAAATGATATCGACTACGTTAGGGTGCCAATCGACGCGTATTAACGTAAATATGATCTGAAAGAATTTTTTTCAAAATCGGTCCAGCCGTTCTTTTTTCTTAACCAAATAGACTCCAGAAAAGTAGATTTTACACAATATCTCGCGAAAAAAAAATTATATCGACTTCGTAAGGGTGTCAATCGAGGCGTGTTAACGTCATTTTGATCCGAAAGAATTTTTATCCAAATCGGCTCAGCCGTTTTTTGTTTAAAGAAAAAGACGGCCAAAAGTGGACTTTACACGAAATCTCGCGAATAAAAAATGATATCGACTTTGTTAGGATGCAAATAGAAGCATATTAACATCAACAAGACCCGAAAGAAATTTTATCAAAATCGGTCAAGCCGTTTTTTTTTTGTTTACATAAAACGACTGCAAAAAAGTAGAGTTTATACGAAATGTCGCCCAAAAAAATGTTATCAACTTCGTTGAGGTGTCTATCAAAGCATGTTAACGTCACTATGATCCGACATAAATTTTATAAAAATAGGCCCAGCCGTTTTTTAAATTTATTGTTAAAAATAAATAATAATTATGTTTTAATTATTAAAATGATTACTTTTCTCTGTAATTTCTAATTTAATTAATAATATTAAATATTTATCAAACTGGGAAGTTCGTCGTGTGGACCTCAAGGGTCGCACTTTAGTTCTAATAAACGACCCTCCTCAGGGCTTGTTTACCTTATTATTCTGTCACATTAGTTTTTGTAGTAAAAAATTCATGGAAACGAAAAAGAAAATATCATACGTCATGTTATATTATGTTAAACATCAATTTATTTGACATATTTTATCAAAATTTAGTTAAATAATGTAAATAAACCGTAAATTACTTTTAAAGCTTAAACAACAATCCTACAAGGATGGGATACAGATTAGGAAAATAATAATAATATAATTATTAATAATTATAATAATCATTTCTTAGAGCTTATATTGCTTCTATGAACAAACAATCAATCACCGTTTATAGAGATCATGCTATACATTCTTCGTACCTACTTGCAAGGAACTATAAGATTGACTGAATTGACCCACCTCCTCCCATGTTCTCGGACTTTGGTGTGTTTAGTGGTTAAATGGGCACTGATGATCTCGGTCAACAAGCGCGCAGGGAGAATGTTTTACCTGCACCATCTCTTGGGAGTTTATTGTTTACAAGTTGGAGGATCGATGTTCGGGAAACCAATACAATGTGATAAAAGACTTTTTCCTTGTGATTTTGACGGAGCCTGTATTATAGTTTTGCTCAAATTGGAAACGTTTACATGGCGTTGCTATGGTTCCTCTATTACAAGTCCCCAGTTCCCGAGTTCTAGCCCGATAGCTGGTAAAAGTTTCAATTGGATTTTCAATTTATTATTTAAAAAAAAAAAAAAAAATAATGAATTGAAAATATGAATTGGTGCTTGGCCCAAATAACCTTAGCTGTTGGTGGTCTTTAAAATACAATTACAATTACAATTCAAATTGGAAACTTTCTTTCAGTAACATAAAATATTACAAAAGATGTATTAAGTGAATCTAGGTCTATAAAATGTCAATGTGTAAGTATTTTAATTTAAAAAAATTTGCCATTTCTGAGTGGTTAAAAATTATAAAAAGGATTTAAAAATCAATAATCATATTCCGAAAAAAAAATTTCAGACTGACTTCAATACTTCTCTACCATAGTAGACGTGTGAAGTAAAAATACTTGAAAAAACAGTTCAAAAAGGTCAAATGGCCCTTTCGAAATACATTGAATGATTCCCATTACTCAAATTTTATTTTACTATCAAGCAATATCTATTCAACACAACAAAGCTATAAGGAATTCATGTCATAAAATAAATTGTTTACAAAAAGAGAAAAAAAATGAAATAAACTGAATACACTGTTACATAATAAAATGGCATAATATTGGAGTGATCTCATTTTATTGATGCTAAGCATTCTACGGCATAATGTAGATTCGAATACATACATGGCGTTTGTACGTAGGTGTGTAATGCATAAATATTTGTAAGGTTGGCAATACATATAAAATGTTTTTATATACCAACGGAAAGATATTCAGTTTGTTGTCATTTATATTCGTCACGTGAAGTCGGATGTACACAAGTCTCTTTTATTATGAGTGAGATTCTATAAAATGAATGGATGAACTCACGTTTGTGCCTCATTCACATTAAAATACTACCTACCTATCTATGGCCATAATGCAAAACCGCTTTGTCGGATTTTTTATGTGTAAATAACTTAGCTCTCGGTAGACACTAAGTGAAATTTCAAGCCTCAGATCGTAAGGAGACGTTAAGTTGTCGAGCCTCTATAATATACAGTCAATCAATCAATCAATCAATCAATCAATCAGTCAGTCAGTCAATCAAACAATTAATTAATTAATTAATCAGACCGCAAGTCTCGTTATTGTGTCTGGGTTAGTTGTGTTAAGGGTCGATTACACTGGCGAGTTTACTAGTTACTCACTCGCGAATTTACTCAATGTAATAGGCTGTATGATCCACTCGCCGCGTGCGTAGATCGCTCGCTTGTCGCCCGCCTACTTTTCTAGCTAAACGCTGGATATTTTACTTTCTGGTGAGTGAAATCGCTATGTGTGTAATCGACACTGGCTAGTAAAATCGTAGCGTGTAGTGTTCCAAAAATATATATTATTTTTAATTAAATGTGTATTTAAGCAAAACAATGACTTGAGACTAATGAGCGACTGAGCGTGTTTACCAGCTCAAGTCTTATCGAATTGGTCGCTATAAGTTCACTCGCGCATGATTTTACTTGCTGACGAGTAGCTAGTAAACTCGCCTAGTGTGTAGAGCGTTTTCGCACACATTGACCACGCACACATCACTTGTGTATCGGCAAAGTCAACTATTTTTGGGTGACATTTGCGCGTTTGTGAAACCGAAATGATACAAGCTCACATGTTTACACATCAGTTCTCCGTGAGTACCGCGTCATTCACATCTGTTTTATTCCTCCATATCTTCAGGGCGGATAAGGAGGTTGTATTCGCACGCCTTTTTATACAGCACTTTATATTAATTCACGATTTCATGCACTCACAAGCAACCGCTCTTTTGTGAGACATAATATGATACTCGTATTAACGTCTCACATTTTTGAAGTTATACTTCTTTTAGCGCGTGATGGAAAAATTATGAGAGTGAATTTTTAGGATGCGTGCGCATCGCGTCACGAAAATCTTCGGTATGAAGTTAGTCGTTAGTAAAACTTCAACTAGAGTCGTTACACCATATGACAAGAGCGTTTTCAGTTTTGAATAACATTAATAAAAGCCATTGCCATACAAACGCTCGTTTATGCCGCTTTCGGTAAATATGAGTTCGTATTCTAAACCGCAGGTACTGTTTTTACATTATTATTTTTCTTGATTATAATACACTATTATATAGCATTGATATGAAAGGTGGACCGTGGTGTAACGGTAGCGGCCTCGCGTCATACGCAATAGGTCCCGGGTTCAAATCTCAACACAAACATGCTTTTTTTTAAATAAATAATTAGATATAAATATAATAAATAAATATATTTAATAAATTACTAAATTAAATTAATTTATTTAATATCTTTATTTTATTATTTTATCGTCTTTTTTACAAACGTTTAGTATTGGCACGCGGGATAAAATTTTTGGAGTTATTTTTGTTTTGTTACGTAAAAGAAGTATAACTTCTGACGTGCATAGTACATAGTACACACACACTCTTTTTTTAATTGGTATATGATAAAATCAATCGATATAAAACCTCTTATATCCACACCATATTATTCACGTAACAATTAGAGGTGAAAATAATAAATATCTCAGACAGCTAGGCTGCCATGATTTTTGAGCTATATCTAAGAAAAAATCAAATGACCACTGTCGGGACTCGAACCCGAAACCCCCAGTTTCCGGCTAGGTGAGTTACCGATTTCTCCACAGTGCCCGAGAGTGGAAACCGATCTCTTCTTATATATAGCAATTTCACGTTGAAAACACACTACATGCGAGAGTCGACTATTTAAATAAACTGTAATTGAGTGTATGGAATAGATTAGATTGTTAGGTTATCTGATAGTTATTTTGGGAAATGATTTAGCTAGTCCTTATAGCAGAGTTTTAAGAGGTGGGATACTGGTAAAGATTTTTACACAAAAAAAAATAATAATTTGATATTACCATCGACTTTTAAAATTTGCATGTATTCTATGAAAGGTTTCGTTTAAACTAGGCTTTATACTCAATAGGTTTATAATATTGTAGTGAATAGAATTTTTTATTTGGTACAAAACCGTGCTCACGTATTTATTAAATATGTTAAACATCGTCATTGTACTTTTGTTGTTCTTTTTTGTGTAAAGAAATAATATTATTATAATCTCATTTTTCAAATTTATTTACTTTTTTCATAAGTCTTATTACAATAATATAGCCTTGGTCTAGAATAGTGTTTCCCAATATTTTGACATGTTTCATACTGGGATGGCATTTTAGAAATATTAGCTGTAACGGAAAATGTCGGAAGTGATTGACATGTGAAACAAAATAGCATGTTAAGGTCTCAGAGACAGTAAGCCATGGTGGCCTTGCGGTAAAGTACGAGTTTACCGACAGGTACAAACGCCATACCTCAGGTTCGAATTCCGAATGCTTTTAATATTTTATTTATTTTTTTTAATAATGAAAATATGTATATAAGGTATTGGATAACAATTTAAAATAAATTTATGAGACAATTAATAAAAGTGGATATATTTCTTTCCATGACAACGAATACAATTATTTGTGTTAAACGGTATTTAAGTCGTTTGTCTGTACCCGCGATACAGACATACCCATTTTTTTTTCTTTTGAAGAATCCTTGACATATTTCATAGCATTTTTAGGAACCCCTACCTAGCTGACTTTCGACAGGAGTTAATTACAAAATAGGCGTGTCAAGTAGCAGGGTTAATAAATGATAAAATAACTGAAAATAATACAAGGTTCAATAGAATAACATTGAAAGTGGCAAGTTGTAATTTTCTTCGGAAACTTTTGTACATTTTCATGATTTCCGGGACATGAACTCGCGGATTCCAAGACACGGACTCGCGAAATCCCAGTTTTCCGCAGAATCCTAGTTGGGAATCATTGGTCTAGAATTATATTTTTAAATTATTAAATTAATTATTATATATATAATAATAATATATATATATATAATATATAATATATAATATATAATATATAATATATAATATATAATATATAATATAATATATAATAATATATATTATATAATATATATATATTAAATTATTATTAAATTACATTTTTTTTTTAACATACATTTCTAAAACATAAAAGATCGTACGACCATAATTGTATCACAAAATTAAAAAAATAGCAACTAAAAACGTCTTATTCATATTTTGTAATTAATTTTTATTAAAATATTTTGAGATTAACCTTTTTGAATATTTTCTTTGTTAATTTTATCAATTTTAATCATTTAACCGAGTCTTCGTCTATCTGTTTAATAATCCAGCTTCTTTCTAACTTTTTGATGTATTTTATATCTGTGCATATTTTCAAAGGACATTTTGCGAAAAGTTATTTAATATTGTAATATCGATAAAATATTTTCTGAAAAATTTGATGTTTGAATTTTTTGCACAGATATTTTTGTACCTTTCAGCCTGTCCTTTATTTACTTTCAAAAAAATTTCAATATATTTTTTATACTTTGAATAAATATTAAATGTGAATATTTCAACACTTTTTTATTTAAAATGCCGCATATTATTGTACTTTTCACTATTAATTATTCGATAGGTATGTACAAATAATTATGAAATAAATCATAAACATATAAAATTGTTCATTTTATTATAAAAAATTGCATACGTGTTAATTAACAAATTTTTGGTGTTGATTCAATGCAAAAAAAATGTACAATTTAGATTTGTCAAAAAGTCAAATTTATAAAGGTGCTCGGAATAATAATTTGTATAAAGGATGCTTTACGACGGAAGCACACCTTTCGGTAGCTTATTTCTTGGGGAAGGTTTAGGTCTATACTAGCTTCCCGGCCCGGTTCGCCCGGGTGCAAATCAGATTGAGTCCAAGTTGGATTGAAATCTAGTTTATGCCAAAACTGGTGTGAAAAATAAAATTATACCCAATAATAATTAATAATAAATCGCGGGCAGTCAACGCGCGAACGAGCGAAGTGAGTGCACTCGAGCGAAACAGGACGGGGTATCTAGTTAAATCATAATTTAATTTCACACTTTAGTCGTTTCTTCATAAAGACTTATTTTTTGTGCTGTTTGTCAAGCAGTCATTAAATCAAGTTGCACAAACTTGTAAAAACGTTTTGCAAGCAATTTATTACATTTTAAATTATATAAAATAAGTGTGTTCAGTTTTGCTGATTTGGGTACGGAATACTAAAAACACAACGCTTTTAGTAGATTGTACTTATATCTATAGATGTGTAATGAACTAAATTACTACGAGTAATGACAGTATGTAAAAACGAGCGATAGCGAGTTTTTTCAGTCACACGAGTCGTAATACCATTACTCACGAGATATATACGGTATTTTTTGCCATACCCACTACAAAATACCTACTTTTCACTTTATTTTCAAAAAATTTTGACAGTTCATTTGCGTCGACAACATTTCTTCTACTAGTATGCCATGAAGGTCGTGAGAAAGTAATGGCAGGCGTACGCAGGCGAATAAACAGAAATTGCTATGGTAACCGTTTACTTACCGCCGTAGTGCGGTAAGTAAAACACTTTCCGCACGCCTGCTTGTTAAATGACTCATTAAACGCCGCTATACATACATCGAAAGAGGCTATTTTGTAGTGGGTATGGCAAAAAATTTATTTACACTTAAAAACACTGTCTTATTTTATAACAATTGTTGAAAATCCTTTATCTTCCGAAGCCACTGTGTTGTTCGAAATAATTGTTCTCTAATAAACAAAGTTCTTAAGTGTATAAAATGAAATAAATTTAATTTAAAATGTTTAATAGTAATTTATATCAAGTAATGCCCAAATATATTATATAAGTATATTCAAACAATTTAAGATTGCGGAACTTGCGTTCCGAAAATAACTTGCAACGCACATGAGCTACAAATTAATTACAGAGTTACGATTTTTATATTATAAAAAAACATAAAAAAATGGAAGAGTTTGAGTAACCAAATCAATCTATGGCCAAAGTCGTAAAAATACAAGATTATTATTTTTATTAGCATTGTTTTTGTCATTCTTTAAATATGGTGGCTTAATTTATTTTTTATGACTATGATACAGTCCCGTTATACGGTAAAAGAAAAAATAAAGGGTATCTCAAAAAATTGTGTTCAATTTATTTCTTTGATTATTTTGCTTTTCTCAGCGACAATTTTAAAAGATAATTAACTATCACTGGGCCCAGGTAATTAATTTGGCAATTGGTTCTCCTTGCATATCAATCCGTGCTTAATCGAAAATGATAAATTTTTTTAACAACTTGTGTTGCGTATTTAAAGTTTCTGAATTTTTAAGAAAAAGTAAACAAAAAACTGTTAATAATGATTCCCTGAGTTTCTTCTTTGAGTAGATACTAGCTTTTTAAAGAAATTATAGCTTTAATTCAAACAACTGCGATTACAGCTTTAAGCTGGACTCCAGGACTATATTGATAAAAATGTTATTTTATATCAACCAAGACATTATTTATTTTTGGTCGCTGGATTAGCTCTCTTCATGTCACTAACTCCATCATCACCAGATGTTTATTGTCTCCATGGACAGATTGCGGAACTCATAGCAGAGAAAAAAATTATGAGGCAATTTTTGAAGACAGCTTAGCTGCTTAGTGTAACGGGTCCTAGTCCCACCTTCGCTCATGGATGTTTTGTGATGTGGTTTCATTTCATTTGATGTAATTAGACGCTAATGACTTCATTTGTCAAGCGTCTATGTTATTTACAAGTAAATAAATGATGTAGATAAAAAAAAATTGCTTCCTAATAGATGATGTTTTGCTTACGGTCGTATTCATAGTTAACCTTTAAGTAATAAGAGACACTTAACTCTACCCTCAAATCGAATATGCGTTTCATAGTCAAAATTGACGTCTGTAAATCACTCTCATTTTAAGGGTGGGTAGTATGTCCCTTAAGTGTCGAAAAAGTATGTGCGTCTTTATTTAGACAAAGAAGCAAATAGACGTAGGTAATAATTATTATTATTCTGCTAACCTAACCTGCATTCTTTGTGTAAACAGCGAAATATTAAGTAAAATAAAGATTATAAAAATGGATTTTGACGAATTGTACGATAGTAGTGATGAAAGTAGAACGTTTAAAAAAGAGATATATACGCGATTTTGAAAATCCTTTTGAATTTTACGAAGAAAATGAATTTTC
This sequence comes from Mongoloraphidia duomilia, assembly GCA_039654895.1. Lineage (NCBI taxonomy): Eukaryota > Metazoa > Arthropoda > Insecta > Raphidioptera > Raphidiidae > Mongoloraphidia > Mongoloraphidia duomilia. The sequence continues at coordinate 36,640,380 of CM077520.1, read as the reverse complement.
GAAAAGATATCAATTCAGCAAAGGAGTTGTAATAGAAGTATTGTTAACCGTTGGTATTCCATCGTTTGACAAAAATTAATAATCGTGGTTAATCGTGGCTAACCGTGGTTAATCGTGGTTAAAAACACGCATTTATATCAAAAATGACAACTAAACACAATCGGTCTGCAGTATGACCAATTATTCTAAAGGAAAAAATCATGGAGGTTTACTATAATTCTTCCCTCACTCAAGGAAATGACTATGAAATGCTCCTTTGAATAAGGTGCCCTCAGCACTCAAGCGACCCTCAGCGAAGGGACCCTTATCACTTACCTTAAGGGTTAACTATGAATATGGGCATTAATGATAAATCTATGAGCAAAGAAATGTATATTTCGATTTAAACATACAGATATATTCTGATTATCCAACATGGCTTCCTGTACAATATAAAAAATAAAAACGCAATAACAACAAAAAAAACAAGTATTTTATTTTCCAGTACACCACGTGGGCATGTTCGTTCCTATTATCTTTGTGTACAAGCAGCAATATACATACATTTAAAGTGTGTACTTTTTTCCCGTATCGCTCGACGCGGCGACATTTTTTGTCGTTAAAAGCACGCGTATAATCGCATTTGTGTAGCGAAATCTGTTATACCGACTCGCGGTGCCGACGACCGTTTTTTAGTCGGAATGTAAGTATAAAAACAATGAGCAACAAAGATAGCGCTATTGGCTGTTACATTCGAGGCGCACGATGGAACCTACATTATCCCACTGGGTTCGATAAAAACTTGTGAAAGGAGGAATGAACTGAATGTTAATATTGTGTGTTGTTTCGGTCAAGGCTTGCTACAGGAATGTTGCATTGCCTTTATAAATGAATGAAAATATATACAGGATGATTTCATTCATAGTTACCTGCAAACCTATACAGTGCGTTTGATTTCAACCAACATTATTGACTTTACATGTTAAATTTCTCCATTTGATTTACATTGAATTTAAGTTATACCAAATAGTCGGCTCAATCCATAAAAACCCTGGGAACGTTATTTTTTACAACAAATAATATTACAGAAATAATTAATTTTTTTTAAACTAACCGTTACCATATGATTTTGGGTAGATTTCAGAGAGTATTTTCCTTAATTTGAGTCCAAATTAAATCAAATGGAGATATGAGCTAGCCTACTATACATACGTGGTACAAAACGCAAACAAACTATGGTAATTCGCGTGACACATTATTTTTCACACATTTTTTGTAACGCATCATTTTACCCCCTATATACCGCCGGGAAAAACGTAGTTCTACGTTAAAAAATAATGAAACAAAAGTACAGGACTCATCATATTCGCACAGTAAATAAAAATTGAATAATTAAGAATATTAAAAAAACCCGCCCCAAAACTAATACCTAATTGGTTGTTTACCTAATAATAAAAAGTATAAAATAATTTAATAATATTATTAATTATTCCTCATGAACACGTTGGCGACTTAGGTTTTTGGAAGTTTTCCATGTTTTTGTTGACGTATTGCAGAAGTCCTCAATGCGTTCATCAGGAATAATTAATAATATTGAATTATTTCATATTTTATTAATTTTTGTTTTGCACGTTTTAAACTAAGCTCTATGGATTAAATATTATTGACCTGAAGGCGGGCAACCCACTGTACCTACAGTGCCTATATGTCAGTCATTTTTTAAATAAAATAATTTCCCGACTTATTTTTTTTTTTGCATTTTTTAAAACTAAACCCTATGGTTAAGAACCATCTCGCAATCATACTATTTAAAAAAACGCATTGAAATCGGTTCATCCGTTTTGGAGCTATGATACCACAGAGAGACAAAGGCTTCAAACTTATAACACTCCTCCTTTTTGCGTCGGGGGTTAAAAATTAGAATAGATAATACTTTGATAAAATTTGCAAATGTCATAGCATCCTGTATGTTTTCAATTATTTATAGATAGAGCTAATACAACATTCCGATTGCCAACCTCGGTCAAAACACATTATAACTGTATTAACATTTCAGTTTCTTGTTCCTATCGATTGGTAATAGAAAGAAACAAATGAAATGTTAATACATTTTACTAGGTACATGGAAACACTTTTGCACCCCTGCCTGTTAAATGACCCAATACAGGCCGGTATACATGCATCGAAAGTAGCTATTTTGTAGTGGGTACGGCAAAAACAAAATTACAAGTTACAACACTAAACATCGATTTTATACCCCTAATTTGTTTGCTTATATTTTGTTTTAAAAAATGTATAACAATACAAGAGAATCGATGAAAATGAGAGAATGAAAGGAATGTTGACATTGTGTACTATTTAAATCAAGGGTTGAAACCGAAATACTGAACCACCTATACAACAGAATAAAAAACACTGGTAACCAATTTTTTTCTCACAGAAACATTTAGAAAAGAGTTATATATAAAAAATGAATTAATTTATTACAGTGAAACTTTATTAATCTTGTTTTTTTCGTTAATTTACGCATATCGAGGTCACGTCATGTCTAATCGGAGCAAAAAATCAACACCGAATTTTAAATTTATGTAACTCTATGAAACCTAGAAGCTCTTTTTAGGGTTCCGTAGCCAAATGGCAAAAACGGAACCCTTATAATTCCGTCCTGTCCGTCCGTATGTCACAGTCATTTTATTAGAAGATTTTTAGCACTTTATAGATGAAATTTTGAAGATAGGTGTCTTCTATGAACCGCTGTACAATGGTGTAGTGAAATAACGAAAAAAAAAATTAGGGGTGGCACTCCATACATTTAACAGAGGGACGAAAATAAAAACCCAATGCACATAGCGTGTGGGGTATCGTTAGATAGGTCTTGAAAAATTATAATATAGAAGTTTCAAAATGACTTTTTTAATTAAGTCAATAGTTGGTGAGAAATGCGCTTCTAAAGCCGTAAAAAGTGTGTCCCCTCTCTAACTCTCAACTATGAGGTGGAAAATTCTGAAAAAAATTGAGGTGGTAGAACTTAAAAAACACTTCCAACGAAAATTGGTTTGAATAAGATATGTTGTGTAATTTTTGATATATGGGATATTTACGGTTACACGCTATTTTTTTGAGTTTAGCGACCACAGAAATATTTCACAATGACTTTGAGAAATACTATGAATTACAAACTTATTTTTGGAAAAGTATGTTCAACTTAAAATTATTATTAAATTTATTATTAACTTTGCATTTTAACCGTGAACGTTCTTCCCAACTACGTAACCTTTAACTGTGCGTGGCCGCTGTTTTATAGACAAGCGACTAGGCCCTGCAGTCAGGGTCTATTCTGATTGGTCGACTACCCCATCTTGATGTTATTTGACACACGCACACGCCTAAACGAACGTAACAACTAATTAGTGAACTCTGTGTACTAATATCGATAGTTGATTGCACTTAAAAATGGGTTTTTTATGTGGAGAATGTTCAAATACATATATTCTTCAAGACAGGTATTAATGTTCACAAAATTAGAATGAAGTCGGTCAGTTTTTTGACATTTCAAAATAAAACCTAATTTAATATTATTATTTGAGATATTATAGGATGTCCAAAATTTATACAGTAACATTGCTCTTGAGTGTTAAGGGGGACAGAAGACTGTGATATCCAGGTGGTGCTGTGAAGGTCAGGCGAAGGTCAGCTTCGATTTTTTAATTGCAACAGTGCATTTTTATACCAGAATACGATACAGTATTTAATAGTGAACAGTAAATTATTAAGGTACATATGAGCTAAAGTTAATAAATATTGAGATATTTAGAAATTAAATACAGCCAGAATGAACAACAATTAGATAAATTATGGCATAGCAGATAGCCATGATATTACGCACCGGCCTTCTTGGCTTGAATTCAATTCATAAAAAAACCGAATTAACAAATTAAATTTGTTACCTAGTTAATTTCAAAATATCTCATTATTTATTAACTTTAGCTGATATGTACCTTAATAATTTACTGTTCACTATTAAATACTGTATCTTATTCTGGTATAAAAATGCACTGTTGCAATTAAAAAATCGAAGCTGACCTTCGCCTGACCTTCACAGCACCACCTATGTTAAATCTGACATCACAGTCTTCTGTCCCCCTTGACACTCTATAACTTTTGTATAAAACATTTTTTTATGGTTTGTACCGTTTACGAGATATTTCACTGCATTGTTTAAGATGTGCCACCCTGTATAGATATCTCTTTTAACTCTTTATTTGGTTCAATTTCTGTTTCCTATTCACCGATAGCTAATACAATGATTAATTTGTGTAAATATGAATAAAATGTAAGCGTGTGTCTCTCTCCATTCCAGTTAAACATTGTTTAGAGCAGCAATAACGCTTTAATTGATGTTATAGCAAACAAGAGCCATACAAAACAACAAACAACAGCAGTATAACTGTTGTATTGTCTGAACTGGTACTGGGTAGTCGGTATTGTAATATTGCAGTGCTTTTAAACTTTTTGACCATTTTAGAACACTTGACTAGTTCACCCTCATCAAATATTGAAATTAGAAATACTGGCAATCAATCTCTTGAAGACGAATAGAACCTTTGGTGTGCGAAGACACTGAATACTACAAAATATTAATTTATTAAAATTAGTTGATTATTTAGTTCTAATTATAATTTTCTAGGATTCATCCCACAACAACATACAATCTGTGAAAATTTCAACTAGCTACCTCTTACCGTTTGTGAGATAGAGCCTTGTGACAGACAGACGGACGGACGGACATACATCGTAGGCTCAGTTATAGGGTTCCGTTCGGAGGTACGGAACCCCAAAAAGTAACCACAAAACACATTGTCAGAAAATCTGAGTCAACAATAACCTTAGACTGTGATCACACAATTAGTTTTTAAATATGCGGGTACAGTAATGTCGTTGTCAAACTCTTTGTTATGTAGAATATTAAATTGTACTTACAGAAAAACAAATGACAGATTTACATACAAAAATATCAGTCTTGAAGCTAAATTTTGATCAAAATGCGTAGAAAAATGTTGCTTCGAAGTGAAAATTGTACAAAAAATTATGTTAAATACCTGTATTCACGGTTTAATAGAAATTTTTTCGAGTAAGATCGATTTAAAATTATAAAATGCTTTCCTTATGGAGAAATATGTGTGGTCACAATCTAAGAAATGCATTGTCAAACCAAATTTTTTGTCAATGCGTTCTGCAAGCCAGCATAAGTAGGTAATTTAAAATTTAAATAGTAGTAGTTTTTGTGTATTCAATCAATCAATCAATTCATTTGCCTTGGCCAAAAAATTTGGATACAAAAAGTCAAGAAATACAATATAAAAAAGTACACCTAATACAAATTAGAAATCACAATTTAAAAATGTATTGTTCAGTAATTCAGTGACTAGTCTAATTGTTTTTGAAATAAAGTAAAATCTATATATTTAAAACACAAGCCCTATTTCTCTAGACAATCCGCCAGCAACCCCTGCTCAACCGATTGATATAATTTTTTTTTTAAACTGAGGCCTTTAGGCCACAGATATGTTATCGCTATTTTTTTTTTGGTGAAATTTCTTTAAAAGGGGTGATTTAAAGCGATAATAGTAAAAATGACGAGGGGGGCAGTGGGGTGAAGAGAAACGTAAACAGAGAAAATCCATCGGCGTTCACGATACATAAGTGTGAAAGAAATACAAATATGTACGCATGTCGTGGATAGGCTATGCAAACAATAAACAATGAAACATCTTGCCAGTAGGTACATTTTAATTTTTAGAGCCCAGATTTTAATAGGGTTATATTGACAAAATTTCCAAAAGTATTTAAAATTAAACAATAAAGATGTATATGTACGTGCAAATTTTTTTTCTCTTTTAAATATAGTACTTAGTTTCTCAAATACCGACAAACTCATCGATTTTTTTCTGAAGATCATAAGTATTACACTGATAGATACGTTCTATAGCTTCTAAAAAACTACTATTTTACGTACACTTTAAAGTTATGTTTGAATCAAAAATATTTATCAAAAATTATATTAAAAACATATCGTTAAAAGCTAGGTTATGTGTTTTACTCACGCGTTCGTATACACAATGATATTAAGAAAGCTTGAAATATATATTTCTTATTGTTTTCTTAATAAAGTGATTCATATTACATATAAAAAAGATTTGTGTTGGCAAACATTTTTTTTTTGGCGATAGCCTTTACTAAACCATTGTTCTTTGAAGACAGTGTTAAGTCGTCGCAAAAAAGTTTTGCACGGGTACACTAGTAAAATATTAAAAAGGAAATACAATAAAATATAAACATTTAAAATACAAAAATGCAATATTTAATATTTTGAAACAAAATCTCTGCAATTATTTCGTTAGTGTTTTTTTTCCTTATTATTTCAAAGGCCTCTAGTAAGTCTTAGTAGGCAATTTGTTCCACTGTTTTAGATTCTCGATTATAATTTAACGGTGACAATCTCAATGCAGTGTTACATGATGGAATAGCCAGATTTACATCATTCCTCGTCTGATAACTATGAAACGTAGCTAAATAATTGTTCATACAAGTAATTTGACTATTAATTAGCACTTAATAGTGCATGACACCCAGCATAATATGCAATAAACGCAAATCTGCTCTGTAGTTAACTATAATCTAGAATGATATAAATTTTCTGCTTCCTATCGACATTGCATTCGAAAAGAATACTATAATTTAGAATTTTGCAACAATGGGCGTTGAACAATAAACGATATGTTATTTAATACATTTTCTGTTCTAGGTAAATTATAATAGAAATCTAATTAAATTGGTTCAAACGACAACGGTAAATATTGAATATTTAGTACCTATATTTTAGTAAATTTCTCTTTAGTTCTACTTTAACAACAAGTTGAAACTTATCATTTTTATTTTTATTTTTTCGTTTGTCTGTTTCAAATTTTGTAACTCAATTTTAACTTACTGTCTCAAATAAATGTAGGTTAGTGATGTGAAATTTTACACACAGGTGTATGTCTGAATACAATATACTTTTATAAAAAATTGGAATCTCCCCGAGGTTAGGTCATTAACGTATAAAATGTGAAGTAACCGTGAAATCGAAAATTAAATGTTATATTAATAACTAATAAATTAAAAACCAATATATTAAAAAATAACGACATGATTTTAAATAAATGAAGTGAAAAATAACACAAAATTCAAAAAATAAATTATTTTAAAAAAACAAAAAACCCGACTGTATAGAAATCGAACTTAAAAGATGGAAATAAGATCAAATGGTAACATGCAGTCAGAGACATCAGGTATTTCTGTTCGACTTGTTACTACGTGTATGCATTCGACTGCATGTTATCATTTGATCTTGCTTTTATTTTGTAAGTTCGCTTTTTACGCAGCTGGGTTTTTTGTTTTATTTTTATTTTCTTCCTTTTAGGTGAATTTACTAATCAAGCTTTTTCTTTATACCCCAAAAGGTTTCACCGATGTTTTACGGATTGACAAAATGGCGTCTAGCGTCCGCCATATTGACTATACTCAGTTGCGCTCGTGTGACTGATGAATCTATAGACACCTCATTTTTCAAAAAACATTTCCCTCCTTCGGCAGTCAGGTAAAAAATATATAAGTACAACTTGTAAAAGTTATAAAAGCATGGGATGCAACTGCTGCTGCTATTGACGACACATAGTATATTTATATACAACATACAACAAGGTAGTTGCGTCTCACGCTTTTATAAGTTGGTACTTACATTTTTTTTCCTGTCAATTTTCACGTTTCAGTGGATTTATTCAAAGGTTGGTTCTTAATCTTTTTATATTTATTTCATATTGGATTTTACAGAACGTAAGTTGAGAAACACTGATGTATTGGGTAGGTACTGTGTACTATGTTCTGGGGCGCCTCGAACAGGCCATGTCTGCCAGAAGCTTAATGTAGTCGTAGACGTAAACATTTATACATTAACGTTTGTATCAGTAGGTGTACATTAGCTGGGGTAATTCAACTTTGTTGTTGATAAATATTATAATTTTGTATGAACTGTATGTACTATCATGCATAGAATATTATGTACCTAACTGAATTTAACAATTATTGAGGGAAACCATGGAAAACTTCAAACAAGATGGCCGATATAGGAATTACCATTTCTCGGTGTGAGGCAGTAGGAGTTCTATCCACATCTGCTCTCGCCGGAATTCGAACCCAGTACCTTCCGAATGCGAGTCTAGTGTTCTACTATTAAGCTACATCGCTCGGTTTATGTAACTGTATTTGTACAATAACAGTGAAAATTGCAAGAGCCGACAATTGGCACACGAAGAAAACTTAAAATAGACAATAATTTGTTAACTTCTTTAATTGATTTCTATATTATATTAAATTCGTTTTGACAATTAAGAGATCATTTTTGGAAGTAACATCAAAACTGACGCCTCCTTCCCCAAAATATAAAAAATCTTTTATAATAATGATTCAATGAAATGTCACAGAGATGTGGGGAAGTATCACGGAAACGAGGCTTGTGGCGGGAAGTTCAAACAGTTTTGCAGGCTCTATCGTGTATGTAAAAAATTGAACAGTGCATACTTTGCGATTAGAAACCTAAAACAGACGATGACTACGGAGCAATTATTGAAACTCTATTACGCGCTTATTTATTCACACTTAAGCTATAACATAATCGTATGGGGACAGTGTGGGGACCTCCAGAGAGTATTCGTACTTCAAAAACGTATTTTGCGCCTTATTTTTAACTTAAAAAACCTTGAAAGTTGCAGAACTACATTTGTGAATAATAATATATATACTTACTGTTACCTGTATTTATCTTTATAAGATTTTGGTAAATGTTAAAAAGAGTAGAGACGAGTATACGGATAACTCTATGATTCATAATCATAACACTAGACAAGCATTGCAAATTCATATCTACAAATATAAATCGAAATTCTATTCAAAGTCTCCGAAATGTGCCGGACCTACTCTTTTTAACAATTTGCCAAGTCGATTGCAAGAAATTTCAGACTTAAAGCTATTTTGCAAACATTTGAAATTATACCTAATTAAAAACTGCTTCTATGACATCCCTGAATATGTAAATATGTAACCAATTATTTTTGACTGTTCATATCTGTATTTTTCAGTTTTTATGAATTAATAAAATTTATTATTATTATTATTATTATTATAGAGCATATGCTACACATCTTACACATCTCTTCATATTTTAAAAATGCATTAGTAGGTAATCTATATACATATATAAAAATATATTATAAAATACATACATGTAATCCGTTCGTAAAATCTGAATCAAATTTTTGTTAGCGACTGAAAACTAAATTCAACATGCACATACAAAAGCAAAAAGCATAGCTTTCAAAATGTACATCCATCAATAAAACTGTTGTGGTAAGAAGTAACTATCCTTAATTTTGTTTGTATTCCAAACACAGTGCTCATATATTTTATTAACATGCACATATTTGGTTAAATTTTATCATCAATACTAATAAGAATAATTAAGAGCACTGTGGTTTAATTTAATAATAAAGAGTTTAGTCACGTCTAACCACAATAATTTTATTAATGATTGAGCATAGCTCTTGAAATTTACATTCATTAATAAAATTATTGTGGTTAGACGTGACTAAACTCTTTATTATCAATACTAATGATAAAACTGTAAAGAAATATTTTCCTGTAAGTTACTTTTTCTAAGAAATTCAATCTTTTTTAAGCATTTTGCATGATAGCAAGTCATAATTGATCATTTTTAGATTTTTTTGTTTGCCTGTCTTTTCCGTCGTAACTCTTAAACCCTTAATCCGATTTAAGTAGATTTTGGTACACATATATAATAGGCCTTCTCAACTCAAAAGATGGGCAACTTTAGATTTGGCTTCGCTCGCGTTGATATAATTTACCTAATAAATAAAGAAAAGTTTCTGTTAACTTGTCCGATACCGCGGATAATTTGTGGTATAACATATTTATAAATGTATAATGCTTTACAAACAAAACAACTGTAAAAATGGCCCATGCCAAGAAATCTACATGCGACTTAAATATATTATTATATACCTACGTATTTAGGCTCCGTGTATTTCAAATTTTGTTTCGGTAGGTATCAACGTATCCAGTATTAATTCCTAGCGTATCTCAAATTTCACATTAATTAATATTACTCACTTGCATTTGGTTTTTATATTAAAAATCGGCATTAAATATCGATCATACGTTTAGTACTGTTCAGATAAATATTAGTAATTTTTTCACGAAATTTTTGGCATTATTAATTAAAAAATCGTATTTATAACCGTGTATATAGGTAGTACATATCTGATCAGAATTTACAGAATTTGGTCAAGGAATGTTAGTTCAAACGATAAGGGAGAATTTTTTTATTGTCAGAAATTAGTTAAAAAAAAAATCAGAAATATAACAGTTTTATTTTCGCTAGCTTTCTTAACGTAAACTACAAAATAATTAAAAATATGGGTCTCTGTTGAAAGGGATAATATAAAAAATGATTTCAGTACCTATCTTATATCGAACACTGTCAAAATATATATTTCAAATAATTAATTCTTTATACTTAAACAGAGTACAGTTACGTTATGTAACATCCTTGTAAGATCACCGATGTGTTTATAGATAACTTATAACTACCCTTCTCTTCCACCATCTGAACATGCATTTCCACCATCTATAACGAAACTCCCATAAATTAATTACATAAATAGATTGCAGATTATAGACGCTCAACAGCTGAGGTCATCAACGTCTATAGTACATAAAATTATGTGCATTATTATACATCTATGCTGTAAAAATAAAATGTTTCTTTTAAGTGAATTTGTCTGTACACGGACTGGAATCGATTACATGAAGCCTATTTAAAATTGAAATACTTTGAGGCCGTAGCTAGGGATTTGAAAACTTTGTGACCCAAAAATACTAAAAAATAAGCGGTTTTTTTTAAATCGAAATTTAACCCTTAAAACGATTTAAAACGACGAACAGCACAAAAGTAAAATAAGAAAAACGTATTATTTTTACAAGACCTTTATAATATGTATGTATTTGTATATCGCAAAATACTTTTACAATTTTAATTGTATTTCCTTGTATTAAATTAACTATAATTATTATTATTAAACTACTTAATACAGTAATTGTTAATGATTAGCTGTGAATGTGAAAGGGTATTATTGTATTGAACCTAGCATAATATAAATTACTTTTATTCAATTTTTTGGGATCTTTATTACTTATCAGACGCTATCAGTTTATAGACAATTTTTTGGGATCAAATGTCGTGGGATCAATTGTCGTTGGGATCATTTGTCGTTGGGATCAGTTGTCGTGGGATCACTTGTCGTGGAATAAAATTGCTGGGATCAATTAACGGCACACCTGTTAAAGCGTCCTTTATATAGAGTGCTTTAGAAAAGTGACGCATAGACATCAAACGAGTTTCAAGTGAAAGTAAGTTTGTAATGAAATTAATGGAAATTAAAAAAAAATGATTAGTACCTACACGACCTTGAGACAAAATGTCAAATTTGGAACTATTTCAACGGCTTTTTAAAGAACTCAAATTTGTGCCGATTCTGATAGAGATTATGTTGAAGGATTTTTTTGCTTTTCTGTGCATGTACAAAATAAAATAAATCATCGACATAATGTTCATTGTTCACCACGATTGAAACAATATATCTAAACTCTTTTTATTATATATTTATTAAAAATGAGAAAATTGAGTTTTTTTGTCGTTAAAAATTAAAATAGCCCTAAATTTTTGACAAAAAATGTACTTTAATTGAAAATCATTTTATATACTTTTTTGATGCACCCTGCAGTTAAGGAATTTTTTTCAACAGAAATTAGTTTAAAAGGAAGCGGGGCAAAATGTCCGAGGCATTTTTTTATATTTGAAAAAAAAATGTCATTTACACCACTTGAAACTCAAACCTGCACACGCTGTATACGAAATAAAGTTTAGTTCTTTGTGGTTGATAATATTTTTCATCGGCAGTGTGACCAACCTTGTAAGTTAAAATCAAACAGGCAATAGCGTGCACCTGTGCAGTATGTATAGGTACATAATATTGTCATCAGTACCAGTATAACATGTAAGTAGTGTAGTTTATCTCTTTCAGTTTGGCAGCCTTGCATGTTAGAGACGCATCAAGTCAACTGTGATCATATATCAATATAATGAAGCATTTAACTCAGCCAGAAGGCATTTGATAATGCGCGACTTTACTCTACATACTCCACATTTCCCGTACCACCCTATACCTCACGGTGACACTTTATTAATACTGAACTGCAGCTATGAGCTATATTTTATTTATATTAAATCGTGTTCGATTCTATAAATTTGACCCAGAGCTCTTCATAAACTATAAAATACTACCTACGAGAGATTAAATAATTTTTATCACTCACATAAAGCAGCTTCCATTTCGATATTTTCTCGTTAGGTACCTACGTTAAATTTTTTTCGTTAGATCAGTTTCATTTATTTTTATTAACAATGATGTCAAGAATGTCAAAATGCTCTTTTTTTGTTTCATAAATCATTGTTTTATCTAAATAATTTAGGTTTTAGTTCTGTTATAACTATTTTAAAGAAGATAATAACACAATTTAACTAACATCTTTGTAGCCAGTTTGCCATATACAGAAATATCATTTCTGGCCTATAGAAGTCATATTTCAAATATAATTGAATAATCAGTGATTAAACAAAAAATCTACGCTTGGAATGACTCCAATGCAGATTATGAGAATAGTTAAATATACTTATAGATTTATATATAATTCCTTTCCATTTATTTAAATGATTTTATTACATGGTTGCTGTTGGTGAAAAAAATATTGAAACCTCTCTCAACGTGGAAATATCAATCTCGATGACAATTTTGTAAAATTGTGTTGAAAATGGAAATGTAGAGATACAATTGTAAGGGAACATCAATAGTTTCCGATGTGAAATAAAAGAAAAAAACTTTTTAGCAATCAGTATTTTTAGCCTTGCCATTCTGTATTTATTATAATTGCCGATTTTTCGCAAAATATTGGAAGTACATGTTGATAGTCTAGACTTTATATAATACATATTATGTCCACGTTGAAGCTACGATAAGTGATAAAAGTATCGGATTCTAGCAGGATGTGATTATTATAATATATCGATTCTTTACTGTGCATAGCGATTCAACGAAGCATTGATAAATTCTGTTCTTGTCGAAACACTAAATATAAAATCAATGAAAAGGGGTTCTAGACATTTTCTTCATCCTTATCGTTAGTAAATGGCCATAAAATGATTATTAAGATATACTAGAAAACACGTTTTACCAGTGTCAATTTTGTAGTTTGTAAAAATTATTGTTTAATTCCGTATAAGTAATTCTATAAAAAACTTAAATTACGCCACTATATAGGATTAACAAGCCGTGAAGTGGGCCGTTTATTAAGACTAAAGTGCGACCCTTGAGGCCCACACGACGAACTTCCCAGTTTGATAAATATTTAATAACAATAATTAAATTAGATATTACACAGAAAAGTAACCATTTTAATCATTAAAATATAATTATTATTTATTTTTAACAATAATTAAAAAAAAAAAAACGCCTGAACCGATTTTTATAAAATTTATGTCGGATCAAAATAACGTTAACACGCCTCGATTGACATCCTTACGAAGTCGATATAATTTTTTATTCGCGAGATATTGTGTAAAATCTACTTTTTTGGAGTCTATTTGGTTAAGAAAAAAGAACGGCTGAACCGATTTTGAAAAAATTTCTTTCAGATCATATTTACGTTCATACGCGCCGATTGGCACAGACATCTTTCTAAAAATAGTGTAAAAATAGTGCAGTGACCTTGAAACATAAAAATTTGTTAAAAATTTTGATTTCGATTTTCGGACCCATTACAATAACTTCCAATGGGAAGTTAAAAATCACATCACATTTACCCCATGGATAAGGTGTGGTAAATTTCATCAAAACTAGGTACGATACATCTGTAAATGAAATATGAACAGCATTTCAATAACATATAAGTGAAAACTGAAATCATCAACGTGATCGTACCCTAACTAACGCTTTGAACCTATATACAATTTCTCAAGAATGAATTTTATTAAGAAGATACTAGACGGAAAATAATTAATTGGCAGTTTCTTTAGAGTTACTAATCTAATTCCATTTCTCAAAGCTTTCAATGTTCCAGCTTTACTCTTGAAACACGTTGATTAGGTGTCTTTGATCTCTTAGAATATAATAAAGTAATAAAACTAATGTCTCTTATTTTCTGTCAATATTTATGTTTATTTGATGATATTCTGCTTGCTTTGTAACCAATTTCCGCGGCTTTGCATTACGAATTATACTTTTAACAGAGATAATTTGCATTTTCCTCAGTCAGGCGCACGATTGTCTCATAATCGACTGAGTTACTGTGATAATTTTTGCAGTTTAACTTTATTTAGATTAATATAAGTAGGTAGTCTCTTTTTTGTTTTAGTATTATAATATTAAATAAATTAGATAGGTACCTAATAATATTAATGCATCTATTATTTTTTATGTGTACGTCGAAGTCATATCTCAGAATCAAACATTTTGCATAAGGCCTAGTCGTTTTGTAAAACAGCGCCCCTTTAAATATTGACATGAAATTATTCAAACAGGTTGATGGTTTTAAATCATTTTGCAAAAAAATTATGAGGTCAGTGAGGCATGAGCGCTTCAAACGTATTTTCCAAATCACTAGGTATTTTGAATAAACAGGTAGGTCAGTTCATAACGACAAAGATTTTAAGAAAGTCCACTGCGATAGTTTAATAACTGAAAACCATCAGTTTGTTAATAATTTTATTTCATTATTTAAACTTTAAAGAGACGCTGCCTTGCAAAAAAGCAGATTCTGTGATCCATACGTAGTCTGATTTTTATACATTTTCTGTAATGATTTAAAAAAATTAAACTTGTTTTATTCTACAATATGCCGGATGTTACAAAACAAATTTATAATATTTGTAAGACATACAGTGGAGACCAAAATAAGTTTACAAGTCCTAATAAACAGGTGTCTCAAAATTAACCGTTTCAGAAATATGGTTGATTTTTTATTTTTTTTTTTTTAACTTTGTTCGATTCGATGACTTAATTCATGTTGGGGACGGGCTGCATCCTATCCCATACCGCTATCTAGCAAAATCCCTTACACAGGGCACTTTAATATGCCTCCCTCAACATCTTTCCAAAAATAAGGCCTTGAATAAATAAAATCAAAAAATTGTCACTAGCTCTCGGTCTATATCGTGTGTTTAAAAAAAATTAGAATTGAAATTTAAAAAGTAGGTCTTGTTTTTCTCCACAAATTGGTTAGGAACTTAATTTTATATATAAAGTAACTAACAACTATACCTATATAAGATTAAAATTTCTTATTCTGTAGATTAGCATTCATAACTTGTGCGTGAAAATCTCTTGCGAGTTGAGACACAGAGAAAAAATATTGAGACTACAAAGTATGTACGTGAAACGACTCAACGCAACGGTTTAACTTGCGTTCATACAATAATGTGATATCGCTGTTTTTACAGCCTTATAATTATAATAGTAATTAATAGTTACACGTCTTAGGCTGTCTCCAGAGACGCCATAATCAACAATTCACTATAATATATTACCGGTTTCTCGTGTATAAGATATGATTATTTATGCTTTGTTGAATATAATACTAGTTTAATTATCTTGTCTTAAACGCAAAATCATAAGGAAAACAGTGTTGCCAGATGAAAGTGATTTATTTCCTCTACTGCTGACTGAATTTCTCCTCAGATTTAGAAAAATTCCCCTAAAATATTTTCAATAGATATTGTCAATCCCGAAACGAGAGTTGGGAAAGGAGATTAGTTACGGCAAAACGCGCGTAATTTGATTGCAATTTTATTTCAAACAATGAGCCCATTTTCCTGAGAATAGTTCTTTCAATTATCCACGAGAGGCAACAATTATGGGAGGGACAAACATTATTTATTCCCCATTAGTGTCGTGTCATTTTAGTAGTTGGTATAACTTAATTATCAAATTATTATTATTATTAAATTAATTAAATAATTAAGTTATACCACTAAAATGACACGACGCTAATGGGGAATAAATAATGTTTGTCCCTACCACAAGTGCTGTTTCTCATGGATAATTGAAAAAACTACTCTCAGGAAAATGGCTCATTCTAAACTAGTGATGGGCGGTTACGAGATATTTTTACAATCGAAACAATTTCAATCGTTGATAATGACAATCGAGTAATCGACTCGGAGTTTGATTTTGCAATCGAAATGTTCGATTGTTCAAGTCGATTATTTGCCACATAGGTTATAGCAATAGCAGTGAATGAGAATACATTATAATAACGATGCAAGGTTATAATATGCTAGTCGACTGACGTTCACGCGACTCTTTGCTTGTTCACTGTTCAGTCGGTACTCACTACTCTGTGATCTCTTCACTATTGAATTCGTATTACGCAATTACTGCACAATCGACCATCAACTTGACCACAGTTGTTGAGTGATGAACGATTGTATATTATGTGGCTCTCGACAGTGTACGATTCAGTATTATGCGACTTGGTCTCGTTGAACTATGAAACAACAACAATCGAGTCCAAGTGGCAACCATCGAGAATCATCGACATGTTTGAACAATCGACTAAAACATCTCGCTTCGCGCATCACTATTCTAAACTGACTATGTAACCAGACTTCGCACGATAGGAATAGAGAGCCTTAAATTAAATTTCACGACAATGTTTAACCAGTCCAAACTACCATAGGAGTATTTTAGCTTTATTTGTATACAAACTTTGCATTAACACCCTGAAGCTCTTATAAACTTAGAGACAGTGTTTTGTTTTTTGTTGTGCCATTTATATCTATGTAATAAGATAAAAGTTTTATTGAGCTAGATTTACAGACATATATACAGGCATTTACATATTTTTTTAGAGTGCTGGTACCATTTACCGCACCCAGAACATTTAGTGTTAATTTTATTTACACAGAAGGCTTAATTTGTTTAAACACTTATTATTAGTTAGATATATGGGAAAAACTCGAGAAGAAAGCCATATTTCTGTTTTATATGTGTATTTTCATTTGATAAGAGTGGATCCAGGGGGCTCGGTGCCCCCCGCCCTCAACTACAAAAATTAAAATAATACGAGAAAATGGGAAACTTGCATCGTAGGGGTGAAGAAAAATATTTTAACTTAAACTTCAACGTCGAAGAAATAATACATTTTTAAGTTAGGCTAGTTCGGATGGTTTGTCCCTCACCCTCGAATAAATCCTTAGACGCTAATGACCTCAGTTGTCGAGCGTCTATAATTTACAATTTATTCATTCGAATAAATCCTGGTTCCGATCTTGCTATTTGATCTAACAAAAATATGAAATGTGCCAAGATGGGTGGGAAAATTCTAAACATATTAGAACTGTTTTTTAGTACGTACTATTGAAGGAACAAATAAAATAAATAATAAAAGATATAATATTCTTTAAAACATTTTCTTCTTCATCTGACTTCCTGAATCCTGGTATCTAGTGCAGACCCACTCAAAATTTGCGCCCAATTTCAAATTTGTGATTCTCTACCTAAAATTTTGTTTTTGCTAGGGCCCTGCCTTTTTAGTCCTCCTTAAACAATATTACGACTCCATACTGGCCATAAGAAATCGATTAGCAATTCCTTCCGCCCCTGTACTGCATACAACATGCATTGTGTATTGTATATCAGTGAGGCGGCTCTTTCTAGCCTTTGAAATCTTAATTCTTTCCCGGTCTGTGTATGTACTACCCATAACCTTCTGATACGTGTGTAGAATGAAAACAGCTAATGCTGCAACCTTTCACTTTGACTATTTAATCCGCACCTGTTCTGCTGTTGACTAACTGGAATGGGGCTGCTGCATACCTTAACCCTCATCTTTGAACCCTTAATCCGTCGCGTTCCGGGCTAACCGCTTTCTTTATTATCCGCATAAACTCGTAACATAAAAACCTATCGGCAAAATAATAATAATAGACTTTTAAAAGTCCTGTCATCTGGACTTATTTTTTCCGGAAAAATGGCTTTATCAAGATTCAGTTTTTGTAGTAAGACTTCATTAGGTGCGGTAGGAAGGGGTATAATTTATTATATCTAATTTTTTTTACTAAATCTCTATATCTGCCACAGGCCAGTACGCCTGGTTAAGTGGAAACACGAATCTGGGTGAATTATTTGTTTTACAACAAAATATTTTTCACAAGAAAAGATTTTAATAAAAAAAGTGTTGTTTATTTATTAATGAACTAATTAAATATTCAGTATCAAAAACATTAAAGGCTCAAGAGTTGGAAGAAGCTAAAAAATGTCGCGCTGTTCTTTTATATGCATAAAAATTCTTACGTCATTACAAATCCAGAAGTTACATTTTTTTCACTTTTATGCACCTTTAAATAAAGATGTAACTTACAGCCAACTTCCCGTATAGTATATCCATTTACATGAAAGTTAATATATTTCTGACAGATATATCTCAAAGTTGATTTCATCTTGCATATTATGCTATATACCGGTGAAATTTTCTCTCTTCTCTGTAACCTATAATAGACCAAGAGCTAGTGACAATTTTTTGGTGGTATTTATTCAAGGCCTTATTTTTGTGAAGATGTTGAGGGTGCCATATTAAAGGGATTTTGCTAGATAGCGGTATGGGAGGGATATAGACTGCCCCAAACATGTAACCAAAAAAATGGTCACAATTATTATTGCTTCAAGGCTAAAATTGTTTGTATAGCTTGTCGGTGACGCAATAATGCCATTATAATATTTGCAGATCGATTGGTCAGTATTAAAGGGGTGGCAGATCACTCTAAATATGTCATGTACCCGACGAAATTTATATTATTAGTTCAAGGATCAAATATTAATATGTTGTTACGGCCACTGTTTTAAGCATATATTTCAATTTGCAGAACAAAATGTTTCTCTCTTAGAGGGAAACTTGCTCACCTAGATGTTTATATCGTTCTGCAAGGGAGTTAATACCGACATTTTGTTATGCAAATTGAACTATATGCCTAAAACAGTCGTCGTAACAACATATTAAAATTTGAACCTTGAACTAATAATATAAATTTCGTCGGGTACATGACACGTTTAAGATGATCTGCCACCCCTTTAATACTGACCAATCGATCTGCAAATATTATAATGGCATTATTGGGTCACTGACAAGCTATACAAACAATTTCAGCCTTGAAGCAATAATAATTGTAACCATTTTTTGGTAACATATTTGGGGCGGTCTGCATCCCTCCCATACCGCTATCTAGCAAAATCCCTTACTCAGGGCACTTTAATATGCCTCCCTCAACATCTTCACAAAAATGAGGCCTTGAATAAATAACACCAAAAAATTGTCACTAGCTCTCGGTCTATAAGTCCTAGATCTAAATACTTCGAATGTGCAAATAAAAGAAATAAGAACTCTTACCTTTATCAAGCTCATTTAAACCCATATCGATTCCATTTGATTCCATATTTCGAAGTTTTCGACCTGAAATTATAATACATTATTAGAATAATATAATTAAAATTAAAATCGCATATAAAAAAAAATCGAAACTTAGGACTATACCTACTTATTAAGAGACAATTTAAAGAAAAGAAAATTTTTCAATTTTATATTAGGTAGTAGGTACCTACCAAATTAAAAAAAAAAGCACTTTTAAAATTAAAATTACAGGGCCTGAAGAAGACACAATTAGTGATGAAACGTTGGCCGTTAAAGAATTTAGCAAATAAATATTGTTATTCTTTCACCTTGTATCCCATTAATCTTACATAATTAACGTCCTTTCTGTGTAAATTTTCAAATGTTTTAAAAATAAATTTCATATTTAACAACTAGCTAAATATTTTTACTTCGGTGCAGATTTCAAAAGTTTTATTTCATAAATTGTAAATTATATAATATTTTTTTTGTTTTCTTCAAACTTCAATTTCAAATAAAAAATTATGAATTATACTAAAAAACATTGAATAACATAAGTAAACGTCTGTACATTTTTCTTATTAATTGAGTTTTTCAAAGTCTGATCAATGTTAAAATTTAAATCATTAACCAGTTGTAATTTTTATTGTCGTGAAACTATATTTAATAATACGTACTGGATCGCGATCCAAAGTAAAATTTTCATTTTGCACAGTGAATATTTTCAAATCTCGATGAAAATTACCGTTGGATCATTGTGCCAAATAATATTTTGTAAATAACTTTTCTTTGTACAAATTGAAATCAGATTGCTATAAAATTGTGTTAGAAAACCACTGAATTCTATTTTTACGAAGATACAGATATTGAATTGTACTACCAAAAATAGCAAATCATAATAATATTGTGTAAAATATTATGCAAATTTCCATATTGCAGTAAAAGGCAATAAATCCGTGATCTATTTTTCATCAGGTTCACATCTGCATGCAAGTTTCAACGATATAAAACTGTAGTAATATTTAGGATTGCATTTCTTTGTAAATTTTCTGTTTGAAATATAATGGATGTACAGAAAAAGTTTAATTTACTTAAATATTGTGATTTTTTCGTATAATAAAATAAAATATTCGATATGGTTGAGGTTTAAAGCCTGCAAAGAGTTGTATTCAATACATAAAAAATTGTACGAAATATTTCTTTTTATTTTGCGTGTAATGTATTTCGTTATCGTTGTCAGGTTATCGTACGTACCTTTAAGGCCCAATTTCTTGGAACTTAAATTTTGCTTTTAAATGTCATCAAGGGACATGAAATGCAATTTCCCGAAGCCTTTGCCGTCATGCTTCTAAAGTCTAATGCAGTGTTTCCCAACCAGTGTTTCACGATTTTTCTAGTTTGCAAAAGCTTCCGAAAAAAGGTACCTACATTATATTAACCTGACATGTCTATTTTTTAATTTACCCCCGTCGAATCCATACGTGTCGGCCCTAGGTAAGAGTTCCCCAATAAGCCCCGAAATATTAGAAGTGTTCCTCCAAACAAAAAAGTTTTGGAATCACTGATCTAGACAGACGAGAACTGTTACTATTTGGCATCAAATTTTCTTTATCAAGATCTGTTGATGCGCTTTTCGCCAAATAACGGCAAGATTTTTGCTTTTAAATTTTTCTACATTTTATAATAACATTACGTTTTTCAGCTAGATGACGTTCAAATCTAATATTGTGTTGAGAAGGTACACAAACCCATTCTAATAGCGTACTTGTAAGATAAAAAACAGTTCCTTTTATTAAATATGTAAAAAGTACCTACACGTAAAATCTATTAAATTAGCTCGAAAATGTTTTAATTTGAAATTTGCATAATATACCTACTTTTAAAAAAAGAGAGTGTGTGTGTACTTATATTCGCACGTCAGAAGTTATACTGCTTTGGCGTAACAAAACAAAAATAACTCCAAAAATTTTATCCCGCATGCCAGTACTAAATGTTTGTAAAAAAGACGATAAAATAATAAAATAAAGATATTAAATAAATTCAGTTAATTTAATAAAATATTAATCTATTAAATATATTTATTTATTATATTTATATCTAATTATTTATTAAAAAAAAACTTCAAAAGCATGTTTGTGTTGAGATACGACCCCAAGACCTTTTGCGTATGACGCGGCAGTGCTATCCGTTACACCACGCACATCTTACATAGCAGGGCTATATATGATAGGGTATTATATAGCAATAGCTTTTATTAATGTTAATCAAAACTGAAAACGCTCTTGTCACATTGTGACTGGTGATAATAGGGTATTATAATCATGAACTTCCGACTAACTTCATGGTGTTATTTTCGACCAGCTTCAAGGTGTTAAAACGTAAAAATTCACTCTCATCATTTTTCCGTAACGCGTAACTTCAAAAAAGGTAATAGTCTATTCGGTACCATATAGTAAGTTCTAGTGATCAGTGCTTTAAACATTCATTTTGTGAAACAAAGTTTCTTGTGACTGATTATTTTTCTCGTGTAATCTTCAGGTATCATAAAAGGCCAAAACAAAATCAGTTAAATTAGGTTATGTACCTATATTGGAAGTTTTCTTCATATAATGAGAACATAATATTTTCATAACTTTGGTTATTACGGCGAAAACTTCTAATATACCTACATAATCTCATATGCAAGATATTCCAGTAAAGAAACGTAGTTATTTAAATTAGAAAATAAATACGTATTTAAGGGTCTAATAATATCCTGTTCTAGTATTTAAAAAATATATTAGTCCTACACTCAAATCACCCATTATGACTAAAAAAAATATCAACGCGTAGGTATATTTTCAAATAAATATAGAAATATACCCGAAGAAATAAGAATAGCTTTTGCTATTTTATGTTTACTTAGGTATAAGAAAATAAAAACGCGCCATTTTGGAAATTTTTTTTGGGAGTGGAACTAGTCGTATCTGTTTTCGAGAGGACAGTATAGCCTAGTGGTTAGCGTGCTTAGTGCCACAACCTCTGGACTGGACTGCCGTGGGTTCGAATCCCACCTGCGCTCATGGATGTTTTGTGATGTTATTTAGTTTTAAGATAGTTGTTATTTAGTGTAGTTGAAAGACACTAATGACCTGAGATGTCGACGCGTCTATAATCTACAATAAATAAAATAAATCTGTTTTCGAGATTCCTGTGGTGATTATGATAATTGAGGTATCTTGTACGAGTATATACGATGTCGAATAAAATATCACAATGAAAATCAAGTAGGTAAAATGACATGACAAACCAAGGTGGATGATAGAATTATAAAAGTAGGTATGACTGTAAAATTTGAATGTAAAAATCCACTGCAAAAAATTTGTACTGGAAGAACCATAATGAACCGTCACAATAGTGTAAAATAATAGTAAGTAGTCACCTCTTAACAGGGTCGTTCCGCGTATCAAAATTTGATAATTTTGGAACAGTGCATGTTATTCTTCATACATAAACAAATAATGTAAACCAACTTTTTTGTTCTTATATCCTTCCTCTTAATTGCAAACAAAAATTTAAAAAATGTGTTCGCATTTCAAACGGGTGAGCTTAGCTGCCATATGATGACGTAAAAGCCAGGGCTATGAAGCCAGACACACGTCCACGCATATATATAAAGAGAGGTATGTCAATAGAAAGAGAGGAATACGTCCTAGAAAGTTGTAAGTTGTCACTCGTGAGTCGCGAAGAACCTAACCTAAGTTCTAACTGCCGGCCTGTATTTCATATTCCATATTCTCTCTTTATCTATGGATCAGTGGACGTGATTCAACTACAGTAGTCAATCAGAGAAGGCTGGCTGTGAATGACGTATTCCGTAGCGGTATAATTCCATGTTTCAAATTACATCGAAAAATACACACTTTTGGGAATTTTTTTCTTCTAGAAAAAGCTTCCGAAAAATTCTCAAAAAAATCGTTATATTATCTATTTGTAACGTAGACTCCAATTGTAAAAAAAATGCGGGACGACACCATTGTATGCGCTAGATATAAAGGCAAATGCAGCTCGTAACAAAAGAATTGCATATACATCACTTACTATAAAATATACGAGACTGATACCCCATCGCGTCTCGGCTGATTACTTTCTTTATTTAACCTCACAAAATAACCACGTGCAGGAATACAGCAGACAAATTTCTGTCTTTTATATTCGACACATGATTTTCATGAAGCATCCTAAGATAAAATCATTTGTCAGTGCATCACTCGTCACAATCAATTTATCAGTAAATTTTTACGTTTTTTATTTGTTCTGGAGTGAGGCGTTAGAAGACCCACATATAAATAAATTCACACCTGTTGACAGGTAGTACCTGGTAGTACTTTTGAAGTTCTATAATGTAGTTTTAGGCACTATAATCACAGTATTTATGGGTTCTTATTTAGCTCAATAACCAAAAGTGAATGTCAGTTTATGTGGCAATAGATCTACGAAATTTTATTACAGTCCACTAGTTTTATTTAAAAATCGATCAAAATCTTAATTTTTGTAAAGTTAAATTAATTATTACAATTTAACGTGCTGAATAATATACTTAAAATTCATCGTTTTTTCAACTTGAATATTTCTTTCTTACTGTAAAAATAATTTTAATCACTAAAGACAGCGATTTGTAGAGTTGCCTCTGGATCTCTAAATGGATAAATTTTGATCCAAGATAAAACATTACTATTTTAATCTTTTTTCTCGCTATAATGAGCGATTTTCGTAAAAATTTTCAGCCTTTAAGGATGTATGGCACGTATAGTCTTACACACAAGTTTGTCTCTTGCTCTACATACTATACAAGCTCATCCGATGTAAAGCGAAAACTTTTACCTCAGTACAGGCAGAGAAAGGTTCATGCATACATAAATTATAATACATATGACTGCATACTAACATAGCAGAGACCTTGGCATCGTTTTATTCGAACTATGAAAAAAGCGGCAAAGAAGCTGTCAATTTCATTGGTTAGTTCTAAAAAGTGGGCGGTAATAATAATATGTTAAAAATGTGTATAATATGAGAGCACTGTTGCCAGTACAAACACGCATTTTATAAAGTACGCTATTTGTTGGATACTTTTCAGCAATATTTTTTTTCATCTTCATTGTAATCGGTAACTATAGATAAAATTTTGAACAGAGCTTGTTATAGATATGTAACTAATATGTTCTAAAAATTACAATTTTTTCTCGGTGATATTACTACGTGTTTTACCGGTATTAAACTATGAATGTGGGATTTTCCCACAAGAGCTAATGTTAATTTCATAATTATATATTTTTTTAAATTATTCGGTAACACATTCTGAAATTTTGTGTACTTATTGCAGATATATTAAAAAGTAAGTTTATAAAATTTCATTCATTTCTCGGTGATTTGAGATAAGTGCCATACATCCTTAAAATCATCTAATACAAACTTATAAATACAATTTGCGGTAATATTGATATTTTTAACTGCACTTTCAGTGCATTTAAAAACGTCTCAGAAAAGATAAACACCACATTATAACTTTAAAACTTCAACTGTATTGACTTCTGTAATTGGGCTATACCTTGTAAGAAGTTTAAATAAATAAAAATTAATAAATATAAACTATATTTCTGGCCAGCCAGTATGCACAGTTTATTCTGTTAAAGAAGTCGCGAGATTCTATATATATGTAAGTATAATATAACGGAGTGCAAAATCATTTTCAGTTTGAGTTAATCCGCCACTATACCCTTCCCGTCGTTTCATTTCTAAAAGTATGTACATTCAGCGGGTGAACAACGTTTTCTTAAATTTCATATGAATTGCATCCGCGAGCGTTTAGCGATAGGTACCATTGTTTATATGGCGTTTCCAGGGCTCCTCTTCTACAAGCCCTCAGCTCCCAAGTTCTAATCTGAGAACTGGTAAAAGTAGATTTTCAATTTATTATTAGATAAATATGTCATAGTTATAGTTTATACAACTAGTTATACATATAAGTATAAGACGCGAAGGGTGACGATCGCTCGAAACAAACCTAAAACATAGTCAGTGCCACAGGCTAAACATAGCTGTGTTTATTATTTATTAAGAAATTATAATAAACTAGCCGTTACCCGTGGCTTCGCTCACGTATATTTCGATTTATGATTTATTATCCCCCCCGCGAGAAATTCTCCTCCTGCGAAGAGAAGCCGGGCTATGGTGTTTATTCGCTCGAATTTTATTAATACATTACTTACGAAATGTTACAATTACCACAAAACACCAAACCATAACAAACACTCTCGACGTACGTTTCGCCAACCAAGTTGGCATCATCAGGAGATGATTACTTACTCTTTTCGCTCGAATATTATTGATACATTACACACTCGCTTCGCTCGTTCGCTCCTGTGCAAAATTTCATGCTTCTAGTTTCAAAAATGATGAATTTCCATACAAACTTTCATCCCCTATTTAACCCCCTTAAGGGGTGAATTTTCAAAAATCTTTTCTTATTACTCAACTACGTTATATAAGAAACTCTAGTGCAAAATTTCATGCTTCTAACTTCAAAAATAACGAACTTCTATACAAACTTTCATCCCCTATTTAACCCCCTTAGGGGATGAATTTTCAAAAAAGCATTTCTTAGTGCTCACCTACGTTATATAAGAAACTCCTGTGCAAAATTTCATGCTTCTAACTTCAAAATGGCGAACTTCCATACAAGCTTTCATTCCCTATTTAACCCCCTTAGGGGTTGAATTTCGAAAAATCCTTTCTTAGTGGGTGCTCACGTCACAAAAGGAACCCACTGTCCAAATTTCAAATTTATATCTTCAGCGATTTGACCTGCGGGTTGTCTGTCTGTGAGTGAATGAATGAGTACCTAACGGAACTGTTTTATATATATAAATAGATAAGTAGGCTACATAAAAAGAGAAAACAAGCAAATCAAAACGTAAGACAGTATTTTTTTTTGTTATCAACAGGCGAGAACTAAAATACCGAAATTTTTTCTTCAACTTCCGAACAGGTCCCCGACTATTGATAACAAAAAAACACTGTCTTACTTTTTGATTTGCTTGTTTTCTTCTTTTACGTAGTCGGGTTTTAGTTTTTTAAATTTTATTTTTTCTAGTAACATAATACTACATTTCGAATGTCATATTAAAATATATTAATGTTTTTTGGACAACCCTTGTGCATAGTATGTACATACTCCATTCAATTTAGTTTTGACTAGCGAACTTTTTACATTGAACTCTGAAGAAATCCCTCGGCCTTTAGAGAGTTTTTGCTTCTGCTGCAAACGTGTACCTATATTTACATGTATATGAGAGACTTAAGATTTTCTTTTCTTCAGTACAAGAAAGTTTTCACAGTTAAAAATCTACATAGTTTCTGTGTATGAATGCATTGAAATCAATACAACTTCTCTCCTAGATGGACTGAACGCGGTTTAGAGATTTCCGGAGAAATGTTTATACCTAGTGCATTTACAAGGCACTTTAGGCTGTTTAAAATATAGATATTACGTATACAATATCCACATATACAAAAGTTTCAAAGTTTAAATTTTGGATATAGCCCGAGAGCTCGTAAAAGTGTCAATTGGATTTTCAATTTATTATTAAAAAAAAAAAAAAAATAATAATGAATTGAAAATATGAATTGGTGCTAGGCCCAAATAACCTTAGCTGTTGGTGGTCTTTAAAACACAATTTAAAAATTTTAAGATTGAGATAGCTTTCTAGCTTTTCTCGAATATTCAATTACAATTTATACAGTACACATTTTATATTACAATTTAAGATCGATAATTCGGCGACCATTTTATTCATTTTTATCGACACTTTTCTTAAATATACAGGGTGTTAATTAAGTATGTGCACAAACTTTAAGGAATTAATCTATGATCGATTTTAAGACAAAACCTTCGTATATAAGTATGGTCCGCAACGGCTCTGTTTTCCAAATACAGGGCGTTAAAATTTGAACGAAAATTTTTTTATTTATTTTTTTAATAGTGCCAGCTGCTTAATTAAAACTTTGCACACACTAATAGATACTCAGAAAGTACATTTTGCAAGTAAATTATTTTTAATTCAACCAGTTTAAATTTAAATTTTAAATTTTAACGCCCTGTATCTGGATTATAGAGTCGTTGCGGACCATATTTATACGAAGATTTTATCTTATTAATTATAATCATAGATTAATTCCTTAAAGTTTGTACACATACTTACTTAAAACCATGTATATACCAATTGCGTCGATAAAAAGTCGCGTTTTTGTGTCGATTTTAGCAATGTTTTATCGATAGCTACGTGCACAAAAAATTATATATATATATACAAGTAAGAAACACCTATTGTAGACAATTTCATCTATAAAGAACGGTACAATAGTGAAAATTCAATAAAGAAAAACAGTTCAATTTTTAAATCCAGTACATATTTACGCAGAGGGATTTACTCTGAAAAAAATTCGACTGATGACCAGTCCTATACTTCCCACCTAGTAAATATTTGCAAAAAATAAACACTCTTTTTTTTATTCTTTGACTAGGCCCAAATAACCTTAGCTGTTGGTGGTCTTTAAAACACAATTTAATTTTTATTCTTTGAAAAAAGCATGGCCCTCTTTTTTGTTTGGTGATCTACTGATGGCTAACTTAATATAGCAAAAATCATGGTTACCTTGATTTACGTACAATTTTTATTTTTTTTAGTAAAATATTTTTTTTCTCGAAAACTATACATTTTAGAGAAAAACAATATTTACATTTTTTTCATATTATAACATCTAGAATTTATTTATATTTTTTTTACCTATGTTAATACGTGACATTGAGGACGTTTTTTTGAATATCTCAGGATCCACTGAACCGATTTGACTCAAAATCTAATCAGATCTAAGTCAAAGGCTGATAAACACAATAGAACAATCGGCATGCCCGTATGTTGTTCCGTTCTTAAGATATCGAAGGCGAAAAATTGACCACATACACACACACATACACACACACACACACACACACACATACAGACATCAGTCAGAAAATGATCTTAAACGATCGCTAGGGTCTCAAAACGTGAAAATCTGTTAAAATCTCGAAATATTTTTTTCGGACTGAATCCATTACTTCCCTACCATAGTAGAGGTGGGAAGTAAAAAATGTTTCTCACTAAGAAAGCGATTTCGATTTTACAATTACGTAATTCTTAGAGATATATAGATAGATATTGTAGATTTTAGACGCTCGACAATAAATTGAGGATTTATCGTTACTCTTAGAGAGTCGGCAATGCAACAAGTAGAAAATTTTATAAAAACTTGTCACAAATTGTTAATTTATTTCACACAAAAACATTTACCACTCAAAAAATTGCAAATAATTTAACTTGCCAATTTTTTCAAATTTAAAAGCGCTGTAAAATACGTTCTGTTTTATCTAAAATTAAATTCTGTTTGGTTTGTTGTATCCTTTGGATTGTTTTATGAGTTCAAATCACGTTTTGTTTACAAAAATCCTTTGATATTTTAAATTACACACACAATAGTAGGTACGTACTATTCCAAACATATAGGAACAATAAGCACATTGATGTAAATTGTATCTATATCTAGTGGCGTAATGAAGTATATTATTGACGAGTATTTCCAAAATAAAAAAATTGACAGTTCATTTGTGTAGCCAATTTCACGTCTATAGTAGGCCGAGAGTAGCTGTCGGTAGGTAATAGCGGGTGGATCAGGGCGAATAAACATAAATCACTATGGAAATTGTTCGCTTTCCCATTCAAAATCTGTCAAGTTTTTTTGATCACTGCTTTAACATTTTAGGGATAAAATAATTTTTGCCATACCCACTATAAAATAGCTGCTTTGCACGCATGTGTATATGCATTTAAAGTGAATTTTGACTGGCTGGTGTGCGAGAACGTGTGCGAAAGCAAACAGTTTTCATAGTGGTTTATATGTTTATTTGCCCTGATCCTTCCGCTATAATTACCTACTGACCGCTACTCTCGGCCTACTATAAACGTGAAGTTGGCGACACAAATAAACTGTAAAAATTTTTATTCAACACTTGCACGCTTTTAGTGTTTTTTTAACTTCCCATTGGAAGTTATTGTAATGGGTCCGAAAATCGAAATCAAAAAGGAAAAAAAAATTTTATATTTCAAGGTCACTACACTATTTTTACACTACTTTTAGAAAGATGTCTGTGTGTGTGTATGTGTGTGTGTGTGTGTGTACGTACGTACGTACGTACGTATGTGTCCATTTCTTTCTAAGACGAAATCTCGAGAATGAAAAATGATATCGACTACGTTGAGGTGGCAATCGACGCGTATTAACGTAAATATGATCTGAAAGAAATTTTTTCAAAATCGGTTCAGCCGTTCTTTTTTCTTAACCAAATAACCTCCAAAAAAGTAGATTTTATACAATATCTCGCGAATAAAAAATTATATCGACTTCGTAAGGGTGTCAATCGAGGCGTGTTAACGTCATTTTGATCCGACATAAATTTTATAAAAATCGGTTCAGCCGTTTTTTTTTTTTTTTTTAATTATTGTTAAAAATAAATAATAATTATGTTTTAATGATTAAAATGATTACTTTTCTGTGTAATATCTAATTCAATTATTATTATTAAATATTTATCAAACTGGGAAGTTCATCGTGTGGACCTCAAGGGTCGCACTTTAGTCCTAATAAACGACCCAC
Organism: Mongoloraphidia duomilia; assembly: GCA_039654895.1. Taxonomy (NCBI): domain Eukaryota; kingdom Metazoa; phylum Arthropoda; class Insecta; order Raphidioptera; family Raphidiidae; genus Mongoloraphidia; species Mongoloraphidia duomilia. The sequence goes on along the minus strand of CM077520.1, from coordinate 36,610,059 downwards.
CTCACGGCTTGTTGTATCTGTTTTGCGGACCTTAAATGGCCGTTTATATTGTCTAGTGACCATCATGTAACGCTTTTCAATTCTATATAATGAAAACAGTTACATAATGAACCATTATGTATTCAATTAAAGTCTAAAACCATTCATCTGTTGAATAAAGTATAGTGTGCAACGCGTGTGCTAAACCTTTATGCGCCTGACCGCGTATAAAGATGTATCTAGCACACTAGTTACACAATATACTATTAGAAAATACTGAAAATGAAGTGAAAAGCATCTCTTTTATAATGGGTATGGCCAAAAAAACCATATATATTTCGTGCGTAATGATATTATATGACTCGTGTGACTGTTACAACTCGCCATGCTCGTTTAAAAACAATGTCACTTACTCGTTAGTAATATACGTCATTACGCAACTAGATGTACAATCTACTATTATATTGTTAATTAAGTTTAACACAGAATAATATAATATTATATAAGATACACACAATAATAATTAATAAGACATTATTATAACGACTGAAATAAAATTTATAACAATAAAACAACAAACCCTCCGCATATTATTTGATTTTCTTTTTATAAAATAGCATTTAATTAATTTTACAAGATTATTACAATATCTGTTTTAGTTAAAAAGGTATCTTAACGATACAATCCCCCGACGATACAAGTTTAATTAATTCATTCAAAGTTCATAAATTATTCATTCAGACGATACCTATTGAAATCTCTATACAAGTATTTTCGTCATAATTAATATAGAAGAGAAATTTGTGCATTTAAAATATAAATTCTCTCTCATTTTATATTTATTTTGAAATTAAACAGTCATTACCAAAATACTATATAATTATATTATTATATACAGTAGACCCTAGAACCAGATTCTTCGTCTCCTTCTATTTTCTGTGATTTTACGCAAACAGCCAAACAGGTTAGGCCGAAAATATTGTAATAATATAATATTGTCATAGCCTAAGAGGCAGCGACGGGTTTTCTTAAATTTCTACGGAAGGCAAAATGATATTAACAATCCCTGTATAAGTGCTCCCCATTTGAGAATCTGTAAATCTGGCACACTTTCTCACTTGCGTTTTAGGTGGCAGGTACAAATTATAGACACATTTTTCTTGTATTATTGTAACACTATTTTTTTAATTATTAAATTGTATTATTGAGTCAATGCTGTAATCTTTATATAATTTTATCATCACGGTACCTACCTAAGTTTCGTTAATTGTTATATTTTTTATTATTAGAAATAGTGGATTTTCAATAACTTTTCTCGAAATGTTCGCAACAACATTTTGGTCTGGGATTTTAGAATTACAATATACAATATACATGTCACCCCTTATGTAAAAAAAATGCCAAACCTGACAACATGATAGCAATGGCCAATCAAGCAGACAATGTTATTTAATGTATTTTAAATTATTACTTACTTATTATGCCACCAAATACGCAAAGGAGAAAGGCTGCCAGACTAACAGATTCTCAAATGTAGAAACCGTAAGTATTTTACTGAACATTTACTATGCCTATGTGCACTAAAGACTGTCGTATGGAATTATATTTTGGGGACGTTCAGTAAGTATAACTACTATATTTAAAACACAAAAAAGATGCATAAGAGCTATATGTAATGAAGGACCACGCACATCTTGTAGGCCACTATTCCAAAAACTTAAAATCGTAACAGTTTATGATATTTATGTAATAGAATGTGCAATTTTTGTTAAAAAATATCCGCATTTGTTCACAAATAATGTACTGCATCATAACTACATTACTAGAAACAAAACTGATCTAGTAATAGCACAAGCTCACTTAAATATAATGCTAAAGGGTCCGCTAAATTCCTTCATAAAAATTTTTAACAATATACCACAAGAACTGAAACTGTTGCAAATTGATAAATTCAAAATAAAATTCAAAAACTACCTCAGTGGTTTGACATTGTATAGTCTAGAAAAGTTTTTCGCTTTTTAAATATTATAAATGTTTCTTGTATGACGTGTTCTATACCTCTATGTAAGGTCATCAGAATAAAATTTATTATTATTATTATTACCTATACCTACATGTATTTTTTTAATAATATTTTGCCTTACTCAGATACTTAAGAAAAACAAAAGCATCGCCAGCTCTTCGCCTATTACATTACAAATGTAAAAATCGTTTTGTATGTTTGTTACGCTGCAAGAGATCTGAATGAAATTTTGCATGTAGATAATTTATGACTCGCACTAACATATTATAGGCTACTTTTTATCCCAGTCGAATCTGCAATTCCCGAGGGTATCTATTTTGTGGTTTTTCCATGTTCGGCTACATACAACGTTTGTCTGCTGTTTACCTATACAAACGCGATAAACTCGTAAACTATTCAACCGATTTTCATGCGAAAACCAAGAGAAAATGTTTTAGGCTATATTTCATTACGCTATATCATAACAAAGGGCTGTCGTTTCCAGGCAACGGTTACATGGTACATAAAATATGCAAAAGGAACTATGTAGACGGGTGACTGCTCGAGTTAGATTATTGTGGATTATAGACGCTGGACAACGATAAAACAAGATAAAAAAATAATAATAAAAATTATCTATTTAATATGTAACTGTAAAGTTAATAAAAACTGAAACATTATTTGTCCGTTTTTTATCCTATCCACCGATCCTGACCCCTGATGGATAATCGAGGTTCTACTATATATGAATATTATATAACGCTTTCGACATGAAACTTACCCAATATAACTATTAACTATCCTGTTAATGTCGTTATTCAGTAGTGTATCCCACCGGTCCATTATGCCCCCCCCCCCCCTTTCCCTGAAATGTAGGTACGAAAACGTTGGCAGTTCAAAATTAAAACACATTTGGTTGACATGGAAACTGCATTAAAGTGATTGATTTTGTATTATAAATTTAAAATATTGCCATATCAAAAGTAAATTGATTGATACTTCTGTTTTCGTTTATATACATTTTTCAATTTTCTATTTAGTTTAGTTTGGGCTATCTGTTTTGGTTTTCTTTTGTTCATTTCTTTGCATTAAGATGAACTGGAAAATGTTTACACGACAATATTATTATATTATCTGCGGTTTGTTGGTCTCTACATACAGGGTGTAAACGGCTAACCCGAACAAAAGGAAAATAACATTGAGAACATTTACAATTTTGTTGTTGGCTATGGGCGTTAAGATCTAATGTAAATATGTAGTAATAGATGCTTTGTTTTTTTGAAGTGAAAACTTCCTTAGGCGCGTTAGGCACTCTTTGCCTGGGTACTGAAAAAATGTGAAGCGTTCGCAATTTTGCGTAAGAATTCGCAACATACTTATATCATAAAAACGGCCGTGTACACACTGCCACCCATAGCGCAGTTGGTTTAGTCTTTGCGTTCTATGCATAGGAACCTGGGTTCGAGACCTGATGGCAGCGTAGAATTTTTGGCGGTTTTTTTTCTAAATTCTACATGATATTTATTGATATATATTTTTTTATTTTTGTTATATTCTTTCTTTGACAATAATTATAATTTTTTTGAAACCTAAGGTGGAATAAATTAATTAAAAATACAACTTTAGTATTTTAGTGATAAATTATTTTTTGTTCATAAATGCGCTATAATAGATGACACCAAAAATTAGAAAATCTGAAGTTTTCACTTCTGTCGTGTGGTCATAAGCACACACCCATTTTTTTTTATTTTTTTTTTTTTTTGGGCTTGAGAATGTCCGAGCGTGTAGCGGTGCTGTTGTTTACATGGCGTTGCTATGGTTCCTCTATTACAAGTTCCCAGTTCCCGGGTTCTAGCCCGAGAGCTGGTAAAAGTGTCAATTGGATTTTCAATTTATTATTAAAAAAAATAATGAATTGAAAATATGAATTGGTGCTAGGCTCAAATAACCTTACCTGTTGGTGGTCTTTAAAAAACACACAACCCCATTTTTTAACACGCTTATATTAGCTTCACCTGTATGCTTGCTTACTTGTGGGCTTGCGGGCTTGTGTGTTTGTCAGTTTGTAACCGACTTCTTTGAACTTAATTTTGACCAACTGTGAACGGTCAGATTTAGTTTAAACTTTGCACACTTATCAAGGACCGACGACAATACAATAATTCAATAAGTTTGTCCCATTATCCTGACCAGGATCTCCAGGACTAAAAAAAAAAAAGCAAAAAACTTCAGATTGAACTGAAACTTTGCACACTTATCAAGGACCGATTACAATACAATAATTCCATAAGTTTGTCCCATTATCCTGACCAGGATCTCCAGGACTAAAAAAAAAAAAAGCAAAAAACTTCAGATTGAACTGAAACTTTGCACACTTATCAAGGACCGATTACAATACAATAATTCCATAAGTTTGTCCCATTATCCTGACCAGGATCTCCAGGACTAAAAAAAAAAAAAAGCAAAAAACTTCAGATTGAACTGAAACTTTGCACACTTATCAAAGACCGATTACAATACAATAATTCCATAAGTTTGTCCCATTATCCTGACCAGGATCTCCAGGACTAAAAAAAAAAAAAGCAAAAAACTTCAGATTGAACTGAAACTTTGCACACTTATCAAGGACCGATTACAATACAATAATTCCATAAGTTTGTCCCATTATCCTGACCAGGATCTCCAGGACTAAAAAGCAAAAATAAATTATAATTTAAAAAAACTAAAAAACACGCTTTAATGAACTAAAAAGTAAAAAATAATTAATTTTATTGTAAAAAAGCGTGGGGTGCTTTGTATCATATTTTCATACTACCCCACGCTTGTTTACAATAAAATTAATTATTTTTTACTTTTTAGTTTATTAAAGCGTGTTTTTTAGTTTTTTTAAATTATAATTTATTTTATTTAGTATTAGTCCAGTCACGAGAGGAAGTCCACCTTGCGTTTGGTGCAGCAAATGATTTTATTTTTTTGTGTCCTCAAGCATGTTTAGGAGATGTCAAATCCAAGTTTGCGACCTCTAAAACAGGGCGGGGGAGTTTTGGTGGGCTAAAAACCACGATTTTTTTGCACTTTTTTCAATTTCTTGCTTATAATATGGAAACGGCTGGTCCTATCGAAAAAATGGTCCTATTCAAAATTAAAGGGCACAAAATTTACTTCAAAATGCACTAGTCAAATATGTTTATGTTCTCATTTTTACCGGCCCTACAGAACTTAGAAAATCGCCAAAATTTACCAAAATGAAAAAAAAGCATTTTTTCAAGCTTTTAACTATTGAAAAACTCGAATAGCCTATAACCTTCCTTAATAAACGGGCTATCAAACAAAAAAAAATTTTTCAAATCGGACTGGTAATTCCTGAGATTAGCGCGTTCAAACAAAAAAAAATAAATTCTTTTTTTGTTTGAACGCGCTAATCTCAGGAACTACAAGTCCGATTAAAAAAAATTTTTTTTGTTAGATAGCCCGTTTATTAAGGAAGGTTTTAGGCAATTCGAGTTTTTTTAAATTCAATCTTAAAGGGGGTAAAACGGAGGTGTAAAATTTTTTGTTATTACAAAAAAATCTTACTCCCACGTTTTACCCCCTTCGGGGTTAATTTTAAAATAAACTCGTATATTCTATAACCTTCCTCAATAAACGGGCTATCTAACAAAAAATTTTTTTTTTTAAATCGGACTTGTAGTTCCTGAGATTAGCGCGTTCAAACAAAAAAAGAGTTTATTTTTTTTTGTTTGAACGCGCTAATCTCAGAAACTACCAGTCCGATTTGAAAAAATTTTTTTTTGTTAGATAGCCCGTTTATTAAGGAAGGTTATAGGCTATTCGATTATTTTTTTTAATTCAATCCCACAGGGAGTTAAACGTGGATGTAGGATTTTTTGTTATTACAATAAATCCTACACTCCCGTTTTCATTCTTTGGGATTGAATTTTTAAAAAATTCGTATAGGGTCTCATTGATAAGTACTTTGCTTCTTTTACAGACTGGTAGTTCCTGAGATTAGCGCCTTCAAACAAAAAACGAGTTTATTTTTTTGTTTTGTTTTTCTAAGTTCTGTAGAGTCGGTAAAATCGGAACAAAAACATATTTGACTAGTGAATTTTGAAGTAAATTTTGTGCTCTTTAATTTTGAATAGGACCATTTTTTCGATAGGACAAGCCGTTTTTATGTTATAAGCAAAAAACCGAAAAAAGTGCAAAAAAATCATGGTTTTTAGCCCACCAAAACTCCCCCGCTCTGTTTTAGAGGTCGCAAACTTTGATTTCACATCTCCTAAACATGCTTTAGGACACAAAAAAATAAAATCATTTGCTGCGCAAAACGCAAGGTGGACCTACCTTTTTAAGCTCTCGTGACTGGACTATATAGGTTCGAGTTACACTTAATAGTCAACCGTTGCTATGGAAAATTGTTTAAAAAATTCACTGTACTATTTTTTCTATGTAATCCACCACATATTTTTATGACAGGGTTACAAAATTGTAAAAGTTCCCAATGTTATTTTCCCTATATTAGGGTTAACCGTTTACGCACGGTGTTAACCATTAAACAACAATTTGTTACATTATCACGCTTTCTCTCATGTATAAAAGTGTTTTATTTATTTTAGTAAGTACACAAACATAATATACTTACAACATTATAGTGTATTAAATATTCGGTATAAATGAAAATAGAACAGATTGTTATAATATCAGAAAAAATTTCTTTTTATATCTCTAGTAAATTGAAGAAGTCAAATCTTTTTTCTTGCCTTTCTTAATATATAGGTACACGATGTCGGTATCATGATGTGAAATCGTATTTTTCAAAATAAATCTGCAATACAGAGTATTCAAACATTGTGGAGCTAAACTGGACCAAAAAGTTCCTTTAAAATTTTTGAGAAAGGGAGCTCGACTCTTGAATTTGTTTTTCTTCTTTTGCTAGATAACACTATGCAATGCAGGTTAAGCTATTTTGTCGAAAAATATTCAATCTCTAATAGTCTAAAGATCTTAAAACCTGATAGGAAATTAGGAGAACACAATAGATTTTCTAGGTTGCGGTGATTTCCTTCAGACCCCTACCATTTAACTCTTAAGGCGGGGTTTTAGACGTGATAGTAAATACTATCGCGACAGTTACTGTCGTGAGAGTTAGTTGAATCTTTTTCTTCATAAAGTGTTTACATGATGAATAGTGTTTTATGATACTATCATGATCATAGTAACGAGATCTTTAAGTATTTCAGGTTACAATTATCTCAATAAAATATGTCGACTATTCCGTTAATTATAGCTATTACTCGCGTGATTCATGTGATTATGTCACTGGAAAAGAAAAATAATAATAAAAGAAAGTTCCTTCCAATGCTCGTACCCATAGACTTTCGAACTTTTGCTTTTTCTTGGTTTTATGTACATAACGAATGTTTCTGATTTTTTACCGGAGCTCCTTTATGATTTTCTGTCCAGTAAGGGGCAGCAGCTGTTCTTCAGCTGCATCTCACTTTATGCGGTTCTTATAATCCAGGCAACTTTTTTGCCTCACGTAAAGAAAGCGTTTGTATTCTTCCAGGAAATTTATAATATTAAAATTATCGCCTGTCTTGACAAATCCATCCATTTTTACAAGCTTTTATTTAACTTAAAATGTATGTTAGTTTGTTTGTTTGTTTAGGTCAAATCTTGCCAGTCAATTTTGAACGACTTCCACATATCCGATCAATTTGAAATTTTGTACGCATATGTATTCCCGATGACAATACATGAATAAATCATTTTTAGAAATAAATTCAACCCCTAAGGGGTTCAAACGGGGCTGTAGGGTTTTTTTGACTAATCAACGCCCAGGCCAAATCGCTGAAGCTAGAAATTTGAAATTTGGACAGTTGGTTCCTTTTCTGACGTAAGCATCCACTATAAAGAAAGGATTTTTCGAAATTCAACCCCTACTAACGGGTGTCAAAGGGGAGTAAAATTTTGAAAGACTAAAATGAACATAATAAATATTAGTAAAAAAAACTTTTTAGAGACAAGTTTTTATTTAAATTATATAAACGTGGATCATGACTAATAAACTAGCATAGAGTTCGCGACTCACGCTTTTACAATTATGAACCTAATTTATTAAGAATTATTTTTTCCTTTTTAGTGCATCTAAATAAAAGCTTGTCTCTAAAAAGTTTTTTTACCAATATTTTTAATATTAAGCACGTTAAACAATAATTTATTTTGTAAACAATAAACTCGACAGTGTGAGAGTTAACTAACACAGTTTCACGTTGAGAGTTGCTGCACTCTCACGATAGCTATACTCTCAACTATCACGTCAAACGTGATAGTGTGATAGTTCTATCGCGGCAGCGCGCGAGTACTATCAACCGCAGTTTACACGAGGCAAGTTGTGCGAGAGTTACTGTCATGAGAGCAACTCTCACGCTGAACTATCATCGTGAAAACACATCTTTAATCTCTCAGTGGTCTGATAAGTCTGAGCTTACTGTGATAATGTAACATTTTGTGTACGCTCTGTATAATAAGAAGTTATGATTTAAATACAAATTAAAAAATCTGAAGCTCTAAATTATTATTTTACAGCGAAATTATTTCAGGAAATATGTACGCATGTATAATATTCTCTAATTAAACATTTTTACGAGTTTTAAAATGACATCCATATAATTCTGCTCGTAGTAACTAAAGTTATGTATATAAGTAAGTTTATTATAATTTTTATTCAAAGTTATAATGCATAATATAACATTTACATAGTTAAGTATATAATAAGTAAGTCTTGTACTGTGAAAGTTATGTTCAGTTTAAACCTTAAAACAAAGTAGGTAAGGTAATAAAAGGTTGACTTTGAATTATATTGCAGGAAAATTTTGCATCGTTTAACCTCCTATAAGATTAGTTTTTTCTTCCTAGGAATTTCTTTACAAATAATTCACTCGGTTCATATCCATTTTTTAATAAATCAAATGGGTTCTTGGATTAAAATAAATTGTTATTGATTAATAACTCTTTTATTTATTTTGATATTTTAAGTACAATTTTTGACAACTAATGACTCGTTATTGAGGTAACAAATTTTTATTTCTAATTATAATTGTTATTCTCCAAGATAGACAACTATTGACTTGATGTATTCGTTTATATTTTTGTTACAGTACTTGATAAAGAGACGAAACGTCGTACGAAGATAAATAAAAGAGTTATTAATCAATAACAATTTATTTTAATCCAAGAACCCATGAACCGTATTGAATTCTTTACAAATATTTGACTTCTCACATCTTACTATACCAATATATAAAAAAATGAGTTTGTATCCATGAGAATCGATAACCACTAAACCGATTTGAAAATTTCTTTCACTGTTTGAAAACTTACTTCTTGGTAGGCAGAATATGGTAGTAAATATTGATTAAAATTGTTAATATTAATATTATTAAGGTTTTTTAACGCTAATCCATTGTTAAAAAGAAATCTTTTAAATTAAAAACCTTAGTTCGATCCTGTCATGTAATAGTTTGGCAAGTTAAGTAAGTACTATTAGGCGTAACATCGTGTTGCTTGTAGGTTGAAAAACATTTCGACAGTTAATTTCTCTGAAACGGCATAAAAAACCTTAATAATAAAATATTTTTGTTTCTTCACAAAGCTTAAAAAACAAACAGTTATTAATAAATCCTAGTTTCTATTGTTTTCAACTGTTCGAATAATTGGGACCAGCACCGTTTTTCCTTTTCTACCTCGAGCAGTTTCGACTCACATTTTTACTAATCTACTCGTGTATGTAAACGGCCGGTAAGGTACAAATGTTTGTTCTTTTTCTACACGAATACAAAAACGTATTCACAGGCCAAACACGTCACAATCTCAAACCCAACTTAAAACTTCACCGAATCTATTAATTAAAATAGTTCTTGTTAGTGTATTTGCCATAATATGGCACATACACTATTGGCGTCGGTCGGATGGCGGGACCTAGGGGTCGGACCAAAATTTCTCGACGTTTCATAGCCTCCTGAACAATTTGGCACCATTTTTAGAAATGTTTATATATATATGTATGTATATATTTATATATATATATATATTTATAAATATATTTATATATATATGTGTGTACACGATAACTCTCGACAGACTTAATCGATTGAAACGAAATTTGGTACACACATTGGAACCCATCACCGCAAGAAGCCTATTTAAAATGGGCCCGATCGGACCATTTTCAGGGTTGTATTTAGGGGTTCCAAAAAGTTTTTGGGCCCAAAAATACCGAAAAATTTGTCAGAATCGTTTCAAAATTGAGCTTTAACTCTTTAGTAAAGATTAAAACGTGCTGCTAAAATTTTAATAAAATCGGCCCGACAGGACCGGACTTTCAAATTTTATGAAAACACTGGTTTGTTGATACGGATTTACTTATGAAAGGGTGTATTTAATGTGGTACAGAGGTTGCATTGATAATAATATTGAAATTAAGAAAAAAATATTATTTTAAGGGATGTATTAAGGGGTTAAATTTTTTATTTTGTCCAAAAACAAACTTAAGTTCACGTATTAAAGCCACAAGGCCTGTATTTGCAAATACACTATATTGTCGGCAGGGTTTGGCACTGCGACCCGAGTTTTTTTTAAGAATATTGTAACCATTTGTTTCAGTTTCATTAAGTTTTTCAGAGAAATATTTATTCTGAATTTAAATTATTTATTATTTTTAATAAATTTTTTGCTTAATTTAATAGAGCAAACAAATCAGCTTACATATTTCATATAGTTGCGGTTTTACCGTCACTCAGTAATTACTAATAAGTAATAAGAACCTGAATTTTTTCAGTAATTTTCTTCATTTAATATTTTGTTTTATTGCAATGTTGGGTCAGCAAAATTTGGTAGAGGCATTCTTTGAATCAGACCGGATAAATAACAACAGTCTACATGTTGACAAGTATCTATGATCAGTGATTCTTAATTTTTTTGTTGTAACGCCACCTTTTTGATAACATGAAAAGTTCACGCCCCCTTGACCTGACGAAGTTTAAGATATCTAAGCGTCAGCTCACTGACGGGGGGGTCCGAGGGTCTCACCCGGAAATTTTTTGAAAAATTCAAATATTTTGACGCCTTCCTTTAGTTACTTTACGCTCCCCAAAGGGAGCGCGCCCCCAGTTTGGGAATCACTGATCTATGTCTACGAAATGAGATTATAAAAATAAGAAAATAATTAATATATATGACGCTGTTAGTGGAGTTACTTTAGGTTTTTATTTCGTAACCCGTAACAACTACTCCGATTTGAACAATTTTTTTGTCTATCTTTTTTTGTCTATATAGATTGAGCTAGTTATATTAGATAAGTGATGTAACAGTGTAATTACCTTGAATAGTTTTTGTCAAGAAAAAGATTAGAAAGAATCTGAGCATTGACTGGAAATATTACTAATTTATTATTAATTTTGTATTGTACATAATTTTACTTAAATAAAATTATATTCTTCTAGCTAAATATCGCTTAATTCTTTTCAATGTATGAAATACACGACACGAACACAATGGCATTTATTTCAATACATTAAGTATTTACGTAGATACAAATTTTTAAATTTTAATACCTGCTTACGTCACTAGCCCCGTCGCGTTGGCTTTATAACCTTTATAACCATGCCGCGCCTATCTTCCCCGTACACTAACGGCGCCGTCGTTATCAATATGGGACACGTGCAGGTGTCACACCAAGAATCACGATGGGACATGTATTAAATATGTATATGGGCTATAGTAGTGTGCCTGATGTATAATATTTAAGGCTGGTGACGTCAGGAAAAATAGAGGAGTGGTATATTTTAACCAACTTCAAAAATGTGTTGTTAAAGTCGTTTTAAGTACTAGAAAAAAGTCCTACGACATTAAAGTTAGAGGGTGTCGTTTATAGACTCATTTCATTAGGTCAACGTTTTCGTCTACGGACCTTTTACAAAGATTATCAAAATTGTTGTGGACCCCCTGGAATATAGTTATGGATCCAAGGTTAGGAAACGCTGCGTTAGATTAAAATTACTTAATTTAAAACAAGGAGGAAGAAGGTCTATTTTCCAGAGAATTACTAGCATATTAGTATTGATAATCAGATTCTCAGAATTGGTTGAGAATCGTAGAAGATCGGTAACATAATTTACTATTGCAAGTCACAACCCACTGGTTCCAGTGTAGTTTTGATCGGGCCGCAATTGTGAGTGGGGTATCTTCTAGGACTCTAGGTAATAAAGGAATGAAGTCGGTCTTGCATTGAAGATGTGCGCTCAGCTCCCGGCAGTAAAAGAGTCCTTTATGTATAACTAAACTCCTGAGAGCGAAGTCTTTAGCAAGTGATGCGTTAAGGCCAGGGGGCGGGTGGAGGGCACACATACCTACATAATATAACCCTTTACGAGTTAACCGACCGTTCCGCCTAAACTACCGGAGCCATGTTTCATCTTACATAAAATGTAATATTCGTGCATATAAAAATGACAGTGGGTCTCAACATGTGTTGCACCGTGCCATTTTCCAAACTACTTTATATGTTAACTGTTAGCTGTTCTGCATTTTTATATTATTAAAGATATAAATCGATTTACGGAATAAACAGTGTATTTTATTGGGTTGTTTTTACATTCTCATTGTTATAATGTACTTAGCCTCATTAAATATAACAACTAGTTACTAGGTATATAAAACCGTTTTTACAAGTTACAGCTCATATTGAACAAAATAAAATGCGCTCATTAAATCTGACTTATTTAAATACAACAATGAGTTAAGTTTTTTGTGGTTATAATATAATAATTATTAAATAGAGTAACAATTCCACAAGCAAATACTTTTCTTAACGTAATCAGTCGGCAACCTGCCATTGTGATGTTAAACGTCAAACAATTAAGATATACAAGGAAAAAATCAGAAGCCACTGTCAGGACTTGGACCCGAAATTCCCAGTTTCCGACTGGTTGAGTTACCACTTACTCACACAGTGCCCCGAGAGTGGGATCTGTTCTTTTCCTATATATACCTATTTGTTTGACGTTTAACATCACGATGGCAGGTTGCCGACTGATTACGTTAAGAAAAGTATTTGCTTGTGGAATGGCTACTGTCTATTTAATAATTACTGACTTATTTAGTTTCATTTTTCTCTGCTGTAATTCATATAATTTGCAATTTTATCATAATCTGAAACTATAATAAACCAGTATATCATAGACAAACTGTTTGTAAATTGTAATACAGGTTTACATGTTTATTTATTATAAAAACCGTCAAATCGGGCCTTATCAGGCGTTTATTGTGCAATATTATTATGCGTCGAATGAAATTGATCCGGAGTCGACATCGTTTTTTGTTCTCGACATATGTGAGACGAGAAACATTTTACAACAATTTTACAGTATTTTTTTTTTTGTTATAAACAAAAAACCGCTAATTGAAATTTCCTGCAAACCTAATCAGGTGTTCATTATGTAATTATGTGTCAAATGAAATTGGTCCGGAGTCGATATCATTTGTTTATGAGATATGCGAGCCGAAAAAAGTTCAGCGCAGCGTACGAACGAACAGTCGAGCGTACGTACGTACACACAGACATCTCTCTAAAAACAGTAGATTCGAACTCTAGGGACCTCAAAGCGTGCAGATATGTCAAAATTTTTCATTCGCAAAATTAGACCCATACAATAACTTCCAATGGGAAATTAACAATTTTAAAATCCTTGGCTCATGGCTGTGAAAAGATTCCAAAAAAATAAAATAAATTGAAAAAATATTTTCCTGTTGTGGGCGACCATTATGAGTTCAGCACCTGGTTGATTAATTCAAATATAGAAAATTTTGGAAATTTTGTCAGCTACAATTTTCATACATAGAATTTTTTCGTAGGACCAACTGTTTTCGAGATATACTCGAAAAACCAAAAAAAGGGACCTTTGAAGTGCTTCCCCCCTCTTGTGCCCACCCGAGGGTCAAGGAATTTTAGTACGTTTTTTTATTAACCAGTCCAAATAAAGTCTCGAAGTCGGTTTTTGCGCTTATTGACTTTCCGGCTAGGATCATTCGTTGACTAGACTACTATGTTGTCATTAAAGTTACAAGACTACATATAAGAAAAAAAATTGAAATGCCACTAGCGAAACTCCCAGATGCGGGAGTTTCGGGTCCGGGTAGTAGCATTTCAAATTGGTGTTTCAGGAGGAATGCAACGCTTTGAAAATAAACAAGTAGAATTCAATTATAAATTGGGTTGTCGTCAGACAAATTTTGTATCCATATTAATTAAACCAAATGTTATTATTTTAATTTTTACACGCGAATAACCTCACTTATCGACCGTCTATAATCTATACATTATACAATCTCTGTCTCTTTAATCTTTATAATTATTGATCCCCCCGCGTGATATGAACACGCATCCCGATATGGATTCAAAAATATTATATAATAATAATATTCTTCCAAATATTTCTTTTATGTAGAACCAAACAATTTCACTACTGACATATTTTTCTATACAAGAAAAGTACATGAAAACTGTCAATAGAGATAATATTAACTGCAAAATTCTGATGTAGAACAAACTGGAGCTCCTCTATCGAACAGCTTTAAAACTATACATGTTTGAAGGAATTTTACGACCTATTGACAGTAAGACGAGATTTTATCTATTCATTTACGATTTTATCTGTACATTTTATCATTTTGGAATATTTTAGACGTGGTTTTTAAAAGTATAATCTATGCTTCTGGAAAAGTGCCAAATTCTATGCATACTAAATAAAAACAAAATATATTTATTGATAATATGAACAAAAGAATAGAAATTTAAGAAACGCGTTACCAACTTTTAATAAATAGCTGAACAATTTTAAAGCTTTACCTACATTTTCATTATAGAAAGAATTGACTAAAGCTGTTTTTCTTTTCTAGTTTCATTATAGGGCCCATCAAGAGTAAAAAATCATATTTCTTGAAAGATCTTTCTCTTAATCTTATAGAACCAAAATATTTTTTACCAAAGAAAAAGTAAATTAAGTTCTATAAAAAATGTTCTCAACATTTTTTTTAAACCAGCAATTGTTAGACAAATAAAAGATTTAATTATACTTTAACACAATATTATTAATTATTATAAAAACCGCTCAAGTGCGACTCGGACTCGCGCATCGAGGGTTCCGTACAATAATACAGCTATATGCCTAATTTTCCGTTTTTTGTATGGGGACCCCCTTAATTTTTACTTTTTGCTTTTTTTATTATTTGTTAGGATATCCACCATAATAACACATATTCTGTGAAAATTTCAACTGGCGACTTCTTACGGTTCAAAAGATACAGCCTTTTAAAGGTAGGACAGACAGACGGTGTAAGCCTAGTAATAGGGTTCCAGTACGGAACCCTTAAAACATTAGTCACAGTGCCAAACCCTACCGGTAAAATAGCCTATATTAATTAATAACTATATTATGCATTGTGCTTAATGTATCATTACGTGAAGTTAAAAGGGCTTGAGAATAGCCGAGAGTGTAGCGGCGCTGTTGTTTACATGGCGTTGCTATGGTTCCTCTATTACAAGTCCCCAGTTCCCGAGTTCTAGCCCGAGAGCTGGTAAAAGTGTCAATTCAATTTTCAATTTATTATTAAAAAAAAAAAAAAATAATGAATTGAAAATATGAATTGGTGCTAGGCCCAAATAACCTTAGCTGTTGGTGGTCTTTAAAATACAATTACGTGAAGTTAAATTTATTTCTGAACGAAATAAAAAAGTTAATCCTTTAATAATATTAAATATCTGGGTGCCGAGCTTTGCTCGGATGAGTTCAAAAAAATAGTACTTGTATGCTGTGAGATATTATTTTCTCAAAATATTACTCCGAAACGAATTTATTTCTGAAACATAATTTAAATAATTGTTTCTGTTAAATATTTTAAATACCTATGTGTATTTTTAAGCGTAAAAACTAAGTATCAACTTGAATCAAGCATTTTTTCCTGTAAATATTACTTAGGTCGCCATTTTCAAATCTACCGCCGTTATTGTTTTGTTGACTGAAGAGCTCGCAAAAACCGATTTTCATAGATTGAATATCTTGTAAAAATGTTCGAATCAGATGAAATTCTGCTTGCCCGTTGCCGTTTCAATAATCCATTTTTAAACATTGATACCAAATATCAACTTTATCGAAGTACTTTTTCTCTGTGATGTCATCTTAGCAACTTTCAGTAAATTTCAAATATTTTTTTTGCATAGAAGGTACCTACTGAAAAACTCACAAAAATCGATTTTCGAAGAAATAGAATTCATAT
The DNA here is from genome assembly GCA_039654895.1 of Mongoloraphidia duomilia. Taxonomy (NCBI): domain Eukaryota; kingdom Metazoa; phylum Arthropoda; class Insecta; order Raphidioptera; family Raphidiidae; genus Mongoloraphidia; species Mongoloraphidia duomilia. Next base: position 36,593,741 of record CM077520.1, on the reverse strand, counting down.
TATATCTTTTAATAACAAACGACAGACTATAAACCTGCAGCGCAAAACTTTTTTGCATGCATCTTCACCATAGTTTTTAAAAATCGATGTGTTTTGATATACTGCATGCCTGCGTCGCTAGAAGTGCAAATTTTTAAACAAAACTTTTTTGTATGTATCTTAACAATAGTTTTCAAAAATCGATGTGTTTTTACACAGACTCGCGGTGCCAAAAGTGCGGCCCTTCGGGCCGCCTATTTGTCATTATTTACATATTGTGCAAGACACTTCTTATATTAGTGTTCATTTACAGTTTTAACCCTTGTGATATATTATACAAAATCTATGTAGAAATAGGCTTCGAATCGATCTGACAATTGACCGAGTTATAAATAAAAAAACTCTTTTTTTTAATTGCTCCCCCTGGGACCAAGATTCCTACCTAGATCGATTTCTCGCCCCGAAAAATCCCCATTCTGTAAATTTCATCAAAATCGTTATTCTTTTTTGAGAAAAAAAAGTCTAGGTAAGATTATACGTCATACTATATTTAACGTACATAGTATACATATTTTATATAGGTAATATAAAAATAACATACTTAGGTATCTATTTATTTAAATATTAGTTAAAACTACTTACATAATTACGTTTAGTTTTTATTTCTGTTATTCTTTACTATACAAATAGTTCACGGATTATTTTAATAAGTTAAAAATTCTGTCAGATAATTTTGACATATAAATAATGAAAGTAGTTTGTTTTCTCCAAAGCCTACTCACGATATTACAATGTTTTGACAGGTCAAAAAACCGTTTTTAAAAATGATAAAATCGATAGGAAAACGAATTTTTCCAGGGATGAGACCTAGCTAAATCGATTTTTTGCCCCCCGAAACCCCTTTTCGGTAAATTTGATCAAAATCGTTAGAGCCGTTTTCGAGAAAATATTTATATATATACATAGATACATACAAGATTTACTCGTTTAATAATATAGGGGGATACGTCTTTTCTTAAAAGATTCAAATTTTTTTTGTCATATCCACTACAAAATAGCTACTTTCGATGTATGTATTAGCGGCCTTTAATGAGTCATTTAACAGGCAGGTGTGCGGAAAGTGTTTTACTTACCGCACTAGGGCGGCAACTTCTGTTTATTCGTTCTACACGCCTGCGTGCACCTGCCATTACCTACTCACGATATTCACGGCATACTGTAGAAGTAAAGATGGCGACGCAAATGACCTGTGAAACTTTTTTGAAAATGAAGTGAAAAGTAGGTATTTTGTGGTGGGTATGGCAAAAAATACCATACATATCTCTTGCGTAATGGTATTACAACTCGTGTGACTGTAAAAACTCGCTATCGCTCGTTTTACATACCAAAAATAATATAAGTGCAAAAATCAGGACATTTAAGTGTCTCCCCACGACGTTAATTAAATACGTCAAAGTCCAGGATGTCCTGAGAAAATCAAGACATCTGGCAACTCTAAAATGAAAAGTACCTAAAACATAATATTTTATTCAAAAATTGTAAAGTCGATATCGAGTGTGTGAATATGGTTATACAAGCAAGACCACCGATCATAATATGAATAAAAAATACATTCATAATGCATTTTGGGTACATTATGTGTATTTGCTTACAAAATGTATAACAATGTAACATAAAGTGTGTTTGCATGTCACGGCAATTCCAATAAGAAATGCATGAGTCGGTATATTTGACGATGCCTAAATTATCGACAATATTTAGTCTACTTAATGTACTTAAGCATACAAAATGAATTTTATATAGGTACCTATACTTCATTCTTCTATTAATTTACAATTACGGGGTCGTCACTATTCAAAATTTGATAAGTTTGAATAATGCACATTAATACTCATTCGTAAAGCCTCGAAGAATAGACAAAGTGCAATATGATTTCGAATTAAAATCATAACTCTAACCCTTCTATTTTATTAGTCTGGTAACAACTTAATCATAACTTGTATAATATTTGTGTATACAAGGTGTATCACAGAATAGAGAACATAGGGAAAACACTGTAGTGAAAATCACTAAGGATCAGTGGATTGCTTTGTCTTCTTCGCATGTAAAAACTATGATAATCTAATTTAATTTAGGTAGCCATTATTATATTCTATCTTTGTCGCCCTACTAATTTTGCCCTATGTCTTTTTTGTTGTACTCATTAACTTTCTATGTGTTCTCAATAATGTGATAACACCCTGTATTTTATATACATACTTGAAGTGGCGTAACTGCAAAATTTTGGCACGGGGGCAAGAATTTTGGTCAATAAATAATAAAATAGATAGGTAGCAGGTATAGGGTTGCCGACTCATTATGTAGCTTAATCCGGAGATTTTAAGAGCAATGGCAAAGCGTGAACATTTTCCTTGTATAGACACATCCTGGGAGTCTGAAGGGTGTGGAATATACCCCTGAAAATTTTTTGAAAAATGTAAGCCACTAAAACGCTAATTTCAGTATATTCTATGTACCGTAAGCGCGGGTTACTTTGTTCCGAAAAGTCAAGTATTTTTTACTTTTTGGGCGTATAAATAGATAAAACAACAGATATTTCTAATTACTTTGTATCAAATGGAAACCTGACTATGTAAGCTTAAATTTACGGGTAACTTGGTTGAGATCAAAAACAATAAGTATTTTTTTTTATTTTTTTTTTTTTTTTGTGGGCCAAAGTTACCTCTCACTTCGGGTTTCTTTGTCCAATCCACGTCTTGCCATAGTTTTAAGCTATTTAAATAGAACTGGGAAATTCCCAGCACCCGGGCGAAGCCGGACCGGGTCCGCTAGTATTACGTAAAATGTTTCATTTAACTGGCAACATTTTGAACTGAACAGTGTTTATTCTTATTTCTAGTATTAAGTATTTACATTTCACTTGCTCGCTTGGCATATATAATAAAAAGTATTGTTATTTGAAAAGCTTTTTACTTTCATCCAATGAGTCTGCAAACGTCATTTTTTTTATTACGTCATTGGAAAGAGCCTCGTTTAACTTAAATAATGCCGTTGGATTGTTTTCTCTAGCACTTCAAACGGCTTCACAATACATTTTTGAAGTTGGTTAAATAGACCACACCTGTCTTTTTCCTATCGAGAAGATGACGTCATGTGCCCCGAATATCAATGCTCACTCTACAACTTTTTTTCACGTTTTAAAAAATGGATTTTTACCATAGTTACATAATGTGGGTGTATATCATAGATAACTGTCATTTTCATGAACTGATTAACGAAAAATTAATTTAGTCATACTTATAATAAAATTAGTAGAGGGCTTGAGAATGGCCGAGCATGTAGCAATTCTGTTCTTTACATGGCGTTGCTATGGTTCATCTATTACAAGTCCCCAGTTTCCGGGTTCTAACCCGAGAGCTGGTAAAAGTATACCTATCTATTGGATTTTCAATTTATTATTAAAAGAAAAATAATGAAATGAAAATATGAATTGGTGCTAGGCCCAAATAACCTTGGCTGCTGGTGGCCTTTAAAACACAATAAAAAAAAATTAGTTGAGTCAGTGTAAAAAATATTTTTTTCTTATTAAAATGGAAAAAGGATTTCAGACAACTTGCAAAAGAATGACTCTCTTATATTATGCATGACGTTTTCCATAATATCTTTTTCTAGTTGAAAACAAAACGTTGCATATTATGCAACAAAAATCGTTCAAATAGAGCCTTTAATTATAATATACTCAGAAACTTCACTAAGAGAAAAAACTATTTAAGAAAAAGTTTTTTGACTCGATAATTTTTTTTTACTTCCCACCTCTACTATGGTAGGGAAATAAGGGATTTAGTCCGAAAAAAATATTTCGAGATTTTAACAGATTTTCACCTTTTGAGACCCTATAGCAATCATTTAAGATCATTTTCTGACTGATGTCTGTATGTGTGTGTGTGTGTGTGTGTGTATGTATGTGTGTGTGTATGTGATCAATTTTTCGCCTTCGATATCTTAAAAACGGAACAACATACGGCCATGCCGATTGTTCTATTGTGTTTATTAGCCTTTAACTTAGATCTGATTAGATTTTGAGTCAAATCGGTTCAGTGGATCCTGAGATATTAAAAAAAACGTTCTAAATGTCAAGTATTAACATAGGTAAAAATAAATATAAATGAATTCTAGATGTTATAATATGAAAAAATGTAAATATTTTTTTCTCTAAAATGTACAGTTTTCGAGAAAAAAAATATTTAACTAAAAAAAATAAAAATTGTACGTAAATCAAGGTAACCATGATTTTTGCTATACTAAGCTAGAGCCATCAGTAGATCACTAAACAAAAAAGAGGGCCATGCTTTTTTTCAAAGAATAAAAAAAGAGTGTGTATTTTAAGCAACTATTTACTAGGTGGGAAGTATAGGACTGGTCATCAGTCGAATTTTTTTAATTATGTACGCACACACTTGCACTACGCGTGCCCCGTGCATACATATATTCCTGCGCTGAAAATAGATTCCTACCGATTGCAATAATGTATCTAGAATATATAATGTTAAATCAATAAAATATTTTTAAGGCCTTTTTAAAATCATTAAAATTAGTGTCGCTATGATCATAAAATATTATACCGTGCGAGTTTTTTCGAAGCGTACATAGGCTGTTTCACAATTTAAAATCGTGTTATAGACCGTGGTATGCAAGATACTGGTTTGCCTGGAAACTGCACACTAAATAACGCAGAGACTTGCCCACAACTATTTCCCCCAGAATACAAATTGTACATAAGAACCTCTTCTTCCACGGTGTACATTTTTTATAGAAAAAATATTAAATAAATCTCTGAACTTAAAAAAAATTTATTATCACAACTCAATAATTATAATAAATTGTAAATAAAAACATTCGTTTCCATAGTTTCTAACAATATCTATACCACGATTTCAAATTGTGAAACAGCCTATGTACGCTTTGAAAAAACTCGCACGGTATATCTATGATATATTGTATACAAATATAAATTATTTATTGTTTCAGAAATCATATAAATAGGTATACCTAATTAAAAATCAAAATGAAAATCGTATCAAAACATGGTCAAATGCGATATTAAAATATAATTATTAGTGTATTTGCCATATGGCACATACACTATTGGCGTCGGTCGGATGGCGGGACCTAGGGGTCGGACCAAAATTTCTCGACGTTTCATAGCCTCCTGAACATTTTGGCACCATTTTTGGAAATGTCTATTTATATATGTATATATATATATATATATATTTATATATATATATATGTATATATATATATATATTTATATATATATTTATATATATATATATGTGTGCGGGCAATAACTTTCGAAAGAGTTAATTGATTTTGACGAAATTTGGTAGGCACGTTGAAATCCATCACCGCACGAAGCCTATTTAAAATGGGCCCAATCGGACCATTTTAAGGGTAGTTTTTAGGGCTTGAAAAATGTTTTTGGGCCCGAAAATGCCGAAAAAATTCTCAGAATCGTTTCAAAATTGAAATTTAACCTTTTAGTTACAATTAAAATGTGCTGCCAAAATTTTAATAAAATCGGCCCGACAGGACCGGACTTACAAATTTTATGAAAACACTAGTTTGCGCATAGTGCTTTACTTACTGAAGGGTGTATTTAATTTGGTACCGAGGTTGCATTGATAAAAATATTGAAATTAAGAAAAAAAATATTTTTTAAGGGATGTATTAAGGGGTTAAATTTTTTATTTTGTCCAAAAACAAACTTAAGTTCATATAATAAAGCCACAATGCCAGTATTAGCAAATACACTATATTGTCGGCAGGATTTTGGCACTGCGACCCGAGTTTTTTAAAAATTATTCTCAGTTGACTATATATTAATAATTCTATTCTGAAAACGTTCCATCCTTTTAGATCTTATACTATCGATTCTCAGTGTTATTTCTCATTACAAATTTAAAGCATAAAATTGGCTAACATTCAATGGCAGTACGAAATCATTTCAAGCACCGTTTAAAAGTGCTGAAGTGGAAATATAAAAAATAAAAAAGGTAGAAGTAATCTTGAAAAATGAATTGAAAAAACCACGTTTTATGGCGCAGTAAAGATAGGAATTAACGGTTATGTAAGACTTATTATTAACTTCTTGTTTGAAACGGAAAAAAACTCTCATGAACGTTTATAAATGTGGTTCTTAAAAGATATCTGATATTGCTAAAAATATTATCATTTGTATTATTATATTTGTTTCTAATATTATCAATAATTTTTAAGTAAATAATTTAATAAAATAAAATAATTAATCAAAGTATTTATTCATGTCAGGCAAAATACCTGGGTATAAAAAAGTAATACAATTAAAAAGACTATTTGCATAAAGAAAATAATTTTTTGTCAAGTGTTATTTTGAAAATTTTAATAACTGCATAATCTCTGACGGTAACTTAAAAAACGGACAAGAGCGTGTCGAGCCACGCAAAGAGTAGGGTTCCGTACTATGTAAGTTATGCTAAACCTACAATTATGATAAAATAAATAAAAAATAAAAACACATTCATAATCTACTCAAAAGGTCCATTTCAACGATACCCTACAAGAATACGTACAAAATAAAATGTTTTTTGTCCCCCGCTTGCATGTATAGGGACGCTTTATTTATTTCTATTTTTAATATTTTTGATTAACTAGAGGATATGAGTGATACTTAACGTGAATTACAGCTTTATAGGCAATGGCGCTGCTAAGATAGACCTGGTAACAAAATAAGGCCCTTTTCAATGATATCTCACAAGAATAGGTACAAAAAAAAATGTTTTTTGACTCCCGTTTGCATGTATGGGCGCTCCCCTTAAATAAACCTTTTACATCTTTTGTTATTCTCTCCGTCTTTGGGCCGCGGTAATAAATATTATGTACTTATATGAATTTCAAGTCCCTATCTCATTTCGTTTAAAAGTTAGAGGTCTGTAAACTGTAACAGACAGACAGACATCGTTAGCACAACAATAGGGTTCCTTCCTGGTACGGAACCATAAAAATGAACTGTGTTCCTAACCCACATAAGCGCACGGTCGAAGTTATACTTCATACATTCTTCATTAGAACACGTTCCGTTGAAGTTTCTGTCATTTTTAATTTTAACTACCTATTTACTTTTTTTTATTTTTGACATATCGTGATAATTTCCTTATAAAATCTCTTTTAAGCCATGGAAACATAAGTATCCAAAACCTGCTTACAATGTTACACTATTTTGAAATGTCAAAAAATAGATTTTTAAAATTTCAAAATCTATACCTACGAAAAGTGCAAACGAATTTTTTCTGGGATGAGATCTAGCTAGATCGAATTTTACCCCCCAAATCCCCCTTTGCAGTAATTTTCATCCAAATCGTTACAGCCATTTTATCCCTGTCAGCGTTTCATTAGTTTTTGAGTCGGTTTTTTATGTCGGTATTTTCTACTCGAGGTCATCCCAATTCGACACTACACTCGCTAAAGAACTACAACTTCAAAAATACATAGAAAAATATGAGAAATCATAATTTTTATTAAGCGCTGGAGTTAAAAATGAGGGGGGAATCTTTTTTTTTCTACATAACGAAATGGGCTATTAAACCCCTATATTATAAAACCTTTCGATATATCAAATTATTGTTAATGTTTTCAAGTCTCAGATAGACCTAGACTACAAATAAGTAAATAATAACTTAAATTATATATTTAATAATAATTATAATAAATGCTATTTTTTCACATTAACAGCTGGTCTCTTTCAAAATACAAGACTGTTTTGTATGAAAATCCCCTGTGTAAGTCACTTTAAAAATATAGCACGCACAAAAAGGGATAATATTACAAAATCTGGTCGTACTTATGCATTATATTAAAACAATGTGAATTTTAAATAAATGGACTGAAATTAGTAGTCCCTTTACAAACGGCTAAAGCTTTTTTCATTCAGGCAGCTTTTCACATACGATCTGTAACATGAACAGAAATAAAACATTGCTAAAGGTCAACGAATCAACATGAATTCAACCACATGTAATTCGCATTGAGAAATTAACTTGTATCTCTACAGGGGCATTTATTGTAACTGAAATACAATGTGCCATACACTCGTTATGTAGGCACTAATTCTATAGAACAATGTTTCTCAAACTTTTTCGAATGTGGTACCCTTCCCGTTTGGAATGTAAGTGTGGAACCCTACAATCTTATGATGAAGATAAATAAATACTTTGACGTAACTTAAAAACTAATTTCATATTCTTATCGACAATTGAATCATGACTGCAAATAAAATAGCTAATTAGTGCTAATCTGAGTACATATTAATTTTTTGAGGAGCCCTTGCCGAGTGTTCATGGAACCCCAGGGTTCCGGGGAAGATATTTTGAGAAACACTGCAGTATAGAATATAGATAAAAGAGAATAAAATAAGGTGTTCTCATTACAAGTTAAGCCTTTATAGTTTTCAAAACTGAATTAAATCGTTCGCTGGATATTGGTTTAGATTATTTGTAGTCTTGTTTATTTCATTTTAGTTCGAATTTCCCCTTATTATTCTCAGGGTATGCGGAATCTTTTGAGGTTAGTTTCATAAAAATCGGTCTAAGCGTTTACACTTTCGCAGCAAACGAAAGAATGTTCTACGTACCAATGTTTCCGACAAACATATATTGTGACGCCCACTGTCCACAATTTTGGTTTTCTTAAGTTTCATGATCCCAGTGACACTCGCAGGATTAAGAGAAATCGTGTGACATTTATTTCATGAACATCGGTCTAGCGGTTTACGCTCTAGCAAGGAACGAAGGATGCAACACACATATGTTAAATACATAAACCTTTGTGTGCGTAGTCGGGTAAAAATAGCCGAGATAATATTATGGATGCCTTGCGGTATTTAAATGACGTTTCCATCCTCCTCTTTTTTCAGGATCTCATTGCTGCGAACGTTTAGATTTTTCATTTATTAAATTAATTATTACTTGGCCCAAATAATTCCAGCAGTTTGTGACCTGAAATAAATTTCAAAATAGTTACAGTATAATATGAATACTTATTTTTGTTTTTCATAGTTTATACCTTCGAAGTATTAAATATTAAAATATCGTATGAAAATTGATAACATTAGCAAACTGAATATCTGAATAACCAATTTATAGCCGGTTTATGGTACATTTTAATCACGATGTTTTTTTAATCACACCGTTAAATTTTGATTGCTACGTGTTAATTGGTTGCTGCTTTTCGTTACCACATAGCAACCCGTAATTTAACAGTGTGATTAAAAAACATCGTGATTAAAATGTACGATAAACCGGCCATAAATGTTGTATTATTCGTTATTTCAGTTGAAAGTGTAAACCCACCTAATTTGATTCAATCGTGACTGTTGGTGCAGGGCAACTCGCAGCCGCGTGCTTCCCCGCTGTGTACCAGCGTGTCTGAGCAGACCAGTTAGAGAGCGGTACGAGAGACAAATGAAATGATATTAAGAGCCCTAAAATGGGAATATAACGCGCGGTAAGTGAACTATGGCGTGGAGGAATGTACACCCTATCATACATATCTAAACTCTTTGCATATACATTACTCCAAAAATGTATTTCCATAGTAGGATCGTCGAAATGTACCTATAGCAGTTTACTATATTTCTACCGATACCTTATATAAATCCCGGATTTATAAGTACCTAAGTATAATATTATAGATCATATACAGGGTGGCACATCTTAAACAATGCAGTGAAAAATCTCGTAAACGGTACAAACCATAAAAGAATGTTTTACACAAAAGTTATAGAGTGTCAAGGGGAACAGAAGACTGTGATATGAGATTTAACATAGGTGGTGCTGTGAAGGTCAGGCAAAGGTCATCTTCGATTTTTTAATTGCAACAGTGCATTTTTATTCCAGAATACGATACAGTATTTAATAGTGGATAGTAAATTATTAAGGGACATATCAGCTGAAGCTAATAAATATTGAGATATTTGGAAATTAAATAACGGCCAAAATGAACGACAATTAGATAAATTATGGCATAGCAGAGGGCCATGATATTACGCACCGGTCTTGGCTTGAATTCAATTCATAAAAGAAGCGAATTGACAAATTAAATTTGCTATTTAATTAATTGTAAATATATCTCAATATTATTAACTTTAGCTAATATGTACTTTAATAATTTACTGTCCACTATTAAATACTATATCGTATTCTGGAATAAAAATGCACTACTGCAATTAAAAAATCGAAGCTGACCTTCGCCTGACCTTCACAGCACCACCTATGTTAAATCTGATATCACAGTCTTCTGTCCTCCTTGACTCTCTATAACTTTTGTATAAAACATTTTTTTATGGTTTGTACCGTTTACGAGATATTTCACTGAATTGTTTAAGATGTACCACCCTGTAGTTTGGCCAAATGACTTCTAACAATGAATTAACATGGAAACTTTGATAAAATACAGTGATAAAAGTATCTACTATTATTTATCTTAAATTTACTATCAAAGTCGCACCAGAAATCGAAATGGTAATAGCGCCGTTTCTGTTGGTGGAAACAGTTTTTTTTCATGGAAACGTTTCTTCTGGCGAACTATTCGAGGTTCTGCAAGTAATGTTGCTTCCTAATGTATAATATACATCGAAAATTTGACATTTCTTCCATGTTTCAGGGCTTATAAAGAATAAAAAGGTAAAAATATTAGTGTCTTTTTTAAATCGGTGCAGTAATTTCAGGCTTATAACCATTTTTTGCTTGTAAGTGATTGCAAGGTACATCTATAAAACTATAGCAAAGGTAGCCGTGAGGCTCAGATGCCTCATCATGCAAAAAACCATTGAACATGTTTACTTCAGATATTGTATAGGCTATAGGTTTAGTCTCCAGGCAACACTTAAGCTAGGCTATCTATTATCCCGAATTTCTAATCAGTTCCTTTAAGTGAAGAAAAAAACTATACACGTGGAAAAAGTCGCGGGCAAAAGCTATTGCTAGTATTCGCTGTGAGCAGATTGCCGTCTGGTGAGTGACAGCGTAAATCGGCGGTGCTAAAGTTACAATTTAATCATTCAATGATTCTGTTGAATTTAAAAATAGCAACGTGAAAAGTGTGTTGTATAAAATTCTGTGAACAATATAAATCATAAACCTTCTTTTTCATGATTCGTAAAGCAATTTCGGTAAGTAGGTACACTTTGTGACTTTATCCAATCCACGCGCAAAACCGAAATTTCAACTGTCAAAATAGAGCATTAATGTCAAATAGGTATGTAGTTAAATTACATCAAAAAATTATTTTATAATTATTAAATAATTTAAAAAAATAATAATAAGTTATCTTATAATAAATTTAAAAGCAAATGAATTTGAGTATTGTATTTTTTCTGCTTAATAATTTAATCTTTATTTTGATAAGAAGTGTCACTTTCACGGTCCATTTTATATTTTATTATTTACTATGATGTATTTATTCTTAGCAGTTACCATAGAGAAGGAAGTTAGGTACCCACCGCATGTTTCTCTATTTATCCGTTATTGCGTCGCTAACAGTCACTCTAAAATCCCCTCCATGCATCTGCTCACAGCGAATATTATATAAAATTTGTATCAGGAACGTCATCCCTATTGGTAAAAATTGTATTCAACTTTCGAAAAACGATTGTTTTGGACCATTTTGTATATTTATTCAACAATGTCTATTTATATAATCACAGTAGGGCTGCAAAACGATGATTTATAATAATATATTTATACAGATATTATGCTGAATAGAGGTTTCGTCTGCTAAGAAATTAAACCAGGTTAAAGTAAGTGATATTCTTAATAGAGTTTCCTAAAATTTTCTATCATTAAATGTGAATTAAAAATTTTAATTTTAAGTATTGATAGGTACACAAAGTGTACTACGATTTTATGTCATCGAATCATGATTTATACTTCCAGAGTGGTTCAAAAACTCCACCTCATAATCTCCTCGTAAATACAGAGTACGTGGTATATGAAATTCTGATTATAAAATAATCTCAAGAACATTCTCCCTAAGTGTCGCGGTCGAAGTGTCGACGGAAGTTTCATAGGTTAGCAGTTTTTCCTGAAGAAAAAAAATTACAATATTTTCCCTTTTATTTGTTTTTAATAATTTTAGCAAAAACTTTAATCCTTCTCTCGTCTTGTGATATTATACCTATTAGGTACCTTTAATATGATATACTTGTATGACGAAAACTGTTCAAAACTACGTATTTTGTTTGATTGATAGAGGTCGTCATTTACTAAAACAACACGACATGCAATTTAATATTATTACTGTTCATTAAGAAGTACAAAATCATGACCTACATTTTCATGTCTAAAAGCTATGGATTGTTTCTAGCAGGCTAGCAGCACATCGGTTCTATAAACTGAAACTAGTGATTTGCAGTGCTCTTTCATACTGATGACTTATTCTTTTTTTTAAAGAAAATCGATTCTTTTTCTATTATGTAGATTGCAGATCATTTGTAGGTATAGGTAATGTTAAAATGAACATAATAATTATTGTAACGATCACACAGTATAAATTGGCCAGTTATGTTTTTCATGTATTTTAGATCAGGGATCACCAAATAACAGACCACGGTCCGCATTCGGAGCGCAGACATATTTTACGGATCTCGATAAGATGACAAACATAAGAAATGATAGGTACCTAATATTAAATATGAGTTTAATACGCCGTGTTTTATTGTATAGGAAATTTTTATTGGAAAGGCAGCCAAATTACATAATTATTTTTGCATTATTAAAAAAATCATTTTATCAACCTACGTCACAGTTGGGATTCAAACACGAATCTTCCCACTTTCGCGGCGGAATAAGTTATAAGTTACTTTTAACCGTGACACGATAACAAATTAATTTATTTCTAATATAAGCAAATTTGTTAAACAAATTCTAATTCTTGCGAGAGTCACGCTCTGCAGTTGTCGAGAGCCTTATCAAAAAATTTTATTTGACAATGACCTTAGATTGTGACCACACATATTTCTCCATAAAAATGCATTGTACCTACAATTTTAAATCGACGCTGTTCGAAAAATAGTTGATCGATTGAAACGATATTTTTTTAAACTGCATGTAAACATGTATTTAACATAGTTTTTTGTACAATTTTCACTTTGAAACAACATTTTTCTACGCATTTTGATCAAAATTAAGCTTGAAAAGCGATCTTTTTCTATCGAGATCAATCATTTGTTTTTGTGTGATTACAACGACAACGACATTAGACTGCTCCTGCATGTATAAAAACTGTAATTATATTATCACAATCTAAGGTCATTGTCAAATCAAATTTTTTGACCACGCTTTGTGCATCCCAGTTATTATTTATTTGAGTATAGTTGTAGAAGAGAATCTTCTTATGCGCGCATAAGAAGGTTCTCACATGAACTAAATAACTCTCGCATGAACTGGAATTTGCGAAAGTTATTCATTCATTTTGTTAATTTTTCCCTTGGGCGGAGATCTCTCTTGAGCGGACAAAATATGACACACCATGGGTGTCCCATCAAAGGAGATTTCACGTATTCAGAAAACAACAATGCTTTACATTTTTGTTTATTATATACGAACATATTCCGCGTCTACGTATTCTATATAAAATGACAGATCTACTTCAAATTATAAATTAACGTTTTTAATTTAAATTAAATGATGTCCTAAAATTAATGCAATATCGAGATAATTTTACATCGCCAGAGTCAAAAGAGTGGTGATAAAAGTGGATTAATTAATAGTCGATCTGCAGCTTTTCGATACTGAACCGCAATACATACAATCGATAGACAGATATTAACTTTACCTATAACAGGAAGTTAAACACTTGTTAAATTATAATAAGAGTTCCTTGTGAAGTATTAAAATTTTTTTCGAACGTAATCATAATTTATTTTAGGCGTTTCATAGTGTATACATGTTTTCATTAAGCGATATTAGTTCATTTAGAAAATATTACATCAGACTATGAATGAAATCAAAGCAGATTAATTTGCTTACAAACAGAAAGTTTTCAATTTATCCAACCCTTTTGAAGAAGAGCAAAACGTACGTATACAAAATATACCGTGGTATGTAACATTACACGGAGATCTAAACACACCGTTTCGGGGAGAGAGAGAAAGAGACAGAAACATAAATGGAGAGATGAGAGAGAGATATGGACTGGTGTGTCCTAGTCATCCCTCGGGATAGAACCGCAGGTACGTAGTACACATTCAGGGAGTGTACGGTTTATAGCAGGGATGTGGACGTATTGTAAAATATACTAATCCCACTAATATTATAAATGCGAAAGTGTGGATGTATGAATGGACGTTTGTTACTCAATGACACCGTAATGGTTGAATGGAACTGAATCAAATTTTGCATGCAGATAATTTATGATCCGGATTAACTTAGAGGCTACTTTTTTCCCGGTCGATTCAGAAGTTTCCGAAGGAATCCACATATTTCATGGTTTTTCCATGGTCGACTATAGAATAATGAAATTGCTTTTCCCTCAAAACTAAAAAATCGGAATGTGAAGCCGGTTCTCCGCGAATCACGCCTTGCGGGAACCAATCTAAGGAAATCTTCATCCAGGATTAAAAATACAAATTCTTATTATTTATCAAGATACAAGTCTATAAAAAATAAAACACTTGTTATTAAGTCTTTAAAAACAAAAAGGAAATGTTCTTCGACTGCTGACTGCCGAGGTCATTAGCATTGTTGGCTGTTATTATTGATTCAATAATATTTAATAAAATGACACCAATATAAAAATCTTGTTTTTTGTTGCTTGTATTATCTTTGGTGCTTGTATCAACAAATGTTTAAAGTGATCTTTATCTATTTATGAAATGGATTCTGATGATGGAAATCCTAAAGCCAGTGTCTTTATAATATAATCATTTTAATAGGTAATTGGAAGAGCAGCCAAATTATACAATCGATCTTTGCATTAATGGAAAAAAAATCATTGTTTCAACCTGTCACAGTCGGGAAACTAACCCGAACTTTTCCACTATCGCGGCAGAATGTGCTACTTTACACTACCGTGACATGATTGATATTCAATTTAATTTCCAATATATGCAGAGGATCAATTAGAAATACACTACATGCGAGAAGTATTTGACTACTCTTCCAATTACCTAGATTAATATGTAATTCAGCCGTATAAAAAATTGTTTACTTACATAATTATTTAATTTTATGAAACCAGAGCTAATATTATGAATTGACTTTGATATAATAAAATAAAATAATTCAGAATATGTAGTATAATCAGTCGCAACTTATGATTTTTATTAAAAAAAATATTAAAACAAAACTATGACAGCTTGATTGTTGTTATAAAAAAACCAACAAGTTTTTTAAAATAGAAGTCGCTTTGAGATAATATTTTGAAAAAGTAAAAAGATTTACAATATAATATTATGTAGGTATATTTTGGGATTTTAGCTTTAATTCCTTTGTTATTTTTAACAAATTTTAATTACATTTTAAACATATTTAGACATACTAATTTAGACAAAACCAACTTCCCATCCTTGACACAAATTCACTGGCGTAGTTATGCCATATCGTATATAATGGACTATGGAAAGATCTAGTAGCCAGTTCATTTTCCACGCCACTGAATAGCTCATTAAGCTTGCACGAATGGATCCTACTAAAGCATTATAAACCTACTAGGGCTGGATAATGAATTCATTATGAGATTTGACACCTGCTCTTCGCCTGATCGATCTTATATTGTATGTAACACAAACCGGAAATATAGCAATATTATATTCTATAACACTATTTTGCCGCTATTAATTGACTTACTCACCAACTAGTTGCTATTGAGATATGTTACATTTTGGTAGGTACACACAATTGATGAAAATAGACGTGATCCAGACGATTCGAGTATTTTATTCCAAACAGGTAGGATGGTTATTATTATTATTATTTTATTTCGTTCAAAAGACTACAAGGAGTCGAATTTGTTCGTGTTAAGGCAGGGGCACAGACAAGATATAAACACTTTGGATCAACTTTAATGTTACCTAAGGATTTTAAAGACATCAGCTCAAGTAAGATACTATACTACATTCACTGTCTGGGAATCCTAAAGAACTGATGGAACATTAGGGGAGCACAATAGACCGTATTGGTCGCAGTGCATACCTATTAGGGCCCCTACTTTTAATTCTAATTCTAAGGCAGGGGCAGCCCAAATACTGCAACTGGTCTCAGACGTATTTTTTCGGTAAACACAAAAATTGCAAGTAAAGATTAATAGTAGAATAGAATAAAATAGAAAATTTATTTTTTCTGATTGTATGTCTATGTATATTAGTGACGAGTAGTGACAGAATGTTAAAACGAGAGCTAGCGAGTTTTAAAAGTCACACGAGGCATAATATCATTACGCTCGAGATATAATATACGGTATTTTTGCCATACCCACTATAAAATAGCTACTTTTCATTTCATGTTCAGTATTGTCAAAAAATATTGACAGTTCATTTGCGTCGCCAACTTCACATTTATAGCAGGCCGTGAGTAGGTAATAGCGGACAGATCAGAGCGAATGAACATATATCACTATGGAAACTGTTTATTTTGCCCACTAGTGTGTTTTGAAAACACTTTCAACACACCTGCCTGTTAACTGACCCATTCAATGCATTTATACACGCATGTAAAGTAACTATTTTATAGTGGGTATAGCAAAAGAACACTACTATGGCAACAAGAGGCACGAATAACTTATATATACCGTCTCATAAATTATCTATGTATGAAAAAAGTGCATACTATATGTGTATTAAAATATTTAATAAACTACCTCCACATATTAGAGCTATAAAAAATTATAACAATTTCTGCCGAACGGTAAAAAGAATTCTTTCTAATAATGCATTCTATTCGGTTGAAGAGTTTTTAAATTACTCAACTACATTTTAGTACCATATTTTATATTGTTAATATCATATTTTAATATTATATTTTATATTGTTAATCACCTATTTTATTTTATTTTATTTTTTTAAATTCAATTTTAAATGTACTGTTTTTATTGTTGATGAATGTATTTATGACAAACCCTCCTGCCTCTGGCATGACACTACAAGGGCAAATAAAATTTATTTATTTATTTATAAGATGTGTTTTCGTTCACAATTCAAAGGAAATTAAGGATAATATTTTCGCAATTTCCATGTCATATTAATTCATATTAATACTCAACATTTTTTTTTTTTTTTAATTAATAACTAACGCATTTTTGACATCGAGGTCATACATGCGGATAACAAAAAACAAACAAAAAAACAAAAACTAGAATACATCTCATTTGCAATTTATACAAAATATATAGTGATTCATTCGGTAGATACTCAACTTTTTAACAGTGAACGAATACTTTTCACTATATGAGTAAGTACTAGTACTTTCGGATCTTCTCGAGTTATGATTACTTAATCCCTAATAGATGCTTAAGAGTATTCGATAGTGGAAGTTACCCCCTGCACTCCTCATCTCAAATCCTTTCCCCTCGCCTATAAAACGGTTCCCGCTCTCCCGACGCTATTTTTAAAGCTAAAGGGTTCGGGTAAACGCCAAATGAAGGACCAAGAATCACATTACAGACCCTACAAGCAAAAAATTGAAAAAAAATTCCGGAAAAAACTTACAACTTTTTAAAAAATTACGTAATCTTTCACACGAATCCAAAACTTTTTTTCAAAAATTTCTCCTGTAGGATCTGTAGTGTGATTTTAGGTCTTTCATTTGGCGTTTACCCGAATCCTTTAGGTTTAAAAATAACGTCGGGAGAGCGGGAACCGTCTTATAGGCGAGGGGAAAGGACTTGAGATAAAGGGTGCAGGGGGTAACTTCCGCTATCGAATGCTCTTACAATATTGATATATAATTACTTCCGAACTACCGCAATTTGTACGGATTTCGTGCAGGGTGCGACTAAATTTTCAACGAATATTTTTAAATTGAGCAGGAAATTTAAACATTTTATAAATTTAAAACACATGTTTATGAATAAGCTAGTAGGTTACAATTAGTAGAGAATGATATCGATGAGAATTGTTGCAATCGCTTTTGGGTTGGTGGTAAGAGATGAAAATCGTTATATTTTACAAATCGCGAATTTAACCATGTACTAGTAAAAACAACGTATTTAGAATGGATTGTACAAATATTCAACATAGCTTCACCACTTTATACTATCTATATACCTCATACTGTTTAATAAATAGAATTCCATAAATTTAATGAGCCATAAATGGTTAACTGTCTTTCAATTTCTGTGCAGACCGCAATTATCTATAGACATTTTTTTATTAAGTAGACGCGCAGATACTAGACTATATCCGTCGATATAATCATTTTCGACAGGCATCTAAGCATGATTTTATTACATTAAGAATATTCGATAACGGACGTTGCCCTCTGCACTCTTCATTTCAAATCCTTTCCCCTCGCCTAAAAACAGTTATGGCTCCCCCGACACTATTTTTAAAACTAAAGGGTTTTGGTAAACGCCAAATGAAGGACCAAGAATCAGAATACAGATACTACAGGCGAATTTTTTGAATAAAAGTTTTGGGACGGTGTGAAATTTTTTTTCTAAGCTGTAAATTTTTCCAGAAATTTTTTTTTCAATTTGCCGCCTAAAGGACCTGTAATGCGATTCCTGGTCCTTCATTTGGCGTTTACCCGAACCCTTTAGCTTTAAAAATAGCGTCGGGAAAGCCATAACCGTTTTTAGGCGAGGGGAAAGAATTTGAGATGAAGAGTGCAGGGGGCTATTTACGGTATCGAAAACTTTTAAGCTAGGCTACCTGTTTAATCGTTAGTTATTATTCATATTACTTTTTACTTAAATTTGAAATACCATTTAAAGGACTTATTGAATATCCCAAATATAAGAGTTTTTAATTCGACTATAGTACCTACTGTATTAGTGCTGGCCGTAGATGATTTTATTTTTATAAGAATGTATTTAATTGAATAAAATATAACTTTAGGTATTAATCTAATTTTTTAATTAAATAGCCTCAATCTAGTAGGTACCTATTAAATATTCAGCAAACTTATTTTTAGCAATAAATTATTTCAGTTATACAAAACAAGTACTACTACCTAAAAAGTATATAGAAATTTTACTGAGAAATGAAATAACAATAATTCAGGAAAATTATGAATATTTTATTAAGACAAAATCGCATTCGTGAATATTTTATAGAGCTTTTAGACATTTCGCCGCTTTGAAAGGCTATTATTAAATTTTCAAATACTAACAGAGTAGTACATTGACTCAGTACTGTTTAACTTATAAACTCGGTCAATTTTTTTTAAACAGTGCAATGTGTGCAATATAAATCGTTTAGTAGGTTAGTAGGTGAACGAAAGAATAAAAGAAGTCGAGGGATAACATACATAATATGTATCAATTAAATTTTTATTTTAAACTTAAGTTTTCTGAAACCTACTCTAAAGATTTTATAAATAAAAGGTGTCCAATTTACAAGCGACTAGACCCTGCACTCAGGGTCCATTATTATTGGTCGAATACCCCAGCTTGATGTCGTTTGACACACACATACCTACACCTAACTAAACAAACGTAACAACTAACTAGTGAACTCTGTATACTAATATGGATAGTTGATAGCGATTAAAAAATGGATTTTGTATGTGGAAAATGTTCAAACACATATTCTTCAAGACAGGTATTAATGAGCTGGTGTTGTCCTGATTCGGGTCTATAGGCCGTCGTTGGTTGGAATTGCTTCCTAACGTTTCGCTAGCACGAGTGGCGAGCTTCTTCAGAGGTCCTTCCATCTCCGATGCTTACGACACATCATGATTTTTTACTTCCCACCTCTACTATGGTAGGGAAGTAATGGATTTAGTCCGAAAAAAATATTTCGAGATTTTAACAGATCTTCACGTTTTGAGACCCTAGCAATCGTTTAAGATCATTTTCTGACTGATGTCTCTGTGTGTGTGTGTGTGTGTGTGTGTGTGTGTGTGTGTGTGTGTGTGTGTGGTCAATTTTTCGCCTTCGATATCTTAAGAACGGAACAACATACGGGCATGCCGATTGTTCTATTGTGTTTATCAGCCTTGAACTTAGATCTGATTAGATTTTGAGTCAAATCGGTTCAGTGGATCCTGAGATATTCAAAAAAACGTCCTCAATGTCACGTATTAACATAGGTAAAAAAATATAAATGAATTCTAGATGTTATAATATGAAAAAATGTAAATATTTTTTTTCTCTAAAATGTATAGTTTTCGAGAAAAAAAATATTTTACTAAAAAAATAAAAAATTGTACGTAAATCAAGGTAACCATGATTTTTGCTTATGTTAGTCATCAGTAGATCACCAAACAAAAAAGAGGGCCATGCTTTTTTCAAAGAATAAAAATTAAAGTGTGTTTTAAAGACCACCAACAGCTAAGGTTATTTGGGCCTAGTCAAAAAAATTAAAAAAAAAAAAAGTGTTTATTTTTTGCAAATATTTACTAGGTGGGAAGTATAGGACTAAGCATGATTTTATTACATTAAGAATATTCGATAACGGACGTTGCCCTCTGCACTCTTCATTTCAAATCCTTTCCCCTCGCCTAAAAACAGTTATGGCTCCCCCGACACTATTTTTAAAACTAAAGGGTTTTGGTAAACGCCAAATGAAGGACCAAGAATCAGAATACAGATACTACAGGCGAATTTTTTGAATAAAAGTTTTGGGACGGTGTGAAATTTTTTTTCTAAGCTGTAAATTTTTCCAGAAATTTTTTTTTCAATTTGCCGCCTAAAGGACCTGTAATGCGATTCCTGGTCCTTCATTTGGCGTTTACCCGAACCCTTTAGCTTTAAAAATAGCGTCGGGAAAGCCATAACCGTTTTTAGGCGAGGGGAAAGAATTTGAGATGAAGAGTGCAGGGGGCTATTTACGGTATCGAAAACTTTTAAGCTAGGCTACCTGTTTAATCGTTAGTTATTATTCATATTACTTTTTACTTAAATTTGAAATACCATTTAAAGGACTTATTGAATATCCCAAATATAAGAGTTTTTAATTCGACTATAGTACCTACTGTATTAGTGCTGGCCGTAGATGATTTTATTTTTATAAGAATGTATTTAATTGAATAAAATATAACTTTAGGTATTAATCTAATTTTTTAATTAAATAGCCTCAATCTAGTAGGTACCTATTAAATATTCAGCAAACTTATTTTTAGCAATAAATTATTTCAGTTATACAAAACAAGTACTACTACCTAAAAAGTATATAGAAATTTTACTGAGAAATGAAATAACAATAATTCAGGAAAATTATGAATATTTTATTAAGACAAAATCGCATTCGTGAATATTTTATAGAGCTTTTAGACATTTCGCCGCTTTGAAAGGCTATTATTAAATTTTCAAATACTAACAGAGTAGTACATTGACTCAGTACTGTTTAACTTATAAACTCGGTCAATTTTTTTTAAACAGTGCAATGTGTGCAATATAAATCGTTTAGTAGGTTAGTAGGTGAACGAAAGAATAAAAGAAGTCGAGGGATAACATACATAATATGTATCAATTAAATTTTTATTTTAAACTTAAGTTTTCTGAAACCTACTCTAAAGATTTTATAAATAAAAGGTGTCCAATTTACAAGCGACTAGACCCTGCACTCAGGGTCCATTATTATTGGTCGAATACCCCAGCTTGATGTCGTTTGACACACACATACCTACACCTAACTAAACAAACGTAACAACTAACTAGTGAACTCTGTATACTAATATGGATAGTTGATAGCGATTAAAAAATGGATTTTGTATGTGGAAAATGTTCAAACACATATTCTTCAAGACAGGTATTAATGAGCTGGTGTTGTCCTGATTCGGGTCTATAGGCCGTCGTTGGTTGGAATTGCTTCCTAACGTTTCGCTAGCACGAGTGGCGAGCTTCTTCAGAGGTCCTTCCATCTCCGATGCTTACGACACATCATGATTTTTTACTTCCCACCTCTACTATGGTAGGGAAGTAATGGATTTAGTCCGAAAAAAATATTTCGAGATTTTAACAGATCTTCACGTTTTGAGACCCTAGCAATCGTTTAAGATCATTTTCTGACTGATGTCTCTGTGTGTGTGTGTGTGTGTGTGTGTGTGTGTGTGTGTGTGTGTGTGGTCAATTTTTCGCCTTCGATATCTTAAGAACGGAACAACATACGGGCATGCCGATTGTTCTATTGTGTTTATCAGCCTTGAACTTAGATCTGATTAGATTTTGAGTCAAATCGGTTCAGTGGATCCTGAGATATTCAAAAAAACGTCCTCAATGTCACGTATTAACATAGGTAAAAAAATATAAATGAATTCTAGATGTTATAATATGAAAAAATGTAAATATTTTTTTTCTCTAAAATGTATAGTTTTCGAGAAAAAAAATATTTTACTAAAAAAATAAAAAATTGTACGTAAATCAAGGTAACCATGATTTTTGCTTATGTTAGTCATCAGTAGATCACCAAACAAAAAAGAGGGCCATGCTTTTTTCAAAGAATAAAAATTAAAGTGTGTTTTAAAGACCACCAACAGCTAAGGTTATTTGGGCCTAGTCAAAAAAATTAAAAAAAAAAAAAGTGTTTATTTTTTGCAAATATTTACTAGGTGGGAAGTATAGGACTGGTCATCAGTCGAATTTTTTTTATTTAGCAGGTTCTGAGTTACGCTTAATAGTCAACCGTTGCTATGGAAAATTGTTTAAAAAATTCACTGTACTATTTTTTCTATGTAATCCAATACATATTTACATTAGGTCTTATGGCTCATAGCCTACTACAAAATTGTAAATCTTCTCAGTGTTATTTTCCCTATGTTCGATAAAACCGTTTACACACAGTACCTACCTACATGCGTATCGCGCCTTGTAATTCTTGAATTACTTGTACCTATGCTCCAAAAATTTTTTTTATATCGTTGTTTTTTAATGATACAAAAAACAATTTATCTGTTAAACTGTGGAATTTCAGACTGTAGACCAATTTAAAAATTGCAAAAATCGTTTTGGACACCAAACCGGCGATTTCAACGCAGATGTTTTTTTGCCACCACATATAGGTGCAATACTTATATGTGTAGGTATGAAATATAAAACGCGGCAGGATGTAATCTGTCCTGGATTATTTGTTGATTTATTGTATCAGCTAGGATTTGCATGCACTCTACAACGTTGGTATGTATGTGATATCAACGGTACCCACACGTACACTACCTGCACACGCTTTTATATACTGCGCCCCCAAGGAAAAACCGATTATGTCGAATATATGTTAAAACAAGATTAAAGACGATTATTTTTAAAGTGAAACAATTTAACTTCGTTTTTTTTTTGTTCGGTTACGCATCTCGAATGTCGTGTCACGTCATGTCCAATCGAAACGCTCGACCAGACCAGTACTCATCTAAAAGAAGTTACGTTATGTTCATAACTATATTCTGAGTAACTAATATCGTACGGATATTCAGTCTAGCAGCACATCAAATAAAATTTCAACGGCTATAATTAAAGAATTCAAAATTTATGTAAGCCAGCCTCTAACATACTTAGGTAATTAATTTGTCTTTTAGTGAAGGGTGTTTTCCTGAAATTCTAAAAATTTCAAAGGTAATTCCAGTGCCAAAAAAGGGTGACAAATCTAGCATTACCAACTACAGACCTATTTCGATAATGTCTCCATTCTCGAAAATTATAGAATATGCTATGTTAAATCGCTTATCATCTTTCCTAATACACAATGATATAATAAACAACTCTCAACATGGATTTGTAAAAGGTAAATCTACAGTCTCGGCAGTTTATGAATTTTTAACTGCCATCTTAAATATATTAGAGGGAAAGAAAATTCCTGTAGGATTTATGTGCGACCTCAGCAGGGCGTTCGATTGCGTCCCGCATGATTTGCCTATTCAAAAACTTGAGTCTTATAGCATCAGAGGTATCGTTAACAAATGGTTCTTATCCTATGTCAGCAACAGAAAACAATTAATAGAAATTAGTCATGTTAACAATAATGGATATAAAGGTCATTATCTTTCAGACCTAGCTGACACTGTAATAGATGTCCCACAAGGATCAATTTTAGGTCCTGTATTATTTATCATCTATGTGAATGATATTTCGAATTACATTTCAAGTAAAATTCCATCTAATGTTACACTATATGCAGATGATACTTCTGTTTTAATTGAATGTGATAATGTAGAGCATGCGGAGCAGCAATCGAGTGTTTTGCTGAGAGAGTTACATGAATGGTTTTCTTCAAATTCTCTTTACCTTAATGCAGAAAAAACTTGCTATGTTGCATTTGCAACAAAACCAAATGACAGTAGTACTGTTGGTAATATTAATTTCAATGGTAAATTTATTAAACCTGCCACTGTTACAAAATTTCTTGGATTATCTATAGATGAAAACTTGCGATGGGAACAACGTTGTGCGAATCTAGCCTCGAAATTAAATATCGTATGTTATCAAATTCGACAGTTAAGACAAGTACTAAATACAACACACTTAATAAAATTTTATTATGCAAACGTACAGTCCCGCCTAGCTTATGGCATTATATTTTGGGGTTCTTCTCCATTGTGAATCAATATTTATTATTCAAAAGAGAATAATTCGAGCCATATTTCAAATAAGTAAAAAGAAATCATGTAGGCCTTATTTTAAAGAATATGGCATATTAACAGTACCTGATTTATTTATTCTAGAAACAATTTTATTTGTTAAGAAATATGAAAAATTATATTTCAATAATAACATGAACAATAAATTTGACACGCGAAGGCCGTATGACATAATATATATATAAATAAACACCGACTTGAACTGCCAAATCTCCTTCTATCCGGGGTCCAAAACTTTTTAACTGTTTACCACCCGAATTGAAGGAAATAAAAACATATAGTAAATTTAGGACTAACTTAAAAACTTATATTAGAAATCGTGTCCATCGTGATTATAATAAAATTAAGCAAAATCGCAGGATAGTGGACAAAATAATTTGATTTATTAAATTAAATGTACGACGTTTCGTCTATAGATTTAGACTTTTTCAAGTACAATATTAAAAATAACAATATTTATGAAAATTAATATTAATTACTAACCATAGCAATTAACATAAGATAGGGTACATAAGACAAAAACATGGTAACATGGTAACAAATTATGTTGACTATAAATTTTAACAATCAAATAATAATAATACAAAAATTAGTATAATTTCATAATATAATTGTACTGACTACTTAAATTTTGAGTGTCTGTTCTATAATTGATTGAATTGTTTTTTCTAATAAAACACATTTCACTGATATTGCGTTTCTTCCAATTTGACTCTTTATCTAATATTTGAACTTCATTGAAAAGAAATTTATGCCCAGTGTCGAAATGATGAGATGACAACGCCGTTTTATTATCACTTAATAAGTTTATGTTTCTACAGTCCATTTTGTGCTGATAAATTCTATTTTTTAATAACTGTTTAGTTTGTCCCACATAACACTTATTACATTCACAAGGTATTTTATAAATAATATTAGATTGATGTGAGATAGGCGTCTTATCTTTAAGTCTTGTGAATAACCTATCCAATTTATTTAAGTTATAAAACACCAACTTAATATTTGTGTTCGAAAATAATCTGTTGATCTTATAAGACAAGTTCTTCACAAATGGAAATCTAACATAAATCTTGGTAGACTTAGATCTTTCATCCACAGTATCCGATGTGTTATTTAGGTGATTTTGGTCCTCTATAAACCTATTAACGCATTGATGTATAAAGTTGACAGGGTAATTATTAGCTTTTAAGATATTTTCAACTTTCTTAAAATTGTCCTTATGGTAGTCTTGGTGACTTAATTTTGTTACCCTGTGTAACAAGCTTTTTATAACACTAATTTTCTGCTGCACTGGATGGTTAGATCGAAAATTCAGAAGTCTGCCTGAATGAGAAGGTTTCATATACCAATTCGTTTTTAATTCTCCCGAAGCTGAGCGTGTTACTAAGGTGTCCAAAAATGGAATTGATTTATCAACTTCTTTCTCCATAGTGAATTGAATCTTTTCATTAAACTGGTTGAACCTTTGTAATAAATCATCAATTTTATTTTCGGGAACTGCAATGAAAGTGTCATCCACGTAAACTTTTAGTATCGGAATTTTATATGGTAAGGTTTTTAGTACTTTGGAAACA
This sequence comes from Mongoloraphidia duomilia, assembly GCA_039654895.1. Lineage (NCBI taxonomy): Eukaryota > Metazoa > Arthropoda > Insecta > Raphidioptera > Raphidiidae > Mongoloraphidia > Mongoloraphidia duomilia. The sequence goes on along the minus strand of CM077520.1, from coordinate 36,567,427 downwards.
ACGTAATCCATCACAATGTTAGCTAAAACTGGACTTGCTGGGTTTCCCATTGCGCTGCCGTCAAGTTGAAGGTAGAAATTGTTATTGTAGCTAAAATAACTTGTGTCAAAACAAAAACAAATAAGTTCAATGAGCATATCAAAAGTTATGTTGATTTTCTTTGACCACGTGAGCCAATTTTCTTTAACAATTTTTAAGACCAATTCTTTAGGTATATTAGTGAAAAGGGAGGTTACATCTAATGACACCAGATTATAATTCGGATCCAACTTAATTCCTTTTAAAGACTCTACAAAGCAATATGAGTTCTTCACGTTATGTTTAAAGTCTATAGTTAGCGGACTTAATAATTGATGTAAACATTTCGCCAATTTATAACAAGGAGATCCAATGCAATTCACTACAGGTCTTAGTTTACAACCTTGTTTATGAACTTTTCTCAAGCCATAAAGTTTTGGTGGAACTGCATTATGTGTTTTTAATTGTTTCTCAGTATCTTTGTCAATGAGATTTTTTTCTTTCATCTGGGATACTAAAACATTACTTCTATTTTGGAATTGAGTAGTAGGGTCTTTTTTCAGCAATTTATATGTAGAAATATCTTCTACCATTGTTTTCATTACCGTAGTGTACTCATCTTTTTCCATAATTACAGTGCTATTACCTTTCATTGCAGTTCCCGAAAATAAAATTGATGATTTATTACAAAGGTTCAACCAGTTTAATGAAAAGATTCAATTCACTATGGAGAAAGAAGTTGATAAATCAATTCCATTTTTGGACACCTTAGTAACACGCTCAGCTTCGGGAGAATTAAAAACGAATTGGTATATGAAACCTTCTCATTCAGGCAGACTTCTGAATTTTCGATCTAACCATCCAGTGCAGCAGAAAATTAGTGTTATAAAAAGCTTGTTACACAGGGTAACAAAATTAAGTCACCAAGACTACCATAAGGACAATTTTAAGAAAGTTGAAAATATCTTAAAAGCTAATAATTACCCTGTCAACTTTATACATCAATGCGTTAATAGGTTTATAGAGGACCAAAATCACCTAAATAACACATCGGATACTGTGGATGAAAGATCTAAGTCTACCAAGATTTATGTTAGATTTCCATTTGTGAAGAACTTGTCTTATAAGATCAACAGATTATTTTCGAACACAAATATTAAGTTGGTGTTTTATAACTTAAATAAATTGGATAGGTTATTCACAAGACTTAAAGATAAGACGCCTATCTCACATCAATCTAATATTATTTATAAAATACCTTGTGAATGTAATAAGTGTTATGTGGGACAAACTAAACAGTTATTAAAAAATAGAATTTATCAGCACAAAATGGACTGTAGAAACATAAACTTATTAAGTGATAATAAAACGGCGTTGTCATCTCATCATTTCGACACTGGGCATAAATTTCTTTTCAATGAAGTTCAAATATTAGATAAAGAGTCAAATTGGAAGAAACGCAATATCAGTGAAATGTGTTTTATTAGAAAAAACAATTCAATCAATTATAGAACAGACACTCAAAATTTAAGTAGTCAGTACAATTATATTATGAAATTATACTAATTTTTGTATTATTATTATTTGATTGTTAAAATTTATAGTCAACATAATTTGTTACCATGTTACCATGTTTTTGTCTTATGTACCCTATCTTATGTTAATTGCTATGGTTAGTAATTAATATTAATTTTCATAAATATTGTTATTTTTAATATTGTACTTGAAAAAGTCTAAATCTATAGACGAAACGTCGTACATTTAATTTAATAAATCAAATTATTTTGTCCACTATCCTGCGATTTTGCTTAATTTTATTATAACTTAAAAACATTTCTTAATAATAAAAACTTTTATTCGGTCAATGAATTGTTCGCGTTGTGACAAATTTTAATTAAAGTTTTATATGAACACTTATACTTCTTATGACGTTTTGTAAATTATATTGTTTTTACGTATTATTTACAAATAAATATTGAATTGAATTGAATTGAATTGAGTTGAATTGAATTGAGTTGAATTGAATTGAATTGAATTAAATTGAATTGAATTGAATTGAATTGAACTGAAATATCTATTGACCGACCACCAGGCAACGATAGAATCTGGATTCTTACGTTTGTCTTCATACTGATCAGGGCTCAAATTACATTACAAATTACATTACGTAAACAAAATTATATACTTTCTGCGATTTCAGGTTAAAAATGTTTAGGGTTATGGTAATAAAGTTTCACTTGCACCGTGACCGCACCCTAGATTTCTTTCGAACGACCATAGTTAGGAATGAAACAAGTCTTGCCATAGCGAAAAAAACCAACTTCGAGGTATCGACGTATTTGGACGTTTCATGGTCCCAGCATACCGAAAAAACGAATTTTTGATGTCCGTCCGTCTGTATGTGCAGAGGCCTGTCACATCGTTCCATGGGATCAAAATTTTAAACTTAATTTTTAATAAACTCTAGCCGTTTGGAAGTGTAGTCATATAGAACTATTTAAAGATAAAACGTTTTATATACACCCACAAAAAAAATAAAAATAGGATTTTAAGACATACCTAAGCGGTTTTGCTTGTAGCCTCAGATATACAAACAACGTACGCGCGTACAGTACACCATAGATAATAATATTATATAACAAAGTAGATCCTGGAGGGTTATTCTTGAGCATTCTGTTTAGATGGTAACTCTGACTGTCATAACATCACAGTACAATGTTCTTAGACTAAGTTCCTTTTTCTTTGTTCTTTTTAGTGTTTAAAAATTTTTCCGAATCAAATTTAATTAAATTAATTTAAAGTGAAAAAATCCAAAATGTTTGCATTATAAAAAAAAAAAAAACAATCACGTATCGTTACAGTTGGATTTGAATCCGGCTCTTCGTGGTGGGATGCTAACGCTAAGCGCGTTACCGCTACGATACGTGTAACACGGCACAAACAAATAATCGTATATTTGTTAGACTTGGTACAGCTCTATGTCTATAACGGTAATTTTTTTTTTATAGACTTTGTCTTGACTACTATTGATCGATATCGTAATTTCTCATTTATAATTCATAATATGATTTTTTCATGAAATATAGTTTGTGATAAAGTGTTCATCTGTTTAATACTTTTAGAATAAATAAAAATAGTTTTTGCTTTGTGTTGTTATTTAAAAAAGTTTTGAGTTAAATTTATTCATCAGACATACAACATAATTTATTAGCTTAAGGAAAATAGTTTTTCAACGTTACTTTGGTAAATGGCTGCATGTGTTCTGAACACAGGTTGTAGGCTGATATTTTTTCATAACGTTGGCAACAATTTCTTAAACTGAATTTATGAGTTGCCGCACTTTCTATCTGTTTCCTGTTGGGATTACATTCAGTCCGATGATATTTAAGTTACACTTTCATAACCTAGTCTGAATAAACACGGTCAGTGCTAGGCATAGAGAAATTTCACATTTTGCAAAGAATTTTGTTGAAAAGGAAATCTTTGCGGCAGTATTTCGTAGTATTTACAAAATATAATTTAAAATAAAATGAAAAAATTAAGAACCTAAAAGTAGCTAAATTAATATAAAGAAAAATTAAATTAATTAGATACCTACCTACTACAAAATTAATTAATAAAATAAAAAATTTTACTTCGTGTGGTAAATTTTGGTATTCCAAAATCTTAATTAAGTAAATCCTATTGCGTAAAAATGAATGCGTAAATGCAAGGGCCCGTATCAAAATACATATTGGGTTTCATATATGTTGAATCCGATTATCCGATTCTGCTTGGCGGTTTAGTAAAAAATTCGACTGATGACCAGTCCTATACTTCCCACCTAGTAAATATTTGCAAAAAATAAACACTCTTTTTTTTATTCTTTGACTAGGCCCAAATAACCTTAGCTGTTGGTGGTCTTTAAAACACAATTTAATTTTTATTCTTTGAAAAAAGCATGGCCCTCTTTTTTGTTTGGTGATCTATTGATGGCTAGCTTAATATAGCAAAAATCATGGTTACCTTGATTTACGTACAATTTTTATTTTTTTTAGTAAAATATTTTTTTTCTCGAAAACTATACATTTTAGAGAAAAAAAATATTTACATTTTTTTCATATTATAACATCTAGAATTCATTTATATTTTTTTTTACCTATGTTAATACGTGACATTGAGGACGTTTTTTTGAATATCTCAGGATCCACTGAACCGATTTGACTCAAAATCTAATCAGATCTAAGTTAAAGGCTGATAAACACAATAGAACAATCGGCATGCCCGTATGTTGTTCCGTTCTTAAGATATCGAAGGCGAAAAATTGACCACATACACACACACATACACACATACACACATACACACACACATACAGACATCAGTCAGAAAATGATCTTAAACGATTGCTAGGGTCTCAAAACGTGAAAATCTGTTAAAATCTCGAAATATTGTTTTCGGACTGAATCCATTACTTCCCTACCATAGTAGAGGTGGGAAGTAAAAATAAAGTAAATTGATTGTATTACGCGGTCTGACACAAGAAGTAACTTTAATAAAATGAATCTCGCTAACTTTTCTCTTCGACAACTAATATATAATCAAGAAAGGTTTTAAGCAAAGAGGCGGCATATTTTGTAGTTTGCTTGCTACTTATATAAACCATTATTAATAATTAAATTGTTTATACATAGAACAAGAGTTTTTGTAATATTTTAAAAATAAGTTTTGGTTTTTTATTTTCGGGCGATATCAGGTTGAGAAATTGCATAATATCAGTTCTTTGCTTCGCAAAAAATGGATTCATACAAAAATGCTGTGTGGTTTTAAAAGCTAACAAAACGTTGGCAAGATAATACAAACTTTACGCATTTATAATTGGTCCTTATTTCCCGTTAACAATTTCCAATATTAATAAATTTTAATACAACATCAGACACTCTATCCAAAATTGAACAAAGACGCTAATTAAAATTCCCAGAAGATTATAAAGTTAGCTTTTACTTACGTTAGCCATCTTAATCTTATATACATAATAGATATAAATTATTTATTAAACTGTCGCGTCGGTTCTAAATTGAGGATATTATATTCTGAGTAATTAATATAATATGCAAGTATTAATGAAACAGTTGTATTAAAATTTAAAATATATTTTAAGGTTTTATAGGACTTATTTAAAATTAAAACATATTTTTGTGAAATACATTTTAGCTGATGATATAGCATAAATTCTAAACAATGATCCTTAGTACAAAATTAGAATACACCGTGTCCCAGATTCATGTATACATAGGGAAAATAACATTGAGAACATTTACAATTTTATAGTAAGCTATGGGCCATAAGAACTAATATATTTAACATTTTTACATTAGGTCTTATGATCCATAGCTTACTACAAAATTGTAAATGTTCTCAATGTTATTTTCTCTATGTACACTTAAATCTGGGACACGGTGTATCACTGTATAGTCAAGATTAATTAACAAAACTATTTTTTGCCATACCTACTACAAAATAGCTACTTTCGATGCAGGTTTACCGACCTGTAAGTTTTCATTAGGTACATAGCAAGTGCAGTAAGTAAACGGTTATCATAGCATCTTGTGTTTATTCGCTCTCTCCGCCTGCAATTACATATTCACGACCTTCACGACCTACCTACTGTAAAAGTTAAAATGGTGGCGCAAATGAATTGTCAAAATTTTTTGAAAATGAAGTGAAAAGTAGGTATTTTGTAATGAGTATGGCAAAAAATAGCATATACAGGGTGAGTTCGACCACCCGTATCAGTCGTTTTTTTCGAAAACGGTTAGTCGTAGAGAGTTGTATCAAAAATTTGTATTATAAAAGCTCTAATAAAAATCGAATGGTGATAATTTTTTTTCCGGGAAGGTCGGCTTCCCTATTAGTTTGCTCCAGAATGTCCAGAACTCCGGAATTATAAATGTAACGATAGGTCGAAAGTGGTATTGTTGTAAAGATCTTTAAAAAATAAGCATGTTTTGTAGGAAAATTTTTTTTTATTACTGCCACCCCTGTAAATTTCTATAAGTATAAATATAAATTATTATATGTTCAAAACTCCGGAATTTTAGAAAGCACGGTAGGTTGAAAGTGGTGCTGTTGAAAAGCTCTTTAAAAAATAGGCAAGTTTTGTAGGAAACATTTTTTAATAACTGCCACCTCTGTTAAGTAACAATCGTTTGAAATTATTAAATCAAAATTTCATAATAACGATCGAAGTCGGCATTAAAAATCTAGCAATCTTAGACATTGTCACAAGTGTTCAAACTGTCTTCCATTTACTCTTTAATACATACTACTGAGCTCTTCTGGTTATTCTGTGAGTGTACTTCTTCAGTGTTTAATGATCGATAGGTAACTAGATTTTAAATGCGGAATTTTAAAAAGTTTAATTTAGTAATTTCAAACAAATATTACTCGATATTACTTAACAGGGGTGGCAGTAATAAAAAAAAAATCCGTACAAAACTTCCCAATTTTTTAAAGATCTTTTCAACAATACCACTTTCGACCTATCGTTACATTTATAATTCCGGAGTTCTGGACATTCTGGAGCAAACTAATAGGGAAGCCGACCTTTCCGGAAAAAAAAATTATCACCATTCGATTCTTTATCAGGGCTTTTACAATACAAATTTTAGACACAACTCTCTACGACTAACCGTTTTCGAAAAAAACGACTGATACGGGTGGTCGAACTCACCCTGTATATCTCGTGCGAAATGGTATTACGACTCGTGTGACTAAGAACTCGCTATTGCTCATTTTTACATAGTATCACCACTCGTTAGTAATATACCCCATTGCGCATTTAGATATACAATATTGGGATCCGTCAAATGAGCATATGACATCTGGTGGCAGAAAATTGTATCAAAACGGGGGAAAATTTTACATGCTAACAGTGCAAATTTATCATGAAATTGGTTATTACAAGAATAAAACAAGTAAAATAAACAAAAAGTTTATCGAAAATGGAATTTGCGACGTTTTCTAATATCATGGCATTAAACACTATCAGTTATTGCCTTGTAAAACTTACTTTACAGCGAATTATTTTCTAATGAAATGTGGAAAAACTGTATTTATGAATTAAAAAAATATTTTATAGTAATAATAAGATGTACTTGTTATCATACTGCACTATAATAGTTGAATCCCTGATGATTGACAAATTTATAGGATTAACTTCGTATACAAATATTTTGAGGTTAGTAACTTAACTACTTATTACAATATAACTTATTATGTTGCAGTTATGTGTTTACATTATTCACCTAACCCAGCCTTAAAAGCGCATTAAACGCGGATGATTAATTTCGTGGAGATTTTCTTTTAATTTTGATGTTTTTAAGCAATATGTCGTAAAGACTACTACTTTTGACAGTTCATTTTGCATGCATTTTTCTCGTTATATTTCCGACATTTGATAATATGCCCGGCTTTGCGAATCCGTTCTCCTTCAACGAAATTCCTTTGTTTAGGATTCGTACCGGCCCAATCACAAATTGCACTTATATTTATCATTTCTTATCACTTTGAAAATCATAAAATTACACGCAAAAGTATACCCCGTATATGAAATTTCCCCCCCTCTGCGCCATGTTTTTGAAGCTCCACCTATCTGACGGATCCCAATACTATATAACAGTTTCTGGTTAAACATTTCTCATGATTTAATCCGCTAAATCTTTACTTTCCTAGTAAACAAAAAAACAAAAGCCTTTCATGTGGAGTTTGATATGAGTCAGTTGTTATAACAAAACTAATGTAAATGCAAAGCAAACCGATGACGATGTAAGTCTATTAAACTTGTATTTAGTATGAGAGCTGTTTTTGATCCCTCTTTGTACGAACATACGTATATGTCATATATAAAAGTACCTCAATTAAGTGAGAACTTGCTGTTAACCGAAGAGAAGTCTATTTATTATTCTGCATATATGAGTGAATGTGTGTGAACGCTTGCAGAACAACCGGGGAGTTCCCGCATGTACATCGAGAACGTCGAGGGATGGATCAAATCCCTATACACATTCATTTAAAACGAAAACTTGATGTCAACCCATCGATTTGTAAATTTGAACAATATTAATTAATCGCAATACAACTCGCTCATTTGCGATAATAAAAACAAAAACAGTCCAAACTAAGTGAGTACAGTATTTTGTGAATAAAATCTTTTTGCAGGAATACTGATTACTGACCTATAAGAAAAAACGTATAATTTTTCAATTTTAAATATATGATCTAATATTTTTATGAACTCTCGTAGAGCATACTTGTGTTGCACAGCGAAGAATTCTTACCACCCAATAATTACTCATGAGATTATAATAGCGGGTGTATTGAAGTTTGGAAAGAAATCGAATTAATTAGAAGAAATGTCACAGTGAAGATTGTTTTAAATATGTTTTTTTTTTAATTTTAATTCTCATGTCACCATGCGGCAATTCTGAAGTTTGAAGTTTCCATTGATGCTCTGAGAGCATTAAATAATCGATCAAATATATGGTTATTTAAAATATTATAATAAAGAAAATGAAAACTTATTACATGGCGATAAGCATAATATTTGCAAAATAATCAGATTAAAATTAATTTTGTTCAAAATCAAAGAACGAATCAAATGTCTACACCTTTATTTAAAAAAAAGGTCGTTCAATCCTTATAGAAAAGTGTGAGTGCTGGAAAAAGTCGGAAAATTGTCATATGTTCCCTGAAAGTGTCAAAGTGTCAAGGGATGATCTGTACATAAAAATTAAAAAGTCAACCGACTCAAAATTCTAACATAAAATAATAAATATGTACAATGGTAAGGTTTCTATTTATGCTCACTGGGAAAATCAAGGGGTGGATATTTATTTATTCATTTAAAATGGAATTTCGCTGTCTTATTTATTTCATCCTACAAAACATATATGAAATATGACGTTTGCACAGCAACCTGGTGAATTTCGTATTTGGGCTGGTAGCGTCAACTAATGTATTGAAATTAAGTTAAAAACGGAAACTTACCTAAATTATTACCTCCTTTACTCGAGCAAGAATAGTATTTTATAATAATTAATTTTTTGGACGTCTGTGCTTGCAAGACATGTGGAAAGTTTTTGTATATTCGCTGGGAATTTTAGAAGAAGAAATCAAATATCTACTCCTACACTAAAAGAAAATTTCACGTCCACTGAACATGAATTCTGTTCATTAATTTGCATAAAATATAAAAAAAATAAATGTCTGCCAGCATTTGAACCTAGATTTGAACTATAGATATATTTCATGCGATGACGAGGGACAGATAAAATATTTACAAATAGTACTTTATAACCCTAAAAATATCTCTTTTTGAATTAAAATATATAACTTATTTTTAATTCACATAATTTGTAACTGTAACCTGTAAGTTTATTGTGCTGTATTTCCGAAGCAAATAACGTAACTATCGATTTTTTAACACGCTTATATTAGCTTCACCTGTATGCTTGCTTGCTTGCGGGCTTGCGTGCGTGCGGGCTTGCGTGCGTGCTTGCTTGTTTGTCAGTTTGTAACCGACTTCTTTGAACTTGATTTTGACCAACTTTGAACGGTCAGATTTAGTTTAAACTTTGCACACTTATCAAGGACCGACGACAATACAATAATTCCATAAGTTTGTCCCATTATCCTGACCAGGATCTCCAGGACTAAAAAAAAAAGCAAAAAACTTCAGATTGAACTGAAACTTTGCACACTTATCAAGGACCGATTACAATACAATAATTCCATAAGTTTGTCCCATTATCCTGACCAGGATCTCCAGGACTAAAAAGCAAAAATAAATTATAATTTAAAAAAACTAAAAAACACGCTTTAATGAACTAAAAAGTAAAAAATAATTAATTTTATTGTAAAAAAGCGTGGGGTGCTTTGTATCATATTTTCATACTACCCCACGCTTTTTTTCAATAAAATTAATTATTTTTTACTTTTTAGTTCATTAAAGCGTGTTTTTTAGTTTTTTTAAATTATAATTTATTTATGTTTTACTTTCGGGGACGTTTCTAACTGCAGAATTTAGGTAGTCGAAAGACTACCTGTTATTTAATATTTATAAACTAAGGAAGATCAAAGCTTAAAAAACATAATGTCTCCTTTTTTCAAAACGTATCCGATTGTAATAGAAGCGTTACAAAAAATGTGTGAGTCCAGTTAGTACTCTCATAGTATATGTAAAAATATTGTCGTGTAATTTTTGACACATATTTTACGCAATTATGAGAGTACTAACAAGACTCACACATTATTTGCAACGCTTCTATTACGTTTTTTAAACTTTGATCTTCAATAATTTATAAATTTTAAAAAACTCGGGTTGACAGGGCCAAACCCTGCCGACAATATAGTGTATTTGCTAGTACAGATATTGTAGCTTTATATCATGTGATTTTAAGTTTGTTTTTGGACAAAATAAAAAATTTAATCCCTTAATACATGTTTTTCTTAATTGCATTATTATTATTAATCTAATATCTGCACCAAATTAAATACTCCCTTTCAGTAAGTAAATCGCAATCGGCAAACTATAAGTGTTTTCAGAAAATTTGTAAGTCCGGTCCTGTCGGGCCGATTTTACTAAAATTTTAGCAGCACATTTTAATCTTTACTAAAGGGTTAAATATCAATTTTTAAACGATTCAGAGAATTTTTTAGGTATTTTTAGGCCGAAAAACTGTTTTCAACCCATAAAAACCACCCTTAAAACGGTCCGATTGGGCCCATTTTAAATAGGCTTCGTACGGTGATGGATTCCAACTTGTCATTAAACAAAATTAATTTTGCATGCTTTGTAACGGCAGAAATTTGATATGAAAATGTCAAAATTAACTCAAAAACAAATAGCGATAGCCATGGAACTTGAACAAAATGATTAGAAATTATTCTGACAGCTAAAACGTCATCATTTTGTTCAAGTTCCATGGCTATCGCTATCTGTTTTTGAGGTAATTTTTACATTTTCATATCAAATTTCTGCCGTTACAAAGCATGCAAAATTAATTTTGTTTAATGATCTAGATGCAGAATTTTATGTTCTAAAACTTTCGAAGATATTTTTCCTAAAATAATTAGGGAAGCAGGAAATCGCAGAAGTTTGATTTTACGGGTTAAATCCCAATTACCCGCAAAACGATTCAGCACCCTGTATATTGTATACAGTATGTAAACAGATAAGCTGCACATAGGGAAATTAGCATTGGGAAAAAATGAATGGATCAGAGTGAGCCATGACTCATAATGTACGTATTTATATAGGGTTGCTATGGTTATTTTAGTGTTTTTATTTTAGTTACAATTATTTTTATTTTATTTGACATAACGGCAAGTAAAATAAAAATAGTTGAAACTAAAATAAAAACACTAAAATAACCATAGCAACTCTATATAAATATGTACGTTATGAGTCATGGCTCACTCTGATCCATTCATTTTTTCCCAATGCTAATTTCCCTATGTGCAGCTTACATGTTTACATACTGTATAAACATTTTCAAAAATGGTGCCAAATTGTTCAGGAGGCTATGAAACGTCGAGAAATTTTAGTCCGACCTCTAGGTCCCGCCATCCGACCGACGTCAATAGTGTATGTGCCATATGGCAAATACACTAATAAAAGGTAGTCTTTCGACCATCCTGCACTTGTAAACGTCCCCGAAAGTAAAACATATAGTACATTCTTTCTGTGTCAGCGGCAAATAAATCAATAGCAAGTCGCGTTCGTTCGCATCCCTATATCACATCCATATGCGCCCACCTCTGTGACGCGACTTCCTTCCGCTTGCAATCCCGACCGTGATTTGTCCTGATTACCTCGACTGTTGTCGGCCGAGTAGATCCCGCGCTTACCGACGTGTATATCACTATGTGTGTGTGTGAGTGTCAACAACTTTTGTATTTATAGGGTCTCTGCATATTTCATCTTCATTAATAACACGTAATATGCATTATACCACACGTATATTATGTATATATGCACATAAAAGACCGGTACAGATTTTAATACTACTGAATTTTTTAACACTCTTCCGAGTCTTCTGACAATATTACATTTATATAATACGTAGGTATTGTCTTCCTCCTTTTGCTTGGAGACACATAAAGATTTTAATAAATTATTCAAACGTGTCAGATCTATTGTTAGTACGTAATAATTTAAACATCATTTCTCTAGACTTTACTACCTACTTGTATGCTTTTTGAACACATAAAAATGTTAGGTTGTCTCCTCTGATACTGGTTTACACAACTAGGTATGGTCAAAAAAACGGTGTTGAGAGTTTAGACGTAAGAACAGTCTGAGATCGTTGTTAAACTTTTTAATATATTATAGAACATTAAACTGCCTTCACAAGAAACAAGTGCTACATGTCTGCAAAAATAAAAACGGTTTCCAAGTTAAATTTTGTCAAAAATGCCTAAAAAAAATTTGTTTCGACGGAGGAGCTGTACAAAAAAAAGGCAAACCTTTTTCGAACTAATATGAAATTTTCGAGAAAAAATACAATTCTATTTTTATTTTACTATAATATTTCCAACGACATAGAAAATCGAGCTCATTAAAATAAACAAGCTATCCTTGTATTTGATGATCAAGCTAACTAAACTTGAATAAAACACACAAATAATATCTATTCATTTGCTAGGAAAATATTTCCTGAAGGTATACATTTTTGCAAAAAAATAATGGTTGTTTTTTGTGTAATTTCGTAATATACTACGTTAGTGTTAAAATTGTTAAATAATCTCTAATCATTCTTTCGCATGCTGATTAAACATGAATGAATGAATTGTGAATTATAGACGCTCGACAAATTAAACATGAAGCCAAAACATTAGTTTCATTTATTTCTTTTTCTTTTTCTAGGTCCACACTTTATAGTCGGGCAACATTTACAGGAGCCACAAAAAATATATTTGCAGTAATATCCAAATCTCTCCATTTATATTTCGGGCAAATTTGTTATATCATAAAATAATGTATACACCTAATGCTTATGAAGCAGTAGAAATTGTCCAAACTCCAACTTAACTTATAATCCTAAAAAATATAGCTAAGTGTCAACATGTGTTTGAGTATGATAGCAATAATATGTGAGGGAACATGGAGTTTTGATGTCTTTGTCAGTTGAATCTGCGGTTATTTCTGCACCAACTTATCGCTAGGGTAACCCGTCATATTGTCTCAGTTATTAAAATTATGTATAATTTATATCATCAAACTCTGGAGTGCGGGCCAAGGTTTGAAGTACAATAAAATATTTTTCATATTTACTTATAACTGTAAAACGTTCCTTCCTTTATAATCTGGGAAACGGCATTTCTTACGTGAGCAAGAGCGTATAATCTTGTCCAAAAAAATGTATTCTTAATTTCGGGAATTTTTCCACAAGCATGGTCAGGACGACGAATCATCACATAATCTGCGATTGTACTGCTAATTAGCGGTCCTCAGACACAAAACCTTGCAGAGTAACCACACTCTGGGAACAAATATTTAAATATTTTTTCTGTTAATTATAAATCGTTGCATAAGTATTTGAAAATACATTGAAAATATCTAGGAGGACAGTTTGGTGTAATGGTCATTGGTCAGCGTGCTGGTCTTTGGTTCAAGCTGTCGTGGGTTCAAATCCCATCTCGCTCATGGATGTTTTGTGATGTCGTTTAGTTTTAATTAATGATAATATTATTTGATGTAATTAAGACGCAAAAAATCTAATTTGTCGAGCGTCTATAATCTATAATAAATAAAATAGAAATAAGTAAATAAAAAAAATGGGTGTGTGCTTATGACCACACGACAGAAGTAAATACTTCAGATTTTCTCATTTTTGGTGTCATCTATTATAGCGCATTTATGAACTAAAAATAATTTATTACTAAAATACCAAAATTTTATTTTTAATTAATTCCACCTTGGTTTCAAAAAAATATAATTATTGTCAAAGAAAGAATATAACAAAAATAAAAAAATATATAAATAAATATCATGTAGAATTTAGAAAAAAAAACCGCCAAAAATTCTACGCTGCCATCAGATCTCGAACCCAGGTTCCTATGCATAGATCGCAACGACTAAACCAACTGAGCTATGGCTGGCCAGTGTGTACACGGTCGTTTTTATGATATAAGTATGTTGCGAATTCTTACGGAAGTAGTTGGAATTCTTATGGAAGTAGTTCGGACGCTTCACATTTTTTCAGTACCCAGGCAAAAAGTGCATAACGCGCCTAAAGAAGTATTTACTTCAAAAATATGGGGGGGGCTATTTGGGCAAGAGAACAGATTATTATGAAATTTCTTGTTTTCGCAGTAACTGTTGACACGTAACCACTTCTAATACAAAGGCCCAAATATTGCAGATGATATATTATTACACCGTGTGTATTTGTACAAATTGTCCATGAAAGCTCGTGAAATGAACGTAGTATATGCACATATTATAATGTATCGCGCGGGCCGCTCAAAGCACGAAAAAGCGCTGTGTTGGTGTTAAAAGAACAGCCGGCGTTAAGGGTGCAGGGAAGGGGAGCGAAGAAGGCGCGCGACCGCACACTCTCTTTCGTTACTGTTGAAGAAATGTTTCATCTACATTTCAGCCTCATTAATATTCGCTGTGAGCATAACCTATCATGTCGAGCTTACCTCTCGGAGCTTTTGATTGATGAGCAAAGAGCTTGAAAGCAACCAGCCGGCAACCAATTTCACCAGAAAATTGTAAACTTACAACGCGAATTTTCTGTATATAGAGAGGTCTATATACCGAATTTTGCTGCCAATGCAGAGATACACTTCGAATTAGTCCCAAAGATTCTATTACTGAATTTACGTCTAGATGATAATAAACAGACGACAAACCTAGAACATATTACTGAAAACGTATATGTCTTCATCTTCTAATGATGCAAAAGCTGCCCATAATATTAAATGGTTTATAGAGTTTTGAATCATGTTTATGGTTATTTTTTTGAAATATGTCGCATAATGTTTTAACATATGGCTGTGTATCCCTAAAAATGTTCCAAATAATGAAAATAATTTAAGAACTAGATGTGCGTTCTTCAAAAAATAAATTGATAACTGTCGACCCAGACCACAGCCAATGCAAATCCATGGTAATTCAGTGGTAAAATTAGGTACTTTGAAAATAGGAGCGTTGAAAGTCCTATCAGGAACCGAGCATTAATCAACAATTATTCTTATATAAAAAATATTTTCAAAAAATTGGTCTGGTTTGTATAATTACAGTTTCGGTAACTAGTTCAAGAGTGCAAATTTATTGTATTTAGCGATTTAGTTGGCAGTCGGTTGGCAGTTAAAGTCACAAAGCTCTAGAGGTCAAGCCATCATCCCCCTAATTTTATAAAAAATATTATTGTCCTCACTCAACGCACAGTTGGAAACTTAAATTTTAGGAATGATTTCTTCTAATGACATAGGCGCTCACTAAGACCGGATTTTGTAAATTTAACTCCTAAAAGGATCAGAAACAGCTTGAGTTATAAACACTAAATTTAACATCAGTACGCTTTGTCGAAATAGAAGAGATCATGTTGGATGAATTTTAGATATTCGCATCCGAAGTAGTGATGAGCAAAATTGGTCTTGGTCTTGCAGTCTTCGTCTTGGTCTTGGTCTTGCGAAAAAGCAAGACCAAAACTATCATTAGACTAGCAAGACCAAGACCAAGATCGAATGAACAAGTACAAGACCAATACCAAGACCGAATATGCAAGACCAAGACCAAATACACAAGACTAAACTAAAAATTCTTACTTCAGAAATAATGAGCAAAATGAGCAAGACCAAGACTTGATACGCAAGACCAAGACCAAGACTAAATAAGCAAGACCAAGACCAAGACCAGACATATTTGAGCAAGACCAAGACCAAGACTGAATCAGCAAGACCAAGACCAAGACTGTCCAAGTCTTGGTCTTGGTCTTGCTTTGCTCATCACTAATCCGAAAGGGTGAAAACGAGGGAGAGTATACATCTCTAAAACACGCTAGAAACGTGAAACTTGGTAAAAATTAAAGAAATACATATGAAAGATAATTTTTCGAAAAAAAACTACCCGCACGGGAAGAGGATGAGTTTTTGGAAATACTATCACCATTTAGAACGAGCGGAACGCTGAAATTCTAAACCTCACAGGTAAAGCCGAGTGGAAACGCTACTAGTTGAGATAAACAGTGATGTTATACCATTTATAAAGCAGCTGTAATAGTAAGGGTTAGAAATGCGGAAGTGTCCTCGAGTGCAAAGGGCCCTGGGACCTGCACGGGCAAACTGAGAAGAAAATACTATAATATACAAAAACACCAACTAATTCTACTAAACTATCTGCAATTTCATTTATTGGCCTAGTCACGATGGCTGGAAGGATTTCTATGTTCGGCTCTCACTCCGCGCGAGAGTAACAAAAACCATGTCAAAACAAAGTTCTACGCGTAGGCGTTCCTCGCTCGCCTTCGTGCGCGAAGATTGATTTTTTTATTTTTATCAACAAAGGTGGGTGGGGTCCTCCGACTATACTTGCGTAAGGGCCCAATATTTCTAGATAGACCACCTGAGCTGTTAATACGCTGTTGATATGTTGTATCCTTAACTATGTAAGCACACGGTATGCCTGTGTGCATCGCGGTTCCACTCCTCAGCCTTCAACAAACCAACAACGGTTACCGCAGACAAATTGGCCGCTCAGTTCGACATTGAGATTGACTCATTTTTAAAAAAGAAATGCCAAACATAGAGTTTTATACGAAACTTGTCTAAATGTCGTATTTTCTTCCATGTTATATAACATGATTTATTACTTTTTTTTCGTATCGTTGTCTATAACTACCCATAACTTATTGTGATTGAAGACGGTAAATTATAGTGCTGTAGTGTAGAAGAATGTGCACGAGAAGTAATTTTAAATTGCATTATAATCTGTTACGGAATTTGCATTCTCAGGAAAACTATTTATTGATTTATTTAACAGATTAATGGCCGCTTGTTTAGTCGCTTGTGTTGGCTTACCCTATAGGGTTGACTAAACTCGATGTTTAAATATAAATCAGTTGATGAGTTTCATTTAAACAAAGACTTTTTACCTCGGAATTTTCTTTTTCAATTTTATTGTTCTTTTAAAATTTTATTTTTATGATTATTTATATAAATTTCGAAATTGAAATTGAAATGAATTTATTTTTTCATAAAAAATTCAAGCAGTATAAAATTGCAATGTGCATATCTGAAAAAATAGTAGGTACATCTAAAGAACGCCTCCTTTAAGACGCGCCGCCTAGTGCGTAGGCATCTTACCGTAGAAGGCAGCCGTTTAAGAATGCTTATATATTATTATGTGTTATTTTCTTAGAGTTAAAGCACACATTCTACTTTTAGTAGCACGATTTTGCGACTAAGTCGCTTAAAAATTGTCAGATATAGGTAGCAAGAGCATGAGTGCTGCATCGCGAATGCGCGATTGTGGAAAACATTTCGCTACTCCATGTTATGGATTCTTATGAGGTAGTACATCACAGGTGCATGAATTCGAACAAACGCATCGATAGCTAGATCGATAGAAATTGCGTTCGAACGAGAAACATCGAGTAGCTGAGTAACCGTCAAATCGTGATGCTGTCGCGATGCAATTGCTAAATCGCGCGTTTTCCATACAAAAAGTGGGATGTGTTCGTTGGCCTTTACGGAAAAAGTGAGATTTAGGTTTAGAATATAAATGCTATGAGTACTGAACACTTTTTTTTTTTTTGGAATTATTATGATAGTAAATACATATATAAACAGTAAATAGCCACATATATAATTATAATTTCCGAGAACTTTCCGACGAGCACTGTCTGCAGTGGCTAATGGCATAGATCAATCATTTCCACACCTTCGAACACTACAATAAATTAGTTTTAATCTTGTACAGTGAAACTTCAAAATATTGAAAACATTAAATGCACTCGTATAGTGTGATACACAACAACTGTCACAGCATTGCACTAATAATTGATAGTTATTTGTATTATCTAGAATTCAGCGGTTCCTAATCTTTTTCAGCCGCGGACCCCCAAGGAAATCAAGCATAATGCCAAGGACCCCTGAGTGAAAAAAAGGTGCAATTTTTGGACAATATTATATTTTAGTATTCCTTCATTAAATTAAAAAACAAAAAACAAGCGTAATAATTACGAGATGTTTGGCGTAGGTAATTTATTTATTTTTGTTAATGCTCTAAGTAAGATAGATGCGTATGGGACCGCGGACCACCAAACATATGCTCGCGGACCCCCAGGGGTCCGCGGATCACAGATTAGGAAACAATGATCTAGATCATAAAGTGATATTTGATGTACGAAATATGCATATTTCTGACCGACACGCTAAACGAGGCCAGAAAATAGGGCAGGAACATCAAAAACCACTTTCATACGCACGCTATTATTATGCGATCTATTAAGAAAATAGAATTTTTATAAATTCCCAACAATATAAAAAAAAACTCGCGTCGCAGTGCCAAAACCCTGCCGACAATATAGTGTATTTGCTAATACAGGCCTTGTGGCTTTAATACGTGAACCTAGGTTTGTTTTTGGACAAAATAAAAAATTTAACCCCTTAATACATCCCTTAAAATAATATTTTTTTCTTAATTTCAATATTATTATCAATACATTTAAAAGAGCTTATAAAACGCCAGTACAAACAAGGGAAGAACTTTTAGAACGAATTGAAATGGCGTTTGTCAGAGTTCTCAAAATCCTCGTATTTGTGTCAGAGTGAGAAGATCTTTACATAGAAGGTTGAATGGTTGTAATGAAGCTGATGATGGCCATTTTCAACATTTACTGTAATTTTATTTAGGTAGATATCAATAATAAACCGAAATTTTTTTAAAAATTAAACATCCTGTATCTTTGAAACAAAGCATCTGTGGGACAATGTTGATAAGAACTACTTGTGATCAAGGAATCACCCCACAAGCGATTGCACATGTTTTTGAAACACCCTGTATAGTGTCTGACGATACATACATAATATTATAGTGGAACTAATCAATAAACTTCCTAAAATAGCCTAGTCCTATTCCTGTGACTTGCTAACTATAAAATTCGATATGTAGACATCTCAATAATGTATTCTATGTTCTTCTAATATTTATTTATTTTTTTTAAACCATTACCAATGGCTTCAGAAAGCCTCATGTGCCAGCACTAATTCCAAAATAACTAATATTTATCTGAAGTATCAACAGAAATAATAATATAAATCTATTCAGATTTTCTGTAGTATATGAAGTTTGTAGGTAGTTTTAAAACATATCATGAGACAAAACTCTCTTAGAACTAAACTTTAAGTTTTGTCCAAACAAGCCAGGGACTTTCTTAAAACCACTACAAATTTTAACATTTTCAACAGCAAGTTGGTAAAAAATGTTACTCTTATAAAACTATTTGTTCTGACTGTTGACTCGAAATGATGTTGAAAGCCACTGTTTCGTTTATAAAGAATAGACGCAAGGTTCAAAATCAGCTTGCAATTTTCCAAAACTTAAGATCTAGACGTTGAGCAATAAAATGAACATTAATAATAAATTCAAATTTTCGTCACTGTTTAATTATAGTTCATAATGTTACATACAATGATAGATGACTGCAGTGTGGTACAGTTCACAGACACAAGACTATTTATATCGTGTCTGGTAACAGTACTAGTAGTCATTAGGAGTCATATAATGACGTGTTAGGAGAACACGCGGTCTGCGAACTGTCTGGAATGGATCGTCCGTGGAGAGTCATAGTCTGGTCTGGTGCCCCGTCCTACGATAGCAGTACACAATATACACTACACTACACTCCACTGGCGATGTAAGTATTAAGTACCTAATATACTAAGTACCTAAACATACTCTGTCTAGTTTCAAGTGGCAGGTACTTTAAAAACTTGTACAAAAAGTCCTGAGAAAATAGTAATGATGCGAATAAAGTCTATTATGACGTAATGACGAGAAACGAGGGCATTAAATGTATTATTGTTATTTAAAAGAAATATTGCGTAATCTAAGAAATGCTTGACCGACAGACGTCGGAATCCTTAAGATATTTAAAATGATTTTTGATATGAAAAATTTTAGTGGAATTTGCCACAAAGCTATTATAGGATGCTTGGATAGTATTATGTATTTTTAGCCCGGGAAATAAAGGTTTTAGGTCGCAAATAATTCCAAAGGAGTTGGATTTTTCACAGATGGTAGAACACCTTTAGACATGTATTTTTACAAAAGTCCCCGGTTATCCCCCTTGTGCTTCCCCCGCCACCCCCTTTTGAATATAATTTTGCAAGCCTTACGGAAAACGCTAATATCTCCTTAACCAATATCTGAAATCAGACGACTTTTTTTTTGTTTTGTTCCTAATTAGTTACTCTAAAAAATTTCTCCTCTTCAGTTTTGTGATAAAATCAATATATGCTTTGCAATTTATTAATAAAGAGAAAATATCAGTTTTTAAAAGAATATTTCACAAAATATTTGCATATAACTTTTTGATGAGCCTGTTACGAAATATCTCAAAAACGATGCTTTCATTTTAAATAGGATTACATTTCCTACAATTTTCATTCCTACAAATTTTCTGTGGTACAAATAATAAGCGCGCTACAGCTTCTTGAAAATCGCATGCGCTTTTTGTAGCCTTGGAAACCAAATGTTAAAACGTAATGTCCTTTTCAATAGCTTTATTTATTGTGTTCTTCATCGAATTTTAAATTGAAAATACACATGTTCATAAAGCAAAACACGCTCTAAATGGTGATTTTTGTCCCATATCGATATCGTTAAAAATTTAGAAGCTATAGACAGTCAAAGTTGAAATCATCATAGAGCCTTACTTTTTTTTTTTGACACGTGTTACGAGGACTTTCCATACCGAATAAAAAAATGTCCGTCTAGTAACCTATAAAAAATTTAAGGTCCAATCTCACTAGCTTGAAAAATTTTCAAGTTATAAGCATTAATGTTCATGTTTTTACTTTTTGACATAAAATTAAAACACTTGACGCGAAGTGCTCTACTAAGAAGAGTGTTCGAGAAATATTAAGTTTACATATAGAAGCTGTAGACCTATTCATGGGTTATCTAAGTGAGTAAAAAAATTTTAAAAATTTGAAAGTGGTACTCTACAGAGCTTTTCGCAACAAGTGTTTCAATTTTATGTCAAAAGGTAAAAACATGTACATAAATGCTTATAACTTGAAAATTTCGCAAGTTAGTGAGATTGGACGTAAATAATTGTTTATGGCATTAAATTTTCTATAGGTTCCTAGACGGACATTTTTTTATTCGGTATAGAAAGTACTCGTAACGCGTGTAAAAAAAATGTAAGGCTCTATGATGATTTCAGCTTTGACAGACTATAGCTTCTAAATTTTTGAAGATATCGATATGGGACAAAAATCATAATTTAGAGTGTTCTTTGCTTTATGGACATGTGTATTTTCAATTTAAAATTCGATGAAGAACACTATAAATAAAGCTATTGAAAAGGACCAATTGGTTTCTAAGGCTACAAAAAGCGCGTGATTTTCAAGAAGTTGTAGCGCGCTTACTATTCTTACCACGGAAAATTTGTGGGGATGAAAATTGTAGGAAATGTAATTCTATTTAAAACATTACATAACGAAAGAATCGCTTAAGTCGACCGTTTCTGAGATATTTCGAAAAAACAAAAACAATGTTAAAATTTCGTGGTTTTTTGGCTGCCAAAAGTTGTCCCGGTGTCATGTTGGCACGAATATATACAAACAAATAGTAGATTGTATATCTAGATGTGTAATGGACTATTACGGCGAGTGATGACAGTATGTAAGAACGAGTGATAGCGAGTTTTTACAGTCACACGAGCCGTAATACCATTACACACGAGATATAATATATATGGAATTTTTTGCCATACCCACTACAAAATACCTACTTTTCACTCAATTTTCAAAAAAATTTGACAGTTCATTTACGTTGCCATCTTTACTTCTACAGTATGCCGTGAAAATCGTGAGAAAGTAATGGCAGACGCACGCAGGCGTTTAGAGCGAATAAACAGAAGTTCATATGGCAACCGTTTACTTCCCGCACTAGTGCGGAAAGTAAAACACTTTCCGTACTCCTGCCCGTGAAATGACTCATTAAAGGCCGCTATACATATATCGTAAGTAGCTATTTTGTAGTGGGTATGGCAAAAAATATCTTATACCTCACCTTTTGCAAGGTACAATGTATCTCAAAAACTACACAACATTTCTTATTCAAACCGATTTTCGTTGGAAGTATTTTATAAATTCTACTTCATTTACATACCAACTGTTGACTTAAATAAAAAAGTCATTTTGAAACTTCTACATCATTTTTGAAGGCCTATCTAATGATACCCCACACGCTTATGTGCACTGGAATTTTTTTATCCCTCAGTTGTACATGTATGGTGTGTCACCACTATTTTTTTCGTAATTTCACTTAACCATTGTATAGCAGTTCATAGAAAACACCTACCTTCCAAATTTCATCTATAATGTGCCAATAGTTTCCGAGTAAAATGACTGTGACATACGGACGGACAGACGAACAGGATGAAATTATAAGGGTTCCCTTTTTTCCATTTGGCTACGGAACCCTAAAAACGCTTCAATGTTAGATAAATAATTTTATTACAAATAAATAAATACAATCCAAAAGTTTTTTTAATTTTATCGCTATGCGTCCGACCGCTGCGCTCATTATTAACAGCCCACTTGCCCTATAATTAACTAAAGTCTATCAATATATACATCATTTTAAAGCTACAAATATTGTCTACAAATTTTACTTGAACAACTTTTACCCTAACAGGCTTAGCAAAAAGTTATATGGAAATATTTTGTGAAATATTGTTTTAAAAACTGATATTTTCTCTTTATTAATAAATTGCAAAGCATATATTGATTTTATCGGAAAACTGAAGATGGGAAATTTTTTAGAGTAACTAATTAGGAATAAAACAAAAAAAAAGTCGTCTGATTTCAGACATTGGTTAAGGAGATATTAGCGTTTTCCGTAAGGCTTGCAAAATTATATTCAAAAGGGGGTGGCGGGGGAAGCACAAGGGGGATAACCGGGGACTTTTGTAAAAATACATGTCTAAAGGTGTTCTACCATCTGTGAAAAATCCAGCTCCTTTGGAATTATTTGCGACATCGGGTGTTTTTTTCCTTTCATTTCCTGGGCTATTTATAGGTACAAAATTTGCATAAAATTACGTATATTTCCAAAACCACTGATCCGATTCTTTGCGTTTCGAGAGTCGGACATTTAAGATCTAATCTTATCTTAGACACGATTTTAGGACCCTATCACCATACTTCTATTTCCTCATGGAATTAAAAAACAATATTTATTACTTTTTTGTTTATTTATTTATTTATTTATATAATTATTTATTTACTTGTTTATTTACTGATCAATCAACAGAGCTGTGCTCTACATATTGGTCCAATAATATATATTTTATATTTATACTTTTTTTAACATTTTTTAGTGGCACATACACTATTGGCGTCGGTCGGATGGCGGGACCTAGGGGTCGGACCAAAATTTCTCGACGTTTCATAGCCTCCTGAACACTTTGGCACCATTTTTGAAAATGTTTATATATATATGTATATATATATATGTATATATATATTTATATATATATATATGTGTTCGCGGCATAACTCTCGAAAGACTTAATTGATTTGAACTAAATTTGGTAGACACGTTGGAATCCATCACCGCACGGAACCTATTTAAAATGGGCCCAATCGGACCATTTTGAGGGTAGTTTTTAGGGGTTGAAAAAAGTTTTTGGGCCCAAAAATACCGAAAAAAATCTCAGAATTGTTTAAAAATTGGAATTTAACCCTTTAGTAGAGATTAAAGTGTGTTGCTAAAATTTTAACAAAATCGGCACGACAGGACCGGACTTACAAATTTTATGAAAACACTAGTTTACGGATAGTGATTTATTTGCTGACGGGTGTATTTAATTTGGTACGGAGGTTGCATTGATAATACTATTGAAATTAGGAAAAAAAATATTATTTTAAGGGATGTATTAAAGGGTTAAATTTTTCATTTTGTCCAAAAACAGACTTAAGTTCATATAATAAAGCCACAAGGCCTGTATTATCAAATACACTATATTGTCGGCAGGGTTTTGGCACTGCGACCCGAGTTTTTTTATTTTGCTATCAAAAGTAACTGAAGATAATTCCGTCCTAGAGCAACGCAGGCTATATGCTTATACTTCGAAACGATGCATCGGGCTTTTAAAAGCTTTTCAGACATTAAATTAGTGTCAAAATTATAGCGTTGTAAAAAAATTAAATTTGCAAACAAGAAAATGAATATTCTAAAATAAAATACATAATTATTGATAGATTAATTCACTAATCATAAATTAATTAGTTTTCATATTATAATAGTTAATCTCAATTGCGGAAAGTATCTGGTGCATCACGAGATCTTGTAAATTTTTCAAAAAACCCTACAGACGGTGTTAAATAAGATTATGATACAGGAAGATAAAAAAATTTCTATGTTTTTTTACCTATCTATAATAGTACTTACTACTACTATATCTATAAACTTAAAGCATTATTGTTCATTATTATTCCTAGAAAGATGTACCTAAGTACCCAAACTTTGTGTTTATTACGCAGTAACTGCGAGATGTTTCATTCTTATTACTCCGTTCTTAGTTTTGTTTAATTCTAGTATAGTGTTCTGAATTTTCAAAGATAAACTTTGACTTTTAAATATAACTTCATAGAAAAAAGTTTCAAGCAGAAAAATCTTCTGACCTAGCTGATCAAAGAATATCTCCGTTGCACGAAATTACATTGCAGAAAGAGCTATTTTTTGTCTCGTACGCCCATATCTTCCCATCATTCGAAATTCCAGAATAAGAAAAAATATAAACCGCTCGTAAAATGACCGATTCGGGCCAGTGACTATCCGAACGATAAAGTAATTTTACCGCCCGCTTATAACTGGCGAAAAAGTAAAATTCAATAATTTTAATATCAGGTATTCCTGAAGCTGGGATCGAGGCTGCGATCTTGTGAACAGAGAGGCGACATGCAACTGAATATTTGCAGTAGCCTACTACTCATTATTATTGAAGTTCAGTTTGCTACACAAGTAAAATGTCAAATATTCGTGAAAAATTAAAAAAAATGGCTAAGTGCTGAAAATATTGAAATTTGAAAATACTGGAAATGAAGTCAAAAGCCGCTATTATGTAGGGTGTTGGACAAAAAATAGTGTGTACCAAGGGCGGAATTCACTGCGCTCGTATAACAAACGTCACAGTCAACAAAATCGACTTAAATACGCCCTTGATACACAAACAATCTACTATTGTATCATTACAAGTAAACAAGTTTCAGTGGGATGAATAGGAACAAAATACACAATACAGCGCGCGCTATCTGCTAGAGACACTGCAGCACATTACGATATTAACCCAGAATAATGCGACATGTAATGACATACCTGTTTGATAAAAGGCGGGAAAGGGGGATTAGGTTTGGTTAGGTTGAACAAAGTCACAATACGACACAGAGGCACACAAGACAACTACGTGAAACAGACATTATGTTATGTACCTGAAAGCGGATTAGAAATGTCTCTCTCTCTCTAACTCTCTTTCTATATCTGAAACGGTACTACATATATTATTATTCTGCCAACTAATTACCCCCAATATTATGTTATAAATTCAAGACAAAACATGCACATAATATATGCTCTAGTTACATGCTCCAATATTGTAAAGTAAGGTTGCAAGTACAATACTAATTATAGTTATGTAAGCAGTAAGTCAATTACCAATTATAAGGTTACAGTAATATTATTATTTTAATGAAAAGTTTTAGTCAAGATCTCAGACGAAATTATTGGTCGATATTTCAAATTATTTTAATTCACATTTTATAAGTTAAAAGCGTTCATTGACAATATATTATATTTCTTACTCAATACTAAAAGGCAAAAAAATCACACTGCTACCCGCAATGTTTGCTGATATCACGAAGATTCTTTCCAATTTTTTTTTAAGATACGAAGATGCACATATTTTCGTTTCTCAGTCATCAAGATTCTGTGAATTTTTTAGAAGTTAAGTTCATTAAAGTTATAAATGATCCATTTTGTAAAATGAAAGATTATAGATAATAATATAAAGAATTAAATTAAAATATGTATTTATAACTGCAATGTCAAATTCTTTTGTATAAATTCGAATACCTATTAATAATTATGCGTTGATTAATAGATATTTATGTAACGTGTTCGCAAAATGGCGATTTACCGACAGTCGCAATGTTGCGACATGAGCTTAAGGTTTGTGGCGCGTGTTTACGAAAACGAGTGTAGATAAAGTTGGACGCGCGAGCCGAAGGCGGGTGCGTTAAATTACACGAGTTGTCGTAAACAAGCGCCACAAATCTTAGGAAAATGTCGTAAAATCGTGACTGTCTGAATCGCTACTTTGCGAACAAGTTGCATACAATATTTTTTGTTACTATTGCTCAGAACAATTAATTTAAAAGAAATAGAAGCTTAATAAAAATGCATTCAAAATCATTGGTCGATAAAGTAAATATTTTTGACAGCTTTTTTCCACTTTTGTCGGCAAAATAAAAATGCATAGTACAATAAAGTGTCAATTTGCGGCCTAGTCCGGTAAAGTAAACAATAAAGTAGGGTCTCTCTGCATAATCAGCTACTTACGAGACATCACCCAGCGCTCGAAAATTACATTTTCTGAGCAAGTGTAACAAAAAATTACTTAATGTGTAAAGAGCTTATAATTTAAAACTTTGTAACAATTACTATTATTATAATGTAGGGTTTAAAAATATATAATAAATATTTGTAAAAAAAAACTTTTTAAAGACAGGCTTATATTGAAATGTACTAAAAAGGAAAAATAATTTTTAACCATTTAATTTCATAATTATAAAAGCGAGGGTTATAAACTCTATGGCAGTTTATTAGTCACGAGTCACGACCCTCGCTTTCACATAATATAATTATGAACCTAAACTATTAAAAACGTTTTTTTCTTTTTAGTCCATTTCAATAAAAGCTTGTCTTTAAAAAGTTTTTTTAAAAATATTTTAATTTTTTAATTTTTTGTTACGTTTTGATCTATGTATTTCATAATTTATAAAAACTCCGTTAGATATCACTAGTACCCTGCGAAATCAACGTCCAACTGTATAATCTATACGCCTTACAAAAACTCCGTAAGGCTCTGGTCTCTCTGAACAGCCCGTTGCCGGTCGCCGACGATAAACGCGGACAAGTCGCGCGCGACGTACGTATGGTATATGGGAAATACACAGGGCTGGTCTGTCTGGCCGGTCGCGTGCGACGTTCATTTCAACCGGCGAAAGTCAGCCGCTGCACGCGTCGGTCGCTATCATTTCGGAGCATAGCGACGTGTAGACGCGCGACGTGTGGTTGTATAAACAAAGGTTTTAAATGACGAGATGCTGATCGAACTACCCCAAAGTAATTCGGTTTTATATAATGCGTCACAAATTAATTATAAATATAAATAATAGTTGTGGAACGTTCCTTCTTCTTCTCTTTTTTGGAACATGTCATGAGTTTTTGTCTTTTTTTTTTGACAAAATCGTCACCTCATCGTCTTTTTCTTCCCCCAAAAGTAAAAAAGTTCATATTTTTTTATTCATTTTGACTGCGGAGAAACCTAATGATAAGTGAAACGCGCGTGGCAGACTGGCGAGATTTCCAATTCAGAGAGACCATAGGCACGTTACTGGCGACGTCTAACGCACACGCCGTGACGTCACTGCATGTCGTCGATCGCGTGCGGCGGTTCAGAGAAACCATAGCCGATGTCGAACTGGTACCCCGCGGTGGACTATTAAAACAATAATATATTAAAATTAATTAACTATTTATTTCTAAAAACGACTGATTCATGTATTTCCATCGGAAATACATATGTGTACAAAATTTCAAATCGATCGGATATGTGCAAGTCGTTCAAAATTAACTTGCAAAATTTGACTCAAATATAACTACTAACATACTAACAAACAGATCAAGTTAAATAAAATGTGCGTATTTAATTTTTATACTTTGGGTTTGTTCGTTATCATATTATGTATATTTGATTTACTTGTCAGCTCGTAAATGACAAATATTACATCCCATAATTATTTTAATACTTTATACGATACATAAATAAAAAAAAATATTCAGATCAGAAACACAAAAGAGGTTGTCACTGTTGAAAATATTGTTTATTTGAGTAATATATAACATTCAAAGCTTTGAGAATTAATATTTGAATAGAGAAACTAAAATGATTATACAATAAAAGTTGTTTAACAGTGTCCCCCATAGGCACTTTATTGTACTTGTTTCTCTTCATTATTTTAGCTGTCCTACAGTGTTCACGTATAACAAAGCCAATTGTTCCTGTTGTAATATAAATGCTTCAGAAATAGTTTTGAAATATTCATGGAGGTTACATAAGTGATTGGCAGAAAAAAAAAGAAACATAAATGAGGGTATCAAATGAAAGTGATTGGAGGGTGGATTCCAAAACTAAAAAGTTCTGAATAAAAATAAAAGTTTAAAAAACTAAATCCGAATACGAAAAAGTATAAAACAAGCTTCCAATATGAAAATTTGTTGAGTAACTAAAACTAACATCTTTTTACCCAAATATACTTTTCATTCTGGAAGCTTGTTTTCTGCTTCTTCGTAGTCGGGTTTTGGTTTTTTGAACTTCAATTTTTATTTCGTTTTAAACTGTAAAATTAAATGCCTCTTTAAATGCTATAATGCACTTATTAATTGATACTTACAATGTTAAATTAAGAAGAATATGCGACAAATCACCTGATTAAAAAGCGATATCAAAATACAAAAATATATCGCTGCAGATAGGGTGTTACACAATAAAAAAATCAGAACTATTCCTACTTTCCTACATTCCTACTTAGCTCGTCTAACAAATATGGCCAACCTCAACAATTTTATAGCGATTTTTGCATGAATATACTTACCAAACTTTTTTACATGCTGTACACGTAATAATTATACATTACTTATTCAGGCAGAATGGGTACGTGTTATTAATGTCATTATAATTTAACTACATAATATATTCACATATTTGGTGTCAGATACAGCATGTCAGTTTAAAAGTGATTTAAATGAATATAATATTTTTTATTTTTCCCATGAACTTGGACAATTTAAACTAAATAAAACTTATTTTATTAGTAAAGAAATTTATAAAAATCGGGTAATTTCATAAGTACACAGGATAACTGAATAGATTAATTTTTTCGTATTATTGTTGGGCTCATAAATGAGTGGCATTATTTGAAATACACGAAAAAATCCTTTTTGGTTTAGTAATCGTTACTACACAAATAGTATTACTATAGTCACGGAGAATAATTATTTTATACTAATTATTACCAATATCTAGATGACCGAGCTTTGCTCGGATGAGTTCAAAAAAAATAGTACTTAAAGTTCCCATTTCATCAAAATCGTTAGTCATTTTTAAGAAAAAAAATTACATACCTATAAGTAGATAATATTATTATACGTCAGTATACATCATACTACATTATTACATAACGTATGTACCTACATATTTTCAAATAATTACTGATTATTTTAATAAGTTAAAGATTGACTGTCAGAGTAATTTGACATAAATAATGAAAATAGTTTGTTTTTTCCAAAGCCTACTCACCATACGACACTGTTTTATAACATTAAAAAAACTGTTTTTTAAAATGATAAAATCAATAAGAAAACGAATTTTTCCAGGGATGAGACCTAGCTAGATCGACTTTTTGCCCCCCAAAACCCCTTTTCGGTAAATTTCATCTAAATCGTTAGGGCCGTTTTCGAGAAAATATTTATAGGTACATATATACAAGATTTGCTCGTTTAATAATATAGGGATTAATTTGAGTCCTTATTTCCCTACAAATAACTCTTAATAATCGTCTTTACAGTTTACAACATCTGTTTGTTCCTTCTTGTTGTCGAATGACTTCACGATCAAAGGACTTTACCTAAAAAAAATTGGTTAACTTAAAAAAAGATTATTTATTTTTTATTCTGTTGTGTTCGATTAAAGTATTGAATTCCGCCAGTGCCTATATCCTCCATCATAAAATGATAGACAAGCTCTACTTTACTTTGCCTTTATTATCTTTTTTCATAATGCATCAAGCAAGTACGTACAATATGTACTTAACATATAGATATGATGTGCCGCTGCCATTAACACTGTACGGGCCATGCAGTAGTAGAAATGAGTAGGAAGCTACTATTCCCGTTAGTGCGTCCCAACCGAAATAGGTCAAGAGATAAATCACGTGAGAATCTAAATCCCATTGTCTAGATAAAGACTGCACGCCTCACCACAGATTTACTGTACACAGCTAACTTTTTACCACTCTCTAACATTAGAGCACAAGTTGCCTGTTCCAAGTCGTCGTGCATTTAATTTCGAATCATTATCGTTAACTTTTTTAACCAACCCTCTATTAGGAAAATCCGATAGATAATATTTTATTTGCAAGAACTTATCAGAATTAAAGTTTTTTTCTTAAAAAAGTCAGTAATTTTTCTCGAAAAAGTTGTATTGCTTACATCAAATTGTAAAATCGCTCATCTGATTTTTTGTTGGTCATCTCTCATATTTCAGTCTAACTATATAGGTAGATAAAATATTTTACAAATAATAATGAAAAGTTTTGAAAACAAAATACATAATAGATATTGCAGTTTGCCTTTTGTTTGAAATATATTCCCGTTAGAAATCAACAACGGATACCGTTGAGGTTTATCGTTAGTATTTATGTAACATTGTTATGGGAAACTGTTTTAATGTTAGTGTATCTGTTTTTAATTATTTTGTTTTCTTTTTAGTGTATTTGCCATAATATGGCATAATGGCACATACACTATTGGCGTCGGTCGGATGGCGGGACCTAGGGGTCGGACCAAAATTTCTCAACGTTTCATAGCCTCCTGAACAATTTGGCATCATTTTTGAAAATGTTTATATATATATGTATGTATATATTTATATATTTATATATTTATATATTTATATATTTATATATTTATATATTTATATATTTATATATTTATATATTTATATATTTATATATTTATATATTTATATATATATATATTTATATATATATATGTGTGTACACGATAACTCTCGACAGACTTAATCGATTGAAACGAAATTTGGTACACACATTGGAACCCATCACCGCACGAAGCCTATTTAAAATGGGCCCGATCGGACCATTTTCAGGGTTGTATTTAGGGGCTCCAAAAAGTTTTTGGGCCCAAAAATACCGAAAAATTTGTCAGAATCGTTTCAAAATTGAAATTTAACTCTTTATTAATGATTAAAATGTGCTGCTAAAATTTTAATAAAATCGGCTCGACAGGACCGGACTTACAAATTTTATGAAAACACTAGTTTGTTGATACGGATTTACTTATTGAAGGGTGTATTTAATTCCGTACAGAGGTTGCATTGATAATATTATTGAAATTAAGAAAAAAAATATTATTTTAAGGGATGTATTAAGGGGTTAAATTTTTTATTTTGTCTAAAAACAAACTTAAGTTTACATAATAAAGCCACAAGGCCTGCATTAGCAAATACACTATATTGTCGGCAGGGTTTGGCACTGCGACCCGAGTTTTTTTTATATTCATATAATAAGATATTAAACTTGATAAATAAAAATATATGAGCACTGTGGTTGGAATAAAAACAAAAATAAAGATAGTTACTTCTTACCACAACAGTTTTATTGATGGATGAACATTTCGAAAGCTATGCTTTCATCTTCAGCAAACACTATACATCATGTATAGTGTTAGCTGAAGATGAAAGCATAGCTTTCGAAATGTACATCCATCAATAAAACTGTTGTGGTAAGAAGTAACTATCTTTATTTTTGTTTTACTTGAATTACCTAATATTAAAAAATAACTCAACCATATTTTTCTCTGTACACAATATTATACACATCCTTATTATTCGCCCTGGATTCCCCTGTGTAGTTGTTGATTTTGCTCGAAGGTTCTCTCACAGTTTTTATGCGAACATTTAGGGATTGTCCAGAAGGCAGAAAGGGCGAATTTCGCGCGAATCGTCACGCGCGTACACGTACGAAAGTTGCGTTCAGAAGGAGCGTGAAACGCGTGCAAAACCTGTTAAAATTTCCCCCCCTCCATCTCTCTGGATACGGGCACTCGCGCCAAAGTTCACGCGTAATTAACTGAATGCAACCAAGGTGTCTCGAGTATGTCGACTCGCGCGAACCGCGCGCGTATTACGCGCGAGTCTAGATTCTGGTGAACTGCACGCGAGCTAAATACGCGCGAATTTTAAACTCGCGCGATGCTTGTGGATGAGATGTAAAAAAGACACCACATTGTACTTAAAGTTTGGGTAATAACAGATACGGTGCAAAGTTTCATTCAAGATCGTTACTGAGGTTTTTAAGTGATGTCTGTACAAGCAAATGGACGTCAAAAATTAAATTAAATTAGAAGTACATAAAAACTGCAAAAATAAAAAATTAAATTGCAAAAATCAAAAAACTCGACTGCGTCAAAAGCGAACTAAAAAGATGGAAACAAGATCATTTAATGATAACATGCAGTCGTAGGCATCAGATATTTCTGTTTAATTTGTTACTATGTATGCCTTCGACAGCATGTTATCATTTGATCGCGTGTTTCCATCTTTTTAGTTCGCCTTTGACGCAGTCGGGGTTTTGATTTTAATTACGTCTTTTTAGTTTTTTGAAATCGTCTCAACGAGACCTTTATTTTAAAACCCATATCAATATATTTAGAAGGAAAATTACTTTTACATTCTGACAAAATGGCGTCTAGCGTCCGCCATATTGGGTAAAGTATTATGCCCTGTGTCACTCTCGGGATTAAGATGAATCTAATGACACCTCATTTATTAAATTCCATCCAGCCGTTTGGATGCTACGAGGAAATAAAGAATCCCACATACATACATACTTATATACATACATAGCGCGAAAAACATAACCCTGCCTTTGCTGTCACGCAGTCGAGTAAAAACGAAATTGCAGATAAATGTCCCTCTATAATTTTATATATAGGTAGGTACCAATATAATGTAAATTGATATTATGTTTGAATATAATACGTGTAATGCTGTACTGAATCGATTGAAAAATGTGTAGGTATACAGGGTGTAAACGGTTAACACGAACATAGGGAAAATAACATTGGGAACATTTACAATTTTGTTAGTAGGCTATAATATCTAATGTAAATATGTTGTAGATGCTTTGTTTTTTTTTATTATCCGACTACGAAAATAAAGGAGGGTTATGATTTTATTAACCGACTACAAAAAAAAAAGGATTTTTTAACAGTCTATGTATGTATACATGTATGTAGTATGTACAACATAATAAGTAATATGTATGTTAGTTTGTTACCTGGTGGCACCAAATCAACTAGAGCGATTTTCATAATCGATGGTGTTATTCGATTTGTCTTAATCATAATAGTGTTATAGGCTATAAAATATTTTTGTAAAATTCAAAATGGTGGCCGTGAGGTGAAAAAAATCTTGCTCTAAAATTTTTGTTCGGTCAAATCGATCGAGTGGGGTATCAAATGAAAGAGAATTTTGTAGATTCCAAAAATATATATTTAGCACGTTACGAGTTACTAGGGCTTGAGAATAGCCGAGCGTGTAGCAATGTTGTTGTTTACATGGCGTTGCTATGGTTCCTCTATACAAGTCCCCAGTCCCCGGGTTCTAGCCCGAGAGCTGGTAAAAGTGTCAATTGGATTTTCAATTTATTATTAAAAAAAAATAATGAATTGAAAATATGAATTGGTGCTAGGATCAAATAACCTTAGCTGTTGGTGGTCTGTAAAACACAATTTAAGTTACGAGTTACTCTTAATAGTCAAGCGTTGTTATGGAAAATTGTTTAAAAAATTCACTGTATACTATTTTTTCTATCTAATTCACTGCATATAAATTTTATGGCTACAAAATTGTAAATGTTCTCAATGTTATTTTCCCTATGTACGAGTTAACCGTTTACACACTGTATGTAAATTGAAATTGCTATAATAGATTTAATGAATTGTTGAGGATTTTTCTAATTTTTAAAAGGTTGCTTTTTAGGCGCGATCTTAGCGAAGCTAGAAGCGCCTATATACACTCGCTTTGTCTGTGAATCTGTGAATCTGTGAATCTGTGAATCTGTAACGGATTTTTTGTATCAGTCGTACAGCCCAAACGAGTTAACCGATTTTAAAAAACTTTTTTTTGTTCGATTCCTCTCGGGGTCTATTTGATCCTAACGTCGCCCGATTTTTGAATTTTGGCCCCAGAGGGGAGCAAATTAGAAAAAACGGTGTTTTTTGCTTATAGTTTGCTCAATTTAAGTCAGATCGATTCGAAACCTGTCTTAAACGAAAGAGCAGAAAATTTTAGATAGATTTCATGTATAATATTGTGTCAAAACTGTTTTTTTATACAGATTTATATGATTATTAAACGAAATAAATGCGACTTTATCTAATAAATCGCGAACTTGTTTCGGTTGTCCTTGTCTGTTGCACAGTGTGATATGGATATTGGAAGATAGCGTATGCTCTGTCTTATATTGCATTATTTTAATATAGTTATTCAATTTTTTGACTGCTGATGTTTGAATTTAAGTTTAAAAACCCTGGCGTACTGAGTTAAAATGACGTGTAACTAATTATTGACGTCGATCGGATGGCGAGACCTAGGGATCGGACCAAAATTTCTCGACGTTCATACCCCGGCTTTCGTCCGGGTGTAAATCGTACTTTTGAATTTTCACCCACTTCCCGTGATCCGATTGAGTTGAAATTTTGCACACATGTGTAGCTCCGGTGACAATACAATATTATGGTAACTAGCTGACCGGCCCGGCTTTCGTCCGGGTGTAAATCGTACTTTTGAATTTTCACCCACTTCCCGTGATCCGATTGAGTTGAAATTTTGCACACATGTGTAGCTCCGGTGACAATACAATATTATGGTAACTAGCTGACCAGCCCGGCTTTCGTCCGGGTGTAAATCGTACTTTTGAATTTTCACCCACTTCCCGTGATCCGATTAAGTTGAAATTTTGCACACATGTGTAGCTCCGGTGACAATACAATATTATGGTAACTAGCTGACCGGCCCGGCTTTCGTCCGGGTGTAAATCGTACTTTTAAATTTTCACCCACTTCCCGTGATCCGATTGAGTTGAAATTTTGCACACATGTGTAGCTCCGGTGATAATACATTATTATGGTAACTAGCTGACCGGCCCGGCTTTCGTCCGGGTGCAAATCGTACTTTTGAATTTTCACAGGCAAAAGGTCTTTCTCCGGTAACGTTTCGGATAAATGTAATAAAATCAGACTAAGGAAATAAAGCACACTAAACAATTGAAAAGTCACGTCACGAAGTAGTGTAACGTCACTTTTGTAAAGATTATCCGATCCTTTTGAAAATTAATATTTGAGAGTTTTATAGGACACAAAAAAATAAAATGGCGTCAGATTTCAAAATGTCGTCCATATGTACTTTTTTGTAAACATTATCCGATTCTTTTGAAAATTAATATTTGAGAGTGTTATAGGACACAAAAAAATTAAATGGTGTCAGATTTCAAAATGGCGGCCATATGTACTTTTTTGTAAGAATTATCAGATCCTTTTGAAAATTGATATTTGAGAGTTTCATAGAACACAAAAAAATAAAATGACGTCAGATTTCAAAATGGCGGCCATTATATATACTTTTTTGTAAAAATTATCCGATCCTTTTGAAAATTCATATTTGCGAGGTTTATAGGACACAAAAAAATAAAATGACGTCAGATTTCAAAATGGCGGAAATATGTAGAACGCCTTTCTAAAAATTACACGATCCTTTTGAAAATTGATATTTGAGAGTTTCATAGAACACAAAAAAATAAAATGACGTCAGATTTCAAAATGGCGACCATATATACTTTTTTGTAAAAATTATCCGATCCTTTTGAAAATCGGTATTTGAAAGTTTCATAGGACACAAAAAAATAAAATAGCGTCAGATTTCAAAATGGCGGCCATAATATGTACTTTTTTGTAAAAATTGTCCGATCCCTTTGAAAATTGATATATGCGAGTTTTATAGGACACAAAAAAATAAAATGACGTCATATTTCAAAATGGCGGAAATATGTAGTCTCCTTTGTAAAAATTATCCGATCCTTTTGAAAATTGATATTTGAGAGTTTCATAAGACACAAAAAAATAAAATGACGTCAGATTTAAAAATGGCGGCCGTATGGACATTTTTGTAAAAATTATCCGATCCTTTTGAAAATTGATATTTGAGAGTTTCATAGGTCACAAAAAAATAAAATGATGTCAGATTTCAAAATGGCGGCCATATATACTTTTTTGTAAAAATTATCCGATCCTTTTGAAAATCGGTATTTGAAAGTTTCATAGGACACAAAAAAATAAAATGATGTCAGATTTCAAAATGGCGGCCGTATGTACTTTTTTGTAAAAATTATCCGATCCTTTTGAAAATTGATATTTGAAAGTTTCATAGGTCACAAAAAAATAAAATGACGTCAGATTTCAAAATGGCGGCCATATATACTTTTTTGTAAAAATTATCCGATCCTTTTGAAAATCGGTATTTGAAAGTGTCATAGGACACAAAAAAATAAAATGATGTCAGATTTAAAAATAACGGCCGTATGTACTTTTTTGTAAAAATTATCCGATCCTTTTGAAAATTGATATTTGAGAGTTTCATAGAACACAAAAAAATAAAATGACGTCAGATTTCAAAATGGCGGCCATATGTACTTTTTTGCAAAAATGATCCGATCTTTTTGAAAATTAATATTTGCGAGTTTTATAGGACACAAAAAAATAAAATGATGTCATATTTCAAAATGGCGGTCATAAGTATATATTTCTTTGTAAAAATTATCCGATCCTTTTGAAAATTGATATTTGAGAATTTAATAAGACACAAAAAAATAAAATGGGGTCAGATTTCAAAATGGCGATCAAATAATAACTTTTTAATTGTATTATTTATATCTTTGATAAATTCGGTTTTATATACAATGCGTAAAAAGCATAGCTTCTGTCGGGTGTCTTACGACACATCATGACTTTTTTATTTAGCCGGTTCCGAGTAACGCTTAATAGTCAACCGTTGCTATGGAAAATTGTTTAAAAAATTCACTGTACTATTTTTTCTATCTAATCCAATACATATTTATATTAGGTCTTATGGCTCATAGCCTACTACAAAATTATAAATCTTCTCAGTGTTATTTTCCCTATGTTCAATAAAACCGTTTACACACAGTACCTACATGAATATCGCGCCTTGTAATTCTTGAATTACTTGTATGCTCCAAAATTTTTATAAATGTAACAAAAAAAGCACAAAAAAAAACGAATGAAGCATAACAAATGATAATCGATAATGAACCTTTAGTTAGTGAAATTCTCGTAGTTCGCTGTAATCACATTAACGTTCTCTCTAATTCTGTCTACTTCCATCTCTTTTCAATAACAAATGAGTAATAATTTATTGTTGTAAAACGTCGAACGAGTGGTGCTACGTCGTATTTACACAAAAATAATTGTCAGACTTTAAATACACGTTTGAATATAAGCCTGCGTTCAGGAAGCATCTACTGTCTCTGTTTCGCCGTACGGGATTTTCGTTATATAAAAAAAGTGAGAAACTTTTTCCATTAAAATTGTTTTTTTTGTACAATAACTTCTTCTTAAGAAAAAGAATGAGAGATATTTTTTTCCTTGGTCGCAAGTCGCAAACTACATTTACTTAGTCATTTGTTTTTTTTTTAAATTACTGTACAGACTTGCTTTGGAATTAGCAACTAATTTAGAAACATGTTTTTTTTGAAAATTTTAACTTCTTCTAGAATGTTCTTCAATCAAGAATTTATAAAAGATACATTTTAGTTATTTGAATATTATACTACAGATACAGCGTCTAAAAAATGTGGTTGTGTGTTATAGACGTTCATTTTTTTTATTCGCCTACTTTTATGCTGGGCTTCTGATGCGACATTCTTATTTCTTAAATCTAGATTTAAAACTAAAAATCGTATCGTGGCATTAGTGTTGAGTACCATAAAAAATTTTACAATTTTGTCTCAAGAGGGAGAAAATGTTTGAAAACGAGCCGAAAAAAAGTTCACCAACTTACGAACATACGTACGTACACACTCACAAACACACCCCGACATCTCTCTAAAAACAGTAGATTCGGAATCTAGGGCAGATATTTCCAAATTTTTCATTCGTAAAATCGGACCCCTTACAACAACTTCCAACGAAAAGATAAAAATTAACTAGGCACCTACCTATAGGTACTGTATTTAAATTATACAGGGTGTTTGGTAAATATAGGTTATTCCCTGGATTATTTTAAGAATATTTTATTCTTTGATGATTTTCGGAAAGCAGCTTTTTTTTGGAAAATGAAAAAGATTTGAGAAATCGGATGTTTTGCAATAAGAAACAATTCGACTGATGACCAGTCCTATACTTCCCACCTAGTAAATATTTGCAAAAAATAAACACTTTTTTTTTTATTCTTTGACTACGCCCAAATAACCTTAGCTGTTGGTGTCTTTAAAACACAATTTAATTTTTATTCTTTGAAAAAAGCATGCCCTCTTTCTTGTTTGGTGATCTACTGATGGCTAACTTAATATAGCAAAAATCATGGTTACCTTAATTTACGTACAATTTTTATTTTTTTTAGTAAAATATTTTTTTTCTCGAAAACTATACATTTTAGAGAAAAAAATATTTACATTTTTTTCATATTATAACATCTAGAATTCATTTATATTTTTTTTTACCTATGTTAATACGTGACATTGAGGACGTTTTTTTGAATATCTCAGGATCCACTGAACCGATTTGACTCAAAATCTAATCAGATCTAAGATAAAGGCTGATAAACACAATAGAACAATCGGCATGCCCGTATGTTATTCCGTTCTTAAGATATCGAAGGCGAAAAATTGACCACATACACACACACACATACAGACATCAGTCAGAAAATGATCTTAAACGATTGCTAGGGTCTCAAAACGTGAAAATCTGTTTAAATCTCGAAATATTTTTTTCGGACTAAATCCATTACTTCCCTACCATAGTAGAGGTGGGAAGTAACAATTACCCTTGTGTTTTTGAAAGAGTTTGATAGTCAATAAGGAGAAGATCATGGATTCATGCATCCTAGGTGGTAGTCATTTTCAGCAGTTTTATTGCCCTGTATCTTTGAAACAAAGCGGCTTTCCGAAAATCATCAAAGGACGAAATATTCTTAAAATAACCCAGTGAATAACCCCTTGAATTTTCCCCCTATGTTTACCAAACACCACGTATAATATAGTATACGTCTAAACTTACGAAAAATGATACAACGTCAGCGACCTGCGCAGTAACTATAAATCTTTTTCGAGTATCTGTTTTGTCGATTTTAAAAATGTAAATAAATTCTAGATGTTGAAATAAGTATAAGATATTAGTAAAATCCGAGGTAAAATCTTAATGTAGGTAATGTACCTAAAGATTTTGAAAATAAAAGTTTAAAAAAAAATTTACGGAAACCGTGATTTCAGTTGATCAACAATAGATAAATATGCAAATACGATTTTCATGCTTTGTTTTGTTTAGAAAATTTTCAGTTTTGTGACAGTTAGGAGCGACTTTCCACTAGGTGGGAAGTGAATCTGCAGTCAAAATTGGTGTTCACGGGAGCGAAGCCGCGGAACAGTATTACGTACAATCGTTTAAAAAGAATAAAAGCGCCTCTTTAAAATGTTTGTCTTTATTTGGAACTTTAATAATTTAAACTAATTAAGAGAAGTAGATGAACCTCTTAAATTCTAGTAATAAGAGAATTTATGTTCCTTAAGAAGTAAAGCGCGGAAGCATTGCTCCTTGAATTCCATAAGGAGTTCGTATAGTTACCTAGATACAGTGGAAACAAGCTGCCTGAGACAGACAGCATGTGGCTGTTTCATGCCGAATTAAACATTTCAAACATGTCTTCAAATAACTTAGTGAAACTTCAGTTTAAAATCATGATAAGAAGTATAAATTATACTTTCACATAATATAATAATTACGTATTTGTACAGTCTGAATCCAACATTTCGCTCCGTGTACCTAATAAGCTTTGAAGAACGAGATATAACTCCCTTACTCGTTTCGCGACTCACAATCACTCTTAAAATTTAAATTTGATCGGTAAAACGGAAAGACCAAACCGTTTTTGGAATATCTAACGTCTTATTATATTCTTTTTTAAACTACATTGGAATGAAAGTGGTACCCTATTTGTCTTGTTTATGGCAGTACAAGTAGTTTTTTTTTGTAAAATTTTCAATTTGAGATTTAATTAAATGTATCTAATAGTTTTCTTTTTACAAGATTTTATTTAACAATCTCATGTTTGTTTGCATGTCAATTTTGAACGAATTTTGTTGTTACCGATGACAATACATAAATCAGTCGTTTTTAGAACTAAATAATCGATTAATTTTAATAAATTAATGTTTGAGTATAGTAAAAAATTTTGAGACGGAAAAATAATTTTATAATTTAGTTTCATAATTATAAAAGCGTGGGTCGTGAGTAATAAAATATCGTAGTGTTTACAACCCACACTTTCATAATATTATGATCCAAAATTACCAAAAATAATTTTTTCCTTTTTAGTACATTTCAATAAAAGTTTATCTTTAAAATGTTTGTTTTACTAATATTTTTTTGTTTAGCGTTGTGAACAGAAGAGAAAATTATTCTAAAAAAATAAAAACTAAGAACATCAAAAATATTATAAACTTTTTTTGTTTTAAGATACCAAACTTATTGTTTTTATTTTGTTGGAATATTAAATAAATTAGCATTTATGTTTATTTGTAACTAAACATTTGAAATAAATACGTCTTCTAGTTTTATCAAATAAGGTGACAGTGTTTTATGCTTTGAATAATGCAAGCCAAACGAAGAGAATGTAATCCAAAGAAAATGTTGCTTTAAATTCAAATTATCTTCAAATACAGCTCTCTACAAGTTACGGATAAATACACGCTTTTTATTTGCAAAGTATATAATTTGAACTGTGAATATAAAAGTGTTTGTAATAATCTATAAAATATTTAAAATACATACTGTTTTCTTTCGACTGTCCTCCAACGGTCCCTGCTCAACCGATTTAGATTTTTTTTATTGAAGTTTTTTTGTTCACAAATGTGTTATAACTATTTTTCTTTTTTAGAGTTTCGTACTGGAACCCTAACACTAAGCCTAGCCGTCTGTCTGTTCTACCTTTAAAAAGGCTGTATCTTTTGAACCGTATAACAGGTAGCCGGTTTGAGTAGATTATGAATGTGTTTTATTTGTTTTATCAAAATTGTAAATTTAGCATAACTTACATAGTACAGAACCCTACTCTTTGCGTGGCTCGACACGCACTTGGTCATCTATTCGTTTTCGTTACTCTCTTCACGGCTAAAGAAGTTTCACTTAAAAAATTAAAAATATACATAAGATTACTTTGCGTGCAACATATATATAATATGCGCGTGTAAGTGTGTGCATGCACTGCTTTGGGTGAGTTGAGAAAGGCAATACGATTTGAAACTGGAGCCATAACGTAAAGGATTAAGGTGGCTGGCGTAGCAGAGAATGAGATGAAAATCACCTCCTTTCAACTCCGCTCTGCTTAACACAAGGTGTATAGTATACATAGTACCCTCACTTCAATACATGCGCGTGCTTCGTCTTGCCCTTGCCTTTATACCTTACTTTTAAACAGCAACGTCCCGTTTATACGCTTACGCTTATAAGCTGGCCATACCTGTTCAATGAGCCATTTTCCTGAGAGTAGTTCCTTCAATTATCCACGAGAGGCAGCACTTGTGGTAGGTACAAACATTATTTATTCCCCATTAGTGTCGTGTCATTTTAGTGGTATAACTTGATTAGTAAATTATTATTACCTATTACTAAATTAATTAAATAATTAAATTATACCACTAAGTGACACGACACTAATATGGGGAATAAATGACATTTGTACCTACCATAAGTGAAAAATCTAAAACTTGTTTCTGTAGTATTTAATAATAATATATCAAAACTTTTCTACAATTGGGTTTTTAAATGAATTTTTTTTTTACTTAAATGGAAGGACCACATACAAGTTTTATAGCAAAACTGTTTTTATTTAATTTTTTTGCTTACTAATTAAAAAGTAATATTTAAATAAAAATTAATTTTTAAACTCAGTTCCGATAACGCGCCGAAAGAATCCGAACGCGTGTGACGTCATTATGTTATCTATGGTCTTTGTATCCATGGTTACCAAGTTAAAAATTTATTATTTTTGATAGTATGTGTAATACATATACACAAATACCAACAAATGCAGACACATTTTAACATAACGACGTCACAAACATTCCTGGCGCGTTTTGAAGTCACGTGATATTTTTTAAATTTTTATACATTTTAATTAATTTTTAGTAATTTATCTATAGCTTTAAAAAAATTTTTCTTTTCGATTTTCAATATTATTTATGTTAAATTATTAGAAAAAATTAAAAAATTAATAATTTTTTTTTTACTTAAATACCTAATTCAAGTCGCGCGCGGCGCTAATTTTGCTTGTTAACAAGTTTAGTCTAGATCTACACATTTTTAAATTCTATAGTATTTTATTGTTATATGTGAGTCAATTATTCAGTTGCTATCTATTTGTGCAATATATGGAAATCATCAATAATTGATAAATACCTATAACAAAAAAACATGTTCTTAAAATATGTTTATTTTACGCTGCCTTTTTCTTATAAGATACCTAGCAAAATTAATGTCTTGTTTGTCTATATTGCTTTCATAATATTAATAAAATGTGTCATTAAAAATACTTCACACTAAACACTGTGCCCACTGAAGTCCACATCGGTGTCATTATCGAACACCATGTCCATGACGCACCACCTCATGCGAAAATGTCCGCGTAATTTACGTATTTTAGAATGTCAAAAAATGAAGCTCTCACTGTATTTATGTCCACTTAGTATATATTATAATAACCGCAAACACAGACGATACAAAAATATTATCTTGTACCTGGTATCCTTGTCAACTGTTATATTTAATTAACCCGTACTAGTCTTGTTTGTACAGTTAACTACCTAGATGTGGTATTTAATTAATATCAAACTTATACACATTACAGAAGATTTGAAAAAAATAATATCTTTTTATAGGTAAAGAAAATTATCGCAAATTATTTGCGTTGTAAACGGTTATGCATAATAGGTAAAGTTGTCTAACTCTTAACCAGTAATATCGCTAATCCTTGCAAAATGTGATAATAATTAATATAGAAAGAATACGCATGTGATAACGTTACTAACTGAGCATCGGCGGCTCCGGGATTTCATTTTGGGAGGGGCCCAACACATTTTTTCTCCAGATCCAAAGAATATTTCTTACGTAGGTACATCAATAGCAGTGTGCCTGTGAGCCTTAATACCATACAGGCGTCGCTCACCCCTTCAACATCTTTAGGCCGAATTGACTCGTAGCAATCTATAAAGGTGAGAAAATCATCTCGGATTGAAATTTATTCCTAATTGCTTTAAAAAACACAATTCACGAGATTTATATTTTGTTATAAGTATCTAGTGATAATTTAAATAATTTATTTAAAGTAATTAATCTGTGCCAACTCACGACTAACTCATATAAACTAATAGATAATATATAATATTAGTTAGTATTTTTAACCGACTTCAAAAAAAAAGGAGGAGGTTCTCAGTTCGACTGTAATTTTTTTGTATGTATGTTACGCGATTTGTGACCGATTTTGATGGTTATTGTTTTATTTAATAGGGCATACCTTCGGGGTAACCCCATATAAATTTTACTTAAATCGGATTAATAGTTCAACTGATTTTTTGTTATTATGTATTTTTTTATGTTTATATATGTCACCTCATATTTCTTGTATTTGTGAACCGATTTTGATGATTCTTATTTTATTTAATAGAGCATACCTTCAGGCTGTTTACACATAATTTTTACAAAAATCGGTTCAGTAGTTTTCTTTTTTTAGTTTAGTAATCAAATATCAAGAGAATAGTCGGTTGATAACGTGCAAACTGCGTATTGTAAAGCCACTAAAAAGTAAAAAATAAAAAACTTTTTAACAAAAAAAAAAGCCTCCATCAAAAAAGCCACTAAAAAGAGGAAAATAATAAAATTTTGAAGTCGGCGCCAATTTAGTAAAACATGAAATCGGTTTAAAAGTAGATATTAATTAAATTTGCACTTTTT
This sequence comes from Mongoloraphidia duomilia, assembly GCA_039654895.1. Classification (NCBI taxonomy): domain Eukaryota; kingdom Metazoa; phylum Arthropoda; class Insecta; order Raphidioptera; family Raphidiidae; genus Mongoloraphidia; species Mongoloraphidia duomilia. Next base: position 36,522,795 of record CM077520.1, on the reverse strand, counting down.
AACCGACTTCATATTTTACTAAATTGGCGCCGACCTCAAAATTTTATTATTTTTCTCTTTTTATTGGCTTTTTTGAAGGAGGTTTTTTTTTTGTTAAAAAGTTTTTTTTTACAATTTAATCTTTGTCCTTCTCGAGACGGTGCTAACGTAAATTTTATTTAACTGCATAGACCCAAGTTATAGGTAGGGGATAGTAAAATAACAGACACTGTTAACGAACAGGTCCCGTTTATTTGTTTGCAAATTCGATAATAGTCAATGTGTAAATAACGAGAGGGCAAATGGGCTGGCGAGTTACAGCTAAAACTAAACTCTATATATGTAAAGTGTGTGTGTGTGTGTGTTAAGTCTTGTCGTTTACGTGGCCGTAGTGGGACTCGTGGGACCGACTGAGGCTAACCACTGATCACGTGACAGTGTGCCGCCCCTCCTGTAATGAATGTCGAGACGTGCTGGACATCGGAAAATCCGCATTATACCAAAAGACCGGGGCAAAGCGCCCTCGCCCATATACACTATATTGTAATACTCGTGTGTGTGCCACCCCTTCTGTATACCGGCGCGGGGGAGGCGAAGCGGAATGCAGACGTGGATGACCTTTGGACTGCAGAGAAAACACTGTTTTAACAGGGATATTTACTAGTAGGTCTGTTAACAACTAGACCTCGCGTTTTCCATGTGTTTAATCAGAAATTATTTACAAAACATCGTTTCTATATAGACCCTGCACTCACCAACATGTCATTCGAACTGGGATTCTATTTTGATAGCATCAATATTACTATAGTCTTCTGAAATTTAAGCTGCAGGTACGTAATTTCGCAACGGTACCGGTGCTGCTACCATAGCTATTATTCATAAAACAGCACCACTACAATCACGAAGTTATCTACTTATCGTTTCAAAAGACGGGCGTAATATGTGTATCGACCAAAGAATATAGGAGCGATGCGTCGAGGCTCCGCGTTGCGGTCTGTGAGTCCCAATTAACCCAAAATAAGAATGAAATAGCGAATCACAGGTTATTTGCTTGAGTAACATTCAAAGAATTGCTAAAATTTCATTAAAGTATTACGCATCACACACTAGTATCGTTCTTAATGAAAAACGTTTAAAATCTCTGTTCATTTTAAATATATTTCATATTAAATTACTTAACAATAAAATTTTAGTTTTTCCACTTAAATCACCAAATGATAATTGTTTTGCTGTTTTATGGTTAGTTATTTGTACTATTTCAGTGTGCTCACAACAATAAGGTTCCATTTTTCTTCAAGAGTTTCTTTAATCTTAAAAAGTTGATAGTTAATTGAAAATTTTCGTTGGAAACCAGCCAATTATATTGATTCCAAACATACCGGAAAAAATCATTTTACCAACCATAGTCACCGTCAGGATTCTAATCTGAACCTTTCCACTTTCGCGACGGAATGAGCTTTACAATTACTCAACCGTGACATGATTACTAATTTATCTTGATAGTTAATAGTCATGGTACGTCTATCTTGTTAATACCTGTAACAGTTCAGGCAACAAGAAGTACCTCCCAGAACTATAAAACACTATAACACTGGAGTTCATTAGATCCTTGCACAAATTGTTAAAGCAGTTGCGGATCCTTCGCAAAAAATTAATGTACCGTGTGATTTTTTTTTTATACTTTTCATTCACTCAAACAAATCCTGAATGAAAAACAGAACATAAAAGACATACCTAGAAGGAGGTTGAAGTATTGGAATCTATTGGACCACACTGAGATATTTTCAGATTTAAATTTAGAATTTAGTGTTTGTTTATATGTGATCCTAATGGCCGGTTTATAGTACAATTTAATCACGGTGTTTTTTTAATAATTACACTGTTAAATGAAGGGTAGCTATGGTAACGAAACGCAGCAACCAATGAACACGTAGCAATCAAAATTTAACAGCGTGATTAAAAAACACGGTGATTAAAATGTACGATAAACCGGCCATAAGTGAAATATTTTCCATGCCTATTATAATATAATATACGTTCAAACTTTACCACTACACGATAGTCCGGGTGAATTGATGCAGAACCCGTACATGTACATGCTGTGTATGTGTGTGTCACGAATTATTGTCGATGCCCTCAAATCGTCGCTTCTAGTATCTCAGTAAAAAGTTCAGAAGTCGACAACACACCATGCGTAGTGCAACTTAGCATAATAATAATTTCAGTTTTCATGTTCAATGTCAAATCGTTTGTTATACTAAATGCGAGCCACGATTTTATTTTAGTCTGATCAAATCCCCAGATTGGTGACCCATAATTATTTTCTAGGTTTTAGTACATCATCGATTGTACAATAAAACCGTTTACAATATAGCAGTTGTTAACGTTGTTGTTAATATCAACAATGGACGTGAAACCAGAAAAAAAAACCGTTTACCTTTAACAGTTTTTTTTATTTATTTTATATTTTTGTAAAAATCCAGGTGATACAAAAATTCTACTGTGGTATCTACTTTTAACTATTTTCAATTTTAAATCCATTTCCATTAACATTAAGGAATTAACTTTGACCGTTGATAAAATTAATTCCATTGTAATATTTTTTATGCTAATGGATTTGGCCGAAGCATTAACTATTAAAAAAAAACATAATTCCTGTGGCTGATGCAGTTTGATTTACATATCATGACAGATAATTTTTTTCTAGAGTAATTCTTAAAAGATTACTAATAAATTCCAAAAAAATCAGAAAGGAAATTTCTACTCTATCTTACTCGATCTCCCCCACTGAACCTAACATATTATTCTGTGAGACATGCAGCTAACAAAGTTTATTTTATCAAAGACACATCGCTTGTGTCTTTCCGGTAAATATATAAATAAAAATGTTTGTAGTTCGATAAATAAAATACGAGTCAGATAATATATTGACAAAAATAAAAAGTAAACAGTTACGATGTCAGTTTTTATTCACTTCTGATAAATTCAAAATAGCTTCAAATGTAATAAGAAGTGTAATAATGGTAGACCACGTCATGACATGCTTGGAAACAGTATTTTAATGAGGTCAATAGGGAACTGAAAAGTCTTGGAATATAATTCAGTAATACTGTACTTCTAATTTAGTGTTCCACTTGTACGAATACCTTGATAGCATATACCAGGTTGTCTGACAATATCTTTTTAACAATAATTAATGTGTTGTAAGAAATAGTAAATAAATAAATAGAAATTTTGTCGTGATAAAGTTAGACGATAGTTTACACAACTCAATTTTGGTTTGTAAACACAAAGAAAATTGTTATCAAAATTATCCAGGTGTGCAAGGTTTCACGGCCGGCATTGTTCCAAGTCTTCATGGTTTCCGGGTTTGTAGGTCGTGGTATTTCTACCTGACGTTTCGTCTACAACTGCGGTAGACATTCTCAAAGGCGATGTGGCAGCGGTCGAAGTGTCCTCCTTGGCGGCTCACAGGTCAGTGTGTCAGTGACTGGTGTCCTCCCTTCTTTTATGCCTAGTACCAGTGTGTTCTCTGTTCGGTCGTAGTCCGTCTCTCTGTAATTGCTCAACTGCGCAGTGGTGGGGGTGAGTTCTCTATTCGGTCGTATTCCGTCCTTGTACGATTGTTGATAAAAATTATAAAAATTGTTATAATTGTTTTAGATCGCCTAGACTACAATTTTAATGTATGGTATATTTGTATAGGTATGTGGGAAAAAAAGACAAATGTAATATTTCACTAAATGTCCACATACCTACCAATATACCATAGTAACCATACATTTATATTAATATGGACACGAGGTCTGGTAACTAAAATTTAAACTTAACATTTTATTCAATTTTATTAAATGAAGGAAATGGCTTATAATCGCATAATTGGGAGCTATATCTGACCGGTACAATATGTGTAAATATATTTTATGTCTAATTCTAAATATTTTAATAGAATGACGAATATGTTCGTCTCTTTGTTTTTTATTTTCTGCGTAATATTATACTCGGTTTTTTTTTGCGTACATTGGCAACACTTTTTAGTGATAAATTTAATTCAAGACTGCAATGTTCTAGATTGTTATACCAGTGTGTAACCAGCTTACGAATTATCACCATTCGACCAAATTGTCGCGTCTTATGTGGTGAGGATATACGCAGATCGAGTGGGTTTTGGTAATAGTAACGTATGTACATATCTATAGCTTGATTCACATACAGCGCCGGGGGGTGCTGGATCAAGACATTGACGGTCAGACAACAGTATCTTACTATATCTTTTTAGAGCAGACATTTCTCTTTCATTAATTGTATTGTCATATGAAGCATGACTTAACGATTTCACGCGTTTTTGCAATAACTTATTTTATATCAGCTACATTATTTTATTAATGTTGCTCTTTGACTAGTGAAAATGGCCGACCTTCATAAGAAAAAAATAGCAAGTCCCCGATACTTTCGAGAGATGTGTAAATAATGAGAATCGAATACGATGACAGCTAAATGTTTACAATTGAAGTTTTTTGGTATTTTTGGGCACAAAAATTGATTTAATCCCCTAAATACTGCCCTTAAAATGGTCCAATTGCGGCCCTTTTAAATAGGATTTTTGCAATGATGGATTCCATGTGTGACTATAATTTCGCATAAATTCATGTCTTTCGAGAGTCATCGTGCTAATTCACACACGTATAGTCGTGTACAACTATATAAATAAACATTTTCAAAGATGGTGCCAAATTGTTCATGTAAATAATGATATAAAACGTCGAAATGTTATGGTCACACCTCGGGTCGCACCCCTAGGTAAATTGAAAAAAATTGCGGTAATTCATTTTTCTAAATTAAAATATTGATAGCGAGACGTGTTTTTTTTTCAGTGGTCAGTAGATGTTGCATGTTAAGTGAAACAATTTTCCATAATGCAATAATGGTTTCCATAATAAGCCAGCCATAACAAAACTCGCCTATGTTGTGTCTTATGTGAAATTTGCTGTATACTGTATATAGCAACTATGCATAGGTAAATAGACTGATAAGAACTTCTGAATCAGAAATAATAGGCCTCGGACACCCTGTAAACACTGCATATGTACAAAATGCCATCCCCCGGCATCTAACTATATGTCTTCACTTTCTTTTAACAGAAATCGTTTTCCTGCGTCTCGTTGCCATGCCTTCACCCCGTTCACCGATCCCTGTATACTTTACTGAAAGGATCCGTTAAGATTTCATCTCTTCTCTTTCCCGTACTTTTCTAGTTCACGCGCGTTTCCCTGTCATTTCCACTTATATACGTCTACATCTAGCCACTCTCTTTTCTCTGTGAATTTGAAAAATTCAACAAAATATTTATATATTACGGTAATCCCGCTGATAATGGCTGAAAAGGGTTTTTATTTTTATAACGTTTTTTTTTGTCACTGTTGGTATAAGCCAACTTATAGAGACTATTATTTGAGATATAAAGACTATAATAATTATGAATTTATTGCTGGCTTTGCAGTTAAACGTAAATTATTTTATGTGCCTTTAATTTCTACGTTACTTGGGAAAATCCGTATCTTAGATAACATTTACCAAGGAAAAAGAAGGTAAAGTCGTAGACAAATGTATTCTAAAACTTATCATAAAGGTGGCTCAGTTCTCAGAAACATTTAGGAGTCGACAGAAAAAAAAATTAAAGTTGTCGTATAACACTTCCTTTCCAAGATAATTTTTTTGAAATCTCAGTGTCTCAAACGTATAATGAATAACGAACTCGTAAACTGATGTCTGTAAAAATGCAATTTATCGAATATCCCAAAAACTAAAACAATATCGAAAAAATTTAGCGAATGAACTAGTGGCGGCGCCAGGGCGGGTCCAGGAGGCCATGCCCCCCTCGAAAGCAGTTAGGGATTTCAATCCGAAAGGATTTTCTCACCTTTATTGATTGCTATAAGTCAATTCGACTTGAAGATGTAGAAGTGGAAGAACAACGCCTTTCTCTGGTAAGGCTCTCGGGTACATTGTTATTGATGGTACGTAAGAAATACTCTTTGGAGCTGGAGAAAAAATATGTTGCCCCCCTTCAATGAAATCCTGAAACCTCCAATGGTGAACAGTTTCATAAAAACTAGGAATTTAAGCAGTGTAATACGGGAACAAAATCGAGTAAGTCGAAGTGTGCATGATAACCCAAAAATATCATCCGGGTTTTAGATTACGCGAAAATCGCTCTCAAATAATGATCTTCTAATTTGAAGATCGTAGCTCTTTCCATTTCGCAGGTATTAAGAAAAAATCTAAAAATTCAAACTTTTTATCTTGGAAAGGAAACATTTATGGGTACCTAATAGGTTATTCGATAAAGCCCAATAATTTTTACATAATATGTACTAACGACTATTTTCCCGATTAAAAACCGAGATATTACTCAGCATACATATTATAATATAATTAATTAACCGCACAAATATTTTAACAGTGATTTACAATGTATCTACTAATTAAATTAAAACTCACTTTGAACAATCAAAGTCCTTTTTAAATTGACTATACCTAAATAAACTATTATAGGAATAACAGAATTTTATTTGCTTTAAAATCATTTTTTTTATAACAACATTTATTTTATCAAAAGTAGAAAAATAATTTAAACAAAGTTACCTACTATGAGAAAAAAAAATAATGTATACCAAATCTTTGCTACAGTATAAATATCAAATTTAATCATTTTAAGGAGGAATTTTTAATAACATACAAGTTTGTTCCATAAAAACGTTGAGTGTAATTTAATGTCCTGTGTAAAATATTCTAATTAGTTATGTTGCTTTTATTTGTTTTAACATGATTTTTTATTGCATTTGCACTGAATACGTCAACTACTTTTTGTGTAAAATTAATTAAAATTCATATTAGTATTAGTACTGAAAAATGAAATGAAACGTTTTTAAATATGTATAATAATACATGATTAAACTCGAATAAAACACTGTTTTTGTCAAAATGAAGCATACATTTGCATTATTGCAACACCACGAACCCAGGTTATTTTCTGTCATGCACCAGCCTTATATTTATGTTACAAAAAATACAATTTATCACGATGTAGTTTGATAATCTTATTTTAAACCTTTCATTTTACAAAATTCAAAATTATTTATCCAATTTTCTTATCTAGGTATTTAAAATGAAATAAATTATAATTTAAAAAAACTAAAAAACACGCTTTAATGAACTAAAAAGTAAAAAATAATTAATTTTATTGTAAAAAAGCGTGAGGTGGTATGAAAATATGATACAAAGCACCCCACGCTTTTTTACAATAAAATTAATTATTTTTTACTTTTTAGTTCATTAAAGCGTGTTTTTTAGTTTTTTTAAATTATAATTTATTTTTGCTTTTTAGTCCTGGAGATCCTGGTCAGGATAATGGGACAAACTTATGGAATTATTGTATTGTAATCGGTCCTTGATAAGTGTGCAAAGTTTCAGTTCAATCTGAAGTTTTTTGCTTTTTTTTTTTTTTAGTCCTGGAGATCCTGGTCAGGATAATGGGACAAACTTATGGAATTATTGTATTGTAATCGGTCCTTGATAAGTGTGCAAAGTTTCAGTTCAATCTGAAGTTTTTTGCTTTTTTTTTTTAGTCCTGGAGATCCTGGTCAGGATAATGGGACAACCTTATTGAATTATTGTATTGTCGTCGGTCCTTGATAAGTGTGCAAAGTTTCAGTTCAATCTGAAGTTTTTTGCTTTTTTTTTTTTTAGTCCTGGAGATCCTGGTCAGGATAATGGGACAAACTTATGGAATTATTGTATTGTAATCGGTCCTTGATAAGTGTGCAAAGTTTAAACTAAATCTGACCGTTCAAAGTTGGTCAAAATCAAGTTCAAAGAAGTCGGTTACAAACTGACAAGCCCGCAAGCAAGCCCGCATACAGGTGAAGCTAATATAAGCGTGTTAAAAAAGCGTGAGGTGGTATGAAAATATGATACAAAGCACCCCACGCTTTTTTACAATAAAATTAATTATTTTTTACTTTTTAGTTCATTAAAGCGTGTTTTTTAGTTTTTTTAAATTATAATTTATTTTTGCTTTTTAGTCCTGGAGATCCTGGTCAGGATAATGGGACAAACTTATGGAATTATTGTATTGTAATCGGTCCTTGATAAGTGAGCAAAGTTTCAGTTCAATCTAAAGTTTTTTGCTTTTTTTTTTTAGTCCTGGAGATCCTGGTCAGGATAATGGGACAAACTTATGGAATTATTGTATTGTAATCGGTCCTTGATAAGTGTGCAAAGTTTCAGTTCAATCTGAAGTTTTTTGCTTTTTTTTTTTTTAGTCCTGGAGATCCTGGTCAGGATAATGGGACAACCTTATTGAATTATTGTATTGTCGTCGGTTCTTGATAAGTGTGCAAAGTTTCAGTTCAATCTGAAGTTTTTTGCTTTTTTTTTTTTAGTCCTGGAGATCCTAGTCAGGATAATGGGACAAACTTATGGAATTATTGTATTGTAATCGGTCCTTGATAAGTGTGCAAAGTTTCAGTTCAATCTGAAGTTTTTTGCTTTTTTTTTTTTTTGTCCTGGAGATCCTGGTCAGGATAATGGGACAACCTTATTGAATTATTGTATTGTCGTCGGTCCTTGATAAGTGTGCAAAGTTTCAGTTCAATCTGAAGTTTTTTGCTTTTTTTTTTTTTAGTCCTGGAGATCCTGGTCAGGATAATGGGACAAACTTATGGAATTATTGTATTTTAATCGGTCCTTGATAAGTGTGCAAAGTTTAAACTAAATCTGACCGTTCAAAGTTGGTCAAAATCAAGTTCAAAGAAGTCGGTTACAAACTGACAAGCCCGCAAGCAAGCCCGCATACAGGTGATGCTAATATAAGCGTGTTAAAAAAGCGTGAGGTGGTATGAAAATATGATACAAAGCACCCCACGCTTTTTTACAATAAAATTAATTATTTTTTACTTTTTAGTTCATTAAAGCGTGTTTTTTAGTTTTTTAAATTATAATTTATTTTTGCTTTTTAGTCCTGGAGATCCTGGTCAGGATAATGGGACAAACTTATGGAATTATTGTATTGTAATCGGTCCTTGATAAGTGTGCAAAGTTTCAGTTCAATCTAAAGTTTTTTGCTTTTTTTTTTTTAGTCCTGGAGATCCTGGTCAGGATAATGGGACAAACTTATAGAATTATTGTATTGTAATCGGTCCTTGATAAGTGTGCAAAGTTTCAGTTCTATCTGAAGTTTTTTGCTTTTTTTTTTTTAGTCCTGGAGATCCTGGTCAGGATAATGGGACAACCTTATTGAATTATTGTATTGTCGTCGGTCCTTGATAAGTGTGCAAAGTTTCAGTTCAATCTGAAGTTTTTTGCTTTTTTTTTTTTTAGTCCTGGAGATCCTGGTCAGGATAATGGGACAAACTTATGGAATTATTGTATTGTAATCGGTCCTTGATAAGTGTGCAAAGTTTAAACTAAATCTGACCGTCCAAAGTTGGTCAAAATCAAGTTCAAAGAAGTCGGTTACAAACTGACAAGCCCGCAAGCAAGCCCGCATACAGGTGATGCTAATATAAGCGTGTTAAAAAAGCGTGAGGTGGTATGAAAATATGATACAAAGCACCCCACGCTTTTTTACAATAAAATTAATTATTTTTTACTTTTTAGTTCATTAAAGCGTGTTTTTTAGTTTTTTTAAATTATAATTTATTTTTGCTTTTTAGTCCTGGAGATCCTGGTCAGGATAATGGGACAAACTTATGAAATTATTGTATTGTAATCGGTCCTTGATAAGTGTGCAAAGTTTAAACTAAATCTGACCGTCCAAAGTTGGTCAAAATCAAGTTCAAAGAAGTCGGTTACAAACTGACAAGCCCGCAAGCAAGCCCGCATACAGGTGATGCTAATATAAGCGTGTTAAAAAAGCGTGAGGTGGTATGAAAATATGATACAAAGCACCCCACGCTTTTTTACAATAAAATTAATTATTTTTTACTTTTTAGTTCATTAAAGCGTGTTTTTTAGTTTTTTTAAATTATAATTTATTTTTGCTTTTTAGTCCTGGAGATCCTGGTCAGGATAATGGGACAAACTTATGAAATTATTGTATTGTAATCGGTCCTTGATAAGTGTGCAAAGTTTAAACTAAATCTGACCGTCCAAAGTTGGTCAAAATCAAGTTCAAAGAAGTCGGTTACAAACTGACAAGCCCGCAAGCAAGCCCGCATACAGGTGATGCTAATATAAGCGTGTTAAAAAAGCGTGAGGTGGTATGAAAATATGATACAAAGCACCCCACGCTTTTTTACAATAAAATTAATTATTTTTTACTTTTTAGTTCATTAAAGCGTGTTTTTTAGTTTTTTTAAATTATAATTTATTTTTGCTTTTTAGTCCTGGAGATCCTGGTCAGGATAATGGGACAAACTTATGAAATTATTGTATTGTAATCGGTCCTTGATAAGTGTGCAAAGTTTAAACTAAATCTGACCGTCCAAAGTTGGTCAAAATCAAGTTCAAAGAAGTCGGTTACAAACTGACAAGCCCGCAAGCAAGCCCGCATACAGGTGATGCTAATATAAGCGTGTTAAAAAAGCGTGAGGTGGTATGAAAATATGATACAAAGCACCCCACGCTTTTTTACAATAAAATTAATTATTTTTTACTTTTTAGTTCATTAAAGCGTGTTTTTTAGTTTTTTTAAATTATAATTTATTTTTGCTTTTTAGTCCTGGAGATCCTGGTCAGGATAATGGGACAAACTTATGAAATTATTGTATTGTAATCGGTCCTTGATAAGTGTGCAAAGTTTAAACTAAATCTGACCGTCCAAAGTTGGTCAAAATCAAGTTCAAAGAAGTCGGTTACAAACTGACAAGCCCGCAAGCAAGCCCGCATACAGGTGAAGCTAATATAAGCGTGTTAAAAAAAGTTTCCTTAGCGCTAGCGGCTGGCTGGTCGGTATAATAATTTTGTATAAAACATTATTATTAATATACATTGTTTTAACCCGAGTTAGAGACATCGCGGACTATATTAATATTAGTTTTTAATATGCAGAATTTTATAATGCTTATGTGTGCATTAGTATATAAAACACCCATTTGGTATGACGTAACATAATGCTGCCACATGGGAAAAATTCTTTTTTCAAACCTATGTCACCATAGGGATTCTAACCCTAAACTTTCCACTGTCGCGGCGAACTGAGTTAACAACTATTACTCGCACAGTGACACATTTCCGAACGACTAACTATTTCCCTTTGAAGCATTCTGTCACTGAAAAACCACTACATGCGAGAATCGATTATTAACTAAGGTGCTATATTATATAACCGAACCATCTTACATGCGAGAGCTAATCTCAAATGAGTGAATCTAAGATGACAAATCCATAATTTATTATAACTCTTTGTAACGAAACTTTTTTTTTTTATTGAAAATACTATAAAAAGCAATCGTACCTAATTGATCAATTCATCAAGATTCAATTAAAATTATAAAGTTGTAATTAATTTTTAAGTAATAATTACTATAAAAACAAAATAAAATATAGTTACTTCTTACCACAACAGTTTTATTGATGGATGTACATTTCGAAAGCTAAGCTTTCATCTTCAGCGAACACTACATCATATGTAGTGTTCGCTGAAGATGAAAGCTTAGCTTTCGAAATGTACATCCATCAATAAAACTGTTGTGGTAAGAAGTAACTATATTTTATTTTGTTTTTATTCCAACCACAGTGCTCATATAAATATTTTTAATAATTACTATAACTTTTAATATTATAACTTTTTTGTGGCCCTCTCGATAAGATATTTTTCTGCTTTCTTAAAAGGACAAAGTTATTATTTCTTTCATATATTATAGTGTGTGAAAAGAACATTTCATATAGCGATACAAAATAAAATATATACAGCTGAGATACTAGTGGGAGATGATTTGCAGTGTGGTGTTACAATGTTCCAGCGCTAATAAAATCACATCGGGACAAAATAAAAATAATAATAATAATAATAGGAGTATAAAGACTTAAACAGCTAAGCTTCGAGTTCCTTTTAGTTGAATACGTACAATATATATTTCTACTTTATTTTTATTTTGTGTTTCATAATAAAGTAAACATACATTTTATATTGGAATGTAAGAAAAATATGAGAGAAAAACAAAAAGCAGAAATCCGTATAACCATTGTGACATGTAAACAAAACAAAAAAAAAAGTTATCGAAGTGATTTAACTGAAACAAAACCTGAACTGAGCGCGCAATGAATTATTAAACAAAACCAACAAGACAGAAACAAAAGAATTTGAAATAACCCGGGTCACCGTTTACACGAAGTTGGTATTGTACCAACACAAATAAGATAAATTTTTAACTCAATACATTTCGTCAGCTGAAGAATTCATGAAAATTCGTCCGAACGTGTAGATTTTATTATATACTTTTGAAAAGCTCTAAAAGCCCACTTTTTAACAGCTATAACTTGGAACCAATAAAAATATGTTCTGTTAACTTTCTCACAGTTATTTATATAATATTAGATAAGTTGAACTACTGGGGTAGCATCATATTTTTTTTATGTGAAGATGTCTAAAGAAAAAAAAAACATAATTCTGACATTTATATACCGGGTGTAACAACAACAAACAATAAATTTATAAGGTAGATACAGGAAGTTAAAGTAAATATAAACGAATTAAAATTAACATAAATATAGAAGATAATAAAAAATATTTAAGCGAATCTGTAGGCAAAATCGGCACACAATAGTATATTGTATAACAAGTTTGAAATGGTGTCTTTTTAAAGCGAGGGGGAGTTTTTAAAAAGGAGGCACCATTTTACACTTGTCACGCACTGTACTTTATATCACAAGAACATGTAAACGGATGTTCGCAAAAAGTAAAACCCACATGTACAAAGGGCTCTTTTGAAATCGTGACGTCACACCGTGAGAAAAAATAACTTTCAACACACGGTCCGTAACCATGTAAAGACAACATTTTACATGACAGTGTTTAGTGTTATAGCTTCGTTATGTTTACAAATGTGAAGTTCCAATAAAGACAATAATAATAATTAGAATGCTACTAAAATTATTCATTTTGACTAAAAAATAGAAAATAAGCTGTATCGGTCCGTCACACAAAAACTCTCCATCGGTGAGCCCAGGTGTCGCGAAATTTACAGTTTGTTGTGCTTGAAAAACCCGAATGAATGTGACTATTTTTAGCTCGCTACTTCGTTCCCTTCCCGATTTACGATAGAATAAGTAACTCAGAGTAACTAAAGCTAGGTATATAATATATATTATTACGCTCCGGGCGAAGCCAGGTCGGGAAGTTAGTATCATACAAAAGTCATTGAATGCACACAATAATTATCTGACATCCATTTAGTGTCGTCACTCTGTAGTGGTTCATCAGTTACTCGTGTGTGTACTTCATTTAAATTGTAAGTAGGTGTATACTTCTCAAAAACACGACATACGGAAACAACACTGCCGCCATTAATGCAGTTCTATGGCGGTGATTCGTTTTTATACGTCCATTAATTAATTCTATTGCATTTTAATCTTCGACCATAGACCATGAACATACATCTATGCCATAAACTCTTCAAGCCGTAAATCTTATGGAAATACGCGGGTCAGCACTAATCGAAAGAACAATATTTCTTGCTCTGCCCTTTGAAAGTAAATAAGTACAGTTGCAAGCTGTTAATATGTAGTTTCAAACTCAACTTGTAACTTGAAAGTAGCCTATAACAGCCATATATAATTTGTCAGCTTTTATTCTGCGACCTGATCAGGATTGAAAAATGAACCGGTAATAATAATAAAATCTTTATTTACTCCTGAACATAGACACAACCTACTCGTATGTTATCAGGCTAGTCAAATTACAACAATAAGAATATATGACATAATATGCATCGATAATATGTTGGTTACTCAGTACGGCTGTGATTCAGCAGTTCGTTATGATCGAATATTTAAATAGAAATGATTATATTACATAATAAGTGATAGTATAAACCATAAAGTAGCCAGAATGTTCCTAACAGTTATTTTGAAATTTCATATTGATATATTTAATTTTTACACTCTAAAGGTCGATTTATATTATCCGGCAAGACAAACATTTTTACATGCATTTCAAAAACGAATATTTATACGTAGCGGATCCCGTCCGTTCAGACACGTATCAATATTCAATACTCGCATCTGAAATGCATGTAAAAATGTTTATCTTGCCGCACCGTGTCTGACCAGATAATATAAAACGAGCTTTAGATTTATGTTCGATTTTCAGCTTTAAATCTAGATTTAAGAATATCAGCTGTTTTCAGTTAAATGGAGATCTCTTGAATGTAGTTGAAAACAAGTGACATTCTTAAATCTAGAAAGTCGCATCCGAAACATCGCTTTCCTATAAATTTAAACTTTATTTTTAGTATTTCAAAATTGTTTTTTTTTCAAGAAAATTTAATACCTGTCACTGTATCAGTCAATTATAAAGTATTTGAAGTTTAATTTGTTTCGACTTTTCTTAAATTAGGGCACAGTAGAGAATATATTATATAACAAACTTTAAAATTATATTATTCATTTTACAGATACTGTAAAAATTCAATTATCTAAATTTAGTTACATTGTCATGACTTGCTTGTGAGTCTTATGGAAATTCTTATAATTAAAATACATTGGACTTGTTATGTCCCAGTTACGAAGAATTGCGTTTTACGTATATGCGTATATATGTTATAGAAACTAACCTGCTGACAATAAAATATGTTTTTCAATATGCCTATTATAAGTATTTTGAATTGTACATAGATAAACTAGAATTGTAAAGTATCACAATATTTTTGTTGTAATTATATTATATAACTAGCGGTACCCGTCCGGCTTCGCTCGGGTGGTATGAAATTATGATTTAATAGCGGTTACTCGACACTCGTAGGTCCGCTCACATATATGTAGTATATTGTCAATTTATTATCCCCCTCCTGCGAGAAATTCTCCCCCCGCGAAGCGAAGTATGATTTATTATCCCCCCGCGAGAATCTCTCTTCCTGCGAAGCGTAGTCGGGCTTAAAGTCATTTGGAAATAGTTTACATTAACGGTGTCACATAAATAAACAGTTTATATATTTAACCCTACGTTTTGACATTTGTATGAACGGTGGCACAAAGCACGCGAGCCGCACTTTAAAATTGACATATTTTTTTCATTTATCAATCGATTGAAATAAAATAAACACGAAATGTTAGCCCAAGCTTATCTCAAACATCACTGGAAACCACATTCAATTTAGTTCAGCCATTGCGGAGATTAGCGTGATCGCACCAAAAAACGTTTGCGATTTTATTATATGTATAGATTAATAATTGTTAAAACCTTTAATAGGTAAAAAACTGATACATCCAAACAAAATTGTTTTCAATTCAAAATATTTTGTTTTTTTTATTACTCGAATATTTTTTTTTAACGGAATGGCTTTTACTTTGACTACCAATTAGCCAGGACTTATTTTCGAGTTTATTCAAAATTTAAAAAGCTAATACGAAACCGCAAAAATAATAGAGAAAAGTACTTTAGAATCAATCATATTTATATTTTTTATTTAAAAAGTCATCGAAATAAAAAACAATCCTACTTCTGGTTTTATTTAAAAAATAAATTATAAAAACCAGCAACTCTTTTTTGAAGCATTAGTACTATGCAAAATAAATTTATAGCAAAAATTAATAAAAAAAATATTTTCATTTAAATCAAATAGATATGCAACCTACATAGTGGAAGACCTGCGAGAGAAGCTACCAGGTTCAGAAAAATATCGCTTTTTTAGGGTTTCGTACCCCATAATGAAAAAACGGAACCCTTATAAGATCACTTTGTTGTCAATCAGTATGTTTGTCTCTCCGTCAAGACCCTTTTTTGATAGCGAATCACCAATCAAAACCTATAGGGTACCTACCTCCCGTTGACTTAGAATCTTGAAATTTGGTACAAGTAAAGAAAAAATCCGAAAATCATTAATTTCTAATTCTATGTAGAATTATTACGTGACAAACTTAAATTATTGTTATAACGGTACTGAACCTTCAGGATGCAAATTTTACTCGCACTTATTCGTCTTTTTTTTTGATAATTTTCACTTTGTCTTCTTTATTTGAATTACAAATTCTTACCACAATTTCTCAAATTTTTCTCGCCTCATTTTTGTTAACTTTGAATAAACAAGGGAAAAAAGTAATTAGAGGGCTTCATTATTTTCCAAATTCTTTTCTAATCTGCGTATTATGCAAAAAAAAACAATAATAGTTTCATCAGTGCACCAAAGGCCGATCAACGCGCTTATTTGCATACAATATACTGTTATGTCTTCACTTAGTGCATTGCCCATAACATTTACATGCATAATATGTAACTGTATTCATAATATGTACATATATACATATATATTAGGGGATGAGGGGCGGCTGATGTAGTCCCGGAAAGTGTTTATGTTGAGGGGGTTTTGTTTCTGCAGCTGGTTCAGCTGACTGCTATCTTTGGCCCGACTCCAGAGGCAGAGAAGAGCAGATGAATTGTGAGGCTGTGAAGCGATTCTGAGGATATACACCACCACTACTACACTACACTACACTAGAGTCTACAGTTCCATTAAATAACTTACATACAAGGGATGTTCAACACTGCATTATTTTAAACACTTTTTGATTGCGAATCCCCTAGTTGGTATTTAAAAAAAACTTTTTATATAAAAAATTGAACCGAAAAAAAGTCACTAAAAAGAGAAAAATATTTAAATTTTGAAGTCGGCTCCAATTTAATAAAAAACTCGGGTCGCAGTGCCAAACCCTGCCGACAATATAGTGTATTTGCTAATGCAGGCCTTGTGGCTTTATTATGTAAACTTAAGTTTGTTTTTAGACAATATAAAAAATTTAACCCCTTAATACATCCCTTAAAATAATTTTTTTTTTCTTAATTTCAATAATATTATCAATGCAACCTCTGTACGGAATTAAATACACCCTTCAATAAGTAAATCCGTATCAACAAACTAGTGTTTTCATAAAATTTGTAAGTCCGGTCCTGTCGAGCCGATTTTATTAAAATTTTAGCAGCACATTTTAATCATTAATAAAGAGTTAAATTTCAATTTTGAAACGATTCTGACAAATTTTTCGGTATTTTTGGGCCCAAAAACTTTTTGGAGCCCCTAAATACAACCCTGAAAATGGTTCGATCGGGCCCATTTTAAATAGGCTTCGTGCGGTGATGGGTTCCAATGTGTGTACCAAATTTCGTTTCAATCGATTAAGTCTGTCGAGAGTTATCGTGTACACACATATATATATAAATATATATATATATAAATATATAAATATATACATACATATATATATAAACATTTTCAAAAATGGTGCCAAATTGTTCAGGAGGCTATGAAACGTCGAGAAATTTTGGTCCGACCCCTAGGTCCCGCCATCCGACCGACGCCAATAGTGTATGTGCCATATTATGGCAAATACACTAATAATTAAATTTTGAAGTCGGCTCCAATTTAATAAAAGTACTAAATAAATAGTTTAAGTGACTAAATTGGTGCCTACCTCAAAATTTTATTTTATTTTTCTCTTTTTGGTGTCTTTTTTTGAAGGTGGTTTTTTTAATGTTTATTTTTTACTTTTCAATTGATTATGTATCTATTTTTGCGTAATAGGAGTTTCATGCTTTCACGGCCGGTAGACATCTTGGTAGCAAGTGTTTCCGGGCTAGGTAGCTCCGTGGTCTAAAGGCAAGAAGATCGAATCGTATTGCCAATCGCCGCTGAAGATGCCCAACGGAGCTTTGGGCGAAACGTTCGGAGTAAAATCCTTTAAACCACGGCTACCTAGCACAGAAACACTTACTACCAAGATATTTTTACGTAGTTTGCACGTTATTAATCGACTTCTTTCTTGATGTTTGATTACTAAACGAGAAAAAAAACTACTGAACCGATTTAAGTAAAAATTATATGTGACGATCTCGACATATCTTCCTGAACACAACGGATTCAAAATCATTGAAATCGTTTAACCCCTAGAGAAGTTGTAATTGACAACTTGCACAAACATAAATAGTTTTAATTTTTTACTATCATATTTGGAGAACATGCATTCATAATATAAGAAGAAACTGTAAGG
This sequence comes from Mongoloraphidia duomilia, assembly GCA_039654895.1. Lineage (NCBI taxonomy): Eukaryota > Metazoa > Arthropoda > Insecta > Raphidioptera > Raphidiidae > Mongoloraphidia > Mongoloraphidia duomilia. The sequence continues at coordinate 36,504,612 of CM077520.1, read as the reverse complement.
AATAGAAAAAGACTATAAATAATTTTCATAAAACAAGATTTTATTTGATTGATCACGTACAACATATTATAAACCGGTAATTCCACCATATATTATGCACAATAACCCGTACTTCCACCATATGGAAAATATAAACCCGTACTTCCACCACATTTACTCGAAATTTTAGCGTAATACGCTAATGCCAATGAATAATGTAATTCATGGATACGTAAGAATTTAAAGATCAATCTTCTATTGTTTTTGAAAAAGGTTTCAAGCTAGGATCTTGGTAAAGAAAATGTTTACGACTAAGTGCTGTTAGGTGTATAGAAGATTTTTTTTAAATGTTAAAGTCTCACAAATTCTGGAAGGCACATAACAACTGTTAAATTATTAAGATCAGAATTTGAGTGCAATTTACTTTCAACTGTTAAAATTTTTTGAGGTTATATGTTCGAAACTGATTGTTTACATATATCTCTTGAGGGTACGACTCACTGTTTGTTTGTTTTTTTGTTTGAAATATAAAATAAAATATGTGATGCAATAACATGTGTTAATTAAATTTTTGATAGTTTATAAAATATCTTTTATTAAAGTTTTATAAAAAAAATCATGTTTTTTAGAATCTTAATAGTTGGATCAGTGCAACTTTCGATTGCATCGATTACGAAAGTGGTGTCATTCGAAACCTAACGATATTATGCTATAATTAATATTGGGCGACAATAATTGTGAACGGGGACAACTTTGGAATAAATGAGCTTCAGGGCCGAGTATTCAGTTACCTTATTTTTTCATTGCAATGGATAATGAAATAATAGTTCTATAAACATAACGTTTGAACTGCTCTCGTAGGATGCATATAGATAGTACTACGATGCGAAGAAGAACCGGGCCGGAAAGCACGACTTCTCTGCGTTCCCATTTTCTGTCTATTTGTCTAGCATAGGCCAATGTCCGTGTGTACACAGAGAGCGCGCCGCGCAGACACAGAACGCACTTTTTTTTGTTTCGCGAGAAAAGCGGGGAAGTTGAAATAATAAATCTGACGTTTTACTGGCATCTCGCTGTATTACCATTGTATGTATGTGCGGTAGGATTCAGCCTAGGGTTGGGAATCACCACTATACTCTTTCCTACCAATAGATATTCTAATCGCTATATTTTTGGACAAGATTACAGAATCTATTTACGTTATCATTGATACGTAAATAGATCTTTATCCAAGAATGTATCTATATGTGTTGGTGGGAAAGATTATAGCTCTGCATAAGTAAAGAAGGTCCTCTCTAAGAACATCATCGTTAGAAAATTCAACTTGTGTGTAATGAGGATGATATTCCTTCTTCTATTTACAGTTGAAGGGAATATACACCTTGCCACTACGTCTTTTTAACATTGAGAGTGTTCGTTGGTATGATAAAATTACGTAAGAAGTCACTCAGCTTTTATAAATCATATTATATGGTGTTGAATTTTGTAAAAAAGAAATATCTCTGTATATTGTAATAATAAATAAAAAATAAATCCTGATTACTAAAGAGGAACTTACCTAATGAATGTAAGATGCCCGGCATCACCCATGACGTGGACACAGTAATATCATCTATTATAGTAAAGTTATTACATTGGCGAAGAGAGTAGTTATTACAGTTGGTTTCTTATGTTGAAGATTTCCATCAAAATGATAGGACGCGCACGCGCACAGTCTATTTTTAGATTGCACGTGCAATGTGCGCCTTCCATCATTTTGATGAAAATCTTCAAAAAGAAAAAAAGCAACGAACACACTCAATATGGCGATTATCAATATTCCAAAAATAAACTCGACAGTAATAAATTGATGTCTTTAGTTAGTATTTACGAAAATAGAATTTTTCTTTTTTTTTGTTTCATGATCATGATTTAGTTTAATAATAGAAAACCTTAATAGTTTTTTTTACTTTTGTATCAAAATAATTCTTAATTTTTGAAAAAAAAACATGCAAATTGATAACAAACAAAATAACATTATTTGACATGTTTTTTTAAAAGCTAAGAATCATTTTGTTATCTTGCAAAATTTATGACAAATAACAATAATACTTATGCAAACAAGAGCACAAACTTTTGTACATAAAAGTTTATTAACACATTGTACACTATACAGTCTGGTGTTAGTGACAATTAGTCGAAACACCTTTTTTCTCTTCACATAAAAAACGTTTGTCTAGCCCTAACCCGTGCATCATGTGCGGTACAATACTATACTGCGTACTTTCAGGAATATCTTATTAAAAGAATACATAGAATATAATATATAGTCTTGACATAATACAACAAAACAAATTTTATACTGCAGTCGCTATTTTTGCAAGCAATATTTTAACTCTTCGCCAAGCTCTACTTTAAAAAATTGCATATTTATGCAAGATTTAATAAAAGTGAAATCTTCAAGATAAAATAAAACAAACATTTGTAAAAAAAATCGTAAAATGCACTCGAAGTAAAGTTTTAATACATAATAAAACAAGCCGTCAAATGTAAAATATTATTGCTCTATATTTTATTACTCTATTCGCAGTACTTATTAAATACACTAGACTGATCCTGTCTTTAGAAAAAAGTATCTTAGAAACAAAAGAAGTACCTAATTATAATTTTTAAAATTGTTATAAAGAAATAATTCTGAACGCTCTTTTTAAAAAACTTGGTTGCTTGCTTTCGGCTTTGTCAATCGGTTAGCTGAAACTCGATTTCTATATTCGGTTTCTCGCTTTGGATTTCTCCGAGCAGTTGCAGTGCCAGCCAATCCCGAAGAAATCCGGATCATATTACACAGGCATTTTAAAAACAAAGTTCAGAATTGTTTCGTTATATAATAATAAATATAATAAATATAATAATAAAAAAAAATCATTTAATAAGCTGCGCAGTATTCTTGGTTTCTTTTCAACTATTTTGATTATTTTTTTGAAAATATTTCGTTCCTTAGCAACAGTTATTTCTTTGATAAAGTACACTTTTTTAATATTACCTACCCACTGAAAAGCCTTACAAATTAGACGAAATAAACTTTTTACCCAATAATATACCGCATAGTTTTAAAAACAGGTTTATCTTTTTATCTAGGATACTTTTGATAAAATGAAAGACAACATCAACATGTATGAATCGGATGGTTTCATATTTTGATACGAACGTATAAAAAGATGGCATCTCGTTTATTTGAAACTGTAATACGTTTCATGATTTATGGGAAAACACTCTGAACTGAAAAAAAACTGCGGGCTGTTCCCTAGAAAAATATACAATAGTGAAATGTATACCGCGATGACATTTCAACTGTAAAGTTTATCTTGTAAGTAATGATAAATATTTTACAATATAAAAAAGTTACACAAAATTCAAGTATTTATTCAATATAGGTTCCGTTATTTAAAAAAAAATTTAAAAGTAATTTCACAAGTTATCAAATTATAATATATTCTGCAGTGGAAATCTAAAATTACTGGACTATTATAACAATTGTTATAAAAGCCTTTGTATTCTTGATTTAATTATTTAATAACCATTGATCAAGACGTTATTTTACAAATTTTTATAACAATATCTAATTATAAAAACTTAATACATTTCACAACGCCAAAGTACAAAATATAGGCTGCTTGATAGTCTAAACTCTAAAAAATTCAAAATATAAATTATTCAGACGAAATTTAAAGAAATATAATATATCCAATGTAGCACCTTTTAAAGTGTTAGCGAAATGTTGTGACTGTTTATGTGCAGGATAATCTGCTGTTTTCATTGAATAAAAAAGCTTGTAACAATATAAATCTATATGAAGATAATTTTGCCACAAATTCGAAATAAGCAGATTTTCCTTGAGGCTGTATCATATATCAGAACCTTTGAATGTTAACGAACATTATATTGTTTTACTGATTATTTAACAATTATTATTTAATCCAATTAATTATTATATCAAAGATAAAACAATATATCAAAGATATTAAAACATAATGCCGCCATTATAGATGAATAGACAGCTTAAATACACAGTAAGTTCGTGAAACGTTGAAAATACTGAATTGTTTGTAAAAAATATACATCAAAATTGATTAGGAGATTCGGTGTATGGTCACGAACGTGTAAACATCGTGCAATCTATAGTGCTACATTTATTGTTTAAATATACCAAAATCGTTAAGTGTATGCTGCGACAAGGTGATTTACAGTATTTAATATAATTTTCTGTGTTGTGAACAATAATTACTACAGTAAAAGTGAGTAAAATTTATTTTATTTAACTATATACATAATACTAAAGTAAGGTTAAACATCACATCACACCGATCGCTCCATAATCTTGTCAATCCTTGCATCTCCTTCGATTTAAACCTGGAAAAAAACAGAAACAATTTATTAATTTCAAATAACACTAATCATCTGCCCCTGGCTGTCGCCAGGTGGCAGACAATACTCTATATAATAAAATGTGTCAAAAAATAGTACGTAAACAAAAAACAAATAAAAACACTTACAATCTATTATTAAAACTTTAAAACCATGCAAACTATCAAAAATAGCGTATCCAACCAAAGATACGCAAATAACAATTCACCAACCACTAACACTAATCAACAACAAAATAAAAACGTAACAAACAATCAACAAACATATTCATCAGTTACCAGAAAAACAACATTCCAACACCCGAAAAAAGATCAAGGCATTATCTTAAATTCTATAGATGGGATTAAAATTAAAGAGTATATTATCGCTGTGGCAAATATAATACAAGCCAAAAATATAATAGCCGCATCAAGAATACCAAACAACCGAATAAGTATGTTTCTATCACATAAAGATGTAGTTGACCAATTCGTTAAAGAACACTCCACAATTACAATCAATAATCAAACAGTAAACGTTAGAAAACTAGTAACACCCGCAAAAAAAATAGTAATATCCAATATAAACCCCATGATTCCCAACGAATCATTAGAAGACGCATTACAGAGTTTTAAAGTAAAATTAGTATCACCAATTTACTTCATGGGCACAGGAATGACAGAACCGGAATTCGCACACATTGTCTGTTACCGTAGATATGTCTACGGAGTAATCGACGACAATACCGAACTCCCCGAATCTATATTAATAAATTTCGACAATTACGAATACCGAATCTTCATAAGTACAGATGAATACAAATGTCTCAAGTGCAGACAGAACGGACATTCAACAGAACAGTGCCCTGTTGAAAAAAACATTACCCCAGCTCTCGCAAACAGGAAAAGACCTGCTCCATCAACCTCAACACAATCAGAAACACAAACACAAACCACAAACAAAGAAATAGACACAATACACTCAGACACAGACTCAGACACTGACCAAATACAAGAAAACACATCAAATACAATAACAGTTGAAGCACTGATCCACAACGATTATGGAAAAACACACACACAAATTAGTAACACCCCTCAAACACAATCAAACCTACAAAATAATACAACAGATACACACAACATACAAACAGCAGAAGAACACATAAACACACAATCTGTTATCACAAAAAACCCTGCATTGAAGCACAAAAACACAAATAACCCAATTAAAAAAGTTAAAAATAAAGTGAAACTCAAACCTCAAAAGAAAAAAATCAAATTGTTAAGTCTAGACGAAATACTAGAACCTATAAAAACAATTATGGGGAAGAAACCTCAAATCTACCCTTTGACATACTCTCAACTTACACAATTCTTAGAAGAAGCCAAAAATACCTCCGACCCAACACATATAATTAAATCCTTAAACATTGAAACCGAAAACTTAACAGACATGTTGAAAGATTTACAGCCATTATTAGGCCGCGTTGGAAAACTTAAATTCACCAGAGTAATCAACAAAATCAATAAAAAACTACTAAAACCTCTAGAATCTGATCTGGAGGACATAGATTTTGACTTTGAAGAATAACAATGGATAAGATACTTCAGTGGAATTGTAACGGGTTTTATAAACACATCGACGAGCTCAAACTAATTGTCACAGAACACCACCCAAACTACATTTGCTTGCAAGAAACACACCTCAAAACCACACACAACCCTATAATAAGAAACTACACTATACACAGAAAAGATCGCCTAACTCGTCAACATGCGAGTGGAGGAGTAGCCATATTAATAAAAAATTCGACCCCAGCCAGGCTTTTAAATATAAAATCAAATCTAGAAGCTATAGCAATAGAAGCGTACATTCCTAATAAATGCACTATATGTAACATATACATCCCACCAAACGAACACCTTGACGAAAACGAATTAAAAATATTAATTGCACAGCTACCACCACCATTCATCCTGCTAGGCGATTTCAATGCCCACAACCCCCTATGGGGTAGCAAACACACGAACACCCGAGGGAAAATAATAGAAAAAATCATTGATAACGACAACACCTTTCTGTTAAACACTGGACAACCTACATATATCTATCCCGCAACAGGTGAATTCTCATACATAGATTTAACCATATGTCACCCAAGAATTGCACCAACACTTACCTGGACTACTATAACCAGTCATCACTCAAGCGACCACATCCCCATCCTTATTACATACAAAAATACAGAACATCCACCAACATTCCCTCCTAAATGGAAACTCGAACAAGCCAACTGGGACCTGTACCAAGTATCCCTTCTTAAAGAAAATTTCCAATTAAATGAAAGTGATGACATTGACTCATTAGTAGAAAATTTTACTAAAACAGTGATAAAATCAGCTGAAATTGCTATTCCTAAAACAGTTTATAAACCAAAAACACAGTGCGTACCATGGTGGAATAAACAGTGTGAAACTGCAATAAAAAATAGTAAAAAAGCCTTTAACAAATACAAACGTGAAAAAACTCCAAATAACTACGTCGAGTACAAAAAACTCAGAGCTTTTGCAAAACTAACTATAAAAAAAAGTAAACGAGAGTCATGGGCCACCTACGTTTCAAGTATTAACAGTTCAACATCTTCCACTGAAGTTTGGAAAAAAATTAAAAAAATTAAAAATAATACAACTAACTTTAATATACCGATCCTAAAATATAAAAACAAAACAATAACAAAGCAAACCGAAATAACAAACATTCTCGGTGAAAATTACTGTAACACCTTCAGCTCAAACAATTATAGTGAAAAATTTCGCGAGTATAAGGACAATACGGAGAATCTGCCGTTAGATATCCGCTCACAAAACGACGAAATCTACAATAAACCTTTCACAATACAAGAGCTCCATGAAGCCATTATCAGCAGCAGCAATACTTCACCCGGACCAGACTACATAAACAACAGCATGATCAAACATCTACCAGACAGTGTTAGAATACAACTATTAAAAGTGTTTAACAAGATATGGATAGACAATGTATTCCCACAACAATGGCATAAATCCATAATACTCCCATTTCTTAAACCAGGCAAAGACCCTACAAACCCCAATAACTACAGACCTATATCCTTAACATGTTGCATGTCGAAATGTTTAGAAAAAATGGTTAACAATAGATTAATGTGGTTCCTAGAAACTCAGAATATACTCGAACCAAACCAGTGCGGCTTCAGGAAAAAGAAATCTACTATTGATCTACTAATTAAACTGACAACGGATATCCAGAACGCTCAAATAAATAAAGAACATGTATTAGCCATTTTCTTCGATCTAGACAAAGCCTACGACCGAACCTGGAAACACAATATTATTAAAACACTAACAAAATATGGAATAAAAGGGAACATTACCATCTTCATACAAAACTTCATGACATCACGATTTTTTAAAACTAGGGTAGGAAACCAATACTCACACGAATTCCCACAAGAAAACGGTATTCCTCAAGGCTCCGTATTGAGCACAACATTATTTTTAATCGCAGTCAACGACATATTAAAAAACATCAATTACCCAGTAAAAGCACTACTGTACGCCGACGACCTAACCATATACTGCAGTGGGAAAAGTACCAAAGACCTGCAACAGCATCTTCAAAATGCATTATCCAAACTTGAAAGTTGGTGCTCAAACACGGGATTTAAATTTTCGACACAAAAAACAAAATGCATACTATTCACTCGTTCAAGCAAGATTACCACAAAACCAAAACTATTCCTAGAAGAAAACGAATTAGTGTATGCCGATGAAATAAAGTATCTAGGAATGATTCTTGACAAAAAATTAAAATGGACGTCACATCTGAAAAATCTAAAAAACCGAGTAAAAAAAGATCTTAACATACTTAAAGTATTATCACATCAAGACTGGGGAGCTGACAAAAATACTTTATTAACCATCTTTAAAGCACTCATAAGATCGAAAATAGACTATGGATGCGAGATCTATTCATCAGCAAGTGACAACCTTCTGAAAATAATCGACTCTGCATATAACACAGGTTTAAGACTGGCATACGGAGTATTCTGCACAACACCACTTGATAGCTTATACAGTATCACCGGAGAACCCCCACCTACTTTGAGAAGACAAAAAATCATACTGCATCGTTACATAGGAATCACAAGTAGCCTAAACAACATAAACAGATCGAAGACAATCACCCCGCAATACCAAAATAAGTATAGCAATGGTAAACACCCAAATCCGTTCGCCATTCGAGCGAAAAAACTGATCGAAGACCATAACATACCGGAATATCAAACAGTGCCTAATGATTTTAGTACAATTCCCCCTTGGATAAAGAACCTACCCGAAATAAACCTGGAACTCAGTCAAGACAAAAAAATAGATACAAATCCGATAATATTTAAAAAGCACAAAAACGCTATTTTATCAAAATATCCTAACTACAAAATCATTTACACAGACGGTTCTAAAATAAATGGTCAAAGTGGCTGTGCCTACGTCAGTATAAAAAATAAAATTAAAAATATGTATAAACTACACCCGATAAGCAGCATTTTTACAGCAGAGTTATATGCTATCATGAAATGCTTATTCGATGAAAAATCAAACACAGATACCACAAGCGTCTTAATTTTTAGCGATTCAATGAGCGCATTACAAGCTATAACTGAAATGTATACAAGCCATCCGTATATAATAAGCATTCAAGAAAGCATAACGGAGATACAAAAAACAAACAGGAAAATTGTCTTCGTCTGGATACCATCTCACGTGGGTATCGAGGGCAACGAATTAGCCGACCAAGCAGCTAAAGAAGCCGCCACTTCCAACGAACCCCCGACAGAAGAGGAAGTGATAAGTTTTGATTTCAAAAATTACATAACAAGCAAATTAACAGATCACTGGAACAACAATTGGAAAACAACCAACAACAAATTAAGAGAAATCAAAACAACAGTCGCAAAATGGGAAACAGAACAAACACTATCCAGACGAGAACTAATCGCAGTAACCAGACTCAGAACCGGACATACCAACATAACCCACAGGCATCTAATTACAAAAGAACCACCACCAATATGCAATGTATGCCAAACACCCATAACTGTAAAACACATTATTCTTACCTGTAACAAATACCGCAACGCCCGGCACCAACTCGACATCTCCAGCAGAATCGAAGAATCCCTGAACAACGAGCCAGTAAACCTAAAAAAAATAGTGGAGTTTATAAAAATAACAGACATAATAAAATATATTTAACATAAAACTTACCATAAAATTAATAAGTACTTACCGAAAAATCAATGCTTGCTTGATAATTAATACTTCCGAAATTTAATACTTACCTGAAAATAATTAATACTTATCTTTTATTGTATAATACATATTGTATTATATCATTGTATATATCATTGTATTATATCATTGTATATATATAAGATGCCATTCGGCAGCAGTGCTAATGACCATAGTAGTCGAAGCACATTTTGTTTTGTTTTGAAATAAAAAAAAAAAAAAAAAAAAAAAAAAAAAAATTGATTATAGAACTGATATAATTATTTATAATACTGCGATAAAGTCTTTGAAAATTTTATACCTAAACATATTTTTATGTTTTTATTTTAGGTATATTATTAGGTATTTATTATAATATAAAACCTAGCGTTTAGTATTGTGAATCCACCAGGGAGAACATTGGAATGTAGTTGTTCTCGCAATTGCATTCCAATGTTCTTTGGGAATTGGCGTTCCCAGGAGCCCGAGCTCGTACCAGTCGATTTGTGTATGCCGGCTGACAGATTCTAACACACAAATAGATTATTAATTGTTGTGTTGAAGACGCTAATCACCTGAGTTATCGACGCGTCTATAATCTAAAATAATAATAGTATTGTGAACGTAGAATTGATTAATTTATTTTAATCAATAAAAGTAGGTAAATATGTATAAATTTATTATTATAAACTATATTCTATAATCTACATTATATATACCTGTAATACATTTAACAGTAATATTTTTTTGCCATACCCACTATAAAATAGCTGCTTTAGATGCAATGAAATTCCGATCTCTGTGCTTCGCGTGCTTAGGATCTTAGATTGCCTCTACTGCTTGCACTAATAAAATTAAGGTCTCTACATCCATTCTGAGTATCAAGACTGGGCTGACTGGTATTAAAAATTCAACCGGCTGAGTCGCAATCAGTCTTGATAAGTCTTGACGCGATCGGACTGGACGTGACGCGCTTAGTATGAAACCAGATTTACACATTGTATTTATTTCAACGACAAGTTAATATGTCCAATCCCGTAGCGTCTGACTTGACTGGATGCGACTGGACTGGACTGGTTTGGTGCGAAATGAGCCTTAACAGGCCACAAAAGCTGCTGTTCCCGGAGTGAAATGCGGCACGAAAGTTGTACTTTCGGCTAGTGGATGAAGAAAATACATTTTATATTTTATATACGCGTGTAGGTACCTACATTGTTGGCCGGGAAGTATACACTAGACACCTCATAATATTATATAAACTAGATGTCGGCAATTACTAGTAGTAGCGTATGTTCTCATTTCGGCTAAGAAATGAGCTTGTTTAGGGTGAATCATACACTTTGGTGAAGTTGAGACCGTGTACTGCCTGTTAGCGCCAAACCGTGCCTGCTATCGTCTCTAAACTGAACTCACAACGATAAAACAATGGCAGTACAGGTAAACTAGATCATATTTTGCGAAATAAACAAACAAATTCTGAATCGACTGGAACTCGGCACGCATATTAAAAAAATGTGTAATATTTATGAATCTAATGAATCTTAAGCTCTAATATAAGGTGAATATAAGGTGAAGTTTGACTCAAAATCTAATCACATCTAAGTTAAAGGCTGATAAACACAATAGAATAATCGGCATGCCCGTATGTTGTTCCGTTCTTAAAATATCGAAGGCGAAAAATTGACCACTTACACACACACATACACACACACACACATACACACACACACACACACACACACACACACACACACACACACACACACACACACACACACACACACACATACAGACATCAGTCAGAAAATGGTCTTAAACGATTGCTAGGGTCTCAAAACGTGAAGATCTGTTAAAATCTCGAAATATTTTTTTCGGACTAAATCCATTATTTCCCTGCCATAGTAGAGGTGGGAAGTAAAAATGGAGTACAATTACCACAGGCGGTGTGTACAATAGTTACCGCAGGTAATGTATATTAATTACTGAAGTGTGTATTCAATTTGGTGTAGATGTTGGATAAAATGCATGCCAAATATTGAAACCAAAACCAACTTAATCATTATAGGAAATGCCAAAAATAAATTTAAAGTTTACGTAATGAAATATTCAAATCCTAATGCTAATTGTATTCACAAAATACACTATTTTGTCGGCAGGGATATTCATCCAAATTATTGCGTCGGCCATCAGAACTTGTCACCCTCGGCCAAGGATGGCTACCTTTTTACATTTACGTGCCAAATAAAAAAAAATGTTTAATGTGGCCATGACGTGTCAACAGGCACCTAAAGAAATTTAGTGGTTAAAAAAATTATTCAAACGAAAAGAAAAATTATTTCGATACTGCATTGACTTGTCTTGTGTCGATGTCATAATATAATAATTATGTTATTTGAATGCTCGGTCCAATTTTTTTGACAGCATTTTTAGTTATTTCGATTGTATATCTCAATCAATGGCGTGCCGAAAATATTCTGCTGCGTGCCACAGGTTCGTCATCCCTGCTCTAGGCTGTAGTTTACTTAGATTACTGCTAAATTCACTCCTGTTAACGCTATTTATAATAACGAAGATTCAACATTTAATTTTGATGAGCTGAACTTAAACTACATAGGTACTAAGATATTTTGAACAAACCCCTGTTCTGCATTTTACGGTCACTGTCCGCCAGTACTTCTATAATGCAAACCTTTGTTTATCTACACAGATTATATTAATATAGGAAAAGGACAATTGTGTTGAAATTAATTTGCGAAAGGTCGTCTAGTTGATTTTGATTGCCCACACATCTAAATGAATATTGTAAACCTCTCAAATCTTCCCGCATATACATGCTGTTTCATAATAGAACAATTCAATATTTTATTGCCATTTTCTGGTAAAATAATGTAACAAAACTGTATGGTAATTTGGGTAAAATCTTTATTTTATTTAAATGCAGCTGGACAACGGTACATTAGCGAACTAACACATCTCTTCACAATGATATTATGCTTTATCAATTTGTCCATTTATATTCACAGTTTTTTATAGCTGTCATTTGTTACTGCTATTTATAACTGTTATTTGTCACTGTTATTTACAACTGTTTTTGTCACTGTTATAAATAACTGTTATTGGCAACTGTTATCTATCACTTTTATTTTTTGTCACTGCTATTAATTATTTATCACTGTTCGTCCGAACCACTTCTGCCTACGTTCCAAAGACCACTCTTATTTTTTATCACTGTATTTATTTATCACTGTTCGCTGTTCCACCCTCTCCAACGTTCTAGAGAATAATAATTTCAATATTCGATCCACCTATATATATTGACACTTATAACTACCTGCGTTGCTATGGTTCCTCTATTACAAGTCCCCAGTTCCCGAGTTCTAGCCCGAGAGCTGGTAAAAGTGTCAATTGGATTTTCAATTTATTATTAAAAAAAAAAATAATAATAATAATGAATTGAAAATATGAATTGGTGCTAGGCCCAAATAACCTTAGCTGTTGTGGTCTTTAAAATACAATTACAATTATAACTACCTATATTGACACTATTAACATGCAATAAGGATTTTTTTTTATAAAGAATTGTTTTTATTACTATTATTATTATATAGCCTTCTAAACTCACCCCCAGTCAAGGGTGGCACTTTCTTCATTATTAAAATTTACGAGACGTTAGAATAATCTATTGTTCCAAGGTTGCGCGATCGAACATTCCAGAATATTTGTAGATTTCTTCGATCCGTTATATAGTGTCAAATATTCACAAATCCTCAAGAAAAAATGGTGAGTGCGGAGTTGTTATGTGTAAACATCTTTAGGCTGGCCGTGAGCGTCTCGCGTCTTTTATAAAAAAAAAATGTGTCACACTCTGAGAACAGAGACAGCTATAGAAACACCATATCACGTCGTTTGTGAAGCCACAACTATACTCTAAAGTACGACCTGTCAGGTACATTATGATCATTCGTTGCTTGCATTTCGTAGTGTTAATTACTCTTTATGCCGTGCTGTGTGGCTGGATGTTATAATAAGGGTTCCAAAATAGTTATGAAAAATCAAGGTATGTATCTTATTATCAGAAAGTAAAAATATTTTCAAATGTTTCAATATTGTTTCCTGCACGTCTCGGCTGATTCAATTGTACATATACCTACAAGCTGTGATATGCCACTTCTATAGCTATCTCTGTTCTGAAGTCACGCTATTTCATGTCACGCATATAATCAAAACGACATATCTGATTTTGAAGTATTTCCCAATTTTTTTTAGGATCTTTTATTGTTATGTACCAGAAAGTTTAAATTTTCGAACGTAAGATGGTGATTGTAATAAATATCAGACAAACTACAGGACTATGTATACAGCGTGTCCACGAAAGTTCTTTACAAATGGAATTTTTTTTTATTAATTATTGGAGCAAAAATTTTTTTCTGTGGAAAAGTTCTGCTTCGTCCAAAACCTCTAAAACACCAAAGAAAATTTTTGGAAGGAGAACTGTTCTTTGTATGGAGAGAGATGGAGGACATGTTGAATTCTGATTTATAATTCTGAATAAATAATTACTTAGAAGTTAGTTATGTAATAATTTTGAATTAATAAAATTAAGTCACCAAGACTACCATAAGGACAATTTTAAGAAAGTTGAAAATATCTTAAAAGCTAATAATTACCCTGTCAATGCGTTAATAAGTTTATAGAGGACCAAAATCACCTAAATAACACGTTGGATACTGTGGATGAAAGAACTAAGTCTACCAAGTTTTATGTTAGATTTCCATTTGTGAAGTACTTGTCCTACAAGATCAACTGATTATTTTCTAACACAAATATTAAGTTGGTGTTTTATAACTTAAATAAATTGGATAAGTTATTCACAAGACTTAAAGATAAGACGCCTATCTCACATCAATCTAATATTATTTATAAAATACCTTGTGAATGTAATAAGTGCTATGTGGGACAAACAAAACAGTTATTAAAAAATAGAATTTATCAGCACAAAATGGACTGTAGAAACATAAACTTATTAAGTGATAATAAGACGGCGTTGTCATCTCATCATTTCGACACTGGGCATAAATTTCTTTTCAATGAAGTTCAAATATTAGATAGAGTCAAATTGGAAGAAACGCAATATCAGTGAAATGTGTTTTATTAGAAAAAACAATTCAATCAATTATAGAACAGACACTCAAAATTTAAGTAGTCATTACAATTATGTTATGAAATTATACTAACATTTGTATTATTATTATTATTGATTGTTAAAATTTATAGTCAACATAATTTGTTACCATGTTACCATGTTTTTGTCTTATGTACCCTATCTTATGTTAATTGCTATGGTTAGTAATTAATATTAATTTTCATAAATATTGTTATTTTTATGTACTTGAAAAAGTCTAAATATATAGACGAAACGTCGTACATTTAATTAAATAAATCAAATATTTTGTCCACTATCCTGCGATTTTTCTTAATTTTATTATAATCACGATGGACACGATTTCTAATATAAATTTTGAATTAAATTTGATTATGTAACTAATTTTGCGAAAATCTTGAATATCACAGATAATTTTTATTTTTAGTAAAATAAAACTTTTTGATTTCCCTCGTATAACTTTCGGCCGAAAAAAATTTTCTTTGGTATTTTAGAGGTTTTGGACGAAGCAGAACTTTTCCACGGAAAAAAATTTTTGCTCCAATAATTAATAAAAAAAATTCCATTTGTAAAGAACTTTCGTAGACACGCTGTATAAGTCAAGGTGGTTCGAATAGGGAATGTGAAAATAACAATGATAGAGGTAATTGGCACGGCAGCAAACCTCATCAATGTGATATCGATTCAAACCAGCAGATATGGTGGTTTGTTTAAGGAGCAAGTAGACAAGAATTGAAGATGCAATATATTGTATTTATATATATGTTTGCTGCTACATGCTTCAGGAAGTTTGGTTGTTTTCAGAGAAATTCGTTTCATGTGCATCACGGCAGTCGGAACCCGTATTGAATACGGGTGTCCCAAATACACAGCACTTCGTTACAAATATTTGTTATGTGTATGGAGGCATTTATGTCCTTGGGGATTAACCTTGCTTGGGGATTATCTTATTCTATAGTGTATGAAATCAAAGCAGACATACTGTGGCAATCATAATTGGTTTCCTTTTTCCTTATGTTTTTTAGTCTACCATTGTGTGTGTTTGGCACATGGAATTAATTCTTTGAAGTCAGGGTTTTTAAATTGTTATTCTTCTCTAGCGAGGGTAGTGAATTATAGAAATGACTTCGACTCAAATATTACCGACTCAAAAATTAATTAAAAGCTGTATTGTAACGCTGACAGGGATAAAACGACTTTTAACGATTTGAATGAAAACTAAAAAAGAATTTTGGGGAGCAAAAAATTGACCTAGCTAGGTCTCATTTCAGGAAAAAATCGTTTTCTTATAGATTTTATAATTTTAAAAATCAATTTTTTTACGTTTCAAAATAGTATAATATTGTAAGCAGATTCCAACCATATTCAAGAGATTCGGTGTAGTATGTCCTTTACCACGCATACAAATATTTTTGTTAATGGCCGTTATGCCCATTTTTATAAAGCTGCATTTTCACATTTTTAATAATATAATGCTTGGATTTCATTTAAAACTAAATTATGCCTAAATTTGCTGATGCGTTGTTAATATTATAGAAAACTTTAAACTGCTTCTTGCTGCAACTCCTTTAGTAGATATATTTTTTACAAAATCGTAGCAGGTAGCTGCAAAGAAAGTTATCAGCTACGGTTTTGTAAAAAACTTATTTTATGACTATATTATATCATAAAATAAGTTTTATGCTGGTATTGTGCAGCTACTTCCAGCTCCAAGAGTAGGTACAGACCAAATACTTATT
The DNA here is from genome assembly GCA_039654895.1 of Mongoloraphidia duomilia. Taxonomy (NCBI): domain Eukaryota; kingdom Metazoa; phylum Arthropoda; class Insecta; order Raphidioptera; family Raphidiidae; genus Mongoloraphidia; species Mongoloraphidia duomilia. The sequence goes on along the minus strand of CM077520.1, from coordinate 36,488,038 downwards.
GCTCTTTCAAATTCAACCCGATCTAACCAGAGATATAGAAATTTTCAAAAAAATCTGCATATACCAATTTTTAAACTATAAACCTTGCACACCTATACTACTTGCCCTTTTGACTATTTAATTATTTTGATTATATTACGAACGTATTTCCGATTCATTGAGAATTTTAGCCATGTTTTTCGATCTCCGGCCCAGTGTGAAATTATGTAATTTTCGTTGTAATAACTTTATAGTTTAATCATCAATACATATTATCATAAAACAAAGTCTTTCGCCGTCTGTTTGACTGTCTGTCTGTCTGTGTCTGATTTTCTCCGTAACTATGAACGGATTTTGTTCCGATTTTCACGATTAGATAGGCATAGATTGATTCACGAGGAAGGTTTAGATGTATAAATGAAACTGGCCGGCCTGTCTTCGCCCGGGTGAAAATCAGGGGTAGGTAATCTCAGAAGACCGATTTCAAAAATGTTTTCATTGTTTTTCAATGTTTTCATTTAGGAGATAGGCTATAATAACAAGTCGGCCCGGATTTGTCCGGGTGAAAATCAGGGGTATTCTCAGAAATTATGAATCGATTTCAAATTTTTTTTCGCAGTTCGATAGGTGATACTTTGATTTAGAACATAGGCTATAATATGTGGCCGGCCCGGCTTTGTCCGGGTGATGAAAATCGGGAGTAATCTTAGAAATTACTAAACCGATTTCAATTTTTTTTCACTATTCGATAGGTTAAACCTTGCTTTAGGACAATAATAATAAATAATATGCGAGTGAGTTATACTAATGTATTAATAAATCATAAATTCACAGCACCCGGACGAAGCCGGACTGGACCACTAGTACGTGTATAAAAGTTTTTATGTATAATGTATAGTATGATGGTTTGTGTTAATTGTCACCTTGTGGGTATGTCGCAGTACTTTGTTATTGCCATGCTTGATAACATAGAGTACTTTCAGCAAGTCTTTGTTAAAATAGAAGAAACGATCTTATAGGTAACAGTATTATTTTAAGTATTAGCACACAAATACCGAGACTTTTGTGTTTTTGTCCGACAATTTTCTATATAATATTCGAACCTTGTTTTATAGTTTGGGTGAACATTGAGCAGTAGTCGATTTTTTTAATGACCATTTTTTTTTCTTAATATCACCTAGCGATGCAGTTTATTGCCTTGCACTACAAAACCAAAAAAAAAATCAGTCTTGTCTTACTTAATTCTTGCTGACAGCTCTTTCTTGCTCATTTGGTTTTGTGCTCTAAATGGGGGAAACCTGATCTAGTTTACGTTCACATAAATACATTATTTCGTCATGTAGGGACGTGGCAATCAAATTATTACACTGAGAGACAGCCTGTATAAGAGTGAGGTTAGATAGCGGTCTGGTCTATGTATGGAGGGCGGCACGACGCGACGCGCCCGTGAAATATGTCTCTCTGTGGCCGCCTAACAACCTGCAACACTGTCCAACTTTACAACTAACTACCTTCTTCATACGCCGAAGGCAACCTGAAGCACTACCTCTATGTGCCACTGTATTACTCTGCACAATATCGCGTCGTGACGTAACCAAACCAGGTGTGTGTATATATATCATCGTGTGACGTCATTTCTAATAACCAAAGGCTGTCTGTACTCTCTACTCCCTGTATGTAATATAATTATATAGCGGTGTAGCGTAACCGAAAGGTGTGTATATATCATCGAGTGCATTCATACTCCAATAACTAAAGGTAGCCCGAAGCACCCGCTGTAGTCTATACTCCTGTGTACGTATTATAACATTGTGCTTACTATAATATTATTGCTTAACGACGTGATGTATCCAAACAAGGTATGTATAATGTATATCGCCAAAATATGAATTCATACTTTACATAATAACTATGAATAGCCTGAAGCGTATACGCTATGGTCTATACTCCTGTTTACGCATTATAATATCATATTTATTTCACTTAACAACGCGACATTTCTGGAAAAAAATAATACTAGAATTTAACTAGTTATTATGGATATAATCGTATATAGAATCTAAATGTTAATATTCAGATGAGTTAAATAAGCTATAGCTCTTGAAATGTACATCTACATAATATATAAATTCCTAATGTTTGTCTGTCTGTCCGGATGTTCGTCTTTCCACGCTCTCCAGAAGGTCCCCGTTGACCTAATCTACTAATAAAATTATTCAATTTAGTAGTTGCTGATACTGGGGAGCTTTGCCCTTGAAATGTACATATTCTACTTAATAAAACTCGAGATAAAACTCCACTGACTGACTGACAGACAACGCACAGTCTAAAACGGTGGCTTTAGAAGCATGAAATTTTACACAGGAGTTCCTTATATAACGTAGGTGAGCACTAAAAAAGGATTTTAAAAAATGCATTCCCTAGGGGGGTTGAATAGGGGATGAAAATTTGTATGGAAGTTCATTATTTTTAAAATTAGAAAATTAATTATAAAAGACAGTTGTATAAGCGTTTTTGGTGAAGAGTAAAATAAGGGACGAAAGTTTGTACGGGAAGTGAGTCATTTTTGAAGTTAGAAACGTAGAAGTTGGTATTTAGACTTCTGAAGAACTTCGAAAGTAAGTACCTTATAAAGTCTCTTTAGTCTTTATTTGTTTATACCTCGCCGCGTTCAAAGAGTAAAAAATAGGGCATGGGCAAAGCAAATTACCCAAAAACTCTAACATTTGAGAAAAATCGGATGCTTCCTGAGATGTTGCCGATGGGAAATTCCATCGGGCACTCGGCTAGTCCAATAATAAATTCTAAATTGTTTTTTTTTTCTATTTTAATACTGTGTAATTTTTAAACGATACATGCGCTCATATTTTTTATTTTTAAATGAATATAATCTTAATATTTGTATTGTACCTATCACGGAAATAAATTTATTATAACATGTTAAAATGATGTTATAAATTGACCGGCAAAAAATTTGGCGCAACAAGATTTTATCCTAATTTTTGAACGAGTAAACCGATTAGTGATTTTTTACATATTATTATTTTGTTTTTACTTAAAATTCCGCCTTTTTTTTGCCTTTGGAAATGAACATTATTAGAAACCAATAACGTTTTTACCTCGAAATTCAAACGACACTATGAAGTGTATTTGTAAAAAAAGTGTAAAATCGTTTGAATGGAACGTCGTTCAGAACGCACGTAGTTACGTTCGCGTCATCCGCACTATACTGTTATACAGTCGCTATGTTACGTGTGCCTGTGTAAATATCTGTGTATCACAGGGAGAGAGTTTCTCGCGGGACGGGAGGGTAATAAATCATAAATTCTTATCTCTGAAACTACTGAACCTATTCTAAAAATTCTTTCGCTAATTATCTTCGCAGGGGGAGAATTTCTCGCGAGGGGAGGTAATAACTCATAAAATATTATCTCTGGAACTACTGAACTGATTCTAAAAATTCTTTCACTAATCATCTTCGCTGGGGGAGAATTTTTCGCGGGGGGAGGTAATAAATCATAAAATATTATCTCTGGAACTACTCAATCGATTCTAAAAATTCTTTCACTAATTATCTTTGCTGGGGGAGAATATTTCGCGGAGAGGGGTGTTATAAATCATAAATTATTTTCTCTGGAACTACTGAACCGATTCTAAAAATTCTTTTACTAATCGTCTCCGCAGGGTGAGAGCTATGAAAATGTTTCACATCTGCCAGGCGTCCCACGACGTCTCACATTTTTTTTTTTTGTTTTATAGAGCGTTTATAAGAAAAAGTAGATAACTGTAGATGAGTCTAATTCGGCTGAATGATGTTAGAGATAAGTAGGATATTTGGAAAAACCAGCCAAATAAATATCCTACATATTACATCAACCGTATTAGACTCATCCACAATCTACATAAATAAAAAATTTTGGATTTTGATTACTATCTCATTCAGCGGATGTTCCTAGCAATATGCAAACATAAGCATTTAATTGTAATTTAATATTTGTGTTGTGAATAAAAAATATATTTATTTATTTATTTGGCTGCTTTTTCCAAATATCCAACTTATATAGTAGATAATTTGCCATTTGAAGTATATTTTGTCTGTCAATGTATCAATATTTCAATTTTACTGTTTCGTTTGCACGGAAATATGGATCAAACACAAAAATATGATACTGCAATGTTATATTCTGAAACGTATAGGTAACTTGACAATATGTTTCCTGTAGTATATACTCCTTTGTATGTAATATTGCTTGTATTTAAATGTAATTGCATATCTGCATGACGTACCAAATAGTATAACATATTTTAATAACAGGTTGCCTGGAGCATACTCCTCTTTGTAATAGTTTCCTATACTACAACGCATGAAAATTAAATCGTACTTAAAATATCCGTGTAAGCCAGACAGACATAAATGTATATTAGAATAAAGACGCTCGACAGCCCAGGTGTTTGAGGCGTATAGATATACAGATAGACAGCTAAAAATTCTCGGAAAAAATACTAAAAACGAAATTACCGACAAAAATGTCGTCATTCATTTTTTGGCCTACCATATGGCCTGTCTATCTATCTATTTTATATTTATATAGAAATGAATATTTCTTTGTTTGTTTATATGTTCCGTATGCGTTGCTATATCATTCATCCGGTTGGTGAGTTGTTGTACGCACGCCCGCTAAGTTTCTGTAGGCTCATAAATTCTTACGTATAATTGCGTACGCCCATGCATATCTGTGTATTTTCTTACGTTTACAATAATTTCTGCAAATATAATATGTAGGTAGGTACCTACCGAATAATTTTAGAATTTTTTTTTATTGTTTGAGTAAGAATTCCAGACCTATTTATTTCAGTACCTTTGTGTGTGTTTTAAAGACCACCAACAGCTAAGGTTATTTAGGCCTAGCACCAATTCATATTTTCAATTCATTATTTTTTTTTTTTAATAATAAATTGAAAATCGAATTGACACTTTTACCAGCTCTCGAGCTAGAACCTGAGAACTGGGGACTTGTAATAGAGGAACCATAGCAACGCCATGTAAACAACAGCGCCGCTACACTCTCGGCTATTCTCAAGCCCTATTTCAGTACCAAACAGTACTTTTGGATATAATATATACACAATTTTATGCGTATTTTGTACCTACAACAATGTTTTAGCTTTGTGACAAATAATTTCATTGAAATGTTTCCATATTACAAATTATAAAAAAATATTTTTGGAACATGGTTTTTAATGTAATCACAGCTTGGTAAATGACCCCAGTTTTAATAGTGCAATATCCTACAGTTGCATAACTGAAAAGCGAAACATGTTGTTCTAAAATGTCAATAACAGATTCTATTATTATATCACCAAACTTGATCATAGTCATCTATTTTACTTGCATTCTGGTTGGCATACAAAGTAATTATAGTTATAACTTTGTGAAAATTGCACAGAGTGTCTCTTAAGGTTTAGTCATAGTTAAATATGCCAAAACAACCTGCTTCATTACATACATTTTGAACAAATACGAAAATGTTTAATCAAAATGAATTTTACTTATATTTGTTACAGAGTATACCTAGAGGAAGATTTGATGAATATTGAAAAGTACCTTATAATCAGTAACATATATTATATTATATTAAAAAGTCTGCGAGGTTACATAAATAATAAAAACGACAGTATTTTCACTTATATAGTTGCTAATCGTGATAAATATATATATATCACGATTAGCAACTATATTCATAAGTGAAAATACTGTCGTTTTTATTATTTATGTAACCTCGCAGACTTTTTAATATAATATAATATATGTTACTGATTATAAGGTACTTTTCAACATTCATCAAATCATCAAATAATATATATATATATATATATATATAATGTTTGTACTTACAAAATGATGAAGAGCAAACATTATTATTATTTATAAGTACACTGAAAATTTGGCAAAAACCAGTTCTTTTTACCTAAATCAGGCAGTTTTTAATCTTTACTGAATGCATAAAACACATTTTAGATTACAAAAATCGACATGAAAATGGTGAAAACTCTGAAAACGACTTATAAAAAATGGCGTCATCGGAATCGTGCTTACGGCTGTATTAAATATGTAATATTAATGACATAGTGTTTATGGCGGGATTTTGATTATACTTCAGGTATAAATATAGTATTGTCTGAAAAATAAAATTAAATTTAAAACACGTGTAAAACATGAAATTGCATGAAGATTCAAAAAATATTTTTTTTTATTATTTAATGAACAAGAGTTATGAATGAAATGTGATTAATATGTAATGAGCATTTCAAAGTTTTCAGAGACAAAGCTATTCGCTTCAAAACATTTTACATTGATTTTTCAGGCATATAGTTCTGAATAATATATTAAGTTTATTCATAAGGGACAGGCAGGCTCTGTAGAAAAATTTGCTCTGGGAATCATATATGTACAATGCAGTGGTTCTCAACCAATAAGCTACAATTAGGTATAATAGTATTTTAAACAGGGCTTCGAAAGCTGTCTAATCGTGAAAACAATTTAATTACGTTTGAAAACAAAAAAACTGACAATTCATTAAATTTAATTTAAAGAATAATTATTTCTTTCAATTTTTATTGAAAATAATGGATTCATAAGAACATATTTAAATTTAAGTAAATCTGGCTTCCCAGTTTCCTATCTATAACTGTTAAAATAATTTTTGTTAATCGTACAAATTATGGTTCAAATTTTAAAAGAAGATTTTAAAATTATATTATTTTTCGAAACAGTTTTTTTTGTTGTATTTTTTTAAATCGTTCAAAACATATTATATTTTACATATTTTTTTCGATTTTGTGACGACAAGTAAAAGCAATTGTTAACAATGACAACAATCGTAATTAAAACACCATTAATGAATCATGTCATATGCGTATATATGAATGTGTCTTTTCTCTGCGTCCGGGATCCGATTTATTATATCTTAGTATCTATAGGTATCTGAATGGCAATATTGTAAAATAACGCACACATAATCTGTTATTTGGTTTAATTTCAAAATGAACATCAGATAATAAATTGTGAACTATTTCTTATATGAAAAGAATCCGACAGGCGACAAGCCAGAATCTATTGGCGTAGCTTATTAACGACATCAGTTTAAAGCTATATGCTTAATATGACGTCAATTGACTAACTGCAGTTTACCAGTGTTTTTTTCCGGCAAAAATATCAGACATAATTTTTTTTACTGAGTACCTGAGACTTCAAAAGGTGTGAGTGACGTGCTACTCACGAGAGTTCATATTGATTTCGTACGGAAAAAATATGGATGTGCACTGGTTTTATTAAAAATTTATTTTATAGTTTTCAAAGCTACCATGATAAACAAAACTCACATGACTTTAACCCTTAGTAAATGCGCAGTTACATAAGCAATATATGATAGATTGGTATAGTGGACACCTCATGCGTCTTACTAAGGGTTAACTACGTCTGACGCGTCTGGCGGTCGAATTCCCATTTAACCCGTACCGTGGCCCGAGAGCTAAGATGTTTACACATCAAAAACAATTATCCAAGTGTGTTAGCTTTCACGGCTGACGTTGTTCTAACTATTAATGGCTTCCGGGCTTGTAGGCCGTGGTCCTGAAACAGTAATATCGCCTTTGAAAATGTCAACTGCAGTTGCAGGCGACAAACATTAATTATACATAATAATTTATATTGGGCTTGACAATGGCTGAGCGTGTAGCGGTGCTGTTGTTTACATGGCGTTGCTATGGTTCCTCTATTACAAGTCCCCAGTTCCCGGGTTCTAGCCCGAGAGCTGGTAAAAGTGTCAATTGGATTTTCAATTTATTATTAAAAAAAAAAATAACGAATTGAAAATATGAATTGGTGCTAGGCCCAAATAACCTTAGCTGTTGGTGGTCTTTAAAACACAATTTTTTTTCACAATAATTTATATTAGAAATCGTGTCCATCGTGATTATAATAAAATTAAGCAAAATCGCAGGATAGTGGACAAAATAATTTGATCAAATTATTTTGTCCACTATCCTGCGATTTTGCTTAATTTTATTCATAATAATATTCTAGTTATGTCAAAAAATCATGCGAATTTCTTCATGTCCTATCGATGATTGGTAAGAGGTTTTTGAAGCATCCGATACACAAACTGAATGAACTTGACAAGTAATAAAACCTTGAATAGTTATCTGTAATTACGGGGAAGCAACAATAACACTCATAATTAACTAGTCATGAAATTACATCTGTTTAACCGACCTGTTTTAATCAGGTCATACATATTATCGATACTATGAATTCTGTGAAGCACTACTTGTAGATAAACTGAACGAAAATTGACTATTTATTTTGACACCATCACTATAATATTATTAGTACCTACAGAGTCCGACAGAAGATCAGTTTTTTCTCACCTTCGGTCAAAACCAAAGCCGAAGGTATTGTATAATGCCAAAAAAATGAGTGAAAATAATTATTAGTGCGTTGAAGTTGAGAAGCATTTTTTTCATTTCTTGTTTTTTTTTTTTGTATTTTTTGTTTGAAAAGTTGTGTGGGTTTTGTATGTATGAATTTTCAGCAGTTTATTCAAAATAGATTATTGAAAGGGGTGGGGGTAAAAATTGCGATTAAAAAAGTTACGCGTCGGTACGCGTTAAAAAAATAAGGTTTACATTATTTATATTATTAATCTAATTTTTAAATAAAAATAATTTTTACAAAACCCGATGACTCAAGCTGATACAAAAGTTAAAAAGAGATGATCAATAATATAAAAAATAAACTGGGTATAAAAGACCTTCTTGTCCTCGATCCTAACAACGGTAGGGCCGCTCTATTGTCAGCGCGAACGTTGGCTGTGGAACGCTCCAAATAAAAACTTCCCCAATTATCAGCGACCAAGAACCTCGAACAAGTCAACCTTATTTCTTGATCGCGATTCTTTTCTGACATTTGTCAATTTTTCTACCCCCACCCCTTTCAATAATTTCGCAGTTTTATTTTTCAGTTTTTCATTAATCAGTTTTAAAAAAATAATTAGTAAGGTTCTCGCTACACAGTGAAGCAAGATAACCTAATCGCATGTCGATGTAATGTAAAGTTTCACGGAGAATCAGAAATTTGTCAGAAAAAGTAGGGATTGTCATTTAAAAAAATGTCGATGAAGTCATGGCGGAAAGGGGTGGCGGTAGAAAAAATTGATAACTATCAGAAATGATGTGCGATCCAGAAATAAGGTTGACGTGTTCGAGGATCTTGGTCGCAAATAATCTGGGAAGATTTTATTTGGAGTGTTCCACAGCCAGCGTTCGCCTGTATTTTATTAATAATTGTTACAAACTCGCATAAATAAAATACTACAATAAACTATTGCGCGACATGAACGGATTTTATTATTATTATATTATGTGGAAACACAGTCAGCAAGACCATTTTCTAACATATCTACGGAATAATATGTTTTGTGTGCCTTTTTATTGTTATGGCGATTTAATACTTTGCTTACAACCGAATAATATACTGCAGACAAGACTCACAAAGCGACCTTCATAAATTGTATTTTCGTTCTACATTTAATATCACTATAAAACTCTCCATCACGTATTTTTATAAATCTTACAGCACATTAAATTTCATTTTAGAAATAAGAATTCCCTTTTACAATTTCCTATAAATATTTATGTATACATATTTATCAAAAACTTATCAAAAAATTCGACTGATGACCAGTCCTATACTTCCCACCTAGTAAATATTTGCAAAAAATAAACACTCTTTTTTTTATTCTTTGACTGGGCCCAAATAACCTTAGCTGTTGGTGGTCTTTAAAACACAATTTAATTTTTATTCTTTGAAAAAAGCATGGCCCTCTTTTTTGTTTGGTGATCTACTGATGGCTAACTTAATATAGCAAAAATCATGGTTACCTTGATTTACGTACAATTTTTATTTTTTTTTAGTAAAATATTTTTTTTCTCAAAAACTACATTTTAGAGAAAAAAAATATTTACATTTTTTTCATATTATAACATCTAGAATTCATTTATATTTTTTTTTACTTATGTTAATACGTGACATTGAGGACGTTTTTTTGAATATCTCAGGATCCACTGAACCAATTTGACTCAAAATCTAATCAGATCTAAGTTAAAGGCTGATAAACACAATAGAACAATCGGCATGCCCGTATGTTGTTCCGTTCTTAAGATATCGAAGGCGAAAAATTGACCACATACACACATACACACACATACACACACACACATACACATACACACACACACACACACACACACATACAGACATCAGTCAGAAAATGATCTTAAACGATTGCTAGGGTCTCAAAACTGTTAAAATCTCGAAATATTTTTTTCGGACTAAATCTATTACTTCCCTACCATAGTAGAGGTGGGAAGTAAAAATTTTCAGGTGGTTATATTTCAGCACAGACTCTGAGATCATTTATAACATCCTCCACTAACCTTTAACTACATAATTTTTAACACTAAGAAATTATGTTGTCCTGCATTTTGTATTCTTTTATTTATATTCAAATTTTTTCTCTATTTTTATCTCTTTCCCTTCTTAAGTTTACTCTCTCTTGGGTATATTATCAAGTGCTTTCAACTCAAAGCGCTTGAAAATAGCGGGAAGTTCCAGGGATAGCCTGCAGTGTCAACCGATTTATTTTTATTTCCAACAGCCTCATTATTTTACATACAGTTTTGAAGCTAGAATGGATCCTGGATCAAAGAAATTTAGTCTATTATTTTGTTAAATTTTATGAAATTTCTTTTATGGATAACAGCACACTTCAGTAAATTCATCATAAATATCTCAAACTCTATTTCAAGCATACGGTTTATTAGCTTGTGATGTACTTAAGCGTAAATATATTAGTTCCGAATATGAAAAAAGTTTAGAAGCACGTGAATATTATGTAACATTCTTGTAGTGTAGACATAACCATATATACACACATACGTCACGTTGCGCGTATGTAGGCTAGACAGAGGTACTACGTAATACAGACGGATGTAGGGACTATTACAGCTACGACGCTACAGGCTACGAAGTCAGTGCAATGCGGAGTTTCAGTGTCGGTAACAACAACCACTAACAACTAATTTGTTATTGGATGACGTGATTTACACGCGGGTAATTGCTGTAATTGCCATATACGTTAGCTATGTTACAGTTCTGTCTAGCTATTAGCTTAACAACACTCACCACGGGATACATTCTATCTTAGAATAATGAATATATGCTTTTCACAACGCCGCTATTGAAAATTGGATTTTCTGTTCCTATTAAGCAGGTTGAAACTGAGCGTTTTCATCACTAAGGATGAAAATTTTCAGATTGGTTCTCTCTGGTTTTTAACGTTGTTAAGAGGGAGACAGAGCGATTGGATCCGCATGTAATTTTCGAAAACGTCAAATTAAGAAGGAGATAGAGCGATATTGAATCCGCATATAATATTCATAAACGTCAAAATGACAGACATAACCCCACATAAATCTGACAGATCTAATATTTTTGCAACTTTTTTGCATGCCCAAATTGTAGGTATCTACCTCAAATCGAATTATCAATAGAGTTGTTGTGAAAAATATTATTCAATTACTTGGTATGAAACTTGGCGTTTGCAACACGTATGGTTGCATGCCCTCATATCTCGGGCAGCAAACTTTACACTGGTTACAAGCGCCAAGTTTCTTACCTTGTAATGCAATATACTATTGATTTTATGCACCACATATTTTTTAGTAACGTGTAACTTATAACACTATTTATCGAAAATTGTTTATATGATCAACTAGCGGTCCCGTCCGACTTCGTGCGGATGCTATGAATTTATGATTGGTTACACTTTTTTAGTTTCAGAGAAATAGCGTGTCCTTCATGAAGGTTTTCACCCTCGTTTTCACCCCTTAGGATACGATTTCGATAATTTGTCGAACACCGATCTCAATTCGTATTTAAGAATACTTATGTCAAATTTCGTGTTTCTAACTCGAGCAGTTTGGAAAAAATATTATTTTATAATTCCCCTTTTCACCCCCTTAAGAGTTAATAATTTATTCGGAAATAATCAGATTTAGAACCACGCATTCAAGGTTCTTAAAAGTGAATTTTTCCAGGATTAGAATCCTTCAAGGTCTAGACTAGATTTTAGGAATGATTTAGATATTGAGCTTGTTCCCGGACGCCTCTAAAAATATGCCGCCCCGAATTAATTTTGCTGGTGTTCAGAGCCGGTCCTGCCTTCTTGAGTAAATTGAAAATAATTTCATAGTTAAGTGATTACTCATGTTATTATAAAATATATTTTTCACAGTGAGAAATAAATTTTAAAACATTGTTCCAATGTATTATACCATAAGCCATTGTTTATTGATCAAGTTTCAAGTATGGACTATGCAAGGAAAAATATAGGTACGTGATTTTCTAAAATACACAGTTGAGTATTCCTGGTCTAAACTCTAGAGACAATATAAACACCGCTTTCCATTATTCACTTGAATAATAGAAAAAATTTATACATGGGTTGTTATTAAACGTTATTTAATAACCATTAAAGTAGGCTTACAATTTTTTTCCTTTCGGAACAAAAAGAAAAGCTTCAAGTACTATTTTTCCAAGTTTCTATGTCCACAAGGTGGTGATTTTTTTGATGCTCACCATTGGTATCTTGGGAACGGTTAAAGATACAAGGTCGGTTAAATTAGAGAAAAGTTACGCTTTTTCATGACAATTGAGAATCTAAAAAGAAATCCAGGTATTTTGATTGGCTCCTGATTTATCACGAAAAAACTAAAAACTGTGGTTTCAGAAAAAAAAATATCTTCCTTACCATTGACGCTATTTCAATCAAACTTGGTAACTTTATGTTTTTGACCACTCCGTGTTGAATAATGTCGACAGAAATTTTCTAGGCATTCTAGATTTCAAACTGCGATAGTCAACTTTTTTCTGTTATAGCCGCCATATTGAATTTTCACACCATTAGGTAGACCAAAAAATTAGCTTTTCAGATTGGTAACATTACCATTTTTCTGAAAAAATTGTTGAAATTTAAATTTTTTTGTGTAGATATTATTTTTTTGAAATCATGAATGTTTTAAAAAACATTTGAAACAATGGTAAAAATTACAGAGTGTATTGTTAATACTATAATTAAAACTTCTTAAATCGTCATGAAAAAGCGCAATTTTTCTCCAATTTAAGTTTTAATCGACCTTATAGCTTTAACCGTCGTCAAGATACCAATGGCACAGTATAATACAGTACATTCACTGTACTGTCGGCACTTTGATGTTTGTACTACAATTTATTTGACCTTGAGACAGCCAATCACAGCCGTGTTTGGAGCAAGCGACGTCTGTTTCTTCCTTTCAATACATGTAGTGTAACAGGACCGTATTAGAAAAATGTTTTTAAATGCTGCCATTGTGTTTCCGTTGGGTAATAGAACAAAAATGATTACATTTTGTGACTTTTATTAAAAATAACACATACAAAGAACGAAAGATCTATCAAAAATGATTGTTGTGAAACAATTACAACAAACAAATCAATTGTTGTTTCTAAACTTACATATGATTATAATATGGGATGTTAAACAATTTGGCCAGATGTGACAAAATTATTGTTTATGCGATAAACTGACGCGGCGCTAAACCGCTGGCGGTAAATTGCCGGCGACAAACTTTCCACCTACGTAAAACATGTATATTTTGACAGCGTTGTAAAAAAGAATGTTTAGAGTTTCTGATACACATTAAAGCTGCACAACGATTTACTATACTCATTTTGAGTATCACACAGATTTTGTCTTGGGGTTGTTTATAAAATGGACACAAAGTATGCACAAATAAACATTAAATAATATAAACACAATGAGTATTATGAAGCAAAAAAAATATAATACAGCACTGTGCGGATTTGCTCGTCGTCCTACGGTCGCACTGACTAGTATGTAGGAAGCGCCAATAAGAAAATACTGTGGGCGTGCCTGAACGCTCTGCAAGCTAACACAATCTGCGCAGCTCGTCTGACTGATTTAGGCGCTAACGGTAGAGTAATCTTACTGGCTTATTCTTTAAACTGTGCCAATGGTGAGCTTCGATAAAATCACCATCCTGTATAACTACAACGTCTTTTGATAGTAATAATGCGTTTAACATACACTATTATCCTGCATTCATAGTAATTTACATTATTTTTACATTACTGATTATTTGATCAATTTTCTACCGTACTATTTTCTATAATAGCAATTTAAAAATTGTACAATCTACAATGACCATTCATATTGTACTGTTGTTTTATGGTCTTTATGAATGATATCCTCTTTAGACCAGTCCAGAGCTGCGGAATATTTTGTATCTAAAATACTGTTTTGACAATAATTGTATCCTAGTTACTTTTTATTGTATCTGTATTCAGTATCCGAACATGAAGATACTGTTATAAGTATCTGGTAAGTATCTAAGATACATTTAAATGTATTTTAGATACTTAAAAAGTCACTGAAATATTTTCAGTAACTAACTAGTTTTTAAATTGACATAAGGTAGGTTAAAAAATTGTTAAATTGTGTTTTAAAGACCACCAACAGCTAAGGTTAATTGGGTCTAGCACCAATTTATATTTTCAATTCATTATTTTTTTTTAATAATAAATTGAAAATCCAATTGACACTTTAACCAGCTCTCGGGCTTGAACCCTGGAACTGGGGACTTGTAATAAAGGAACCATAGCAACGCCATGTAAACAATAGCATTGCTACACGCTCGGCTATTCTCAAGCCATATAATATAAGGTAGGTACCTACTACCTATGTATTGTAAATATATTACAAGTTTTTTTTTATTTAAGCTGGAGTAAATGTCATTTACTTTGAAATTTATTTATTTCATTTGACAATGTTACAAACGAAAATAGCGTATCATATTGAACTATGACAGTGGTACAAATTAATTTAATTTTTATTTTATGTTTGTTTTATTCGTCATTCATGTTTAAATGTACTGTTTTTATAAAACTTATAAAAATTTAAAACAATAATAAAAATGTGAAATATAATCCTCAGCCAATATTGATATCCACGTCTGTAAATACAAAACTTTAGCATATTTCAGTAATTCCAGTTTACATAATATATATAATCCTACAAAACCCTTGTTCCCTTCCCACACGCACGATACCTGTGATTGTATTAATATACAGTAGTTCGTAAGTAACTGTGTATTCCAGATGTTAAAATTTAAATTTAAAAGCACTAATAACATTTTACATGTGGACATTTATTAGAAACAAATTCAACGGAAAAAACAGTAGCTACCAATTAGTTAAGGAATAACAGAAGCACATTTTTATCGTGGCTATCCAAAACGAACAAAAAACATCTTCTGTGGTCTAAGTTTCTTCGTACATCCAACTGTTTGGTGATTTCTATTTTCTATCCAGAATTTTTAAATATGAATTGATTTGCTGGCCGGCTAATAAAACTAAAACAGTAAGACCTGGACACCAGCACTCCGACATACAAAACCAATGACCAATCGTACAAGGACGGAATTCGACCGAGTAGAGAACTCACTCCCACCACTACACACTGCGTAGTTGACCAATTACAGAGAGACGGACTACGACCGAACAGAGAACACACTGGTACTGGGCATAAAAAAGGGAGGACATCAGTCACTGACACAGTGACCTGTGAGCCGCCAAGGAGGACGCTTCGACCGCTGCCACATCGCCTTTGAGAATGTCTACCGCAGTTGTAGACGAAACGTCAGGTAGAAATACCACCGGACCACGGCCTACAAGCCCGGAAACCATGAAGACTTGGAAAACAGATACAGTTATAAAAGTAAAAATTACGGAAAATCATCTACAGGCGTTATAAAAACGTCAAGTTCAGTTGAAAAATGATAATTTTACATACGTATCTAATGTGCAATTATTTTAGCCCCTTAAACTGATAAGCTACTGCAGACAATAGTTTATTATTATTTATCAATCATTTTTTACATAGAAAATGCAAAAAAATAATTGTGTGAATGAGCCTGTTAACGACTATTTCATTAGGAAGAGCCCCGTCTAACTTAAATAATGCCGTTGGTTTTTTTTGAATGAATGAATTGTGAATTATAGACGCTCGACAATAGGATTTTTTGTCCAGCACTTAAAAACAGCTTCACAATACATTTTTGAAGTTGGTTAAATAGATCATCACTCTTATTTTTTCTTTCGAGCGCCGGACGTCACATGCCCCGGATATCAAGGGTTACTCTACAGCACATATATATCTATTTAAAAGGGCACTGCATAACAAGTTGCCGGTAATAAACCGTTAGAGGCGCTGTCGTCGCTGTAATTGTAATATTTTCTAAAATATTGTGAGTATTTCGTCTACTAGCGTATAGAGGACACTAATAGAACAATAATATTTATAATAAGAGTTGATCTATGATAATTGTTTTTCAGAAACTTCTATGGAAATAATGTAAATAAAAAATTAAAATTTTTTAGCAAAAATGTGTCAAAAAAATTATTATTATTACCTACTAATATGATAATATCTATATAATTTAAAAAGGAAGTCCAGACTGACAGATACGTCAAATTGATTGATCTAACCGCTGAAGCTATAAACTTGTAATTTGGACAGTACATTCTTTTTTTGACGTAAGCACATAACTAAAGTCTATCCCATAATAGGGGTGTAGACACTTTTTTGAAAATGCTTTTATTTTGTAGCTTTATGTATATTATACCTAAAAAAATATATTTTATAATTTTATATTCCCATTTTCATTTAAAAAATATGTTTTGTATTATTACTTTAAAATTTCCCACTAAAGCGTTCATAAACTATCATGGTGTCAAGATGACGTCACTCCCCGGTAAACGTGGACATTTTTCTTCTGTGATAGGGTGTTTTTTCGTATAAAATTAAAGTACAAATTATTAATCATGAATACCAAGTTCTACAAGTGTTGTGCTGTGTCCATGTGTCTAAATACTTCTGCAAAAACACCTCATAAACTATTTATGTACGTACCAGAGGATAAAAAAATGCGTAAAAAGTGGTTTCGGCTTGCCAAAAGAGATAAACCACTAACATCAAAAAATTCTCAGTACTGTGATCCAAAACAACCAGTTTTTGTGAAGATCACTTTGCCGTAAATGCTATTTTATTACATTTCTATGGTATTTGATGGTACCTATATAGCTAGTTTAGAAGTAAAATATTAATGTGCTTGCAACCATACATTTTTAGGTTATGTCATCAGTGGACTTTATTATATTACTCTTCTCTATGCTTTATTATTTCAGATTAGTGTTGGGCGATACGTATCGATCTTTTGGAATCCGATACGCGATATTTTGTATCGATACTTGTCCTTCTGAAGTATCGGCGGATCGATCCAAAAGTAGTAGGTATCGAATAAAGGGTATCAAAAAAAAAAACGCCCAAGCTAAACAAAATTAAATGCGATACGCAATCTCTTATAAAATATAAAAGCCGGGCACAATAATAATTGTTACAAAAGTTAATAATAAAATTGTTGTTCAATTATTCAGGTTTGAAAATTGCTTCCTTTAATAAATCCGGACTCCATTGTTATATAATAATATATTCCTTAAAATAACGCAGGTTAATCAAAGAATTTCTGTTCAGTTCGTAAAAAATACCCCAATGCAATATATTATCTGATGTTGATGTGTCAAACGCACAGAGTGTTTGCAGGGTCACCAGGGAGTGACGTCACGCGCTGTGATTGGTGTTTGAGTTCACGTGACAACAAGAAGGAATTATTAATTTTTTATGTATTTATTATAAAAATATGTTGAATATATAAATAAAAATTATATGATTTTCAGTTTTTAGATATCATAGACTATCGAAAAAAATTAAAATGTATTTGTTTTCTTTTTTATCCTCTGGTACGTACATAAATAGTTTATGAGATGTTTTTGCAGAAGTATTTAGACACATGGACACAGTACAACACTTGTAGAACTTGGTATTCATGATTAATAATTTGTACTTTAATTTTATACGAAAAAACACCCTATCACAGAAGAAAAATGTCCACGTTTACCGGGGAGTGACGTCATCTTGACACCATGATAGTTTATGAACGTTTTAGTGGGAAATTTTAAAGTAATAATACAAAACATATTTTTTAAATGAAAATGGGAATATAAAATTATGAAATATATTTTTTTTAGGTATAATATACATAAAGCTACAAAATAAAAGCATTTTCAAAAAAGTGTCTACACCCCTATTAGCAGATATGAATTGACGCTCGCATGTAGTGAAAATCTATTGATTCTGAAGCATATATGGAGAATATTAGTTTAGCAATCTTGTCACGATTGAGTATTGTAAGCTCATTCCGCGGCGAAAGTGGAAAGGTTCAGGTTAGAATCCTGATTGTGACCACTGGTTGGTAAAATGATTTTTTCCTATATGTTTCGAAACAATTATATAATTGGCTGCTCTCTAAAGGAATTATATGCTATAAAAAAATAAAATTAAAAAATTAACAAACTGAACTTAATTACCTATTTCAAAACGTCAAAAAAATATTTAATATTTTCAACAGAAAGCAGCCATGACTTTAATTCTTTTTTAAAGTTATTATAGCTCGAAATACTTGAAAGGTGTTTAGGAAATTTATTATAGAAATACGGTCCAGTGAATGCGAAATGTCGTTGGAATCTGGTTTTATGAGCCTTTGGCACAAATACAGCTTGTTGTCTAAATGAATGATTAGTTATTTTATAATTGACACAGCCACATCTTAAGTAGAAAATTTTTAAGACCTTATAAACATGCAAGGGTCAAATAGGTAGAATAAACAATTTTTTTTAAATATTGGAAATGAAAGCTCAGTTGCGATTTTAAAACATATGGATCAAGCTATTTTTTTATGAATTATTGTAATTGATTTGAAATGCTTATAATAATATGCACCTCCCCAGCATTCAAGTACATAACCCAGCTTAGAGTAAATAAGCGCATGGTATACACATGCATTAAAACTATATGACATTTTTTTCTTAAATAGTACGTTATACTGAGTGAATTATGTACAGACGTGCAAATATTTGATATCTGATACCGCCAGAAAAGTTTGCAATTCAAATGAGAGACCTTTTCTAACTTGATGCATCCTATTGTCTTTGCAATCAGAGCAGACAGGTACATGATAAACAATATCCCAATTAATTCTGAACTCTGAAGAATTATGAATTTCAGATATCATATGTTTGGATTTGTCGCTTAATTTTAATTTGTGAGCATGGAACCATTTATTGATCAAATTTAAATGTGTTAACACTTTTAACTAAGCAAAACTGAGTTTTGATTTGGTATAAACGCTTTAACCAATATTATTGAGCATGTTGACAAGACATTTAGAGAATAAAACTGAACTGAACCAAAACTTTCCATGGTCCTAGCCAAAACGAAGTTCACCAAATAAAATTTTTTACATGTTAATATATTTCATATCCTTTTTTTCATATAAAATTTTTTACTTAGTTGTTATTAGAACGATGGGTATCACAATTAACGTCAAATGTGTTTTCACATTTGAGTTTGACAGCTGATGACAATGGACGATGTAAGCAAAATGAACGTCGCGCCCTGCGCCATCTCTTAGATAATAGCTACACTTTTTTAGTTATTGATAACACCGCGGTTGCATTATCTGTCATTAGTGACTTTTTACTAAACAATTTGCTGTTATTATTAACAGTTTCGTATTGAACTTTAGCATATCCATTTTTTGTCCTTCAAAGTATGTTTTAAATGTCTTAAAATCCTTTTTCATTGAAAAAAATATTTCAAGTTCAATCTAAATTCCTACTTTTATTAATTTCAATACATGACCCCAAATATGTTTAATACAAAGAATATCATCTATAGAATCTTACAGATCTCACAAATTGACTGTATTGTTTATATAAAAGCTGATTTTTTGATTAAAAAATTGGGAAAAATGACATATGGTAGCGCCATCTTTTGAAATTGGTGCCAGGCAGATTCCTATTAATACATGGTCCATTTTGTTAGCTAAATGAAAGTAACGGTGCAATCGGTCTTAGGAGGCCTGGTTGTAAAGATTATAAAGCTCGCCTCGTGGGTATTATGTTTATGGCAAGGATTTCTAACAGGAAACAGTCATATTTTTTACAGTCTCATTGTAAAAGTAATTACATAAAGTTTTACATCTGAACCATAGACATAAAAATCTATAGGAACGTAGTACAAGCTAGTGGGGTGGTTGCTGTTAAGGGGGGGGGCGATGAGGAAGCAAGTGTGCCCACATTTTAATGGTTGCTTCAGTTGCGCAAGCGCTGTACGAGCAATTAAGCATGCGCAAAGACGCGGCCAATAGAACGTGGGCACATGCATAGCATGGACATGTCCATAAGACAGGCATGTACCCTCCCCTGAATGGTTTCCCCTCCTCGTCTAAAGTGGCACTTTATACTACATCCCAAGATTTCGATATCTATGATCTGAACCTAGGTGGCCAAACATCTGAACAATCCTTTGTTATATTATTTGATATAGTTTGCTACACTCAACAAACAATTTCACGACAATTAAAAAATTAACAGTTTAACAAAAAGGAAGAGACAGAAAAATCGATTCTATAAATTCTTTGTATTTAAAAATGTTGACATGAACTTTTTGTTAACATTTACTTGCTTGAAAATTAAGCGATTTTGTATTGTGAAACAACCAAAATATTATTATAATTGTCTTTTAAACACCACCAACAGCTAAGGTTATTTGGGCCTAGCACCAATTCATATTTTCAATTCATTATTATTTTTTTTAATAATAAATTGAAAATCCAATTGACACTTTTACCAACTCTCGGGCTAGAACCGTAGCAACGCCATGTAAACAGCAGCATGGCTACACTCTCGGCTAAATATTATTATATAAACCTATCCGTAAAATATAAAAATGATCGCATAGTTTGTCGAATTTTTTCACAAAAGAGATCAGTATAATCGGTGTTTGAGTGTAGCGGTGTTTGTGTCTAGCAGTAAATCACCACACACAAAGCCGGATATCTGTAGTTTTTGTTCAGATGAAGATAACAACACGTAACTACAATATATAGCAAATACCTACCTTACCTACATCCCACCTAGGCTATAATATCTGTACTACATCCAGAAGGTAATTGCCAGAAAGTTGGGAAAGTTTAACACTTCGTACAACATTAAACTTGCTTGTTTATGATACACTACAAACTTTAACAACTATTATACCTACCTACAGATTTTTTAGTTTTTACTTTCACGTCTATTGCAGCAAAGAAATGTTGCTTCGTTAATTTTAATTAAATAATATTTTTTTGTGATTACAAACACATACTTACTGAATTACAATTTATTTTTTATTAACAGGAAATATGCTCAGAGCAGACATAGCTATAGAAGGAATTCACAGCTTGTAGGTATGTACAGTCGCGGACTTAATAAAGCTTACACTTGTGTTTTTCAGTGTAAGTTCACAAAAAGTCAGTAGCTTAGCGACAAATTTAGTTTTTAATAGGTAAATGTAAATGTCAAAAATGAAAAGATATAATTGTCGTTTAAATGCCTTGAAATTACTAAAACGATGAACAAAAAAGATGAATTATTGCAAGATTGAAGGAAGGAATTTGCTAGTATCAAATATTATCAAATCTTTTTATATTTTAATTGAATAATATTGAGTAATTTGGATTGTATAATAAACAACTGAGGTGTTTTGTTAATAATTTTTTATTGAACTTTAGGATGTAGCCTTAGTAATTTATACATTATTATCAAAAGCCAAATTACAATATGTAAAAATTAAAAAAACCGGTAACTAGATGATACAGCTGTAAACTTTTTTAAGTCCGCGACTGTACAACTGAAGCCAGTCAAGACGTGCGGGAAACAATAATAATAATAATATTTTTACTCACTGATGACAAGATACCTACATCTTGATTTTTCGTAAGCGCTTTGGAACCTTTATTGTAACATCTAGGCACGCAACATGTTACACGACATTTTTTTTCAATAAACCACTTATAAATTTATCAAATAAATAACACTAGGGAATATTAGCAACGAATGATCATTATGTACCTGAAAGGTCGCACTTTAGTGTATATAGTTGTGGCTTCAGAAGCGACGTAATTTTGTCTTTCTATAGCTATCTCTGTTCTGAGGAAATATGTCTTGTAATTTCTATTTTACATAGCTTTATAAACTTTTTCTGTGTGTGTCATTCAATTTCTTAAACAAATAATTTACCTTCCTAATTTTCATTGCCTTTTTTGGAAGAAAATTGGTTGGATATACGTAAAACTTTTTTACCAGGTACACACTTGTCAAACACTTATCTGCAGTATATTTTATTTTTGTCATAAAATGTTCTTTAATTTTGATTCTCTGTACCTATTTCTAATTTGAGACTGTAGATCACTGTAGTATCCTAATGTATTCTAATGTTGTAATACATAAATTATTCAAATTGTAACATAATATTTTCATGATTATCGTGGAAGTATTCTGTATTTAGTTTATCTATTGGGTAGATCCTTATTAGGAATAAACAAATCATAAAGTTTGAAAAACTGTTGGCATTTATAATATTAATATATTAGTAATTTTTACGTTTTATTTTTCTTTAAAGAATCGTTTACTAAATACTGTAGATTTAACTTGGTGATCTTTGTGTAAGAAAAATCATTTTTTGAACATTTACGCCACCAAAAAAATAAATAAATTAAAGTAGTAAACTGAGGTAAGTTTTGCACTTAATATTAGAAATACAAAAAAAAAAGATAATTTACACCAAATTTGGGAAACTTATATGCTTTATGTTGTAGAAAATTATTCTACCCTTTGATTTTGCTGAAGAATAAACGTTTTTTTCTAACATAACATTTTTTAAGTGTGCCACTAAGAATGTTTTTGGTTCAAAAATTTTTTTAAAACTATACTTCCCCCATCTAATTCTGTACCTCCACCATACATAACACTAAAGGGCATTTTCATGTGACGCTTGACGCTGGTTTCTAGCATCAAATACGGTCACGTGATAGAATTTTAAGATGGACACCAACTCGAAATAATGTAGCGTCAAATTTAATAAATAAATATCAGGTTTTGCAAAAATCTTAATATTCTTAACAAACGATTAGAATTTAAGTAACATTTCTTTATGAAGACCTTGATAGCTGTGGACTGGTTTCTCATTGTCAAAAACTTTTTTTTTAATATTATACTTCGAACACATTTTGGTTATATAGCGCTATTTTAACAGATAAAATAAGGGAAAAGATTAAAATTGGATTTTTTGTCGACAAAAGTCTTCAAAATCAATTTCATTACCGAGATAAAATAGGTATATTTATATATTCATACAGACTAATCTTTGTCTATAGGTTAAGTACAGCTGTAGAACCAGTAGAACTCGAGCGTAAAAGCTAAACAATGTTTAGCGTTTACGCTACATTTTTTCGAGTTGGCGTTCATGTTGAAATGTTATCACGTGATTGCATTTGACGCTAGAAACCAGCGTCAAGCGTCACATGGAAATGCACCTTAATACCTGGGATTAATAATATATGTGTGTGGTGGAGGTACAGATTTAGATGGTGGAAATATGGGTTTGAAAAAGTTTTGGATTAAAAACATTATTGCCGCCACATTTAAAAAATGTTAAAATTTTCATATTTTGTAAACATTGCTGGCAATGTCTATACAATATAAAAATTTATTTGTTGACATACATATTTTCTTATTATTTTTAGTAAGAAATAAAATATTCCTTATAAAATATGTTCTTTAGACAAAATATAAACTAGCTCATAAATCGTAAATCCCACATAAATCAAACCATAATAAATTAATGTAAAGTTATGAATATTGTTTCCTGGTTTCGGTTTTTGCAATTTAGAATGAATCTTTTAATCGTATAAATAATAGATATAGTGGTTTCATAAAATTCCCGGAAATACTCAAAAATCTGATTCACAACGTTCCGTTTCATTATTTAAATCTCTGGAGGCCATATTGCGTTGTTTTACATTTAACCAAAGAATACCTGATATTAGCTTAGTTATGCAACAAGAAAAGATCACAGTCAAATAAAATTAAACGTTTGCTTTTGTTGCAAAGCAAATAAACTCAACGACTGAAGCACATGACTGTGAGTACGTACACATAGATAGGCCAAGTAGATAGTAGGTACTAAAATCTCTAATATACTGTGTGTTAACTAATCAAGGTACTTAGAGAGAAATGATATTATGCAATATATATTCACTAATAGTATCTCCCCATATTGAAATAGACTAATACAAACTGTGTATGAGTTATGACACAAATCAAATCTGTGAAAAGAAGACGCTAGGCTACAGTTTTATGAACAAGCGTCTACAGACAGACGCGTTCAGCTCGCATAATGTTGCACAGCGCTGTTATTTCTTTACATGTATTGTCTGCGAGGGGGGTGTGTTTGCGCGACGGTTTTGTCTGCGGGATGAAGAGGGGGCTGGGTGGAGGCGGCGCAGAAAAAATTAACAAATTATTCTTTCACATAGGAACATTAATTGAATATCAGGACTGTGCAATTCTTGCGGGGGCAGAGTTTCCCGCGAGGGGGGTGTTCGTGCAACGGTTTTGTTGCGAGGTGAAGAGGGGGGTGTGTTTGTGCAACGGTTTTGTCTGCGGGGTAAAGAGGGGGTGGAGGCGGCGTGCGCCGCCTCCAACCCCCCCCCCCCTCTTCACCTCGCAGACAATACATGTAAAGGAATAACAGCGCTGTGCAACATTATGCGAGCTGAACGCGTCTGTCTGTAGACGCTTTTGTTTTATGAAACCACGATGCAAGTGAAACTTTATTGCCATACCTCTAAACGCTTTTAACTCGAAATCCCCGAAAGTATATAATTTTGTTACTGCAGTTTTGGTAATGTAATTTGAATCCTGATTAGTATGGAGACGAGCGTAAGAATTCAGATTCTATCGTTGGTTATCAATGGGTTTTTGATGAGTTGCTCGACTGACTATTCGTACGATATTAGTTATGTAGACGTACAATATAGTTATGAACATACACGTCCCTGTTTTTAGATAAGTGCTGGTCTGGTCGACTGCCATCACACTTCTATGCAGTCGTACAATATAGTTATGAACATAACATCGCTGCTTCTCGATGAGTATAATACTGGTGTGGTCAGTTGATTCGATTGAACGTGTCTTGATGTGACGCTCGACATGTGTAGCCGAATGGAAAAAAACCAGGCTTAAAAAAATTTCACCTAAAAATCGTTAAAAACCATACAATTTTCTGGTTCAGCAAATAGAAAATAGTGAAGTAGTTTTAAAATAGTAAAACAGTAATTATATTAACATAAATATAAAAATGCATGGCTCGTTACTGAAATATGGTTTTTTCTAATTGTTTCAACATTTACGATTTTATAAAATACAATAAAAATTAAAATGATAGAAAAAAGTAAACGTAGGTACTGGATGGTTCAATAGATTTGTGCTGAGATTCTGGTACGACTTTTACTTTAAATTTAGATTTAATACTGTCATTTGGTTGAAAAGAAATCTAGATTTAAGGCTAAAAGTCGTACCAGAAACCCAGCATTAGGTATAATGTTATTATCAATCTTCCGTTTAAATTACATACGCACTGAAATATATTTAGTTCTAAAAACATTTGTAGATATATATTTAGTAAAAATATATGCTTATTTAAAAGAATTTAATTTAAAAACGGGAAAAAACAGTACTTCGTTAATTAGAGATAACCTGATGTGGATCGCGCGTTTATGACAAAAAAAAAGAGACCTAGAATACTAATTATTTAAAACATTTTTTCGTAATGTCAATACAAACAGAAAGCACCAAATTTTTAAAATGAACTATTGAAAATAGATTTCATGCAAAAGTCTATGTCGATCGATTCAAAATTTTCTTCGATATAATCAACTGTAAAGAAACTTTCAACATCAATTATAAGAATCAAAGGATTTAATCGTCCCTCATCTCACGTAAAGACGTAACTGACAAAAATTGAAAAAGTTATATGCGCCACCGAACAACACAACCGCCCTTAAACCTGATTTTTTCCTCACGAAGTGGCGTAATTGTGGTTCAAATGGCAAATTCGCCTTTACGTAAGATGAGGGACTGTATGATTTATCTCTATTTAATATCAGATCCGTTTTCGTTGAACACACTATATCAGAAAGTGTAGCTGCACCTACGGGACCACGGGGCTACGAGGCTACGACAGTCAGTTGTAAACGGAATTGTCTTTAATTAAATTTACAACAATAGACAAAGAAACTACGGTACAATCATTCTATTTCAGTGAACATGTGCATTACAAACGATATACAGTATGTTTATTTTATAAGTCACTATATTTGTACGTCAAAGCTCAACTATCTAATTCATTATTTTTAAAATTACTTTTTTCCCTCTAATAAATATATATTTTCGGTATTTCTCATTATAAATAGTATACAGTGAAATCTCTCAATTATGGAGACTTGGTATCAAAATGTGTATCTATAATGGAGGTAGGTCAATAATAAAGCAAAACAAAAAACTAACGAAGACATTCATAATGAATACAATCGATGTAAAATATAACAATACCACCATTGAGAAGATTTTCAGTAGTTGGGGATTTCTTTGAATCTATTAACTATAGCCTTAGAAATATGCAAGGAATAATCTAAAATATGAATTTAACGTAAATCGGATTTCCCTCATTTCTCAAAACTTAACACATTTACACATTAATTACGCGATGTTTCACCTTTTACTTCAAATAAACGTTTACAACCAACCACTGCTAAAGAATAATGAAAAAGGCTCTTCACATTACAACATTCCCAGAATCGGGAAAATGATCTGACTGCTAGACTTGCAGGAATGGCAAGATAATGGCGCAGATATATCTGACCCAATAATGGTAAATAGCCGGATTATAACATGGGTTCATTATTAATGATTAATAATGGATAATCGATGGCAAACGTGGCCCAGCGACGGTAATATAATGTTGGCCAATCAATAATGCTTGTCAACAATAATGGCCCAAATTAACAAATTTTCTCCTCGCCAGGACTGCAATACGATGGAATAATTATACATAAATAGGTACTACATATTATGTAATAAAAAAATAATGTGGAAACAGGATGATCCTGTGGGCTAACCCGAAAACTTATTTATATATTTTTGAGCTAATATTTTCTTTATTAATTATAAGAAAACAAAATTTAGGAAATAAAAAAAAATAGTTTTTGTCATGCGATATCTCGTGAATCAATTAATCGATTTTGATGAGTCTTACGGCAATTAAAAGAGCAATTCACGACTTAGATCTGATTTAATTTTGAATCCAATTGCACGAGTAATTTTTAAGTTATTCCAAATATAAAAATAAAAAAAAAATATTTTTTTATGTATAACTCTCAAATCACTCGTGCTATTGGGCTTAAAATGTAATAAGATCTAAGTTTTGATAAACCATTTCAATCGCCGTATTGATCGTCCAAATCGATAATTTCGTTCCAAAGACACACACACGGACGCCCATCGCAAAATGGTTAAAATAGCTTCCTAGGACCTCAAAACGTCGAGATCTGACGAAAACTCGATTTTCGAAAATCGGACTGAAACCAATATCTTCCCGAATTTTTGAAAATCTTCAATTTTCAATAGAGGGAAGTTAAAAATAGTTATATCTTCCCGTAATATACCAAAGATGGTCCAGTGTTAAATCGCTAATCATTGGACGATCATTGGCAACCGTATAGCACGACTTGTAACGACAGGAGATCATAATATGTGGGTGATACGTTAGAAATTACGCACGAGATGCAGTCACTAAACTTAGTGCATGACGCACGCGAGAAATGAGAGAGGGGACGCCCTTAGCTTTGTCTGAGTGGTGTAGTGAGTACCTACGCCAACTTGCACATAACTTACTTCGTTTCATTTCCGTAAATATTGTGTAGGTCAAATCGAAAAGACATCTGTGTTCTATATTATTATTATGTTTTAAAAACTGAGATGGGCTTGTACTACCATCTTTTCTTAAAAGAAGTATAATATGTTATTATCATAGTGCTGACATTTCTTGTTTTTTTTTTTTTGTAAAAAAGACAAACATTTTAAATTTGTTAATGAGTTAAAAACCGTGGCAAAATTTAATAAAATTATTTTTTCGCGATTTGAATCTAGTATTACAAAAAAAAATTTAACAAAAAAAAAACAACTAGAAAAGGGAAAATCGAGGAGAAAATAATAAAATTTTGAGGTCGGTGTCAATGTAATTACTTTGCTATCTGCTTTTTATATTTTAGTAAATTGGCGCCGACCTTAAAATTTTATTATTTTCATCTTTTTAGTGGCTTTTTTGAAGGTTTTTTTTGTTAAAAACTTTTTTATTTTTTACTTTTAAGTGACTTTACAATACGTAGTTTGCACGTTATTAACCGACTTCTGTCTTGATATTGATTACTAAATAATTAACTTACAAAAAGTTACGCTTTGTCAAAACTGACATTTACCTTAACGGTGTTACAGTCCGTTACTCACTTTTTATCAGTCGAACTACTGAACCGATTTAAATTAAATTTATATAGGACCACTCCGGAAGGTATGCCCTATTAAATAAAACAATAATCATAAAAATCAGTTCACAAATACAGGAGAAATCGGTGAACATACTACATTCATTCATTCATACCTACATAAAAAAAACATAGGTCCTTAATATGGAACCTCCTCCTTTTTTGAAGTCGGTTAATTATTTAAATATGAGTACCGCAACTCATTCAATATTTTGTATTTCTTATGGTTTTGAAGATCCCAGTTCTGGCCTCATTCAAACATATCACCGTGTATATTATTTATCTATGTAACTCTGATATCGCTCTATATATTCATTTGATGTAATTATGTGTGCATTGTTTCTTCAGTATTAGTTATTATAACATCTACAATTATACACACTAAATACAAAGTCTAAGTAGATTAATTAGTAACTATTTCAATGCGCTTAGTGAAAATGCATTGTTCAATGTCTATCTAATTCTCCTTTCAAAACTTACTTTACTAAAAATAAAACCTAGGCCTTAATAGAAACTTCCAAAAGATTAAGAGTTATCATTCAACAGTAAAACAATAAATTCATTCCTAAATAATACAATACCAAAATAACACAATATTTTCACTACTTATTAATTATCTATAATATATTTAAAAGGACAATGCATTTTTTTCCAAGAATTTTCAGCAGTTCCACTCTTAAAGTAAAGCTTTTTAGCCTCGTTTTTTTTCGTTCGGTTATGCATGTCGATCGTCATGTCACGTTACGTCCAATACTGATCCTGTATTATTATATCGGATCCGGAACCATCGACTTTCTGCGAACGAAGCAAGCGCCTAATTAACTGAGCTATATTTATAGCCGTTTGATGTGTGACTGTTTATATTATGCTTTTTAGTTGTATATAGGATAAATATTAAATATATCCTATAACTTCGTACGCAGAAAGTCGCTGGTTCCGGTTACGATTCCCTTACTGTTTTTGTCATTTTTACAACTATTCCATATTCCACGCTATATTTATTTATATATTTTCTCAATTTTTTTACGTTGTCTTTATTTATTTTGTTTATCATACAATCAAACGTAGCGGGATGTGCAGTTTTCACGTAAACAAAATTATGTACTTTCGGAGATTTCGGGTCCTGGCAAAAAAAATTTTGCTTGAACCGTGGTTTTTTAAAACCACAACCTAGATTTTTTTTATTAATCGCATAACCCTGTAGACCTGACAGTTCGATTTTATTTTGCCATTTTTAATGTTTAATGGGAGGCACAGCTACTAAAACTGTAATGTATTATAATAACAGACCTATGACCATCTTCTGAAAGGACAGGTACGCAACTCACGACTACCAGTGCTGTGTTATGAATGGTAACTATCATAACAGCATCGGTAGGATCGCTCAGTAACTATTTTGTTGTAATAGAGTAGGAAAGGAAGGCGTGGCGGAGTCGCAACTGTCTTCTTCTAACTAGAATCTGCGTTAAACGTACGTTCTGAATTGAATTTGAGTCTTTCCCGTCGCCTTGGCAGGGCACAACTGTCAAATTTCAGTCATTCTACAGACATAACCTCGTTTTTTTTAACACGTTGTCGTCATTAATAATTAAAGCAATTTGTTATGGGGTGGTGTTTTGTACCTGACTGAATATTATGACTGCAACAAGTTTACATTTCCGACTGAAAAAAAACTAAAATAATTAGAACCGCTTACTTCTGTAGTCTATAGAGACTTTTTCATTTATATTAATTAAATTAAAATTAACTGTCAAAAATTTAGATAATATGTCAATATTTTCCGTCATCAACTGGTTTGTTTTTAGTGTTTCCATAACAATTTACGATTTTAAAGAAAGAATCACCCTGTAATTACCCTGTAATATCTCTGTGAAATTACCACACATACAAACGAAAAAACTTTGAAAATATTGTGCCGCGTGACATCATCCGAACCGAGAACGGCATTGCTCGGAGAATTGTCAAATTCAAACTTTGAAGTAGCATAACTTTGTGGCTTTTAAAGATATTTTAAAAATTCTTTCCCCATTAATTTTGCAATTTTTAGAACTATGATTTAGACTAAAAAAATAAAAAATAGAAACTTCCCAATTAAGGTCGTTATTATCTAAAAATAAAATACGGTGAGTCAGTTGCGGACTAAGGAGGGGACGGAGAGGGCGGCTCGCCCCGGGCCTCTGATCCTGGGGGGGCCTCCAAATCTCGAGAAGTCCTTCTTAATAAAATCCCAAACAAGGTCATAATATGTTTGGTATGTAAGAGGCAGTTTAGAGTTGGAGGCCCCGTACGTATACAAAATATAAACGTAGGTAGGTCGTTTATTATACCTATTCGATTTTTTTTGTCAGCCATTACATCTATATTATTCATTTTTTACGAAATTTACTCTACAAATACATCAATTTCTAAGCAGACCGGGGGCCTCATTTAGTTCTGCCGCCTCGGGCCTCCGACGGGCTTAGTCCGCCACTGCGGTGAGTAAAATGTAAAGAACTGCACTTTTGATATTTTTTGTAGCTATTTTATATCATGGATATATTTTAAATCTTAGGTAAATGAACAGAATGTAAACCTATATATTATTGAAATCCAAAACCTTGATATGTTAGTTCGAAGGTAATATTGTTCATACATCTGCCACACAAAAGCTGCAAATAGAACAATGGGTGTCATCACTGGTATATTATGCAAACCTATTCAAATGTCAATAAAAATTAGAAAGCATGAACGGATGACTGCACATAACTTGTTTGAAATGCCTAAGGTAAAGCTGCCAACGATAAAATGCTAATAATGTCTCACAGAATCGAATATGAGCAAACAGTCGGTTGTTGGTGGTTAATTTTCAATACAAGGGTGGTAACTGAATTAAAATGACGAGTGGATAAAAAATAAATTCTATACGAATTTTTAAAATACTCGAACACACTGAACGTTATTTGTAGTCAGTTTTTCATTTTTAAAAAAACCGTTCAATGTAAAAAAAACAAATATTTTTATATTACCTACCTACTTAATAAAATATTGCTTAAAACTGTCTAACTTACATCCATTTCCAGGAAATACGTTGACAAAATATTCAATTTACTCAAAAAGAAAAAATTCTAATTAATAGGGTATTTGCCAGTGATCAAAATAAAATATAAAACTTTGTTATAATGAAAGTTTATGCTCTAAAATAGTTATTAGAATTTTTATTTTTATTAATTAAATAAATAAAATCATGATTTTTTATCTATGTGTCACGTGACTTCAAACACCGCGTGACGTCAATTATAAGTAAAATGTAAATGTATCCATAGCAACGTAGGTCATATTGTTTACATCATGTTTACATAGGTACAAAATGGTATTTTTCAACACTCTGTTTCTGGGTTTTTAGATAATATTATTAGCTAATATAAACGCAAGTTCATAAAATTATGATATCATATATCAGTAGAGCAAAAACGATTTTTTAGCGGGCGGGGCTAACATAAATATTTCAAAAATTATTTTTGAGCTTATTTGAAATCAGTATGAAGAGATTTTGGCGTCATTTTGTTCAGAATTTATTACTCTATTAATATACCACAAAAAAAAAATTTTAGTCAAATACCCTATTGGGTGACGGAACCATTCAAATTCCAAAAATTTGACAATATAATAAATGCGTCTATAATATTATGACATTCGGTTTTCGTTTCCATGGTTATTTATGGTTTCACAAGTAAAAATTAACCGAAGCATGCTTGCCAATTAATTCATTTCTTTTTGACAGATTAGTTACGTCCTCAGAACAAGAAAACAATTTTTTTTTTAATATTTCCAAAACGATAGTTTAGAAAAAAAAATTCTTTACAAAACTTCCTTTTTTATGAAACAAGTAAATATTTATTTTATAAATGGGTAATAAGAATCGTAAAAAGTATATAATTTTTTTACGTAGTTTTGGTTATTTAATTTAAACCCTTATCAGTATGGAGACTTACGTAAGAATCTAGATTTTACCGTCGGTGGTCAAAGGGTATTAGATGTGCTGCTCGACTGATATTCATACGATATTAGTTATGTAGACGTACAATATAGTTATGAACATCAACGTCGCTGCTTTTCGATGAACACTGGTCTGGTCGGTCGCTTCAATTGGACGTGACGTGACGTGACCTCAACATACGTAACCGAACGAAGAAAACGAGGTTAAAAGGTTTCACTTAATAAGTTAATATATCATTATGAAAAATACAATGTTGTATAATTCAAAAAAAAATTATAACTCATATCGCTTCTACACATGCGCCGATTTTCCCCAAAAACTATAGGGCTCCCGTCAAAATTTGGTTTCGATCCGCTTAACTGTTTATTCGGAATCGTGCTGACAGACGAACGAATTATTTTTTGCAAAAACACGTTTTTTGCATTCCGGGGGACCTTAAGAAGGAAAAACATTGTAAAATTGCGAAAAGTGAATTTTGACCAGTAGACAGACATTTTTTTGAGTTCAGAAAACTTGAATAAATTCTCCAAAAATTCAAAATAAATTTTTTGCACAATTAGAAATGTTCCCGTATCTAAAGGTTAAGTTGACACTAAGAATAATTTATGGCTATAAAATTCAATATATTATCAAATTGGGATTTTTGTCTCTAAAAATGGCATTTAAATGTATTTATTTACATAAACAGGCCCTACCCGTATTATATAGTACAAATGTTTATTTATCAATATTTGCAATGGTTTGTGATCATTTTGAAATTACCGCGTACACAAATTTCAGATAATTAGTATAACAGTAAACATTGACATAAATGATGTACATAATATTATGTCTGCAATTTATTTCTGAATTAACTGTGGTCAATTAATTAAAAAAAAAACCACCATCATACATCAGTATGAATAGATGACAACTGACAATAGCCGTAGGCTGAAATTTTATCAACATAGAATGTATCTCTCGGTATTTCAGCACGGTTTATTTTTTCCAAAGCTCAGCCCAACATCACTTTATACATACATATTTAAAACTTCCTTGTCGCGTTACAAATGATGATTTCTCGTATCTTTTTTTTGTTGTCGCGTTTTTATAAGCCTTCGTTGTAAGTTGAAAAAAAAATTGAATTGTATGGAAAAGGAAGTAAAAACGAGTGTCACTATAGTGAACAAAAACCGGAAAGTGTTTATAATGTAACTTCACTATTTTAATGCGCACATAAAGTTTCACAATATGATTTGATATAAAAAGCAGCTTTTTTCTTTTGATAGATATTTTTATTATTATTATCAACTGTAAAGACATTCAGTTTATATTAACACAAAATAATTCAATATTTAAGTATGTCAAATAACTGTTATTAATTTGAATTATTTCTATTGTGATCCGTCAGATGGGTGGAGCTTAAAAAACATAGCGCAGAGGGGGGGAAATTTCATATACGGGGTATACTTTTGCGTGTAATTTTGTGATTTTTAAAGTGATAAGAAATGATAAAATATATAAGTGCAATTTGTGATTGGGTCGGTACGAATTCTAAACAATGGAATTTCGTTGAAGGAGAACGGATTCTCAAAGCCGGACATATTATCAAATGTCAGAAATATAACGAAAAATATGCATAAAAATTGCTCTATTTAAATATAGCAACTTCGAATTCATAAAAATTGAGCAGTCAAAAATAGTAATCTTTACGGTATTTTGCTTAAAAACATCAAAATCTCCACGAAATTAATCATCCGTTCAATGCTCGTTTAAGACTGGGTTAGGTGAATAATGTAAACACATAACTACAACATAATTTTGTTATATTGTAATAAGTAGGTAAGTTCCTAACCTCAAAATATTTTTATACACATAATTTTGTCAATCATCAGAGATTTAACTATTGCATAGTACAGTATGATAATGAGTATACACCTTATAATTAATATAAAATATTTTTTTAATTCATAAATTCAGTTTTTCCACATATCATTAGAAAATAATTCGCTGTAAAGTAAGTTTTACAAGGCAATAACTAATAATGTTTAATGCCATGATATTAGAAAACGTCGCGAATTCCATTTTCGATAAACTTTTTGTTTATTTTACTTGTTTTATTTTTGTAATAAACAATTTCACGATAAATTTGCACTGTTGGCATGTAAAATTTTCCCTCGTTTTGAGTACAATTTCCTGCAACCAGATGTCATATGCTCATTTGACGGATCCCAATAAGGAAAATTGTTTTTTTGCAAAATTTTAAATTAAATTTCACGCTAGTTCAAACTTCATGTTAATAAATACAAATGAATGCTAAATTAAGTTAGCATTCCTGTTAAGAACAACTATTAAATCACATAACGTTACAATGCAATACTATAGAAAAAATCATTTTTAGGGTTCCGTTTCTCAATAAGACAAAACGGGACCATTATAGGATCACTCGTTTGTCCGGCTGGCTAGCTGGTTGGCTGTCTGTGTGTCCGTCAGTCAAGACCCATTTTCTCAGGAACGGAAAGAGATATCAAGTTGAAATTTATACGAAATACTAAAGTCTACGGTCCCTTAAAGGTGTAAAGAATTTAAGCTTCTAGGTCAACGCAATCAAAAGATACGGCCATTTTGTCATTTAATCAAAAACCTATAGCGTATTTCCCGTTGACCTAGAATCATGAAATTTGGCAAAAAGCAAGATCTCGCAGCACAAGTAAAGGGAAAAATCCGAAAATCACAAAAAGTAAAAATTAAAGGGGGTCCTATACCTATTTTGATATTCGCAAAATCACTCATCAGAAACCTTTAGGGTACTTCCAGTTGACCTAGAATCATGAAATTTGGCAAAAAGCAAGGTCTCGTAGCTCATGTAAAGGGAAAAATCCGAAAATCACAAAAAGTAAAAATTAAAGGGGATCCTATGCCTATTTTGATATTCGCAAACTCACTCATCAAAAACCTAAGGGGTACTTCTCGTTGACCTAGAATCATGAAATTTGGGAAAAAGCAAGGCCTCGCAGCACAAGTTAAGGGAAAAATCCGAAAATTACAAAAAGTAAAAATTAAAGGGGGTCCTATACCTATTTTGATATTCGCAAAATCACTCATCAAAACCTATAGGATACTTCTCGTTGACCTAGAATCATGAAATTTGGGAAAAAACAAGATCTCGTAGCACAAGTAAAGGGAAAAATTCAAAAATCACAAAAAGTTAAAATTAAAGGTGATCCCCACACACAAAGCGGATCTTAATTGGAACCGTAACATGTAGCCGGTTGAAATTTTCACAGAATATGTCTACCTAATATAATAATTGTTGTAACGGTACGGAACCCTCGTCGCGCGTGTTCTACACGCACTTGACCGCTTTTTTTAAACCTATGTCAACCTTGGGGCTCATACTTCCACTACCGCGCCGTGAGTTATCATTTACTCTACAGTGACACGATTAAACAATCAATCGTTTCCATTATAAAGCAAATTGTAACAAATATTTCACCTCATGCGAGAGCTAATTTTAAATTAAGGTTCGGGATTCGAAGTCAAAATATGTCAAAATGGAATTATACTTCTTGGCATTTAATATAGGAGAAATGTCAGTGCACAATTACGTGGGACGTTGATATACTCGTAGATAGAGATGACAGAATTGAGATAAATGCAATTTTATGTAACTAATTTCCTCTCCTATAAAGCAACTACTGACCTCGGTTGTCTATAATCTACAATCTCACATATAGAAGCGAGAATATTTCATTCTTTTTTGTTCAAATCTACTAAAAACCTATGCAACATGGATTCAGACATAACAAATTTTTGAAAAATATACAAAAACTGCTTGGAAAATGTGACCGGGCCTGTTTAAAACAACAAAAAATTGTTCAGTCTTCACTAACTACGCATAATTATCATCAATCTAATTAACAAGGACGGAAATTATCAATAAAATTTAATATTCCGTTCATATCTCGTGCTCAAATAAAAATTTTATATTTCTGTTGAAAATGTTTTCACTTTTTCAATAAAGATTTTATTTACAAATCTCAGTACATACTAATATTTGAATATCAACGTATTTTTATTTAAACAGGTTTGCAAATATTGACATTCTTACTTAACCAAAAATATAATATTACTTTGAAGTTTGTAATTTGAATATAATAATTTTATTTTATTTACACGTGACATATCAAAAATTCATCTCTTTACATTCTAGAGTTATTTATAAGGGTATTTGCCTATAAGTACGTGGGCACATACATTATCGGCGTTAGTCAAATGGCGGGACCTAGAAGTGGGACTGTAAAATGTCTACGTTTCATATAATTTTGAAAAACTTATTAGTGTTCAGGCAATAACTCTCAGAAGACTTAATCAATTTCAACGAAATTTAGTGTAAATTCATCACCATACGAAACATATATTAACACAGGCGCAATGGAACCATTTAAGGGTTGTATTTATGAATGAATGAATTGTGAATTATAGATGCTCGACAACAAGGGTTGTATTTAGGGGTAGTACAGAATTTTGGGCCTAAAAACACGTAAAAATGATTGTTTCAAAAATGAAATTTAACCCTTTGGTAAAGGTTAAAAAATATGTCTCTAAAATTTTAATAAAATCGTCCAAACAGGGCCTATGTTGACTTGATAAAATGCTTGTTATACTTTCAATAAACCTGTCAAGATTTAATTTATTTTAAGAAAAGATTGTCAATATTAAATAGTTTCCAATATCTTCTTTAAAATGTGAACGTTTGCGAAAAATTACGAAATAATTGCATCGCTTATCTCTACGTATCTACTACCCCATCCTTATAAAACGCAACGTATCTTTCCTTGTCCGCTTATAATTCAAGAACCAATGAGCCGATTTTTATGGGATTTTATTTTCCATGTAGATACGTTATTTGGTCAGGTTTTACGCTACATTTGATTAAAATTGGTTCCATAGTTCTCAAGTTATAACAATAATTTTATCTAAGCGGATGATATGAAACCCAGAATGTTCGATATAATATTTTAGGCATTTTTTTAATTTTCAGCAATGACATAATATTATGTTTTGTCCGTAACAAAGTTTATACAAGATTTAAACACCAACTGGAACAGAATTTTTTTTCTAAAACATGTCGTAGTTCCAGAGTTACAACGATTTTTTGCTTGTGATTAATTTGAAATCCGTATTCTTCTTGCCCGCGATTTCGTCCGCGTGGATAAGTTTTTTTCTTACCTAAAGAACTGGTTGGAATTTTAAGACAATAGGACGTGTTGCCCGGGGACTAAACCTACCTGCCCACAAAATTTAAAGTAAGGAATTTTAAGGAAGAGAAACCTTATATCCATGCGGACGAAGTTGCTGGCAAATCAGATTTGTAGGTAGGTAATGTATTTAAATACAAATAACAAATAGTTTAATTGAGAACTATTTCAAATATTATTATCAAACGAGTTATCAAATAAAATATAAGAATAATTAAGAGCACTGTGGTTTAATTTAATAATAAAGAGTTTAGTCACGTCTAACCACAATAATTTTATTAATGAATGTACATTTCAAAAGCTATGGTCCCATCTTCAGCAAATACTAAACTGTTTTATAATACTCAGTTTAGTATTTGCTTAAGATGGGAGCACAGCTCTTGAAATGTACATTCATTAATAAAATTATTGTGGTTAGACGTGACTAAACTCTTTATTATTAAATAAAATATACTGTAAAATTATTTAAATACGGTAACAAATATTTTTACTCAAATGTTTTAAAAGTCTGTTTAACATAAATGTACTGATATTTCTTCATAAATGATTATCGTACAAAAATAAAAATTTACATGGTTTATAAATTCTTGTACATTTTATTTTCTTAACGTTTTGTATTTTAGCGAAAACTATTCGTACTTACCGCATGTTGACTGCAATGAAATGCAGATGAAAAATAGAAGAGCTATTTTAAAATGCAGTTCTGCAAAACAGCGCAGTTTACCAGTCCACATGTCGTTATGATATGTCACATATAAACAATAGTACATAATATTTTCACTGCGTTTTACATTTATTACACATTTTACTTAATTCAAAATATACAGTTTTAATTAAAAAAATGTTGCATTGCTACAGTAATTGTAAGCAAAAATATTGAATACAATTGGAAAATTGATGTTCGTAAACTGTAGTCTAAAAACGTCATTATTTTTGATCATTTGTTATGAGAAAAATATTTATCACGATTTACAAAATAATTTCATTGTGTGATTAATTACTATAAATTTTAATTAACTCTGACAATACATTGCAACTGGCAGTTTACAGAACATGTCTCGTCTGAAATATATTCTCACAAAAACAAACAAAACAGATTTCATAATGCACAATTAACTATATAATAATTTAATTAAAACTTTGTTAATTTTAATATTAAATCAATTTTATTTTCAAGTCATACTAATTTAATAAAACACTTTTGATCATAATATTATTATTCCATAAACTTTTCATAATCGTCTAAGCAATAGAAGTTTAAATGAGCCGTTTACATATTTGAGTCATTTTCTTAAATATCCCGACAAAGAGCGATGAGTAGAATTATTCAACTGTCAAATATGCGTAAAGCATGGCAATCTACGATCAGCGTATAAACGTCCGTTACAGACGCGACGCTGTTACAAACTAAACACAAATGTGTAGAAGCGCCGCGACGCTCTGTGCATGTATTCTTGTGTGCGTGTATGTGTGATTGCATCCGCGATACAGAAAATAGCGAACTAGAGTGACAGAAACAGACAATGAGAGAGAGTGAAAGAGTCGACGCGCGCATGTACAAGCTTGCACACATCTGCAATTGTATATTATCTTATTGTCAGAACGCGAGACGCATATTGTTAAATATTAATTTAGATTACACTTTGTTCGGTTTTAATTTCTCTCTATGACAAATTTACATATTTTTTCACTTTACCCCATAAACTATAACAATCGGCCTAGAATCAGGCTATAACTACAGCTGCCAAACTTGCCCATATCTGACCCAATAATGGTCATAAGCCCCGTATGATAACATCGGTCCATACTAAAGAATAATGGTAAATAATGAACCATCGATAGCGAATGATATTGGCCCAGCGACGCGACGGTAATATAATGTTGGTCAATCGATGATTGCTGATACTTGTCAACAATAATTAATGGCTTAACTTTACAAATTTTCTCCTTGGCCCTAACTTTATGCTATTGTAATATGTCAAAGATGACCCAGTGTTAAAACGCCAATCGTTGGCCGATCATTGGCAACCGTAACAAGACCATATTGTGTTGGTTGTTTTTTAACGACTGGGGTTCCTCCATTCTTATATAGTACATAATATGTCATAGGATTTTACTTAAATCTGCCATTCCATTCGGATCCTATATAGTGAGCATAGGCAATGTATGTTATTAAGATCGTTAAGTACTATTATATCTAACGTCTTTTCACGAAAAAGCGGTTCCCAGTGAATTAATTAGCAATGAAATAATGAAATAGACTTCTTCGCTGAATGGTTTGAACAGATTTAAGGTTATTTTTTCTTTCGCCATACCGCATCATTTGTTTGTAGAGAAAGAGAGAAAAGAGAGAGAGGCAGAGAGAGGGAGGCAGAGAGAGAGAGGCATAAGGAGAGGGGGGATCTTATGGTCGTGCCAAAATTTGATTTTAAGTTTTTGATGAATTTGCACGTTTTTAAGTCCCCTGAACTCAAAAAAGTTAATTTTAAAAACATCTGTCTGTCTATGGTTGTATCTAGAGACTGAACCCATGCAAGTTTTGAAATTTTACATGCTTGCTGAGGACGCTCACTACGAGGCCAATTCGAAAAATCGGTTCGATCTCAAAACCGTAAAGTTTTTCGAGAATGGATTTAACGATTTTGACTAAATTTTACACATAGATATTCCCTTAGTACCAGTATAATATATATAATGTGAGGGTGCTATATACAGGGTGTCCAAGACTTGTGTTGTCGGCCGATATATTGATTTTGGGTGAAGATAGAAAAAAAGTTTAAATACAAAAGTTGTATAAATTTTAATGGTGTATAACCTAAAAATATTTTCAATTATACAGCCTGTCCCATTTAAGCGTGGCAGATCAAAGTTATGTTTTTTTTTAATCTAGCACCCTGTTTTTATTTGTTTTTTCAATTCTGCACCTAAGTGTGAATAGAAATTGTAAGGGAAGCTATGCTTGAAAATTCAGTAATTTTTGAGTTATTCAAGTTTTTTAGAAATTTTTGACATGTGCAGACCTTTACCTAAAATTCGACATAGCCAAAACAGAATCCTTTATCAAACTGAAATTTTGAGGATCACTAGATAATAGACGGATAAATCAATGTCTGTCCTAAAAAAATGAATTTTTTATACAGGGTGTTCAAAATTTTGTACTTCTTTTACCTAACTTCAATCACGTGTAACTTTTGATTGTTAAATACAACGAGGTTATTTTTTTGCTGGAATTGTATTCTTTAGGATATTTACTAACACTTTTATTAAGGGTTGTCCAAACCTAAACATAATATTATTTTCGAGCATAGCTTCCCTTACAATTTCTATTCACATTTAGATGCAGAATTGAAAAAACAAATAAAAACAGGGTGCTAGCTTAAAAAAAACATAACTTTGATCTGCCATGCTTAAATGGGACAGACTGTATAATTGAAAATATTTTTAGGTTATACACCATTAAAATTTATACAACTTTTGTATTTAAACTTCTTTTCTATCTTCACCCAAAATCAATATATCGGCCGACAACGCAAGTTTTGGACACCC
The DNA here is from genome assembly GCA_039654895.1 of Mongoloraphidia duomilia. Lineage (NCBI taxonomy): Eukaryota > Metazoa > Arthropoda > Insecta > Raphidioptera > Raphidiidae > Mongoloraphidia > Mongoloraphidia duomilia. The sequence goes on along the minus strand of CM077520.1, from coordinate 36,446,578 downwards.
TGTATATGGGAATGTTTATCATGTTTTTTTTTTAGAAAATGAACATATAAGGCTGGATCTGTACCTCTTACACAATGGTCTATGAGTCCGCCAAAATTTCAGAATTTCTTCGCAAGTCTTACACTTAAACCAAAAAAAGTAGACATAATAGTCATATTATGTTAATTTCAGCTTTGAGATTGACATCAGAAGTCCGCGAGAAACATTAAGTTTTAGAGAATATAAGAAGAGCGAATTCTTAAGCAGAACATTTAATGCAATATTTTATTGCTTACATTGAGCTTTCTGCAAGAATGTTTTCTTCGTTCTAGCAAATTTAGAATATTTCATGGCATTTACAGCAATTTTACAGTTGTATAATATAAATATTTTGAGAAAGAAGCGACACAATGCTTGGATACAATAAAAGGAGGGAGCCGAAGGACCTTCTGGCTGCCAGGACCCGCCTGACTAGCTTCTAAACAGATGTGTATCGAGGACTAGTATGTTCGCGTTGGCGCGTCGCACTCAACTCAAGATTGCGGTCTATTCGCTTTCTATACAACACTCATATTTCCTCATTGCGAATATAAGAATATATATGGCCTCGTATTATACACAATATTACACGTACATGAATGTAAGGAACGTATACGTACAGTAGGAATTCAAAAGAACTGGATAGCCCACCGTCAAATTTTCTATTTATCTTATTTTATTTATTTATTTACTGTAGAACTAGATTTTAGACGAGTTGACAACTTAGGTCATTAGCGTCTTAATTATATCAAATAACATATCACTTTAAACTAAATGACATCACAAAACATCCATGAGCTAAGTGGGATTCGAACCCACGACAGCCTAAGGTCAGCAATCAGCATGCTGACCATTACATCAACCTTTCCTTTTCCTATCTATCGAATACACATACTTTGGCTGTGTGAGTTAGCATTGGGGCAGACAAATAGGGAGCAATTATTATTTTTATTTTGCCGAAGTATTGGATGCTGACGTCACTTCCGGTCACTTTTTGGATTATCTTCATATTTCATCGACTACATATTATGTATAAAATTGACGTCTAAATGTCGGTCCAATTCCCAAAAAGTACTTGCATATCATTATGGGATATCATCCTGCCACAACTCCTTGGCAGCCCTAATTTTTAAATTTCCGGCAGAATATTCTGGCTCCCTATGCCCTATGCCCCAATGCCTGTGTCAACTCACACATCCACACACAACAAACAGTAGCTTAAATCAGCTCAGATCGCTTCTTGAATCGCGAGCACATAAAACTGACCTCGTAGGGTATGGTTTGTTACATAAATTATACGGTTTAGTAATAGAACGTGAACGGAAAGCATTACCTTGTAATGTATCAGCTTTATTTTCCATAGCGATATCATAGATAGAGTAGAGGAGTCATAGACACAAATGTAAGTGACAGTGTCAGGTTGGAAAAGAGAGATAAAAAACAAAGCAGTTCTCTTTTCCTTATCTTTTGACGGATTTGTGAATTTAAAAATTGGTATTGTTAATTTACATTTGAAACCATGGTTACGTATATGTGATAGAAAATGATAGAAGAACTGCTCTATTCTCCATCACTGTGTTTTGCACCGACACTTTTTCGGATGGCTTCCCTATTCTGTCTATGATATTTATATGTTATTTTCACCTGAAAACATGTAATAAACGATATTTAATAAAAAAACTAATAAAAACACATAGGTATAATGTAACAGTTTTTTTCGTGCCCCTAATAAAAAAATATTTCGAGCCTATGCGACTTTTTTCAAAGTTTAGACATTAACATTGTAACACATAGCCGTCAGAAAAGACACCTCTGGACCTGTTCAATTTTTGACTAAAGGGTAGCAGCCATCTCAGCGTGTGTTAGAGAGAGCTAATCTTTTTGGTGTAAGCGAGAGGCAATGGGGGATGACATATACATGCGCGCGAGAGGAATAGGTAGCAGGGCTCTTTTGAATGTCGCGTACAAAGTTACGAGACGGAACTGGCCGGAGAGACTTCACCGCCGTCACGTCGCAGACTGCGGTGCGACTTTTGAATGAGAACAAAATATAGATTTTTTGAACAAAAATCCTATATTATAACGTCCATAAAAAATAAAGTGGGTTTTGTTTCTGTCAAATAGGTAGATATTAATTTAATTAATTTTATTTTTGCAAATTTAGAAAGTTATTATAATAATATAAGAAACTTTGTTTCAATATTATGTTTGTTTTAACGTGAAAAAAATTATTGTAATTCAAAACTCTTTTGATTCCTTATGCAAGCAATATAGATCGTCGTCAATATCTCGAAGTGATGTAACTCAAAAAATTATCACTTAGCCGTGTTTCTCAACTATTTTTAATTTTTTGAGCTACGTCACTTCGTGATATTGACAAGGAAATATAGTATTTAAATTTTTGTGGCTGACTGTACCAGCATGTAGGTGCAGCAGGCTTTGAAAAGATTCATATTATATAGGAAAAGCAATGCATACAAAATGTGTTATTAGTTTCCTTATTAACGAGCGCAACGTTAACCGAGATACTTTAATGAAACAATAATAAAGCATACTAACAAAACAAAATATATTAAACAAATAGAAGAACAAAGATACGTATTTTTAAAAATATGAAAAAACGACAAAAAAGGATTTTTTAATAAGATTTTATCATGAATTTGCTATTTTTTGTCGTTACCAAATTAAAGGCTTCTATAAAATATGTACTCGTTTAAAACCACGTCAAATGGTGTGGTAATTATTTTGAAAATAATGACGCAAAGAGAACTCGAAATTATGTCCTAACTTTATGGATAGATTAATAGGTTAAAAATAATACGAAGTAAACGAACTACAAAACATATTTCTGATTTCTTAAAAGAATTAAAATAATAGTTGGCAAAACCAAAAGTGCACATCCCGCTAAGTTTTTCACTGTATGATAAAGATAATAAAAAAAATATTAGGTAAATAAAGCACTAATGAATTTTTAAAAAAATGGAAAAAAATTAAAAATTTTTTTTTTAAATATAAATAAATATCAACTGAAATAAAAATATAAAATAGATGTAAAAAAAAATTATGATGTCGATCGGAGTCGAACTGGAGAACTTGTCCGTACCGACCACTAGTCCACGATCGCTGCTATCATGGATGAATAGCTACTTTTATGGTATAGCAGTAGCACTTAGTTTTTCTACAATATTATTTATATTGTACAATATTATTATATTATATTATTATAAGCTGTCAAAAATAATAAAATAAAATTGTTTATAAAAATTAAACTAGTGAACGCATTTCAGTAAACTTAAATAGGGTTCTAGTCTGATAGTAAAGAAAGCGAATAAAATATAAACCAAAGCGATTCGTCAATAATTGCGATCTGTAGAGCTCGGACGTACGTACAGACCAATCGACAATTGCTGTTCGCGATTTTCAGTTTCAATTTTAGAGGTAATTATGAACTCGGATCAATCTAAAATTGGTTCCATTTTATAGAACAGAATCTCCTCTTTTCAAAACACTACAATTTGAATAGATTTCTTGCGAAATTAACCTAGATATAACTTCTTGTATGAACGAAGCTTATGCGATAATAGAGCACATCCGCTAGACGTAGTGTAGCGACATGTGCAATATTTAAAATTTACTATTCTTAAAAAGGTATACAATTCCATAAAACAATACATCAGTATTTTAGGTAATATAGTATAGGTGGATAATAAAATACTGAACAAGAAATATATCAATCGCACAGTATATTTTATTGAAAATATAAAATTGCATGTGATTTTAAGATGACAGAAATTCTTACACTTTTATATATATCCGATATAAGAACGGCAGTATCCTGAATTGTAGAGTGGTGAAACTTTTTTATTGATAGTATATCTGCAATAAAAATGTGTATTATCATCTGGAGTGGCATATAGTACTAGTTTCATACTAGTCGGACACACTTACAAAGTTATACAAGACACTGAACTGTGGGAGATCAATACAGCAGAAACATAATCCGACAAATCTTTATTACTGAGATAATAACTTTCAATTATTAGTATATTGAAGGAAATTTATCATACGTCAAACAGATTCACCCTTGGAATAGTAGATTGTTTAATAAGAAGTATTAGAAATACCTTGTATTTTTGGTGTGTCTTGTAATTTCATGTGTTATTAACACGACGCGTTTTAGCAACGAGTTGCCTTCTTCAGGTGTGGTTATTTTTTATAATATTATAAATCACACACACATTGAGTATTCGTAACACATTATAATATTAAGATGCTAAGCACTATTATGTGGTGCAGGTATTTCTAATACTTCTTATTATTCATATAGTGACTTGGAGACCTAACACTCTAAAAATGTATCAGTAGATTGTTTATTTAGTTGCGTATAATGACGCATATTACTCACGAGTAAGTGACTGTTAAAACGAGCATAGCGAGTTTTAACAGTCACGACACGAGTCATAATATCATTACTTATACGAAATATTTATGGTATTTTTACCATACCCATTATAGAATAGCTGCTTTTCACTTCATTTTCAGTATTTTCAAAAAATTTTGACAGTTCATTTGTGTTGCAAGCTTCATTTCTATAGTAGGCCGAGAGTAGCTGTCAGTAGGTAAATCCGGTCGGATCAGGGCAAATAAGCATAAATCCCTATGGAAATGGTTTGCTTTACCACACTAGTGTGGAAAAGATACATTTCCGCAAATTGGCCATTTAAAAGTCACTTTACTTGCATATAGACAGGCATGTAAAGCAGCTATTTTCTATGCACTTTTTTCGTTGAACTAGTGGCTGATTTTACGAACGACGTTTCAGGAGTTTAAAATATCTCAAATTCATTGTTTCACATTTTTACTTTCGCAGATACGGAAAATTAAGGCAACGTTTATAATTCCAGAGTTCTGGACATTCTGGAGCAAACTAATAGGGAAGCCGACCTTCCCAGAAAAAAAAATTATGACCATTCGATTCTTTATTAGGGCTTTTATAATACAAATTTTTAACACAACTTTCTAGAACTAACCGTTTACGAAAAAAACGTCTGATACGGGTGGTCTGACTTACCCTGTATAACACTACCTATATTTTAATATTTAAATTACATTTAAATAGAGAAATACCTTAAACACGTTAATAGTTTGATCTCAAAAAATATTTGTTTTTTGCTACTATTCGAATCAACAGACTTTCTAACACTGTGTAGTACAACTTAGCATAATAATAATTTAATTTTTTAATGTTCTCTGTACTGAAATTTAATTGCCTGTAAGTCAGCAACCAATTTACACGTTATAATTAATCAATCATTATGAAGTACTGTTCTGATTACATAATTTTTATCTGACCTTCTTATGTTCACATCAACTGTTCTGTCTGCAACATTCTTGAAGTTATAATATTAAAAGTCAAAATTTATTAGATTAAAAAACTTGCACAGACAGGTCTCGAAATATTATACCTAGTTATTTTGTTAAAGTTATTTAAAAATTATTACGTTGTAAAAGTATTACTATTTTATTAAAATCAACATTAGTATTTAATTATTGTAAAAAATCCACTTTAAATAATTTCTTCGAAAACGAAAGGTTTTTACTTGGTGTGCGCGATTAATATAATATTGTGAGGATAAAAACCATAAGTTATAGTAACAGTGAAAAATATTGAATAAAACATTTAAGATGAAGTGACTAAATGTGGATTTTTAAAATTAGCGTGTTTTAATAATTGTACGTATATGGTAGAACAAGACCATGCAAAGCAGTTGGCAGTGCCGTGTGAAGCAATCCTGGTTCATTTAATGCAGCGATAGACTTCTGGCGCTCAAGGTTAGTCATCTATTTCAAATTGTACATTAATTGTAACTGACTATAATAAATAGCTCAATTTCGTCACTTTATCTTTCTTGATTATGTCATCAAATTTATTAATTATCTACGAACTAGCCTTGATTGTTAAGTTAATATTCCATGCGATATTTTTAGGACTCCGTAGCCAAATGGCAAAAACGGAACTCTAAATAATTTCGTCCTGTCCGTCCGTCCGTATATCACAAGCATTTTTCTCGCAGACTATTGACACGATATAGATGAAATTTTGAAGGTAGATGTCTTCTACGAACCGCTATACAATGGTGAAGTGAAATTACGAAAAACAAATTAGAGGTGGCAAACATTTAATTGAGGGATAAAAAAAATTCCAGTACACATAAGCGTTTGGGGTATCGTTAGATAGGTCTTGAAAAATGATATAGAAGTTTCAAAATTACTTTTTTATTTAAATCAATAGTTGGTAAGATATATATATGCGCTTCTAAAGTCGTAAAAAGTGTGTCCCCCCTCTAGCTTTTCAATTACTATGGGGTGGGAAATTCTGGAAAAATTTAAGGTAGTAGAACTTATAAAATACTTTCAACGAAAATGGATATACCTTAAAACAAGGACATTCGGGTAATCCACGAAAAATTGAATTTCTTATGCAAAATTTCAAACGCCGCTCGCATGTCGGAACTATTGACTTTAGATATAGGTTATATTATTACGTCATCCTGGATTTTTTACAAATAATTTTATACTGATTTCATCGTAATTAGGATGATTTGCGCGACATCCAAATAAAACCCAGAAAAACGCTATTTTTCACATTTTTCTGGAATTAATTTTTAAACTGAAACTTTATTAGCCTCGTTTTTTTTTGTTCGGTTACGAATATCGCGCGTCAAGTCACGTTAATCTATATTGTACGACTGCATGCAAGTGTGATGGTAGTCAACTAGACCACTACTCATCGAAAAGCAGGGACGTTATATAACTACTGTAGGTCTACATAATTATTAATTCCATGTGTTGAGTCGCATCCATGTTGATTTAATATTAATAATAATAAAACCAACGAAACGTTGCAAATTTTGAAAATTTAGCATCAACTTATTTTTATCCAAGTTCCCGAGAATTTATTATTATTAATATAATTATTAATATCGTACGTATATTAGTCGAGCAGCACATTAGATACTGATTAACCACGATCGATTCTCCATACTGATCTGGGTTCATATTACATTACCAAAACCACGTAAACAAAATTATATACTTCCGGCGATTTCGAGTTAAACGCGTTTAGGGTTATGACAATAAAGTTTTACTTGCACCGTAGTTTCATAAAACCGCACCCTAGTGACACACACAGCGGTGTCAATTCGGTAATCAGGCGTTTCTTGTGGAGAACGATGTGTCGAGGCGGCTGAGAGTCGGCTTTCAGTCAGCAGGCAATTCTCGCCGAGGTGTGTGTTTTGCATCATTGAAAAACATTAACATACGTGCCGACTCGGCAGTCAGGCGTTTCTTGTGGAGAACGATGTGTCGAGGCGGCTGAGAGTCGGCTTTCAGTCGGCAGGCAATTCTCGCCGCGGTGTGTGTTTTGCATCATTGAAAAACATTAACATACGTGCCGACTCGGTGATTCTTCAGCACAAACAGCGGTAAGTGTCATCGCTCTTACTACAAACGTTTCGTTCTTTTAGGAATTAGTCAAATTTGAAATCGCAATTTAACTGGTCAATAATATCCATCCTCTATTTATGTTAATAATACAGTGTTACGTTCCCTGGCCATAACTTCACCACCCAAGCTTCGCTTAGCTGAAATAGCGCGCATATGAGAAAATGGAGTTTTTATACGTCTGTCTCTAAAAGCAAAAGAAAAACTTCACTCGGGAATGGTGCGATCTTTTGTCGTTATCGATGCATAAAATGAATTTAAAACGGTTTTTCGACAAAAAATTTCAAATCTACAGAATACCGTAAACCGCCGTAAACTGAAATTCTTGTTTTAAAATTAGACACGTATAAAATATGGGTTTCGTTACTGGAAATATATTATTCAAATTTACATCAGCGCGAATATTTCTAAAATATATTATTTTCTATTAACTTGATGATTGATCAGTTCTATAATACCATACAGAGTGAAATTCAGAGAAAATGGAACAATAATGAATGCTCCTCATCAATGATAATAAAAAATCATTGATTTAGCACTCATTATTGTTCTGTTTCCTCTGAATTTCACTAATTATTTTCTATTATTAAAATAATATAAGTCACGGAAACTTAATGAATCAATATATGTAATTGTATTTCTGATATTTAATAACAAAACGACGAGATCTTTCATTGGGATCATTTTTTTTTTGTTAGGTACGGTGTACCAATTACAAATTAATTCTTAAACTTTGAACCTAACTTCTCTTATTTTTTAAATCCCACCTGCGCTCATGGATGTTTTGTGATGTTATTTAGTTTTAAGATAGTTGTTATTTAGTGTAATTGAAAGACGCTAATGACCTGAGATGTCGACGCGTCTATAATCTACAATAAACAAGCCGTGAGGTGTGTCGTTTATTAGGACTAAAGTGCGACCCTTGAGGTCCACACGACGAACTTCCCAGTTTGATAAATATTTAATAATAATAATTAAATTAGATATTACACAGAAAAGTAATCATTTTAATCATTAAAACATCAATAATTAAAAAAAAAAAAAAAAAAAAAAAAACGGCTGAACCGATTTTTATAAAATTTATGTCGAATCAAAATGACGTTAACACGCCTCGATTGACACCCTTACGAAGACGATATAATTTTTTATTCGCGAGATATTGTGTAAAATCTACTTTTTGGAAGTTATTTGGTTAAGAAAAAAGAACGGCTGAACCGATTTAAAAAAAATTCCTTTCAGATCATATATACGTTAATACGCGTCGATTGGCACCCCAACGTAGTCGATATCATTTTTCGTTCTCGAGATTTCGTCTTAGAAAGAAATGGACACATACATACGTACGTACATACGTACACACACACACACAGACATCTTTCTAAAAGTAGTGTAAAAATAGTGTAGTGACCTTGAAACATAAAAATTTTTTTTCCTTTTTGATTTCGATTTTCGGACCCATTACAATAACTTCCAATGGGAAGTTAATAAATTAAAAAAAGTTTCAATCAACTTATATTAGGTAAAAAAATGTTTTTATTCTTAAGAGAAAAATATAACAAGCCGTGAGGTGGGTCGTTTATTAGGACTAAAGTGCGACCCTTGAGGTCCACACGACGAACTTCCCAGTTTGATAAATATTTAATAATAATAATTAAATTAGATATTACACAGAAAATTAATCATTTTAATCATTAAAACATCAATAATTAAAAAAAAAAAAAAAAAAAAAAACGGCTGAACCGATTTTTATAAAATTTATGTCGGATCAAAATGACGTTAACACGCCTCGATATAATTTTTTATTCGCGAGATATTGTGTAAAATCTTCTTTTTTGGAGGTTATTTGGTTAAGAAAATTGAACGGCTGAACCGATTTTAAAAAAATTCCTTTCAGATCATATTTACGTTAATACGCGTCGATTGGCACCCCAACGTAGTCGATATCATTTTTCGTTCTCGAGATTTCGTCTTAGAAAGAAATGGACACATACATACGTACGTACGTACGTACGTACGTACATACGTACACACACACACACACAGACATCTTTCTAAAAGTAGTGTAAAAATAGTGTAGTGACCTTGAAACATAAAAATTTCTTTTCCTTTTTGATTTCGATTTTCGGACCCATTACAATAACTTCCAATGGGAAGTTAAAAAATTTCTTTTGTGTTGAAATAAAATATTTTTATGTTTATAATTTGCTATAGGTATAAGTATATGTATAATTTTGAGTCTTTTAATCCTCCTATGAGATTTCCAGATAAAATGCATATTGGTTAACATTTTGTTCTATTTGTTTTTATGCAAACAAGATTTACAGAAACTGTAAAACAAATTTAGAGAATAAGTAAATCTAAAATGAAATTTGATGAACAAAATTAATAAACTTCATTGACCGATTACGTTTGCTCTATAAAGTTAATTATTCAGAAAGTAAAAGCTTTTGATACACTATAACTTTAAAGCATCTTTTGTCTGAGTATTTTATTTCGTGAACGACCCGTATACAGGCTTATAGCTAATATCACTTCAAGAAATGAAGGTGCGCACCACTTCAAAATGTCGTATATTTTGTCTATGACAAAAATGAATTTTAGCAGTCAATTTATTTAAATCAAAATTTTAGATGTTATATAAAAAGATGTAGAAGGAAGGAAGGATACGAACACCCCTTTGCTTCTACGAGAACTGCGTTAGGGCTGAGGTGATAATTTTTTAAGACAATTTTTTTTCTATACTTTTTAAACAATCACTGAAAACTAGTTACTCTGACTGATGGATTAAAAAAAAATTTATAAATGCAATTAAGTTTGAAAAATTTGTAGAAAATATAAAAATAGATTTAGGTATATTCAAAAAACTTAAAAAAATATTTTGATGTAGAACTACGTCTTTCCTGGCGCTATTTAGAGAAAGGTAACATGATGCGAGACGAAAAATACGTTACTAAAAAATGTTGTACCATCATAGTTACGCCAGAGTTTGTATTTGTGCTTTGTATCATGTACGTCATGTTAATATTCTCAATTTGAAATTAAATTATCAAGAATTATTGTAAGATAAAACTAAAAAGTAGTTCTACGTCTTCGGTTGCGGTACAATCATAATTATTGTGCCCCTTGCCATTTTTGAATACGTTTCAACATTTCTCTACCGCCTTGTAAAACCTTGAACGTATTCTAGAAATCTGTAGAAAATATTTAGAAACTGGGGTCACAATAATTTATCACTTTGTCTACTACTCACCTCAAACAGAGACTAGATTTCTACATTATTTTAACAAAAAACATTTACGAGCAAAACAAAAAACAACAGAATTAAATTAATAGTCCTTTTAACGGGAAATTTAAATAAGCATCTTCGTGTGATTAGTTTGAAGTGTTGCAAGAAGGATTACTCTTTATATCGCAATGCTTGCTTTAGAGGCCCGAAGGTAGCCACCGCGACCTAGGAGATCTATTATGAATACCCGATGAGTTTCTTTTGGGAAAATGCGAAACTGGTTTTTCCCATGTAAAAGACTTACGATTTAGTCAATCCTTGATGACAAGACGTTGTTGCAATGTGACCTGTATCTTAGACTCCTTTCCAGTAGCAGGCCGGTTTGTTGTGGGGGTTCGCTTGCTTCACAGCTGCGGAACAAATGATGTGACGCCTCATAAACCCGATAAGGGAGAATGGAGAGTCGCGTTTCTCCCAGTACTACGGACCTACCCAATACCCACCTACCTACTGGTATTCTCCACTGGTGCTAGAAAGAGCAGCTGAGAAAGGTTCAATCACTTTAACTTGTACAATATGACGCTTTATATACACATACTCTCTCATTCTTTACTTGTATATTACCTTTCTCTAAAGCTCCTATCATATTAAATTATCTAATCTTGACTTCATAATAGTCAATGTTGTGAATAAAAATTCTGTTTTATTATTTTTTACGTTTATTTCTCTTTTTTAACGACCCAATCTCTGACGTTAAATTATATTATATTGTAACAATATTAAATATTAAAGTACCCACATAGAAAAATTATGGGTTCTTTTAGTTCCTAAAAATATTATAAAGCTATTTGTTTCTGAAAGAGTAGATAGCAGCAAGAAACTAACTTGTGTTTTGCGATCCTTTTAATGTGAAGCAATAATAAAAAATTAAATGGTTATACCTAAGTAATTTAAAGCTGAAAAGACCCAAATTTATGTTTTTAAACCAAAACAAACTGACGACAAAAATTTTATTATTAAACATACATGATTAAAGCTGACAAAAAACTTTTTTTATAGTTCACTAATTACTAAAATCCTTATAGTATTAGTCATGTCAAACTTAACAAAAATATGTATATTCTTTTATTCCATTTGACAGTTGTTCTCTATACAAATATAAATTAAAAAATATTAATTTTTTAGTACAAATTCTCAAATTTAATTGAACTTTATAACTTACTATCCTAAATATTTTCTAATATTGCTAATGTTTTGCTACAAACTAGCTGATTGTACAATAAAATTTCCTCATACTTTTACCGTGTAATGAGTGAACACGTATAGTATAATAAAAAATAATATTTTCGGCCCGAATTGGCAAATTCATAATTCCCTATGTTAATCCATTTTCCGATAAGTTATTTATTGGTTTTGTTCTGGTAGCGTGGATGCAGCGTTTGGCACGACACGGTGCGATGGTTGCTTTGCTGATCTGTTTGTATAAGATTCTGTCTGCGATTCGACTGCTTTTTAGCGATAAGGTAATAATCTTCTATTGAATTAGATTTATTATTAATTAACGTTTATATAGACTTACGTATAGCGGTCGACTTTTGTACAAGAACTTTGTTCAAGATGTACACTCAATTATGTGATAAAAATAAATTAGTATAATTTAATCGCATTTGCACAAATAAATTGAGATAATATAACATTAATTTCTTGATTATTTTAATCAAATTAATGTCGTTTTATTGTTATTTTATTGTAAAAAAAATTAGACTGATGACCAGTCCTATACTTTCCACCTAGTAAATATTTGCAAAAAATAAACACTCTTGTGTAGCGGTGCTATGTTGTTTACATGGCGTTGCTTTGGTTCCTCTATTACAAGTCCCTAGTTCTCGGGTTCTAGCCCGAGAGCTGGTAAAAGTGTCAATTGGATTTTCAATTTATTATTAAAAAAAAATGAATTGAAAATATGAATTGGTTCTAGGCCCAAATAACCTTAGCTGTTGGTGTGGTCCTTAAAACACAATTTACAATTTAACACTCTTTTTTTATGTTTTGAAAAAAAACATGGCCCTCTTTTTTGTTTGGTGACCTACGAATGGCTAGCTTAATATAGCAAAAATCATGGTTACCTTGATTTACGTATAATTTTTATTTTTTTTAGTAAAATATTTTTTTTCTCGAAAACTATACATTTTAGAGAAAAAAATATTTACATTTTTTTCATATTATAACATCTAGAATTCATTTATTTTTATTTTTTTACCTATGTTAATACGTGACATTAAGAACGTTTTTTTTAATATCTCAGAATCCACTGAACCGATTTGACTCAAAATCTAATCAGATCTAAGTTAAAGGCTGATAAACACAACTGAACAATCGGCATGGCCGTATGTTGTTCCGTTTTTACGATATCGAAGGCGAAAAATTGACCACATACACACACACATACAGACATCAATCAGAAAATGATTTTAAACGATTGCTAGGGTTTCAAAACGTGAAAATCTGTTAAAATCTCGAAATATTTTTTTCGGAATAAATCCATTACTTCCCTACCATAGTAGAGGTGGGAAGTAAAAATATTTAGAAGAACATTAGAATATTGTAGTAAACCCGACTAATTTATAATAAGTAAAAGCAAATCCTAAAATAACACTTGAAGAGATTCAAATCCTAAATACAAAACTAACTAAAAAAATAAATAAACGGTTAATTTCTAATTTATTCATTTTAGGAGTATTAAAATTGGGGAAAACCTAGAAGCGTTAGACCTTGGATATAAGTATAAATATTTAAGAAATGTTTCATATTTATTTCGTCCGCAGTTATATACTCGTAATTAAATTAAAAAAAATTAAAAATCAATTAAAGTGTGTACTTAAAGATATTTTGTAATTATCTTTAATCCATGTCAAATACACACTGAGATAATATTCATCTACTTGTGAGTTGTGTTGTTTACTTCTTCCCATGGGTTGAGTGAGATTCGGTCTTCCACGAAATTAATTAGCGAGACATCAAATCAACTTAGTTCATTCATCCCTTTGAGGAGATTTGTATCAAGTATCATAATATCTACGCTTCTCTTAACATTGCTCGGAAAGGCTTACATACAGGTGTAGCGTATTTCTGAAGACCAATTATTAATATTTACAATGTCTTATTGCATCAAGTATTAGCAGAAAATATAAACTGACAATGCTCTTAGACTGTGACTTTAATAATATATTATGCATTCCATCGTAAGAAAAGCGTTCTTCATTAAAAAATGACTCATCGATTGAAGCGATATTTTGTGAAAATTCTGTAAAGGTGCATGTGTTTCAAATAGTTTTTTTATATCGCTTCCCTCAATTTTTCTGGGCACTCTTGTCACGTGTCCAAAAAAAAAGTAAGGCTCTATAATGATTTCAACTTTGACTGGCTATAGCTTCTAAATTTTTAACGATATCGATATGGGACAAAAATCACGATTTAGAACGTTCTTTGCTTTATGAACATGTGTATTTTCAATTTAAAATTTGATGAAGAACACAATAAATAAAGCTATTGAAAAGGACATTACGTTTTAACAAAAGGTTTCCAAGGCTACAAAAAGCGCGTGCGATTTTCAAGAAGCTGTAGCGCGCTTACTATTTGTACCACAGAAAATTTGTAGGGATGAAAATTGTACGAAATGTAATCCTATTTAAAATGAAAGAATCGTTTTTGAGATATTTCGAAACAGGTTCATCAAAAAGTTATATGCAAATATTTTGTGAAATATTCTTTTAAAAACTGATATTTTCTCTTTATTAATAAATTGCAAAGCATATATTGATTTTATCGCAAAATTGAAGAGGGGAAATTTTTTAGAGTAACTAATTAGGAACAAAACAAAAAAAAAGTCGTCTAATTTCAGACATTGGTTACGGAGATATTAGCGTTTTCCGTAAGGCTTGCAAAATTATATTCAAAAGGGGGTGGCGGGGGAAGCACAAGGGGGATAACCGGGGGCTTTTGTAAAAATACATGTCTAAAGTTGTTCTACCATCTGTGAAAAATCCAGCTCCTTGGGAATTATTTGCGACCTAAAACCTTTATTTCCCGGGCTAATAGATCGGTAAAATATTTTAAAAGTTGTTAAAAAAACATTTTGTCAAAAATTTTATTTTTGAGATTTCTCAAAATCCACTTGATCAATTAAGTTCAAATTTTTAAGAAATTTAAGTTGAGTAAAACTCTTTCGAAAGCCGCAAACCCGATCTCAATCGGTCGATCAGTTCAAAAGTTATTCAAGGTTTACCTACGCACACACATACATACATACAGATATCCTCTTGGAATTATTCAAAATAGCTTCCTAGGACCTCAAAACGTCGAGATCTGTTGAAAACTCAATTTTCGAAAATCGGACTGAATCAATAATTTCTCGAATTTTTAAAATTTACAATTTTCGTAGCGGGAAGTTAATAGTTTAATATAAATAGAATATCAAAATCTAAATATCACAGTTAATGTTAAATGAAAATATAAAGACACTTATGAAACAATTTAAGAAACGCTCTATATATATATGGTGGTTTAAATCCGAACATAAAATCTTACTTTATAGGCTTAATAAAGTTCTCTTCGGCAATGACTAGCATGTGGAATTATACACGTTGAGTTGGAAAATTAAAAACAATTTCAGCTTTTCTTCTCTCGTATAAAATTCGGAAATTTAATAAGATTTGGAACACAAAACGTGTTTGTGTTTCAATTAATGCATTGAAAATAATGGAAAAAGATTTAAATTTCAATTTTATTTAAACTTTGCAGAAACATGAAGTTCGTTCATTTTTTTTGTCAGTATCTTAAAATTTAAAGTATGTTATTACCAATTAAAATTGAAAGTATTAGTCAATACGTTCATACCAAAATTCAGCTTTCTCCTAATTTTTCCGAAGTTGGGCTTCTTTTTATCTAATTTCCCTAGGCTATATCATAGAATTTTAGTAATTAATATTTGTCATTTTTTCGATACTCGCTGCGAATAATATCATTCAATCTATACCGAATAAAATATTCTATCGAGAAGTCCATGTATTTAATGCAATTAGCGGTGCTTTAAAAATTCCTAAATTGTAAACACTGTAGTTAATTTTTCACAACTGAAACTTCTTTATGTTACGGAATCATTATTATTATTAATTAATACATTATTGTGAAATTATCCTGTTTGGTCCTGAAACTATTTTTGAATTATTTAAAAATACATGGCTTTTGACTCTTTGGAGACTTAAATGCACTCGACTTCGAAACAGGAAAAAGTTCAAAAAAATTTAGATCTTCTGATTGGGTTGAGGTAATGGTCACTTTTTCTGGCCTTTGGATCTAGCTGTCGTGGGTTTAAATCCCACCTTGCTCTTGAATGTTTTGTGATGTCGTTTAGTTTTAATTGATGAAGTAATTTGACGTAATTAAGACGTTAATGACCTAAGTTGTCGAGCGTCTATAATCTATCATAAATAATATCCGATTAAGTTACTAGTTTGGTATTGAATACTATCAGAAAATTTATGTTATAATATTAAAAGATATTTATTTTAAAATATAAATGCACGATCGGTACTTCTTTGAAAAATTGAATAATTTCATCACGCTATTTCTGTTTTTAAGGCTCAGTTATAGCAGAACTTTTATTGTTCTCTTATCTAAATAATATAAAAAAAAAATAAAAGGAAAACTAAAATCCATATCGACATTCTTATTTTATTTATTTAAATTCAAAATTGTTGATATGGAAAATTGCTAACAATTTTAAATGAATTCAATTATGATCACCTTTATTATTACAAATAATAATGATTCAAACTTATCATTGCAGTCAGGTGCATTGTTTGATGTAGAAACATTCCTAAAATAACAATAATTTCCCAATAGATTACCCTATAGAATCTATATGTATATTTCATAAATAATAGCTCGATGCATGCATATTCTGCATAGAAACATACACTCAATCTATTAACAATCGTTTCATAGAAATGAAGTTGGTATTTTAACATTTTTTAATCAAAAATTTTATACGACCTAAAAAAATTGTTTTTGACAAATTGTTCATATCTCAAAAATCGTTAAAATGAGAGGTGTTGAATTCAACATACGAATTCTTCATTAAAAATAAGCTAATACATGTTCGATCGTTTTTTTTATTAACCCTTAAGGGGATGGAATTTTAAAAATAATCTTTCTCCAAAACTGCCCGAGTTAGAAACACGAAATTTAACTTATAAGTATTCTTTGTAAAATCGAAGAGACAGGTGTTCGACAAGTTATCGAAATCCGTATCTTAATGGGTGAAAACAGGGGTGAAAACCTTCATGGAGGACACGCTGTATCTCTGAAATTGCTTAAGCTAAAAACGTGTAACTATAAATCATAAATTAATAGCACTCGGGCGAAGCCGGACGGGACCACTAGTTATTTTATATTACTACACTAGCTTTTTCTTGAACATATTGAAAAACTCATATTTATTATATAAACTGAACATTAATCTATATATATAAAACAGTTTCGTTACTGACTGACTGATTGACTGACAGACAACGCCCAGGTCAAACCGCTAAAGATATAAACTTGAAATTTGGACAGTAGGTTCCTTCTGTGACGTAAGCACTCACTAAGAGAGGATTTTTGAAAATTCATTAACTAAGGGGGTTAAATAGGGGGTAAAAGGACGTTCGTCATTTTTTAAGTTAGAAGCATGAAATTTTGCACAGAAGTTTCTTATATAACGTAGGTGAGCACTAAGAAATTTTTTTTTGAAAATTCATCCCCGAAGGGGGTTAATGGGGATGAAGTTTGTATGGAAATTCGTCATTTTTGAAGTTAGAAGCAGGAAATTTTGCACAGGAGTTCCTTATATAACGTAGGTGAGCAACAGGAAAGGATTTTTAAAAATTCATCCCCTAAGGGGGTTAAATAGGGGATGAAAGTTTATATGAAGTTCGTCATTTTTGAAGTTAGAAGCATGAAATTTTGCATAGGCGTTTTTATATAACGTAGATAAGCACTAAGAAATTTTTTTTTGAAAATAAATATTCGAGCAAACGAGCGAAGCGAGTGAGAAATGTATTAATAATATTCAAGCGAACGAGCGAAGTGAGTGAGTAATACTTATATTAATAATATTCGAGCGAACGAGCGAAGCGAGTGGTAATGTTTTAATAAAATCGAGCGAATAAATACCACCAGTCTGGCTCGCAGGAGGAGAATTTCTCGCCGGGTGGGGATAATAAATCATAAATCGAAATATACGTGGGCGAAGCCACGGGCAACGGCTAGTAATACATATAATCGTAATACACAATTTGTGAAAAACGTAGTCTAATTTTAGCTATGATATCTAAGAATCATTCCTAATCAGTTGCTCAATGTAAAGTAACAAATTGAACAATATATTAATGCAGCCTGTATTCTTAGTGACTAAACCGCAATAAAAGGAACCAAAACTAAATAAAAGTGTATCCTGCTTGTTGACTCAAGTATTTTATTTACTGATATTCAACTGTACTGTGTACATAGTACCACAGACTTTATATAGCAGCTAAACTTATAAGATGTGACATAACAAAAAACAATCTGAAGAATATTATGTCAGTTTATGAAAGGAATATCGAGAAACTAAATCTTTGCTATAAAGCGGAATTTACATTTGTCAAGTAGCCCGTGTTTAGTCGACATGTATTTAGGCAATTCAATGTCACAATCTAATAGCGTTTTCAGCTGGTATGGATTTTTAACACTAGTGGCGCGTAGTTTTGCACGAGCGTAACATTAGCACCGTGTTAAGGTACGTGCAGTATGGAGCTGGGATTCTAGATGGTAGCGTAGATCATAGCAGGGCTTGCTTAAATTAATGCATTGTTATATATGCGAGCGTACACAACGAAGCAGTGAGTGTAGCAGGTATAAGCGCTGTTACAAGAGCTGCTAGATACAAGAATGTATCTCACCATTCTTTCAGCGCGCTGACTACTACAATCAACGTGTGAAAACTGTCAAATGGCCGTTACAAGTTTCGCAATGGATGTAACTAGTTTAATAATTGAAATGTTGCCAGTTTTTATTTAATTTGTTTTGAGTTTTTTTTCTAAGACGTATTTAAAAGTGTTAGGTTCCATACGTAAATATTCAAAAAACCGGTTTGAGTAAAATTTTAATTCTTGGTATAAATGATGAAATTCGCCATGTTTAGATCATTTTCTATTAATAGGGTGGACATGATAGCTCCTACCCAAATTTGTATTTAAAATATACCACTTTGTAGCAGAAGAACACAAATATTCGTCTTCGCTATCTGACATTTCAAACGCGATTTAAACTTGTATCAATGCTAGTATCAAAGCTTCGTTGTGCAAACCTATAAGCGCTTATAATTTCAGCCACCATCTACCATACTTGCTACCATCTAGAATCCCAGCTGCGTACTGCACGTACCTTTAGTGGTGAGTAGTATACACGCTCTTCGTGTAGGCCATTATTCTGTCATTACCGCTGTCATGTTATGATGTTACACTTTCTTTACACGACCTCCCTGCAACGGTAGTGAAAATGTAACACTGAAGGTCACACTAGCATCACACCGACGCCCAGCCGAATACGATACACTGTAGCACTGTTCTCTACACTGACCTACACTAGTGCGGTTTAGTGTAACAAAGTTCAACCAGCTGAAATCGCTACAAATAGAATAAAGAACATTATCACGTCCGCCATATTGGATTTAGAATGACTTCACGTAGCTTATCGTATATTCTACTCGTCAAACCTTTTCATTTGATACCCATGTAAAGGGGGTTGTGAAAAAAAAGGTAATCCACCATTTTGGGGCGTCCGCCATTTTGAATTTAGAATGATGTCATGTAAATTATCGTATTCTACTCGTGAAACCCTTTCATTTGATACCCATATCAAGGGGGTGGTAAAGAAAAAGAAAGAGTTAAATTCTCAAATTAATTTTAACTTATACCTATAATATTATGTATTTGCCGCCTCAGTTGATTTGATTATTGAATTTCTGTTACAGCTTGTAGCTAATGTGGCACAAAACAATACGTTTGTACAGTGATATAGCAGGCTGTATACTGGTATAGAAATGGTTCAGAAGGAACAAACGCTTTCTCCCGATGAAGAGTATATTATTATTCCCTAAGGAAATGTACGAATTGTTTCTGTGTGCTGTTACTATATGTATTTACAACTAGCTATATTATGTATATGTATGCCGGTATAATATTCTGGGTACCAGTCTTTGTACACCGAGACATAAATCTTTGTGTATTCCTTTAGATTTTATGCCATCACAGCACTTCCAAAATGCTTCCGTTTGGCGTTATTAAAATGCGAGTTCAAAAACGCAGGGTTGCAGCATTTTCTGACAGCAAAGATTAAGTAGCAGCAATACAGAACAATACGAATATGTATAGAATTCTAGCCAATTGCAGCCAACTCTTTCTAAGTCATCACCTCTCTATCTCGAAAGATACTGGTCGCAATGCCAAACCCTAGCGAGAAAATAATGCATTTACTAGGCCAAGAGAATAAAATAATAAAAAATACATGCATGCATTTGATTGTATCATTAACTGAACTTAAATTTGTTTCTAGAGAAAGTAAAAAAAATTAACCTCTTAGAAGATGATAACTGTCGCTTCTCCAAAGAGGCAAAAGAAACTGCTGAACATATTTTGTGTACATGCGAGGCAGTTTCCTGCAAAAGGCTGCAACATCTAAATGGAAGGTTCTTAGAGCCTAATGAGATGTTGAATACAGCTCACAGAAAGATAGTAAGGTTCGGTACCTACCTGAACGGGAATAAGTACGAGGGGACTCATAAAAGATCTTCCAGATCGCAATGAACGAAGGGCAGTAGTCCTTCGTAAAATCTAATCTAATCTAACCCCTTAATAAATTCTTTTAAAAGATTAAAATTTTCTCAATTTTAAATTTCGTAAGTGTTTTATAAATCCATCTGTATTAATTTGTAATACACCTTTCAGAGTCAATATGACGCTCATATTATACCCGCCATATTGTCTCGGATATATTATTATTAATTTTTATAAGTAATTTAACATATTAAATGTAGAAATTAACTTATCTGTAACAAATTATAAAAAAATATAATGAAAAATAAATTTAAAAAAAATATTTCTAAAATTCCTTGTACGTATACAATCCATGACATTTATATTTATTATAAAATATTTATAAATAGTTAATGACTGAATATTATATCTCCCTGCATGTTCATTTTACACTAAAGTTATGACCACCAAAATGTTTGTGTTATTGGCGGATTATAAGACCTTAAATTATTACCAAGCCCTGGTTGAGAATGAATTGACAGTTGTTTAACAGTACATATAACTGTCTTTATTATGAAAATACAACAGCTATACTATTTGGAAATAATTGCGATTCTATCACAACTATCCAGACATATTCTTGGAATAAACGGGACGGGAACTTAGGTATATTTGTGTCTCTGTTTCAGTGAATATGCCGCGAGCTCTAGGATTGAAGTTCAGTCCACAGAAGCGTTTGTTCGAATG
Organism: Mongoloraphidia duomilia; assembly: GCA_039654895.1. Classification (NCBI taxonomy): domain Eukaryota; kingdom Metazoa; phylum Arthropoda; class Insecta; order Raphidioptera; family Raphidiidae; genus Mongoloraphidia; species Mongoloraphidia duomilia. The sequence goes on along the minus strand of CM077520.1, from coordinate 36,425,248 downwards.
GTCTTCTGTCTACTAAAATACGCAAACATGCAAACATTTACATGCAAACATTTACATGCAAACATTTACATGCAAACATTTTCCACTGAATGCACAATGACAATACATTTTAGTTGGTTATGGTTGAAGCACATTTTTTTATACAAAATACGCACGATAAAATAACACCAACTTTACGTCCGCTAGAGACGCACGTACATATCCTAAAGCTGTGTACAGATCGCCCCAACGAACGTCAAAGAAAGAGTTGCGTTGGTCCGTAGCGTGGCGGTAACATCACGAATCGGAACATTTCGAGCGAAATGTGGACGGGCACCGAAAGCCAATGAAGGAATGCTCAGTTTGAGCTCGCGATAAGAAAAACTTTTATTTAGAAATTGTACTAAAAAGTAAAAAATAATTTTCAAGCAACTGGAAAATAAAATCTTTTGGGGCGGTCATACCTATAGCAATATTGCATAGCTACTTTGCTCAAATGACCACCCCAAAGTTTTATTTTCCAGATGTATGAAAATTATTTTTTAATTTTTTTAAATAAGTTTTTCTAATAAATTTTTTTTATTTTATTTTTTACATTTTGATCTTTAGAACGACGCCACATAGCTTATTTTGAAAATTGTCAATTATTATTATTATCATGTACTCGACGATATTTATATTATTAGTTTAAGGTTCAAATTTTAATATATTATTACGGTGACTGTTTTAAGCATATATTTCAATTTTGCAGAACAAAATGTCGATATTAACCCCCTCTCTTAGAGGGAAACTTGCTAGCCTAGGTGTTTATATCGTTCTGCAAGGGGGTTAATACCGTCATTTTCGTCTGCAAATTGAAATATATGCTTAAAACAGTCGCCGTCAAAAATATTAAAATTTGAACCTTGAACTAATAATATAAATTTCGTCGAGTACATGACACGTTTAGGGTGATCAGCCACCCCTTTAATACCGACCAATCGATCTGCAAACATTATTATGGCTTTATTGGGTCACCGACAAGCTATACAAACAATTTCAGCCTTGAAGCAATAATAATTGTGACAATTTTTTTGTTACATGTTGGGGACGGTCTGCATCCCTCCCTTACTCAGGACACTTCAATATGCCTCCCTCAAAATCTTCACAAAAATAGGGCCTTAAATAAATAACACCAAAAAATTGACACTAGCTCTCGGTCTATATCTCCGAAGATCAACGAACGTGTGGCTGCCAGCGTTCGTCAGCCTTTGTTGGGCAAGTCTGTACGCAGCGACAAATAAATCTTTCAAAACCGTGCATTCTTTTTACGTGCATTATGCATCCTTCCCAGGAAATCTCGGGAAATTACCTGCTTTTAATAATCCCGACTGCTGGGATTCATGTTTTAAAACCCGGGACGAGACTAATGAATGCGTTTTTTTTCAATTTCTGGCACAATTTTCACAAAGAACGCGTTGGTCTATCTGATCATTCTGTTGATGACCTGTGTTTTTTAAAAACTTACTTTAAAAATTAATTAAACATACCTATAAATTAATTAATTTTTGAATTAATTAATTATTACCCGCATTAAAAAATTAATTTTTTTTTGTTTAATGTTTTCATTAAAAAAGAGGATATTTTCTGTTTCCTATTTTTTTAAATAATAAAATATATTTTTATTTTCTATTAATTTTTTTTTCGATAAAAATATTTGGGAACAGCATCCTCTACAGTCTACGTGCATCTCAATCGCAAATGTACGTGTCTGCAACTGTCTCACCATAAATGGATAAACTTCGAAAAAATATTGTTTTTGAGATATATCTAATTTGCAGAAGGATATTCCGAAATTGGACATTTCTGTAGTTAAGATTAGTTATTTTAAAAACCAGCGACTAACTTGTTTCATGTTTGCTCTGCGTGAGCTTTAGGTAGCGATGACATGAACTATGGGTACATAAGACCAGTACACAAGAAGACCATGATAGCACTGCAGGGCTAATTAGAAAGTTTATGTGTAATGTGATGGAAATTAACTAGAAGTTTTTTTTTTCATCATTGATAAATTAAATTGCTTTCTATAGTTTTGTACTTTATGCTTTCATGAACTAATTACTAGTTTCAAGAGCTTTTATAATATTATTTGTATTTTAAAATGAAAAAAAAAATCAAATTAGAAATTAAGTAATACATATTTTGAGATACATCTGATAAATGTCTACAGGAAAGGATAGGGACAGAGACTGTAGATTACAGACGCTCGACAACTGATTGATTGTGTTTTAAAGACCACGAACAGCTAAGGTTATTTGGGCCTAGCACCAATTCATATTTTCAATTATTTTTTTTTTAATAATAAATTGAAAATTCAATTGACACTTTTACCAGCTTTCGGGTTAGAACCCGGGAACTGGGGACTTGTAAAAGAGGAACTATAGCAACGCCATGTACACAATAGCATTGCTACATGCTCGGCCATTCTCAAGCCCGCTCGACAATTGATGTCATTAACATTTTAGGAAAGAATAATACAATTTTTTTTTTATAAAACTGGTTTAATAAGCTACGAACATTTCAGTAATAACCGACACTTTAAAAGTATTATTTTTAATTTTTAAATTATCAGAATCAATTTCACAATTTTTTTGTGTTCCTTTAAAAAATTTATACTGGGAAAGAAATTTGATGATTTTTGAACCAGAATATCACACAGTGTAATTAATAACAGTCAACTGGTTAAAAATCAATATTGTATGGAAAAAAATATTTTTAAAGTCTAAAATATGAAAAGTACCTACCTAATAATAAACTAAAATATTGAAATTAAAATTTTTTTGAGTTGTATATTTTCGCTGTATGATTTGTACGTTATCAAGGATTTCATTCAAATCTTACCTACAATAACAACAATATGTTAGAATGAACAATGCATAGAATTGAAATTCAGATTCCGAATTGTGTAGCAATATATTGATTTTCTATCTGCACTGTCCTACAGGATGTGCCAGAAGTAATGTTGGACATTTTAAGGGCGTACAACTTATGACATTTTGCATTGAAAACATATTTCCAGCTTTTCCCTGCCAAATTATTAAAGTTTCAAAAAACTTTTTGTGAGTATTATAGTGCCAATGTAAAATTTAGTTATGTTTCCTAGGCCAAATGAAGGACCAAGAATCACACTACAGATCCTACAGACGATTTTTTTGAAAACAGTTTTGGCTACGTGTGAAAGATTACATAATTTATATTTTTTTTTAAAGGTTAAGTTTTTCCAGGAAATTGTTTTTTAATTTTTCGCCTGTAGGATCTGTAGTGTGATTCTCGATACTTCATTTGGTGTTTACCCGAACCCTTTAGCTTTAAAAATAGCGTCGGGAGAACCGGAACCGTTTTATAGACGAGGTGAAAGGAATTGAGATTAAGAGTGCAGGGGGTAACTACCGCTATCGAATACTCTTAACCTAGAGTAACTTAGGGTTAGTAAAATCCACCAATGTCGAGTTTATTGTACATTTAACACGCTGTTTACTTAATCGCTGTTAAATTTTTACACATAAAACATACGAATAAACTATAGAAACAACAGCGAATTAACATAACAGCGTGATTAAAATGTACAATAAACCCGACATAACTGTTTCCGTCGCAAAATTTTCGTTAATTATGTAACAAAATTCTTACGTCGAAACATGGCTTCAAGGTCAGCGCACACATACTACTTTTTTTATCACTATTGTGCAATAAAGTCGCTTGTAAATCGTCAGATGCAGCTACCAACAGCGTAAGGCCGCACACTATTCACTGAAATACACAACTCATGTATCACGAACGCTCGATTGTTGAAAACACATTGCACACGGATCTTGGTCGCTGGTTCGCGCTAGTTCATGTCATGGATTCTGATTGGGTTGCATTCTTTACGCGAAGGCACGTGAATTCGAAACAAACGCATCCATCGGGCGAATATGCGATTGAGTTTTCATGCTGTCGATAAACTACCTACGCGATCGAACGAGAAATTTCGATTAGCTGAATAATCGTCAAATCGCAATGCAATTGCTAAATCGCGCGTTTTCGATACAAAAAGTAGCATGTGTGCCTAGCCTTAATATGCAAGTTTATAGTGTTGTAGACTTATGTTGTTCGAGAGAAAATTACAGAATAGGCACGTAAGTTTCTGTTACATCTTGTATAATCTGTATCTATGAATAGTGTCGATAGCATTTTGTACTAACAGTCGGATAAACGTGTTATCTATTCTTTATGGTATTACGGTGTGAATATATTCAACATTTTGATGGCATCCTATAACCATTAGATATCAAGAGATCCAGAGCCAACTGACATCGACACTAACGCAATATGACGTGATTCTATATATCGTATATTTTCACCTTTACAATGCGTAAGGTTTTTAAACTTTAGTTGTTTGAGTGAGTGCGCGTTGATAATTCTGATCTCTCAAAATAATTTAGTATATCTGAATCTCCTCATCTACAGTCTACATGGATGATGTGCAATACAGCGTGTCCACGAAAGTTCTTTACAAATGGAATTTTTTTTTATTAATTATTGGAGCAAAAATTTTTTTCTGTGGAAAAGTTCTGCTTCGTCCAAAACCTCTAAAACACCAAAGAAAATTTTTCAAGATATTGATCATTTGCAGGAAAGGATTATCACCGAAAAAATCCATCAAATTCCTGCTACAATGATTCGAAATTCAGTGACGGATTTTGGAAGAAGAACTGTTCTTTGTATGCAGAGAGATGGAGGACATGTTGAATTCTGATTTATAATTCTGAATAAATAATTACTTAGACGTTAGTTATGTTATAATTTTGAATTAAATTTGATTATGTAACTAATTTTGCGAAAATCTTGAATATCACAGAAAATTTTTATTTTTAGTAAAATAAAACTTTTTGATTTCCCTCGTATAACTTTAGGCCGAAAAAAATTTTCTTTGGTGTTTTAGAGGTTTTGGACGAAGCAGAACTTTTCCACAGAAAAAAATTTTTGCTCCATTAATTAATAAAAAAAATCCACTCGAAAATCCATTTGTAAAGAACTTTCGTGGACACGCTGTATATGTTAAATGATAAATATAACAAAATAATTAAAAAAGCAAGTGCGAGTTGAACTCGCGCAATGAGGGTTCCGTACCGTTATAAAAATTTAATAAAAATTAAGTTTATGACATAATAATTCCCAGATATAGTTCACAACCATCGCGTAGAATGACGCTACGGTCTACCGCAAGATTGGTTTGCGTCCATACCTATATGTTTTTAATTTGTCCTCTAGATGGTTTTTTACATACTTATGAGTTAGTATCGAAATACGTGATTTTTGAAAGGCCGTAACAAACGCATCCATCGAGCAAAAGTGCGATTGAGTTTCCATGCTGTCGATAAACTGTGAGATCGATCGAGGGCAGTGTAGCTTATTGAATAGCGTACTTGGTACCAGCCTCTAGACTAGACTGTCATGGGTTCGAATCCCACCTGCGCTCATGGATGTTTTGTGATGTTATTTAGTTTTACGTTAGTTGTTATTTAATTTAATTTAAGACGCTAATGACCTAAGTAGTCGACGCGTCTATAATCTACAATAAATAAAAATGAAAGGCCGTATCTTTTTGTTGCATTGACTTGAAGCTTGAATTTTATACAGAATTATGAGGTTGTATAGATTTCAACTTGATACCTCTAGCCGTTCCTGAAGGAAAGGATCTTGACGGACAGACAAACAGACCGACAGGCATACGGACAACAAATAATGACCCAATAAGGGTTCCATTTTTTCATTCTGAGGTACGGAATCCTAAAAATTACACATATTATTTAATAATTCATTTTTAAAGACGGTTACCTACTGGTTATAACATACAACCCATTTCATAAACTAAATTATCAAACTAATACTAAAAATTAAACACAAAACTAAGGTAGCTCTTAAACTATAAGTGCATGTATGCAAGTAATTCGATAATTACAAGTCGTGACAATTCCTCAGTGAATTATTGTTACTTTCTAGCATAGGAGTGAAATAATTCTTATAATGGCGGAAAAAATAGAATTCGAGATTTCGACGAAATTATTTCATGGTACCTATAGAAACCGAAAAAAATATGAGTTTTAAATATTCGTCCGTCCAATCATCTGTTTGTCCGTATGTACAAAGATCGGCGTTAATTTAATAAAAGTAGGTATAGGTACCTATAGGTATATAAAAAGTTTTAGTAATTAAATTGGCGCCGACCTAAAAATTGTATTATTTTCCTCTTTTTAGTGGCTTCTTTTGAAGGATTTTTTTAAATAAAAAGTTTCTTTATTTATTAGTACAGATATAAAGATGCGATATCTGTTTTTCTTCAAAATCGTCTTTATCATATTTTTAACTTCCCATTGGAAGTTATTGTAATGGGTCCGAAAATCGAAATCAAAATGTAAAACAAATTTTTATGTTTCAAGGTCACTACACTATTTTTAGAAAGATGTCTCTGTGTGTGTATGTGTGTGCACGTATGTACGTACGTACGTATGTGTCCATTCCTTTCTAAGACGAAATCTCGAGAATGAAAAATGATATCGACTACATTAGGGTGCCAATCGACGCGTATTAATGTAAATATGATTTGAAAGAAATTTTTTTAAAATCGGTTCAGCCGTTCTTTTTTCTTAACCAAATAGACACCAAAAAAGTAGATTTTACACAATATCTCGCGAATAAAAAATTATATCGACTTCGTAAGAGTGTCAATCGAGGCGTGTTAACGTCGTTTTGATACGACATAAATTTTATAAAAATCGGTTCAGCCGTTTTTTTTTCAATTATTGTTAAAAATAAATAATAATTACCTATGTTTTAATGATTAAAATTATTATTTTTCTGTGTAATATCTAATTTAATTATTATTATTAAATATTTATCAAACTGGGAAGTTCGTCGTGTGGACCTCAAGGGTCGTACTTTAGTCCTAATAAACGACCCACCTCACGGCTTGTTTTCTTTTCATTGTTTCAAATGCTCTAGATGCGGTATAAATTTATATAATCTATAACGAAACATAATGGTATCTATAGGATTTTTGGAAAAATTTTTTGCAGCCAATTTATATTTAGATAGTTTTATTTAGATTAGACGTTTCGCCTTTTTAGGCATCCTCAGTAATTAATTTTTATAAGGGTGATATTACAAACATTATTTGAACGACGTTATTATGTGATGGTTTTTGGAATCTATATTGTATACATGTCTATGACTATCGAACACTATAGAAGGAGGAAGCTGTTTGATGCTAACCAACCAGTCACTGAGTCTGAGGGTCTCTAGTTTGTACCCCATCAGTGTAGGGTGTGTACCGTCATCACCATCTGTGCACAGCTCACACTTCATAACGCTCCCCTTTCCTCCTTCACAGCCTTTGCGAGTCTTCCGTAAGCTGCAAGGATAGAACGATGACTTTGTGTTTTTGTGAAAAAAAGTTTTTTCGCTACTTAACACATTTTTAAATATCCGTAATCATGTAAATTATAAGTGTTAAAATGCAGGAAAAAATAAAATCATATTCATATTCACTGTTGAAAAATTTCAAAAATAACCAGATTTGAATTCCGACCTCAATACGAACGGTCTCTTTCTATATTTATGTCACTGAGTTAAAAGGCAATAGAGGCGATATACCGTATACAACTGCTTATACAGAGTTGAATCCACTCAGAGCCAAACAAACATGGTGGTCAAACACCGAATGGATTGGGGAATATTATTTTCTTCTTCTTCTTACATTCCTGTTGGGACTTTGTAGCTATTCGTTAAAAGAAATTCTGTAATGTAATGATTATGACGCTATTTATACTTCGTGGTAAATCAAATAAAGATTTATCATTATTATTATTATAAAATGAGAGCTGAATAAATACGACGATTGGCTTCAATTTTAAAAGCTTGTAGCGCCTCTATAACCTCTTAACTCAGTGATTTATATAAAAATTTAGTAGGTATATCACCAAATATTAATCTATACTCTATCTCATAAACCAATATATAGCAATAAAACTGCGTGATCAGCATCTGATTGGTCGCTTGAAACTCAACACAGCAGAACAACAAATCAAATACATTCTGCATCCTAACAGAGCATTTGATGTTCACGTGATAACTATATCGGTAACGGTTGGAAAAAAAAGTACAATGTGTTGAGAAGTTCAGATAATTCATGATTCGTTTGATATTATACGGGTGTTTACTAAACATACGGTAAAAATTTAAGAGATGATTCTTTAGGTAATTTTAAGAATAATTTGTCCTTTAATGCGTTTTCGGAAAGACGCTTTGTTTCGAAGATACAGGGCGATTAAAGTTTTTCTACAAAATCAATATTTTATTACCTACGTTAATACAGTAAAGCTTCTTAATCTACAAACACTGCTGAAAATGACTACTATGCCAGGCTAGGATGCATGATTCAATCTTCTCTAGCCTGTGACGAATTTACCATTGGCAAGTCCATAGTACTTACATGAAATGCATGTCAGTCAAAAACAAAAACAAAGCTGTTTTCAGAAAATCATGATGAGACAAAATGTTCTTAAAATTACCCAAGAAATACCCATTGAATTTTTGCCATATGTTTCGTAAACACCCTGTATAAGTTAGAAACAAATGCATGAATTAGCGGTTCGCTAAGAGCTTAATTTAATTTCCGGTTTAAATCCTGACATAGACGAGTATTGTTTCACGAACTGATTAGCTTTGTAGCATAGTGTAGTATTTAATTGTTTGCAAATATTTTTTGTCATAAAATAAAGTTAGTTCATTCTGATCAAAAAACTGTTGATTTATATTATAATTCGTTTCAAGACGATACGCTGGATTATTTTAGAATCTATAATTGTTTTCTAATAAATATGTTAAAATGGCGTTATCCTGCAGATTTTTTTCTGTTTTTGAAAGTTTGTAAATAATAAGTAATATTCCCATGTTTCTTATATTTTCTCTTTTTGCGTGCTAAGTTCAGATAAAGGGTAGCTAATATTTTTTATCAGAACCATATTATAAATACGGTACCGAATTTCCCAGTGTATAAGACACACTACTGCTTTAAATACACATTGCTTTTGAACAAAACTTTTTTAAACTTACTTTTTTATGGAAGTATAAGACTCATCTTGTATTTGAAATAACTTTTGTAAAACGTAATCATTTCTTTATAGCTCAGGAAAAAAATATAGGTTTAAATTGTAACACACATTTTAATCAGCTTCTCATCTTCAAAGTCAGAAAATGTTTCGATCTTAATGATCGCAGCTTTTTTAGTGTATTTGCCATAATATGGCACATACACTATTGGCGTCGGTCGGATGGCGGGACCTAGGGGTCGGACCAAAATTTCTCGACGTTTCATAGCCTCCTGAACACTTTGGCACCATTTTTGAAAATGTTTATATATATATGTATATATATATATATTTATATATATATATATGTGTGTACACGATAACTCTCGACAGACTTAATCGATTGAAACGAAATTTGGTACACACATTGGAACCCATCACCGCAAGAAGCCTATTTAAAATGGGCCCGATCGGACCATTTTCAGGGTTGTATTTAGGGGTTCCAAAAAGTTTTTGGGCCCAAAAATACCGAAAAATTTGTCAGAATCGTTTCAAAATTGAAATTTAACTCTTTAGTAAAGATTAAAATATGCTGCTAAAATTTTAATAAAATCGGCCCGACAGGACCGGACTTTCAAATTTTATGAAAACACTAGTTTGTTGATACGGATTTACTTATGGAAGGGTGTATTTAATTGGGTGTACTGATAAAATCCATGTCTAATATTGAAATTTAGAAAAATTTAATTATTTTAAGGGATGTATTAAGGGGTTAAATTTTTTATTTTGTCAAAAAACAAACTTAAGTTCACATAATAATGCCACAATGCTTGTATTAGCAAATACACTATATTGTCGGCAGGGTTTGGCACTGCGACCCGAGTTTTTTTTATTATTAAATAACGTGCGCAGCAGCTTAGGCTATATGCACGACTCTGTAAAAGGTAAGTATAATATACTGTATAATATAAAACTGTTAATCGCAGCTTTTGTATTATCTTATTTATTCGTTGTACAAAGTTCACCGGTGTGTGGAACTCACCACGATTTCGAGAATTTTTTTATACATGAAAACGCGTCTTGTAAGCTGAAAAATACGCTAAGAAAAATCTTGCGGGGAATCACAAGCTGTGAAAAATATATTGTCTAATGATTAAGTGTTAACCGTTGTATTTCTATTAATAAATATTTTGACTGAAGGTATTCTCTACCGGAAGTTGCCCCCTGCACTCTTCATCTCAAATCCTTTCCCCTCGCCTAAAAACGGTTACCGCTCTCCCGACGCTATCGGGTAGACGCCAAATGAAGACTAAGAATAACACTACAGGCGAAAAATTAAAAAAAAATTCCTGGAAAACTAACAAATTTTTAAAAATTACCTAATTTTTTACACGCAGCCAAAACTTTTTTTCAAAAAATTTGACTCAAGGATGCTATTTTCAAAGTTACAGGGTTCAGGTAAAAGCCAAATGAAGGACCAAGAATCGTCATTACACATCCTTGAGGCAAAATTTTTTGAAAAAAAATTTTGGCTGCGTGTAAAAAATTGCGTAATTTTTAAAAAGTTGCAAGTTTTTCCAGGATTTTTTTTTTTTAATTTTTCGCCTGAAAGATCTGTAGTGTTATTCTTGGTCCTTCATTTGGCGTCTATCCGATAGCGTCGGGAGAGCGGTAACCGTTTTTAGGCGAGGGGAAAGAATTTCACATGAAGAGTGCAGGGGGTAACTTCCGGTGGAAAATACTCTGAAGTGATTGATATTTTAGGAGAATTCCACCCGCATTCCAGACTAAGTGTTAGAAAATTCCGGACATATTCGAAAAAATCCGGGCTTATAGCAACCCTAGGTACTACGGAATATTTAAATAAACGAAACCAATGAGTTATTACCACAATGAATGCCATATAATTTGCCATTTTTCCAACTATACGTTATTTTCGTAAAAATAAATTGTATTTGATTGACTTTTAGAAATAAAAGAAAGTTTGTTAAGAAAACGGCACACAGAAGTACAACAAAAAAAGCATCTAGGTATAATTACAAATGGCCCTATCTCTCGTAATAAGAGCGAGAGGTCATTATTGCTCATTCTGCAAGAAAAAGAGAGAAAAAATGGTTGCGCCTATCGTGTTTTGCTACCTGTCCAGCAACACTTGTGTTGGAATTTTGGAAACTGTGGTGTACAGTAACAAGTATAGAGAAGGGATTGACAAGTGACATTCTTGATAGATATAAATAGACTATTGCCTAGTTGCCGGATCATCTGTGAATATGCGCGTACAGTGCACCTGGTTACCTTAAGTTTTAACAAAAGAACAGTTGAGAATAAGTTAATAAGTAGATGCATAAAGAAAACACAGCTATTATCTTCTATAAGCGCAGGTAACCTAAATCTGTAAAGTGTATCGGTGTAATATTTTTGAATTGCAAATGACATCATCGAACAAGAATCACGCAAGTAACGTAAAACAGATACGGGGTACACGCAACACCCCCAGCCCGTCCCCACGCTTGATCGTGCCTTCGCGAGCCAGACTACACCCGCTCATCTTCTTGATCGATTTGCTTCTTGTAATACAGAGATGGAACACACAATTATTTCTTTTACTACCCTATAACTTACTTTTATAGTGTCTGTATTTTCAGCAGTAAACTAATGAATGCACATATAAATTATAGATATACAGAGTGTTTCATACTAGTCTAACGTCCGAATTCATAGTCTCAATTCTTCATGAACTGATTTAAATGTCAGTGATTCAAAGGTAGTACTTCCATAGCCTAGTATTATTTCATTTATAGAGCTAGCATTACATATTTTGCATATCGACGTTTTGGCCCGTATTCACCGAGCCTAGTTAGTTATTTATTCCGTCGATTTATTCCCCTGGTAACTATTACTCGGAATAAATAGCGATAATTCAATTCACCAAACGTAGTTAAGTTTACTGCAGGTATAAATCGTAAGAATAACTATTCTGTGCAATTTCAAGGGTATAAATATTTATTCGCCTAGTAAAATAGGGTGGGCACGAAATGCACAAATTACTTTATGGCCTGGCAATCTTTACAGGTAAATATTAATTTCATATCTTTCAGGTAAAAGCTTTTGTCAGTAAAATATGTCCATATTCACCATTTTACATTTTCGATCGATGCGCCATCGGTCGGATCTTTGGTAAACGTGCTTTAGAATCAAAATATTTGACAAAATGTCCAAGGTATATGGTATAAAGTAAATTTTTACCTGAAGTTACTATTCTATCGAATGAATTGCTTGGTGAATTAAAAGTTAATTTTATTCCAAGGAATAAATGTATTCTAAGATTAGTAACTTCTATCTTTAACAGTGTTCGGTGAATACGGGCCATAGTCTATCAAATCAGTTTGAATTTCACCGCGCACATTCCCCTTCTCTCATAATATATGTTCGTCAGCTGCGCGCGCAGCTTTACGATGTTCAACAGTTCCGCAGCGTTGCCATGTCAAAATAATTGGCCGAAATTTTTACTCTTTCATCGCGATTTTAAAAAAATCTAGTCAGTGAATCTTGTTCCACTACGAGTTATAATAAAGAGTTCATATTTGTCTGTAGTCTCGCAGTTTTTTATCGCAATTGAACGTCGCCTTTATTTGCTATATCCGAATTAGTACTCGGATTCACCGTTGATATAGGCCTTTCAATGTAAAAGGAGGTAACTTTAACAATTAATATCTTTTTTTCCACTCGGTGAAAAAATTCCAAAGTTTGCAGGTGTTTGCATAGCGTATTTGGGAACCACTGCTAAAAATATCAGGAATGTTTAACGTGAAGTGGGCTCATGGAAATACTACCAATAGTCCGTGAAAAAATGTTCCATATTGACATTTTCACGAATCGTAAAGAAAAACCTTAAAGGTGATGAAAATTTATTTATTTCTAATTTGAAAAGAAATTTGATAAAATAATCTGAAAAAAATATTTGTAGTATGGTAAACTGTTCAGTGTTCACGTTGTAGAATCCAGAAGATTATAAATTTTTACAGTTTGTTTTAAATTATTAGCTATATTTCATCATCTAGTATTATAAATGAATTTATATCCATTCATAACGAGAGCAATGAATCGTATTTTTTAAAAACTGTTATTCGCAGTACTGTTAGATTACGTTATGTTCTATAAAATCCAATGAAAAAATATAAATTATCAATGCTAGTAAAATGGGAATTCCGCCTTAAAACGTATATGGAATCATTTGGGCGTCAAATTCTGTTACTTCTGTCATTATTAAAAGACACAGTTATATAATATAGTGTAGTATTTTGCATGCTTACTAGCTTAATCTGGACCAAAGTGTTGTGAACTTATAATTTGGTCATAGAAGCTAGATAGTTTATAATATGTTCCTCTTGTATACCTATCAGATATCTTCATGTTATGCTCTATATTCTGTAAGAGTACATATAAGACATTAATGTAGACATAATATACAAAATTAAATATACCTTTAAAAATTAATAATAATACAGATTTTTTAAATACTGTGTGGAAACAAACATTATAGGTATTTGAAAATTATATTTTAATTACAAAAATTTAGAAGTTATGAATACTATTTTTCAAAATAAGAAATTGTAGGTCACTTAATAAGATAATTAATTTTAGTGTCGAGTTATTTATTTAGAAAAATCTGTATCTGCCATATTCATAAAAGTAAACAATATTACGTCAGCATTGTGTAATGACATTTTATTGTTAATGTGGCCGTAAGATTTTTACAACATGCAAACAATGTTACAAAAGTGTTTGTACCACGTTGATAGAGAATGAGCATTGATACATGTAAGTGGAACGTTATCATTGATTCCGTCTCTGTCATAAAGACGCTTATCTTCTGGAGCACAAAAACGTCCTCCACCTTCAATAGATTACACTCTTTTACGACTGCGTCCCTCTGTTTTATATTGTTTTAGTATATTGGTGGCGTAAGGCACAAGACATCGCCTGCTTGAGCCACCCTGAATCGAGATAGAAGGGTGGGAAAGTTATAAGTTATATAACCCAACGTCAAAGATGTGATCGGTTCCAACTATGGAAGTTATACTTCAGCTGAGTCTCTATAACATTTCGGAATGTTAGGTCCCAATAAGTAAGGTCGTGTTAAGGTTTAATAAAATTAAGGTGAAACCGGTTTATTTTTAAGACGAGATTTTATTATTTAATTTGTACAATCGGAAAACAACCGAGTGATAGTCTAACGGTGAGAACACTAGACTCAGATTCGGTAGGTACCTCGGTAGGTACTGGGTTTGAACCCAGCAAGAACTTTTCCCTACTGCCTCACGCCGACAAACGGTAATGGAGATGGGCACATGAGAAACGTAATATAGATGGCAGCAGGTTTATAGCCACCTAAGTTATCATTGGTTTTCATAGAAAAACGCGCAAAAAATCAAGTTTTTTCCCTTTTGCATTACGCTTAACAGCATTGTCCCAGAAGTTAAGTCGGCGGCTTTGAGGTTATATTTAGAATCGAAAAACTTCTAACATTACTATTTTCCAAATTGTAATTATTAATTTTTAAAATGAGTCTTCTTCATCATTTACATTGTTGCCATCGTCCTACGTTGAACCAGCAGAATCAAAGAAGATTGCCTTGTCACTGTTTTGTAAACTGACTATAGTCGGGCCGCTTAACAGATGGAGCAATTAAAATTCATGATTAAGATCCCTTGAAGTTTGTCAGCGTAAAACCTGTCAACTACAATATCATAAGAAGGCCACCTCGTGATCACCGCGTGCAAAGTACCTGATTGGTTGCTTGAACGTTCGGTAACGAAACTATATGCGAAGGCCACGCCTGCGGCGCAAGCTATTCATGTGCTTTTCACGTGATCTGTTAAGCGGCGCGACTATAACACATAATCTTGTCCTTCGAAGATTGTGCTGCATTCCAAGTCAGTGTGTTAAAGAATGGCCGAATGAAGAATAGATGGAAAGCATGACGACGTGCATATTTTGTACCTATAACACTACCGTATATAAATATCGTACAATACAAGGGCTTCCTGGGAAGTTTTTCATATTAAAAATTATTTCTGGAACATATATATTTGGAACATATATATTTTTTTTTGAATTTCTAGTGCAACTTTCTCCGTATTATAAGATCTCCACGGACGCCGCAGAAGACAAAGAACAAGGGATATTAACTAGTTGTTGCTGGCTGACGATCAGTTATATAGATTTTATAGTATACTTACTTTATATCATCAAATGAATGCTCCAGACTTTTATCGCAGACTTATCAATTGTAACGCAACTGGGACCTCTTTATTACTATTGATTTTGTTGTCTTCATTTAGATATCCACTTCTGGCTTGGTATAACTAAATACATAACAAATACTACCTTGTTTAATTTTTATTTTTCAAATATTCGCGATTCACGTCTTAAATCCTTTTACAATATATATATATATATATATATATATATATATATATATATATATATATATATATAATAACAAAAAATCAAGAATGCCAAAATTCAAATGTTCTGTTTTTGTTCTTTGTGGACCTATAATAATAATAATAGTTGTGTATTGTCAAATTAAGCATATTTTTCAATAAAATTAAGTTTTAGTCATGACTTATAACTATTCAAACGATAACGGTTGCCCTAAGACTTCAGGTTTATATAACAAGAAAGCCTTATTTTTGGTCATAAAATATGCATCTGGATTTTCGGACCATACTTAAGACACACTCTGTAGATCAAAGCTTCATAAATGCGATAAAATATTTAGATGTTTACCGCATTATTTGTTTCAAAAACAAAGTTCTGGATGCAGCATTGCGTCTTTAGTGTTCACTGTTTATTGATTATTAATACATAATTAATATATCTACATGAACATTGTCTCAGAAGTATACCTAGCAACTTCTAACAATAAGAACTAATTAATAAATAATGATGGCGTCGTAATCAAGTATACCTAAACACCTTATCTTATTTTAATGTCATTTCAAATTATATTCAATGAATTTTAGGTACTTCTATTTGCTAAAAGCCATGGACAAATATTTAAAAAATAGCACAAAGTAGCGCAGAAACAATTTTTTTTTAATTTTCAAATAACAAAGGCGTGTAAAAGTTGGGTAAAAAATCGTTATCAAATTTTACAAAATAATGAAATATTCCCAATAATAATTGTATAAAGTATAAAAATGTTTGCTTCAAAAAGTAAAAGCTCTACTATATTATTATTGTAAACACGTAATAATTATTATATTATTATTGTTGAATCAACTAAATATTTTATTTTTAACAAATTATTAGCATCACCGTCCACCTTGCACCTGATTAGGTAAGCAAAAAATATTCTTTCTTACTTTAACATTTAAGCCGCATATATTTTGGATGATAACACCAAAAGACTCATTTAATACATAAATATGTATTTCGAAAATGAAATGAAAATTTATTAATATTATTCAACAAAAAGAGGGAGTAAAAATACGAGATATTTTTATTTGTAAATATATCGAAAGTCTCTTTTCCTGGATCGTAACTTTGTATACTATTTACTCGAAAAACAGCAGCTGTTGTGCGAATACAAAAGAATGAAAGAAAATTTGAAGATACGTGTAAAACACTGATTTGCTTTGTTCAAAAAAAAAGTCAACAACATATAGATGAGGCAAAATGACAAAGTTTTACATTGAAGTTCCGGGACTGTTCTATCTGACAGGAAGAGTGTTACGGGGTAATTTCCTATGCAATCAGTGTTCCAGACCGCAGGGCAGTGACGGGCGGAGCCATTCAATGTGCGATGTCTGAAATGGAATATTAAACTGGTTATTATACACTATACAGCCTGTTTAATGATCAACGAAAACATTTGACTGAATTTAGTTTCGTTTAATAATGTTTATATATTTTTATGACCATTCTCCACACAACTGCCTGATTGACCAATAGCAGTTTAAGATGTTATGATACGTTTCTTTTGGAATGTCTAAATACAAAACTAAAGTTTTGTTTGTAAATTATTGTAATACTAAATATGATTGTTTGCGAGACCCAGAACGGTTCTAGAACTCTTCCGACAATCCGAACAGTCCTAAAACGATTCTAGAATTTTTCGGACAATTCGAACTGGACTATATCATTAGAAGCAGTGTTTCCTTCTCAAAATCCATTATGTACGGAGACAGAACACCATCAACTGGAGCAGCGGCAGCTTGAAGCAGCCATGTTGCGGAACCTAACTGCAATACGACTGCTGGAGCAGTCAGCTTGCAGTCGACTCCATCCGCAAACCGACTGCACTGGTGCAGCTGGCTCCGACTTCTTTAAGCTGCTCGTGTATGGTGGGCCTTAGTTGTTGATCTGTTGATCTAAAAGCGACTGAATCACACAATCGTGATACAAGGCGCTGGCCTTTAGTTAGTCACCACTACTGTTTACCGCACTCACATCAACTTGAAATGTGAATTCTGAATTTGATCAAGCGTGCAGTTCTCATCAATGCCATAGTTATTGCTTTTGCCGTCGGATGTGAGAACCACTTTAGACAGTAGGCACGTTAACACACCAAACTTGTAACACGGAACTATATATTATACTGTGTATGTTGCCAAATATAAAGCTATCCCAGAGCACTAGAAAGCAAGTAGACCAGACGTCAAACTCTATATGAAAATATCAGATATTTAAAAGTATCGATTGCCACCAGAGCAAATTAGATTCGATAATTCTTTTTCCAGAAATTCTAAAATCCACTTTTTTGCAATCTTTTTTAAAACAAAACTAGAAAGGAATGTCTACGCACGTACGTCCGTACACACACACACATACTTATTTTCAAAAATAGTGCAAAACATTGTAGTGATCTCGGAAAATAAAAATATGTTCAAAACTTTCAGATCTATTGCAAAAACTTTCTATACTGGGACGTTAAAAAATTAAATGACACTTAAGACAGTAACTGGCATTTAATTTTTTTCTTATACAGGCATTAGGCTGAGGAGAAAACCGTACCTATAACTATAACATAACACACAATTTAATGAAAACTGGTAATTTTGAGATATTGTTGTTAAAACAAATCAAATATATTATTGAATATTAGCCGTATTTATCCGGAATTGCCCGCGAATTACAGCCCCCTGTTTTTATAGCAAAATGAAATATAGATTATAGCCATCATTTTTTCTCGATATTCGTGAATTAGTTGGTAAGTTTCCATCGCATTTAAGCCGAAATCGCCAAAAGTATAGTTAACGTGGTTTTGGTAATGTAATTTTAACCCTGATCAGTATGGAGACGTGAGAATCCAGATTCTACCGTTGGTGGTCAATGAATATTTAACTGAATATTCGTACGATATTAGTTATGTATAAACGTAGGTACACTATAGTTATGAACATAACCGTCGCTGCTTTTCGATGAGGACTGGTCTGATCGATTTAGCTAGACTACTATCACACGTGTATGCAGTCGTACAATATAGTTATGAACAACACGTCGCTCTTTTTCGGATAAGTACTGGTCTGGTTGATTGCTTCGATTGGAAGTGACGTAATGTGACACTCGACATGCGTAATCGAACGAAAAAAAACGAGGCTAATAAAGTTTCACTTTAAAAATGGCACCCTTTTTGGTGAGATGCAGCGATATGAAACGAAATTTCAGGCTCCAGTAGTGAGCCCAGAGGAACTCTTGTATATTCATGTGTCTGTGAAATGCGCGTTTTGTTCGTATATACTTCTCTCTTTCTCTCATCTCTGTCGAAAATAAATCACAGATAAGTATATTATGTAGTCAAAACTTCTGGTCACGACTCGATGCAACATACGGTGTACGTCTTACATCTAAATCGTATTACCTATACCAATGTACCTACACTCTGTATATACAGTGAGTCCCAGAGTCATCTTAGGAAATTTTAGGGCCCCAAATAAAAGCTATTGTTTTCAATTTTTCGACTATCAACGGCTTGAGTCAATTGGAAGTATGCTGGGTTGCAGAAAGCATTCTCAGAAAATCTGATTTGTGACAATGACCTTATAGATTGTGACCACATATTTCTCCATAAGAAAAGCATTGGAGAATTATTTTAAATGGAACCTGCTCGAAAAATAATATTCGATTTAGACGACATTTTTTTAAAACTGTGTATACATGTATTTAACATAGTTTTTTTTTACAATTTCCACTTCGAAACAACATTTTTCTACGCCTTTTGATAAAAATTTAGCTTGAAAAGCGATCTGTTTGCATATACCTAGATCAATCGTTTGTATTTGTGTTCTACATGACAAAGAGTTTGACAACGACATTAGACTGCTCCTGCATATATAAAAATGCAGTAATTATATGATTACAATCTAAATTGTAAAGGCCATTATCAAATCAAATGTTTTGACAATGCTCTGCAATTCAGCACTATAGTGTCGTAGAAGTGACGCTTTTGGTTGGTAGTTCGAACAGTTCTATAGACCCTACCGTATCTAAAGTTTATGCCATATTCTAAACTCAGCTAGCTGTCAAAAATGTTTTAGGTTATATTTAGCTGTCATCATATTCGCATTTGAATATTTACACATCTCTGGGTTCACATTATTTGTTTGTTTTTTATTTAAAAAAAATTAACATAGCGGGCTCAATATTCCTGTGCTCGTTAGATTAATTAGAACCTTACTACTAAAGTGAGGTAAGTAGGTACGCGCATGGCCTCTTTATATTTAATTATGATTTTATAAGAATGGTTCCACAGAACATAGTTGTCTTTTAAACAGCTTCAATACTGAAAATAATTTGTTCTATTTAAAAAAATGTAACCTCCAAGGGGAAAAAGCATTTCCTTATGTTATATTTCTCCCTTCGAAACAAACCTTCTTCACACATTTTCTTGTAGGTATCACAAAATCAACGAAGATATTTTATGTTTTAATTTTGTCTAAGCCAGTCTAAACTATCTAAAAGACTACTAGAGTTACTGTGGTACTAATTATGACCAATAATTTATATTATTTTTATGTAGTTTTAGCAATTAGGAAAAAAAAAAGATTTTTCGATATTAATGTTTCAAAGGAAATTTTGTTAAAAATCCTCATTATGTTAATTAATCAGTATTAATTAATGTGCACAAAAATCAATCGAAGATCAAATTATAACGAGAAATCTATATACAGTTTTTAATATAAACATAAGAATAACAATCAATATGATTAGACACCTATACCGTAACTAAATTCACTATATTAGTGAATTTAGTTACGGTATAGGTGTCTAATCATATTGATTGTTATTCTTATGTTCAATCGAAGATGTTTAGATAAAATATTTTCTCGGAAACTTAAAAAGAAACTTAAAAAGAATCTCTACCTACATTTCTCCCCCAGGGGGAACAACATTGGAATGTAGTTCTCGCGATTGCATTCCAATGTTTTCTGAGAATTGGTGTTCCCAGGAGCCCGAGCTCATACCAGTCGGTTTGTGTATGCCGGCTGGCAGATTCTAATACACAAATGGATTATTAATTGTTGTGTTGAAGACGCTAATGACCTGAGTTGTCGACGCGTCTATAATCTACAATAATAATAACCTACATTTCGTTTTTTTTTTCTTTTTTTTCAGACGGCTCTGGTTAGGTAGGACCGTAGGTACCTAGGTCTGTTAGCAATACTGTGTCAAAGTTGTACGATTGGTCCGTGCAGCACGCGCTCTATTCACATATCGTACAAATGCGCGAGAAAACGCGTCATATACCTTCTTCTGCTCTATTTATACATACAAGTGACCCATTTAAGTCTTGATTTTTTGAAGTTATACTTCTTTAGTGAGGGTAGTGAATTGGATTAACCTTGAGTGAAAAATTACCGACTTAAAAATTAATGAAACGCTGACAGAGATAAAACGGCTCTAACGATTTGGATGACTGAAAAGGGGTTCTGGGGGGGCAAAAAATCGATCTAGCTATCCCATCCCAGGAAAAATTCGTTTTATTATAGATTTTATATTTTTAAAATCAATTTTTGACGTTTCAAAATAGTGTAATATATTGTAAACAGGCTTTGGATACTTATGTATAGATAAATTAATAAGATTTATACGGCTGAATTGCAATTGAAAATTTTTCGTTGGAAAGCAGCCAATTATATAATTGATTCAAAACATATTGGAAAAAATCATTTTACCAACCATATAGTCACAGTCAGGATTCTAACCTTTCGCGGCGGAATGAGCTTAAAGTACTCAACTGTGACATGATTACCAATAAGGAGAATATTAGTTTGGTAATCATGTCACGGTTGAGTACGGTAAGCTCATTCCGCCGCGAAGGTGGAAAGTTTCAGGTTAGAATTCTGACTGTGACTATGGTTGGTAAAATGATTTTTCCAATATGTTTCGAATCAATTATATAATTAGCTGCTTTCCAACGAAAAATTTTCTTATGTATAGATGTTATGAAATATTTATTTATTAATTTTTAAAACTGAGAAAAGCAAAAATGTACCTAGATATGAAGTATAACTACGACCATGCGCTTATATATGGGTGAAGCACACAGCCATTTTTTTTTTACTTATATACCACTTGGAGACTTTACTTCTGAGCACAAAAATGTTTTTTCTATGAAACTTTTCACAAAACCTGTCCTGTTGTCAACAAATAAATGTACATGAAATCAATCACAATTTATTAAAATGTGTTACATTCGAAATGTACTTTTTAAAATACATTCATATATTTTGAGCATTGAGTTTTCTGCAGGCTATCCAGTATATCCACCCCTTCTATAGATGACTATCCAGTATCCACCTCCTCACAGTTCTATATGTGTTTCAAGATATTGGGTGCGTTAACTTTTCTTATCGTACCTCTATATCTGTATATTTATGCAACATATGCAAGAACAATTCTGGAGAAAATCAATTGCTATCATCCGCATTCAGTCCGTTGGTAGCCAGTTTCTACATAATATGTGCTATCTCTTGTATATAAATGTGAGAGGGAACAGTTTGCGTTATCGGCTACGTCACGTGCGAAATACGCGAGATACAGAATTTCCTTTAATATGACGGCAGTTCAGTTCATATTGTAAACCTCCGGCGTTTTTACAACTGAATAAAAATATATAGTAATGATCTCACCGTTTGGACGAACTCTTTTTTTTATTTATCTGAAAGAAGTTACTTCTTACTCTTTTTCTAGTTTCGTTAATGGAAGCAAATCCTGTGTTTCGATCGCATAATTCTTTATAATAATTCGTCAAGTTTTTATATCCTTGCGATTTTCAGAAAAGCTGGAAAATTCAAATGTTTAGATCTTATGCCACAAATTGCTTTTTATATAGAGCAATTTTATATTGGTTTAGCAGCCAAATTACATAATAGATTCTGCATTATCGGAAAAAATCATTTTATCCAACCATTGTCACAGTAGGGGAATCAAACCTGAACCTTTCGACTATCGTGGCGGACTGAACTATCACTTACTCAACCGTGAAGTGATCTAAGAATATTATTTTCAAATATATGCAGAAAGTCATTCATAATTTCACTACATGCGAAAAATCCAATATCATTTTGATTGAAACGTATATTTAAATTTGCAATTAGTACGGCTGTACAGTTTATATAGAGCAATTTTATTTTGGTATTAACAGCCAAATTACATAAGTGAGTGGGTAAAACCATACTGCTAACTTCCCATTGGGTGTCCTTGGAGATTAGAGACCAATCTACCGTAGAGAAACTATTTGCAATACAGGTTAACATTTTACAACCATTTTACAGTAGTTTATTTGTTATAAAAAAAGTCAATTCAAATTTTTTGCAAACCTTATCAGGTGTTCATTATGCAATTATGCGTCTAATGAAATTTATCCGGAGTCGATATCATTATTTGTTCTTGAGATATACGAGCGGAAAAAAAGTTTACCAACGTACGAACGAACGAACGTACGTACTTACGTACGTCACACACACACACATCTCTTTAAAAACAGTAGATTCGGACTCTAGGGACCTCAAAAAGTGCAGATAAGTCCAAATTTTTCATTCGCAAAATCGGACCCAATACAACAATTTCCATTGGTAAGTTAACTAATAGTTAAGTAAACTATATCTACGCTTTTTTATGTTTTTTAAAAAACATAATTAATAAATTAAGACGAAATTAACATTAAAATGATAATGCAAGGAGTAATAGTAATTTGAAAAATTTTGAAACACTAAGAAGCCATTCTTCTTCCTAAAATGTTATTTTATCGAATACAGTATATTGAATATTATAGAGCAATTTGAAGCAAAGCTAAATTTAATAAGTTAAATTATTGTGTAATATTTCACTTTTTCATTTTTAAAGTGAAACTTTTATTAGCCTAATTTTTACTTCGTTCAGTAACGCATGTCGAGCGTCGCGTCACGTCTAATCAAAGTGATCGTATAAACCAGTACCTACTTATCGAAAATCACCGACTTTATGTTCATAACAGCTATATTTTACGTCTACATAACTAATATCGTACGAATAATTCAGTCGAGCAGCACATCAAATACAAACGATAGATATTAGAAATCGTGTCCATCGTGATTATAATAAAATTAAGCAACATCGCAGGGTAGTGGACAAAATTTTTATGTATGTACTTGAAAAAGTCTAAATCTATAGACGAAATGTCGTACATTTAATTCAATAAATCAAATTATTTTGTCCACTATCCTGCGATTTTGCTTAATTTTATTACAAACGATAGAATTTGGATTCTCGTCCGTCTCCATACTGATCAATGTTCCAATTAATCACCAAAACCACATAAACAAAATACAGTCGACTCTTGTTAATTCAAACCTGCGATAATTCGAACCTCTCTATAATTCAAAGTTATCACGAGTTCCCTACAAAATCTCTTTATATTTCGAACTAAATCAATACATTTTTATGCACTTTGTAATTCGTACGAAAAAATCATTGCTATATAACAAAACGACGCGTTAATTCGAACTCATCGGCGTCCAACACTCGACAATTCAAAGTTGCAGAGAGAAAGAGGCGGAAAGATTGTAAGTACATACATACATTTTGCGACAAGTTCAAACTTGTATCAACGTTTGTTTGTTGAGCCTTTGTTTCGAACCATTTGATATTTCAAACACTCGATAATTCGTAATATTTTAAGAGTCCCTCGAGTTTCGAATTAACATTAACTGTAATATACTTTCGGTGATTCCAGGTTAAAAGCGCTTAGGGTTACGGCAATAAAGTTTCAATTTCATAAAACCGCAACCTGGTTTTGAACCATGAATGTATTTTTCATAAAATTTTACATAATGTAGGTACATTACATGTCAATGAATTTTCTCATTGCAGTAAAGAGATTGAATGAATACGAATCTCAGTTGCAGTTATCTAATACCTAGATGTAGCATTTCAGAATTTTTCTTGAGAAGGTGAAGTGTAAAGTTTTTCTGTACCATTCGAAAGCGCGAGATTGCCAGTAAAAATGTATTTTCAGAAAATGCTATAGAATATGTTTATGAATGGATCTCGAATACAGATATCTGTCATGCATTGCTATAAAGCTCTAACAACTCTAAAATTAATTAATGCAATCTTTATATTAATTTGTAATAAATTAGTTAGTTTATAAAAATAAATGATTACAACCCCAATTTCTCTTGTGTGTGTGTGTTTTAAAGACCGCCAACAGCTAAGGTTATTTGGGCCTAGCACCAATTCATATTTTCAATTCATTATTATTTTTTTTAAATAATAAATTGAAAATCCATTTGACACTTTTACCAGCTCTCGGGCTAGAACCCGGGAACTGGGGACTTGTAATAGAGGAACCATAGCAACGCCATGTAAACAACAGCGCCGCTACACTCTCGGCTATTCTCAAGCCCCCCAATTTCTCAATAGAATGCAATTTCATTAGCGAATTTGCACACAACAATGTTGCCATGAACTTAACGGATATTATATTATAATTAGTTAATGAAAGTGAAATCGTTTGTGGAATTGGGTTTATAATCACATTTTAGTATTAGAAATTAACATTAATTATCGTTATCCATAGACCATCAAATTTGTTATTTGTTTATAATAATGTCCAAATTTTAATAGTATATTGTGCAACTAGTACCTATACTAAATACATATTTATGCGTCAGGCGCGATGTTTTCAGCACGAATAGTAGGCGAGCACGCACGAGTATTGGCGAGTGCGCATTTGTCAGCCGTATACGAGGGCTGAAAACATCGCGCCTGACTCATAGACATTTAGCATACGCGTTACACACTATACTTTATTCAACACATGCATTTTTACATTGAAAAGCGTTGCATAATGAATGATGACGTCACCAGTCGATAAACAGCCATTTAAGGCTCGATTTACAGACACGAAAAAAACATTAAAAACGTGCATCTGAAAAAAATATTTTTTGTAAATCATTTTGAATGATTTTTTTATTATTTTGGCGAATTTATTCCTCAATGAGCTTTACATCAATTCTACGGTTCATTTATTTTATTTTATAATCCACTGCAGTTAGTTTACATCAGGCGCGTATCCAAATAATAATATTTTACCCAATTTTCAGTTTTATACACACAAATCACAAAATCAGAACGAACTCCTGGAAGATAGGTAACTCTCATAAAAATTGCCCCCCCCCCCCTAGCGACAACCTGCGTCTGGTTTATATTATAATATTTTACTATAATCGGTGCCTTGTTTTATATAATAATGCACAGCACTGGTTTCATCGAGTAGATATATAATTCTCGAAAGCTTTCCCCACACAATCGGACTTTAAGCAGACAGCGTTAGCTGGGATACACAGTTGCAACGGCAATCGGTTCTTGTTCCGATCTTTTATTGGATTGTCATTTGGTTTCGCTGTAAAGTCGATCTTTGGGAAACTGTATATTAAAGGAGAAGTGGGACATAAAACTGCTTCCTTGGATAGGCGCTGACGTCTTCTCTCCGTCTCTCTCACCACTTCGATCCACTGTCTCGTATTTATGGTTTTATATCGTGGAATATATATTCACGAATATATTATCTAATATAGGTATCATAAAATTGTAACAAAAATATTATGCAATATTGTATTTCTAAATTGTCAACAATTCTGATATTATGAACAAAATATATTAAATTTATTTTGTTGTTTTTAATAATGCTGGCGCTTGTAGCTTTAGCTGTTGATCGTCTATAAAATTTGCAATTTTTAGAAGTGAAACTTGTTTACGCACGGTAGAGTGAATTGGATTCATGCGGGTGATTATACAACGGAACGACGTGTAATGAAACGTTGCATCGCCTCGCCTCTGTGCCGTTGAACTATAAAAGTGGGATGTTTGGAAGGTATCGCTGTAGCGATCGTTAATGACTGCTGGTAGTTCGTGGTTTGTTCCTTGCTTTCCCATGGATCGCTGAAAGTTCTTTGTGAAAATAATTTCAATAATTTCACGAGCGGATCGTGAACGGTTCGGCTCGCAAATGTATATTCACTCAATATATTGCATCACAAGGGATAAACACAACGTTTGCAACTAGTTTGAAGTTTGCTGCTCGAAGAACGAGGGCAAAAATCACACGCGTTCCGAGTAAATGCATATTATTTTTCACAACTCTATTGACAATTTGATTTGAGATACCTGCAATTTTGTCGCGCAAAAAAGCCGCAAAAATATTAGATCTGTCAGATCCATGTGAAATTCAGGTGGGGTTATGTCTGTCATGTTGACGTTTTCGAGTATATATATGCTAATTGAAGTTGGCGCGACTCAATCGGTCTATCTCTCTCTTAACAACATTAAAAACAGAAAAAACCAACAATTAAAAAGTTTCAACCTAGGGTTGAAACACTCAGTTTCAACCCGTCAAACATGTACCGAAAATAGAAGTTTCAATAGAGACGTTGTGAAAAATATATTTGATGATCTTTTCAGTGAAACATAACTATGAACTTGTTTTAACGAAATTTGAAATGAATCTTATGTTAAGTCATAAAACTCGCGAGATAATAAATCTGCTGAAATAGATTATTTTTCAAAGAATGAATTTATAATTTACATTATTAAATAATATCACAATAAAATTAAGAAAAAAAAAAAAATCGCAGGATAGTCGACAAAATATTGGATTTATTTAATTAAATGTACGACGTTTCGTCTATATATTTAGACTTTTTCAAGTACATAAAAATAACAATATTTATGAAATAAATTAAAAATATGGCAGTATATTATTAGTACCAGAGACAAAAATTTATAAAAATTTGCCATTAAAGTGTTTTATACTCGGTTTTATATCTATAATAACCAGAAATGAATAAATAAATTATTTCTTTTTAACATAAAAAATATCATAATATTATATAGGTAAATGTAAAAAGTTAATTAAAACTTTAATTAATGTCAAAGTAGATATATTCATATATTGCATAAAATATAAATAATATGAATTTATTATTTCATACAAATAAAAAGTTAAGGGGAAAAAATGGTAATTCGATATTTTCCATCTATAATAGTTATATTAATTAATTTCATATGGTTACTTAATCATACTAAAATTATCTAAATATTTAAGAACAAAACAAATCCAAAATAAGCAATCTGACCGATATACAAAAATTCGGAAAATGGCTAATTCGGCCTACGTTATCCATAAACTGTACATCAGAATCGAAATATTACGACTTTTTTGATTATATTTTAAGGAGATTATCTATATTAATTTGGATACAAATTCCGAGGTAAAAAAAAAAGAAAATCTTAGCGGAAGAGAGAAGAAAGAGAACTCTATCCATGTGGTTTACTGGTTTATAGTCTATATCTGTATCCCCTAGACCCTTCATATTATATACATATAGAAATTTATGACAACACAAAGGATATCGGAAAACGGATTCAATTCCCGTTCTAAAGTAAGTTATATGGTACAATATTACATTTATATATTTCCCATTTTGCCGTCCAGTGAAGCGTCAGTCCTATCTATCCGGTCGTATAAATATGTGCTTAGATATTACATAATATTGTACCTACTTGCTTTATACTTGTATATAGCTAAACAAATGCACCTCTTCCGGTAATATGTAAGTTTTTCTCTTTTTCTTATTACAAATAAAGAATAATCCAAAGTATAAACTGCATAAATTTCTAGACTGCGAATGTGAAATAAAAAAAATGTATTAACCTTTACTAATTGTCAGTAACATTAACAATTAACAATGTCGAAATAAAGAATGCTTTATCCAACTGTGTAAGCTTTCACGGCCGGCGTTGTTCCAAATCTTGGTGGTTTCCGGGCCTGTAGGCCTTGTTCCGATGGCATTTCTACCTGACGTTTCGTCTACAACTGCGGTAGACATTTTGAAAGGCGAAGTAACAGCGCTCGGAGTGTCCTCCTTGGCAGCTCACAGGTAAATAAGCCACCAAGAAGGACATTTCGACCGCTGCGACGTCGCCTTTGAAAATGTCTACCGCAATTGAAGACGTAACGTCAGGTGGAAATATCATCGGACCACCGCCTACAAGCCCGGAAATCATCCAGATTTAAAGTATGCTTGTTTGAAGTTTGGATCAAAACGGCCAAAAAATTAACTGAAGGGATATGCAAACCATAAAATCATAGAGATATTTAACTTGGAACAGTTTTAAGAGATAACATAGTATATGCTTATGAGTTATGATTAGGAACAAATTGATGTTCAATTACATAATGACAACAATTAATCGGTAGTTAATAGACTATTTATAAGCTATTGAAATAATACAATATCCTTCTCGACACGTCAGAGCTTCTAGCACTTCGCCTCCTGCGCTTTATAGTTGCTCTCAAGTACCGTAAGTATATAAATTCCCACTAATGCACGCAGTAATCCTTCCTCTCTATCAAGAACACTAGAGAGACGGATACCGAATTCAAAGGTGGGGATGGTAGAAAATACGTCGCACGCAAAGTATTTGCGTGAATAGCTTCGAGTATTTCCATAGTAACGACAAACAAACATCTCCAACGGTTCTTATTACCAACATATGTGGGCGAGCGAGAGGACTAGAGAGTTGAAACAAAGAAGACGAAACAAATGCATGCGCAGTTCGTATGACGCATCCAAGGATCGAATCCATAATGTGCGACGTATTTCGTCCCACCCCCACTACTCAATTTCAAATTGGGTCCCCTTATCTATAGTTTTCTTAATCTCTATAATAGGTTATTGGAATATTTATAATATGTATCATCATCATCATCCTCGCCTCTTCCTGTTACGCGGGGTCGGCTTTTCAAATCATGAGGTGCCATTTTCGCTTCATGATTAGTATAAAGATTGGCTATAGATTTTTACAGTCGGTTTCCACCTGACACCAAGGTCTTGATCTAGAGCTGAGAGCCGCCGCTGACCAGTATTGGTTCTTTCGCCACAATCTCTAGTGAACTCTCAGACCTAAGAGCCCATTACAATCAAGAACTTCTACTCCGATTATGTCAAAGAAACTCCTCAGTTGGGTTTGATAACGGAGTTTTCTGTCCGACCTTTTTGGTCCTCGGGAGGTATTTTATTTCCTTCCTACCCTTCAGCAACTGTCTACTGTTGACACCGTTGATAATCATCATTATCATCCTAGCCTTCATATATTGTATATTGTACCTAAAAGAGGTAAAAGAGGAATGGAGCCTTGAGAGAAGGAAACCGTTTAGGCAGCGTTTGCTTTCAATTTGTCCCCCTCGTCTCGCCCTTAATAGAATCTACTGTGTATGTTTTGTTAAAAATTTATTTGCAGGATTGCTAACAATCATGTTCAAAAATACCCAAACGGAATTTTAATAATAAGATCGGCTAGAGTTTGGGAAATCCCAGACAAATAAAATTTGCCATTAAAAAATATATTGAGATGGATGCGTTCAAAATCAAACCTAAAAATAAAGTTTTCTGTGCCTTAATCAGGGTTGCGTCAATGTAAATTTTCTAAAATACTCATTTATTGTTATCAATATTAAAAAATTCCCACATTTTCCAGCTGTATATCAAGGCTGTACCCACTAATTCCTCAATTAGCTTAAAATTCTCCGTAGTTTGGGGAGTTGTACATAGGCTAGCTAGGCTGATTATTTGATATGTAAAATTCCTCAAAAATTATTAAGTAAATGAGCAGCTTTATTGAGCTTCACTTTTAAATTGAGACTATTATTATTATATTTTATTATTCTATTATTGTAAAGTTACATATCTGAAAATGAAAGTCCTTACTTATAAGAGGAAAGTTTTCCTACTGCAAGTTATAAATTGATTATAACATTATTTGAAACCAATAACCGATGGAACATGTTAAGTAACTTTCCACTTAAAGTGAACTTTATAACTTCCGATTAGAACAATGTCCATTATTATTCTGGCGCATATAGAATTTTAAATTAATTAATTATTATATACAGAATATCGCAAACATGCAGCACATTTTATTTCATTTATTATTATATAATATATTCATTTGAAATTATTTTTATAGACAGTGGTAAAACATATAAATGTAAATTATACGTATAATCAATCAGTTAAAACTAAAATTAATAAAAAAATCAATGGTTTTACATTAGCTCTTGGAGTTCTGAAAATCTGTAGACATTGTTTAAAATATGGAAAATGCCATTCTCTTCATGACTTCTTCTCAGAATGCCAATCTCTTTCAAAACATTGGAAATTCTTACCATAGCATGCACTTCCATCCCCATAAATTCATTACATGGTCCCGTAATTCGTATATGATACTTAAAACTTGAAAACGAATTAACCTGTGCGGGAATTAGTTGGTATTAATATTGTTTATTAAAATTATAAATAACAAAAAAAAAAAATTGTTGGTTGTTCCACCGATTGTACTTTTTCCGAACATAGCGCACGCATCTTTGTTGCACAGTCTCATGTTCTCCTCTTCGCAGTAACTATATTACAGGACTTTGTTTTAAATACCTAGCAAATCTTTATTTGTTAAGCAATGTGACATTCTAATTCGTGAAACTAGAGATAATTATGTAGCCTGCGTGTTCCTAAACATCGGTTTCTTTTGCAGTTTTGAGAAAGAGTGTGTGAAATTTTATAAAAAGCTTTTCGGAGGACCTAAAAACACAACTCAAATATAAAAAAAAACTCGGGCCGCAGTGCCAAACCCTGCCGACAATATAATGTATTTGCTAGTACAGGCATTGTGGGTTTATTGTGTGAACTTAAATTTTTTTTTTGGACAAAATAAAATCCGTATCCGCAAACGAGTATTTTTATAAAATTAAGTCCGGTCCTGTCAGGCCGATTTTATTTTATATCAGCACATTTTAATCCTTACTAAAAGGTTAAAGTTCAATTTTGAAACGATTCTGAGAATTTTTTTGGTATTTTTAGACTCAAAAACTTTTTTCATCCCCTAAAAACTACCCTTAAATAGTCCGATTGGGACCATTTTAAATAGGTTTCGTGCGGTGATGGATTCGGATTTCGTCAAAATCAATTAACTCTTTCGAAAGTTATATAGCCTGTACATATAAATATATACTCGTACATTAATATTATATATAAACATTTTCAAAAATGGTGCCAAGTCATTCAGGAGAGTATGAAACGTCAAGAAATTTTGGTCCGACCCCTAGATCTCGCCATCCGACCGACGCCAATAGTGTATGTGCCATAACTATGGGAAATACACTAACAAAGATTTCTGTTAAAATTAAACTCAAATGAAGGGAATGGGGAAAAAACAGGGTAAGTCAAATTTTTTTTATTTTTGAGCTGTTAGCGCCATCTGATAGACCGTAACGGTATTCAGCACTGGGTAAATTGCGGGGTAAAAGAAATAGGTAGGTCACTGTGTATTTTAAAACTTAAAATTATTAAATGGGAAAAGAACAAGGAATATAATTAATTTTAAATTCAATTTACTCAGTCATTTGTCAGAAGGACATATCTTGTTTTTCCCCATTCCCTTCAAATACATTTTATTTCGTTGACGTGTACCTTTCTTTGTGGGTTCATCACTCATCGCACACCCATATGCTTTGTTTTTTGGAAAAAAATATTTTATATGTGGTTCCAAGTCGGAACCACTGGCACACAAAGGGTTAATAATATCTTATGCGTATTGATGGTAATGTGTTTATACTATTATATTTTATCTTTATATCTATTTGTATGTACTTATTGTCTTTGACAATCTACAATCTATCTACACCTATTGACAAACTCTCTGACCTTCCGTTCCCAATATAGAGTAAAATAAATTAATTATCTATCTTCAATTTCCCCCTAAATGTATTAATCGCCCATAGCGAATGTTCAACCAGACGTTCTGTAGTTAAATACCCTCTTCAATTTTAATAAAGTGTTGTGAACATGATTATGTAGTACATAACATACTACCAACTACGTAGTGCATACACTAGTAGTTAAATGTTATCTACCTGTCAGTGTCTACATACATATGTGCCAACAGAACCTCGTGCTGCAGATATCAGTTATGTGTTTATATATGTATACAGTATGTACCTTCCTCTACTGACAGATGCACATTCAAGTTTTATGGATGAGAAAATATAATTTCTTAGACAGTTCTCCCACCAATAACCCGTGACTAAGATGTTACTACGACGCTACGTCCTTACAAGGTCTTCACAAATGGTTTCACACTGCAGTTATCCAACCATAGATATCTAGATTCGATACTCATAATCATCTGCTGCTAACAAATTGCTCTCATTATTTAGAATATCTAGATGACCGAACTTTGCTCGGATGAGTTCAAAAAAATAGTACTTAAAGTTCCCATTTCATCAAAATCGATAGTCGTTTTTAAGAAAAAAAATTACATACCTATAAGTAGATAATATTATTATACGTCAGTATACGTCATACTACATAACGTATGTACCTACATTTTTTCAAATAATTACTGATTATTTTAATAAGTTAAAGATTGACTCTCAGAGTAATTTGACATAAATAATGAAAATAGTTTGTTTTTTCCAAAGCCTACTCACCATACGACACTGTTTTATAACGTTAAAAAACTGTTTTTTAAAATGATAAAATCGATAAGAAAACGAATTTTTCCAGGGATGAAACCTAGCTAGATCGATTTTTTGCCCCCCAAAACCCCTTTTCAGTAAATTTCATCCAAATCGTTTGGGCCGTTTTCGAAAAAATATTTATATAGGTACATATATACAAGATTTTCTCGTTTAATAATATTGGGATATTGATACGTTGGCGTCGAAATCGCATACTATTGTATTTAGAAAATATAGCGAAACAAAATGAAAACCAACACTACTTGTACCTACAACTGTATGACGATGTCACGGAAATATGTATTTATATCTTTATTAATCATTGAACAGCTAAATCCCATCAAAAATATTCTTGTAAAGAAAAAAAAAAGCCAAGTTTCGCAACACTTTCGCCGTAAAAAGTTTTGAGATCCCGAAAAGTACCAAGTCAGCCATTCTATTACCTTTGACTATGAAGTTAGCAAATTACTCGATAGTTGTCTTAAAACTACACAGATAAAATAAAGAATAATTTATAAATAATATTTTATGACTGTAAACTTGTAGTACCTTTTGAACTTGGCAATCAGGTGGCATAGGTGCACTGTGATGAGATATTGTTTTAATTAAAACTTTATTGCACGGTATCATATATCCTGATGCTATGTGATTGCCAAGTTCAAAAGGTACTACAAGTTTACAGTCATAAAATATTATTTATAATTTATTCTTTATTTTACCTGTGTAGTTTTAAGACAACTATCGAGTAATTTGCTAACTTCATAGTCAAAGGTAATAGAATGGCTGACTTGGTACTTTTCGGGATCTCAAAACTTTTTACGGCGAAAGTGTTGCGAAACTTGGCTTTTTTTTTTCTTTACAAGAATATTTTTGATGGGATCTCAGTTCTTTTTGTAAAGTTGGAAAGGGAAAATCACAAATATTTGAATTTTCTCGTTACTTGTACGTGAAACCCAGCCTGCATACCAAATTTCAGCTTTCTCTGACTAAGGACCTATAAAAATCTGCAACACCCCCTTTTAGGGGTTGGAGGGGGAAGATCAGACATGTTTGAATTTCCTCGTTACTTGTACGCGAAACCTAGCCTGCATACCAAATTTCAGCTTTCTCTGACTAAGGACCTATAGAAATCTGCAACACCCCCTTTTAGGGGTTGGAAGGGGAAGATCACACATGTTTGAATTTCCTCGTTACTTGTACGCGAAACCTAGCCTGCATACCAAATTTCAGCTTTCTCTGACTACGGACTTAGCCTATAATAATAGAAATATGCACCACCCCCTTTTAGGGGTTGGAGAGGGAAAAACACAGATATTGGAATTTTCTCGTTACTTGTACGTAAAACTCAGCCTGCATACCAAATTTCAGCTTTCTAGGACTACTGGAAGTGCCCTAGCTTTTTGATGATCGCTATGTCAGTGAGTGAGTGAGTGATGACAAAATAGACAATTTTGAGGGTTGAAATTTTCTGAACTATATTTATTAGAAACTTGTAATTTGGGGAATTAGCTAAGACCGTTAGGTACAATCTCTAGCGAAATTTTCAGCCTTCTGCTTTCATTTGTAACAGAGATATAGAAAGTTGAAAAGTGCCTTGAGTTGCTTCGAGAAAAGGTATATATATACACGGTAGCGGCCGTCTGTTGTTTGCTCGACTTGGCGGGGGCCACTACCGTGGCCCCAGATACATCAGTTTATTAAATACGATCGTTGATCAGCTTTAAAATACACCCGTTTATATATTTATTTCGATAAATCTCATTTCAGTCTAATAAATGCATTGGTCCCAACGCAAACCCTTGAGGCATCCAATATTAATAAATGAATAATATCATTCGCCCCATCCATTGGGAGTCCGTGGCGTGGCACATCCAGATGCCCCGTGTGTTGTGCTATGTAGTTATGTGTGTTCCCGTTTGCCAGTTTGTCGGCCGTCGCGGTGCCGACCGAACGTAGCTGCTGAAGGTCTACTCGGTGTTTGCGTCTGGCGTCCTCGCGTCTCGAGCAGCTTCGTCGACGTCCGTCCTCGTGCTAGCCGCGTGTGTAAACCGACCGCCGATTGAACGGTCTGTTCTCCTAGTCTATACACACACACACATTCATACATACGTGAGCCACAGGTGTTATCAACCGCGGTCTCTGTGACAATACGCATTGCACCTCAGATTCACTACACATAAATGATCGCATCGCGAGCTCTTTGCTTTCTATCACCTAACCGCTTTCGCCTACCACGTTCCGAACTTTAACGAGCTTCAAAGACTCGGAATCAACTTATTTTCGATTGTACCGCACATTAACCCAACTGCGAGACGTGATCGATATATTTTTCAAGTGTAACTTCTCATGCGAGCTCGGGCCGTTTAACGTTTGCTTTAAATATTGAACGCCAACGGTGTAATAGATAATATAATTTTCTATACGCTAACGATGTAATAGATAATATTACATTTTTCTCTAAATGTCAATTTGCAACATTTATAGATGTAGATTTTGCGTAAGTTTCACTTCTGTAATGTGTAGTGTAAACAACATGTCAGTTTTGCCAAACGACGTTCATATACAGTGCGGCTGTCGTCGGCTGACCTGTATGTCAGATCACTAACTAATATCACTCTTTACCAGACGGCCAAACAGCAAACTGTATAACTTTGCCCACTTAAATTGCCGTTTCAGACCTCTGAGTAGAATCACTGTTTGCCGGACGTATGTAGATTTTGCGTAAGTAAATTTTACTTCTGTAGGGTAAACTACACGTTCTTCAGAAAAAAAATTTTAGTCTGTAATCTTTAATTATTGCATAATAAGTTACACTTCCTCCGAGTTCCGCGACACACACTATTTTTTTTAAATTAAACGGGCAACCGTTTTCGACACCGAACTTGAATGATTTGAAGTTCGCATATTTTCGATTGTGCTTGACGCCAAACAATAATAATAATATAAGACAATGATTGAAAAAAAAATATTTTCCAAATTAAAAAGATAACTCTTATCATTTATCATGTCAGAAACTTTGGCCTGCTTGATCTCTTATTTTTTAAGATGCTTATATATATTGTGTTTTCGAGCGATTATAATTTACAATATCTACTATATTCACACCGTGCTTCAACAATCGACTAATTTATTGACTATTTCACTAGGGTCTAGAAAAAATTAACAATAAGGAATTATACAGTAATTAAATTAAATCTATATGGGAATTCGTATAAACGATGGGTAGAGATACAATAATATTTAATTGCTACCATTGTCTGTACCTTTTCGCACAGAGATCATTGAAAATAAGTACAGTTAGAGGCATATTTTTGACATTTCATAAATGCATGAGTCGTATTTTGATTTAAATAAATAAATAAAACTTACACACCAAAATATACTTTTCCATTTATCCACACATGTTAGTCTTACACAACGTTAAATTTCTAATCCATGTGTTAGTGTAATGTGCGTTTGGAGAGACATATTAATCGTATTTTTCCGTTATATAATCTATATATCCCAAATGTTCGGATGACGCTAATGACCTGAGATGTCGACGCGTCTATAATCTACAATAAATAAAATAAATCAAACGTTCGGTATTTTTTGTTAATTATTTTTGACGCTTTTATATTGCACATACCGCTAGACTACTAGCGGATGTGCTCTATTATCGCTTCAAAGGGGAGATTCTGTCCTATAAAATGAAAACATTTTTAGATTGATTCGAGTTCATAATTACTCCTAAAATTGTAACTGAAAATTGCGAACAGCAGTTGTCGGTTGGTCTGTACGTACGTACGTCCGAGCTCTACAGCTCGCAATTCTTGACGAATCGCTTTGGTTTATGTTTTATTCTCGTTTTATTCGCTTTGTTTACTATCAGACTAGAACCCTATTTAAATTTACTGAAATGCGTTCACTAGTTTAATTTTTATAAACATTTTTTTATTATTTTTGACAGCTAATAATAATATATTATTGTACAATGTACAGTATAAATTATTGTAGACAAACTAAGTGCTACCTACTACACTGCTATACGATAAAAGTAGCTGATCATCCGTCGAGCTCGTGGAGTACTGGATAAGGCTGTTGTTTCTTGCGGACAAGTACGCCGGTTCGATACCGACCGACGTCATAACCCTTTTTTTTGCATCCTATTCCATATTATTCACTTGATATATTTTTTTTTTTTCATTTTTATACTTTTTATTAAATTTTTATTTAAATTTTTTTTTAATTTTTTTCATTTTTTTTTTAAATTTATTAATGCTTTATTTAGTTAATATTTTTTTATTATCTTTATCATACAGTGGAAAACTTTTCGGGATGTGCAATTTTGGTTTTGCCAACTATTTTGATTATGTTGGCGCACTTAAATGTTAAAAAAAATGTGTAGGTAAAATTTACCATGTTTACGCGAAGACTAAAACTAGCGTTAAAACTTTTAAGAACGATCTTAACATCGATTTTCGTACGCATAGACGCACAACATTACTTTTCTTAGTGTTGTTAAGTCTTAGTAAATGTGTTAAGTTAGCATTTATTTAACTAAACAAAACTGAGTTTTGACTACGCGTAAACGCTTTAAACACTGTTACGGCGTTAGCACCAAACTCCGGGAATAAAACTGGACTGAACCAAAACTTTCCATGTTTCAGTTGTTTCTAGCCAAAGCGAAGTTAACGGAATCAAATTGTTTACTTATTTGTTATTAGAACGGCGGGTATCACAAATGTCATATGTGTTTTGATATTTGACAGGTGACAATGACTAATCTAATCAAAAAATCTCAACGCGCATAAACGCACTACTAACATCAACGATAAAATTTTTAATGCCTTCACGTAAATATAGCGAATGACCTACTATAAAAATAATGAACTATGACAGCGATAAATTCACGCTGTCTTTTTTTGAAAACACAAAAAAATCGTGACGGTTCTCAAAATGATATTTATGAAGTCATCGATGATTCAATGCTACGTCAGGAAGAAACATCGTCGTCAACTTCAACAGGTATTAAATTATTTTCATTTTTATATAGGGTGTCCCAAAAGTAAAGTAAACCAACATCTTAGTTTCGTTGAACATAACATTAAACCATAGCTATAGATAGAAAATTCAGTGCTCCGTAAAAAATGTTTAATAAAAAAAATATCTAATAATAAAATAATATTTTGATTTGAAAGTGGATTTTGAGGGAAAAAATGAAAAATAATGCGTCGATAACTGCAACTTTTCTACTTCACAAATTAAAGAAATTTGTATTTTCTGAAAAAGAAAACCTCTAGCCATTAAATTTTCATTTTAAAACGTAATAGTTGGTTGACTTTTTGGTAATTATACTAGTAGTTTCAAAAACCAACCACATTCTACCTCCTGTTTTCTTGTTTTGTAACAAAAAAAGAGCATTTCGTACTCGAGGTCATTGACTTGTGTGGTGGAATAATTTTTATGCTGTCGACAATTACAAATTATAACTGAATTTGGATGTTCGAGTTTTATCAGCATAAAGGTAGGGTTGGGTTCCCCACATTAATTTATCTTTGGATGTTTACTCGTCCAAAGTGTTGAAAGAAAGGGGTGGAACTTCAATTGAGGGTCCTTGTTATCGAGACAAAGTGAAATATGTTTTCTACAAAAGGTTATACTTATTTTAACGAAGTTCACTGTTCTAATATTAACAGTGAGAGATGCTTAGTTGAACAAAAATGTCTTAGATTGATTCGAACAATCTTCACTAAACTTATTCAGATCCAAAGGTTCTCATCAATTAATTCATTCATACATGAAAAAAACAATTTTATGTATCTTTAACAATCATAATATATTAACTTGCTATAAATTTAACAAGAATTTTACAAATCACAAACGTTACTGCAATAACAATTTAAATCAGTTAAGCAGACATACTGCTTAACTCAACACATTAAAAAGTTGAAAACCGCTGAAGAGCATTATAATTTACCAATCTCTATCTGTATCAAAATCTTAGATTGGTACTGAACAATTTTTATCAATTATGAAGATGCACAATTAGAGTTAATATGTAACCTAGTGTATAAAGAGGAAGGCAAATAATAAGAAGTTACTGACAAAGTAGTTAATAAAGAGTAATACGTTAAAAATCGATAGTATGAATCTGTCAAGCTGTCTGTTAAAGTGATAGTAGTCCGTGATATGGTATAAATATGGTTAACGAAGTGAAGTGAAACAACCGTCAAAGAAAAGGTGTAGTCACGTCTGATAGTCAAAAGAACCACTACAGGATTATAAGATAGTTAATTGTTAATAAGGAACCGAAAGAAACTCAAATTCATTTATTTGAGTAAATCAGTTATCTTGTTAATTGTTAATATGCTATTTTCTATGACCATTAAGTGTTAACATAGGTAAGGAAATAATTCGCAGGAACTACCGTCTGTGGTCGCTGTCAATAAGAAAATTGTCCATACAAAAATGTATAAAATTTAAGTGAAAAAAGAATTAATATGATGTCTACCGAAATTATAATAAGCGGTAGGCAACCAAAGTTACATGAAAAATTAATCAAAAAATAGTGCAATCTCTTTATAAACACACTAGATCACAATAGAAACCAAAATTAGTTGATAATAATGAAAAATTACCTTAGTTAAACACAGGTGAGAATAACCCATCTGTGACATAAGAAAATAGACAGATGATTCTTATAGGTTAAAATTATCGATCAAAAGAACAGTATAATCTTATCTCAATTAATTCATTAACAAATTCCACCAATTTGTAAAGATTGGTGATATACCAAATTGGTGATACTTCATTCTACTATACATTGGTTTGTTAAGGCCATATTATTCTGATTATCAAATCGCGTGTGCGAATCAAAATATCTTTGATTAATTTTATATTAAATTCAATTCTGTTAAAATACAACTATGCCATGAATTGATTGTATATGATTGGCAAAATATATCCAGATTTTATTCCACAATTATTATCATACACGTGGTCGGTGTATTTTTAAAATACAACACTGATCAACAGGTTATATTAAAATATTAAATTTTATCTTTAATTAAACGTAATATCGTAAATGACGCTGCTGACGGCATTAATCATTTATTTTACCTTTATGAAATTTTTATTCTAAAATGGCAGACGGCCATGTTATAAACTCATGCTTATAATTTTCACGCAACATTCATTCATCACTTATATTAGTTCTAAATTATTTACAAATATCTACTTAGCTGTTTTTGATTAATTGAAGATAATTAAAGCTCTGGGGGACTCCGATGGGCGATAATTATCCATAAAACCCCAGCTCGTCCCGAGATATGTGATTCCGTCTCGGCGAAACTGGCTGCGAGCCGCGGTTCAAGCAAACTAGAAAGAATCGACATCAAGCCGATCACAAGAGGCACTTGGCAATGATAATGAATTACATCGCACCGGAATTAAAACGAGCGCGCAACCATAGAGTATGAATATAAATTAGCATTGGCAACCTTAGATAAAGAATATTATCTGTTGTCATGAACTGTTCCATGACAATATTCCCCGGACAAGAAAAAAAAGAGAAAAAAAAATTCTTTGATATTACCCATCAAAGGATTTTTTTTATATCCACCTCGTAACTTAGCGGCAATTGACCTTTAAAACGTTTAAATTGATTAATATGATGATATCCTAGTTCATGAGATGAACTAGGATGTTCTAGTAAGTAGACATTTGCATTCAATTTCGATTTGATTCTAAAAGGACCTGTAAACAGGACATCCAGCTTCTTTGACCGACGATCATTCACCGATGACAGCGGGTGCGTGCGCAGAAATACCATGTCGCCTGAACTAAACGACACCGATGGCTTCGTATCTTCATGAGACTGCTGGCGTTCTGTGGCAAGCTGCCTTAAACGTCTTCTGATGGATTCTCGATCAGTCGGGTTGTCTTCTACGGGTTGTGGAAAATCGGTTTGTTTAACCATGAACAAATCAGGTTTACGGTCGTATTGCAATTCAAACGGAGAAACGCCAGTCGATTGGTTGACATTCGTATTCATCCCGAACGCCACCTTTGGTAGCAGGCGACTCCAAAGCGTATGTTGAACGTTGCAGTACAGTCGCAGTAAGGTGCCAACTTGCTTGTTGTATCGCTCAACGGGATTTGCCTTCGGAGTGTAGGGGCAGGTGTACGTAACCTCAACACCAAGTTCCGACAGCGATTCACTGAATTTCTTCGAACGGAAAATAGAGGCGTTGTCGCATAGAATCCTTTTCGCGACACCATGTTCTGGAAAGTAATTCAATCTCAATTTAGTTAAAATTGTTTTGGTAGTTGCCCTAAGCAGGGCGTACAACGTGATGTATTTCGTGAACACATCAAGTATCACAAGAATAACAGTGGTACCTCCGGCTGAGCGCACGAGTGGACCAACAATATCGATAGATAACAAATCGTTTTTATTATAGGATATTACAGAATAAAAACCACCATGCAGAGTGGCAGTGGGGTGCTTGGCTGTTAAACATGGCCAACATGAGTTTACACATTCGATAGCTTTATTTTTTAAATTCTTAATAGATACAAAAGGATTCATGACTAAGTAAAGCTTAGTCGCACCTGGGTGACACATGAATATGTGCCAGAATCGTATGTAACGCATCTCGATCTGGCTTGGAACACACAATTTCCAAGATTTTTTCTTTGTATCATATATAAACAAATAATCATTTTTTATCATATAAGTTGAATTAGAATCTAGGACTGAATCATTATTATTTACAGTCTTTTGACGATTATAAATTGGACTTAAGGTCTCATCAGCTTGTTGCATAACCTTTAATTGAGTCATGAGTTTAGAAATTTGTTTTAAATCTCCTTTTGGAAAAATTGCAAATATGAAAACAGAGTTCTGCACTGCAGAATTATCAACTTCACGGATGTTATCATGATTAAAGGGATCTATACAGCCGTAGGTATCATTGCAAAATATTTCAATGGATAAATAATTATTATGGTTACACTCGTTTACCGTATCGTAGAACATATCATATTGTACAGACACACATCGCTGCGAAACAAATACACCCTGTGAAAAAATACAACTGTATGGATTAGCATTACTAAAATTACCTAACTTTATAATACCAAACACACGAAATTCATTTTCATTAGAAGTTACGCTAATATCGTGGGGGTGAAAATATCGTGATAAGCAATCAGCAGCTAAGTTTGATTTTCCTGGACAATATTTTATGTCAATATTATAACCTTGTAATTTAAGTACCCATTTTAAGATACGAATATTATAAAATTTTCCTTTGTTCAGAACGAAAGAGAGGGCTTGACAATCAGTATAAACAGTGATGTTCTCCCCATAAATGTAGTTATGCCATTTATTAGTCGCTTCCACGATGGCTAAAAGTTCTTTCTCAACTGATGAATAGTTCAACTGAGCCTGATGTAAAATTTTACTGTAGAAGGCCAATATGTTAACCGAAGAGTCTTCGCATATTTGAAATAGTATGCCCGATATCGCATAACGCGAGGCATCGGTCTGGATAAAATATCCCGCACCAATTTTAGGATGATGTAAGAGAGTAATTTTAGTGAATGCTCTTTTTAATTCATTAAAGGCACGATTTTTATCCTCCGACCACTGAAATGGTAGTTTACTTTGTTTCAGCATGTCATATAAAGGTTTGGCAACATCTGCAAATTTATTTACAAATCGTCTATCAAAATTACACAATCCCAAAAATTGTTGAATATTCCTTCTGTTTCTTGGAACCGGAAAATTTTGAATAGCCATAATTCTATCAGAGTCGGGATATATGCCACTAGTGGTAACTATGTACCCGAGAAATTTTACTTTTTCAGAACAAAAAATACTTTTATCAAAGTTCAACGTTAAATTGGCGCTACGTAATCTATCAAAAAGTTTAGACAAATGATCTATATGTTGTTCAAAACTACTAGAAATTACTAACACGTCATCGACATAATTAATCACGAAAGAATGCATCAGATCCCCCAAGGCTTCATGCAAACAACAAATAAGTGCAGAAGTAGCTGTTGAAATTCCGAAGGGAACCCGCTGAAAAACATATGATTTGCCATTCACCAAAAATCCAGTATATTTTTGGTGATCCGGATTAAGTCCGATTTGCCAGAAGCTTTTTGTCAGATCAAAAACCGACATAAATTTTATCGCTTCAAAGCGTTGTAAAACCGTTTCAATGTTTTCAGGTTTGTTAGTTTCGGGAGCAATACGTTTATTGAGTTGTCTAGCGTCTAGTACTAGTCGGATATTACCGTCCTTTTTTGGGACAACATGAATAGGATTAATATATGCTGTATTCTTTCTGGCAATGATTCCCTGATCCAGCATGTTTTTAACCTCATGGGTAACCGCGTCTCTAAGTTTGTACGGAACATTATATAGATTACCCCTGAATACCGAGGTATCGGATATATTTAAATCATGAGTGTAACAATTGGCCAAACCAGGTTGTTCACTAAAGATATCACGATAATCATGAATCAATTTGCTTAGCGTCGCTTTTTGATCATGAGATAAATCTAAATTTTCTACTTTATTAAAAATCTCATGACGCCGGGATTCCAAGTCGAGATCTCTAACCGAGAGAGCAGCACAAGGTAAATTTTGCACTTTTTCTTTTCGCGGAGAGATACGCTCCCTAAAACTAGCTTCGCCGTCGCGACCCCTTTTCTCAGATATCGAGAAATCGTCACCAGAACTAGATGTAGCTGTATAAACATTTCGATCGTCGTATTCATTCAATCTAGAATG
Source organism: Mongoloraphidia duomilia (assembly GCA_039654895.1). Taxonomy (NCBI): domain Eukaryota; kingdom Metazoa; phylum Arthropoda; class Insecta; order Raphidioptera; family Raphidiidae; genus Mongoloraphidia; species Mongoloraphidia duomilia. The sequence goes on along the minus strand of CM077520.1, from coordinate 36,381,303 downwards.
ATTGATATTTTTATTATTGTTGTCGATACAAGTATCGGACAACCCACAAGATGTGATTCTGGGCAAGCCATGAATCAAAGTTAAATCGTTCAAACTGTAATTTACAGCTGAAGATTTACAACTCCCAGATATAGGTTCATTGACCTTATAATCTGGTAAATCAATATTTTGTACATCGTGTCCGACATACAATGGTTTTTTCGTCGACGAGAATAGTCGTGGACCATGCATATTTGCACGAACACCCGGTATCTCAAATTTACTACTCTTTTTGTCACTAGGATCTAAAGACGCGATACTGGAATCAGAATCGGCGCACGAAAGCATATTAGATCCAGAGAGGTTATTTATTGAAAATTTCATTGACTCAATTAAATTTGAATCTTTGTTACATAAATCGGTTTTTTCGTGATGATCAACCCCGTTCGAGATCCCACCTGAAATCCCAGGGTCCAGATCAGACGACCTATCATCAATATTATGAAAGTCAATCTCGGTATACAGGCGATTATCTACATAAAATTGTATAACCCTATTATCAAAGTTTATATGAGCATTGTAATCGTTCAAAAAATCAGCACCAAAAATAATACTGCATTTTAATTCGTCTACGACAAAAGCTTTTATTTCAAAATTAATTAAATTACAGGTCACATTAAGAAATGCCTGTTTTTTGATGGCCGAACTCCTTTGACCAACAGCACTAACAATTCTACAACTCTTAACCGGAATAAATGGAATCTGATAAATTTTAGAAATATTTTCCCACATTTCATTGGAAATAGCAGAAATCTGACTTCCGGTGTCAACAAGTGCAACTGTGTGAAATTTACCTATATTAATTTTGATGTATGGCATCTCATCGCTTTTCAAATTAGAAGTTAATAGAGAATTTAATTTTAGATTTTCCATACTGGAATTGACATTTAATCTTTCCCCTGTCCAGCGGCTGAGTCTCGACAGGGGTCCAACCAGTTTTTTGGATCCAATTCGAATGAATCCTCCTCGTCCACATCCATTTCAACGAAGTGAACTTGAGGGGAAGGTTTAACTGTAGAATATTTATTTGTTGTCGCATTTATCGTATGAGGTTTAGCATAAGAATTTTTATTAAATTTTGAGGTCGTATTATCGTTATTTATAGGAACATGCTCCTGAGACGTTTTGTACGAACCCATTTTTTGAAAACTAGGACCACGCTGTGATTCTACATCATCAAGTTCTTTTAATAATTTATAGAAATCTAAGAACGAGCTTAATTGTGCTGTTAATAAAACTCTTTGTATGTGAATAGGGAAGTGCCTTTTCATAATCATAATAAACTCCATTTCACCAATTGGCGGATAAAATTGTTTAGATTTTTTATGGCTTTCCAATAGATACTGTGCCATAGTTTGTCCTTTACTTGACGAATAATGGTTAGTGTAAAGTTCCAGACGAACCTTTTGCTGTCTGTTAAAATCCCAGAATTCCTCCAAAAAAATACCCTTGAATGTTTCAAAATTACTAAACATATGTTTAAACTCGTCAAACCAAAAATATGCTGAACCTTCGAAGGTCTGCTCTACTTGATATAATTGTAAGTGAGGTGGAATCTGAGTACACCTTAGATATGCTTCTAATTTGTCTATAAATTCTACCGGATTCTCCGAACTTTCTCCTGAGAATTTCGGAAGCTGAATCTGAATTTGACTAGTTTTAACGAAAGGAGTATTGGCGATACCGTTAATATTATGTAGATTCTCCCAATTAATATGATTTTGGTTATTCGTATTATTAAGATTTATGTTCGGAATGTTCGGATTAAACCAACCATTACCATTAGAAAAATTTGTTGACATACCTGTCCTTCTCGCGTGATAGTTACCCGCTAGGCTGTTAAATTCCGGAAGTTGACTCCCCGAGGTCATCCGTGTTCCGAAGTTATCGGTGAATCTCACATGCGGATGATTCACAGTCGTGTACTGTACACTCGGTGCACTATCCGCTTGAGTTAGATTTGGTTCAGATTGGTGAGTATTTTGATACGTGTCGTACCTTCTTGAATTTGTAAAGGTTGTCTGAGGGACGGATGTAGTTGCAGTCGCATCGATGTGTGTCTGCACATTAACCCGTTGACTTTGTTCCATCGTAACCGGAAACAGACGCCCATCGTCATTCAGGCGATATAAACGACTGCAGTCCAGACTTCCAAACGTCTCGGTGGTCTGACCTAAAACAGTTCTAGAAGAATTTATATTAGCGTCTTCTCCGATACTCGAAGTAGGGGAATTTGCTCTAGTTCCATCAGGTGTTTCTGCCATGGTAGAAAACAAATCAGGTTTCGCGTCGTATAAAAGGATTGTCACAATTTGTAAATTAAATTAACGACAATATCGTCCTCAATCGTGTCCTGTCACGGTCGCCATTTATTATGTGGTGGAATAATTTTTATGCTGTCGACAATTACAAATTATAACTGAATTTGGATGTTCGAGTTTTATCAGCATAAAGGTAGGGTTGGGTTCCCCACATTAATTTATCTTTGGATGTTTACTCGTCCAAAGTGTTGAAAGAAAGGGGTGGAACTTCAATTGAGGGTCCTTGTTATCGAGACAAAGTGAAATATGTTTTCTACAAAAGGTTATACTTATTTTAACGAAGTTCACTGTTCTAATATTAACAGTGAGAGATGCTTAGTTGAACAAAAATGTCTTAGATTGATTCGAACAATCTTCACTAAACTTATTCAGATCCAAAGGTTCTCATCAATTAATTCATTCATACATGAAAAAAACAATTTTATGTATCTTTAACAATCATAATATATTAACTTGCTATAAATTTAACAAGAATTTTACAAATCACAAACGTTACTGCAATAACAATTTAAATCAGTTAAGCAGACATACTGCTTAACTCAACACATTAAAAAGTTGAAAACCGCTGAAGAGCATTATAATTTACCAATCTCTATCTGTATCAAAATCTTAGATTGGTACTGAACAATTTTTATCAATTATGAAGATGCACAATTAGAGTTAATATGTAACCTAGTGTATAAAGAGGAAGGCAAATAATAAGAAGTTACTGACAAAGTAGTTAATAAAGAGTAATACGTTAAAAATCGATAGTATGAATCTGTCAAGCTGTCTGTTAAAGTGATAGTAGTCCGTGATATGGTATAAATATGGTTAACGAAGTGAAGTGAAACAACCGTCAAAGAAAAGGTGTAGTCACGTCTGATAGTCAAAAGAACCACTACAGGATTATAAGATAGTTAATTGTTAATAAGGAACCGAAAGAAACTCAAATTCATTTATTTGAGTAAATCAGTTATCTTGTTAATTGTTAATATGCTATTTTCTATGACCATTAAGTGTTAACATAGGTAAGGAAATAATTCGCAGGAACTACCGTCTGTGGTCGCTGTCAATAAGAAAATTGTCCATACAAAAATGTATAAAATTTAAGTGAAAAAAGAATTAATATGATGTCTACCGAAATTATAATAAGCGGTAGGCAACCAAAGTTACATGAAAAATTAATCAAAAAATAGTGCAATCTCTTTATAAACACACTAGATCACAATAGAAACCAAAATTAGTTGATAATAATGAAAAATTACCTTAGTTAAACACAGGTGAGAATAACCCATCTGTGACATAAGAAAATAGACAGATGATTCTTATAGGTTAAAATTATCGATCAAAAGAACAGTATAATCTTATCTCAATTAATTCATTAACAAATTCCACCAATTTGTAAAGATTGGTGATATACCAAATTGGTGATACTTCATTCTACTATACATTGGTTTGTTAAGGCCATATTATTCTGATTATCAAATCGCGTGTGCGAATCAAAATATCTTTGATTAATTTTATATTAAATTCAATTCTGTTAAAATACAACTATGCCATGAATTGATTGTATATGATTGGCAAAATATATCCAGATTTTATTCCACAATTATTATCATACACGTGGTCGGTGTATTTTTAAAATACAACACTGATCAACAGGTTATATTAAAATATTAAATTTTATCTTTAATTAAACGTAATATCGTAAATGACGCTGCTGACGGCATTAATCATTTATTTTACCTTTATGAAATTTTTATTCTAAAATGGCAGACGGCCATGTTATAAACTCATGCTTATAATTTTCACGCAACATTCATTCATCACTTATATTAGTTCTAAATTATTTACAAATATCTACTTAGCTGTTTTTGATTAATTGAAGATAATTAAAGCTCTGGGGGACTCCGATGGGCGATAATTATCCATAAAACCCCAGCTCGTCCCGAGATATGTGATTCCGTCTCGGCGAAACTGGCTGCGAGCCGCGGTTCAAGCAAACTAGAAAGAATCGACATCAAGCCGATCACAAGAGGCACTTGGCAATGATAATGAATTACATCGCACCGGAATTAAAACGAGCGCGCAACCATAGAGTATGAATATAAATTAGCATTGGCAACCTTAGATAAAGAATATTATCTGTTGTCATGAACTGTTCCATGACACTTGGTAACTATTTGGAGAACTATGCTGTATATGTTCACATTTCGTTAAATGTTTTTTATTTTCCAGACAAAAAAGACACCAACTAATATTATAATTATTCTTTCTTGTACGCCATTCTCCTAATATAAATAATTATAATTTATTTGTACCAATATAAGTGATATTCATTATTCAATCTAAAAACAGATAATACCAAAAATATACTGAAATGAATATTTATCATGTTATGTAACTTATTTTAATATGCTCAAGATTTTTTAATGTTTGCTTTTTTCTTTAGCTTCAAATGTTAAGACATTATATTCAAACTACAGATGTCCAGTGTAAAAAGAAAAAAAACAGCTATTAAACTCTATTCAGCGACGTTCAGACAAAACTACATAGACTTAAAAACAGTGTCTTGCAGTTACATTAATATTTTTTTTTAAATCACACTACAAGACAGACAGAAGGACACGTTTTTCCTGTCTATAACAGAATCTTTCGAAAACAATTTGATAAGACTACCTAAAATTAAAATATATGATTCTTTTTATTTGACCACGCCTGGTTCTCATCAAACCGACATTACCTCAAACCCGGGGAAAATCAACGTTCACTTAAGAGAAGTCGCGGTCAAGAACTAGCAAAAAATAATATGTTCGAAAGAACGAGTACCTATATGTTGAAGTTACTTATAGTGAGAAGCTACTAGGTACTTCCAACTCCACGATATCTGATTTGTCTCCATATCTTTTACACGCATGGAGTATGCATTATTAAGACTTATTAGCGTGGGTAGACTGTTTTCATGACGGCCGTATTAGAAATGAAGATTCAGAATACAATTTTTCTTCCACTTCCAAATTTATCAGCACAATCTCCACATTTACAGCCAGCGTCGTAGCTAGGATCATCGGCGCCCAGGGCAAGATTCTAATTTCGCGCACTTTGCTTAAAAATAATCATATTCACATCGCTGATTACGCCCTCTCTGGGGTTAGTGCCCCTGTCGCGGGTCCCGCTACGACGCTGTTGAACTGTAAGGTAATATAGAATGTAGTAGACAGCGGATCCGAATAATTCCTCGCCTACAATTTAAAGAAATTTATCAAAAACTATTAAGTACTTATATCAGTATTTCTTGGACATTTGATTTACTTTGAAGAAGCAGTAACACTGAATTTTACTGAATTAATAATAATAGCTTTATTTCTCAAAACTCATTTACGAAAAATTAACAAAACTTCAGAAAATTCACGTGTATAGTAATTGAAACGTATAGTACAGTATAAACAGTCGTTTTTATAACGTGGTCTATAACGACGTCTCTTACAACGACGGGTTTTGAGAACCCAAATTTACCTTCCTACCCTAAAAGTTTCAATTTAAGATGGGGTATAACGATGTGTGGATAAAAAAAATCCGCATAAACGTAATTTCTTTCTTTTATTGACAAGACTGGACTGTTTTTATGCATTAGGGCCCGTATTCACCGAGCCTAGTTAGTTATTTATTCCCCTGGTAACTATTACTCGGAATGAATAGCGATAATTCAATTCACCAAACATAGTTAAGTTTACTGCAGGTATATATCGTGTGAATAACTATTCTGTCCAATTTCAAGGGTATAAATATTTATTCGCCTAGTAAAAAAGGATCGGCACGAATTGCACAAATTACTTTATGACTTGGCGACCTTTTCAGGTAAATATTAATTTTATTTTTTTTTCGTTGGAGAGAAGCCAATTATATAATTGTTTCGAAACATATAGGAAAAAATCATTTTACCAACCAGTAGTCACAATCAGGATTCTAACCTGAACCTTTCCACTATCGCGGCGGAATGAGCTTACAATACTCAATTGTGACAAGATTGCTAAACTAACATTCTCCATATATGCTTCAAAATCAATAGATTTTCACTACATGCGAGCGTCAATTCATATCTGCTAATTCAATAGCTATATATATATATATATATATATATATATATATATATATATATATATATATATATATATATATATATATATATATAGCTATTGAATTAGCAGATATGAATTGACGCTCGCATGTAGTGAAAATCTATTGATTCTGAAGCATATATGGAGAATGTTAGTTTAGCAATCTTGTCACAATTGAGTATTGTAAGCTCATTCCGCCGCGATAGTGGAAAGGTTCAGGTTAGAATCCTGATTGTGACTACTGGTTGGTAAAATGATTTTTTCCTATATGTTTCGAAACAATTATATAATTGGGTGCTCTCCAACGAAAAAAATCTCTCAATTGCATTTTCAGCCGTATAAAAAACTATTATTAATTTTATATCTTTCAGGTAAAGGATTTTGTAGTAAAATAAAATAAATTTAGATTTTCGATCGATGCGCCATCGGTCGGATCTTTGGTAAACGTGCTTTAGAATCAAAATATTTGACTAAATGTCCAAGGTATATGGTATAAAGTAAATTTGTACCCGAAGTTACTATTCTATCGAATGAATTGCTTGATGAATTGAAAGTTAATTTTATTCCAAGGAATAAATTTATTCTAAGATTAGTAACTTCTATCTTTAACAGTGTTCGGTGAATACGGGCCTAGGAGTAATAAAACGAATTGGATTGGACGCCACTGTTGGAAAATACATTTAGAGAATTCACAATACCCATTTCTATTGTCTCGAGTGAAAACTGTAAATGAACAGTGAGGTGCACCTATTATGAAACTTGAATACTCTAATTAAAACAATAGTATTATATATGTATGTAAAAATAAGACAAAAGATGTGCGTATAATTACAAGAATATATCCGAAAGTTTTTTAATGGAGCAGACTATTTTTTTTACATCTACTTCAACTTTTTGTAACGTTTCAACTTATAGAATAATTAGTCTTTGTCTTTTTTGTCTGGGAAATAAAAAATATTAGACGAAATGTGCAGAACATATACTGCATAGTTCTCCAAATAATTAAGTCGATGTCCTCGAGTACGAAATGTTCTTTTTTTGTTATAAAACAAGAAAACAGACTGTGGTTGGTTTTTGAAACTACAATTAGTCAAAAGTCAACCAACCATTACATTTTAAAATAAAAATTTAGTGAAGAAGTTTTCTTTTTCAGAAAAAACAAATTCCTTTGAAATAGAAAAGTTATTGTTTTCTACACAATATTATTTTTAATTTTTTTCCGAAAAATTCCCTTTCAATTCAAATTTTTATTTTATGATTATAATTTTTAACAAGCCGTGAGGTGGGTTGTTTATTAGGACTAAAGTACGACCCTCGAGGTCCACACGACGAACTTCCCAGTTTGATAAATATTTAATAATAATAATTAAATTAGATATTACACAGAAAAGTAATCATTTTAATCATTAAAACATAATAATTATTATTTATTTTTAATAATAATTTTAAAAAAAACTCGGGTCGCAGTGCCAAAACCCTGCCGACAATATAGTGTATTTGCTAATACAGGCATTGTGGCATTATTATGTAAACTTAAGTTTGTTTTTTGACAAAATAAAAAATTTAACCCCTTAATACAGCCCTTAAAATAATTAAATTTTTCTAAATTTCAATATTAGACATGGATTTCATCAATACACCCAATTAAATACACCCTTCCATATCTAAGTAAATCCGTATCAACAAACTAGTGTTTTCATAAAATTTGAAAGTCCGGTCCTGTCGGGCCGATTTTATTAAAATCTTAGCAGCACATTTTAATCTTTACTAAAGAGTTAAATTTCAATTTTGAAACGATTCTGACAAATTTTTCGGTATTTTTGGGCCCAAAAACTTTTTGGAACCCCTAAATACAACCCTGAAAATGGTCCGATCGGGCCCATTTTAAATAGGCTTCTTGCGGTGATGGGTTCCAATGTGTGTACCAAATTTCGTTTCAATCGATTAAGTCTGTCGAGAGTTATCGTGTACACACATATATATATAAATATATAAATATATAAATATATATATATATATATATATATATATATACATACATATATATATAAACATTTTTAAAAATGGTGCCAAAGTGTTCAGGAGGCTATGAAACGTCGAGAAATTTTGGTCCGACCCCTAGGTCCCACCATCCGACCGACGCCAATAGTGTATGTGCCATATGGCAAATACACTAAAAACGGCTGAACCGATTTTTATAAAATTTATGTAAGATCAAAATGACGTTAACACACCTCGATTGACACCCTTACGAAGTCGATATAATTTTTTATTCGCGAGATATTGTATAAAATCTACTTTTTTGGAGTATATTTGGTTAAGAAAAAAGAACGGCTGAACCGATTTTGAAAAAAATTCTTTCAGATCATATTTACGTTAGACGCGTCGATTGGCACACTAACGTAGTCGATATCATTTTTCATACTCGAGATTTCGTCTTAGAAAGAAATGGACACATACGTACGTACGTACGTACATACGTACACACACACATACACACACACAGACATCTTTCTAAAAATAGTGTAGTGACCTTGAAACATAAAAATTTGTTATACATTTTGATTTCGATTTTCGGACCCATTACAATAACTTCCAATGGGAAGTTAATAACAAATTAAAAACCCAATGGATTTAACAGTTCTTAAATTGAAACCGAAGATCTGAGTGGTAACGCCATATTAACCAGTGCATTTGTCCTTTATATTTAAATTGATTCTAAATAAGAATTTAAAAATTCTGTCCTAAATTAGACAAATCCAGTAAAAAACTCAGCTAAATCCAAGTGCCGACACTATTTTTTCTTTAAGTAAGTATAGGTACATACGCAATCCAACAGTCAATAAGGCTGACAGGCAATTTTTAGTCGGCCGACTGTTTAATTGCGTTCTTATGAACATGCACTTACCTGCAACTGTTAAATCAGCCGATCAAATAGTTTGTGAGTAGTTTAGTTGGATCTGTGAGCACTGACCGTCGATCGGCGCAATTAAACGTTAGCTCCAATCCAAAAGCGATGAACATTTCTTAGTAAAATTATTATTGGCGAAGGGTTTAGAGCTGGTAAAAAGAGTTCAAGATCTCGCGTTTAAGGTCGGTATTACACTGTCAAATATATTTATAAAATCGTCAGATCTTCTATAAAATATAAGAGCAGGAGGCTGTATATTTTATAAAAGATACCACTGTAAGATTTTATAATTATGGTTCTTTTATAAAAGATCTTTGTCAGCAGTGGCATATTTACGTATGGGCTGATTAGGCTGTAGCCCAGGGCAGCAGAATTGGAAGGGCGGCAAATATTTCTTCACTTGTAAATAAAATACAGTAAGTATATAAAGACTAAGTCTAAACGCGCTTTAAGCCTAGGCTCAATTTCTATTTTCCTCCAGGAAATTGTCTAGGAATCGTAAATTACAATTTTCTTACTCAATTTTTGATTAATTCTCAAAAATATTAAGCTTAAAATAAAGCTTATTTTATGGTCAAGTTCGCTAAATAATTAATTAATCGTACATTAATTTTTAATGAAAAAATATTGTCCCACATCCCCCTAGGTTTTCTGTTTTATGTCAAAAATGAATATTGATGATTTCATTAAAAACAATTGATAATAAATTTTTAGAACGTAAGTATATAAAATAAAGGAAAAAAAAATACAAAACAATTTTTATATAAGTATTTTGTTTGTGAAGAAATACTGACGGTGGGGGCAGCCAGATTTAAGTAACCATGGCTGTTTGTCAGAGAACTTTTGTAGTGTAATGCCGGCCTAAGTATTACAGTAATCAACAGCTGGTACTACCTACCTACGCAATAGGCTGTTTACATATAATATTATATAAGATATATGGTAATTAATTATTAGAATGTAGTTCTGATATATTGGTGAACAATTAACGGAAATAAATCAATATAACGTCTGTATTAAAATATACATTTGCATCTGCGTTCTATTTTAACATGCATTACAGAAATACGGCAGCAAGGTAATATTTTATTTAAACAAAACAATAAATCTAAGATATTACCAAATGTTCATTAGATAGAGTGGTTTGTTGGGCCATCTGCCGCCATCTGCAGCAGTGAATAAGGAAAGAATTATTGTTACGGCGAATCGGCGAGATTATTTCTTATGATTTATTGAGTAATAATTTTACTCAGACAATTAGTGCGTGCGCCGTTGTTAACGCATAATGTAAAGTACACTCATTATAATAATGTCTTAATTATTATACAGTTAAAATTATTACTCGCTCGCAGAACTGTAATGGATTATTTTCACTCAATAAAATATGTCATCATAGACAATGAAAGCTTACAGACTCTGAAGTTTTCAAGTCTGCCATTTGAAGATTGACTGTATACGTAATTTCCTTTCGATGTTACGTCCATTTTTTATAGTTTTCTTTATAAAAGATTTATTATAGTGACACATGTTGGTTCAATCAAATTTTCCAAATGCAAATTTGATTTTTGTTTAATATTACTTTTCATGTGAAAACGTCTATAACGTCTCATACCTGGGGTGGCATTTTAGAAAAATATTAGATGTAACAGAAACAGGGGAAGTGGTTAACATGTGAAACAAAACAGCGTGTAAACTGTATAACTATATGTATTATGTACAGTCGCGGACTTAAAAAAGTTTACACCTGTATCATCTAGTTACCGGTTTTTTAAATTTTTGGATATTGTAATTTGGCTTTTGATAGTAATGTAGCAATTATTAAGGTTACAACCTAAAAATTCAATAAAACATTATATTCAAAACACCTCAGTTGTTTATTATACAATCCAAATTACTTAATATTATTCAATTAAAACATAAAAAGATTTGATAATATTTGATACTAGCAAATTCCTTCCTCCAATGTTGCAATAATTCTTCTTTTTTGTTCATCGTTTTAACAATTTCGAGGCATTTAAACGACAATTATTTCTTTTCATTTTTGACATTTACATTTACCTTTTAAAAATTAAATTTGTTGCTAAGCTACTGACTTTTTGTGAACTTACACTGAAAAACTCAAGTGTAAACTTTATTAAGTCCGCGACTGTACGTTGGCGAATATAGTACGTCAGTGTAGATCTATGGTAAAGTATGAATCTGCCGACAGATACAAACACCAAACCCAGGTTCGAGTCCCGAAGGCTTTTAATATTTTTTTTTAATAATGAAAATATATAGGTATTGGATGATAATTTAAAATATTAAAAAATGAAACTACAATTATGTTATTTATTATATTTTACGAACATTTGATTTCATAGGATAAAATATAATTAAAAGTGGATGTAATTCTTTCCATAACAATGAATATATTTTTTTTTGTATTTAACAGTATTCACGACATCTGTCTGTACCCGCGATACAGACATACCCATTTTTTGAAGACTTCGTACCCAAAGAGTGGATTCAGACGCTTATGACCTCAGTTTTCGAGCGTCTATAATTTACAATTCAATCATTCATTCCAAAGGGTGGACTCTTCTTGTTCTCACTATTCTATCTGTCCGTATGTCACAGCTTTCTAGCTTCTAAATAATAAATGGAATTATAATAACGACATTGACATACTTATACAGAACGCCCTATTTCTGGACTGTTATATGATTAACTTTGTTATTTATAATGATAGCGAATAGGTTAAATAGGCAATTAGTATTGCAGTTTTTCATAAGAGATTCAGTCGTGAAAAGATAATTGATATACCGGTTGTTAGTAAAAAATTAAATGGAAAAAATTAAATATTCAACATTTTTTATGCCCCGTAGATTCTACATTAAAAATATTGAAGAAGGTGGCTTTTAAATCTTACAGATATTTGAGAGCTATTACATAATACTTTGTTTTTCAAAAAAAGACCGCCAAAAATAAAATATATAAAGTATACATATAAATTATGATTTTTTGCACTCATTACTGTTGAACTAGGGAATAATTGAACTGGAAACGGGTCCGACAAAGAAGTTGCCCGGTCACAAAATGACTTAATATGTCCTTACTCCTTTTGTGACCAGGAAATCATATCTAAACTTATATTAGGTATAAAATTAAAAATGATTATTTAAATCCTAAAGACAAAGAAATCCCTGAATTATTTTATAGTTACACTTTTGATGAAACCGACGGTTATCATATTATTTATTACGAGAACCTATTTTTTGAAAATTAATTTTTTAATAAACAATATATGAGTTAGGTAATTGTGGACAACAATATGTGTGAGTAAGTGGTAACTCAACCAGCCGGAAACTGGGAATTTTGGGTTCAAGTCCCGACAGTGGCTTCTGATTTTTTCCTTGTATATCTTATAACAATCGTTTGACGTTTAACAATCATGATGGCATAATATGCTGACTGATATGTCAAGAAATACTATTCACTACCTAGTGAATGCTTTGTGGATTAAATTCATTGTTGAATTAATTAATAATTATTAAATTAATTTTTTTACTAAAGCCATTTTGTATCGAAATAATTCCGATATACACATGATAGATTGCAGTATCAGCGTTATATTTCAAATTTTGTAAATTCCAATTTTCTGTGTAAAAATATTTCAAAACTTTACTTAAACTCTTTTCAAATACAAAAAGGAGAAATTGTGCCGTCACGAAAAAATTATGAGATGGAAAACTTTAGTCTATACATCGCAATGTTTATACAGAGTAGTGCAGGGCTGTCAACTATTTTATACTATTTTATTTTACTGAGACAGCGTATTCTATGAAATAATATTTTCTGGCAATTTCCGACATCCATATATTATTAAGATAATAACAGCATTCGTTTCCAAAAACGCACAGTTTAAACACTCCAAAAAGTCCCAGGTAAGCAATTTCGAGTTTCAAATTTAAATTTATTGGGGTGAAAATTAATATATTTATAAATTTTCAAATGTAATGTTTACTAAAACTATAGGTCCACTCGTTTTGTTAGTAAATTTTCTCAGTACAAATATTAGAATAAAATATACCGGGTGTGGCTTAGAAAAGGTAACATATGAAAAATAGTACAGTGAATTTTAAGCAGAATCCAAGATTGCTATGAACCATAGCCTACTACAAAATTGTAAATGTTCTCAATGTTAATTTCCCTATGTTACCTTTTCAAAGCCACACACGGTAGCTGTTACGTAATTATTTAGATTTTGCAAACAAATGGGTTGGTTAAAATGGACCTATTAAGCAGCCTACCCGCTCCCCTGATTTTTTACTTCCCACCGCTACTATGGTAGGGAAGTAATGGATTTACCTAGTCCGAAAAAAATATTTCGAGATTTTAACAGATTTTCACGTTTTGAGACACTAGCAATCGTTTAAAATCATTTTCTGATTGATGTCTGTATGTGTGTGTGTGTGTATGTGTGTATGTGGTCAATTTTTCGCCTTCGATATCTTAAGAACGGAACAACATACGGGCATGCCGATTGTTCTATTGTGTTTATCAGCCTTTAACTTAGATCTGATTAATTTTGAGTCAAATCGGTTCAGTGGATCCTGAGATATTCAAAAAAACGTTCTCAATGTCACGTATTAACATAGGTAAAAAAAAATATAAATGAATTCTAGATATTTATGAAAAATATAAATATTTTTTTTCTCTAAAATGTATAGTTTTCGAGAAAGAAAAATATTTTATTAAAAAAAGAAAATTGTACGTAAATCAAGGTAACCATGATTTTTGCTATATTAAGCTAGCCATCAGTAGATCACCAAACAAAAAAGAGGGCCATGCTTTTTTCAAAGAATAAAAATTAAATTGTGTTTTAAAAACCACCAACAGCTAAGGTTATTTGGGCCTAGTCAAAGAATAAAAAAAATAGTGTTTATTTTTTGAAAATATTTACTAGGTGGGAAGTATAGGACTGGTCATCAGTCGAATTTTTTCTTTACCAAGTTACACAGCACAGTGTACATGAGTCGACTATACTCTGCACTGTAACATACCTACATATTAGAGATAAACAATGCTAGACATTTTAAAATATTCCATTCGGCATCTTGCTTTGACTTTGTACTGAAGTCATTCATTATCACATTATCTTGATCTTAATTTCACGCTTAATGAATTAAATTTAAATTATTTCAAGAGGATCCCAGATAATTGTTTATTTTATCTGACTTTGCGACTATAATAAAGTTAAATACGAGTTAAATAAACCAATTTAAATTGAAACATATCTAACGTTAGCTACTTTGAAATAAATGGCACGACAATTGTTAACATTGAAAACTACAGATTTGTCCCACAGGCAATCACGGATTTGTCCGATTTTCATTACACATGTGCTAAATATGACTAATTGGAAACTACTTTGAAACATGGTGTGCAAGCTTTCACGGCCGGCATTGTTCCAAGTCTTCATGGTTTCCGGGCTTGTAGGCCGTGGTCCGGTGGTATTTCTACCTGACGTTTCGTCTACAACTGCGGTAGACATTCTCAAAGTCGATGTGGCAGCGGTCGAAGTGTCCTTCTTCGACTGCTGCCACATCGCCTTTGAGAATGTCTACCGCAGTTGTAGACGAAACGTCAGGTAGAAATACCACCGGACCACGGCCTACAAGCCCGGAAACCATGAAGACTTGGTACTTTGAAACTTGTTTGTTGGTACAACTGACGCGGTTTACAAAAATGCAAAACAGGTAATCTTAAAAACTTTCGTCGTACCCTCCACAACGTTCTACTGCAACACGCGGTGATTTGCACGACCACAGTTTGACACGATCGCAGTTGAGAGCAGTGTAGCCTAGTGGAGAGCGTATTTGGTTCCGCAACCTCTAGACTACACTGTCGTGGGTTCGAATCCCACCTGCGCTCATGAATGTTTTGTGATGTTATTTAGTTTTAAGAAAGTTGTTATTTAGTGTAGTTGAAAGACGCTAATGACCAAGATGTCGACGCGTCTATAATCTATAATAAATAAATTAAACGATCGCAGGTATTTATTAATTACGCGGGTCTCCGACTTTGAACGCGTGGCTAGAAATCAGGGATTTGATGCGACGGCTGTTGGAACAATATAAAATACACACAGGCGCTAATGACCCTTGTTGTCGAGCGTCTATAATTCACAATTCAATTCAATTCTATAAAATACACTGAGGTCCATGAACGATTTTGGATTTCTGTATAAGAACATCTATAATACTACTAATATTATAAAAAGAAAGTGTGAGTTTGTTTGTTCATAAGAAGTAAACTCGAAAATTACTGGACCGATTTCAAATTTTTTTTACAGTTCGATATGTGATAGGCTATAATAACTAACCGGCCCGGCTTTGTCCGGGTAAAATCGCACTTTTTTATATTTTAATAATATAGTATATTGCATTCCTATTAGCAGGTGTTGGAAAGACAGTGGAGGTCATGAATTAATTATGCGTTCTACGTTTCTATAGTTACGCACCATGTATTTATAAATTCGAGCGAGCGAGTGAAACGAGTGAGTAACGTATTAAGTTGATTTAAAATATTATAATAATAAAAAATAGGTTTAAAAAAAACTTAGTATCTATTGTGTGTCAACCAGAGATGCGATTTATTTGAAATACTTCTATTTAAAATGCAAATACAAAATGCAAAATACCTATTTTGTATTTTGCATTTAAATGCCTTTTAGTAAAAAACATTTTGTATTTTATTTGAAATACCTTTCGAGATGTATTTTGCATTTTTAATATTCATTTCAAAATGCAAAATACTTTGTGATTAAGTTTAGCCAACATCACCAGTCAAACAAAATGAAATGAACGAATAACGCTTGTATTGCCGAATTATTTTAAGTGAGTATTATTATTATTATTAATAACATAACAGAATTTATTGATACGCGTACTGATAAATATGACCAAAATGTCATGCATAAGGTGCCATGTTATTAGACGTTTTTGTTCGGCTCGGCATTGTGTCTCTATTTCTCATGATAAACACCTAAAATAAAAAATTCGACTGATGACCAGTCCTATACTTCCCACCTAGTAAATATTTGCAAAAAATAAACACTCTTTTTTTTATTCTTTGACTAGGCCCAATTAACCTTAGCTGTTGGTGGTCTTTAAAACACAATTTAATTTTTATTCTTTGAAGAAAGCATGGCCCTCTTTTTTGTTTGGTGATCTACTGATGGCTAACTTAATATAGCAAAAATCATGGTTACCTTGATTTACGTACAATTTTTATTTTTTTTAGTAAAATATTTTTTTTCTCCAAAACTATACATTTTAGAGAAAAAAAATATTTACATTTTTTTCATATTATAACATCTATAATTCATTTATATTTTTTTTTACCTATGTTAATACGTGACATTGAGGTCGTTTTTTTGAATATATCAGGATCCACTGAACCGATTTGACTCAAAATCTAATCAGATCTAAGTTAAAGGCTGATAAACACAATAGAACAATCGGCATGCCCGTATGTTGTTCCGTTCTTAAGATATCGAAGGCGAAAAATTGACCACATGCACACACACATACACACACACATACAGACATCAGTCAGAAAATGATCTTAAACGATTGCTAGGGTCTCAAAACGTGAAAATCTGTTAAAATCTCGAAATATTGTTTTCGGACTGAATCCATTACTTCCCTACCATAGTAGAGGTGGGAAGTAATAAAAATATCTGAAATTTGGTAAAAAGGTATTTTATTTTGAAAAAGTATTTTGAAAATACCTATTTTGCATTTAGCATTTGAAATACAAAACGCAAAACTATTTGGTATTTTGCATTTGAAATAGTAAATCTGAAAAGTATTTTGCATTTTGTATTTAAATGCTTTTTTAAAACCATTTTGTACATCTCTGGTGTCAACCTGTAACACGGTAAAGCTGGAGACTCTACATACTAGGAAGCGAACCTTCTTTCGAGAACCGAAGCTTCTCCGCAAGTTTAAAATAATATAAGATTTAAAAATTATATTAACTACACGGGCGAATCCGTACCGCACAGCCAGTAGATACTCTTTAGAACTTCAGTGCCAGTATTTTGACAAATTTTTGATAACCCTGCCTTTGACCTATATTTTTAATGACGTATGTATCTCTGTTCAGAATCGGTGTGCGTAGTAAAAGTTTTAATTTATTTTTATACTTAGAGCGTCTGTGACATATGCTGCGGTTTATGCCCGTAAATCCGTGCCGTGAGAATTACGTAACCAGTCAGGTAATCGGAGCCTCGTCTTTCACTACGGAGCTCGTGTGGACAAAATCAGAAGTTATATTATTATATAGCTAAGTTATCTCATAGACTTGTTCTTTGTAGGTACTCTTCAGTTACTGGCCATGGATATAGAAAATAAAAGTAATATTATATTGTTGAAATATTTTTGACTTGATTTTTATATGTTTGACTAGCGGCCCGGTCCGGATTCGCCTGGGTGCTATGAATTTATGATTAATTATTATTAATATATTACCCACTCGTTTCGCTCTTTCTCTCACAGGTGCTATGAATTTATGATTTATAAATCAGTATTAATTATACATCTAAACCGTGATCTAAACCTTCCTCGTGAACCAATTTATCTAATCGTGAAAACCGGAACAAAATCCGTTCAGTAGTTACAGAGAAAATCAGACAAACGCATCGGGGGGGACTTTGTTTTATAATATGTATTGAAGAATGTTCATTTTTCGTGTTAGGATTTTTTTTATTGTTTTTGCGAAATATTACTTTTTCTTGTATAATAATAATGCAATTTAGTGTACATTTCTCGATATTATGTTACAGCCAATGACACTCGTGCCTTTATTATCTTCAGTTTATCACTTTTCCTCTTATTTTTAATTTAGATCGCTAAACGCTTAGTCGATAAACTGAAAGTAGTACCTACACATTTTTATTTGAGGCCTAAGCGAATGTATGAAACACATTTTAGTCTCAAAATGTATATTTTGTGCACTATCGAATTCCGTTTAACCGATTTTAGAAATCTTTGAATAAGCTAGGTATTCTATTAAACAAATAATTCGGCCAGGATTAAATTTAATAATTTGCGAACTGCGAATTGTTTTGAGGTATTATTTCATTAAATTTGGTAATGAAATGGGTATACACATAGACTATTTTGTATTATTAACTACACCTATATTTCAAACGGATATTATAATTAACAGAAATCATCCCATCGCAACGTACTTTAAATATAACACGTGTAATGACCATGCAAATGAACATAGCACAGTATGATTTCTCAATACGACTAAAATATAAATCAATAGGACATATTCCGTACTATTTTAATGCATATAAAACTGAATTTTACTAAACCATTGTTTGCATAAATGGTTTAGTAAAATTCAGTTTTATATGCATTATAGCACGGAATATATCCTATTGATTTATATTTTAGTTGTATTGAGAAATCATTCTATGCTATGATCATTTGTATGAATTGTAGATTATAGACGCTCGACATGATCATTTGCATGGTCATTATACTTGTTATATTTAAAGTACGTTGCGATGGGATGATTGTCACCAAATAGATGTTTATACAAGTAATATTTTGATGGTGGGTAATAATAATAATATTCAAGTGTGCAAGTTTTCACGGCCGGCATTGTTCCAAGTCTTCATGGTTTCCGGGCTTGTAGACCGTGGTCCGGTGGTATTTCTACCTGACGGCTCACAGGTCAGTGTGAGCAGTGTGAGCCGCCAAGGAGGACACGTCGACCGCTGCCACATCGCCTTTGAGAATGTCTACCGCAGTTGTAGACGAAACGTCAGGTAGAAATATCACCGGACCACGGCCTACAAGCCCGGAAACCATGAGGACTTGGAATAATAATATTATTGGTGTATTTGCCATATGGCACATACACTATTGGCGTCGGTCGTATGGCGGGACCTAGGGGTCGGACTAAAATTTCTCGACGTTTCATAGCCTCCTGGCACTATTTTAGAGTGAACTTAACCATTAAAAATTGAAGGAAGGTTTGGTTGAGGGTCAAAAATAATGAAGCTTTACCAAAATATCACTTGTGCAGCTAATAAAATGTAACTAACGATTGCAGTCTGCAGCAGAACGTTTGTATATATTTTATAACAAAATAATTGTAACAATTTCAATTTATCAGTGCACGAAACAAGGTTTTCAAAATTGGATTATAAGAAGTTTTAAAGTACGACAGTTGAAATTAATTGATTTAATCAAATTTAAGTTTTAAAATGTTTGTTTTAACTTTTTAGGTGATAAAATTGTAAAACTCATATTTAAAATGATCATGAAATAAATCACCATATTATATTAAATTATCATATCACATGAATTATCATACCATATTATTATATATATTATATATACATATTTATTACTTACTGTAAGTGCTAATAACGTAAGGTTGATGCACATGACTTTATGTTGTTTTGTTGTCTTTTCTTTTCATTATTTCAAATAAAAAAAAAAAAAAAATGATCATGCAATTCAGAATTAGAACAACTTAGTTACCCTTATTTGACTGGCTTGAGGTAAGACATATTACTAATTGTTATATTTACTATTCACCTATCAGTATAATCTATCTTCTAGTTTCATATTATTATTGTTCTAATTTTGTATACACATGTTCATAGACCTTGAAGATGAAATTAAATATTTAGAAACGTTGGCCACAAGCGATATTTTGGTAAAGCTCCATAATTTTTGACCCTCAACCAAACCTTCCTTCAATTATTAACATTCATTGGGACAACACTACTATATACTGAAGACATTAACCATTAAAACTAATTAAAAAAACTGTTAGTAAATCTAATATATTGCAACTTTCTGAAAATAATTTAATTAAATAACTCATTGTATGGTTTTTCCTCCCATCCCTCCGTAATAATACGTATCCAATAAAATGGAAATAGAGAGTCTACACTTACTTATGTACTATATTACGGTACACTGATCATATTATATAAATCATTACAATGGGTTTTATTGCATTAATGGACTTCATATTTCCATATTATAAAACCGATTTATACAGCCAAATTTCATTATATAACGCAGATTATCAGCAGCTCTTGTCCGTTCAGTTATTCATTCAATATTCCCCGTTTCCCTTACCTACCGTTCATTCACCTCCACATCCCTACTTTGTTTCTTTTGGATTTTATGCGTTGTCTATTTTTAGTGAAATTTTCTACTCCGATGACGTAATGAAAACTCTAAATGCAAAATCGCATTTTAATATTTGCATGGTAGGGTTTAATGGATAACGGCATTAAAAATTAGATAAATCTGTGTTTTTTCAAATCGTTAAAAGGCGAAAATAATGTATCCTGAATTAACTAATTGAGTGAACAAAAACTATTGTAATCATATTTGTATATTGAATATATTATACTTACCTTATACTTATGTCTTATTTCACGATTCACCAATTTTCATGTTATAATATTATGTATACTATGTATTAGTGCTAATAATCTTATGATTGAACCACAATTTTTTTTTTTAACTAGTAATTAAAAATAGGCGAAACATTACATAAATATAGATAGTACCTATATTGTAGTCTTCAGTATAATGGTGTCAATGTTAGAATTACAGTGCTGTTAATTTTTTGTCACTTTCTAACAAATTGGATATTACATAAGGTGAAGCGAGAGAGAAATTTTACAATGATGTAAATTCTAACATTGACCTTACAGAATAGCGCCATTAGTGTATAAGATATAATTCGTAGAAACAACTGTTAAATTTTTCAATCATTCTATGACAGACTTACGAGATCTGCCAGGTCGCTCTTTCACCAACACTAGGTAGTTTGGGAGAAATGAGCCCCTAAAAACCCTCTAAAAACCGCTAAAAAATTGTCTACTATAAGATGGCATTACTATTATTAGTCACAGAAAATGCAGGAGAGAGGCTAAAAAAGTATGTAACGTAGATATATTATAATATAGATCTATTCCTGTATAGGAAAGATAATTCGAGTTGTGTCGAACCGTTTATTATTAATATGTTTATACAGGTGATTCATATGACGTCGGGGAAAAATTTCACAAGGTGATTCCTATGAGTAATTGAGGTAAACAAATTTGAGGTAAAAATGTTTATAGGTACTAATTTAAGTATTCGAAGTGTCCATCTTTGGCACGAATAAAAAGATAACAACGTTGGACGAGTGAATCTCTGAGTCAGGACAGCACATCAGCCATCAGGGTCATTTCTTATTTGATTTGCGGCGTTCTGTATTCGTTCTAGCAACTGCTGATAGGTAACGCGAAATCTTTGATTGATTGATTATGGTTCTATGTAATAAACTTTGAGGAACTGCAATTCCGTTAGAAAGAACTTTCGGACACAGATTTATTTGAAACTTCTTATTTAAATTACTCATAAGAATCATCCTGCGAAGTTTTTCCCTGACGTCATGAATCGGACTGTATAATACGAATTATATACAGGTTGGCACATCTTAAACAATGCAGTGAAATATCTCGTAAACGGTACAAACCATAAAAAAATGTTTTATACAAAAGTTATATAGTGTCAAGGGGGACAGAAGACTGTGATATCAGAGTTTACATAGGTTAAATTAAAATTTAGGTTAAATTAATAGGTAAGATTAAAATAGGTTTAACATTAAATAGCAAATTTAATTTGTCAATTCGGTTCTTTTATGAATTGAATTCAAGCCAAGAAGGCCGGTGCGTAATATCATGGCTATCTGCTATGCCATAATTTATCTAATTGTCGTTCATTTTGGCTGTTATTTAATTTCTAAATATCTCAATATTTATTAACTTTAGCTGATATGTACCTTGATAATTTACTGTTGACTATTAAATACTGTATCGTATTCTGGAATAAAAATGCACTGTTACAATTAAAAAATCGAAGCTGACCTTCGCCTGACCTTCACAGCACCACCTATGTTAAATCTGATATCACAGTCTTCTGTCCCCCTTGACACTCTATAACTTTTGTATAAAATATTTGTTTATGGTTTGTACCGTTTACGAGATATTTCACTGCATTGTTTAAGATGTGCCACCCTGTATTGTTTTACTATTTTTTTTTCGAGATTTGTTTAGTGAAATTTATATGAAAATATTATAAATTATTCTGAATATTTCACAGTATTAACTAAAATATACCAATCTATTTTCTATGTTAATATTATTTAGAAAATATAATTCCTAGCATATCTTATTTTGTAGAATAGTCTTGCTGAGCCAACACGGTTCCTTATATCAAAACATTTTCATATTTCTCTTTTGTTATTTGTTTTACAGTGAAAGGTCCTGTGATAAGATAACTATACTGTACAAACGCAGCTTCACGTATTTCGTGATGTATGAAATAAGGTAAATGGTGCTATTGCTGCTCGTATTGCAATTTTAAAAGGCCTATTTAGACGTGGGGAGTTTCTCGCTCATTTTGGGGCGGGAAATATTATCGAGTTATTATAATTATTACGATCTTGGTACAGATTGCATAACGGTTTTTCTTTTCATTTTAGATAGCGTAGTTTGTTTTTACATAATATTATCGAAAATGCTCGCTTGAAACTAATCCCTCCTCTGATATCTGAACTTGGTCGGCCAAAAAAATTGAAAATATTCACACTGATAGAAAGTCTAGAACAATGTATTCTAACACGTATAATTTTCGAGAAAAAAAATAACCTATATTTCCAACACACTTAATTGTGCAGTTGGCGAATTAATTGTGTTTTTATGGATAAGATTTAATAAAAATCAATTTAAATTATTATATTACGTACATTTATTAGTTGTACGGAACCCTCGGCGGGTGTTCTTCCTAAATTCATAAAACTCGTACGTCAGCATAGTATGATGAGCGTACCACAAAATCGACATACTGCGCAAGCGGCCGTCCTGTTTTTATTTCTTAGGACAAACAGCTACCAGGTCGTATCAGTCGTGTTGTAAAATTAGAGGCGGGATTAGCGTGTTAGCGTATGTTCAAGATCTTAGAAATAATGACTGCCAAAAAGCCGATAGTCGAGTGAATGCGCTGATATATCTATATGCTGTGCTATTGCGTAGGTATCCTTCGTAAAAAATAATTCTACCGTTTACCCTCTACACAATATGTACGTAAGGAACGTAAGTACATGTCAAGATTGTAGAGTGTACCGACTTTATGCCACCGAATCCAGAACTAACTCACATATACGTATTTATCTTAAATCATATCCCATTTAACTTTTTGTTTATCTTATTTAAACTTGAAATATTAACATTATCTAAACATTTGTTTAGCAACCCAACAAATCACAAATAACTTGTATAATTTTACTCCTTTTAGCAATATGAAAATTGTTGATGTGACACTATGAGTGTGTATGACATAACAATTTTCTGCGCAAAGTTCTTACAACTTGTTTCAAAGATAATTCTGTTTAAAAATGCATTTTAAATCTCGGAAAACTAGTTTATAAAAATTCAAAATATTTTGTCACAAAACAGTTGTTTGATCAAACATATTTTAATTATTAAATAATAGGTAATATTAAAATTCTGATTGTTATTGAACAAATATTGCAAAGTGTAACGGAACGAAAACAACGAACTTCAAAAAAGGAGTCAGAATGTTTCTAAAAAGATAAAATAGTTTTTCGTTTTCGTTTTACAATCACCTTCCCTTTCCTAGATAAAATTTTCTAATTGCAATCTAGGTTAGAGAAAGTGACTGTAAAAACGAAGAGAAAAATCATTTTTTCTTTTTTAGAGCCACTGACTACTTTTTTGGGGTTGGTTCAACTATTTTTATTTTACACTTTTTATTTTATTTCGGGTTGCCCGCAGTATTAATTTTAATTCAAGCGTAAACAATAAACTCAATCGTCAGAATTGCATATTAAAATGAATAAATAGCTGCCATTTTGAAACAAGTTAGCGGATCAAGAGTATGTAGACCTACTTAAGAACACTAATTTTTAGGGGTATCTGAAAATTTTAGTACCTGCAGTTGTGTTGTTCTACGTTGTGTAGAAAAGGAGTTATGAAGGTACAAGAAAGATGTTTGTTCAGCCTTAACTTCTCGAGGGGCTAACCGATTTGAATGATTTAGACTCGACTGTATTTAGGGGGATGCCAGAACGGTCCTATATGTAAGTTTTACTTAATTCGGTTCAGTAGCTTTTTCTCCTAGTAAATAGTAATTAAATATAATTTTTTACCATTCCAACTCTACAAGTGTGGAATTATACTATTTTTATGTTTGCTCAGCCTTAACTTCTGAGGGGTTATCCAAATTGAATGATTTCGACTCCGTTGTGAACTTGTGTTCAGGAAGATGCCGAGATGGTGCCATATAATATTTACTTAAATCGATTCAATAGATTTTTTTCTAGTTCAGTAATCAAATATTATAGACCGAGAACTAGTGACAATATTTTTGTGTTAATTTTATTCAAGGCCTTATTTTTGTGAAGATGTAGAGGAAGGCATGTTAAAGTGCCCTGAGTAAGCATATATTTCAATTTGCAGAACAAAATGTCTGTATTAACCCCCTTACAGAACGATATAAACACCTAGGCGGGCAAGTTTCCCTCTACGAGAGGGGATTAATACCGACATTTTGTTCTGCAAATTGAAATATATGCTTAAAAAAGTCGCCGTGACACCATATGAAAACTGGAAGCTTGAACTAATAATATAAATTTCGTCGGGTACATGACACGTTTAGGGTGATCTGCCACCCTTTTAATACTGACCAATCGATTTGCAAATATTATAATGGGATTACTGGGTTCACCGACAAGCTATAAAAACAATTTCAGCCTTAAAGCAATAATAATTGTGACAATTTTTTTTTTGTTACATGTTGGGGGCGGTCTGCATCCCTCCCATAACGCTATTTAGCAAAATCCCTTGCTCAGAGCACTTTAATGTGACTCCCTTAACATCTTCACAAAAATAAGACCTTGAATAAATACCAGTAAAAAATTGTCACTAGCTCTCGGTCTATTCGGAAAGAAGAAAAAAATAAAAATAAAACTTGTTATAAAAAAAATTGAATGGCCTTCAAAAAAGCCATGACTAAAAAGATAAATAATTCAATTTTAAGGTCGGCACCAATCTAGTTACTTAAAATTGTTTATATACTTTTATTAAATTGACGCCGACTTCAAAATTTAATTATTTTTCATTTTTTAGTGGCTTTTTTTGAAGGCCATTCAATTTATTTTATAAAAAGTTTTCTTCAATTTGTAGTCGTATAAAAATACTTTTTGGTCACCTGTTTTGTCTTAATAGTAGGTAGCTTTAAGAAGTAAGGTAGGTACCGAGAGATATTTTTATATGTGATTCTCAACTCGTCTTGTGCATTCCTCCTCTGTCCTCCGATTCTTCGCAATATGGATGGGAAATTTAATTATTTGTGAAGCCATTATAAATTATTGTAATCGCTAATAAATTGACACGTTTTAATAAAAATAATTTATGTAGAAATAACATTAAAAAATATGAATAAAATTAGGAATTAGATTTTGGTAATCGAGTATCAAATTTACATCAGAATGAAACTGAAACTGCATAATATTCTTCCGATCTAGAAGTTCCAAGAGTTTAATATTTAAGTGAATTGTTTTTTTTTGTGAATATGCTTTAATGTTGACGTTAACTTTATTGAATGCGTTTATAAAAGAGGACTATTTATGTATAAAAATTTTATAATTAAAATATCATTCCGTTTATGCAGAGCCACGAATGTCTACAAAAAACTGGAATACTTATAACGAGGCTTTTGTTTAGACAAGTTAAATTATTTTCATAAAAATAGTCTGTTGCGTTGTAACTATATTTAAAATAATTTCTCATCCTTCTTAATGAAAATGTAAGCTGTTTCACCAGCAGATAAGTAATCTTTATTTTTTTTCATTTTACGTACCTACTATTTAAAAATATTAAAAAGTTTTTTATTAACCTTAAAGTCATTTAAAGTCATATAAAGATTAAAGAAATTAGAAATAAAATGATCCAATGAATTTTGGACAATATTTCCAGATTTAGTCGATTTTTTCCTATTTGAGTTATTAAATAGATATTGTAGATTATAGACGCTCGACAACAGAGGTCATAAGCGTATTTAAGTTATTAACTCTTGTAAAACAGTTTTATTATCATCAGCTGTTGATGTTTTTCGAACTGAAAGGCCGTGGTCTTGGATTTTCCATTCCATACGTTTCGGTTACGTCTGTGATAGCCATCTTCAGTGGAGTTGTAAGCCTGAATAAAAATTCTGATTCTGGCTCACCGATTCGAGGCTAAAATGCTGACCATATACCAACTTCCACCCTATATGTAAATAAGTAGGTAAAACATGTACTAATGTCTCTTTCTGATTCATTCATTTAGTTTCGATGCTAAAACATGTCCTACACACTTTATCAGCTGTTTAAATAGCACTGTATGTTATAAGTTTTACATCGGTCGCGACACATGCCTTTTTTATTTATCTAAAAATCTTTGCATGCAACTTCAAACTGCAATGGTAGGACTTTTTGGTAAATATCAGAATGCTTGACCGATGCTTCGTAAAAATGTTCTACTTATTTAAAATTAATTTCAAGTTATTGCTCATAATTAAATTCGCCTGGCTAATAATTAAGTAGGTTGTTACATACTTTCCACATCCTTTCTTCTACACCACCAAAGTGAAATTTAAATTATAAATTATGAATTCAAAGTCATGCTCCCTTTATATAATCTTTTCAAACAAAGCAGAGCTTTTTTACTCCTATCGCGTGGCGTGCTTTTTTTATTTGAACTGAACTTTTCTTTTGAGTTATAGCCTTTCTCTATTAAGACCTTTATCAAGCTGACAACAAACCTACAAAACATTATTCAGGCTTATTTGAAATTATAATATTCTAAGCTTATAGAATCACCTCTTTTTTAATTTATTGTATATAGTAGGAAAAAAATTCAGGGGCAATCTGCAAATAATACTTACAAATTTAACATTATACGTAGTTTTGCATCTTTTGACAGTCAGTACATTTTCATTGATTAAAACACACCGTGTTTATGAACAATTAATAATTGAGATGAAGAAAACTACAGTATAATAAAAACAAATTTCATTGTAACTATGAAAGAAATATTTACTGAAACAATAATACGTCTTTCGATAATAATAATAGTCTACATTCCAAGTAACTAACAGTGACTTTCATCATAAATCTACTTTATGTTGAATAATTGACGCATCTAAGTTTTTTTTTTGGATAATTTGACAGTTTTCGGTTACTCCACCAACTTATATAATTTTAAGTGTTTTCATAATATTATTATATTTTTCTTAGTAATAACTTTTTTACTGACCTAACGATGACAGCTAAAACGAAACATGTCGTCATTACAAATAGAATCCATGTTTATAAATATGTTGTGAATGGAGATTTTATATTAAATAAATTTCAATTTATATTCTGACTTTTTTTTATTCATAAACATTGATTTTAAAACTATAAATTCCATTGATGTGCGACCGACCGTAAATAAAACCTTTTGTTCAGTAATAATGTTCTGTTATTTCGAATCAATTTAATTATAGATAAGAAGAATAATTAAGACAGTGATATTATTTTTTTTGCTTAGTTATCGTCTCTCAAGACGATTGGCAATAGGAAATTAAAGACAATAAATTTAAAATTTCAAATATGTTCCACTGATTGTAGCAAAATGCACGTGAACTGTGTTTAAATTCCTCGTCAGAACTATTTCCTTCTTTCTTTTAGTAATCTTTTATATGTAGACGCTGAACTTTTTCAATTCTTTTTTAAATTGTTGTTATGTAATTTTAAAGTTAAATATACATTCTGAAAACTTGATAATAAATTCTTTTTGTTCATTTGTTTTGCATAGCACGAATTCTTCAAATAGACTTTAGAAAGATAAATATTATATAATATTTTTGTTAAGTGAATCAACCAAGAATAAGTTTTTAGTTAATTTTTTTAGAAATATTTTTTCGGCGACGGGAAAATATTGTATTTAGCATGGAGAGAGAAGCATAACATTAATTATGGTGAAAATGACGGGATCGTCATCGAATGTCCGTAACTGGGTACATTAGAGCCTTAAAAAACCTCTTTCAAAAAAGCCACAAAAAAGAAAATAATAAAATTTCGAAGTCAGCGCTAATTTAATAAAATATGAAGTCGGTTAAAAAGTATAGTAGGTATAGTAATTAATATCTACTTTTTAACAGATTCATATTTTATTAAATTGACGCCGACCTCAAAATTTTATTATTTTCCTCTTTTTAGTGGCTTTTTTAAAGGAGGTTTTTCTTTGTTAAAAAGTTCTATATTTTTTACTTTTTAGTGGTTTTACAATATCTACGCGTATAGTTTGCACGTTATTAACCGAAATGTTTGACATTTACCTTAACGGTGTCACAGCCCGTTACTCACTTTTTAATAAAATCAGTCTAACAACTCAACCGATTTAAGTAAAATTTATATGGGACCACCCCGAAGGTATGCCTATTAAATAAAACAATAATCATCAAAATCGATTCACAAATGCAGGAGAAATCGCGTAACATACATACAAAAAAAATCAGTCGAACTGATAAATTCCTCCTTTTTTTGAAGTCGGTTAAAAATAATATTGTTATCTCGTCGGAACTAGGTAATAAATGTTCACAACGTTTCAAGTCGATTGCATGTTATATTGTGGAGTAGCAAGCCTTCATTAGTGATGACCACACGCCAGTACTGTCCACTGTCCAGATTGTCGGGCGTCTATAATTTACAATTCATTCATTCATTCATTCCACTGTCCAGTTATATTTTCAAGTTCGTAAGCTCCTCCTGTGCTCATCTTCTGAAAGAACAAGTACATAACTTCGTGACGGTACAATAATTACCATTCATAAAACCACGATAACAATTACAGTTACCGTCGCAAAATTGCGTTCTTATCATTTCAAAAGACAGTTACCTACTAATGCAATAAATGACTTTTGTCTCGTCAGTATATTCAGGAATTGTATAGTGATAAATTTCTAAGATAACCCATTCACTTTGCTATAGAACAATCAGTATTGTAATTGCGGACTCCGTATTCCATTTAAACCTTCGTTTTAATTATTTGCACTGAGGTTTGACTGAGTGCACGCGACATATTGAAGAGTCTGTTGTGATAAATAAAGATGTGTGTACATAAATAAAGTCAGAAGATATTTCGTTCAAGTTTGATTTCACGCTCTTTAAAGCGGAACATGAACAGAGGGAAGCACTGTACAATGTACATATAGTGCTAGGCTACACCTATAGACAACCCTTTGTATATCTGTCTTGAATGACTGAGCTATGTCCGTAGTTTGTACAAGTAGAGAAACACCACCTATACATAATATAGTACAATACTAAATACCAAACATTGCAGTAGTGACTCGTTTGTTCGTTTTAATTTCATTTATCTAGTAGGTACTGGCTGCTCGGTACGGCTTCGTCCGTGTGGATTTAATTTTGCTAATAGATGTAATTATTAAATCTTATATATTATTGCACATATATACCGCTACATTACTAAAGGATGTGTTCTATTAGCACTTTGCGCGTCAGAACTAGTGTTGCCAGGTGTCCCGATTTACGCGGGACGTCCCGATTTTCAGGGGTCTGTGGACACGTCCCGATTCACCCTTGATCGGGACGCCGAATGCTCCGATTTAGGGTCAATCGGTAATTATAAAAGGTTCAAACTTCGCACGTATTGTTTTGTGACTGCGAATATCGCGATAGAGGTATCACGTTGTCCCAATCTTTTCTGCCACCGCGTAAGATCCAAAGATTATGCAGATGATATTATTTTAATGACATTATTTTCACTACTCAATAAAAATAAACGTTGGTTTATAAAAACCTTGTTTTTTTTTAGTTGTCCCGATTTCAGAACTAAAATCCCGATTTTTTAGCTTTCTGTCTCGAAATTTGGCAAACTGGACCTGGCAACACTAGTCAGAACTGAGCTTCGTTCATACAAGAAGTTATATCTAGGTTAATTTCGCACGAAATCCACTCAAATTGTAGCTTTTTGAAAAGGGGAGGTTCTGTTCTATTAAATGAAACCATTTTTAGATTAATTCGAGTTCATAATTAACCCTAAAATTGTAAGTAAAAATCGCGAACAGCAGTTGTCGATTGGTCTGTACGTACGTACGTCCGAGCTCTACAGATTGCAATTTTTTACGAATCGCTTTGAACCCTATTTAAATTTACTGAAATATCGAAACTGGCTAGCAAAATTATATTCAAGAGGGGGTGGCGGGGGAAGCACAAGAAGAATAACCGGGAACTTTTGTAAAAATACATGTCTAAAGGTGTTCTACCATCTGTGAAAAATCCAACTCTATGACAATTATTTGCGACATTGGGTGATTTTTTCTTTTCATTTCCTGAGCTATAAGTTGAACTTAAAGAAAACAAAAAAAAATTTATTTAACAAATTAGTTTTTGAACTGGGTGTAGGGTAGTACTCGTCATCGGGTTTTTTATTCACAAGAAAAAAAATTAACAATTATTATAAATACAAGTTTTACAATTTGCTTCTTGCAAATAAACTTCGATGATGGATAACAGTAAGTAAATATTGCTAGGCCCGTAAACCAGTTCATTAAATAAACAATTTTACGACACTGTAACATTTGAAGTAGTTTTTCTTTGAATTCGGTCACCGTATTCACTTGAAAATTCTTTATTTGATGGAACATTAAAGAAATAAAATAAAATATGCAGTATATTAAAATACATGTATTTTCTCTAATTTCTAAATAAATGTTGACTGAATAAAAATAAGTATACCTACAATTTACAATGTTCATAAAATAACAAAGTGCATAATGTGACTAATGGTCTCTCTGAAAAATTTATATCTTGAAACTAGGGTTCCAATACGACACTAAATAACTCTAGAGTGCAATTTTATGTTGCAAATTACGAATCTCATTATGCTATAAAATATTAAGTGTAATAACAACGAAAAGAATTGATACCTACCGTTTCGAAAATTCTATTTTTACATAATATTCTAACAAAACTACATGTGGTACCTATATTATTTCATTACAGTTTGAACCTTTTAGTGAAGTCATGAATCAATTATTATTCGACGCCATAAGAAATACGATATTTGTTTAGATGAGTCACCTCCTTATATTCAGATATTGAAAAATAATAATACCTAACGTAAAATTAAATCAAGTACATATTATATTCACAACGCAACTATTTTAGTGAAATTGACATCATCAAGTGTTAATTAGAACTTTTTATATTAGAAATCGTGTCCATCGTGATTATAATAAAATTAAGGAAAATCGCAGGATAGTGGACAAATATTTGATTTATTAAATTAAATGTACGACGTTTCGTTTATATATTTAAACTTTTTCAAGTACACAAAAATAACAATTGTTATTTTTGTGTACAATTGTTATTTTTGTGTACTTGAAAAAGTTTAAATATATAAACGAAACGTCGTACATTTAATTTAATAAATCAAATATTTGTCCACTATCCTGCGATTTTCCTTAATTTTGTTAATTAGAACATTTGTATAAACACGAAAACAGAAAATGTTGTACAAATAAAATAAAATAGTTGTACAAATCTCCTTATTAACAATTCATAATGTCAAATTGCCGAAACTAGTTGGGTTATAATTTTTGTGAATACGTATAGATATTCGGTACCTACTATATTATAATTATTATGTGTGGGATTCAGTTTTGCATTATTATTATTATTATTATTATTAGGTCGTTTTATTTAATTTAAATGTCAAATGTACGACAGTGAATAAATTTTGATCGTTGCGTCATAAAAAGCTCTCTGATAGCATGTTATCAGTAATTCTGTTTGTTTTCATTGTACTAAAAATAGAAAATGATCTACTATTGTTATCTACACACGCACTAGTAGGTTCAAGATTATAATGTGAAAACAGGAAACCTTTAAAAACGATATACATTGAACATCGTAATTAAATTTCATTTATGAGATTTTTACCTTTAAACCAATTTTTCTTCTCTTTCTTTGGGCTTTTTTCTTACTTTCAAGTTTCTTTTAATAGGTCCTACCTACAAAGAAACTACTACTATACGAGCTACAAAATTAAACGAATACCATAGAATGTAAAATATTTACCTGTGTTTTTTGTGTTACAAGTAAATTAAATTACAATAAATCGTGCAAATTTTTAAAAATTAGTATCAACTAATGGTGGAAGTATGGTGTCATATAACGGAGAAACGAATATAAAAAATATACAAACAGTATCAATTTTCCATTTTTCAAATGTTTCCTCAAAATTATATCTTAGTTTCTGTTCAAATTATTTTATGAGAATTGTTATCAAATATAAAACAAAATTTATAAATCAACGTTAATTAATAAAATTTAAATTCTGCAAGGTTGAAATTTGCCAAGAATTAAGAAAAAATTGTCACATTTTTCCTTTAAGCTTAGTAAAAAAATTAAATACCATTTCTTCCCCTTTGTAAAAGTTTTAGTGAAAGTTTAACTCAAACAAATATTTTATATGTTAACATGAAGTT
Organism: Mongoloraphidia duomilia; assembly: GCA_039654895.1. NCBI lineage: Eukaryota > Metazoa > Arthropoda > Insecta > Raphidioptera > Raphidiidae > Mongoloraphidia > Mongoloraphidia duomilia. Next base: position 36,348,290 of record CM077520.1, on the reverse strand, counting down.
ACCCAGTTTTTCGCAACATGTCTACAAATGCATTTGTGTAGGAAAAAAAAGATGGCTTTCAAAATCAGATTGTTCTAAACATCTCCTTTCATTTGTCTTCCATTGTGTATGATTACATTCAAAGTTTCCTTATTAGAAGATAACAATCGCAATCTTTGTTCATTCCGTTAGTTTTTTGTTTCATTCTTTTGACGGGACGCCGGTGAGTTTGTCGGTAATATTGTACACAAACTTTCTCTCTACATTCAATGATACAAAGTTGTCATTCGGCAATGACCGTGTAATGGGTCCCGTCAGACTCATTGAGTCCATGTCTAGCTGGGTCTGTCTGGTCCCTTTTACGTCCTACATCACGTGTGCTTAATCTAATACTGAACTAAATCGTGTCCAAATTAAAGCATCATTAATAATATAATTTCAAATGATTTTAAAGAAGTCGTATTGTGTTCAGTGTTATACAAGTACATAATTGGGTTTTTAAATAATTTTTTTTTTTTACTTAAATGGAAGGACCACATACAAGTCTTATAGCAAAACTTTTTTTTTTATTTTTTTTGCTTACTAATTAAAAAGTTATATTTAAATAAAAATTAATTTTTAAACTCAGTTCCGATAACGCGCCAAAAGAATCCGAACGCGTGTGATGTCATTATGTTATCTGTGGTCTTTGCATCCATGGTTACCAAGTTAAAAATTTATTATTTTTGATAGTATGTGTACTGCATATACACAAATACCAACAAATGCAGACACATTTTAACATAACGACGTCACAAACATTCCTGGCGCGTTTTGAAGTCACGTGATATTTTTTAAATTTTTATACATTTTAATTAATTTTTAGTAATTTATCTATAGCTTTAAAAACTTTTTTCTTTTCGATTTTCAATATTATTTATGTTAAATTATTAGAAAAATTAAAAAATTAATAATTTTTTTTAACTTAAATACCTAATTACAGATGATAAGTATCTGTTTTTGATTGAAAAAACAGAATATGTGGTGATCCTGATGAAATTGGAAGAAAACGAATCAAAAATGGCTTAAGGATCCAATTAAGAAGCAAATACTGTTTTATTGCATTTATTCGCTAACGTTTCGAAAAATATTTTTTCATCATCAGAGCTCAAATGCCGTCAACAGTATGATGAAAAAATATTTTTCGAAACGTTAGCGAATAAAAGCAATAAAACAGTATTTGCTTCTTAATTAGATCCTTAAGCCATTTTTGAGCCGTTTTCTTACATAATTACATTTAACCTACTTTCTTTCTTGTTGTTATTAAGCGCCTCGAACTTTTTATATAATAATTATGTGTTCATATCTAACAGTACCATAATTTAATAAAATTTAGTAAAAATCTTTTTAAAGACGCGCTTTTATTTAAACGTATTAAAAAAGAAAATAGTAAGTTTAATAATTTAGTTTCATAATTATAAAAGCGTGGGTTGTAAACTCTACGATATTTTATTAGTCACGACCCACGCTTTTATAATTATGAAACTAAATTATTAAAACGTATTCATTTCCTTTTTAGTACATTTAAAGAAAAGCGTGTCTTTAAAAAGTTTTTTTTTAAATCATTATAATGTTAGTAATAACTGCAAAGCACGGAGTTGGGACTACGCCGCTTTTATAAACCTATTATACCCTTAACTTTTCCGTCATTTTCTAAGCCTTCTTGTCGAAATTTAGCTAATTTAGTTAATTACTTTTGACGTAAATAACGTCTAATGTCGCATACTGGTGTAGCGTTTTAAAAATATTAGATGTAGCGGAAATATTAGATAGCAATTTTAAAAACTAAAATATAAACACATAAAATTACAATAATTTTATTTATTATATTTTACGAACATTTGATTCTGTAAGACAAATAGAAGTGGATGTATTCTTTTTCGCAGGACAAAGAATACAATTATTTGTGTTTAACGCTATTTACGTTATCTGTCTGTACCCACGATACAATTTTTTGTGTAAATCTGTCATTTGCTTTCTATGAGTACAATCTATTGGTCTACATAACAAAAAGTTCGGCAATGACTTTAAACTTTTCCCACATTTATAAGAATTAATACTGTATGGCCACAATCTAAGGTCATTGTCAATCTAGATTTTCTGACAATGTTGGATTGCGTAATCCAGAATAAGAGTCGTAATGCGCACATAATTTAGCGTAAACATAGTTCGGTACCAGCTTAACGTCACATACATCTAGTAATACTTTACCTACCCCACGTGTCCCTACGTGTCCTAGGAACATACCATTGTTCCAGCACGCTCTGTGTAAAAGTTTTGCGTTTGTCTGTCGGCTAACTATAAAGGAGAAACATTTCCTTTGCGAATTTTACACTGATGGAATTGATTTTATTTCACTATTACAAAATAACTTCTCTTGGTTTCCAATTCCATTTATCCACCTTTCAAACAGACTGTGTGATTGTCTTTCAACAGATTGAAAACTACGTGATTTTATTTCACTCTATAGTGCAGTTCACTTTTCGCGGCTTTTAATCATCCTTTATTTCAAACGAACATTTTGTTTGTCATCGCGTTGTATTATTGGAGATGCAATTTCTAAATAGGACATAACATTTATAACTAGCGGCCCCATCCGGCTTCGTCCGGGTGATAAGAAAGCCCAGGTGCAATACACTACTCACTCGCTTCGCTCGTTCGCTTGAATATTATAATTACATTACTCACTCGCTTCGCTCGTTCGCTATATATATATATAAACCTTCCGGGAACAATTCCGTAATACATGATTTTTGCGTAACTTTAACCGTTTACGCAGCGCATGCAACGGAAGCTCTCAAAAGGAATAATTTTTCCCGTTTTTGCAACATTTTTTATTGATGCTCCGCTCCTATTGGTCGTAGCGTGATATTATATAGCCTACAGCCTTCCTCGATAAATAGGCTATCTAACAAAAAAAAATGTTTCAAATCGGACTGGTGGTTCCTGAGATTAGCGCGTTCAACCAAACAAATAGATATAGATAGATTGAAATTTGAAAAACAGGAAAAAAATTATGAAAACGGAAAATTCGCTCTTCTAGTCCTTAGAACTTTACAATTACAGACTAAGTTACGATTTAGTTTATTTTTATTAAAGTTATTAACTTCTGTATAAATCATTAAAAAAATGACTCTCTCATGATGTGGACTTTGTAGGCGCGTTACTATATATACGAACAGATCGATCAATACACAGTACCTAGTGCTTCTATTATACAAAGTGCAGAATTTACCAATTTTATAATATTAGTTTAGACGGACTGACCAATATAATAGCAGTTACTACAAAAATATATTTCTGGACAAGAAAATATATTTAGAAACTAAGAAAAAAAAGTCTTTTTTAACCGTCTTGTTTTACTGTCGGTATAGGTAAATATTCTGTATGCTATAAAATGTTTTTTGTAAGTTCAATGCACTAGTAAAAATACTGGATGTTTAGTAGAAATAACGGATGTACCTACCTACAAGAAAAATAATGCATGTTCATTTGAAATAATGCACTGTAAAAAATGGATGTAAAAATACTTTGAAAGTTAAGATAGAATTCGCTCTATTTTCTAAGTGATTTTACATTATTATTTATTTTTACACAGAAAATTTCATAAAAACTTGGACTTTTACTGTAAAGTTAAACAAATTTGTGATTTTTACATAAAGTAAATTAAAATTACATAATTTGCGTAATATTCCAATAAAGTGTGTAAAAATTACAAAATAAAATGTATAGTTACGTATATAAAATGGGTGAATACCAAACAAATTAATGTAAAATTAGTAACCACGAATGCGCAATGTGTTTTTATGGAATATACGCGTTGTGCAGGCGATACCTGTTTGCGACGCCATTGTCTCTTTGTGTGCCTATTACCAGATTAATCGTTGGCTACAAATGGACCATCGATAATCTATGTAATCGGCCTTCTCATTTATTACAGTGTGGTTGTTCAGTAGTAATAATGTAAATTTGGTTAGTGCGAGATAGAAATTATATTAAAGAAACTTGTTTTCCAGTGTGCTGTACAACATTGCCTATTGACACATCACTGAGAAAATTCAAATCTTAAATAAATATTGTTCATTTTATGACAGGACTTTTAATTTAGTGTCAGATCAATAAGTGAAAAGAAGTACTTATCAGTTCGGTATACGTACGTCGTACATAGTTGCTTTTGGCGTGTCACTTTTTTATTTCATGCAAGTGGTGGTATCGCGGTATCGCTATGGGCACCGGAACGATCATGTTAACCTTATCTGAAAGGTGTCATAGTTAAACGTCGCTCTATGCGCGGCGCGTCAGTAGACCATAGTTCATCTGAATCGCTTGTGCACTACTGGAAAAATTTATTTTATTACCCTCAAGTCACACGTCTTTTTATAGCGAAATAATTGGTAAATTTTATTTAACTTTTGTAGAAATGTTTAATGTGAAAATATATTGTTTCACTTTGAAAACAAGCTTTGACAGTTTTTTACCCAACAAAAAAATACTGCAAATGAGCAAAATTACTTCTTTGTAATTATTAGGTTTTGATATTTTGTCGAACGCTACAATTAAATTAAATTACATTGTCATTAATAATTTATCAACTGAATACGAAGTTACGCTGTATTGTTTTAATTTATTTTATTGTTTACTAATTCACAAAAAAGTGGGTGTGTGATTATGACCACACGACAGAAGTGAAAACTTCTACTACACTTTAAATATTACACCGATCATATACAATAACATACGCGTATTATATTTAACAATTCTCAAAAGTTTTAGTGTCATCTACTAGCACACTTATGAACTACAAATAACTTATTACCAACATACCACAAATACCTTTTCAATTAAGTTTTAGTATCATCTATTAGCGCGCCTATGAACTACAAATAACTTATTACCAACATACTACAAATTCCTTTTCAATTAAGTTTTAGTGTCATCTATTAGCGCACTTATGAACTGCAAAAAACGTATTACCAGCATACTACAAATACCTTTTCGTGTTTGAGTCGAGTAAACCCGATTCAGCGTCACCGACCCGAAGCGTGACGGTTCACTTTCGTTCACTACTCAGGCAAAGTACGGCTAAGGAAGTTTTCACTTCAAAAATGGCAAATTTCGTAAAATGTTTGAAAATATTATTTTCACATGATAAATAAACGCAGTAATAGGCATGGTCAATAAAGACACGCTATGTAAAATATATTTTTGAATAATTTTGATCTTTTAAAATCAGCATCTTACCGAGTAATGGGTATTATTATTAGTTAAATACAAAGTAAGCATTACTGTTTAGGAACACCCGTCGAATGACGTAAAGTTACAGTGCAAACTAGAAAAATTCACTTAGAACCTATGTCACTGTCGGGATTCAAACCCGAAACTGAGCTGAGTTATACTTTACTCTATTGTGACATGATAAAACCATCAAATTATTGATTCCCTTATAAAGCAATTTTGTAACATTACGTCATTCGAAGGGTGTTCCTAAACAGTAATGCGTACTTTGCATTTATTTGTATTTAATATTTGTGTTGCGAATACTTGATCACGAAAACATTTAACTATCATTAGTTAGGTATACTTACTAGAAAACCAAAATCACACTTTTTACTCCACAAAAAAATCCACATAAATTTTCAACTTTAAATATGCAATTTTAAATGGAAATATCGTATGAATATCACGTAATAATTGTTGTACCACCTCTCGGAGGGCCGCGAGCAATTCTTGTTCAATACTTGTGTTTAGCTATAGCTATATAACTGAACGTAACATAACGTCATATTCCTTTAAGAGACAGCTCTCCGTTACTTTTTTTGTTATTTTTTCCGTTACTTTTTCCGTCACTTATTTCGTTACTTTTTCCGTCACTTTCTCCGTTACTTTCCCATTTCTTTTCCTGGTACTTTTTCCGTTATTTTTTCCGTTACATTTTCCGTCATTTTCTCCGTCGTATTTTCCGACGGAACGGAAAAAGTGACGGAAAATATGACGGAATAAGTGACGGAAAAATTAACGGAATAAGTAACGCAAAATGTTACGAAAAAGGAGACGGAAAAAGTGATGGAAAAAGTAACGGAAAAAGTAACGGAAAAAGTAACTAAAAAAATAACGAAAAAAGTAACGGACAAAGTGACGGAAAAAGTAACTAAAAAAATAACGGAAAAAGTAACGAAAAAAATGACGAAAAAAGGAATGGAAAATATGACGGAAAGAATTACGGAAAAAGTAACGGAAAATGTAAATATCAGTTACTCAACAGTGACACGAGTAGCAAATTATAATTTGTTTCTAAATAATATGCTTTGTCAACCAGTTCCATTTCATGCGAGAGTTAGTTATTCGAGAATTTTTTGTAAAAAAGAACCTTCGTAAATTAAACTCATATTAATTAATATTCTTATAAGGCATTGATTACAAATCATTGAAAAGAGGCTTGGTGTATGGGTACAGCCACAATGCTAACTTCCCATTAGATGTCCTTATAGTTAAAAAAAAATTGCAAATCTAATCAGGTGTTCATTATGTAATTATGTGTTGTGTCGAAAGAAATTGGTCCGAAGTCGATATAATTATTTGTTGTCGAGATATGCGAGCCGTTAAAAAAGTTCACCAACGAATGGTACGTACACACGCACACAAAGAGACATCTCTCTAAAAACAGTAGATTCGGACACTAGGGACCTCAAACCGTCAGATATGTCAAAATTTTTCATTCGCAAAATCGGACTCATTACAATAATTTCCAATGGGAAGTTAATAAAATTGTATTACAGATCATTTTATATGTCACAGATATTAAGATATATCAGATTGTTTGCCAGTCAGATTATTAAAGTAGCTAGTGTGAATCAATCTTTATGACAATTTCAGTTGTCGTTTGCATACGTTCAAACATATTGTTGCACTCAAACAGAGAAAACTTTAACCGAGTCGAAAGCTCGTATTGTATGTAACAAGTACAGAGTTTTCCTTGTTGCTTCGACGGGAAGAAATCTATTCTTTTCGAAACAAGTTAGCATAAAATATGGAAAAATAAAACAAAAACTTCTGCTCTCTCAAACTATATACTGCAGAATGTTTCATTCTCGCTTAAACTGCCGAGATCTACGTGTACATTTTCTTTTTATGCTTTCTTTTCTCTTGCAAATAAAAGCTGTGCGATGAAAAGAAAAACTTTCTGGTCAGTTTCCTTTCCTTAATATCATAACAGAGCTAATCGATAGTTAAGCTGGGAATATAATACACATTCATATTATTTTTAAGCCAATATAGATAATATACACAAATATTGGGTTATTTATTTTGAGAAATGATATTTTTTTACATTACTTTTTTTTTCATTGTAAACGAAGACAAATCATTAAAAATTATAGCACTTAACTTCAATAAAAAGTCACTAGATAAAAAAGTAAACGTATATACTACATCGAGCAGATTTTCTACATCGAAGAGAAATGCGGTGTTTGGGAGTGTTCGTAGAAATTGATTTAATTTTTACATGTTATTGTCATTATTAATTTGCATATTGTAGTATATGTATAGAACAAAATAATTTAAGTAATTTAAAATAACAAGTAATTGCTAAATTTACTATTTTATATCAGACATGCTCATAAGCCCTGTGCAATTCATTTAGGTAACAAAAATGTCCTATTTTCTCTGTAACGACAATAATATTATTGCAAATATAAGTATTTGTAATTTTATTGGTTACTTAAAATAAGATTAAGCATTTAAAATCTCTGTGAAATTTAATCAGTAAAAACACCTATACCTCCACCATATGCCCGGACTTCCACCATATATTTTCTATGACGTTAGCGAAAGTGCAAAATTTTATTTTTAGTATTAATATTTCAAGTAGGTATTGTAGATTTTTTGTAATTATGAGATGCTAGTAATTTTTGATTGGTAAGCGGAACAAGTAACATTTAAGTTAACAGTCATGCCCGTATATTTGAAGATCTATACAATTTTGAATCAGTTCCGTTCAATTCTTTATTAATTCAAAAGATTACAGAGTCAAAATCGTCAAACAGTAATAAAATTTAATTAAATTATTGACATTATAATATTATAAATATTGTGTATTAAATAATAAATCATTATAAACACAAAATTTAAAAAATGAAAAAAAAAAGTTTATTTTAAGTTTATTTTATTTTGTTTCTTTAGTGTTCAAAATTTTTCCGTGTCAAATTTAATAAAATTATATTTTTAAAGTAACAAAAATACATTAACAGAATATTAATTATTGATGATTAAAAAAAACAAAAATATTGCGATCCGAATCCCAGGATCCAACCAGAGAACTTTTGATCTTCAATCAAACGCTATACTACTGAGCCATTCCGGACGATGTTACTACGCGCACATAATACAGTATAGTAGTATGACCAGTTGTATTGTTGCTATACTGTACACGCGCATAGTGCAGTCATAGTATAGAGTTACTAATATTCTCTATACTATGAATGTACTGCGAACGTGTAACAACATTAATTTATTAAAATTAATTGATTATTTATTTAAGTATAATTATTATTTGCCAGGATTCTTGCCATAAATACAAACAATCTGTGAAAATTTCAAATAGCTACCTCCGTTTATGAGATAGAGCCTTGTGACAGACAGATGGACAGACAGACATCGTAGACTCAGTAATAGGGTTCCATAAGGAGGTACGGAACCCTAAAAATACTACTAACCCTATATATAACCGGCAGACAAGAGTTCTGAGAAACGGGGGTCCGCTTACTGTAACAACTGGTACTTGCACGAAAGTTCAAGAGAAAGCGAGAACACACTAGACTTATGCTACGCAGCCTATATAAACAGCAGTACGAGTGAGTGAGGAATCAGTCAATGGAGAATACTGAGCGACAAATAGTGCGTCTGATATAAATACAGTGAATATAAATATTTGAAACATAAATAACTAGAAATAAATAGTCCTGGTATATAGTTAATTGTTACGAATTATTGTATATACTTAGTTGTTTGTTTTGCTTTGTAATTACTGTTTAGTTGTTTACTTGTGTTGATTGTTGGAATTGACTTTTCGTTGTTGCGTTCATTATTATTGTGTTTTTAATTATTGTAAATAAATATTTATTCCGCCAACTCAGAAAACAGTTTTGTAACAGTTTAAACAAACATTACAATTTACAATTTATTAAGAATCTGCTAAGTAAGCAGAATTGGTGCGATCCTGATGATACCAAAGATTTTAATAGTTTTTTTTATACAGCTGTATGCAATTGAAAGATTTTTTCGTTGGAAAGCAGCCAATTATATATAGGAAAAAAAATTCAGGATTCTAACCTGACTGTGACCACTGGTTGGTAAAATGATTTTTTCCTATATGTTTCGAAACAATTATATAATTGGCTGCTCTCCAACGAAAAATCTACCAAAGATTATTATAGTGGCGTAAGGATCAATTAAAAAACGCAATTACAGTGAAGAATGTTGCATTTATTTAGCTATAACGTTGTGGAAAAATATCCACGAAACGTTAGCTAAATAAATGCAACATTCTTCACAGTAATTGCGTTTTTTAATTGATCCTTACGCCACTACAATAATCTTTGATATAATTAGTCATTACTATGTATTATTTGATAAAAAGCCGCAGCTTAAAGTATGTAAGTGGATTTTTAATTTCAGAGATAACATAGTATTAAAGTCACAACAAATTATTACACATGAATACTAGTAATTGTATTATTATTATACGAATTATTATATTATTAATTGTAAATTTTAGCTTTTAATTTATCACATTAAAACCTCAAATCGTAACAAAAACAGGATTCATTATTAGAACAGAGTTTTTAAAATTGAATGTTAAAAAAGTTTTAACAAAACACCAAAACATGTGCACTTTTTTCTTGACGCACGTTTCATTTTAATCACCTCCTGATCATGCTAAAATTGTTGGCAAAACGTGTTTTGGTGTTTTTAGAAAAAAAAATTAAAATGTGTCTTCAGACCAAAGGTGTTCCACTTTAAGAGATTGTTTGAAAGCTTTTAGTATATCAAAAATATTATTTGTTGTATCAGTTATAATTTTTATCAGCTTCACAAAAAGTTTCAAATGAAATATTAAATAATACGTTAATATTAAAATTGATATTAAATTAAATATTTTTTCGTCATATACCATAAATTATCAGAATTTCTTTTATTACAGACTCATTAAATTTATGTCTTAAAATATTACTCGACATTTTCTCTCTTATAATTGCTATTTTTATTGTACTAATTAGAACTCGTATGAATTTATCTGCAAAGTTTAATTAATTTTTATGTTTTTTTTAGACTGAAATATTTATGGACTAACAAAAAGAAAATTATTTACTGCAGTTTATTATTGCAGTAACTCATGAATTATCTCGATAAAAATCAGCCGTGTCGTATCCACAATCTCTATACTGAATGCTAATCTAGCTTTGCAATATAATAGGGGCTTGAGAATAGCCGAGCGTGTAACGATGCCGTTATTAATATGGCGTTTGTATTACAAGCCCCCAGTTCCCAGGTTTTAATCCGAGAACTTTCAATTTATTATCAAAAAATGATTTGAAAATATGAATTGATACTAGACTCAAGATTCTCTGGATTTTTGTGGTCTTAAAAATATTATGATTATTATGATTAACTATTCATTACCATAAGCATTATGGTACTTATTGAGATCCATAGTAACAATGTTTGAGTTAAAATCAGACAAATTGAAATAACCTCAATTTATAATTTTTAAAATTTTCTAGACACATATATTATGAGAACTTGAGCTTGAATAATCGCCAAAAACTGTATCTATAAGTAGTTTAGAATAATAATTACTTCCATTAATTTATTATACTATATACAAATACCCATTTTCTGAAAATATATAGGTACGTACTACGTAGCTTAACTACTGGTTCAGTTACCAATAATAAACCTTTTTTTTTAATTTAAACATGTGTATTAATGACCTGAGCAGCTGATTTTTTTCTCTTGTTTTTTTTAAATTTAATATGTAACGTATTTTCGACATTGAAGTCGAGAATAAAAAAAAAAAAAACAGACAAAATTAAAAACTAAATTACCACTCGTTTAAAATGCATACAAAATGTAATAATTTCGGTAGCGTTTGTCTTTTTTATTATTATATTATTAAATTCCACCTATAGGCTAGTCAAAGTAGGTGGTTGAGGTAGAAAAAATTAGTAACAAAGTTATCTCTGCGGAAATGAGTACTCAATAGGGTCCTTATTAACCCCTCAAAAGTCGCACTTTGTCGCATTAGTGGAACTTGGAAAAAATGGCCGCCATCTTGAATTTTTTCGAATTTATTGAATATCTCGTAAAGTATGCATTTTATCAAAAAAACTCAAGGGATCATTTTTATAGAGAATCAAAAGCTACCTATAATGGTGGCATTTTCAAGACTATTGGCCAAAAAACAAAAAAGTTATTGAAATTTATATGAATTGGCAATATGGGACTTTTGAAAATTTAGTTAATATCTGGAATAGTATGCATTTTATGAAAAAAGCTCAAAGAACCTTTTATGTGCAGAATAAAAAACTACATGTCCATCGACAGTCCGGATATTAAAGTCCGCATTGTCAAACACAAATTACATAAAACTATCTTCTGGCACATTATCTTTGTTGTTAGTTATTGCCGAATTCTCAAACGCTAAGCATTCAGAATATGTCACAGACATACCAATTTTTGATAAAAGATCTATTAAGTATCTGGATACGTATCCAGATACTTAATAGATCTTTTATACGTATTTCCGGTGCAGCTGAATCCCCAAGCTAAGCATAAGCGGTGAAATAAATGACTTGATCTGCACTGATGATGCAACAAAATTTTTTAATGCGTTGATTTTGATATCCCTATTTTTGCCTTTAGTTATTAATTCATTAAAAAAAACGTCCAAAGAATTTGGAAATTCGTTCTCTCCTCCCAATCTTACATCGTCAACCGCAGGATAAGTATCAACGTCGCAAACCATGGTCCCTATATCTTCTTTTAAAATTTGTGCTACCGCTTTTATTACCTTAAGTCGTTTTCCTTCAGTATTTGTATTGTTTTTAAACCACTCATCACTAATTAGTTCATCACACTTATTTTTTAAACATAAAACGGCTGGATTTCCTGGGACTTCGGTAATTATTACAGTGTTTTTGACTTTTCCTATTAATATAAGTTTCAAATTTTTTCGGACCAAGGTGTTACATTTTCAGGTAAGTATGACACTAACTTTTCCTGTAATTCTTTAAAAGAAAATTGACACTTTTCGTTATCGTTTTGAATGTCGTAGCATAATTTTTCAAAAGCTTCTTCACATTCAACATCTAAAGGCCTCCCAAATTTTTCATGGCTCCTTTGCTTCAACTTGAAAACTTGGCTGGAGTGTTCTAGTGGCACCCCCTATCTACCATTAAAATTTCATCAAACTTCTAAGTAACGCAATCTAAAAGTACCATTTGACTGGATTTTCACACGTATTTATACGCGCAGCTGAAGCATTTTCCACGGGTATTTTTGCAGCTGAAGGTGATTTTTTATCATTTATTATCATAAATAATGTATACAAAAATTTTCAGCTTTGGTACTATTAATTTTTTTTACGATTTCCAACGCGGGGTCGGCTCTAGTACTCTCACCTCCATCCTGGGAATGGCAGCTGAAGGTCATTTCCTTTATGTACCATACCAGAGCTAACATGTAGGTAAGAATCATCCTTGGTACTATTGGTCATTAAAATGTGTCGCTGGCTCATGGGCTATTAGGTATTGTAAAAACATATCAAACTGCCATGGTTACTGTGGTTTTTATTTCCAAAAGTTAGCAGCGTCCATGGTCTGACCATTTCTATTGAATTGAGCAAGCATGGTGCATTCCGAGTGACGTCATCCCCCCACTACTATTTATCGGCACGAGGCAACCTATACTCTACTAACCTTGCAATCACGCCTAAATTGCAGCACGTGTTATTCGTTTACGAATCGTGTGGAAACTAAAACTATAAACCGCATAGTAACAAGGTCGTCTTGAGTCGCCGTCGCGCCGGTGCAGGTGTTGGTGGCAGTGTTGCCAATCTGTGGATAATTACCCAATTATTGAGTTTTTTTTCCTTAAAAACCTTATTTGGGAAATTGGATATACAAATAGTTTTAACTATTTCAGATATTAACCAAATTTTTAAGAAACCCATATTGCCAAATCATATGAATTTCAATCACTTTTTTGTTTCTTGATCAATGGACTTGAAATTTTTTCATTACACGTAACTTTTGATTCTACATAAAAAAAGTCTCTTGAGTTTTTTTGATATAATGCTTACTTTACGAAATATTTAATAAATTCGAAAAAAATCAAGATGGCGGCCATTTTTTTCCAAGTTCCACCAATGCGACAAAGTGCGATTTTTGAGGGATTAATAAGGACCCCATTGACTACTCATTACCGCAGAAATCATTTTGTTACTAATTTTTTCTACCTCACCTGTATAAACCTGCCTAGATTGACCAGCCTACTAAATAAAAAAATATCTAAGACAATACATTTATTGAATCATGATTTCATTACTCACGACAAAGTTTTGTTGAGACGTTTCCCATTAAATGTTGTCTTTAATTACATTGAATTATTATTCTTATATCAAAAGAGCTGAATAACATGAATATTATTTTATTCATTAGCGAAAATGTAAGGTTAGATAATAGATAATGAGTAATATGAATAAAAAGTGGAATTCGCTTTTACTTAAAGCAAAAGCTTTTTATGAAATGACTGACTGTATAAAATTATAATATATCTTCATGTAAAAGTAAGCTTTTGTAGAATGCTTTTTAAATACCTATTTCATAATGAACAATTGAAGTGGTTGTGCCCCTTGAAAAAAGTACGTACGTTCTTTCTAGGAATGTGCATATTTATGTAGTATACCGCTGTAAGTTTTACTTGCATAACATGGAAGAACAGGTGAGGGAGAGTTATGTGTATCATTCAAAGGTACAGCGACACAGTGGCACTAAAGATTCTTTTTTATTGGTTGTCCCAAAAGGAATTTTTTAGGAGATTTATACTTTTAAATTACTGAGAATAGAGGGATGTTGAGCGGCCCCATAGGAACCATCTGATTTTATGTTATGACCTGTCAAAAAAATATTGAAAATCTATTCTTAGATTTTTTTGAAATTATTTTCATTGTGTTAAGCCAGAATCCCACGACTGGCGTACTTTAAAAATTTTATTGTACAAACTACAAGGCCACAATAAATAATTATGAAAGTGAGTGTGTATGTTTATATTAGAAATCGTGTCCATCGTGATTATAATAAAATTAAGAAAAATCGCAGGATAGTGGACAAAATATTTGAAAAAGTCTAAATCTATAGACGAAACGTCGTAAATTTAATTTAATAAATCAAATATTTTGTCCACTATCCTGCGATTTTTCTTAATTTTATGAGTGTGTAAGCTTTTATGGCTTGCGTTGTTCCAAATATTCATAGTTTCCGGGCTTGTAGACCGTGGTCCGATGGTATTTTTACCTGACGTTTCGTCAACAACTGCAGTAGACATTTTTAAAGGCGATATGGCAGCGGTCGAAGAGTGAGCCGCCAAAGAGGACACTTCGACCGCTACCACATCGCCTTTAAAAATGTCTACCGCAGTTGTTGACGAAACGTCAGTTAAAAATACCATCGGACCACGTCCTACAAGCCCGAAAACTATGAAGATTTGGAATTATGAACTGTTCTGCAGTGACTCACCTGTAAGGAAACGTAAACAGTACTCAAGAAATTATTAGTTCTGTCCGTAAATAAATTCACATATTAGTGAATAACACAATATATCAGACGACATATTATCGCCATGATATTTTTGGGTTGAAGTCCCGACAGCGGCATTTACATTTTTCTTATATTATAGCCTTCTATAAAATATCATGGCGATAATATGTCGCCTGATATATTGTGTTATTCACTAATATGTGAGTTTATTTACGGACAGGACTAATAATTTCTTGATTAATTATAATACCGTAAAAAAACCTACAGATATTCTGTATTTTGAGTAAACAGTACTGTCAATAGATAAATTTGCATGTCGAGTATACGATTATTTATTTACCGTGTCAATTATTTGCGGGAAAAGACAAGTGACAAACGTTTGTAGCCCATTCTAATGACGCAACGTGACAATAAGTGACAAATATTTATCGTAAGATTCCGGCTTCATATCATGCCGAAAACTAAAGTAACCCATAATCTCACATTTAGATTTATATGGTTAGGACACCCAACATTAAAACTAAAAATACTTGATGACACCAGAAAATATAATATGAAGAAACTATCAAAAAAAATATGCAAAAAATAAATTTATAAAGCAAACATATATCTAAAACTGTTTCAATTTAATTCAACCGAGATATTAAAATCAAATTATCAAGTAGGTACCTACTGTAGGTAATAGTAGTGTATTATTTTGGTGGGTACCTTCTTTTAGGTATTTTTATTTTTGACCTTAAAACTAATCAAAATAGACATGATAAAATTTCTGGTATGGTTTCAATATTTTGATATACGAGTACATGCTTGATTGTTTATGAATTAAGCAGCAAATGATTTTAAGTAAACAAGATTTTTGTCCTCAAAATTATTTTTTTAAATTTTTATTGTTTTAACATAGTCGACATTGTAAACCTTAAATTAGTGACGGCATAAATATTGTTAAAAATGTACGTTGAGAACCCCTAGTGTTTCTTTATGTTCGCATGTTTTTGTAGCCCCATTATCATTCCACAGTTTTCACGTATTTCTGTACTTTTTTTATTATAGTTGTATAACGTTAAACTGTATAAAATTAATATTTTTCATTACAGAATATTTAAATGGTTTGTGTTTTTATTTTAGTCATTATATTCTTTTTTTGGGTGAATTTTTAACCGAATTTGCTTTACTTTTGCAAATAAATATTAATTTAATGTTTATTTATTCAGTATGTGTGCACGTATTATTATAATTCCGGTGATTTCACACATACTACTAAACTTCTAAATTTGATTAAGCAATAAGATTGGCATATATCTAACAACAAATAATAACAAGAAAATTAGGTATGTCTGTATCGCGGGTACAGACAAAATATGACATGAAGACAACACACAAATAATTGTATTAGTACATCCACTTTTATTTATCTTATAAAATCAAATATTCGTAAAATATAATAAACAAAATAATTGTAATTTTATTTTTTTATATTTCAAATTTTTATCCAATACCTATACAGGGTGTTGCTTAAGTATGTGCACAAACTTTAAGGAATTATTTTATGATAAAT
The DNA here is from genome assembly GCA_039654895.1 of Mongoloraphidia duomilia. Classification (NCBI taxonomy): domain Eukaryota; kingdom Metazoa; phylum Arthropoda; class Insecta; order Raphidioptera; family Raphidiidae; genus Mongoloraphidia; species Mongoloraphidia duomilia. The sequence continues at coordinate 36,331,904 of CM077520.1, read as the reverse complement.
TTTAAGACAAAACCTTCATATAAATTATGGATCCGCAACGGCTCTGCTTTCCAAATACAGGATGTTAAAATTTTAAGTGGTTGAATTAAAAATGATTTAATACTTGCAAAATGTACATCTCTGACTATCTATTAGTGTGTGCAAAGTTTTAATTAGATAGCTGGCATTATTCAAAAAATAAACTAAAAAATGTTTTTCAAATTTTAACACCCTGTTTTGTCTTAAAATCAATCATAGACTAATTTCTTAAAGTTTGTGCACATACTTAATTAATAACACTCTGTATACATTTTTATTACTAAAAAAATAAAAAAAAACATTAAAAGTCTTCGGGATTCATTTGTACCTGTCGGTAGACTCGTACTTTTCCGCACGACCACCTGGCTTACTGTGTCAGACCTTAACACAGTTATACATGCTGTATTTTGTTACGCATGTCAACCACTTCCGACTATTTTCGTTCATCTAATATTTCTAAAATGCCACCCCAGTATCAGACATTAGGCGTTATTCACGTCAAAAACCTGGACAAAGACTCAGGCGCCGAGGGTTCCGTGCCATCACCATATTTGCCTTTGAATTTGGAAAACTATAGCGGTTGAAAACATCGTAATAGTTTTCCTTTGAAGTATACGTAGGTACTTTTAATATCACTAGTTATTTTGAAGTTTTAGCTGTACTAGTTTTGGAAATAGAGGGGGCAAAATCAGTTCTCGAGTTGATATATAATATGATAATAATATTATGTTCTCAGAAAGAACTGTATTTAAATAGTTAATTAATCAAGGTCAGAATACCCTGCATAACCCACGATGTAGACAAAACATCAATTGGTGATGCTATTAGTATAGGTGTTATTTGTGTAACATTTTTTAGTGTTTCATTAGTTTTTTGTATCTTATAATCTTTCCACCAAAATGTTCATCTTATGAGTCGCATAAAAATTGGTTCACCCATTGAAGTAGTGTTGCTATCTAGACAAGACAAGACAAGACTTTCAAAGTCTTGTCTTGTCGTGAAATATCAAGACAAGACTTCACTTAAAACAAACTCTGGTCTTGTCTAATATCAAGACTCTAGATTATTTTCAAGAGTCTAGATTAGTAGTAGTAGGTAAAGTAAACCTTTACATACTACTATTTAGTTTATCTAGACTCTTGAAAATTGCCTACAGTTTTGGCAATAGTCTTGATCTAGATAAAACCAGTCTTGTCTTGTCTTGAAAATTTCTAGACAAGACTTTTGCAAGTCTTGTCTTGAAAATCTAGACAAGACAAGAGTCTAGAAAGTCTAGATCAAGACGGCAACACTACATTGAAGATTTATGATGCCACAGTCAGACACACAGAGACCTTCAAACATACGACCCAAACAAAAAAACACACATCTTTTTATTATTCGGGTGTTAAAAAATTAATTTGTTTTAATTTTAACGTTTCATTTTAGAATCGTATGATGATCTTCCGGACGGCTATTGTTTACGAAGGACAATTCATCGACCGAACTTAAGACGAAATCTAAACAAACGGACAGCTGCTATTCGTCAAGCTAAAGTAAGTCAAATTGAACTACTCCTTTTATATCCTATTAATAGCTGATCAACTAAAATAAAAAAAATAAAATCATTTACCCTCGCATTTAGTAAATATGTTACGGTCAGTGTAATAAGTTTGTAAGTGAATAATGACCGATTATTGTTAATAATAACCAAATTATCTGGTTAAAGTGATAAATTTCGAATGATTCGTTAAACTAACCGATTGTTATTGATAATTCCCATTGTTTGTTGGTAAATGTAATTAATATCGGCAAAATGGTTCGTGAGGGAAGCGTAAGATGTGTTCGTCGCACCGCGCCCATCCACCGCTCGCTATGCGCATCTTTATTGTTAGTCATTTTATCTGCAAAATATTTTTTTACTTTCGTGCGACCATAGGAATAAAGAGGCGAAAAAAATTGATTTTCTCAATTTCGACGAATTTAGATATATTTTCATGGTCCCAACATACCGAAGAACGAGTTTTTGATATTCGTCTGTCTCTATGTACAGAGGCCTAGCGGACACACCGTTCAACGGGACAAAACCAAATTTTAAACTTAGGTAAGTTTTTCAGGGGATTTCTCAGGTTTTTTTTCTCGTTTTCTCCCTACTCCCCAAAATAAGAGTAGTTTACTGTTTACTGATGAACAAAAATATAAAATTGAAATTTTCCCGAAAACGACGCTAACGCTTTTGTATAAAATGAAATGCCATTAATGACTCTACAGTTATGCCATTCATTTGTTTCAGAAAAATTCAGAATGATAAATTCAGATTATGAGATTATGAACGAATGTCGCAAAAAAACTCTATTATTTTAGTAACTGCAGTGATGTGGTAACGAAAGTAAATATTCCTTTGACGTATGATTGTTGTTTGACATTTAAATTTGACTCGAATAGGAAAAACGGCTCTTTTTAATTGATAAAAGTTGTTATTGTTTAATTATTCATTCTTCAAAATGTTAATATTTAGCTCCTAAGTAAAAGAATGATTAAACACTAAACTGATTTTGATTACCTCAACCAAACTCTACTGGAAATTATGAATAAATACCGGTAAATGTAGATAATAAATATGTAGGTTTATTAAATATATAGGTTTATTACCAAATTTGTATAGGTAATTATTAATATTTACCGGTAATAATTAATTAATTATTTACCAACCGAATTTATCGAATATATCGTGACAATTATCAATAGCGTTAAATCTCTTCTTTTTTTGTTTCTAGTACGAAATTATTTATGACAGGGAAAAACTATTATATAGTGATCAAAACTATTAGTTTGTACTGATCATCAGATTCATAAATTACAGAATTGTCACAAAAGCAATACAAAAGAAACTTTGAAGTTGTAAATGATAAATTCTCTGTAACAATTCTGTAATTTTGTATAGCACTAGAATAATCTAGATTCTAGATGATTAATTTTGAAAATTGGTATTTTTAAGAATTCTAATATTATGTAGGCACATGTAAATGTAAAAAATAGGTACTGTTTTTATTTGCCTCATTCATTAACATGCCAACCCCAAACATTTTTTGTCCGTGAATTCTTCAAAAATAAATTAATACAAAATTACAACTTATAAAAATATTTCCTTTCGTTAAAACTATCTCGGTTAGTGTTTTTAACATCTAAAAATTATTTATTATTTTCGTATATAATATTTTGAAAAATAATGCACAAAAAAAAAAACAAAAAGTGGAATACCACAAAAACATTATCCATTATATTAGTGAACAAGTTTTAAAAATATTACTAAAAATTAATTTATGTAATGTACTGGATCTTTGGAGCATTTTGAACATTTATGGAATTATTAACTTTAGATATAATTTTTTGACATTTGTATGAACCTTAGTATCTTAGGAAATAAATATACACAAATTTCAGGTGAAACATCGGTGTAATTAAAATAAACACTTGATTATAAGCAGAATTGTTAAGTCTTTTCAAAAAGTTACCAATGTTTTCTTAAATGCATGTGGTCGTGTAAATCAGTTTAAATCGAGAATTGATTAAATTAAAGTGCAGATTTCAAAATAGGTTACAAATGCTGCATTCAATCAATCAACGGCAATTTGAGGACACAAAGTACTACATTGAGTCTGTCTAGAATAATGCACCTCGCGGCTCACTAAAATGCTCATTAATGCAACATTAATGTAACTAAGAACATTAGTGCATACAGAGCCCGGCAAAAACAGTAATTTCACTTTGATTACCTATTCGAAGTAAGAGTATTATTACAAGCTTTTATTTAACTTGCAATGTATGTTATTTAATTAGTTTGTGTGTGTGTTAGTTTGTGTCAAATCTTGCAAGTCAATTTTTAATAATTTAGGTTCATAATTATAAAAGCATGGGTCGTGAACTCTATGATAGTTTATTAGTTACGACCAACGCTTTTATAATTATGAACCTAAATTATTAAAAATTATTTTTTCCTTTTTAGTGCATTTAAATAAAGACTTGTCTCTAAAAAGTTTTTTTGCTAATATTTTTTTTCAGAATATCAGTTAGAATGTATCTTAATATATAAAAAGAAATGTCCTGACTGACTGACTAATTCATTAACGCCCAAGTTTCGAAATTCAACCCATAAGGGGATCAAAAAGGGGTGTAGAGTTTTTTGACAAAATGTTCATATCTATAACAAATCGTTAAGGTGAGAGGTGTTGAATTCAACAAACTAACTCTACTTTAAAAACAAGCAAACCCATATTCGAGCATTTTTTTTAATTCAACCCCTAAGAGGGAAAACGGAGATGTAGGATTTTTTGACTAATCAACGCCCAGGCAAAACCGTTGAATATCTAAACTTGAAATTTGGACAGTTCCTTTTGTGACATAAGCACCCACTAAGAAGGGATTTTTCGAAATTCAACCCCTAAGGGGGTCAAAATGGCCTGTATTGCACAGCCTAAACTACTGAAGATAGAAACATGACATTTGGAAGTTATGTTCCTTTCACGGTGTACAGAGGTGCGCTAAGAAAGGATTTTTCGAAAATCAACTCCTAAGGGGGTGAGAATGTTTGTACAGAAAATCGTATTCCCTGCGTGTATCAACTTGAAACTTGGTTAAAATACTATTCAAAACAAATGATAAAACATCTATTTTAGGATCTTTTAAGGTAACTCCCAAGGAGGGATGCAACGAGGGGTGTTGAAGTTCGTATAAAAAGGTTTAAAAAATATCTATACGTGAGCGGAGTCACGGGTAAGCGCTACTAATAAATATTAAGACCAACAAACAAATCAGTAGCAGCCTCGTTGAAGTCTCCGACAACGGTTTTACGTGTATGTTGTCTGCGACGTGATAATATGTTGACAAGCTAATGTTGTGTGATCTAGTTTGTCGCCACTCATTTCGTTGTTCATTAAGATACCCCCTGCACTCTTCATCTCAAAACCTTTCTCCTCACTTAAAAATAGCTATGGCTCTCCCGACTCTATTTTTAAAAGATAAAGTGTTCTGGTAAACGTCAAATGAATGATCAAGAATCAGACTACTGATCCTATAGGCGAATTTTTTGAAAAAAAATTTTGCCACATGTGAGAACTTACGTATTTAAGTTGTTTTTCCAGGTAACTTTATTTTTCACCTGAAGGATCTCTACTGTGATTCTTGGTTCTTCATTTGGCGTTTATCCGAACCCTTTAAAGCGTTCACAGTACCCTTTTTAGGCGAGGGGAAGGATTTGATAAGAAGAGTGCAGGGGGTATTTGTATGTATCTAATGCTCTTAATTAGTGATATTCTAATGAATAGGTACCTACATAAAAATCTTGTAGGTTACTTGAATACTAAACTGCACTGTTGATTCTGCCAGTTCCTGTATTCGGGTTTTTGTGCACTGTTCAGCGTTATATTTGTGTAAATCTAGTTCACTGCAATCCGAAACTGCAATTAGCTTGACTAAACACTTGATTTAGATCCACGTCTTATAAATGCATTGGTGCTGGAAAATAGGGGAAAATGTTTAACTCTTTGAGGTACGGAAATTTCAATGAAAATAAAACCCCACAGGTACAAGAAAATTTAACCCCACAGGCACAAGAAAATTTTTATTCATAAAAACAGAAAATAGGCACATATCTTGAGTTCATACATTATTGCGAATATAAATTTATGAAAAAAAAAACAATCGCTGGCTAAAAAATAAATAGAGGGAGATTCTTTTTTTTAAACCTGAATAAATTTATGGTGGGTTATATTTAGCACCACTGTACCATGACAGCCTAGAAAAAGGTTGTTTAATCTATAATCCACCGTACTTGAAAGAGTTAAAACATGTTTTTAATCGACATTCGATATTAAAACTAAAACATATAATATTATATAGGTAGTTATATATCCTTAACATGGCTCGTCTATTACGAACCCCTAGTTCACAGCTGTTCCAATCTGTGAAACGGTAAAAATATTAATTGAATTCTCAATTTATTATTACAAAAATGACAAATTGAAAATATGAATTTAGTATTATGCCCAGATAAACCAACCAATGATTTAACTATAAAAATATATGATAGCTATAGATATTTATTTATTTCATGAATTGCTAAAAAGCCGTGAAATATGTCACACAAAATTAACGTACAAATAAAAATACAACTCGTCCATAGAATTCAAGGATTTGTCCATAAGATATTCTTTCAAATGCCCTTTAAAAAGTGGCAGAGGCAGATGTTTAAGATCACTTGGTAATTTATTATAAATGTCCACTAAATTGAAATTGACATTTTTTCGGTACATTGAATATATTTAGGCTCGTCTAGTATTCCGATTATGAATTGAAATTAAAATATACCGATATCCTGAGCACGTATTACTGAAATTTAAAATACAACTCAATTATAAATATAGGTATTTGACGTACTAGGTATTGAAAATTATATAAAATGAAAATACACTTGAACATATGTTACACAAATAATTTGTAATAAATGTCAGCGTAGAGAATATTTTTTTAAATTTTCTGTAAAAGTGAATCTTCTCTACGCTGACTCTAAAGTAAATTTAAACATGTAACTGTAATCTTTAAAGCCGATTAAGGTACGCCACTGAATTTAACCTTTGCGCTTGCGTAAAGTCATTATTGTATTATTGATAGCTTCTGTATCAAACCGTCGCTGTTGTTTTACAATAATTTATGCTCAATTGCACTTTCCAAAGCTACGGTATTAATGGGTACAAAATCAAGATCGTTTTGTGAGATCGAAGTTAACCACGAGCTGTTTTATAAAGAAAACGTTTACAGGTCTCGGGCTAAGTTCAAACAGAAGGCAGGGGCTGCAGTGTTACATAACGAGGACGAGGGCGATGGCTCAGCGGTGGGAGTGCAATGTGCGAGAGGTGTTAGCTGGAAAATGAGGCACTTTAGTCGAGTTAATAGCTTCCACTGACGCAGAAATCAATCCCGACGTTTAAACCGGCATCACGTCTTCTCTATGTACATATGTACAAGCGGTCCACAACATTTGTATTGTTACAAAACTGTTTTCTGAGTTGGTGGAATAAATATTTATTTACAATAATTAAAAACACAATAATAATGAATGCAACAACGAAAAGTCAGTTCTAACAATCAACACAAGTAAACAATAACTAAACAGTAATTACAAAGCAAAACAAACAACTATATACAATAATTCGTAATTATTACCATTACACTAGTATTTATTTTATCAATTTGGTTATTTATATCACGGCACTATTTATTTTACTGATCCACCGTAGGCTTGAATGCGTGACTCACCGTTGACTGATTTCCCACTCACTCGTACTGGCTGTTTATATATGCTGCGTGGCGTAAGCCTAGTGTGTTCTCGCTTTCTCTAGAACTTTCGCGCAGGTACCAGTTGTTCAGTAAGTAGACCCCGTTTCTCAGAACTCTTATATACAGGGTGATCCGTAACAGTATACTAATTTATTTATTGTAGATTTATCGAGCGATGTAGCTTAGTGGTAGAGCACTATACTCGCATTCGGAAAGTACATAATCCCAGCGGGGGCGCTAGAACTTTTTCCTACTACCTCACGCCGAGAAACGGTAATTTCTGTACCGCCCATCTTGTTTGCGGTTTTTCCATGGTTTCTTTAAATAATTCCAGATGAATATGGACATTGTTTCTTATTCCAGACCATGGCTGATTACATGTCAAACCCCTATGCTCCCAGAGTTGTATACCTTATCCTAATTCCTACAATCGCACATTGCTATTAATTATGTTGAAGTTTAAAAAATTTAGAAAACAACGGAAAGTGGTAAAAATGGAAAACAGTAATGGTGCGAATGGCTTCTGTTATGACATAATGTCGAGAAACGGACGTTAAACGCATTATATTATTATTATAAAATATATATTATATTTAAATATATTATTATATTAAAATATATTATTATAAAATATATTATAAAAAAATATATTTGTAAGTATTCCTCATAATGGATTCTTTCATTTGATACGTCACATGATGCATTTGAAATTTTTTTTTAATTTTCTACTTTGCCCCCAAAATTAACCTCCAAAATCAAAATTCGTTTATTTACGCTATACGTCCGTGATTGGATCACCTATAACTTTACATAATATGTACTAAATGTCAACTTTTTTCGTCCAGTAGATTCGGAGAAAATAAGCAGTGACAGACGAACAGACAGACAGACGACAGACACTTGAGTGATCCTATAAGGGTTCCGTTTTTTCATTGGATGTATGGAATCAAATAATGAGTAGTTTTGTTTTCGGATAAACTTTACTATGATTGAAGAAAATATTGCGTTTTGAGACTATGGAAACTTCTCTATTCTGCAGAACAATACAATTTCCAGTTCACCTATATCTTAAGAGAAAGACGGTTTGTGTAAATGTGTATACTTAGGTACCTCTACTATACCTACCTATTCTATACATGGTGGTATAAGAAAACGTCAAGCCTTCCTGCGCTGCTTGGAGCAGCATGCGGTGTGTTGGCAGTCGAACGATCAAGGTTCTAACGTATTGCAGTTTTATGTTACGTCATTTCTCTTGATTCTCTTCTTTTTTCTTCTTCTCTAGAGGAAAGATCATTGACGTTTAGTCAACGTTGATGATAATGGACACTAACCAAATCTTCATTGTATTGTAGTTTATCTCAGAGGGCTATTTCATTTACGTCACTAACGACATGAACAGTTGCTACTTTAATTACATCATTCTCTCTATACAAATGTTTTTAAATTTATAATATTATAACTAAGACAGCTTATCTAATAGTATTTTTAAAAGAAAATGATCATTTTCTAGATGATCATGGCTGGGTTAGCAAAAGGCCTATTGCATTTTTTAATTTAATATGCTGGAGTTTGCTATAATATACTGTTTAATTTTGTCATATTATAAACAAAATTATTTAACTCACAGTATTTTATTTGAATATCTTAAAACACCTACATATCTATACTTATAAATATATAAGGTCTATTTAAAACTAGTCAATTATAACAGTTACACTCGTTTATCTCAAAAAGGCAATCGAAAGCAATTTTTTGTCAAATTAAAATCATCAAAAAGAATATAGAATATAAAGTATCAAAAAGAATGTATATAACAGAGTCGCCATGCAACGTTAAAAAGGCGTGACTAATTCTTGTAGTAAATGATGTTGCGAAGGGATACAGTGAATAGCAGAACTATTTTATTTTATTGTAGTTATTAGAAAACTAATAGAAGTGGATACGGGGAACACAAACTCTCATAACTCTTTCCCCAACTGAATAAAATTCTGCGTACGCCCTTGTGTATAGGTAACTATACAGAAGTTGAGGCATTATCCGTAGATGGTCTGTAATAGATATTATTAGTATTCCATTTCAAAATATTCGAAGATCTTTTCTGTAAAAATATTATTATTTTTGACAGATATTATATTCCTTAACATCAAAAAATTTTTAAAAATATTTAATTTTTGTTATTTTTATTCAAATAGTTCGTAATAATTAATTTACTAATAAGAAATATGCAGCGATAAAAATACAATATATTAGTTGTAATGTTAAAACAAAGTGTAACTTTTTGCATGCTTTTCCATAATATTTTCATCTTATAATTTATAAATTATTATAATCTGACGTTCTTAAAATTAGGTTTCAGTTTATATCTTGATATTATCGCATTTAAAAGTTTAAAAATTCATTCCGTTTCTAAAATGTTCGGTGATGAAAATGTTTCCGATTTAAAGTCTAGCTATTTTACTTTTGATGAAATCAAGGAAAGCAATAAGTAATGAAGTGTTGAATTTTTTAGAAGATCAGAAACACTCTCTGGAAAAGCCCTCTCTATATCCTTATAAATGAACTTAGGTACGTTTAAAAAAAATTACGCGTGTAAGAATGTCTTCAATTTACAGAAAATACTTCAACTAAGTAACACTTACTAGATAATAGGTAGGTAGGTATATAATATCTAGTATTAATAATATGCAGTGACGGATTTAGGCCTAGGCCCGCAAGGCCCGGGCTTAAAGCGGCAACATTTGAGGGGCGGAAAAATTAAGAAGGTGCCTGATCCTAAACATTTTTCCCGGGCGCTGGAAAGTCAAAATTGATTAAGTTTTCCGTTAACGGATGATATATTTTTCGATATATTTTTATTATAATTGAATATATTATTCGTTGAGGGAAAACTTAATCAATTTTGACTTACCAGCGCTCGGGAAAAATGTTTAGGTTCTGGCGTCTTCTTAATAATATATAGTAAGTATACTTTGACGTTACAAAAAAAGCGACATATCAGTATGGGCCTAGGGTACCATCACGATCAAATCAGCCACTGATAATATATCTAACGTCTCGTATAAGATTTAATTGTGTCGTCATTCCAATTATTATCGCACTTTTTGGCATTTTTTTTAAATTACTTGCATTGTTAACAAACATTTTTTATGGGTAATGTAGGTATGGAGGGCTTTAAATATGCGGTGTATAAACATAGTCAATTTGTTACCAGTTTATTTTTTTTTTAACATTCCCACAGCAACGGAGGTTCTATGTATGATGTGAAACGCAATTATAAATGCAAAAGTGAGTTTGTTTGTTTGTTAGTTTGTTCCTCTTTCACGCCTCATCTACTTAACCAATTTCTGTGAAATTTTGCACACGGATAGCTGTCGCAATGGAGATAAACATAGGCTATAACGAGGGCTATAATAACTATTGCGCCCTTGTGAAAATCGGAAGTAATCTTAGAAGGCCGATTTCTCCGTAACTACTGAGCAGATTTTGTTCCGGCTTTCACGATTCGATAGATTGATTCACGAGGAAGGTTTAGATGTATAATCAAAACTGGCCGGCCCGGCTTCGCCCGGGTGAAAAATCAAGGGTAGGTAATCTCAGAAGACGTATTTCAAAATTTCTTTCACAGTTCGATAAGTGATAGATACTTTGTTTTAGGACATAGACTATAATAACTGGTGGGCCCGGCTTCGCCCTGGCGAAAATAGGGGATAGTCTCAAATTACTGAACCGATTTCAATTTTTTTTTCAATGTTCGATAAGTGATATTTTGCTTTAGAACATAGACTATAATAACTAGTCGATCCGGCTTCGCCCGGGTGAAAATCATGGGTAATCTCAGAAATTACTGAAGCGATTTCAATTTTTTTTTCACTGTTCGATAGGTGATACTTTGCTTTAAGACATAATATAGGCAATATAGTAATAACTGGAGCGAACGAGCGAAGCGAGTGGATAACATATAATTAATAAATCATAAATCCATAGCACTCGGGCGAAGCCATTCCGGGCCGCTGGTTTAATATATTTTATAAAGAAATAAAATATTTTTATATTTTTCACTCCTTGTTTCTTATTTCCATGATACTAGAACGCCGTTAAGAGTTTTGCTGGTTAGATAGTGGTATGTTGAGCGTACCACCGTTTTTGCATAAAGCAGCCGATAGAGGTATCTAGCGATAGTTCATTTTCCCTTCCTGCGATCGAAGGCGGCCGTCTGCATTATCAACCGTGTGGAACTTATCATCACCAGAATAAATTGATAGCTTATGCTAAAGCTCAACTCTAATACAACCTATCGTCTTCTCCAATATGAAGCACTTATATAGATGTCTGATTCTCTTTCATTCCTGTTAAACATGAGGCGTTTAAATCAGGTATTTTGAGTTTACATTTTGCACATCGTACGCTAAAAACATAAGCACTGTTTGTTTTATGCCGGCAAGACGAAGTAGTTTTTGGTTATTTTTTCAGACACAATTTTCTTAGGTCTATGTTATGCAATGTTTTTAAAATTTCTAAAACATTTTAAATTATAATTTTTCTAATGGTTACCTCTTTTTAAGGTTCCATACATTCGATGAAAAAACGGAACCCTTATAGGATCACTCTCGTGCCTTTCTGTCCGTCTGTCACAGCTTATTTTCTCCGAATCTACTGGACGAAAAAAGTTGACATTCAAATTCTGATTTTGGGGGGTAAATTAGAAAATTAAAAAAAAAAAATTTCAAGTGCATTATGTGACGTATTAAATGAACGCTTTACGAAAAATACAAATATTTTTTTTATAATTTTAAAATGCACAGTTTTTTATATAAATCTAGCACATATTTCATACATCTACTGAGAAAATACTTGAACATTAAAATAACGTCATGGTTCTATAATTTTACCAACATCTTATAGACAGAATTCTAAAATCAAATGTAAAAGAATGATATTTCAAATTTGTTATTAATCTTTTAAGTTTTTAAACGTATTTTCAAAATGGCTTATATTTAGAGACACGTACCTATAGTTTATCTAGTTATGTATTTTTTCTGCACTGAAAACAGCCCATATTATTTTTGCAAATTTTCCTGGTGTACGTAAAATACATTAAAAAAATGCGGCCCTCGGAGTGGGCCTCACTGCTTTTCCAACTTTACATTTAAAAAATATATATAATATGTAAGTAAATACAATTATTCATTCAACTATCATTCACAATGCTCGCGTTATAGGCAGGTAAAGGCATGCGTCTCTTTTTAATTATAGAAAAAATGGATAACTGAAGCACTAAACTAGTCCACGCATTATTTTTTTTTACTTATAATTTAAATAAGCTAAATGTAAAGAAAACAGATTATTATAATTTATCAATTTCTATTATATCTACTGATTAGCTTTGAATAAATTTGTCGAACTAAGTAGTTAAATTTTTTGTTAGAAAAATACAAAATAAAGTAAATAACCATAAATTATAAACAATAGTACATTCTTTTAAAGTATTAATATCAAACTACACCGCACTGTATAAAAATAAAACTGAATAAACCTACTAAAATGATTTGTGTTAGTCTTTACCTTAAAACTGCAACAAACTGTACTCAAACCAACTTTGCAGCAATAAACTTGAAACAAAAACTGTCCATTTCGCCAATATCGTTTGTTTGTTTTTCAGAAGAAACAAGACTATGTTTTGGTGTGCTATTCTCCTTGTATATAATATTATGTACATTGTACATGTACCGATATGATAGCAAATAACATCATGTACACTAACTCACTCCATGCCTAAAAAATTATCAAAATTACGCGAATTTGACAGTAAATTTATAACTAATAAAATATAAATAACGCCAATAACTTATATTTTCTTTAAATAAAATATCGCAAAACAATTAAAGTTACCTACTTTGTCACAATGATATTATTCTAATTTAAAATTATCCTATAGAATAATACACAGCCAAATATCTATAAAATATGTGTGGATAAAGTTATTTTGATATTAAACATATCTTGAGGTGCCAATAACCGGTAGATATAATTAAATTATTCGATAAAAAAGGCCGTTCTCAGTGTTGTCCATTCTTCAAAACCTATATCGCTGTCCACATCCAAAAGTACCCCTCAAATGTTATGAAGTCATTTCTCTACTTAGTTCTTTGTCTTCATATTTTCTTTCTTCCGTATACTGGTAGATATCATTGATGATAAAATCATTTGAAAAATTATTGAAGTTTTCTTTCCGAATAACCACTTTAGTTTTGAATTAGCCATAAAATATATAACAGCATTTCTCTGTCATTCGCACATTGTACTATTCGCCGTGAGCAGATGCATGGTCCTGCCTAGGGAATGCAATCTCGCGAGATTTTGTAAAAGTCGAGATATCGCGAGTTAACAATTATGTTACTAATTTCCTTAAAAAATAGATAAGTAATGGAAAAAATTAAAGAAAATATTCAGGCATTTATAATAAAAACCATTTAGGACAACAACAAAGTAGTAAGTAAGTACTTGTCTCTTGATTTTTAGAAGTAGTATGAAGTTATGAACGTTATAACTTATAATAAATAATCAGCCTTCAGTAGTATTACTAGTAGTAATAAATAAGGTCAATCGCGCGCAACAGCGCTCCGAAAAACACTCGAAATATGCTGCAATGCAATCTTGATAATCTCGCGAGATCTCGAACGATTCTCGTCCGAGATTAATCTCGTAAAAAATAGTCGAGATCTCGCCAGAACGATATTGCATTCCCTAGTCCTGCCGTCTGGTGAGTGATAGCGTAAATCGGCTATGGTAAAATTACAATTTAATCATTCAATGATTCTTATTATTTCAAAAATAACAACTTGAAAAATGTGATTTGTGAAATTCTGTGAACAATATAAATCATAAACTTTCTTTTTCAAACTGTTGTTCACATAGTTACACATATTTCACTTAGTTTGTTCGCTTAGATTATATAAAAATGTCAATCTTTTCTCATAAATTGTTGAACTTTGCGTTATTATATCTCAACAACAAAAAGGTCAATAATTTTTGGATTTTCTTTTTTAAACTCAGAACAAAAACATCAATGAACAGTTAGTTTTTTGAAAATTTCGGACTGTTACTTTTTATTTAAAAATTAAAAAACTTGTCATAAACACAACCTTTCCTGTGCTCTCCGTGTTAATTATCCGAACTTTAATTAAGTTTATCTCGAGTTAGAAATGATCAATCAGCTTCAAATTTTAATGGTATTTGTATTATAGTATCCTTAATGAGTATACGAAAATTTAGAATTTTCTGACACTATGCCCCTACCTTAACAAGAAGTGTCACTTTCACAGAATATTTTATATTTTATTATATTTATTATGACGTATTTATGCTAAATGCTTAGCAGTTACCATATAGAGAAATGCGAGTTAGGTACTATTGAATATTTCTCTATTTAACCGTTGTTGTGCGCTAACAGTCACTTTGAGAACCCTTCCACTCATCTGCTCACAGCGAATAAAACTGTTTGTGCGTGCTCGCAAAATGCAAGCCCACCCACTAGAGGCACATCATATTGTAGTTTAGTTCACATTGGAGTGCACTCGCGTACCGGAGTTACTCGGAACTGAGCAGCAGCCTGCTGCCGATAAAGTAGAGATTGATGAAGAGTGAATTTAATATTACAGTAGCACATTACAATGATCGACATAGTGATACAGGCATTGACGCACACACCACACCAGGTGCTAACAGAATCTGTTCATTACGCAACGCTATCTTGTCAAGGCAGGATGTACACAAAATAATCTACAAAAAGAGGCTTGGTGTGTGGGTAAAACCACACTTCTAACTTCCCATTGGGTGCCCATTCTACCGTAGAGAAACTATATTTGTAATAAACATTTTACAACAATTTTACTGTATTTTTTTTTGTTAAAAAAACTGCCAATTCAAATTTTTTGTAAACCTTATCATCAGGTGTTCGTTATGTATTATGCGTCGAATGAAATTAGTCCGGAGTTCGTCTTTCTAACTATTGGCATCTCTCAACGGCGAGCTTAGATTGCGGCGAGGTCTTGCCCCAATATTTCCGCAATTATATTAAGCGATAATCAAATTATTGTGGGATACGGACGATGAAAAAACAAAAATTGAATTTCTAATTTAGCAACGTTTCGTTAATCAATGTTAACTTCTTCAGGCATCTATAAATGTGTAACAAATGCATAAATAATTACAAATAATGTACAGAAATATAGAAATTTAACCTAACTTATAAATTATAATAATTTTAAGTAGGTACCTTAGATGTATAAATTTTTGTTTTGTCCAAATTTAGATTTAGCCGTAGACATTATTTGTATACGTGTTAATGGAAACATTAATTCAGAATGTATGTAAAATGAAAACACTGCTTTTTGAATAAAACTGTGCACTGGATTTCACCATGTGTTAAAATTTTTTTTAGCAAAGAAACTTTTAAGAAAAATTTTTAATTGTATTTAAGTGTAAATGTTAGATATTGTCGCCATCTATCCATGGTTTTATTTTATACTATTGTCATTATGTTGTGGACAGCATAGGTTAGAACCAATTTTATTTAGTTTTATTTAACATTAATTTATAGCCATTAAGTAAATCCATGTATATAGAGCTTAGGCTGTTGGTATCCGATCTTAAGTTTACTGTATCATGTAGTTTGATGTGTATCATTTCGCTAATATACCGTTTTTGCCAATTTTCTTCATAGTCAACGATTGTTGTCATGTCGTTGACTATGAAGAAAATTGGCAAAAACGGAATATTAGCGAAATGATACACATCAAACTACATGATACAGTAAACTTAAGATCGGATACCAACAGCCTAAGCTCTATATACATGGATTTACTTAATAGCTATAAATTAATGTTAAATAAAACTAAATAAAATTGGTTCTAACCTATGCTGTCCACAACATAATGACAATAGTATAAAATAAAACCATGGATAGATGGCGACAATATCTAACATTTACACTTAAATACAATTAAAAATTTTTCTTAAAAGTTTCTTTGCTAAAAAAAATTTTAACACATGGTGAAATCCAGTGCACAGTTTTATTCAAAAAGCAGTGTTTTCATTTTACATACATTCTGAATTAATGTTTCCATTAACACGTATACAAATAATGTCTACGGCTAAATCTAAATTTGGACAAAACAAAAATTTATACATCTAAGGTACCTACTTAAAATTAGGTATTTAAGTTTAAAAAAAATTATTAATTTTTTAATTTTTTCTAATAATTTAACATAAATAATATTGAAAATCGAAAAGAAAATTTTTTTTAAAGCTATAGATAAATTACTAAAAATTAATTAAAATGTATAAAAATTTAAAAAATATCACGTGACTTCAAAACGCGCCAGGAATGTTTGTGACGTAGTTATGTTAAAATGTGTCTGCATTTGTTGGTATTTGTGTATATGTATTACACATACTATCAAAAATAATAAATTTTTAACTTGGTAACCATGGATACAAAGACCATAGATAACATAATGACGTCACACGCGTTCGGATTCTTTCGGCGCGTTATCGGAACTGAGTTTAAAAATTAATTTTTATTTAAATATAACTTTTTAATTAGTAAGCAAAAAAATTAAAAAAAACAGTTTTGCTATAAAACTTGTATGTGGTCCTTCCATTTAAGTAAAAAAAAAAATTCATTTAAAAACCCAATTATTATAATTTATAAGTTAGGTTAAATTTCTATATTTCTGTACATTATTTGTAATTATTTATGCATTTGTTACACATTTATAGATGCCTGAAGAAGTTAACATTGATTAACGAAACGTTGCTAAATTAGAAATTCAATTTTTGTTTTTTCATCGTCCGTATCCCACAATAATTTGATTATCGTCATATATAACATGGACATTAAAATTCAACACATTATATTAAGCTTCACCGCAAGAGATCAGTAAATTTTTTCTTTCTATTAACGCATCAAGTTTAAAAAAAATATCCAAGTGATTTAAGACGTATTGGCCAGCAAGTCGATTCCACCGGTGAAGGGAGAAAACTAATTAATTCAAGTGTCTGAACTTATCAAAATAAATACCTATACATTTTTAGAACTTTCTTCGTCTAATTTCTTTACTAGAAGAATTTGATCCTGTTCTCTCTTAGAGAACAGGAAATTATTTTAACGGCGCTGTCTGGAGAGACAGTTTCGTTACAATACAATGCGATAGGAAATAATGTAATCATGAGCTCTTAATGTCTTAAAACGATCTACACCCTGTATACAGGGTGAGTTCGACCACCCGTATCAGTCGTTTTTTTCGAAAACGGTTAGTCGTAGAGAGTTGTGTCGAAAATTTGTATTATAATAGCCCTAATAAAGAATCGAATGGTGATAATTTTTTTTTTCGGGAAGGTCGGCTTCCCTATTAGTGTGCTCCAGAATATCCAGAACTCCGGAATTATAAATGTAACGATATGTCGAAAGTGGTATTGTTGAAAAGATCTTTAAAAAATAAGCAAGTTTTGTAGGAAATTTTTTTTATTACTGCCACCCCTGTAAATTTCTATAAGTATAAATATAAATTATTATATGTTCAAAACTCCGGAATTTTAGAAAGCACGATAGGTTGAAAGTGGTGCCGTTGAAAAGCTCTTTAAAAAATAGGCAAGTTTTGTAGGAAAAATTATTTAATTACTGCCAGCCCTGTTAAGTAACAATCGTTTGAAATTATTAAATCAAAATTTCATAATAACGATCGAGCCGGCATTAAAAATCTAGCAACCTTAGACATTGTCACAAGTGTTCAAACTGTCTTCCATTTACTCTTTAATACATACTACTGAGCTCTCCTGGTTATACTGTGAGTGTACTTCTTCAGGGTTTAATGATCGATAGATAGGTAACTAGATTTTAAATGCGGACTTTTAAAAAGTTCGTTAATATGACATTTTAATTTAGTAATTTCAAACAAATATTACTTAACAGGAGTGGCAGTAATAAAAAAAAAATCTGTACAAAACTTGTTAATTTTTTAAAGATCTTTTCAACAATACCACTTTCGACCTATCGTTACATTTATAATTCCGGAGTTCTGGACATTCTGGAGCAAACTAATAGGGAAGCCGACCTTCCCGGAAAAGAAAATTATCACCATTCGATTCTTTATTAGGGCTTTTATAATACAAATTTTTGACACAGCTCTCTACGACTAACCGTTTTCGAAAAAAACGACTGATACGGGTGGTCGAACTCACCCTGTATATCATATTGCTGTTTATTCCTAATAATACGGGTTGAATCCATTACATATTCTAACCGATAAATACTAAATTCTCTTCTATAATAAAACAAGGGATACAGTAAATTATCAATGAGAGGGATTATAGTGATTATATCCATATATAGTCATACGTGATATACATTTTTGAAATAGCTGGCACGCTTAATTGGAAACTAAATTACAAAGCCAATTAAATATTTATCTAGGAAAATTGATTGTCACAAAGTTTACCCTTTTTCTGTCAATATGTTATTTTACGGTTGTTTTTCAAATAGAAAGTACTTTATAATAATTCAGTATAAAATAGAAAACGACTTATGCACATTTTTAATTAAAAAGTTCGATATTGACCTCACCTGTCTAACGTTTATAATCTACAATCTCTCCCTCTCTCTCAATAAAAAGTCAACCATTGACTACTGGAAATGCCCTAACGTATATCGTTGTAGTTATTTTCGAATAGAGGACAGGGTGGTCCAGTGGTTAGCGTCGCGGCCTCTGGATCGGGCTGTCATGAGTTCGAGTCCCGCCTCCGCTCATGGATGTTTTGTGATGTCATTTAGTTTTAAGTGTGTTGTTATTTTATGTAATCAAGACGCTAATGACCTAAGTTGTTGACGCGTCTATAATTTACAATAAAATAATTTTTTTCGAATAACAATACATGAGTGAGGAGAATAGACTATGATTGTGGTTCATCTATAAGGTACTATTTTGAGAGGGATGGAGATTGGCCACACATCCACTTTTTAACTGCTAGGGCACATCCAGGTAGTGTTAGGGTTGCCAAAAACCAAGATTTTCGGAACATTTCTAAGGCGAAGGCAATTTATTTCAAGGGGGGGGGGAGTTATTGTGAAAAAAAATGTTTTATTATTTTACTATTTCTTGTATTTATCATTAGACTTGTCTAATTTTATTCATTTATCACACACCAAAACACGGTGAGATGTGGGACGCGCCTCTAAGTGTGTAAATCACACATAATTTCGTGTGAATCTTCAATAATTAATTTTATTGTTCCTAATTTGTCTTTACCGACATAGAGTAAGTCCGAAGAATACAATTAAATACAAGTAAAAATATATATTATAATATGTACAGAAATTGCAGATAGTGCTAAATAAATAAGAACTATTTAGTATTTAGCATGTAACTAGCGACCACGAATTCGTTGAACTTATGCATTTCCGAGATTGAAGACTTAAATTCCGGGACACGGGACAAACCAACGAATTCCGGAACATTCCCGGAAATCCCGGCCATCTGGTAACCCTAGGTAGTGTAAGTCAATGCTGTCAACAGATCATCTAAGAAATAATCCCACAGACGTCGTGTGTGACCCCTACTAATTATACTATATCTCAAAACTACAGTGAAACCACCCTGTCTTCAATTTCCTATGTTTTTCATGTAATAAACTAGTAATTATACTTGAACAATTAAAAACGGTATTTCAGTACATCATCACCCCTCAAAACGACAAAATATCGTGGACTAAAATTGTTTAAATATAAATTTAATTCTGATGTCTTCTAGCATTGTTCACTTTATTCATATTCAAGTAAAGTGTTTCTTTGTGTATAATATCGCATTAAATTACTGTTATGCAATTTAAGCTCAAGTGAGTTAAAAATAATCTTATGCTTTTGTAAAATGGCTTACAAAGTAATTTTCCATAGTGCTGTATATAAAAAAATATAAGAGAATTTATATTTTTTCAAAAACGATTTAAGTATTCATATAATATATAAAATCAGCCCAAATATTCTCAATCACTATATTTTTAAATAAGAAAACTAATTCGTTTACCATTTTATGTGCAAAAGTAATTATTTTTGGGTAATTTATAAAATAAATACAGCTAAGTATTGGCGACACCCGAACAAGTGCTTCGTCAATACGTGTAAATCACTTTAAACATAATATTATTGTAGAATTGAAGTTACAATTTAATATATACGAGGAAAAAAAATGTCAATACGTTGGTAAAAACTGCACTAGGTACTTATTTAATAAAGCTTTAAATACGATTCGTATGAATGACTGTCATCTATGTATTAAAATTATGCTAATCACTATGTATCTATAAATGCAATAAAAAAATTCGACTGGATAGCCAGTCCTACACTTCCCACCTAGTAAACAACCGCTCGTAATTGAAAATTTTCCCAACAAAATATTCCTCTTTTCATATTCTTAATATAAAAGCATGGTCTTGTGTTCATCTCATTTGTTTATTGATTATACTAAAATTATAGACATCATGATTATAAAGCAAAAAAAAAAAATATTTCCGGGAATTTTTTTTAGGCAAAATTTTTTTAAAAACCTGTGCATTTTAGAAAAAAATTATAGAGATTTTATTTGTATTTCAACATCTAGAATGCACTTATCTTTTTTTACCTATGAATTAATACGTGACACTAATAACATTTTTTTGAATATCTCAGTAGCCACTGAACCGATTTGGCTCAAAATCTAATCAGAAGTGCTGACAAATACAAGAAAATAAACCGTATGACCATTTCGAAGGAGAAAAAATTTCACCACATCACACTCCAGAGAGACATCAGTCTCAAATGATTACTAGGATGTCAAAACGTGAAGATCGATATAAATACCCCGAAAAAAAAAATGTTCTGACTGAATCCAAAACTTCCCTACCATAGTAGAGGTGGGAAGTAATACAAAATGAACTACTAATACCATTATTAGATGTACAAATTCTAGCGTAGACTACGGAGCTCAAGTATCGTTGACATGAGCGGCACTCAAGTCGAGTGCGTCTTCGTGTATAAATACTATGTAAATCACTATGTGCTATAGAATGAAAGATACAAATGAGCTATTAATATCGTTAATAAAGCCACCTACACTTTAGTGCAGGCTGTACTAAACATCTAATAGAGCTTCAAGTGGCGTTCGCATGAACGGCATTCAGTTAGGGCTTCCATATCGGAACTCCGACATTTTGCAATTCCGGAATTTCGAACAAAATTTTTAAAGAGATCAATTCTGGAACTAAAGAAATTAATATCGGAAAAATATTTAAAATTCAGAAATTCCTGGTTAATTTTCCGACCAGAAAGTGGGCCTTAATATATATTTTTTGGTTTAAAAATGTAGACCAAATCCAAATAATAATAATAATAATAAAAAATTTCAAAATATCAAAATTTCAAAATATCAAGATCTTCTTTTTAAGCTTAGGAAGCAGTACCCAGACTATTCTGTTAAATTAATTGTCCTTATAATTGGTGTTCTTGGTGGAGCCAAACCGTCACTGTTGGCAAATATAAAAGCTATCCCGGCATGTCAGCGTAATGCTGAGCTACTAATCTGCCACATGCAAAAGGCTGTGCTTATTAGGTCGCTCCGTGTACTCCGTGCGCATGACCCAAACTCACTGTAATCGCCCATTTCATGGTTTGAGACGCGGTTATAGTTTCACCTTGCTTCGCAAGTATCCCTTGTGTGACGGTGACGAACCTGAAGTTTAGGGTGCTTGTGGATGCAAAATTGTTAAGGAATTCTTCCTTCACAATAAAAAATTTTATTGTCATAGTATAAGAAAAATATACAAAAAATTTTTACAATAATGTTATACTCAGTGTTCCTCAAACCACTGCAATTAATTTTGGTTTTAAATTAAAATTTTCATAATATTATGCCAAATCCAAAAATTCATAAAAAAATTTATTTAATTGACGATTGTTTCGATTAAAATAGTAATCATCTTCAGTGCATTTGATGTTAATTAAAAATTGGTTGACATCATTCTAGACTTAATAAATATAAAGTACAAGCGGTTCCGTTCGGCTTCGCGCGGCTACTAAGAATTTATGATTTATTATCCCCCCCCCCGCGAGAAATTCTCCCACTGAGATGAAAAATAAGTTTTTTATGTTTCGAGCGAAACTATGCAAGGGTGGATTTTCCGCGGCATTTTTAACGCGGCGAATTGCACGCACCCAAATCGAAACCGTGCCTACAAACAAATGAAACTAGACGAACGGAATATACTGTTACAAAACTGTTTTCTGAGTTGGCGGAATAAATATTTATTTACAATAATTAAAAACACAAAAATAATAAATACAACAATCAAAAGTCAGTTCTAACAATCAACACAAGTAATTAACACTTAACTATATACAATTGACTACACTAATATTTATTTTATAAGGTGAATTTATATCACGGTATTTATATCCGATTTATTTCTAACGTTTATTTATGTCGGTCATTTACTCAGGTACTTCAGTACTATTTATTTATATCCACTCCACTATTTATATCACTGTATACTGACTGTTTCGACCGTTGATTGATTTATATCACTGATCCGCTTGGTTGCACGACTCACCATTCACTGATTGATTCAACACGACACACTCGCTGTTTATATACCTGCGTTGCCTAAGCCCAGTTTGTGCTCGTATTCTCTAGAACTTTCGTGAAGGTACGAGTTGTTCTGTAAGCAGACCCCCGTTTCTCAGAACTGTTGCCCGCCGTTCATAAATAGGTTGATCCGTAACAATACGTTCGTCTAGTTTCATTCGTTTGTAGGCACGGTTTCGATTTGGACGTGCATTCCGCCGCGTTAAAAACGCCGCCCATGCGCCTATGTAATTTCGCTATTAATATTCGAATTGTTCGTAATTATTAGTCGATAATGTTGATTTTTCTGATTGTTTGCAAATTTCTGACTCTCAAAATTTCTTTCAACATTTTCTATGTCAATAAATAAATTTAGATTAAAAAAAGACATGTTTCTTCTAAATGTAGAATTTTTGTAGACCTTTCTCGATATCGGAACTTGTTTTCGAATTCTGGAACCGAGTACCAAATATCGAAACCAGTTCCAAAATTTAACGATGATCCAATATTGGAGGCCCTACATCCAGTCTATTGCGTCTTCGTGTATAATATTGTGTTAAATCACTGTTTTATGCTTTCGTTAAAGATATAAATGAGTCGAGAGCCGTTTGGGCGGTGTTGATATTCATATTCCATCCCTACAGTTACACGCCCCCCCATTCCGTTTTCAACAAGCCCCATTCCCCCTTACAACGCTTATATTTCTCTGTCATTGTGTGTAATACTTTGCACTTCAGCTCCGTCGAAGTGTTGAAAAAAGTGCAGAAAAAACATGAATCACACCGATTAGACATAATTGCTCTAAAAACTTTTGTTAGTGTGTGTTTGATCAAGACCGAATACGTAATTACGCAAACATATAAAGCATGATTCACAAACACAACCTTTTTAGTGTATTTGCCATATGGCACATACACTATTGGCGTCGGTCGGATGGCGGGACCTAGGGGTCGGACCAAAATTTCTCGACGTTTCATAGCCTCCTGAACAGTTTGCCACCATTTTTGAAAATGTTTATGTATATATGTATGTATATATATATATATATATATTTATATATATATTTATATATATATGTGTGTACACGATAACTCTCCACAGACTTAATCGATTTAAACGAAATTTAGTACACACATTGGAACCCATTACCGCACGAAGCCTATTTAAAATGGGCCCGATCGGACCATTTTAAGGGTAGTATTTAGGGGTTGAAAAAAGTTTTTGGGCCCAAAAATACCGAAAAAATTCTCAGAATCGTTTCAAAATTGAAATTTAACCCTTTAGTAAAGATTAAAATGTGCTGTTAAAATTTTAATAAAATCGGCCCGACAGGACCGGACTTACAAAAATTTTATGAAAACACTAGTTTGCGGATAGTGCTTTACTTACTGAAGGGTGTATTTAATTTGGTACCGAGGTTGCATTGATAAAAATATTGAAATTAAGAAAAAAAATATTATTTTAAGGGATGTATTAAGGGGTTACATTTTTTATTTTGTTCAAAAACAAACTTAAGTTCACATAATAAAGCCACAATGCCAGTATTAGCAAATACACTATATTGTCGGCAGGGTTTTGGCACTGCGACCCGAGTTTTTTTTTGTTATCAACACTATTATATAAAATTGTAACAGGAATTATCGTCAATTTCTTTTCGGAAGTGTGGACTATTTTTTATAACATTTAGACGAGAGAACCTGTTTCCAGAATTTTTGTCTGGTTATACAGCTGGTGTTACTCGAAAACGGCTGGGCTAATTTTGATTAAACTTATGCACTATTAAGTAGTTTCATCGTTAAATGGTACCCAAAATTAGTACAGCGTATTTTTATTGACTTGTAATGTGGAAATACACATTATCGCAAATGAGTGAAGCCGCAAGAAACAGCTGGTGCGTTAATAATTGCTCGTTTCCGAAATAAAAGACATATAAGTAATATAATTTTTTCCAAAAACCGTTCCATTTTATTTTATTTTTTAAGGAAACTAACAGATAAGGTTATTTGAACTTAGCAAAAATTCATATTTTCAATTTAATATTTTTTAATAATAAATTGAAAATCCAATAGACACAGTTCTCGGATTAGAACCTGGGAACTGAGGGCTTGTAATATATAAATAACGGCATAGCTGCACGCTCGGTTATTTTCACCTATTTCCTGAAAACCAAACCATTTTTAAACGGTTTTATTTAGCTTGAGTCCGTATATATTTTGTTTGTTTGTATGTTTATATCTTATTTGTTTCAAATCTTGGGACCGATTTTTCACCCAGTTCCCGTTATCCGATTGAGTTGAAATTTTGCACAAATGTGTAGCTTCGGTGACAATACAATATTATGGTAACTAGCTGACCGACTCGGCATTCGTCCGGGTGTAAATAGTACTTTTGAATTTTCACCCACTTCCTGTGATTCGATTGAGTTGAAATTTTGCACACATGTGTAGCTCTGGTGATAATACAATATTATGGTAACTAGCTGACTGACCCGGCTCCCGTCCGGGTGCAAATCGCATTTTTTAATTTTCACAGACAAAAGGTTACGTTTCAGTGGGTCGGATAAATGTAATAAAATCAGACTAAGCAAATAAAGCACTCTAAAAAATTAAAAATAAAAATAGGTAAAAACTGTTAAGCTAAACGGTTTTATAAATATAGGTACTAAAAAGAAAAAAATAATTTTTAATTTAGGTTCATAATTATAAAAGCGTGGGTCGTGACTGTAATAAATTATCAGAGTTTACGACCTACGCTTTTATACTTATGAACCTAAATTAAATATTATTTTTTTTCTTTTTAGTACATTTATAAAACCGTTTAACTTAAAAGTTTTTTTACCTATTTTTATTTTAAAAATAAACATTAAACTTGTGCTTAAACGAAATACAGTTGCCTGTCAATTTATTTGAAAGAAAATGAGTATAATGCTGGTTTAAATAGCCCGTTCGTTGTGTTGTAAGCCCATAACTCAGTTTGCGCTAATGCTATGTAGGAAAGCTTAATACTAGTTGAAACTCCGACGAATGAGATTTATTTATTATATCAGCTTAAAGAGAGTTGAATATCTGCTGCCGCTGGTGTTGGTGGAAATACGGTGCTGATGTGAGAATGAGCAGAAAAAATGTCTCATGGATTTTTTGTTGGATTATGCATATCTATGTCTTTCTGCTACACAATACATATTCATACATACGGGGCTAAATAAAAGCAATATTACTGTAAAATGTAAATAACATATAATATTTACATTTTACGGTAATCGAAATATTCACGATTGATGCTGATAATTCTTTATTTATTATTTGATAAAACGTTCTCAGACTTTTAATAAAAATGTGCTTCTATACGTGAATTGCATATTGAAAACATATATATGTATTAGTGTATTACAATAGATTAGTTATTAAAACGTTATCTAGTGTTTTTTTGACGTGATAACGTCTAATGTATCATACTGGGATGCCATTTTAGAAACATTAGATGTAACGAAAATCGTCGGAAGTGGTTGACATGTGAAACAAAACAGCATGTATAACGTGTTTTAAGGTCTCAGACACAGTAAGCCATGGTGATTGTGCGGAAAAGTACGAGCCTACCGATGCCATGCTCAGGTTCAAATCCCGAAGGCTTTTAATATTTTTTTTTTAATAATGAAAACATATAGCTAACAATTTGAAATATAAAAAAATGAATTAGGTACTATATTTATTTTATTTATTATATTTTACGAACATTTGATTTTATAAGATAAATTAAAGTGAATGTATTTATTTCAGTGACAACGAATACAATTATTTGTGTTTAACGGTATTCACGTCATATGTCTGTACCCGCGATACAGATATACCCATTTTTAAGTGAATTTTCTTTACACACGGTCGACTATACAGTGAATTAGATTCCTTTGTAGCAAAACACGCTAACGAAAAGACCTGATGATACATCACTCCTCTGCTCTGTTGACGTATGGATGTGTGTGTGTGCAATCGACGCAAGTAGATCTCCACCACGCTTGATAATGTTTTGTGAATATTATTATTATGTAGTGCATGGTGTTAACTACA
Source organism: Mongoloraphidia duomilia (assembly GCA_039654895.1). NCBI lineage: Eukaryota > Metazoa > Arthropoda > Insecta > Raphidioptera > Raphidiidae > Mongoloraphidia > Mongoloraphidia duomilia. The sequence continues at coordinate 36,304,858 of CM077520.1, read as the reverse complement.
CGGTATCTATATTTTTATTTTTTTTTTGCTAAACAAAAAGAGAAGGCAGTTTTAGTGACTTGTTAAATAATTCTGTATATAAAAATAATAAATATTATTATTCATGAAACTAAAAATGATCAAATAAATGCTCATTTCTATGAATGGGTCGCATACCTAATATTTTGGAGTAAGCGTCGAAGTTATCCAGATTATAATATTTTTGTAATGCAGCTGTTAATTATTACTAACCAGTATTTTGCTTATTATATTGTAATTGTGTTCTCCTATTTTCCCCCAAAGTCTTATGGGTGTCATTTTCTTTCCGTCTTTGATCTTTTCAAGTCGGAAGAAGATCAATAAATCACATAATATTTTTAAAATAATAATTTCATCCATTCATCAACCCTTTTAAAAGAGTTTAATATTATTTTCACAATTAATATCTATTAAGAGATCTAATATTATGTCAAATTTATTTTCTTATTCTATGTTCTGAATTTTCGTAAAACATTTTGGAACAACATGTATCACTGTAGGTATACTATACAAATAAATTGGATAAACCTAAGATATACTTTTTATTTATACTTTCTCGCTTGATATACTTTGAATGTAAATAACACATATAATGTTTTTCCAAGAAGATATTTTCACCGTTTTTTTGTAAATAAGATATTGTATAGGTATTGAAGCTTGAGCGGCAAATAAATAGGTATGATTACCTTTTGAGAACTAAGTTGAAAGTTAAAATATTGCATGTCTTAGATCATTCAGGAAAAGTAAATAACAGTTTATACCTACTATGTTTTGTTGTGTGATTCTATAACCAGGTCGTACGAAATAGTAACTAGGTGCTTAATATGATCAAATTCCGCATTATTTTGCCTCAAACTATTCCCAAGTATTGAGCGATATAAAATCATATGCACTTTCTATATTTTTACTTCCCACCTCTACTATGGTAGGGAAGTAATGGATTTAGTCCGAAAAAAATATTTCGAGATTTTAACAGATTTTCACGTTTTGAGACCCTAGCAATCGTTTAAAATCATTTTCTGACTGATGTCTGTATGTGTGTGTGTGTATGTGTGTGTGTATGTGTATGTGTGTGGTCAATTTTTCGCCTTCGATATCTTAAGAACGGAACAACATACGGGCATGCCGATTGTTCTATTGTGTTTATCAGCCTTTAACTTAGATCTGATTAGATTTTGAGTCAAATCGGTTCAGTGGATCCGAGATATTCAAAAAACGTCCTCAATGTCACGTAGTAACATAGGTAAAAAAAATATAAATGAATTCTAGATGTTATAATATGAAAAAAATGTAAATATTTTTTTTCTCTAAAATGTATAGTTTTCGAGAAAAAAAATATTTTACTAAAAAAAAATAAAAATTGTACGTAAATCAAGGTAACCATGATTTTTGCTATATTAAGCTAGCCATCAGTAGATCACCAAACAAAAAAGAGGGTCATGCTTTTTTCAAAAAATAAAAATTAAATTGTGTTTTAAAGACCACCAACAGCTAAGGTTATTTGGGCCTAGTCAAAGAATAAAAAAAAAAGAGTGTTTATTTTTTGCAAATATTTACTAGGTAGGAAGTATAGGACTGGTCATCAGTCGAATTTTTATTTTTACAATACTCAATACTCAAATACAAAATATTTCTAATATTATATGGACACGCAGTGACACTGATTTAAACACAGTTTTATTATTGTAAATGAAATCAAAATATGACCGGGATTTTCGCGATAAAATCAAAAATTTAATTGAGAGAATTTTTGCTTCTATGTTTTTATGGAGACGGCACGGGTCGCAAAAAACCCGTCACACGACCGATTTAAACTAGCACGACCAATTTTTACACTACATCGATATAAATTTTATTAGGTAATTAGGTTTTTCAGGGTTTTTATCACCAATTTGTCTCAAAATTGACGCTCGTGCTTTTAGAATTTGATTCAAGGGGCTAGCACAAATCTAAAATTAAGAGTGGAAATTTTTCCGATTGACCTTCGTTATCGAGTTATTGATAAAAAACTAAAATTTAACATTTAAACTTAAAAACGAATAATATTATAAAGCAAGATATTTTCCACATCTCATATCGTGTCATGAAGACGCTAATGACCTAAGTTGTTGACGCGTCTATAATGTAAAATCATGTCATGAAAATCATCGTCTTCATATCATATTTCGCAGCAACCAAACGCCAACTAAGCAAGTGTAAACTGTAGACAGATCAGTTTATTAAAATTCATTAGTACAAGCTTTGCGCAGAATTTATTTTTGTTTTTTTGCACGAAGAACTGTACTCGCGGCCATATGTTAAAAACTGAACACTAAACAATACCTACTATAAAATGCATGTCGACGCACACAAAAAAATTAGCTGATTTAGTAACTTGCTTTAGCTACTTGACACGTGTCTATTCGCCTGATTTTCGTGAGATATGTGTTTGCAGACAAGTTGCAAGTAGATAAGTCGCCATAAAGTGACCATTTTAAAACATATACTTACAGTAAAATTTAGATACCTACACTAATAATATTTTTAAAGAAAAGCCCTATTTTTAACCGACTTCAAAAAAAGGAGGTGGTTCTCAATTCAGTTATATATATATTTTTTTATGTTTGTTACCTTAGAACTACGTCATTTATAAATCGATTTCGAATTTTTTTTTTATTTGGAAGGATATACTTTCAGATTGGTCCCATAGAAATTTCATCAAAATCGGTTCAGTAGTTCGGCTGATTTTAATAAAAGTTAGTGTGATTCCTTAAGGTAAATGTCACTTTTTGACACATCAGATAGCGTAAGAAAGTCGGTTTAATAAAAGTGAGTAACGGCATGTGATTCCTTTAAGGTAAATGTCACTTTTTGACACTGAAAAGTAAAAAATAAAAAACTTTTTAACAAAAAAAAAACTCCTTCAAAAAGTCACTAAAAAGAGGAAAATAATGAAATTTTGAGGTCTGCGCCAATTTAATAAAATATGAAGTTGGTTAAAAAGAAGATATTAATCACTATACTATACTTTTTAACCGACTTCATATTTTATTAAATTGGCGCAGACCTCAAAATTTCATTATTTTCCTCTTTTTAGTGGCTTTTTGAAGGAGGTTTTTTTTTGTTAAAAAGTTTTTCAATATTAAATTGAAACTATTAATAATAGAGAAGAAGTTCCGGGAGTCAACATTTTTTTGGAAATTTCCTCCTCTTTAAGAATATTTGTGTTTCAATTCTTAAATTTTTTTTTTTATCTATTTAACACGCTCAGATGCTATGGCTATATGCGTGTGTGTGGGGATGTAATTATATAATTAAATAGGTAAGTATGTACAGAGTCTTAAATATTAATAGTATTCGAGTTAATCGCAAAAAACATATCCCCATTTGGAGTCTTTAATTGTTAATAACTTTTGCAATTTTATATCTGCGGGTTTGAAACTTTCGCACATTTTTCTAAACGTCATTACGAATCCAATGATCTACCACACATATAATTTAACTAACAGTAGCAAGAATTAACACGTTTTTCAACTTGTGAACTAGACTAGTAGTTATTTTCATAAATATACTAAAGTCGTATGCATCAGGAACGTTACTTTTTGTTCCTACTATATCAAGAGGAAAAATAGTTGGTTCTATTGTATTCAGGATTTTAATAAGAAAACTCGTACCGTCAGTAGACCGGAATCTCGTTTACCATCTAAACTCACCACAGAAGGCGGCCTTTCGTGATCAGAAACATTTCGAGGTTTCGTTTTTTCTCTTTTCTCAACCCCTTTTACATAATACAATCATCATAGAATAGATTGTATAGCCGCAAGGTAGATGATATGGATAAAGGTCTGCACACATTTTCACGTTTAAAGTTCTTTAATTTTCAATTACAAATTTTATAGCTTATTATCTAACAAAGCTTTAGCTTCGGCTTATATTTTTATTAAATTAGTCAACCAAAATGTTGAAATAGTCTAATTATCTAATAGATAAAATGACAAAATAAAAAAAATCAGCTGATAAACTTTTTTCGATAGATATAACGTCATAATGATCTCAACATAACTGACAAGCTCTGTAATTTTACCTTGTTTTCAATTTCAGTTATGAACATTTTTCGTTATATTAAAAATCTAATACAAAACAAATTTAATTAAAACGATCCTATTTCCTACTCCTACTGGTAACTCCTTGTCGGTGGCAAATTCTACCTAAAAAATAAAAAAAATGAAATAAGGTAACCAAAATGTATTCCTATACCATCTACGGAATTTATTCTAAATTCCAATGCATATAATATGTATTACTATACATATTATATTTATATCGAAAATGCATCATAATGTGTATACCTGATTATTACTTACATTTGGAGAATGGGATACAATATTGACAAAAGTATAAATAATTAATTAAAAAATTGGCAAATACGTGACAATTTTATTGTGGTGACCACATAAATTTTATCAATTATTTAGATACCTAAAATAATTAAAATACTACTCCTAAAAAGTTGGTTTTGGGACTCTATCAGTGACAAACATGAATTAAATTAACGTAGACGTTATGACGTCACAAAAATTAACTTTTTTTTTCAAATATAACATAAACAATAGGTACGAGTACTTATTACATTTTTTTAATAAAATTTCGGAACTGTCGATTTAAAAAATATACGGAATGACCCTATACTTTCACCATGTTAACATCTTTACTTCATTTCGATCAATCTTGTGATAGTTTTGTTCTCAACACCTTGTTTGTTGGCGCGTCTAGGGTTTACCTGCTGGAATATAGTGGCACCTTGGTTCAAATGTAGGTGTAGAGAGCTATTTCACTTTTTCTCACCGACGCGACGGCCTACTCTGTGATTGCACTATATATTTGTGTTTACGGTAGCAGTTTTCCTCACCGTTTTCCCCTCGTCCCTGTCTATAAACGTCTCGCGTCCGTCCGGTCGACTATACAAAGCGCTACCGCGTGATTCCGATTTCCCGTTGAATGGAAACGGACAGTCGGCTTGAGTTGAACTTTTCCCGTTCTATGTTATATATTCGACCTAAATGAACTTTTATGTCACTTTAACTTTTATTTCTATTTGTTTTGCCAACTTTTATTGTTGTGGAATGTTGTTACGTCAAAGCTTATATAGTCTTTGTACATGTTTCAAATGTAGAGGTAATTGTAAAATGCAGATCCCCGCCTTGCGTAAGCATGAATATTAAATAAATGATTCTCAACTCTCGAGCGGTTTACGCCTAAAACATTTATGTATATAGTTATAAAAATGAAAGTACAAATTTTCTGCTATATTACGTTTAATGTTCCGTACATTTTATTTTAATATCTTCTGCGCTTTTTTATTGCTAACAATCAAATTATGTTGTTATAGATATTAATGTAAATTATATTATGACTTTGACCCATGATATTAGACAGAAAAAATTTTGCTTTAAAATACGATTACAAATAGAATCAAGTTATAAAGTACAGAGTAACCCAAAGTTATTTTATAACCTTCTTCAAAATTAATTGAGGATTTCACTGTAATAAGAACGTAAATGCAAAAATATTGTTTAGAGACAATGAGTCATTTTTCTGAGAGTAGTCCTTTCGATTATCCACGAGAGGCAATACTTGTGGTAGGGACAAACATTATTTATTCCCCATTAGTGTCGTGTCATTTTAGTGATATAACTTAATTATTTAAAATTATTAAACAAATTATTTTTATATAATTAAGTTATACCCCTAAAATGACACGACACTAATGGGGAATAAATAATGTTTATACCTACCACAAGTGCTGCCTCTCATGGATAATTGAAAGAACTACTCTCAAGAAAATGGCTCATTCAACTTCCAACTTACTTCTTCATATACGAGTAGATAATATAAAGTATACATATAAGTAACATTTCACTGTAAAGGGATAACACTACATATAAGTAGAAATTAAATAATATTGTGTAACAATTGTGTGCTTGATACATCATTATGCGTCAGGACGCGATGTTTTCAGCACTCGTATTTGGCTCGCGATGCACACTCGCCAACTCGTGTGCGCTCGCCTACTACTCGTGCTGAAAACATCGCGCCTGATGCATAAAGATTTATCATACGCGTTGCACACTATACTTCATTCAACACATGCATGGTTTTTGACTTTAATTGAATAATTAACGTCAAACAACTTAGATTCACTGAAAGTACGTTTCATAATAAAAACATTGGAATTGATACAATATTTATTTACTTCGTTACCATAGTAACCATATTTCATTTATAACACCGAAAAGAGGTACATAACCATATTATCTCTGTAATACTCCTATATTGCTAGCCGGGGTCTGGAGTCGGACGAAAAGCCTACGGTGCAGACATATATATGTCTGTCTCTCTCGCAAGACGTCGATTCTTATGCGCATGAATAATTTATAATATTAATATTATGATAATAACAAGATTAGTAGTGATAATAATATTTCCGAAATTGCTATGGAAACAATGTGAATCGAATGTTGCAACGCTTGCGCACAACGAGATGGATTTCTCGACAAAGATAGAAACAGTAATTTGCTGTCTCACTTGCGACCTGATACTTCCACTTACAGGCGCTAGTAATATAGGAGTATTACATATATGTACATAACGGGATTTTCAAATGTTTTTCAATATAATATCATCGAAAAGCATTTAATAATGGATCGACGTCACCAGTTAATAAACGGCAATTTAAAATTCGCATTTCAGATACGATAAAACATAAAAAGCGTGGATGTGTTGAATAAAAATAATTATAAAATAGTTAAACAGTTTTAAATTGATATTTGATAAAAAATATGAAAAATAAACGACATAAATGAAAATTAGTCAAAAAACGTTATTTACGAAGCGTTTATTTATTTAAAATAACCTACAATAATAGTTACTTACTTAGTCCGGAGTTTCTTATTTGATGCAGTGATTTATTTACCAAAGAGTTTTATTGACTTCAAATCGGAATTATTGCGCATGGTTTATATGTTATGTAACTGTGTACAGTGGCGTTAAATTGAGAGTTAAGAGAGTGCCATTGAAGAGTGAAAAGGAGATATGCAGGGTTGGCTTTAGGCAGAACGAATTTTCACGTTCTTTAAGCTGATATATCATAATTTTCTCGAACATTCGTTTCAAAACTGTTTTCTTCCGTGTATGTATAGTATTTTCATGTCCTTATTGAAGCGCAATTTCCAAATTGGTAATTTGACCTCGTACAATTTTATAGTGACAAAAGCGTGTAGCAATGCTGTTGTTTACATGGCGTTGCTATGGTTCCTCTATTACAAGTCCCCTGTTTCCGGGTTCTAGCCCAAGAGCTGGTAAAAGTGTCAATTGGATTTTCAATTTATTAGATATTAAAAAAAAATAATGAATTGAAAATATGAATTGGTGCTAGGCCCAAATAACCTTAGCTGTTGATGGTCTTTAAAACACAATTTAACAATTTTGACAAAATGTTTGCAAAAATCCGACAAAAAGATATTTTATTTCTTCGAGCATGACAATAATTTCGTAAATTTTTGCTGAACTAAAGAATACTAGAACGTAGAGCAACAAATTTTTCAAATATCACTTTACTGTATCTTTTATAGTTTAGCCAGCGTATACATCAATTTTAGCCCCAACTTGCTTTACATTTTCGCTCACTGCTCATCCTCATTTTGTAATAGCGTAATAACATAGCCTTTATTCGGAAAAAAGTCATCTTTTATAAAGTGGTAGGATTTTTCTAATCGGTTCAGTCGATCCTTAAATTGTTTGCGGCAAACATACAAACTTTTCCTCATTATAATATACGTAGGTAATAGATTAAATAGCTCATTATGTAGTTCTTCTCACTCACCCTCCATATTAATATCTTTCTCGTAAAATAAAAACAGAAAATATACATCCACAGGAGATTAGGTACAGGTGAAACCGCTACAATTAGTATAGCCGATTAGTATAGGTTTTTATAAAGACATATTATATCATTACGTGTTTACTTTGTTAGTAGCACAGACGAAAATATATCTAGGTATTGAGCTATTCTTTTACGAAAATTAGCGCAAAATAGCGTTAATTTTTGCATTTATCGTTCATTCAATATATTCAGAACTTATTTTAGAAAAAAAATTATGTGTGTCGCGATACTCAGATCGAATTCTGCAATATTTACTCAAATGTTACACAGTAAATATTAGTTTTCTTACACTACACACTGCAGAAGTGAATCTTACGCAAAATCTACATATCGTATACGGATGGCAAACAGTGATTCTAATTTAGTGATCTGGAACGCGTTTGCAAGTGGTCAAAGCTATACAGTTCGTCTGGCGACGGCATTTATACAGTTCGTCTGGCGACGGACGAACTGTATAAACGCCGTCCGGCGACGGACGAACTGTATAAACGCCGTCCGGCAAACAATGATTCTAGTCATCGATCTGGAACTGAAAGTTTGTAGTGGACCAGCGAGACTTGAAAAAAAAGTGGAATCGCTCCTGGAGTGTGCTCTGTTTTCATTGTAACAGAACTGTGACGGTGACGCGTCCCATCTGATCCTTGATCCCCGAACTGAAGGGGAGCGACCATAAATAAACCAGATGGGAATGAGAGATAACAGACAGGATATAGTTTACGTTTATCCTGCCAACTTTAAATTCTATCGAACAAACTCCTTTAGTGTCTATATTTAGCATCGTTTATATACAAACACAAAATTATATTCACGCAAGAATTCGACTCGGCTTTTTATTCATATTATGTTAAGATTTTAAAGTTTTTGAAGAAGATGTAAATAAACAGGATGTGAGTGAGCTAATTAATTATTTTATATTATATTATATTTTATTTTATATAAAGAAATATCTATTGTAAGTGAATTGTTTCAAACTTTTTGTAACTTTGTGAATATTATTTTATCTAATTAAAAAGGCCAAATATTTTATAAATAAAATATTCTTAACTTGGTGTGAAGAACTGTTTAATTAAAAACAGAAAAGTGGTGATCCTGATGATAATGAAAGAAGACAGCTTTGAGATGGCTTAAGGATCCAAAAATAATAAGCAAATACTGTTAATATTGCATTTATTAAGCTGACGTTTCGAGAATTATATTCTCATCCTCAGAGCTCTGTTAAAAAATTATAAAATTGTGTTAGGAAAAAATTTAAAAAATAATATATAACAAATATTAATTAACTTACCAAATGCCGTCAAACATGACAGTAAAATTGTCCAAAAAACTTTTTAAAAAAAACATACTAACATTTTATTTGGTTTTTATTGAAGTGTAAAAAAATTTGTTTTATTGATTTGATTTTGTACACAGAAATATTCAAAACTTTATGTTTTATAGAATTTGATTTTATTTTTTATTGTAGAAAATTTTTTTAATTTTTTTTTTATTTGCCAGATTAACTGTTTTATATTTACGTGCTATAAGCTAGAAACTAAGTGAAATAATTTTTGATTTTTAAGTTGTTATTGCAAAAATGTAGTATGTTTATTCAAGTTTGGACAATTTTTATTTCATTGAGCAATTTACTATATATATGTGACAGGTTATCAATATCTGTGCGTTTGTTTATACAATTTTTACTTCCCACCTCTACTATGGTAGGGAAGTAATGGATTCAGTCCGAAAACAATATTTCGAGATTTTAACAGATTTTCACGTTTTGAGACCCTAGCAATCGTTTAAGATCATTTTCTGACTGATGTCTGTATGTGTGTGTGTATGTGTGTATGTGTGTATGTGTGTATGTGTGTGTGTGTGTATGTGGTCAATTTTTCGCCTTCGATATCTTAAGAACGGAACAACATACGGGCATGCCGATTGTTCTGTTGTGTTTATCAGCCTTTAACTTAGATCTGATTAGATTTTGAGTCAAATCGGTTCAGTGGATCCTGAGATATTCAAAAAAACGTCCTCAATGTCACGTATTAACATAGGTAAAAAAAAATATAAATGAATTCTAGATGTTATAATATGAAAAAAATGTAAATATTTTTTTTCTCTAAAATGTATAGTTTTCGAGAAAAAAAATATTTTACTAAAAAAAATAAAAATTGTACGTAAATCAAGGTAACCATGATTTTTGCTATATTAAGCTAGCCATCAATAGATCACCAAACAAAAAAGAGGGCCATGCTTTTTTCAAAGAATAAAAATTAAATTGTGTTTTAAAGACCACCAACAGCTAAGGTTATTTGGGCCTAGTCAAAGAATAAAAAAAAGAGTGTTTATTTTTTGCAAATATTTACTAGGTGGGAAGTATAGGACTGGTCATCAGTCGAATTTTTTGTTTTATATATGTAAACCATTTCAAGGAAAAGGCGTTTTTGATAATTACTTTCTAGAGCCATAATGGAGGTATTTTCAAAATCAAATTCGTGATTGTTGGCGACGCTATGCTGTACTAAAGAAGTGCAAAAACAAAGTTGAGAATGTAAATTAGATTTTATTTGGTTTTTGACGCCCACATTATGTTGTTTCAAACGCATGAGTAAATACTGAGATGTCTGTCCCACATATATAGCATTACAGTTTTTGCAATCAATTTTGTAGATTAAGTTTGAATTTTGAAATTTTTTTGTTTTAGTTTTAATTTTTGAGAAAAACATTTTATAAATTGTGTTAGTATTTTTGAAAGAAATGCGTATTGGTTCCGATTTAAAAATTAATTTTAATTTGTCCGATAGAAAAGGGAAATATGGGATGGAAAAATATGGTTTTATTGCTGTTACAACATTTGAATCTGATGTATTATTGTTATTTTTTATGGACTTTTTAAGAATATCCTGGTTATTGTTTTTTTCTTGATTATGAAGATTATGCTTGTTTATAGTCTGGTTTACAATTTTATTTATTAAATCTGCTGGATAATTGTTACTAACAAGAAAGGATTTTATAATGGATACATTTTTTGAAATAAACTGTGGACTTGAAATACCTATAGCTCTATGTACAAGATTTTGTATGACATTGATTTTATGAGTGAAAGGGCTCGTGGAATAATAATTTAAGTATCTTCCTGAGTGTGTTGGTTTAAAGAACCAATCTATGATTAAACTGCCATCTTTTTGATGAATGATTTTAGTATCTAAATAGGAAATAAAACCTTGTAACTCAGATTCTAAAGTAAACTTTATATCAGGATGGAAAGAATTAAAAATGTCTAAAGTTAAGTCTGTTTTGTCATTGGGTACTGCAGTAAGAATGTCATCAACGTAACGTTTAAAAAACGGGATATTAAAAGGCAATTTCGGCAATATGGTATCTTGTAATTCACTCATCACAATGTCACTCAAAATTGGGCTCAAGCAATTACCCATGGCAACACCTTTTATCTGTTTAAATATTTCGTCTTTATAAGCAAAATAACCGGAATTTATGCATAAATTAATTAATCTGCAAAATTGATTTTTATCAATTTTTGTGTGTGGTTGTATGAGGTGCCATCTGTTTTCAATAATATTAAGAATTAGATCAACCGGTAAATTTGTGAACATGTTATTAACATCTAATGAAATTAAAATATAATTAGTAGGGATAACTATATTCTTAAGTTCTGTCACTAGGTCAAAAGAATTTTTTATGTAATAGTCATTTTTTATAAAAGCGTACTGTAAAAAAGAACAAAGAAATTTGGAAATTTTATAACAAGCTGTGTTAATGCAAGAAACAATAGGTCTTAGTGGAGTTTGAGGTTTGTGTATTTTTGGTAAAAAATAAATTTTAGGAGCTATTGCATTATGGGTTTTAATTTTTTTTGCTGTTTGTTGATCAATTTGATTAGATTTTAAAAGTTCGTCTATAAGTTTATTACATTTCAGTTGTATGGAATTTGTTGGATTTTTTTCAATTTTAATGTACGTAGAAGTATCAGATAATAAGTCCAAAACTTTGTTCTCAAATTCAGTTTTATCCATAATTACAGTGACATTGCCCTTGTCTGCTTTAAGAACTAAGATATTTGGATGTTCCTTTAAAAATTTTTTTGTAGATTGTATAAGTTTATTTTTTAATAAATGATTATTGAACGTCTTATGGGCCAAATTTTTTTGATAATTTAAAATTATATTAGTACAATGATATCTGTAGTTATCTTTTTGTTCTAGAGGTATTTCCAGATTTTTAATCAAAAACTCAATATCTGTTAACAATTTAAGATATGGCATTTGGTTTTTGTTAAAATAAGGTAGATTAAAATTAGGTCCTAAGCTTAAAATTAGTTCTACATCATTTGGTAAATCAACAGAAGATAAGTTTTTTAACCATGTTTTATTCGGAGAAATTGATTTTTACCCGAAAAGTTACTTAATAATTTCATTAATAACCAAAAAAAATTTTTTGATTCAAAATTTAAAATTCATAACCTAAAAATAATTAACAAGTTAAAAAAATTAACAAAAATTCAAAAATCAATTTCTCCGAATAAAACATGGTTAAAAAACTTATCTTCTGTTGATTTACCAAATGATGTAGAACTAATTTTAAGCTTAGGACCTAATTTTAATCTACCTTATTTTAACAAAAACCAAATGCCATATCTTAAATTGTTAACAGATATTGAGTTTTTGATTAAAAATCTGGAAATACCTCTAGAACAAAAAGATAACTACAGATATCATTGTACTAATATAATTTTAAATTATCAAAAAAATTTGGCCCATAAGACGTTCAATAATCATTTATTAAAAAATAAACTTATACAATCTACAAAAAAATTTTTAAAGGAACATCCAAATATCTTAGTTCTTAAAGCAGACAAGGGCAATGTCACTGTAATTATGGATAAAACTGAATTTGAGAACAAAGTTTTGGACTTATTATCTGATACTTCTACGTACATTAAAATTGAAAAAAATCCAACAAATTCCATACAACTGAAATGTAATAAACTTATAGACGAACTTTTAAAATCTAATCAAATTGATCAACAAACAGCAAAAAAAATTAAAACCCATAATGCAATAGCTCCTAAAATTTATTTTTTACCAAAAATACACAAACCTCAAACTCCACTAAGACCTATTGTTTCTTGCATTAACACAGCTTGTTATAAAATTTCCAAATTTCTTTGTTCTTTTTTACAGTACGCTTTTATAAAAAATGACTATTACATAAAAAATTCTTTTGACCTAGTGACAGAACTTAAGAATATAGTTATCCCTACTAATTATATTTTAATTTCATTAGATGTTAATAACATGTTCACAAATTTACCGGTTGATCTAATTCTTAATATTATTGAAAACAGATGGCACCTCATACAACCACACACAAAAATTGATAAAAATCAATTTTGCAGATTAATTAATTTATGCATAAATTCCGGTTATTTTGCTTATAAAGACGAAATATTTAAACAGATTAAAGGTGTTGCCATGGGTAATTGCTTGAGCCCAATTTTGAGTGACATTGTGATGAGTGAATTACAAGATACCATATTGCCGAAATTGCCTTTTAATATCCCGTTTTTTAAACGTTACGTTGATGACATTCTTACTGGAGTACCCAATGACAAAACAGACTTAACTTTAGACATTTTTAATTCTTTCCATCCTGATATAAAGTTTACTTTAGAATCTGAGTTACAAGGTTTTATTTCCTATTTAGATACTAAAATCATTCATCAAAAAGATGGCAGTTTAATCATAGATTGGTTCTTTAAACCAACACACTCAGGAAGATACTTAAATTATTATTCCACGAGCCCTTTCACTCATAAAATCAATGTCATACAAAATCTTGTACATAGAGCTATAGGTATTTCAAGTCCACAGTTTATTTCAAAAAATGTATCCATTATAAAATCCTTTCTTGTTAGTAACAATTATCCAGCAGATTTAATAAATAAAATTGTAAACCAGACTATAAACAAGCATAATCTTCATAATCAAGAAAAAAACAATAACCAGGATATTCTTAAAAAGTCCATAAAAAATAACAATAATACATCAGATTCAAATGTTGTAACAGCAATAAAACCATATTTTTCCATCCCATATTTCCCTTTTCTATCGGACAAATTAAAATTAATTTTTAAATCGGAACCAATACGCATTTCTTTCAAAAATACTAACACAATTTATAAAATGTTTTTCTCAAAAATTAAAACTAAAACAAAAAAATTTCAAAATTCAAACTTAATCTACAAAATTGATTGCAAAAACTGTAATGCTATATATGTGGGACAGACATCTCAGTATTTACTCATGCGTTTGAAACAACATAATGTGGGCGTCAAAAACCAAATAAAATCTAATTTACATTCTCAACTTTGTTTTTGCACTTCTTTAGTACAGCATAGCGTCGCCAACAATCACGAATTTGATTTTGAAAATACCTCCATTATGGCTCTAGAAAGTAATTATCAAAAACGCCTTTTCCTTGAAATGGTTTACATATATAAAACAAAAAATTGTATAAACAAACGCACAGATATTGATAACCTGTCACATATATATAGTAAATTGCTCAATGAAATAAAAATTGTCCAAACTTGAATAAACATACTACATTTTTGCAATAACAACTTAAAAATCAAAAATTATTTCACTTAGTTTCTAGCTTATAGCACGTAAATATAAAACAGTTAATCTGGCAAATAAAAAAAAAATTAAAAAAATTTTCTACAATAAAAAATAAAATCAAATTCTATAAAACATAAAGTTTTGAATATTTCTGTGTACAAAATCAAATCAATAAAACAAATTTTTTTACACTTCAATAAAAACCAAATAAAATGTTAGTATGTTTTTTTTAAAAAGTTTTTTGGACAATTTTACTGTCATGTTTGACGGCATTTGGTAAGTTAATTAATATTTGTTATATATTATTTTTTAAATTTTTTCCTAACACAATTTTATAATTTTTTAACAGAGCTCTGAGGATGAGAATATAATTCTCGAAACGTCAGCTTAATAAATGCAATATTAACAGTATTTGCTTATTATTTTTGGATCCTTAAGCCATCTCAAAGCTGTCTTCTTTCATTCTTAACTTGTTTCATTTTCGAATTGTGTACATGATGACTTCGTGCCTTGTAAATGCACATAAACTGTACAAAACCACGTCTTAATTTTGATTTCTTAAAAGGCAGAAACACAAAAAAGATGTTTAAATTAAATGTGTGACTATTATAATGCCAGGGATACGTAACTTCATAAAATTATGGTAACAGCGCAAAGTAACGTACGTACCTGTCCTTTGAGAAGACAAAAAAAAATAGGGAAACTTTTGAAACATATTTTAATAATATTAATTAATAACAAAAATATGAATGTGCAAAAATTATTTAGAGAACCTTTGTGAATATTAATTATTTTATTAATTGGGTTGTTTATTATATCGGAAAAAATTCCCAACTTTTTCTCTGCCCATCGTGCACTATCATCCTGCCAACTATTTGGTCTAGGTTCATTATAAATCCAATATTATTCATAACCTCTCTGTAATGTGAAACTGCACTGCACTTGTTATCATGTTTGGTGTTAACACTTTGATGAATAAACATTTACACATAATATGGGTGTAGCAGACACAAACTATTATAATAACAATGATTACATATGTGTCAGTGTGATATTATATAAAATAGGTCACCCATGTATGTATAACATACACACGTTCTCATCCTTTGGTTAACCAAACGAAATGCTTGCTGTGTACAGCGGCATAGCACATGCTGTTATGTGTAACGCAGTGCAATACACCATATTATATTGTCCGTCACATAAATATAGAAATGTAGCTTTTGCACACGGCTCGCCCGCGTGGACATAGGAGCGCTTTAAAAAAAGTATGTAGTTTAAAATTGACAAGAGTCTAGCCGTCAGACCAAACCCAAAAGGCACACCCCGCTCAAGAGTGCGTAATATTATAAAAAAATAATTAAATAAAGACAATATAAAAAATTGAAAAAATATCAAGTAGAATATGGAATAGTTGTAAAAAAAACAAAAAACATTATTGGTGCCAACTGGAATCAAACCAGCGACCTTCTGCATACGGAGTAGACGCGCTATCAGGTCGGTTATGGAAGCTGTTTGATTTACAGCTATTTTTACCTGACTACGGCAAAGCCAAAAGGAGGGTTGTGAATCTCACAGACTATGTATGTATTCATGGTACACCAAGTAGTATATTAACTTGTAAACTATATACTGGTATGCATCTTGCTCCGCATGGTCTGATAGCTAGACTTTTCTATAAAATTGAGGTTATGCAATAGTCCTTGTCATAAATTACCCACATGCAAAATTTCATTCAGATCTGTTGCTCCGTTGAAGAAACATAGAAACGAATTTTCACATTTATAACAAACATGCAAACATCCAAACTTTCGCATTTATAATATTAGTAAGATACGAATTAATGTGAATGTCACACAATTTCAAAACTTTAATAAACACATTGGTTTTATCCATTGCAATTACCGAAATGGAGAACTTAAAAACAACAGACATGCTTTAAATGCAAATCTATTTTTTGCTCAGTAAGAACCCACTCAGCTACTTGAAAGGTTATATAAAATGGGAAATTGCGGCGAAAGTTTATGTGAAGCAAACACTAAACTTGTTTTCAAAGTTAAAGACGATGACTGGAAGATTTTTAAAAGTAGATAATTTCTAGACATTTTTTTTGTTTGTAATTTGTTCTCGAACTGTACTTTTATACTTGACAACAAAAACTATTTTACCACAGTGAACAAACGGATTTGATTAGGTGACAGTTTTGTTGTTTCTGGAATTGTAAAAAACCGAAGCTTTACAAAAATTAAAATCCTCACAAAAAATGCTATTATACATAGGTGTCAGTGCTATAATAATCCCTACTAATACGGGTGGGGCAGAGTAAAGAGCGATTTTGAAAAAGCTGTAAAAAACAAATGCCATCAATTTTTCAAAATTATATTTTTACCACCTTAAAGTACATAAAAAAACATTCAAGAAAATTAAGTGAATATAACTCCAGTAAGAGGACGCCCGTTCAGGCGTAGACATTTTTCCAAACCCAGCTTTGAAGTTACTCATCACATTCCACAGCTGCATTGCCAGTGAGATTTGAACCATCTGTCGAATACGTTCTTTTAGTGCTTCATCTGTTCTTGGTGGGTTATCCTGATAAACTTTGCCCTTCAGGTAACCCCACAAAAATTTGAAAATGGATGCGAAAAGCGTGCTTGCACATAAGAGCTGCCATTTTGATAAAACGCTTTGACAGCGTCGCGATGCTGAGGTGTCCACCGCTCCATTGCTACTGAATGCTAACGTGTCTGAAATATGTCCGACTGCATCCCCACCACCTTCCATCAGCTGAGCACGATTCCCGTGCTTTTCAAAATCGCTCTTTACTCTGCCCCACCTTCTATAATAAAAACTAAACGTTGTGTGTTTGTTTGTCGTTCTTTCACGCTTAAACGGCTGAACGGATTTCAATGATATTTTGAATATAAATAATATATATATATCGCGGATGAAAATATAGACTATGTATCGTTACGCTGCCTTATCTGTTATTGTCTATTAGTACGAATTTATCATGTTAGTAATATATAAAATAATGTCAAAATGTGTTTGTTACTCAACGGATCTGAGTAAAATTTTGCATGTAGATAATTTATGATCCGGACTAACGCATAGGCTACTTTTTATCTCGGTCGATTCATTAGTTCCTGATGGTAAGACGAAACTTTACTTTCTGTTTGTGACTTCGTTACGGGGCAACTCGCGGACAACCGATCTGAATGAAATATTACAGGCAGATTCTAGCAGGAGTACAATATAAGCTCAATTTTATTCTTTCCCCCTATACAGGGTATCTCCTAACTAACAGTGAACGAAGGTCAGTAATGTCTTACGCCTCATGTAAAATCTAAATAAAGAGTATCTCAGAACTATCGGAAAGTGCAGTGAAATTGAAAAAAAAATTCTGAGCAGAAAAGTCCTTAAACATTTTTTGACCCGATTGCAATGTATCGTTAATTTAATACATATTACCTATCACCAATAATTAGTTGAGCGGAATACATAAGAATATTAATAAACCACACCTACTCCCCTGCTTATTAATGATAATTTTTTAGAAATTGTCGGAAGTGAGCACTTCCTTGGCACATAGGATCAATAAAAGCAATACTGATTAATTCAAAATTTGCATTTAATAACTAACATTTCGGTATTCTTTATACCATCTTCAGAGTCTTCAGACTCTGAAGATGGTATGAAGAATACCAAAACGTTAGTTATTAAATGCAAATTTTGAATTAATCAGTATTGCTTTTATTGATCCTATGTGCCAAGGAAGTGCTCACTTCCGACAATTTCTACACTGTTTTCAAGGATCACATTGCTCTATTTAATTATAGCAACTTCAAATTCGATAATTTTTTAATTAATATCTTATTATAATTAATTAATATCTCATCAAAAAATGTCTAGAAACTTTTCTGCTCCGATTTTTTTTCATTTCACTGTACTGTCCGTAGGCGAATGTTCTGAGACACTCTATATAATGAATTTTTTAAGGCGCTCCTATGTCCATGGGGGCGGAACAGCAATCAAAAGCTAGTAACAATATAAAAAGTAAAGAATGTGATTTCAGTATGGATAGTGCACATAATAATAAAATATAGCATTAAAACTATCAGTTCATTTATAGTGTTTAAGTGTCGTGTATGCAGCTTACCAATTAATTGCCCGGTTTTGCAGTGCCTCAAAGCCAGTTTCCAACTGCTCCATATGGGGTCGTTCCAATGCCGCATCTACTGCTGTGCCGTTGCGATTCGCCAGCTCCTTTTACCAAAGCAGTTCTATAAGTTTTATGTACAAACATTTTATGTCCTGCGCTGCATTATATCTATGTATTTGCACGTTATAGGTGTATTGTATTCATCTACATTGTATGTATGTTAAAATCACCTGAACGCTGAATAATAATTTTAATTGCCTAATTTAAATGTAAAACAGTTTTTGCATGAAACACTAATCGCCATGTGCATGCCATAGGCGGTGATGATAATAAAAAAGGTAGGAAACTACTTGATACGAACAAGCGTGTTAGTTTATCTACATCTATGGATAATAAAGACAATCAACAACAAACAACAGCTGATAACTGTCAAACAGCAGCAATGACTAGCTATAATAACGCAGCCAATAAACCTACTATTGCCAATGAGGAAAATTGGACTGAAATAGTTAAAAGAAAATCTAAAAACAAACGCAATTCGGCAATTGTGGGCAGTGCGAGGCTAAATTCTGCATGCAACATCAAAGTGGTTCCTAAAAAGGCATTCATATATGTCTCAAGACTTGATCCCGAAACGGCATGTGAAGATATAATAAATCTGCTTAAAGACAATTTCCCTGAAATCTGGTGTGAAAAACTTATATCAAAATTTCCTGAATACTATGCATCATTTAAAGTTACAGTTGATCTTCATAATGTTGAGAAAGCTATGCAACCTGAAGTATGGCCGTATGGTACGTACGTGTCGCGGTTTTTTCATCCGAAACCCAAGAAATCAGCTGCAACTTAAATAATCATAATATTACTTATGATCTTCTTGTGCTCAATTGCCAAATGCTTACCAGTGAAAAAGTCAACAGTATATCCATTGAATATCTAAGAAAAAGCAATTTAAAATTTTTGTGCTTTACCGAAACGTGGACACGTTCACATTCTGTTGGTTCGGTGCATATACCTAACTTCAAATTGGTTAATAGTTTTTCCAGAACCGAGTATAGGGGCGGAGGTGTCGGAATTTGGTGTCGGTCTGATATAAATTCTTCCTCTCTGAATCTTGCCCAGTTCTGTGTTGAAAAACATATTGAAATATGTGGCCTTACCTACAAAGACAGTTTGAACAAAACTACAATTTTACTCGTCTGCTATAAATCACCGAGTGTTGCATTTGATTTATTTTTTGATAAACTAATTGAAGTACTAGAATATGTTTTTAAGCCACATGTTTCTATAATTTTGGTTGGTGACTTTAACATGGATCCTTCAAGGGATAACAAAAACTTTACAATGCTAGCCAACATTGTCTCTAGCTATGGTCTTGAAGACATTGTTACAGCGCCTACGCGGGGTCAGTATATATTAGATCATGTTTTTGTTGGTAAGAATACCTCTATGCCAATTATTGTTAAACAAAATTATATTTCTGATCATAATACAATTTTGATAAAAATATCTGACATTCATAATAGTAAATCAGCACAATATATGAAAAGGGATTTTTGCCCTGATGCTGTCGCGCAATTTATACGTGACTTAAATAATGAAAAATGGACTTCCGTTTATAACGAACTAGATTTTGACTTAGCTTTTAATAATTTTTATAACAAATTTTTAAATTTATTTAATATAAATTTTCCACTACGGAAAATTTTAAAAAAACTAAATAATAAGGATTGGGTTGACAACAATATTAAACTATCGAGTAAAAATTTAAGAGACTTGTTTTTATTAAAGAGCAAATACCCTCAGTTAGCTCAGGATTATCGTATAGCCAAAAATAAACATGCTATGTTGATAGCTAGCACAAAAAAAGAATTTTACCAACGTAAAATTTTAAATTCCGATAACCAAATGAAAACGGCATGGAGCGTAATTAATACTTTAAGTAATAAAATAAAAATAAACAAAAACATATCCATTAATACTGAAGGTACTTCTCTTGATGATCCTCATGTAATTGCTAACTCTTTTAATAATTTTTTTAAAAATGCTCCTCTCAAAGTAATTAAAAATCTTTCTCCAACAAACAATGTTGCTAATTCAAATGGAGAAATCAAGTTCCAGTTACATAGTTTCTACTTGCAACCTTTTTTATTAGAAGAAGTTTTAAATATTATTAATATTAAAATTAAAAACAAAAATTCTTGTGGACCTGACGATGTACCAAATTTTATTGTAAAGAAAGTTGCAGCTGCAATTCTGGAACCGTTGACATTTCTAATAAATTTCTCTTTTGAGAAGGGCTGCTTTCCGGAGTCCTTGCGATGTAATAAAGTGATACCGATTTTTAAAAGGAATAATGAACAGATTATGGATAATTATAGACCCATTGCAATTTCATCGGTTTTTTCAAAAATATTTGAGTATTGTTATTTGTTAAGACTACAATCTTTTCTTGACAAGTTCCATATACTTTCAAAAAAACAATTCGGTTTTAGAACAGATAGCTCGACATCTTCGGCTATAGGTTCTTTCTATGATTCGGTCATTGATTCTCTCGAACAGAATGAGTGCCCTGCTGGGATATTTTGCGATCTCAGTAAGGCATTCGACTGTGTGAACATCGATAATCTGCTTTATAAATTGCATCTGTATGGAATCCGTGGAGTTCCATTAAATTGGTTGAGTTCCTTTTTAAAAGATCGTCAACAATATGTAGGTATAAGACATACTGATGCTAATATGTACAACCGTAATATCTCGTCAGATATCTTAAATGTCAATATAGGTGTTCCACAGGGCTCAGTCCTAGGTCCTGTTCTATTTATTTTATATGTCAACGATTTAGAATTGCATCTGCAAGATAATATCTCTGTCACGTTGTTTGCTGATGACACTTCACTGATTATATCTGATAAATGTTCTAAAAATTTAGAACAAAAATGTAATGATAATCTTGCTAAACTTGCTGAGTGGTTTAAAACAAACTCGCTATACTTGAATAGTGAGAAAACAAATTATATACGTTTCCACAACTATCAACATAGAGGTAATTTAGACATTAAAATAAATATTAATAGCAGTATCATTACAAGAGCTGAATCTACCAAATTTTTGGGTCTAAATGTAGATCAGAATTTGAATTTCAAGATTCACTGTAAAAACCTAATCTCTAAAATGAACTGTTATTACTATATGTTTAAAAATTTAAAAGAAGTGTTAACAACACAACAACTATTGAACTTCTATTATGCGCAAGTGTATTCAAGATTAAAATACACAATTTGCTTTTGGGGTATATCTTCCCATGCAAATGATGTGTTTGTTTGCCAAAAGAAGATTATCAGATGTATTGGTGGAGTGTCGCATCGAACATCGTGCAGAGATTTGTTTAAAAAATTAAAAATTTTAACTTTGGCATCAATTTATATTTATGAATTGTCAATCCATATTTTTAAGAATTGTAATGAGCTCGTTAGAAACTCAGACATTCATGACATAAACACGCGAGCAAAACATGCACTTAGAATTCCTTACACACGGCTAAAAATTGCACAAAAATCACCCAACACTCTGGGAATAAAAATATTTAATAAATTACCCCAATCTATTACAACACATAATAAATTACACAATTTCAAAAAACATTTAAAAATATTTTTAATTGAACATTCCTTCTATAAAATAGACGATTTTTTTAACATGACTGTCTGAGTTTTTAATGAGCTCATTCAATAATAAATTAAGGACGATTTGTATCCATATCTATGGCAAAGCAAATAAAATCATATTATTATTATTATTATTATTATTATTATTATTATCGAAAACATGATTCTTTCACGGCTGATACCAGAAAGTCGCAAAATGACTAGAGTAGTATCGTTTAGAGAAGATAGTAGCGTCGTTGCTGCGCACAAACGAGTTTCAGATCTGACGGATCTATGTTTTCTAACAAAGGTTGGTACCCCAAGAATATGGTCATTTAGTAGTTTTGTGTACACGGCACTGTCTGCGCGCAAGCAGGCGTTCACTAGCATATTATTGATGACGTGCCTGGCTTCATCTCTCACCGCGGGTACTCTACCGCCAAATCATACTTCTATTTGCTACATTATTATTTTAAAAGTCCAATTTGTATTTTCATCAGTTCTCAGATTGAAGTCTAGAAACTGACTAGACAAGCCGTGAAAACGTCATATAAATAACCGAATCCCCATGAGTTCGACCTTTTTCAAACTTTCTGGGTGCAGTGACTGTGTTTCCAAATGAGCGGTTTAGTGGCATTTGTTGTTTGTTTATCGGGCAAAATTCATTAAGTGAACAAGTTTCAGTGTTTTTTTTTATAGGTAGATTTTTATAGCGATTTCAGTTTAGGCGCACCGAGGACAATACACCATAAGGATTCAAGCCAAACTATTCCGTAAATGGGTAAAGCAATTTTTATTCAAAATATTGAAAATGTCAAATTCTCAAGTTATACGTAATATAATTCACCGATAGTATTTTGAATGATTAAAAAAAAATCTGAAAGACAGCATTAAAAATTGGTATTGACGAAAATGAGCATACTGCTTTGTAGTAGACGCTCGACAACTGAGGTCATTAGCGTCAAAGCTTTGAAATAAAAAAAATTGCTTTAAAATATAGTTTGGAGCCATTCATACACTACGCTATACGACTTTTGGCATTTTTTTTCCTCCTCCTCTCGCTATATCACTCTTTGTCACAAAATGATGCCCTACCAGGTCCTAATATGATGTCATAAAAGCACGAACCATAGAAAATGTAATATATGCTTCATATTATATTTTAAAATAAAATTTAAATAGTAACTTTATATTGTAAAAATCGTGTCCATCGTGATTATAATAAAATTAAGAAAAATCGCGGGATAGTGGACAAAATATTTGATTTATTAAATGTATAACGTTTTGTCTATAGATTTAGACTTTTTCAAGTACATACATAAAAATAATAATATTTATGAAATTAATTAATATTAATTTTCATAAATATTGTTATTTTTATGTATGTACTTGAAAAAGTCTAAATCTAAAGACGAAACGTTGCACATTTAATAAATCAAATATTTTGTCCACTATCCTGCGTTTTTTTCTTAATTTTATTTAAATAGTAACGTCATAACAGCAAACTCCCCCTAAAACGGTTCCTATTTGCGTGTCAAACATCCTACCAAAAATCAAAATTTAGTTTCAATCCGCTCTGTCATTTGACCGGTATCGTGCTGACAGACCAACAGAATTTTGGCAAAAACTATGTTTTTTATATTCGAAGGATCTCAAATTATGGGAAAGTATTGTAAAATTGTGAAAAGTGATTTCTGATTTAAAATGCCACTTGTGGAGTTTTTAATTATTTTTTCCATACAAATATACCTACATCTATAGGAATAGCTATATTTATACTTGGAGTACACTGTATAGTCTTTTTATGAAAACTTTATATTATAAATGTTTGAGAAGCACAGGTGTATTTAACACTACAGTCTTGCGTTGAAATAAAGTTACTTTTCTTTTTCTGAGAACGCGCGGGTAGGGGTTTCTCGTTACTTTTTACACAAAACAATATATTATGTTTTATGTACCTCAGGTAATTATTTATGAAGTATAAACGCCAACATATTCACATTTGAAAACTTTTCTTCTATCACTTTTAAATCTTTTTAATTTGCAAATATAAAACTTTACGAAAGTTAATTTAATTTCTCGCCAAAATTAGGTAAGAGATACTTTTTATTGAAAAGCAATTAAGTATTATATTTTTTCAACTTTATCCTTTATAATATGTTCTTTTTCACTTAAAATTGGTTTTTCAGTTTCAGATTAAAAGCTTTTTAAAACGTTTTTATTGTTAGTAATATATCTTGTCAGTATTCATACGATAAATTTAAATACGCCCTAACTTGACAAAAATGTAATATTTACCAGAAAAAATATATTTGTAAAATAGTGAATATTACGGTATTTTCAAAAAATTTTATGATCAAGCACTGAAAAGTAAACAATAAGTTTCAAACCTGTAAAGTAAAAATTTTATTCCATTACATATTTGCAGTAAAGGTAAACACATGGACACCCTGGAAGAATATGAAATATATAAAGCCACAAAATTCGACAATACCAACATTCTTAATGACAAGCTAACACTAAAATCGAACATAAAATACTACACAATAATTAACAACACGCAAACACCCAATACTCAGTAATCGTCTACACACATACACACACATACATTTCCATTCCATTTATCTACTATATAAATCATAAAATCTCGAAATTTAAATCAGTAAATCAGTACTTCACATAATACACAGTGCATAGCATCATAATATTATATAGTGTTACGAATACTCAAGGTGTGTTTTTAAAAAAATAATTAACCACACCTGAAGATGGCAACTCGTTGCTGAAACGCGTAATGTAAATTCACAAGAAGTCATAAGACGGACATAATACAAGGTATATCTAATAATTCATAATACTAGCTATGTTCCAACCTGCTATAGATGGATCGTTTTGAAACAGTAACGAAACTGTTTTCCCATTTAGCATCGTGAGCTCCTCTCGGCTTCTCTACTACTACATATAGTTCAATTTTATGAGCACCAAATCCTCTAATCAGAAATAAAAAATCGTGGTGCTCGCTCTACTGTATTTCCAACACTACTCGTTTTCGTTCAAATAATTAATCATTTAACATTAATTATGTCACATCTTGCAAAGGACTAGCAAAAACTATACGATATTAGAAATTGTCTGTGAATGATAATATGATATAGAAAAACAAGTAGTGCTCTCAAGAGATGTGTAAACATTCAGATTCGAAAACGATGACAACTACATAATATAACCTCAAAACATTTTGACAGCTAACCAAGGGTAGAATATAGCTGACAGTGGAGCTTTACGTCACTTCCACGACACACAACTTCCGTGAAATTTCACTCTAGCAGTTTTGGAAAAGCGCCAGTAAAGATGTTTACACATAAAAAATTTGTAATTCAATCAGAATTTCGAGGTTAACTGAATATAATGAGGTAGCTTAGAACTGTATTTCAAGATTACCGTTACCTGGCGGATAAAAGCACCAAATTTGGTATGATGGTACCTTAGGGTATACTAACAAATGTTAGCCTAGGAGCCCTCTGGGATTTCTAAAAAACAACTTGTTATAAAAAGCACGTGATTTTCAAGAAGCTGTAGCGCGATTACCATTAGTACCACAGAAAAGTTGTGGGAATAAAAATTGTAAGAAATGTAATCCTCTTTAAAACATTACATAATGGAAGAATTGCTTAAGTCGACCGTTTCTGAGATACTTCGAAAAAAGCAAAAAAGGTAGTAAAATGTCGTGGTTTTTCGGCCGCCAAAAGTTGTTTTTTAGAAATCCGAGAGGGTTCCTAGGCTAACATTTCTAAGTATACTCTAAGGTACCATCATATCACATTTGGTGCTTTTATCCGCCAGGTATCGGTGTGGTGGAATAATTTTTATGCTGTCGACAATTACAAATTATAACTGAATTTGGATGTTCGAGTTTTATCAGCATAAAGGTAGGGTTGGGTTCCCCACATTAATTTATCTTTGGATGTTTACTCGTCCAAAGTGTTGAAAGAAAGGGGTGGAACTTCAATTGAGGGTCCTTGTTATCGAGACAAAGTGAAATATGTTTTCTACAAAAGGTTATACTTATTTTAACGAAGTTCACTGTTCTAATATTAACAGTGAGAGATGCTTAGTTGAACAAAAATGTCTTAGATTGATTCGAACAATCTTCACTAAACTTATTCAGATCCAAAGGTTCTCATCAATTAATTCATTCATACATGAAAAAAAACAATTTTATGTATCTTTAACAATCATAATATATTAACTTGCTATAAATTTAACAAGAATTTTACAAATCACAAACGTTACTGCAATAACAATTTAAATCAGTTAAGCAGACATACTGCTTAACTCAACACATTAAAAAGTTGAAAACCGCTGAAGAGCATTATAATTTACAAATCTCTATCTGTATCAAAATCTTAGATTGGTACTGAACAATTTTTATCAATTATGAAGATGCACAATTAGAGTTAATATGTAACCTAGTGTATAAAGAGGAAGGCAAATAATAAGAAGTTACTGACAAAGTAGTTAATAAAGAGTAATACGTTAAAAATCGATAGTATAAATCTGTCAAGCTGTCTGTTAAAGTGATAGTAGTCCGTGATATGGTATAAATATGGTTAACGAAGTGAAGTGAAACAACCGTCAAAGAAAAGGTGTAGTCACGTCTGATAGTCAAAAAACCACTACAGGATTATAAGATTGTTAATTGTTAATAAGGAACCGAAAGAAACTCAAATTCATTTATTTGAGTAAATCAGTTATCTTGTTAATTGTTAATATGCTATTTTCTATGACCATTAAGTGTTAACATAGGTAAGGAAATAATTCGCAGGAACTACCGTCTGTGATCGCTGTCAATAAGAAAATTGTCCATACAAAAATGTATAAAATTTAAGTGAAAAAAGAATTAATATGATGTCTACCGAAATTATAATAAGCGGTAGGCAACCAAAGTTACATGAAAAATTAATCAAAAAATAGTGCAATCTCTTTATAAACACACTAGATCACAATAGAAACCAAAATTAGTTGATAATAATGAAAAATTACCTTAGTTAAACACAGGTGAGAATAACCCATCTGTGACATAAGAAAATAGACAGATGATTCTTATAGGTTAAAATTATCGATCAAAAGAACAGTATAATCTTATCTCAATTAATTCATTAACAAATTCCACCAATTTGTAAAGATTGGTGATATACCAAATTGGTGATACTTCATTCTACTATACATTGGTTTGTTAAGGCCATATTATTTTGATTATCAAATCGCGTGTGCGAATCAAAATATCTTTGATTAATTTTATATTAAATTCAATTCTGTTAAAATACAACTATGCCATGAATTGATTGTATATGATTGGCAAAATATATCCAGATTTTATTCCACAATTATTATCATACACGTGGTCGGTGTATTTTTAAAATACAACACTGATCAACAGGTTATATTAAAATATTAAATTTTATATATTAAATTTTATCTGTAATTAAACGTAATATCGTAAATGACGCTGCTGACAGCATTAATCATTTATTTTACCTTTATGAAATTTTTATTCTAAAATGGCAGACGGCCATGTTATAAACTCATGCTTATAATTTTCACGCAACATTCATTCATCACTTATATTAGTTCTAAATTATTTACAAATATCTACTTAGCTGTTTTTGATTAATTGAAGATAATTAAAGCTCTGGGGGACTCCGATGGGCGATAATTATCCATAAAACCCCAGCTCGTCCCGAGATATGTGATTCCGTCTCGGCGATACTGGCTGCGAGCCGCGGTTCAAGCAAACTAGAAAGAATCGACATCAAGCCGATCACAAGAGGCACTTGGCAATGATAATGAATTACGTCGCACCGGAATTAAAACGAGCGCGCAACCATAGAGTATGAATATAAATTAGCATTGGCAACCTTAGATAAAGAATATTATCTGTTGTCATGAACTGTTCCATGACATCGGTAATTTCACTAAGCCACCTCACTAATAATACCATAAAAATGATACAAGTTGATCGAAAAAAAAAAATAAAGAGAAAATGAAATGCGGTTAAGTTTCAAATTGTTTGATATCAAACCAGACTATTAAGCAAACTTGAATATCAAGGCCGTTAATTGAAAACACGACCACAAAAAGAAAGTGAAAATTAAACCGTCGAAGCTTCAAAGTTAATTGGATTATTTTTCAGTACCTACTGTAAAAACGCATTGGAATGACCAAAACTTAACAAAGTTTTAAATATAAAACTTTGTTTTGTTCATTCGCAATGAAAGCTTTTTTTAGTTTTGTTCAAAAACAGAATTTGAATTATTGCATTCAAGAAAAACATTTTGTGGTGCACCCCAATTTTATTTCTAGTGGCATAATGAGGTATCTTACTAATAAGTAGTGACAGTACTTATGTGAAAATGAGCGAAAACAAGTTTTAAATGTCCCTGGTTCAATTCCAGGTTTCGGATCGCAATATTTTTGTTAGGTATTTAATTAAATTTGATATGAAAAAATTTTGAAACACCAAAAAGAACAAAATAAAATATAAGTAAAAAAACTTTTTAAAAACAATTAATATAAAATATCTATTAGTTTTTTTTCATATTTTTATTATTGTACGGAACCTTCGGTGTGCGAGTCTGACTCGCACTTGACCGGGTTTTTTTAGTCTATACTAATATTATAAAGAGGTAAAATTTGATTGTTTGTTTGTTTGTAATGGATAAACTCAAAAAATACTTAACTAATTTTAAAAATTCTTTCACCTATAGAAAGCTACATAATCAGCGAGTAGGATAGGCTGTATTTTATTTTCAAAAAAATTAGAGGGGAGGGGGGTAATAAATCATAAATTCTTATTTCTGGAACTACTAAACCGATTTTAAAAATTCTTTCACTAATAGAAAGCTACGCAGGGGGAGAGATTTTCGCGAGGGGGTACTCGTGGTGGAGGGTAATAGATCATAAATTCTTATGTCTGGAACTACTAAACCGATTCTAAAAATTCTTTCGCTAATAGAAAGCTACGCAGGGGGGAAGATTCTCGCGGGGGGATAACAAATTAACAATATACTAAATATACGCGAGCGGAGCATTGGGTGATCGCTAAATTTCATACCACCCGGGCGAAGCCGGGACGGGCCGCTAATACATGATAAAGTGAATGTCTGACAATCACTGAAAGTTTATGCATACTTCATAATATTATTATATTGTGATATACAAAACGTTAAACGTGTACCTTTAAACGGATAAATTCATCTGAATAATTTTAATTAAGTAGTGTTGTTAATTTTATGTAAATATAGGTATATATTTCATTATATAAAAAAATTACATTGGTGTTGCGATATGCAGATGAAGACACTTTAATTATTAAGACTTATTTGATTAAACCTAAATGAAATTGTCTCCCATAATTATAATCTCAGTTCAAAAGAAACGTGTAACAGGACTTACGCATGACGGAACGCCTGCTATTAACATTATTCGGCTGGCAAGTGGCAACACATTGCAGTGGCGATAATTTGAGAAATCATCAGTCCTTCTAGCTCTTAGGAAGAAATTGAAGGTTGTTTATTTTTTGTGGATCACTTGAGAAGATACTTAGGTACCTAATATTTTTGTATTTTTGATGAGTTTTTATAGGTTATAGTATTGTTACAAAACTGTTTTCTGAGTTGGCGGAATAAATATTTATTTACAATAATTAAATACACAATAATAATGAACGCAACAATGAAAAGTCAATTCTAACAATCAACACAAGGAACAATAACTAAACAGTAATTACAAAGCAAAACAAACAACTATATACAATAACTCGTAACAATTAACTATATACCAGGACTATTTATTTCTAGTTATTTATGTTTCAAATATTTATATTCACTGTATTTATATCAGACGCACTATTTGTCGCTCAGTATTCTCCATTGACTGACGCCTGACTCACCGTTAACTGCTGTTTATATAGGCTGCGTAGCATAAGCCTTGTGTGTTCTCGCTTTCTCTAGAACTTTCGTGCAGGTACCAGTTGTTACAGTAAGCGGACCCCCGTTTCTCAGAACTCTTGCCTGCCGGTTATATACAGGGTGATCCGTAACAGTATTTAACTTTCCGCTAAGAAAATTGTAAATTTTCAAAAATTCAGGAAGTTATTGGTTTCAGTCCGATTTTTGAAAATCGACTTTTCAACAAATCTCGACGTTTTCGGGTCCTAGGAAGCTATTCTGACTATTTCCAAGTGGATGTCACTATATGGAACGGATCGACCGATTGAGATCGGGTTTGGGGCATTCGAAAGAGTTTTACTCAATCTAGATTTCCTAAAAATTTGAATTTAATCGATCAAGTGGATTTTGAGAAATCTCAAAAATAACATTTTTGAAAAAATGTTTTTTTTTAATATCTCTTAAAATACATTACCGATCGATTCCAACATCTAATCGGCTCTATTCCCCAAAAAACTGTGTCGAATGCCGCAAACCCGATCTCAATCAGTTGATTCGTTCGAGAAATATCGTTGTCAAAAAATTTTCAAAAAAGTGTTTTTTTTTAAACTTTCAGGTTTTTTGACCGATCGATTTTTAAAATCTAATCCCTTTTTGCGCTCGAAAAACTGCATCGATTGCTATGAACCCGATTTTATTCGGTTGATTCGTTCGAGAGATAACTATCGTTGTCGAAAAAATTTTTCAAAATAATTTTTAGATTTTTGAAACGAATCGACCAATTTGAATCGCTCTTGCGCTGATCGAAAGGGTTTATCAAGACTTAGATCTAGTTAGATTTTGAAACTGATCAGTCAAATAATTTCAAAGTTAGGTATTTAAAAAAAAAAATTCGACTGATGACCAGTCCTATACTTCCCACCTAGTAAATATTTGCAAAAAATAAACACTTTTTTTTTATTCTTTGACTAGGCTCAAAAACCTTAACTGTTGGTGGTCTTTAAAACACAATTTAATTTTTATTCTTTGAAAAAAGCATGGCTCTCTTTTTTGTTTGGTGATCTACTGATGGCTAACTTAATATAGCAAAAATCATGGTTACCTTGATTTACGTAAAATTTTTATTTTTTTTAGTAAAATATTTTTTTTCTCGAAAACTATACATTTTAGAGAAAAAAAATATTTACATTTTTTTCATATTATAACATCTAGAATTCATTTATATTTTTTTTTACCTATGTTAATACGTGACATTGAGGACGTTTTTTTGAATATCTCAGGATCCACTGAACCGATTTGACTCAAAATCTAATCAGATCTAAGTTAAAGGCTGATAAACACAATAGAACAATCGGCATGCCTGTATGTTGTTCCGTTCTTAAGATATCGAAGGCGAAAAATTGACCACACACATACACACACACATACAGACATCAGTCAGAAAATGATCTTAAACGATTGCTAGGGTCTCAAAACGTGAAAATCTGTTAAAATCTCGAAATATTTTTTTCGGACTAAATCCATTACTTCCCTACCATAGTAGAGGTGGGAAGTAAAAATAAAAAATTTTTTTTGTAAGTTTTTGTCTGTATTGTATTGTATTTTAAAGACCACCAACAGCTAAGGTTATTTGGGCCTAGCACCAATTCATATTTTCAATTCATTATTTTTTTTTTTTAATATTAAATTGAAAATCCAATTGACACTTTTACCAGCTCTCGGGCTAGAACCCGAGAACTGGGGACTTGTAATAGAGGAACCATAGCAACGCCATGTAAACAACAGCGCCGCTACACTCTCGGCTATTCTCAAGCCCGTAAGTTTTTGTCACATAACTCTTAAACTACACGACCGATTGGTTTAAAAATGTATTCAGATTGAGTCTTGAATAGCTCTTTCGATTGCCGAAAACACAGCTGACATTTCTTTTTTGTCGAGCTCGAAGACAACGGGAAGTTTTAGGAATGGCCTGCAGGGTCAACCGTTTTTACAATTTTTTTTATAAGTTGTCCCGCTTTTTGGGCCTCAATATCGATTTTTATATTTTACCTGCAAAAATTCCCGACTTGGTAAAATAATTATTTGATAGCGCTGGTTCCCACCCTCCTTACCACTAAATGTGTTAGGTCTCAATATTTGAAAAAAATCCAGCAAATAAAAACACCGGTGAAGATTGGAAAACTAATTAAAGGTCATTTTCACATTCTCTGAGATTTACCGCAAAAAAGTTGATAGGTAGAGTAGGGACTATTAGAAGCTGGTAAAGATTACAAGAAAACTATAACTACTGAATTCTGATGTACAGTGTAAAGAGCATTTGGCACATGAAGTACGTACACGCTTGACCATTTTTTAAAAATTACAGTCTATATTATACTTATTGTGCTAGAATTTAACTACATAAATAGGTATATGATAAAATCAATCGATTTAAAACCCCTTATATCCACACCATATTATTCACATAACAATTAGAGGTGAAAATAATAAATATCTCAGACAGCTAAGCTGCCATGATTTTTGAGCTATATCTAAGAAAAAATCAAATGACCACTGTCGGGACTTGAACCCGAAACCCCCAGTTTCCGGCTAGATGAGTTACCGATTTCTCCACAGTGCCCGAGAGTCGAAACCGATCTCTTCTTATATATAGCAATTTCACGTTGAAAACACACTACATGCGAGAGACGACTATTTAAATAAACTGCAAAGCATAGTACAGCTATTAAACAGTCGAATCATTATACATGCGAGAGTTAACATTTTATAAGTTTTAACAACTTAATAAACTCGTTAGGACGGGAAGCCTTAGGTTTTACCTATAGATAAACAAACATAAATAGGGACTATCATTTTTCAAAACTCAAAAAGATCTGTTGTGAACTGAACCTTTAATCCTTACAGATGTATTTACATTGTTTATAATATGTGTGGTTAGCTTTAGTTAGAAGTTTGCAAGTTGTTTTACAAAAGTACGTATTATATAATTAACTTATTCAATAAAACCTGATGAGTGTTGTAATTTAATAACAGTCGAATAAAAAATGTTTTTTTATTATTTAAACACAAGATAAATCAATTTAGCGATATAATTTATTAAATTATTTAATTGATTTAATTTTTCTTACACATAACACTCCCCATGCAGCTTACTGTTTGTAAGTAATGTATGTGTAAAAAAACTGAATAGGTAGCGATAATATATTGTAATTATTTTTACCAGCAGTTAAAATAATAAATGCCATTTTCTGGTAGCATATGTATAGGTGCCTGTGCGTCATATAATATAGCGGCACGTTATCTCTATCCTTATAAAATGCAACATCCCTTTGTTTGTTCGTTCATAACTCGAGAGCCGTTGAACCGATTTTTATAACATTTTCTTTCGCGCGCAGGTAAATTATTTGGTCAGGTTATAGGCTAAAGTCCGCCAGTCAGCAGTGGCGGCTTCTCCTATGAGGCAGGTGAGGCACTGCCTCACCAATAATTTTGCAAATTAAATAAATTACAAATTTATATTATTTTACTATTTGCATAAATATATCCATTAGAATTAATATTTGGCTTCATAGAAATCAGTAAAATATGGGCCTGCCGTCAATCTTAACGCGCTTCGCTAGAAATATCATCCATCCCATTTCTACATGCGGTCGTATATGATAGAGGCCGGCCTCGCGCTTCGTCTTTCATTGGCAGTTGCCTGTTTTTGTTCTTATATCACCCATCTCATTTCTGCATGCGGTCGTGTATGGTTAGAGGCTCGCCTCGCGCTTCCTTGTCTAGCGTATTAGTAATGTGGTGTTTATGATACCATAATAGTCCAGTCGAATCTAGCTTTAAGTAGCGCATAAAAACATTCTTTTGAGGCAAGCTTCTACGTAAATTTAATGCGACATTTAATGTGTGTTATTATAGTTTTCGGTAAATACTTTTGTGGTTTTTCGTACTGATTTTTGTTTTGCTTTTTTTTAACAGTAGGCAGTGATTTTTTAAAATCTAACCTTACTAAAAAAAAATTTTTTTTTCAACTGTGCCTCACCACTTTCAAATACCACGAGCCGCCACTGCCAGTCAGGTTCCAACGCCGCCATACGATTTCGTTGGATACGGCAAAATCGAACGCAATTAATTGATCGTGTATGTTCGCCGTCCGACCATATCGGTGCGATTTGACTGCAAACAAATATGTCAGTCTGCAGCAGTACAACACTATTGATTGGATCGTTTATTAGATTGCGTATTGTGATTTTCGATTCAATCGTATGATTTTGGTACTGTAAAACTAAAAAAACCGAAATTATTTGTTACAAAGTGCAAAAGCCGCTATAAAAGTAAATTTTTGTCCGACATGTTACCGTTTGAAAGCAAAACTCGTACTTCAGTCTGCAAGGTCATTACGTGCGTAGTCTCATCCGATTTCCGACAAATTTGTACTGCAATCACATTCGACAAAATCGTACTGCGAATGGTAACCTTAAGTTTAACTCCGTCGTTCTCAAGTTAACTTATAACAATCTATATTCTATAGTACTAAACATGTACAATATTAAAATATTAGTAAAAAACTTTTTAGAAACAAGCTTTTATTTAAATGCACTAAAAAAGAAAAAATAATTTTTAATAATTTAGGTTCATAATTATAAAAGCGTGGGTCGTGACTAATAAAATATCATAGAGTTCACGACCCACGCTTTTATAATTATGAACCTAAATTATTTTTTTTTTATATATATATTTAACACGCTCAGCTGCTATGGCTATATGCGTGTGTGTGGGGATGTAATTATATAATAAAATAGGTAAGTATGTACAGAGTTTGTTGTTTGGTTAGTATAAACATCACAAATGGCGCACCCTAAATTATTAAAAATTATTTTTTTCCTTTTTAGTGCATTTAAATAAAAGCTTGTCTCTGAAAAGTTTTTTTACTAATATTTATTTTGTTCATTTTAGTCTTTCAAAATTTTACCCCCCTTTGATATCTGTAGGGGTTGAATTTCGAGAAATCCTTTCTTAGTGGATGTTTACGTCAGAAAAGGAACCAACTGTCCAAATTTCAAGTTTCTAGCTTCAGCGATTTGGCCTGGGCGTTGATTAGTCAAAAAAGTCCTACATCCCCGTTTGAACCCCTTAGGGGTTGAATTTATTTCTAAAAACGATTTATTCATGTATTGTCATCGGGAATACATATGTGTACAAAATTTCAAATCAATCGGATACGTGGAAGTCGTTCAAAATTGACTTGCAAGTTTTGACCTAAACAAACACACAAACTAACTAACATACATTGCAAGTTAAATAAAAGCTTGTAATAATAATGAAGTAGGAAAGTTTTTTTCTTGTTTGTTTATTTTTATGGACTTCTTAAAAGTATTGAACAGATTTTGATGAAACCACCAATTGGTTCCTTAGATTCTCCGTTAACATATTATAGGCAACTTTGATTTCGGGCGTAAATCGAATGGAATTTGCTATACTGAACAGATTTGAATGCGGTTTTTATCATGCAATAGCTTTTTTCTTGACGAAGGTTAAGGGTCTATACTAGCTGCCCTGCCCGGGTCCGCCCGTGTGCAAATCGGATTGAACCCGCTATACCAAACAGATTGCCATTTGAGAATACATATAAAACAAAAGAGAAAAAAATAATCAACTGCGATGTTGAAACATTCTTGTAAAAATTGTCCATAATCCTTTCATGTATGACACAGAGAACTTTTTAAATTTCTCGCGTTGTTTTCGGGAAGAAATAAGATAAATAAAGCTTGTTGCCCTTCATGATAAATGTTTTGTAATTTATCATAGAAAAAAAATATTGAAACTGACACACCAAACTTTTATTTCGGAAATTTGTAGTGGCCTCCTCGGTCACCGGGCCTGTCTTCTTGTGACTATACTATTTATGGGGTTACCTATAAAAGCTCAAGTTTACAGAAACAAATCACGTACCCACTCTTGAAGCGCCTTCCGAAAACATAACACTAGAAATTCAAAGGGCTCCGCGTGCCATGCTTGAAAGGAGACAGTATCGCCACCCGTCTACATGAATGCCTTAACATCGCAGTTGATTATTTTTTCTTATATTTCGTTATGCATTCTCAAACGGCAATGTACCAGTAATGTATGAAAACAACAAATTTTGAAATTAGTTCAAAAATAAATGTGTGGCCGTCTTTTCAAAAACACCATACCTCCTTGCTGGACCCTGTATATTGTATATAGATTCCAGTAGATAGTGAAATGCGGTCGAATCAAAGACGTCATGAACATGATATTGTATAACATATACTTACATATTATATTTCATATTGAACATGCATATTTTAGAATACCTTATGTTTCCCAACAAGAGGTTTGTGCTGCATTGATAACATAATAATTTAGAAACACCAATTTGCTTATATAATACCGTATACATACTATTATAGGCATATACACAGACTAAATCATATGTAGTAACATGATTGGTGTTGGTCGGATGGTGGAACCTGCGGGTGGGACCAGAAAATGTCAAGGGTTCACATAATTTTTTAAGCAACTGCAGGGTATCCATTTTTGGAAATGGCTTCTTAAATTGTATTAGTGATTATAATATTATATTATATAGGTAGGTATATACAAGCTGATTTATTAGCTCACCGACAAACTTAGACAGATGAAAACACATCTAATTTAAAGAAAAAAATGTATATGAACAAAATGTATTCCATTTCACTTACTATTAAAGGAATTAAACATATATAAACATTCGTTGTTTATTATTTTTTTAATTAGATGAGCATTAGATGAGCTTTCATCAGCTGTCAAAGTTTGTCGGTGAGCTAATAAATCACCTGTATGTGTGTGGATGTGTGTCGAGAGTTGATCGATTTTAACGAAATTTGATACACACATTGGGGGATCTACCACCCATCTAAACCTATTTAAAAATTATATATATATATATATATATATATATATATATTTGGAGGTTGAACAAAAATTAGGCCCGAAAAAATAATGGAATTGTTTCAAAATCAAAATTTAACTTTTTAGTACTTACAACCTCAATACAATATTATGATTTATTGATTTTCCCAAATAAATCTAGCAGCATTTTAAATCTTCAAAAACAGCGTTCACTTACGTTTGAAATTTTTCAAAAAAATATTCACTACAACACGCAGTTGAGAGCCACTCTACATCCTGGATAGACCGGTCTGTTGAGTTGTATCTAATAATATGTGAATTGATAACCTCACCGCGGCAGCTACGATTATAAATATCTCCTTTGGACATGCTATTTAGCTGTTTGCCTATTAGAAATATGTGTTGATTCATACTTAGTGATTGCGATTAATGTTCGTGAATGAAACTAGATTCGTTTTAACGTATTTTTATAGTTTTGCTTCTTTTGTGAAAACATTTTGTTTTATTTGCAGGGTATCTCTTGAATGAACTGTATTAACGTTTTAATTGTCAACGCAAAAGTTTAAATTTTGTTATTTATCCTAAATTTAGAATAAACTAGTTGCGCTCGTGAGTTCGTTTGCGTGGATTTTTGGATTTTTTTAGGCAGTTTATGTTTAAAATAAAAAAATCAAAATACGTATCTAGGTACATATTTAATTAGAGAACTTTTGTGTAAGTTTATATCAATTTAGTTTTTTTTCATTTCTCTCTGCGTCAATTATCTGCTACGTATTAATTACAATGTAATATATACTAAATCCTGTCTGTAATCTCCGTTATTCGAGTTCTATACTACTGCATCATTGATGACGCCCTGTGGAAATTTATTGAAAAAGTCTCTTTACTATCATTCCCAAATATCTTATCTAAATCAAATTAAGGTACTGATGATGCCTGTAATATATAGGAAGCTTTCAATATTCCACTGTGTTTGAATGCATTTGACATGCATTAGGTGTACCTTCAGAGTTCAAACCAACTGCTTCACGGAATCCATTACTTACATCCCTGGTATTCATAGTTAACCCTTAAGGTAAGTGATAAGGGTCCCTTCGCTGAGGGTTGCTTGAGTGCTGAGGGCACTTTATTCAAAGGAGCATTTCATAGTCATTTCCTTGAGTGAGGGAAGAATTATAGTAAAACTCCATGATTTTTTTCTTTAGAACAGTTGGTCATACTGCAGACCGATTGTGTTTAGTTGTCATTTTTGATATAAATGCGTGTTTTTAGGTTATAGATAGTTTATTAGTTATCGAAAATAGTCGATCGGTGGTTGTCAAGGTAGTTGGTTCTTTATAATTAATATGGGTTGCAAACGGAAAAGTATTGAAAAGTTAAGGCAACATTTCTATTTATCTGTCTTGGTTGTGGAGTTACTAGTTAGTACTGTTAAATTAGGCTCTAGGCAAAATTAACAATTTATTTACACTAATAATTAACTAATAGTGCACTTATTCTCATATTAAACCCATTTTTTATTTAACAAATACTCGGTATAAAATAAATCAATCATGCATAGAACCCACACAACAGTGTCTTTGATCTGCGTTATTGCAGCACCCACTCCACTTTTACTGGTCACTCGAGTCTGGTCACTAGTTTTATTGCTTAATATAAAATTATGTATACTTTGTTTATAAATGATTTCGTTGCAATATGCGTTCCAGATATTTTTATTATTATCGGTTGAATCTTTATACTTGTACTAGTAGATGCGCTCCCTTAATGTTTTTAAAAAGTAAGGAATTTTAACTTAATTTGGTAAACTTAACCGCCAATCACACAAACTGGCAACTGGGGGTCCGCAGGTTGGGCAAAAAAATCTTACCACTTCTAGCGTTCTCGCTCAGGTCGAGATAAAGCCTAGATCTAAATAAGGTTATTATTATTAACAAGAATAACAATTAAATTATATACATATAGGTACATAATTTCTGGTATAGAAGGGCATTGTTTTTATTAATTATAGAAAAGTCTCAATAGTGAAATGCGATCAATCTTCAGTAAACAGATTGTAGATTATACTACCTATACTGATGTATTCACGGCGGCACAGTCACCTGTTTTTGCACTTTTTTCCTGCGTCCAACCGGTTATTTACCTTAAGACGGTCTCCTCGAGTTCTATCATCGCTGTTTTATCGAGATTTGTATTTGAGTTAATAAGTAATAACTTATAGGTATAATATAACTGCAAATAAAATTATATGCTATGTGAACCATTTTGTGTATTTAATCGACTTTTTACTTCCCACCTCTACTATGGTAGGGAAGTAATG
Organism: Mongoloraphidia duomilia; assembly: GCA_039654895.1. Lineage (NCBI taxonomy): Eukaryota > Metazoa > Arthropoda > Insecta > Raphidioptera > Raphidiidae > Mongoloraphidia > Mongoloraphidia duomilia. The sequence goes on along the minus strand of CM077520.1, from coordinate 36,265,315 downwards.
GATTTAGTCCGAAAAAAATATTTCGAGATTTTAACAGATTTCACGTTTTGAGACCCTAGCAATCGTTTAAGATCATTTTCTGACTGATGTCTGTATGTATGTGTGTGTGTGTATGTGTGTATGTGGTCAATTTTTCGCCTTCGATATCTTAAGAACGGAACAACATATACGGGCATGCCGATTGTTCTATTGTGTTTATCAGCCTTTAACTTAGATCTGATTAGATTTTGAGTCAAATCGGTTCAGTGGATCCTGAGATATTAAAAAAAATGTTCTCAATGTCACGTATTAACATAGGTAAAAAAAAATATAAATGAATTCTAGATATTATAATATGAAAAAAATGCTCGAAAAAATGTAAATATTTTTTTTCTCTAAAATGTATAGCGAATGTATAGTTTTCGAGAAAAAAAATATTTTACTAAAAAAAATAAAAATTGTACGTAAATCAAGGTAACCATGATTTTTGCTATATTAAGCTAGGCATCAGTAGATCACCAAACAAAAAAGAGGGCCATGCTTTTTTCAAAGAATAAAAATTAAATTGTGTTTTAAAGACCACCAACAGCTAAGGTTATTTGGGCCTAGTCAAAGAATAAAAAAAAGAGTGTTTATTTTTTTCAAATATTTACTAGGTGGGAAGTATAGGACTGGTCATCAGTCGAATTTTTATAATTATTTATTCGTCACATAATCACATGCGTATTTTAAAAGTAGATACATAAATCTCTAATTGTAAACAATTCTCATGATCAGTTAGTAGAAACGTTTATCAACAAACAGATTTAAAAACACATATGACAAAAAATTAATATTACGACTGTTTTGTCCTTAAATGATATTTTCAGCTCATATTAGAAAGATCAAAAAAAATTTAGAGCAAACCACCAAGCAGATAATTTATATACATGTCTTTCTGTAGATAAAGAAATGTTTGCAATTAAGAGGACGGATATCCTAAAAACGAAAAAGTTGTTTTATATTATTTGTTTATGAATGAGGAATAATATGCACTGTTCAAAATAATCAAATTTGATACGTGGGACAACCCTATTATATTTAAAGAAAAAAAGTTAGTTTACATTATTTGTTTGTGTATAAGAATAACATGCACTGTTCAAATTTTGATATGTGGGACAACCCTCTTGGGACTATGTATGGCACAAATCTTGATCACGAGAGTGAAATATTAGCGTACTGGCAATCCAAGATGCAGATAGATTGAAATTAATCAAAATTGAGTTTTACCTGCGTTTAGATTGATATGTAGTAATATTTATAATAATAATAGTAATAGTCGCGAAGGAGAATGAGAAGCGGACACCATATTAGGACCTTCTTTTTGAGCTCAGGAAGCAGTACCCAGAGTATTCTGTTAAATTAATTGCCCTTATAATTGGTATTCTTGGAGGAGCCAAACCGTCACTGTTGGCTAATACAAAAGCTATCCCGGCATGTCAGCGTAATGCTGAGTCACTATATAGTCAGCAACACGCAAAAGGCTGGTCGCTCCATGTTACTCCGTGCATACGACCCAATTTCACTGTAATCGCCCATTTCGTGGTTTGAGACGCGGCGGTTATAGTTTCAACTTGCTTCGCAAATATCTCTTGTATGACGGTGACGAACCCGAAGTTTTGGATGCTTGTGGATGCAAAATTCTTTAAGGAATTCTTCCTTCTCATAATAATAATAAAGTTTTAATACCTAAAAACTTTGCACAAATGACTTCTCGTGGCTTGAGACGCGGTGGTTATAGTTTCAACTTGCTGTGACGGTGACGAACCCGAAGTTTTAGGTGCTTGTGAATGCAACATTCTTTAAGGAATTCTTCCTTCTTATAATAATAATAAAGTTTGAATACTTAGAAAACTTTGCACAAATGACTGCACATCGTAAGTGAGAGTTATAGAGTAATAGCTATGTTTTGAATCACGTCCAGGAAAAATTAAATATAACAAAAATATTCACAGGTAGTCAGGACATTTAATAAAACAGAACTCTGTTTTGATTTTAGTTGAACGTTTCGTCCTTTTATTAGGACTTCCTCAGCAACTCAATCATACGAGTTCACAGTTCAATATATAATGTCGAAACATATGAAACATTGTTACGTATCATTTTTTACAGAAAAATAATAACATTATTACTTTATTAAACATTATTCGGAATTATTTTGGTAGATATAACATGTGCAGCACATGTCGTTGATAGTTTATATCTACCAAAATAATTCCGAATAATGTTTAATAAAGTAATAATGTTATTAGTTTTCTGTAAAAAATGATACGTAACAATTTTTCATATGTTTCGACATTGTCCTAATAAAAGGACGAAACGTTCAACTAAAATCAAAACAGAGTTCTGTTTTATTAAATGTCCTGACTACCTGTGAATATTTTTGTTATAGAGTAATTTATCAAATAATAAAATTACAAAAAATCATGTCTAAACTTTGAATTAACTGTTTATAGTATTAAATAGTTTACTAGAAAGACATTTTATATCAATTATAATTTATAAAGCAATATTTTTACGTTTTGAAACCGACAATAATTCAAAACATAATTGATTTATTACTAAAAACAATTTACTTACGTCTAATGTATCCTGACTTATGAGCTATTAAAATATGTTATCCGCCTCTTTATTAGTTTACGGCATTAAGTTTGCAATAAATCATTTGCTTATTTAACATAACCTTATTTATTTTCTTCAGAATCTAAAAAAAATGAAAATTAAATCTAATATAGTAAAAAAAAAGATCCTGGTATGTTTCTGAAATTGAATAAAATAATACAAAAACGCAGGGTCGCAGCTTGAATCAAATTTTAGGTAGGGTATAGGAATTCGAAGCAGGAGACAAACTTTAAGTGGGTTAGTTTGGAGGGATATTGGCTATTTTAAGGTAGGACATTGACATTTTAAAGTAGGACATTGCTTCGCTATATGCCCCTAACTAGGTCACTGCTTTCAGGCAGATACGACTGCATATAGTGCTCCCCGAAAGTGAAAGAAAATATTAAACAATACAGAATCCAACATAAAGAAATGTATTTTATGTATTTATTTATATTTTGACAGTTGCCAAAATGGTGCGTTGGAATATCCAACAAAGCATTTTATTTGTGTTGAAAATTTTATTAGATTTGGTTCCATAATTATTGTAACTCAACGGTTATTTTGTCGTCAATTAATGTTCGTAAAGTTCCGGCTCAAAATGAAATTTCGAATTGGTTGCATATAAGTGAAAAATATAATGGGTCAGTTGAAAACAGAAAATCAACTGACAGGAGAGGGGCCTGAAAATGAAGGGCTGCACTGGTGAGACAATCAATTCTGATTCTCACCAGCTCTTCATTTTCAGGGTTACATGTGGATCTCCTGCCAGTTGATTTTCTGTTTTCAACTGACCCATTATATTTTTCACTTATATGCAACCAATTCGAAATTTCATTTTGAGCCGGAACTTTACGAACATTAATTGACGACTAAATAACTGTTACAATAATTATGGAACAAAATCTAATAAAATTTTCAACACAAAAAATGCGTTGTTGAATATTCCAACGCACCATTTTGACAATTGTCAAAATATCTCCAAAACGTCTTCTTTCGATTGTTATCATTTATTTTTGCGATTGACAATCATATATCTTTTACTGCATTTTAAAAATGATCATATCATTTTGAATCTCACTGTATATTAATAATTTAATATACCTATATAAGGTTTTATGACGTATTATAGCAACAGTACTGTAACTATATAAGATTATTTATAAGATGTATTGAACCCTAATAATAGTAGTCGAAGCATTAATATTTTTTTTTCAAAAAAAACATACGCTGCTTTCAGTGCCAGTCTTCATAGGTATGGCAAGAATAAAGAATAGTAAGTATAGGGTGATTCAAAAAGCGCGCCAGTTTTGAATCGCTCGCCATTTTGTTGTTTGTTGCTTAGCAACACTGTTTTGTATAAAGCTGACATCTGCCAACATTCCGATATCATTCAGTGTGCCATCATGGAAAGCTTTTCAACTGAGCAAAAAAATAAGGACCGATGACATCGCCCGCCCAAAATCCACACCAAACATTGCGTTGGTTCGTGATAGTGTCAATCACAGTATATATACAGTACACGCACTTAACTGTCGGCACTTTGATGTTTGTACTACAATTTCTTTGACCTTGAGACAGCCAATCACAGCCGTGTTTGGAGCATGCGAGGTCCGTTTCTTACTTTCAATGCATGTAGTGTAACAGGACCGTATTAGAAAAATGTTTTTAAATGCTGCCTTTGTGTTGCCGTTGGGTAATAGAACAAAAATGATTACATTTTGTGACTTTTATTAAAATAACACAAACAAAGAACAAAAGATCTATCAAAAATTCGTGTGTATTTTTACCACCCATACGAATTGAAAAAAATTTAAAAATATCTTTAACATATTGTTATAGGAAAATATAATTTATGCATGTTTCCAAATAATTAATTTTTTATTATGATTATTTGATGACCTAAAATTTCGGTTTATATCCTTTAATGTATAAAATACCCTGATTCTAGCATACAACCTAAGCAAAAATTGAAACGGAAATTCTGGACAAGGATGTGTAAACTGCAAAGTGCTAAATACACTTATTAAATTATCTACTATATGATTTTTAGTAGCAAAATTTTGGAAATTTTTTTGAAATAAAACTTCCATACGTGTAACAAAAACCACAAAATCGTTACTGGGCATATACAGACTTCCGAAAGTATCAAATTCATTATGTTTGTACGCTTTAAAAAAACAAAATAGAGTACTATCACCGGCGGCAAATATGGCCCAGAGGGTAATATGGCCCAAAATTTGTCCTGCACAAACTAAAATATCTGCCGACGATCTGACAACGTCATAAAGTCGCTTATGTTACTCACTACTGACGGTTTTATTTCCCGCAGCCCCCCGCTACAAAACTTCCGACAATAATTCATTCGTTTTTGCGGGTGTATTGACATGCTGTTGTTATTTGTTTAAGTTTTTTGTCAATTTTTTTATTCGTTCTTACGTCTGAAGTGGAAGCTGTGAAAAGTCAGGGATAAGTGTCAATTTGTTAGGAATCTGTGCATGAAATATTTAATTGATATTGCACTCGCTCGCCTTATTTATCATGATAATGTTGTTCAGTTACCCTTTCGGATAATATGGCCCAATGCGTTGGCGGGTTATATGGACCGCTGGTCATATAATCCAACAGTGGGTCATAGTAAGCAACTCCACTAAATAACATTCATAAAATAGATTTGCGAATTCTTCCCGTTTTTTTTAGGTTTGAGATGGGAAAAATATGCAAAAATTTGATGAGTTTGAGTGCTGTTAATTTTAGACCCTAAAAATGTTCAATGTTATGTTGTTTTTAGTGCCCATGGCAGGATTTGTTTTCGTTTTTATTTTATTTTATGTAAGTTGTGCACTGTGGAATTAGTTTATTAAAATTAAAAAAAAAATGTAAAAGCTATATTCATTTTATAGGTTTTAAGATATTTTTTGTTGTGGGCCATATAATCCGAACAGATGGATAATATGGCCCAAGTGTAAGGCTGATTATTTTTACACTTATTTCCGAAAAAAATCTTTTTTCACAAAATAAAATTATATCCTCATGACAAGTTCATAGTTACCTGTTATTTTGATATAAAAAATGTTCCATAAAAAAATCAGGGTTAAAGGTAAAAATCATTTTAAATTAAAGTGGGCCATATTTGCCGTCAGTACCTTATTATGAAACAAAAAAATATATAATACAGCACTGTGCTGCTTTGTTCGTCGCACTGACTAGTATGTAGGAAGCGCCAATAAGAGAATACTGTGGGCGTGCCTGAACGCTCTGCAAGCTAACACAATCTGCGCAGCTCGTCTGACTGATTTAGGCACTAACGGTTGAGTAATCTTACTGGATATTATATACTGTGGTGTCAATGTTAGTCTACTGAAATCGGTTCGACGTCGTTCCCAACAATTGGGCATAGGGTAGTCTTCATTGCGGCGAATTCTTGTGTGCGATCTTCATTACCACCCCTACAAAATTCAATTAACTCAAGAACTGAAAGTGCCCGATCACCAGAAGAGATGAGATTTTGTTGACTGGGTTCATAACAGGAGGACGATGGCTTTGCGAGGAAAATCATCTTCAGTGATGAGGCACACAATTCCACTTAAATGGATTTGTCAATAAGCAAAATTGTCGTATTTGGGGATCAGAAAATCCTTATTCGATTCATGAAAGGGAAATGCATCCGCAGCGAGTGACGGTTTGGTGTGGATTTTGGGCGGGTGGTGTCATCAGCTCTTATTTTTTTGCTCAGTTGAAAAGCGTTCCATGATGGCATACAGAATGAAATCGGAATGTTGGCAGATGTCAACAAAATAGCGAGCGAATCAAAACCGGCGCGCTTTTTGAATCACCCTATATAATTAATACAATATGACGTAGGTTCGATATGTCAAAAAAATTGTGTAGGCGATCGACTGCTTGAGTTAAATTACTGTGGATTATAGACGCCTGACAACAATAAAAAAAGATAATACAGTCACTACCCCACCGTCCAATCATTGGACGGATAATCGAGGTTTTACTATATATTATTATTTAATTTATCTTTGACCTGTTTTTCGACCACAACTGTATATTAATTTCAACATTTCTATCAGCACAAAAGATAGTAAAGAACTGAGAATCAAGAATAATACCCCCGCATAATTCGAGGCGATGCTTTAAATGTTATTTTTAATTTAAAACTCTATAGAAAATTTCAGTGTCAATGCACTGCAATTCTTTCTATAAAAGAACTTAACCGAAGGGACACGACCATGGACGTAGATACGGATAGGTTCGGATGGGCCATGGCCCATGCAATAAAAGTTTTGACCCATTCGATAACCCTTTTGGGGTTCCGTACCCAAAGGGTTCAACGGAGCCTATTTTTGTCGCCACAATGTCTGTCAATCCGTCTGCCAGAAACTGGTAAACGGTCTAAGATAAGTTGAAATTTTCACAGATTATGTGTTTCTTTTTAATCCAAATTTGAAAATTGTGTTTAAAATTTTGAGAATTTTATTCTGAGGCACCACCATACATATAAAAGGGGAGGGGGCCTCTAAATATTATATGGTTTTAGGTCAACTCTACAGAAAAAGTATTTTGTGAGTAGTGTTAATCGAAAGAATGTATTTGATCATCTGAGAGCCCTCTTAAGAATCAACGAGAAATATAATAATATCTACTATGTATTTATTATCTAACTTTTAATGTTAATTAACCTAGAGTACTTTAAATAGAGTATACATAAGAGAGATGAAAAATTTGCACAATGCAAGAGAACATGAGCATGAAATACCTGAGGTATGCAAATAATGTATGTGTACAAATATTTCAGCTAGTTTATTATCTAATCGAAACCGACAGTGTGATAGTGGCACCTTTCGTGCAGACGCTCGCATTGCAACGGCGTGTCTACCGCGGGTCATTATCTTATGCATATACGTACAGTATACTATAGATACCTGGGCATCCGTACGTAACTATTCTAATATGACCGGTCAACCAAACACTTTCGCATATTATGAATATTATATTTGTTTACTCCCCTCTTCTTGCGACACACATGCATTGTTGTGTTTCTACTGTTTGCCAAGACTTCTTTGGTCGTTCTAGGTGTGTTTTTGGTGCAGTTCTGACAGTTTTTAACTCTGAAGTTTGTTGGCAAAACAGAACTCTTAGGACCATTACAACTTACTGTGTGTTTGTTTGTTAAATTCTTGGACTCTTCGGAAAACATGGTGCTAGTAACCTAGAACTGCTAGAGCCAAGTCCGAAGAATTCTGTAGGTATTGTCAACAGAACCAGTTCAGAACTGCACCAATAAGTAGATCTATTAAGTGTTACATAATTACAAAAAAAATTAGATAGCTAAATCTGTCGAGGGTGCAGTATGTTCCCCTTTCTCAATTCCTGCATCCATCCATGCGTTACACTTCTGTACAGAATGGATGTATTATTTGCTTTGGCGCAGAGAGGGCCTACTAGTATACTAATTATTAACTAACACATATAGCCCTAAACATTCTTATATTTTCATAGTAAACTTATATAAGTACGTTATTATTTCAGTCCTAGAGTATGACTACTAAAGTAAATTCTATAGAATTATCGCTAGGCACTTGGTAGAACATGATTGAATAAAAATTAATAAACAAACACTTGAAAAATTCTACATATTTATTCATCTCAACAATCGTTTACATTAAAACTGTTTTAATGTAAACTCCTGATGATGGGTTAGAAACCCCAAACGATCGTTGAGATGAATAAATGTGTAGAATTTTTCAAGTATTTGTTTATGAGTACTAAAGATTTTATTAGTGTATTTGCCATAATATGGCACATACACTATTGGCGTCGGTCGGATGGCGGGACCTAGGGGTCGGACCAAAATTTATCGACGTTTCATAGCCTCCTGAACACTTTGGCACCATTTTTGAAAATGTTTATATATATATATATATATATATATTTATATATATATATTTATATATATATATGTGTGTACACGATAACTCTCGACAGACTTAATCGATTGAAACGAAATTTGGTACACACATTGGAACCCATCACCGCAAGAAGCCTATTTAAAATGGGCCCGATCGGACCATTTTCAGGGTTGTATTTAGGGGTTCCAAAAAGTTTTTGGGCCCAAAAATACCGAAAAATTTGTCAGAATCGTTTCAAAATTGAAATTTAACTCTTTAGTAAAGATTAAAATGTGCTGCTAAAATTTTAATAAAATCGGCCCGACAGGACCGGACTTTCAAATTTTATGAAAACACTAGTTTGTTGATACGGATTTACTTAGATATGGAAGGGTGTATTTAATTGGGTGTACTGATAAAATCCATGTCTAATATTGAAATTTAGAAAAATTTAATTATTTTAAGGGATGTATTAAGGGGTTAAATTTTTTATTTAGTCCAAAAACAAACTTAAGTTCACATAATAAAGCCACAATGCCAGTATTAGCAAATACACTATATTGTCGGCAGGGTTTTGGCACTGCGACCCGAGTTTTTTTTTTGATAGCCATCAAGTAGCACACTCAGATCTTTCTCTGGATCATGTCTTCGCAAGGCACTTACAACCAATCCAATAACATATTATTATATAGACTATAGATCAGGGTTGTTAGGGATATGAGATTTCGGATCTGGATATGTATACCTATATATTAGGAGTCTTTTATCAGTTTCTGTTATGGGTACGGATATAAAATTACTTCGGATATCTGATAGTTTCGGTTGCGGTTACGAAGCTCCAACATCTCTGCTGTAGATGTACATATACGAAATACAGTTTGTAACGGGCAAGTTACAAAATCAATTGTATTTAGAAGAGGACTAATGTTATAGTCTGACCCATGAGAGGTATTCATGTGGTGTAAAATTGTTAACAATTAATTATTCGACTATTGTTTAGTAGACAATTAAATATTAGATTGTCTGTGTATTATTTACCCTGCTATTATAATCTTTTAGTACCTATAACAAATTGATAGCTAGTTTTATTATTGTGTAATTTTTACAGTGGCATCGTATAATTTAATCATCATAAAATTGCAATTACTTAAATTATAGCTTTAGAATATAAAAATAAATATCCCTAAGAACTTTTTTTTTGCTGTGTCTAATAACTAATAATTAGTTATTAGACACAGCAAAAACACACCAATTATTGTTGTGTAATTTTTAAGAGAATGTCACAAGAATTTGCGAAAAAATACGTCACGTGTAGATATTCTAAATGACGGCCTACTGTACCTATTGTCATCTCAGTATCACTTATATTTTAACGAAAAAATAAATTTATGATTTTGTGAAAAGTGACATTTAAAAAATCTTTTTCAAATCAGTCAAAAAAAATTCCTAATGATTTTGTTAAAGAAGTAATAAGATAAGTATGCACAGTTACGGTAAGTAAGTATTAGGGTCTGATAGGCAAGTTTTGGCTTTCTAGTTGGTTTAGAATGTTTCGATTACCTACTCCCTGTTACCTAAAACTAGTGTTGTAAATGAAAAAAAACGTTTGTGGTTTTTTTCACAAGTTCATGTTTTTTTGTGAAAAAAAAAACAAATGGCTTGGTTTTTTTCTAAACAAAAATAAAATAGCTACTCTCTAAATGCGTTATTTATATTTATGTATACACTATATGAATTATTAACTATTCATAAAATAAACAAGTAAACTTGAGTTTACTTGTTTATTTTGTATTTAAATTTTGAATATATTAAAGTAAAGATATAAAAAAAATAAAACAAACATAAAAACCAAAATAAATATCTCTTATTCTTTATAATAGAGCTGACAATCATGAGGACTAACAAAACTTCTTAAATAAAAAATACATATAACATTATTAACTCATTTGTTTTTTGTCCATAAGATATTATTAAATTAAAGTAGCGATATATAAGAACTGTTTGTGAAATATTTTAAATTATTGCCGACGTTTCGTTAAGATTCTTAACTTCTAACTACAATAAAATTACATTATAATTATTTACATTATTTAGGTGTATAATTTATAGTCTTATTCAAAACATAATAAATAATAATGTAAATAATTATAAAGTAACTTTATTGTAGAGCCCTGAAGAAGTTAAGATTCTTAACGAAACGTCGGCAATAAATTAGAATATTTCACAAACAGTCCTTATTTTCCGCTACTTTAATTTAATAACAATAATTAACATTAACAATTAAAAAGGAAAACCAAAACTACACTTATTCTGTTATTCTTTTCTTTCGTTCAAACTTCTATTCGAATTTTCATATTATTCAATAGTCGAATAGTTAAAATTGAAAAACTGAAAAAGGTTCAAAATTTCAATGTTTTTTGGATTTTTGACACATCACAAACGATGATGATTACTATCCCTAGTTGTTTGTACTTGAATGTATATCAATTATGCGTATAATATGGCGTCATACCATAGTATGATTCATTCAAGATGCTGTTTGCAGAGTCGCGAACGTGGTTACGTGCATTGTGAAAAAAAACATGAATTTGTTTTTTTCATAATAAAAAACCGTTTTTTTTTTCAGGTCTGAAAAAAACGGTTTTACATCACTACCTCGGACACTTAATGGTATACTTTGATACGCAGTTAAAAGTCTGATTGTTTACGATTTATCTCTAAAGTCTAAACTTTATCAAGCTTTTCATCAATTAATATAAGTTACTCATGGATGTAATAATTATCAGCTGCTCTTCAAAAGGAATACTTCAATGTTGAGAAATTTCATGATTTTATACAGGATTCAAGGCGGCAGTAGTCTTGATTCTTGAGGTTAATTAGTCGTCGGTTAACTAAAGAAAATATATTATATACTTCATAATGTTACTAACAGCTGCTGCACGGCATCAAAAAGTAGACTAGTAGATTGTAGTCACTTTTAATGTAATATTTTGGATGACGAAGGTCAGAAATATCTTGATATCCCTACTTTACACAAAGTCGGTGGCAGTTTAGTCTGTCAGTGATTAAAACAGCACACCTCGATCCGAATGTAGTGAAACTGGACAGACACTATAGCTACAGACACGAGGTTCTCGCGTTCCTTGCACCAGGGTTCACCACATGATCACCAGTTGCCCGCCACGACAGTTAACCAGCGCACCTTGAATCTAGTTAGCTGCGCGAATATAACGAGTTCCACATGTATATTGTTGTTTTTGTCGTCGTCTTCCAAATATTTGTCTTACTGTGATTGTGATTGGGTGTCTGTGATTGACAATTTAAACTTTATTACAATAATAAAATTATTCGACTGACATGTTGACAACAGTAAAACCCAACTCTTAATCACAAAATCTTCTGCAAAAATACATCGCAAAATCTAACATTTTTACAAGATTGTAAAGTGGCACTTTTATAAGAGTTTTTTAAAATAACTATGAAGTGATTTTATGTGCATTTCCATAAAAACTAAACCTTACCAGCATCAGGTTTAGATTTCAAAATCTTGTTTAGTAATAAAAGTTATGTATCTGCTTGCATTTCTGCAAAACTTAAAAGTGAAATTTAAACATAATTGAGTGTTTAATAACTTTTTAAATAAAAATTTGACAAAACAATGTTATTTATTGTGTGATGTTTGAAAAAAGTTTACGCTAAAAATGACTTAAAATAGTAATTGTTACTATTATTAGGAACATAAATAGACCAATATAATATTTTATAGATATGTATCAGTCTATTCAGTAGCTTGGCTACTGGTCATTGGCTGTTCCGTAAACAGTAGAAGGTGGAGCCGTCGATACGTAAAAACAGTTGAGTGAACTCCAAGCTGAGTAACATTTGACAGTCAGTTTTGTTTTAGAGTTCAATTACATAATAAGTTGTTTTCTAATTTCTGTGTTCACTTAAACGTGACTGTGCTGATCTTTTAAATGTTTGAAATAAATAGTTGACAAATCCATTTTTAAGCTGCCGTTCTCGTGACTATAATTACTGTGCCAACGAGTGAATGTAAGTGGACACAGTGATCTAGTGGCCTTAGAGTATTTACAAGTGCAATAAAAAGTTGTAGGAATGCAATAATGTACTTTTACAAACGGATTGTAGGTATGTTCTTCGAGGTTTTTATGCAATTTTTTGTTTTAATTTATATAAAGTTGGAAACATACAGAGCAAACTTTCTACAATGAAGTTTAAAAGTTATTAGAGAAACTTTCCAAATTTGTTGTGAAAATATATAATATCGCATATACTTACTTAAATCACATAGGCTATGAATATGAAAAAAAAAGAAAATCGTCTGTTAAATGAATTTAATGTTAGCGTTCATAAATAACGTTTTAGATTTAAATTTTCCTTTGATAAAATGCATTAACAGGGTTTGCTGAAACTTTAACCTTTAAATTCCCCTTTTTGTTTTCTACTTCATCTACCTAAGGAGCAAATCAATTTTCCATTGGAGTAGATTATGAGAAAAAAAATATTTTCGCGTTCGTCAATTACCTTGGAAAATTCCATAAAGCTCAGTTTGTATAAAGAATATGTTGAGGGTTAGCAGCCTACCCCTAAATGAGAATTTGTTTGCTTGCAATTTACCTGTTTAATATAAAGACAAGTTTCCCTTTCGCGCCTGCCTATATCTTCGAGATTAACTCGAAAACCGTTCTACTGATTTCAGTTTGGTTTTGACTTTTGACGATTGTACTGAGCATTATCCTGGCAGTGCTTTAGGCTATAACATCACGCTGTCATAAAAAGCACTAGCAACGCTGTGCTTGACGCTACAATTAGCTACTACCAACATCGAACGACTTTTATTAGAAACTCCTATGTTAGGTTTGTCGTACAATTTTAACAGGCTGTTTTTTAATTACGTTGTTAAATTTTGATTGCTACGTGTTCATTGGTTGCTACGTATTCATTTTGGCAAATTGTTGATCGTTACCATGGCAACCGCCATTTAACAGCTTGATTAAAAAATAAAATTGTACGATAAACCCAGCATTAGCTTAGCATTCGACCGTTGTCACTTTATTTTCAAACTGAGCATTTTAAAATGAGAATTAAGTGATGGGGTGCATGAGCAACGCCAGGTTAACGACTAGTCTGCCTCGTAAGTAGTTTCTTACCGGATAATATAGCATAAGAATACTTATTATATAGTTACCCGTTACTATAAAAAAACTACACAGAAAATCGTTTCAAAAAATTACAAAATTAATTTCAATTACGATTGTAATTATTGTAGAATGAATTTGATCCGAATTTTAAAAATTAAATACAAAAGGATGCACTTTGAAAATAATTCCGAATATTTATTTGGAATCTAAATTCACGCTGAAGATATCAAATTATATCTTTCAACTAAATGATAAATAATTAAAATAATGTTATAAAACAAACAAATATAGAAGCAAGCTTAATTTTTTCAATTTTAGATTTATGCACAATGCATAATACATATAGTTAACTAAATAGTGTATTACAGTAACAATACTATTTGTAACTATATTACATTTTAACAGTGTATTTTCATTTTAAGTAGGTAAATCCAATTAAAGTTGATACGATGTGTTTCTAGTTTTATAATATATTATATCAACAATGCATTTAACACAAAGCCAAATTAGGAATCGAGATTGCACAGCCCTCATTTGTGTATAATATACCGTGTATATTATTTCAATAACCGGTCTTGGTCCCATTAAGGATCAGTGCTGTTTGAAGGCTATTTTCTTCAACTAATTCAAATTAGGTTTTTTCAATCACCTCGCTTTAATTGTTTGTCATGTACTTTAAATGTTAACCTTAATTACAATAGTGTCAACAAAAAGATTTGAAGTTTTATTAATGATAATTTAAAGAATAGATAACATCTCTTCATTCATAGTTTTAAACTGTTCAGTCAGATTGTAAAAAATTCTCTAGGAAAATTTCAAACTGTGGTCGCAAAACGCATTTTATTACTGTTTTTATTAGCTACAATTATTAAGCATTAAGCTTCACAAAATGGCGCTTAAGTTGCTTAAAAACGAAAAAAAATCATTGTATCAAAAAAACGTGATTTTTGTTGATATTTATTTACAGCACGACATGAGATTTCGAATTACATTTTAAAGTTTTTTCTTTACAAATGTATGTTAAAAATACTGAGAAATGGCGCTTGTTCAACAAGTTTTTTGAAATTTATATTTTTTTTGCACATACATTTGTGTTAAACTAATGCTATTTTCATCATTTTTACCTGTTTCTAATCATTTATTTAGATCAAAAATATATAAAAATCTGCCTCAAAGTCATATGGGAAGAATGATACATATTTCTAAATTACATACTTTGAAAGCATTAACATATGAAAGATTGAATAAGATTTTTCACAGAAATTAGAGATTTCCGAAACCGTTTTTCAGCATTTTGTATGCACACACACACATTCATATGCTCGTAAGATAGAGCTATGCGGGTTAATAATAGGGAGCATATTGAACAACTGGTGAACAGTAACCTTAAAGTCATTTAAAATGCTACCTATAGGTTAAAATAACAACAGCCTCAGAATGTGTTCATTCATGTATATCTGTAATAATGCAAGCACAGTCTAATGGCTTTGTTAGTTTAACGTGTAAGTTAAAATGTATACAAAATAAAGCTCGCATTCACTGAATCCATTTAAATCTTAATTTAATATTTTTGTCTGGCTAATTATTAAGAAACAGAAACACCAATCTTGGTTTAATTTTAAATGAGTTCGTTGAGTACGACCCTTATATAAAGGGAAAGTTATATACTTAAACTAAAATTTAATTCAAATGAATTCAGCGAGCATGAGTTGATGATTTAATGATTATAATATAGGAATAACATAATGAACGAAATTAAATTACTTAATAAAAAATAAAAAATCTTAATAAAAACCTTTTTTAAAAAATTGAACCGGCTTAAAAAAAAGAATACCTTAAAAAAGGATAACTAATTTTCTCCTCGTTTTGCAATCATCTTCCCTACCTACAGACTATATAACAGTCAAATAAAAGTCGGCACAATTATGTCATTATTGTATTATAGTGGTTTGTTTACGCAGGCTTGATCGTTAATATATTATAAAGGTGATTGTAAAACGAATAGAAAAATTATTTTATCTTTTTTTAAAGCATTCTGATTCCTTTGCGGTTTAATTTTTTTAAACTTATTTTTATTCAACATGTTTTATTGTTGGTAAATGATAAAATCAATCGATTTAAAACCCCTTATATCCACACCATATTATTCACATAACAATTGGGTTTTTAAATGAATTTTTTTTTTTACTTAAATGGAAGGACCACATATAAGTTTTATAGCAAAACTGTTTTTATTTAATTTTTTTGCGTACTAATTAAAAAGTTATATTTAAATAAAAATTAATTTTTAAACTCAGTTCCGATAACGCGCCGAAAGAATCCGAACGCGTGTGACGTCATTATGTTATCTATGGTCTTTGTATCCATGGTTACCAAGTTAAAAATTTATTATTTTTGATAGTATGTGTAATACATATACACAAATACCAACAAATGCAGACACATTTTAACATAACGACGTCACAAACATTCCTGGCGCGTTTTGAAGTCACGTGATATTTTTTAAATTTTCATACATTTTAATTAATTTTTAGTAGTTTATCTATAGCTTTAAAAATTTTTTTCTTTTCGATTTTCAATATTATTTATGTTAAATTATTAGAAAAAATTAAAAAATTAATAATTTTTTTTAAACTTAAATACCTAATTAGAGGTGAAAATAATAAATATCTCAGACAGCTATGCTGCCATGATTTTTGAGCTATATCTAAGAAAAAATCAAATGACCACTGTCGGGATTCGTTTTATTGTCCTTGCATTTTACTTTAAGGTCGTCCCTCAGCCTAAGTAATATGACAGAATTTTCATTCAAATCAGTCTGGTAGTTCATGAGATTCGCGGGTGTAGTTCAAGCATAATAATACACTACTCCAAAAAATTAACGTACCACTAAAAAGTAAGCAAAAGTTTAAAGTAATTTCTCGTCAAAACTACAGGTTCGATTTGGACGATTTTTTTTTTTGAACAACTTTGTCTCTTCCAGAAAGTTAGTGTACTACTGTATTTGCATAGAAACCTATTTTTTATAAATAGCAGGTGTATCAATCATGACGTGTTTTTTTCATAAAATTCGTAACAACCTGTGGAGTTCAACAGTTACAATATCAAATAAAATTGAAATCAAACTGTAGCCTTATCTTTTCATAACATTTTGTTTTTTGATTTACTCTATTATCTTTGCTAGTACAGGAGAAAAACGATTTTATAGCATAGCATGATTTTATTGATTTTAATTAGCATTATAAACGTAACAAGCTATGGAAAAACAGGGAATAACAGTAATTGTCATCAGCTAAATACAGAAGTCAAAAAGCACTTCATAGAAGTGTATTTTCAGTGTTGGTCCTTACGTATTTTTTGCAAAATCTTTTATTTGCACCAAAACGCCACGAAATCTTACTCACTACTGACACTTTCGTACCTTTTTTCTTCAAATTTTGTTTATTTTTTTCATTGTTAAATTTTTTCAATAAAATCATGCTATGCTATAAAATTGTTTTTCTCCTGTACTAGCAAAGATAATAGAGTAAATCAAAAAACAAAATGTTATGAAAAGATAAGGCTACCGTTTGATTTCAATTTTTATTTGATATTGTAACTGCTGAACTCCACAGGTTGTTACGAATTTTATGAAAAAAACACGTCATGATTGATACACCCGCTATTTATAAAAAATAGGTTTCTATATGCGAATACGGTAGTACACTAACTTTCTGGAAGAGACAACCTGTCGTTCAAAAAAAAAATCGTCTGAATCGAACCAGTAGTTTTGACGAAAAATTACTTTAAACTTTTGCTTACTTTTTAGTGGTGCGTTAATTTTTTGGAGTAGTGTATGTCCCCAACTTGTTTTAGATTTTTGTTAATTGCTCATCCCCCTTTAGTCGTGTAATAATAATATGTAACCTATGTTACCTGAGAAACGATATGAAACTGTAATATTGTGCTATTTTGGAAAGAAAACTATTGTCTAGTTTGGCCACCGCATCAATTATTACTAAATTATTTTTAAGTTTTTTGTAGTCAGATCTCATTTTCTATTAAAGAAAGCGAAAGTTTCATAATCTTTTTAAAATAGTTGCGATTTCGGTCAATAATGGGTTACAAACTGAAGACAGAAAAACTTTGTAAATACTTGTAGTATAGCTATAAATCAGTGGTTCTCAATCGTTTTGACACAATGAAGCCTTACGTTTAATTGTTCCGAATAATGACAAGAATATCATTGCCTTGACTGATGCCTGGTTTCTAGTACACAACATTAATTATGCCCAAGGTTATTAGAGTACAGGTTGCCTCATTCCATCTGACCAATCAGCATAAGCGCGGGAATGACGTCAGCTAGAATTTAGTTTAAATCAAGTACAAAAATTGTTGAAGATTATGCTTATTTATATTAGGTGCTTCGTGCAGATTTTTTCTTAAAATTGGCAGGAGAAAATAAATAGAAGAATAGATGTTAAAAAATAGGAGAATTTTTATTTTTATTACAAAATTTAGGTTTAAATATCTATAATATAAACAAACAAAAAATTAAATAATGCTCAAGAAATGGCAGATCTTGTTAATTACCTATTTTTTTAAATTTAAGAAACGAATAGAATTAACTAACAAATTGATAAATTAATTATTTTATCTTTTATATTCACAAAATATTAAAAATAACCACAAAACACCATAACACTTAACAGCTATCGCAAAATTGACAACTTATCATATTTTTTTCACTCAGAAGAATAATGTTTCTATTAGGTATTGAAAAAACATATCACACTACCATGGTTACTGTGATTTTTATTTCCAAAAATTAGCAGCGTCCATGGTCTGATCTTTTCTATTGAAGTGAGCAAGCATGGTATATT
This sequence comes from Mongoloraphidia duomilia, assembly GCA_039654895.1. Lineage (NCBI taxonomy): Eukaryota > Metazoa > Arthropoda > Insecta > Raphidioptera > Raphidiidae > Mongoloraphidia > Mongoloraphidia duomilia. The sequence goes on along the minus strand of CM077520.1, from coordinate 36,246,772 downwards.
CTGAGTGACGTCATCCCCCCACTACTATCTATCGGAATGAGGCAACCTATGCTCTACTAACCTTGAATTATGCCTGTCTTCTGAAAGAAACGTGTGCTGTTACCATAGTTACCATTCATAAAACTATAGTAGCATGGTAACAGCACCGGTGCTGCCGCGAAGTAACGTTATGTATATTTGTACCATCTCTGAAATTTTTTATAATAGGGAGTGTGCACTTTTTCCATCTTTGGGTTTACCATTATATAAGTTAGGTAGATTATAGACACTCGACAACTGAGATCGTTGGGATCTTCTTTTTTAATTTACCAGTTTACTAATTTCCTTGAAGTAAGTCACCCTACAAACACAGCCTTTAAACACATACGTCTATAGCATAGAGTATTGTATGATATGGTAATTAATAACCAATTAAGCAGTATCCAGCGTCGTATCTAGGATCATCGGCGCCCAGGTAAGATTCTAATTTCGCGTTCTAATTGGTTGAAAATAATCATATTTGCATCACTGATTTCACTGATTTTCGCTGATTGCTCGCCCTCTCCGGAGTTAGCGCCCCCGGCGCGGACTCCGATTGCCAATCTCTAGCTACGGCGCTTGCCGTACCTGTACCTTTAAGTGAATTGTGATTGGATTTTTTTAATTTTTAAGGACAAAATTTACAAAGTAAGAGATTTTTTTCGTGTTTAACCTAGATATTTAGATTATTTCTATTAGAAGCTATCGCATTAGATATATTTACATCAATCAATAGGAATTACTAATAATAAAACTGTAAAAGGAGGTTGTCTCTCAGTCTGTTTGGTTGTTCCGATATAACCATTAAACCCCTAATTTGATTTCAATGAAATTTGGTATACGTATATAGTATGACATATAGGACTCGTCAATTCAAAGGATAGGCTACTTATACCTATTCGGTGCACGTATTATGGGGATTCCATACACACTTTGATCTAAATGGATTTCGATATTATTAACTTCCCATTGGAAGTTATTGTAGATAATGGGTCCGAAAATCGAAATCAAAATGTAATACAAATTTTTATGTTTCAAGCTCACTATACTATTTTTACACTATTTTTAGAAAGATGCTGTGTGTGTGTATGTGTGTGTGTACGTACGTACGTATATGTGTCCATTTCTTTCTAAGACGAAATCTCGAGAATGAAAAATGATATCGACTACGTTAGGGTGCCAATCGACGCGTATTAACGTAAATATGATCTGAAAGAAATTTTTTCAAAATCAGTTCAGCCGAATTCTTTTTTCTTAACCAAATAGACTCCAAAAAAGTAGATTTTACATAATATCTCGCGAATAAAAATTATATCGACTTCGTAAGGGTGTCAATCGAGGTGCGATAACGTCATTTTGATCCGACATAAATTTTATAAAAATCGGTTCAGCCGTTTTTTTTTTTTTAATTATTGTTAAAAATAAATAATAATTATGTTTTAATGATTAAAATGATTACTTTTCTGTGTAATATCTAATTTAACTATTATTATTAAATATTTATCAAACTGGGAAGTTCGTCGTGTGGACCTCAAGGGTCGCACTTTAGTCCTAATAAACGACCCACCTTACGGCTTGTTATCTGTTTAATGCTACCTAAACTGAAAGTATACCGTACTTAATTAGATGATGGTTGAAGAAGAGGTCTTCGTGTGACGTAAGGATCAAAATAAATACTGATATTAACTTTACCATTTATTTTATCTATTTAAGTATTTCTAAAAAAAATAGGTAGGTACTGTTAATAAGCCTAACTTCCCGTAAAAATAAATATTTATGGAGGAAATCTGTGGGCAAAATTCACGTTTACGGGAGCAGGATCGGCAAAATAAGTTGAGAAGCACTCTATTAAAGAGTGCATATAGCGAAGGAACGCGGACGATTATCTCTCTCTCTTTTCTGTACATACACACGATGTCGTGTGCGCTCAAATAACAGACGTAAGTTTGTGCAACTGGATAATTATATACGTACTATACACAATCATTACGTTCTTGTGCGTACTTACAAATCGATTATTCTTAATAATGCACTAAACAAGTTAAATTATTGACTTTTTACTCATATTATAATATTTGCATTGATAATGTCTTCTTTTAACCTTAAATTATATGAATAATCTTAGAATATCTTATAGGTATAGTACAGATTTTCTGAAATTATTCAAATTACCTCTATTCTTTATATTTGCAAAATACATATTTTATTGACAGAACTGATTCCTAATAGGTATACAGGGTGTTTGCTAAAAATACGACAAGCATTTAAGCGGTGTTTCATTGGGTAATTTTGAGATTATTTTATCCTTTCATGATTTTCGGAAAGCCGCTTTGTGTCGAAGATACAGGACGGTAAAAGTTTTCCTATACAAAAACAATACTTTATTTCATAAATATAGTAAAGCTTTTTAATCTACAAGAACTGCTGAAAATGACTACCATACCAGCTAAGGTGAATCCAATCTTCTCTTCATTGACTGTCGAACTCTTTCAAAAACACCAGGGTTGTTTCTTATCGCATAACATCCAGCAACTATCCGATTTCTCAAATCTTCATTTTCAAAAAAGCGACTTCCCAAAAATCATGACAGGACAAAATATTCTTAAAATTATTAAAGGAATCACCCCTTGAATTTTTGCCATAGGATTAGTGTAAACATTCTGTATAATATTATAATGTACCTTCAAATGAAATATAAATTAAATAAATGGTACGTTACCCCAATGACTTCAATCAACAAAACATTTTGTTTTATTAATAAAATGTACAGTCGCGGACTTAATAAAGTTTACACTTGAGTTTTTCAGTGTAAGTTCACAAAAAATCAGTAGCTTAGCAACAAATGTAGTTTTTAAAAGGTAAATGTAAATGTCAAAAATTAAAAGAAATAATTGTTTAAATGCCTAGAAATATTAAAACGATGAACAAAAAAGAAGAATCATTGCAAGATTGGAGGAAGGAATTTGCTAGTATCAAATGTTATCAAATCTGTTTATGTTTTAATTGAATAATATTGAGTAATTTGGATTGTATATTAAACAATAGAGGTGTTTTGATAATAATTTTTTCATTGATTTTTTAGGATGTAACCTTAGTAATTTATACATAACTATCAAAAGCCAAATTACAATATGCAAAAATTAAAAAAACCGGTAACTAGATGATACAGGTGTAAACTTTTTTAAGTCCGCGACTGTACCTATAACTTTAATTTTCATCAAGTAACGGCCGAATCTATTATATATAATTTTATATTAGTAATCCAAATTATTTAATAACATTGGATTAAAACCACATTGAAATTTGCCCACAAATAGTATAGTGCATGTTTTATGGGCTTAACTCTGAAACAAATATTGCAACGAATTTTAACCACTGAAAATTTAAATTTCCAATTCAGTAGATAACCCAAATAGATATAATCGAGTTCAAAATCCTTTTTTGTTATTGTAAATATAATATAGGGTATTAATATTAAATGTTTGTCCGAGGTATTAAATCATAAGGATCGGAAAAACTTGTTTAATTATATTAAAGATATTTTCTGTTAATATCAAGCAAATATTAGATTGGATTAATAACAGCTTTTTAATTTATAGTTTTGAAAATAACTAATGTACTTTTGTTATAAAGGAAAAAAATTAACTAACATCTCCCAGTATCGCGCTGATCGCGTTACGAATTACACTGTAACAACTCACTTGTTAGGTACCTACTTTAATTTAAACTAATTAACTTTTTTTTTAAATGTTATACCTACTTCTTTTTTCGCCACCACTGGGTTATAATAATTATGAAACATTAATGCAATTTACGTAACGTTTCTTATCCTTGTACTTGACTTTGTATGTCTGAAAGAATGCTGATCATTGTAAAAAGACCCGCGTTTTCACGATGATAGTTCAGCGTGAGAGTTGCCTTCATGACATAACTCTCACATAACTTGCCATGTGTAAACTGGTTGATAATTACTCTCGCGATAGAACTACCGCACTATCACGTTTGACGTAATAGTTGAGAGTAGTTATCGTGAGAGCAACAACTCTCAACGTGAAAACGTGTTGTGACAGTAACTACACTGTCTAGTATTGTTTACAAAATAAAATGATCAAAACGTGCACGTGCTTATAATATTGTTACAAAACTGTTTTCTGAGTTGGCGGAATAAATATTTATTTGCAATATTTATGTACAATATTTATTTATAATAATTAAAAATACCACAATAATAATTACATCAACCAAAAGTCAGTTCTAACAATCAACACAAGTAATTAACACTTAACTATATACAATTGACTACACTAATATTTATTTTATCAGGTGAATTTATATGACGGAACTATTTATATCACTGTATTTATATCAGAATTATTTCTAACGTTTATTTATGTCGTTCCTTTACTCAGTTACTTCAGTACTATTTATTTTTATCCACTCCACTATTTATATCACTGTACTGACTGATTCGACCGTTTATTGACTAATATTTATATCACTGATCCGCTTTGTTTGCACGAGTCACCATTGACTCCGTATTTGACACTACACTGACTGACTGCCTGCCTGACTCACCGTTGACTGCCCACTTCCTCGTATTCGCTTGCTTATATAGGCCGCTTGGCTTAGGCACAGCGCGTTCTAGCGTTCTCTAGAATGTTCGTGCAGTTACTCGTTGTTCGGTAAGCAGACGTCCCCGTTCCTTAGAATTCTTGCCTGTCGCTTTTATACAGGGTGATCCATAACAATATTAAAAATTGACAAAGTTGTCAAGACAGGCGATAATTTTAATGTTGTAAATTTCCCGGAAGAATACAAACGCTTTCCTTGCGTGAGGCAAAAGAGTTGCCCGGATTATAAGAGCCGCATAAGAAGAGCGACATAATTACACGAATCACGCGAGTAATAATTACAAATTGTAACTATTTTTCGCGTATTCCGATTTCCGTTAACTGTAACTTACAATTACCGGAAATCAGAATAGTCGACATATTTTATTGCGATGTCGCGTTACTATCATGAATTCAAATCATCGTGTAAACACTTTTTGAAGAAGTTATTACTCTCACGACAGTAACTATATAATTGATTTTAAATGTTATACTCGTAATCTGTTAACATTGACGCTTAATCACAATCGTGGCGAACTGCACAATAACCATATTGCATTTCAGTTATATATCTGTAATTTTATTTTGAGTGCAATTAAAGTATTCCTAATTCGGATAATCTATTTAATTCGTCTGCCGGCGTAATAATTATTGTACCTTTGTTTTTTGAATCGACGCGAGTGCGACGTGATCTTTATATCTATTCAAGTCTTCAACAATCATTCACCATCGTTACCAATCTCTAAACGTGCAGTACGTCACAAATAACACTACTAATATACTACAACAGTAGACATTTCCTATTATACTAACGAATGTCTGAGTCTATATACTAACGAATTGTCATATTGTTCTGCATTGCAGTCTGATGCCGGGTAACACATCCTGCGCAAAACTGGAGGATTCGGGTTCAAGCCCTAACTGGGGCAGTTTATTTACTTTTATAACTATACTTGCGTGCATAGAAATCGGCCCACTGTTAACTTTTGACTTTAACTATATTTTTTTTAGGAACTATTCATCAGATGAAAAAAGACTATAATATGCTGTTTGAAAGACAATTTAATATGCTTCGATATTAGTCTAAATTTATTAAATTTATTTCGGCTTCTTAGGCTTAAAATTGTAAAATTAATGCATGAATAGTTTCTTAAAAAAATATAGTTAAAGTCAAAAGTTATCAGTGGGCCGATTTCTATGCACGCAAGTGTATATATAGCCGTAAAAATTAGTCTATTTCAAAATAACATTAATATTGAACCACTTAGCATTCAATATAAATAAATACATTAATTCGGGAAATTCATATTCTCGTAATATAAAAGTGTGTATAAGAAAAAAAATTAAATCTCGCTGTCGAGCCTTTAACCCGAAAATGCCAGTTTTCCGATGGTCGAAGTTACAGTTATACTCAACATCTAGTGCCAACAGTAATTAACAAATTTTTTTTCTGTTAAAAACTAACTGCGACTGAATATTTTCAGCAACATTTCCCCCAATGAGGCATTAGGGTTTCTTAATTATTTTTGAAGGAAACGGATGGTTTAATACTTAGTGAATTTATAAAATTGTTAATATGTCATAATTTTCTATCGGAAATACTTCTTGTTATGGCGGAAAAAAAATGCAAAAATAAATATAGATATACTCGTGTTTTTTTAACATTGCATCTCTAGGATCTCGCCGATATTGTCCATTACATACGAGAGATATTCTATTCTATATTAATAAAATCTAACATTTAAGTCTACTATAATAAAAGCAATTCTACTCTCTAATCATCATCATCAGTTGAGTGTCGTTACTTAAATATTATCTATATTATGTCTTTACTGTTCTTGTATGTAGGTTAAATGATAATAATACAAAATGAACAATAAAACACATGTGCTAGAGCTGTGTTCATCATCAGATGGTGACGGTTCATCAAAAGGGGTGTAAATTAGCATATTATATACATCATCGTGCTGATGTTCATCCCCTGAACGTGTGGACGGGTGCACGGCACCAGCGGGCATGTACAGTGGAACAGTTTTTGCACGGAATGTTTATTGTAAACGTGTAAGTATATGTAAATATTAATCTTGGATTAAATATTAATCTTGGTTTAGAGTGCGTAACGTTTACAAGTACCTTAATTATTAGAGTCTCTTCTGTTATCAGTTTATAACGCTTGTCTGTATTATGGAAATTTGTTTATATACGATAGATAAATAGTGGCATAAAAAACATTAGTACCTACGCAAAATCTTACTAACTCATACAAGGTATCTATGTAATCGCCACTATGCAAATAGTAGTTACCCGTGGATGAATACACAAAACACAATCGTGCTTAATTAAAATGACGATGTTCTTCATCTATCTTTTGTCGGTAACACATCATCACTCACTTCCAACAAATAAACCTTATCTCTTTTGACAAGGGTAGCTGCATTATTTACTGTAATTACGTACATTTTAATAATCTTTATATTATGTCTTTATTTAATAATATTATTATAGAGGGGTAAATATCTGCCCAAAATTGTGTACACCATAAATCCTTTTTGGCAAATAAATCCTTATAAATCCATATAAATCCCCAATAAATCCTCATAAATCCTTATAAATCCTCGTAAATCCTCGTAAATCCTCATAAATCCTCATAAATCCTCGTAAATCCTCATAAATCCTCGTAAATCCTCATAAATCCCCATAACTCATCGAATGTATAAACAATAACAAACCTGTGTTTACCTTATTAATCCAGTCAAATGGTACTTTTAAATTGCGTTAATAAGAAGTTTGATGAAATTTTCCGCAAGGGGTGGCCGCCATCTTGAATTTAAGGGATGAAATCATGTATCTTGGTAAATACTGCTTGTACGTTAAAAATTACTATTACAAAAATTGTTAAGGAGGATCTATCCAACAACTTTTGTTAATTTTTTTTTGAAATTTCTTATTATTCAAAAGTTATAAATTCTCAAAAATGACACTGTTGGGGGTGGAAACGGTTTTTTCGATTTTACAACAAAACGGTCAATTGGGACGAAAAATGGTTATAACAAAAGTTGTAGCTTTTGAGTTTCTCTACAATATACATGTGTTCAATATTTTTTTTGCTTGCTTGGTGCGAATATAGAGGGCGCCAAAAGTCGACCGGCGCCAATATTTTTGAAAGTTTTTGAATTTTGCACATAAAGAATTAATTCAAGTCATCGCATTTTCACCAAATACACGATTAGGGGGTTTTAGGGGTCGCTGATTAAGAATCCGTTATCAAATTTTCAAAAAACAAAATGGCGGATGATGAATTTGGTGAAAATGCGATGAATTTAAATGGGAGACGTCCGCCATATTGAATTCGCCATTTTGTTTTTGGAAAATTTGATAATGGTTTCCTAATCAGCGACCCCGAAAACCCCCTAATGAGTATTTGGTGAAAATTCGATGACTTGAATTAATTTGTTGCTTGCAAAATTAAAAAAATTTCAAAAATATTGGCGCCGGTCGACTTTTGGCGCCCTCTATATTCGCATCAAGCAAGCAAAAAAAATGTTGAACACATGTATATTATAGAAACACTTAAAAGCTACAACTTTTGTCGTAACCATTTTTCGCCACGATTGACCGTTTTGTTGTAAAATCGAAAAAACCGTTTCCACCCCCAACAGTGTCATTTTTGAGAAATTATAACGTAATTAGTTGTCATGTCCATCGTAACTATATATAAGAGATTAATGGGAACTTGGACCGTGGGTTGATTGAAACTCAGTTAAAGTTTTAATTCGCAACGTTTCGTCTATATTTTAGACTTCTTCAGGCTCTTAAAACATAACACGAGTATGTCAGTAATAATCTTGTAGTCATCATTCATTTACAGCGATAATATAATATTCAAAAATCCTTTTGAAATAATTGATCATAATATTTTCATTAAAATTCATTTGTTCAACAGACACAATTTTAAATTTTTTAAAATTGTGTCTGTTGAACAAATGAATTTTAATGAAATTATTATGATCAACCCACGGTCCAAGTTCCCATTAATCTTTTAGAAATTATAACTTTTTAATAAGAAATTTCAAAAAATTTTCCTAACAGAAGTTGTTGGATACATCCTCCTTAATAATTTTTGTAATAGTAATTTTTCACGTACAAGCAATATTTACCAAGATAAATGATTTCATCCCTTAAAATCAAGATGGCGGCCACCCCTTGCGGAATCCGAGAGGGGAAGCTTGCCTGGAGTGTTCTAGTGGCACCCCCTATCTACAATTAAAATTTCATCAAACTTCTAATTAACGCAATTTCAGACCTATTTTTTCGACAATTTGATTGGACTATATATATTATAACAATAAAGCTGAAGAGTTTGTTTGTTTGTGTGTTGGTTTAGTCAAATACCCTATTGTATGTGGTACAATAATGCCAACACGAGATAAATATTATAATAAACTTACCTTGGAACTCACACAAACTTGCATGACACCTACCAAAAACAAATTTTATTCACAATGCCGCCGGTTTATGCGGTCGGGAAAATTAAAAAATGTTACGCGCACGCGCATAACATAAGCAGCTGAGTTAATTCTTCTGTAAATCTTCGATAAATCCTCGATAAATCCTCAATAAATCCTCAATAAATCCCCATAAATCCCCATAAATCCCCATAAATCCCCATAAATCCTCATAAATCCTCATAAATCCTCATAAATCCTCATAAATCCTCATAAATCCTCATAAATCCTTATAAATCCTCATAAATCCTCGTAATTCCTTCACGCTGTACACCATAAATCCTCAGATATTTACCCCTCGATTATTATTTTACGTTCTACCAAGTGCCAAGTGACGAAATTATTAGTTTATTAATATTACGAACATGAATATGTTTAAAACTGCGGAATTATTTTTCTAGAGATTTTGTATTTTTTTATAGTGTTACTTATTAAATGCAGGTACAGGTTTTCAGTGTTTTACCCTCCTAACCATATCCTTCACATAAGCCTTGTTAAATTTATTTCGCGAAATTCCATAACGCAATATGGTATGTGAACATTGAACATATACCGCATAGAATTTTGATTGGTTAGATTTTACATGTGGGAACTGCTTTGGCATGAAAAATATAATTTTTATCAAATATCTATTTTAAAAGTGTTGAACTAAACTGAAAAATACCTACAGATTCAGTCACAGAATAATAACATTTTAAATTTTAAAAATTTACTTTTTTCAACTCAAATATATTATATAGTATACCTAATAGAGAAAAGTTAAGGTAATTATAAATGGCAAAATTGATGGTATCGAACATTTTTTACAAACTTTTATTTCTTAACTTCACTAAGTGGAAGATAACAAGATTCGAGCCTAATTAACAAGTCTTGCTAGTTAGGAACTTAGGGTCAAATATTGTAATCTAATTTTGACCCACTTCCACATATTCGATCGACTTTAAACTTAGCACACGAAGTTCAGATGACAATACAATTTTTTTATGTCTCCGACCTGATGATGGGATCAGAAGAGAGAATTCCTATCGGAACCTCTTGAGGGTTCTATCGTAATTATTGTGCTTTTGCTTAGCTTGGTGAGGAGTTTCCACATGGATTTTTTCTTTTCAGTATACATTTTAATAAAGGCTTATTATTTTAAAAAAATACAAGCTTTAATTTCAGTTCAATATAAAATACACAGGTCACCGATAATGCAGATAATTGATGTTCTGCTGTAAAGAGGCACGTAAACACAACACGCTAAGGGCTGTTATTGTTGTTGTGACGGCGGGGGTGGTTGCATGACCACCCCCTTTCAGCACAGCACACATATCAACAAGTGGTATTACAAACAAACACACACATACACACATGTGAACATTTACGCGTATCAGATTATATCACACTCTAAACAGCATCTCTATTTTTAACATTAATTATAAAAACATCATCAAAAATGCACTTTTATTAGAACATGAATTTGTTAATATTATGTTGCAATAATATTTTTCATAAAAAATAGTGTTTTTACAAGCTTTTATTTAACTTGCAATGTATGTTAGTTTGTTTAGGTCAAATCTTGCAAGTCAATTTTGAACGACTTCCACGTATCCGATCGATTTAAAATTTTGTACACATATTATGTATTCCCGATTACAATACATGAATAAATCGTTTTTAGAAATAAATTCAACCCCTATGGGGTCCAAACGGGGATGTAGAGTTTTTTTTTTGACCAATCAACGCTCAACATAGAAACTTGAAATTTGGACAGGTGGCTCCTTTTATGACGTAAGCATCCACTAACAAACGATTTTTCAAAATTCAACCCCTACGGGTGTCAAAGGTGGGTAATATTTTGAAAGACTAAAATGAACAAAATAAAATATTAGTAAAAAAAACTTTTTAGAGACAATTTTTTATTTAAATGCACTAAAAAGGAAAAAATAATTTTTTATAGTTTAGGTTCATAATTATAAAAGTGTGGGTCGTGACTAATAAAGTATCATAGAGTTCACGACCCACGCTTTTATAATTATGAACCTAAGTTATTAAAAATTATTTTTTCCTTTTTAGGGCATTTAAATAAAAGTTTGCCCCTAAAAAGGTTTTTTTACTAATATTTTTACTTTTTATCATCAACCGTTTTTATAATAATTATAGGTGGTATCTATCTATAATTTAAACCACAAAACACTTTTTATCGAGGCACTTTCAGCGGCTTCCATTTGACCGACTTTAATTTCTTTTAATTAGTCATATAACTTAACTATAGATTAATTGCTAGCTCGACTACCTACTTTGTTTTGCCATTTTTTGTTATACATATAGGTATGCTATTTTTAGTGTATTTGCCATATGGCACATACACTATTGGCGTCGGTCGGATGGCGGGACCTAGGGGTCGGACCAAAATTTCTCGACGTTTCATAGCCTCCTGAACACTTTGGCACCATTTTTGGAAATGTCTGTTTATATATGTATATATATATTTATATATTTATATATATATATATATATATATATATGTGTACGGGCTATAACTTTCGAAAGAGTTAATTGATTTTGACGAAATTGGGTAGGCACGTTGCAATCCATCACCGCACGAAGCCTATTTAAAATGGGCCCAATCGGACTATTTTAAGGGTAGTTTTTAGGGGTTGAAAAATGTTTTTGGGCCCAAAAATACTGAAAAAATTCTCAGAATTGTTTCAAAATTGAAATTTAACCCTTTAGTGAAGATTGAAATGTGCTGCTAAAATTTTAATAAAATCGCCCCGACAGGTCCGGACTTACAAATTTTATGAAAACACTAGTTTGCGGATAGTGATTTACTTACTGAAGGGTGTATTTAATTTGGTACAGAGATTGCATTGATAATAATATTGAAATTAAGAAAAAAAATATTATTTTAAGGGATGTATTAAGGGGTTAAATTTTTTATTTTGTCCAAAAACAAACTTATGTTCACATAATAACAGCACAATGCCTGTATTAGCAAATACACTATATTGTCGGCAGGGTTTTGGCACTGCGACCCGAGTTTTTTCTTTATATTATTAGTGTATTTGCCATATGGCACATACACTATTGGCGTCGGTCGGATGGCGGGACCTAGGGGTCGGACCAAAATTTCTCGACGTTTCATAGCCTCCTGAACAATTTGCCACCATTTTTGGAAATGTCTGTTTATATATGTATATATATATATATATATATATATATGTGTGTGTGTGTACGGGCTATAACTTTCGAAAGAGTTAATTGATTTTGACGAAATTTGGTAGGCACGTTGAAATCCATCACCGCACGAAGCCTATTTAAAATGGGTCCAATCGGACCATTTTAAGGGTGGTTTTTAGGGGTTGAAAAATGTTTTTGGGCCCAAAAATGCCGAAAAAATTCTCAGAATCGTTTCAAAATTGAAATTTAACCCTTTATTAACGATTAATATGTTCTGCTAAAATTTTAATAAAATCGGCCCGACAGGACCGGATTTACAAATTTTATGAAAACACTAGTTTGCGGATAGTGCTTTACTTACTGAAGGGTGTATTTAATTTGGTACCGAGGTTGCATTGATAAAAATATTGAAATTAAGAAAAAAAATATTATTTTAAGGGATGTATTAAGGGGTTAAATTTTTTATTTTGTCCAAAAACAAACATAATAAAGCCACAATGCCAGTATTAGCAAATACACTATATTGTCGGCAGGGTTTTGGCACTGCGACCCGAGTTTTTTATAATATTATAGCTGGAGCTATTGGAAGATCATTATTACACAGGGTCCAGTAGTTATATATTCTATCTAGTAAGAAAATTATTTTCAAAAAAATTGCTACTTTTAAAATTGAGATGCAAACAGTATTTATATAATAGCATATTAAATTATGTAAGACATAATATATACATCAACTTTTTATTCATCTGAAAAATGGATACTTAACAATGATGACACTTTGTGACAGAATGATGCGCTGTCTGCGGAACGTAGATACAGTTTGTGGTCAATAGAGCTGACTGACACTGCAGCCACATTAAATGCATTGTTAGTGTGTCATAATATAAATGCTTGTACAATGTACACTATGAAAATCCTAATGGTGTGATTCTGTACCCATATGTATTTTTAACACTGTAGCTTTATAAATCTACTAGCTTCCCAGTCAGGCTTCGCCTGGGTGCAAACAGGTTTTCGATCACTGCTCAGTGCTCATCTCCCCACTCGTCCTGAAGTAAGCTGTAAGACTTTTTTTATTTTATATAATATTAGTTATAGACATAGCTGTTATAAGGCCATGTTTTCATAGATGTAAAATTTAGATTAAATATAATGGGCTATGTTTCCTAATCCGCACGTTTCCATCATGTTGTTTAAGTTATAGATTAGTAATCTTGGGTTAGTAAAATCCATTTAAGTGTTTCTAACGCCAAATTTTCGTTTTTAACACAAATTTTACGTCGATTTAAACGTTTATAGAGTTTATAAATTTATGTTATAGAGCAAAATTATAGAATAGACACGGGACACCTAATATTGCTATTCTGTATGGACACTTAGAATTATAGCGCTGTTAACTTTTTGTCTTACTTTAACTTATATTAATATGTAAATGAAATGTTAGTAAGTGCCAAAAAATTAACATCGTTGTATAAAATTAACAGCACCATAAATCTGTGATAGCATCTCAAACTATGCGTTCATAGGTACTGGTGTAACACACTTCACTATAACTAGCTCTCTAAAATTAGAGTCTAATCTTCCCGTGGCTCACTTTTTACCACACTTTTTGTATCTTAAAATTAAACATAAACATGTCATAAGCTTATAGCTAGGTCAAATGTTTAATGAACCAATTCCCTGAGAAACAAAAATTGCTGACCTAGATAGCGCTTATGATCCACTTATCCACTCTACTTGAGGTCTTACTCTTATAGTTTCAACAGTTTCAACGCCTTTACCTCCAGAATACGAACTCTTATATATCTACGAAATGTTATAATTACCACAAAACACCAAACCATAACAAACACTCTCGACGTACGTTTCGCCAACCAAGTTGGCATCATCAGGAGATGACGTACGTCAAGAGTGTTTGTTATGGTTTGGTGTTTTGTGGTAATTATAACTTATATTGGTGTTTGAGTCCATTGTAATTTAATATTATTAATTTGATGGGAAAGATGGACAATTATTCGTATGTAAAACTTTTTTATTTATCGCCAACGTTTCGTCAACATTGCTGACTTCCTCAGGGCTCTACAGTGAGAAACAAATTAACAAATTATAATAACATATATAACAATAATTACTACCATTGATATTCTACAATATAAAAGACAATATTTACCAAAATTGGACGTTTTACATATTAGTCAATGTCAAAGATATTAAATTGAAAACACACGGTTGGCATATTTGTTGCAAGCACTTCCACATAACTATATGAACGATGACAGTATTTTATTACACAAATCAAGAAACTGATTGTAAAATTAATTATTAATTTAAAATAGTTTATAAAACGATCTACTTCACGTGTCAATCGTGTACATGAAAATTTTTTCTACATAACCTAAAACTTCTAAAAACATAGCGGTAACTAATTTACCTACTTCAAGTTGGTAAAACAGGTTCCAACTCCAAAACTATTTAGAGCGCTAATTTCAATAATATATGTATAAATCTATTAATTTATCTTATACTGTGTATGACGTTTAGTTCTCACATAAGTTTTTGTACTTGTCTAATAACAAATTGTATGTAGTGTTCAATCCTTGGGTGTCAGTTCGGAAATTCACCGTATTATTTAAAGATATATAAATCATTTCACTGATCATTCTCTTCGAATAAACCGGTTCATAATCCAGAATTTTGACTTCATTAAAGTTGAACGAATGTTCCAAATCGAAGTGGTGTTTTACTAGAGCCGTCTTCTCTGTTTTCAAGATGTTAATTGGTTTGCAATCAGAAATGTGCTGAGACACTCTTTTGCCCAGATATTGAGAGGTTTGTCCAACGTAGGCAGCTCCGCAGGAACATGGTATTTTATAGACTACATTCGATCTTTTGTTGTTATTAGTTTTATCTTTTAATTTTGTGTATATTGTACCCACAGTCTTAATATTGTAAAATGCTAACTTGGCATTTGTGTCTTTTAAACAACGGTCAATCTTATGTGATATTTCAGCTATGTATGGAAATTTGAAAAATTTCTTTGCATTGTCCGTTTGATCCACTTCGTTGTTCGACGATGTCTGAGCCAAGTTAGTATTCCTGTTTTTGTCTATATAAAGTTTGAAGGCTCTATTCAAAAATGTGTCAGGATAATTATTATTCTTCAGAATTAGTCTTACTTTGTCAAGATTACTTTCATGGAATTTTTTATCACTCAAGTTAAGCGCACGATGTAGTAGACCATGTATCATACCCAGTTTATGTATCGATGGATGATTAGACCTAAAATTTAACACTCTTCCAGCACTAGTTGGTTTCACGTACCAGTTAGTTTTCAACTTATTATCTTCTCTAATAATTTCCAAATCCAGGAACGGTAGAATTCCATCTCTCTCACATTCCATAGTAAATTGAATTTTGCTTTCAACACTATTAAAACCATCTAAAAACTCTTTATTCCTTCCTTCCGGTATCAAGAATAACGAGTCATCAACATATAAGCATTTCAGAGGTAAATAGGTAAATAGCATTGAGATTATTTAAATTTGATGTACCTCTGAAATGCTTATATGTTGATGACTCGTTATTCTTGATACCGGAAGGAAGGAATAAAGAGTTTTTAGATGGTTTTAATAGTGTTGAAAGCAAAATTCAATTTACTATGGAATGTGAGAGAGATGGAATTCTACCGTTCCTGGATTTGGAAATTATTAGAGAAGATAATAAGTTGAAAACTAACTGGTACGTGAAACCAACTAGTGCTGGAAGAGTGTTAAATTTTAGGTCTAATCATCCATCGATACATAAACTGGGTATGATACATGGTCTACTACATCGTGCGCTTAACTTGAGTGATAAAAAATTCCATGAAAGTAATCTTGACAAAGTAAGACTAATTCTGAAGAATAATAATTATCCTGACACATTTTTGAATAGAGCCTTCAAACTTTATATAGACAAAAACAGGAATACTAACTTGGCTCAGACATCGTCGAACAACGAAGTGGATCAAACGGACAATGCAAAGAAATTTTTCAAATTTCCATACATAGCTGAAATATCACATAAGATTGACCGTTGTTTAAAAGACACAAATGCCAAGTTAGCATTTTACAATATTAAGACTGTGGGTACAATATACACAAAATTAAAAGATAAAACTAATAACAACAAAAGATCGAATGTAGTCTATAAAATACCATGTTCCTGCGGAGCTGCCTACGTTGGACAAACCTCTCAATATCTGGGCAAAAGAGTGTCTCAGCACATTTCTGATTGCAAACCAATTAACATCTTGAAAACAGAGAAGACGGCTCTAGTAAAACACCACTTCGATTTGGAACATTCGTTCAACTTTAATGAAGTCAAAATTCTGGATTATGAACCGGTTTATTCGAAGAGAATGATCAGTGAAATGATTTATATATCTTTAAATAATACGGTGAATTTCCGAACTGACACCCAAGGATTGAACACTACATACAATTTGTTATTAGACAAGTACAAAAACTTATGTGAGAACTAAACGTCATACACAGTATAAGATAAATTAATAGATTTATACATATATTATTGAAATTAGCGCTCTAAATATTTTTGGAGTTGGAACCTGTTTTACCAACTTGAAGTAGGTAAATTAGTTACCGCTATGTTTTTAGAAGTTTTAGGTTATGTAGAAAAAATTTTCATGTACACGATTGACACGTGAAGTAGATCGTTTTATAAACTATTTTAAATTAATAATTAATTTTACAATCAGTTTCTTGATTTGTGTAATAAAATACTGTCATCGTTCATATAGTTATGTGGAAGTGCTTGCAACAAATATGCCAACCGTGTGTTTTCAATTTAATATCTTTGACATTGACTAATATGTAAAACGTCCAATTTTGGTAAATATTGTCTTTTATATTGTAGAATATCAATGGTAGTAATTATTGTTATATATGTTATTATAATTTGTTAATTTGTTTCTCACTGTAGAGCCCTGAGGAAGTCAGCAATGTTGACGAAACGTTGGCGATAAATAAAAAAGTTTTACATACGAATAATTGTCCATCTTTCCCATCAAATTAATAATGGTAATTATAACATTTCGTATCTTTACACCAAAGGTTCCACCACTTTTTATTCTTATATATCTCACTTTTTAGATAAAGGCGAATGCATGGAGATTAATCTCCTGTTTCTCTATCTTCCATGGTTTACAATTTTATTACAGACTTCAATTATCACAACTACAGATTCCTCTTTTATTAGTTCATAGAGTCACTAATCTATTGCTTAGAACAGGCGATGTCATTTTGGGTCATCTATGTCAATGTGGTACATAACATGTCCTTCATTGTTATATCAACTGGCAGTGCATTTATGCGTGAATTGACAATACAATAACTATTGTGTGCAATTAAATACAATATGCACAATTATATCAGCAAATTCTATGGCGTGAATAATGTGCAGTTAATTAGTTTCAAGTTATAATTATCAATGGTTGATTAAATCGCACATCTCGTGGAATAAACGGAACGTTCAAATATTTTGTTTAAATATGAAAAACCTTGACAGTAAATGGGATAAATAAGAATAGTTTCTAAGCTGTAAATCTACATATAAAGGGTGTTTTTTTAGAGGTATACAAATTTAAAATGAAATAAAACACGTAAAAATAATGTTGATAGCCACGGTGTTGGCTTTATTTAAAAGATAATTTTATGCCATTAGTGTTTAAAGATGATTTCGGGCATATGGGCGCCACGGATAGTTTGAATGAAGCGCAATCGGGAAGTCCAATTTTCGACCACTTTATAGAGCATCTGGGGCCGTATATCGCCAATAACGCGACAAATGTTGACTTCCAAGTGGTCCAACGTCTGCGGCTTATCGGCGTAGACTAGTGACTTCACATATCCCCAAAGACAGTAATTCATAGATGTGAGATCACACGATCGTGGAGGCTAATTCACAGATCCATTACGCGAAATATGCGCTCAGCGAATGTTTCCCGCAAAAAATTGATGGTGTCGCGCGCTGTGTGGCATGTTGCGCCATCTTGTTGAAAATAAAGCTCTGCCACATCAATACCATTTAACTGAGGAATGAAGAAATCAGCAATCATCGCTCTATAGCACTCGCTATTGACGGTAACATTCTGGCCGGCATCATCTTTAAAGAAATATGGGCACAATTTTCAAGCGTTGCTCTGATGTATGTCTATTCATGGTGAAATGGCAAAACGTACTGACCACAAATCATCTGTCAACTGTCAAATTAATAGTCTCTAGAGACAGTGTTGCCAATTTAAAAACCAAACCTCTAAAAAAACACCCTTTAGTTGGGACTTACCAGATCTATCCTAATGTTATAAAGAGGAAAAGTTTGCATGTTTGTTTGCAGCAGGTAATTTCAGGAATTACTGAATCGATTTGAAAAATGCTTTCACTGTTTAAAACTCTCTTTGTGCTCGAGAAACATAGGCTACATATTATTACACTAGCAACAAAAAGCGTAAATATTAATAGTAATTAGTAAAAAATAATTGAATAAATACCTTTATTCCGTCTTCAATGCTCGTGTATAAAATTGTAACGGGACCTTTGTCTGTAATTTCGTTTCTTTTGAAATTTTTCAGAACTTTTGGATATTTTATATGACACCAAAAATGGAAAAAACGCTTCCAAAGTTTTTGTCTGTCTGCATATCTGTCTATATGTTTGAGTCGGTATATCAGTCGAGAGCCGTTATTCCGAAGTTTGCTATTTTTTTAATACCTGCAGTCATGCGTAATTTTTGCAGTCCGGGCTTAAAAATGCAGTTAAAATATCCAAACATACTAAAGTAAATAATAACTATCAAGAAAAAAAATTATAATATGAAACAACTTTATAAATTTCAATTATTTGCGAGAAAATTACTTACAGTATCTTATTTAGTTAACAATTAGATTAACAATCAATATTGTTATTACTTCCTATACTGTACAAATTCACTATTTTAGTGAAATTAACATAAGGACATCAGACGATATTAATCGCCATAACATGCCCTTATTAATTATTGTAGAAAGGCTACATAAGAAAAATTTAAATGCACCGCCGGGAATCGAACCCGGAACACCCAATATCTGGAAAACTTGCCCGACGCGATATTGGGTGTTCCGGGTTCGATTCCCGGCGGTGCATTTAAATTTTTCTTATGTAGCCTTTCTACAATAATTAATAAGGGCATGTTATGGCGATTAATATCGTCTGATGTCCTTATGTTAATTTCACTAAAATAGTGAATTTGTACAGTATAGGAAGTAATAACAATATTGATTGTTAATCTAATTGTTAACTTTATAAATGTTTCAAATTACATTTCTATTATTTATTTTGTATGAAAATATTTAGTTCATTAGATTTGAGCCCCGAAAATACAGGAAAATATTCTTAATTTGCCCTTCGAAGAAGAAATTGCCCACCACTGATTAAAAAAAATAATCGTCCTTCACAAAATAAATATAAAGTTTGACTTTTATGCAGACTAAGCAACGTTCGGACATCTTCCCAGTGCCCTTTTATCCGTGGGAAAAGTGGGACAGCCGCCTCAGGGTCCCGAGCTCCGGGGTCTCCGTTTGTTCCATGAAAAAAATGAAACAGCGACAAATAAATTCTAAGAAGAGTTTCAATATTAGGCATAATACAAACTAAGCCTTCCTATAAAATTTTTGAGTATATTGAAGACTAGGAAAACGTTGACATCAAAATTAAAATAATCTTTCGCGATAAGGCATTCTTCGATTAATTCATTCTCCTTCAAATCACAACAATAGAAAGCAGCAACTTTTTTACACGATTCTGATATTTCTTAAATTGTTTAAATCAACTTAAATCTGAATTAGCTGAACTGCGCTTTAGTAAATTTGCAAGCAAAGATTGAACAATTGATAGACACTTATCTTTGTGGATTTTTTTTTTTCTCCTGGACTATTTGAATTCTTTGTTGGCGAGTTTGCATCATTCCACTTTGGAATTTACTTAATAATTCAAACAAATTTAATGTTCAATATTGGGATCCGTCAGATAGGTGGAGCTTCAAAAACATGGCGCAGAGGGGGGGAAATTTCATATATGGGGTATACTTTTGCGTGTAATTTTATGATTTTCAAAGTGATAAGAAATGATAAATATAAGTGCAATTTGTGATTGGGCCGGTACGAATCCTAAACAAAGGAATTTCGTTGAAGGAGAACGGATTCTCAAAGCCGGGCATATCAAATGTCGGAAATATAACGAGAAAAATGCATGCAAAATGAACTGTCAAAAGTAGTAATCTTTACGACATATTGCTTAAAAACATCAAAATTAAAAGAAAATCTCCACGAAATTAATCATTCGCGTTCAATGCGCTTTTAAGGCTGGGTTAGGTGAATAATGTAAACACATAACTGCAACATAATAAGTTATATTGTAATAAGTAGGTAAGTTACTAACCTCAAAATATTTGTATACGAAGTTAATCCTATAAATTTGTTAATCATCAGGGATTCAACTATTTTAGTGCAGTATGATAACAAGTACATCTTATTATTACTATAAAATATTTTTTTAATTCATAAATACAGTTTTTCCACATTTCATTAGAAAATAATTCTCTGTAAAGTAAGTTTTACAAGGCAATAACTGACAGTGTTTATTGCCATGATATTAGAAAACGTCGCGAATTCCATTTTCGATAAACTTTTTGTTTATTTTAATAAACAATTTCATGATTAATTTGCACTGTTAGTATGTAAAATTTTCCCTCGTTTGAGTACAATTTTCTGCCACCAGATGTCAGATGCTCATTTGACGGACCCCAATAGTATAAAATTGTTCATGAAATTTTTCCAAAAATCAAGGGCCCCGGATAAAGTCTGCTCCAGAATCTCCGAAAGTGGCCCTGCCTGCTCCAATTTTAATACTATTCCAATGATTTGTTTGTCACGTTTTCTATGGAACTTTTTGCTGCACTAATAACATAAATTTATATTACGTTTATTCGAGTGGGATTGTAGAGTATTCTATTACTAATTAATTATTGTAACCTGAGTTGATTTGACATGCATAAACGAGTCAAAATGTGCTTAGTAGCTCTTATAATATGATTATATAAATCATACTAATTTGCAAGAATTATGATATCTTGTAATGATGATTTCGCACGTTAACTGAGATGCTTACTATAACCCTAAACTCGATGATGTTCTTCAGTTATACTGCATTGACAGGGCCGGCTCTGAACACCAGCGAAACATACACGTAGTTGAGACAGGCTCGGCGAGAGGGGGGCCGGGGTGACATCCCCAGGCCCGAACTTTTGTAAGGTCTCGGATTTTTCGACAGCCCGTTGTTTTCGCAATTTAGTTTCTTTTTTATTTCTGTAAAACTTAAGTGACTTGATTGAAAAAATTCCCCCGAACTCGGATTTTCTTTCCACTGGCTTGGTTTGGGACGGCATATTTAAGGGCGGTCGGCCAAGGCGACTTGTGTAGTTCATTCAATGTGGAATACGGTAAAAAAACTACATTATTTCTTAAGTCTTTCAGACGTTTATGACCTTTGTTGTCGAGAGTTTATAATCTACAATAAATAACAATCTAAAGTCTAGGCAAGAACGAGAAATGATTGTTCACTTGGGGCGGTAAAAAGACAGAGCCGGCCCTGTGTGTATACAGAAGATAATTTGAGTTGAAGGAAACGCCGCAGAATGATTGCGAGATCCCCGTATTTAAATTTAGTTTTATTACCATATTCTAAAAGATTAGTTTGAAATCAGTGGCGAGCGAGTATAAGCAAATGCGCTATAGTGTTTTGACTTGAAGAAATAATTTTGTGAAAAATCACTACCAAAAAAATTATTAACTTGAAAGAAGCTTTTCAAAGTTATTGTTATTTTTATAAGTGGTATCTTAGTATTTGACTTTTTAAATTCAGATAAGTACTTAAATGATGTCTTGATGCCATCAGCTATTTACATTTGATATATTATATTTGTTAGTAAATTTGTTGAAAATAAATTTTACAAAATAAATATAAGTAAATATATCTTGGTAGAATTACACAGCGAAAATGTTTATTTTTAACTAGATTTTGTCCGAGATTTCACTGATCATAAATAAAAAACAATATTTAAAGAATCATATAGGTACTTATACTTTATATTTTAAAGAGGACAGTGTAGCCTAGTGGATAGCGTACTTGGAACCAGCCTCAAACTAGAGTGTCTTGGGTTTGAATCCCATCTGCGCGCATGGATGTTTTGTGATGTTATTTAGTTTTAAGTTATTTGTTATTTAATGTAATTTAAGACGCTAATGACCTAAGTTGTCGACGCGTCTATAATCTGCAAAGAATAAAAAAAATTATATTTTAAACACTGAGCATATACCGACATAATATGATGATACAGAAGACTAGTCCCTTCTTTATCTATAAAAAGAGATGTATATAAATTATTTTCCTTGTCGTACGCACAAGTGGGCGTGACACAGTAGTTCTAATCACAGACTTATAATTACGCCATTTCGGTAGCGGCACATTTCTATGTTTAAAATTCCATTGAAAAATAAATACTTTTGGGATTTTTTTTATTACAGAATAAGCTTCCGAAAAAATTGTATCATAATTTATTTGTACCTAATCTAGATTCCAACAAAAAAATGTGGCGCATAATAAAGCTAAAAAAAATCAGTACGGGTAGATTTCTCCGCAGATACTTAATTTATACTGTGTTGAATATCGAAAAAGCAATTACGGTAATGAATGCAATTTTTAAATAATCTATAATATAAATAAATGAGTAAACCTCGACGTTAATCCAAATTCATGCCAGAGTCGAATTACGTAGTTTTATAATATCTGTTAGCAAAAATTAATTAATAATGATCTTAGCTTGAACCATAATTATAAATCAGAACATTTTGAACTTTGAAATACACAAATTAGTGACTAGAAAAAAATCGGTTAAATTGTTTAATTTAGTTTGTTTTGTTGATGTCGCAGGCAAATGGTTACCCCAAGCAAATGGCTTTTGCCTAGACAAATGTTATTTGCCTTTTTTTATATATTTTTGTAACCATTGTTCTTAGAGTATTTAAATTTTAATGCCATTTAAAACAAGCCGTGAGGTGGGTCGTTTATTAGGACTAAAGTGCGACCCTTGAGGTCCACACGACGAACTTCCCAGTTTGATAAATATTTAATAATAATAATTAAATTAGATATTACACAGAAAAGTAATCATTTTAATCATTAAAACATAATTATTATTTATTTTTAACAATAATTAAAAAAAAACAAAGAAAAAACGGCTGAACCGATTTTTATAAAATTTATTTCGGATCAAAATGACGTTAACTCGCCTCGATTGACACCCTTACGAAGTCGATATAATTTTTTATTCGCGAGATATTGTGTAAAATCTACTTTTTTGGAGTCTATTTGGTTAAGACAAAAGAACGGCTGAACCGATTTTGAAATAATTTCTTTCAGATCATATTTACGTTAATACGCGTCGATTGGCATCCTAACGTAGTCGATATCATTTTTCATTCTCGAGATTTCGTCTTAGAAAGAAATGGACACATACATACGTACACACTTACACACACAGACATTTTTCTAAAAATAGTGTAGTGACCTCGAAACAAAAATTTGTTATACATTTTGATTTCGATTTTCGGACCCATTACAATAACTTTCAATGGGAAGTTAAAAATAATAAGTTCACTTGTCACTTAACTTTTTATAGGAAACACAAAATCTCAATGCAAATGTTTAGTTCATAAGCAGTTGTATAACGTAACAATATGTTATGCAACTGTTTAATCCGTGACCTGTGCAATGTGCATATTATAAGAGGCACAAATTGTCGAAATATATTATACAGGCGCATTCTGTGTTGAGACAGGGTAGAGTTCGTATCGATTGTATTGATAAACTGAAATATATTTTCTTTAAAAACTGAATTAGTAGTGATTTATTGGTTTAATTATTTAATTCATTTTATTTTTTGCATTTTCGGAAAATGTATTTTTATTAGTCACTGAAATACGGATTATATACGAAGTTTTCTGGAATGAAATTTTACTTTTTCATACAAGTTTATTTTAAAAAAAGACTGAGTTCACGAGAAATGGTTACAAAAGTACTATATATTACATAATAATATCTTGTAGACAAAATTCGTTTATCGCAACATCTCATTTTTCATTTGTTTCCCTTGTGCATTGTAAAAAAAGTGTTATTAATTTATGTTACGTTTTGTTTTAGGTTCAAAAAAAAGAAGTAACTGTGTAAACAATTCACACGTATTTTCTAATTAGTGAAATTTGGAACACACGTTGGTTTTATTTTTAAAACAATCAGTTATAAAAATTTGTGAATGAAAATAATTTCAATTTAACACTATGGTTGATTTTATTTGGTGTGGTTAATGTCGTTATGTCGAAATTACTGAGTGATGTGAAAATACAGTGTGTTCAGTGCAAGTGTGTTTAAAAATTCAAAATGGTGTGGTATGCTTTTGAATTCACTTAGTGTTCAGTGTAGTGCAGACAGTGCAGATCATCTCTAGACATTTCCGGGAAACATGCCAGAGGATACACTGCGTACATTCTCCGATATAAAGGTAAGATTTTATTACTTTCATACAATATTTTGCAAACATTGTTCTTACAATATTTTCCAAATATTGTAACATCTTTTGTTTATCTACTACATATAGGTACTTTTGTTTTCTGTATAAACAAGAAATTCTGCATTCGTAAGGAAAATGTTGAATTAATTTAACAATTAAAAAACTACTTTCTTAAATAAATGTTTGCTACATTCTAAAAAAACTAGCGGCCCGGCTGGCTTTGCCCGGCTATTATGAATTTATGATTTATTAATACATTACTCACTCGCTTCGCTTGTTTGCTCCAGTTATTAATATATTATAGCTTATGTCTTAAAGCAAAGTATCACCTATCGAACAGTGAAAAAAAATTGATATCGCTTTAATAATTTCTGAGATTTCCTCAGATTTTCACCCGGATGAACACGAGCCAGCCAGTTTCAACGATACATCTAAACCTTCCTCGTGAATTAGTCTATCTATTCGTGAAAACCGCAACAAAACCCTTTTAAATAAATAGATACGGAGAACTCGGTCTTCTGAAATTACCCTCAATTTTTACCCGAACGAAGCCAGGCCAACTAGTTACTATAGGCTATGTTCATCTCCATTGCGGAAGCTTCCCGTGTGCAAAATTTCACAGATTGTTTGATTAGTTATGTGTGTGAAAAAAGCACTTTTGACGTCACGTATATCTCTACATAGTATAAATTGAAGTCGCTTTTCGTGTCTGTCTGTTTAACCGCTAACTCCTCCTAAACCACGCAACGGATTTTGATGCGGTTTTCACCATCAGTTAGATAATTTTTTACGGAATGTTTATATATATAGCGAATGAGCGTAGCGAGTGAGTAATGTAATTCATAAACCACGCTACAGATTTTGATGCGGTTTTCACCATCAGTTAGATAATTTTTCAAGAAAGGTTTATATATATAGCGAACGAGCGAAGCGAGTGAGTAATGTAATTATAATATTCAAGCGAACGAGCGAATCGAGTGAGTAGTGCATTGCACCCGGGCTTTCTTAGCACTCGAGCGAAGCCGGACGGGGCCGCTAGTTTTTTATAAACCATAAATCGTAACCGTTTCTTAGTTTTAGAATTTGGTTCAAATGGACGTATATTTTCATACTAGTACCTAGTCTTATTATAAATATTTTTTATGATGAAAAAACAAAAAAACTCTACTGAAGTTTCCTTCAGTTAATATATTATAAGTTATAACCCTATAGCACGAGTAAAGGTAAGATTACAATCTTGTTCTCGACAGTTGAATTTATAGTTAGAAATAAACCAGAAATTAAAAATAAAGCACGTGCATAAGAACTAATGGATATCTATGTTTTATAATTTTGTTTCAATAATTTATTTTAAATCAGTTAACGTTCACGTTAGTTTTATTTAATCGATAAATGATTGTAATCGTTTGAAAAAACCGGTTAGATGGGTTATATTAAAAAAATATAATATATGTAGAAATTAATATTAAAGAATGTTGATACTTTTTATTATGAATTTCTATGATTGATAAACGATAAAATTAGAGTAAGTTCGGTCAATATTAATCCATTTCTATACTTGAAAACGCCACAGAAAAGAGCACCAATCTGTTTTTTTGTAATTGTGCAGTTTCAAAAATTATAATATTGGGAAAAAAGAAAGCAATTTTTCAAAACGAGAAAAATCTGATGGTCCTTTGCACTAACATTTGCCTTTATCGGAGTTTAAACTAGGATAATAATATATCTACCATTTTATAATAATTGCTTAATTTCAGGGAGGCCTTTTCAAGTTCGTAAAAATCCATTTTGAATTGTTGTTTAAACTATAATTTTGATAGGTAGGTTTAGTTTTTCTGAAGATCAAAAATATGATTTTTTTAAAATAAGTTAAATCTTCAGTCATCTATGACTAAATTCTAGTTAACTTTTTACCCGACTGCGTGACAGCAAAGATGCATATCTGGGTATGTATGTATGTGGGATTCTTTATTTCCTAGTAGCATCCAAACGCTGGATGAATTTTAATAAATGAGGTGTCATTCGAAGCGTCTAAATCGTGCGATGGTTATAGCCTAGGTTTTGTTTTTATAAAACAAAAATGGCGGCCATAAAATACAAAATGGCGGTGGAGACGGAAAAAAAATTGCGTACCATATATTGAGTGGCATATCACTGAATAGGTCTTTCAAAATTAAATTTGATAAAACAAAAACTAAAAAGTCGTCAATAAAAATTATTAAAAAAAAAGCTCGACTTCGTAAAAGTCGAACTTAAAAGATGGAAACAAGATCAAATGATAACATGGTAGTCGGTGGCACAATAGTAAAAATTGAACAGAAATATCTGATGCCTTCGAGTGCATGTTATCATTTGTTCTTGTTTCCATCTTTTAATTCTGATTTTTAAGCAGTCAGGTTTTTTTTAAATAATTTTTTTAATTTTTATCAACGGTGATGCAAATAATATTGTGGGCAGTGGGGCTTCAATACTTATTTAAGGCAGTATGCATCTAATTTAGTTTTTCGAGTATTGTATACAGTGTTTCTTTAATTAAATATAAGCCTGTTATCAGGGAGGCGCTAGGATTTGTTCTGATAGATTCGTTTATTTTCAGTAAAAAGTACCAATACTGAATATCTAAAAAACTATACAGTTCATTTTTTGTTTCATTTTAAGAGTTCCAAATCTCATTATTTATAACAAACCAACATCGACAACGCGAACAGTCGAGTTATAGGTTATAGAATTTTTTAGATGAACACTAATATTAGGCATCAACAATCGATATATTATGCGCATAAAATTAATGGATTATTATGCTACATTTCGGACAAGACTACATAACATTTAAACATACACATATTTTAGAATAATATGTTTGATTATGACATTTCAATGAATACATCTACATGTAATTCAATAGCAATAATTTTAATTGTAAATCAGGCACCATAATATTCCTACCAAAACGTGTTTATGGATGTTCAACATAATGATACAGAACTATCATTCTTGTTCCAGTTTATGAATCTAAAAATTTACTACCTGGTTTTCCTTTTAAGTTTAGAAAATATTTAAATTAGATAGGTACTTATATAGATATTAAGGAATGTAGTAAGTGATGTTTAAAAATAAGTTAATATTAATTTTCATTGAATATTAATATTCACTAGTTTAGTGTTTGATGCAATTTTCAAAAAAAATCATCAAAACCCTAATTACAATTATTGAATTGCAAATAAAGTTTATTTTAAATCTGTCGAATAGTTGTTAATTATAACAAACAAGTAAACAAAGAAGTCAAATCTGCGGTAACTAAAAAAAGTTTCATGTTTATGTCGAAAATGCATTTTATAATAGAAACTATAGGCCAGTGGTTGGGTGATTGAATTCGGAATTAATTAGGGGAAGGCTGGAAATTATTTTAATCCGAGTTTTAATCCCTTCAGTTTAGTTCTGGAATGAATATACTAAGTTTTCCCCCTCCTGCTAGGTGAGCTTTAGCTGCTGCGTACAGATTTTATTTTCAGAAACACGTGTTTTAATTAACATTATGATATTAAAAAATGTTTCAAACAAAAAATGTTTGCGGAAAAATTGTTCACATTTTTTGTGTCAAATTATTTTTGATAAAACTTGTCGTTAAGCCAAAAATTGAATCTCTTATTGTTGTAAATATCCACTGTTAAAAATACAATATAACACTGGAAATTTTGGATATGAACGCGAAGTACTCTAGTAAGAAGAGGATTGAAGAAATATTAAACTCTTATACAATGGTACCTATTCATATGCTATCGAACTGCAAATTTGGAATATCTGATTGCGGCCACCCTACAGACACAATTTTTCCAAGAGAGTTTTTTGAAATTGGAATATTTGACGAGTTATTAAATGCCCATAGGGAGGTAATAGACGTGCTATCCAACTGTCTCAAAAAAATTGAAAATTTAAAAGCAGTCATCCTACAGGAGCAATTTTTTCGAGATAGAATTTTTGAGGTAAAAACTAATATCTTGGAAATATTGCTCCTGTAGGGTGGCCCCTTCCAGATTTTCAAAATTTTTCGACACAGTTAGATAGCCCATGAATAGGTCTATTATTAAACCTCATATGGGAGATTAATATATTTCTTGAACACACTTTTTGTTAGAGTACTTCGCGTCAAGTTATAGGTATTCAAATTTGAGGACAAAAAGCACTACATATTGTAAAATTTGCTTCTGTAGGGTTCGATAGCACATGAATAGGTGTAAAATAATCATTGTATAAGAATTTAATATTTCTTCAATACTCTTCTTAATAGAGTACTTCGCGTTCATATCCAAAATTTCAAAAGTTTTATGTTCTTTTAACAGTGGATATTTTCAACAAGCAACTGTTATTATGCAAAGGCCTTTAGTAATTATAATTTACAGGTGGGAATAACAGGTGCACATTTATTTTCTTGTTAATTAACGGATAATAACCACTATACATATATGATGAAAACTATCAAAACAAGCCGTGAGGTGGGTCGTTTATTAGGACTAAAGTGCGACCCTTGGGGTCCACACGACGAACTTCCCAGTTTGATAAATATTTAATAATAATAATTAAATTAGATATTAGGTACACAGAAAAGTAATCATTTTAATCACTAAACATAATTATTATTTATTTTTAACAATAATTAAAAAAAAAAACGGCTGAACCGATTTTTATAAAATTTATGTCGGATCAAAGTGACGTTAACACGCCTCGATTGACATCCTTACGAAGTCGATATAATTTTTTATTCGCGAGATATTGTGTAAAATCTGCTTTTTTGGAGTCTATTTGGTTAAGAAAAAAGAACGACTGAACCGATTTTGAAAAAATTTCTTTCAGATCATATTTACGTTAATACGCGTCGATTGGCATCCGAACGTAGTCGATATCATTTTTCATTCTCGAGATTACGTCTTATAAAGAAATGGACACATACGTACGTACATACGTACACACACACACACACACACACACACACACACACACACACACACACACACACACACACACACACACATACACACGCATAGACATCTTTCTAAAAATAGTGTAAAAATAGTGTAGTGACCTTGAAACATAAAAATTTGTTATACATTTTGATTTCGATTTTCGGACCCATTACAATAACTTCCAATGGGAAGTTAATAACCGCGGGTAAAGATAGTGCGGAATCATACCAACTTAGTCTTTAGCTATATTTAAAAATATCCAACTGCTCAATTTGCATTAGGGCGTGGTCAGTAGGCTGTTCCATACCAAAAGCGTTAATAGCACACCTCTTATCTTGCCACGAACTGATAGCATTATTAAAAATTTATCTACTGCGATCTCTACCAGCTAAAGACGTCTGCTTTACTTATATTAACGCTACTGTCTTAAGCATGTAAATTCATTTAATAATGACGTCGCCTCCTTGTAATTTAAAAAATAATTTTTGTTAAATGCAGAAAATATGTATGAAAAATTAAACCTTTAAATCGCGTGTGTGTTTCTATATGACAGTAATAACAATAATAAAATTTCCTACACTAGACTCATTTTTAGTATTACAGTACGTTTTGAAAATTACGGGGCGTTAAATAAATAGACACTATTTTTTTAAATTATTTATGCCATTCCTATTCTAAAATTCTATACTTTTACAGACTCGCCAGACACGTACTCGGTACTTGCAACGAAATGTGTTATATATTGACAATTTGTTATTTAATTTACGTCCCCTATATGCATTGGTAATATTTGTTTAAAAATTCTATATAAAGAACTAGGTAATGCCATTATTTTTATATAAAGATCCAACTTTATTCTTTACAGAACTTAAAAAGACTATAATGTAGTAAATATATCTAAAGTAAACTTTTAATTGAATTTCAAGAATCAATTGGTGCGGCACGAGGATGTTACGGTTTTCAGAACGGTACTGTAGGAATAATTTTAGATATATATTATATAATATAAAAATATATCAATATCGTCGGAATTTGATATCCCTACCAGTACCTAACAATTGATAATTGTGTAGTGTGGTTATAATAAGGGCTAAACCAACATAATATTCTGGCCTGGAAATATATTAGTGAACTACAAAACGATTCGCTTACCTATAATGTGGTTAATGTGTTCAGAAATTACATAGTAATATGAATTCTCAGTTCAAAACTTAAGTTATGAAAAATTTACGACTATTGTAAATTAAAATAATTTGTGCCTAACCGTACTTTTATTTATAAATAAATGAAATTTTCGCGTTGCAGTGAAGTCCGACAGGTTTTTAAGCCAATAAACTAACACAATGCATCTTATTACTTATTGCTAACCATACAACATCAGAATAAATATGCACACAACAAAATAATATAAACAGATATCTTTAAACGCCTACAGTGGTTGTGGCAACTGGCAAGAATTTTTGAATAAGTTATTGTCAATTAATGTCTCTACCATTTGGTTTCAAAATATATTATCCATATATTAGTCAACAATGTGCATACAACAAAGCAACAATAACCGAGTGGCTTCGGCAACCCTTCACAATATCAACTGAAGGGAATGTGGAAAAAACAAGTTATGTCCTTCTGACAAATGGCTGAGTAAATTGAATTTAAAGTTTATTTATATTCCTTGTTCTTTTGTCATCCAAGAAGTTTAAATTTTAAACTACATAGTGACCTACCTATTTCTTTTACCCCACAATTTACCCGGTGCTGAATACCGTTACGGTCTATCAAAAATCAAAAAATGTGACATACCCTGTTCTTTTCCCATTCCCTTCAACTATTCTCAAGGTCATATATAGAAATTTTACAAAGAAGCAAAAACAGATTATTTTTCTTAATAAAATGAAAGTGTCGAGGTTTGTGCGCTACCGATCATTACTAATAAAAAAGTTTTAGAATATTTTTATCCTTGTCAATTATCAATGGACATAGAGATAGTTTTGCTTTTGTTCTATTGTTTTTGCTTTTGTTTTGTTTACATTTTTTCTTTTCAGACGCTAATGACCTCTGTTGTCGAGCGTCTATAATTTGCAATTCATTCATTTAGAGATAGTTATAGATATTCAGACAAAATGGAATGTGTCAGCAACTAGTCGGCTGTGTTCATTGACAA
Source organism: Mongoloraphidia duomilia (assembly GCA_039654895.1). Taxonomy (NCBI): domain Eukaryota; kingdom Metazoa; phylum Arthropoda; class Insecta; order Raphidioptera; family Raphidiidae; genus Mongoloraphidia; species Mongoloraphidia duomilia. The sequence continues at coordinate 36,214,695 of CM077520.1, read as the reverse complement.
GGCCATGGTCGTCAATATATCCAACTCCAATACTCATTCAATTTACCTGGTGATATTGATCAAATGCTATTGATAATTATTTTTTGTCAATTCTATCTAACTATGAACTTGGAAAAAATAAGTAAAGAAGATGTAAGTATACACCTGCAGATATATAAAAGTTTTTGAACCCAAAAATACCGAAAAAATTCTCAGAATTGTTTAAAAATTGAAATTTAACCCTTTAGTGAAGATTAAAATATACAGATCCGAACTTACAGGTTTTATGAAAACATTAGTTTGCGGATAGTGATTTACTTACTGAAGGATGTATTTAATTTGGTACAGAGGTTGCATTGATAATAATATTGAAATTAAGAAAAAAAAAATATTATTTTAAGGGATGTATTAAGGGGTTAAATTTTTTATTTTGTCCAAAAACAAACTTAAGTTCACGTATTAAAGCCACAAGGTCTGTATTAGCAAATACACTATATTGTCGGCAGGGTTTGGCACTGCGACCCGAGTTTTTTTGTAATTGCAATTGATTAGAATTAGTTTTTTTCTCGTTGCACATTCCTCACTGCAATTAATAATTTGATACGTTCGATAACCTATGCGCATACATAATATAATCCTACTGTGCTTCGCGTTTAACTCTTTCGAATTATATACAGGGTGTCCAAGACTTGCGTTATCGGCCGATATATTGATTTTGGGTGAAGATAGAAAAAAAGTTTAAATACAAAAGTTGTATAAATTTTAGTGGTGTATAACCTAAAAATATTTTCGATTATACAGCCTGTCCCATTTAAGCGTGGCAGATCAAAACTATATTTTTTTTAACCTAGCACCCTGTTTTTATTTGTTTTTTCAATTTTGCACCTAAATGTAAATAGAAATTGTAAGGGAAGCCATGCTTTAAAATTCAGTAATTTTTGAGTTATTCAAGTTTTTTAGAAATTTTTGACAAGTGCAGACCTTTACCTAAAATTCGACATATCCAAAACAGAAACCTTTATCAAACTGAAATTTTGAGGATCACTAGATAACGGACGGACAAATCAATGTCTGCCCTAAAAAAAATGAAATTATTATACAGGCTGTTCAAAATAATGTACTTCTTTTACCTAACTTCAATCACGTGTAACTTTTGATTGTTAAATACAACGAGGTTATTTTTTTGCTGGAATTGTATTCTTTAGGATATTTACTAACAGTTTTATTAAAGGTTGTCCAAACCTAAACCTAATATTTTCGTATTAAAATAATAGGTTTAGGTTTGGACAACCCTTAATAAAAGTGTTAGTAAATATCCTAAAGAATACAATTCCAGCAAAAAAATAACCTCGTTGTATTTAACAATCAAAAGTTACACGTGATTGAAGTTAGGTAAAAGAAGTACATTATTTTGAACACCCTGTATAATAATTTCATTTTTTTTAGGGCAAACATTGATTTGTCCGTCCATTATCTAGTGATCCTCAAAATTTCAGTTTGATAAAGGTTTCTGTTTTGGCTATGTCGAATTTTAGGTAAAGGTCTGCACTTGTCAAAAATTTCTAAAAAACTTGAATAACTCAAAAATTACTGAATTTTCGAGCATGGCTTCCCTTACAATTTCTCTTCACATTTAGGTGCAAAATTGAAAAAACAAATAAAAACAGGGTACTAGGTTAAAAAAAACATAACTTTGATCTGCCACGCTTAAATGGGACAGGCTATATAATTGAAAATATTTTTAGGTTATACACCATTAAAATTTATACAACTTTTGTATTGAAACTTTTTTTCTATCTTCACCCAAAATCAATATATCGGCCGACAACGCAAGTCTTGGACACCCTGTATACTCCATTACGAAACGGCGTCTCAGTTATACGAATATAATTAAACAAATAATAATAGATTGTATATATACAGGGTGTACTACTAAAAAAAATGTGTAAGTACTTACCGCACTAGGTAAAACACTTTCCGCACACCTGCCTGTTAAATGACTCATTAAAGACCGCTATACATTCATCGAAAGTAGCTATTTTGTAGTGGATACGGCAAAAATTAATTAAATGCATAAACTAAACGATTTTTATGATCTAGATTCTAGTTTACCATTCCAACTCCACAATTAATGGGAAAATTTAAATAAATTCGCAATTTTATAACATTTCCACTTACTTACCGAAGATACTCAAGCGTTGTGTTTTTTGAAGAAAAAAAACCATTTGTCTGTGCGTTCTGTCTCTGACAACACTCTAGTCCGGTCATACTGCTAAACGGAACTAAATCAAATTTTGGTGAGATTTGACAAGCGTTATATGTATTAACTTTGTTTTTTCAAACAAAACATAAACTAAATTGGAGTTTTCACAAAGATTTTTACTCTACACCTTTTTAACAGAAGTAATAAAATCGGTTCAGAAGTTTAAGCGCTTCGAGGGTACATCATTCATACATACATAAATACATAAGACTGCTAAAATTATATAACCCTGCATTTTTGGCTTCGCTGTAAAATTGGTTTACATTATTTGTTAGGGACGATCCTATTTTAGCACGCAGGAGAGTGAAAATGTGATAGTCGAAAGCAGAGAGACGAGAGAAAGAGAGACTGGAATATCGAACGTCAACTTGTAAGAACGCTTCTCTATTTTTTAAACGGTTTTATTTAGTTTGACCCCGTATATGTGTTTGTTTATATCTTCAAATCTTGCGACCGATTTTTCACCCAGTTCCCGTTATCCGATTGAGTTGAAATTTCCACACATGTGTAGCTCCGGTGACAATATAATATTATGGTAACTAGTTGGCCTGACCGGCTTTCGTCCAGGTGTAAATCGTACTTTTGAATTTTCATCCACTTCCCATGATCATTGAGTTGAAATTTTGCACAAATGTGTAGCTCCGGTGACAATACTATATTATAGTAACTAGCTGACCGACCTAGCTTTCGTCCGGGTGTAAATCGTACTTTTGAATTTTCACTCACTTCCCGTGATCCGATTGAGTTGAAATTTTGCACACATGTGTAGCTCCGGTGACAATACAATATTATGGTAACTAACTGACTGACCCCGCTCCCGTCCTGGTGCAAATCGCATTTTTGAATTTTCACAGGTCTTGCTCCGGTAACGTTTCAGTGGATCGGATAAATGTAATAAAATCAGACTAAGCAAATAAAGCACACTAAAAAATTAAAAATAGAAGTAGGTAAAAAAACTTTTAAGTTAAACAGTTTTATAAATGTACTAAAAAGAAAAAAATAATATTTAATTTAGGTTCATAAGTATAAAAGCGTGAGTCGCGAGTGTAATAAATTATCATAGAGTTTACGACCCACGCTGTTATACTTATGAACCTAAATTAAATATTATTTTTTTCTTTTTAGTACATTTATAAAACCGTTTAACTTAAAAGTTTTTTTACCTATTTTTATTTGTGTCTAGTTATGATTAGAAATTGTTCAGTATTAAAGACAATGGTATAATATTTGAATGATGTAATTAGCGTGATCAGTTCCAATAAACATAATTTCAAGTGGCATTAAAAGCATGTTGACCTTGTGATCTCTTGAAGAGATCTTGACTCGCGTTGCACGTGCAAGTGCATTCTCTTATCTGCGCGATTCTGTGTGTTAGTATATGCACGTAGATCTCTCTTACACCCACCATACGTTCTACGGACCGCCAGGGTTCGCAGCTTGCCGCTTCAACCCATGCACTGCACATACGGAGGATATTAAGGATACCTTACTATATTAAGCGATGCAGTGCGATTATGTTTAAATAAATAATCAAAATAATCATTGATAATATCATGGATATGCCTCATAATCATTATGTTATTAATTCACTAATATTTAGTGAAATTAGTTGCGGTAAAGAATCTAACCATATTTTCATTGTTATTATAATACCGCATTTCTCACTAATCTGTATTTTGTGTGTGTGTTTTAAAGACCACCAACAGCTAAGGTTATGTGGGCCTAGCACCAATTCATATTTTCAATTCTTTATTATTTTTTTTTAATAATAAATTGAAAATTCAATTGACACTTTTACCAGCTCTCGGGCTAGAATGCGAGAACTGGGGACTTGTAAATCTGTATTTTGATTTTAATGATGACATATTATATTTTTTCCAATATTCCCTCTTTCGAATGCTGAGCTTTTTATTTTCTCATTTTGAGCTTTTTATTTTCTCATTTGGAGGTTTTTTATTGTAGAAAACGAAATAGGTACAACAAAAATTATATAACAACATGGTTCAAACGGTTAAAAAAGCGACAAATGTGGCTATTAGTTGTGAATAGTGAAAAAAAATGAGTAGGTAGGTGGTGTCTATCACAAAACTTGTAGTTTCAATGCTCCTATATAAAAAAAAGTATATGGAATGACTGGTTCATTTCTGGAAGTGAATAGGAGGCTTTTGTGCAGTTATCGCGTATCGCTGTGTATAAACACGCTCTGTCTGTGGGAGCCTTTTTTCTGCACGATATTCTCCTTTTTACGGCCTGCGACATACAAAACAAACGGTTGTACTTTATGTTTTCTTTGTTCATAAAAACAAATACGAACCGAGAACAGGAACGGCTCGGACAGATTTATAATGCACATATATTATGTACGTGCCTTTGCACTTTTTACGCCCAAGATTTTTTTTTTTTAGACAATCTTGCACTGAAAAATTCTTTTGGTAAGGTCAGCAACTACAGACATTATAAGCTTTTATGATTATGAATGTTCTTACCCCACTGTGGGATCCTCGGCAACGAACTAGTGGACAATGACGCTAATCTAGCAGCCCAAAGACCCCCCCCCAACGAACAAAGTAAAAACACCAGTCAGCGACATGCTCAAACAATGTGTAACAAAAATAAATAAAGAATGGGGAAATGAATGGACAAATGTAAACAATAACAAACTAAGAGAAATAAAAACAGATACAAAAAAATGGATAACATCAAATAACTCAAACAGACGCAACGAAACCATCCTAACAAGACTACGCATAGGACACACGGCGTTAACGCATTCATACCTATTAAAAAAAGAAGACCCACCAATGTGTACCACGTGCAACTGCATATTATCCGTTAAACATTTACTACTAACATGCAATAAATATAACAATGAAAGAAAAAATGTCAACTTACCAGCAACAATTAATGAAATCCTAAAAGACTCCGACTCCAATGTAAAAAAAGTGTTAACATTTCTTGAATTAACAAAACTAAAAGCATTAATATGAGACCTATACCTGAAAAAAAAAACAAAATAAATAAAATAAAAACATATGTTATAAGTGTGCCATTTGTGAAGTGTATACTAACCAAACAACAAACTCTGTACATACTTACCTATTTTATTATATAATTACATCCCCACACACACGCATATAGCCATTGCAGCTGAGCGTGTTATTATATAAAAAAAAAAAAAAAAAAAGTTCTTACCTTTTGTTGGAGTTTAAATTTTCAGAATTTTAATCTGTGTAAGCGAAACATGACATGACATTGCTGATGATAAAACAGCCAAAGAAAAATATATTTAATAGTTAAATTCTCATTTTAAAAATCATCGAAGTTTTAGTTAAATTTTAGCCATCATAACAGTCATATACCTAAGGATTAAATAATATATATTTTAGAAATTTAAATTTTCATTCAGCTAACATATTGCATCATTTATTTTTAAAGTGAAACTTCTTATGTCGCGGTAGTGTAAGTTCACATGTTAAGAAATGGGGGCGTAACGAAAAGTGTAACGCGTATATTCGCCATTCAGTGGGTCTGAGAGAGGCAGGGGTGAGGAAAATATCGATCGCGCCACTCCTTAGGAAGTAAACTACCACGAATAAGACGTTAGACGAATGTGTTTCAGTTTTCGTTACGCTCTCAGTCGTAGCAAAGTGTCAGTAAAGTGAGGCTCCTTAACTTATAAGTTTCACGTCCAATGAGCATGATTTTTTTCAAAAAATTTCTGACTTACCTGGCCAGCATTCGTTTATTTGTGTAGGCTTTGCTATAGCGTCATATTATATTTGAGGTAATTATAAAAAAAACTAAATGTATTAGATTTTCTTTTACATACTTAAATAATATTTTCAAATAAAAGACATTCTACTGTACTATTCTACAAGGAGTATAGTATTTTAGTACTCAAGACACGTAAGTAACAGTTGTGAGAACTGATTCTGAACAAAAATACGACCAACTTACAGATGTTTTATTTGACAAATAACCGTACTATTATTCTATTTGTATTTTTATATTTTATTATAATCGCTTTTGTTCAACGTAAACGGTTGACCGTTACTACACCTGAACTATTAAATTATATTCTTTCTCCAATACCTTTAGCTGCTACATTTTTGCACGTTAAGTTGTGATTTTTACGTGGGTTTTTAACATTGTTTATACAAAATTTTTATTTTTCAAATCTCCTAAATCTACAAAAAATTGTTTTTTGACTAGGTAATTGCATTTTTAGATTTTTAACCGACTTAAAAAAACAACAGAGGTTATCAATTCGACATGTGTATTTACTATCATTATTATGATTATTATTTTTTATGCTTGTTCAGCCATGACTTCTCGAGGGGTTGAGGAATTTGAATAATTTCGACGCCGTTGGGTTCAGAATATTTACGGAATGGTCTCATGTAAGTTTTATTTAAATAGATTCAGTGGTTTCTTTTTTTTTCTAGTAATCTAGTAACAGAGCATACCTTAAAAAAATAGAACCTCTTTCAAGAAAAACCACTAAAAAGAGGAAAATATTAACATTTTGAGGTCGGTGCCAATTTAATAAAAAAACTCGGGTCGCAGTGCCAAACCCTGCCGACAATATAGTGTATTTGCTAATGCAGGCCTTGTGGCTTTATTATGTAAACATAAGTCTGTTTTTGGACAAAATAAAAAATTTAACCCCTTAATACATCCCTTAAAATAATATTTTTTTCTTAATTTCAATAATATTATCAATGCAACCTTTGTACCAAATTAAATACACCCTTTGGTAAGTAAATCACTATCCGCAAACCAGTGTTTTCATAAAATTTTTGTAAGTCCGGTCCTGTCGGGCCGATTTTATTAAAATTTTAACAGCACATTTTAATCTTTACTAAAGGGTTAAATTTCAATTTTGAAACGATTCTGAGAATTTTTTCGGTATTTTTGGGCCCAAAAACTTTTTTCAACCCCTAAATACAACCCTTAAAATGGTTCGATCGGGCCCATTTTAAATAGGCTTCGTGCGGTAATGGGTTCCAATGTGTGTACCAAATTTCGTTTCAATCGATTAAGTCTGTCGAGAGTTATCGTGTACACACATATATATATATATAAATATATATATAAATAAATAAATATATATATATATATATATATATATATATATATATATATATATATATATATATATATATATATAAACATTTTCAAAAATGGTGCCAAATTGTTCAGGAGGCTATGAAATGTCGAGAAATTTTGGTCCGACCCCTAGGTCCCGCCATCCGACCGACGCCAATAGTGTATGTGCCATATTATGGCAAATACACTAATAAAAGTAGATAGCTACTTATATAAAAAGTTTTGTAGGTATTTAAATTGGCGCCGACCTCAACATTTTATTATTTTCCTCTATTTAGTTGCTTTTTTCCGTACTGGAACCCTATTACTAATTTTTATATATTTTTTAAACAAGATAATAGTTTTGAATTTCCGTGGTATCTTTACACTTGTAGGTATATATTCAATAGGTATAGATTTGTCAGTTTTCCTGTCTGTATAATCTCCTTTAAGTCTGTAATCGAGTTGGTACCCTGAAATATGTTTACTGGAAGTTGGTACACAATAGCAATAATCCGGGTTCGCTCTATATTACATTGTTGTTCCTTTCAGAAGCAACATTCCTCTAAAATACGTAAATTCATCTTGTATGGCTTCCCGGTTGGAATATTTAACTTTTGTTATAGTACTACACAAACATGAATGCTACTCGGTATCGAAAATATTCTCAACGAGCTGCAAGAGACGAAAAAAATAGTGCTTTTTACTAAGATTGAATGATACCTTACGGTTTTGTGTGTAGGATTAAATTATCTTTGTTGTTCAGGTTTTGTGTTTATCTAAGTGTTTGTTTTGTTGTGGTCGTATTTGTTGTGTTGGGTTTTCAGCCTTAGCTTATTTTTTTGTTTGTTTCGTCCCGCTGGAATTGAGAGTGCCCAGTTCTGGCCTGGGAGCACTCATTAGGATTGTGGTTCCGGACCTTGGTTCGGAGAGGTATTTTCTTTCTCGATTTGATTATTTGTAACTATGAGTTTGGAATATATTGACAGACTAGAGTTTTTGGTGTCTCAATTTTCGTTCAAGTTCCGCTCATAAATTTTCTATTGAATTTATCTTGAAAGAATGTTATTGAGTCTGTAGAAAGCAAGATATATTATGAGCTACCCAATTTCGTACTAAATAAGCTGTAATGCATGTCTTCATATACCTTGGACCTAGATGCAGATAGTGAGGTATATTATGAGCTATGCAATTTCGTACTAAATAAGCTGTAATTATTGTCCTCATATGCCTTGGACCTAGATGTAGATAGTGAGGTATATAATCAGCTAGCCAATTTCGTATTAAATAAGCTGTAATATTGTCCTCATATACCTTGAACCCAGGTGTAGATAGTGAGGTGTATTATGAGCTATCCAATTTCGCACAAAATAAGCTATAATTGTTCTCATATACCTTGAACCTAGATGTAGATAGTGAGGTATATAATCAGCTATTCAATTTCGTACTAAATAAGCTGTAATATTGTCCTCATATACCTTGGACCTATAGACGTAGATAGTGAGGTATATAATCAGCTAGCCAATTTCGTACTAAATAAGCTGTTATATTCTCCTCCTATACCTTGGACCTAGATGCAGAATTATGAGCTATCCAATTTCGTACTAAATAAGCTGTAATATTGTCCTCATATACCTTGAACCGCCTTGAACCTAGATGTAGATAGTGAGGTTATGAGCTGTACAATTTCGTACTAAAGTCCCCATATATTTTGGGTCTATTGTGTTTCCCTATGTAAGGTTCTGTCCAAAAATAATAGGCTTCCTTTCTTTCGGGGAATGTCAGATAGTGTTTACAAATATATTTTTTAATGGCCTTAAAGATCCTTTTTTGGAATAAAAAAATCTAAAGATAAATCCATAATATCCCCCTATATTATTAAACGAGTAAATCTTGTATATACCTACCTATCTATGTTTCTATGTATCTATATAAATATTTTCTCGAAAACGGCTCTAACGATTTTGATCAAATTTACCAAAAAGGGGTTTCGGGGGGCAAAAAATCGATTTAGCTAGGTCTCATCCCTGGAAAAATTCGTTTTCCTATCGATTTTATCATTTTTAAAAACGGTTTTTTGACCTGTCAAAACATTGTAATATCGTGAGTAGGCTTTGGAGAAAACAAACTACTTTCAATATTTATATGTCAAAATTATCTGACAGAATTTTTAACTTATTAAAATAATCCGTGAACTATTTGTATAGTAAAAAATAACAGAAATAAAAACTAAACATAATTATGTAAGTAGTTTTAACTAATATTTAAATAAATAGGTACCTAAGTATGTTATTTTTATATTACCTATATAAAATATGTATATTATGTACGTTAAATATAGTATGACGTATAATCTTACCTAGACTTTTTTTTCTCAAAAACGAATAACGATTTTGATGAAATTTACAGAATGGGGATTTTTCGGGGCGAGAAATCGATCTAGGCAGAAATCTTGGTCCCAGAGGGGAGCAATTAAAAAAAAGGGTTTTTTTATTTATAACTCGGTCAATTGTCAGATCGATTCGAAGCCTATTTCTACATAGATTTTGTATAATATATCACAAGGGTTAAAACTGTAAATGAACACTAATATAAGAAGTGTCTTGCACAATATGTATAAACAATGACAAACAGGCGGCCCGAAGGGCCGCACTTCTGGCACCGCGAGTCTGTGTAAAAACACATCGATTTTTGAAAACTATTGTTAAGATACATACAAAAAAGTTTTGCTTAAAAATTTGCACGGCGGCCCGTAGGGCCGCACTTCTAGCGACGCAGGCATGCAGTATATCAAAACACATCGATTTTTAAAAACTATGGTGAAGATGCATGTAAAAATGTTTTGCGCTGCAGGTTTATAGTCTGACGTTTGTTATTAAAAGATATGAATTCTATTTCTTCGAAAATCGATTTTTGTGAGTTTTTCAGTAGGTACCTTCTATGCAAAAAAAATATTTGAAATTTACTGGAAGTTGCTAAGATGATATCACAGAGAAAAAGTACTTCGATAAAGTTGATATTTGGCATCAATGTTTAAAAACGGATTATTGAAACGGCAACGGGCAAGCAGAATTTCATCTGATTCGAACATTTTTACAAGATCTATGAAAATCGGTTTTTGCGAGTTCTTCAGTCAACAAAACAATAACGGCGGTAGATTTGAAAATGGCGACCTAAGTAATATTTACAGGAAAAAATGCTTAATTCAAGTTGATACTTAGTTTTTACGCTTAAAAATACACATAGGTATTTAAAATATTTAACAGAAACAATTATTTAAATTATGTTTCAGAAATAAATTCGTTTCGGAATAATATTCTGAGAAAATAATATCTCACAGCATACAAGTACTATTTTTTTGAACTCATCCGAGCAAAGCTCGGCACCCAGATATTTATTTTATTATAAGATTCCGTAAAAAAACTGTTATCTACATTGAAATTGAACTGATCTAAAATATCAAGAGATGAAAATATGGTACCAAAAGCATTCTTTGCATTTGGAAGCGACTATGTGGAGGCATATTATTTTGACAGTGGTATAAACAACATAGCACAGAACAATCGTCGAATGTGAAGTATGAATCTCATGACGTCACAGAGAAGCTGACGGAGAAGAAGACGAAGAAGCAGAAGGTTCTCTGTGTGTATGCACAAACTTTCCTCTTGGCGCGATGCACCCCGTGCCCCTCCCAGTCACAAAACACAGTCTCACATTTTACTACTTACTCAATTGCTCTAACTATATGCAGTGCGATGGGAAAACATAGGAAATCCATTAGAGTTGTGAATCGCAAGACCCCTTGTCACTATCCAATATGTCGCTGCACAGCATCGACATCATGAGACTCTGCCCCCACCAGCCCCTATCAACCTATCAAACCAGCCGTTCATCTCAGAGCTTTCCTGAACACTAACTCATTTTATTTTACTTACATGCCTTTATCCTATTCTTATCCAATATTGGGTACAAAACCACGCTTTTTTGTTGAAAATAGTATAGTTTGTTCGCATACAGTGGAAACTGTAGAATAAAATATTATTATATAGGATTATCACGAAATGCTTAAATGTCGGTAATCTTAAGATTGCGTAAAATATAATAAGAACTTTTATATAAAGAGAACTAATTCAGAACTAATATCTCTACATATTATAAATTCGAAATTTCCGCACTTTGATCAATACAAGCACTATTTACCGGCTATCGATCGATGTGTTACTATATATAGCAACGCGCCTACAAAGTCCACATAATGAGAGAGTCATGTTTGTAATGAATTATACATAAGTTAATAACTATAATAAAAATAAACTAAATCGTAACTTAGTCTGTAATTGTAAAGTTTTAAGGACTCGAAGAGCGAATTTTCCGTTTTCATAATTTTTTTCCTGTTTTTCAAATTTCAATCTATACATAGCATCGCTTTCCGTGTCTGTCTGTAGTCTGTACCATCGCTAACTCCTTCTAAACCACGCAACGGATTTTGATGCGGTTTTCACTATCAGTTAGATAATTTTTCACGGAAGGTTTATATATACAGCGAACGAGCGAAGCGAGTGAGTAGTGTATTTATAATATTCAAGCGAACGAGCGAAGCGAGTGAGTAGTGTATTCATAATATTCAAGCGAACGAGCGAAGCGAGTGAGGAGTGTATTGCACCCGGTCGAAGCCGGACGGGGCCGCTAGTAATAAATAATAAGGTTACATTTTTCATGAAAGTTTATACGTTAAGGAAATAAAAATCTTTTCGAAATATTTGCTCCTTTGAAAAAAATATTTCTCGTACCAGGAAAAGCAATGGAAATATTTTAAGTTATGAATAGATGATTCACTCGTACTCGTATACTTGTGCAAATGCACTTGCCTATTGTAATTAAGGGGGAAAAATGTGACAGTCTTTGTCTCAAGCGCGGAACCTTTATAATCGGGCTGGACGAGTTATAACTTTTAACCTACGTTCAAATAATCTTTAAGTATAAAAGGTAAACTGTAAACACGAGTTTATCCGAACACTCTGTTGCATATACCATGAGAGTACCGTCATGCTCATCGACTTAAACTACTGGACGTGCCCAAGCCGTTAAAAAGTGTCCCTTCGAAAGAAAAAGATAGAATGACCCGAAAGAGAAAGATAGAATGAACGTGTGGCCAATCTCTATCTCTCCCAATCGATTGTGCAGAAAAGGATAGAGTAAATAGAGATAGGCCACAACCATACTTTATCCTCTTCACTCATGTGAATTCGAAAAATAACTACAACGGTATACCGATAGGGCAAGTCCATAGTTTATAAATCGATGGTCATGCTTATCCCTGTATAAACTGTATATATGCTTTCTTTCACAATTTTATATGTACGAGTATCTACTATTAAGTAGACAATATAATCTTACAGTAAATACAAGATAATCAGCAAAAATTGCACGTCGATATAGTATAGGAAAGTACTGAATATCGTAATTTCAAAATATAATAAAGCACATTACTTTGCTTCCGAGATACTTGCAGTAAAAGTAATATGAAACAATGAAAATCCTTTTACGTAGACATTTCTTACAAATATGTCGATTATTCTTTCATAAAATATGATGCACTTTGCAAAATTCCTACCAAAAAGGTCACATAAAATAGTATAGATTTTTTTACTTGAATTATTTAATTCATATAATCTGTTATGTTTTTTCATCACAAATATACTCTTAGGTTTTTTTCTCGTGTGTAAGGAAAAAAGCACTATATTATATTTTTGAATATTCTATATATATATATATATATCGTTGAGACTACAGCCCAGGGTAGGCCATGGCCTTCCTCAGGAGATTTTTTCAGTCTTCCCTATTATTGGCCTGCCATCTCCAATTACGTTCTATTGTTTTCTATTCTAATCTTGGGCTCGTAACGTAAGTATATATATTTTATTTTGACGTGATTAATGTCTAATGTCTCATACTGGGGTGGCATTTGAGAAATATTGGATGTTACGGAAATAGAAGAATAAAAAACACATATACTACCTATGTTAAGGTCTAGGTTGTATTAGACTACCGACAGGTTTAAACGTCAAGCCCAGGTTCGAATCCCGAAGATTTTTAATATTATTATTTTTTTAATAATTAAAATATATCGATATAGATTGGATAACAATTTAGGGTATAAAAAAATAAAATTACAATTATTTTAATATATTTAACAAACATTTGATTTTATAAAAGAAATAAAAGTGGATATATTAATACAATTATTAATTTTGTACCTACTTAATGATATTCACGTCATCTACCTCTTCCCGCGATACATAGCCATTTTTTCTTAGAAACGTTACAAAAGAAAGAATCTTTTAATGTCAGTCTTCCATGACGGTAATTCATACAATACCCACCTATTTATTTTTAACTTACTAATGTGCATTCAATTTAATTTTGAATAAAAAATTAAACGGCGTTTTGGTAGAGTATACTATTATAGTTTTGATATTATCTTTATGAACGCTTTGTTCCAGAGATCTAATTTCATTCAAAACTCTAAAAAATATTTACCATAGTAGTCGCTTAAGAAAATACACTAACAATTTTTCGATCGATATAACTATAACTGAATTATTAATTCTATGTAATATTATTTTTAATTATTGTTTTATTAATAATAAAGATTAATGTTTGTATATAGTTTGAAATGTAAACACGCGTACGACACACAAAAGTCCCATTAAAAACCAATTAGCGCATAACTGATTCTACTCAATATGTGTACAAAGGCCCTTAGCTGCTCTTTGTAGGGACTGGGCTGTATCAGCTGGTATATGCTAGATTAAGTAGGCTGTTCGATCATTTATTGGGAAGTTTCTCGTCGTGGAACAATCTATATTGCGTTTCGATACATATACAGGTTGTATCACAGGAAACCGAACATAGGGAAAAGTACACAGTACAAATTAGTTAAGATCAGAGACTGCTTTGCCCTCTTTTCATGTAAAAAACCATGATAATTAATTTAGTTAAGTTAGCCATGTGTATTCTATCTTTGTCACGCTACTCATTTTGCTTATGCTTTCCTTGTTGCACTCATTACTTTTCTATGTATTCAATCCTGTGATACACCCTGTATAACGAATATATCGGGTGGCTAAAAAGAAATTTTTTATAAAAAATAAAAATGTTATCAAGAGAATACTAAATACTGTTGGAGTTGGCAAAAATAGAAAATAATCTTGGTTTAACATTTTAATTTTGTACCAACGTTTACGATTGTTTAATAATTGCTACATCGCTCTTTTTTCCTGTACTCTTTACTAGTCCCTCTATCAGTATGAATATTTTCAAATATTTTGGCCCACAAAGTTGGGATATATGCAAGGGGAAGGGAATTAGTTTCAAGCGAACTTTTTCGCAATATCTCAAAACACTACGCTATCTAAAATAAAATGAAAAACTATTGAGGGACCTGTAAGAAGCGCCCTTTCATATTATTATATCACACTTAACCAGATAAAAAAAAATTTTTAGGTGATACCTAGTACCTACCCTCCAATTTTAGCCCCTCCAAATTGGGTAAAAAGTTTTTTTTGATTATGATTCTTGGGCTAGGCGCGAGCATGCAACATGACAAATTTCGAATCGTAGTTCCTGAGAACATCTACTGTGAAATACAGACAGACAATGAATTCTCACCATAAGTATTCCTTTTTTGGTACGGGACCCCAAAAACAGTAGTTGTATATTTTTTTACCTAAATGTCGATTCCCCCGTCATTTAATGACGCCCTACGCAGTTACCTTTGTGGTTAAAGCGCCCTTGACAGATAGGTACTCTGCTAATGGAACATAATTACACACATTCAAAATCAAAAACCGTTTCAACCATTCGTTATACCCTTACCATATTTTGTGAATAACACGAACTAATAATAGTACCTAATATAGTAATACAAGCATTGGATATCATTTATTCATGTCTGATAAAACTGTATTTATTTATTTATTGTAGATTATAGACGCGTCGACAACTTAGGTCATTAGCGTCTTAAATTACATTAAATAACACTAACTTAAAACTAAATAACATCACAAAACATCCATGAGCGGAGGTGGGATTCGAACCCACAACAGTGTGATCCAAAGGTCGGCTACGCTAACCGTTACACCACACTGTCCTCGATAAAACTGTAAACATCTTTTAGTTATCAAAAATTCTCAGTTATATTGTAAAATAAATATGCAGTGTTCTATGATAACTAATTTACAATTATCATTGATATATATTCAAAAGTCTGGAACACTGAAATGTACTTTTATTTATCATTAATATTTAACGGAAAATAAAATAACCATAAACAACAAAAATCAGTTATTTTATACAAGACGTGTTTTAATAAAGGCATTCATGGATTTGACAGAAATGAATTTATGACTTCTCGTATAATATCAATACAATAAATCTGGATCTATTAGCGCTAAATCTATTCCTATACATATAATTATGTGAGGCCAATGGCCATTATTATATCTACTGTTAAGAAGTTGTGGGTTTGTGTTGTCAGCTTGCTAATGAGTCGATGACAGAACAGGTCAATGAGCTTGGAAATTAGTTATTTAGTGTAAGGAAATGACATAATAATTTTAAAAATTGTCTTTAAATGTTTATTAGAATATATAAGGTTATAATATCTACCTATTCATTTAATGACTTGAAAAATAACATGATGAATCATTTTATGATATTTATAATAGGCTATAATATGATATTTATTTTACTTTTATTCTTTTAATTTTAATGCTAGTATATAATAAACGGCCAAGTGCGTCGAGACACGCAAAGAGTAGAGTTCCGTTCTATATAAGTTATGCTAAACCTACAATTTTGATAAAATAAATAAAATAAAAATACATTCATAATCTACTCAAAAGGCCCTTTTCAACGAAACCCCACAAGAATAGGTAGAAGAAAAAAATTTTTGCTCCCCGTTTGCACGTATATCTATTGTATGGGCGCTTTCTTTTTTTCTGTTTTCAGTATTTGTTGATTAACTAGTGGATATGAGTGATACTTAACGTGAATTACAGAGTGTGCTGTTAATTGATCCCAGCAATTTTATACCACGACAAGTGATCCCACGACAACTGATCCCAACGACATTTGATCCCAACGACAATTGATCCCACGACATTTGATCCCAAAAAATTGTCTATAAACTGATAGCGTCTGATATGTAATAAAGTTATTAAATTTTTTTAATTTAATGAAATATTTAATCGATTATTCCCTTTGTCGGGAAATTTGTTTGAATTAAATTTGTAGACGTTATTAATTACATTGTTATTAGAATTCTAACGAATGTAATAGTATAATGTGTCTATGAGTTAATAATCCTTTAGAGATTATGTAATGATCAAGTTGAATAATTCACATTTATTTATCATTGTTCGGGATACGTCATAATTTTGTCAAATATTGTATTTTATGAATTAATAACAAATTCTAATAACAATGTAATTGCAAATATATCATAACGTCTACAAATTTAATTCAAACAAATTTCCCTCGATTAAATTATTTCATTAAATTTATAAAATTCAATAACTTTATTACTTATCAGACGCTATCAGTTTATAAACAATTTTTTGGGATCGAATGTCATGGGATCAATTGTCGTTGGGATCAAATGTCGTTGGGAGCAGTTGTCGTGGGAGCAGTTGTCGTGGGATCACTTGTCGTGGTATAAAATTGCTGGGATCAAATGTCATGGAACCAATTACAGCTTTATAAGTATTAATGGTGTTGTTAAGAGAGACCTGGTAACAAAATAGGTAAAAAAATTGCAACTTTGACCGACTCTAAAACCTACAATTTTTATTCATAATCAACTCAAAAGACTCTTTTCAACGATACACTACAAGAATAGGTACAAAAAAAAATTTTTTTTTGACCCACGTTTGCATGTAAGGGCGTCCCCTTAAATAAACCTTTTTCATGTTTTGTTATTGTATCCGTCTTTGGGCCGCGGTAATACATATTATTACGTGTGAATTTCAAGTCTCTATCTCGTTTCGTTTAGAAGTTAGAGGCCTGTAACAGACAGATAGACAGGCACACAGACAGACATCGTTGGCATAACAATAGGGTTGGTTTCTGGTACGGAACCTTAAAAACGACGAATTACCAATACTGTCTTAAAATACTAAACTTCACAATAAACTTTTTTCTACTTCATTCAGACTATTTATTATTATTATTTTTACTGTTTATTTTTTTGCTGCAGTCTGGTCCCACATAAAAAACAAACCAAATTCGTAAAAATAGCTTTTTGTTGAGGGGAATTCGATAACAATTTATGCAGATACATAAAACAAATCAATAAATAAATATACGAAGTGAAGCTAAATAAAACCGTTTCAAATCATGATGCTTCACCAAAGATCGATATAATAACTGCACATATTACGTACAACTAAATAACCTACTCGTGCAAGTACTATAATATTTTTTGCTGCTTTACATGCGTCATGCATGTATATTGTATGCATGTAAAGTAACTTTTGATAGGTCGGTGTACGGAAACGTATCTTTCCCACACTAGTGTTGGAAAGCAACCCATTTCCACAGTGATTTATGTTTATTCGCCCTTATCCGCCCGCTATTACCTACTGACAGTTAGTAACTCTCGGCCTACTATAGAAATGAAGTTGGTAACACAAAATGAACTGTCAAAATTTTTTGAAAATATTGAAAATGAAGTGAAAATAAGCTATTATATAGTGTGTATGGTAAAAAATAGGTACCATATATGATATTATGACTCGTGTGACTGTTAAAACTCGCTATCGCTCGTTATAACATACTGTCACTACTCGTCAGTGACATACTTCATTACACCACTAGATATACAATACATATAATGAAAATATTACAGACTGTATATTAAATACATATATTTATTTTTGAAGTTGATTTGAAGTCTATATTTTTATTTTAATATCCAACGCATATTATTCTATTAATAGAAGGCAATATTTTTACTATAATATCGAAATCTGCTTTTCAAAAGTAGACAAGGCGATCCTAGAATATCTGAGATATTTGTCGAAGACGATGTCTTCAGCGGCTGGTTAATTAATTGTAGATTATAGACGCGTCGACAACGCAGGTCATTAGCGTCTTCAACACAACAAATAATCCATTTGTGTATTAGAATCCGCCAGCCGGCATACACAAACCGACTGGTACGATCTCGGGTCCCTGGGAGCACTAATTCCCAAAGAACATTGGAATGCAATTTGCGATAGCAACCACATTCCAATGTCCCCCCTGGGGGGTTCAGCGGCTGGTGTATTCAAATGAAACGCAATTGGGTTTTTGAATGATTTTTTTTACTTAAATGGAAAGATCACATACAAGTTTTATAGAAAAACTGTTTTTATTTAATTTTTTTACTTACTAATTAAAAAGTTATATTTAAATAAAAATTAATTTTTAAACTCAGTTCCGATGACGCGCCGAAAGAATCCGAACGCGTGTGACGTCATTATGTTATCTATGGTCTTTGTATCCATGGTTACCAAGTTAAAAATGTATTATTTTTGATAGTATGTGTAATACACATACACAAATACCAGCAAATGCACACAAATTTTAACATAACGACGTCACAAACATTCCTGGCGCGTTTTGAAGTCACGTGATATTTTTTAATTTTTTATACATTTTAATTAATTTTTAATAATTTATCTATGGCTTTAAAAAAATTTTCTTTTCGTTTTTCAATATTATTTATGTTAAATTATTAGAAAAAATTAAAAAATTAATATATTTTTTTAAATTTAAATACCTAATTACTTAGCAGAATGAAAATAGTAAAACACTAAATTTGCTTCCGGAACAAGATATAAAACTCTTTAATCAAAGAGATTGACGACATGTTTCGAGAGCTTAAGCTCTCATCATCAGGTCAATTTAAAAAACAACATTTTACAAGAATTAAAAATTGCGTACAAATAAGTTCTGTGAAAGGAAATTATAAATTAGATTTTACAATGAAATTAGCAATAAAACTAAATTAGTTATAATTTTAAGTAAATTACCTCACTATACACCTAATTACTGTTTTAAAATTTGCATTTTCACGAAATATCAGCAATAAATGCAAATTTTAAAACAGTAATTGCATTTCATTTGGATCCATCGGCCACCGAAGACATCGTCTTCAACAAATATCACATTCTTACTATATACACGTATATACTAAATGGATATACTATATACACGTATAGTATATACTTCTCCCAAGTTGGGCAGGAAATCCTCTTTTCATAATTATATATAAATTGTACTTTTTTTTTTTTGAGGAATAATAAATTGAAATTGAAATACCACCAGCACCGAAGTCTGGAAATTTTGCTAAGTTTGTTATTTGGTATGTAGAAGACAAAGTTCTGTTAGTCAGGAAAACCTGGTACACCTATTGGAATAACAACTAAGTGTAAACAGTAGCTAGTGTTGCAATCACCTATTACCTAATTGTTGGTCTATTTTCATTGTGTACTGGCCTTTATTGAGCGTCCTTTTGATGTGTTTTCGACCCTAGCATTTGATTAATGAGATCAGGCTGTCCAACCCTCTTATAACCTCGGTATTATAGACACTTCACACCCGGAGACTTGCTTCATTATTCTACACTATATATTCTCTCGGAACTATACCATAATTATATTGCAATTTGTTAAAAACAATCAGACAGATAGACACATATTATATGGATCACGTTGTTATTTTTATAATCATATTCACTCTTTGTATATAATTATTATTACAATTTTATTGTTGCTACCAGAAGTTTCATTCCTATGGCGCATACAGAATGATGTTTTCTAAATAAACTGAAATATAATAGTGTACCTATTGTTAATTCATAGTAATAAATGTTTATAACCTCTGTTTTCAATACGTATCCACTTTCTATCTATCTAATTAAAGTTCCAGACAACTATGTTGCCATTCACGATGCAAGGGTATATAAGAGAAAAAGTAGGGTGCGGTTTTATGAAACCACGGTTCAAGTGAAACTTTATTGCCATAACCCTAAACGCTTTTGACCCGAAATAGTCAAAAGTATATAATTTTGTTTACGTGGTTTTGGAAATGTAATTTGAATCCTGATCAGTATGGAGGCGAACGTAGGAATCAAAATTCTATCTTTGATGGTCAATGGCTATTTGATTTGCTGCTCGATTGAACATTCGTATACGATTTAGTTATCAAGACGTACAATATAGTTATGACCATAAACGTCGCTGCTTTTCGATGAGTACTAGTCCGGTCGATCGCTTCGATTGAACGTACGTGACGCGACGCTCGATATGCGTAACCGAACGAAAAAAAACAGGCTAATAAATTTTCACTGTGTCTAATTTTTTGTGTATAGGTACATAATATTATCTACTACGTAATATAGTATACCTACAGATTTTCGTGAAAATTTTCAGCCTTTAAGGATGTATGGCACGTATAGTCTTACACAAAAGTTAATTGTCTCTTGCTCTATACTATAGCAAGGTCATCCGATGTAAAGCGAAAACTTTTGCCTCAGTACAGATAGAGATAGGTTACATGCATACATAAATTATAATAAATTTCTGGGTGATTTGAGATATAGGTGCCGACATTTAGCTTTATGCCCTGTGCATAAAGTAGCACGAATATAATATAGTTTCAAGATTTGTTTTCGTACCTAATTTTTAACTTTTATATTTTTTGTTTACTATTTTTGTAGGTTATATAAAGCATCAAAGTATTATTTTAGGAGATGCATTATATTTCAACCGCTGCACTGCAACATTTCACTATCTACAACTATATATTACAAACTGTAATATTCTCCTTTATGCACAATTTTCTACTTGACTTCATTTTAATAAAGTTCTCTTCCGAGTAACAAGATATTTGCTGACGTTTATATTGATATTATAAGTCATAAAAAAACATTAACAAATGTTATAATGTATTTCATTGCAATACGCAAGCTTTTGAAGTTATTAATAAATTTGAAATAGCTTAGTTCAGAAAGGCCATTATAATTAATAATAAAAGTCTGTGATTTTTGTCTGTCTGAAGTTTTAAAATGCACCAATAGAATTTAGTAAGTGGTGGCAAAGGCATACACCAACTCCGTTGCCAAATAAAAATAAATTAAAAAAAAAAACCCGACTGCGTAAAAAGCGAACATAAAAGATGGAAACAAGATCAAATGATAACAGTCGGAGACAGCAGAATTTTCCGTGGCGCCATATATCAACGAAACCTATCTTTTGATACCCATATCGGTTTTTATTGGAAGGAAAATAATTACTTTTGCATTCTGACAAAATGACGCCTAGCGTCCGCCATATTGAATTTTCCGTGACATCATATACCCAGTAGCACTTGTGAGATTATAATGAATCTCTAGACACCTAATTTTTTTAAATCCGTCAAGCCGTTTAGGCTATAGAAGGCGCTAAAAAAATGCAAAAATACTTTAAACATAATACTGTTACGAAAATCAGTAGAGGTGGAAGGGAGAGACACTGCCGGTCGAGGGTAGTGATGAGCAAAATTGGTTTTGGTCTTGGTCTTGCAAAATACGCAAGACCAAGATCAAGTGTCGCAAGCATAGTCACTTGAAAAAATTTAATATCGCTCTTGCTGGATTGCAGAAAGCATTGTCAAAAAATCTGATTTGGCAATGATCTTAAATTGTGATCATATAAGGAATTACAGTTTTTATAAATGCAGTAACAGTCTAATGTCGTCGTGAAACTCTCTGTCATTAGATAAAAGGGATGGACCAGTATCCAAGAAATCAGCGAAGCCGCGGATAAGGGCTAGTATAATGTAGGTATATCTGTATATATGCGCACAGTCATTACACGGGAAACTGGCTTAACCATGGCAGACAATTATTATTATTAACTAACATTCAGCGTATCATTATTACCTACATAAAACATAATATGCTTATTTAGTCATAATGTGCATTTAACAAATGTATAATATAGGTTGATTCAGAAATAACTCCGAGAATTTTAAGGCAAATTTCTTGAGAAATTTCGAATGGAAAAGTCCTATTGCTTTTTAGTCTCCATAATATAACTATGAGCTATTTATTTATTTATTTATTTATTTACTTAATAAGTTTTCCTACCCAACTTGGCAAAGCCAGTTCCAGGGTAGGAGATACAATACAATAATTTACAAATTTTGATTTGTGATGTAGTGCTAAAAAAAAAGAAAAGAGAAAGAACAGTATAGAGATAAAACTAAATGAATCTACGATGTTATTTAATATTAGCAAATTTAGTTAATACAATCAGAGTGATTGAGGATGCTGTAAATTATTTTTGAATTAATTTCCTGTAACAACCAGCCAAATATTTTTTTTTTAATGTTTGTATAGATGTTTTATTTTTTTGAATTTTATTGGTATGCTGTTATATAGTTTAGGAGCAAGGAAAGCCGCATGATTTTGGCTAAAAGTTTTCGACATTTTTGGCACCTGTGTATGGGATTTTGGGACATAATTCTTGTATCATAATTATGATGATATGGGATACGGTTTACATTGCTAAACTTTAAAAAAAGCGTTCTGATTATATTTCAGTGTTGTTTTGATAAAGATGTACATTTAATAATAGAATTTTTTTAACGGCTGATTAAGCGATTAAGAGTTTTATTGGATGAGCAGCCAAATTGTACATTTATCTTAAATTATAATAGATTTATCTTAAAAAACTGTAACGTCGTCTTCACTCCAATTTACAATCTTGACTTTTCAACTAGAAGTGTTGTAATTGCCCTCCGCTTGTGCTTCCAACCACAAGCGGAGGGCAATTTGTTGTTCGAGCTAAAGTGTACCTATACACTCTAGCTCGAACAACAGGACTCTGCCCGACTTTTACATAATTAATAATGGCGAAGAAGACGTTTAATTTTTCCAAATAAAGGTAGTTTACTGGCGAACGAAAATCGAAAATTGCGATTTTCTCCAAAACGAGTCTAACGATTTTGTTCATATTTTAGAAATTGAAATCCTGAAAAGACAGTTCATTGATGAAGGAAAATCTTTGATTTAAGCAGTTAAGCGAGAAAGTCAATGCGATGGAGGCGTACCATTTATTTAGAAAAATTGCAGCAATTATAGGATGTAATGTGATCGGTACAGTTTTTAGTGTATTTGCCATATGGCACATACACTATTGGCGTCGGTCGGATGGCGGGACCTAGGGGTCGGACCAAAATTTCTCGACGTTTCATACCCCCCTGAACAGTTTGCCACCATTTTTGAAAATGTTTATGTATATATGTATGTATATATATATATATATATATATATATATATATATATATATATATATATATATATATATATGTGTGTACACGATAACTCTCGACAGACTTAATCGATTGAAACGAAATTTGGTACACACATTGGAACCCATCACCGCAAGAAGCCTATTTAAAATGGGCCCGATCGGACCATTTTCAGGGTTGTATTTAGGGGTTCCAAAAAGTTTTTGGGCCCAAAAATACCGAAAAATTTGTCAGAATCGTTTCAAAATTGAAATTTAACTCTTTAGTAAAGATTAAAATGTGCTGCTAAAATTTTAATAAAATCGGCCCGACAGGACCGGACTTTCAAATTTTATGAAAACACTAGTTTGTTGATACGGATTTACTTATGGAAGGGTGTTTTTAATTGGGTGTACTGATAAAATCCATGTCTAATATTGAAATTTAGAAAAATTTATTTATTTTAAGGGATGTATTAAGGGGTTAAATTTTTTATTTTGTCAAAAAACAAACTTAAGTTCACATAATAATGCCACAGTGCCTGTATTAGCAAATACACTATATTGTCGGCAGGGTTTGGCACTGCGACCCGAGTTTTTTTTTATTTAACAATTACTATAATTATTATTACTTGGTAGTTACATTACAGCAATTAGGATGTAATGTGATCGGTACAGTTTTTTTTTTGAAGTTATACTTATTTTGGCGCGTATTGGAAAAAATGATGAGAATGAATTTTTACGTTTTAACACCATGAAGTTAGTCGGAAGTGCATACCCTATTATCACCAGTCACAACGTGACAAGAACGTTTTTAGTTTTGAATAATATTAATAAAAGCTATTGCTATACAAACGCTCGTTAATGCCGCTTTCGTTAAATATGAGTTCGTACTCCAACAATCATACTGTTTACATTATTATTTTTCATGATTATGATACCCTATTATATAGCACTTCTATCCAAGGTGTGCGTGGTGTAACGGATAGCACCGCCGCGTCATACGCAATAGGTCTCGGGTTCGAATCTCAACACAAACATGCTTTTTCTTTTTTTTCTTTTAATAAATAATTAGATATAAATATAATAAATAAATATATTTTATAAATTAATAATTTATTAATTTAAATTAATTTATTTAATATCTTTATTTTATTATTTTATCGTCTTTTTACAAACGTTTAGTACTGCCACGCGGGATAAAATTTTTGGAGTTTGTTTTGTTACGCCAAAGCAGTATAACTTCTGACGTGCGTACATAAGTACACATTCACTCTTTTTTTGATTAACAATAATACTGTACCTAATTATTACTTGGTAGTCAGTAGTCACACTCTAGAGGAAAAAAACTTTACAAATTTTTCGATTTAATGTGTCGATAAAATCCCTGCCGGTATTTCTGGGGCACTCTGTATACATCTGTACACTTGTTCAAAGCCCGTCAAAGCACGGATCATCAACCGAAGAGAATCATCCAGAGATAATTTCATATGCAAAGAAATTTCCGTCCCTATGCTTCCTGGTGCACAAAATAATGTGTATATTAAATAATATCATCGCGGAATACTTCTTTGCTTTGTATTTTTGTGATCTTTCAACAGCTACAAAATATGCCGCTGTAAATGAATAGTAAAATACGCTGTTATAGAACTTGAATATCCGATATTGATGATTGGGATGTTATTGTTTACCTACCTATATGAATGTCATGAAACTTAAAAAATAAACCTTCAAAAAAAGCCACCAAAAATAGGAAAATAATAGGAATTTTGAGGTCGACACCATTTTAATAGAAGAAGATATATAAACAGTTTTTTATCGTAATTAAATTGGCGTCGACTTTAAAATTTTTGTTTTCCTCTTTTTAGTGGCTTTTTTGAAGAAGGTTTTTTTAAGTTTTTTTTATAAAACATATATCGCGATGTTTTACTATCGATGCATTTTCAAATGACTAGGTACTTATCATATTGTTACGGATCACCCTGTATATAGCCGGCAGGCAAGAGTTCTGAGAAACGGGGGTCCGCTTACTGTAACAACTGGTACCTGCACGAAAGTTCTAGAGAAAGCGAGAAACTAGGCTTATGCACGCAGCATATATAAACAGCAGTCAACGGTGATTCAGGCATTCAAGTCTACGAGGGATCAGTCAATGGAGAATACTGAGCGACAAATAGTGCGTCTGATATAAATACAGTGAATATAAATATTTGAAACATAAATAACTAGAAATAAATAGTCCTGGTATATATAGTTAATTGTTACGAGTTATTGTATATAGTTGTTTGTTTTGCTTTGTAATTACTGTTTAGTTATTGTTTATTATTGTTTTTAATTATTGTAAATAAATATTTATCCCGCCAACTCAGAAAACAGTTTTGTAACAATATATAGGTAGGATTGTACTTGCGTCTATTCGAGAATTTACAATTGGTGTGGTGATAAAATCTTTAATGAATAACAATATACACAACAAAAAGATATTTTAATGTATAAAGAATACAAAAAAAAATGTAAAAAGTCACTTTGGTTTGTGGTTGTGAATATGCATAATATTATAGTATACTTAGAGATATATAATCGGTTAAGTGGTTACACCTCGTATCAATAGAAAGCACTTAAGTGTTTTATAAGTGGTTAGAAGAGCACGGTCCTAAACACTGAAGTATTTATATTGTATTTAAAACGTGTTTTAATTGTGTTGAGATATTTGAATTGGTCAAGTACCTTCTCGCAGCATAATATCGGTGCTCTATGTGTTTATAGACTAGACCACTGATTCCCAACTTTTGTTTAGAGCAACCCTTAAAATATTTCATAGAATTTCAGTAAATCTCTATCTGACAGACACATTTTACGAAATGTATAAAGTAGTAGGGTTAAATAAAATAAATGAAAATACCAATTGCAATTTATGAATAGAATAACATTTAAAGGTAGTAAGTTGTACTTTTTTCGGTTGAATTAAAAAAAACTCGATTAGGTAGCCTATAACCTTCCTCAATAAAAGGGCTACCTAACAAAATTTTTTTTTTTTTTCAAATCGGACTGGTAGTTCCTGAGAATAGCGCCTACAAACACACAAACAAACCAACTCTTTAGCTTTATTATATTAAGTGTGGATGTTAAACTGTATTTTAGCCAAGTAAGAATGACGTTGGGCTATATCAGAAACGTGAATTTAAATTTAAGCGGGACGACCCTATTTGGTGTAGACTCCATTTACTCTCTGAATGGTACCGATAAAGTCATCAATGTATCGGCGCCAATCATCAAAAGGCCAACTAAAAAGAGAAAAAAAACAAAAAAAAACTTTTTTTTTTAGTTTTTTTTTTCATTTTATTCGGTAGATAACCTTTTGCACATTACGCCACTGGGTCAGGTAGGCGGCGTCCAGATAAATAGGTGTTTTCTGTCAATGACGTAGCGGTATCATTCTTAGAGTAATCGGATTCTACTGAGTTGTTACTAAAAGCTCACAGTCCAAATTTACAAAACGGATCACTATTATTAACGAATAGAACTTATCTACAAATAATTATCCATTCCAAATAGTTTAAATTTGAAAAAAAAACAACAAATAATAAATGTGCTGTTTACGGTTAAAATTCAGTGAATTTCATTTAAATTTCTTCACATGTATGACGTATTTTAATTGTCTTCATTTTTATTATTAAATTGAATTAAAAGAGTGAAAAACGAATAAGATGTTCTTAAAACCTGAAAAAAAACATCCCAATTAGAAAATTTTACATTAAGAATATATCAAATTTCATTGGCGTGTTTTAAATAAACTGAATATTATAAAGGTAAACAGAAAACACGAAAAAATTTAACATTATCTTCTCGGGGTACGTTTCGCTAACCATGTTAGTATCATCAGGAGATGATTAAATGGTTAGCAAAACGTACGTCGGGAAGAAAAGCTCCACCACACATTCATGGATTTATAATAAGAGCAAGCTTGATTAGAAAAAGCAAGTGATTTTAAAAGTAATTCAGTATATTTTGTACTTTTTTGTATAGAATTTTATAAGTTTTAATTTTGTATCAACTTTTTCTTTATGTACGTCGCGGCGAATAGACAAGGAATTATGGTGAAAAAAGTGGCATGGGAACTTGGGATTAGTGATGAGCAAAGCAAGACCAAGACCAAGACTTGGACAGTTTTGGTCTTGCTGTTTCAGTCTTGGTCTTGCTCAAATATGTCTGGTCTTGGTCTTGCTTATTTAGTCTTGGCCTTGATCTTGCTCATTTTGCTCATTATTTCTGAAGTAAGAATTTTTAGTTTAGTCTTGGTCTTGCATATTCGGTCTTGGTATTGATCTTGTTCTTGTTCATTCGGTCTTGGTCTTGGTCTTGCTAGTCTAATGATAGTCTTTGGCCTTGGTCTTGGTCTTGCTTATATTTTTTTTATATATTTTTATATATTTTTTTTATATATTTTTCGCAAGACTAAGACCAATTTTGCTCATCACTACTTGGGATTCCTATAATGTTTTTTCCAAATAAAGCCTTACCTATGGCATCAGTTTAATTTTTATTTCGCGCCATTTTAATAAGATTTAAACATATTATATATTCAAAATCTTAAATACTTACTTGAAGAAATGCTGGAATAGATAAAGCAAAAAACTTTTCTGCAATGACGATCAAAGGCCTATTTGTTCGGTGCATTATCATCCATAGACATTTATTAATGCGCACTGTATTAATGTACCAGTCTGAGAAATACACGGCATTGAGAGTAGCTGCGTTCTAAAATAATATCGAACATTAAAATTATTAAATCGCAAGAATTCGGCTTCATTATCTTAATTGATTAATTATTAAAACTATCCAGGTGTGCGAGTTTTCACGGCCGGCATTGTTCCAAATCTTCATGGTTTTCGGGCTTGTATCCGGTGGTATTTCTACCTGACGTTTCGTCTACAGCTGCGGTTTGAGAATGTCTACCGCAGTTGTAGACGAAACGTCAGGTAGAAATACCACCGGACCACGGCCTACAAGCCCGGAAAACATGAAGATTTGGAATTATTAAAACTGTTAAATTCAAAAATATTTCACAAAAAACTTTTTATAATATTAAAGAACACTAACAAATGAACCTGTTATACAAAGTGGAGCAGAGTAAAGAGCGACTTTGAAAAGCACGGGAATCGTGCTCAGCTGATGGAAGGTGGTGGGGATGCAGTCGGCCATATTCCAGACACGTTAGCATTCAGTAGCAATGGAGCGGTGAACACCTCAGCATCGCGCGTACGCTGTCAAAGCGTTTTATCAAAATGGCAGCTCTTACGTGCAAGCACGTCATGATTTTCGCACCCATTTTCAATTTTTTTGTGGGGTTACCTGAAGAGAAAAGTTTACCAGGATAACCCACCAAGAACAGTTGAAGCACTGAAAGAACGTATCCGACAGGAGGTGGTTCAAATCCCACTGGCAATGCTGTGGAATGTGATGAGTAACTTCAAAGCTCGGTTTGGAAGAATGTCTACGCCTGAACGGGCGTCATCTTACGGGAGTTATTTTTAAAATTTAGTTATATTCACTTAATTTTCTTGAAAGCTTTTTTATGTACTTTAAGGTGATAAAAATACAATTTTTAAAAATTGATGGCATTTGTTTTTACAGCCTTTTCAAAATCGCTCTTTACTGTGCCCCACCCTGTATATGTTAATGACACCATAGATGTATTTTTTAAAATACTTATTAAAGTTAAATATTATTATTATTTTAAAGACAAAAGCACAATGTTGATGTCGAGGATTTTCAATTTTTATTATTTAGACGCCGTCGAGACGATTTTTCTCGTTTTGTTTCAACGAGATGAGAAATCTCATAACGAGGTCAATAATTTTTCTCGTGTCGTAGTTCGAGATGAGATAGAGATTAAATTGTCGAGAAATCGTCGCTATTGAGACAAGAAAAACTGTCTCAAAAAAAATCGCAACGCTATAGAGTTCTAAAATTTCGACAGATTTAAATTTTCAGTGTTACTTTAATTAATGTGTTTTCGCAAAGATTTATGCATAACATGCTTGCTGATAGCTTTGCAAGATGTCTTTTTTAGTGCGGCAAATCTTGCGCCATTGCATACATTTGCAAATGGCAAAAAACCCATTATGCATCATAATATTTACACGTAGAGTTTGTTGCACTTGAAAACTGTCTATATAAGTCAATAAATTCAAGATTTTTTTTCATTATTCCGTTACTTTTTACTAAACAAAACAACACAAGACGCATGAATGATGCAAGAAAATCCCGACAGGCTTGAGCCACACTTGCGTCATCTTGCCTATCAGTAAAATGTCTCGTGCGTTATAAATTGACGCATACAGATAGGCATTCCTTACACTGCGCTTAAGCGCATATATCAAGATGGACGAAAAGAGGCATCATGTAAAGCTACCAGAGACTTACCGTCTGTAGCGCCCCGTAGATTGTATTATTAGTATTACACCAATATTGCCCGCCTTTAGAAAGAACGGGTACGTAACTTAGTGACGCTACCGGTGCACTGTTTTAGTTTTAAGAGTGGTAACTATGGTAACAGGTACCGTCACGAAGTTAAGTACCTGTTCTTTCAGAATACGGGCACGAATTCATGCAAAATACCTACATCTAATATAACTTCATTTCCATACCAGCAAACAACAGCTATTTGAAATAACATCGCGAACAAAAAATGAATCATAAACAGAAATTTTACGCTGAATGGTACAGCCTGTAAAATAAAAAGGATTTTATTTCTTTCATATTGCGACTTCAAGGGGAGATTCCAGTTTGTCGGAATAAAATTGCCGGTCCCTTGACCGTCGTTATAAACAGTATTTTTTTTTTCAAATATTATCAACGATTACCAATATTTATATTTTTTCTACAAACATTAAAAATTAATATCACGGATTACAAAAAGTCCAATTCAAACTAAAAATAAATTATAATTTAAAAAAACTAAAAAACACGCTTTAATGAACTAAAAACTAAAAAATAATTAATTTTATTGTAAAAAAGCGTGGGGTAGTATGAAAATATGATACAAAGCACCCCACGCTTTTTTACAATAAAATTAATTATTTTTTACTTTTTAGTTCATTAAAGCGTGTTTTTTAGTTTTTTTAAATTATAATTTATTTTTGCTTTTTAGTCCTGGAAGTCCTGGTCAGGATAATGGGACAAACTTACGGAATTATTGTATTGTAATCGGTCTTTGATAAGTGTGCAAAGTTTCAGTTCAATCTGAAGTTTTTTGCTTTTTTTTTTTTAGTCCTGGAGATCCTGGTCAGGATAATGGGACAAACTTATGGAATTATTGTATTGTAATCGGTCCTTGATAATTGTGCAAAGTTTCAGTTCAATCTGAAGTTTTTTGCTTTTTTTTTTAGTCCTGGATATCCTGGTCAGGATAATGGGACAAACTTATGGAATTATTGTATTGTCGTCGGTCCTTGATAAGTGTGCAAAGTTTAAACTTAATCTCGCAAACATACAGGTGAAGCTAATATAAGCGTGTTAAAAAGGATTTTTTTACATAGCTATCATGAAAACCATTGCAAACTTCAGTACTAAAGGTACTTTTATCTTAAATCTCCCTTCAAAATTGTACTAAAAATCAAGAATCACTCTTTTTTTGAAGAAGTTTGTGTGATCAGTCTTATTTGCATACCTAAATCAACGTACTTACCGTTACCAAAATAAATCCAGAAATGCATATATTTGTACAATTTGTGATAAATTGCATAAGTACAGTTTTACTGAAAATTTGCTGTATTTGCAGCACATATCTAAAATTACAGGAAGCTTATTAGGTGTTATTATTTACATATCAGTCTATATACAGTATACAGGGTGCTTAAAAATGATAACGACAAACTTCGAGAGGCGATTTCCTAGTTGATTTTAATAAAATAAGTCCCTAAGGACGGAGATCCGAAAACGCTTTATTAAATATTCAAATTTTCAGAAAGCCGAAACTCCATAAAAAGTTTCCGGATCAACGTCTATAAGAACTTTTTATCTTAATATCAACTAAAGAATAGCCTCCCGAAGTTTGTCGGCGTCATTTTTAAACACTCTGTATACACAAGTTATTTTTGATTTGCAAAGTCAAATAAATTTATGTATTCAATTATTTAATTCAGTGAATATCGTAATATTGCTTATAACAACTTTAATAACAATTCCTAACCCAGATACATAATATTATTGTGTTGTTTTTCCCTATTTATACATTTTTTTTAGAAGAATACTTATTTTAATATAGTGAAATCTCTCAACAGTTAAAACACTATTCTGATACCAAAATATTGTTTGTTATTTAGATTTTAGAGTTTGCAAAAATTGAATTTTTAATTTCGTCACTTTTTACGCTTTCGGAAAATAGAAAATTGCGGACAGTAAAATATGTACATATACAGGGTGTTCCGTAAAGAATGCGCCAAAAAGTAATCCTACATTCTAGACATAAAAATAATAAGATTTAACCCAACTTGCCTTATAAAATTCGAGAAAAAAATGGGGGCATAAATGTGATCCAAATAGGCTGCAACTAGTGCCCTCTTTTTAGAAACTCAAATCTATTTAAATTTTATTTTTGCCTGCCTTAAAAAACCCATGGGTACCAAATTTCAACTAGATATCTCAAAAACTGTCCAATTTATTTAAAGAAACTAAAATATAAAATCTAACTTTAACACCCTGTATATCCAAAACGAACGACATTTTTATAAGGCAAGTTGCGTTAAATCTTATTATTTTCATGTCTAGAATACAGGTTTACTTTTTGGCGCATTCTTTACGAAACACCCTGTATAGTATTTTTTTTCTCTACAAAGAACCTCAATACACTTTAACTCTAATACAGTTAGGGAAGCAAATAATGGAGATGGACACTGCCAAGCTTGACCGCTAGGGGCGTCAGTTATGTTACCACCTCGGTCTGTGGGCAGCTCATAGTAGTGTGTCCAGAATAAGTTTGTTTAAAATAATAAATCGTTGACATTGCCCGATATGCTTTATTTCCAAAGGATCCGGAACTAAAAAGAAGTGGTTACATGCCCTCAGAAGGGAGAAAAACTTGATTTCTCGCACGTTTTTTTATTAAAACCAATAATAACTTAGGTGACTATAAACCTGATGCCATCTATATTACATTTCTCATGTGCCTATCTCAATTGCGCATTAAGAATTTACCATTGCAATCCCTATGCTGCATCGCGCAAGGAACCACCCTGTATGGTATATATATATAGAACAGAATAGAATAGAATTTATTTCTTTGAAATTACAGTAGCACTGTACATTTTATAACAAAAATATATATGTTTGAAAGATATAGGCTCCTTCTAAGGTAACACCTGTGGTGAAGAAGCCATTATCAATTTGTGGACAGTATTATACCTAAAACTAAAGTTAAATAAACAATTTTGGACAGCAATCAAACAAGAAAAAAGAACTATATATCATCTAAAACATGAAAAACCAAAGTATTGCGAATAATCATTGTGCTATATCAAAAAATCTTTCCGCATTTTGTTGCGTCAATAGCCATTGTCTTAACATCGACAAAAAAGTGTGCTTTATTTTGCACTGCTGTATGTTCACTGGTAACAAATTAAAAAAATGGGGAGCTAAAAAAAGAAAATATCTTCTAAAAAGTGATATGTTCGGTCTTGGCACATACATACTAGTGCGTCTAAGCATATGACCATTATCATTAGACTGAGCGGTTCCACTTCTTGTATAAAATATTTTTAGCACTTTATAAATGTACAAATGCCTGACGGGTAAAAGAGATAAATTTTCAAAAAGAGGAAAGGCATGTTCACGATTGTTCTTAAATAACATTTTTCTTACAATTTTCTTTTGTATTGTGGATACATTTTTAAACCTATTGAAATACGCACCACCCCAACATTCGATACCGTAGTTTAATTTAGACTGTATAAGGGCGTAATAAACGTTTTTAAGGACATTAAGGGGACAACGAGTTCTCAAAAAGTAGAATTTACATAGACCATAACGCAGTGATTTAGACACGTTTAGTAACTGACAGTCCCAATTTAGTTTAGAGTCAATATGAATACCTAAATATTTGTAATTTTCAACTTTTTCCAAAGTAATACATTTGTCAGATTTGCATGGGTTGCTTGTACAATGAGTTGAGTGGTAGACTAGACTGGTGTCACAATTTGAGCTACCGTAAATGTTAAACAAAATATATTTTGATTTTTCACTGAGCTTAAGTCGATGAAAACTAAACCAATTTCTTATTGTACTTGTGTTTGCAAATGTTGTAATCATTTTCATAATAGTTCTGTGCATGTTTAAATAGAACACAAAAATTCATTATAATCACTATAAATGTAATAAAATCAGAAGATAAGCAGTCAACGAAAGTATATAATTACTTACCTAAAAATGAAGAGTTGATGGTGAATACAACTAATAAGAAAGTCATATTTTTTTTGTTCATCTTTCTTGGTATTTCGTAGCTGAAAATTGAATCATTTTAATATGTTAAGAAATAAGAGTTGTTACGTTTCTATTAACATTAATTATAACTTATAAGAACTAAATTTAACGTACGTGTATATTTGCTTACATACTTCATTTTTAGACCGGCACAATTTATCGAAATTTGTCAATGAGTCATTAAGTATTCGCAACTGAACAGACGCAATATTCAGACAACCTGCGACTAATGCGTCCAAGTTACAGTCGAGCCAGGCAAGCCAAACGATGCCCATTGCCTGGAGAAATACAATTGTCTCATAGACTGGTGTCCTCTTCCAGTCAAATGGGTACGCGACCTCGAACGGTAAAAGTCTAAAATAATACTCAGGCTAAACATTTATCATAAATAGTATTTTTTGGATGATTTTTAGGGTTCGGTACTTCCGAATTGAACCCTATTACTGAGCCTACGATGCAATCTGTCCGTCCGTCCGTCTGTCACAAGGTTCTATCTTACAAACGGTAAAAGGTAGCTAGTTGAAATTTTCACAGATTGTGTGTTGTGGTATAAATCCTGGCAAATTATAATTAGAATTAAATAATCAATTAATTTTTATAAATTAATGTTCTTTATTTCACTACAACACTGACTACAGCCGTACTTCTATACTGTACTATAGAGCGTGTACATCATCGTTATACTAGCTCAGTTGGTAGAGCATTCGACTGAAGATCAAAAGGTCCCTGATTCGATCCCGGGTTTCGGATCGCAATGTTTTTGTTTTTTTGATTCATAAAATATTCTGCTAACATATTTTTTACTTTAGAAATTATTTAATTAAATTTGATACGGGAAAAGTTTGAAACACTAAAAAGAACAAAATAAAATGGAACCGTCGGTGCGCGAGTCTGACTCGCACTTGGCCGGTTTTTTAATGTTGATTTGGCTTAAAAAAGAGATTTACCAGTTACGAATTTAATGAAAACTTACATCAAACGTAAACCCAAAGAATGAAAAAAATCCTTTTTTTAAATCTTTACCTGTTTTGTCTTGATTCCACTGGCGTCAACATACACACAAATAATAGAGCAGTTGTAACAAAACACCAAAAGAATTTTGTGTGCTTCCGTGTAGTCAGCGCACCCTCATTTATAAGCGCGTGTTGATATTCAAACTTTGGTATAAATATTTCGTTTTCTGTCATAACAAATAGTTCTGTAATTTTGTCTTTTTTACTATTAAAAATTATACACTTTACTGTAAGATTTATAATGGACACTCCTAGATATGACGATTCAATAATACGAAAAAAATCTCCCCAAAAAACTACAATGTTAAATGAAAATGAGACCAGATAGCCAATGCAAAAAATAATCGTAGGCAATAGTCGGACGTAATCCCAAAAGTTTGATGTTTTTCCAGTATATAATCCAGACCAATTTAACAACAATCTGCTAAATTTAAGCCCATCTATTGGCCTGTATTTCATTATTAAATTCAATTTTAGTTTTTAGAAAATTTATTTTCGTTAATAAAATTCGAACCTACGATTTCTAATTTATAGAACTTTTACTTTACAGAGCTCTGATAACTACTAACAGAAGACTGTATATATTTTTCATTTATATTATAGCTACTAGGAATATCAAAGCTACGAAAATTTAAGTTAATAACAGATGCATAGTACTTAAAAGTACACTAGTTAATTACAGAATTAAAAATTTATTAACACCAACCGAACAAATAAACAGTTTTTCATTGCACTAAAATTTTCTAGTGAATATCAGTTTGTAATGAATGTCAGTAGTCAATTATATTATGTTGATTTTTGTGTAAATTGTAGAAATTCAGTGTATTTAAACTCATCACCTCGTCAGGTGAATAAACCTTAGATAATAGAAATGCAAACATTAAAAAAGTTCAAAGGCAACATTTTTAAAAGTTGGAATTAATTTGTAAATGATACATTAATCATTTATGTCTGCTGAACAATTTGCACTTCATATTACAAAATTCGTTTTTTTATAAAATAACTAGATTGTGAAACTTCAATAAGCTTTGAAGAAATTCCATCTGATCGCGATGTCGCTTATAGGTAATACAAGCGACTAGGTCCTGCAATCAGGGTCCATTTTGATTGGTCGAATACCCCATCTTCATGTCATTTGACACACATACACACACACACACACACATAAACGAACGTAACAACTAACTAGTGAACTCTGTATACCAGTGGCGGCTCCTCTATGAGAGCTGCGGAGCTGCCGCACTGCCAGAAAATAACGCACAATTAAAAAAAAATATTATATAAATCTGCATAATATGTTTTAATTTCATAATCACACAGCATTGTTATGAATGACGGCATGCCGCAGGCCTATATTCTATAAACAGTCCTGCAGGATGTGCTGCAGTTTGTGTTGCACCTAAATCCAATGTGTTAAAGAGAGATGACTTAGTAAAAATGAGACAGATTTATACGCGTAAAAGCCAGAACGGGTGCACAGAACCTAGTACAGTATTATTTTTCTTGGTTATAATACCGTATTATATAGCAATGCAATTTTTTTTTAATAAATAATTAGATAAATATCATAAATAAATATATTTAATAAATTAATAATTTATTAAATTAAATTAATTTATTTAATATCTTTATTTTATTATTTTATCGTCTTTTTTACAAATGTTTAGTACTGGCACGCGGGATAAAATGTTCGGAGTTATTTTTGTTTTGTTATCTAAAAGAAGTATAACTTCTGACGTGCGTACATAGTACACACACACTGTTTTTTTTAATACAATAAAAAATATTGCTATAAAAATCACTTTATTTACGATTTTAGCGCTAGCGAAATCATTGTATAATGTATAGACAAATTATTCAGATCAAAAAATACACTTAAAAATTGCATCAAATGTATTTTTGAATTTTTTTTTTCGAGGTTGCCTCATTAGGGGGGGGGCTACTCCAATCTCCGGGTTGACTCTGCAGAACACCCATTTAAAATGTTCACGCGCCGCCACTGCTGTATACTAATATGGATAGTTGATAGCTATTAAAAAATGCAGGGTTTTGTATGTATTCTTTAAGACAGGCATTTTAATGTTCACAAAATTAGAATGAAAACTTCAGATAAGGCTTGTAATCTATTTTTATTATAAAAGTCGATCAATTGTTTGACATTTTTGTATGTGGACAATATTCAAATACATATTCTTCAAGACAGGCATTTTAATATTCACAAAATTAGAATGAAAACTTCAGATAAGGATTGTAATCTATTTTTTTTTTATAAAAGTCGATCAATTGTTTGACATTTTTGTATGTGGACAATATTCAAATACATATTCTTCAAGACAGACATTTTAATATTCACAAAATTAGAATGAAAACTTCAGATAAGGCTTGTAATCTATTTTTTTTTATAAAAGTCGATCAATTGTTTGACATTTTTGTATGTGGACAATATTCAAATACATATTCTTCAAGACAGGGATTTTAATATTCACAAAATTAGAATGAAAACTTCAGATAAGGCTTGTAATCTATTTTTTTTTAATAAAAGTCGATCAATTGTTTGACATTTCAAAATAAAAACTAATTTAATATTATTATTTGAGATATTAGGATGTCCAAAATTTATACAATAACAGTGTTCTTGAAAAATTGGAATGTAAAAATAAATTTTAATTAAGTTTTATTATGAAATGTCAGAAAATTGATCGACTTTTATAGAAATTATTATATTAGAAGCCTTATCTGAAGTTTTCATTCTAATTTTGTGTGCCTGTCTTGAAGAATATGTGTTTGAACATTCTCCACATACAAAACCCATTTTTTTAATCGCTATCAACAATCCATATTAGTATACAGAGTTCACTAGCTAGTTGTAACGTTCGTTTAAGTGTGTGTGTGTGTGTGTGTCAAACGACATCAAGATGGGGTATTCGACCAATCAGAATGGACCCTGACTGCAGGGCCCAGTCTCTTGTATAGGTAATTCATTAGGCGGCAGGAAACGAAGCACTGCTTCTAGTGTTGTTTCCTTATTCCTAAATGTCACATTAACTGCTAATATATTTATGAAGTACACAGATATAAGATAAGGTTATAATTTTGTATAAAACTAGTTAAGTTGTTACAAAGAGAATTTAATTATAGCGGACAATATACCTGATGAAATAGTATTTTCTTCAGTGTCATAAAAGAGATTTCTGTGAAAAATCTGCGATGGTCAAAATTTATTTCCAATCGGTTTGCGCAACCATATTATCTTTCATTATACGCCTTTATGGTTACCCTACGTTTTTTTTTCTTTTACTTATAAATCGAGGAAGACGAGGAATAAAATAAAACCTTCACAATATGTTTCTATACTCAACAATATATGTCGCAAACAATGTTTCGGCTATTCACCAATAGATGTCGTCATTAGTATTTTATAACGCGCTAACGTTGTGGTTCACTTATGAAACGCTTTTCTTAGAAATTTTATCAAATTTGAATACCTTATAGAAAACAATAATATCTAACAACTATTAAAATTTCAGAGTGATTGCACATGCCATCAAATTCCAAAACGCCGCGCCAACGAAGTCGCGGATGTAGCTATCTTCCAATAAAATAATATAAATAAACTTTTTTAAACAACGCTTTCATAAATGCACTAAAAAGAGTAAATTAACTTTTTTCTGAACTTACGAAAAATGCTAAGAAACTTATATAGTCTACCAAATTTATTATCTAAATCGACATTTTATTATAATAAACATCAATATTTATGTAAATATTATCTATTTATATGAAGTCTGCGTTATACTAAGTTAAAAATATAAATATAGTAAATCATGAACAAATGCGAACAATATCTAACTGTTTGGTCTTAGATTTGCTGTTGAACTGAATCAACAATGTGAAGAATGAATACGATGTGCGCAAAACCTAAAAATAATTCCGTTGATATTAGAAAAGTCGCATTCAAAGAAATTCCTAAAACTTATAATTTATACAATTACTCTTACCTGGAGTAAAGTAGGAAGGGATAAAACAAAGAATTGTCCAGCAACAATCTTGAAAGGCCTTTTAGTTCTGGACATTATCATCCACAGACATTTGTTAATGCGTGGCTCATTAGTGTACCAATCTGAGAAATATACGGCATTGATGGTGTTTGAACTCTACAAGTTTTAAAAGATATTATTTCAACTTTTAAACCAGAAATCAGAATTGTAACCTTAAATTATACTGAAGTCCTGATCACTTCAAATATGACAATAATATATAAATATATATACATAAGTACTATATATCTATAGAAAATATAATGATAATTAAAATTGTAACAACTGGTTTTTTGAAGATCGGTATAAATTATTATTTTAAAAATCCTATACAATTAATAAAGAAAATTTGGTCGTGAAGAGGCTTTTTTAATACTTAAAATGATATTTAAAACAGTGTTCCAATTCAAGGTATTCGCAATTAAAAGCGAGTGTAGATGTCAGCACTTCAGTTGAAATGATTGTTTAAAATTAAATGGTTTTGTAAGTAAAGTAATTTTTTAAGTTAACGAGAATGTCAGATCGAGCAACATACATTGATATATTTTATAAATACGTTGATTAATTGAGTCAAATGAGACATAATGACATTACGGGAACTGTCATTTTTAACTTCCCAGTGGAAGTTATTGTAATGGGTTCGAAAATCGAAATCAAAACGGAGAAAAAATGTTTATGTTTCAAGGTCACTACACTATTTTTACACTATATTAGAAAGATGTCTGTGTGTGTATGTGTGTGTGTGTGTGTGTACACGTATGTGTCCATTTCTTTCTAAGACGAAATCTCGAAAATGAAAACTGATATCGACTACGTTAGGATGCCAATCGACGCGTATTAACGTAAATATGATCTGAAAGAAATTTTTTCAAAATCGGTTCAGCCGTTCTTTTTTCTTAACCAATTAACCTCCAAAAAAGTAGATTTTACACAATATCTCGCGAATAAAAAATTATATCGACTTCGTAAAAGTGTCAATCGAGGCGTGTTAACGTCATTTTGATCCGACATAAATTTTATAAAAATCGGTTCAGTCGCTTTTTTTAAATTATTGTTAAAAATAAATAATAATTATGTTTTAATGATTAAAATGATTACTTTTCTGTGTAATATCTAACTTAATTATTATTATTAAATATTTATCAAACTGGGAAGTTCGTCGTGTGGACCTCAAGGGTCGCACTTTAGTCCTAATAAACGGCCCACCTCACTGCTTGTTTTCTTGTGGATCCCACGTACGACGACTTGGGATATTTTATTGAACTGGCGACGACCTCAAAATTTTTTATTTTCCTCTTTTAGTGGCTTTTTTAAAGGAGGTTTTTTTTTGCTAGAAAGTTTTTTATTTTTTACTTTTTAGTGGCTTTACAATACGTAGTTTGCACGTTATTAACCGACTTCTGTTTTGATATTTGACATATTTACCTTAACGGCGTTACATCCCGTTACTCACTTTTTATTAAAATTTGTCTAACTACTGAACCTATTTAAGTAAAATTTATATGGGACCACCCCGGAAGTATGTCCTATTATACAATTTTATCTTCAAAATCGGTTCACAAATGCAGGAGAAATCGCGTAACATACCTACCTACATACAAAAAAATACAGTTGAACTGAGAACTTCCTCCTTTTTTTAAAGTCGGTTAAAATTCAAATAATAAGTGATTTGATTCTTTGGCTTTCAAATGCCATCTCAAACATCGTTATGTTATATCGTTATAGCATACTCTGCCTGGTTCATAAAACGCATAACATGGATAAGTCGAAGTGAGTTGCCTATACCCGTCAAAAAAGCTCAGTTTAATCCAAACACTTACCTCCAATATAAGATCATTTCCGTACCAACAATATAATCCTAGTTGAAAAATCAGCGCAATTGCGCAGATTGCAATAAACATAAACTCAATACTGAAAGGATCAATCTGTAAAAATAAATATGTCTCATTTCTTTACCTTGCACTAACTACACTTAATTTATAATAAAGAGTTCGGCAATCAGTACTGGTGGTTTTAAACCACTTCGTATATGGTTATTGTTGAAATGTGAGAAATAACAACGACTTGCTTTTTAATGTCGGTATCTGTAATTTATTAATATACGCTATTTTTTGAAAATAACAGCTTATAAGTAAGCGCCATTGCAGTTTAAAGTTTAAACATTCTTGGCAACTTTCTAGAAAGTTTTCCATTACTCTTCGTAATAAATCAGGTACAATATTTCTAATTTCATCTCGAATTGCGTTTCAGATCTTAAAGAGTGTGTGGATGCTACCATGCACTCGGAACTAACCCACCCAATTCAAAATTGTGTCCCATTTTGGTATTCTTCCGTGCCTGGCAACTTCAAATTCACGTCTAAAATTGAGTCTGCACAATGCTCTGTGTTCGAATAAAATTTTCAACAACGAAAGCACGCTGATTTACTGGAAAATGACCCATAACTGGACAAATTACATTAAATAAGTTTAACAGTTACGGGCAACTGGCAGTCGCACGTCAATTATTTTTCATTTCATTGGCTTCTCAAATCTACCGGTACTGATTAACGGACCCTATGTTACCAGAGTACATACTGTAACCATAAGAAACCCGGAAAAACAGATTGCCAAACAACTTGCCATATATTGCATGAAGAGTGCTCCGCTAAAAGTTTGTTCTATTTTCACTGCAAACCTATACAAAAATTTTAATTAAAACAAAACAATAATTTAATGTAACTTATTTCAGACATAAATATTACAAACCTTAGCGACAAAAAAATATTCTTTTTAATTTGAATTTAATAATTACATACCGTTTTGGGAAAAACTTAGTTATTTGCAATGAAAGGTTAAGCTAAAAATTTTAGGATTACTGCCTTTAATGGTAACAATAATTTCTAATAAGTATTAAACTCACTCAAATATGTATCTTTGATGCTGAATACAGTTAACGATAAATTCGTACTTATTTTGTT
Source organism: Mongoloraphidia duomilia (assembly GCA_039654895.1). Lineage (NCBI taxonomy): Eukaryota > Metazoa > Arthropoda > Insecta > Raphidioptera > Raphidiidae > Mongoloraphidia > Mongoloraphidia duomilia. The sequence goes on along the minus strand of CM077520.1, from coordinate 36,172,558 downwards.
GAATACTAATTTCCGGGACTGTGCGACCTGTGACATTTCTGATATTTTGCACCTGTAACACATCGATTTTTAAAAATGTTAGAGATAAAATAAAAAAAAAAATAGAACCTCCTTTTTAGTATCTTTTTTTTGAAGAAGGTTCTATTTTTTTATAAAAAGTTTTTATTTTTTACTTTTCAGTGACTTTTCAATACCTACGTAGTTTGCACGTTATTAACCAACTTCTTTCTTGATATGATTACTAAACTAAAAAAAAAAAAAAAAAAAAAACTACAGAAGCGAAAATTTGTGTGGGATCACCCTGAATGTATGCCCTATTGAATAGAAAAAGAATCATCAAGATCGTTTCACAAATGCAGGAGATATGTGGTAACATAGGTATATAAATTTAAAAAGCTACTTAAGTAAAATTTATGTAGAGCCAACCTGAAGATAAGTCGGTTAAAAATAAAATATATATCATACATGACCTTACAAAAAAATAGTTATAATCCAAGATTTAGCCACACTATACTATTCACAGGTGTCTTAAAAAGCCAACTAGATAATGTTATGCGTATTTATAAACATGCCCAAAACTCTAAATTACCATAAATAAAAAATATGTATTAATTCCTAGATAGGGCGGTTGTAGACATTATGGTCTAACCTGCATATTGAAGTCACATCTTTGTATCTGATATAAGCTATTTAAATTGGACAGCGAATCATTGAGTATCCTCAACTGAGCACAAGCGACGCCCATGAAGCCAGCAAAAACTGTGTCCATTGCTATTTCTTGACATGAAATTAATATAAAACCCACCGCTTGGAAAATAAATAACAGTTCGTACAGAGGTGACAGCTTCCAATCGAATGGATACGCAAAGGCAAACGGTAAAGTTCTAAAAGTTATCTAAAGTTAAAAGTCATGTTAATAGATATTTTACGTAACGTGTCCGCAAAGTGACGATTTACTGACAGTCGCGATGTTGCGACACACACAAAATATGTAAAATCGTGTCTGTTTGAATCGCTACTTTGCGGAGAAGTTGCATACAATATTTTTTGTTACTATTGCTCAGAACATTCCATTTGAGAGAAATAGAAGCTTAATAAAAGTGTAATTAAAATTACGATCGATAAACTAGAAATTTTTTTACAGCCTTATTCCACTTGCGTCCGGTAAAATAAAATTATTACCTACAACTTGGTTGGCGAAACGTACGTCGAGAGTGTTTGTTATGGTTTGGTGTTTTGTGGTAATTGTAACATTTCGTACAAAAAAGTGTCGCTCTGCCAGTAAAGTAACCGGTAAATAAAATAGTACAGTAGAGTGTCACTTTGCGGCCTAGTCCGGTAAAGTAATAATCGGATACTTATGGGACGCCACCCAGCGCCCGAAAATTAAATTTTCTGAGCAAGTGTAACAAAAAAATTGTTCGCAGTAAAAATGTAAATTGATGTAGTTAAACTATACTATACCTTTCCTCGTTTTGAAGTATTGCAACAAAAATAAATATAATCAGTATACATGGCGTACAAAGCGACCAGAAGACTATGGTTAGTGTCTTTATAATTTTTATACTATCATTAATAAACTTTTCATGGCATTCAAATTTTGGCATAAACATTTCACCATCAGCCAGTTTAAACAGTTCAGAGATTTGCTTTTTTCGTACAGAAAAATTACTAAATTTATATAGAGAATTTATAATGCTAATTAGCAAATATGTCGAGCGGATTACCGAAATTATATTCCCCCAATTTTTATAAACGTTTAGCCCATAAGAACCGATGTAGCCTAAAATACTTAACAACGTTATTAAGAATCGGCAATAATCCCACAAATTCATCGATTTTTCTTTATATAATCCTAAATAACTCAATAAGATCATATTGATTTTAAGCGCATCTTTAGGCTTCGATTTCATTTTCAGTTTTAAACTTTCTGTTACAAGTATATGTTTTTATTTAAATTATCTATTTATTGTACTGAACCTTCTCAAAAATTCAACCAATACTGGAAAGGTATTTTACCATGACAAAAATACCGATTTGATTGTTCCGAATTCACTTTATTTGAAAACACTCAGTTAAATTATCTATTTAAAAATTTACGAAGATCATTTCGAATATCTTTCAAATGGAAATTATATAAATGTGAATGGAAATTAAAGCTATTTTTTCTTTTTTACGCATGTCGTCTATGCCTAGAAAATTGTTCTTTTGTTCACAAGAAGATAATAATCGTTTTTATTATTAAAAAATTCATTAATTATAATAAATTGTAGGTAATCCTAAAATACTTAACACTATAAAACGCAAAATCCGTTAGTTAAAGAAAAGTTATTATTTTATAGCTGATACCATATCATACATTTTATGAAGAATTCAGAAATGCGATAATATAGGATGCTTCAGTTAAAATATAACACATAATTTTTTTTAGTATACAAGCTATTTCGTATGTAAGTCCGAGCTCCCACCGTACAAAAGTAAGTATTATGGACAACACTACTAAAATTTTATTAGTGAATTTAATAGATATATAATTTATGATGGAGAACATCAAATCGGTGGCAGACGAATTCGATTTTTTAATCATTTTTATAGTCAGTTTTTTAGAAAGACTTAAAATTATGGTTCAGCGAAATGAGTAGAAGTTTAGAGGCACTGTTGAAAAAAATAGATTTATGATTTACTAGTGAACTGCTATCTCTAAGGCCCGTATTCACCAAACACTGTTAAAGATAGAAGTTACTAACCTTAGAATAAATTTAATCCTTGGAATAAAATAAACTTTCTATTCACCAAGCAATTCTTTCGATAGAATAGTAACTGCAGGTAAAAATTTACTATATACTATACGCCTTGCAGATTTTGTCAAATAAAGCACGTTTACCAAAGATCCGACCGATGGCGCATCTATCGAAAATGTAAAATGGTGAATATTGACATATTTTACTGACAAAAACCTTTACCTGTAAGATATGAAATTAATATTTACCTGAAAAGGTCGCCAGGCCATAAAGTAATTTATGCATTTCGTGCATACCCTATTTAACTAGGCGGATAAATATTTATACCCTTGAAATTGGACAGGTTAACTATTAAATGGCAAGTTTCAACTTTTTAATACACCGGTTACTCAGCTTCCCTCTCAACAAGGATAGGTTTGAGAAAGAAAAAACTTTAATTAGGACATAGCTTTGTGTAATGGTTATAATGTAGATTTAATAGATAAAATGATTAGAAAACGTAGTTTTAAGAATGCTTTGGAAAATTCCTCGACTTTTCGTAATGAAACAGAAATTTCTAGATATGTATCGATTCCATTTGAATCGCGCTTCACCAGAGGGTTAAAAAAGATTTTTAAAGAAGTAGGATTAAATATTGTATACTCTTCAAGTAATAGTTTGAAAGAAAAATTAGGGAACCCTAAAGAAAAAGTGGAAGAAAAAGAAAAGTCCGGGATTTATGAAATTAGTTGTCAAAATTGTAATAAAAAGTATGTTGGCCAAACGAGAAGATCTATTTCAGTAAGATTTAAAGAGCATATGGCTCATCTAAAATATGGCAGGTTTGATAAATCTAGTGTTGCCCAACATGCATTTGAAAATGACCATAAAATAGACAATAGTAATTTAAAATTAATTAGAAACGTCATTAATATTAGACAACTAGACGCCGTAGAGAGTCTAGAGATTCATAAGTGTAAACATAATATTATGAACAGTGACAAAGGCCCAATTCCAGGTAGCCTGCTTTTTGATTTAGTAAATTAGTTTAGTTTTCAGGTAATAATAAAAAATGGTGGAACCTTTGGTGTAAAGATACGAAATGTTACAATTACCACAAAACACCAAACCATAACAAACACTCTCGACGTACGTTTCGCCAACCAAGTTGGCATCATCAGGAGATGATTAAAACTAAACTTTTTAGTTTTAATCATCTCCTGATGATGCCAACTTGGTTGGCGAAACGTACGTCGAGAGTGTTTGTTATGGTTTGGTGTTTTGTGGTAATTGTAACATTTCGTAGTTTTCAGGTAATTAAAATTAGGTAGCCTATAAATAGACAGTAATTTTTGTTTAGTCTTTAGTTTTAATCATCTCCTGATGATGCCAACTTGGTTGGCGAAACGTACGTCGAGAGTGTTTGTTATGGTTTGGTGTTTTGTGGTAATTGTAACATTTCGTATCTTTACACCAAAGGTTCCACCATTTTTTATTGTTAATATGGCTTCACGGTCAACGGAACTAAATCTTTATTGTAAGTTCACCACTAAGATTTCTTTATTAGGAGCAGATATTTGGTTTCTAAAAGCTTGTAAAAAGAACTCAGTTTTTCCATCCTTTTGTAAAATTAATATCTCAACATCTTCACCGATTTGTGATAAAGTCATTTTGTACGCAAAACAGAAATGGCTAGATTTAGAAATCAAGTATTTGTATGGAAAAAGGAGTATGCTTGAATTGCAAGCATATGAACTTTTTAAAAAACTAACATTTAGACTAAGTAATTTAGAATACGAACAATGGAGTGTATTTCAGAGGAAAATGTTTGTTGCAGTTGATGCAAAATTTATAAAAAAGATGGCATCTTTAAACAAAAAGTTCAAAAAATTAATTCCAAATAAGCCCAAAGAAAATTTTCCTCAAAAATACATCAACATTGTTGATAACCAATCATCGAAATCGTTTGATAAAAAAGAAATTGAATTACTAAACAAAGGTTTGAAATATAGCCTACCAGGTCCCGACAATGTTCTAGAAGACGTTGTCGCAGGAATCGAGAGTGCTATTCAATATTTACCTGAGCCTTCCAAAGGTTTCGTCAGAAAAGCATGTAAGACCCAGTTGTCTGTAAATATTGAAAAAAGTCAGAAAACAAAGCCAAAAGTTGTCAAAAACAAGGAAGTTATCAAACGATTACGTGAGAAAGAGTGTTTTTATTTGAAAGCTGATAAGGGAAACAAAGTTGTTATTTTAGACAAAATAGATTATTATGAAAGAGTTGACACCTTAATTAGTAATGGTCCTTATACAAAACTTAAGAAAAATCCTTTAACAAAAATGATTAATGAAGTCAAAGATGCGATTAAGAGCTGTAAGAAAATTGTCACCCCGGCTTTGAAACGAAAACTACATGTATCCAACCCAATTATACCACGACTGTATTGTTTACCTAAGGTACATAAACCAGGTAAGTCCATGCGTCCTATTGTTTCGGCAATCGGAGCACCAACTTACTTTTTATCAAAATGGTTGTCAAAAGAATTTGATAAGTTACCTGTTACTCAAACTGGTTTTGCGGTAGTTAATTCGAATGAGTTTATTAATAAAACCCAGGATATTCAGTTGGAGGAAGGGGAAATTTTGATTTCTTTTGACGTATGCTCGTTGTTTCCAAGCGTCCCTATTCCAGAAACTTTAGATTTTTTAAAAGACCTATTATATAGGAATAAATTTAGTAGTGAGATGGTAAATGACTACATAAAACTCACTCAGATTTGTATGAAACAAAATTGTTTTTTGCATAATAGTAATATTTATGAACAGCATGAAGGGACAGCAATGGGGAACCCTCTATCTCCTTTTATTGCCAGTCTTTTCATGAATAAGTTTGAAACAGATGCAAAAGAAACTTTTGATTACTTCCCTAGAGTATGGCTTAGGTATGTGGATGATATTTTCGCAGTATTTGACACTAAAAGTGAGAATGTAGACAATTTTGTTTCCAAATTAAATAATTGTTTCCCTTCAATAAAATTCACTTATGAAATTGAAAACAACGGAAGACTGCCATTTTTAGATGTATTAGTCATAAAGAATGAGACAAATAATTTAGAATTTGATATATACAGAAAGGACACCAATACACTAAGATATATCCCTAAAGACTCACATCATTGCCCTCAACATAAAATGGCAAGTTTCAACTTTTTAATACACCGGTTACTCAGCTTCCCTCTCAACAAGGATAGGTTTGAGAAAGAAAAAACTTTAATTAAGGACATAGCTTTGTGTAATGGTTATAATGTAGATTTAATAGATAAAATGATTAGAAAACGTAGTTTTAAGAATGCTTTGGAAAATTCCTCGACTTTTCGTAATGAAACAGAAATTTCTAGATATGTATCGATTCCATTTGAATCGCGCTTCACCAGAGGGTTAAAAAAGATTTTTAAAGAAGTAGGATTAAATATTGTATACTCTTCAAGTAATAGTTTGAAAGAAAAATTAGGGAACCCTAAAGAAAAAGTGGAAGAAAAAGAAAAGTCCGGGATTTATGAAATTAGTTGTCAAAATTGTAATAAAAAGTATGTTGGCCAAACGAGAAGATCTATTTCAGTAAGATTTAAAGAGCATATGGCTCATCTAAAATATGGCAGGTTTGATAAATCTAGTGTTGCCCAACATGCATTTGAAAATGACCATAAAATAGACAATAGTAATTTAAAATTAATTAGAAACGTCATTAATATTAGACAACTAGACGCCGTAGAGAGTCTAGAGATTCATAAGTGTAAACATAATATTATGAACAGTGACAAAGGCCCAATTCCAGGTAGCCTGCTTTTTGATTTAGTAAATTAGTTTAGTTTTCAGGTAATTAAAATTAGGTAGCCTATAAATAGACAGTAATTTTTGTTTAGTCTTTAGTTTTAATCATCTCCTGATGATGCCAACTTGGTTGGCGAAACGTACGTCGAGAGTGTTTGTTATGGTTTGGTGTTTTGTGGTAATTGTAACATTTCGTAGGTTAACTATTCTTACGATTTATACCTGTAGTAAACTTAACTATGTTTGGTAATTTGAATTATCACTGTTTTCATATACACTTCGTGTATTTTCGAAATAAATAAAATTCTAATTCTAATTCTATTCCGTGTGATAGTTACCAGGGGAATAAATCAACGGAATAAATAACTAACTAGGCTCGGTGAATACGGGCCTAAGGCCCGTATTCACCAAACACTGTTAAAGATAAAAGTTACTAACCTTAGAATAATTTTAAACCTTGGAATAAAATAAACTTTCTATTCACCAAGCAATTCATTCGATAGAATAGCAACTGCAGGTAAAAATTTACTATATACTATACGCCTTGCAGATTTTGTCAAATAAAGCACGTTTATCAAAGATCCGACCGATGGCGCATCTATCGAAAATGTAAAATGGTGAATATTGACATATTTTACTGACAAAAACCTTTACCTGTAAGATATGAAATTAATATTTACCTGAAAAGGTCGCCAGGCCATAAAGTAATTTATGCATTTCGTGCACACCCTATTTAACTAGGCGGATAAATATTTATACCCTTGAAATTGGACAGAATAACTATTCTTACGATTTATACCTGCAGTAAACTTAACTATGTTTGGTAATTTGAATTATCACTATTTATTCCGTGTGATAGTTACCAGGGGAATAAATCAACGGAATAAATAACTAACTAGGCTCGGTGAATACGGGCCTAAGTCTTCTAATTGTAAGATACCTCACACCAGCGTCAATTTCCGAGTCTCAGAAATCCCCCCCCCCCCCGTGAAGCCACTGGAGCCGCCAGTGACTTCTGGATGCAGAACGATTATTTCAGAGTTTGGTTGTAATACTTTGGTGATTCCTTACTGTAAACTAATTTCTAGACTACTTCCAATATAATATAAAACAGGAGAAAATCGGCAAACTACCAATAATAAACAGAACTTATTATTTATTTTTTTAATTTATTTATAATATTGTTTGTCAGGCTTAAATATGTGCTGTTAGTGAATACTACGATTTTGCAATAATACTAAAATTTAAACATGAATTGCTCCAAAAAAGTCTTATATAATGAACTTTAAAAGGTTTTTTGTGACTTTTAATTTGATAATTAATTGCATGCCATCATACAATTTTTTTTTAGAAATTTAGTAAAACATCAATAATTTCGAGCCATTTATGCGTTGTTTTTATTATGTTTACTGTTAACTTGAATCAACAGTGTAAAAAATGAATACGATGTGCGCAGAACCTGAAAAATATAAACACTCTTGATGTAAAACAAAGAAATTATATAACTTATAAGCGTAACTATACACAAATTATCAAATAAATTAATATTACAATATCCATTCAAATTTTTAATTAAGTCAATGAGAATATTTATTTAAAGAATTTGTATACAGGGTGTCCAAGACTTGCGTTGTCGGCCGATATATTGATTTTGGGTGAAGATAGAAAAGAACTTTAAATAGAAAAATTGTATAAATTTTAATAGTGTATAGCATGAAAATATTTTCAATTGTACAGCCTGTCCCATTTAAGCGTGGCAGATAAAAGTAATGTTTTTTTTAACCTAGCACCCTGTTTTTATTTGTTTTTTCAATTCTGCACCTAAATGTGAATAGAAATCGTAAGAAAAGCCATGCTCGAAAATTCAGTAATTTTTGAGTTATTCAAGTTTTTTAGAAATTTTTGACACGTGCAGACCTTTACCTAAAATTCGACATAGTCAAAACAGAAACCTTTATCAAACTGAAATTTTGAGGATCACTAGATATTATAGATGGACAAATCAATGTCTGTCCTAAAAAAATGAATTTATTATACCGGGTGTTCAAAATAATGTACTTCTTTTACCTAACTTCAATCACGTGTAACTTTTGATTGTTAAATACAACGAGATTATTTTTTTGCTGGAATTGTATTCTTTAGGATATTTACTAACCCTTTTACCGGCGTCATGGGGGTTGGGTCTGTGAGACCCGTCACACTTTATTTCGCTTCTAGTTCGGTTACTATGCGTGCGACGTTGCCGTTCTTCTCAATAGCTGGAGCTGTTGAATTGTTCTATGCGTCGAAGGTAACACAACTGTCGTGCGACAGTTGCAGTGGGAGTTACAGGTGCACAAAACTGAATAAGGTATGTGAGACCCATCCCCGCAGTTAGTGTAACAATTTCGCGCCATTTTGTATTTCCTTTTATATTTGTTTTCTTTTTTTTACAATTTAAGTTGCTGATATATAGTTTAATGTATTTTATTTGTGTTTTTTGTAGGTACTTAGTAAAAAATGGATCGAGAAGAGGCAAAACGATCGTTTTTACAAGATTTTGTTGATATTGGTCGTTTTTTTTAAACCTCTAATAAATATGATTAAAACATAATATAATATGATATTTGTGTTTCATTTATTTACATAAATACCTAAAAAACTAAACACGAATAAATAATAACTTTATTATTTATAAAGTATTGGAATAATTGATATCTAATGAACGGGTCTGTGAGACCCACCCCAACGTCCGTGTAACACTTTTCAACCCCCATGACCCCGGGAGATTATCCACACCTAAACCTAATATTTTCGTATTAAAGTATAAAGTATGGATATTATACTTTGTTCTTATGGTGAGTCATTTAAAATTCACACATCTTGGTAACTCAAGATCAAAGAACTGTTCTAAGTGGGCGATGCCTTTCTTTAATGTTTGGTAATCTATACAGGGTGAGTTCGACCACCCGTATCAGTCGTTTTTTTCGAAAACGGTTAGTTGTAGAGAGTTGTGTCAAAAATTTGTATAATAAAAGCCCTAATAAAGAATCGAATGGTGATAATTTTTTTTCCGGGAAGGTCGGCTTCCCTATTAGTTTGCTCCAGAATGTCCAGAACTCCGGAATTATAAATGTAACGATAGGTCGAAAGTCGTATTGTTGAAAAGATCTTTAAAAAATAAGCAAGTTTTGTAGGAAATTTTTTTTTATTACTGTCACCCCTGTTAAGTAATATTTGTTTGAAATTACTAAATTAAAATGTCATAATAACGAACTTTTTAAAAGTCCGCATTTAAAATCTAGTTACCTATCTATCGATCATTAAACACTGAAGAAGTACACTCACAGTATAACTAGAAGAGCTCAGTAGTATGTATTAAAGAGTAAATGGAAGACAGTTTGAACACTTGAGACAATGTCTAAGGTTGCTAGATTTTTAATGCCGACTTCGATCGTTATTATGAAATTTTGATTTAATAATTTCAAACGATTGTTACTTAAAAGGGGTGACAGTAATTAAATAATTTTTCCTACAAAACTTGCTTATTTTTAACGAGCTTTTCAACAGCACCACTTTCAACCTATCGTGCTTTCTAAAATTCCGGAGTTTTGAACATATAATAATTTATATTTATACTTATAGAAATTTACAGGGGTGGCAGTAATAAAAAAAAAATTCCTACAAAACTTGCTTATTTTTTAAAGATCTTTTCAACAATACCACTTTCGACCTATCGTAACATTTATAATTCCGAAGTTCTGGACATTCTGGAGCAAACTAGTAGGGAAGCCGACCTTCCCGGAAAAAAAATATCACCATTCGATTCTTTATTAGGGCTTTTATAATACAAATTTTTGACACAACTCTCTACGACTAACCGTTTTCGAAAAAAACGACTGATACGGGTGGTCGAACTCACCCTGTATATCATAATTTCGCTTACCTGGAGTAAAGTAGGAAGTGATAAGACAAAAAACTGTTGAGCAACGACTTTTAAAGGCCTTTTTGTTCGGTGCATTATCATCCATAGACATTTATTAATACGTGCGTCATTAGTATACCAGTTTGAGAAATATACAGCATTGAGTGTATTTGAGCTCTACAACTCATAATAAAAGGTTTTATTTGAATATTAAAACTAGAAAAAAACGATTATAACTTTGAACTGATAACTAAAATTATTTACCTATTGGGAACTGACATGTGGGAGAGGCTTCAAAAACATGGCCGACAAAAAATTGCAGTTTTAAAGAAATCACATATATATGTTATAGTAGTGTTGATGATTAAAATGCTATTAAATTTAAGTGAATTAATATCTTAGGTTGATGATAACTCAAACTAAGAAAATATATATGATGCAGATCGAAATTTATCTGTCGGACATTTAAATAAATGTGAAATAAATTGTGAAAAAAGTGTTATTGATGTGACAGCTACTAATGCGCTATGTTAACAAACGTCAAACATGAAAGAAACACCCCATGAAATAAATGCTATAATATCTTAGGCTGGAAAAATAATTTTAATAATTTGTTCTTGTAAAGCAAAGTTGGGAGAAAAATGTAATAATAACATGTATATTGTATATTATACGCTTTTTTAACATTGTAAACAGTATTATTTTATTTACTTTTTAGGTTAACTTACTTGGTAGTATATAAACAGATTTTTTTAAAATGTAAAGAACATATTTTCATTGTTCAAGTAACTTCTTTTAATTTCAATAGATTTTCTACATTATATATTTTTCAATTTTTTCAACATTACCAAAAAACATATTATTACCAACAGTATAATGCTTCGGAAACTTATGAAAAATAACATCTAAATCTTTAGCAGATGTACTTTGACAACCGTTTACTACACAACAAACTCTAGCTTTCGATATTTACGTTATGGAAAACGTCCATTTTTACTTTTTTATTTAATAATTAATTAATTAAATTTAAATGTCAATGTTAACACCATATACTAACTAGACAGTTGCAATTTTATGACAGTTTAATTTTTTGCCACCAGATGTCATGTCTCAGTTCGTCAGTTCCCAATAGTAAGTTTAATAAATATTAAAATATATTTCCATATTTCAAGATAATATATATCTTGGGGTAATGAAAGAACACAATAAGAAGATAATCATAGTCAGTCTCGGGGCACGAACCTAGTTTCACGCAGAATTCGACAGTGTCCACACACAGAAAACAATTCCTTTTTCATTACCCTTATAAGTTATTTTGATATACAGGGTGTAACTTGACGTTTTGTACAAACTTAAGGAGCATATTCCTGAGGTCATTTCAAGAAAAAAATGTCCTATGAACAAATGTCCAATACACCGTGATTACTGAGCTACAAACGTTCAAATATTAAGATAAATGCTTTGATATTTAGCAGTATTTCATTGCAAAAAAAACTAAGTAACAACAAAAGATGAAAACAAAAGCAACAGAACTATTTGTTCAAAATGACCACCTTCAGCATTACACTGTATAGCGTGATCAAGAAATAGACTGAGTGGCGAATTGAACATTATTTTGTTCATAGGACATTTTTTCTTGAAATGATCTCAGGAATATGCTCCTTAAGTTTGTACAGTACATCATGAAACACGATGTATTATCAATACAAATAAATAAAATCGTACCTTTGTTTGTAATGATAAGTTTGTAAGGAAACAATCTAGGTGTACAATGGTACAGCTTATAAATTTTCAAAGATTATTGTTATTTTTTGAATTTATGAGTGTAAAAGTATATTTTTTTCATATATAGAAAACTGTATTCCAATCTAATCACTTACCTCTACAATAAGCTTATTTCCGTACCAACAATACAAACATAATTGAATAAGCAACGCAATTGCGCAGCAAGCAATAAACATAAATTCTATAGTGAAAGGATCTATCTACAAAAATAAATATCAAGCTTGTTTGTTAATCTTATATCATCAATATTAGCTGCTAATATTATCAAAGTACGTACTGTAACCATAAGAAATCCAGAAAAACATATTTCCAGACAACTCGTAAAAAATTGCGAGAACAGTGCTCCGCCAAAAATGTGTTCTATTTTTTCTACAAGCCTAAGAGTTTCATAAATTATAAAAAATTAAAATTTTATCTAAACCATATAAAATAGAGATTTTTTTTAAATTTGGATTTTAAGTTTATGTGTCCAGGTTATTGTTATAAAAATGTTTATGACCATTATTATACTAATAATAATTTTTGGAAAATATTGAACTCACTCAAATATGTATTTTTGATGCTTGATACAATTGATAATTAATTCGTACTTATTTTGTTGAATATTAATTTCTGAGACTTTGCGACCTGCAACATTCTTGATATTTTGCACCTGTGAAATATCGATTTTTAAAGTTTTCTAGATGCATAAGATATAATATTTTAAAACAATATTTCCAAAAATTTGGACTAAGTACTTATACAGGGTGTCCAAGTTGACGTTGGCTAACATGGGTAACTTTGTTATTAGTGGAGATAGAAAGTCGGTTAAATGGGCAAAGTAGTGCAGAATTATGTGCTCATTAACGTCCCGTCGAAAAAACAATTGAATTTTGACGCACTATGGATTTATTTAAAAAATAGTGAAAATTGCCGTTTTTGAAAACTGGCCATAACTTTTTTATTTATGAAGATATCTGAAAATTTCTTTAACCATTTTTTGATAGCTTTTTATGATCTTTTCAGTGGCGTCGGTTTAATTTTTTTATATCCACTACATAATGACATATTGACATGAACTTTGGTTTTTCTTATGGATGCCATTTTGGATTTTTAGATATTCGAATTCTGCTTATTTTTCTGATTAATATGGTGTATCACATGCTACATTTAAAAAAAATGCAATTAACGTCCCATATTAGAGGCACTATAAAAACAACTGACAGTCAAATTATATTTCAGTTCTGCCAAACTACGATTTATTATTAATTTTACACTTAAAATGTTCGCACTACTTAATTATAACTTGATTGTCAGTTGTTTTCTATGTCTCTTATATGGGACGTTCATTGCAAATTTTTTAAATGTGACATGTGATACACCAAATTAATCAGAAAAATAAGCAGAATTCGAATATCTAAAAATCCAAAATGGCGTCCATAAGAAAAACCAAAGTTCATGTCAATATCTCATTATGTAGTGGATATAAAAAAATTAAACCTACTCCACTGAAAAGATCATAAAAAGTTATCAAAAAATGGTTAAAGAAATTTTCAGATATTTTCATAAATAAAAAAGTTATGGCCAGTTTTCAAAAACGGCAATTTTCACTATTTTCTAAATAAATCCATAGTGTGTCAAAATTCAATTGTTTTTTTGACGGGACATTAATGAGCACATAATTCTGCACTACTTTGCCCATTTAACCGACTTTCTATCTCCACTAATAACAAAGTTACCCATGTTAGCCAACGTCAACTTGGACACCCTGTATATTATACACGAAATATATACGCAAACTTAAAAAAAAATTATAAAGAAAATAGAAACTTCTTCAAAAAAAGCCACTAAAAAGAGGAAAATAATAAAATGTTGAGGTTGGCGTCAATTTATTACTAAAACTTTTTAAAGAATATCTACTCTTATAATAAATTGGCGCCGACCTCAAAATTTTGTTATTTTCCTCTTTTTAGTGTTTAAAGGGAGATTCTGTTTTTTTTACATTTTAGTCATGGCTTTACAATACGTTGTCTGCACGTTATTAACCGACTTCTTTCTTAATATTTAATTACTAAACTAAAAAACTACTGAACCGATTTAAGAAACACATATTATGTGGGACCAGTGACCACACTGCAGGTCTGCCCTATTGATTAGAAAAAGAATCATCAAAATCGGTTCACAAATGCAGTAGATATATAAACTGTAACATCTACATATAAAAAACTTTTTAACAAAAAAAAACCTCCTTCAAAAAACCACTAAAAAGAGGAAAATAATGAAATTTTGAGGTCTGTGCCAATTTAATAAAATATGAAGTTGGTTAAAAAGAAGATAAATAATCACTATAATATACTTTTTAACCGACTTCATATTTTATTAAATTGGCACAGACCTCAAAATTTCATTATTTTCCTCTTTTTAGTGGTTTTTTGAAGGAGGTTTTTTTTTTGTTAAAAAGTTTTTTATTTTTTACTTATTAGTGTCAAAAAGTGACATTTACCTTAAAAGAATCACACGCCGTTACTCACTTTTATTAAACCTAAAACCGACTTTCTTACGCTGTCTGATATGTCAAAAAGTGACATTAATTACCTTAAAGAATCACCCGCCGTTACTCACTTTTATTAAAATCACTACTGAACCGATTTTGATGAAATTTCTATGGGACCAATCTGAAAGTATATCCTTTCAAATAAAAAAAATTTTTTCAAAATCGGTTCATAAATGACTGAGTTATGAAGTAACAAACATAAAAAAAAAATACAACCGAGTTGAGAACCACCTCCTTTTTTTGAAGTCGGTTAAAAAATTAACTTAAATACTAAAAAAAAACTACTGAACCGATTTAAATAAAAATTATATGGGACTATTCCGTAAGCATTCTGAATACAACGGCGTCGAAATTATTCAAATCGATTAACCCCTCGAGAAGTTGAGGCTGAACAAACAAGAAAATATACACGTCGAATTGATGACCTCTATTTTTAAATAAACATACTTAATTTTTTCCAGCTGGAGCAGTTAATGATTTGTCTAACCTGTGTATTGCTGTCGTATCTTTTAATTTGGCGTAAGTTATTTAAAT
Organism: Mongoloraphidia duomilia; assembly: GCA_039654895.1. NCBI lineage: Eukaryota > Metazoa > Arthropoda > Insecta > Raphidioptera > Raphidiidae > Mongoloraphidia > Mongoloraphidia duomilia. Next base: position 36,157,251 of record CM077520.1, on the reverse strand, counting down.
TAGACAGGGAATCATTGAGTATTCGCAACTGTGCGCAGGCAATGCCCATGAATCCAGTTATAGTTGTGTCAGTATTTACTTCATGCCATGCGACCGTAATAACGCTTACCATTTGGCAAATAAATAACAACTCGTATCGATATGACAGCTTCCAATCGAATGGATACGCAATGTCAATTGGTAAAGTTCTGAAAATGATTAAATTTATTAAGAAATATTTAAACATCATATATCACTAATAATTTCTAGAAATACGGTTTCCATATTCACTCATTACATTATTATATTCATTTATATATTATACTAGCAGCCCTGTCCGGCTTCGCCCGGGTGCTAAGAAAACCCGGGTGCAATACACTACTCACTCGCTTCGCTCGTTCGCTAAATCTATAAACCTTCCGTGAAAAATTATCTAACTGATGGTGAAAACCGCATCAAAATCCGTTGCGTGGTTTAAGAATTACATTACTCACTAGGTAATAATAGTTTTTTATACGGCTGTATACGGCTGTATTACTCACTAGCTTCGCTCGTTCGCTATATATATATAAACCTTCCGTGAAAAATTATCTAACTGATTGTGAAAACCGCATCAAAATCCGTTGCGTGGTTTAGGAGGAGTTAGCGGTTAAACAGACAGACACGAAAAGCGACTGAAATTTATACTATGTAGAGATTATTGCCGAGTCTGTAATTTACAATCAGTCAACCAATCTATATATTATTTCAATTGATTAAGGGTGTTTAAGAATAGCCGAGCGTGTAGAGATGTCTTTGTTTATACGACGTTTTTATACACCTATCCCGAGACCTATCCTCTATTAGAAGTCTTCAGCTTTCAGGGTCTAACCCGAGAACGAGAACCATGGTAAAAGTATCAAATGGATTTTCAGTTTATTTTAAAAAAATAATAAATTGAAAATATGAATTGGTACTAAGTCAAATAACCCTAGGTGCTAGTGACCTTAAAATTAAAAATAAGTTATATTAATATAAATACCTTTCCTCTGTCTGAATAAGTGCTGTAAAAAAAAATACAGCCACCAAAAACGATGTAGCAAATGACCAGTAGACAACGGTTTGAGTCTTTATTATTTTAATACTATCATTTATAAACTTTTCATGACGTTTATATTTTGGCATGAACATTTCATTATCAGTAAGTTCAAACAGTTCAGAGATCTGCTTTTTACATACCAAGAAAGTACCAAGTTTAAATAGTAGACTATTTATAAAGGTAATCAATAGATATGATGAGCGAATAATCAAAATTATATTTCCCCAATTTTTATAAATATTTAGTCCGTAAGAACCGATAAAACCAAATATACATAAAAAGGTCATTGCGAATCGACAGTAGTCCCATAAATTCATTGACTTCTCTTTATATAATCCTAAATAATTTAGTAAGATCATATTTATTTTTAGCGCATTTTTAGGTCTCATCACTTCCATTTTTAATACAGAACTTTGAAAACGTATATTTTATTTTACTTGGACAACTGTTTTCGAAAATCAGTAGTGACTAGTGAAAACGACAACTAATTTAAAATACCCATTTTATTACTTCTCTTTGCTTGATTGTGAAATAACTCAGATTAATTATCTTTTGAAAATTACATGAACTGAAATTGTATAAAGGTTAATGGAAGATAAAGATAATTAAAAGATAATTATTTTTTCCTTTTATATGTAGAGAAAATATATTATTCTTCTATGTACAAACTATTTCATAATTGTTTCAGTTGTTGACTTGCTTTAATAATTAATTATAACTGTATAATCTCAAAGGGCAAAGTAACTACGAGTATTAAAGTATAGAACACGAAAATAATTAATTAAGAGAGACGAATTCCCAGTTTATAAAAAATTAAATTTCTTTCCGAACTGATTGTTAAACTTTGGCCCACAAAAAATGTAATTTCTCGTCTAGTTTGACATTTGTTTCAGAAAATTCGCATTCCAATAAATATGTTATAGTTTATGGTTTTTTTTTATCTTGTAATTTTCTTGCAACAAAAAAGTCCACCCAAAAAACTATTGAATAGAAAAGAATTGAATCTTTATTGAAGAGCTGATTAGATTTATTTTTATTATTATTGTAGATTATAGACGCGTCGACAACTTAGGTCATTAGCATCTTAAATTACATTAAATAACTAACTTAAAACTAAATAACATCATAAAACATCCACGAGCGCAGGTGGGATTCGAACCCACGAGATTCTAGTCTAGAAGCTGCTACCAAGTACGCTATTGACTAGGCCCTCAGCTGATTAGAGGTAAAGGGTGTTTCAAAATGAGCGCAAGTATTAAGTTTTCAATAAAACACATCATTTACTCGAAAATTGCAAGTATTTTCATTTTAATATGAACTACACATATTATTGGCGATTATGAGTGGAATAAAACATCCAACAAATGACTGCCACGACTCTGCTGGCACACTCTTGCTCTAGAGAAGCTGATGAATTACACTTTCGCATATTTGCCCTTCAGTTGCCAATGACACGTCCTTCCTCCAGCTCAGGAATTGTGGTTGGTTGATTGGCATAGCTGGACGACTTCACAAAACCTAGCGTTGGGCGAATACGAGATGTTTTTACAATCGAAACAATCGCAATCGTTCATAATAACAATCGAGTCCACAATCGACTCGGAGTTTAATTTTACAATCGAAATGTTCGATTGCTCAAGTCGATTATTTGCCAGCGAATGAGAATACATATAATCGTGATTCAAGGTTATATGCTGGTCGAATGAAGTCTGACGTTTACGCTACTCGTTCATCGTTGATTCACTGTTCACACTGTTCAGTCGGTCTCAGAGCGCTCGATTACTGCACAATCGACCATACATTGACTCGACCACAGTTGTTGAGTGATGAACGATTATATATTATGTGGCTCTCGACAGTGTACGTCGTCTGTACGATTCAGTACTATGCAACTTGGTCTCGGTGAAATATGAAACAACAACAATCGAGTCCAAGTGAAAACCATCGAGAGTCATCGAGATGTTTGAACAATCGAGGCAATCGACTAAAATATCTCGTAATCGCCCATCACTAACAAAACCCCACAGAAAGAAGTCGCACGGCGTTATATCGTACGATCTCGGTGGCCAATTCTGGTCGCACGCACTCTGCAAACTGTTTCCGCTAAACTTTCACCATATTTTAAATAACTTTTCACTATTAAAATCCGCTGTTTGTTCGTTTAGCATTCCATGACTGCCTAATCGCGATACATCTACTTCACAGTCTGTTGTCAAATTTTTATTCCAGAACTCTTGATTAAAATAAAATGTCGCGAAATTTAAATCTTGCGTTGATTTTGAAATACCATTTATAATAGTAAACACTTAAAATACTACTTTGAATTAAAAAACACAGTTCAAAATTTTCATACATAGAAGGATTAGTTACAAGGTATTTAATCTTTTTGACCTAACTAAAACAAACTATAAAGCTGAAAATTGGTGAAAATGTGCTTTTTTGTCTACTGAATAAAAATTAGTAGTGTTGCAGCAGGTGCGGGGTGGCCATTTTGTAAATAATTGTTTTTTAAACGTTTACTTTTAAAGTGGAGAACAATGTTTAAATTATAAAATTAGTAGTTAGGTTCAATCAGTCTATTACTTTGTTCTATGTAGGGATTATAGATTTATCCAATGCCGGATTTAGAGGTCTGGAGGCCCGGGACAACAAAGGAGTGGAGGCCCCCTGGCCCCAAATTATTTTCCAAATAAAGTGCACAATTGTTTTCAGTCGAGTTTTCCAATAAATAATTTATTGTGAAACCAAGTATAGATTCTTTTATTATTTAACAAACATATAAATATAATCGGAAACAAGAATTATCTGAAATTAAATTTTAGCGTTAACGAACGGAACCTTCCGAGCTTTTTTCGCCGAAATATCGTTGATGATTTCGCTGAAATCCAGTTCCCGCTCGCTAGGCACGTTTACCGCGTTTACTCATCGAAATGCCAAAACCACGTAATTATTGTGCAGTGGAAGTCAAAAAACATTTCCTCATGATTACTTATTAAAATTATTAACGCGATTTAGCATATTTTCAACGACAAAATTAAATAACCGAGAATTCAGAGAATTTTTTTTCCGAAGTCTCTATTGTGGGGGCCCCTCTTTTGTGGAGGCCCCGGGGCTGTAGCCCCGGTTGCCCTCCCCTAAATCCGGCCCGGGATTTATCCATGGGACCATGGGCTATCTAACTGTGTCGAAAAAATTGGAAAATTTTTTCGCGGCTACTCTACAGAAATATTTTTTCAAAATCAAACTTTTCGACTGAAAATGAAAACACTTGATGCGTGGTGCTCTAGTAAGAAGGATAACTCTCGGTAACTCCATAAGTACAAATCAATATATTTTATTATTTAATATTATATTGTTTTATATACCGGGTGTCCGGTCTCAAAGTCGAACATAAGAAATTAACGTTGTGTGCCATTTTTAAGTATGTTGGCTTTTACTTCTACTCGTATAGATTATAATAAGAAAACAAACAGGTACCTATCTAAGTAATGAAGAATTTAATTGGTTTTTTATTATTAAACAACAAAAAGTAATACTTAATAAAGAAAATAAAATTATAATAAATATTCAAATAACCGCCCATTTTCAACTAAACAATATCCCAGTCTGTTATAAAAAGAGTTTCTAACGTTTTGTTTTTCGCGTACTTAATTTGAAGTCGTTACTGCAAAATCGGTAAATTTCAAATTGGTATTTTAAAGTAAAAATTTAATTTTTGGTTTTATTTTTAGAATCATTTGATGCGCAATAATTTTATCATTCAATAGGTACCATTACCTTTCTTGTACGTTGAATTGGCGAACACGAATCAGCAAAAATGAACAATACCATGTTAAATCCCTATGTTCACCTTTGAGACCGGAGACGGGGTATAATAAAAAAGTGGTAAATTTCAATTATTTTTTATCAGTCACGTACTAAGTTACCTTGGATAATTAATCAGGTAGTTTCTCTAGCTATTTTTTTATTACGTAAAAAAGTAAAACAGTGTATGCATATTATTATATTAGATACATCAATTGTTCAATCATAAATAATACATACTTAATACATTATTTAATTAAACTATTAATATTAATTCATATTATATATAATCTGTCAACTGTGTTTTTTATTTATCAATTATATTTTTTGTCAATAGTGCAAGTAGCATTCGTAGATGCACTTGTATGTTAAAAAAATACAAAACAGTTATTAATTATGTTTGATGTTAAGTTGAATCAATAATGTAAAGAATGAATACGATGTGCGCAGAACCTGAGAAACAAAAATATTATAGATATTATCTATAGAAAGAAATATTTTTTTATAATATGCTAGCTGCTCGATCCGGTTTCCCCGGGTGCAAATCACTTTCCTTTCTAATTAAAAAATTTATAGGCAGATATTCTTCCCTTTGCCTTACTGGATTTGAAAATTATACACATGATATATTATACAGGGTGTTCCGTAAAGAATGCGCCAAAAAGTAATCCTACATTCTAGACATAAAAATAATAAGATTTAACCCAACTTACCTTATAAAATTCGAGAAAAAAATGGGGGCATAAATGTGATCCAAATAGGCTGCAACTAGCGCCCTCTTTTTAGAAACTCAAATCTGTTTAAATTTTATTTTTGCCTGCCTTAAAAAACCCTTGGGTACCAAATTTCAACTAGATATCTGAAAAACTGTTCAATTTATTTAAAGAAACTAAAATATAAAATCTAACTTTAACACCCTGTATATCCAAAACGGACGACATTTTTATAAGCAAGTTGCGTTAAATCTTATTATTTTCATGTCTAGAATATAGGTTTACTTTTTGGCGCATTCTTTATGAAACACCCTGTATAATACAGATGATATGATTAATACAATAATACCTGCATAATATGCAGGTATTATTGTTATAATTATATATATAGTCCCAGAGCAGACCGTCGGATTTCGTATATGTATCAAATCAAATTTGTCTGTGTGAATTAGCATTAGGGCAGACAAATAGGGAGCCACAACTACTATTATTATTTTTTTCTGCCGAAAATTAAAAAAACAGGCTGCCAAGGGCTTACGGCAGGTTGAACTCTGATATGAAAGTATCGTTAAGATCGACATTTTGACGTTAATTTTATTTATGCAGTCGATGACATAATCTAAAAAATTATCGGAAAAGACGTTAGTACCACATGGTTCGGCAGAATAAAAATAATAACAATTGTGGCCCTCTATTTGTGTCTGCTCCAATTATGCTCACAGACTTTGTGTAGATATTTGATACATATGGGAAATTTGACGGTTGGCTCTCCGCCTAATAGTCATAGTTACCTGAAGGAAAGTAGGAAGAGATAACACAAAAAAATGTTTAGAAACGACTTTTAAAGGTCTGTTGGTCCTGTACATTATCATCCACAGACATTTGTTAACGCGTGGCTCGTTAGTGTACCAATCTGAGAAATACACAGCATTAAGGGTGTTTGAGCTCTGCAATCCGTTAAAATTATTGTTTGTTATGATATCATAATATTTTAACTAGAAAAAGTTTAGCATTAAATTGCACAATATAGTATATGCATGGGCGTACAATTTTATAAATGTTGTAGGAACTTAAAACACGTTTATGGGATAAGCAAAAGCGGTTTACGCAGGTTTACCGGTTACCCAGAGTTATACAAAAACGTTTTCGCTTTATGTAAAAACATTGAGTGTATGTCCACTCTGAGCACTTAATGGCCAATTTCTCGTACATTTTAATCAAGATGTTTTTTTAATCACACTGTTAAATGACGGGTTGCTATGGTAACGACACGCAGCAACCAATGAACACGTAGCTGTCAAAATTTAACAGTGTGATTAAAAAAACATCGTGTTTAAAATGTACGATAAACCGGCTATTAGTCTCACTAAATTGATTGTGTACAAAGCGCCTGCAGAGTTAGAACGCTTTTGAAGTAAAGTGTATTTAAAATTTTAGAAATGCATCTCTTTCTCTTATAATACTTTATTTAAATTAAAAAATATGGAAGAAAAAATGTGTACCTACGTCTGTATGACGGATACAGACAGATGACGTAAATACCGTTAAACACAAATAATTGTAATACACATTTGTAATTTTTTTTTTTTATATCTTAAATTGTTATCCAATACCAGCTATATATTTTCATTATAAAAAAAAATAAAAATGTTTAGTGTTGCCGTCTAGATCTAGACTTTCTAGACTCTTGTCTTGTCTTGTCTAGATTTTCAAGACAAGACTTGCAAAAGTCTTGTCTAGAAATTTTCAAGACAAGACAAGAGTTTTTTAATCTAGACTTAGACTTAATGAAGTCTTGATATTTCAAGACAAGACAAGACTTTGAAAGTCTTGTCTTGTCTAGACGGCAACACTAATTTAGAAGGAAAATTACTTTTGCATTCTGAGAAAATGGCGTCTAGAGTCCGTTATATTGAATTGTCCGTGACGTCATATACCTTATTTGTAATCTTCTTAAAAAAACCTTTCTTTTTATACCAATATCAATAAATTTAGATTATAGTGTTGCCGTCTAGATCTAGACTTTCTAGACTCTTGTCTTGTCTAGTCTAGATTTTCAAGACAAGACTTACAAAGTCTTGTCTAGAAATTTTCAAGACAAGACAAGAGTTTTTTAATCTAGACTTAGACTTAGTGAAGTCTTGATATTTCAAGACAAGACAAGACTTTGAAAGTCTTGTCTAGACAAGACTTACAAAAGTCTTGTCTAGAAATTTTCAAGACAAGACAAGAGTTTTTTAATCTAGACTTAGACTTAGTGAAGTCTTAATATTTCAAGACAAGACTTTGAAAGTCTTGTCTAGACGGCAACACTAAAAATATTTAAAGCCTCCGGATTCGAGCCTGGGCTTGGCGTTTGTACCTGTCGACAGTGTTTTGTTTCACATGCCAACCACTTGCTCTATTTCCCTTATATCTAATATCTCTTAAATGTCACCCCAGGTATGAGACATTAGACATTATTCACGTCAAAAATGTGCATCGTCATAGAAAAAATATAACACTTTCAAACGTATAATTAATGCAATAAACTAATCCAAATGTTTACCTCTAGTATAATGTTATTGCCATACCAACAGTATAAAACTAATTGAAAAAGAATTGCAGATGCGCAACTAGCAATAAACATAAAATCCACAGTAAAAGGATCGAGCTATAAAGAAAATTAAAAATAATATTTCGATAATTGTATTTTTATGTTAATTATACTACCTTTATAAATATTATATGATCAGTATACGTACAGTTACCATAAGAAATCCAGAAAAACAAATTGCTAGACAACTTGCCATAAATTGCACGAACAATGCCCTACTGAAAATTTGCTCTACTTTTCCTACGTACCTAAAAAATTTATACATTATAAAAAGACACATTTCTCTGCAAAATCTATAAACGGCGCTTATGTTAACTGTGCTATATTATTTGAGTTAAATTTCTGGCAGGCATATTAATATATTAATTGGGTCACCATATTTTTTAACAGTTAAATTTCACACGATCCAATATCGCAACTTTAAATATATACAAATTAATGCTTAAGTTTACATTAGTGTCTAAATTAATGAAAGGATATTAATTAATCTTTGTTTCACCCATGACTATAGCACTAGCTTGTGAGAAGATTCATCTCTAACAATACCTAATTAAAAAATTAGCTCTCGCATGAGGTATTGAGCTGTTATATTAGCTACAAAATGCTTCATATTGGAAACAATTGATTATTTAAAATGTGTCACTGTAGAGTAAATGTTAACTCAGCCACCGCGAAAGTGGAAGTTTCGGGTTAGAGTCCCGACGGTGACATAGGTGGCAATTTTTCCAGTGTTGCATCGTAATGTTACGTCATTTTCGATGGGTGTTTCAAAAACAGTAATACAAACTTTAGCATTAATTTGTATATATTTTTTAAAGTTGCTATAATTAAATAGAGCAGTGTGATCCTTGAAAACAGTGTAGAAATTGTCGGAAGTGAGCACTTCCTTGGCACATAGGATCAATAAAAGCAATACTGATTAATTCAAAATTTGCATTTAATAACTAACGTTTCGGTATTCTTCATACCATCTTTAGAGTCTACAAGAAAAATTATAATGTTGATACAATGGTTGTATGTAAACGTGGGTGAGAATATTTGTACATACAACCATTGTATCAACATTATAATTTTTCTTGTAGACTCTGAAGATGGTATGAAGAATACCGAAACGTCAGTTATTAAATGCAAATTTTGAATTAATCAGTATTGCTTTTATTGATCCTATGTGCCAAGGAAGTGCTCACTTCCGACAATTTCTACATATTTTTTTAACCTTGACCCAAAATAATTATAAATATATTTTAAATTTTGGATAGATACATTGTAGATTACACGCGATCCATAGCTTAGAACAATAGTGTGCATATTTTGAATTTTATATATGTAGGTGTTTCGCAAGTTATTTATAATGGAAAATTAATATTTCTTAATTACTTGATTAAAATTAGTTTAGCCAAGTTTGAACTCACTTAAATATGTAGGTTTGATGTTTAATACAGCTGACAATAAATTCGTACGTATTATCAGTTTCTGTACCTTTAAATTCTATTTTTCTTCTAGACTTTTGTGCCTATAAAATATTAACTGAAATTAGGAGAGAAAGTCTCTGTGGCAAAGGATCAATGAATTCATTGATCCTTTGCCACAGAGATTTCTTCTAATTTCAATCATCATCTACGGATCACCATATCTCTATATCATAGAGTTTTTTAACATAAAATATTAATTTACAAACTTTTAGAAATTCAACAAAATATGTCGGACGTAATGACTAACCTGTATACTGTTAGTATCGCATCTTTTTAACTGATGTAAATTATTTAAATTCGACAAAGAGTCGTTGAGTATCTGCAATTGAGCACAAGCAATACTCATGAATCCAGCAACAATTGTATCCATAGTTATATCTACCCATCCAGTTGTAATAAGACCCACCATTTGACAAATGAATAACAGCTCGTATCGTGGTGACTGCTTCCAATCGAATGGATAGGCAAAGTCAAATGCTAAAGTTCTGAAAGAAAATGATTACAATTTAATTTTGACAAATATTAAATTAATGCTATAATAAATTATTATATTTAAGGTTGCGAGTCATTGCAACGATTGACACACGATCTAACCATATCTTAACCACAAACTTAGAGCCTATAATAACTATGTCTTTCATTGAAGACAAATTATGTTCTTATTTAGTTTTGATATTTATTTTTCAATACCATACCTTGAAAAAAATTTGTTTCTATAAGCAGTTTTAGTGGTCATAAATATAGTACTAAAAATATCTAGATGTATTTGGTAATGAATATTTACTATATATCTTCGTTTTGCATTTATATTTAAAATAATTCAATAATGACAACAATTTTATAAATAGAAAAATTAGGCAGTAAATATATTGAATACTAGCGGCCCGGTCCGGCTTCGCCCGGGGGCTATGAATTTATGATTTATAGCGGACCCGGGAGGTATGAAGTTATGATAGCGGTCACCTGCATTGCTCCGCTCACGTATATTTAGTATATTGTTAATTTGTTATCCCCCCTCGAGAATCTCCCCCCCCCCTTATTTGTTATCCCCCCGCGAGAATCTCCCCCCTGCGTAGCTTTCTATTAGTGAAAGAATTTTTAGAATCGGTTTAGTAGTTCCAGAGATAAGAATTTATGATTTATAACCCCCTCCCCCCGCGAGTACCCTTGGGTTACATTATTGTAAAAAATACAGCCCATGTTACTCGCTGATAATGTAGCTTTCTATAGGTGAAAACATTTTAAAATCAGTTAAATAGTTTTTGAGTTTATCCATTACAAACAATCAAACAAACATACAAAAAATCAAATCTTTTCTCTTTATAATATTAGTTTAGAAAAACCACCAATTAAAACAGAACATGCACTCAATCGACTCTCTGGTACATTCTTTAGTTGCGCTAAAACTGAAGAAAGGGAAAAATAAATTGAAAATACCTTTCCCCGTTTTGAGTTAATGCTGTAACAATAAATATTGCCGACAAAAATGATGTAACAAACGACAAGAAAATTATGCTTTGTCTTTTTATTATTTTCACATTATCATTAACAATTTTTTCATGACGTTTATATTTTGGCATGAACATTTCATCATCAATCAATTTAATCAATTCAGAGATCTGCTTTCTCCGTAGAAAAAAATTACTGAGTTTTAAAAAAGCATTTACTATGCTGATCATCAAATATGACGAGTCAATAATCATAATTATATTCCCCCAATTTTTATACACGTTTAATCCATAAGAACCTATGTAACCAAAAACACTTAGAAACGTAATTAACAATCGGCAATAATCCCACAAATTCATTGCATTTTCCTTATATAATCCTAAATAATACAATAAGAACATATTTATTGTGAGTGCATCTTTAGGCTTCGATTTCATTGTTTTATTAAAATAATTTTACTTAAACAAATTATTATCTTTGAAAATGTAACCATTATTATAGGTAGATAGTGGACACCACAACTGTTTTAAAACGCAAAGAACACCAATTATTTATACGACTTAAAATAAAACATATATACATTTCACATGAATCATTTAGTATTTCAGATTCTCTTTGTCTAAGAAAGATAAAACACTAGTTAATTAGTCAAAAGAAACGTGAACATTATTTGGGAAATTGTTCGATTTTCTTTTAATTGAAATCTAAATTACGGTTAAGTAATTTTTTATTTTAAGTGTTCCTATTAGCCTTTGAAATATCGTTTTTTATAATCAATGTTATAATGTAATAATGGCCTTCATTACTGAGTTATACTTAAAAAATATACCCAGTCATTTTTGTGTTTGTATTTATAACGTAAATTATACAGAAAGAATTCAGTAAGTATTTCACGCTACTAAATTTTTGGTCTTTTCTGACACCATACAAATAGACATTTTGGTAATAATTAGGCTGTGAAAAAAAAGCTTTTGTTAAAATAGTAGCCGTTACCCGTGGCTTCGCCCACATATATTTCGATTTATGATTTATTATCCCCCCACGAGAAATTCTCCCCTTGCGAAGCGAAGTCGGGCTGGTGGTGTTTATAATATTAGTAGGATTCCACCTATACGCTAAAATGCAAAAGAATTTCAGAGTTACGTTTTAATAATATCTCACAGGAATTATCCCCCCCCGCGAGAAATTTATCAAAATAAAATATAGCCTATATCACTCAGAGATAGTGTAGCTTTATATTTAGTGAAAGAATTTTTAGAATCAGTTCAATAGTTCCAGAGATAAGAATTTATGATTTATTACCCCCCGCGAGAATCTTTCCTCCTGCGAAGTGAAGTCGGGCTGGTGGTGTTTATAATATTAGTAGGATTCCGCTAATACGCTAAGATGCAAAAGAATTTCACGTAAGGAAAAATATCGCATTGAGATTATTAGCAATAGGTACAGATGTAGCTCCGCTTCTCCCACTTATTACCATACTCCCTCCTACCGATAACCTTGAGCCCCCTCCTACGCGCGATCGGATTACGAATAAAGTTTTGGGGCAATGGTGGGTCTCAGCGATAGATGAAGTAGTAGAGAACCAATAAAAATTTATCCCCCAGGAGGAACATTGGAATCTAGTTGTTGTCGCAATTGCATTCCAAAGTTCTTTGGGAATTGGCGCTCGCAGGAACCCGAGGTCGTACCAGTCGGTTTGTGTATGCCGGCTGGCAGATTCTAATACATAAATGGATTATTAATTGTTGTGTTGAAGACGCTAATGACCTTTGTTGTCGACGTGTCTATAATCTACAATAATAATAATAATGAAAAAAATTAATTATTTAATTCAAAAATTTATTTAAAAGTTGAATAAAACATAGCGTATAGCACTTTTGGAATCGAGGGCAGTATAGCCTAGCGGATATCGTACTTGATTCCGCAGCCTCTAGATTAGACTGTCGTGAGTTCGAATTCCACCTGCGCTCATGGATGTTTTGTGATGTTATTTAGTTTTAAGAAAGTTGTTATTTAGTGTAGTTGAAAGACGCTAATGATCTGAGATGTCGACGCGTCTATAATCTACAATAAAAAAAGTTTCATCAAAATCCGTCAAATAGATTTTAAGTTAAATCATTTCAAATATACATACAAACTATTTTTTGCAACACCTACCTCAAAAGTTCAATTTCAGATTCCTGTGTATCGTTTCTTAGGTGATTCTTTATGGACGCTTCTGCTGTAGTGCATTATGTAAAATTTTACGCACTCCGTGCTATAAAGTAATACTGTTTTGTTTTATTTTAAAACACGCGTATGTAAAGTAGTATTCTTTGCAACAACTGCTTCAAAAGTTCAATTTTAAGCAAATAAAAGACAATTCAGATCAATATTTTATTAGAGACTTCATAGCACAGTAATCTATAAAGAATTTTATATATTATCAGTATTAATATAGATATCGGCATATCAATTTGGTTTAATCTTAATGTATTCTAATGATTAAATGTTCAGATATTATCTTAGATCTCATTTTTCTGCTATGCATTAAAATTAATTAGGGTCGAAAGGCAAAAACTTTTTTTTTTATTTCAACATAGATACAGTCAAATTCAATCTTTTATCAGAAACTAAATTTTTAATACAGTTGCAATCGAAATCCAAACTAGAGGCTCTTTTTGAATTCATAATTTGTTTTTAAATACCTCTATATAATAATATGTGTTTTTCAAATACTGATTGCAGCGTTTCCCGCGGTGTTGATTAATTCCCTTTATCTCTGTTGAAAATATATTAAAAAAAGGTAGGTATGTAGAAAGTTCTCAAACACTTAGGTACTATTAAAATTTATAAACTATTTTATCAACTCGTTTGCTAAGATACCTACTAATTAAAAAAAATTATATGAAGAAACTGAAATACAAATATAAAAGAAAAATATTTTAATATAATATGATGAACAAAAAACGAATTTATTTTCGGTCACATTCGGTCCAATAGAATATAATAAAATAATGTAATATATTGACACATAAGTATACAATATTAGCGTTTACTGCCATTAAATGTTATATGTGATATTTTGTAAACTGCCTGCAAAAATACATACAATAAAAATTTAATATTATTTTAATTTTTGTCATACCCCTATAAAGTAGTTGTTTACACGCATATGTACGTATACATATAAAGTGACTTTTTACAAGCAGGCGTGCGGGAACGTATCTGTCCCACACTAGTGTCGGAATTAGTAAAATTCAGTAGTAATTTAATGTAAATTCATTATAGTAATTTAATGTTTTTCAATTTATTATTTTTTATAATAAATAAAGAAAAATTCAAATATTTCATATTACTCCAAAGCTAGGCTCGAATTGGCGACGACTACCTATATTACCTATTATATACGTACCAATAACCTATATTAGAAGTGAAGTTGTCTATAGATGTGAACTATCAAAAATTTAAAAATACTGAAATGAAGTGAAAATCAGTTATTTTATTGGAGGTATGACAAACAATACCATATACAGGGTGCTGAATCGTTTTGCGGGTAATAGGGATTTAACCTGTAAAATCAAACTTTTGCGATTTCCTGCTCCCCTAATTATTTTAGGAAAAATATCTTCGAATAAAAGTTTTAGAACATAAAATTCTACATCCAAATCATTAAACAAAATTAATTTTGCATGCTTTGTGACGGCAGAAATTTGATAAGAAAATGTCAAAATTACCTCAAAAACAGATAGCGATAGCCATGGAACGTAAACCAAATGATTAGAAATTATTCTGACAGCTAAAACGTCATCATTTTGTTCAAGTTCCATGGCTATCGCTATCTGTTTTTGAGGTAATTTTGACATTTTCATATCAAATTTCTGCCGTCACAAAGCATACAAAATTAATTTTGTTTAATGATTTAGATGCAGAATTTTATGTTCTAAAACTTTTATTCGAAGATATTTTTTCTAAAATAATTAGGGGAGCAGGAAATCGCAAAAGTTTGATTTCACGGGTTAAATCCCTATTACCCGCAAAACGATTCAGCACCCTGTATATCTCGTTCGTAATGATATTAACACTCGTGTGACTTAAAACTCGCTGCGCTCGTTTTAACATTGTCACCTTGTGCATAATATACCTCATTACGACGCTGGATATACAACCTACTATCACCTGTTTATATTATTAGAATACATTTTCAAGTTTTTTATGTAGGTATGTTATTATTAAACGT
Organism: Mongoloraphidia duomilia; assembly: GCA_039654895.1. Lineage (NCBI taxonomy): Eukaryota > Metazoa > Arthropoda > Insecta > Raphidioptera > Raphidiidae > Mongoloraphidia > Mongoloraphidia duomilia. Next base: position 36,141,941 of record CM077520.1, on the reverse strand, counting down.
TCTCCGTATTCTATTCTATTTAATATGTCTGGATATTAGTTGACACTTTAATGGTACACGACGTTATCTGACCGCTTGTATCTAATATTTGACATACGTAAAATGTCTTTCATATTACGTCCTTATTAGTCTGCGTCCTTGTAAAGATTATATATTATTACACGGTACATGGTTTTATTAATAAAGTTTATAATCCGCTATATAAAATCTGCTTTTAAAAATTCCTAACTGAAGCAAATTATACAAGACCAGTTTTTTATTATTGAATTATTTAGGAAGTTGACACATTAGTACCTATGCCTATCTTCAATTCGAAATATTAAAAAAAAATAATCAGCATGAACTAGTTCATAAGCCGAGGGTTCCATAAATTCGCTATAGGTTTCTTGTAATTTTTGCCAGCCTTTTAATAAAGAATCAATATTAATGTACCTATACTGTACCTGCAATTAACTGTTTTGCGCTAACACTAAAAAATAATGAAAATCTGATCTTCGTTATAGTTTTCATAGAAAAAAATAATGTTATTTTACGATCGATTGATTCAAATTCAAATGAATATTATTAATATTAAATAGGACGGGATGGGCCTGAATATGGTACACACATAGGTATCTACTGAAACGTCGCCCAAACTGTAAACTCAAAATAATTGAATAACTGGATCGGGACAGGCTTCTCAATATTCATTTAAATTTTCATGTAATCTTTACTACCCTCTTTTTTCAAAATTTTAGACCTAATAATTTCGGAGATATATAATAAATTGTTCGTACAATTCTGTGTTTACTTTGATAGAAGATTAAATCTGCACGTAGTTTTTCTTTACAAAAATAATTTTATCAAATATTATTTTGCTGCATTTATTTCCTTATAAATGACATATTTGCGCAGCACATTGACTTTTGCCCACAGTCAGTCAGTCGTCGATATTAATGTTTTCATAGAGTTTGAGCAACAACTCGAGGGCTCTTTCATACAACGCGGCAATATTGTAACCGCCTTCATCTCTGATTTCCCGGTCGCGAACGTTAATTAAATGTTTGGACAGCCCCGGGTGAAATTAAGTCGTTACTCATCGGTACTTTCACTGTCTCAGTTGTGCCTTTATCCTTTATAGTCTTGTTTCACCTTCTCAACCCATCAAGTTAACCCGCTGACGTCACATTTACAAGTTCGATATCGATACTGTGAAGCCGGATTTATGGAATAATTAAATAAACTTTGTTTAATAAAGTTCTGAACTTGTCTTACATTTTTGAAGTCACCAATGTTTAGTTACTGAGGAATACATGCAATAATAAAAATTATAAATTAACGCTGGTACAGAATGCAAATAAGAAAATAAGGAAATCTTTTGCAGTAATCTTATATTTATTAATATGGAGATCTGCTTTTTAAAAAGCAGACAAGACGGTCCTAGAATGTCTGAGTTGTTTGTTGAAGACGTCTTCAGTGGCTGATCTAAAAAAATAGTTCAGTTTAGCCCTTTGCTGTCACTAATATATTAGAAGTTAAATAGTTTCGTAAGATCATCGAATAATAAAATAGATTAAGCAAAGGTAATAATATAAGAGTTGTTTGTTGAAGACGATGTCTTCTGTGGCTTAAGCATCCAAAAAGAAACGCAATTACTGTTTTAAATTTGCATTTATTGCTGACATTAAAATTTACAAAATGTCAGCAATCAATGCAAATTTTTTAACAGTAATTGCGTTTCTTTTTGGATCCTTCAACCACTAAAGACAATCGTCTTCAACAAACAACTCTTATATTATTACCTTTGCTTAATCTATTTTACTATTCGATGACCTTATGAAACTATTTAGCTTTTAATATATTAGTGACAGCAAATGACTAAACTGAACTATGTAAAACCTGCATCTACTAATAAAGCTTTAAGTCCAGATTAAAAAAAATCAATAAAGTAATCATGTTTTGGAATATCCTAATCCTAATTAATATTATAAATGCGAAAGTGAGTTTATTTGTTTGTTCCACTTTCGCGCCTCAATTACTCTACCAATCTCTGTGAAATTTTGCACATGAGCAGCTTCCGCAATGGAGATAAACATATAGGTTACAATAACTAACCAGCCCGGTTCCGCCCGGATGAAAATCGGGGGTAATCTCAAAAGACCGATTTTTCCGTAACTGGTGAACAGATTTTATTCCGGTTTTCACGATTAGATAGATTGATTCACGAGGAAGGTTTAAATGTATATTTGAAACTGATCGGTCCAGCTTCGCCCGGGTCAAAATCAGGGGTAATCCCAGAAGACCGATTTCATATTTTTTTCACTGTTCGATAGGTGATACGTTGCTTTAAATATTAAATATGAGTTTCAAACCCGAATATTTCCGCTTTCGCGGCGGAATGAGTTGAGTAATTGACAACTCATTCTCCGCGAAAGTGGAAAGGTTCGGGTTTAAATCCCGACTGTGACATAGGTTGATAACAAATGATATTTTCTAATAATGCAAAATAAGATTATGTAATTGGCTGCTTTTTCAATAAAAAATTTCCTACAGGCTATAACAAATAGCGAACAAGCAAAATGAGTGAGTAATGTATTAATAAATCATAACAACATGGCGAAGCCGAACCGGGCCGTTATAAGTAATTGATAATTGTATATATTTTTTAAAACGCTTTAATTAAATTTGCGATGATAATAATAATAGAATGTAATGCTATTTATGTTCAGCTATACTTTGCAATGTTTATACATATCTAGTTTGAATCGAGCTACCAGCATCGTGTTTATATCCAGTAAAATAACGAAATTATAAAAGTTCACGCTTTTGTTTACATCTGCTCAATGTTCAAGAGCATCGGGTTGGGCGCTCGGAGTTTCGGGTTATCTTTATTAACTGAGATGAATAGATTACACTGGAACAATGAAATGTTTTAATGAACTTTGTAAAAGCCAGCCATCCCATGGATATGTTGCTACTATGCTGCATCTATACATACACACACACACACGCTGATAATGTACCTACAAGATGCCAAACTGTACAATTGCCATTCTCTGTATAAAGAAGTGTTAATTTTCTTATAATAAACTTTTACCTGTTATATTTTTCCTCGGTAAGGAAGGCCACATTATATACAATACTAGCGGCCCGGTCCGGCTTTGTCCGGGTGCTATAAATTTTTGATTTATTAATACATTATTCACTTGCTTCGCTCGTTCGCTCCCGGGCGCTATGAATTTTTTCTCCTACCTAGGCCGAAAGTTCGTACTTTCGTCCCTGCCAAGCGGGAACAAAGTCGCTCTTTATTCCCGTGGTACGAACAAGTGCGCGTGCGCAATAGTACTTATGCCAGCTCTCACGCACCTACTTCTGTCTCCTACACATTAAAATTATTTCCTTTAAAATTATTTATTATTATTAATTGTAATAATTTTAATAATAAAATTAAATAAAAATAATAATTTTTTTTTCAATTTTGCGAACTTTCGGCCTGGTAGGAGAAAAAATAGTATGCGCAACACGGGAGGAAATTACTACATCTCCTCCCACGTATTTGCCACCCTCACTCGGGTGGCAATTTTATACGCGGGAGGAAATGTAGCATTTTCCTTCCTTGTGGCACAATGTACTATATGATTTATGAATACAATACACATTTGCTTCGCTCGCTAGCTCCAATTAATATATCCTAGGACACAGGCTATAATAATTGGAGCGAAGCGAGTGAGCAATGTATTAATCCCCCTATATTATTAAACGAGTAAATCTTGTATGTATCTATGTATATATATAAATATTTTCTCGAAAACGGCTCTAACGATTTTGATCAAATTTACCGAAAAGGGGTTTCGGGGGGCAAAAAATCGATTTAGCTAGGTCTCATCCCTGGAAAAATTCGTTTTCCTATCGATTTTATCATTTTTAAAAACGGTTTTTTGACCTGTCAAAACATTGTAATATCGTGAGTAGGCTTTGGAGAAAACAAACTACTTTCATTATTTATATGTCAAAATTATCTGACAGAATTTTTAACTTATTAAAATAATCCGTGAACTATTTGTATAGTAAAGAATAACAGAAATAAAAACTAAACGTAATTATGTAAGTAGTTTTAACTAATATTTAAATAAATAGATACCTAAGTATGTTATTTTTATATTACCTATATAAAATATGTATATTATGTACGTTAAATATAGTATGACGTATAATCTTACCTAGACTTTTTTTTCTCAAAAAAGAATAACGATTTTGATGAAATTTACAGAATGGGGATTTTTCGGGGCGAGAAATCGATCTAGGTAGGAATCTTGGTCCCAGGGGGAGCAATTAAAAAAAAGAGTTTTTTTATTTAAAACTCGGTCAATTGTCAGATCGATTCGAAGCCTATTTCTACATAGATTTTGTATAATATATCACAAGGGTTAAAACTGTAAATGAACACTAATATAAGAAGTGTCTTGCACAATATGTAAATAATGACAAATAGGCGGCCCGAAGGGCCGCACTTTTGGCACCGCGGGTCTGTGTAAAAACACATCGATTTTTGAAAACTATTGTTAAGATACATACAAAAAAGTTTTGTTTAAAAATTTGCACGGCGGCCCGAAGGGCCGCACTTCTAGCGACGCAGGCATGCAGTATATCAAAACACATCGATTTTTAAAAACTATGGTGAAGATGCATGCAAAAAAGTTTTGCGCTGCAGGTTTATAGTCTGTCGTTTGTTATTAAAAGATATAATATGAATTCTATTTCTTCGAAAATCGATTTTTGTGAGTTTTTCAGTAGGTACCTTCTATGCAAAAAAAATATTTGAAATTTACTGAAAGTTGCTAAGATGACATCACAGAGAAAAAGTACTTCGATAAAGTTGATATTTGGTATCAATGTTTAAAAATGGATTATTGAAACGGCAACGGGCAAGCAGAATTTCATCTGATTCGAACATTTTTACAAGATATTCAATCTATGAAAATCGGTTTTTGCGAGCTCTTCAGTCAACAAAACAATAACGGCGGTAGATTTGAAAATGGCGACCTAAGTAATATTTACAGGAAAAAATGCTTGATTCAAGTTGATACTTAGTTTTTACGCTTAAAAATACACATAGGTATTTAAAATATTTAACAGAAACAATTATTTAAATTATGTTTCAGAAATAAATTCGTTTCGGAGTAATATTTTGAGAAAATAATATCTCACAGCATACAAGTACTATTTTTTTGAACTCATCCGAGCAAAGCTCGGCACCCAGATATTTAATCATAAATTCGAATGAACAAGCGAAGCGAGTCAGTACCTAATGTTTTAATGAATTATAAATTCGGGCGAAAGGAAAGTCACCTATCGAACAGTGAAAAACAAATTTTAATCGATTCAGTAATTGCTGAGATTACCCCCGATTTTCACCCGGGCGAAGCCGGGCTGACCAGTTTTTATTACATATCTAAGCCTTTCTCGTGAATCAATCTATCTAATCGTGTCCAAAATTCGTTCAGTATTCGCGGAGAAAATCGGGTACAGACAGACAAAAGCGGCGGGGGACTTTGATTTATTATATGTATTGATTGATATTGATGCGAAATGACAAGAAAATAGTAGAAGACGTTTCACTTTTTAGTCTATTTGCATATAAATGGTAAACAAATAATATGGCTCATATACTTGATCGGATATCGGAACCAAAAATTTTCGACGGTTCACATAGGTATATTTTTGAAAATGTTTATATGCAATAGCAAGCAATATCATCATTGCACAAAATTTATTTAACTGACTATTTAAAACAAATGGGTTAAAACAAGTTTTAGGCGTAGAAACACTGAAAAATGTAACGGAATTGTTTCAACACTAATTCATGGCTAGTGAAATTCTTTTTAACATTGGAAATGTTTATGTTCGTATATGGGGGCAGAGTTACGAGTTTTCGTTCAAGGCCAAAAGACAACGGTGTCGCGATCAAGTGAGGAGCAATCATGCAAAATTGAACAAGTGCAATTTTTTCGAAATGTGTTTTATATCATGTCTAGTTAATTGAGAGGTATTTGCGACGATCTGCGGTGTTATTTTTGAGCAAATGTTAATAAATACTGTAGAAAAATCCATTTAAAAGTTAAGTAATTAAGCAAAAGTGAACGCGTATATAACAGAAGAATAATAGGGTTATTCCTGACAAAACTAAACAGTGCATTGATAAATATTGTGTGTATAATAAACAGTTAATTATGTTTCATATATGCTGTTATCATTTCTAATGTCCTCGATGGTTGCAAGGATTGCGAAATCTGTGAATTTTTGAATGGTGGATATAATTTGGCGCAGATGTTAGACTAATAAAATTCTTACCGAATATTGAAATTAAGAAAAATATTTTTTTTAGTTTGTCAAAATCAAATTTCAGTTCACATAATGATACGTTTAAATGCCACAACGTATGTATTAGCAAAATACTATTTCGTCGGCGGGGTTTTGCACTGCGACCAGTGTTTAATGTTTTTATTATTATCATCATCATCGTGTAAAATTTCTCGTCTTATAGTTTGTAAAGCAGTATGGCCAGGCATTTATTTCGCTAGTAAAAACGAATCAACGTGGTGCTGTGCGAAGTGACTGTTAATTGTACGGAAGCAAAATGCCAGAGAAACTAATTAATAACAGAACTTGAAATTGTTGTGTTAACATCGTTTATATACCTATAATAAAATTATTTGTCTTATATGACTGACCTGTTCACTCATCTGTCTTTAAAAGTTTTTGAGGCACATGAAATTCGTTATTATAATAATATTAATAGTATTTTGACGTAGAACTACTTGTTTTTTGGCGGTATATAGGGGGGTAAATTGATGCGAGATGAAAAATGCGTTACAAAAAATGTGTCGCGAACTACCATATTGTTACAAAACTGTTTTCTGAGTTGGCGGAATAAATATTTATTTACAATAATTATAAATACAATAATAATGAATGCAACAACGAAAAGTCAGTTCTAACAATTAACACAAGTAAACAATAACTAAACGGTAATTAACATTTAACTATATACCAGGACTATTTATTTCTAGTTATTTACGTTTCAAATATTTATATTCACTGTATTTATATCAGACGCACTATTTGTCGCTCAGTATTCTCCATTGACTGCGTTTATATAGGCTGCGTGGCATAAGCCTAGCGTGTTCTCGCTTTCTCTAGAACTTTCGTGCAGGTACCAGTTGTTACAGTAAGCAGACCTTGTTTCTCAGAACTCTTGCCTGTCGTTTATATACAGGCTGATCCGTAACATTATTGTTAATATTTTAAGATAAAACTATATCTAGAAATAGTTCTCCGTCTTCGGTTGCGGCACAATCGTAATTACTGTGCCCCTTGTCATTTTTGTTTTCAGATAAGAGAAACGTGTGACCCTTGAATATAATGCAATACCTAGAGAAGAAATTCTTCATAGCATCGGATTGTCATTTATCTTATGTGATTAAAAATCTGACATAAGGCAATTTAAAGGCTTCATCGCTTATAATACTTAACTTCTCATTTTTTAAATTATTTGTTTTTAATGGTTTGGCCAACTTCTTTAAGTAAATCACCACTATATTGTGTTTTGCATTTTTTTTCTTAAATAAATAAAAATGCATTTGAACAATTAAACTGATTTTTGTCTGATATGTTGTCCTAACTTTAATATCCTTATTTTTCCATGAGTCTGTTTGCATTATTAAGTAATATATTATACGATGCAAATACTAACTGCAATATAGGAAATAAAATACAACCCGAGATACAACCATATATTATATTATATTGTACAATATATAATGTTTTCTTCTAAAGAGGTTTATGAAAGAGTTACCATGTGCATGCAATTTTTCCTTCCTCTATCGAAGACAACCCCAAAAGTAAGGTCTATAATATTTTTTTTTTCTATTTTATTTTAACAAACATTGTAAAATTTACATCAAACATGTTATATCACTCCATATTGATGATCGAGAGGTTATTGCACATTTTCTGTCTTATTATCAAAAAAAAAATGTCTACATAATAATATTATATCGCTAACTTAAATAATTATTAATAGTGGTTTGCAATGATAAACTAATTCGCGATTACAACACCACTGCGGGTGACACTATACGTTCTTTCAAGGTCTCTTAACATTGTTTCAAACTAAATAAAACATTAACTATGTTTACATGAATTTTTTTTTAATTCTCTTTCGAACAATCTATCAAAATTTCAATGTTCTGCGAAATAATGACCCTGTTTTAAGGAAACAAAACTATACAAAATTTTGCGATACAATGATAAAAAATAGATATAAGTATCAATTGTTAAATAGCGTATCTATTGGCCGGTTTATCTATTTTAATCACGATGTTTTTTAGTCACATTGTTAAATTTTGACAGCTAAGTGTTCATTGGTTGCTGCGTTTCGTTACCATAGCAACCCGTCATTTAACAGTGTGATTAAAAAAACATCGTGATTAAAATGTACGATAAACCGGCCAATAGATACGTTATTTAACAATTGATTTGTTTGCGACAGATGGATAAAACGCTCGAAATAAAATGCCTTTGGTTTACAAATTGGTCACGTTTGTAGAAAGCAAGCTGAAGCAATTAATTAACATAAATATTTTCATTTTATTCAGATTTGTTTTTATTATCTTTGACTACAGAATATGCAATTTACGTAACGCGGTTTGCTTTCTTGGCCTATTTGCGTTTTTGTGTGTGTTTTTATTTTAATCATTTTAAATCCATACTTTGTCAGATAAAATGTTACCTTTCCTTAACTGATGACAGTTTACCATTAGCATATGTTAGAAAACTTTGAAATTCGACCTAGTTCTTGAGAAAAACAAATGATATCACATTTATCCAGATCTATACAGTGTACATAGTACCTTCATGTAAATGAAGAGAAGGGAATAGGCGGGAGTGTTTGATATGGTACTATAAGAATATTATAATTATACAGAGTGTAATTGTAACCTAAAATTGTAATCCTTGACACCTATACTAATTTAAACTGTAACTATAAATTGATCTATATAAAATATAATCAAGACTAAAAACATAACAATATCATCTTTATGTAATAAACATATTGTAGCCGTTTTTAATCACGATCAATTTCTTATATATATTAATTTGTCTCAATATTTAATCAGATTTATTTTGATACAATACATTTTTAAGTTTCCGTAACCCTAAGAACCTTTATAGTTTCGTCACGTCCCTTTGATACAGCTCCTAAAATTTACGACCGATTTTGATGAAATTTGATAGGGAGATGTCTTATAGTACATTTGCAATATTAATAGTGTCGAAAAATAATTTCTAAGAACATTTTTTGAAGAACTATCTCATAAGGAAAGTTATGAGATAAAAACAAATTTCAAATACATCATCAGGTGAAGTTATAGGCCTTTTAAAATGCTATATGACTTCATAACATGTAAGTACTTTTATTTTGGAGCCCCAGTAATAGCTATAAGCATACAAAGTCCAACCATTTGTTCAAAAAATTTGAAAAAAAACAATGAATGTAGCCTCTTTAGTAAACACTTTCATAAAAATGATAACGCTCTTTATAAAATAATCAGTTTTGGAGAAATACAACAAAACCTGTTGTTAATTTGGAAATGTCCCAACGAGGCAAAAAATCTGGAAATAGCGTTTTTATTTCAGTTTATTTAGAAAAATGTTAAAAGACCTTTTCGACACGCTTATATTAGCTTCACTTGTATGCGGTTGTATGTATGAAAAAAATCTTTCAACTCTTTTTTCATCCTCTTCTAAAATCCAAATGTCCAATTGACGTGAAACTTTGTAGTCGTATGTAGTTTTGATGACAGTAAAATACTCTGCTATTTTGGTTATAAATATATATATATATATATATATATATATATATATATATATAATATGCAAGTTAAAAAAAAAAATGGAAATAAAAACATATGGTGGGAGTGACGATGTTGATGGTGGGAAAACATACCTTCAGTTGTTTAAAATTTAAATACCTATTATTATAATATAACTAAAAATTTGAAAATAAAAGTATAATAGGTACTTATTTAAAAAAATATATAAAAAAACGCTTATATCACCGCACTCGTTAAATATAAGGCAAAAATCACTTTAAGAAATTTATTACCAAATGTCCGGTTCTGTTTGAAGCAACAATAGTGCGCACTATACATATAGATGGTTGGCTGGATGTCACATTTTGACGGCAGTTGTTGTGATGAATGCTTTTTACCGTGAGAGTCTGTGGTATGCAGTATATTATAATAATGCGACCAAATACTTCTACACAATATGTATGGTTGGGCCTGTAAATATACAGTGTGTTCATTTCATAAGTTTACGTTAACAATTTTGTTAAAAACGGAATTAACGTACAGATGTGGGAAGGGGGCAGTTCTTAACGTGACAAAGCGTGACGAGGGTGAACATTTAAGCACATGTTTCAATTAGTGATGTGCCGGATATCCGTATCCGATCCGTATCCGCGGATATCCGAGGGAAAAGAAAGATCCGTATCCGTATCCGTTAGTTTTTTGGCGGATCTTTTACGGATCTTTTACCTTATCAATTTTCAATTCATAGATAAAATTTTATATATATAGGTGATTAGGTAATAATGAAAAACAGTTAAATTCCATTCAGATTATTTTTTATTTTTTAATATCGTGGTCAATAACTTTTTCCCATAACAGATAGTCTCTTTCCAAAGGTCGATGTGCAATATTTAGTATTTACCGCCGCGTACTCTAAGAAAGTTAAGATCCGTATCCGTATTCGCGGATCTTGAGACCAAATATCCGTATTCAGATCCGTATCCGCGGATATACATTTTTAACGATCCGGCACATCACTAGTTTCAATATGCGTGTAATTGTGACGTAATATTGTAGGGAGAGGAGTTCACAAAATTGTGGAAGAGAGTCGAAAATAACAAAAAAATAGCGTGACGTAGTTTTAGGACTAGAGACAGAATCTAGATCTAGTTCTTCCATTGTCTTTTCGTAAACCGTTTCTGGAAGAGATCCGGTCGCTTCGGTTCCAATAAATTAGCCGGGTAGCCTGGATAGTGGATGCCGGTCCACTATCCAGGCTACCCGGCTAATTTATTGGAACCGAAGCGACCGGATCTCTTCCAGAAACGGTTTACGAAAAGACAATGGAAGAACTGGTTACTCTTTGAGGAAAAACAATAAATCTGTATAAAATTGGGGCTCTCGTGGATTACTCAACGTGATGGAAGAAGAGATCGAAACTGACAAAACTGAATGAACGATTTAGATTGGGTCATAAAATTAGGGCGCGTGTGTATGATAAAGTCCTGGAAGAAATAAATGAAAGTGGAGAGTGTTTATGTCAGACCTACGCTCCAAGCTGGAGTAAGAAGGAATGTGATGATGAATTATTGGTCGTTGCCAAGTGCATTTTGAATCTAAATTTCTTATAATATTTATTTATTTTAAACTTTTTGTTAAAAAATTATAATGTTTTAAATTACCGACCATAAATCAGCGATTGCATATTATATTTTGCCTTTCTTTAACGTCAGTGTATCCACTCCTGCTTTTTACTTCTATATTTTTCTTACATACTTCCGCATTGTGTTGCATGTCTCCGTTTATTTATTATTTTGTAATTTTAATTTTAATTATAGAATCTAAATATATCGGGAATGTTTCTTCATTTTTTACTGACATTCTGTATATTGCACAGGCGCAACTGGAATATGGTAATGTTAGCACAGTATGTATGTCTCTTCTGCTGCGTGGCCGGGGAAAAATAAAAGGTGGGCGGCCACCATACAAAAATATGTCACCTCGCGTTGGTTGCAGTTCATCATACTCGGGGCAATGTGCATACATTACCAGCACGGTGACACATTCAAATACTTTAGAGTTTAAACTTTACAATGTACAATGATTTCACTGTAACTCCTTAACCAACAGACAATGTTTCCAAGCGGGTGATGCATTTAAAAACTTCTGCCATCCAGTATCTAAAATTTAAAATCAAAATTGTATGCATCTTTCGTTTTGAATATTTCCCAACATAAATACGGTAAAATATGTCACCGTTTTTACTCTATAATTTTTTGAACAAATCATATATAATACGGTTCAGAAGTTTGGCTGATGACAAGGGGTTGATTCATACAAGGGATGTTACAGATGTGGATTTTACTGACAACTACGGATGCGGATTTTTTTGATGTACACATCTGCAGATGTGGAAATAATAATATGATTTATAATATTTTTACAATAAATGTTACTTCTGATTGGTAAATACTAAATATTAAATTTTCGTGAAATTAAATAAAAGTGATTGTAATCTATTATCATCTTGAGTAAGAATGTAATTATTTTCATTATTTAATGCGGATGCGGATGCAAATACAGATTTCAGAAATTATGCGAATGCTTCGCGATTGCAGATGCGGATGCAGACGTCTGCAACATCCCTAGGTACAGTCACGCTCCAGTCTTTGTTTATTCACTTATACACTTATACGTTAATGATCATAGAAAGGTACTGACTTTTGGAATGGACTTTCTGACACGACCAGCTAGTGCAATAAAGTGAATATCTTTTCAGGCGGCCCTCCAGAGCTGCTTAAATATTCGCGTTCTTCTTAGAGTTACATTAATATTTTCGTTCCTCGGAAGAGTCAAACGGTCTCCGAGAAAAATGTCTACAGACAAACACCGAGATGTTTCATACCATTTTTACCAATTTTGGTACACTCAAAATCGTTCAGATTTGGTAGTTAATCATTAAAGACATTAAAATTCAAATCTGAATAACAGAAGAATGAGCTTAAAAAAAGTAGCGTCTTGGTTTCTACTTGCCGGGTTACAACTTACACGCAATATATTTTTACAACAATGAACGACTGGAAGTTAAAAGGAAAAAAGAAATAAGCTGAAGGAAAACAATTTTTTAAACTTTTTTGTCTAAAGTTGAGCAATGGTCATGGAAACTTATTATATTACAATGTCATTATAATATAGTGCGTGTCAAAATTTCAAAGTATCACCATTTTTCACCAGAATGTTTTAAAATTGTGTTAAATTCATGTTTGAGGGTTTGAATATTTAAAATGAGTAGAAGAAAAAGTAGAAGTGCCTCAAATTTGGTTGTTCTATGAAATATTTATTATGTTTAAAAGTTATTTTAATTTAATGTAATTGCATTAGAAAAATATAAGGCCGTTTACTATTTAAGATTGGAATTTATTCAGATCACAAATTTGTACATTTTTACAGTAGGTATTGAATAAATTATATAATAAGTTAAGTATAATAATTATCTATAAGTAACTAAACTAATTACATAACAATATTCAGAACGATGGGGAAGGACTATAAAAGTTCGGGCTCGTTTGGAGTCCGCCTTTAACGAAACATTTTTTTAAATTCAGTTTAACTTAGAGCTTTAAATACCGTATTGAATATTTTGGAGAGGAAGGCATTATGTGCAAAGAACAGGAATTTCAGGCTGAAAAAACATAAAAATTTCAAAGTAAACTACGTCACTGTTTCACAAAATGTTCATCTGTCGTTCAGCTCGTTCAGTCGACTGCCGTCCCTCGCGCTCTGGGCACATTAAATCTCCATTTCTGTTAAAAAGCGTGTTATTTATGTCGTTGATTTATTATCACAGCTACCAATTAGTTTTCTTGATGGCAAATCGTATAGAAACGTATGACAATAGGTGTGAAGTGTTATATATCAAATTTAAATTCGTTTATGTTTTGTTTCAGTGTTTTAATTTGCTCCTATGTCATTGTTTTCACAGTTTAAATCTACACAGTCTGCCGTCTACACACATGTATTTCGTAATCACTGAGAAAACTCAGTTGCAAAATGATCCGTTAATTGTTATGCGTGATTAATTAATATTTTGCACCTATTTATACCGTTACTAGATTTATTTCACTAGATTTTTTATTTCTCGAAATATTCGTAAAATACCTGCGAAGGTTCATGGGTATGTACCGTCAAAAAAAAGACCGCATTGGCTAGTCTATTCGTATCTACCATATAAGAGCACACCAGACGCCTTATGATCTCTCCTTTTGTATTACTAGGCAGGCCAACAACAGCTAGAGTTATTTGGGCCTCGCACCAATTCATATTTTCAATTAATTATTTATCATTAATAAATTGAAAATCCAATTAACCGTTTTACTTTTACCACTTCTTGGATTGGAACCTAGGAACCATCGACTTATATACTATGGACGTGCCCTATCGGGATATCGTTGTAGTTATTTTTCGAATTCACATAAATGAGGAGATTAGAGTGTGGCTGAGGTCTTGTGGCCTATTTCTATCCTTTTCTGTACAAGCGATTGGTTCTCGGTGTTTCCATCGAGATTGGCCACACAAAATATATTCTATCTTTTTCTTTCGGAGGAACACTTTTTAACCACTTGGGTACGTCCAGTAGTGTAAGTCGATGTTTGGGAACTTTTTTTTTTGGTAAGGGGAAATTTTTTAAAGACACCACATATCCCGTGGTAGTGTAGGATTTCCACCCACTAAAAACCACCTACCTCTTCGCCCACCATTCCGGAACTGCGTGAATCATAATGTCAGAATGGCTGCTGTCTGCATATAATATATTCATGTTCCAGTAGTATGACTCTTTCATCCTCCCCCTTCCTTGCCATGATATTTTTCGTCGTCTCTTTCCATATACCCTACGCTTGTCTTCATTCCGTGATTGTTTTTATCAACTGTTAGTGTTATTCCCAATCTTGTATTAGCTTCCTGCCTGTCCCTTTCCCACCTTGGGGCTTAGACAGTAAAAGAAGGTGTGTTTGCCGTGTCTGGTTATCCACAGTAAATGCATTCGTCAGTTTCTGTTTTACCAATTCTTGCGGTGTAGCTCTGCCGCGGAAACTGTTTGCGACAACTAAAATATCTAAACTACTGTTTAGAAATTGAGCGCTCTATACATTATTCAGTCTGTGGTTGTTATCTAAATTGAGATAACCCTCCTTGTTAATAGTAATCAATTCACTACGTTATGAATGATGCCGTTCGATTCGGACCTGTTCATAGCACGGTGTCTCCAAGCTATTAACGTCGCTGGAGATCGGCCGGGACACTTTCTCGCTAAAGGCTGAATTGTCAAGGTATTTCAGCTTCAACGGAGTCAAATATTGAAGTACTGAAATACGGTTTTATCTATAATCATATCATCGCAGTGACCCTTCGATATGTGGTTATTTCTTCTTCTTCAAACAAAAGCTAAGTAAACACTTGAAAATAATAAAATTAGTAATAGATTTTGCATGATTAGAAATATTTATAATAAATATAGATATAGGTTAATAGCATTAATATCAAATGTGTATTGTTAAGTGAAGCGATAGAGAACTTTCTGAATAATCTTTTATTAACTTAATAAATTCTAAATACAAAAATAATATCCTTGAAATTTACATCGTGAATATCTGAGAGAGAATGTCTTGTCAATATCAAAAAATACTTTTTATAGTATCAGTTGCATTATCTAATAACTAATTGTAAAGATTATTAAATAATACAGTTTGACCGATACAACACATCCTCCCTTTTTTAAATTCCAAATACATAAAAAAAATCAATTTTTAACGAAACCACTTCTTAACTTCATTCCTTGTTCGATGTCTTCTGCTGGAGCCGTATTGGAGTTTGAAGACATCAGAAATTTACGATTTCTTCGGACCGTTCCTAAATTTGTACTTACCAAGTATGATCGTGGTTCTTGTTGACCAGACACATTTCCATATCGACGCATGTCTTTGATCCACACGCGTTGGCCCAAGTTTAAATCCGGTAAAGTACGTGTACGATGACGTTGATTGAAGTTACGCACCTGCCTTAATTTATTTTCATTCTGCGCTTTTATTATGGCATTTAAGTTTTCCCAATTTGGTTTTATATTTTCGCGAGTGTTTGGTACATTAGTACGTAGAGTACGTCCCATAGCCATTTCTGCCGGGCTGTAGCCACATTCCAATTTCGTCGCGCGGTACTGCAGTAGTGCGAGATGCGGGTCTTCCGCCTTCATTAATATTGTTTTGGCCGTTTTTACAGCTGATTCAGCAAGACCGTTGCTCTGTGGATATCGTGGACTACTTGTAATATGCTTAAAACAATATTCTTTTGCAAAATTTTCGAAGTCACTGCAGGAAAATTGTGGACCGTTGTCGCTCCTTACTATGTATGGGATTCCATGCCGAGAGAATACTGATTTTATTTTGTTAATGACGTATGCAGACGTTGTTCGTTGCAAGTGCATTACCTCGATATACTTTGAGAAGTAATCTTGTATTACAATATAATTCTTTCCCTCTAAGTGAAATAAGTCCATCCCTACTTCGATCCACGGAGAATTTTGGTTTGAAGATGGAATCATTGGTTCTGTCGGGTTGTTTCGATTTTCAATACATCGGTTACAGTTCATAACTAATTGTTGAATATCTTGATTTATTGTTGGCCACCACACGGAACCTCTAGCTAGGCGTTGGCATTTGACTACGCCCATGTGAGCTTGATGAAGTTTGTTAACAATCTCGTTGCGCATCGATTTTGGAATCACAATTTGTGAATTTTTCATTAGAATGTCGTTGTATAAACTGAAGTCATTCTTAAATTTACTATACGCATTTTTGTCGTGCTGGGGCCATCCTTTTCTTACATAATCAGCGATTTTGCGGAGATCATAATCTTTCTTTTGTTCTGTTCGAATTTCTTCCATTTTAGAGTCCGTGCAATTGATGTTTGATAAAACTAAATTGACATTTAATTCAGTTTCTTCTTGCAACAGAATGTCTTCAGATGTACATTCTTCATTTAGAGATGCTCGAGAAAGCACATCAGGTGTATAAAAGAATTTTCCAGGTACATATTGTATAACGTAATCAAATCTGAGTAACCTCATTCGAAAACGTTGAAGACGCGCGGAGAGCTGATCGATTGGTTTGGAATATAAAATGGATGTCAACGGTTTGTGATCAGTGAGAATCGTAAATTGTCTTCCACATACAAATTTGCTGAATTTTTTACAAGCCCATGTTACGGCTAAAGCTTCTCGTTCGATCTGTGCATATCTTTGTTCTTGTTTACTTAAAGATCTTGAAGCATATGCTACACTCCTCCATTCGTTATTTTCCTTTTGTTCCAGGACGGCTCCAAGGCCAAACGAGGATGAGTCAGCGGCGATTCGAGATTCTAGATTGGCATCAAACATTTTTAGAACTGGTGATTGCGACAGTAATTGTTTAATTTTCGAAAATGCCATCTGCTGCTCAGTATTCCACTGCCATTTGCAATCTTTGTTTAATAAATCTCTTATAGGCTTAGATATACTCGCTAAACTTGGCAAAAATTTTAATTTATAGTTCACCATTCCTAGGAAGCTGCGAACTTTGTTTACATCAGTAGGCACTTGTAGATTTAAAATTGCTTGAATCTTTTCTGGATCTGGAGAAATTCCTTTTTCATTAATAATAAATCCGAGAAACTTGACTTCATTCCTCTTAAATTGGCATTTATTTGTATTCAAAGTGAGACCGAATTTTTCTAAACGTTGAAGTGCGTTGTGTAGATTGCGATCGTGATCATTTTCTGTCTGACCATAAATTAAGATATCATCCATATGACAAACAGTTCCAGATAAATTTTGTAGAGCGTCATATAAAATCTTTTGAAATTTCTCGGGTGCTGAATTAATTCCAAATGGAAGTCTATTGAAAAAAAATCTTCCGATTGGTGAAATAAATGTTGTCAGCTTCTTAGATTTTTCATCCAACGGAACCTGCCAAAATCCCGATGAAGCATCTAGTTTTGAGAAAACTTTGGCATTTCCCAGTTGTGCTAAAGTTTCTTCAACTGACGGCAAGATTAATCTTTCTCTTTTTATAGATTTGTTGAGGTGAGTATAGTCTACGCAAATTCTGACATTATCAGTTCCTTTCTTAATAAATTCTTAATTCTTAATAAATTCTAAATACAAAAATAATATCCTTGAAATTTACATCGTGAATATCTGAGAGAGAATGTCTTGTCAATATCAAAAAATACTTTTTATAGTATCAGTTGCATTATCTAATAACTAATTGTAAAGATTATGAAATAATACAGTTTGACCGATACAACACAAAATGAATGCGTAGTTAAGATGGCGCATAAATAATTAATAATATTAAAATCAAATATCGATTAGAATCTTGAAAATAATATTAAAATCAAATATCGATTAGAATCTTAAAAATAATATTAAGAATCGAATTACAATCACGAATATATATTTAAAATTGATTAACCATTAAGGATTGATAAAAGATAACAAGTTTTGGAAAACAAATAAACCACATGTCTGCAAAAGATAATACGAAAAATAATTGATCTCCGATTATTGGTGACATCATATGTGTTTTTTTTCATTTTAATTTGCATTTCTAAATTAATATCACGAATGATTTTTTCTCTTTACAATTACTTTGAATCATCGTAAAAATCATATATATTTGGTAACTTTTATACTTTCCATTGAGAAGTCTATTTCTTATAAGTTTCTCCAGATATTATTTAGATATGCTGTAATTGTGTATTAGATAGCTATCTACGTGTTTCATAACTATTTTAACATGTTGTTATAAACTATCATTTGTTTAAAAATTTGTATAAAAATTGGTTTAAAAATTTTATTCTTGTTATATCCATTTCTCATAGGAAATAAAATTAATATTTACATTTAAAGTCTCATTTCATTCGTCATTACAACGACAAATTATCCCTGGATTAACGAAATTCAAGTTTCATTGAAATACCAAAATTTATATTATTCTTTGGGAGTATCAAATTGCAATTCGCCGCTTTTAAAAGGACCTCACATCGTAAGATCCTACTAATTAATTTTTGTATTAGACTAAAATACGTCTAATA
The DNA here is from genome assembly GCA_039654895.1 of Mongoloraphidia duomilia. Classification (NCBI taxonomy): domain Eukaryota; kingdom Metazoa; phylum Arthropoda; class Insecta; order Raphidioptera; family Raphidiidae; genus Mongoloraphidia; species Mongoloraphidia duomilia. Next base: position 36,122,982 of record CM077520.1, on the reverse strand, counting down.
AATTTATTTGTGGTTGGAAGTTAGACCCCTTTTTCGTTTGTTGTTAAATTCGGTTGTTGTGAAATTATTTATTTTTGAAATAATAAACGCAACTGACAGCATAAAAAATATTCCATCACAGCTCTGATGTTAGGAAACTGGCGGACTGTAATAGAGGACCATGGAATTGCCATATTATACTTAAACATCGGCATTGCTGTGTATACCGTAATTTAAAATCTTTAATATATTGTGTTTGTTGGAAAATTTCAGGTGAAAAAAGACCGCAGTGCAGTGTCGTAATATTTATTTTTTAATTACACAACGTTTCGATAGGGAATCCTATCTTCCTCAGGTGTCTAGGGAACAAAACATAATATATACTATTAAAACTGTTTACCAATATTAGTCCAAAACAATGTAATAAAGATATCAACTAACTACATAAAATTATCTTGAAATTTTCCAATTAACGATAGCATGAACCTGAAACACGATTATCATATTGTGTTTGATAGAATCAAATTCATTATTGAACATGGTTTACACGTAAAAAACATCTATTACAATAGCAGACGCAAAAAATATATATTCATTTTTTGACAAGTGTAATTTTATCAATATCTAGTGACATTTTTTTGTTTAACATCAAATGCTCTTATAGAACTTACATATCTACCATCTTTACAAAATACGAATTGAAGCCATGTGTGTACTGCAACCAGTTAGATATAATTCATAACATGAATAATTCATGAAGTCGTCCAAAGCTGACAAATGGTTATCAAATAACTAGTTGTAGATATTTCGTCTCTTAATCAACCGACATGGTTCTACGTAGGTATGCATACCTGAATCTAATTAATTCTCTAAACGTATTGGTAATTCAACGATATTTCATCATTTTCTATTTCTAGAGCTTTCGTATCGTGCAGTGAGAGATGGAAAGGGATTATTCTGCTGAAACTGTAACGATATTCATACAGAATTTAGTAATCAAGTGTGTTTAAGTAATTATATATGCAAAATTGAAATATCTGTTTCACTTCATTGATACTTTCTGACATAATATTTATAGCTGTGGTATTTTGTAATCAGTCATTATGTTAATTAGGACTGAAACTTCGTGAAATCAAACTTATTTTTTACCGTTAAAATGTTGTTTGTTGTCTTAATATATTTATTTTTTAACAAATGTTGATAGGATAATTTTTTAATTCCATTTTATAATCTTTATACTATAATTTTATATATTTCGGAGTTCTATTCCGTGAATGATTGCAAATTGGCATAAAAACTTTTAAGGTTCTTGACATCATGACATGCCAGCTGGTCTACGTTTACATAACCTGTAGAATTACTATCTAAAATCAATTTTATTACGAATAAAAGCAATTGCTTAATATAGGGTAAATGCGGGAGAGATGCCGCGGTAGGAGAGACGCCGCATGGCTATTAACTTACCTATTTACCAATGGATCGTGCTACAAGTACGTATGTTCGTTCATCTTATCTTGACAGTCTTGACACATACGTCGCATGTGTTGGATATGATTTTGTGCGTATTTAAGTTAAAGTTTTTCGAAGGTATCTCTAAATTTTTGTGATGAAATTTTGTTAGTGGTTTTATATACATCTGTAAAAATGCTGGGGTGAAATTTTCGCAGCATTTCATGGTTTCAGAGGCACTTTTAGGGTCTTGTGAACACGTTTAAAATCAACATAACCTATATGACATTTGTACTCCACCGCCCTTGCATGCGGAGTCTCTCCCAACAAAAAAGATAGTTGCCGCACTATGATTTGGGATATAGATGCCCTGTAGTAAAGTTGACATGTCATGCTCAAATAAAACCAGCAGTCTACATGAGTGGACCAGCATTGCCAAAATAATAAATACACAAAAGAAAAAAAATATTTTGCGTTTAATGCTTTTATGATTATCACAAAACCACAAGAAAAGATGATTGGCTGGAATGCCTTAATTAAATGCTTAGAATGGCTTCATGAGTCTTGCACAATGTATCAAGACAAGTGCAATGCATGTTCCAGGGATGAAATACGAAAAATAATTTGGAAAACAGCATAAAAGGGACTGCGGCATCTATCCTTTTTCGGTGCGGCGTCTCACCTAAGAGTGAAGGAGAGACGCCGCTTTGCAATGTTTTTTATTATTTTTATTTTAGTATGATTTTTATCAGAATTTTTATTTTGTTTTTGTGTATAATTAAGGCTAAATGAATGTATTAGGCTGTGTTAAAATATAAAATCATAAAATACAATATTTACAAAATTATGATATTTTTTCGAAACGTGCAGCATCTCTCCCGCATTTACCCTAGTACCTACTTAATAACTAGATAAACTGTTCACGAAAGCGAGGACAGTGTGGTCCAATGGTTAGCGTCGCGGCCTCTTGGATGTTTTGTGATGTCTCTTAATTTTAAGTGTGTTGTTATTTAATGTAATCAAGACGCTAATGACCTAAGTTGTCGACGCGTCTATAATTTACAATAAATAAAATGTTCTCGAAAGCGTGTCGCGAAAGTCACGCAAAACTCCACTGTCGGCTGTATTGTTCCCTCCTCGATTAGTTAACTTTTCTTAAGGTTTTAATATTATGTAACTATCATCGTATTTGATTCGGAATGTTAACTTATCTCCTGAGAGAGTTTTTTAGTAGACGCAAATCTCTTAAAAAACTAGTAAGACAAAATAATTTGTTGCCATATCCAATGTTAAATACATGCGTATACGTATGCATTGAATGGGTCAGTTAACAGGCAGGTGTGTTCAAAGTGTCTTCAAAATACACCAGTGTAGAAAATAAACAGTTTCCATGACCTACCCATGTCCTGCTATTGGCGACGCAAATGAGGTGTCGAATTTTTTTGAAAATATTGAAAATGAAGTGAAAAGTAACTATTTTATAGTGGGTATGGCAAAAAATACCATAATATATATCTCGTGAGTAATGATATTATGACTTGTGTTACTGTTAAAACTCGCTAAATCGCTCGTGTTAACATACTGTCACCACTCGTCAGTATTATACCTCATTACGCATCTAGATATACAATCTACTATTATTTAATATTATTTATAGTTTATGCTTGCTTTAGTAAATGCGGTGAAAATCTGTATAACTGTTGAATTAATGTAGTCAACAAAAATTTCTATATAATTCATGTTTTGTGCGCAAGCTCTGAATCTTATCGGAGAACCCAGAGTCGAACCTAGCGCTTGGGTCAGTTTGGCGCGTTGTCAACTCTCTTTCTCACTAAATTCTTAAAATCTATATAAAGTTCCATTTTTTTTGTAAACAAAAATAAAAATACTTTTAGGTGACGATAAATTAAAATACGCTTAATAAGTAATAACCCAATTGTTTTGTGAGATTAAATTTAATAAATATATATGCATTATTTTATTAATTCTTATTTTAAACATCTCACGATGATCAAAGTCCAAGCATATCAGTCTAAAGTCTCGAGTTTTCTTTGAAAAGCATCACATCTTAAATTTTATTTTTATTTATGTTTGCCACAGAAATATATATTTTATAACAATGTACATTTGTTCCTATAACCAAGGCTCCCTGAGAAAGATATATTGTAAGGTCCTTGGATGTTAATCCTTAGTCGCACATTCATATTTCTTTTTAATTAGTGTGAAAGATAATACTTTGCAGACTTGTCATCTTTCATCTTAGTTTATTTTGAAGTACGTTTTATTTTTTCCGTGCGCATACATCTTGATAAGAATGGTTGGATTTATACATTTACATAATGGCTATACATCGATAGCATGCCTCTAAGTTTGACTTCGAAAGTCAAATAAGATATTTTATAGTAAAGTTATTTCGTTCGTCATGTCGTCCAAGAGCTCATAACGAATTTTTACCGAATTAGAAATTTTGCATGGTAGTACCTTTTTGATGATAGATAAATATGAACTGGCAACTCTGTCCGGCCATTTGCGAGGTCTGAGGTACTGCGCATAATAAAGAAGCAGACTATCCCAAAATTTCATGAGGGCAGTATAGCCTAGATGGTAGCGTGCTTGGCGCTGCAACCTCTAGACTGGACTGCCGTGGGTTCGAATCCCACCTGCGCTCATGGATGTTTTGTGATGTTATTTAGTTTTAAGTTAGTTGTTATTTAGTGTAGTTGAAAGACGCGAATGACCTTAGATGTCGACGCGTCTATAATCTACAATAAATAAATAAATAAATAAACCAAAATTTCATTTAGAAAAAATACCAAAAATGTGTTTTACCGACGCTGCAATTTTAATAGCCTGTTAATTAGATATATTTAACGATAGGCAGATGATTTTGTCGGTTATTAATAATTATTGGAAAACAAATGTTATATGTACTTATGTTGAAGTGAGAAGCGTTACGGGTAATAATGAGTGTGAGTGAGAGCGCTTATCGGCAGCTTTAGTAGATAACCTGTCAAAAATCCGTTAGGTATGAGCTCTCCGACTGATATTACATAATATTATATAGTATTTTATACAAAGATTTGTTTACACTACCAAATCTTTCATACTACCGGTGTCTAGCCCCTCTCCGTCCTGCTACAAACTTTACTAAACGCTCCCGATCGTATTTTTGATCCGTCAAATTGAAGCTAACAGCTCCCTCTTGGGGTGATACAGGCCAAATTTTGCAAAATTTTAATTCAGACCACAAAACGCCCTTGTGAATATCAGATGGTAATTCTTCAACTCTATGATGAAAAAGCTTATATTTAATAAGTTCCTGTAGCACGCCTATAGAAACATCCTTTTTCTTTATTTTAAGACCAAAACGAACCTTCGAAGTTCAAAAATAAGATCGATAGAGTTTATATAGTGAACGTCTTTTGCTCCCTTTTTTTTGTCTGACAATCGACATACACAGCTATTATTTTTTGTCCTTATCGACTGCGTTGAAACCCCATAAGGCATATTTTATTATTAGGGTTCTTTTATAACGTTGTTTTATTTTTGTTTTTCATGATTCACTACTTCACTACATGTAAACCTGTTATTTTTTTGAATAAAGATTTTTTTTCTCGGTAGCCTTTGAGTAACCCTTGGTACCCCTCATTATTTTTTACTGAAAACTTCATGATTAATCAACACTTAAAGTAATATTCACACCTTTTTAATCAACCTGTATAATATGTAGATTTGTTTTTGAAACATTTTGTGTAAGTAGATTGTAGAGAATGACTTTTAATGGACCCAGCGTTGAACCTTGGGGTATTTCAGTGTTACATGCGTATTATCTGTGTTAGTGTGTCTGTAGAGTGTAGACTGTAGATACCTATATAATACGCCATTCAGAAGTCGCATCCCTTTGATGTTTGTGGAAATCTCTTACCACAAAAGCTCATAATATCCTGCATATACCCATGTAGGTACCGTATTACGTATATTTTTGTTTTTATGTTTTGAGGATTAGAAGCCCAACTAACTAAACATTACTTTTTAGGAGTGTTGAAAACAATCGAATATTAGATTTAAAACTTAAATAATATGTCTAGAACGCAACCTTTAATACACATAATACTTCTTTCACTGTTATATTTTATTATTTGATTTTTCTGTGATACACCAAAATATTTTATATGTAGAGTCTTCATGCAATGTTAAAAAAGCGAGATTAAAAACTATGCTACTACGTCTTAGATAGTTATAAAGATAAAATATAGTATTCTAAAATCTATACCACATTCAAGAAAACAGACAAAGTTAACAACTATACCAATAGTGAATAAAGTATTTGCCTGGAGTTTTTTTTGTGTTATATTAATTGAGCAGTAAATTCTGAACAAAATGACCCCTAAATCACTTCATTCTGATTTCAAATAACCTCACAAATCAAGTAAATAATGAAATTATCAAATAAACAGTAATGAAATAAATATATAAATAAAAATATCTATTCAAAAAGTCCCTATTTACTGTTAAAAAAATAAAATCTTATTCTTAAGGGGGAGGGGGGCTTTTCAATCAATATTTTAATAATTTTACGGTCTATTTCATTGTTACCGATTATTATTATCATGCAATTATTTGCTGAATTTATCTTTTTTTTAAGTTCAGTAAAATATTAATTTAATTTTTCGAAAGTCCTGTAGGGACGACAGGGTAAGTCGGCAGGCGCTACATCATCATATTTCTATAATGATCATATTTGCGTCAAGTTTCCCGTACTCCGCAAATCTCAAGCCATTCTCGAGATATTTAGAGTGGGTCGTTTTTATTGTCACACACGGTATAGTAGTTACGCGCGATTTATTTTTTCTTTTAATAAAAAAATCACTTCTTTGTAAAAAACACGTTATAAAACAAATAAATAAATAGAAAACTGTTCGTAAATATTGTGTTTCATAAAAGTGTAATATTATAATATATTTTAATCTTTTAATTTAATCTTTGCAGGTCTATGTGAACCGAAAAATAACAAAAAAACATGTTAATATAATTATTATAGTTTATCAGATCATAATTTCTGTTTTACAAATAATAATTAGCGTACATTGCGTTCATTCATCTGTACATTTTTAATTAAAATTTTAATTCCAGTAAAAAATATAATGCTTTGAATTCGTCTATGTATATACGAACTCCTATAGTCTAAATAATAATGGCGGGTTGAACCGTGGAAGAGAAGTAACGTCATAATCCCACTGGAAAATTTTACGTGTTTCTTATATTCATGCTCTTTTCAGTCTTACCAAGCAATTTTTTTAGTGTAGTTTTATTTTTAAGTTGAAAAATACGGAGATAAAAATACTGGTCGCAAATCCTATTAATCTCTCTACTACTCAACTACTGAACCAATTTGAAATATTTAGTAGGCCTTACTTCTTTTCGATTAATTATTTTAGCCTATATAATAATATAGATCGAACGAGCGAAACGAGTGAAGCTCCGTTTTAACTAGAGATTCTGTAATCCGTTATATTTCGACTGAACGAGCGATGCGAATAGGGTCTTGTTTTAAATTGAATGAACGAGCAAAGCGAGTTAAGTCCTATATTACGTAGATTGAATGAGCGAATCCATATACATTGTTTGTATTGTCGCTGGAGAATTAATAAACTAACTAATAAACTGCAGCGGATGAGATCCCGCAATAGGCACTTCTTTAAAGGTAGTTGCTAAACCGAAATAACCCGCGCAGGCGAATTCGTGCAAGAAAGTTAGTTGCAAATAAAGTGGAATTATTTCCAATGAAAAGAACCAACTTGATTAGACTTTGCTGCAAATTTTTAAATCTCAATCTTGTTGGAGTTACTGTATGGAATTTAGATTGGCAAGTTGAAAGACTTTAAACATTATTTACGCTTTGTAAATTTAGTATATTTTAAACATTTTATCTTTATTCTATACCTAGTCATTTTCTATTTGTTTATTAAATTGTATTGTTGAAGATTCAAGAATCACATTGCATTATTGACTATTGCCATTCTTAATCAAATCATTTTAAGTTCTCCCTTTTACTTCAGTGGAAATGACGACCTCGAGGAAAACACAACCAACCATTTTTCCATCTTGATGACATTCAAAGATTAAACGATAAAGTCCATTTTGAATAGGCAAAAAACTGAAATCCATTTCTATCGGAAAGTTTGCAATTGAATATTTTCCCTAAAATAAAACATTGTCAATAAATCCAAATAAATAAATGCAGGTAAGGGTTCAACATCTTCCTCACTGAATTGTGTCGACTGTGGGGATTTTTTTCATCAATAAACTACCATATCAGGATTTTTTGAAATAAATTAAGGGCGATATATAGGGTGTTTCATAATATATGCGCAGGACTTCAGGATGTGATAGCTCGTCCAAAAATATGAAAAAAAGTTTCTATTAACTTACCCTCTAAAATGCACCTTTTTAGAGATACAGGGTGTTGAAATTGAAAAAAAAAATTTCGTTTTTTGCGAATATCTCCGGAACCGCTTTATCGTACAGAAAACAGCTTTATAAGCATTTTCTACTCATAATAAGTTATGTTTTGTGCGGAAATTTTTTTTTTTAAGTCATTGGTGAAGGTTTTGAAGGGGTAGTGGGTGTTTTTCTCCCCAACTTCTACGCTACTGGAAAAAGTACGGTTTTGAGACGCCCATTTGAACCGTCAGTGTTTTCTACACAAAAAAGGTACTCTTGATCATAAGCTCTAAAGTCGATCGTTTTCGAGAAAAATCAACTTTTATGCTTTTAAAAAAAAAAATTTTTCTTACTAATTAAACAAAATTTATTTAAACGTTAGAACAAGTAACAAAACCAAACGTTAACTTCATAATAGCAAAATTAAAAAAAAATGAAAAAATGATACAAAAGTTGTCTTTTCAAAATTCCCCAAACACCCTGTATCAACACCCTGTATCTCTAAAATGGTGCATTTTAGAGGGTAAGTTAATAGCAACTTTTTTCATATTTTTGGACGAGCTATCACATTCTGAAGTCCTGCGCATATATTATGAAACACCCTGTATAGTAGGGATTTTAATGACGTACCAATTTTATGAAATATTATCGAAATCGTACATTCAATATGTAGGGACCATGATACATCTAAATCCGTTGAAATCTCGAATTATTCGATTTTTTTTGGTAATGACAAAACTTTTTTCACTCCTACGGTCACTCGAAATTAAAAATTATAGTTAAATTTCTATACATTTCGATTTTTTCTCTTTTTTGACCTCAGTCAATTTTCATATTTATACTTACCTATTGTCGGAGTTTTCACTCAAAATACATTAAAAATAATTTTAAAAAATTCGACTGATGACCAGTCCTATACTTCCCACCTAGTAAATATTTGCAAAAAATAAACACTCTTTTTTTTTATTCTTTGACTAGGCCCAAATAACCTTAGCTGTTGGTGGTCTTTAAAACACAATTTAATTTTTATTCTTTGAAAAAAGCATGGCCCTCTTTTTTGTTTGGTGATCTACTGATGGCTAACTTAATATAGCAAAATCCATGGTTACCTTGATTTACGTACAATTTTTATTTTTTTTAGTAAAATATTTTTTTTCTCGAAAACTATACATTTTAGAGAGAAAAAATATTTACATTTTTTTCATATTATAACATCTAGAATTCATTTATATTTTTTTTTACCTATGTTAATACGTGACATTGAGGACGTTTTTTTGAATATCTCAGGATCCACTGAACCGATTTGACACAAAATCTAATCAGATCTAAGTTAAAGGCTGATAAACACAATAGAACTATCGGCATGCCCGTATGTTGTTCCGTTCATAAGATATCGAAGGCGAAAAATTGACCACATACACACATACACACACACACACACACACATACAGACATCAGTCAGAAAATGATCTTAAACGATTGCTAGGGTCTCAAAACGTGAAAATCTGTTAAAATCTCGAATTATTTTTTTCGGACTAAATCCATTACTTCCCTACCATAGTAGAGGTGGGAAGTAAAAACTTATTGGGGAGACATTTTAATGTACGTTATAAATAATTACCGGTTTAATGGGGCAATGTTGAAGATTCATTTGTCGCGCAAATTCACTCCAAACTTGATCTGGTTCACCAAGTTTTTCACAAATATCGTCAATTTCAACATCTTTGAGTACATATTCGCAGGAATCCATATTGCGTTCATCAGGACATTGACTCACACTTATTAAGAACTGTATATGAAAAATGTTATTTATGTTTTTAATTTTATTTTACATTAATTATTTTTTTAAATTAAATTTTGTGCATAATTAAAATAAAGTATAATCTAATATTTCTAGAGATACTTGACCTTTTCGAAAATTGTGGTAATTTTCCAAAATAAAAGGACAATTAAATTTTTAGGAATTTCAATATGATATGTTTGCACAGTCGTGATTTTTTACGCGCCAAGTTTGCACGGGAGTGATTTATTAGACGAAAAATTTCGATACTCATCATTTCTCAATTTTGATGTGAATTATTTAATTATTTTAAAATAATTGAACAATTGAAAAACATAGACAAAATTCTTACCGAGAAATCTTCTTTGAGATATTCTTTTGTATTCAATGTAATATTCGTAATAAATATATTACGCTCTTGTTGACTAATGGCAAAATCTTGCAAAAGAATAGGTAAATTTTCTTTTCCATCGCACTGTTGTAATCTTTTCATTGAAAACTTCTTTTCTGGCTAAAAATTTGGTTATTAATCAAGTTTTAAATATGACTAAAAATAATTTATAGCTTGCTAATAAAAGTCGGCATAAAATATAATAGGAATAAATATCCAATCCTTCTTAAAATTTAGATATACTTTGGATATAATTTATAAAAGAAGAAGTAAATATCAATCAACGATTTAATAATTTTTTTTGCCATACCCACTACAAAATAGCTACTTTCCGTGGTTGGATACCGGTCTGTATTGGATCATTTAACAGACAGACGTGCCGAAAGTGTTTTTGTAACATAACTATTATAGTGCGGTAAGTAAACGGTTGCCATAGTAAATTATGTTTATTCGCTTTATCGTTCTATTACACACTCACGGCCTGCTGTAAATTTAAGGATGGCGACGCAAATGAACTGTTAACATTTTTTGAAAAAAAAAAAAAAATTGAAAATGATGTGAAAAGTAGGTACTTTGTAGTGGGTATAGCAAAAAATACCATATATATCTCGTGCGTAAAGGTATTATGAATCGTGTAACTGTACTGTCTTTACTCGTCAGTAATATACCCCATTACGCATCTAGATATACAGTCCATTATAATATTTATTTGTTTTTCAGGGGTTACAGTGCTGTTAAAAATTTTCAGAACGGTTTCTTAAATTAATATTTAGTTTAAAACACCAAAAATTCTGCAAGTCAATTTTCTTACGTTTTTGATAATGATTAGCCGTTTATATATATATATATATATATATATATATATATATATATATATATATATATATATATATATATATAAGTACACGTCTTCAGATTATTGTATCTTAAAAAAAGAAATTCTTATTCGTTACATACCTTTTCAGCTCCATCGACTTGTAATAAACAGCAGAAAAGTACAAAAAGCAAGGAGACAATCGTGAAAAATGACCTGTATAATTCATTGTCCATTTTGACGTCCTCGCATTCAGATATTCGCTTATTGCTGGACAGAATATGGCACAACGTATTTTATAAATGAAATACACTCAACTTTGTCAAAAACAGATGCGGTCTGCCAACCAAATCTAAAAACTGATGACAAATGATCTATTGTTCATTTAACCGGGCTTAAATAGTTCTGGTTTAGGTTGCCGTCATGCTACACCGTTTCCCTATACAGGTAAACTGAACGTTTATTAATGACAATAATTTTGCCTAATGTCAATTGTATCAGAAAATCTCTTCTCAAATGATCCATGTAATAATCATTGAAGCGGCCTTCTCATTGTTTACATGAAACATTTCGAAAATGGATACGATAATACTGGTATTTTACATTAAAACAGAACAATGCAAATCTTTAAATTTTGATAGATTGTGGATTATATACACGCTCGAAAACTGAGGTCATTAGCGTCTAATCTTTAAATTTATCTCCGTGAGTCCGTAATATACTTTTTTGCCATACCCACTACAAAATAGCTACTTTTGATGTATGTATAGCGGGCATTAATGACCCATTTAACAAGCAAGTGTGCGGAAAATGGTTTACTTTCTGCACTAGCTAGCGCAGAAAATAACGGTTGCCATGGCAACTTCTGTTTATTCGCTCTATACGCCTGCGTACGCTTGCGTGCTCCTGTCATTACTTTGCACGAACTTCGCGGCACACTGTAAGGAAAGATGGCGACGCAAATGAACTGTCAGAATTTTTTGAAAATGACGTGAATATAGTGGGTATGGCAAAAAATATCATATGATATGTCTCGTACGTAATGATATTACGGCTCGTGTGACTGTAAAAACCCGCTCTCGCTCGCTTTTACATACTGTCATCACTCGCCGTAATATGCCCCATTACGTATCTAAGACATACAATCTACTATTACTTGGGTAAGACCATAGAACATATTATTATTAATATAGCTTCTATCAACTTTAACCAAATAAATTTATATGGCACAGTTCGACGTTTAATAAATTTAAGTGGCATCAAAAAAGGCAATCTCCTGATCTACTGGGCCGATTTGTATGATTGTGTGTGATGTCGAAAAAATTTTGTTCGACCCCTAGGCCCCGCCATCCGACCAATGCCAATAGTGTACATGCGATATGGCAAATACACTAAAAACAATATACCATGTTAAACGTTATGAGGGTTTTTTTTTCTCTTTAAACAGCAATATTTCTTTACGCTTATTAAAAATTTACTTCAACTATATGATACCTAATACAATTAATGTGATCTTGACATATCATAATGTTTTCTTTTGTTAATATAATAAAGTTATAATAACATTCAGGTAAAATGAAAAGAAAACTGTTTTTCCGATATCTGTCTGTCGGTACCAATATAATATGTATACCTATAAGAAAACGATTATAAATTGTATAGAGCGAATTTTCCGCATCAGTGGATTTCTATTTAAAATGCACGTTCATTGTGCAATTGTATAATAATTGATTTTTAATGGAGCCGCCAAAGGGCATCAGAGTGTGGGGTTTTAATTCACTGCAAATAGTTAAACTGAATCCTTTGATTCACGTGCTTTTATCATAAAACAAACAACAAATGAAATGATGGATACAGTATAGATATACCAGCTGCACGTGTTTCTGTATTCTGTTCAAAATGCGAATTGAATATTCTACTGGGATAATTGAGTTATTTAAAAAAAAAAAAAACACCAATCGTACGACGGGACCATTCCCATTCCACGACTTTAGTGTCGTTTAATTTATCTTCTATTAAAAAATATTAAAATTTTGAAAAATTGTCACTGAAATTCATTAATTTAATTTCACCGATATATTAACACTGTCCGCACTATGTCAAAAAATTCGACTGATGACCAGTCCTATACTTCCCACCTAGTATATATTTGCAAAAAATAAACACTTTTTTTTATTCTTTGAAAAAAAGCATGGCCCTCTTTTTTGTTTGGTGATCTACTGATGGCTAGTAATATAGCAAAAATCATGGTTACCTTGATTTACGTACGATTTTCTTTTTTTAGTAAAATATTTTTTTTCTCGAAAACTACCGACACATTTTAGAGAAAAAAAGTATTTACATTTTTATCATATTATAACATCTAGAATTCATTTATATTTTTTTTACCCATGTTAATACGTGACATTGAGAATGTTTTTTTTAATATCTCAGAATCCACTGAACCGATTTGATTCAAAATCTAATCAAATCTAAGTTAAAGGCTGATAAACACAATGGAACAATCGGCATGGCCGTATGCTGTTCCGTTTTTACGATATCGAAGGCGAAAAATTGACCACATAAACACACACATACAGACATCAGTCAGAAAATGATCTTAAACGATTGCTAGGGTCTCAAAACGTGAAGATCTGTTAAAATCTCGAAATATTTTTTTTCGGACTAAATCCATTACTTCCCTACCATAGTAGAGGTGGGAAGTAAAAATGACTGAACAAATATCTGACTACAAGGTTTAAAAATATAACTTTTTTTACGAAACTTTCTTTGAAAAATGAGTAAAATAATAAATCGATATGAAAAGTATAAACTTCTAGTTGAAAAAATAAAGTTATAGTAAATATTTTTATTAATGACAATAGAGCTCTTCCTATTTGCGTGTCAACCAAAATTTGGATCCGCTTAGCCGTTTGACTACATATTTACATCAATGAGTATTTGTTGTATAGGCGAAATTTGTTTTTAAACGACTTCAAAAAGTGAGGTTTCGATAATTCTGTGTGAAATGTAGGCATACGATTTTCGATAATATTGAATACTGTCATTTTTAAATTATTAAAACTTACTTGTTATTTAATATTGAATAAACTTGATTTTGACTTACCTATAAGTAACCTTAAAATAATTCATTTTCGTATGTGTATTGCGGATCTTAAATGGCTTTTTAATGACTGATAACGTCATGATCCATTATGAAACGATAATGAAAAACATTTGAAAAACCCGTTATATAATGAACCAGTATGTACCTATTTTAGATTCTATAATAAAACTAGCGGACCCGTCCCGGCTTCGCTCGGGTGGTATGAAATTATGATTTAATAGCGGTCACCCATTACTCCGCTCACGTATATTTAGTATAGCTGATCCGGCAAACGTTGTTAATAATTTCTAGGAATAATTACATTACTCACTCGCTTCGCTCGTTCGTTTGAATTTTATTAATACAGTACTCACTCGCTTCGCTCGTTCGCTTGAATATTATAAATACACCACTCACTCGCTTCGCTCGTTCGCTTGAATATTTTCGCCTACTCACTCGCTTCGCTCGTTCGCTTGAATATTATAAATACACTACTCACTCGCTTCGCTCGTTCGCCATATATGTATTTTTTAAAGCTTAATATAAAAATCGCGATTAAAAATCAGGGGTTGATCGTATAAGGGTGAAAATTTAGAGTTGTATGTATTTTTCAATGCTGAATCATGAAAAAATTAAAACAAAAAATTTTGTCCAAAAAATAAAAAAAAAAAATTTGGGGTGGACCACCCTTAACATTTAGGGGGATGAAAAATAGATGTTGTCCGATTCTCCACCCTACCCGATAAGCACACAAAATTTCATCAAAATCGGTCCAGCCGTTTCGGAGGAGTATAATAACGTACACCGCGACACGAGAATTTTATATATAAGATATGGTTATTATGATGGCAACGAAGTAAATAAATATTGTATCAAGGCCAATGTTTTTATTATGAGATGACTGTTGTCAGTGAATCTAAGGTGTTTGACATTAATTCAATTAAAGTCTAAAACAATGAATGTGTTGAATAAAGTATGTGTCCGACGCGTGTGCTAAGTCTCTAAGCGTCAGGCGCGATGTTTTCAGCACTCGTATTCGGTTCGCGATGCACACATGCCAAAGCTCATGTGCGCTCGCCTACTACTCGTGCGACGCAAAGATGTATTTAGCACACTTATAGTTACACAATATACTATTCTTGTATTTTTTAAAGTAAAAATCATTTTAATATGTAATCAATAAAAAAATTGGAACTAAAACGTCTGTCTGTAATTTCGTTTCATGAGATACAGGTTTTTCGTGGTTTTTTGGTATTTTTTATGGTTTACAGTAAATTTCACTTAAGACGCAACATATATGCTTTATTTATTTGGTAAAGTATGGAAATAATTAATGCATTAGAGAAAATCGTCCCACTTAAAATGCAACATCTACTGAACAAAAACTTACGTCACTAACAATATTACGATTTAAAAAAATGGAATTACAATAATTTTGTTTAATTCAAATATTGTTACTGATATACCTGTGTTTTTGTTCAGTGGATGTTGCATTTTATGTTAAGCGATTTTCTCTAAAAATATTTTTTTCCATAACTACCAGCTAAACAAAACTCTCTTATGTTACGTCTTAAGTGAAATTCTCTGTATGATTGGGAAAACTACGTTTTTAGAATTTTTTCGGTACCTTTGTATGTTTGTACGAGCAAAAATCATAACCAGCTGGACCGATTTGATGAAATTTGGTGCTAAAGGTACCCAAACCTAAAATAAGGGATAATTTATTCGGTTACGGTAGGATTAGGATAAGGTTTCTATCAAATCAAAATCAACGTTAACGCGAGCGAAGCCGCGGGTAGAAGCTAGTGTTTTACTAAAAACTGGGAATGGAGCTTGTGGAGACATCTATGCTAAGAACTCGAATATGGATAGTGTAGGACGAAAGTGGAGAGAAGATTTTAGAATGTTTCAGTTAACTCCGTCTAGGTTTGTACACAATTGCAGCGAAAATCGATAACTGCTTTACCGGTAGATGTCGCCTGTGCACAACGAAACTCCAGTAAGCTGCTAACGGGAAATATAAAACGTAACTGAAAGCACCAAGCTTTCAGTAGATGGCTCTTGTAACGTCATTAACTCACAGTTTTTAATTTAAAATTTTTGAATTCTTTGATTAAATTAGGGGCCATCCATAAATTACGGAACGCATTTTTGAGGTTTTTTTACGCCCCCTTCTCTAAATTACAACTTGCAACAAATGATCAACGGTCAAACCCCACTGTGATACGGAGTTACGTAACATTTTTTCAAAAAAAAAAAATATACAGGGTGTCCTCAAAGACACTAAACACACGCCTACCACATGGTCCTGAGACCAAAATAAGCCGATTTAAGCAAACTTACCTTCTTACAAAATTGCTTAGTTTGGGCGCTATACGGCCCTGAAGTTACAATTTTGAAATCATTTTTTTGTTATAAATTTAAAACGGCTTGTGCAATTTTGCTAAAATTTGGCACGTTGACCTCGACGTTGACATAGTTTTATGGAACAAAAAAACCCATATCAAAATTATCATTAATATTAATCCATAGGCGTAGAACTCGGGTTTTTTAATATTTAAACGTTTCAAATTTCTACGCCAATGGAAGAAAAGGGGTTTAAGTATGAAATTTAGATTCAGTAACTTATCTGCTACAGAAAAGCTACTCTTAATAAGACTCGATTACTCTCATGGTTTTTGAGAAATTTACAATAATACAGTTTAAACATATAAGAAATATTCATTTAACGAGTAAAACTCAGCATCTATCAAAAAATTCGACTGATGACCAGTCCTATACTTCCCACCTAGTAAATATTTGCAAAAAATAAACACTTTTTTTTTTATTCTTTGATTAGGCCCAAATAACCTTAGCTGTTGGTGGTCTTTAAAAAACAATTTAATTTTTATTCTTTGAAAAAAGCATGGCCCTCTTCTTTGTTTGGTGATCTACTGATGGCTAACATAATATAGCAAAAATCATGGTTACCTTGATTTACGTACAATTTTTATTTTTTTTAGTAAAATATTTTTTTTCTCGAAAGCTATACATTTTAGAGAAAAAAAATATTTACATTTTTTTCATATTATAACATCTAGAATTCATTTATATTTTTTTTTACCTATGTTAATACGTGACATTGAGGACGTTTTTTTGAATATCTCAGGATCCACTGAACCGATTTGACTCAAAATCTAATCAGATCTAAGTTAAAGGCTGATAAACACAATAGAACAATCGGCATGCCCGTATGTTGTTCCGTTCTTAAGATATCGAAGGCGAAAAATTGACCACACACACACACACACATACAGACATCAGTCAGAAAATGATCTTAAACGATTGCTAGGGTCTCAAAACGTGAAAATCTGTTAAAATCTCGAAATGTTTTTTTCGGACTAAATCCATTACTTCCCTACCATAGTAGAGGTGGGAAGTAAAAATTAAACACTGACTTTTTAAATATTTTGATATTTTAAATATTTTGAATGTGTTAATTATTTATTGCCTAAAATAAATGATTAATTTTAGCAACATAATTTTGTTTTGTTACGTAACTTAGATCAGGCTCCCACTCCCCCTAGACATAAATGAAGGGTAATAAATTGAATAACCCCCGTCCCCTTAAAGGACGTTACGTAATTTATGAATGGCCCTTATGAATGTTGGTTTATAATAATCGATGTTTATAACCCTAACTCCACAACAATAATTAATGAATTTACTTTCATTAGCGAATTATAAGTACAGTTTCCACTCGTTACAAGACTATATTAGTCTTGTAACGTTCATGACAACAATGTTGTCTGGAAACTGTGAAGAATCACTCATTATTATATACTGGCGTTCAATTTCGGTAACCTAAATTTTTTGGTAATTAAAAATGTGTAAGAAGTAGAAAGTAGATTAGTATCATAATATGGAAATATTGAGATGTACAAGAACTTATTTTGCTTATTTTTGTACATTCAAAAATTAACTAGATGACCATAAGTTTTATAATAGCTGTACTCGACCTGTACCTATATGTAATGTATTAGGTATACTTTGTTTCGTGGCTAAATTTTTTCTATTTGTAAACGCCTCAACATTTTACTAGGGTTTTAAAACCCTTAAGAGTAACCCCCTGTACTCTTCATCTCAAATTCTTTTCCGTCGCCTAATAACGATTCCCGCTCTCCCGACGCTATTTTTAAAGTTAAAGGGTTCGGATAAACGACAAATGAAAGACAGCAAATCACACTATAGATCCTATAGAAGAATTTTTTGAAAAAAAATTTGATTGCGTAATTTATATATTTTTTTTAAAGTTGTAAGTTTTTCCAGAATTTTTTTTTAAATGTTTCGACTGTAGGATCTGTACTGTGATTCTCGGTCCTTCATTTGGCATTTACTCGAACCCTTAAGATTTAAAAATAGCGTCGAGAGAGCGGGAACCGTTTTTAGGCGAGGGAAAGGATTAGACATGAAGAGTGCAGGGGGTAACTTCCACTATAGAATACTCTTAATACGGTTTTATTCATGTCAATTCTTCTTATTGTAGAAAAAGAAAAAAATATTTATTGAAATTATTTCCGAATATACTGAAATAAATTATAATTCTTTTTTTGTTTGTTTAAATCTAATAGATATTTTTTTGATTATGTCTTTCCAGTGCACACACCTCTTGAAGAGGTTGTACTAATGAATGAATTAATAAAAAAAAAGTCTTTAAAGAGAAAGTAATAGCCTGCAGACTAATTAATTTTAAGATGCATTGAAGCTAAATTTTATGTACAAGTGCCTATCAAAGTAAACTTATGTTTTATTTTAAAAGCTCTTCATAAAATAAAATAATAATTAGAGGTCTAACTTAATGGCTATGCGGTGAAGCAATAATAAAACTTCTTTTATTATCTTCTATACCTACACGTATTCATTAACATAGCTTACTCATAGAAAAGTTACAAACACAAGAAATGTGTCCAGGGTAACCAACTATTTCCCTATAAACAATATTATTTTGACCCTACGTATATAAATTAGATTAAGATTCTCTGGATCTTTCAGAATGGATCGGCCATTAAAATCTTTTAAAATAGCACTCTTGAAACATTTACTTTGTCTAAGTTGCGTTGTTTGCATTGTCACTATATACAATTTAGACATTGGAATATCGAAACAAAAATGTTATAAGTTTTGATTTAAAGTAGTAAGAACAATAATTTATAACGCACGCTAAAAATACGAAAATGAAAAGATTGCAGTTAACTTACCGTCATCCATTGAAGACATTCTTGGCGACGATGAGAAGTGGTCGCCAAGGTCCTGCGTTTCTTGGAAATATCGAAACTGGACTCACTTCAATATTACCGGGATCCTAAAAAAAACAATATATAATTAATGTCTGTTGGAAAAGTAAATAATTATTATTATCTCAAAAACTAATTATGTAGTAATGGGTGAGAGTACTGTAAATAATATATGAGAGTCTGTAAATGAGAGTGATCAGAGCACAGAACTGGATCAGAGGATGTATGGTACGATATTGGCATTTTTTATAACACCTGTATACATGCATATAGTCACTGTTGCTGAGCATGGTAATCTAATAAAAAAAAAATAGAAAAAACGCACCTTAGATATACAGGGTGAGTTCGACCACCCGTATCAGTCGTTTTTTTCGAAAACGGTTAGTCGTAGAGAGTTGTGTCAAAAATTTGTATCATAAAAGCCCTAATAAAGAATCGAATGGTGATAATTTTTTTCCCGGGAAGGTCGGCTTTCCTATTAGTTTGCTCCAGAATGTCCAGAACTCCGGAATTATAAATGTAATGATAGGTCGAAAGTGATATTGTTGAAAAGATCTTTAAAAAATAAGCAAGTTTTGTAGGAAAATTTTTTTTATTACTGCCACCCCTGTAAATTTCTATAAGTATAAATATAAATTATTATATGTTCAAAACTCCGGAATTTTAGAAAGCACGATAGGTTGAAAGTGGTGCTGTTGAAAAGCTCTTTAAAAAATAGGCAAGTTTTGTAGGAAAAATTATTTAATTACTGCCACCCCTGTTAAGTAACAATCGTTTGAAATTATTAAATCAAAATTTCATAATAACGATCGAAGTCGGCATTAAAAATCTAGCAACCTTAGACATTGTCACAAGTGTTCAAACTGTCTTCCATTTACTCTTTAATACATACTACTGAGCTCTTCTGGTTATACTGTGAGTGTACTTCTTCAGTGTTTAATGATCGATAGATAAGTAACTAGATTTTAAATGCGGACTTTTAAAAAGTTCGTTATTATCCCCCTATATTATTAAACGAGTAAATCTTGTATGTATCTATGTATATATGTATATATGTATATATATAAATATTTTCTCGAAAACGGCTCTAACGATTTTGATCAAATTTACCGAAAAGGGGTTTCGGGGGGCAAAAAATCGATTTAGCTAGGTCTCATCCCTGGAAAAATTCGTTTTCCTATCGATTTTATCATTTTTAAAAACGGTTTTTTGACCTGTCAAAACATTGTAATATCGTGAGTAGGCTTTGGAGAAAACAAACTACTTTCATTATTTATATGTCAAAATTATCTGACAGAATTTTTAACTTATTAAAATAATCCGTGAACTATTTGTATAGTAAAGAATAACAGAAATAAAAACTAAACGTAATTATGTAAGTAGTTTTAACTAATATTTAAATAAATAGATACCTAAGTATGTTATTTTTATATTACCTATATAAAATATGTATATTATGTACGTTAAATATAGTATGACGTATAATCTTACCTAGACTTTTTTTTCTCAAAAAAGAATAACGATTTTGATGAAATTTACAGAATGGGGATTTTTCGGGGCGAGAAATCGATCTAGGTAGGAATCTTGGTCCCAGGGGGAGCAATTAAAAAAAAGAGTTTTTTTATTTATAACTCGGTCAATTGTCAGATCGATTCGAAGCCTATTTCTACATAGATTTTGTATAATATATCACAAGGGTTAAAACTGTAAATGAACACTAATATAAGAAGTGTCTTGCACAATATGTAAATAATGACAAATAGGCGGCCCGAAGGGCCGCACTTTTGGCACCGCGAGTCTGTGTAAAAACACATCGATTTTTGAAAACTATTGTTAAGATACATACAAAAAAGTTTTGTTTAAAAATTTGCACGGCGGCCCGAAGGGCCGCACTTCTAGCGACGCAGGCATGCAGTATATCAAAACACATCGATTTTTAAAAACTATGGTGAAGATGCATGCAAAAAAGTTTTGCGCTGCAGGTTTATAGTCTGTCGTTTGTTATTAAAAGATATAATATGAATTCTATTTCTTCGAAAATCGATTTTTGTGAGTTTTTCAGTAAGTACCTTCTATGCAAAAAAAATATTTGAAATTTACTGAAAGTTGCTAAGATGACATCACAGAGAAAAAGTACTTCGATAAAGTTGATATTTGGTATCAATGTTTAAAAATGGATTATTGAAACGGCAACGGGCAAGCAGAATTTCATCTGATTCGAACATTTTTACAAGATATTCAATCTATGAAAATCGGTTTTTGCGAGCTCTTCAGTCAACAAAACAATAACGGCGGTAGATTTGAAAATGGCGACCTAAGTAATATTTACAGGAAAAAATGCTTGATTCAAGTTGATACTTAGTTTTTACGCTTAAAAATACACATAGGTATTTAAAATATTTAACAGAAACAATTATTTAAATTATGTTTCAGAAATAAATTCGTTTCGGAGTAATATTTTGAGAAAATAATATCTCACAGCATACAAGTACTATTTTTTTGAACTCATCCGAGCAAAGCTCGGCACCCAGATATTGACACTTTAAATTAGTAATTTCAAACAAATATTACTTAACAGGGGTGGCAGTAATAAAAAAAAAATCCGTACAAAACTTGCTAATTTTTAAAGATCTTTTCAACAATACCACTTTCGACCCATCGTTACATTTCTAATTCCGGAGTTCTGGACATTCTGGAGCAAACTAATATAGGGCAGCCGACCTTCCCGGAAAAAAAAATTATCACCATTCGATTCTTTATTAGGGCTTTTATAATACAAATTTTTGACACAACTCTCTACAACTAACCGTTTTCGAAAAAAACGACTGATACGGGTGGTCGAACTCACTCTGTATATGCTATCATTAAAGATACTTTCGAAGATCCACATCATAACTACTCCTGTTTTTGAAGAGAAATAACTAACTTAAAAATTTTGCTTCGATGAACAGATTATTTTACAATAAATTTTTCACATAAAAGTTTTCTGTCGACGTAGCTACAATTATAATACTTACGATGTGATACATTCATATCCGTGCAGCAAACTTTCACCGGGATGCAAACTCGAATGACTTGGATTATGTTGTCTGGAGATGTGCAACTTGCACCGCAGCGTCGGCTGTGAGAAGCTCTCTTTTCTCTTTTAATTAAAACTTTAAGTAGTCCAATGAATATTATCCGACGGAGTACAGAAAAGACGAAGAAAAACACTTTTCTGTTTTAAGATTGATTTACACAGAACACGAAACGAGTGAATATTTCCTTCCTTAATTTAACCCAGCGATGTAGCTTAGTGGTACAGCACTAGACTCGCATTGGGAAGGTACTGGATTCGAATCCCGGTGGGGGCAGATGTGACTAGGACTTTTTCCTACTGCCTCACGCCGAGAAACGGTAATTCCTGTGCCGGCCATCTTATTTGAGGTTTTCCATGGTTTCCCTCAATAATTCCAGATGAATATCGAGATGGTTCCTTATTAAATGGGTCGATTACCTGTCAAACTCCTATGCTCCCAAAGTTGCCTACCTTATCCTCTTATCCTCCCCTTATCCTCTTTAAGAGTGCCCTACATTCGTTTAAATATAAGTAAAAGATCCCCAGCTTACCTAGGTGTCACAATTTTTAATAAGCTGCCTGACAATATAAAATCAGCTGCCCATGTAAATAATTTCAAGAAATTGTTAAAAAGCTATCTGCTGGAGGGTGCTTTTTATAGTATTAACGAATACCTGTGATCCAGAGACTTTGACGCTTTTAATACTGTACCTACATGCAGTCTTTTAAATAAATTGTTATTATTTTTATTATTATTAATGTCCTATAATTCCTCCATTCGCACATTGCTATTAATTAAGTTGAAATATAAAAAAACATTATACCTACACATATTATTTTTGCTCCTCCCCCATGTTTACTTTTTGATTGTTTGTATTATATCAACAACTAACAAATAGCCAGAATCAGTTTATGTAAAACTGTTATTAATTTATTATTTATTACATAATATAATGCTTAGTTTGAGATAAACTTTTTTTAAGTATGAAATTGTGTTGAAAAGAAACTTCAGCTTGAACCGTGTAAACTATACTTTCCGTGTCTATCTAAGGTAAATCCAGTTGAGCGTTTAATTACACTTAATTAATTTTATCGGTGTCTTTATTTTTATAACTTATATTACGGTAAGTTAATTTTATGATTGACTTTATTTCTGCAAATATATTTTCTTCATTTTGTCTAAGCTCTTCTAACGTTATAAGTATAGATATATAATATTATTGCATCCCTTATAATTGAACCTTTCTTTTTATGTTTGTTTCTTTTATTATTCTTTTAATTTATTCTACTACGAAACCACAGAAGTTAATTAGTTATATTCGGAATACATCCTGAATGACTTTAAGTAGGCCGTTTCTCCATGCTCAGAATTTAAATGTATGAAAATATAAAGTAAATTTTCTAATTTACCATATAATACCTACATAATAATATTTTGGCAGAAAAAAAATGGAAGGCTTTTGGAATAACAACAATATTTTTAATTAACGTATCATCTTTATTAAATATTGGGATTTTAAAATTTAACAATTTTTGACTTCTTAAATCGATATCACAGAGACGAATTTTTTAAAAGTTTGTACAGTTTAATAAAAAGCTATAATAAATGCTGTGCTGGGTGTCTGTGTTATATTTTTAGTGTATTTGCCATAGAATATGGCACATACACTATTGGCGTCGGTCGGATGGCGGGACCTAGGGGTCGGACCAAAATTTCTCGACGTTTTATACCCCCCTGAACAGTTTGCCGCCATTTTTAAAAATGTTTATATATATATGTATATATATATATATATTTATATATATATTTATATATATATTTATATATATGTGTGTGTACACGATAACTCTCGACAGACTTAATCGATTTAAACGAAATTTGGTACACACATTGGAACCCATCACCGCACGAAGCCTATTTAAAATGGGCCCGATCGGACCATTTTCAGGGTTGTATTTAAGGGTTCCAAAAAGTTTTTGGGCCCAAAAATACCGAAAAAATTGTCAGAATCGTTTCAAAATTGAAATTTAACCCTTTAGTAACGATTAAAATGGGCTGTTAAAATTTTAATAAAATCGGCCCGACAGGACCGGATTTACAAATTTTATGAAAACACTAGTTTGCGGATAGTGCTTTACTTACTGAAGGGTGTATTTAATTTGGTACCGAGGTTGCATTGATAAAAATATTGAAATTAAGAAAAAAAATATTATTTTAAGGGATGTATTAAGGGGTTAAATTTTTTATTTTGTCCAAAAACAAACTTAAGTTCACATAATAAAGCCACAATGCCAGTATTAGCAAATACACTATATATTGTCGGCAGGGTTTTGGCACTGCGACCCGAGTTTTTTTTAATTCTATATACGAAATTTATTTGGACTAAAATTTGACGCAGAATTTATTAATATTCGCCTAAGATATCGTCCCTCATCACACGTAAATACGTAACTGACATAAATTGAAAAGTGAGATACGCCACCGAACAACTGCCCTTATGCCTGACTTTCTTATCACGAAGTGGCGTAACTGTGGTGTAAATGGCAGATAAGTCTTCGCGCGAGGTGAGGAACGATATGTTTGAAATAAATATTTGGACAAAAAATGAGCCTAATTAATGCTTCCGTTTTTGCATTTAAAATGATTTTTTGGAATTTTATTTTTTTCAAATTTGAAATTATGTGACAGATACTCAATAATGTTATCTCACTTTAATGTAGTATTTTGACTACTTTTAATTTTTAATTATTCTGACTTCAAAAAATATGTACAGAAAAATTTGTGCGAAATGTCTTTCAAGAAAAGAAAAGTTTTTTTATCTGTTTTTTTTTTTCAAATGGAAAGGTTATCGATTATTTAATTTACATATATGTTATACCCTTCAACAATGTTATCCTGCATGATACTAAAAAACAGGAGCAATTTCACAGCCCCCTTGCCAGTTCTCTTGGCGACAGGACGTCTGCAGTGCACTAGGGGGTCTCTAGACTCTGTTATATGAAATAAAAATCATGGCGCTGACAGGAAACGACGGAACACAAACAATGCAACGCGTATTCTTGTATTACGAACTCGGCGCTGAACAACATTTGTCTGAACGAAACGTTGAATATTTAGAAAAAAAGTCGTATGTCGCGGCATACATGACCGAAGTAAAACTTATAAGACACATATTTTTGATACTTACTTTTTTTATAACAATACTTGATATTTTTATCAGCTCTTCCGTGTGATTCATACTTAATTTTTTCAACGTTCTTAACTTTTTTTATTTATTTATTTGAACAATAATTTTATTTACGATAACGGCAGTTAAGCCAGGAAAAATGTGGATGCAGAACGATAGATATCGCTGTCATCACGCACCCATCCAATAATGTACCACTGCGCATCCAAATGCGCCGGGTAGAGAAGGCATTATTACGAGAAAATCATTTATCTCTCTCCATCCTGGACTAAAATATATTTATTTATAGTGTTGTCATTGGTTAGACGCGTAGACACACTTTCGTTTCTTCTGGCATTTTAGCCAGCGCCGCCTAAGAAGTTTTACTTCAAAAATCCTGATATATAGACGAAGGGTCCATTTCAACTCCAAAAATAATTAGATATATTTGACATAATATAATAAACACAATAAAGTTTCTGTTAACGCGTTTGATGCCGCGGGTAACGGCTAGGAATAAATCTTATCACACAAAATATTAAAAATAATTACAAAACACCAAGCCATTTAAAAATTCTCGACGTACGTTTCTCCAACCTAGTTGCCATCATCAGGAGATGATTAAATCTAAAGACTAAAAACTATTACCTAGCTACCCAGACAACAATTTGTAGTCATGACGAACTTTAAAAGAGTTCTTATTTCTGATTAGGACGTCAGATCTAATATTAAAATGAACTGTTTAAGAAGTCTTTAAGAAGTCGAATGCGCCACTTTCTGATAAAGTTAAGACTTCTTAAATAAGAACTCTTAAGGAATTCTTTTTTTGACTTCGCAAACAAGAATTCTTTAAGAGCTCTTTATTCTGAATCATAAAAAAGACTTCTTGACGGACTTACTTTTCTGAGTTCTTGAAAGAGAGGTCAGTAAGAACTCTTAATTAAGACTTCTTTAGGATTTCTTATTTTGGATTTTATAGGAATGAAAAATAATTTATAATATGTGTTTGGAAAAGCAACCAATATTTATTAATAATTTTCTTCTGTAAGTTTTTTATAAAATTATAAAAAAAAAATAGGTAGGTATAGAAGAAAATTATTAATAAATATTATTAGCTGATTTCCCAAACACATTTTATAAATAATTTTCAATACAAAATGTGTAAAGAAAATTAGTACGTAAAATATATTAATTTGATTAATTTAATAATGATTAATTTAATATAAAACATAATTTTAAAATGGTACCTATTTTGGAATCAACCGTATGTTATATTAGTGATGGGCGGTTACGAGATATTTTAGTCGATTGTTCAAACAACTCGATGACTCTCGATGGTTTTCACTTGGACTCGATTGTTGTTGTTTCATAGTTCACCGAGACCAAGTTGTATAGTATTTAATCGTACAGACGATGTACACTGTCGAGAGCCACATAATATATACTCGTTCATCACTCAACAACTGTGGTCGAGTCGATGGATGGTCGATTGTGCAGTAATCGAGTGCTCTGAGACCGACTGAACAGTGTGAACGGTGAATCAACGATGAACGAGTAGCGTAAACGTCAGACTTCATTAATCGACTAGCATATAACCTTGAATCTCGATTATATGTATTCATTCGCTGGCAAATAATCGACTTGAACAATCGAACATTTCGATTGTAAAATCAAACTCCGAGTCGATTGTGGACTCGATTGTTATTATGAACGATTGCAATTGTTTCGATTGTAAAAACATCTTACAATCGCCCATCACTATGTTATCTTCCAATAACAATGTGGACTTATTAGTTATTTTAGTTTAAGCCGGGTTGACACGATAAGAGTCAGCTCGGACCGAGTCACATGTGAGTACACTCGTACGAGTCAGCGTCATACGAGTGTACTCCTATAATGGTTTACACGCTCGTTGAGTACTCTTATCAAAGTTCATTCAATTTTGTGTCAACTCACGGAACACACTGATCTGCTCAACATGGAACAGACTGATCTCACGTTCCACAACACTTCTTCTTCTTCATACAGTTCCACGAACCTGACAGTATCACGTTCCGACCACTTTTTCCTTGACGCCGCCATTATTTTTAATTAAAATGATCCGAGTTCAGATCCGAGTGAATGAAAAAATAGAGCAAAATCCGAGTCCACTTGGATTAGATGCCGGCGTCCGAGTACGCTCGGATTACATGTTTACACGATACGAGTAGCGTCCGAGTAGTAATCCGAGTGCACTCGGTCCGAGCCAACTCTTATCGTGTCAACCCGGCTTTAATCAATGGGCGTATAATTAAAAGTATTTTTGAGCTAATACCTATAACAAACGATTTAAAATAGTCAGAACACTATACATTTTTAATTATCCGAATATATAGATAACAAGTTAATAACATACTTTCAGTTCATCACTAGTAACTGCAACCTCCATCAGAGTTTATAGCGTGCTGGTGTTTTTAGTCGTGTACGGTTCAGTAATTACTGTAACACGCCGTTGTCATTAAAAGATATTTTGTCACTCGTTGACAATTATTCAACATTAGCAATTTCTACATCCCTAGCAGTATTGTAGTTTTCTTAAAGAAAAAAAATTAAATTAAGATAAAAAATGAAAAAAAATCAGAATTCTCTTAATAATATATTATGGCTTGATATGTTTAATAATTAATACAAGAAAACTTACTCAAGGGTCCTAACAGCCAGTATATTTTATAGATAGCCAATCATCTTTTGGTTTTGTCCCTTTCTTACAAGCTGTAGAGGCATTTTCATTTTTGCGAGGCCATTTCATTACCTGCTGTTCTTTTTTTATCCCAACACTCTGGCACGGTCGAACACCAATCCTCACAAAATACAACGAAATTCATCTATTAAAAAAATAAATGTGAGGTTAATTTTTTTACGTCTGAAACTATGTACTTGTTTAGATCACTGATTTGTGATATCAAATCTTTTATTATATTCTTGTTTACAACTTTTATTACATGATATTATTATTAATATTCAACGAAATTATAATTTATTATTTGAGAAACGATAGTTTGTTATGAATGTGTTTCTACAGCCGGCAACAACATTCAGACATTGCGTCATGCGTGCAATGAATGATGCTGTAGTGTACCCTGGTTTGAGGCTAGTTTAGCCTCTAAGCCTCGACCACGTGCGCCAGCTGATCAGCGCGCAATTCAAATCTCTAACAGTACAGAACAATGTGTAATTATTCGATTATCATATAGTACTATAAAATAAATATTAATTTTGATTAAAAATGCTATATACTTACTTCAGTTCTTTATTTTATAGAATAATGCACAATATGACACAAAGATTTTGTAAACCAACATGAGGGTATAATTACCATTAATTATCATGCATACTTTTTGCACAATGCGATGGGAGTCGTAGGAAGTCTGCGCTTGTGTTCCAACAGCCAATAAGAGTAAAGCTACGCATGGTGCGCATGCGTAAAATAATTATAAATATAAATAAAAGACAAATAAAGGATGTCTTAAAGAATTCTTATTTTTGATCTTTATCTTAAAAAAAAAGAATATCTAAGGACGTCATAAAACTGACTTCTTAGACATGAAGTTTTCAAGAGCTCTTAATTTGGAGTTCTAAAAAATGATGTCTTTAAGAAGTCATAATTAGACTTCTGCAAGAAGTCTTTTCAAAGACTTCGTACAGAAGTCTTTCTGATTTGCATGCTGTCTGGGTACCTGTTTATAGACTAGCTACCTAGTGGTTAAAAATAATGTTCCACTAGGTATAGTCTATAAATAGGCATTATAGTTTTTAGTCTTTAGATTTAATCATCTCCTGATGATGACAACTTGGTTGGCGAAACGTACGTCGAAAATTTTTAAATGGTTTGGTATTCTGTGATTATTTTTAACGTTTTGTTTCTTCACAGCAAAATGTATCTTCACTCTTCCTGGAAATCTTATGACATTTGCTTTTCGTTTGGTTAATTATATGTAGAAATTAACCAAAGTATGCTTGTCAGCTAATAAAGTTACGCGTGCGCCGACCTTTCTCCAAAAACAATAGTCTCCTATTTACGTGCCAAACATCCTACTAAAATTTGGTTACGATCCGTTTAGCCGTTGGACCGGTATCGTACTGAAAAACAACCAGAGATGTTTTGAATTTAAAAGTATTTTCATCCTAGAATAAATATAATTTTTTGACCAGATATACTTCTTTAACAGGCGATACAATCGTGAGAAGAAAAAACAGAAAACAAAATTAATTTTATTTGTTTGGTAGTTCCATGCCAGATATAAAAGTTTATGTCACCCGCTTTATCAAGTGTGCATAAAAATACACTGTGTTATTAGTTACCATTTTTATTGCGAACAGAAATGTTATCCATCCGAAACGAATAAATATCGCACTCAACTTGTACAATAATTTCTGTTGCTATCGAGATTTATTTAGCCTGTCCCGCCCGATTTGATTGAATGTTTGTTCGGGATTTTAGATTAAATCGACAAAGTATTGTGGTTTAAATATAATTTTTAAATAGTAATTAGCTCGATCGTTGTAATAGCATATAGACGATGCGCCTCTGCTTTTCATTTCTTAGCAATTCTTACTATAAACCTAGAGTGGGGAGCATAAACATTATAGAGACAAATCGCCTTTGGTTTTCCTTTCTTACCAATTCCTATCATAAAATTAGAGTGGGGAGTATGAACACTGAACAGCATATTATAGACAAACCGCCTCTGTATTTTCCTTCTTACCAATTCTTACTATACACCTTGAATGGGAAGCATGAGCAGCATGTACAAACCGCCTTTGGTTTTACTTTCTTACTAATTCCTACCATAAACCTGGACAATGGACATGACATGACAAACAGCAGCAATGAATTATTGGACGATATATTCGAAAATGTGTATTTTCGGGTATAGATAAATTAAATCGCAATATTTGCACCTGTAAATTCCCCTGTATGAATGTTGCTACTCTTTTGAAAATCAGCTTGTATAATATTTTATGAAGTTTGTCAATGCTATATATTTTTGACGTGTAAAGAACAAACATGAACTATGATGGTTAATAGGCTAGATATGTAAATTATTTTCATCATACCCACTATAAAAAAAGGTGCTTTACATGCATGTAAAGTGACTTTTGACAGACCGGTGTGCGAGAAGGTATCTTTCTCGCACTAGTGTGGGAAAGCAAACCATTTCCATAGTGATTTATGTGATCCGCCCGTTTTTACCTAGTGACAGCTACTCTCGGCCTACTACAGAAGTGAAGTTGGCGACACAAAATAAACTGTAAAAAATTTTTGAAAATATTGAAAATGAAGTAAAAAGCAACTATTTTATAGTAGGTTTGGCAAAAATACCATAAATATCTCGTGCGTAATGATATGACCCGTGTGACTGTTAAAGCTCGCTATCGTTCGTTTTAACATATTGTCACTACTCGTCTGTAATATACCTCATTACGCCACTATATTTACAGTCTAACTACTATATTATAACATGTACTTTTACTATAATATTATAACATGTACTTTTCGGTAGGTACCTACATTTAGGTAGTCGTTATAGTTATCGATATAGTTTTAGATGAAACTGTTTTTTGGTGTAAATGAATAAAAAGAAAATCAAATTAAAGACGGACTTTCCAAAAACAACATCAATAAATTCTCTACTTCGTGAAAACACAAGTTTTAAGCAAACGCACGTTTCTTTGAGTGTGTCAATAGATTAAGGAACAGTCAACTAGAAAAAATATATTCCAGTTAGGAAGAAACACCAAACTTATAAATTTATTAGTAGAGCTGAAACGGACCCGTATATTATGAGACGACGACGTCTACGCTAATGACCTCAGTTGTCGAGCGTCTATAATTTACAATTCATTATTATGAGATGTACGCAATAGAAATTTGTATGAAAATGGCTAAAAAGATCCGAAAATCAAAATAGATATAGAAGAAGGTGAATATGCTCCAAATATTTAAATATAGAAACAATTTAAAATAATATACAGAAAATTGTTAGTACGATTAAAGTATCGAAATTATTAATATACAGCGTGTCCCAAAAAGAATGGGACATAGAGTAACAGCTGATTCCTTACAAAAAAATATTGCGATAGACCCCAACTTGTCTATTCCGAAAGTTGATATTAAAAGAGATACAGGGTGTCAAAGTTTAATTTTTATTTTTGATTTTCTTAAATAACTTTTAAAATAATTTAGGCATTTTAATGAAATTTGGTATATGGGGATTTTTTGACATGAGAAATTCAAATATGACCTTGGTATGGCTCTTACTTGTAGGGGACGCCACTTACACACCTTTTCACTCATTCAAATAGTCATAACTATTTTGTACGCACTCGTACTATCTCTTTGAATCAAAAAATTGATTTTTCCGTCATTTTTACGGAAAAAAGGTATACTTTATAAAATTGGCTAGGAGTAACCTTTTTCAAGATATTTGAACTTAAAGTAATCGATGCAATGCGGTTTTAAATGGCAAATTTTAGTTAAATAATAATACTTCTTATTTTAATTAATATTTACTTTATTTAAAAAATATTTACTTTATTGTAGAAGGTTTTCAAAATGACAACCATGAACTTCAACATATTTTTCAAAGCCACCTATGTTCATTTTCAAAATTTGCCATTTAAAACTACATTGCATCGATTACTTTAAGTGCAAATATCTTGAAAAAGGTTATTCCTAGCCACTTTTACATAGTATACCTTTTTTACGTAAAAATGACGGAAAAATCAATTTTTTGATTAAAAAAAATAGTACGAGTGCGTACAAAAAAGTTATGACTATTTGAATGAGTGAAAAGGTGTGTAAGTGGCGCCCCCTACAAGTAAGAGCCATACCAAGGTCAGATTTGAATTTTCATGTCAAAAAATCCCCATATACCAAATTTCATTAAAATGCCTAAATTATTTTAAAAGTTATTTAAGAAAATCAAAAATAAAAATTAAACTTTGACACCCTGTATCTTTTTTAATATCAACTTTCGGAATAGACAAGTTGGGGTCTATCGCAATATTTTTTATAAGGAATCAATGTTACTTTATGTCCCATTCTTTTTGGGACACCCTGTATACAAATAAATGCAAAGTTTGCTTTCATGTTTAAACCAGCCATAATGTTTGTTACGTCATTATGGGTGGTTTAAACACGAATGCAAACTTTGCATTTATTTGTAAATTTAAAATAAGGTATAATACTAGTGTTAGATAATAATTAAATAAAATCTACCTACCTTACGTAATGTCGGTCAATATTCATTAGAAATATCACTCTACTGCAGCAGACATTATCAGGCTTTTGAATTGATAAGTTGTGATCGAGTATTTTGATTATTCATATTTCTAATCTGGTATTGTTGTGTTATTGTGTTATAATTGTGTGGTGTTTATGGTCATGTGGAGATCAGTTAATGACGTAGTGTTGTGTTTATGTACAATAATTCTAGCTCTAGGTACATTAATACCACTTACAGAGATATTAATGTTGTGATTATGCCTTCGAAACACTGTGCAGACTTGCTTGTACTGAAACTCGTTGTCATTGGTGAGTAAAATAGATATAATACGAATAATATAATGTAATGTCAATGTATTTAGATCAGAGCGTCAGCTTATGTGAATTGAGTTCCGCAGAAATTAATATGTAATACAAATTATTGCTTAAGTTAGCATCAAAGTGTTTTGCAACATCCATCGAAAATGACGTAACATTACAATGTAACACTGGAAAAATTTATTTTCAAACCGACGATGATATAGGTTTGAAAATGAATTTTTCTAGTGTTGCATTGTCATATTATGTCATTTTCAAAGGGTGTTTCAAAACACGAATGGTAACTTAAACTTTAATTTGTATATTATAAAAAATTTGAATTGCGATACTACTTTGATCGTGCGAACAATTTAGCTGCATTTTTTCCTTTGGATTGTGGAAAGCATTGTCCAAAAATCTGTGTAAAAATGACCTTAGATTGTAAGCACACATATTTATCCATAAGAAAAGTATTGTAGAATTTTAAATCGATCCTGCTCGAAAAATAATTGAACGATTGAAACGATATTGTTGCGCAGAAAAAAAATCCTTGCATTTATTTAAACAAAAGTTTTATTCTTAATGATACAAAAATCAAACTTATAATGCACTTTTAGAAATGTGAACAAAAAAGTATTTATAGAAAATAGTTACATAACTTTCATATTACGACTTATATAAATTACTATTAGACATATTAAAGACAGATAATATCCACCTACAAAATTAAATATTAATAATACTAGCGGCCCCGTCCGGCTTCGCCCGGGTGCTAAGAAAGCCCGGGTGCAACACACTACACTCGCTTCGCTCGTTCGCTTGAATATTATAAATACACAACCCACTCGCTTCGCTCGTTCGCTTGAGTATTATAATTACATTACTCACTCGCTTCGCTCGTTCGCTTGAATATTGTAAATACGCTACTCACTCGCTTCGCTCGTTCGCTTGAATATTATAAATACACTACTCACTCGCTTCAACATTATAATTACGAACAAATTTGATTACCATAAAAAAGTTATAGTGAGTCAACCTTAAAAGATAGACATATGCTGTCGCGGACTTTTTTTTAGAACTTTTAAAGGGGAACAATTCCGTCATATATGATTTTTGCGTAACTTTAACCGTTTACGCAGCGGAAGCTCTGAAAAGGAATAATTTTTCCTGTTTTTGCAACATTTTTCATTGATGCTCCGCTCCTATTGGTTGCAGCGTGATATTATATAGCCTACAGCCTTCCTCAATAAATGGGCTATCTAACAAAAAAAATTTTTTCAAATCGGACTGGTAATTCTTGAGATTAGCGCGTTCAACCAAACAAACAAACAAACTCTTCGGCTTTATAATATTAGTATAGATTTACAATTTCTTAACAGATATTTTTTAAATAGTGCAATTTCATACAGTATGTATGTACCATAGTTTTTTGTACAATTTTCACTTCGAAACAATATGTTTCTACACATTTTGATCAAAATTTAGCTTGAAAATCTAATATTCTACATGACAGAGAATTTTACGATTGTTGCAGATAAAAGGCATCAGGCTGCGCGGTCATTAGAAATCACATCTTAAGTAATTGCCTGGCTGTCAATTATGTAATATCGGTTTGAAAACAAATCGGTACCTATCTTTTTATGTGATGTTTCCCCACTGTCAAATATAAGTTGATAGTAACAAGTATAACAATTTAATTCAAGTTGACTGCATTTCAGAAGGGAATGGTTTCTCTGTATGAAGTGAACATTTATATTGTGACATATAGCGTGCAAAGTGTTTTGAACCAAAAGAAAACATCGCACACAAATTGAATTTGTATCGAGTCACAAGTCAATTTCACTTGTTTTCTTACCATTTTCCCGGCTCGTTTTCCACTCATATTGTACAAATTGCATTAACTAATCTAACTGACTGCACTACTGATATTCTCCTACACTAACTTGAACTGGGAAACCCGTAACAATTTTTTTTGAGTTGTTCGCAGAAAATGTTATTTAAATACTATAGCTTTGTGTAACAAAACTTTTTTCATACGGATACGCCATCTGGGAAGAGACAGAAAATACTGAATGTTTGTCGCAGATCTGGAAATGCACTCTTCTAAATAAAGTTTATTGTGACAGCGCTTCCAAAACAACGTTATTTATAAACGCAATTTGAAAAAAAAATCAAACAGGCTGTTTTATTAGCTAATTAATGTAGACCAAAATATATATTCTTTATTAAGCCTTATGGGAAAATTCATATGTACGGAATTTTAAATATTTATTAGTGATGGGAAAAATTGTTTCTCTTTGGAAACAGCTATTTTTAGTGTATTTGCCATATGGCACATACACTATTGGCGTCGGTCGGATGGCGGGACCTAGGGGTCGGACCAAAATTTCTCGACGTTTCATAGCCTCCTGAACAATTTGGCACCATTTTTGGAAATGTTTATATATATATGTATATATATATATATTTATATATATATATATTTATATATATATGTGTTCGCAGCATAACTCTCGAAAGACTTAACTGATTTGAACGAAATTTGGTACACACGTTGGAATCCATCACCGCACGGAACCTATTTAAAATGGGCCCAATTGGACTATTTTAAGGGTGGTTTTTAGGGGTTGAAAAAAGTTTTTGGGCCCGAAAATACCGAAAAAGTGATTTACTTACTGAAGGGTGTATTTAATTTGGTACAGAGGTTGCATTGATAATAATATTGAAATTAGAAAAAAAAATAATATTTTAAGGGATGTATTAAGGGGTTAAATTTTTTATTTTGTCCAAAAACAAACTAAGTTTACGTATTAAAGCCACAAGTTCTGTATTAGCAAATACACTATATTGTCGGCAGGGTTTGGCACTGCGACCCGAGTTTTTCTTTCTGTTACTACTGGCAAAATCAACCAATATTTTGTTGTTTAGCAGTTTAATATAACGCCAGCTAACAGTCAGCCAACAGATAAAAGGTAACAATTGAAACCAATTCGTATTTCTTTAAGTCCATCAAGTCATATTTCGATTCATCTGTTATATTAAATAATGTTGTAAATTATCAGTTAGAAAATTTCATTGGAAATCTGATGAAATTATAGGAACAATACAATACTTTTAATAATTAGGAATGCCTGCTTAAAAGTGAATTTAATTTAGAAGAACCGAAAGGGATTTAAATAATTATTGTTTGACTAAAATAACAGTTAACTAAAAAATTTATGCAATAGGTAGTTGAATATTAATTTATTATTACTTTTTTTTACAAATAGCATTATCATTAAATTGCTTTTTCTTTCGACCGCAGTATATAATATTGTTACATTTAACAAAAAGTAATATTTTAAAATTTGGTTGGTAAACTGCCCTAAAATATAACAAAATGAAATATTTACATAATATACACAAATAATGTATTAATACATCATTTTTTGGCCTATATGATTATCGCTTTCTATAGGGTAATAATAGTATATAGTGTGACTAGTGTGTTAAATACATCTTTATGCGTTAGGCGCGATGTTTTCAGCACGAGTAGTAGGAGAGCGCTCACGAGCCTTGGCGAGTGAGCATCGCGAGCCGAATACGAGTGCTGAAAACATCGCGCCTGACGCATAAATATTTAGCACACGTGTCGCACTCTATACTTTATATAACACAGGCATGGTTTTAGACTTTAATCATTGTTTAACATATTACTAGAAGATTTTGATCCTTATGAGCGTAAATGAGGCCACTTTTAATAGAGGCAGCTAGACGTCGCACTATTGGCCATCTGTTGACTAGCATCCTAAGTTTTATTATTTAATCTTTGAGTACAGAATAATTGTAGAGTTTACAGAAGTGAGTTGTGTTGACAATCGTTAGGCCATCTGGTGACTAGCATCTTAATTTTATTTAAGACAATCTTGCGTCATTGGTTCATATTGCATAATATTTCGCGGTGACTATTAATAGACAACCCCTAACGTTCTTTCGAAACGCCTCTTTTTTGAGATGTTTATATTCACGAGGAATATTATTATAAGAATATAGAGGCAGAACCATAAGTAAAAGATTTTTTATAAAAATTTGTTTCATGCAAGTTTATTGACAATGTTGTATCCTGTGACATCGTATTTTTATTATTATTATGATAATCTGATAAATATTTTAAATTGCAATTTAAATAATCTGGCTGCCCGGTTGTGATCAAGTTGTCTACGAAGTATGCGATATGTAAATTTATGTTGTATACAATATATCTGAAGCATATATTTTAAAATTTTTGGATAAGCTGCGATGTTGACTGGTTTATACATGGTCCGTACACAATATCACAATAATTAAAAGATGATAAAATGAGCGATTTCACTAAGTATTTGTCTATGTATAATCCTAAATTTTTGCAGTAGTCTACAGAATTAGTTTGATGACCAGACAGCGTTACGGCACTTTAGCCAATTAATTCCGGCTTTCTATAGACATTATATTGAATTTAATTGGATTTAACATTAGGGCAAGACTTTTGGACCATTCTGATATTTTATTTAATTTTAAACTTAATAATGTTAATCATTATTATGTCAAACTAAAAATATTCATACATAAGAAAATTAGATAATCAAATTCATTAAAGGGGCCTACACACGATCAGTTTAACTGCGCAGTTTAACCCTTGTGGCGTCATGTCTGAGCGATAAACTGAGATAACTGCATAGTTCCGACAAATTTTAACGCAGGCTTTTGGCCTGCGCATTTGACTCTACTTTGCACCGATAAACTGCGAAGTCAGCTCAGTTAATTGAACAGTTGGCACAGTCATGTGTAGTCTTTGGGTAAGTTCGGTTTTGCGCTCAGATCAATCTGAGCGCAAAACCGAACTTCCCTTTTTAGTTGTGTCTAGCCACGCACGTCAGCTCTTCAAACTGAGAACAATTGAGGAGCAAACTGAAATAGCCCACACACCGTACAGTTCACACAACTGTGCAGTTTGACTGCACAGATAAACTGCGAAGTTAAACTGATCGTGTGTAGGCCCCTAACGATTGGAAAAATTGTGAAAGATTTATTTTAAATTCTTTTATTTAACAACAAATTTTACAATCTTAATGAATTTGATTATCTAATTCTCTTAAACTGCTTGCTTTTGTTAACTAATTAGTATAAGTTGCTATGATAGACTAAGAGCGGATAACACTTTTTTATGTGTTTTTAGAAGACTTGGAACTTTTTTTAAAAGATAACTTTTAAATATCTCTACAAGGGGTAAATAGTCTGTCATTCCAAACGCGGGGCAAAACTTTTTCTAGACTTTACTAATGATAAACACACATAAGTCTTTTTTCGCAAGAGTGAACAAAAAAATATGGGGTGGTTTTGCCCCGCGTTTGGAATGACAGACTATATACCCTTTGTAGAGATATATAAAATTCATCTTTTAAAAAAGTTCCAAGTCTTATAAAAACACATGAAAAAAGTGTTATCAGCTCTTAGCCTATGAATACATCAAAATATATTTTACGAGTGTTTGAACAATTTTTATTCAGAGACAAAGAAATATAAAATCAGATAGCGTTTACAGATAAATTATGTAACTAAACTAAGTTCACTTTATATAAGTTTTATACAGTCTCAACAAATTTCAAAACATTAAAATAATGTCAGCTGCGGCAGTGATGTAAATATCTTATATCATTATTTAGGATCAGTTAGAGGTAGCATTGACAATATCTGAGCTGTTAGTTCAACAATAATATAGGTGGAAGCACAAGTCAACATTGAGTTTGTGGGCCAGGGGAATGAAACGTAAGCGGGCAGCTATAGTATATTTTTCAGTACATGGAATCACTATCTTCCCATATAATATGTTAATCAATGCTTTAATTGAATAATTTAATGTCACTGACAGAAGTACATCTCAAAATAAAAACATTGGGCTCGATATAATATTTATTCACTTTGTTACCATAGTAACCCTATTTCATTTATAACAGCGAAAAGAGGTACATGTTCATTAGATAACGGGTTTTTCAAATGTTTTTCAATATATCATCGAAAAGCGTTTCATAATGGATCATGACGTCACTCGTCAATAAACGGTCATTTAAGGTCCGCAAAACTGATACGAAAAAACACTAAAAGCGTGCATGTGTTACATAAAATTATTTTTTGAAACGTATCATAGGTATTTTAAATTGAACGAAAAATGTACGTGATTAAATAAAATCAGTTTAGAATCTCTGTAATGTGGATCACGGCATACAATCTCCTGTCGAGTAGCAAACTTTTCACTCGCAGGAAACTTGTCTCAGTTCTGAACAATTTTTTGTATGTTCTTTTTGTGTGGAACACAAAAAATAGACATATTCGAACAAAAGTTTATGTTTTCACAATAAGATCGTAAGTATAAACTAAATAACTAGGTATACAGAAGTTTAGTAATTGCTATGATAATGAAGTAATTATATTAGTTAAAGCTATTAATTATTTAAGAATAACTCGAGAATAACAATATTTTTGCGTCCGATTCCCAATAATATTGGGTATTTGCCAGTGATCAAAATAAAATATAAAACTTTGTTATAATGAAAGTTTATGCCCTAAAATAGTTATTAGAATTTTTATTTTTAACTTCCCACTGGAAGTTATTGTAATGGGTCCGAAAATCGAAATCAAAAAGGAAAAAAAATTTTTATGTTTCAAGGTCACTACACTATTTTTACACTACTTTTAGAAAGATGTCTGTGTGTGTGTGTGTGTGTGTGTGTGTGTGTACGTACGTACGTACGTACGTATGTGTACATTTCTTTCAAAGACGAAATCTCGAGAACGAAAAATGATATCGACTATGTTAGGGTGCCAATCGACGCGTATTAACGTAAATATGATCTGAAAGAAATTTTTTCAAAATCGGTTCAGCCGTTCTTTTTTCTTAACCAAATAACCTCCAAAAAAGTAGATTTTACACAATATCTCGCGAATAAAAAGTTATATCGACTTCGTAAGGGTGTCAATCGAGGCGTGTTAACGTCATTTTGATCCGACATAAATTTTATAAAAATCGGTTCAGCCGTTTTTTTTTTTTTTTTTTTTTTTTTTAATTATTGATGTTTTAATGATTGAAATGATTACTTTTCTGTGTAATATCTAATTTAATTATTATTATTAAATATTTATCAAACTGGGAAGTTCGTCGTGTGGACCTCAAGGGTCGCACTTTAGTCCTAATAAACGACCCACCTCACGGCTTGTTATTAATTAAGTTTCGTAAACATATATTTAAGTAAATAAAATGATTTTTAATCTATGTGTCACGTGACTTCAAACACCGTCTGATGAGACGTCAATTTTAAGTAAAAAATGAATGTATCCATAGCAACGGAGCTTAGCTTGTTTACATCATGTTCACATAGGTACAAAACGGTATTTTTCAACACTCTGTTTCTGATATAATTAGCATCGAGTTAGTAGATATAAACGTACATTCATAAAAATATGACGTCATAGGTTCGTAGAGCAAAAACGATTATTAGCGGGCCGGGCTAAATTAAATATTTCAAAAATTATTTTTGAGCTAATTTGAAATCAAAATGTGTCATTTCGTTCAGAATTTACTGCTCTATTAATATAACACAAAAAAAAAATTTAGTCAAATATCCTATTCCGTCACTAATATGTAGTAGGTATATCTACACTCTTTCTAATCATCAATATTTACAGTAAGTGAATTGGGAATAAATAATGAAAATTCAGTTCTTCCTAAATCAAGCCTAGAGGTATCCACATATACAGGGTGTTTACTAAACATATAAGACAAAAATTTAAGAGGCGATTAATTAAATGTTTTGTACTTTCATAATTTTTGAAAAGCAGCTTTGTTTTGTTTTGTTGATTACGTTTCGAGATCGTGTCTTGTTTCTGGTGTTTTTGAGTATTCGACAGTTAATGAGGAAAATATTGGAATCATGCATCCTAGCTGCTGATGGTAGTCATTTTCAATAGTTCTTGTAGATTAAGAAGCTTTATTGTATTTATGTAATAAAATATTGTTTTTGTAGAAAAACTTTTATCGCCCTGTATCTTCGAAACAAAGCGTCTTTCCTAAAACGCATTAAAGGACAAAATATTCTTAAAATTACCCAGGGAATCATCCTTTGAATTTTTTGCGTATATTTAGTAAACAGTAAACACCCTGTATAATTATTTTTATGGCATCCTATGCCTGTTTGCTGTTTTCCAGTTAAACGCGATAAATCCAGAAACTATATTTAAAAAGAGCGGGTAAAGTCTTATACAGGGTGTGACTCCTTTTCTACAAACTTGGAATGTTGTAATGTAACAAATTATTTAGATTACAACAATCCAAGTTGTAGAAAAGGAGTCACACCCTGTATAAGACGGGTCAGTCGTGTGCATAAAGGGAAGTAGGTCTCTCTGCCGTCATGTGAACTGACAACAAAATACCAACTGCTATTACAGTTGACATGATGTAAACACTGACTTGACACACTAATATATATTCTCTTCCATTTTCATACATTTTTCCACACGCGCGCGACTCGCTTTCTTTTGTCTCAAAACGAATTGTCCATGCTATCAATGAGGCACACCGCACAATGAACTGACATATCATCCCCGACAAAAAAATGGTAGATTCGCGTATATGATATCTATAATACAACGAAGAGGTGTAATTCTCCTGGACCTAGAAAATTACCTTATCTATTGTCGTTTATTTGTATTATTAATTAATAAAATAAATAATTAATAATTCGATGAATAGCTTTGTGGCGCTTGGCAATAATAGATTAAAAAATGTGTGAGCCTCATCCACATAAGCTCACGGGGGAAGTTAAAATTACAAGCGACTAGGCCCTGCAGTCAGGGTCCATTCTTATTGGTCGAATACCCCACCTTGGTGTCGTTTGACACACACACACTCCTAAACGAACGTAACAACTAACTAGTGAACTCAGTATACTAATAGAGATAGTTGATAGCGATTAAAAAATGGGTTTTGTATGTGGAGAATGTTCAAATACATATTCTTCAAGACAGGCATTAATGTTCACAAAGTTAGAATGAAAACTTCAGGTAAGGCTTGTAATCTAATTCTTTCTATAAAAGTCGATCAATTTTTTGACATTTCAAAATAAAATCTAATTTAATATTATTTATTTGAGATATTGGGTTGTCCAAAATTTATACGATAACAGTGTTCTTGAGAATTTGGAATAGAAAAATAAATGTTAATTAAGTTTTATTTTGAATTGTCAGAAAATTGATTGACAGCTTTTATAGAAAGAATTAGATTA
Source organism: Mongoloraphidia duomilia (assembly GCA_039654895.1). Lineage (NCBI taxonomy): Eukaryota > Metazoa > Arthropoda > Insecta > Raphidioptera > Raphidiidae > Mongoloraphidia > Mongoloraphidia duomilia. The sequence goes on along the minus strand of CM077520.1, from coordinate 36,080,685 downwards.
CAAGCCTTATCTGAAGTTTTCATTCTAATAATTTTGTGGACATTAATGCCTGTCTTGTAGAATATGTGTTTGAACATTCTCCACATACAAAACCCATTTTTTAATCGCTATCAACTTTCCATATTAGTACAGAGTTCACTAGTTAGTTGTTACGTTCGTTTAGGTGTGTGTGTGTGTCAAACAACATCAAGATGAGGTATCCGACCAATCAGAATGAACCCCGACTGCAGGGCCTAGTCGCTTGTGTTAAAACTTGTTAGAAAATTTAAAATTGACATATTACTATGTTGTCACTAACAGAAGAATAATGCTTCTGTTAATGAGAATTAACATATCATACTACGATGGTTACCTCCTGAGAATTTTATTTCCAAAAAAAATAGCAGCGCCAAATTTTCCCTCTACTGAAGCTAAAGAAGTTTTCACTTCAAAAACTTGAAAACGTCATTCCGAAAAATGTTGAATTTTCAGATTAGCTTTACCACTGTGATTGAGCGCCTGCTTTTCTTCGTATACAATAATTATCTAAATGTGTCCACAAATCAGAATAATCTAATCAGGATTGTTTGAGTTTTTTCTTATCTTCAAACAAATGTTTTAATGTGTAAACAATAAACATCTTTACTGGTACCCCTCCCCTCAAACAATTTCTGCTTCGTTGAAATGTTACAGAAGTTAAAGGGGCAAGTGTGTCACGGAAATAACACAAAGCTCGACTGTTCACTATATTAACCTTCCTTGATACGCTGTAAAAAACTGAGGTAGTAGCTGTATGTTGAATTCCGGTGTTAAATTCTATTTCATGCAATATTGTGTAAAAACGTCTATAAATTCGTAACTAAAAACTGATTATTAATCCTCCATTGGGCATGCTGGTCAGTCTGTAGTCTATATTTCATTGAAATCAAAGAGATAGTACTGTCGATCGCTTGTTTAAGATACCTACATGAGTAATTATGAGCATTTAATTATGAACAATTAATTTCTCTTCTAAAAAATAAAGAACTTGAAGTATCAATATTATAAGTAGATATATCTATAAACATGTTTTAGAGTTTTTGTCTTTTTAAACTTTTTTTGTTGTGTAACAGTAATTAGTTGAACGGGAATTTTTTATTAGGTAATAATAAGTAGATATTAAATACACGATTCTAAATAAATGATAAGTAAAAAAAAACTTGTGAGTTCGACTTACATACATAGATTTTTTAACGCAATGAATATTTCAAAAGAAATGTCAAATTTATTATTCACTTTTGAAAGAAGAAAAGTATGCAAATAAGATGAAACAAAATTTTTCATTTAGTAAAGGAAATTTGTGCGTGTGTATACTTTCTTTCTGGAAAAAAATACAGATATAACCTAATCGTATTTGCAAACTGTATCACATTATATGTATATTCTGGATCCCATTTGTCATCAATAATGCATCTTTTATACTGAAGACGACATGGGAGAAGGATATTAGGGCTTTTAACAAGTAACATCAATTCATTGAACTTTTACTTAACAAATGCTCTAATTTATTTATGGACCAGAACATACGATTTTACTTTCTTTATGGATTTTTCAATTTTAAAAGTTTAAAAATACATTTTTCACAATTATTTATTTATTTTAAACCCTTTATAAGTCTTTACACAAGTTTACATAAGTGTACTTTTAGACCTAGAGCTAGTGACAATTTTTTGGTGTTACTTATTCAAGGCCTTATTTTTGTGAAGATGTTGAGGGAGGCATATTAAATTGTCCTGCGTAATGGATTTTACTAGATAGCGGTATGGGAGGGATGCAGACCGCCCCCAACATGTTACAAAAAAAATGGTCACAATTATTATTGCTTCAAGGCTGTAATTGTTTGTATAACTTGTCGATGACCTAATAATGCCATTACAATATTTGCAGATCGATTTGTCAGTATTAAAGGGGTGGTAGATCACCCTAATCGTGTCATGTATCCGACGAAAATTATATTATTAGTTCAAGGTTCAAATTTTTATGTGTTGTTACGGCGACTGTTTTAAGCGTATATTTCAATTTGCAGAACAAAATGTCGGTATTAACCCCCTCTCTTAGAGGGAAACTTGCTCGCCTAGGTGTTTATATCGTTCTGCAAGGGGGTTAATACCGACATTTTGTTCTGCAAATTGAAATATATTCTTATAACAGTCGCCGTAACAACATATTAAAATTTGAACCTTGAACTAATAAAAAAAATTTCGTCGGGTACATGGCACGTTTAGGATGATCTGTCACCCCTTTAAAACTGACCAATCGATATGCAAATGTTATAAGGGCATTCTTGGGTCACCGACAAGATATTTAAACAATTTCAGCCTTGAAGCAATAATAATTGTGACCATTCTTTTTATTACATGTTGGGGGCGGTCTGCATCCCTCCCATACCGCTATCTAGCAAAATTCCTTACACAGGGCACTTTTATATGCTTCCCTCAACATCTTCACAAAAATAAGGCCTTGCATAAGTAACACCAAAAAATTGTCACTAGCTCTCGGCCTATTTGTTCATATTAACCAGTGGCAACGTAAAGCTTAAGAGCGATGACACACACGGCAGTTTGTCAGCGGTTTGTGTCGACTCGGCAGCCGAGGCGGTTGCCGACTCGACGATGACACACATAGCGATGTCAACTCGGCTGTCAGGCGTTTCTTGTGGAGAACGATGTGTCGAGGCGGCTGAGAGTCGGCTTCCAGGCGGCAGGCAATTCTCGCCGCGGTGTGTGTTTTGCATCATTGAAAAACATTAACATACGTGCCGACTCGACAACCGCCTTGGCACAAACCGCCGTGTATGCCATCGCTCTAAGGGGGTTCTCTCACTGATGGCTTTTCGATTGACACTACACACAAAATACTGATTATGTAAAAAATACATCATGGGATTTAAATGCAGCCAATAAGGACAAAAATATGGGTTCATTTGTATCGCAGGTAAACAAACAGATGACGTGAATATCGTAAAATACAATTAATTGTATTAATACATCCATTTTTATTTATCTTATAAAATCAAATGTTCGTAAAATATAACAAATAAAATAATTGTAATTTTATTATATTTTAAATTGTTTTCCAATGTACCTATATATTTTCATTATCAAAAAAAATATTAAAAGCCTTCGGGATTCGAACCCGGACACGTTTGAACCTGTCGATAGTCTAGTACTATACCACAAAGCCATATGATTTATGTCAACATAAACCTTAACATAGGTATATGTGTTTTGTTTCACATGACAACTACTTCCTGCAAAATTGGAAATTTAAGGGAAAATATGGTAAATGGCTTTTTTCGAAGATGTTATATTATAACTATTTATGGAATTAATAACAATAATAACAAGTCAATATGCCAGTCATTCCTAATTATTAAACTAAATTCCTCAATGTTTCCAGTCTTTGGGAATATTCCCGAGGAATTTTCACAAATTTTAAATTCCTGGGAACGGAACATCACTAAGTACAATTAATATCCAAAAACAGCGTTATAGAGACTTTAGGATCTAAAATTTTAATCATAGCAAAGCAGCGTTAAGCAAACGGCGTTATAGCGAGAAATTAGTGTATTTATTTCGTTAGCGTATGAAATAAAATGCTCTATCTAAAAAATATTTTTATGTATTTCTGTTACAGTACATGGGTTCGTTTCCAGTTGCCGGTCCAGATCAAGCGTCAAGAGCAGAGTTCGTTCGTTCTCAACTGCAGCAAATGAGGGTAAGTGTCTCTTGTTTGCCCTTTATTAACTATTAATGAGACACGGAAATGCTTTACAGTTGTTTGAAACTTTATGTGATTTATTTTGTTCCGTGGGACTTCATTTTTCGACATTTTATATAATCGTAAATGGATAAACTGCATCACCATATTTTTCAAATTAAAATGCGTTAGGTAATTGCAAAAAATAAATTGGAAACCTTTTCGGCTATGTTATTTATATATAATCAGCGTTTTTAATGTAATTTTTGTATTCTGTTTGCGTTTATATTTTCATTAAAAACATATCTACTTGGGTTATAGCAATAATTACATGATCACAATCATATCGTTGCTAATTGTCACAGATTTATAATAATTACTAGATAATCCCCCTTTTTGAAGTCATAGCCTGAAATGATGGCATCCACCAGCACCGCTACATGGAAGGACATATATTATAAAGAAGCGATATATTTACGCAGACATAATGATACCTAATAATTACATATCTCAAACTCGCCACAGATTTTTGTACATGTTTTAAGATAAAGGTTCTCAAATATGCATTAATTATTCTTCAGTTTCTTTTGTTTTTTGTCATGCGTGAGCGATGGATAATTTTGTTGGATAGCTGCAGTGTCATGCGTCGCTTTGTGAAGAAAAATCTACTAATTTCTTAAAACGTTTAGCAATTTAATAGAATATTCTGATATAATTTTTTTTTAAATTGACATGAGTATTTTCTTATTATCAATAATACGTAGTGTACAATAAAAAATCAATTAATAAAAAAAATCAATAACTACAACGAATCACTTCTAGTTGTATCAGTGAAAATAGGAACGAATTTGTCCATACATGTTGAGACACTGAACGCGTTAATGTACGGGCGTACATGTGTGACGGAGATGATATTTGTACTGTGTACATAATATAAAATATACTTTTTTTTTACACAAATAAACGTTTATGAACGCACGACTTTGAATGACTTCTTCAAGAATTTTTCAACTAAACACTAGTATATAAGCCGACCTTCGTACAGCAATGGTCTATAAGGTCGATTTATATTATCCGGTCAGACACGATGCGGAAACGTAGCGTTTCCGGCAAAACAAACATATTTACATGCATTTCAAATACGAATATTTATACTTAGCGGGTCCCGTTCGTTCAGACACGTATCAACACTCGTATTTGAAATGCTTGTAAAAATGTTTGTCTTGACGGAAACGCAACGTTCCCGCGCCATGTCTGACCGGATAATATAAATCGAGCTTATATTGGAAAGAGGATAAGAAATTGAAATGTTGTCGTTTCATTCACTGCCCCTACTGAAGTTTGAATCAAATTTACAAAATTGCTCTTCAAAATGCCAAACTGTAGGTACTGTACTTTTGATGTACACATAAACATTGGAATGACTGACGTTTAGCTTTAAGTGAGATACAAACTGAAAATGTATATTGTAATGCAGAGACAGCTCTCGCGAATGATATATATGTAAATTCTGGCGTATTTCAAATTAGTACCGCGGAGTTGTAGTATTGATTTCCTGTTTGTTACGAACAAACAATATTTCAGCAACATATAAATTATCGGTTATCTTATATGCCCTGATGTTTGTATTGATTAATTGTACAAACGTTAATACTTTTTCACAACGCTTCTATTGAAACTTCGATTTTCGGGTACCTATTTAGCGGGTTGAAACTAAGAGTTTCAATTAAGTTATCGGTTTCTCGGTTTTTTAACGTTGTTAAGAAAGAGATACAGCGATTGAGTCGCGCCAACTTCAATTCACTCGAAAATGTCAAAATGACAGACATATAACCCCCACATAAATTTCACATGGATCTGACAGATCTAATATTTTTGCGGCTTTTTTGCGCGCCCAAATTGCAGGTACTTCAAATTGAATAGAGTTGAATAGAGTTGTGAAAAAAAACTTTTTAACAAAAAAAAAACCTCCTTCAAAAAACCACTAAAAAGAGGAAAATAATGAAATTTTGAGGTTTGTGCCAAATATGAAGTCGGTTAAAAAGTGTAGTATAGTGATTAATATCTTCTTTTTAACCAACTTCATATTTTATTAAATTGGCACAAACCTCAAAATTTCATTATTTTCCTCTTTTTAGTGGTTTTTTGAAGGAGGTTTTTTTTTGTTAAAAAGTTTTTTATTTTTTACTTTTTAGAGTCAAAAAGTGACATTTACCTTAAAAGAATTACACGCCGATACTCACTTTTATTAAACCGTCAAACCGACTTTCTTACGCTGTCTGATATGTCAAAAAGTGACATTTACCTTAAAGAATCACCCGCCGTTACTTACTTTTATTAAAATCAGCCGAACTACTGAACCGATTTTGATGAAATTTCTATGGGACCAATCTGAAAGTATATCCTTTCAAATAAAAAAAAAATTCAAAATCGGTTCATAAATGACTGAGTTATGAGGTAACAAACATAAAAAAAAATACAACCGAATTGAGAACCACCTCCTTTTTTTGGAGTCTGTTAAAAATAATCTGCATTACTCGGAACGAAACACAGCAAATGCAACGCGTGTAAATTGCTGCCCTCGTTCCTCGGACAGAAAACTTCACACTAGTTGCAAACGCTGTGTTTCGTCCCTTGTAATGCAAAATACTGTTTCACAACGCCGCTATTGAAATTCGATTTTCGGTAACTGTTTAGCGGGTTGAAACTGAGCGTTTTCATCCCTAGGAATAAAAATTTTCAGGTCGGTTCTCTCTGTTTTTTAACGTTGTTAAGAGGGAGACAGAGCGATTGGATCCGCATATAATTTTCGAAAACGTCAAATTAAGAAGGAGATAAAGCGATAATGAATCCGCATATAATATTCATAAACGTCAAAATGACAGACATAACCCCACATAAATCTGACAGATCTAATATTTTTGCGACTTTTTTGCACGCCCAAATTGTAGCCTACCTCAAATCGAATTGTCAATAGAGTTGTTGTGAAAAATAATATGCGATTACTCGGTATGAAACTTGGCATTTGCAACACATGTGGTTGCAGGCCCTCGTACCTCGGGCAGCAAACTTCACACTAGTTGCAAACGCCAAGTTTCTTACCTTGTATTGCAATATACTATTGTTATACATACACAACATGTACATTTCGATATTTTACCAGTTCCTTCACGACCCATTACAAATTTAACGCGATCTAATATTGGGTCGCGACCCGAAGGTTAAGAAATGCTTGTCTATAGCGTGGAATTATCGCACTGGTTTTGAAGTGATTTAATCATAATTTCCTGTTAAAACGAATGTACGGTCCATTTTTACTGATCTTTATGTAAGCGCATGCATATTATATAATATAGGTACTATGTACATTACTTACGGTGCGTATAGCTATTGTTGTGGACGACCCCATTGCGGGAGTCGAGGAGCGGCTTGGAGTTTGTATACTGGAGCATTATTTACGACGGTGAAAGTAGGCAGCTGTTATCGGCAGGGCTGTTGAACGCGTAGGCTTATCATCTGTCAGTTTATAGAAGCTATACTGCCACGTCTCCAAAAACAGCGATACACGTTTGGAATCATTTTTAGAGCTAATAATTACATTTCATTTGAAATTAGAAACTTTTGGAAAACTGCTTGTATCGTAAAGTAATAGAATTTCATAAAATACTTATGCAAAATTATATATTCGAAAGTATTAAGTCTAAAATTTTGACAAAAATCAGGTGTATAAACAGGCTGGTAAAAATTACAGGAAAAATATAGCGAAATTAAGATTTTCATTAGCTTTTAAGATTTTGCGCAAAATAAGTCACTAATTTGGTGGCGATGATGTGTCGTTCATGACTGATTCGTTCAACATGAACGATTCACTAAGTGTGCCGTGAACGAACGAGAATTTTAAAATACGTTTTTCCGTGGAATATTATTTTTTATTTTATGCGTCAACTTTTGGCGATTTTGAATGTTTTATTGGCGCGTGAATGACGATCATGCTTGATCGGTTTTTTATTTCACAATTATTTGCGTACTAAGTGGAGAGATAAATTTACGGGATACTATATTAGTTGTTATTAAACCTGTTGAACTGTACAATTTGATGCTGTATATTATAAACCTGCGTGTGAAGTTCTACTAGCTGGCAAGTTATGATTTTAATTTAAAACATTAATTGAAAATGTTCCATCATTAATAATGTTGCTCACGTGTTGTTATTTATCGACCGCCCCTCCCCGCGCTTTCAACCTCCCTATGCTTTCGCCATCCTGTCAAACCGCGCTGCTCCACGCTGCCGAAATTTGATGTGACACCACAAATAAACTTTTCCAAGAACAAAGGAGCTTTAAGTAGACATAAACATTTTTAATACTTAAGAATAAATAAGACTCAAACGACAAAATAAAATATAGTTACTTCTTACCACAACAGTTTTATTGATGAATGTACCTTTCGAAAGCTAAGCTTTCATCTTCAGCGAACACTACATCAATGTAGTGTTCGCTGAAGATGAAAGCTTAGCTTTCGAAATGTACATTCATCAATAAAACGGTTGTGGTAAGAAGTAACTATATTTTATTTTGTTTTTATTCCAACCACAGTGCTCATATATATTTTTATTAAGACTCAAACGCATTAAATAAATTTAAAGAGAAAGTGTTTTTCTCAAATTTCTTCATTCTGAAAATGTTATTTACCTTTTACATTTTAGAGCACTTTTAGAAAGGTAAACAATTTGAGAAGCATTTTTCCTTTTAATATTTTATAAATGAATACGGATGAAATAAATTCAAAAATGATTAAAGAGCATTTGTCGGAAAAATATAATTATGATGCAAATACATAAAAATGGAAAATGAATAATATTAAAACGTTTAGTAAAATGTTTAGTCTTTACAAAAAAATATGGTAAAATGTCTCTTAAAGTCACAAATGCTGGGTAATAAAAATGAAATTTTTACAAATATTTTTATGTAATGCATATAACAAAAGTTGGTAATGAAATAAAATGAAACTATATCCTCATACCATAAAGAGCATTAAGTATCTACCATTCCGTTTTAAGTGTTTTCTGTTTTTCAAACTGCTTTACGTATTTTTACAGTAAAAATATCAAATATTATTTTTTTATATCACATTTTAAAATATCGCATTCATATTCTTGTAACTACCTACGAAAGACTATAGTCAATAGTCCGAGTCAATGGTATACAAAATGAGGTCGATATATTTCTCAAAAATAATTAAAATCGTACATTATCACGTCTAAAATGAAATTTGGGGATAGGGTCAATCAAATGACCCACCACTATTTGTTTATTTACTTTTAAGCATTTTAAAACCCACTTGAAGAAAATCAGTAACATAAAGGTTTCATAATAAGAATTTCTGCATAATATCACTTAAGGTCTTTTACACGTAGGTATATTATTAAGCATGTATATTATTAAGCATTGGAAGAAAACGACTCAAAAATGGCTTAAGGATCCAAATAAGAAGCAAATATTGTTTTATTGCATTTATTCGCGAACGTTTCGAAAATTATATTTTTATCATCAGAGCTCTGTATAAACATTGTAAAGTTGTATTAGTTTGGAAAAATACTTAAAAAATAATGTATAAAATTAATGAATAACTTACCAAATCATCAGGATCACCACATTTCTGTTTTTTAATCAAAACAGATTCTTAACATTATTAAGCATGTTAAACTGTACAAATAATTCAATTTTGAGCAATTATATGAGGATTGAGTTGATCTTTAACTAAAACTATTTGGCAATAAGAAATAATTATCGTTTAAATGCTTTGAAATTATTTAAAAAATCAACAAAAAAGAAGAATCATTGCAATTTGCTAGATTGGAGGAAGAAATTTGTTAGTGTCAAATAGTATTAAATATTTTTGTTTTTGTGGTTTGGATGGTATAATAAACAATTGAGGTATTTTGATAATAATTTTTTTTTTTTGAATTTTTGGGATATAGCCCTGGTAACTTATTATATTAGCATCAAAAGGCAAATTACAATAATATGCAAAAATTAAAAGAAATCGGTGACTATATAGGATGGTAAGTGAAATTTACTATATTGAGGCCGCAACGGTACATTTGACATCAACTTACTATTAAAATTACAATTAAAAATTCTTACCCACTGTGAAAATTTTTTTAAAATCTTACAGAAAAAGAATTTTGTCAAACAAATTATTAAAATATTTTTCACATATTCGCTTATGCGGAAGTACACATAAATATCCTTTATTTTAAGTGTCAATATTATGAATATTGATGCTCGAAGGGCGGGTCCCACAAAGGAGAATAAAAAGAGTAAATCATAAAATAAATGATGGATGCGATGAAAGTTGGGTTTTTGTATATTGAAGATACAGAAGATAGATTTGATTAGCGCTTGGGAATGATGAGGAGGTTATCGATTGTATGAATACAGACACTTCTCAAGTTACGTAAGTGAACCGTTCCAAGGCGTAAATTTTACCTTAAAACTTTTTTTTTTCAAAAATTGAATTTATAAAAATCAACATAATAGATATAAAATTATAAACAAAGGTACTAACACGCAAAAATAACAATAATATATTTACTACTTAAACGAGATGCGCGACACACGTGAAAACTGGATGAGGGACGCCGCTTCTTTTGTCTTAGTACTTTGACTTGCGCGTAGCGAACTTCATCTGATTTCTGTAAGCTCTGGCCATAAGTAATGTGCATGTCGGGAATTATTTACTTAAGAGTATTCTCTACCGGAAGTTATACCTTGCACTCTTCATTTCAAATCCTTTCCCCTCGCCTAAAAACGGTTACCGCTCCCTGACGCTATTTTAAAGCTACAGGGTTCGGGTAAATTCCAAATGAAGGACCAAGAATCCTACAGGCAAAAAATTGTAAAAAGCTTCCTAGAAAAACTTACAACTTTAAAAAAGTTACGTAATCTTTCGTACGTAGCCAAAACTTTTTTCGAAAAATTCGCCTGTAGGATCTCTAGTGTGATTCTTGGTCATTTGGCGTTTACCCGAAACTTTTAGCTTTAAAATAGCGTCGGGAGAACGGTAACCGTTTTTAGGCAAGGGAAAAAAATTTGAGGTGAAGAGTATCTACAGGAGGTAACTTTTATGTGAGGCGGTGTGAAGACACTGGATATTAAAAATAGCCATAAAATTTAGTTGTTTGGTGTTTTGTAGTTATTTTTAATCATCAATCAATCATCAATCAGTTTATTATCTTCAGTTGGACACAATACGTCGAAACGACGTGAATGTTATGACGAGGACGAAGACTAAATAAGTTTAAAACTATTAAAATTAATCTATATTATTAAGTATTCTACATTTTAAAATTAATATTTTTGTTGATTTTTATGATTATTATTTATGTTCAAGAAATCTTAAAAAGGTTATTTTTTATAGTATCTAAATAAATAAACTCTATCAACACAATTTATTCTTTTTATTTAAAAATCAATTTCAAATTTAATATGTCGAAAAGACATTACGCGACTACAGTTGTTACAAAAGGTTACGCCCCTACTTCAAGGTTAAAGGTGTTTGTGTAATGTGTTCACCCGAAGTTGTGCTGATTTGACTTTATTAACTAGCGTCCCCCACAGGCACATGCATACCAAACATAATATTATACAGTGATGTGATCTTTGGTTTTTGTTTCTCGCCTGCTCTTCCCTCGGCTGTGTTCCCATTAAACAAACACGGGATGTTGTGGGCTGTCGCTAAACAGTGCGCCAATCATAATGGCCTGTTGAAAGCCTTCCTCGGGGATAATATGCACATACCGTCTCTAAATTACAACGCTTCTGAAATCGCAAACAACTTCAATACAATATATAGAAATGTTTTATTAATATTCATTGTTATTTATTGTATTTTTGCAATGGAAATGATATATATTTTTTAAGGCTACCAACAGCAAAGGTTATGTTTGGGCCTGCCACCAATTTATATTTTTAGTTTATTATTTTTTGAAAATAAATTGAAAATCCAAATGACACTTTTAGAACATGGTAACTGGGGGCTTGTATTATAGATGAGCCATGACAACGCCATATATAAACAACAGCAAATTGCTACATGCTCGGCTATTATTAACATTTTGTTTTTGTTTTTTTGTTATTGTGCGTATTCAAAATTAAATTAATTAATTTGAGTTCTGTTTTTAATTAAAAATGTCGTAATAATGTTTACAATCAATACTATAGCTTCACATAAATAAATCGAAAAATATGAAACCAAAGGCGATTTATATAAACAAAGTTATATTAATGTTTGGAAAGAATATTATGGCATTTTAACACTTAAATGCTTATTTAAAGAGTGCTTTTGTACAGTTTTTTTACTTAAAAATATAAGTTTACATCATTGAATCTGAAATATTGTCCACCATCCTACAAATTACAAGAAGCAGAAGTCAATTAATTTGATGTCTTAAATTTTATTTAACTTTAACCACGCCTTCAACCACTTTTAAAAACGAATAACTTGATAACAAATTGTTTTTCTCTTGTGCGAAATAAGTGTTTTACCTCATCAGCACAATTTGTAATTTCTTACCTGTTCATCGTAAGTACAATTAATATTGTCTAACTTTACAAATAAAATATTTTTGAAAAATTGATTTCTTGATAAATAAAAAAATAAACGAGAAAATGTCAAGTTTTAAAAATTATATTTCAGTTCATGGCGGAAGTGACGGTCATATATGGTAGAAGAATGGGTATAAGTATGTGTCGAAATAAAAAAATCCCAAAATAATTTTTATGTTCGATAATTTGCACTGTTATGATCTGATTATTATATAATATTGTCTCGTCCAACTTAACAAATAAAATATTTTTGAGAAATTGATTTCTTGATGAGTAAAAAATGAAAATGTCAAGTTTTAAAAATTATATTTCAGTTCATGGTGGAAGTGAAAGTCATATATGGTGGAAGAATGGGTATGTGTGTTGAAATAAAAAAAATCCCAAAATAATTTTTATATTCGATAATTTGCATTGTTATGATCTGATTATTATACGATTTATTTACTAGTAATATTCAAGCGTTTTAGAAGCGTCGTTATGAGCTAGTAAGATTGCTGTAAACTAAAGACGCTAATAGCTGGTTGGAGTTATATGTAAACATCAACTTTACATATTGTAATGTGCTCGAGGAATCTAATGTAGCGTAAAGATATTTTCTCCCTTTCTACCTTGCATCGGGCGTGCGAGCGTCGCTTGCGATCATCGAGTATAAAAATTGTCGCCTCGAATCTATAGCCTTCTCATTTCTGCACATGCTGCAAGTGATATGTCTTTCTCTATCTTTAATACACAGTTCATCTATCTGCATACATTTGAATTACAAATGCAGATACTAAGTCCTGGTCTGAGCGTGTCTTAACGGATTTTGTGCATACACATAATATACAGCAAACTGAAAATAATGGGAGTATATGACACGTTTATATGGATGCTCGGTAGGTATAATAATAATAATAATAATAATATTTATTTGTGGTGCCAGAATAGTGGGTACAATCGTCATTTTTAGTAGGTCCATCAAGAACTCAATCATCCATAACTTAAAAAGTCATCCAATTTATAAAAAGCGGTTGTAAGTAGGAATTCTTTCAAGTATTTTTTTAAACTTAGACAGTTTATCGGATTTTTTAATGTTTTGGGGAAGTTTATTAAAGACAGTTATACCGAGACTATTTGGGGATTTTAATGAAATGGTTAAACGGTTAAAAGGAGCTCTGAGTTCAGATTTTGATCTAGTATTTAAGTTATGAATGTCCGAGTTCTTAATGAACCTACTATGATTCTTATAGACATAAACAGACAATTCATAAATTAGTATAGAAACTAATGTAAGTATTCGATATTTTTTAAATAAATCTCTGCAACTCGCTCGCTGAGACACACCAGCAATACATCTGACAAATTTCTTTTGACATATAAATACACTATACCTTTCCATATTTAGAATAAAAGTCTAATTAATGAAAAATGCCAGTAGCATACCTACAAACAAATATTTTTAAAGACAAATTTTATTTTCATCATGATTTTTGATGTGGAATGTCAACTGCAGTAATTCGGTGAAATGTCACATAAGTGTGTAGTAGTGTCTCTAGGAAATGACGCTTATGGCGGGCAGTTCGAATAGTTTTGATTATTCTTACCTCCTCGATCAACTGCCTAGATGGACTTCGCCTAGACAACCATTTTTCTATACTCCTAGACAACCACTTTTCTATTAGTCTAAGATCCGAAGTAAAATCATCCTTTACCTATCGACTTGCCAGATGAAACGTATTTTTTATCCAATAAAGTATGCAAACAAAAGTATCGCGAATGGGTTGCCTATAAAAATATGTTCATGGCTATGTTTAAATAAAAATACTGAAATTAGTTTTTTTTATTACCGAACGAATTACATACTACCTAATTAAAAGTATGAAGTATGATTATCGAAACGAATGTAAATATATTATCACAAAAAATCATTTGTATAATAATTGCAGTTCAAAATAATTACATTCCTCCCTGCAATTATTGTTCAGTAATTGCGAACTGTGAACGCAGAAACCTTCACATTCTTAGGAATCGTCTTCCTTAAAAACAATTTAAATTTTATGTATATACATGGACGCAGATTTAAGTAAAGACAATTTGTATGAAGTAAAAATGAGATGCTGAATAATACATATTTATATTTAGCATATTTTAAACTTCTCTAAAATAATATAATCGTATATTTTCTTTATAAAATATAATATTTATCGAGTAACTTTAAATTCTTCCCAGAAAGAAAACCACTTCACACAATTTTATAAAGACTATAATTGAAAGAAGGTTATTGCGAGAAGTTGGATGGTATATACCAAATGACTATTTTTTAATATTTGGAGGTTATGATTTTATCAGTTGATTAATTTATTGCCATTGCCTGTCGTTGCTATTTTAACACGATTTATTTTGATCAAATTGTATATATATTATCAAATATGAGACTATGGCTCCAATGATCTGAAAAAGACAAAACAAACTTTGTAAACTATGGAAGTTTTTGCACTCAAAAGTATTAATTTTTTACCGCATAAACAACTTCATTGTTTATATTGATTAACCCGAGGGCAGAGAAACGTAAATTGTTCTGAAAAGATTTAATTGAAAGTATTTCAATCTAAAACAAAGAAACATAATATATTAACTACTTTTTATAATTAAATATTGAGAATGAGACTGGCGACATGAAAAGTTTTAGCTATGGTTACAAAATGGCAAAAAGTGCCTCTTGGGTAGTTTTTTCCAAAATATGGTAAGCATATCTTTAGTGATACCCAAAGAATTTTAAGTAATACCCAGCAGAAAAAGGGCTTTTAAAACAAAGGTTTGTACTTCACCTTGTGAAAATGAACAGTATATCTAACTAAATTTAAAAATCGGCCAATTGCGAGTATGACTCGCCCAACGAGGGCTCCGTACAATAATAAATATAAGAAGTTAGGTATAGGTATAAAAAATTAACAGATCTATTTATTTAACTTTGTTTTTAAAAAGTTTTTTTTAATTATATTTTATTTTGTTCTTTTTAGTGTTTCAAAATTTTTCCGTATCAAATTTAATTAAATTAATTTTTAAAATTAAAAAAAATATATTAACGGAATATTTGACTAAAAAAAATAAAAATACAATTAAAAAGCGTCCTTTAACTTAGTAATGACAAGGTCTGTGAGTAGTATGCGAGCCGCATTAGTAAAGCAGAAAATGGCCCACGACTTAAAAGAGTTTGACACCCCTGCTTTAGAGGCTATAAGTTTGCAGCTGTCGCCAGCCTCACTGATAGAGTATCAGTACTTACGGTTTGTTTAAATTTTACACTATTTTTATCGTTACATCTTGAACGCAGTGAATGCAGCAGAGGTGCTATGTTTTTGACCTATAATTTAAAAGAATCGTAAAAATTAAAAAATATCGTATGAAAACTAAAATTAAGAGAATATTTTAGTCACGATGCGTCTGAATTTATAAAATTGTAGCTATAGTCATTTTAATCATAATGTTAAGTTTATTAGTACTTGATGCCCCGTCTGGCTTCGCTCGAGTGCACTCGCTTTGCTCGTTTGATCGAATATACAATTATTTAATACGTTCCGCATTCGCTTCGCTCGTTCGCTTGAATTTAAAATTAATTAATACATTACGAACTCGCTTTGTTCATTCGAATCAATCCGATTTGCACCCGAGCGAAGCTGGCTCGGGCAACTAGTATAGACCTAAACCTTCCTCAGAAGCAAGCTATCGGATGGTAAAAGCAGCATTCAAATCTTTTTTAGTATAGTGGATTCAATCCGGTTTGCACTCTTATAAAGCCGGACCGGACAGTTATCATAGACCTAAATAAGCTATCGCATGCTAAAAACCGCATTCAAATCTGTTCAGTAGTTCTCAAGTTTAGCCGGTACAGACAGATAGACAAACACCTATTAAGACTTAATTTTATATGTATCTATAATAATATAGATTTCTTATGTGTTTTTATTTTTTAACGATTTTTTTGCAATACGGTACTATAAAACTAGCTCTGAATCTAATCCATCTGAAAATGAGAACAATTATGTTTTTAAACATTTAATTTTATTTTACCGGCACGTGTAGACAAGTAGTTGTTATTAGTTTCATTTTGTGGTGTGCTAATTGTTTTTAATAGAATCATATAGTACAAACCTAGCTTCTGTTAGGAATTTTCTGTATATTAAGGCTTTCACAGACCGCGGTGCTGAATCAAATTATATGGCGGGACATGTTAGCATTTACACTCAAGCGATATTCCGCTTACATATCCCGCCATATAATTTGATCTCACGCCGCTCTCGCGTTGATCTGGTTTTACATTAAGGCCCGAACACATTAGCGCGGTGGCGGTGGCGATAATGGTAGCGGTAGCGGTGGCGTTTTTTGAGTAGGCCATACTGTTGCGGTGGCGTTTGCGTTGACTTCGTGCAGTTTTTAACTTTCTAGATAAATTTTGTAATTCTGTATGAATACAATAACGTTACTATATATACGTCGCGGTCAGCGGTCAAACTCAACAAGTTGTGTCTGACCGCCACCGCGCCATAGAACGCAGCACCAGAACGCTGTACCGCTGACAAGCAGCGCCATATATGCGCGTGTCCATTTGTTTATTAGTGTTGCGTTCGACTGCAACCGCGTATGTTTTGTTTGTGCTGACATGTTTGTACTACACGTAGCTATTTGTTTGTACTATCAAGTTATTCAAACTTGATGATGCGTCTATCAGAATAATATACTGGTAGTAAACTTGTTTTATCCCTAGACACAACATAACGTTTCAACAAACATGACAGTAAAAACA
Source organism: Mongoloraphidia duomilia (assembly GCA_039654895.1). NCBI lineage: Eukaryota > Metazoa > Arthropoda > Insecta > Raphidioptera > Raphidiidae > Mongoloraphidia > Mongoloraphidia duomilia. Next base: position 36,063,576 of record CM077520.1, on the reverse strand, counting down.
AATCGTACAAAGAAAAAAAAAGCAATGTTTCCATCCTTCTGTTTGCGCAAACAAAATGCAGCAATATTATGTCGTTGCGTGTATAGTGTGTCTATATGTATGTTTATACAAAATTTCGAAAGTTGTTTGTATTAATTTGTATGAACATTGAACGTGTAGGAATGAAACATATTGATTGTACATTTTGTATATAATACAATAGCACAAATTTAGAACCAAAATAATTTCTTATTAATAAAAACTTTTATGAATTGTTCACAATGTGACAAATTTTAATTAAAGTTTTATATGCACACTTACTTCTTAGGCCTTTTTATAAATAGTTATTTACTTATTATTTACAAACAAATATTGAATTGAATTATTGAATTGAACATTTTGCTGTGTATAGGGGCGCTTAACAAATATTTTGAAAAAAACAATACTTACCTGTTTAGTGACTTTTGTGCAAATAGAAGATATGAAAAAAAATTCAAAAATGAATTTGACAGTCCAGGAAATTAATAACTCTACTTGAACACCTTCTCCGATGTTGATGTTTAGAACAGATTTGTAACCGATAAATATCGAATAAACTCCACACACAAAAATGAATATTATATATGTCAGCAATGTGTAATCAAATATATTGTTCACTTGACGACCAATAACAATAAGTTTTTCGTGAATATTTGATATTTTTTTCAAAATGTCTATACATTTATCAACATTTTCAGAAACATTAATCCATTCTATTGTTACGGTACTTGTGGTGCAATGCCTTGTGACGTTACTTTCCAGTTTTGATTTTATAGCGCGTAAAAAATTGTTTAACAACTCCAATCGTTGCTTAATTATCCAAACGTGTAAAGTGAAGTAAAATAACATTCCGGTTAAAATAAGAGATATTAAATATACCAAAACTGTTTGACCGAAGAGTTTTAAGTTTGTAAAATTTGCTTGTTTGATTAGAATGGGTAAATTAGAGCCAAACGTAGAAATAAGAATAATAATAACTGATTTTCTTGAAAACTGTTCTAAAGCATTGTAATTTAAGTGTATTCCTAAGTTATTCATATTTGAATCAATTTCAGATATTTTTTCCAAAGTACTAATAAATTTTTTTTGTTGGATAACAACAGTTAATAACACACAAACTGCATTAATATAAATTGTAACTGTAAAACATATTGAAATACATATCACTGATAAATTCGCTTTATTTTTCCAAAAATATAATCCGGTTGTTAATACATTTAAAGAAAACCAAGATAATAGAATTATTTTTAATGCAACTAACATGTTACCTAGTAAGCTATTTGAAAGGTGAATTTTTCCATCTTTTTCTTTGGAATGTGTATAAAGGGTTATACCAGAAGCGTGACAAAAATAATATAAAGGCGAGATTGCATTATACAGGTCTGATTTTACCATTTTGCACCGACGAAACAAATATCACTTTGTACAAACTTAAAGACTCAAAGGAACAAAACAAACTGCGCTGTAAAACTGCTATGTATTAATAAAAACATTCATCGATTATTAATACATTAAATAAACACAATGATTAAATATATGTCCATAAAAATACAGAGTCTTTTCGAAACTATTTATTTTTTATATTTGTCTAAAAACACGTGTTTTCTATATTTCTACATTTTTTTGCAAAATGCCAGCAGTAAAATCAAAACTATATTTAAAACTAGATGCATTAATAAAATCTCATCAATTTATTATTACAAAATTATGTTTCATGCTATGAAACTGGTACTTGAAAACATAAAAAATGAATGATAAATATTGCAGATTATAGACGCTCGACAAGATATCAGATTAATCTTTAGATTTACCTAACCTTACTTAGTATATTTAAAAAAAAATTTGTTCAGGCTCTATAAGTCTATCTTTGAAATAACACTAAGTACCTATATATAAAATTTATTAATGGTTCATTATGCAAAGTGACTGTAAATCAATATAAACTGTCAGAATGCTCTATTTATGAATGACTCATCCAATATCAACAGTGCTTGGTTTCCAAACTTATGAAAAATATAAGTCACTTTTTTAATCGTAATAAGTTAACAAATGGGCAAAACTACTTGTCACTTAAATTTTCAGTTGCGAAAAGAAATTTACCAATGATTCTTTATTTAAAAACTATCAAATCAACCATTATACCATTATAAAGACTTCTCATAGTTAATTGCATTTTCTTTATTTTGACGATTTTGCAATTTGTATTACTAATTTACAAATAAACTATTCTATTCTAAGTAACTATATGAAAAGAGACTTTCAAAAGTAAATTAGAAAAATGTGTCCACTGTTTGGTAAATAAAATGCATTGCTTTTTACACTTATAATCCACTTGAAAAAAAGAGAGAAAACGTTCATCCATTAGTTACTTGACAAGTTTTCCGAGTTTTGATAAAACCCATATAATATATCTTTATCTGAATGCATATATTTGAACACCTCGATGCATTCATCTCAAACAGATACGGTTTCAGTAGAACCGCACAAAAAGTACATTTTTGCAACATTTGTAAAAAGATTATTTTAATACGCGGCCCTCCATACATTTTCTAGGAAGAACTAGTCCTACAATACTATTATGCTGATACTGAGAGAGTATCAATGTGTAAAATTTAATCAAAATCGTTAAAGCCGTTTTCGAGAAAAAACTATTTTTCAGTTTATAATCTGTTTTTAGGGGCCACTTCTATCATATTAGAGCTAAAGCCGATCTTGCAATTTCACCGCGAGGTGTGACAGTTCTAAACACATGCTAAATTTAAGTAAAATCAATCCAGTGGTTTACGCTCTACATACGATCACAGACACACATAGATCTTTAAAAAACAACTTTTTGTGGTTCAGGGGAAGTTCCAATAATTTTTTAACGAATTTTACTAAGTTCTCCTCTTGTTAAAAAAGAAGAACATATTTTAGGGATTCTACGTATAGGAAGCCTATTTTTTTGTGTTACATAGTACATTCATTACATAATAAAAAGTAGAAATAACTATTGAAGATATCAATGATTTGTAGTATTAAACTTAAATCAATAAATGGTATCTTAGTTTTGACAATTTTTTAATAATAACTTGGACACGGATACCTTTATTGTAGGAAGAAGATAGTTTGAAGCAAGGCTGTAGTAAATGTTCCAAAATATTTAACTTGCCGACGTTCCTCCTACAATCTATCATTAGGCTGAACCATCTGATCTTTAAACAGAATACCTTTATTATAATATTTTTAGACTCATAAAAATAAATATAAATTATTAAATTATAAACACGCTTGTAATTTTTTTACTATAAATGTTAATAAATTACATTAGTTTATCGACTTAACTTATAATAAAATTGAACTGTCTTTCTATAGACAAGCGACTAGGCCCTGCAGTCAGGATCCATTCTGATTGGTCAAATACCCTATCTTGATGTCGTTTGACACACAGCGCCACATCTAAACGAACATAACAACTAACTAGTGAACTCTGTATACTAATATGGATAATAAAAAATGGTGGAACCTTTGGTGTAAAGATACGAAATGTTACAATTACCACAAAACACCAAACCATAACAAACACTCTCGACGTACGTTTCGCCAACCAAGTTGGCATCATCAGGAGATGATTAAAACTAAAGACTAAACAAAAATTACTGCCTATTTATAGGCTACCTAATTTTAATTACCTGAAAACTAAACTAATTTACTAAATCAAAAAGCAGGCTACCTGGAATTGGGCCTTTGTCACTGTTCATAATATTATGTTTACACTTATGAATCTCTAGACTCTCTACGGCGTCTAGTTGTCTAATATTAATGACGTTTCTAATTAATTTTAAATTACTATTGTCTATTTTATGGTCATTTTCAAATGCATGTTGGGCAACACTAGATTTATCAAACCTGCCATATTTTAGATGAGCCATATGCTCTTTAAATCTTACTGAAATAGATCTTCTCGTTTGGCCAACATACTTTTTATTACAATTTTGACAACTAATTTCATAAATCCCGGACTTTTCTTTTTCTTCTACTTTTTCTTTAGGGTTCCCTAATTTTTCTTTCAAACTATTACTTGAAGAGTATACAATATTTAATCCTACTTCTTTAAAAATCTTTTTTAACCCTCTGGTGAAGCGCGATTCAAATGGAATCGATACATATCTAGAAAATTCTGTTTCATTACGAAAAGTCGAGGAATTTTCCAAAGCATTCTTAAAACTACGTTTTCTAATCATTTTATCTATTAAATCTACATTATAACCATTACACAAAGCTATGTCCTTAATTAAAGTTTTTTCTTTCTCAAACCTTTCCTTGTTGAGAGGGAAGCTGAGTAACCGGTGTATTAAAAAGTTGAAACTTGCCATTTTATGTTGAGGGCAATGATGTGAGTCTTTAGGGATATATCTTAGTGTATTGGTGTCCTTTCTGTATATATCAAATTCTAAATTATTTGTCTCATTCTTTATGACTAATACATCTAAAAATGGCAGTCTTCCGTTGTTTTCAATTTCATAAGTGAATTTTATTGAAGGGAAACAATTATTTAATTTGGAAACAAAATTGTCTACATTCTCACTTTTAGTGTCAAATACTGCGAAAATATCATCCACATACCTAAGCCATACTCTAGGGAAGTAATTAAAAGTTTCTTTTGCATCTGTTTCAAACTTATTCATGAAAAGACTGGCAATAAAAGGAGATAGAGGGTTCCCCATTGCTGTCCCTTCATGCTGTTCATAAATATTACTATTGTGCAAAAAACAATTTTGTTTCATACAAATCTGAGTGAGTTTTATGTAGTCATTTACCATCTCACTACTAAATTTATTCCTATATAATAGGTCTTTTAAAATATCTAAAGTTTCTGGAATAGGGACGCTTGGAAACAACGAGCATACGTCAAAAGAAATCAAAATTTCCCCTTCCTCCAACTGAATATCCTGGGTTTTATTAATAAACTCATTCGAATTAACTACCGCAAAACCAGTTTGAGTAACAGGTAACTTATCAAATTCTTTTGACAACCATTTTGATAAAAAGTAAGTTGGTGCTCCGATTGCCGAAACAATAGGACGCATGGACTTACCTGGTTTATGTACCTTAGGTAAACAATACAGTCGTGGTATAATTGGGTTGGATACATGTAGTTTTCGTATCAAAGCCGGGGTGACAATTTTCTTACAGCTCTTAATCGCATCTTTGACTTCATTAATCATTTTTGTTAAAGGATTTTTCTTAAGTTTTGTATAAGGACCATTACTAATTAAGGTGTCAACTCTTTCATAATAATCTATTTTGTCTAAAATAACAACTTTGTTTCCCTTATCAGCTTTCAAATAAAAACACTCTTTCTCACGTAATCGTTTGATAACTTCCTTGTTTTTGACAACTTTTGGCTTTGTTTTCTGACTTTTTTCAATATTTACAGACAACTGGGTCTTACATGCTTTTCTGACGAAACCTTTGGAAGGCTCAGGTAAATATTGAATAGCACTCTCGATTCCTGCGACAACGTCTTCTAGAACATTGTCGGGACCTGGTAGGCTATATTTCAAACCTTTGTTTAGTAATTCAATTCCTTTTTTATCAAACGATTTCGATGATTGGTTATCAACAATGTTGATGTATTTTTGAGGAAAATTTTCTTTGGGCTTATTTGGAATTAATTTTTTGAACTTTTTGTTTAAAGATGCCATCTTTTTTATAAATTTTGCATCAACTGCAACAAACATTTTCCTCTGAAATACACTCCATTGTTCGTATTCTAAATTACTTAGTCTAAATGTTAGTTTTTTAAAAAGTTCATATGCTTGCAATTCAAGCATACTCCTTTTTCCATACAAATACTTGATTTCTAAATCTAGCCATTTCTGTTTTGCGTACAAAATGACTTTATCACAAATCGGTGAAGATGTTGAGATATTAATTTTACAAAAGGATGGAAAAACTGAGTTCTTTTTACAAGCTTTTAGAAACCAAATATCTGCTCCTAATAAAGAAATCTTAGTGGTAAACTTACAATAAAGATTTAGTTCCGTTGACCGTGAAGCCATATTAACAATAAAAAATGGTGGAACCTTTGGTGTAAAGATACGAAATGTTACAATTACCACAAAACACCAAACCATAACAAACACTCTCGACGTACGTTTCGCCAACCAAGTTGGCATCATCAGGAGATGATTAAAACTAAAGACTAAACAAAAATTACTGCCTATTTATAGGCTACCTAATTTTAATTACCTGAAAACTAAACTAATTTACTAAATCAAAAAGCAGGCTACCTGGAATTGGGCCTTTGTCACTGTTCATAATATTATGTTTACACTTATGAATCTCTAGACTCTCTACGGCGTCTAGTTGTCTAATATTAATGACGTTTCTAATTAATTTTAAATTACTATTGTCTATTTTATGGTCATTTTCAAATGCATGTTGGGCAACACTAGATTTATCAAACCTGCCATATTTTAGATGAGCCATATGCTCTTTAAATCTTACTGAAATAGATCTTCTCGTTTGGCCAACATACTTTTTATTACAATTTTGACAACTAATTTCATAAATCCCGGACTTTTCTTTTTCTTCTACTTTTTCTTTAGGGTTCCCTAATTTTTCTTTCAAACTATTACTTGAAGAGTATACAATATTTAATCCTACTTCTTTAAAAATCTTTTTTAACCCTCTGGTGAAGCGCGATTCAAATGGAATCGATACATATCTAGAAAATTCTGTTTCATTACGAAAAGTCGAGGAATTTTCCAAAGCATTCTTAAAACTACGTTTTCTAATCATTTTATCTATTAAATCTACATTATAACCATTACACAAAGCTATGTCCTTAATTAAATGACTACATAAAACTCACTCAGATTTGTATGAAACAAAATTGTTTTTTGCACAATAGTAATATTTATGAACAGCATGAAGGGACAGCAATGGGGAACCCTCTATCTCCTTTTATTGCCAGTCTTTTCATGAATAAGTTTGAAACAGATGCAAAAGAAACTTTTAATTACTTCCCTAGAGTATGGCTTAGGTATGTGGATGATATTTTCGCAGTATTTGACACTAAAAGTGAGAATGTAGACAATTTTGTTTCCAAATTAAATAATTGTTTCCCTTCAATAAAATTCACTTATGAAATTGAAAACAACGGAAGACTGCCATTTTTAGATGTATTAGTCATAAAGAATGAGACAAATAATTTAGAATTTGATATATACAGAAAGGACACCAATACACTAAGATATATCCCTAAAGACTCACATCATTGCCCTCAACATAAAATGGCAAGTTTCAACTTTTTAATACACCGGTTACTCAGCTTCCCTCTCAACAAGGAAAGGTTTGAGAAAGAAAAAACTTTAATTAAGGACATAGCTTTGTGTAATGGTTATAATGTAGATTTAATAGATAAAATGATTAGAAAACGTAGTTTTAAGAATGCTTTGGAAAATTCCTCGACTTTTCGTAATGAAACAGAATTTTCTAGATATGTATCGATTCCATTTGAATCGCGCTTCACCAGAGGGTTAAAAAAGATTTTTAAAGAAGTAGGATTAAATATTGTATACTCTTCAAGTAATAGTTTGAAAGAAAAATTAGGGAACCCTAAAGAAAAAGTAGAAGAAAAAGAAAAGTCCGGGATTTATGAAATTAGTTGTCAAAATTGTAATAAAAAGTATGTTGGCCAAACGAGAAGATCTATTTCAGTAAGATTTAAAGAGCATATGGCTCATCTAAAATATGGCAGGTTTGATAAATCTAGTGTTGCCCAACATGCATTTGAAAATGACCATAAAATAGACAATAGTAATTTAAAATTAATTAGAAACGTCATTAATATTAGACAACTAGACGCCGTAGAGAGTCTAGAGATTCATAAGTGTAAACATAATATTATGAACAGTGACAAAGGCCCAATTCCAGGTAGCCTGCTTTTTGATTTAGTAAATTAGTTTAGTTTTCAGGTAATTAAAATTAGGTAGCCTATAAATAGGCAGTAATTTTTGTTTAGTCTTTAGTTTTAATCATCTCCTGATGATGCCAACTTGGTTGGCGAAACGTACGTCGAGAGTGTTTGTTATGGTTTGGTGTTTTGTGGTAATTGTAACATTTCGTACTAATATGGATAGTTGATAGTGATTAAAAAATGGGTTTTGTATGTGGTGAATGTTCAAATATATATTCTTCAAGACAGGCATTAATGTTCACAAAATTAGAATGAAAACTTCAGATAAGGCTTGTAATCTAATTCTTTCTCTAAAAGTCGATCAATTTTCTGACATTTTAAAATAAAACTTAATAACAATTTATTTTTCTATTCCAATTTCTCAAGAACACTGTTATTGTATAAATTTTGGACATTCTAATATCTCAAATAATAATATTAAATTAAGTTTTATTTTGAAATGTCAAAAAATTGATCGACTTTTATAGAAAGAATTAGACTACAAGCCTTACCTGAAGTTTTCATTCCAATTTTGTGAACATTAATGCCTGTCTTGAAGAATATGTCTTTGAATATTCTCCACATACAAAACCCATTTTTTAATCGCTATCAACTATCCATATTAGTATACAGAGTTCACTAGTTAGTTCTTACGTTCGTTTAGGTGTGTCTGTGTGGATATTCGTTCAATCAGAATGGACCCTGATTGCACGGCCTAGTCGCTTGTCTTTCTATAGGATATATTTTAATACTTTAACTAGATAATACTATTATCGATGTAACAAATTGGAAAATATTTCAGTAATAAATTATTATTGGACATGTATAAAAATTACAATAATTAAGCGATGTTTGATAATTTATTATTAATAGCTTTTTATGACATACTTATATGTTACTTAATAGTCACATAACGGGTTATGTAACATTTCCGGATGGACATTCCGTATAACAGTCCGCTAAACGGGATGCAAGTGAAGACGATGACACTTTGTTTTTATTTTTGATAGTTCACTAAAAAGGTCACATATCCATTTCAGCGCTGTTCTGACAGTTAAATCTCGTTTCTCTGGTAAAAAAGCGTCGCTGACTGGCTGCGGTAACATATCGCCGGAGCAAGTTGTCTGACCGGTGTCGCCAAAGCTCTCTAAACTTAACTGGCCGAACGCACACATCCACATCAACGTAAACTCACTGGCGTTTCGTTAATTTTTCTTTTCTTTTTTTAAGACCATCAACAGCTAGTGCTATTTGGGTCTAGCCCCGATTCATATTTTCAATTCATTATTTTTTATTAACAAGTTAAAAATCTAATTGACACTTTTACCAGTCCTTGCATTAGAACCTGAGAACCGGGGGCTTGCAATAGAGGGTCCATGGAAATGCTATATACCGGGTGTCCGGTCTCAAATTCGAACATAGGAAATTATAACGTTGTGTGCCATTTTTAAGTATTTTGGCGGTTACTTCTACTCGTACCTATATAGACTATAAGAAGAAAACAAACAGGTACCTATCTAAGTAATGAAGAATTTAATTGGTTTTTTATTATTAAACGACGAAAAGTAATACTTAATAAAGAAAATAACATTATAATAAATATTCAAATAACCCCCCATTTTCAAATAAACAATATCCCAGTCTTCATTGGAGTAATTATTCATTTTTACATTAATTATTGTAAAAATGCTTACGTGCACCAATTACAAATACAAAAGTTTTTTCACAATTTTATTACAGCACCCTAATTCTTTCAGTGTTTTATTTTTCGCCTACTTAATCTGAAATCATTACTGCAAAATCGGTACATTTCAAATTGGTGTTTTAAAGTAAAAATTTCATTTTTGGTTTTATTTTTAGAATCATTTGATGCGCAATAATTTTATCTTTCGATAGGTATCATTACCTTTCTTGTACGTTGTATTGGCGAACACGAATCAGTAAAAATGAACAAGACCATGTTAAATCCCTATATGTTCACCTTTGAGACCGGACACGGGGTATACAACGATATTGCTACATGGTCGGATATTTTCAAGGCCTTTTTATTTTTCTTAATCTAAAAATGTTATCAAAAATCGATCTCTTAAATAAAATTCGATCGTTTGAGAGGCCGCCTAGAAAACGTTCATTTTAGTCAGTGATATAATATGTTACAAAACTGTTTTCTGAGTTGGCGGAATAAATATTTATTTATAATAATTAAAAACACAATAATAATGAATGCAACAACGAAAAGTCAGTTCTAACAATCAACATAAGTAAACAATAACTAAACAGTAATTCTTAAACAAAGCAAAACAAAACAATAGATAGCACTTAATTATATACAATAATTCGTAATTATTACCACTACACTAGTATTTATTTTATCAATTTGGTTATTTATATCACGGCACTAGACCGTAGACTTGAATGCGTGACTCACCGTTGACTGATTCCCTCACTCACTCGTACTGGCTGTTTATATATGCTGCGTGGCGTAAGCCTAATGTGTTCTCGCTTTCTCTAGAACTTTCGCGCAGGTACTAGTTGTTACAGTAAGCAGACCCCGTTTCTCAGAACTCTTGCCTGCCGTTTATATACAGGGTGATCCGTAACAATAACAAACCGTTACCTAAGGCATCGATCGTGTTGACGCAAACTTTATTTTATTTGTTAAATTATTAAATTCTAATCTCAGTATGGAAGTCCTATGATACAATACTTTAGGAGTTCACCTTCTGAAAGTCTAATTTGAAATTATGACTTCACAATCAAAAAGAAATACACGCTAGTGATTTTTAAGTGCATTTGGACGACTGTCGGTGAGTTACAAGTGTATCTGTCAGACATTAGAAGGCGGATGGGTTGTGGGAGGGTCACATATGTGATGTACGATCGACTCTTTCCTGAGGCGCGACTAAGGCAGACCACTATCTCCCACTTGCGGCGATGACTTCAGTATTTGTGCGCCTCGATAAAACTATCTGATATGTTCTATAACTTTCGATTCGTCGGAAGTAAAAACATTAAGTAAATTACGTGCAAACATACACGAAAATATTTTTTACAGAAAACTAGATACATTTTAATTTTTTTTTATTAACTTTGTTATGTCTTGTTCTAGTATATATTTTAATACCTAAACCTAGTTAAATCAATTCAGATTTAAAATTTAAATTTTATATACTTAACTAAAAAAGTGTGAACACAAAATGCCGTTAAAAATTGCATAATACCTGAACATACATAGTTGGTTATAGTATCTAAAAAATCTTAATTAAATTACCTAAAATATTCAGTAAAAAACTATCGCAAAATCAAAATTTCAAACTTAGGTATTGCGATATTTTTTTGCGAGATATAGATATTTTAAAATAATAATTTCGTTTTCCTATATGGCCTCGATTGAAATATAAAAAAAGTTTCAACATATTTTCTAGACATTGTGTGTCCATAAAATCTAGAAACTTAGATACAGACATCGGGCATGTTGACAATAAAATTATTTAGTTGTCTTCAAATAGATCAGGCATAAAGTTATATCGCCTGGACATCATAAATGCGACGCAAAGGGCAACATTAAATGGCGTAATACAGATTTGATGAGTGAAGTTTCATACACAGTGGTTTGCACAAATTATAGTTAAGGAAAGAAAAACTGTTCTGTCATATTCCAGCCAATTGGTCGACGGGACCAATCCAACTCTAAAAATACTGACACATGGCATAATATTTTTCTTAATAGTAGAAATTCCAAGAGAATGATATACATTGATATTTCCGTTTTTAACCCCCGACCCACAAAAAGGAGGGTATTATATGTTTGGGTTGTATTGCATCTGCATGTCTGTCTGTCTTGCATAAAAACTCTTCAATGATCGGACCTATTTTAATTTTTTGGCATATAATGTTAAAATTTAATCCATGTGCATTAGAATATCAAAATACCGATATTGTATTTGGTACGATCGTTTATTAAAAATTTATTTATATCGTGTAACTCGAAGGAGTATGAAACATGTCATAATAAAATAATTTTTATTGAAAACTATGAAACGCAGACATACTGTATGTACAAACATATTATGACTCAGAGTTCACAAAACATGGAGTATTTCTTTCCCCACCGGATGTACAAAGATAGGTATATATAGGTATTGTGGATCAACATTTCCGGCCTATATGGCCCATTTACTGCACCGAATTATATTGACTAGAATGCCGAATGATATTAATGCAGGAGACAACTGACAGCATATTCCTATAATACATATACATCTGTAGCTATACTACCCATATACACACACAGAGTGGTTGCCAATTAAGAGGTTTTCCCCTTAAATTCAGAAAATATTAAAGGTATTTTTTGTTGTTGTTTTTTTGTAGTGTTTTTTTCCCTATAGTGTTTCCGCGACTTTTTTTGCACTGTATAGTGTACGTAAATATTTACGGTGGCTACTCTAAATAATCATCAATAATTATGCTGAAAGGAACAATTATTTTCTTTTATTTATTTATTTTCTTCTCTTTAAAGGTTTTTCATAGCATTTTTATGGACATTTTCTTAGTAAACAATAAACATATTATAACAGATTTTTATTAGATAGGTACTTGTTTAGAATTTTTATTATGCTCACTTTAGTGATCATAATTATTGATTTTTTACGATTAAGTCATAATCGGTCTTAATAAATATTTTGTTATTCGTTATAGTTTCTCATTTCGGAAATATGTTTGAGAAATTAAAATAAAAGTACCTAATTTAACTAAAAATAGTACTTGTTGAGATATGAAAAAATGTACAATTGAAAAATTTGCCCTTATAACAAAACATTTGTGTACCTATCTACTGCGTTATTAAATATTTTTAAAATAAAAGGTCCTCCAGTTTGTCTGGAAGACCTTTTGAAGAACGTTTCAAAGAACATCTTCCGAAAAGAAACTTGTTAAATGCTAAATCAAATTACGCCCAACATATAATTTTACAAAATCATGAATATCACGATTTTGAAATAAATTTTATTCCATTACATATTTGCAGTAAAGGTAAACACATGGACACCTTCGAAGAATATGAAATATATAAAGCCACAAAATTCGACATAATCAACATTCTTAATGACAAACTAACACTAAAATCGAACATAATATACGACACAATAATTAACAACACACAAACACCCAATACTCAGTAATCGTCTACACACATATACACGTATAGATAGTCACATTTCCATTTCATCTACCTACAATATAAATCATAAAATCTCGAAATTTAAATCAGTACTTCACAAACCACGACATAATCCACAGTGCTTACCATCATAATATTATATAGTGTTACGAATACTCAATGTGTGTGTTTTAAAAATAATTAACCACGCCTGAAGATGGCAACTCGTTGCTGAAACGCGTAGTGTAAATTCACAAGACGGACATAATACAAGGTATTTCTAATACTTACTTCATAATATTGATATATGTATGTACCTATGTGTGGCATGATTTACTTAAAATATATTGGACGGATTTTGATGATTTTTTTTAAATGTTCCTTATAATTCCAGAAGTGATAGGCTTTGTTTTTTTCAACTTTTTAAATAAATTTTTGAGTTAATTAATTAATTATTTTTATTGGTTCTCTACTACTAACAAAACGTGAAATTCTTTTGAATTTTAGCGTATTGGTGGAATCCTACTAACACCAGCCCGACATTGCTTCGCAGGGGGAGATTATCGCGGTGGGGGGCTAATATATCATAAATTCTTATTTCGAACTACTAAACCGACTCCAAAAATTCTTTCACTAATAAAAAGCTACACTCACTGAGCGATGTAGGCTATATTTTATTTTGATAAATTTCTTGCGGAGGGGGGATAATTCTTGTGGGATAGTAACAAAACGTAACTCTGATATTCTTTTGCATTTTAGTGTATAGGCAGAATCCTACTAATATTATAAACATCACCAGTCCGACTTCGCTTCGCAGGGGGAGAATTTCTCGCGGGGGGATATAAGTCATAAATCGAAATATACGTGGGCGAAGCCACGGGTAACGGCTAGTGTTATTATAATGTAATTAATTTATCGGAACGAATATAATAATTGTATAATATCTATAGATGCAACATAATAATATAAATGTAAGCCACAAACATTGTGTTCTATTGATTGTATGCACTTCACGTTCAATATAATATGATCAGACGTTAAATTTAACTAAACCTAGAATTTACATTAAACCTACTAAAAACCAATTACACAGCCATGCATTGGCCGACAAAACAACCGATAGCCATAAGGCTGATTACACATCGAATATATAAAATAAATATCTAGGTAGGTACAAAAAGAATCATTTTATATTAAGTCCATCAACTGCCAACATTAATTATTATTGAGTCATGTACCAAGTAATATATTTTTAGGAAAAATTAGAGAGAAACCACACAAGATCACAAATTAGTTTATATTTTAAACTTATTTAATCCGATTTCCGGCCTTGTCTTTCTTGTTTCTGTTTAATTGAACATCATATTTATAAGATGTTATAATATTTCTCATTTCGATGCTTAAAATTTTTTTGACAAATAACTCTTAGTGAGCCAAATGTATTCTCCAAGTTTCAATGCTTCTTCTTTTTTTGTAATGATTCTTATTAATGTTAACCTGAGGATGACCTTTTAGGTCGAAACATGTCGTCGAATTTATAAGTTTAAAATATAAACTAATTTGTGATCTTGTGTAGATTCTCTCTAATTTTTCCTATTTACATATACACAAGTTAATAGAAGAATTTCGAATATATTTTTAATTTACTATTATTTTTTTCATGAGAAATTGAAAATCCAATGACTTTTTTCAATGACTTTTTGCTCATTACCCGCGGTTCTTTTCACTAAATCACCCCAAAAAGGTGACAATCCTAATCTAAAATCTACTTTCAAAGTCATACCAGAAATCGAGCATTAATGTATTACACTATTCATTCTATCATATCGATTTCCTTAAAAACGGAAATGCATTAATTTTGGTTTGAATTTAATGTGATTAAAATACGATCCGAAATCTTCGGATTTATGTTTTATCAAAAAATTGTCTCGCCAATGTGTTCAGTGTCAGTGAATCACACGAAAGCGAGCAGAATCTGTCTAAAGCAATGAGCAGATATGAATCCCGCGAGTACAATATGACCAGATATTGCATTTACATATTATTGTAAACATCTCCCTTCATAATAATACGCGTGTGTGTGTGTGTGTGTTTGGCTGTGTATGTATGTGTGGTGTATGTGTGTGTGTGCGCGTGTGTGTGGAGATTCGTATGTGTGCATTGCATTCAATGGTCAACACAATGCATTGTGTAATATGTATTTTGGATGTATTGTGTGTGCATATGTAACCACACAATAAGCTAAACGCGATGTTCCAAAATAACATTAACTTTTAAAGTCTACTCAAATCAGTGCAGGAACGATAGCGGTTGCAGGAGCAAACAAGCAGAAGGACAAGAGTATTTATTATTATGTGAAGGAAAAAATCTTTGAAGAATTTTGCATCCACAAGCACCCAAAACTTTGGGTTCGTCACCGTCAAACAAGGAATAACTACTTGCGGAGCAAGTTGAAACTATAAACGTGTCTCAAAGCGTGAAATGGGCGATTAAAGTGAATTTGGGTCGTACGCACGAAGTACACGGAGAAACTAAATAAGCACAGCCTTTTGCATGCGGCAGACTAGTGACTCAGCATTACGCTGACATGTCGGGATAGCTTTTATATTTGCCAACAGTGACGATTTAGCTCCCCTAAGAACGTCCGTTATAAAGACAATCAATTTAACAGAATACTCTGGGTACTGCTTCCTGAGCTCAAAAAGAAGGCGCTTCTCTGTCTCCGTCGCGACTTTGTTCGTTTCAGCAGGAATTGAGAACTCGATGACATATCAATCGCGTAGTTTTATCAAGGAAGGAATAGTTCCTTAGAATTTTGCGTCCGCATCATCCACAATTTCGGGTTTGTCACCGTTTTACAAGGGATACTTGCGGAGAAAGTTGACACTATAACCACTGTCTTCTCGTAGCTAAATCCATTTCGAAGGTGGTGATTCATACCACACGAAGAATTTTAGTTGGCACCCCGTTCCGGCACCAAACCCGACCAACCCTTTTAAAATCGAAATTTTGATGACATCCACCACATACACCTGGCAGCGGATTCAAACGGTGCCAAATTCTAGTTTATAAAAATTCGACTGATGACCAATCCTATACTTCCCACCTAGTAAATATTTGCAAAAAATAAACACTTTTTTTTTATTCTTTGACTAGGTCCAAATAACCTTAGCTGTTGGTGGTCTTTAAAACACAATTTAATTTTTATTCTTTGAAAAAAGCATAGCCCTCTTTTTTGTTTGGTGATCTACTGATGGCTAACTTAATATAGCAAAAATCATGGTTACCTTGATTTACGTACAATTTTTATTTTTTTTAGTAAAATATTTTTTTTCTCGAAAACTATACATTTTAGAGAAAAAAATATTTACATTTTTTTCATATTATAACATCTAGAATTCATTTATATTTTTTTTACCTATGTTAATACGTGACATTGAGGACGTTTTTTTGAATATCTCAGGATCCACTGAACCGATTTGACTCAAAATCTAATCAGATCTAAGTTAAAGACTGATAAACACAATAGAACAATCGGCATGCCCGTATGTTGTTCCGTTCTTAAGATATCGAAGGCGAAAAATTGACCACACACACACATATATACACACACACACACATAAACACACACATACACACACACATAAACACACACATACACACACACACACATACACACACACACACACACATTGCTAGGGTCTCAAAACGTGAAAATCTGTTAAAATCTCGAAATATTTTTTTCGGACTAAATCCATTACTTCCCTACCATAGTAGAGGTGGGAAGTAAAAAGTTGTCAAAAACACCGACAATCTATACGCGACAAATATCTCCGGAGGATGGCAGTTCGCTGCATTTTTGTGGGTTGGCGATTTTGTCTCTCACAAAACCAACGTTATTTGTTAAATATAAGTTATAAACTATATAATCCGGAACAGTTTCAACCCGTTGCTAGGTGAGTGTGGTTATAATGTCATTCGATTTTAAAAGGGTTGACTGGGCTAGCCGCCGGGGTGTAGTATACGAATCATCACCTTCAAACGGGCTATCTATACGATAAAAACAAAATAATAAAAAAAAACTGGAATCTACCACTTTTCATACACCCGCCAGGAAATTGACTATGGCAGTAACGATATATATTTTGCAGATAGGCCAACTATTATATTGGAAAGTTAGTTTTATCGAACCATTAATATAACATAAAGAATTATTTCTCTGTATTAAATTTGATTTCAATAACATTTCAATAACGATGCCAATAATCCATAGCATGTTTGTTACTGTGTTGTTATATGTATTTAATAATGTTTTAGTATCATACAAACAATGTATCAATCTGTATAGAAACACAGAGAATATGGTTATTGTATTCAAGTAGTTTGCATAATGTAGAGTATGTAGACTGTGTAGAACTGGAGGATCGCAGCTCAGTATGTTCCGTATTTGCAGTAAATAGCGATGTTGTCATCCGATGCAGAGATATAGTTCTACAGATGACCGGACAGAAAATTGCTTTGGCTCTATTTCAGCATATATTCTGACGTTTTTTCTAAATGCCGCTTAATAAATTGGGCTTATTAATTTCTTGAATTGTATATTTACATACGAAAGGACATTCTTTATTTTTAATCAGTTAATTAAAATCCTCAATTAAATTTGTCGTAAAATTCAAACGCAGATTGTATATCAAGTTAGTATATTCTGTAACTATTATATGTTGTAACCCTAAAAAAACGTTGTGATTTTTTATGCCACAGAGTACTAGGAATTAGGATTATTCTGAAGTTGGTACGGTGAACCCGTTCAATTTATTAATATGTACCTTTTAATTAACTTGTATAATGAATATTTTATTCATTATATAGGTTCCATTCGATATAGAGTTTAATTTTTATGGTTCTTTTTTGCATAACATTGGTTATGACTTTAAAAGGGGCCTGCACTTTATCCCTTTCCAAAGATGACGCCACCATATGTAATTTAACCCAATCTTTCTCACAACATAGCAGCTTTTATATTGAAAGTACAGTCAATTTGTGTGATCAGTAAGATTCCCTATAGATGATTTTCTTGGTATTAAACATTTTTAGGTTCATGTATTCAAATTAATAAAAGTAGGAATTGAGATTAAATTTGAAATTTTTTTTTCATTGAAGAGGCATTTTGAGGCTTGTAATACCTAAATCGGAAGACAACAAATGGATATGCTGAAGTTCAAGACGAAATTGTTAAAAATAACAACCGAATGTTGAATAATATCTCACTCAATACAGATACTGTAACCCTGTAACTCTGGATGCTATCAATAACTAACAAGTGTAGCTATTGTCTAATAGAGGACGCTACTTTCGTTTTGTTTGCATCAGTATAAATGTCAGTTTTGAATTTCATGTTCAGTTCGTACTTTTCAAAGGTTTTGTGATTGATTGTGTTTCAAGCATCGATGCTGTAAAGTCGATGCGGTAAAGTTTACGCATTGGGTGACTCAGACGTACATTTGCTTATTGTTCACTCAGGGTCTTCTATACTTATACTAGTAGGTATTTGAACTACTCAAAATATTTTTAAAAAAATAGACTGTTAAAAATAATATTACATTTATAACGACAACAGCGCTTCTAAAGGTGCAGACCCCTTTTAAAAGTTTAATCAGGGGTAGCCGAAAATTATGAAGGGTTGTGAACAAATATGTGTTTTAACAAGAATAAACAATAGGTTTTTCATGTATATTTGACAATATTATAGAGGCTTTCAAAGGTTTTTGGGTGGCGTTGATTCCACATCCAAAATCAAAATGGTGAAATCAATTTTATCTCATATTCTTATATTGCCGATAATGTAGGTAGTATATGTTTACGTTAAAATGATAATAATAACAGATTTAATATAAAAAATAACTATTTTCGTATCCTATTTCTCCGTTCTCTACAAAGCTAAAAAAAACTAGGGTGCGGTTTTATTAAACCGCAATGCAAGTGAAACTTTATTGCCATAACCCTAAACGGTCTTAAGCCGAAATCGCTGAAAGTATATAATTTTGTTTACGCGTAATTTTGGTAATGTAGAACCCTGATCAGTATGGAGACGAACGTAAGAATCCAGATTCTATCGTTGGTAGTTTATGGGTATTTGATGTGCTGCTCGATTGAATATTAACGTATGATATTATTTATGTAGACGTTAAAATATAGTTATATGAACATAACGTCGCTGCTTTTCGATGAGTATTGGTCTGGTTGATGGCTCGATTGGACGTGTTAAAAACTGTATAGGTATTTTTATTGTGAAAAGACATTTTTACTGAATGTAATAAGACAACAATATACAGAATCAATTTCACTGCTTGAGAAAAGTGAAGCAAATATAAATTTTTCTTCGAAATAGATTGCGTTGAATATTGATTCTAATACAAAAACGATACATAAAATGAACGAAAAAAACTAATTTAAAGTGTATCATGAGTCATTAGATACCATCAGACACTGAATTTACATTTTAATAAAAACTATTGTAATAAAACCAAATGGCAAAAGCTTATTGCTGCAAACCTGCAGTAACGTTAAAATCACTTAAACTTTTATGGATGCATGGTTTATTACATCTCGGACGTTTTCACAGCCAACTAGTTGTACAGAAGTCCCCGTTGCGAATGAAATAAACATTTCACAACCAACCTCAACCTTCATTGAGCAATAAACATTCAGTGAGACATAGGCCCATCAAAGCGAGCATTGCGTTTGTTTATAATATTTCTGTTGATCAAAGAGGACTACATAAAAGTACTTTAAATGTGAAGTTCTCTTGCAAATTTCTGAAATACAAAGTTTTTTTAAGATGCATTTTAATAAGTAAAATAGATATCTTATTTTTAAGGGTTACTTCCTCAGAGGGTGGAAACCTATTTCTCACTTTTCTGTATGTCTGTCTGTCTATACGCCTGTCACAGCCTTTTAACTCCTAAACTAAAAGTGCGACAATAATGAAAACAGTTTAAGGAACGGATAAAAAATTAAGTCTTTTAAAAAATAGTTTTTTTTTCCATCGAGAAATTTTTGGACAAAAAATTTTAATTTTTTTTTAAATGTTTTGTACCTACTTTGATTGATTTAAAGCATATGGATAAAAAAGTATCTTCTTATAATAAAGATTTTAATCAATAGAGGAGTTATTTAAAAATAATTCTATAAATTTTT
Organism: Mongoloraphidia duomilia; assembly: GCA_039654895.1. Lineage (NCBI taxonomy): Eukaryota > Metazoa > Arthropoda > Insecta > Raphidioptera > Raphidiidae > Mongoloraphidia > Mongoloraphidia duomilia. Next base: position 36,043,258 of record CM077520.1, on the reverse strand, counting down.
AAATGTATGTATCTATTGTTCAGTAAGTGTACACACCAATAAACCATCTATCCATCTATGACCAAACTTAGATAAATGCAAATTTTTTTGTTGAACTTATATTTAGTTGGCTCTCGTACATCGAGAAGGGGTAAAACAATTATAATTTTCGAATATAGGCACATATGGAATATCTATAAATACTTACGTCTCATCGAATAGAAATGACGACGTGGGGAGCTCGAAAAATGACCAATTTTTCAGTCCCTCGGTCACATTTGTAAACTGTTGGCTCTAGAAAGATGAAATTTGGTAGATATATGTAGCCTTCACGATTACAGCTAACAACAAATAAGTTTAATCAAAATCGGTTCAGTGGTCCCTGAAATAAGTGCCTCAAAACTCGTTAGATATAATCACTGCAAGATGGAGCATGAAGTATTAAAGTTTAAAGTGTTTTTTTTCGGTAGATATAAATGAATGTTAGAAATAGTACTGAATGCATTTTTAATACTATTTTGATTTTGCTACAAAAATCAACTTTTTAAAACTTGTTTATCGTGAAATTTTGTTACAAAAAGTTCAAGAGATTGAACAAAATACGACTATTCATTCACCTAATTATCTTCTCAGAACATACTAGACTTAACCAAGAATCAAGAATCAAATTTGGATCAATAAAATTATATAGCGTTCAAACTAGACTATATTCCACATTTCCTTAATAGCTGTATAGACTATACTTCTGTGTTATACCATGGAGTTTTATTATAGAGTAGCCTTGATAATGCTTTAGCCTCAACTCACCAAAAGAACTTTACTTATAAATAAAATGTCATTTCGTCCCCAACTAATGTCTCAAACATATATAACTCAGAAAACATAATATACGCGTATATTGATATGGGTTTCAGCAAACTATATGCAGTGTTTACATTGATATTTTAGACTAGTTGGAAACAAGATAGGTAATTGAAAATGTTGCTATAATCATAGACATGGAAGATGGACAGAGTATTCCCCTATACTATAGGTACAAAAATGAGAGAAAGAAATAGCTATTGTAGACGACTATTATTCTCTCTTACTCTTTCTATAATAATATTGTGATTGGTTCTTCGCCCTAACATATGGCTGTTATGAATATGAATATTCAATGTTCAAATAACATGACAACATAAAAAGTATAAAATATAGCCATGGAGACAAAGAACCAATCACAATAATTTGTAGAATGAGATAATGATAAACGTCTACAATAGCTATCTCTTTCTCTCATTTTTGTGACAATAGTACCTAAGCATTAGTAGGATAGGGAACGCACTGTCCACCCTCCTGTCTATAGCAATAATAATATTTCAGATATAAAAAATCATATTATTTGCAAGAGAGTAGTTTCTTTAAAATACATCGACTAAAATTGAATTGTAGACCTAAAGTAAAGCTGTTAACATCTTTAATGAAATGTATATGAATTTTAGCCTTCTAGAAATTTCATTTGAATGTCATTGTAACTTTAATTAAAAATCTTTTGATAATTATTCTTAAGTTGTGTATTTTTGTTAACTTCTGGAATGTACACTCAATTGTGTGCTGGGTCTTATTTCTATAGAACATGATTTACAGGAAACTACCGTATTATAAGAGAGTTTACTGTACTGAATTCTGCCCGTCCGCGTCACTACCCTATGGTCTAAAAAGATAAATAAATCTTAAAAAAACACGCATTCGTAAACAAATTCTGTGTAATACAATTAATGTGTATATATATCTCCGTCGCTATATTTGGACAAATTGTATCGAATCTCCACGAAGACGTCAGTGTATAGTAGGCCTTATCCAGTTCAGTTTCAAGCTAATAGTCCTATTCCATTCAACAGCTATTGCAAACCTTCTTGAAACTGCTTGAAATTTTTACATTAAACTACTATAATAAGTAGGTGAAAAATAATAGTCTTAACTAGTGACAATCTATTATTGAAAAAAAAAATACCGTTAAGGTCAAGTCGTTGATTTTTTCTCATTAAATAGGATTCTGCGTGTTTCTGATTTGCGTAAAAAGTGATTAATTATATGGATATTTTTCGGTTTAAAAATTTAAACATAAGAAATACAATCAATATGATTAGACACCTATACCGTAACTAAATTCACTATATTAGTGAAATTAACATAAGAATATCAGACGAATTATCGCCATGATATTTATATAGAAGGCTATATAGGAAAAATGTATGTAAATGCACCGCCGGGAATCGAACCCAGAACTATATATATATAGGAAGAATTAAATGTACGCTGTTGGGCACTGTGTAGTAACTGGAAACTTTCCCGACGCGAAATTGGGAGTTCTGGGTTCAATTCCCGGCGGTGCATTTACATTTTTCCTATGTAGCCTTCTATATAAATATCATGGCGATAATTCGTCTGATATTCTTATGTTAATTTCACTAATATAGTGAATTTAGTTACGGTATAGGTGTCTAATCATATTGATTGTATTTCTTATGTTTATATTAAAAACCGTATATAGATTTCTCGTTATAATTTGATTAAAAATTTAAGTTATATCTATCGATTTTGACATCCTCAGAGCCCCACCCCCTGATGCAGCGCCCCGGTCAGCTTGACCCCCCTTAGGGACGGCCCTGAGCATGCTAGCTAAAAATTACAATTTTGTCTGGTTGTGTTTGGCGATATTTTATTTTATTAACGGAAGAGCTAGGAAATAGCTTTACCCATGCAAACATACTTTTACAGGGACTAGACTTGCTGCAGTTTTATGTGCACTGCAATGGAATTGCCTATACCAAGATGAGTAATACTACACATTCCTGCAATCTCGTTATTCGCAACGTACTTACATGGAACTTTTATTATAGAATTGAATTGCTTATACCTTCCCATAGACCAAGATGTAGCCAAAACTAATGATAAAAGGATAGACACAAATATACCTTAGGACTTAAGTTACTGATCTCTATACTTACTAGCTGGATAGCTGATCCTGTAGTACGCCATTGTCCCAATTTGAACGGGTAATCAGCGCCACACAATATCGGGCCAGTAACAAAAATGTACCTTATTTGCAATGGAGATCACGCTCATTGATCTCGGAGATCAGTGATCAATATAGAGGTCTCTATTTCTCGGCCCGATATTGTGTGGCGCTATCCACATCATTAATTGGTATGTTTTTAATTTTTTCCATATGCATCAGCTATCCAGTAAGTATAGAGATCAATAACTTAGGTCCTACCTTCGCATGCGCCAACTGCTTCGGAATCGTGTTGCGGACAAATTCGGGACACTTCGATTATTTGTTCATCAGCCGATGCAGTTGCAATGGAGTACATGTACAGAAATGCCTTAAGAAACATGTCTTTTATTGATCCTTTTCTAAAAAAAAATTGGGTAGAAATGTTACAGGTTATTTTATAAGTATTAAATATTTCTTTTATAATTTTTATTGTTAAAGATGACACTAAAGTAGAGAATTTCAATTTTTTGATGGCTGTAGGCCTTTTCATAATTTTAAGCAGTAATGTAAGCGTTCTAAGTGTTCGGGACGCATGCGCATTAGAGACCTAGGAAATTGAGTGAGAAAGATATGTTAGCTACAGCTTGAAAAGTCTGTTTGCCATTCCATTATGAAAGTTCCATGAGGACGCAAGTGCTCGTTGGTGTGTGTGTGTGTGTGTGTATGTATGTATTAGTGTATGTCTGCAACTAATATCAGTGATGTACTGCTATAGATAAGAGCAGGGATGCTGCCAGCATAAATTACCCGGATACAATCTGTACCTAAGTGGCGTATGCGTGTGTCTAAAATATGGTCTTCGGAAAATTTAAATTTCACAAATCGTACAAAAACGGCAAGTAAGACGCCATAACTTTCATAATATACTTATCGTACATTTTAATCGCGATGTTTTTTTAATCACACTGTTAAATTTTCACAGCTATACGTGTTCATTGGTTGCTGCGTTTCGTTACCATAGGAACCCGTCATTTAACAGTGTGATTATAAAAACATCGTAATTAAAATGTACGATAAACCAGCCATTATATACCTTATTGCACCAAAAAATACGTGACGTCATAAGAATATAGTAATGAAAAATTACAATTTAAAAATTAATTTGTGTTATAAAAACAATGTGTTTAGGTATAGTTAGTAGCGTTTTGAATAATTTTTATAATTCTTTAAGGTTTGCATTTTTAAGGTTTGCAATTTATTATTTAAGTTTCAAAAATAAATAATTAAAACTTTTTTGACTCGTAAGTTAAGGTCTAGTGTTAGTGAATTTAATAGATAATTGCTGGGTTGCAGAAAGCATTGTCAGAAAATTTGATTTGACAATGACTTTAGAATGTGATCACACATATTTCTCAATAAGAAAAGCATTGAATTTCAAATCGAATTTGCTAAAAAAATAATTGAAATTAAAATTAAATTAATTAAGTAATAAAAGTGATCGACCACAGTGGTCGGGAACTGGTCTATTACCCTATCTATATAAGCTTTTTTTTAATTTGATGAAAATAAAAAGTTTATTTGTCTGTTTTTAAAAATGGTACATATATAAAAAAATAGCAACAGTTGAATAAACATCCCCCCAGGGGGGACATTGGGATGTAGTTGTTATCGCAATTGCATTTCAATGTTCTTTGGGAATTAGCGCTCCCAGGGACCCGAGCTCGTACCAGTCGGTTTGTGTATGCCGGCTAGTGGATTTTAATACACAAATATGTTATTTGTTGTGTTGAAGACGCTAATGACCTGAGTTGTCGACGCGTCTATAATCTACAATAAATAAAATAAATTGAATGAACATGTAGGTACTTACCTATTACCTAATTCAATAGATATAATACATAAGATAATCATATAGACGATATTTTTACGTATTATCGTAAGTACTACGGATTACTACTAAGGTTGATGAGCAAAAAAAGTATTAGTTCCTTCTAAAAAAATTCAAGCATATTACAGACCCGATGGCAGCGTCAAGTTGTTCGTTGTGGAGTGTACACAAAAACCAGATTTTAATTTGTAAAATCATATTTTATAGGAAAACACTAATTAGAGAGGCTCTGCGTATCCTAGGACCCCCTTTGGTTACGCCACCGTGTAGAATATTCTTTTATTTTTCCTGTCCTATGTTATGAACGCTCTAAGTTCTAAATTTCAAAATTCATTGTCTAGAATCTGCATGGCATATTTTATCGTGTGAGCGTTTTACTAACCTCATGTCGTCTTCCTTTTGTTAAGTCCTACCCAATATTATTATGTGCATATAAAGTATAGGAACCGTCTATCCTCCTCCTGTTAACGGTAACAATACGAAAACTTCTTTATTGTTACTGAATTGCAGGAATTTTAACAGGTTTATAGCTATCATATTATACAAATGGTGCAGCACACCGTGACAGTAAAATACAGAGCCCATTGAACCCAACATGCAAACTCAGATTTAATAGGCAACAAGAAAGTCTATATATTCGTTATATTAATGACATAAATTCAACAATAGGTGATAAATATTATGCACTTCTCGGCAATGAAATCTGTTATCGTATCATTTTCGTTAATTAATTCGTATTCTAGTTTTAGGGAATAAAATAGTCTGTTCGTTAATTTTTGCAGGAAAACAATTCGATGATGTCTGTGTTTAACACTGTGACTGCTACCCCAAATATACGTAAGGGGTTTTAGCCATACCACTCGCGCCCCTTGCGTAAGGACTTTTAGATATGTTACACCATAAAAACACATCTATGTCAATCAGCTTCATAGGACGAGCTGTTAGCGCATCTGCTTTATATACGCAGAAGGTCAGTGGTTCGATTCCGGTCGGCACCATTATTGCTTTTTACGTAAGAGGTAGCAGTCACAGCGTTTTTTTTAAAGTCACCGACAGCTAGGATAATTTATTTAGGCCTGTAATAGCCTATCCCATGAACCGATACAGCGATAAAATTGCGTAATCGGCATCTGATTGGTCGCTTAAAATTCAACACAGCATGAGAACAACCAATCATGTCCTAGCCAGACAGCGACAGAGCATGTGCTGTTCACGTGATATTTATATACCTGTTGGTAGGAAAGACGGTACTTAGTACCACATTATATTTTCAATGTATTTTTTAAATAATAAATTAAAAATCCAATTGATACTTTTACCAGTTTTTAAATGAGAACCTGGGAACCGCACAGAAACGTCATATAAACAACAGCATGGCTACATACTCTTTTTTATAAATAAAGTACCTAGGTATAGAAATTTACTGATGAGATCTTGACGGAACATACTACAGTCGTCTCTGAGTGCAATTTTGGACTATACCTTATTCTGTATACTAGCCTGAACCAGCGGCTTCCCTCACGTTATTGTAATTCTAATAAATAAACGATAAAAAACATTTATGGCCGGTTTATCGTACATTTTAATCACGCGTTTTTTTAATCACACTGTTAAATTTTGACAGTTAGGTACGTGTTCATTGGTTGCTGCGTTTTGTTACCATAGCAACCCGTCATTTAACAGTGTGATTAAAAAAGCATCGTGATTAAAATGGACTATAAACCGGCCATAAGCATGATTGATTGTGTTACGTAACGGTAAGCAAAACATTTCCTTTCATTGTACAAGAACGTTTGAGTCCTTCTGGGCAGTCAAAAAATTGTAATTTTGGCCGCATTTTTCTATCTGGCCCAATATATCGACTGTCGAGTGTAAGAAGAAAACACCTATACCTATTTTACGCACTTGCGAATTTAATTGAGCAAACTTTATTGTCCATAAAAGTTAATAAATCACATTTAAATCAGCGCAACAATTAACACAAACAGTTGCAAGTGAACAATGAAACGTTTTAATGGACGACATACGTTTCAGTTTATAAGGTAAGTCGGTACTAATGGGTTCTCTAGTTGTAGTCGTGATGTTGTTATTGAATAACTAAGTGATGCAGTTGGGAATTAATGAGTTGACTTCCGTCGGGAAATGAAGTGGAAGTGATTCGACGCGAGTAACAACCGTTATGCTTCTTGACTGCCAGCCTATTGCTTAGTGCGCTTCCACTCCTTCAGTCTTCCATCATACAAATGTCTACCAACCACTGAACTTGCGCTTATATATTGTTCAACATTTTAGGACTTATAATATATAAACTGTTAGCGCAACCTGTTTTTGTAATTTCGTTACCCTGCCGATTTTTTGGAATTTTTTGTGCCAGTATTATCTACTTGAGAACTGCTGAGCCGATTTTAATATACTTATGTTGGTACATTGTCAAAGTTGAAATTAAAAAAAAGTTCGCTTACAAAATGTATATTTTTAACTTTTCAAAAATTGTAAGCTATAACCCAATTACGTTTTAACATCAGGATATGTTTCGATCTGCAATACTATGGGATCCAAAATAAATTTATATATGAACCCCTTTGCCTGTGGGTCCCACTAAATTGCCAGTTGCCACCGCTGTTGTTGTAAAAAAGGAAATGGAAAAACAAATAACCTAACTGAACTCTTATTCTATAATTCTTAGAATAATTACGCTATATTGTATACAATTTTTAATGTTATTGTAATGGGTACGATTTTGCGAATGAAAAATTTTGACATATCTTGGCATATCTCTCTCCCTCTCTCACTCTCTCTCTCTCTCTCTCTCTCTCTCTCTCTCTCTCTCTCGTGGTGTGTGTGTGTACGTACGTTCGTACGTTGGTGGTTCGTCTCGCATATCTCGAGAACAAATAATGATATCGACTGCAGACCAATTTCACTCAACACATAATTACATAATGAACACCTGATTAGATTTTTTTATTTTATATTGAAACGGATCAATGATTTGAAACATCTTGTATAAATATGCAGGTTGTGCATCTTTAATTCAAGTGAAGTTAGATGTTAACAATGCAAAACGAAGTGCAACTGTTTAATGCTGCTATCAGTCAGGGAATCATTTATCAAACGTCAAGAACTGCTGCACAAATGCGATGGACAAGTACAACTTCTCCCGTGTGTTGTCTAAACTCTAATGTATACAGCTCCAGTACAGTACTGGCCAATAGGGAAAAATAAAACATAATATTAACTAGCTATAGGTACTGGGCTTTGCACGAAATTGAAACTTTCTTAACCTCGACGAGAGAAATCGATAACGGTTTAAAAATGTTGAATGGATGTCGGGGCTAATTTCTTATTTTAGATAAGTAAAAAAATTCACAGAAAATAAAAATTTGCATATTAAACGAAATTATGACTTTTTTATGAGTAATAGCGTGTTAATTATTTTTTTTTTGTTCGAGGATTTCTGCAAGCACTCGTAGGCTATTCAAAATAATGATACATCATTTGATCTATAATTAATGAATTTTAAGTTTTTATATGATACGTAATAACGTAATATGCAGTATAATAAATTTTTATTTTACGTAACAAAAATTCTGACGTAGCACTACGTCGTTCCTGACGGTATATAGGAGGGTAAAATGATGCGAGACGAAAAACGCGTTACAAAAAATGTGACAAAAATGTGTGACGTGAACTACCATAGTTACGCCATAGTTTGTTTATGTTTTGTATCATGTATTATGTCATGTTAATATTTTTTGACAGATGTGATGATTAATATTATGTTGTAAAAATTATGGCCTTCGCTGCATTGATATGTAATGAATAAAACAGTGAATTTAAAATTATCCAAGACATCGGAAACTATGATATACTTAACCTACCTTATGTATATAAACATAAAAGAGTGAGACACATATTAGATTAATTCACTAAGTGAAAGCTAAGATTTACTGCGAGTTGGTTTTTTTTTTTGCTTTTTTTCCCCTACAATTAAACTTGGCATACAGTACATATTATGAAAATTTTAATTTAAAGCCAAAATAATGCAGTGGTATCAGGAACACTGATTACAACAATATTGTAAAATTTTGTATATTTTCTTATACTATGACAATAAAATTTTTATTATTATTATATTATTATTATGTAATGAATAAAAATAGATAGTTTCAATTTCAAAATAACTGAGTACTTTGATTACATAATATCAAAAATTATTAATAATTATAAGATAAACCTATATATATACCAGATACCTATTATATAGAAGTAGTTTTAGGCGTTCGTTTGCGGCACAATGGTAATTAGTGTGCCCCTTGTCATTTTTTTGTATTATAAGAAACTTCTATTTATATAAATAGTTTTAGATAGATATTGTAAATTATAGACTCTCAACAATAGATCCAACCAGCGTATTTATAGTTTTATTAGAATACTAAAGCTTGAACTTTCTAGAAGTAGTGTATACGCCAGCTAACATTCATAGTACAGCCTTATTATGCAAATATTAATGTGTCGACGACTGTCTCATTACGTTGTGTCGCCGTTATTACATAACTCATTGTTAAAGTTACGGAATATAATTGCGAAGTTTAAATTTATATATTTATTTTTCACCTTTTCAATTTATACATCTTAATTATCTCAGTATTAAAAATATCATGGTGATAGATAGATATTGCAAATTATAGACGCTCGACAACAGAGGTCATAAGCGTCCTAATCATGGTGATATGATCCTGCGCTATAAATTTTATGATATTGTTACTATAACTATTTTTAATAAATAATATGAGATATAAATGGTGTGAAACGCAACATTTCAACATCCCACCCCTAGAGTCTAGACCAGTGGTTCCCAAAGTTGACTGGACCGCGACTTCCAAATTCGGGACTCACCTCTTGGCTGTAATTAAGAAAAAAGTGGCATAACTAGGTATGTGAATGAAGGACTGTTCAAACAAGAAAAAAATATTCAGATACAATCGAAAATTTTAATACACAATTAAATACGTGGCCGGTCGGTCGATGTATCGTCCTATTTTTCAGGGCCCACCCAATATTCACTCGCCACCCATAGTGTGGGAAATGCTGGTCTAGGCCATTGCATTCGAGTAAAGCCAATGTATATCTACAACGCAACAACCTTGCTTGGTAGGAGTGCTATGGCAAGGTTATGGCGAAGGATTGCGTGCTGGGTCTTTTTTTATCTACGTGGATTTTAGAGATACCAACATCAGAAATCTTTCATTTAGATTTCCACAGTTACACATAATATTGTGGCGTATATGCGACTGTTATGTTAAATTGATTGATATTTTTTTTTAAAGAGAATTATTGAAAAAATATCACATGGTTTTGTGTTTAATTTTCTCCTCTGTGTTGCCGTATTGACATATTCGGTTTTAATATTTATTCATATCGTGATCCGTGATAGATTCATGGGCCCTAGGCACTATACTAATTGCGCCTGATGAAAATGTCGGCCCTGATTGCTCGCCGTCGTGCCAATATCAATCAATCAATCAACACTACCGAGGCGCCATTCACTCATGAAAAATATTATGGAAATTCTTTAATGTGAATAATCTTCTGTATGTTTGACTTTAACAACAAATAATATTAGTGAGTCAATAAAGTCAAAGAAGATAATTAAGCGGTATTATAAGCTTTTAAAATTTTTAAAACATTTTCTTGGGCTAGAGGGAAAAATGAAAATAAGCACCATCAACTAGAGTCTTTTGATCACATAGGAAAAAAAATGGGTGTGTACTTATGACCACACGATTGAAGTGAAAACTTCAGATTTTCTAATTTTAAAATATACAGGGTGGCACATCTTAAACAATGCACTGAAATATCTCGTAAACGGTACAAACCATAAAAAAATGTTTTATACACAAGTTATAGAGTGTCAAGGGGGACAGAAGACTGTGATATCAGATTTAACATAGGTGGTGCTATGTAAAGGTCCGGCGAAGGTCAACTTCGATTTTTAACCGTAACAATGCATTTTTATTCTAGTTTAAGATGTGCCACCCTGTATATATAATTTTTTTAGCGCACGGTTTAATCGTACCTAAATATATTAAAATCGGCCTATACAATTAAATTTAATGAATATAATACCTTGACAATAATATTAAGTTTTAGTGTCATCTGTTAGCGCACTTATGAACTACAAATGACTTTTTACCAGTATTCAATTTTTAGTGTCATCTATTAGCACACTTATGAACAACACACTATTACCAGCATATTGCAAATACGTGTTCGTGTTTGAGTCAAGTAGCCTCGATTGTCACCGTCGGGTGCGTTTCACATCACTGTTGTTAACAGCCCAGGCAAAGAGCGCCTAAGGAAGTTTTCACTTCAAAAAATATTTTAGCATTGTAACTTTTTTCAATACTCCGGAACATTCTTCTTTTGAGCACCAATATTCAACATTCTTAGAAGAGCACTGACTGTGACTAGCTGATATACGTCTGTCTCTGTCTAAACATTTAGACGTTGTCGTTCATCTCCTAACCCAGGACCGAACACAAATGCACAATACGTACCTACAAAATACAGTACGACCGCTCTTTAACTATTTACTGTAACGAGATGACACCTAAAACATGCTGGCCAAACAAAAATCTCTTTTCAAGAGATGTCCTTACATCTGGAATCGTCAGTCGTGGTATATATGTGTACAAGACCAGGCGCCAAACGTACTTTTGTCTGCAAAATATGAATACCGCTGTTGTGTCATTTTGAGTCAACATAATACTCTACATTGTCTTTTTGATTTGAATTAATAATATAGTAGATCCTTATACCGCATTCTGTCGTCTGATATATAGGTTCTATAGAGGTCACAGATTTCGATATTATTGATGTTGCCAAGAAAAATTATGGTTCAATAATTTTTTCACATATTCGCACATTCGCACCTCATTTTTGAGAAAATTGCTGTAGCCGAAACTTTGAAACGTGAAATTTGGAACATATATTTCTTCTATAACGCAAGGAAATTCCACCCCTAAGGGAGTAAATGTGTTTTTGCAGATTTAATAATTTTGTCATAATACAATTGGTCGTTGAAACATGACGTTTGGAGGATATTATTCCAATTATAAGTTCGGCACCCACCAAGAAATGGGTTTTCAAAATTTCACCCCTAAGGCGGTAAAAAAGAGTACCTAAATGTATTTTTTATAGATTTTACAGAATCACGTCAACACGTGTTTTCTTATAGCTGAAGGTCTCAGGTGAACGTAAAAAATAACAGTTTGCGGTACTCTTTGCAAACAGAAGTATCCGTGGCGCCTGCACTAATATAAAAAAGTATCTAAGTTACATCAATACTCAAGAACCACTGAACCAATTTGAAAATTTCTTTCACCTTTTAAAAGTTTACTTCTTGACGAGTTGCATAGACTATATATTATTATGCTATGGCAAACGGATGAGCAGTAAGCTAAAATAGCGATTTGCACCCAAGAGAAACGGAATTGGACAGTTAGAGCGATGACACACACAGCGGTTTGTCAGCGATTGTTGCCGACTCAACGATGTCAACTCGGCAGTTAGGCGTTTCTTGGGGAGAACGATGTGTCAAGGCGGCTGAGAGTCGGCAGGCAATTCTCGCCGCGGTGTATGTTTTGCATCATTGAAAAACATTAATATACGTGCCGACTCGGCAACCGCCGCGGCACAAACCGCTGTGTGTGTCATCGGTCTTAGTTGCTTATAAAGAGAATATTAGCACTTAAGATTTATGATTTAATGTGAAAAACTGGCCAGCGTATAACGGTATTTGAACCCGAAACTCTATTATTTAATATTTTGCTATGTACCTAATAAGAAATTAATAATGGTCCACTGTATGTACTCTAGCAGTCCAGAGTATTAATTTCCAGTGCGATAAAAGGATTTGTAGGATTAATAAAATTCGACTGATGACCAGTCCTATACTTCCCACCTAGTAAATATTTGCAAAAAATAAACACTTTTTTTTTTTTTTATTCTTTGACTAGGCCCAAATAACCTTAGCTGTTAGTGGTCTTTAAAACACAATTTAATTTTTATTCTTTGAAAAAAGCATGGCCCTCTTTTTTGTTTGGTGATCTACTGATGGCTAACTTAATATAGCAAAAATCATGGTTACCTTGATTTACGTACAATTTTTATTTTTTTTAGTAAAATATTTTTTTTCTCGCGAACTATACATTTTAGAGAAAAAAAATATTTACATTTTTTTCATATTATAACATCTAGAATTCATTTATATTTTTTTTTACCTATGTTAATACGTGACATTGAGGACGTTTTTTTGAATATCTCAGGATCCACTGAACCGATTTGACTCAAAATCTAATCAGATCTAAGTTAAAGGCTGATAAACACAATAGAATAATCGGCATGCCCGTATGTTGTTCCGTTCTTAAGATATCGAAGGCGAAAAATTGACCACATATACACACACACACACGCACACACACACACACACACACACACACCACACACACACACACACATACACACACACACATACAGACATCAGTCAGAAAATGATCTTAAACGATTGCTAGGGTCTCAAAACGTGAAATCTGTTAAAATCTCGAAATATTTTTTTCGGACTAAATCCATTACTTCCCTACCATAGTAGAGGTGGGAAGTAAAAATTAAAATATCGGCAGTATAGATAACTTTTTTTTTTCTTACAAATGAGTCCCTAAAAATTTGTACAATTAGCATATATTATCATATAATTTACTTCTCACGCATTATGTCTCTAAGGGCCAGCCTACACATCCTACTTTTTGTATCGAAAACGCGCGATTTAGTAACTGCATAGCGTACATTCAGTTGTTCGAAATTTCTCGTTCTATCGCGCGATTTGGCAACAACATTGAGACTCAATCGCATTTTCGCTCGATATAGCGATTGTTTCGTTTTCGCACGCCTGCACATGAAGAGTGCAACCTCATCAGAATTCAGCGCGAACCTGCGACTAAGTGTGCTATATATTTTCGACAATCGCGCTTTCATATTTCAACGAATAGTATGCGGCCTTATACGCTGTTGGTAGCTGAATCTGACGGTCTACAAGCGACTTAATCGGACAATCGTGCTACAAAAAGTAGTATGTGTGCGCTGGCCCTAAGGGTTTATTCAAAAGGGCAGATTACAAGCCATTGTCGAGATTTTCACTCGAATCATCCAGGCTTTTGCATTTCAGGTTTTTAAAATGCTCGAAAAATTATTTTTTTCGACCCTAATTTTTTCTTACTTAAAAAAATGTTTAAAATTATTATGCGGAGATTTTTCACATACTTATTATATTTATAGTGTTATGCAGCATCACATTCACGACAAAAAAAGTGCATACATTATTTTTCGATATTTTTTTTCGTCACCCAATACGTATACACATGTACTCACTCTCGTAACTTTCCTTAATTAAATTTATCCCCCCTCTTGTCCCGTCTATCAGCTCCTTAACCCCCCTCACTTAGCCCTTGGCACCTTATACATATATCCTACATAAACGGACTCTGTGCTTAAACTTGTGAACTACTTTACCCATTACATTTATTACAGTTATATATATTATTACATTATGGAACGAAGCATTTCCCATTTATAAAATGTACTTTTTCACAAAATGGAAAAAAGTTTGCGTTATAAAATTAATAACAACACATATTGAAAACGTCTTATTATTAAAAATAGTAACTCACCTAGCCGGAAACTGGGGGTTTCGGGTTCGAATCCCGACAGTGGTCATTTGATTTTTTCTTAGATATAGCTCAAAAATCATGGCAGCATAGCTGTCTGAGATATTTATTATTTTCACCTCTAATTGTTGTGTGAATAATATGGTGAGGATATAAGGGGTTTTAAATCGATTGATTTTATCATTTACCATTAAAAATAGTGTTAAATTAATTTTAGTGTGCTAAACCGAGGGAGTAGCCCAGTACACTGTTGCCAGTGCTAGAGAAATTTCCCTAGATCTAGGGAAAATTTGGATATGTGAGTGACAAAGGAACATTTTTGATAATCTGAGGAATTTTCCAGAATTTGCATCAGATGCCAATTTTTATTATTTTAATCAAAAATGTAGAAAACAACAGAAAGGTGGTTGAAGGAAGATTATATTTATAATTATACGCATTATAATTATTTATTTTTATATTATGTTCTTCGTGGGAGAAATGTTGTGAGTAGTTTTATTCCATGAGAAAATACGCCTAGTTTAATAATTTACATGCACTGTGTTTCTACATTTCGGAACATAAAATCTGCCATAGACATTATTCAATACAAAATAAATTCCAAATTTCTATAAGACTTCCCATGGAATTACATTGAATGCTCTTTATATAGAAGAAATATTTTTTAATTGCAATATCAAACATAGGTATCTACTGTAAATTGAAATAAATATTTTACTTAATAGGTACATCTAAATTTAATAAAAATTAAGTTTGTCACGTAATAATTCCCACATATAATTTACAACCATCGCGTAGGATGCCGTTTGACCGGAATATTGGTTTGCGTCCACAGTTATATGTTTTTAACTTGTCCTCTAGATTAAAGATGGTTTTGCGATAGAAGCTTGAATTTTTTACAGAAATATGAAGTTGTAGACCTTAGTGAATTTCAACTTGATACCTCTAGCCGTTCCTGAGAAAAAGGGTCTTGACGGAACCCTAAAAATTAAGTTTGTCACGTGATAATTCTACATAGCTAATTAGAAATTAATTATTTTTGGATTTTTTTCTTTACTTGTACCATGAGACCTTCCTTTTTGTCAAAAATCAAAATTCTAGGTCAACGGGGAAAAAAATACATTTTTTTATTGATCTTTTTATTGTATTGAGTCAGAAGCTTGAATTTTTTACAGGTTTATGGAGTCGTAGACCTTAGTATTTGATATTAATTTCAACTTGATACCTCAAGCCGTTTATAAGAAAAAGGATCTTGACGGACATACAGACAGACAGACGGACGGATAACAAAGTGACCCTATAAGGATTTCGTTTTTTTTCATTCTGAGGTACGGAACCTTTAAAAGTTAGCAAGGATAGGTAAATATCTATGACGAGAAGGCATACATTGGTAGACGCGGGTAGACGCTAATGATTTGAGTTGTCGACCGTCTATAATCTACAATATCTCTCTGTCTCTCTCTATACATTGATGCTATTTAAGGATACGTACACATATTACACAATCATGTTCGTTTGTGTTCTGTGACCTATTTCTGCACAGCATACAAGTCACTAGTACATAAAACACACATCTCATGTGTATGTACACTGTACAGGACACATTATGACGTGTATAATCAACTTCATCTATACAAGGTGTATCTAAATAACTTAGCCAAACTTAACGAACGTGATGTATAGAACGAAACTATGAAAAAAGTTGCTATAGACATGTGTCCAGAAATGTTTATTTAAAAAGTTACACGTGAATTTCAAAATTGCCATAAATCAGTTACATCTTTTTGTTAAAACAGCAAAAATTCATTAAATGTGCTATGGTTACAGTAAGGCCCTTGTCCCACCAAAGAGGAGCAACAGCGACGCGTCAGCGACACAATTTCAACATGACACAAGCAGGCGACATGGAGTAGTCCCACCAAAGATGCACCAACGCAACGTGTTTTCTACATTAGTTCAGTGAACAATGTCATCAAGTGAAGACGACGGATGTGATTGCAATGTACCACCGCAATACACATAGCTTGAATGTTGCTTCAAAACTGACATGTCGAGTCGCTCGGCAACAAGAAGCCGACACGCTGCTTGGATGTTTCTTTGCCGGTGTATATTATAAACCATGGGTTAAACACGAAAGATACACGCTGGCAACATCGTGGCGCTATCGCGTCGCTGTTGCTCCTCTTTGGTGGGACAAGGGCCTAAATGCTCGAAATGTCTTCCTTCAGCAGCAATACAGGCTTCGCATCGCCGAATCTTTGATTTTGTATGAATTCGCTCAAAAATTCCGGGGATATTCCGGACTACACGAAAACTAAGAATATCACTAAATTGCTAAGGAATAAAATGCAAATTCTAATTTGAGTACAGCACATTTGATAAACTCAGATAAACGGTTGAAATCACAGCCTTATTAGACCTCGCGCGGCGAAAGATGAAGCCACCGCGTCATAGTAACGTGAATGCATTGCGCCCGCCTTCTAGCTTGCTATTGGCTGTTTATTGTCATGAATAGCAGTTTGCCAAAATTGTACCTAACGTCATAAAACCCAATGTGCAGTTTTGTGTACACGGCACTGTCTGCAGACAAGCAGGCGTTCACTAACATATTATTGATGACGTGCCTGGCTTCATCTCTCACCGCGGGCATTCTACCTATTTGCTTGTATCAGTATTGAAATTCGCGTGTAATTTTTTATGTAAACATTTCTGGACACATGTCTATAGAAACTTTTTTCACAGTTATGTTCCATACATCAAGTTCGTGAAGTTTGGCCAAGCATTTTAGATACACTCTGTAGCTCAAAATATTTCTCGACCTCAACGCAATTGCGCACAGATTACAATGATAAGTATTTTCCCTCGTTCTTTTGAGCATTATACAATACCTTTGGTTTCGGCCAAAACATTGACCTTCAGGGCATTATATTTCAGGATATGACGTCACTTGCCAATTTCCGATACAGAAAGTTCTGGGTTACTGCGAGCTAAAAAGTTTCTAGTAAAGTTATATAAAATTCGATTCTAAACAAAAAACCTCTCTACAAATTTTCTGATGTACCGTTACGGAGATATAGTGCAAAACCTGTAAGAACTCTTTTTCAAGATGGCGGCCAAATGGGGTGACCGCCAACTACGAAAACTCAATTTTAAACTTACCTCTTCCCCTTCGCAACGAAAGAAAAAGACCTTGTCCTACCCAAAAAGCTTTCAAATAGATATTCGAAATTTACAGTTCAGTGTGCGGTGTAAATTATTCAAAGCTTATTGAAGGACGTAAATGTAATTTAGTCCATTGAAATGTAAAATTTTTTTAGGCTGACCTTGCATTTTGGATAGGATAAGGTTTTTTTTTCATTGCGTAGGGGGAAGGGGCGGTGTAAGTTTACAATTGAGTTTTCGGGCCCGTCGGCCACCCCATTTGGTCGCCATCTTGAAAAAGGGGATTTAACAGGTTTTGCACTGTATCTCCGTAACGTTACATTTTACAGAAAATTTGTAGAGATTTTTTGTTCAGAATCAAATTCTCTACAACTTTCATAGAGATAGTTTTTGTCGTAAATTGAATAATTAAAGGTATGCCTTATTTTTTTGTTTTTCTATCTTCTATAAGGCATATACTGATAATTGATTGATTTTTATCGATCCTGTGGCACGAGGTCTTCCTTTTCAATTTCAGTTTATAATTTCTAATGATCACGATATAGATTCTTTATATTATTTTTTAGAGTCATTATCCTGTCAAAACTTCCATAAAAGTGTAACTATTACATTAATAAATTATGCAAATTGTTATCAAACTAAGATATGCTATTAAAATTATTTTAATAGCATATCTTAGTTTGATAACAATTTGCATGATTTATTAATAGTAAAATAAATTAAACATCGTCAACTCTGTGCGTATGTTTTCAGTAAATTTCAGTTTACTAACAAATGTCATTATTTAACTATTCACGGCACATGCCTGTAGGCGCGCAACACAAATCGGGCCTGACAACGTCAGAGGTAGGCTCCCCTAGGAGTTACAATGGACGACGGTCAGTGTACCGTAGAATTGAATGGATTGAAAACGTGGGATAACTATATTTCGAATTGAACGTAGATGACAAATTCGCAGCTGTGAATATGTATGCAAATTAAATAATCTTTTCATCAATCGTTTTGAGATTGTAGAGGTTCAGATTTACTTTTACGCACATAGCTACCAATTCACTTATCACACGGCGAAGTAAGGAACAATAGTACATTGTATTACTAAGGCAGAAAATTAGCGATTGCGAACGAGGGTGGCGTTTGCTCGGCAATCACCCGCGTCACAATCGTCAATTTCCCCTGAGTAACACAATTTAGTACTTCTGAAAGAACAACATAAAATCTTACAAAAACACCGTATATGGATATTGTAGGTTAGGCGAGCTGATGCAGTTTACAATTATCGAGTAAGATGGCGCCCCTTTCGTTACCACAGTAGAATGACCCTCTCTCTATACTTACCACAATTACAGTAACAGCACATTAAAATCTATCCACCTATTAGGATGCCACAGATACAGCAAAAACTACTTACACACTTTTTTTTAAGATGATGGCCAAATGGTGACTCCCGCCCCGGCCCGAAAATTCAGTTTTAAATTCAACGTCGACCCTCCTAAGTGTAAAAAAAAATAATAATCGACGCTTACCCAAAATGCACGATTGGCCCTTTTTTCGCTCATTTGACTATAAGGACAACAATAATTAAAGAAATAGTTATTTTCACGAAAAAATATAATACAAAATACGCTATAAATTACACATTCTCATCAACGTCCAATTTTAAATTAATAAAAATATAACTACAAATATCTGTTATAAATATAAAATAGAAACAAGAGACATAAATTACTTTTAAAAGCTAGTATTTTATATTGCTGTGACGCTAGATTTTTGGTAAGAATTTTTTCCATATTTTCATTGTCAACGTAAATTTCTTTGGAATCAGCTTGCAAATCGTTTCCACCAGACTGCTCATTTTCTGTCGGTGTATTTTGGTTTTCGGAATCAGCTTCCAAGTCATTTTCATCAGACTGCAGCTCATTTTCTGTAGGTGTATTTTGGTCTTCGGAATCAGCTGAGAAATCATTTCCAGTCTCCTCAATTTCAATATCATCTTTACTATCGTCTTGGTCTACGTCATTATCATCGGTAACCTCCTCATCTTCCTTTACCATGTATTTTTCATAATTTTTTAGACTATTTTTCTTATTTCTATGCTGTTTATTTCCTTTGAATCTCTTTATAATGAGATTGTTGCTATCTTTGTGTCGAGATTTCATTTTAGGGGAAATGTCATATTCTGCAGGTGCAGGCCAATCAATATCATAATCTGAAAGTTCTCTTTTATTTTTATATTTATACTTCTTACGTGAATCATAATCAATATAATTTATGAAATCTTGAGGGAACAGTACGAACGTTTCATCGTTTACATCATTCTTGTCGTTTGTTACAAAATTTATTTTTCTCTCATTCGTGTTAATGATTGGATTCTTCATAGCATTTTGGTCTACAAAATGTGTTTTTTCTAACAAATGTTCCATTTTATTTTGGAACTTATCACTTTGATCATTCATGAAATAACTATTGATTTTTTCGTTTTCTTCTTTCGCTTTTCCCTCAATTTCTGGATAATTTTGAAAAGAATAGTCCGCGTATTCGTGCATAATTTCTCTTTTCGATCTGTTCTCTTTATTTTGTAAATTTTGTGTGTTCACATTTTTTCTGATTTTTGTTTGGCCTGTCATTGTATTTTTAACTGGATCTTCATCAGTGAAATCATTGTCTTCATCTGCAACTAAATCGAATACTTGTTCATTAATAATATCTTGATGATTTATTACATTTGTAGTCACTTGTCGTTTTTGATATTTTTTAAATTGCATAAATGTAATTGGCCGTAATCGTAATTTTTCGAACTTTGCTTTATTGAATACCGAATCATCTATAGTTATTACATTGGGATAAAACGAATCTTCTCCAATTGAATCCAGCGCTTGAATCGGACTATCTTCTATAAAAAACGAAATATAGGGCACTGTTAACTTTTCGTCAATTAAATGCATTACTAAAATAGTATAAAATTACTACGATAAGATGTAAAAAATTAGAAATATATCGTTAACAAAAACTAAAAACTTATATAGAAAGAACAAAAATTATATAATTTTTTTCGTACCGAAACTGCCATCACATTTCATGGAATAATAACTAGACGCAGAGCATCTTGAAACAGTTAATGAATTTCCATTCATAGTCAGTGTGCATTTACATTTTGGAATGTTTGGTGGACAGCTTAAAAAGGAAAAAAAACTGATCAACTATTAAATATGTTTCAGGACATTTAAATTTAGTTAATAAATGATAATATTTTCATCTTTTTGAGAATAGCTCCATACATATGGACAAACCATTAAGTTTTTAATAACCACTTAAAAAATTGAGATATTTTAAAACGCTTTTTTTGGAATATTTTTCCGTAATCATGTTCTGAAAGTTAAAAATAAAAATTATTGTAAAATTGAGAGAAAATATCTTTTTTTCTAACATGATTATTGTTTTAAAGGCCCAAGCAGTTGAAGTGTTATATTACAAATTTCATTCATTCATCTTATTAAACATGTCCTAGAATCGGTCGGCATTTTAGTACCTATTTATTGATAAAACTATGATCCCTTTCAGTTTCGATTAATAATAAAACAAATAAAAATATTTGCAAATGGAAATATTAGTTTTGCTATCTCTAATCTCAAATACAATTTTTAAATATAAGTTTTAATTTAGTACACCACGCGACGTATAAATCATTCAAAAATTTTATGTGCGTCTTGTATTACTTGTAATGCAATTTACCAGACTGTTCCAGGTCCCAAACAATCGATGTCGTCACTTTCCCTGAAACAAATATCAACTGTTGAGCAATAATATTATTATTATGTTATGTGTATTTATCGTTTATGTATTTTGGCAACATTCCAAGCGATACAATGTATTACATAAATACTAACGTGTTTTTGTTGACGCATGTCGCTTGAACTGATGCCATGCCATCGCCACCACAATATGTTGCATTGCATCTCGGCGCGCTCCAGTCGGTCCAGTAGGACTCGATAACCGGAGATTTAGATGTGTGGAAGTTTCTTCTCTCACAAAACTAGAAGAAAAGTTACCATCGTTGGTTGTTAATGATATCAATAATGTCAATCTAATCATTCTATCTACCGTCGTTGGTGATGCATAGTTTTATACCAATGCTCCTTCAACCTGCAGTGTTCCGTGGAATCCAAAGAAGTAATATAAAATTTCCGTAAAAAAATCTTGGAATTAAGAAAACCACCAACATTTTAACTATTATTTAAGACTACTATAAATTTATCAATAAATAGGATAAATTCTATTTTTATTGATGTATATTCAATGAATTTACTAATCTTGAAAAATTGGTATTAGTTTTTATAACAAATTAATATTCCAATAAACATAGCAAAATTAAGAGCCTGAAGATGTCTTGATCAAAGACGAAACGTTGCTTTTAAACAATAGATTTGTTTATTTTTCTATACACTTAATTATTGTACGATTCCTTGTTGTATAAATATCTGTAATTAGTTTTCACATACTCCAGAAGGGGTCAAATCGATAAGCTGGAAAAAGTAGCAAATTTGTAACGATTTTTTCACTTACAATTTTGATCATTTTATTGAAAAACGAGTTATGCCGAGCTGGTCGGTTCTTTTAAAAAATACGTTAGAAGTGTAGGCCCATATGACGTTTATGTGTTACGTAAATATAGATATGATTATAAACTGTCGTAAGTTAGCCACTGTAGCTCTCATTTTGGGTTAATCCCTTGTCGTCTTGTAACCACAAACGCCTGGGTTACCTCAGTTGTAACATTTGTCATTTATAGCCGTATATGGTTTACAATAATCATTATTATTAAGCTTGAGTGATCTGTCTATAAATTTCAAATGTAGGAAATCGATTCTCGGGAACAATAGACTTTGTAATGCAGTGTATTTGTTTAATACATTTTATTTGCCAACGTTTCGACTTAAATCAAAAAACAAATTTATTAATTGTTACAGAGCCTTGATAAAGACTTGATTTAAGTTGAAACGTTGGCAAATAAAATGTATTAAACAAATACACTGCATTACAAAGTCTATTGTTCCCGAGAATCTATTTCCTACATTATTATTAAGGTTTTGTCATTTACTGTCGTTTATGATCCTTTTAAAAATTTAAGAAATTAGTCAAAACGCTCCTAATTAAACATTGTTTTTATAGCGATAATGAATTTTTAAATTGTGATTTTTAATTTGTAATTGGTATACTTTTTTATATTGTATTCTTGACTTGACTTTTTGTATCCATATTTTTGACTATGCAAATAAATTGGTCTATCTATCTATCTATCTATCTAACAAGTACAAAGTTAGACTAATCGAAATACTGCTTACTGTTAAAATGCAGAGAAAAATGTGTTTTACTTTTTTCTGTGCTAATTCACAGATAAAAAATTTTGGAGCATACAAGTAATTCAAGAATTACAAGGCGCGATATTCATGTAGGTACTGTGTGTAAACGGTTTTATTGAACATAGGGAAAATAACACTGAGAAGTTTTATAATTTTGTAGTAGGCTATGAGCCATAAGACCTAATATAAATATGTATTGGATTACATAGAAAAAATAGTACAGTGAATTTTTCAAACAATTTTCCATAGCAACGGTTGACTATTAAGCGTTACTCGGAACCGGCTAAATAAAAAAGTCATGATGTGTCGTAAGACACCCGCTATGCTTTTTACGCATTGTATATAAAACCGAATTTATCAAAGATATAAATAATACAATTAAAAAGTTATTATTTGATCGCCATTTTGAAATCTGACGCCATTTTATTTTTTTGTGTCTTATTAAATTCTCAAATATCAATTTTCAAAAGGATCAGATAATTTTTACAAAGAAATATATACCTATGACCGCCATTTTGAAATATGACATCATTTTATTTTTTTGTGTCCTATAAAACTCGCAAATATTAATTTTCAAAAAGATCGGATCATTTTTGCAAAAAAGTACATATGGCCGGCATTTTAAAATCTGACGTCATTTTATTTTTTTGTGTTCTATGAAACTCTCAAATATCAATTTTCAAAAGGATCGGATAATTTTTACAAAAAAGTACATACGGCCGCCATTTTTAAATCTGACATCATTTTATTTTTTTGTGTCCTATGAAACTTTCAAATACCGATTTTCAAAAGGATCGGATAATTTTTACAAAAAAGTATATATGGCCGCCATTTTGAAATCTGACGTCATTTTATTTTTTTGTGACCTATGAAACTTTTAAATATCAATTTTCAAAAGGATCGGATAATTTTTACAAAAAAGTACATACAGCCGCCATTTTGAAATCTGACATCATTTTATTTTTTTGTGTCCTATGAAACTTTCAAATACCGATTTTCAAAAGGATCGGATAATTTTTACAAAAAAGTATATATGGCCGCCATTTTGAAATCTGACATCATTTTATTTTTTTGTGACCTATGAAACTCTCAAATATCAATTTTCAAAAGGATCGGATAATTTTTACAAAAATGTCCATACGGCCGCCATTTTTAAATCTGACGTCATTTTATTCTTTTGTGTCTTATGAAACTCTCAAATATCAATAAAAGGATCGGATAATTTTTACAAAGGAGTATTACATATTTCCGCCATTTTGAAATATGACGTCATTTTATTTTTTTGTGTCCTATAAAACTCGCATATATCAATTTTCAAAGGGATCGGATAATTTTTACAAAAAAGTACATATTATGGCCGCCATTTTGAAATCTGACGCCATTTTATTTTTTTGTGTCCTATGAAACTTTCAAATACCGATTTTCAAAAGGATCGGATAATTTTTACAAAAAAGTATATATGGCCGCCATTTTGAAATCTGACATCATTTTATTTTTTTGTGACCTATGAAACTCTCAAATATCAATTTTCAAAATGATCGGATAATTTTTACAAAAAAGGACATACGGCCGCCATTTTGAAATCTGACGTCATTTTATTTTTTTGTGTCCTATGAAGCTCTCAAATATCAATTTTTAAAAGGATCGTATAATTTTTAGAAAGGAGTTCTACATATTTCCGCCATTTTGAAATCTGACGTTATTTTATTTTTTTGTGTCCTATAAAACTCGCAAATATCAATTTTCAAAAGGATCGGATAATTTTTACAAAAAAGTATATATGGCCGCCATTTTGAAATCTGACGTCATTTTATTTTTTTGTGTTCTATGAAACTCTCAAATATCAATTTTCAAAAGGATCTGATAATTCTTACAAAAAAGTACATATGGCCGCCATTTCGAAATCTGACACCATTTAATTTTTTTGTATGCTATAAAACTCTCAAATATTAATTTTCAAAAGAATCGGATAATGTTTACAAAAAAGTACATATGGCCGCCATTTTGAAATCTGACGCCATTTTATTTTTTTGTGTCCTATAAAACTCTCAAATATTAATTTTCAAAAGGATCTAATAATTTTTAGTGTGCTTTATTTCCTGATTTTATTACATTTATCCCAAACGTTACCGGAGAAAGACCTTTTGCCTGTGAAAATTCAAAAGTACGATTTGCACCCGGACGAAACTCGGGCCGGTCAGCTGGTTACCATAATATTGTATTGTCACCGGAGCTACACATGTGTGCAAAATTTCAACTCAATCGGATCATGGGAAGTGGGTAAAAATTCAAAAGTACGATTTACACCCGGACGAAAGCCGGGCCGGTCAGCTAGTTACCATAATATTGTATTGTCACCGGAGCTACACATGTGTGCAAAATTTCAACTCAATCGGATCATAGGAAGTGGGTGAAAATTCAAAAGTACGATTTACACCCGGACGAAAGCCGGGCCGGTCAGCTAGTTACCATAATATTGTATTGTCACCGGAGCTACACATGTGTGCAAAATTTCAACTCAATCGGCTCACGGGAAGTGGGTGAAAATTCAGAAGGACAAAGGGACATAGAGACAGAGAAAGTCAAATTAATCGGGAAGGTATGATGAACGTCGAGAAATTTTGGTCCGATCCGATCGACGTCAATAATTAGTTACACGTCATTTTAACTCAGTAGGCCAGGGTTTTTAAACTTAAATTCAAACATCAGCAGTCAAAAAATTGAATAACTATATTGAAATAATGCAATATAAGACAGGGCATACGCTATCTTCCAATATCCATATCACACTGTGCAACAGACAAGGACAACCGAAACAAGTTCGCGATTTATTAGATAAAGTCGCATTTATTTAGTTTAATAATCATATAAATCTGTATAAAAAAACTGTTTTGACACAATATTATACATGATATCTATCTAAAATTTTCTGCTCTTTCGTTTAAGACAGGTTTCGAATCGATCTGACTTAAATTGAGCAAACTATAAGCAAAAAACACCGTTTTTTCTAATTTGCTCCCCTCTGGGGCCAAAATTCAAAAATCGGGCGACGTTAGGATCAAATAGACCCCGAGAGGAATCGAACAAAAAAAAGTTTTTGAAAATTGGTTCATCCGTTTGGGCTGTACGCGTGACACAAAATAGCGTGACAGATTCACAGATTCACAGACAAAGCGAGTGTATATAGGCGCTTCTAGCTTCGCTAAGATCGCGCCTAAAAAACGATAAAAAAATTGGATATAGAATTTTATTATTTACATGGCGTTGCCCGGGAATAATAGCCTAAAATATACCCGAAAGCCTTCCCTTTTATCTCGGTATTAGTGAAAACTGCAATAAAATAGTTTCTGAGTATATCGCATTGAGGCAGACAAACAACAGAAATTTACGTGACGTTACCTTTTATAGGTAGGTACATAGCTTTTGCCCACGACTCCGTCCACGAGGACATAGAAATGCATTTGAAAGAAATTATCTATATTTAGCCTAAGCGAATAAGACACAAAAATGGCATTTAGAGTAAAAATGGACATACAAAGGGGATTTTGCGGATAATTGTCGAGGGTGGTCCCCTTAATAACATACTAGAGGGTGGGATTTTTAGACAAGCAACTAGGCCCTGCAGTCAGGGTCCATTCTGATTGGTCGAATACTCCATCTTGATGTCATTTGACACACACAGACACCTAAACGAACGTAACAACTAACTAGTGACCTCTGTATACTAATAGGGATAGTTGATAGCGATTAAAAATGGGTTTTGTATGTGGACAATATTCAAATACATATTCTTCAAAAATTAAAATGAAAATTTCAGGTAAAGCATGTAATCTCATTCTTTTTATAAAAGTCGATCAATTTTTTAACATTTCAAAATAAAACCTAATTTAATATTATTTATTTGAGATATTATTAGGATGTCCAAAATTTATACAAGTTTTCATTCTAATTTTGTGAACATTAATGCCTGTCTTGAAGAATATGTGTTTGAACATTCTCCACATACAAAACCCATTTTTTAATCGCTATCCCATATTAGTACAGAGTTCACTAGTTAGTTGTTACGTTCGTTTAGGTGTGTGTGTGTGTCAAATGACATAAAGATGAGGTATTCGACCAATCAGAATGAACCCTGACTGCAGGGCCTAGTCGCTTGTGATTTTTGATATGTTAGTAGCTACTACTACTCTCGACAACATAGTAAAAATCCCATCCTCCTCTCCTAATTCTTTTAAGTTTTTATAGGGATAAAAAAACTCCTAAATCTCTCTTTTATGTCAAAGGCGCTTAGACTATTAAATTCTTATAACTTAAAAATTTCTCAATCTATCGACACCGAACAAAAAGCATCGTTTAGACTTTAGAGCAGTAAATTTCCTTAGTAGTCCTAAACGGATTTTTTTTAATCGGTGTAGAAAATACTCGTAGCGCGTGTCAAAAAAACTGTGAAAATTGCTTTTTAAAGATATCGGTACGGGATAAAAAGCATAATTTAGAGCGTTCTTTTTTTATAAAAATAGGTATGTGTTTTCAATAATTTAGAATCCGATAAAAACTTTTTTGTGTAGTTCTATCATTGATTGTTTTTGTGTCAAATCTTATTTGCGTTTCTGTGAATTTTTTTCCTCCTGAGAGTCATTACGTGCTCAGGTTAACATTGCGATGGGAATTATTAATAACTGGAATGTGGAGATGAATAATAAATTATTATTGTGTTTCCGGGCTAGGTAGCCGTGGTCCAATGGGTTTTAATCCGTGAAAGCATGAAACTCCAATTCAAATTATTATTGGATCGTGTTTCAAAAATGATCACTAAATTAAGTTGTTATAAATTTAAAACCTTACCGGTTGCTGATCATAACATTTCGGATCACATCGAACGATATGAATTCCTTGTTTGAATGAATGAGCACTGCACGCTGCAACGCCGCAAACACTTCGAGGACTGCAGATAGAATCAGGTAATGGTGCTATAAAACAACTTGGAAAGCCTGAAATCATTCAAAACCACAGAAATTACATATATTATGTATAATATCTGGGTGCCGAGCTTTGCTCGGATGAGTTCAAAAAAATAGTACTTGTATGCTGTGACTTGTGAGATATTATTTTCTCAGAATATTATTCCGAAACGAATTTATTTCTGAAACATAATTTAAATAATTGTTTCTGTTAAATATTTTAAATACCTATGTGTATTTTTAAGCGTAAAAACTAAGTATCAACTTGAATCAAGCATTTTTTCCTGTATATATTACTTAGGTCGCCATTTTCAAATCTACCGCCGTTATTGTTTTGTTGACTGAAGAACTCGCAAAAACCGATTTTCATAGATTGAATATCTTGTAAAAATGTTCGAATCAGATGAAATTCTGCTTGCCCGTTGCCGTCTCAATAATCCATTTTTAAACATTCAATATCAACTTTATCGAAGTACTTTTTCTCTGTGATATCATCTTAGCAACTTCCAGTAAATTTCAAATATTTTTTTTGCATAGAAGGTACCTACTGAAAAACTCACAAAAATCGATTTTCGAAGAAATAGAATTCATATTATATCTTTTAATAACAAACGTCAGACTATAAACCTGCAGCGCAAAACTTTTTTGCATGCATCTTCACCATAGTTTTTAAAAATCGATGTGTTTTGATATACTGCATGCCTGCGTCGCTAGAAGTGCGGCCCTTCGGGCCGCCTGTTTATCATTATTTACATATTGTGCAAGACACTTCTTATATTAGTGTTCAATTTACAGTTTTAACCCTTGTGATATATTATACAAAATCTATGTAGAAATAGGCTTCGAATCGATCTGACAATTGACCGAGTTATAAATAAAAAAACCCTTTTTTTTAATTGCTCCCCTCTGGGACCAAGATTCCTACCTAGATCGATTTCTCGCCCCGAAAAATCCCCATTCTGTAAATTTCATCAAAATCGTTATTCTTTTTTGAGAAAAAAAAGTCTAGGTAAGATTATACGTCATACTATATTTAACGTACATAATATACATATTTTATATAGGTAATATAAAAATAACATACTTAGGTATCTATTTATTTAAATATTAGTTAAAACTACTTACATAATTACGTTTAGTTTTTATTTCTGTTATTCTTTACTATACAAATAGTTCACGGATTATTTTAAAATAAGTTAAAAATTCTGTCAGAGTATTTTGACATATAAATAATGAAAGTAGTTTGTTTTCTCCAAAGCCTACTCACGATATTACAATGTTTTGACAGGTCAAAAAACCGTTTTTAAAAATGATAAAATCGATAGGAAAACGAATTTTTCCAGGGATGAGACCTAGCTAAATCGATTTTTTGCCCCCCGAAACCCCTTTTCGGTAAATTTGATCAAAATCGTTAGGGCCGTTTTCGAGAAAATATTTATATAGATACATAGAAACATATATATATACAAGATTTACTCGTTTAATAATATAGGGGGATTTAAGACTATATCCCCCTATATTATTAAACGAGTAAATCTTGTATGTATCTATGTATATATATATAAATATTTTCTCGAAAACGGCTCTAACGATTTTGATCAAATTTACCGAAAAGGGGTTTCGGGGGGCAAAAAATCGATTTAGCTAGGTCTCATCCCTGGAAAAATTCGTTTTCCTATCGATTTTATCATTTTTAAAAACGGTTTTTTGACCTGTCAAAACATTGTAATATCGTGAGAAGGCTTTGGAGAAAAACAAACTACTTTCATTATTTATATGTCAAAATTATCTGACAGAATTTTTAACTTATTAAAATAATCCGTGAACTATTTGTATAGTAAAGAATAACAGAAATAAAAACTAAACGTAATTATGTAAGTAGTTTTAACTAATATTTTAATAAATAGATACCTAAGTATGTTATTTTTATATTACCTATATAAAATATGTATATTATGTACGTTAAATATAGTGTGACGTATAATCTTACCTAGACTTTTTTTTCTCAAAAAAGAATAACGATTTTGATGAAATTTACAGAATGGGGATTTTTCGGGGCGAGAAATCGATCTAGGTAGGAATCTTGGTCCCAGGGGGAGCAATTAAAAAAAAGAGTTTTTTTATTTATAACTCGGTCAATTGTCAGATCGATTCGAAGCCTATTTCTACATAGATTTTGTATAATATATCACAAGGGTTAAAACTGTAAATGAACACTAATATAAGAAGTGTCTTGCACAATATGTAAATAATGACAAATAGGCGGCCCGAAGGGTCGCACTTTTGGCACCGCGAGTCTGTGTAAAAACACATCGATTTTTGAAAACTATTGTTAAGATACATACAAAAAAGTTTTGTTTAAAAATTTGCACTTCTAGCGACGCAGGCATGCAGTATATCAAAACACATCGATTTTTAAAAACTATGGTGAAGATGCATGCAAAAAAGTTTTGCGCTGCAGGTTTATAGTCTGTCGTTTGTTATTAAAAGATATAATATGAAATCTATTTCTTCGAAAATCGATTTTTGTGAGTTTTTCAGTAGGTACCTTCTATGCAAAAAAAATATTTGAAATTTACTGAAAGTTGCTAAGATGACATCACAGAGAAAAAGTACTTCGATAAAGTTGATATTTGGTATCAATGTTTAAAAATGGATTATTGAAACGGCAACGGGCAAGCAGAATTTCATCTGATTCGAACATTTTTACAAGATATTCAATCTATGAAAATCGGTTTTTGCGAGCTCTTCAGTCAACAAAACAATAACGGCGGTAGATTTGAAAATGGCGACCTAAGTAATATTTACAGGAAAAAATGCTTGATTCAAGTTGATACTTAGTTTTTACGCTTAAAAATACACATAGGTATTTAAAATATTTAACAGAAACAATTATTTAAATTATGTTTCAGAAATAAATTCGTTTCGGAGTAATATTTTGAGAAAATAATATCTCACAGCATACAAGTACTATTTTTTTGAACTCATCCGAGCAAAGCTCGGCACCCAGATATTGATACTTTATATTAGAAATCGTGTCCATCGTGATTATAATAAAATTAAGAATAATCGCAGGATAGTGGACAAAATATTTGGTTTATTTAATTGAATGTGTTTTATTAGAAAAAACAATTCAATCAATTATAGAACAGACACTCAAAATTTAAGTAGTCAGTACAATTATGTTATGAAATTATATACTAACATTTGTATTATTATTATTATTGATTGTTAAAATTTATAGTCAACATAATTTGTTACCATGTTACCATGTTTTTGTCTTATGTACCCTATCTTATGTTAATTGCTATGGTTAGTAATTAATAGGTGCGTTTGGTATCAAGGTGTAGTGTAAAAAGTGTAAGCACTTTTGACACTATTACGTTTGTTATACAAAAGTGTAAAATAACTGATCTGTTTGTTATTTCAGTGTGGGACTAAAAGTGTAACAACTATTAGCCCTGACTTTTGAGCAGGTGCACGTAGTGTAGTGTAGGTCACGTGATATATGTCTGAATTGACAATCGCTTTGACAGATTTGATACTTTTTTCGTACTCAATTTTTTACATTTTTTGTCTCTTAAAAATGAATGAACTTCAAAATGTAATGGTACAAGATAAATATGGCAGTGAGTTTAACATTTTTACGACCAAAAAAAACTGTAAAAACTAGAAATAATGAACTCAGCCAATCTGTCATTAATTTATTTTGTAATGCGCATGTACAATCTACTCAGAATGTACACTAGCCCGTTTGTTACAAGTGTACATTTAGTTTACACTTTTGGTGAACTTTTTACACTTTTCAGTGAAAAATTATCTACACTACACTACACTACACCTCGATACCAAACGCACCTATTATTAATTTTCATAAATATTGTTATTTTTTTTGTACTTGAAAAAGTCTAAATATATAGACGAAACGTCGTACATTCAATTAAATAAACCAAATATTTTGTCCACTATCCTGCGATTATTCTTAATTTTACTATATGATACTTTATCATCTGCACTGCTTTATTTTTAACCGACTTCAAAAAAAGAGGTGGTTCTCAATTTGATGCGTACTTTTTTTATTTTTTTTTGTAATAAAATTTTTATTAAATTATATATTATAACATTCGTTTACAAAAAATATTCTGGTAGTTATTACGTCATTGTTATGGCTGATGCAAATCCATGTTTTCAATGTAGTTGTTAAAACAAGACGGTGTATATAGACGTACGAAAACTGCTCTTCGAAACGTTGTGTTACGAGAATTTGAATTTGAGAGTTGTTAATTCTTAAAGCACCTTGTTTGAAGTTTATTTACTTTAGCAGAAGAGGATGCAAGGCAAATTACTTACAATATTTGTTTGCTAAATTCTTTAATAGCCAACTTTTCAACACTAATTTTATGTCTTCTTCAAGGCTGTAGCTTTAATGTTAAATTTATATTAAAGTTACATTAAAATTACAGGACCTGAAGAAGCCGGAATTAGTGTTAAAACGTTGACCATTACAGAATTTAGTAAATAATTATTGTTATTATTATTATTCTCCTTCATTCGGCTCATTATGATTCGTTGATGGCGAAATAAAGTCAAACATCTATATTGCATATTATTTTAAACAGTATTGTAGATTCAAAATATTATTTAAAAATAACCACAAACCGTTAAACAATTTGGTGTTTTGTGGTTATTTTTAATATTTAGTAGGTATCTTCACATGAAAGGTTTCATCTCTCTTCAATCTTCTAGTATAACTATAGTAGATTGTACATCTAGTTGCGTAATGAGGCATATAACTGACGAGTAGTTGTTAAAACGAGTGATAACGAGTTTTAAAAATCACACTAGTCATAATATCATTACACACGAGATATATAATTGGTATTTTTTGCCACGCCCACTATAAAATAGCTGCTTTTCACTTTATTTTCATTATTTTCAAAAATTCCTCACAAGTCACAGTTCATTTTATGTCGCTAACTTTACTTCCATAGTAAACCGAGAGTAGCTGTCAGTAGATAATAGCGAATTAGGGCGAACAAACATAAATCACTATGGAAATGCTTTACTTTCCCGCACTATAGTATGTAAGAAAAATACGTTACATGCATGCATGTAAAGCAGCTATTTTATAGTGGGTATGGCAAAAATATATTTAATTAACCTGTGACCGCGTGGAGTTGTTCACCGGCGAATGTTTGTTTGCAGTCGCACTGTTCAGCCCAGTTGGCTATTCCCGTGACGTCACAAAGCCTTCGATGAACCCTGGCGTCGGATCTGACTCTGTCGGTTGCCTCGTGAAATGTGCACTCTCGCGGCCGACGACTAGCCAGAGATTCGGAACAGAACTTCCATTTACGTACTGTTCCACAGTTGCACACCCCAAGGAAATAATCTTTTTTCTTTTTAGTTTCGCGGTCACTATTTTCCACAAATAGCTGCCGTCAAAATTTTACAAAGAAAAATCATTGCAATTTTTTTTAGCATATTAAACATGAAGTTGATAAAACATGAACAAAAAATATCTATTTGTAATAGATATTAGGTAATTAACCGCTAGCTATTAATTGCAATCTGGGGCTTGAGAATAGCCGAGCGTGTAGCAATGCTGTTGTTTACATAGCGTTGCTATGGTTCCTCATTACAAGTCCCCAGTTCCCGGGTTCTAGCCCGAGAGCTGGTAAAAGTGTCAATTGGATTTTCAATTTATTATTAAAAAAAAAATAATGAATTGAAAATATGAATTGGTGCTAGGCCCAAATAACCTTAGCTGTTGGTGGTTTTTAAAACACAATTTAACAATTTTAATTGCAATCTGACTAGGGAAGTTTAGGTAGCCCCATCATACACCTGTGAACAAATTACGTAAACTGACGTTGCATAACGAGTTGTTGTGCAAACAAGGTCAATTTTATGCAAACTCCAGTTGCTATTGTCGTGTACTTAAGGAAACATGCCAACTGACGACGCAGCGTGTTTAGCTTTATTAATTGCTGTTGCGACGGATGTTGGTGTTAAAAAAAGAAAAACCAAACAGAGAGTCTGGATGAAAGAGTGGTTAAAGAAAAGATCTCTTTTTCGAATCGCAAGTTCTTCAAATTCCTAGTCTTGTATGAACCGCTGTTTACGTTCCGGTAACTGACGGTATAAATCGATAAATTCGCATAAAAATTTGTTGTTTTTATAAAATTCGCCCTTTAAAATACTACCTTCTAGTTACACGTGTCAAGAGGGCAGTATAGTCTAGATGGTAGCGTGCTTGGCGCCGCAACCTCTAGACTGGACTGCCGTGGGTTCGAATCCCACCTGCGCTCTTGGATGTTTTGTGATGCTATTTAGTTTTAAGTTAGTTGTTATTTAGTGTAGTTGAAAGACGCTAATGACCTTAGATGTCGACGCGTCTATAATCTACAATAAATAAATAAATACACGTGTCAAAAGAACCTGCAGTTATAATTATTGCAAAATATGTCGCGCAAAGTCCATACACGATTTAATTAGTTGCGCAACGCCACTCGTTGAGCATTTAATTTCAAACAAATTTGAATTTCTGCAACTAGTTGCGCAGCACGTCAAACAACACCGCATGCACTATACAAAATATATTTGCAGAACAGCCTCCGTTGCGCAATTTGATCGCAGGTTTATGCGGGGCCTTTTAAACAAGTATTTAAAATTAAGAATGCTCTCACTGATGAAAGAAGGATCAAGTCAATTATTTTTTCAGAAAAATACTGACAACGTACTCACGGCACAGTAATGCTCTCCAATTTCTACAATCGCGCACTGTTGTAAATACAACTGCTTCACCCAACTTGTAACGTCATATCTGGGAAGAGTCTCGTCCTGTGGGATTACATTATTTTGTAAAGATTTCTCAGCAAAGGTTTTTATTATCATGTAGGATAGTTGCACTAGGTAAACACAAAACACTTCAAAATTCATTTTATTTTGTATTTAAAATTCTTTGTTTTGACATATGAAATATCAGACATGTTCTGTCGTAAAAAATAAAAATTTCATTACTATGGAAATGCGTTTTTCTAATATATTCTGACAATTATATTTAAATTAATTTTCCGGTAATAAAGCCTTCACGATAAACCAATCAAATGTCTGCTACATTGAAATCCTAATTTATGCCCCGGATACGGAAAACCACTTTTTTTACAGCTACGCTACTTCCACCATAATATAATGTACAGTAAGCGATTAATGTTTCTCTCTAATGAACAATATTGGCTATTAATTTGGTTTTTACCTTGTCGACAAAATGCATGTGAACTTAAATTTGGTTTTGAAGCAAGTAATTGGATTGGAGTAATTGGATTTTCAATTACCTAATAATTAAAAACCAATATACCTAAATTGAAAAAAAGAATGGAGTCGGGGGAAGCCCGACAGAAGCGAAGCTTTTCCCATTTGATATAAAAATATTAAAAGTAAAAAATACATAGAGAAATTAGAAAAAAATATAAATAAATATTAAGTGGAATAAGTGAAAAAAAAAACTATAATTAATGTTGCTGCACGGAGCTCCGAACCCGAGACGTACTGCTTCTGAAGCGGCCGTTCAAACCACTACGCCACTCAGACCTTAAAGTAAGCTGAAATATTTATTGTATATTAAGTTGGACGGTTTAATACACATCAATGGGGCAATTATAATGGAAGCGGTGACGGTGGCGGTAACGATCACGTTTTTTCTCGGTTTACTCCCAACAACGTCCGTAAAAAAGCTTTGCTTCAATATGAATTAGTGCTGGGCTCAAATAACCCTGACTGTTGGTGATCTTAAAAAATAACTGCTGACCCTTCCTTTATTTAATATTTTTAGCTTTCCTTAATATATTTTTTTTGTGTTGTAAATTTATATGTCCTTATGTATTGTACTTCAAAATATTTCGTTGTCGGTTATATTAAAATTTCAACATTATTGTTTGGCTGTTATGACATCTTTAAGATGACATATTATGAATTTGTCATAAATATCTTAACTATGATAAATGATATATAGAGCTTGCGCAAGCAGAATCGATTTTTGTGTCATAAAGCCGCAACATCACAATGTGTAGGTAAAAATGTAGGGAATAGTTTTCATCTGCAGATATGAGCATTATATTATGTATTATGAATTATGTCAGGCAGTCTGAGTATTTCACTAAACACGAAAACTGCGTAAGATATTTTATCGGAATGGAAAATCTATAAGATAGTTTATTCAGGTAAACTGTATCAAAAATGAGCTGAAGCACTTTTCATAATTAAATTAGACTTTCATATACGTACACATATACAAATTTGAATTCGTATTTCATTTCGTATTCTTGTATTCCTTTACACATAATACTTTCTTTACATATACATGTCTAATAGTTTGATAGAAAAGAAGAAATCCAAAAAATACATAAGTATATTCTCGAATGTACAAACGAGATTTTAAAAGGTGAATCGGCGCCGGGAGTCTCTAGGCTTTTAATAATTGTTGATAGATACTCGCGTACGCAAAGACCATAGTAGAAATAATAATTTTCTATTGGAGACCAATCGACAATTAATTTTCTAAAACTAGCTAAAACTCTTAGGTATGATGCTTTCTAGATTTTATGCTAGAACTTAGTAACTTAGGTTTAATTGCCCGTTTGCACCACTTTATCTTAAAGTTAAGTGAAACTTAAAATGATAAATTTTGTTTGCATCGATTAGTTAAGTCCCACATAAATCGCTAAGTGGAACTTAAATTTAAGCCGTTGAAATCTGGGGCTTTATGTTCATTTTAACATGATATTACGATATGCGTTGCGTAATCATGTGCTACTCGTTTTTGAATTTTGCCACAAGACTTCACAAATATCGTTTGCTATATCATAGATAAAGAGAAATTAAAATAAATTTTCCGGAAAATGTAATATGTGAACTAGATAGGTACTACCTAAAAAAACCCAAACTATTATTTGTAATGGTGTTTAAGCTTGTCTTCACCGCTGAATTTTACGTATCAAAACAGAAAGCGTTTTTCCGTAGAGTACATTCACGCAAAATAATACAAATTTTTGCTAGTTACTGTGTTAGGTTGCGCTGCTGTTGTATGTGCAAATTTATTTTTAAAGAACAAGAAAAAAACGATGTTGGTGAGTTCATCCAATATTAAGAGACTATCAGCAGGATATTTCCACACAATTTTTTTACCCAGACTGTACATCCGTCGGTGATCCGTCGCCTCGTTTAGTTTGCCCTTTACTAAGCAATGTTTTTGTTTCTAGCCTTTTGCGTTGGTGACAATATCAACACTAATCAGAAGCGTTTAACTCGCTCACGCCGACGGAATTAAAAAAAACGCGACGTATATTCCGTTTGTCTAGTTTCACTCGTTTGTAGGCACGGTTTAGATTTGGACGTGTAATCCGCCTCATTAAAAACGCAGCGGAAAATCCGCTCGTGTAGTTTCGCTCTAAAGCGATCTGATATGTTACGATCTTGAAGTCAATAAATTAATTATTATGTAACAACTAAAAAGCATTATCAGTTTGAAATTGAACACACTGACTAACTTTTATCGTTGTTTACAAGAAAATTGTGCACATGTCATGTTTCGTGTATGAGTAGTGTACAACGTTAAGTCGATGTCACGTTACTGGAAGTGACAGTAACTGTTGTGCTACCATCTTACGGTACATCTGTGTACCGTCTCGTGCCAGCTTCACCATCACCAACACCATAGTCCGTAACCCTGTACCCCACAACTAACTGTCGTATGTTACACATGTCGCTCTCTGGATGAGAACATGAAATGGTTTACTCACACCCCACACTCATGACAAACTCATACTACAAGTTTACCGTTGTACCCTACACCTCTTGCAGTAAGTATGTATGTATCTTATTCCCTTACACATAACTCGCGTTCTCTCATAAACTATATTAAATACAACATTTCAGCTTGAGATTGTGTTTACGTACTGGGATTTTCATTACATAAACTCTCTGAACCACTTTTTTGCATGTTTTAGTTTTATTTTTAGTGAAATTTTAAAACCTTTTATTAAAGTTTTTAATATCTAGTTCTTATCTATATAGTTTAACAATTTCATTTCTTGTTGTACACTTGCTGGTGGAGTCTTACCAGTTAGGCAACAGTTCATACAAAATAAGTAATGATTTTGAATACAAAAATTCGACTGATGACCAGTCCTGTACTTCCCACCTAGTAAATATTTGCAAAAAATAAACACTCTTTTTTTATTCTTTGAAAAAAGTATGGCCCTCTTTTTTGTTTGGTGATCTGATGGCTAGTTTAATAGCAAAAATCATGGTTACCTTGGTTTACGTACAATTTTCTTTTTTTAGTAAAATATTTTTTTTCTCGAAAACTACCTATATAATTTTAGAGAAAAAAAATATTTACATTTTTTTCATATTATAACATCTGGAATTCATTTATATTTTTTTTACCTATGTTAATACGTGACATTGAGAACGTTTTTTTTTAATATCTCAGTATCCACTGAACCGATTTGACTCAAAATCTAATCAGATCTAAGTTAAAGGCTGATAAACACAATAGAATAATCGGCATGGCCGTATATTGTTCCGTTTTTACGATATCGAAGGCAAAAAATTGACCACACACAACCATACAGAAATCAGTTAGAAAATGATCTTAAACGATTGCTAGGATCTCAAAACATGGAGATCTGTTAAAATCTCGAAATATTTTTTTCGGACTAAATCCATTACTTCCCTACCATAGTAGAGGTGGGAAGTAAAAATTAAATATGATCTACGCATTTTCTGTAAAAATTTCCGATATTAAATTACCCAAATAAAGTCCCCTGCAAAATTTATATATTTTCATGTGACTATATTTAATTCAAGATATAAATTATGGGATT
Organism: Mongoloraphidia duomilia; assembly: GCA_039654895.1. Lineage (NCBI taxonomy): Eukaryota > Metazoa > Arthropoda > Insecta > Raphidioptera > Raphidiidae > Mongoloraphidia > Mongoloraphidia duomilia. Next base: position 36,004,317 of record CM077520.1, on the reverse strand, counting down.
CTCCATCGGCAGCACATCTCAGGAACCAACCGATTTTTCTCAAATGTTAAAGGCGATGTCAGACGCTAATAGTAGCCTAATAGTAACTGCTATAATAGTGTAGTAACAGTAACTGCTAAGGAGTGGTTGTGTACAATTAACGTACTATTACGAAAAGTAGAACAGTTCTTACTCAGTTGCTGGTATAGCAGTCCAACTATTATAAAAGTGCATGGTCACACGTAATAGTCAATGTGTCGTCTGACACGCGCTTTAGAGTTTTTGGATAACCTGCTCTGCCCATGCCCGCTTTTTTACCCTTTGGTCGCGGCGAGGAATTATTAAAGACTAAAGAGACTTTATTAGGTATACTTTCGAAGTTCCTCAGAAGCCTAAATACCAACTTCTACGTTTCAAACTTCAAAAATGATGCACTTCCCATACAAACTTTCATCCCTTATTTAACCCCCTTAGGAGATGAATTTTCAAAAATCTTTTCGTATTACTCACCTATTACTCACCTATTACCTCCCCTTAGTTCGCTACTACTGCCACCATAACATAGTTATACCTGCTGTGTTTTGTTTCACATGTCAACCAATTCCGACTATTTCCGTTTCATCTAATATTTTTAAAACGCCAGTATGAAACATTAGACGTTATATTCAAAATTATCGAAAATTCATTCCCCACTTGAGGAATTCAAAGAAATAAGAGCATTTATACTAGAATCTTCAAAGCTGAAGGGAATTGGACAACCGCAAGAAAAGCATGTAAAGCAAAATGTTGTTAAATGATGCAATATCCTGATCATAAGAAAAGGACATTATTGTTATTAGAGATATTATTTATGTCCAAAATTTATATAATAACTTGGTGATCTTGAGGATGTAGACAATTAAATAGAAAATAAATGTTCTTTTGTAGAGTCTGATGAAGTCTTAATTAAAGACGAAACGGCGCATCTGAATATGCTTTGTTTAAAATTTATTTTCTATATTATAATTATCTACTTCCTCAAGACTATTTAGGTATTATTGTTATTACAAATAATTATTTTCTTGTTACTTTGAAAGTAAATTTCAGTCATGTGAGACAACTTCTCTCGTCGTAGCTGTAGATATTGTTGGTTACAATGTATGTATGTGTAACTAAACACGGTGTGCACTATATAGTGCCATGTTTACTGTTAGTATAGTGTACAATACTATAATGCAAGAGGATGGGAGTGAAGCCGACGCCACCCCATGTATGTTACAACAACTTGACAAAGATACAAATCACAGTATGTGACATGGCGAGTCCGCCCTCTCACATATACAATCACACACAGACACACTCAAAGTAATTACTTAATCCATGACATGTACAAGGGGATAGATTATACATATATGTAACTTGTACAAGATCCGGCACAAACAGTTTTTATATGGACTTGAGAATGGTCGAGCGTTTAGCAATGCTGTTGTTTACATGGCGTTGCTATGGTTCCTCTATTACAAGTCCCCAGTTCCCGGGTTCTAGCCCGAGAGCTGGTAAAAGTGTCAATTGGATTTTCAATTTATTATCAAAAAAAAAATTAATTGAAAATATGAATTGGTGCTAGCCCCAAATAACCTTAGCTGTTGGTGGTCTTTAAAACACACACAACAGTTATACTTCTTTAGCGAGGGTAGTGAATCAGAAGAACAAAACAAACCGACATATTAATAAACCGACTAAAAAAATTAATGAAACGCTGACAGGGATATAACGGCTCTAACGATTTGGATGAAATTTATTGAAAAGGGGTTTTTAGGGGGCAAGAAATCGATCTAGCTAGGTCTCATATCAGGAAAAAATCGTTTTCTTAAAGATTTTATAATATATTTTAAAAACCAATTTTTGAACATTTCAAAATAGTGTAATATTGTAAGCAGGCTTTGCATACTATGTTTCCATAGTTTAAGGGAAATTATAAATTATCATGATATATAAAAAATAAAAAAATAAGTAAGTAGTTGAAATTAAAAATGCCAAAAACTTCAACGGAAGTAATAAATGTATGAAGTATAACTTCGATCGTGCGCTTATATAGGCGAGGCACTCAGACTATTTTTTATTGACTGACCTATTAGGCCAGCAGCTCAAACATATTTTGTGACACAGATTAGAATGAACGCTGCTAAAACACATTTTTGACGAATTTTGACGTTAATAACGTCTAATGACTCATACTAGGGTGGCATTTGAGAAATATTAAATGAAACGGAAATAAATTAAAATTTCAACTCCTCTTACCGTTTGTGAGATAGAATCTTGTGACAGACGGACGGACAGACATCGTATGATCAATAATAGGGTTCCGTTCGAAGGTACGAAACCCTATAAACATTACAGTAGACAAGTAAAGTTTATAAATTATTCATCTTCTTATAGCTATTTAAAGTCCAACATTAATTCTGCCGTAGCCTGCACATGTATTCAAATGCGAGATTGTTATATACAAATACAGAATAATAAAATATACAGTATTCATTCAGTTAGTGTATTGGAAAGAGCTGAAATTTATGTTAATGACTACTATTTTTAAACCGCTAATATATAGTCACCTTTTTATAGGTAGACTAGGTTTTGTCCGCAGCTTCGCTTCCGTGAATGTCAATTTTGCCTGCAGATTCGTTCGGTTTTATCAGAAAGCCTAGCTTAAACAGTATCTGCGCTTTACTTTAGACTATATTTGACTACTTTTTATTCATTTTACAGTTTACCTTGTACGATGTCGATAAAATGTTCCATTTCATTTTTGTGAGCTTCTTGATATCTTGAAGGAAACCCGTACCACAACGGCGAAGTAGTGCAGCTTTTTTTGACGGAAAGCTTTTCAATGCAGTTTAAAAAATTCGAAAATCCTGCTCTTATTTACCCGCGGTTACAACATACCTAAAATTATTTTAAAGTCGTTGTTGTCAGTAGGTATTTGTTATGTCATCGATCATGCTAATCCTTTAGCCGGTTTCTAAACCGCTGAATAGTAACTAGCATATGACAACGAAATAATCGAAACTACGCAAAAGGAAAAAAAAAATAGTTAACACTTCTGATTTTAATGAGAATGTATTAAATTCTTTAAAAAACCGTCAGTAAGCTTTGAGAAAAGTATTTTATTCAACACTTCAAGGTAAATACTAAAGTATTTTTATCCTATGCAGTCTATAAAAATACTATGTATTATATTTAAGTGATTTTCAAGTTTTATAGCACAAATATATAAAGCTTTTATTGTAGTTATAAAAATTACAAACAATAACTTCCAATGGGAAGTTAATAATACATTTGTGTTTCAATCTAAGAACAAGTATAGCAAACACTCTTGTTCACATTTTAAAACATTTAAGGGATAATTGAAAATTCATATGATGTAACATATTATGGATTTAAAATTATCATTAGTTTATCACACTTGATGTTATGTTGTACCATGAATGTAAAAATTATCAGCGATGTAAAATTTTTTTACGGAAAATTGTAGGTACATTTTTTTAATACTGATTAAAGAACAGAACATTAATGTATGCCATTAAATGAAAAAACTAGGGTGCGGTTTTATGAAACCACAACGCAAGTGGGGCTTGAGAATAGCCGAGAGTGTAGCGGCGCTGTTGTTTACATGGCGTTGCTATGGTTCCTCTATTACAAGTCCCCAGTTCTCTGGTTCTAGCCCGAGAGCTGGTCAAAGTGTCAATTGGATTTTCAATTTATTATTAAAAAAAAAAAAAAAAATGAATAGAAAATATGAATTGCTGCTAGGCCCAAATAACCTTAGCTGTTGGTGGTCTTTAAAATACAATACAATACACAGCGCAAGTGAAACTTTAAAGTAGGTATATAATTTTGTTTGCGTGGTTTTGGTAATGTAATTTGAACCCTGATTAGTATGGAGACGAACGTAAGAATCCGGATTCTATCGTTGGTGGTCAATGGGTATTGGGTATTTGATGTGCTATTCGACTGAATATTCGTACGATATTAGTCATGTAGACGTACAATACAGTTATGAACATAACGTCGCTGCTTTTCAATGAGTACTGATCTAGTCGATCAATCTACAGTTTTGTCGTACCTCCAGTCTCCGATCGTACCCAACACTACTGATTCTTGAAAAATCATTAATGTCAATAGTTCCACTGGGAAAGTGCAATGATATGGCAATGTTGTCATGATCATTCAAGGCAGCTATTTCTGGTATGTTAGCTGCAGCAATCATCGCTACATGAGATGGATACTCTCTCAGGACCCAACACATCACGTGTCTATGTCATGACTGCATGTGTCGTGGTAAATTCCGTCTATCGTCCAAAACACTTTTCTTATAAAACGGCATAGTTTTTACGGATTTAGAATAAAAACAGTCTTTTGGCATGTACAGTAGATTTGTGTATGCGTTACTACAGAACTGTCGAAAACGTAAACGTTGACTTACCTATTCGAGTGTATCCTTTTTAGGCTCCATTCTTATTCCTAATCGAAAACTTAGGTACATATTACTCAAAATTCGAATTGCCTACTAAGTTACTACTCTGATTGTGCCAGGTGATTCGTAGAGAAGTTGAATTGTAGTGTGGAGGGGTGGAGACTTGTAAAGTTAAAAGTAGTAAATTCTGAGGGGGTCGCACTGACTTATCGAGCAGCATCAAGGAAGAGACTGTTAAAAAAAGAGTGTAACATATTTAAAGAGGCAATAGTATGGACCAAAATAAACAAAAAAGTCTTATAGTAAACATGGATCCGCAAAGTAATGGTTTCGGAGATATGGAAGGGGGCGGACCTGTATTACGGCCTGCAAGATCGCCTGATTTAAACCCTCTAGATTTCTTTTTTTGGGGATATTTCAAAACATTAGTCTATGGTACTCCTGTAAATAGCCTCGAGGAAGTGCAGCTACGAATTAATCAAAAATGTTAACAAATCCGAGCCAATGGGAGGGTTTTAGAAAGAGTTCGAATATCTTTCAGATAAAGATGTGCCGTTATTTTGCGGACCCATGTCTACTAAGACTGTTTTGTTATTTTGGTCCATACTATTACCTCTTTAAATATTTTACACTCTTTTTTTAACACTAAACACCCTGTATATATAAGACTCTAGAAAAATAATACATAATTTAGTCTGCAATTTTGCTCTATAACAACCCAAATCTACAACACTATACACTTTATGAAACCATGTTTCCATCAACGTAAAATTTGTGTTAAATAACGAAAATATTTCGATGACAACATTTATGTGGATATCATTAATCCTAAGTTAACCCAGGTTTGGATCTATAGCTTAAACAAAGATGAAAACGAGTGGCGTTATACATAACCCATCATATAACACAAATTTTATATTGAAGGAAACATGGCCTTGTAATTTTATATTATATTTATCACAAATTCATATAAAATAATCCCGTTAAACTTGAATGATATTATCCTCATGAATATGTGGCAAACTTTTAATAGAATAATTAAGTTTTTAACTGCTCATGTTTATAGTTGTTATCAAGAACCTAAAAAAAGTTTGTATTATTATAATTAGTGTTTTTATGCACTTTATACTTCTTAAATTTATACAGTAAACAGGTATATAGTTTCGAATTCAAATTGTACGTATTGTGAAAATAATCCAGTTTTACTCGAAATTTTAATTGTTTGTAAATTACCTCTTCCTCCAGATCGAACCCTTTCTTGAATAGAAACATAATATACTGAATCAAACCTCCTATAATGCACAATACATGTTAAATAAGATGACGTGTTATTTAGAAATAAAATTATTTAAATGTTTTTATTAAGGTTGCTACTATTGTTATTTATACTAATAAAAACCAAATCTATTTAAAATCACCAAATCTGGCTACTTTGGTTACTGTATTGTTGTAACATTTATAGAAAAACCAGGTTTGGTGATTTCAAATAGATTTGGTTTTTAGTATAATTGATTTATCAATCATTTAGGTTGCAATCGTTTCTATTCATCTTATAATCATAAAATGATCAATGGTAAAAATATAAAATATACTCTCTTGTTAAAAGCACAAAATAATGGTTTTCCAACCTGCTGAGATTTCTCGTAACAGCGCACTATGGTTTCACGTTTCTGCGCGAGCGGTTTTCACAAAAAACAGCTTTTCCTGCTTCCAAAGACGATACGATGATTGATTCGTGAGTTCAAGCTAGAGATGTTATTACAACAGTATCGACGCTGATAAAATATAATACAAAATATATTGTATAATATTTTATCATACTTGCACCAAAACTATTTGTAAAATATGCTTTTTTTTATTTACCCAAACACTTTTTTTGACAAAATAACGAAAGCAGATCATATTCATTACCGAAAAATAATCGAAGAATTAAAAGAAAATACATCTCTGATGGTTTCATTACGTATTTGTTCATACGATATAATATATAGATAAAATTTTACAAAACTATCCAAAACATAATGTCACAAAAAGTATATATTTCACCCGTTAATATTATTTGTAGACGTACCGACGTGCCACATCGCTGTGCGTGATATATGATCGTGGTATACTATTTTTATTTTAACTATACCTAATACAGATTCTAAACTTCTAGACCTGGGCCCTAGTGCAATGTTAATATTTTCGACTGACTGAAAAAAGCAGAGGTTATCAACTCGACATATATAATTTTGTAATGTTCAGCCATAACTTTTCGAAGGGTCCGATTTGAATAATTTCGACGTCGTTGGGCTCAAAATCATTACGGAATGATCCCATATTATTTTATTGTATAGTATTTTCTGTATCTTTTTGGGTTAAAATAATTATTATGTCTCACAACTTATTTCCTATCTTTTTACGAAACTGTGAGAATGTTGCGTATTTGCCTGACACATATTTTGACGCCGTTAAAGAGAAAAACCATTCATTTTACAAATTACCTCTTGCATGTCGCCATATTGATTACATCACAAGTGAACTCCTACCATATGTCCTGATCACAACAGTAATTCTTTTTAATAAACACAATATTCAAAATTTCAATAACGACAAAAAAATTAAACTACTCAATTTACATTTTATTATTATAAAAAATAAATTTATTATAAAATATTTTGTAATGTTTTTATTCAGATTTTGGTATTTCTTCTGGAGACCACTTGATGTCCACAAATTTACGATTATGTGCTGATTCACTGCATGCTTGAGCTATTTTACTTACTGCAAGTGTTTCAATACCCTTAACTAGTGGAGTTGATTTTCCTATAATTAATTAAATCATACATAAATAGAACTGCATTATCCTTATTTATTTTAAGTGTTCTATACAGCACCGACAAGCTTCGACTGACGATTCCTTAGTTGATTTTAAGAAAAAATGTCTTTAGGGACCAGGGTCTGAAAACGCTTTGCTGTGAAGTTGTGGCCCTCTGAAAATTTAAATGTTTCTAGTGTGTCCCCTCTGCAATGAAATGGGTGGCAGAAATTTCTCTAGATTTACTTTGAGTTTTTAGTTCTATGGCAATTTAATTACATTTTGCTTAACATTTTTTCAGATTTTTTAGAGAAGTTTTGATGTGTGATTTTAAAAAATATGGAAAAATTGTTATGCAAAGTGTAATCAAATTGCCATAGAAATAGAAACACAAATTCAATTTAGAGAAATGTCTACCACCCACTTCTTTGCACTGATGAAAGATGAAAAATCTAATTTTTCAGAGGGCTGAAACTCCGTAACAAAGCGTTTTTGGACCCCTGTTCATAGGAACTTTTTTTCCTTAAAATCAACTTAAAAATAAATACTTTCAGAAATTTGTCGGTGTCATTTTAAGGCAGTCTTAAGTTACGCCATTCCTCCTTAAATATGACTCACTAAACTACCATAATATAGTGTGCCAATATTAATTTTTTTCTTCATTTTTTACCTTGTACGACGTCCAAAAAGTGTTCCATTTCTCTAGTGTAAGCTTCTCGATATCTTGATGGAAACGTGAACCATATATTTGATCTTTTATTGCCTTCGAAGCCAATTAAACTATCCACAGATGCAACTGGATGTACATTATCTGCCCTGATCATACCTTTGAATCCAGAGACCTGTATAATAACACGTAATTTAAAGGTAATTTTCGTTGATTTTTGTCAGCTAAGATCAATTTATTGAAATAAATAATTTCTGTAAATAGAAAACTATAGACTGTAAGTTAAAACCAAATTAAAAAGTGTATTAGGATTGCAGATAACTAAAACTGAAATAACGGTCTCCTAAATTCTCATTTCTAATAATCCAGGCATTTTAGGAAAAAAACAATGAGACTTTGAAATAATTTATGTAAATCTGAATTTTGGTAAAATTCGTGAAAATTCTCATGTCGGAGTTCCGAATTTCCAGGCATCAGTTCTGGAATTTTCGACGAATTGTGATCAAACCCCAGAAAAAAATATTTTGTATTTCTCTAAATTATTGCAGATGTTGTACGCAGTATGGGGATTATCACACTAAAATTTCCAGGGCTTTTTATGCCCTCTTCATTTTCTTTTTTTCGACAAACGACCCCCAGAGATGTTTCATACAACATTCGCACTAGTTTAGAGATATAAATTAATTGTTTCTGAGTTTTGATCAAACTTTGTCCAAAATTCCAGAACAGAGGTCTGAAAATCCAGTACTCCGACACGAGAATTTCAGAGAATTTGTTGTCCCCGGTGATCAGTAGGGTCACTGAACCAAAAATTAACTTGACTTAAATTATATTAGGGTAAAAACTTACACGTCTGTTAATATTTTCTGGACGTAATTACAGCAGAAGCTGGTACCAAACTATGGTCCTTCTTTTATTTTAGTTTACAAAGATTTTGCAATAATGATGTTCTATGACATTACTAGTTTTGTGATCTACTAACCTCCACTCTTTGATCAAAACCATACGAGCAATGCCTCGATGAATCTATGATTCCAATTGTTCCACTGGGGAATCTTAAAGTGGACAGGGCGGTGTCAAAATCGCCTATCGCTGCAATTTCCGGAAACATTGCTGTAGCCGTGACAGACACTTGAATAGGAAGTTCGCCGAGTATCCAACACATAACATCAATCTCGTGAACACAGGTATCGATGAACATACCTCCTGAAAAAGACTCGTTTAAGAGAAGTACTGGTTTTTAACGTTAATGGTTTTATAATAATTGTGAAGTTTGTGTGCAGTTTTTAGCACAAAAAGTTACTTTATTATTATTTACGTTATATTTATTTAGTCGAGATCGTAGGGATGCCCTTTTTTTGTATGGCGTTTCCACGCTCGTCTGTTACAAACAACCGGTTCTCAAATTAAAATCTGAGAACGTGAAAATATCAACTGTATTTTCAAATTATTTTTGAAAATAAATATAAAATGAAAATACGAAGTGGTATAATTGCGCTCAGAATACCTTGGCAATGGATGGACATAAAAAAAGAGATCTAATTATACAGGTGGTCCGAGTAAAATGTGGTATAAATAACTTGAAAAATTCTATACACAAAAATTTTTTAGTTACAGGGTGTTAAAAATCTACAAAAATGGCTTTTTCCGAACTTTGAAAAGGGCATAAAATAACACGATGTCATTTTTTTTAGTCAATCGAGGTCTTCATTTTAATAATTTTTGGCTTGGTATCGTTACCAGAGACGTAGTAAAAGTGTATGTCAGCCGTCAGTAACTAAAAAGGATAGGTATTACGCCACTGGACAAAGTTTTGAACCTGTTTTTTTCCAATAACGGTTTCAAAAAATTAGCTGTTACTGTTATTTTATTCCAACTCAGTTCATTGTCTCAGCTATTACCACCAATGCAATATTTCAGTTGCAACACTGATAAAGTTTTTAAACAATATCTTATCAGTTAACTTAAATGATGAAGTGGTAAGATAAGCACACATATGGATTTTGATGGCGGCATCTGACAATTTATTCTTTAAGTCTATTAATATTTTTATACTAATATATTTTTCTTTCTTTACAGGTGAGTGGATTTATCTTCTTCAAGACGATGACGGTTTGTATATAATACTTTGTAACACAAATTATTACCTGAAGTTTTCAAATATGAAATAGGCGGTACTTGTGAATCTTTGGAGCAAACTTTTATGGTGTGAACATGACCCACTTCTCCAGCATGAACTCTCTCTTTTACTGATACATAAGTTGGATCAAATCGCCTGAAATTAAAAATAAATTCATTTTTTATATAAAAAAAATTATAAAAAAATAGAACCTCCTTCAAAAAAAAACCACTAAAAAGAGGAAAATATTAAAATTTAATTACCTATAAAAACTTTTTATATAAGTATCTACTTCTGTATATTTTTTACGTATCAAAACTCAGGGAAAAGATTAAAAAATCATAGAAAACCGGGAAAAGTCAGGGAAATTTGTTCTGAAGAAAAAGTGGCCACCCTGATATTGTTCATTTACGTATGTCTTTTTAGGCGCGATCTTAGCGAAGCTAGAAGCGCCTATATACACTCGCTTTGTCTGTGAATCTGTGAATCTGTGAATCTGTCACGCTATTTTGTGTCACGCGTACAGCCCAAACGGATGAACCGATTTTCAAAAACTTTTTTTTGTTCGATTCCTCTCGGGGTCTATTTGATCCTAACGTCGCCCGATTTTTGAATTTTGGCCCCAGAGGGGAGCAAATTAGAAAAAACGGTGTTTTTTGCTTATAGTTTGCTCAATTTAAGTCAGATCGATTCGAAACCTGTCTTAAACGAAAGAGCAGAAAATTTTAGATAGATTTCATGTATAATATTGTGTCAAAACAGTTTTTTTATACAGATTTATATGATTATTAAACGAAATAAATGCGACTTTATCTAATAAATCGCGAACTTGTTTCGGTCGTCCTTGTCTGTTGCACAGTGTAATATGGATATTGGAAGATAGCGTATGCTCTGTCTTATATTGCATTATTTTAATATAGTTATTCAATTTTTTGACTGCTGATGTTTGAATTTAAGTTTAAAAACCCTGGCCTACTGAGTTAAAATGACGTGTAATTATTGACGTCGATCGGATGGCGAGACCTAGGGATCGGACAAAATTTTTCGACGTTCATACCTTCCCGAACAATTTGACTTTCTCTGTCTGTATGTCCCTTTGTACGCTTATAACTCGAAAACCACTGATCCGATTTACATGATTTTTTTTCAAGTAAATAACTTCTTATGCGACTGCGAGTTTTAAAATATTCTGGCATCACGCAAAAGCAACCGAACTGATTCTCAAATAAAAACGTATGTTCTGGCATCACGCAAAAGTAAGTAGGTAGTAGATGCTTTGTTTTTTAAACGGTATGGTTTTATTTAGCTTGATCCCGTATATTTGTTACAAATCTTGCGACCGACTGAGTTGAAATTTTGCACACATGTGTAGCTCCGGTGACAAAACAATATTATGGTAACTAACTGACCGGCCCGGTTCGTCCGTGCGCAAATCGTACTTTTGAACTTTCACCCACTTCCTATGATCCGATTGAGTTGAAATTTTGCACACATGTGTAGCTCCGGTGATAATACAATATTATGGTAATTAGCTGACCGGCCCGGCTTTTGTCCGGATGTAAATCGTACTTTTGAATTTTCACCCACTTCCCGTGATCCGATTGAGTTGAAATTTTGCACACATATGTAGCTCCGGTGACAATACAATATTATGATAACTAGCTGACCGGCCCGGCTTTCGTCCGGGTGCAAATCGTACTTTTGAATTTTCACCCACTTCCTATGATCCGATTAAGTTGAAATTTTGCACACATATGTAGCTCCGGTGACAATACAATTTATGGTAACTAGCTGACCGGCCCGGCTTTCGTCCGGGTGTTAATCGTACTTTTGAATTTTCACCCACTTCCCGTGATCCGATTGAGTTGAAATTTTGCACACATGTGTAGCTCCGGTGGCAATACAATATTATGAATTTTCACAGGCAAAAGGTCTTTCTCCGGTAACGTTTCAGTGGATCGGATAAATGTTATAAAATCAGACTAAGGAAATAAAGCACACTAAAAAATTAAAAATAAAAACAGTTAAAAAACTTTTAAGTTAAACGGTTTTATAAATGTACTAAAAAGAAAAAAATAAAATTTAATTTAGGTTCATAAGTATAAAAGCGTGGGTCGTGACTGTAATAAATTATCACAGAGTTTACGACCCACGCTTTTATACTTATGAACCTAAATTAAATATTATTTTTTTCTTTTTAAAACATTATTATTATAAAACCGTTTAACTTAAAAGCTTTTTACCTATTTTTATTTGAAGCTATGCTTCTTAACGCACGTTTCAGATGGGGACCTAAATAATAAAAAGTGAAACGTCACGTCACGAAGTAATGTAACGTCACTTTTGTAAAAATTATCCGATCCTTTTGAAAATTAATATTTGAGAGTTTTATAGGACACAAAAAAATAAAATGGCGTCAGATTTCAAAATGGCGGCCATATGTACTTTTTTGTAAAAATTATCCGATTCTTTTGAAAATTGATATTTGAGAGTTTTATAGGACACAAAAAATAAAATGACGTTAGATTTTTCAAAATGGCGGCCATATGAACTGTTTTGTAAAAATTATCCGATCCTTTCGAAAATTGATATTTGAGAGTTTCATAAGACACCAAAAAATAAAATGACGTCAGATTTCAAAATGGCGGCCATTATATATACTTTTTTGTAAAAATTATCCGATCCTTTTGAAAATTGATATTTACGAGTTTTATAGGACACAAAAAAATAAAATGACGTCAGATTTCAAAATGGCGGCAATATGTACTTTTTGTGTAAAAATTATCCGATCTTTTTGAAAATAGATATTGACGAGTTTTATAGAACGCAAAAAAATAAAATGACGTCATATTTTAAAATGGCGGCCATAGGTATATACTTCTTTGTAAAAATTATCCGATCCTTTTGAAAATTGATATTTGAGAGTTTAATAAGACACAAAAAAATAAAATGGCGATAGATTTCAAAATGGCAGTCAAATAATAACTTTTTAATTGTATTGTTTATATCTTTGATAAATTCGGTTTTATATACAATGCGTAAGAAACATAGCTTCTGTCGGGTATCTTACGACACCTCATGACTTTTTTTATTTAGCAGGTTCCGAGTTTCGCTTAATAGTCAACCGTTGCTATGGAAAATTGTTTAAAAAATTCACTGCACTATTTTTTCTATGTAATCCAATACATATTTACATTAGGTCTTATGGCCATAGCCTACCTACTACAAAATTGATCTTCTTAGTGTTATTTTCCCTATGTTCGGTAAAACCGTTTTCACACAATACCTACATGAATATCGCGCCTTGTAATTCTTGAATTACTTGTATGCTCCAAAATTTTTAGATCATAAACGTTTTCTGCAGTGGACCAGCGATTATAAAATATTTTTTAAATTTTTTAATTCAGATTCATCAGTAGTTTCGAGATAACTGCTATAAAAAACGATTTTTAAAATTTCCTGCGATTCCTATAATAATTTGAAGTTAACATTGAATTGCTACAACGCAATACTTACTTATTAAACGCGCAAAATAGTGGTTTACCGACTTCTTCAGCTTTCTTGTAACACTTTTTAGCACTTTCTACAGTTTGCGCAATCGGTTTTTCACAAAATACGGCTTTTTTTGCGTTCAGTGCTGCCAAAACAATGCCTTCATGTGTCGAAGTAGGGGTCGTAACTACAATAGCGTCCACGCTGAAAAATATTAATTCATTAAAGAAAAAGATAAAATAAAAAAAATAGTTACGGTTTTATAAAATCACGGTGCAAGTTAAACTTTATTTATTTAATAAATGAGTAATAAAAATTTCCGAAAGTATTGGGATCCGTCAGATAGGTGGAGCTTCAAAAACATGGCGCAGACGGGGGGAAATTTCATATACGGGGTATACTTTTGCGTGTAATTTTATGATTTTCAAAGTGATAAGAAATGATAAATATAAGTGCAATTTGTGATTGGGCCGGTACGAATCCTAAACAAAGGAATTTCGTTGAAGGAGAACGGATTCTCAAAGCCGGGCATATTATCAAATGTCGGAAATAAAACGAGAAAAATGCATGCAAAATGAACTGTCAAAAGTAGTAATCTTTACGGCATATTGCTTAAAAACATCAAAATTAAAAGAAAATCTCCACGAAATTAATCATCCGCGTTCAATGCGCTTTTAAGGCTGGGTTAGGTGAATAATGTAAACACATAACTGCAACATAATAAGTTATATTGTAATAAGTAATAACTTACTAACCTCAAAATATTTGTATACGAAGTTAATCCTATAAATTTGTTAATCATCAGGGATTCAACTATTTTAGTGCAGTATGATAACAAGTACATCTTATTATTACTATAAAATATTTTTTTAATTCATAAATACAGTTTTTCCACATTTCATTAGAAAATAATTCTCTGTAAAGTAAGTTTTACAAGGCAATAACTGACAGTGTTTATTGCCATGATATTAGAAAACGTCGCGAATTCCATTTTCGATAAACTTTTTGTTTATTTTACTTGTTTTATTTTTGTAATAAACAATTTCATGATTAATTTGCACTGTTAGCATGTAAAATTTTCCCTCGTTTGAGTACAATTTTTTGCCACCAGATGTCAGATGCTCATTTGACGGACCCCAATATAATTTTGTTTTTAGTAATGTAGGTACCTAATTTGAACCCTAATCAGTATGGAGACGAACGTAAAAAACCAGATTCTGTCGATCGTAGTCAATGGAATATTTAATGTACCTACTGCTCGACTAATATATGTACGACATTATTTATGTATAGACGTACAGTATATCGTAGTTATGAAATATAACGTCGCTACTTTTCGATGAGTAGGGTTCTGATCGACTAACCATCGCACATGTATGCAGTCGGCGCTTATGACCTCTGTTGTCAAGCGTCTATAATCTACAATATCTTGTATACAGGCATACAATAGATGGACGTGACGAACGTGGCTTGACGCGCGACATGCATAACCGAACGAGAGAAAAAACGAGATTATAAAGTTTCAGTTAAAAATTAAGCTAAAGTTAAAGATTTATTGACGATTTTTTTATTTATACAAAGCAAGTAACTGACGTCTATCAGTTCATATTTTCAATTTATTATTATATTAAAAATAAAGTGAAAAATTAATTGGTACTTTCACCAGTTATTTGATTCGAATCTGAAAACTGTAGATTTGTAATAAACGAGCTGTAAACATTCCATATAGGTAAATAAATTTTTAATTTGAACAACGGACTCTTGGCTATTCTGTAGCTAATGATGATTTTCTTTTTCTTGAACTATATAATTTATAAACGCACGTATATATTTTAGACCCACCAATTCATTTCTGTAAACAACGCAGCGTAGTATTTTCATTTGTGTTGTCGATTAACATTTCAATATAAAGGTTAATTAATTTTAATTTAGAATGCACGTTTGAGCCCCTTTTAGTCTATAATAGATTTCTCCCTTTGTGTCACTCTTTCTGCTGTAATATTGTTCAAAAACTTTTATAAACCGCTTATATTTCTAATATGACTATGTCACAATTTTCAGAATAAATATTCAAATCATGGTAATTAATGAGATATTACAGAATTAGTAATATGACTATTCTAAGAGGCCAAGACAGCCTTGAGATGGAGAGAGATTTAAAAAAAATATAGATATGAATTATATTTTGATACATTCGGTATATACAGTATAAACAATTATGAGTATCTATTATAGAGACCAGGTTAGGTGAGAAGCAATTAAGGAAGAAACAACTAATGCTAAACAACATTTTACAACTTTATTAGTTAATAAGTAAAGTCATAAAAGTAGGAAAACATGTAAGGCTAAGGGCTAGACTCTAGAGGGTAATAAAATTGATGTTTCCGTTTACTTATCAAAAAATCGAAATTCTTGACTATACATAGATTTATCAAACTGTCGATATATCGATATTTTTTAAAATCTTGACATTTTTATCGATACATCGGGAAAATCACCCAGCCCGAACCCTGATTAAAATCATATTTCCAACCTGCGCTCATGTATGTTTTGTGATGTTATTTAGTTTTAAGTTAGTTGTTATTTAATGTAATTTAAGACGCTAATGACCTAAGTTGTCGACACGTCTATAATCTACATTCTACAATAAATAAAAAATAAAATCATATTCTTTCTTAACAACCACAACAACAATTAAGAACTGGCTTGTGTTAGTTTTAAACCACAATGCTCTTAGTATTCTTTATCATATTATTACTGTTTAGTAATTTTGAAATTCTGATCAGGTTTTATAAATTGATAATAGGTATGGAGATGAGCTTCAAAAATTATGTGTTCCATGCTCTCTGATCTTAACTTACCGTGGATCATCAAACACTTTTTGAGAATCTTTACTGTGAAGAATGGTGACGTCTTGTAAATGCCAATATTTTTTTAATTTGTCGTGTTTTTCAACAAAGTCTTCAACTATATACAATACTTTTGTTCTTGGATTGCATGCTAGTGTTGCTAAGTGGATTGTACCTACCACAAGTAAAATATTGTTATTAGACTGCGTATGCCACTATAAACAATGTAGTACGATTATTGCTTAACGATGTCATTAAGAGTTAAGACACTCCAGTCCTAAATTGACCGTCACTTACTGGTAAAATGTATACACTAATTTGTTCGTGAAGCGTCAATATCTAAATTTCGGCGAATCGTGTGTAAGGTTTTAAACCAGTGTGTTAAGACGAGATCGGCATTTCATGAAGAGCCTCGACAATTTTCAATATATGCCGATAGATTCTCTAATGCCTAGGCTCTTCATGAAGTGACGTATTTTAATATTATATAAAAAAACTCGGGTCGCAGTGCCAAACCGTGCAGACAATATAGTATATATGCTTATACAGGCATTGTGGCTTTATTATGTAAACTTTGCTTTGTTTTTTGACAAAAAAATTTAACCCCTTAATACATCCCTGAAAAATAATTCTTTTCTTAAAAAAAATTATGTTTTAAAGACCACCAACAGCTAAGGTTATTTGGGTCGCTAGCACCAATTCATATTTTCAATTTATTATTTTTTTTTTAATAATAAATTGAAAATTCAATTGACACTTTTACCAGCTCTCGGCCTACAACCCGGGAACTGGGGACTTGTAATAGAGGAACTTGAAATGGTTATTTGGGCACTGAAAACCCTATCCAAATTGGTTCAGCCATTGCAAATATTAGCGTGGTCACACATACAGACAAACATCCATTAAAAGCGTCTGCAATTTTATTATAATATTATGTACCTATATAGATATTAATTTTATTTATAATGAATAAAAATTATCACATAGTACCTAATATATATTTTTAAAATTATATTAATTTTTTTGTAACTAACCTGCTCTCCCTGCTCCAAATAGTGCTATATTTACTGGTTTTGCTAAACTAGATGCACATTCCAAATTTAAATCACGCTCATACCTGTAAAAGTAGAATATTAGAAGCATGAACTGCTGTTGATTTTAAAGAAATAGATCAAGTATACAAATAAAAATTAGAAAGTAAAATCAGAAGGATAATGCGACTATAAAAGTTTTGAATAAAAACCACCATTCCGTTTCTTGAAACTGGCAACAAGTAGAGGGTGTGTTTTGAATTTTAATGTTATCGGAAAACAATTATTCAGATTGTTTTAAAAGTAGTCAAATAAATTTATATACATTTGTATTTCATGGCAGGTATTTATTTTATTGAAACTTCTGAGCCAGGCCCCCTTAGCGTACTCAATTTACAGTTTTCATGTGTCTATGTTCTTAAACATTTTTAAATTTAGCTGTGTTCTCTGTATGAGAAATAAAACATAAAATTCTTAATCTAAATTTGTGTTGGTGTATTAGACCGAGCACTAAGAAATATTCCGTTTCAAAAACCTTTAGAATTTATTCGGGTTGACGATTTACATTCAGAAAGGTGTAAAGAATAAAATTACGAATGTTGCCAAACAAAATTTTACGAACTTTTTTTTATCATCAAAATTACATACATTATATAAGGCGCGCACGGTTCCAGCGTCGTAAAACCATTTTAAAATAGTAATCAATATTTTGATATGAAATTTTTTAGGCATGTCTTTTGAATGGTCTTTCACAGGATTGCCTGGCTAATTTTACAAAAAAAAAACAAAAATATTTTTACAAATGAATACTTAAGTATGCATTAGTGTAAGAAACACATATTGAAAATGACGTAACATAATGCAGCAACTCAGAAAAAATTAATTCTCTAAACCTATGTCACCGTAGGAACTCTAACCCCAAACTTTCCACTATCGCGGTGAACTGAGTTAAAATTTTTTGTAAAATTAGCCGAGCAATCTTGTAAAAGACCGTTCAAAAACATGTCTATAACAACATTTCATATCAAAATATTAATTACTAACTATTTTATAATGGTTTTACGACGCTGGGATTGCGCGCGCCCTATATTTAACGCATGCAATTTTAGTGGAAAAAAAAATTCGGAAAATTTTGTTTGACAACCTTTGAAATTTTATTCTTTACACCTTTCTGAATGTAAATCATTAACCCGAATGAATCTTCGGTTTTTGAAACGGAATGTTTTTTGGCGCCTGCGCTGTATAGAGAAACCTTTTTTATAGAACGTCATAAATTTTACGATGATTTAAAAAGCTAGTCTCAGTAGTAAATTTTAATTGAGAGAATTTTAGAATTTTCTTGAATCAAACTTTTAAACCTATTGTTTATTAATGAATTATTCCCTGCTACATATAAAAAAAAATATTTTTTTCTAAATAGTTAAAAAAATATTTAGAACAAATCAAAATGATTTTTTTCTAATTTAACAAGCAGATTAATTTTGATTAACTTGTGTAGATGAATTATAATATTGTATTGCATACTGTTTGAATAAATCATCCTCCGGAGGCGGAATAGGCACAGGCAACACATAGGGCGATGGCTGCTTAAACTTGACAGTTGACATTTTGCAACACAATTGAAGTTTACTCTTACAATTACTGATTAACACTGACAACAAATTGTTATCACGTCTCGACTTTTATACACAACTGACCACTGACCGTCATACGAATAATATTGTGTTCACAGAATAAATCTGTGTGGACGAAAAAGATTTCTGATAATAATTATACTGAAATAAATAAAGTGCATATATTATTAAAGTAAAAAAATATGTAAACAGAATATTTGAAGAATAGAAAAAAAATATTGCGATCCGAAGCCCAGGATCGAACCAGGGGTCTTTCGATCTGCAGTCCAATTTGTATCTGGTGCTCCAGTTATATTAAAGGTTTAGAACAGTAAGAAAAAACACAGAATATAATACGACTAAACACTAAATAAATATTGCAAGAGTATTCAAGTAGCAATAATATTAATTATTCTCAGCCGCACAGAAATCTTTTGCGAACTGAACTTATTATGCATAAAGTTTGTAAATAATATGTAAAGATAATCATTTATTTATAAAGTTTTTTTTATAATAATTTAAAACTGATTTTTAAAAATTGAAGGTTCAAACAGAAATTGTCTTATGTTGCTAATAATATTATTAAAATTTGATCACAACGAGCTGAAAAATTTCTGGAATACGTAGACCTAGACCAAATTAGCCATTTTGGGAATTTTTGTTTGTTCTAAATTAATTCAAAAATTACAGAATCACTGTTTGTTATACATCAGCTTGCGTCTGCTATTAAAAATACGTTGAGCAGTATCAAAAAAAAAATCGACAATAACGCGAATGAAGCCGCGGGTAAAAGATAGTTCATTATAAAGGGAACCAACAGGTGGTTAGATAAACAAACAAGGAATATGACAATAGGATGCTGGATGAAAGGAAGAAAAATTGAGTAGAATTAGTAAAAGTTTGATATAGGTATTGTTGTTTTTTAATACCGTTCAGTAACTATTATAATGAACAGAAATAGAAAAGTTTCATTATAGCTTTACTAGGGTATTTCGTAATTAGAGGCTCGGCCTCTATCAGTATTCAGCATTCTGGATAAAAGAGACTCGAATAATCAGGACTTGGAAAAAATAATTCGTAATTATAAATAGTTGATAAATAGCAGCGGCAACCCGTCTCTGTAAATATAATTAACAATAAGCATAGATGGTGACAGTATAGAGTTACGAAGCACGTCTTAAACAATAATTTGTAATCATTTGAATCAAGTGAATGATCTAACATGTTTACTGTTTAGTACGCAGACTAGCACAATACATATTTTGTTGTGATAGTGCAAGGACCACGGAATTGCACAGCGATTGTTTGGGATCTATGACGTGGCTTATTTGTTCGTCAATTACAAGGACACATCGCACCAATTGCAGCTGTTGCAATAAATTAATGATCTGACGCTGAATAAATTGTAAACAGTTTTTTCTGCCTCTAATACAAAAATTAAGAAAACACATTTTTTTATCATCTAAAATATGGGTCTTAATAAATTCTGACTGTATGAAAAAGGTCGTTTCTTTTAACAATAAACAGTTTATATATCGGTTTTCATACGTCGTCTGTACCATATATTATGTATACCGGGTGCTGATTTGCTTTGCGGGTAATAGGGATTTTATATGTAAAATCGTGTTTATGAATTTTCCTGCTTCCCTATATATTTTGGTGAAAAAAAAACAAATACAAAATTTGTTCATAATTAAAAACTCTACCTGACACGTATGTTTGCAAATTACCAATATGCAGATTTTAATTACAAAATATTTATTAAGGAACTATGATTAAGTTTAAATTAAAAATATTTATCCGAATAGCCAAGATTTACTAACCACAATCATAAATTGAAACGTCAAAAACACAATGAAAACAATTTGAATTTGTTGAAGTCATATATGGCTATTCGGATAAAATATTTTTAATTTAAACTTAATCACAGTTCTTTAATAATTATTTTGTAATTAAAAGCTGCATATTGATAATTTGCAAACATACGTGTCAGGTAGAGTTTTTAATTATGAACAAATTTTATATTTGTTTTTTTTTCACCAAAATATATAGGGAAGCAGGAAAATTCATAAACATGATTTTACATGTAAAATCCCTATTATCCGCAAAGCAAATCAGCACCCGGTATACTTAGATGTCTGTCAATAAAGATTGAATTGTGCTCGAAATACTTTAATTTTTCAAGTGCGCCATATACAGGGTGTTTCATAAACATTGCATCAAATTTATAGAGGTTATAGAAGGCATCAAAATAAGCAATTTTAGTCAATAAACCCCTGTCCGGAAATGTGCCGTTTTGGCGGTAGGACAAAAAGACAAATTTAATTAATTAATTAATCAACGGCTCAAAATGGCATCAATTTTGCTCCATGCACAGCCGAGCACGGTTGTTCATTGATGTCCAAACCCTTTGAAATATTCCAGGCATTTCTTGAACACGTGCGCAAGCGGCCATCACCCTGCCCAGCAGTTCTTCGGCATTGGGAACGGGTGTCTCATACACCAAATTTTTAATATGGCCCCAAAGGAAAAAGTCAAGTGGGGTGAGATCAGGAGACCTTGCGGGCTAATGTACAGGGCCTCCTCGCCCAATCCAGCGGTTGCAGAAGACTTCGAGATCAAATTCCATTGATGTGTAAAAGAAACAAAGAAATCTTTGATTTCCTTTAGAGCCAAAACGGCACATTTCCGGACAGGAGTTTATTGACTAAAATTGCTTATTTTGATGCCTTCTATAACCTCTATAAATTTGATGCAATGTTTATGAAACACCCTGTAGAGTAGGTACATTCATATATTTGTATGTAGTCGGAACTAGGGCTTAATCATATGTATGCTAACTAATAATTTATAGATAAATATATACTAAAAATATTTACACACATTTAAAATAATAGTTTATTATATAATATTTAAAAACCCATCTATTAAATAAGGATTAGCCTAAATTTTTGTTAAGTTAATTTTGATTTTGTAATCAATTGCGTGTTATAGGTTTATTTTTCATAGTTAATTTAAAAAGGGACTCTTAATAATTTAAGCAATGGCTAATTGTCAGTTTTAATAACTTGAGCATTTATAAATATCTTCTAAATCCATGAAGATGAACTATTGTTTGAAACATTGACCAATAAACAGCAATATAAAGCTTTTCTTCTTTTGAGAGGCATCCCGGGCGCTTATGACCTCAGCTGTTGACCGTCTTTAATCTACAATCTGTGATCTCGTATATATAAATCATGACAGATCGGAAATTAGCTTAAAAAAAGATGAATATATTTTTGTTCCACCATTCGCTGTTTTTTTCTTGATCATACTATATAAGATAATATTCACTTAAACTATCAAGATTTATTTAAGCTATAAAACTGGAATTTACTGCTGTTCATTAGAAACAGAAGTAGACAATTTTGAAGGGTTATCATTATTTTCATAACTTTTCATAACTTGAGGTTATCGTAGAGCAAATTATACCTATTTTAGATTGATAGCACAATAAATAATTCCAATCGTAAACAAAATATTTAAATATTGATTGATATTATACAGGGTGAGTTCGACCACCCGTATCAGTCGTTTTTTTCGAAAACGGTTAGTCGTAGAGAGTTGTGTCAAAAATTTGTATTATAAAAGCCCTAATAAAGAATCGAATGGTGATAATTTTTTTTTCCGGGAAGGTCGGCTTCCCTATTAGATTGCTCCAGAATGTCCAGAACTTCGGAATTATAAATGTAACGATAGGTCGAAAGTGGTATTGTTGAAAAGATCTTTAAAAAATAAGCAAGTTTTGTAGGAAAATTTTTTTTATTACTGCCACCCCTGTAAATTTCTATAAGTATAAATATAAATTATTATATGTTCAAAACTCCGGAATTTTAGAAAGCACGATAGGTTGAAAGTGGTGCTGTTGAAAAGCTCGTTAAAAAATAAGCAAGTTTTGTAGGAAAAATTATTTAATCACTGCCACCCCTGTTAAGTAACAATCGTTTGAAATTATTAAATCAAAATTTCATAATAACGATCGAAGTCGGCATTAAAAATCTAGCAACCTTAGACATTGTCACAAGTGTTCAAACTGTCTTCCATTTACTCTTTAATACATACTACTGAGCTCTTCTGGTTATACTGTGAGTGTACTTCTTCAGTATTTAATGATCGATAGATAGGTAACTAGATTTTAAATGCGGACTTTTAAAAAGTTCGTTATTATGACATTTTAATTTAGTAATTTCAAACAAATATTACTTAACAGGGGTGGCAGTAATAAAAAAAATTTTCCTACAAAACTTGCTTATTTTTTAAAGATCTTTTCAACAATACCACTTTCGACCTATCGTTACATTTATAATCGCGGAGTTCTGGACATTCTGGAGCAAACTAATAGGGAAGCCGACCTTCCCGGAAAAAAAAATTATCACCATTCGATTCTTTATTAGGGCTTTTATAATACAAATTTTTGAACCAACTCTCTACGACTAACCGTTTTCGAAAAAAACGACTGATACGGGTGGTCGAACTCACCCTGTATAACACACACTTCTATTTTTTCACCATTGTAACTTCCTTTTTTTAACGGAATGGCCTTTGTTATGACCAGCAATTAGCCAATGCTAGTACCAATTAGGTACCATTACAACCATAACGACAAATAAGTTTCATCAAAATCTATCCAGGTGTTATTGACATAAGCGTCTCTCATACTCGTGAGATATAATACCTGCATAATGTGTAACTCTGTGAATAAAGAGAGTTGTTACTTAACTGATTTTTACTAAAAAAATGTGCACATCAAATCGGTATATTTCGCACTGAGCTGTTTCATACGTTTTCGTGTGTCTAGTTTTTTTATTAGTCGATTAGTGAAATATAGACTATTTCAATGACTTTCTGATAGTGACTTTCTAATTCGCAAAACAATATACAACCTGAACCAAAAGTTATTTTGAACATAATTCTCAGAAAATCGATTGTTACAAAGGTACAAATCTACTTTTTTGGAGTCTATTTGGTTAAGAAAAAAGAACGGCTGAACCGATTTTGGAAAAATTTCTTTCAGATCATATTTACGTTAATACGCGTCGATTGGCACCCTAACGTAGTCGATATCATTTTTCATTCTCGAGATTTCGTCCTAGAAAGAAATGGACACACACACACACACAGACATCTTTCTAAAAATAGTGCAAAAATAGTGTAGTGACCTTGAAACATAAAAATTTGTTATACATTTTGATTTCGATTTTCGGACCCATTACAATAACTTCCAATGAGAAGTTAATAAATGTTCTTTCTTGCTTGCCAAAATGGCTTGTGAGGTTCTTAAAACTTTACTCATTCATTTTCATTTACCTATTCAAAAATTATAAGTAATGAAAACTTTTAACGCTATAACAGAGTGCTGATTGCTTATCAATCTCTCCTGAATGGGATCCTGCTCTATGGTAGTAGACTAACGGTAATAATTTCTCTTGTAACCATGATGTACTCAGTCTATACAAACTCTCTTCAGGCTCATCTAGGTACTCTTTCCTTTGCACTGCCCCAACCATCTTTGCAGTTTTTAATACGCATTGTATGCATAAATACTCAACTGAAGACGAATACAAACAAATGTCTATATTATGTCAGGAATATTGTACTTATAACTACGCTATTTGCGAAAAATATTAAAGCAAATGCAAAGACATTGTAAAAATGTTTATTTGCCAAAGTCGGAAAAAATAATAGTGAAGCATTTCTATCTACACAACAATTTTTTTTAAACTTTAGTTGAAATGTGCTTCTGCAAAGCTAATTGCAATAATAATTAATTGATTAAGTACTTTCGAAGATATTTATTTTAATAAATGCATGGATAATAATAATAAAGAATTGCGTGTTAGGATTTATAAGTTGATTCATAAAAAAATAAATGTTTTACTTGATTTAAATATATATAAATTTATAAATTTTATAAATAAATATATATATATCGTCGTTGACAATAAAATGTATGCAAACACGTTAACTTGGAACCAACATCGATCAGTTCTGCATTCTTTAATTCGGATTAAGATCAAGAATCGGACTTTTTATTTAAAAAAATAAAATTGAGAATGTATAATAGATACAACAATTTAGTCAGTTCTTAACTACAACAAATTATTTTATTATTGGATATACAAGTTCTTGCTGAAGATGGAAGCATTGCTATCGAAATGTCCATTCAATAATAACATTGTTGCATGGTTCTGAATTCTTATTTTTTATAGTTTCCAACTACAGTGATCTTTCTGGTCTGACATAATGTATAGTTTGTTTGGAATTTTCCATTTTGATTTATAAAAGTTTTTAAAGGAAATGAGCAAATTTTTATATTAACCGAAATCATATATCATTTCGACACTCTGCTACTTTTATATGAAACATAATAATAATATATTATGTAGAAAGAATAATGGTTGTCATTTAACCTTTATACAGCTGTTAGTGTATGGCTGATGTATAAACACACCGGAAACGGAAATACATTAAGTCCGAGCAGCTAGCGCGGAGTGGCTAGAATTGGTACTAACAAAAGGTTCAACAAGAAATTACTTCCTTTTGTTGGCAAGTTGGCAGTGAATTATAGAAATACAAATTTTATACACCGGACCTAACTAAATTATTTTACGATACTATAAATCAAATCATAATGAACAATGATTCATTTTAATGATTCCCTTATTGTTCAGATTGTTATAGTTTGATAATTTGTTGATTGCGTTATTCACATATTTTGAAATATAAAAATGCTCCATACGTATTTTTTATATTCAGATTTCTTTAAAATTGCAAAAAAAACCGAACGGGCATTTTAAACACAAAAATTTGGCTTTATAATCGTAATAAAAATAAAATTGTATTTATGTATTCTCTCTTTTATAGCTACTTCTTCTAAAATAAGTTTGATGTTACCAAAATTAAAGCTTTGCGCATCAAAATGTAATTATAAAAAAATAATACAGAACTTCTTAAAAAATTCGTACTAAGTAGTAAGTACCTACTCTTTATTATTTATTTTTTTAATTTATAATTTTGCGTTGATTCAAATGACCAAAATTATGTCTGTGATTTAATTTTGAAACTAGCCGTATTTACCCAGCGTTGCCCGGGATTGACAGCCCCCCGTTATATGATACCACAGTGAATATAGCTAAAATCTCCCCACATATTTTGTCTCAGCATTCGTGAAAACCGCATGAAAGCAGTGGCGGACTAAGCCCGTCGGAGGCCCGGGGCGGCAGAACTAAATGAGGCCCCCGGTCTGCTTAGAAATTGATGTATACTTGTAGTATAAATTTCGTAAAAAATGAATAATATAGGTGTAATGGCTGACAAAAAAAATCAAATATTTATAATAAACGACCTACCTACGTTTATATTTTGTATACGTACGGGGCCTCCAATTCCAAACTGCCTCTTTCTTACTAAACATTGTGGCCTTGTTTGGGATTTGATTGAAAGGACTTCTCGAGATTTGGAGCCCCCCCCCAGGATCAGAGGCCCGGAGCGAGCCGCCACTTCTCCCCCCCCCTTTAGTCCGCCACTGCATGAAAGGCGGTTGAATATTTTTCGATATTTATCGTGTATAGCTAAGCAAACAGCAGACTAACGTTGCCTACAATATTTGACAAAAACGTGGCGACCAGAAAACAATGTGTCATCCATATCCGATCGCGACCAGTAGGTGACACCACTACACTGTAAAAGTAACGTGAAATCACGTTGAGGTACCTACTTTACCTATTATCTACAGGTATAATATAACTAAAACAAATTTATTAAATACAACACTAAGTCGAAGATATAAAAAAAAACTCGGGTCGCAGTGCCAAACCCTGCCGACAATATAGTGTATTTGCAAATACAGGCCTTGTGGCTTTAATACGTGAACTTAAGTTTGTTTTTGGACAAAATAAAAAATTTAACCCCTTAATACATCCCTTAAAATAATATTTTTTTCTTAATTGCAATATTATTATCAATGCAACCTCTGTACCACATTAAATACACCCTTTCATAAGTAAATCCGTATCAACAAACCAGTGTTTTCATAAAATTTGAAAGTCCGGTCCTGTCGGGCCGATTTTATTAAAATTTTAGCAGCACGTTTTAATCTTTACTAAAGAGTTAAATTTCAATTTTGAAACGATTCTGACAAATTTTTCGGTATTTTTGGGCCCAAAAACTTTTTGGAACCCCTAAATACAACCCTGAAAATGGTCCGATCGGGCCCATTTTAAATAGGCTTCTTGCGGTGATGGGTTCCAATGTGTGTACCAAATTTCGTTTCAATCGATTAAGTCTGTCGAGAGTTATCGTGTACACACATATATATATATAAATATATATATATATAAATATATATATATATATATATATATATATATATATATAAATATATACATACATATATATATAAACATTTCCAAAAATGGTGCCAAATTGTTCAGGAGGCTATGAAACGTCGAGAAATTTTGGTCCGACCCCTAGGTCCCGCCATCCGACCGACGCCAATAGTGTATGTGCCATATTATGGCAAATACACTAATAAAATATAGATAACGTATATTTTATTCGAGTACCTCTATACTATGGTTTAGTGCCATTTCGGGCGTTTATTAAAATATTCCCACTTCGGGCGTCGTCCAAATCGTTTACCTGTTACTATAGTGCCAGTTCGTGCGTTTTTATCTTTTTTTTTTTAAAAAGGTATATACAATTGTATATGTCCACATATATAGAGCATATGCACATATACAAGAGAATATCACTTGGGGGGTGGCTCCACCATATCAGGTATCTGGCCAGTATCATTAAATATCAAAGCTGGGTCTAAACGACGTCACAAAATATCCATGAGCAGAGGCGGGAATCGAACCCGCGACAGTCGGATCCAGAGGCCACGACGCTAACCACTGGACCACGGCTGTCTCCCGTTTTTACCTTATTTACACCTTATACCTAATATGCCCACAAATGCACTAGAAATTTTCGGAGAGTTTCGGCGGCAGCAAAATTTCAGATTTTCAGGTAAATGTCGTAGCACCAAGCACTTGCCGCTGTTGTCTATAAGCGGCGATTTCTTGGATAACAGGCTCGGAACTTCAGTCACAAAATCAAGCCCGAGATCCTGCACTTTTGTGATCTCTTCCTGGAACATATCCATATCCAACGGGTTGTAAAATTTTTGTTAAGACTGGCTGTCCCTTTGTCGATTCAACAAATTCAACTATATCGGAGATCGTCGGGATTTTAAGTTTGGAAACGCTCTTCTTCACTGCTATTTTGTCAAATTTTGTTTAAATAAAAGAATTAGTTTTGTATTGAAACAATTTGTTAAAAAGGGGCATGTTATAGATTACATAAGTGATTGACTTTATATTATAGCGTATGTAATCTAAATGAGTAAGATTTTTGTAAAAAATACACAGTCCTAAATTTGATATATAATAAAATAAGACCAATTTGTTCGACGCGCGAAGTGGCACTTTTGAAATGCATGCAAATTCTCAACGATCAAACTGGCACTAAAACGGTTAGAAATCCCAAAACGCCCGAAGTGGGAAAGCACGAAATGGGAAAAATCCCTATACTATATCGAATATCGATATAAATTTTGAAGTAAATCCGTTCAGTGGTTAAGGCGTGATTGATCAGCAGACATAAATTAATTTTTATTATATTAGTATAGGGATTAACCGAGGAATAACATGATATAGATTCGTATATCTCATTTAATAAATATATAAAGATGTGTATCTGGCGTGAGTCTATTTTCAAGCATCGTATTAAAATAAACGCATGTTAAAATTCACAGTATTTTTTCTTCTAAATGCAAATGAGATAGGCTTCATTCAGCTAAGTTTTGTTGTGCTGGTCGTATAAAACAGGCGATAAAACAGAAGCATAGCGCAACAGTGTTTTGTTTGTGGCACTGAGAAGGAAATTAAGTGAAGGCGTCGTCCGGAATGTTAAATATTCGCCTTGGCCTTTAAATAGCCTAACAAGATACTAACGTATCTAGCCTACCTCTCCATAATCATACATACGTAATTTGTAAAATTATAAAAGGAATAACAAACAGTAATAATTTCACAACCAGATTTATCAATTTTGAAATTGTTTAGGAAACTGACCTAATTTACAAAAATTAGATTAAAGTTATGTAAGTTTAGTAATTAGACTTAGTTTCTAGCTTAAAGCAATTAAGTATCAATTAGTTAACTGGCAAAATTTTCCACAATAAAAAATTATAATCAAAATTCTATAAAACAAATATTTTCAGTGTTGTTATTTACAAAAGAAATCAATAAAATAATTTTTTACACATCATAAAAACAATAATATAAAAAAAATGTTAATATGTTTTTTTAATTATTTGACAATTTTACTGTTACTGTTGACGGCATTTGAGCTCTGATGATGAAAAAATATTTTTCGAAACGTTAGCGAATAAATACAAGAAAACAGTATTTGCTTCTTAATTGGATCCTTAAGCCACTTTTGAGTCGTTTTCTTCCAATTTCATCAGTATCACCACATATTCTGTTTTTTCAATCAAAAACAGATTCTTATCATCATTAATAATTATGTATTTACATTTTTTCCAAAATCGTTTTTTAAAATTACTTATAAGATCAAAGTTTAATTAAACCGATTGTAAGTTTACTCTACAAACGTGTTTACATCATGGCGTTGCTATGATTCCTCTATTACAAGTCTCCAGTTCGCGGGTTCTAGCCCGAGAGCTGGTAAAAGTGTCAATTGGATTTTCAATTTATTATTAAAAAAAAATAATGAATTGAAAATATGAATTGGTGCTAAGCCCAAATAACCTTAGCTGTTGGTAGTCTTTAAAACACAGTTAATTACACGACAAACGTCTCTTATTAAGAGTATTCGATAGCAGGTTAGTACTCCCTGCACGCTTCATCTAAAATCCTTTCCCCTCGCCTATAAAACGGTTCCCACTCTCCCGACACTATTTTTACAGCTAAAGGGCTCGGGTAAACGCCAAATGAAGAACCAAGAATCACACTACAGATCCTACAGGCGAAATATGGAAAAAAATTCCTGAAAAAACTTACAACCATTTAAAAAATTACGTAATCTTTCACACGTAGGTATCCAAAATTTTTTTCAAAAAATTTGCCTGTAGGATCTGTAGTGTGATTTTCGGTCCTTCATTTGGGGTTTACGCAAACCCTTTAGCTTTAAAAATAGCGTCGGGAAAGCGGGAACCGTTTTATAGGCGAGGTGAAAAGATTTGAGATGAAGGGTGCAGGGGGTAACTTCCGTTTTCGAATACTCTTAACAATACAGTAGAACAGTATTGGTAAAGATTAAAAACCTTTCTATGGACTTAACATTTCACTAATCATTAGTTAAGTCACGTTACTAATGAACTGTCAGTTCTAAAACAAACTTCAATAATTATAATGAGCTATCCATTCACAGAGAAATTTTGATAAGGTTCTGATATATTTTTAATAACACATTCTACATCGAAATTTATTTTATGCATTTTTTTTGTTTACTTCGAAGGTTATAAAATAAATAAACTTTAAATTAGTTTTAAATTGATATTTACCCAGAAAAGGTTTTTTTAAGTAGATGTAATTGTGCACTACGCGTAAGCAAATACATCTCTTAATAAAGAATTTGATAATATGAACCAAATAAATTAGTAATTTTTTCAGTGTCAAAAAGTGTTTAGGGTTACCTACGATTATTAATTGTTAAATAATTAATACTTCTAGCAATGCATTTTTTTATATCAGAAAATCACGAATAATAATTGTTTACGAGTACTATATTTGCAAATTACTGCGGAATCGTCTTTTCTTTATAATGCGGCGGTTTTAGTACAATCAATTTTTATCAATCGATACACCTTTGTTTAAATATTTTGTGTAAAATATCTTACAGATTAAAAAAGAATATAATTTTTTTTATAAAAATTTACAAAGTTGCAAATGAATGGAGTTGATAACTATTGTAATAATATATAAACCAAATAGTTTTCGCTAGGACAAATTTGAATATCTATGTGTCCCTTCAGCATTAAGCTGTACGTGACTAAAAGTTTTGTACATTGTATGTAGGCACATAATACAGTATTACATAACATGCAGTGTTCTGGTATTTTCCTTGCAAATGTGAAAATGTCCTCTGCTATTCAAACATTTATATTGTTGTTTGCAAATTATGTATATGACTACGGAAACATTTCCAACTATTTTCCCTATGAGCCAGATTTTACATGATATAGAAAAAATCTGGAGTCGTTGATGCACAGAGTTAATGAAAAATACAACAAAACCCCTGGTAACTTTACATGATACCTCTTTTTTCTCCTACTTAGGCCGAAAGTTCGGACTTTCGTCCCTGCCAAGCGGGAACAAAGTCGCTCTTTATTCCCGTGGTACGGACAAGTGCGCGTGCGCAATAATATTTATGCCGGCTCTCACGCACCTACTTCTGTCTCCTACACATTAAAATTATTTCCTTAAAAATTATTTTTTAATAATTTTAATAATAAAATAAAATAAAAATAAAAATTTTAAGTAATTTTTTTTTCAATTTTGCAAACTTTCGGCCTGGCAGGAGAAGAAATAGTATGCGCAACACGGGAGGAAATTACTACATCTCCTCCCGCGTATTTGCCACCCTCGCCGAAATATAGCACTTTCCTTGCTTGTGGCACAATGTACTATTTCGTGAGACAAACCATGCAATAGGAAGAAAAAGACGCATATCTTTTCGTTATGCATCATAGTATTTACACGTAGAAGTCGTTGCACATGAAAATTGTCTATATGAATCAATAAATTCAAGAGTTGTTTCATTATTCCCCTCCATTTTACTTAACAAAACAACACAAGACGGATGAATGATGTAAGAAAGTCCCGACTGACTCGTGATGCACTTGTGTCGCTCGTCTTGCCTCTCAGTAAAATGTCTTGTGCGTTATAAATTGACAGGCCTGCCCTTATGCGCGTTCATCAAGATGCACTAAAGAAGCATCGTGTAAAGCTACCATAGATTCTGTGTCGTTGTGTACTTCAAAAATTATACTTATCGCTCTGTTCAGTGATTGCATAATATTTACATCAGCAACTATTCACTGTACCCTTTTTTATGTATTTAATTAAGGGAAACTAGAAAACAAAAACCCAGGATCTCACATTAAAGACATTAAGCACTAAGAAAGACGATAAATATAATCTTATAAACCTATGTCAAACCCCCTTTTAGCGTATGTATGTTTTGTGTATTGTTACCTTGTTTTCTTGGGGTTATGCTGGGTTTTAAATAAATTTGCGAAAATTTCATGAACCATAAGTATAATTCGTTTTTTGTTTAAATAAAATCGTTATTACATAAATTTACAAACATATATAATATTTAATATTTTAGATCATATTTAGTTCCGGAAAAGTAAACATGTATTCATTGGTACGTTTCTCACTATTAATCAAAAGTACAAAAATATTGTTAGACGCATTTAGCAACGCGCCAACAGTTGATCACACAAAAACATAAATGACTCGAATTGGACGTGCTTAATAATATTACATCAGACCGGGGTGTTTAACATGATCGCCGGTCTTGATCATATGAGCAATAGGTCAGTTCCTTCCCTACGTTGTGTTTTTTTATTAAAGATCCAAAAGCATACGGTCGTACATGGATAAGCGTACCGTTCTGTTACGTTCTTTGTGTATGTTCAGTATGTGTGTCCGGCGGTCGATTTTGCCAACGCACCCTGTATGTGTGTATTGGGCGGTCGAGGTTTCCAACGCACCCTGTATGTGTGTATTGGGCGGTCGATGTTTCCAACGCACCCTGTATGTGTGTATTGGGCGGTCGATGTTTCCAACGCACCCTGTATGTGTGTATTGGGCGGTCGATGTTTCCAACGCACCCTGTATGTGTGTATTGGGCGGTCGATGTTTCCAACGCACCCTGTATGTGTGTATTGGGCGGTCGATGTTTCCAACGCACCCGGTATGTGTGAGAACGACAGAACGCCTTTCGCTTGTAAGCTCTAGGTGGGAACTTAATCCCGGTTCTAGTTCTTGATATAATTGAAAATGACCAGAGGGTCAACTACATGGCGTGTCACAGACTCAGTGAACGCTCATTTATTTATTAAATAAATGAACGATAAATGAATCGAGAGGCCTGCCATCCTACGGCGACCAGACCAAGCCAACTAATAATGGTTTGAAATAGAGACGCGAGCGCGTACAGCCGGAGCGTGCAGGCACTGCGTCTCGGATACAAGTAAGGCGCCTCGCCATACGATAGCGTACATTACTAAATAAAGTTCAAAGTTATTAGATTGCCGTACATAACACGTGAATATTGAAGTTATTTCTAGATATTGATAAGCTCAAATTAATATCCATTACAGTATATGTTCTCGATAAACATGAAAACCGCTGCACTGATTTAAATTTGGGTTTCACGACTTTATAGAGGAATACCCTGGGTGTACATTAGACCAGATATGCATAAAAAAAATCTCTTACAAATAACGAATTGAGCACATGCAACACCGGGCTTAATTACTACTATAGTTAAATGACATTAAATTTGTTATTTTAGAGTTACTTTTTTCTATGATTAAGCTTTTTTTTTATTTTCTTTCTTAAGAATATTCAATACCGGAAATTTCTCTCTGCATTCTTCATCTCAAATTCTTCACCTTCGCCTAAAAACGGTTCTGGCTCTCCCGACGCTATTTTTAAAGCTTACGGGTTCGGATAAACACCAAATAAAGAACCAAAAATTACACTACAGATTCCTCGGACGAAAATTCGAAAAGCATTTTCCTGGAAAAACTTACAACTTAAAAATTACCTCACTTATCTTTCACACTTAGGTAAAACTTTTCGCCTGAGAGATCTGTAGTTTGATTCTATGCCTTCCATTCTTGAAAAATCTAAATTTTCTAACGCACTGTATTTACTGCCTCTGTCTTTGAAGTCTTTGTCCGTTTCACTGACTGTATATCTATATTTTTGCTGTCTTTGTCTGTTTTATTGACTGTATATCTATGGCTGAAGATTTAAATTTTTCGTTTTTAACGGTCTTTTCTGTCAAACTCTTATGATAGCATATACTCTTAAATATCTCTAGGTTTGATGGTAATTTGACAAACATGTGCTGTTCACGTGATAACTCTATCTATTTGTGGGAAAGACTTCTTCGGCTGGAATTATTAGCTTTTTCTCGAACAGTGTACACGGGCACTCATTTTTAACGTGGTCCAGAACTACGCATGGAGCAAGTCGCTGTCGTTCGTTCTGTTTAGAGACGGGAGAGAAATATGACACACACAAACAGAGCACGTAAATCACACTCAAAACCCAACTGTGTCACAGTCGCAGGACCAAACCCACCTACCTACACTGCACCTTGGGGACCTTAATGTGACCTACTTTGTTATATGCCTACACACAATACTATCTTGTGTATATCATATGTTCCAAAAGTCTGTCAGTGATCTTTATTTTTCTTTGATTTTCTTTTTTCATTTCCCTGATTCTGAATTTAAGTTATATAATAATTATTAATTAATTCAACAATGAATTTTCAATCCACAAGGCATTCACTAGGTAGTGAATAGTATTTCTTAACATATCAGTCAGCATATTATGCCATCATGATTGTTAAACGTCAAACGATTGTTATAAGATATATAAGGAAAAAATCAGAAGCCACTGTCAGGACTTGAACCTGAAATTCCCAGTTTCCGGCTGGTTGAGTTGCTAAGAAATATTATTCACTACCTAGTGGATGCCTTGTGGATTGAAAATTCATTGTTGAATTAATTAACAATTATTATATTGTTGTCCACAATTACCTAACTCATATATTGTTATTTATTTAAGTTATATAACTTAAGATTACTTTCTAAGTGTAAAAATGAGTGGATAGTGATTCTCTTAGACTTCAGAGTAAATGCTAACTAGGTATATATTAAAATTTTAAAGTCGCAAGGCGTTGAGATGAGCCTTCAGTCTTTCAATAAAATAACACCTTCACCTATTCCTATTTTTAAAAACACTTTTAGTTACAATAAGTACTAAAAAGAAATGTTTACCAGAGTTTTTTCTATAAAATTTTATAAAAAAAATTTTACAAAACACTAGTTTTCTTTTACATCTTTCAAAGCGCCCTTCAGGTGTCCCGAATCCCGATCGCTGACTTGCTGACTAGTATATTTATTTACACCTAAATACTAGCTAATCTCAAAATATTAGCTTTTATAAAATTCTTACAATTTTTGGCAACATGTGTGAGGCCCTATATTCCCTATTTTTTTCAAATTTTTTGGCTCAGCAGTTTCGGAGATAAAGGGGGGGGGGATCGGACAGACAGACAGACAGACATACAGGCACGAGAGTGATCCTATAAGGGTTCCGTTTTTTCATTGTGAGTTAAGGAACCCTAAAAACGACTGTATTAATAAGAAGACGTCATTCTTTAAATTCAAAAAGACCTTTTAGTTTATACAGTACACTAGGTGTATTATATTTTCTCTCATTCAATGATCCATTTTCCTGAGAGTAGTTTCTGCAATTATCCACGAGATACAGCACTTGTGGTAGGTACAAACATTATTTATTCCCCATTAGTGTCGTGTCATTGGTATAACCGGTATAACTTAATTATTTAATTAATTTAATAATAATAATAATTTAATAATTAAGTTGTACCACTAAAATGACACGACACTAATGGGGAATAAATAATATTTGTACCTACCACAAGTGCTGCCTCTCGTTGATAATTGAAAGAACTACTCTCAGGAAAATGGCTCATTGAGTATCATTAAGTGATTTGAACAAATGACTTACGATACCGAAGCACTGATATTAATTTTGAAATAAACCAAAAATAAATTTACTCTGTTCAGTTTTATTATGAGTCCGAAATAACGTTTTTATTTTATAGGGACATAAATTTACAAATCACGTATACAAGAACAATATTATAGTGAAGACAGACGTTTAAAGATTATATCTAACAGACTAAAAGCATGTACACTTTTATTGCAAATACAGTTCGTTCTTATTCCGTAATAAAATGCCTTATAAAACCGTGCTGTTTTAAAATCTGCATTACAATTATCTCAAAGAATGATCAGAACAACAAACTTGGACTCTAAAAAAGAGATTGCATATTGACAAGTACGAATTTACGATTGGAGCTTCGCTGGGATTTAAGAACGTTGTCGCCGTTTTTGTGAGGCAACAAATGAGAATAAGACTCTTTTTTCTCAATGTTTTAACCAAATTAACTTAAACATAAGAAATACAATCAATATGATTAGACACCTATACCGTAACTAAATTCACTATATTAGTGAAATTAACATAAGAATATCAGACGAATTATCGCCATGATATTTATATAGAAGGCTATATAGGAAAAATGTAAATGCACCGCCGGGAATCGAACCCAGAACTAGCGTCGGGTAAGTTTCCAGTTACTACACAGTGCCCAACAGTGTACATTTAATTCTTCCTATATATGCAACGATGACCACAGATCCATTAACTGCGAGAGCTATTATTTTATAACAACATTACGAATGAATGCTGGCTTTCTCATGGCCCGGACGCGCCTTATAAGTCAAATTATAACGAGAAATCTATATACGGTTTTTAATATAAACATAAGAAATACAATCAATATGATTAGACACCTATACCGTAACTAAATCATATTGATTGTATTTCTTATGTTTATATTAAAAACCGTATATAGATTTCTCGTTATAATTTGATTTCAAATTAACTTACTTATAAATATTTGTAAACGCAATATTAAGGCTAAAAAACATTGTCCGGATTCGAACTCGAACTTTTCAGTTTCGCGTCCATTACATCACATCCCATTTTTTCCCATAACAAAACAAGCGAAATTAAAAAAAACAAACTTCAATTTCATTGAAATAAGTATACATAATAATGAAGGTAATTATGATATTTTAAGAAAGGAGCTAAAACTTGGCATTAATTTTTCACGTTTTTTTTGACCATACAGTATATTTTATAATTATTTTGGTGGGTCATGTCAAACAGTATTAAAGGTCTTTAATATTGCATGTAATATTATATTATTTTTGCGGTATAATATTATAATATAATATATTAAGATACGTCTGCATATGTACCATATTTATTTTTTCACTCAAACTATAAATAATAGCTATTAACTAATTTTCTATTTTATAAATAAAAAAGTAAATGACAATTTTTAGCGTTAAAATCGAGTGTACCATCAGAAATATTTTTCCGCCACCCGATTTATTTCTTCTTTTCTATGGTATATTTACGAGAATCGTCGGTTTTATTAAAAAAGAAGTAAGTAAAAGTAAAAAAAATGCAAACCAGCAATTAGTGTACCAAAACACAAAATAATATCTTAATATATACATAACAACAATTATATTTTATTCAGACTAGTGTTTCCCCATCATCAATTCTTTTATTCAAGTCCAGACACAAAGCGTGTACTCGAAATTGTCTGTTGTCCATCAAGTACCTTGTATGATTACACTAGTGGGCAATATTTAAAATATTACTATTTTGCAATATTGAACAATGAACATGTCGCGTTTCAGTTATTAAGTACATAAAATTGACGTTAGCTGTATCAATTCCAAAAATCTAATAATTTTTGAGATTTAAAACTGTTTTGAACTATTTTAAAAACGATTAAATTATAATATATTATACTAGCGGCCCCGTCCGGCTTCGCCCGGGTGCTAAGAAAGCCCGGATGCAATACACTACTCACTCACTTCGCTCGTTTGGTATGTACTTGAATCGTGCCAAGTTTCATCCCAGCAGGAAAAAGTGCAAGGTTGGACCCCTTAGGTTCCCTACTATACCTAGATAAAATGGACAATAAACATTAATTTTTGACTTCCCCCCCGCTTCTCCCTTTGTATTGCTCCAAAAAAAAATTAATATATCATTTTGTAGGAAATTTAATCAGCATCATTATTTATGAAGAGTTTTTTTTCTAGGACGCTTAGTTTTCGAGATATTTACGAAAAACCAAAAAATGGGACCTTGTCACCTCCCTCACGCCCAAAGCTCGCATCCCCCGGCTGGGAACTTTTAGTATGTTATTTTTGGGGGTCACCCCTACCACTTAAAATAATAATCCAGACTACACGATTTATTGCATTTATTTGCCAATTTCCGATCTTCGTTGACTGAACTATATAGGTACGTAGCTTTTAGGCGTGCTATACAATAACTAGGTATTTAGAATCAGATTGAGATTTCTACCCACAACTGTATATTTGCACTGTATCTAGAT
Source organism: Mongoloraphidia duomilia (assembly GCA_039654895.1). Classification (NCBI taxonomy): domain Eukaryota; kingdom Metazoa; phylum Arthropoda; class Insecta; order Raphidioptera; family Raphidiidae; genus Mongoloraphidia; species Mongoloraphidia duomilia. The sequence continues at coordinate 35,965,940 of CM077520.1, read as the reverse complement.
ACCGTAATGCCACCCTAGCAGACGTTATTCACCCCCGGCTAAGGGGTGGCTGAACATTAAGCCGCTAAAGGAGTAATGAGTGCCTGTTGTCCCGGTCATTTTGAGGAGGTCCGTTTTTATATTTATGTGTGGTTTATGTGATACATAAAATACTGCCTTATCCAAGTAACAAACGCCTATAATAAACAAGTTTTTATGGAACCAAAGAATTTATTAGCAATTTCAGTCGGAAGTCAAAATAATTCATAGATTTTATCACATGCATGTTTCGTTTTCCCAATTTTTTACAACCGAAACCTTTAAAACCTTTCCTTAAAAAAATTGAAGCGCCTTCAAAAAAAGCCGCTAAAAATAATTTTATTAAATTAGCGCGCCAATTTCAAAATTTAATTATTATTCTCTTTTTAGCAGGTTTTTTGAAGGCGGTTCAATTTTTTTTATAAAAATTGTTTTTTTTAACTTTTAGTTGATTTTTGATTACTACTTGTCAATAAATAAGTTTCAAGAATAGTTTACAATACGTAGTTTGAAGGATTATTGCTTGAGATTATTAAAAAAAAACTAGTGAACCGATTTAAGTAAAAATTATATGGGACTAATTCAACATCTTTCTGAATACAACGGAGTCAAAACCATTCAAATTACTGCACATACATAAAAATTGGTAACCTCCTCCTTTTTTGAAACCAGTAAAAGATAAAATGTCATTATTTTATTCTGTAAATAAATAATTATGAACTCCTGGCCAAAATCAACGCACCGATCAGTTTTTCTGTTAAATTTTTAATAATTGAACCTGAATGAATGAATTGTGGATTATAGACGCTCGACGACAGAGGTCATTAGCGTCCATAATAATTGAACCTGAATAACCCAGTAATTTTAGACATAAAAATGACCAATTTTTCCAAGAACAACTGATTCAGCATAGTTTTCAATAATTAAGTTTAATTCCGAATTAATAAATAACCTCAAATTTTCCAACTACATATTAGGTACTATTTGGTTTGAGAATACTACTATAAATCCTTTGGTGGCACGATAGCTGTTCTTTGGATATTATCAATGATCAATTTCCTTTTAGTTTTAATTACTTTTCCTTTATTATTAGGATTAATTCTGTCCAAGTGTGTTTTTCTTTTCTTTTTTTCTTTTTATTCCCAATGGCTCTTAACTTCTAAGATCCGATTTTCGACTTAAATAATTAATTTCCTTTGAATTATATTGGTACTACGTAATCCCTATAGAGAACATGACGATAAGTAATAATCTCCAGTCTGATTGCTAGATGAAAATTACGGCCCTGCATCCGGTCGAAGGGTGGTCTCTAGAATGACGCGGGACGGAACTAGACGGGGAATGACTTTATTCCTCTACCTTTGTAATTAGAAATCTCGGTCTGCTGGCCATTTAACATAAGGTACGTTGGTTTTTACTATGTCTATTTGAATGCATACATACTTTAGTCATACGTACATAGTACTATTATGCGTAAATGTACTTCATTACGAATAGGTATGCAAATTCTAAACCCTATGAACGAGTCAGAAGTCATCTTACATTAAATTATAAATCCTTTTGTAGCCAATTCGTTGGAAAGTATACCAAATTTTATTAGTGTTGCTATTTTTTGTAAAACGGTAAAAGTGAGTGATGAATCTGTAAACATTTTTTTTTTACTTTAGAAAAAGCCCCGTCTAACTTAAATAATGGTTTTGGATTTTGTTGTCGAGCACTTAAAACGGCTTCACAATAAATTTGTGAAGTTAGAGACCACACCTTTATTTTTTTTTCCTTTCAAGCGGCTGACGTCACTTGTCCCATACATCACGGCTCTTGTACAGCACATACACCGTGTCCCAGATTTAGGTATACATAGGGAAAATAACATTGAGAACATTTAATTGTAGTAAGTTATGGGCCATAAGACCTAATAGTGGATTACATAGAAAAAATAGTATCTACAGTAAATTTTTTAAACAATTTTCCATAGCAACGGTTGACTATTAAAAGTAACTCGGAGCCTCCTTAATAAAAAAATCAAAGCATCTACTACATTTATTTACATTAAGTCTTATGGCCCATAGCTTACTACAAAATTGTAAATGTTCTCAATGTTATTTTCCCTATGTATGCATGAATCTGGGACACGGTTTATACTATATTTTAATACATGTCCCATTTTGATAGTTTATTGATAGCAATTTAGTGCAATCGGTTTTAGGCTGTCTGGTTGTAAAGCCAGCCTCGCGGATACTGTGACGTAAGCACCTATTAAAGTTTCAAAATTTGTATCTCCGTAAATACTTAACGTATTGAAATGAAATAAACGCTATTGTGTTTCTGGCAATGATTTCTAATAGGAAACAATCATAATATATTAATTATTTTTGAAGTGAAAACTTCCTTATAGGCGCATTAGGCACTCTTTGCCTGGGTACTGAAAAAATGTGAAGCGTTCGCAACTACTTCCGTAAGAATTCGCAAAATACTTATATCATAAAAACGGCCCTCTACACACTTCCATCCCATAGCGCAGTTGGTTAGGTCTTTGCGTTCTTTGCATAGGAACCTGGGTTCGAGACCTGATGGCAGCGTAGAATTTTTGGAGTTTTTTTTTAAATACTACATATTTATTTATACCTCGATTTATACATACATTTTTTTATTTTTGTTATATTCTTTCTTTGACAATAATTATAAATTTTTTGAAACCAAGGTGGAATTAATTAAAAATACAATTTTAGTATTTTAGTAATAAATTATTTTTAGTTCATAAATGCGCTATAATAGATGACACCAAAAATTAGAAAATCTGAAGTTTTAACTTCTGTTGTGTGGTCATAAGCACACACCCATTTTTTTATTTATTACAGCCTCATTGGTTTTTTAAGTAATTATTGTAAAACAACAATGTATTGTAAGTATTGCCTTTTAAAATGAGAATAAATTAAAAATTGTTTTGTCTGTCTGACAATGTATAACTTACTGTTGAAGATCGATAATCTCCGTTCCCTGACGAGCTTCAAATCGTATGCTTGCTTTTGTTTATAATTTTTTATCTTTTCTCGTTGCGACAGATTTAAATATTAGACATGCAATGTAAAGATGATCGTCGATAATATATTTTTGTATACAATATTAAATTATACAGTGCGCTCAACCATTCCCGATGAGAGGTACCTATCGTTTATAGGATTGTGCTTACCGTCTATACAGTGTACGTACTCACAATGCGTAGCGTTTACAGTACCTACACAATGCTCTCTGAGGCTCTGAGCACACGCATTGAAAGAGAGACGAGAGAGCTACTAGTACGCTAACTTATAAGGGATGTACGATGTCATATCGTTACCGAATTAAATTAACTACTGATTTTCTGATCATATGAGCTGTAAATTGAATGTACTGTTACAAAACTGTTTTCTGAGTTGGCGGAATAAATATTTATTTACAATAATTAAAAACAATAATAATGAATGCAACAACGAAAAGTCAGTTCTAACAATCAACACAAGTAAACAATAACTAAACAGTAATTACAAAGCAAAACAAAACAACTATATACAATAATTCGTAATTATTACCACTACACTAGTATTTATTTTATCAATTTAGTTATTTATATCACGGCACTATTTATATTACTGCTCCACCGTAGACTTGACTGCGTCACTCTCCGTTAACTGATTCCTCACTCACTCGTACTGGCTGTTTATATACGCTGCGTGGCGTAAGCCTAGTGTGTTCTCGCTTTCTCTAGAACTTTCGCGCAGGTACCAGTTGTTCAGTAAGCAGACCCCGTTTCTCAGAACTCTTGCCTGCCATTTATATACAGGGTGATCCGTAACAGTGAAAACAGCGTCAAAATCCGTTGCGTGGTTTAGGAGGAGTTAGCGGTTAAACAGACAGACAGACAGACGCGGAAAGCGACTTCATTTTATACTATGTACTGAAATACCTTAGATTAAAGTATCTTTTATTTAGATACTCTCATACAAAGTATCTTATCTCTTTCATTTTTTGGGGTATTTGACTGTTTGGCATCTTTTACCTAGATACTATTTTGAAGTGTCTTCTGCAGCTTTATACATAATTGTCACCATTTAGTGCAGACCAGTGAAAAACGCTTCAATATACCTGAGCTTTCGCATCCCTAATGCTTGAAGCAGAGAAGAGTGCGCCGCGTAGCTGTTGATACGCGTCTACGAGCTACGGGCTACAGAATGAAGCAAGGAGGTACACAAAACACTCGCATGGGTTTCGCTCTGAGATGAAGTGAAGTGCTTTATACTTCATACAAACTGTCTGCTTTGCATATCATAACCCAATGTACCAATAAAAATATAAGAACCACAGCGGTTCTTCAAACAAACACTGCATTGTTTCTTTGTAAAAGATGATACAAATATAAAATCTGCGTCCTTAAAATTTCAATTAAATCCCTGAATATTTTTTTACTGCTTAGCTACATTTTTATGTGAAATTTAAACAATGCAGTTGAAAATAATGGATAATTAAAAAAAACACGGGAAAAAGGCTCAATGTACTCAGTCAACATTTCGAAAAATATATTTTCATTTTTAAGAAAATACGTATCGAATTATTATACAGAGTGTATCACAGCATTAAGAACATAGGGAAAATCATTAAGGATCAGTGATTGCTTTGCCTTCTTTTCTTGCTGAAAATCATTAATTTTCTATATTCTCAATTTTTCTATACACCCTGTAGTATAAATGATAGTGAAATGTGTAAACATTCAGATTCGAATATGATGACAATATGCTGTTTTTTGATGTGAATAACGTCTGACGTCTCATACTGAGGTGGCATTTTAGAAATATTAGATGTAACGAAAATAGTCGGAAGTGGTTAACATGTAAAACAAAACACAGCATATATATATCTATGTTAAGCCAGATGGCCTTGTGGAAAAGTATGAGTCTACCGACAGGTACAAACGCTAAGCCCAGGTTTTTTTTAAGAGCATTCGATAGCGGAAATTACCCCCTGCACTCTTCACCTCAAATCGCTTCCCCTCGCCTACAAAACGGTTCCCGATCTACCGACGCTATTTTTAAAGCTAAAGGATTCGGTTAAACGCCAAATGAAGGACCAAGATCTAACAGACGAATTTTTTGAAAGAAAGTTTTGGCTACGTGTCAAAGATTACATAATTTATAATTATTTTTTTAAAGTTGTTAGTAAGTTTTTCCAGGAATTTATTTTCAATTTTTCGCCTGTAGTGTGATTCTCGGTCCTTCATTTGGCGTTTACCCGAACCCTTTAGCTTTAAAAATAGCGTCGGGAGAACGAGACCCATTTTATATGCAAGGGGAAAGGATTTGAGATAAAGAGTGCAGGGGGTAACTTCCGCTATTGAGTACTCTTAATAATGCAAACAAAAGGCTATTGGATAAAAATTTTAAATATAAAAAAAATAAAATTACAAAATGTTTGTTTATTATTTTTACGAACATTTGATTTTTAAGATAAATAAGAGTGGATATAGGTATTCATTTCCACGACAACGAATACAATTATTGGTGTTTAAACAGTAATCACGTCATCTGTATGTGCCCGCGATACAGACATACTCATTTTTTTGTAATAGTTTTAGTTTTACATCAATTACTTGCACTTTCCGATTTTGTATGTTTTATATTTTTGACAGTTTCTCGTACATTGCACAATGATATATGAAATCCACATTCAATACAACGATACAACCACCGACATATGATGTAAAAATACATCGGATAAGAGGGGTAAGGGGAAAAAAAGGACTCAGCAGTCAGCAGGATAACGTAACGTCTCCTTATCCTCGCAATCCTGTTGTTGTAGTCCCGATCTGCTCCCGTACCTCCACATCGATATATCGCAGCCAGGAATGATATTGCTGGTAGAAGAATATTGGTACGGCTCCTTTTTTTGCAATATAAATATCTACAAATATATCAGCATTTTAGCGATACTGCCTACTGTAAAAAATAAAATTGAATTTTTTTATATGTATTATATTCTATCCAAATAATTTATTATTATGTCGGAACAATCATACAGAGAAAATAATGTGGACATATTATCTAGACTCTAGAGTCAGTGCCTAGAATATTGTTTCAAAAAATTAAATTTGCCAAAAACAGAGATGAAGTTTAGAGGACTTTTTCTCTGACGATTAAATACATTACACATACATTACCGATAATTAAATACTTAAAAACTTATCACCATGCATGGGGTTTTAATTTAGCCAACAAGAATAAAAAAAGCGGTCAAGTGCATGTGTAACTCGCGCTACGACACGGTTCCGTACCGTTACAACAATTAAATTAGGTAGACATATTCTGTGAAAATTTCAACCTGCTACATATTACGGTTTAAAGGTTTTTCGTTTTTTGTGTCGGGGCCCCATTTATTTTTTACTTTTGGTGATTTTCGAACTTTTCCCTTTACTTGTACTGTGAGACCTTGCTTTTTGCCAACTTTCATGATTCTAGATCAACGAGAAGTACACCCTTTAGGTTTTTGATGAGTGAGTTTGCGAATATCAAAATAGGTATAGGACCCCCTTTAATTTTCACTTTTTGTGATTTTCGAATTTTTCCCTTTACATGTGCTACGAGACCTTGCTTTTTGCCAAATTTCACGAATCTAGGTCAACTGGAAGTACTCTATAGGTTTTTGATGAGTGATTTTGCGAATATCAAAATAGGTATAGGACCCCCTTTAATTTTCACTTTTTGTGATTTTCGAATTTTTCCCTTTACATGTGCTACGAGACCTTGCTTTTTGCCAAATTTCATGAATCTAGGTCAACTGGAAGTACTCTATAGGTTTTTGATGAGTGATTTTGCGAATATCAAAATAGGTATAGGACCCCCTTTAATTTTCACTTTTTGTGATTTTCGGATTTTTCCCTTTACTTGTGCTGCGAGATCTTGCTTTTTGGCAAATTTCATGATTCTAGGTCAACGAGAAGTAGGTACCCTATAAGTTTTTGATGAGATGACAAAATGGCCGTATCTTTTGATTGCGCGTTAACCTAAAAGCTTAAATTCTTTACACCTTTAAGGGACCGTAGACCTTAGTATTTCGTATAAATTTCAACTTGTTATCTCAATCCGTTCCTGAGAAAATGGGTCTTGACTGACGGACACCCAGCCAGCCAGCCGGACAAACGAGTGATCCTATAATGGTTCCGTTTTTTCTTGTTGAGAAACGGAACCCTAAAAATGACAAGGGGCACAATAATTACGATTGTGCCGTAGCCTAAGACGTGGAACTACTTCTATATAGTTTTATAATGACTTCACATCTGTCAAAAAATATTAACATGACATACATTATACAAAACACAAACATACTATGGTAATTCGCGTCACACATTTTTTGTAACGCATCATTTTACCCCCTGTATACCGCCGTCAAAATAATACTGTGCGTCACCTGTAATACCTTACATGTACCTACCTATGAAAAAATGAAAACGTTCACTTATTTTTGAACTTAGTGAGAGGGTTTGTTTTAAAATTGATTTAGCTAGGTATCATCCTTGGGAAAATTAGTTTTCTTATCGATTTTCAATAAAGACATAAAATATTAGCACAGCTTCACATCTATAATACAATATAGATAGCGCTATATACGTTTAAATTGATTATTTTTATTGCGCGGCTATATTTTTTATATACATCAGTTTTTAAGCTCGGTCATCGCAAGTACTTTATCATCTAAAGTCTAAACTGTATAATTTTTTCATTATATTGTCAGAATAATATGAAATTATTGTTTCGATAGTAATTTTATCTCATCTATATCAAATAATGAAATAACACACTAAGTGAATAATAGTTTCGATTGAAAAGCACAACGAATAAAAGGATCACATGTGTATAAAAGCTTTTCGACTATTTCATATGTGAAAATCTCGTCAGCTTTCAGAGACGGTTAGTTTACGGACGCGTACATCTAAGGCACGTGTGTTTCTATATGTATTACCTGGCTGCAATGTTGCGGTTTGGTGAAGTCCCGGCTTCAGAGAACTCCCTATCAGACATTGAATTATCTTCAGTTGCATTTCGGTTCCATCATCCTACCGTTTTAGATTTTATAATTAGGTTAAGTGTGTTGTAAACTCTGATCTAGTCTGAACGTTCAAATAAAAATAAAATTTTCACATAACAGAACCTAAAGTTTGAACAAACGTGAGCTTAAAATTTATAACATAGGGATGAAAATATTTTTTGCAAGGTTGCAAATTTCTGTTACAGTAACTCGGTGAAATGACATGAAAGTTTGTCGTGGAAGTGACTCTCATACAGGTCATATCGTATTTATCCTCCTTGGTCAGCTGTAAAAATGTAAGGATATATTATGTGTAATATAATGTAGTTTATACATTTCTTGACAAAACTGAGTCTTACTGTTCGTGAACCGTTCGTTCGTGAACCTTTTTTTCGTCTCGCATATCTTGAGAACAAAGAATGATATCGACCCCGGACCAATTTCATTCGACGCATAATTACATAATGAACACCTGATAAGGCTAACAAAAAATTTGAATTGGTGGTTTTTTTATAACAAAAAACTACTGTAAAATTGTTGTAAAATGTTTTTCGTCTCGCATATCTTGAGAACAATTAATAATGATGTCGACTCTGGACCAATTTCATTCGACGCATAATTGTTTAATGAACACCTGATAAAAATTGTAAAAATTTGAATAGGCTGTTTTTCTTATAACAAAACAACTACCGTAAAATTGTTGTAAAATGTTTATTGCAAATGTAAGACGATGTTATTTTAATGGGTTGAGAAATTAAGGTTTGCCATAAATACAAAATATTCCTAGAACTAAAAATGTAGAATAACGTACAATGTAGATAAAAGGGCCACCGTTGACAGACATTAAGCAGGGGACGAGCGACCTCGAAAGTGTGGTCTCAACCGAAGAAGCGTCGCCAGAAGTAATAAATTAGATATTTCTTAAAATGTAACCAATAGCTGAGCAATATTAACAAAATGCAGTGAGATGAAGAGGCTGTTTATAACTTGAGAAGAAGGCATTTCCGGGTGGATGCTTGACAGTTGTTGATCAGATTTGAATGTGCAAAGTTGTGAGAGGTGGTGGTCTGTCTTGTGAATATCCGCTGGAATAATATGTACGTCTGGTATGTGACAAACAATTACCTAACTGTACTGCATTGACCGTAAGACCCAATGCAGTATGTATGTATCTTATTATATGCATCTAGATCAATATATTTATATTGTTTATACTTATTGTAAGTATTATTTATGCTTGTATGAGTTTTATGCGCGAAAAAAAAACGAGGTCTTACACAAATAGTTTCTCTATACGGTAAAATGGTCTCTAATCTCTAAGGGCTGCACCCAACGGGAAGTTAGCAGTGTGGTTTTACTCACACACCAAGCCTCTTTTTTATTATTTGCTTCTTTCAAAAATGTTTACTCAACCTTAATCCGTTATTTTTTGTGAAAAATGTAATATTTAATGGAAAACAAAATCATATATAGGTGTATCCTTAATATAATAATTTTCGTATCGTGCCTAGAGTACATCCGAGACATGCGTACACGACATTGCACGTGGCATAAACAGCGCCGAGGCGCGTCTCTGCACAGCTGATATGTCGGTGCTTATTCAGTCGACGCATCGACGACGCCGTGAACAGAACCGACGCGCCATTTCTATCGTAACGTCCGAACGTCGCGCATGACACGTTCGCCACGAATTACTGACTGCATGTGCTACTTTTATTTTTATTATGATTTAATAAACATTGTTGGTTCACTATCAAATTATTATTAGTACTATTTCATGCTTGAACTGTTTTTAATTTCTGACTTTGCAGTGATTAAGTGTCTTTAAATATTTAATTGATGTCTCACGAGGTTTATTGTAAAACTTTTTAAAATTAATCAGTGTAAAGGTTAAACAAAGAAAGTACATATTTTGTAAATTTAAAAGTTGAATAAGACATAAGATAAAATTGTTATGTAATAGACATATATATTTGAATGCAAATGACAAATTAAGTATTAAACGGTACAATATTATTTAAAATCTTGTGTATTGTACTGCCATATAAAAAATATTTAATCAATGTTTTTGTAATTTTATTTTAAATAAACTATAAATTTATTAACGTGCGACAGTTATAGGTATTATATTATAATCAGTCGATGATATCAAATAAAGGTCACAAATAAAATTACGTAACTGCCTTGTTATTTATTTAATCAATGAATTATACGACAGTTTGTGAAATTTACGTTGTAAGAAAGTTTAGTCGAGGCAGCTATGTGCGTGTTATTTAATAAACAGACGTGTATTAATTACTGTTTTGCATGAATTTGTAAAAGAAAAATAATTAAATGTAAATAGTTCGTTAGTGACATGTCTTAGAATATTCTGAACAATTAACTAAGTTGTTTTTATGAGATTGTAAAAGGTAATAATAGTTAAAAAAACATTTTTTTCTAACCAACATTTATAACCACAACTATTATATAATTTGTGGTGAATAATTTTATCAGAAACTTGTGATAAAGAAAATAGTGTACTTAGTAAATATTTAAAAAAAGTGTTCATATAAACTTGCCGTTAGTTTTAAGTTTTTTTTTCGACATTAAGGTAAGAGTGTGTTCATTTTGTTTTCCTTACGTTATACTCATGTGCGAGCTCATGTGTCTTTTTTTTCTTTAGATTTTAATTTAGGTTTTGAGATTGAATTACTTTATAAAATATTAAATTTCTCCGTAAAAAGTTTTGACTAATCCATTACATTCGAAATGTTGGTAAAGCTGAAACTCTTTTTTTTTAGTGTCAATATTTGACATTAATTCCTATAGAAATTAGGAGAAAAAAAAACTCAGTGGCAAAAGGATCAAATAAAATTTGCTATACTGATGATTATTTTTGCATTTATAAGCTTACGTTTCGGTGCTCTGAGGATGGTGCAATGAGCACCGAAACGTAAGCTTATAAATGCAAAAATAATCATCAGTATTGCAAATTTTATTTGATCCTTTTGCCACTGAGTTTTTTTTCTCCTAATTTCTACATCATCTACGGATCACCATCTCTCTATATCATAGAGTTTTTCAACATTAATTCCTATAATCACGATATGAATCCTATTTAACCCGAGTAAGGGAATTTGGGGACACTACTATAACTATATACATATATATTTAATAACCCCATAAAAATTGTACGGAAACTGCCATAAAAATAGAACACATTTTGTATTTGTACATTATACAAGAGTTATCGTACAAAATGATATCATTTTCCAACATTTACAAATAACCTGCTCGAACTTGTCAAGCAATTGTGAACAAATATTTATTATTATTTTTTGAAGTGAAAACTTCCTTAGGCGCACTTTGCCTGAGTAGTGAACGAAAGTGAACCGTCACGCTTCGGGTCGATGACGCTGAATCGCGTTTACTCGGCTCAAACACGAAAAGGTATTTATTGTATGTAATAAGTTTTTTGTAGTTCATATGTGCGCTAATAGATGACAATAAAACTTAATTGAAAAGGTTTTTGTAGTGTGTTGGTAATAAGTTATTTGTAGTTCATAGGTGCGCTAATAGATGACACTAAAGCTTAATTGAAAAGGTATTTGTGGTATGTTGGTAATAAGTTATTTGTAGTTCATAGGTGCGTTAATAGATGACACTAAAACATATATCTATATATTTTAAAATTATAAAATCAGAAGTTTTCACTTCTGTCGTGTGGTCATAAGCACACACCTACTTTTTTTTATCTAAACATATAACTTTTTAATTGGTTCAGATATACGCTTGTTTTAAATAGACTCTTCTGAGCTTCTACGGTACTCAAATGTGTGCAAAATTTTGTTTAAACTAAATTTTTCAAAAGTTATTTTGCTCGTACATAATATATATATATATATATATATATATACACACTTATATATATGTTCACAAATATATTTCACCAAATGACGAGAAACTTCGACATTTTTAGTTCTCACCTCTGGATTCAATTTCATCAGACGATTAAATAGTGTGTGAATCATTTAGTTGGATCTGTGAGAGCAGATTGTCGATCAGCCGATCTACTAAATAAATTGCTGCAAGTTTCACTGCCATTCAAAATATAATAAAAGAGAGCAATTAAATTTAGCAGTCATGAAATTAATTTAACTGATTCGTTAGAATAAACGTTGAAGACCTCAACTGTTGAGCGTCTATAATCTACAGTCTATCTATGTCTATTCGTTCGTTGGATGAAATTATTGACAATGCGTCATCATACAGTTTTACGAATGTAACTTGCTTTTGCATCTAAACATTTAAAAATTTTTTTTATAAAAAGTAATACAATCATAATATATCGAGTTTTCTTGATGTCATGAAAATAAAGAAAATAAATTCTGCGCTGTAGAAATATTTCAATGCTTAGAATATTCTTGCAACAAATGAAAGCATTGTATATATCTTTAGAAGCACCATCAGCCTTTTCACCTGCAAGCAATCTCTAAATTAAAGTTGTACTTCTCAAAGTATGAACCTCTCTGATCAGAAATCAGGTGAATTTATAGTTTTCTCCATGTAATGCACATATCGTAGGTCTTGGTGCAGTCTACGACTTCACTACGATATTAATGTTAGACATGTTCGTGGAGTTTGCTCTATCTGCGGTTTTTATTGGCTCTTATACATGAACACTTAACTAACTTTCTAACTAGGGTTTTCATCAGCCACAACATCGCGGGATTCTTACAAATTTTTGAAGTGTAAGTTCTTTAACCGCGTTTTACACTTTTCCGATGGAATAAGTCTGACCGTTACGCGTTACGTAAACCCGTTATACGGATGAAATGTAACCGCCGGGTTACATGCTTTGAATTATTGTAGATAAAGATATTTTTCAAAACTTATTTTAAAATGCATTTTTGGTATGTTGTGGACGGTGGTCGTGATAATGCCGTGAATTGTCGATTTACCACAATTTTGTGAAATCCAATTTTTCACAAGAGATGTAAATTTTGTATTTAAGTTTTAATATTGACCTCATTTAGAAACCGACTTCAGTTTTTTTTTACTTTTGTCACCGAAATTTTCAAATATTGTGTACATACCTACATTTCATCTTATATCTTCAATCTGGTCTATTTATTTAAAGTATCGAAAAGTGTCAAAATATCACAGTATGGAAATTATAATGAACGAGTAAATAATACTTTTTACTTGTGTCGCTAAAGTTATTTATTTTCAACTAAAACTACACAAATTACAAACAGTTTAAAGGGTATCCAAATTGAAGGACCTAAAGTACAACTTATAGTAGATTGTATATCTAGATGTGTAATGAGCTATAATACGACGAGTGATGATAGTATATAAAAACGATCGATAGCGAGTTTTTACAGTCACACAAGCTATACTACCATTACGCACGAGATATATATGGTATTTTTTGCCATACCCACTACAAAATACTTACTTTTCACATCATTTTCAGTATTTTCAAAAAATTTTGACAGTTCATTTGCGTCGCCATCTATACATTTACAGCAGGCCGTGAGAATGTAATAGCAGGCGAATAGAGCGCACTAGTTATGTATTGAAAACACTTTCTGCACGTCTGCCTATATTAATTGACCCAATACAGACCGGTATACATGCATGTAAAGTCGCTATTTTGTAGGGGGTATGACAAAAAATTATTTTAATATCCCGCAACCTTATTAAAAGTAGGTAGCTATTTCAGTTAATAATAAAAAAAGCATGTTCTATCTTCTTCTTGCCGAAAATCAAACTCTGTTTATCGTAAATTCTACCTAAACGTATGACGTACATTATTTATAATCCTTTTTTTAACCGCAAGTTTGCAAACCCTGGACCATATGTGGAAGTAAGAAGATTGTTTACGGTCACCCAAATCAACCCTTCAGGTATTCCCCTTTCCCCTTCTATAAAAATCAATCATATAATCTAGCGCAGTTCTCTAATGGATCGGCCAAGAGACGGACACAAGATCGTGTTTTATTTTCGTCCTGCAGACATAAAATACTTGATTACATTTATCTGTGGTAGACTTTACACAATAACACCCGCAGATGTTTTTCTACTCTGTAATAGTGTTATTTAATAGCTCTTCAAGATTTTTAAGGAAAATAAAGCAATGCGAAAAGAAAATTATCATTTTAAAAACTTAGAAAAAAAAAACAAAGTGACTGAAGAAAATCTAAAGCTTTGTGTTGATATATTATCATTATTTTCAATCACAAAAATGTTATTTCGCTGTATAGTTGTGATTATTTTTATATGTTATTAATATAGATACTGTAATAATTGAATACGCCCTCTAGAGATTCGAGTTTTGCTCCATCATTTGGAAAAAATAAACAATAAACCGGTTTCCTATGAAAATTACGCATCATCAGGCTATATAAATAAATTAAACATAAAAAAACTAAAATTAAAACTTTTTGCAAACTGAGAGCTTTGTCAATCAACTTACAAAAACGTGTGATAGATTAATAGACTTTTAAATTTACAAAAAATAAAATAAATCATATATTTTGTTTTCTTGATACAAATAAAGGTAAAAATATAATTTTTTAGTTAACTGTTACGACAAAAAAAAACTAAAGTTTTCCTTTTCTTGTAAATTGAGTGGCACTTAAGATAGAAAAATTTGATTTGGACATACTAATAAGACGACGTCTTCGCACACTTTCTGATTCGCCTGATGTCTATCCTTCGGAGCTATCACGAATACTCTCAATTTTCCGATTGTTCCCCCAAACAGCCGTCATTATTGATTATGGAAATCGTCAGTCGTAATCAGATTGCCAATCAATTAATCACGAAAAGATTATCATTCATTATTGATCGAGGATGGCTGACTTAACAACAAATTGTATTTCCATTATGCAATACGTTACGCTAAAAGATTTAAAACTAAAGTCTTTATCTCTCTCGTACTCCGGAAATGTAAATGGAGTGGCCGGTTCTCACTCGCGCCTGTACAACCGAAGTATCTATTTTATTAAAAAATAAATATCCGTTAAAAGCAGTCGTAAAATACCTAGGGATAAAACTGGACAGTAAACTCTCCTGGAAAGCGCACGTTGATTACGTCGTTCAAAAATGTGAAAAAATTGTTAACGTACTGCGATGCTTAACTCGAGTGTGGTGGGGTGGCAACCCAAATACACTACTAAACATATATAGAGGAATGATTAGAAGCATTTTCGACTATGGCTCCATTTTATATGGTGCAGCTTCGTTTAACGTTCTAAAAAAAAACTGGACACAATTCAGTATAGAGCGATAAGAATATGTATAGGTGCCATGAGAAGCTCTCCTACGAACGCTATCCTGATAGAAGCCGGTGAAATGCCATTATTTATAAGACGACAGTGGTTAAGTGACAAATTCATTGTTAAAAAGTTAAGTAATTTTTTTGCGGAAACATGTCACAAGTTAGAGCCACTCAAAACAGCTGTGGACACTTTGGTGTACTGGAAAAATAAAAAGCTTCCTTTGTTTTTAATAAGTTATGATACATCACGGCAATTTCACGCCACTATGTTCCATATGAATAAACCATTCGAATTTGTTAATGCCTATAATAAAAAACATTGCACTCACACAATTACCAACTTAAAATTACCATATCTAGAATATCCCATCAGTGTCTCTCTTAAAAACATTTTATTTCAACAAGAAATAGAAATTAATTGGCCTAATGCACACCATTTATTTACTGACGGCTCAAAAACTAACACGGGTACTGGGTGTGCCTTCTTCGATCCGTTATATAATAACTGCGGTATAATTAAGTTAACCAATACCACTTCAGTATACACTGCTGAATTGATAGCAATTAAAGAATGTCTAATTTATTGCAAAGAAATCGACCACACACAAATTTTAATATTTACGGATTCAAAAAGCGGTGTTTATAGTATAGAAAACTTCAATACTTCTGACTCAGAATTGGTTCATGAAATAGTACACCTCTTAATAGAACTAGAAAATAACAATAAGAGTGTACACATAATCTGGGTAAAAGGTCATTCCGATATTATCGGAAATACCATGGCTGACAACTTAGCAAAAACAGCTATCGAACATGGTGAAATAGACGATACTAAAACAACCACAGCCGATATACTTGCACAAGTGAAAGAAGGAGCCTACAAACGTTGGCAAGAAGAATGGGAGGAAACCAGTACAAAAAAAGGACAAAATTTATTCCGTATTCAACCTAAACCCCCCAGAAAAACCTGGTTTTGCTACTATAGAAGACATAGAAAGTACATTACGCAAATAATAAGAATGAGAATAAATCACGGCAGCTTTCCCTCCCATCTCTATAGAATTGGGGTAGTAAATACTCCTTCTTGTACCTGTGACGCTAATAATATATGTGACCTAAATCATATCTTTCTGTCGTGCCAAAACTGTAACACTGACGAATTTAAACAACACATAAAAAATAAGGGCTTTTCATTCCCAGTTAATATGAATCATATTCTGGAATCAAATAATTTTGAAATATACGACATTATAAATGAATTCTGTGTCAAACATAATATTTCGATTTAAGACAATAATGTTTATTGTACTTAAATTTTTTTTTTTATCTAATCCTAATGTGTTGTTCCTTAACCAGCAAATCCTTAATCGAAAGACTCTCTAGTTAGTGTTGGTCCTGCATTTAAGAGTCTATTGCTTTCCTTGTCTCTTATCCCAAAACCTGTGAATCCATCCATCTTTGTGTCCCAGTTATATATGTTATAGTAATAGGAATAAGATGCTGGCACATGGGGTAAACCCTGAAGCCATAGGTGAAGGTTAAAAAAAAAAAAAAAAAAAAAAAAATATACAGATAGTTCACTTATAGAAAGAACTAATACCTATTACAATTTGCAAAGAATAATATAAAATAAATATTAAAATTTTTGTCAGTTCAGTTTTGTTCTAATTTTGTTTAGTTTCTTTAGATCCTGGTAGTAGACAAGACAAGACAAGACTTTCAAAGTCTTGTCTTGTCTTGAAATATCAAGACAAGACTTCATTCTAAGTCTTGTCTTGAAATATCAAGACTTCACTAAGTCTAAGTCTAGATTAAAAAACTCTTGTCTTGTCTTGAAAATTTCTAGACAAGACTTCTGCAAGTCTTGTCTTGAAAAACTAGACAAGACAAGAGTCTTGAAAGTCTAGATCTAGACGGCAACACTAGATCCTGGAAATGGACGTTTTTTTTTATCAGAGTGACCTCGACCTAACATGGCCCATAGATCAAGAAAGGAATTTACTATTATTACGTGATTTTTTTATAATATTAATGAGTCGTATTTTTTGACTTAAAATGAAAACGATTTTAAACATTAAAGATAGCTAAACCCGAGCGCCAAAATTCTATCGCTCCATTACGAAGAATTAGCCCAGTAGTTTTACTTAAAAATCAATCCAAACTTTCAGGACATTTTAAGCTGAAGATTTGATCATAAATACAAAGTGACATACTGAAATTACTAAAGTCCTAAATTTTCCCATGCCGCCTCTTTTCTTAATTTACTTATACCGTACGTATAATATTTTACGTTTGTTCTTGAAGTATAGGCAGTAATATTTTATGAAGTTACGTTTACTTTATAAGTTATAACTTATGCACTTCTACAAACACATAGGTATCTTATAGTCTGCTCACTGAAAAGTGTTTACGTCATAAGTTCCAGCTATAACAAAAAATATATTTACTATCATACTAATACTATTAAGAAGTATTAGAAATACCTTGTGTCCTTCTTGTGACTTCATGTGTTGTTAACAAGACGCGTTTCAGCAACGAGTTGCCATCTTCAGGTGTGGTTAATTTTTTATATTATAAAACACACATTGAGTATTCGTAACACGTTATAATATTGTAATGCTAAGCACATGTCTATTATGTTGTGTATTGTGAAGTACTGATTTAAATTTCGAGATTTTATGATTTATATAGTAGGTAGATGAAATGGAAGTGTGAGTGTGTATGTATGTGACGATTAATGAGTATTGGGTGTTTGTGTGTTAATTATTGTGTCGTATATTATGTTCGATTTTAACGTTAGTTTGTCATTAAGAATGTTGGTATTGTTGAATTTTGTAGTTTTATATATTTCATATTCCTCGAGGGTGTCCATGTGTTTACCTTTACTGCAGATATGTAGTGGAACACTAAATACTATTAGAGCGAAACTACACGGACGGGTTTTCAGCGGCGTGTTTCCCGCGACGAGATTTCCGCTGAACTTTCCATATCAAAACAGAAAGCATTTTTTCCGTCGAGTACATTCACGCAAAACAATACAACTGCTTTTTGATAGTTACAAAATGAACCCCCACTGTGTTAGGTTGCGCTGCCGTTGTATGCGCAAATTGAAGAATAAAGAATAGAAGGAAAAAACGACGTTGGTAGGTTCAACCAATATTCAGGCAGATTATATAAATTTCTCCGTGTCGACCATTTTACCCAGACTGTACAGTGTACATCCATCGGTGATCCGTCGCCTCGTCTAGTTTGCCCCGCATTAAACAATGTTTTTCGTTTCTAGCGTGTTGTGGAGGTGACGATATCAACGCACTCAGGAACGTTCAACTCGCTCACGTCAACGGAATTAATAAAAAACGCGACGTATATTCCGTTCGCCTATATAGTTTCACTCGTTTGTATAGGCACGGTTTCGATTTGGACGTGCAATCCGCCGCGTTAAAAACGCCGCGGAAATTCCGCCCGCGTAGTTTCGCTCTTAATCGTTTGGAAACTACATGCGCAAAACTAGCGCCATGCCTCCACTGGGGGTGTTTTTTTTTTGTTTTTTTAAGAAAAAAAGAATGTTTCGACCACCTTGGACCTCGAAACTTTTTGAATGTTATAATTTTATGCCGATTTTTAGTCGCTAAGGAATTTTTTTGTTGAGAAAAGTTTAGTTTGCCATATACTATATGGATTTACTTGTAGCAATTTTGACTATATGCCGAACCAGAAAAAGATTTTGACGTACATATTTTGAAAAAGTATTGGTGGTATTGGGACACGGTTTTTATATGCGACGTTACCATAGTTGGTCTGATGCATCCTAAAAGAAATGAAAATGACCGACACGAAGTTATTCTGTTTTTAATCAGGCTACATTGCAGTGTCACAGACAATTTGTTTGATAGTACGTTTGACGTTGTGACTATGTTCACATCACATTGGAATCACACAGTGTTCACATTAATTCATAACACACACATAGATATATTTTTGTAACAAATATTCGAGTGCCAGACTTCACACCTCGCAGTCGCGTCTTATACTTAATTGTACTAGATGTACTATTATGGCCATAATATATTATGTATGTTTATCTATAAATATTTGATATGTAATAAATTAAATAATAATTTATTGAATCAATTTTATATATTTCAAATATACCTGTTTAGCAGTTGGTGATCTTTAATAACTGCAAAAAATTAAGTTTTCAATTTGTTTTTACTTATTTATTCTTTTCCAATGTGATAATAGCTGCATGACGGGCAGGCGCGAGCCGCATTGTTGCTACACAAATCTACTTAAATCTCTATTCAAATCTTCATTGACGATGCAGTGATTCTATAATGTAATCATAATTAGAATATAATAATAATGAATATGAAAATGTCTGCGAACTTGCTGTATATTTAGTAAAATGCAGGTGTATTGTGCTTACAGCAATAAACGTATGAACGCAATACATGGTAAACAACTTTTCAGTTTTATTTCTGAAAAAAAATAGTTTTGACTAATGAAAAGCTCTAAAGTATAATGAAATATACTTTCAGAAGTTCAACTATAACTTAACTTGTTCAGGTGTACTTTATAAAAGCCAAGCAAATAAACATTTATGACTTATGTAGGTATAATTAATTCGATTTAGACATTTTCTTGAAAGTATCTTTCAAATTAGTTGAACATTTTCATTAGACTGCAACCATTTCTGAATGGTTAACGTTTTAGAATGTTCAATTTTGAAGATTAACTATAGACACAGGAAAATAATGGAGAGGAAACTTGCCAGGCTTGCAACATTCTGTTCGACTTCCTACGCGCTGGGCAAAAAAACGATTAAACAAAACTAGTTTGCACTTTGCATCTATGATAAGATCGGGGATGCATCACAGAAGTGGAACAATGTTCTTAAAATTAGAAGAGCTGTCCTGGATAGATGGCTGCCCTAGCGATTGCCCACAATACCAGAGGAAACACAGTCCGATCGTCTTCTTAATGCTTAATTCAGTTTCGCCCAGATGCATATTGCTATTTTTCCTCACTACTCATCCCTATTTTGTCGCAAGGCAATAATATATGTAGCCTACGTTACTCGCCAAAACGCAGGCTTTGAAACAGTGGAAGAATTTTTTAAATTTTTTGTTGAAGTTGTCGAGTTTATTGAGGTAACAAAGATACAAATTTCTTCTATTTATATATTAGTATTGGCGACCCGGTCCGGCTTCACCCGGGTGCTATGAATTTATGATTTATTTATATACCCATTAATCACTCGCTTCGCTCGTTCTCTCCAGTTATTATAGCCTATGTCTGAAATTACCATTTTTACCCGAGCGGATCCGGGCCGACCAGTTATTATAGCCTATGTTCTAAACTCTAAAGCAAAGTATCACTTATCGAACAGTACCTAAAAAAAATTTTGAAATCGGTCTCCTGAGATTATCCCCAATTTTCACCCGGGGGAATCCGGGCCGGCCAGTTTCAATTATACATCTAAACCTTCCTCGTAAATCAATCTATCTAATCGCGAAAACCGGAACAAAATTCGTTTAGTTATAGTTACGGGGAAATCGGCCTTCTGACATTAACCGAAACCGGGCGTGCTAGTTATTATAACCTACGTTCAACTCTACAGAAACTACTCGTGTGCAAAATTTCACAAAGATTGGTTGAGTAGTTGAGGCGTAAAAGCGGAACAAACAAACAGACAAGCTCACTTTCGCATTTATAATATTAGCCAGGAGTGATGATCTATTCTAGAACGTATACCTATTGATTTGTTGCGGTATTCGATTATAAATGGCTGTTCCCACATTTTAGAAAACTAATTATAAACAGAAAAAGTTTCTTAATACTTTATTTTAAAACAGGTTGACAAAGGTTTTTCCACTCAAATACTTACTGCAAACTCATCTTTGTATCAAGAATTTGGTTACGAAAAGCCTACGAACTGTAAAGCCTTATGCGTTAAAATTATTTTGTTATAGTATCAACTACTGAAGTGAATGAACATATTAAAAGTTCGGCATTTGCCTGTGTTTGAAGCTATCGACCCAGTAAAATATATAATGTATCTACAGGTAGTTACAAATTATACAAGCACCTTATTAACATTTCTCAATTATTAGTGTATTTGCCATATGGCACATACACTATTGGCGTCGGTCGGATGGCGGGACCTAGGGGTCGGACCAAAATTTCTCGACGTTTTATAGCCTCCTGAACAATTTGGCACCATTTTTGAAAATGTTTATATATATATGTATGTATATATTTATATATATATATATATATATATATTTATATATATATATATATATATATATATATATTTATATATATATGTGTGTACACGATAACTCTCGACAGACTTAATCGATTGAAACGAAATTTGGTACACACATTGGAACCCATCACCGCAAGAAGCCTATTTAAAATGGGCCCGATCGGACCATTTTCAGGGTTGTATTTAGGGGTTCCAAAAAGTTTTTGGGCCCAAAAATACCGAAAAATTTGTCAGAATCGTTTCAAAATTGAAATTTAACTCTTTAGTAAAGATTAAAACGTGCTGCTAAAATTTTAATAAAATCGGCCCGACAGGACCGGACTTTCAAATTTTATGAAAACACTAGTTTGTTGATACGGATTTACTTATGGAAGGGTGTATTTAATGTGGTACAGAGGTTGCATTGATAATAATATTGAAATTAAGAAGAAAATATTATTTTAAGGGATGTATTAAGGGGTTAAATTTTTTATTTTGTCCAAAAACAAACTTAAGTCCGCGTATTAAAGCCACAAGGCCTGTATTTGCAAATACACTATATTGTCGGCAGGGTTTGGCACTGCGACCCGAGTTTTTTTTTATTTGTTACTTTAATAATAACGATAACTGCGATTACAGCACATTATTCGATAACTTATTTTTATATCTTGATTCTTACAAAATAAATAGATAAATGAATATATAAATAAAAAGACTTTTTATTTTTGGCACATACATATTATCATTCCGATTGTCATCTTATAAAAAAGTCGATTGACATAGACAATCGCTGCCACAAAACATATTTATGTATGCTAATAATTTAATATAGATAGTGAAGGAACGTTTGCTTATTTATCTGTTTATATGTATGTATGGGCTAATCTCAGAAATTACTGACCAATTTGCAAAAAAACTGTACCTACTGCAATCGCATTTGACAAAATCGTACTGCAGCGTTGGATCGTTAGTGCCAGGCTTAACATGCTATTTTTACAAGCTTTTATTTAACTTGCAATGTATGTTAGTCTGTGTGTTTGTTTAGGTCAAATCTTGCAAGTCAATTTTGAGCGACTTCCACGTATCCGATCAATTTGAAATTTTGTACACATATGTATTCCCGATGACAATACATTAATAAATCGTTTTTAGAAATAAATTCAACCCCTAAGGGGATCAAACGGGGATGTAGGATTTTTTTGACTAAACAACGCCCAGGCCAAATCACTGAAACTAGAAACTCGAAATTTGGACAGTTGGTTCCTTTCCTGACGTAAGCATCCACTAAGAAAGAATTTTTCGAAATTCAACCCCTACGGGTGTCAAAGTGAGGTAAAATTTTGAAAGACTAAAATGAACAAAATAAATATTAGTAAAAAAAACTTTTTAGAGACAAGCTTTTATTTAAATGCACTAAAAAGGAAAAATAATTTTTAATTATTCAGGTTCATAATTTTAAAAAAATATTTTTTCCTTTTTAGTGCATTTAAATAAAAGCTTGTCTCTAAAAAGTTTTTTTAACTAATATTTATTTTGTTCAAAACTCACGAATGATGCAAAAGAATCCCATTATATTCTGGACACACTTGCGTCGTCTTGCCTCTCAGTAAAATGTCTCGTGCGTTATAAATTGACGCATGCAGACAGGCATGCCTCTCACTGCGTCGCATGCATCACGATGCACTAAATGAGGCATCGTGTAACCTGTAAAGCTTAGAACTCGGCTTAGAACTTTTGAATCAACTATGTTATGTCACCATGATGATACAGTACTAGCTGCGTAAGATTCACAGCGATGATATTGAACGTGTCAGTTCGACTGGAAGTGATAAGCTGCGACAAAGACGCTGCAGGAAATTACAAACATTCTCGCTCTTCTTTACCTACCTCGAGATGTACTCACTTCTGTAACAATTGTACCATACACCTGCGTACACACTATATATACTATATACAGGGTGATGATTACATTTTTACATGGTACATTATAAGGTTTCATATTGGTAAACATTTTTTTGATATGTAAACATATTCTATACGTCCCCCTAATACACAGGGCCGTCTTTAACCTATTGGAGGCCCTGAGCACTTTAGGATAATGGGGCCCCTATGACTATGATCGCACTGATCATAGTCGGGTGGATAGTGCAGCTATAAATATATTTATCGGTAATATCGGTTGGTGATCTGGCAGGAACTAGGGGCCCCATCGATCGCGGGGCCCTGGGCACTTGCCCAGAGTGACCAATGGAAAAGAGGGGCCTGCTAATATATTATATATCTCAAGTTAGAGTGAATCCGTATTTAAATGAGACGCGAAACGCCAGGAGTATAGCGATTACCTACTTCAGCCAAAGTATTGCTGCTACTACTACGGCGCCATCTCTGAGACAAAATTCAAATTAAGTTGCAACCAAAGAAGATCAGAGCTAGTCGAATATTTTAAGTGAAATGTTTACATATAATAACCCGCGAGTGCGGCGCGCTTGCAGTATTTTTAAATTTTTTTTTAACATTTTGAGAAATAGTCCATACTATGTCTTTGCATGAAATTACCAGTAAAATATAAATTCAAGATGGATTCTATACTCTATATTCTATAACAGGGATGTTAAACTCATTTAAGCCGTGGGCCATTCCCTATATTAGTGTAACTCATGCCTTACTATTGTACAGCGGACTGAATAGAAACAGGGGGTTTTATCCGAATAAGTGCGCAAGTTTTGAAACTTTGGGAATTTGTAGATTTTGATGTCCTGAATGAAATTCGGAAAAATGCAAAGTATGATCGCAGCCGCCGGGGCCGACATATTGGAACAATGGTGCAATAAACAGTTTCTTTGAAATATTTCACATCGGGTGTCTTACACGGCAAAAAATGTTTTATAAAAATAAAAGACCATTAAATTTTCTACAAAATTTATCTTATATATTTTTTCACTAAACTAAATAATTACGGTGCAGCAACCAAACGAAGTCAAGTATTATTGAAAAAATTATGATTTTTTGTAATTTACCAATTTAGTGTGCCTTTTAAGGCGCAGTATTTTTTAACCCTTTTTTATTGTTCAGTTAAAATCAATTGACCACGTTTCGATATATCGACAGGGGTTTTCACGTAAAATCAAAAATGTAATTGCGACAATGTTTGCTTTTCTTCTAAAATTTTGGTAGATACCGTGTCACAGATCGCCAGTTTGACAGTCCTTGCCCTGCTCTATAGCAATGTGCGTCGCAAACGTATGCCTATAGGGCGTTGCGTCCGGAACGAGAAAAACAAAGCAAAAATTAAATGTTTATTTAATGATTGTGCGCGTGCAATCAAATCCCGAAATTTCGCCGCAAGCTCCCGCGCCCACCTATCTCATTAAAATAATTGCCATCTTAAAATGTCATTTCTTTCTTATGAAGCTACCATAAGGCAGTTTTAGTCACAAGCGACTAGGCCCTGCAGTCAGGATCCATTCTGATTGGTCGAATACCCCATCTTTATGTTGTTTGACACACGCGCACACACCTAAACGAACGTAACAACTAACTAGTGAACTCTGTATACTAATATGGATAGTTGATAGCGATTAAAAAATGGGTTTTGTGTGTGGAGAATGTTCAAACACTTATTCTTCAAGACAGGCATTAATGTTCACAAAATTAGAATGAAAACCTCAAATAAGGCTTGTAATCTAATTCTTTCTATAAAAGTCGATCAATTTTCTGACACTTCAAAATAAAAGTTAATTGAAATTAATTTTTCCATTCCAAATTCTTAAGAACAAGTGTATAAATTTTGGACATCGTATAATATCTCAAATAATAATATTAAATTAGGTTTTATTTTAAAATGTCAATAAATTGATAAACTTTTATAGAAAGAATTAGATTACACGCCTTACCTGAAGTTTTCATTCTAATTTTGTGAACATTAATGCCTGTCTCGAAGAATATGTATTTGAACATTCTCCACATACAAAACCCATTTCTTAATCGCTATATCAACTATCCATATTAGTATACAGAGTTCACTAGTTAATTGTTACATTCGTTTATGCGTGTGTGTGCGTGTGTCAAACTACATCAAGATGGGACCAATCAGAATGTGTTTTAGTCAGGGAGGTGCAATAAAAATTCGATATTGTTAGTATAATATAAAAATATAAAAATAAACTGTCATCAACTGATGTATTTAATTTAGTCAGGTTGCAAATTTTTTAATTTAATTTTCAGCTCTAGATTTTTGCTCCTTATTTTAAAACCATAAAAATTATTTCGAGGAACAGTTCATTTGCAAAATTCTCACTAAAAAATGTTGTACTCTTTGTTATTAATACAAACAGAATGAAAAACAAAGTATCTACGTTCGTGTCTCAATCTATATATACAGTGTGTCCACAGACTCATCCTCAACATGGGGATCTCCGTTGTTATGGGAGATAGAGATTTGGTTAAATGAGACAAAATGTGCAGAATCTCCAGTACTACTACCCTGCGTAGTCAAACTTTCCATATTTTTCTTGGTTCGCGACTGACAGTCGAAAAACGAGATTTACCCATTTTCGTTTTTTGTTTATAACTCGCTTATTAAGTAAGTTGGAAAAAAAATATTTTCACTTTCTTAAGGCCTTTTTTTATGAAGATTTCAAATATCTTTTCATATTTTTATTTACTTTTATAGTTTTAGAGATACTTGTATTAACTTTGTTTTTTTAAATACACGTCAAAGATGGCCATGACACCATTCGAAAGAGATTTTTTTTCTTTTTAATTTGATATCAGGGTTGATGGATTTATTTTAAAAAATAACAGAGTTATACGTAAAACACTGATTTTTAATAGTAGGCAATGCTAAATTAATTGATAAAACAACAGAAGGCTTAGCAAACAGTTGAAACTCGCGTTGGATTAGTAAACGGCTGTTTTGTTTTAGCTGTCAAAGTGTAGTTTGTTGCTAATTTGTCAGTTTACTAAGTGATTTATTAAATTTACTTTTGTTATCATGGAACCATTTTGTAACAATGAAAAATTTGATATGTTATCTTGTTACATTCTATGTCACAAAAATTCGATCAGAGCTGCAGAAATGTACTTCGATCAGTATCCAGAACGAAGACAACCTCATTCGTCTATTTACAGAAACTTACGAGTAAATTTAATAAACTATGGATCATTTAAAAAGCCGTTTACTAAGTCAACGCGAATAAGTGAAGAAGACAAAACTACTGTTTTACGATCAATTGTTGAAAATCGCTTATTTTTCATTGTTACAAAATGGTTCCATGATAACAAAAGTAAATTTAAAAATCACTTAGTAAACTGACAAATTAGCAAAAAACTACACTTTGACAGCTAAAACAAAACAGCCGTTTACTAATCCAACGCGAGTTTCAACTGTTTGCTAAGCCTTCTGTTGTTTTATCAATTAATTTAGCATAGCCTACTATTAAAAATCAGTGTTTTACGTATAACTCTGTTATTTTTGAAAATAAATCCATCAACCCTCATACCAAATTAAAGAGAAAAAAAATCTCTTTCGAATGGTGTCACGGCCATCTTTGACGTGTATTTAAAAAAACAAAGTTAATACAAGTATCTCTAAAACTATAAAAGTAAATAAAAATATGAAAAGAGATTTGAAATCTTCATAAAAAAGGGCCTTTAGAAAGTGAAAATATTTTTTTTCTAACTTACTTAATAAGCGAGTTATAAACAAAAAACGAAAATGGGTAAATCTCGTTTTTCAAGTGTCGGTCGCGAACCAAGCAAAATATGGAAAGTTTGACTACGCAGAGTAGTAGTACTGGAGATTCTGCACATTTTGTCTCATTTAACCAAATCTCTATCTCCCATAACAACGGAGATCCCCATGTTGAGGATGAGTCTGTGGACACACTGTATAAAACAGTTCCGTTACTGACTGATTGATTGACTGACAGACAACGCCCAGGTCAAACCGCTGAAGATATAAACTTGAAATTTGGACAGTAGGTTCCTTTTGTGACGTAGGCACCCACTAAGAAAGGATTTTTCGAAATCCAGCCCCTAAAAGGGTTAAATAGGGGATGAAAGTTTGTATGGAAATTCGTCATTTTTGAAGCTAGAAGCATGAAATTTTGCACAGAAGTTTCTTATATAACGTAGGTGAGCACTAAGAAATTTTTTTTTGAAAATTCAACCCCTGAGGGGGTTAAAAAGGTGATGAAAGTTTGCATGGAAGTTCTTTATTTTGAAGTTAGAAGCATGACATTTTGCACAGGAGTTCCTTATATTACGTAGGTGAGCAATAAGAAAGGATTTTTCGAAATTCAACCCCCAAGGGGGTTAAATAGGGGATGAACGTTTGTATGGAAATTCGATATTTTTGAAGTTAGAAGCATGAAATTTTGCACAGGAGTTCCTTATATAACGTAGATGAGTAGTAAGAAAGGATTTTTGAAAATTCATCCCTTAAAGGGGTTAAATAGGGGATGAAAGTTAGTATGGAAGTTTGTAATTTTTTAAGTTAGAAGCATGAAATTTTGCATAGAAGTTCCTTATATAACGTAGATGAGTAATAAAAAAGGATTTTTGAAAATTCATCCCTTAAAGGGGTTAAATAGGGGATGAAAGTTTGTATGGAAGTTCATAATTTTTGAAGTTAGAAGGATGAAATTTTGCACAGGATTTCCTTATATAACGTAGGTGAGCAATAATGTATTAATAAAATTCGATCGGACGAGCGAAGCGAGTGAGTAATGTATTATTAATATTCGAGTGAACGAGCGAAACGAGTGAGTAATGTATAATTAATATTCAAACGAACGAGCGAAGCGAGTGTGTAATGTATTAATAAAATTCGAGCGAACGAGCGAAGCGAGTGAGTAATGTGTTAATAAAATCCGAGCGAACGAGCGAAGCGAGTATGAGTTATGTAATGTAAAATTCGAGCGAATAAACACCACCAGCCCGGCTTCGCTTCGCAGGAGGAGAATTTCTCGCGGGGGGATAATAAATCATAAATCGAAAAATACGTGGGCGAAGCCACGGGTAACGGCTAGTATTATATAAAAGAAAAGAGATTGGTCTTTATCCCTATATTATTAAACGAGTAAATCTTGTATATATGTTTCTATGTATCTATATAAATATTTTCTCGAAAACGGCTCTAACGATTTTGATCAAATTTACCGAAAAGGGGTTTCGGGGGGCAAAAAATCGATTTAGCTAGGTCTCATCCCTGGAAAAATTCGTTTTCCTATCGATTTTATCATTTTTAAAAACGGTTTTTTGACCTGTCAAAACATTGTAATATCGTGAGTAGGCTTTGGAGAAAACAAACTACTTTCATTATTTATATGTCAAAATACTCTGACAGAATTTTTAACTTATTAAAATAATCCGTGAACTATTTGTATAGTAAAAAATAACAGAAATAAAAACTAAACATAATTATGTAAGTAGTTTTAACTAATATTTAAATAAATAGGTACCTAAGTATGTTATTTTTATATTACCTATATAAAATATGTATATTATGTACGTTAAATATAGTATGACGTATAATCTTACCTAGACTTTTTTTTCTCAAAAACGAATAACGATTTTGATGAAGTTTACAGAATGGGGATTTTTCGGGGCGAGAAATCGATCTAGGTAGGAATCTTGGTCCCAGAGGGGAGCAATTAAAAAATGGGTTTTTTTTATTTATAACTCGGTCAATTGTCAGATCGATTCGAAGCCTATTTCTACATAGATTTTGTATAATATATCACAAGGGTTAAAACTGTAAATGAACACTAATATAAGAAGTGTCTTGCACAATATGTAAATAATGACAAACAGGCGGCCCGAAGGGCCGCACTTCTGGCACCGCGAGTCTGTGTAAAAACACATCGATTTTTGAAAACTATTGTTAAGATACATACAAAAAAGTTTTGTTTAAAAATTTGCACGGCGCACTTCTAGCGACGCAGGCATGCAGTATATCAAAACACATCGATTTTTAAAAACTATGGTGAAAATGCATGCAAAAAAGTTTTGCGCTGCAGGTTTATAGTCTGACGTTTGTTATTAAAAGATATAATATGATTTCTATTTCTTCGAATATCGATTTTTGTGAGTTTTTCAGTAGGTACCTTCTATGCAAAAAAAATATTTGAAATTTACTGGAAGTTGCTAAGATGACATCACAGAGAAAAAGTACTTCGATAAAGTTGATATTTGGTATCAATGTTTAAAAATGGATTATTGAAACGGGCAAGCAGAATTTCATCTGATTCGAACATTTTTACAAGATATTCAATCTATGAAAATCGGTTTTTGCGAGTTCTTCAGTCAACAAAACAATAACGGCGGTAGATTTGAAAATGGCGACCTAAGTAATATTTACAGGAAAAAATGCTTGATTCAAGTTGATACTTAGTTATTACGCTTAAAAATACACATAGGTATTTAAAATATTTAACAGAAACAATTATTTAAATTATGTTTCAGAAATAAATTCGTTTCGGAATAATATTCTGAGAAAATAATATCTCACAGCATACAAGTACTATTTTTTTGAACTCATCCGAGCAAAGCTCGGCACCCAGATATTTTTAATTAAATGACACCGGCTTTTTTATCTAACAAATTGCATTGAGCTTCTGAAAATTACCTTTGTTAAAATCTGTCAATCTTGAAACGTTTTTTATCTATACATAATATTATAATAAAATCGTAGTCGCTTTTTTGGATGTTTGTCTGTCTGTTTGACCATGCTAATTTCCGCAATGACTGAACCAATTTGGATGTGGTTTTCATGAAGTATGAGATAAGCTTGGGCTAACATTTAGTGTTTGTTTCATTTCAATCGATTTACAAATAAAAGAGATATGTCAATTTTAAAATGCGTCTCGCGCGTGTTCTGCCACCGTTAATGCAAATGTCAAAACGCAGGGTTAAACATATAAACTGTTTATTTGTGCGACACCGTTAATGCAAACTATTTCCAAGAGATTTTAAGCCCGACTACGCTTCGCAGGAGTAGAGATTGTCACGCATGGGGACAATTTCTCGCGGGGGGATAATAAATATCAATGTACTAAATATACGTGTGCGGAGCCACGGGTAGTCGCTAGTTAAGAAATAAATAAACTTTTACCCATGCGATCATATTAACATAACATAAAACACGACATGACATTTTTTTTAATAAGATATTTCTCATATTTTCACTGAACTGTGCGCTACTGTATTTCTGCCAGATCAATTTTAAATAAAGAATAATAATTAGAATACATGACATATACTTTAAATCTTACAGCAGTCAACTGTAAAATGTTCTGCATTAATTGTTATAAAAATACAAATTCTAACTACACTTTTATCTGTAGATACACCTGAAAAGAGATTAAATTTACTGTTTACAACCTTCTTATGTAATAAATTATCTTTAATGCGCTTATGCTAAATCAATGTTATAGTTCAGCACATGGAGTTGTAGTATAGGCAAAACTCATCCCACATTATGCAAGTAAGATTATTTTATAGCTCATACATTCGAACGCACGAACTCGCTTATTGGGTAAATGCATCTAAGAGAAAATTAAAATTTTCTATTTCAGTATTAGACTCTAACTATAATAATTACTTTAACGAGGACAGTATAGCCTAGTGGTTAGCGTGCTTAGTGCCGCAACCTCTGGACTGGACTGCCGTGGGTTCGAATCCCACCTGCGCTCATGGATGTTTTGTGATGTTATTTAGTTTTAAGATAGTTGTTATTTAGTGTAGTTGAAAGACGCTAATGACCTGAGATGTCGACGCGTCTATAATCTACAATAAATAAATAAATTACTTTGACGACTTTTATAATGCTGGATTGCAGAAAGCATTGTCAGAAAATCTGATTTGACAATGCCTTAGATTGTGACCACACATATTTCTCCATAAGAAAAGCAGTGTAGAGTTTTAAATCGATTCTGCTCGAAAAATAATTGATCGATTGAAACAATATTTTTTTAAACTGTGTACATGTATTTAACATAGTTTTTTTTGTACAATTTCCACAACCGTGTCAAGATTACTAATCTAACATTTCCCTTATATGCTTAATTTAAATTAATTTATGCATAAGGAATTTATCTACTTATTCCTCAATCCTTTTTCAATAACTAAATGATTAATAATCAAATTTAATTGTACACGTTCGGTAGTTTTTTAGTTACATTTAAAATTTTGAAATACAAATTGGCAGCGACTACAGTATAAGTTCTTCTACACGGGCGTTGACAGAAGAGACTCGTGAAATGAAGGGTGTAAAGAGAGAGAAGAATTCATATGGGATTTATACGATCATACAAAATTGCCCATAAAATATATTTCTCTCCATCAACCTAAAACTCTCTCAATCTTGTTCACTGTGCTGCCATTTCACTTTTATCAAGATGGATAAAATATATAAGTTTACCAAGGGAAGGTTCCCGCAGGATAAAACACAGAAGTTATCGTTACTACTGAATATAATCTTATAATGTTCATTTTTATTTTGTGATTTTTTTTCAACTTTAACCTAAAAAAGCGTTAGAATTAGAACGCGGTAGTTTTTCTTCATTTAGAGTTTGAAATTCATAGTAACAAGTGCAGTCAAAAACCTAGCATTTCTATGTGTATTTATTAGAATAAATTCAAATTTACTGTGAGAATTGTGTATTCGTTGTACTTATTCATTAAACATTTAAAATCAGTAAAAAAAATAATTTTCACCATCGCGATATGAACCCAATTTTTTTGATTTCGCGCTTACCAGTTACCTTACGAAAAAAATTTTGTAATCGGGTAAAAAATATAAACCTGCTAACAGGAGTGACTAAGCCAATTCAATCTATATTTACTTATACGTACATGATTTTTCAACCAAATAATTATTTTTCACCTAATTCGGTATTGTACCATATTTCACTGATTATTGAAATATTATTTCGCTTTTAAAAATATGAATAAATGAGGGAGTTATTAATTAATTAAAAACTGTTAAATCCGAACGTTTCCGATCACAGAGTTCACGAGAACAATTCGTGACATCACCAGTCTGTAATTTGACTGTAGATACATAATATTACAAGCAAGAAGAAGATCTAAGAATTAATATATATTACAATTATTTATCTAGCATAATATAATATTGATCCAATAGAATGTATATCGTCGAGGAAAAGTTTAGTTGAGGATCAATAAAAAAGCTTTACCAAAGTTTCGCTTGTGGCAAAACTTTCGAAAAATATATTTTCATCATAAGTGTCTCAAACTACAATTTACCAAAGTTTCGCAAAAATATATTTTCATCGTCAGGGCCTCAAACTGCAATTTACCTTCAATTAATTAATTTGAGGCCCTGATGGTGAAAATATATTTTTCAAAACGTTAGCCACAATCGAAACGTTGGTAAATCTTTATAACTACAACTTTACGCAACTATAATTAAGTTTGAGAAGTACTACCTCTAACGAAACCAGTGATCTGTGTTTTAGAGTGACCTAAACACTCTGATAGTAGGACTAAATCTCAAACGAATTTCAAATGAAATTATCTGAAGCACTTCCAGATCAAAACAATATTTTTATCTAATCTGAATTGATTTATGTTTCAAATATATTGCGATAGTACCTAAATGGTTACTGGGAAATCATTTTTCTTGAAATATTAATATATTCAATCATAATTATTTGTAAGGGCTTATTTAAGTGGGTATATTATTTCATATGAAGGTTGAACCCTTTTGGGTCAGCAAACAGTCTTTACCTTTATTGGAGATTGGAAGTCTTCCAATAAGGATGGGAAATATTTTTTAAATTTTACAAAAGTAAAGTTAAGATATTTTTGATAAAGGAGATCAAGAATGAACTATAAATTTTTTAAACGTTTTTATTATCTATTTGTAAAATACGTGGAACTGACACTTCAGTCTAGTTAATAATTCTCAGCTTATCCTGTAAAAGCTGAAGCAGAAAATAATACATTCCCAATTACTTACAGAATATTTCTATTAATAAATAGTACAATGTGACACTTATGTATATTCAGAATTAATAATATACCTACCTGCCGCTGCACAATATATTGTATTTACCTACTATCAATGTTGGATCAAATTAAAATACTTTTTTTTTACGAAAACAAAAAAAAAAGCATTTTTGTATCATATAGCCTCTGTCTGCTTAGTGCACGCCTTTGATGACGGCCTTAGTAGCTCACCAATTGTGACGTAGATTTGCAAGCAAATTATTAACTATTTTTGATATTTTTCGGGGGTTAGGTACTAATTATGACTCACTAAATTCGCTTAGCGAATCTCAATTGATAATCGTCTTCAGCTTATAATAGCGTATTTATAATTGTGTCCTGCCAAATGTTTTAATGTGTCTTGTCATATATATGGATGTAGTTTTGCGATCGAACAATCAAACATCTTTGATTGGATACAAAGATTTGTGTTCGCAACTCACTCCAATTCAATTAGTGCACCCTAGGGGGAGACAGTTTCCAGCTGATCTTGTGGCGTGTTTCTAACGCAACCCTGTCGTATAAAGAGTGCAATCTGAATGCAGCGTTGCGGGCCGATTATCAAACATCTGTGTTGGGGCACGTAGACTAGTGCTCGCGACTCACTCAATTCGCTCAGCGCGCCCCAATTGACGGCCATCTCCAACCGGCTCACGTTCTAGACGAGACCCGTATAACCTCTACTGGCGCTTAACTCCTCTACTGACGGCACGGTATGCACTCTCACAGGGTTTCAACCGAACCTGCGTGCATAATATGTATGTACATTTTCTATACTTGAGATAGAAGTGTCGCAATATGAACTGCTTAAATATTGCATTTTATATTATGTATTAATATTCGCACATATAGTACTTACTTATAACCTTTAAATAAAGAATTGTTAAAGATTTTTCAATGTTTCAATCTCAAAATTGAAGTTCACTAAACATTTCAAATATACTTATAATCTAAGTGCAGGTAAATTTATTTGAGAGAAGTCACCTGATATTTGAAAATATTTGTGGCAATAACATTAGTATATTCAAGGCTTCATCCGCGAACGATAGATGGCGTAAAATGAAATTATCCACCTGTTTACTTGCAAAAACCCAATATAATGTGAAACAGAGAACTGCTAAACTATTTCATTCTAAACAGCACATGATGGTATATCAGCCTTTTGCGGATGAAACCCTTCTAGTGAAATTATTATGTATCTTATTATTATGATTCATATGCATCTTTTCTAAGCAATAAAAGCACCGTAATCCTCATTGGCAAATCCCCAAAACATCAAACTAGAAGACATAATGAACTAAAATTTGGTGTATTTACACACTTTGCATAATAACTAAATAAAATATTGGCAAATTTTCAAGAGTTTTAAATAAATGTAAAATAGGAAGCCATAATGAATAGATAATATAAAAAGATTTAAAAAAATGAATGAATATCCGAAAATTTACAATAGTGCTTTGAATTAATTTATCTCAATGGCAAATGTCATTACATTAACAAATGAGAATAAATATATGTCAAAATATGTAAGGCTTGGTTTATAAACATAGATGTAAGATTTTATTTTTACTTTTGTATTCAGAGATGAGCAAATTTACAAAAATAGTTCTTATAAATTTTAGGAAAAAATCGATACCTACCAAGTTGTTCCAAATAATTTGAAACCATTCTATACCAACACCAATTAAATAATGTCGTAAGCAAATATTTTTACAGACTTATTCACGCATTAACGAACACAGGAAAGTTTATAATAATGAATGTAGAATAAAACCCTGTGTCCACAATACGAATTCATTTTGATTAGCGAAATACAGTTTTTAAACAACAAAGTTACTATATTAACCGACTATTAACATTATACAAAAAATGCCACTGTCGGGACTCGAACCATAAATTTAGTTTATTATATACTAACATATTCTTTGTTACCTTTCTTTCTTATTATAAAACACTGAAATTAAAAGTTGGACGTCAGTTCCGACTATCGCGTATTTTGCATCCCTGACAACCACATTTCATTATACTACATACGGATTATTATACATCAGATTCAACTACTGACACTTAGAGTGGTTTCGCGTATAAATTGGCTGCTGGCGACCAACGTCCGTACTTACCAATGGTCTATGTTATTCGCTATCGTTTTACAAAGCTAATTTTATATTAGACTGACCTCATCGCAAATCGACGGAGTGAGAATATTTGGAAAAGTATATCTTAGAAATAAAAGAAACAATTGTAATCCAAACTAATAATTATAAATGCGAAAGTTGTTTGTTTGTTTGTCTGTCTGTCAATCTGTTTGTTACTTCTACACAGTTTAACCACAAAGGACATAGGCTACTTTTTATCCCGGAAAACTGTTCCCGACGGAGAGCATTCAAGCCATGATGCATATCCACACTATCCACACTACTGTGCATACCTATGCTGTTGAAAAGACAGGAGGTCGTGAATTAATAATGCGTTAGATGTTCAATAGGTGATACTTTACTTTAGCACATAGGCTATAATAACTGGAGCAAGCGAGCGAAGCGAGTGAATAATGTATTAATTAATCATAAATTCGATCGAACGAGTGAGTAATGTATTAATAAATCATAAATTCGAGTGAACGAGCGAGTAATGTATTAATAAATCATAAATTCGAGCGAACGAGCGAAGCAATTGTGTAATGTATTAATTAATCATAAATTCGAGCGAACGAGCGATGCAATTGAGTAATGTATTAATAAATCATAAATTAGAACGAACAAGCGAAGCGAGTGAGTAATGTATTAATAAATCATAAATTCGAACGAACGA
The DNA here is from genome assembly GCA_039654895.1 of Mongoloraphidia duomilia. Taxonomy (NCBI): domain Eukaryota; kingdom Metazoa; phylum Arthropoda; class Insecta; order Raphidioptera; family Raphidiidae; genus Mongoloraphidia; species Mongoloraphidia duomilia. The sequence continues at coordinate 35,929,527 of CM077520.1, read as the reverse complement.
GCGAAGCAATTGAGTAATGTATTAAATAATCATAAATTCGAGTGAACGAGCGAAACGAGTGAGTAATGTATTAATAAATCATAAATTCGAGCGTACGATTTAAGCAATTGAGTAATGCATTAATAAATTATTAATTCGAGGGAACGAGCGAAGCAATTGAGTAATGTATTAATAAATCAAAAATTCGAGTGAACGAGCGAAACGAGTGAGTATAATGTATTAATAAATTATAAATTCGAGGGAACAAGCGAAGCGAGTGAGAAATGAATTAATAAATCATAAATTCAGAGCACCCGGGCGAAGCCGCATCGGTCCGCTAGTATTATTATAAAATAGATTTAGGAAGCCGTTTCGTTTCTGTATATCTGTGTCTGAAACACACTATGAATTTTCTTCGTATTTTATACTTCTAAAACACATTCGATAGAATCGCCTTTAGTCAAATCTCTTGTCGATATGAATTTAATTAAAGCTACTTAAAGTTACTTGTATAGTGACGTGTTCTTTTATAAAAGACAGGCTTTGATGTACAAAAGACAGCTTCATTAATTGCAAAACTATTCAGTGCGAAACATCAAAAAGATTTAAATTAAAAGTAGATATCTATCTTTTGTACGTAAATAATCTATTGGCATACACTCTTCCCACAAAGTTTAGTAAATAAATAAGGTAATCTACTGCGACAAAATTTCCTCGAGTTACAATTTTAACCGTTTTGATAAATTAACACCGGAATTAAAATCCGTGACAATGAAATCCTTAAAGTAGGTTTTTTGGAAAATAGAACTCCGCGAAGAATGTGTTTTTTTTTAATTTTGTTTAATTCTCTTAACTCATCAAAACGGTATCAATTTTTTGTCTTTCTATACGTGTTTCCATATTCAGACCCTGAATATTTAAAACGTTGCAAGTAAATAATGGTTCCATGATAACAAAAGTAAATTTAATAAATCACTTAGTAAACTGACAAATTAGCAACAAACTACACTTTGACAGCTAAAACAAAACAGCCGTTTACTAAGCCAACGCGAATTTCAACTGTTTGCTAAGCCTTCTGTTGTTTTATCAATTAATTTAGTATAGCCTACTATTAAAAATCAGTGTTTACGTATAACTCTGTTATTTTTGAAAATAATTCCATCAACCCTCATATCAAATTAAAGAGAAAAAAAATCTCTTTCGAATGGTGTCATGGCCATCTTTGACGTGTATTTAAAAAAACAAAGTTAATACAAGTATCTCTAAAACTATAAAAGTAAATAAAAATATGAAAAGAGATTTGAAATCTTCATAAAAAAGGCCTTAAGAAAGTGAAAATATTTTTTTTCTAACTTACTTAATAAGCGAGTTATAAATAAAAAACGAAAATGGGTAAATCTCGTTTTTCAACTGTCGGTCGCGAACCAAGCAAAATATGGAAAGTTTGACTACGCAGGGTAAGTACTGGAGATTCTGCACATTTTGTTTCATTTTACCAAATCTCTATCTCCCATAACAAGGGAGATACCCATGTTGAGGATGAGTCTGTGGACACACTGTATAGGTAGATACAGTTGTTATGTACAATATTATTGGGGTTTCAGCAAAGTTGCTATAGCCCACCAAAAAGAGTATTTTTACGTGTTTTTGTTCATTTAGATAAGAATTTACATTGGCAAGACATATTATTACATTTATACGTTTTAAAGCTTATTTTAGCAATTATTATACAGTTTTTAGGCAGTTATGCCGAGCACACGCTAGACCCACTGTAACAAGAGGTGTTTGATTCGTTTATGTTTATATTTTTCGTATGGATCGTTGGAATATCGTCTTTTATATTGTGATGTTACTGTGCTATTATAAAGATTTACCTCTGTTTTAATCTTAGACTTAATGAAGGAATTAATTTGACTTTGAATTCATTATTTACTATGCATCGAAAATATGAATGATAATACTGTAAATAATCTGCTAACATTAAGGTCTACATTCCTGAAATAACTCCATGGTTAATAAATCCGTGATTGGTAAGATTGAAGCATAATATGCTTCAATCTTACCAGTTCATTACCAATATAAGATAGGTAGGTACGCCAAAAATGGAGCACATTTTTTTGCTATAGATTTAGACACGTTGTTCCAAATCCACTATTGAAAAGGGATTATTGTTGATATATTCAGTAAAATTAACAGATAAAAAACCAATCTGAACTTATATAATCTTGTAAATAATACAAAAGATGGAAACGCAATAAAAATGTGGGTTGCCAAACATGTCTTTAGAACCAGGCGTTTTCAAATTTTCATTCTGTAATAAGTATAACATAATATCCTTTAAGTAGGGTGCCATCTTAAAGTTTTGGTTTGTTTTCCCAAACTTTATAGTGTTCGATAGACAGAGCTGGGCTTTGAACATCGACTCGCAAACCGGAACCAGCTGCTCCGTGTCGCGCCAAGTCCTGTAACGGTAAAGAGATGATAATAATAATAATCTGTTAACAAAGACGACGCCCGGACAACAAAAGCTTATTGTGTAGCGAGCTTCTTTGAACAATAATCCGGCAAACGTACCTTCCTCTACCTGCTTGCCTATATCTCAGATATATAACGTCGACAATTCACATCTCGTTGTCATGTTGAGTGGAGCTCATTATATCGATGACGCCTCAATTTCATTGAGGCGAAAGAACAAAATATTACAACTTCCTCACAAAGACGTAAAAAACCTACACAGAATTGAATTACAGATAATAATAATACATATTAAAACAATATCACTTTGCAGGTTATATTAATTATACAGGGAAAATCATTTTGAACCGACTTAAAAAAAGGAGGGTCTATATTCGGCGCGTATGTTTTTTTTTAAATTTTGATGATTATCATTTTATTTAATAGAAAATACCTTCAATGTGGTCCCATATAATTTTTTTTTAAATCGGTTCAGTAGTTCGACTGATTTTTTGTTATTATGTATTTTTTTAAAACTTTTTAACAAAAAAAAACCTCCTGCAAAGACTAAAAAGAGGAAAATAATAAAATTTTGAGGTCGGCGCCATTTAATAAAATATAAGAGTAGATAATAATATAATAAAAAAGTTTTAGTAATTAAATTGGCGCCAATCTCAAAATTTTAATATTTTCCTCTTTTTAGTGCGGCTTTTTTGAAGGAGGTTTTTTTTTGTTAAAAAGTTTTTTATTCCAGAATTTTTCTAAACAAAATATTGAGAAATGTATAAAAAAGATAATTGCGAAGTAGACATGTACTTAACAAATTCTTGTGATTAAATGCCTTATTACTAATTACCTCCTTTCTTTCAATTATAGGACTGGAACACCATCAAAACTAACTAAATATCTTGTGTTCTTTGTTAAGCTTTATTGTTGTTGTTTATTGGTTTACTTGTTTTTAAACAAAGTAGATGACGGGACGTAGGGATTTTTTCGCTGTAGAAAGTTTTGCCAGTTCAGCACATATGGGCTATTCGTAGTCATGTTCACAATGGTATTTTTCGGTCACTATTAACTCACGCTATAGGTCAACTGTAGGTTTACTTGTCACTAAGTGGAACTTAGGGATGGGACCATAATATTTCTTCGTTTTACATATTTTTGAACAAATTAGGATAATTTTTGAAAATGCTTACCTATTTATCATGTATGAATGTGCTACTTTTTAGTATTTTGGACATTAAGAGTGAATATTTTCGTTATAAATAATTTGTTTTCAACGTCTTCATAAATTAAAATCTGCAATTACCGCGAATCAAGACACCAATTGGCGGCCATAAAACTGGATGGAATAATTTATTCCCAATTTTGCGTTTTTGTAGTTTTAAATACGGAATTGCTTGTTTCAAAAAGCAAAAATGTTTATTCTTTTGAGATGTTTTTTCTGATCCAAAATATTTATTTTTAGTTACGTCTTTTTGTAAACTCATTTCAGGGACATACAGTGTATAGATATAAGATGATCTTAAATTTTCAATAATGCACTTATTCTAAAACAATTGTTTACTTGAAAGAAAAATAACTTTAATGGCCAATTGCAAAATCAAAGTTTTATTTTACCTTACTAGTCACGACTAAATAAGGCCACACTTGTGTTATATTAAATAGTTTTCACAGTTATCTATTTTTGAAATATCCCATTTCAATTTTTGTTTTACGAAAGTTCAGCCGAACTTTTGATATATGTAGCAAAATACTTGGCAAAACTTTTCAGGCACGTATGAGAAACTTAGGAATGTATACATATTCTAGGTATAGTACATAAAACTCATACAATATTATGATATATTGTGTCACAGAGTAGACAGGCATGGCCATAGAGAAAGAAGAAGAATGAGAAATTGTAAAGTGGGCTATGCAGGGAAGAAGAAGCAGAAGTACAGACCATGTTAGAGGAATGACAGAGTATAATGTATGAATGGTGTATGCGAGACGTTTTCCATCTTAAAAAGTGTCCGAAACTATATGCGAACTAGTTGCGATATCAAACTGATTTCTATCTGCAACTAAGCTCACGTAAATGTTGATTTTGTCTTAATGTCAACTTTAACGGGAACGCTAGCATAATCCGAGGGTCGACTGTTAAAAAGTACCTGAATACGGTTTAATTTTGGATACTAATTAATAGATACTAAGTTTCATCAAAATCGGTCTAACTATTTTCAAGGGATGCCGGTACAAACAGACAGAACATATAAATAAAAATATATGAGCACTGTGGTTGGAATAAAAACAAAAATAAAGAATTTTTCTTACCACAACAGTTTTATTGATGGATGTACATTTCGAAAGCTATGCTTTCATCTTCAGCAAACACTATTTGCTGAAGATGAAAGCATAGCTTTCGAAATGTACATCTATCAATAAAACTGTTGTGGTAAGAAGTAGCCATACTTTATTTTTGTTTTTAGACAGAACATCTGGAAATGCATTTTTTCGTGATTCGTCTATATAGTGTACCATACAAAATACCCGATAAACCTGCAAGAAAACGAAGTCCCATTAGATTTATTAGTATAATTTAATAACAGTTGTTTCGCACAATACAGTGACTTAGTTTCGATAGCTTATTTATTGAAAAAGGTTTAGGTCTGTACTAACTGCCCGGCCCGAATCGCTCGGGTGTAAATCGGATTGATTCCAAGTTGGATTGAAATCAAGTTAATCTACGCTCTACGGGTTGCAAGCAGTTTTACAGAACATATTATGGCAAATAACATTGAAAATATGTATAGTAGATACTTTGTTTTTAGGGATACTTACCTCAGAATAAAAAAAACGGAACCCTTATATATAGGATCACTCTCGTGTCTGTTCGATCTCTCCCCCCTTATGTTCCTAAAATTTTGAAAAAAATAGGAACTATAGGGCCTCACGCATAGTTTACAAGAAAACCTAAACGAAAAAATATAGATATGTCAATTTTAAAGTGCATCTCGCGCGTGTTGTGACACCGTTAATGCAAATGTCAAACCTAGGGTTTATGTGAAACCATTAATACAAACTATTTCCAAGTTTCGCAGGGAGAAAGATTTTCGCGGGGGGATAATAAACCATACTTCGCTTCGCAAGGGAAGAATTTCTCGCGGGAGGATTATAAATTAATCAAACAATATACTAATATACGTAAGCGGAGCCACGGGTAGCCACTCGTGTAAAATATAATATTATAGATTGCGGATAGTTCATTATAAATTCGAGCGTACGAGCGAAGCGGTAACGTATTGATTATAATTATAACTTCAAACGAACGAGTGAGTAACGTATTAATTAATTATTATAAATTGTTACCCGGACGAAGCCGGACGGGCATCTAGTTATTATCATGAATGAAATATAACGCGACAGTATAATACTCCCCCTTTGTCTGTTCTTATTTCGTTATGTATACGTGCGCGATTAAAAATGTAGAAGTTTGTACCGCGTGACTTCCACTAGTATTTATCGCGTAACGCATCGCTCTAATATTATCTCCTTCGGTGTGACTGCACCCCCATAAAAACTCTCCATAAGTATGTTGTACGCGTTGTCTTGTCAACTGTTTTAAAAAAAACAAATGTGATACACAAACGTGGCGGAAAACAGAAAAATAATTGCAATATCGTCGAATTTATACCCTCTAGTACAATTTATTTTCTGTACGAGAATGTTCCCTGAGATTTGACTCGTCGTTTTTCGTTTTGTGAATGAAAATTAATGTAAAATTTTAAACACAAGTATTTATTAATCCCTTGCGATTAACTACTTATTTTTTGTGAAAATTCATTCACATTTTGTTGATTAAAATTTTAACATTTGTAATAATCCGTAAGAAACAATGGCCTATTACTAGTTAAATGAACAGTTTTAGTGATTTGTCCTCTTGTTTTACTGATGACGACTCATTTTTACTATGCGCTAAATTTAATTATTATAAAAGCTCATGGCAAACGCATTATATTGCAGTACGCTGCATATCTCAAATATAGGCCGAGAGCAAGTGACATTTTTTTGTGTTATTTATTCAACGCCTTATTTTTGTGAAGATGTTGATGGAGGCATATTAAAGTGCCCTGTGTAAGGGATTTTGCTAGACAGCGGTATGGGAGAGATGCAGACCGCCTCCAACATCTAACAAAAAAAAATGGTCACAATTATTATTGCTTCAAGGCTGAAATTGTTTGTATAGCTTGTCGGTGACCCAATAATGCCATTATAATATTTGCAGATCGATTGGTCAATATTAGAGGGGTGGCAGATCACCCTAAACGTGTCATGTACTCGACGAAATTTATATAATTAGTTCAAGGTTCAAATTGTAATATGTTGTTACGGCGACTATTTTAAGCATATATTTCAATTTGCAGACGAAAATGTCGGTATTAACCCCCTCTCTTAGAGGGAAACTTGCTCAAATAGGTTTTTATATCGTTCTGCAAGGGGGTTAATACCGACATTTTCGTCTGCAAATTGAAATATATGCTTAAAATAGTCGCCGTAACAACATATTAAAATTTGAACCTTGAACTAATTATATAAATTTTGTCGGGTACATGACACGCTTAGGGTGATCTGCCACCCCTTTAATACTGACCAATCGATCTGCAAATATTATAATGCGGCATTATTGGGTCACCGACAAGCTATACAAACAATTTCAGCCTTGAAGCAATAATAATTGTGACCATTTTTTTTTTGTTAGATGTTGGAGGCGGTCTGCATCCCTCCCATACCGCTGTCTAGCAAAATCCCTTACACAGGGCACTTTAATATGCCTCCATCAACATCTTCACAAAAATAAGGCCTTGAATAAAATTAACACCAAAAAAATGTCACTAGCTCTCGGTCTATTAAGAAGACTTCCGACATCATAAATTTTAGAGGTCTCCGTATCATTGAATGCAAAATACAAATACAAAATACTTCATTTACCTAATGATTTGAAACTTTTATGCATTGATTCTATAGGTGATCTCAAGTGATCGTTTTCTTTTTTGAAGAAAAATAGACGCAAGAAAATGATTACTATTTACTAGATTCATATATATTATACTTTTTAAGTAATTAATGTAAAACTTACTTTAAGAGTAGGTATATGCTATCATAAGGGTTAAAAACATCGATATATTTTGAAAGAAAGGAAAAAATGAGAAACTGACATACGACTTCAAACACAGAGGCAGCAAACACATCTGTGCTAAAAAATTTAGATTTTTCAGAAATAGAAATTCGACGTTATGGACGAGACGATCGTATTTTTGAAGTTTGGAGGTTCGGGTAAACGCCAAATGGAAGACAAAGAATCAGACTACAGATCCCCGAAGCAAATTTTTGGAAAAAAAAGATTACATAATTTAATATTTTTTAACTTGTAAGTTTTCCCAGGAAAATGTTTTACAATTTTTCGCCTGAGGGTTCTGTAGGGTGATTCTTGGTTCTTCATTTGGCGTTTATCCGAACCCTTTAATTTTAAAAATAGCGTTGGGAGAGTCAGAACCGTTTAGGCAAGAGGAAAAGACTTAAGATGGACAGTGCAGGAGGAAATTTCCGATATCGAATACACTGGCATTTTTCCCAAATGCACATATGGCAACAAAAAAAATAGTATTGTTGAAATTTAATTTTATTCAAACACTTACAAATTTTAAGTACGGTCCTTCAAAAATTAACACCTAAAACTAACCCTAAAATCATTGAATTCGACAAAAGTCCTAATACAAAAATTGTCATTAACACTTCAGAAATTACTTATTTTTTTGATGTTACACAATGAGGCGTTAATAATATTGGTATACTTTGCAAAACGTCACGATTGGTTTAAGAATATAACCTAAAAAATTGCTTTAAACAGTCATACATTTCATGTTATCAACATTCTTACAAACTTTTTATTTTGCTCGGTATGAACTGTATTGCGCAAAGCAAAGGGATTTAAACTGTTATCGATATCGTTTCTCCATGTATGCGCAGACGATGTGAATTCGTAATGACATTGATGTCAGTAATGTGAAGTTAGAATTCTAGAGATGTGTTTAGTTCGACAGGTGTACCGTCAATAGAAGAGCATAGCACAGCGCTGCGTTTGATAGACTCGCTGATAGATTGACAAGGGTACGTCAGGTGCAGCTACTATACATGAATAACTTGGCTAATGGATAGTATTGGGCTTTTGTTGATGCAGTAGTGATGGAAGGAAATAACAGAACGTAAAAGTTATTTTAGAACTGTTACTCGAAAAGAACCGGTTCTAAATATAGTTAACAATTCTTAGAAATTATGTTGTTCAGTAATAATTAATGTTAGAGGGCAGTATAGCCTAGTGGTTAGCGTACTTGGTACCGCACCCTCTAGACTAGACTGACGTGAGTTCGAATCCCACCTGCGCTCATGGATGTTTTGTTATGTTATTTAGTTTTAAGAAAGTTGTTATTTAGTGTAGTTGAAAGACGCTAATGGCCTGAGATGTCGACGCGTCTATAATCTACAATAAATTAAATTAAATAATTAATGTTCTTAGGAACTTTAAACTATTATTACACTATACACATCATTCTTCTAAAAACTATTATTTTTAGAACTGGTCCCTGAAATACTTTTTTTATCCACTCGAATACTTCAAAGATATATTTTTACTACAAAGAACTGTTGTTTCGTAGCAAGTTATTGAGAAAAGATTCTTTTTAAAGAACATGGACCTGTAATTGGAAAACATCATTATCACGGGCACTTCTGGAACTGCACGTAAGGACGACTATACTAAAAACCAAATCTATGTGGAATTTTAGTTACATTTTAGTAACTGATTTATGTTGGCAGCACTAAGTATTTTTAAAAGTTTTTTTTAGTTTGTATGTGTGGTTATTAATTAATACAAATTTCCGATAGATCTTTTCGTTTAAATTTAAAATTGTTATGGAAACCATTCAAACAGGTAAGGTAAATTTCAGATTTTTATTGTCATTAAAAATATTCGTCAAAAAATATTCACAAAAAAAAAAATTAAAAAATGCCGAAGAGCAGAAATTTATTAACAAAAAAATTAAAACTGGCTGTTATTGAATGTTTTTCGCAGTTCAAAAATCAATATGTAAAAAACGGTGAGTTCAAGTTGGTTTAAAGCGTTTATAAATAAGTACAGAATATGAAAAGACAAATATGGAATAATAAGTTGATGAAAACGTCATAAAGAGGCTCGAACTTTCGTTACGTTAAAATTCCGTAACTTAAAAACACAACGGGAACGAGTGGTTTCTAATACTGCCTATTTATAACAGTTAATTTTTCATTTGCTTTCGGTAAATTTACAGTGGCTGATATTTTCTTAATCAATGTGCAAGTGCAATAATTAGGTATATTATTTTAAACGGACAGTTCTTATTTTTGTTAATAAACTATATTTGTATATTTTTTTATTAATATTATCATTGTGAATAAGTAATTAAGACATTATGTTAATTTTTTTTTGACAAAATAAAATTTAAGAAATTATTAAAACAGTTCATTTTTAATTAAAAAAAAATAACAACACTTTTTAGTTTATTATAACTTGCAAGAGTATTTAAAGAAAATCTTGAAAAAGAAATTTAAACTGACAGTTTACACGTCCAGAATTATTAAAATATTTATAGAAATATTTCTGACAGTTAATAATTTTGCTTTTAGTAATCTACAGATTGCTCAAAAAAGATTTATGTGTATTACAGAGTGTATTTTCGTTACTAGGAAAGTCACTAAAATTCCACATAGATTTGGTTTTTAGTATAGTTGATAATTTTATATTTGCTCTGTGGATAAAAGTCAAAAGCTACTATGCCCAAAATTGTGGTAAATTAAAATTAATGACGGTTAAGCCCATCAAGCTTATTAGTCCCATTTCTCCATTTTTCGCTGCATTGAAAAGACATATTATTGAGTGGATATTTTATTAACATTTTTTAATAAAATTTATTGGCTGGAATCTCGGCTGGAATATAAATTCACGAATTTACAGAACGCTTTTTTATATAGAAAAAACTATAGAGATGACATGTATTTTTTACCTTAGTGAAGAAGAAATGGCGCCGTCAGAATGTAAACGATAGTAACCGTTTACATTCCGTTGGTTCTATTTGTATGTGCATACAGTATGTATTTACGTAGATATGCGTCTGGTGCAATCTCCTATAAGTCTAGCGACACAAAAACGTCTGGAAGTGTATTTAGTTCGCTAATGGAAAAGTGACGGACAGGAAAAACGTTGAAACTAACTCACGAGTTGAGTGTTTGTGCCAGCGGATTAGTTCAAAAAGTCTGTTGTGCGGAATAGATTACCCTACTCCACGTGCTTCGCCCTTATAATACAGTGCAGTGCAGTATACGCTAATGTCTCTATTCAACCGGAAAACGAGCATTCTTATCAGAAGAAAATATCTTGTTATAGAGGCATCGGAGATCCGGAAAAAGCATTGCGTTCGTTTGCAACATATGTGAATATATTTACATTCGGAGAGAAGGTAAATTCTAAAGAAATTGCGGGTTCAGTAGGACAAGTACTACTATTCACAATGGGAATTGTTTAAATCCAACTATATAATAAAATCCTAGTACCTACCGCACCAATTGTGATCCTCTGAATACTGCATAAGAAAATAGGCGAGGGGAGAAGATGGTATAGACACATGACTACTGCAGAGATCTAGAAGAAAATTGTAAATGTTGTCAAACATTGGAGCTGATTAAAAAATACTTGCAGTCGTTTATTCATTATAGTATTTTCTAGGTTTGTATTACGTTGACATTATTAAATCTAAATAGTTTGCATTATGGGACAGGTTTGTGGCAAATCGGAGCTAAGCTATTTCACTTTAAATTATATTTTCTTTAAGTTCTTTCTAACAGCCATACTTGGTTTTTAATATAAATTAATAGACCCAGCGATGTAGCTTAGTGGTACAGCACTAGACTCGCATTGGGAAGGTACTGGGTTCGAATCCCGGCGGGGGCAGATGTGTCTGGGACTTTTTCCCACTGCCTCACGCCGAGAAACGGTAATTCCTGTACCGGCCATCTTGTTTGAGGTTTTCCATGGTTTCCCTCAATAATTCCAGATGAATATCGAGATGGTTCCTTATTCAAGGCCATGGCCGATTACCTGTCTAACTCCTATGCTCCCAAAGTTGCCTACCTTACCCTAATGTCCTATAATTCCTCCATTCGCACAAATTGCTATTAATTATGTTGAAGTATAAAAATGTATAAAACGGGAAGTGGTAAAAATGGAAAATAGTAATGGTGCGAATGGCGTCTGTTATGACATAATGTCGAGAAACGGACGTTAAACGCATTATTATTATTATTATTAATATAAATTAATAGATTTTTTATGCCGCTGAATTGCAATTGAAAATTTTGTTGGAAAGCAGCCAATTATATAACTGATTCCAAACATATTGGAAAAAATCATTTTACCAACCATAGTCACAGTCTCGGGATTCTAACCTGAACATTTCCAATTGGTTTTTACTTTGTTTGCAATATTTTAGGTGTAAGAGGTCTAAATGTGCCTACTTAATTGTATTTAGTCATCGGTACGTACTCTCAAGAGATGTGTTAACATTCAGTTTCGAATACGATAAGAGCTACATTAACCTAAAAAAATTTTGACAGCGGATCAAGGAAGATAAAATACAGCTGACAGTGGAGCTTCACTTCTTTATTTTCACATCAAAAGTATTAATTTTTTTCTTTCAATTACTTTAATTTTAAATATTCAAGTCTAAGGTGCTTTAGTTTTTTAAATTTTGTTGAATAACTTGATAAGTCGTTAAAATTTACTATTTACATGATAAATTTTCATTAAGATTTGAAATTTCAGATATCGTTTGTGTTTATAAATTTGAGTTTCACAGCAAATACTGTTTCAATGAAATCCTTCAACCATAAAACCATCAGATTAAAATATTAAAATGTAGGTACCTGTACATTAATATTGTGAACACAGCTGATGGAAGTAAAGGTGTGTTACGTTTGCTATTTTAGTGTCACGCAAAACACCTTTTTTACCATGCATCTGTGTATCGGCCTGTCTACGTTGTCTTCTAAACATCTGATCGTAGGTATTATGTAAAATTTGGTAGTTCGGGAGTTAGGTGTGCTTTTTTTATCCGACCGCGGCACGCTAAGGAATATTATGTTTATCAATCTATGTACCTATGTGACTATAATGTCTCGATGTTACGCTCTAGAGCTGGAACGGAAGGACCGATTTGGACAAAATATGATGTATCGTTAGAATAGTCTTGACCCTCCAAGTATCCTAGGATATATGGCGTCAATATTCCAATATGGCGTCCAGGAGCCGCCGTATTATCCAACGTGGGAAAAAATCAGAAAATCTCTTTGAGATGGATGTCAAATGAAAGGTCTTGAGTCTTGACGAGTTGATTTCTAAAATATATATATTGTATAAATAATTAATACAAACTTCAACAAAAATTGTTCAAAAAACTATAAAGCGTAAAATAAAAAAAAATATTTAAAGAATAAAAAACCTGACTGCGTCTAATACAAAAGTACAAAACAAGTTTCCAATATGGAAAATAGACGGGTAAAAATTTTATCTAATGTTTTAGTGTGTTAGTAGCGAGATGCTACTAAAACTAACATCTTTTTACCTGACTACTATAATATTGGAAGCTTGCTTTGCACATTTATGTTAGACGCAGTCGGATTTTTTATTCTTTCAATATTTTTTTTTATTTAAATAACGAAATTTTTCCGTAAGAAATATATGATTAATGCGCAGAGAGTTTGGTACGGCTAAAGAATATTATAGGATTTTTGGAAAAAAAAATTGCAGCCAATTTTTATTTAGAAACACAAATGACATTCTGTCAGAAGAATTAAAACTTGTTTTTAAATAAAAATTGGCTGCAAAAATGTTTTTCCAAAAATTCTATATGATATTCTTAATGTTTTGGTTAGTTAACAGACCCTCAGCAATCAGGTTGATATTTTTGTCATCTGCTCAACAAAATAATGTTGTGTTAATTTGTTTTTGATCAGTGTGCTAATTTTTTATAATCTTATTACATCAAGAATAACACTGCAATATCCAAATTATTATACAAAAAAAAACTCCTTAGTAGGTATACAGTTAAAAGTCAACTACGAAAATCTAATATGTAAATCCTATTTCTAATTTATATTAGAAATCGTGTCCATCGTGATTATAATAAAATTAAGAAAAATCGCACGATAGTGGACAAAATATTTGATTTATTTAATTAATGTTATTTTTATGTACTTGAAAAAGTCTAAATATATAGACGAAACGTCGTACATTTAATTAAATAAATCAAATATTTTGTCCACTATCCTGCGATTTTTCTTAATCCTATTTCTAATATACACTAAGTTGAAGAGAGGGCTTGAGAATAGCCGAGAGTGTAGCTGCGCTGTTGTTTACATGGCGTTGCTATGGCTCCTCTATTACAAGTCCCTAGTTCCCGAGTTCTAGCCCGAGAGCTGGTAAAAGTGTCAATTGGATTTTCAATTTATTATTAAAAAAAAAAAAAAAAAAAATTTTGAATTGAAAATATGAATTGGTGCTAAGCCCAAATAACCTTAGCTGTTGGTGGTCTTTAAAATACAATACAATACAATACTAAGTTGAAGAAATTGAACAACAAAAAATCAAAAGCATGATTAAAATCACAGATTTATTTTCTTAATCAATCGAGTTAATTAGTGATGAAATCGTAACGTTATATGCAATTTTTACTTCCCACCTCTACTATGGTAGGGAAGTAATGGATTTAGTCCGAAAAAAATATTTCGAGATTTTAACAGATCTTCACGTTTTGAGACCCTAGCAATCGTTTAAAATCATTTTCTGACTGATGTCTGTATGTGTGTGTGTGTATGTGGTCAATTTTTCGCCTTCGATATCTTAAGAACGGAACAACATATGGGCATGCCGATTGTTCTGTTGTGTTTATCAGCCTTTAACTTAGATCTGATTAGATTTTGAGTCAAATCGGTTCAGTGGATCCTGAGATATTCAAAAAAACGTTCTCAATGTCACGTATTAACATAGGTAAAAAAAAATACATATGAATTTTAGATGTTATAATATGAAAAAAATGTAAATATTTTTTTTCTCTAAAATGTATAGTTTTCGAGAAAAAAAATATTTTACTAAAAAAAGAAAATTGTACGTAAATCAAGGTAACCATGATTTTTGCTATATTAAGCTAGCCATCAGTAGATCACCAAGCAAAAAAGAGGGCCATGCTTTTTTTGAAAGAATAAAAATTAAATTGTGTTTTAAAGACCACCAACAGCTAAGGTTATTTGGGCCTAGTCAAAGAATAAAAAAAAGAGTGTTTATTTTTTGCAAATATTTACTAGGTGGGAAGTATATGACTGGTCATCAGTCGAATTTTTTTTTAGAAAATTCTCAGTGGATTTATGAACTCATTGTAGTATGTTCTGTGTTATGATTACACCTAAAAATCAGTTTGTTTTTTTTCAAAAGAAAACAGAAAACACCAATAAGTATTTTTTGGAGTGTAATTAATTAAAAATCTTACTGATTTTCAACGATAATATAAAGATTAATTATGAAACGAGTTGACAAGGTGTCTTTAGTAAAAATGAAAAATAAAATGTTTATTTACGTGTATTATTATATATGTATTTTTTTTCAATAAAAGATTCAGCTCTGTGCTTTTTTCTTGATAAGTAGCTGTCTTCAGTGAATGTTCGCTCGATGTGAAACCTAAACGCCAAGACGAGAGGTCCTGTAAAAGTTTTAACTGACGCTTTAGCTATGTTGGATGTTAAAACCAGACTTAATTACACGCCGAATTAATTCCTCACGAGCGAACGAGTTGAAAATAAACAAAGACGGTAACTTGAAGTGTATAACATAAACTGGATATAATAATATGCGCTATCCAAACACCACTTATATAATTCATGAAGAACGTCTAATAACTCGATAATTTGCACCAACTTTGTATTGATTACTGTAATATTTACTATTAATGCCTCGTCAATATTGAAACGTTGAACACTGGCATAAACGCTAATAACTTAAACTATCGAGCATCTATAATTTACAATATCTGTCTGAAAATAATGGAAAAATACAGCAAGCAAGCCTAACCTAAAAATTTATTTACTTATTATCTCTTTAATTTTCATGTGCCTTTTGCATCCTCATTTTTTTTAAATGAAACTTCTTTACGGACGGTAGAGTGAAAGGTTTCATTCAGCTGAACGTGTCACAAAAACTGCACTACCACTTTAATCTACATGTTGGCGTTTCACTTGTCCTATGCGCCGTTGACGTAAGGGTCTGTGTCGATTGACGCGACTAGAGACCTTGTGTACACTACATAGACTTTTTGGGTTTCTAAAATAGCTGCGATCTAAAATGGACATCATTCAACTTTTAGATTATTTTATCCTTTATCATATTTTTTGTTCATGCATACCACATTTTCCACGAATATATCACGGAATTTTAAAGCGTGGAGACTTTTGAAGTCGTACCTTTTCAATCATTAATAAGATTTAAACTATAATTTTTTCACTTTAAAATTTAAAATGTAATTATTGTACTCTGTAATTGGGCACTATTCCAGTAGGGTATTGTAACAAAACTGTATGGTAATTTCGGTAAAAAACTTTATTTTAATTAAGAATGAATTGTGAATTATAGACGCTTGACAACAGAGGTCATTAGCGTCTAATTATTTTATTTAAATGCAGGACAACGGTATGCATTAACGAACTAACACAACTCTTCACAATAATTGTATCAATTTGCCCATTTATATTCACTATTGTTTATAACTGTTATTTGTCACTGTTGTTTATAACTGTTATTTGTCACTGTTATAAATAACTGTTATTGATCACTGTTATTTATAGGTAACTGTTATTTGTCACTTTTATTTATCACTGTTCGTCTGAACCATCTCGGTCTACGCTCCAAAAACAACTCACTATGTTCACTATTTATTTATTTATCGCTTTTATTTATTTTCACTGTACGCTGATCCACTCTCTCCAACGGCCCAGAGACAACTGACTCCAATAATTGATCCACTCATATTTATAGCCTTCTAAACTAACCTCCAATCAAGGGTGACGCTTTCTTCATATTGAAACGCTAGAATATTCAATTGATCCAAGAGCAAGATCGAACATTCCAGAATGTTTGTAGATTTCAAACGGCGCGCTTCGTTCCGTTACAGTATATTAAATAGATAAATATTAAATAACTTAACACTTAATAATTATTTAAATAAAAAAAAATTAATATACTACCACGTTTTTAAAATGGACTAAAAAGTATAAAATAATTTCTCCTAAACGAAAACGTGGAGTACCATAGATAACTGATGCGTGAATAGTTCACCTGAGTTTTCTCAACGACAACTACTCTCCACACTCTTTACTATTATCTATTGCACCCCACGTTTTTCGTTTAGGAGAAATTATTTTATACTTTTTAGTCCGTTTTAAAAATATGATAGGTATTAAAATTTTTTTTATTTAAAAAATTATTTTCTGCTTTTTAGTCTTCGGACGTCCACCATGTTATTGGGTTAAGAATGACGTCACATAGCTCATCGTATTCTACTCGTAAAGCCCTTTCATTTGGTAGTCATATCAAGGAGGTTGTGAAGAATAATCCGCCATTTTGTGGGCGTCCGCCATATTGGATTTAAAACGATATTTGATATACTATATTGCATTGTCACTAGACTTACACACGTGTGCAAAATTTCAAACATGTAGCTCAATTAGAACTAGTCGAAATTTCGACTGCAGGATTTGTACCGAACAGACAAACAGACAAAAAAGCGAGTTAATAAAA
Source organism: Mongoloraphidia duomilia (assembly GCA_039654895.1). Lineage (NCBI taxonomy): Eukaryota > Metazoa > Arthropoda > Insecta > Raphidioptera > Raphidiidae > Mongoloraphidia > Mongoloraphidia duomilia. The sequence goes on along the minus strand of CM077520.1, from coordinate 35,912,183 downwards.
AAAACTTGGTAAAATAGTTTGAAAGTTCAAGTTAATTTATCTTTCTGTATTTCACTTATTTGAAAATATAAACATTATTTTTATATTCAGTCGTATTATGAGCCGTGTGTAAAAATCCCCTTTTTACACACGGGTTTCTCTTTTGTTTCATTTTTTACACACGACTGACACTTTTAACGCACATCCGTTTACATGTTTCCGTTATTAAATTTTATTTTTTATTTATTTTATTTATTTATTGTAGATTTATCGACATCTCAGATCATTAGCATCTTTCAACTACACTAAAGAACAATAATATTACTTTCTTAAAACTAAATAACATCACAAAACATCCATGAGCGCAGGTGGGATTCGAACCCACGACAGTCTAGTCTAGAGACTACGGTACCAAGTACGCTAACCACTAGGCTACACTGCCCTCCCCGTTATTAAAAGTATCGGGCGTGACAAGTGTAAGAAAATGCCTTCTAAAACTCAAGCGATGTTTTTAAAAAAGGCATCATCTCACACTCGTTACGCAATATAGGTAATATTTATTTGCTCATCCCCATGACTTTTTGTACATCCACTAGTTGGCCATGCAAAAAAAAATTATCTGTCCGGGAGGAATGTGTCAAACTTAGGAGCTTGTTATTAAGTAATTTTAAATAAAAAAAAGTTACGTCAACGGTTCGATTCGAAAAAGTTATGGCTTGTTAAAGAAAAGCCAAAACTTAAAAATTGTGCACCATGTTTGCAAAATTTAGTTTTTATTATACTTTGGCAGATTCCTCCCAGGACAGCCTGTAGAATTGTGACACTACGCAGGATTAAAATAAAAAAACTAAATATTTTTTTAGCACACTATTTAAATATCCCCCGCATATCAGTGCCTAATTTACATAATGATTACACTGTACTGCAAAAAAATAAATATAAAACCCGCAGTGATAAATTAGCGCAGATTAAACGTGTAAGTTGGTTTGCGCGAGGTTCGGGCGACGTTCAATCAAAGTAATCTTAAATTCAATCAAACTGAACCTAATTTCGTCGACGCCAGGCGTAAGATTGTGTATATATATGTGTGTGTGTTTGTGTGTGGAGGCAATCAGTTCCGCCGAATGTGTTTCGATTATGCAAATCAGGTCACAGCTGAGGTCTCTTGTTACTTCTTCCTTTTGCACTCACTTCTCACACTCACAAAATTATATGCGATGTGTGTAACATAGTAACACATTTACGTCAATGTTCTAAACTTAAACCAAATAATATTTAATAATAAAAAAAACCGGCCAAGTCCGAGTTAGACTCGCGTGCAGAGGGTTCCATACAACTATGAAAGGAATAAAAACAAAATAAAATATAGTTACTTCTTACCACAACAGTTTTATTGATGGATGTACATTTCGAAAGCTAAGCTTTCATCTTCAGCGAACACTACATGAATGAAATAATACATAACGGGTATTTATATACTAATACACTCAGTTACATAAAAAGTGGATCACCTAAAAGTATATGTAATTTCGATTCGTTGTATTTTCAAAATTAAGAAGCCGATTTTGAAAATTCTTTTTTTTTTGATAGAGCAGAGTTTTAGGAACATTTTTATGTATGAATTTTAAATTTCAATCAAGGCTTGATTACAGTGGAGACGGAAGAATAAGACAATGTTTTTTTAGTCAAGTTTGAAGAATCCTACGGAAAGTAGCAGCAGCAGTAGAATTTTTTCCTTAATTGTATCTTATTCCTTGGCCTTTTTTGTATCGGTTCGTTTTTGTTTTCAGTAATTATCTCAAATAACACTCGAGTTATAAAGAAAAATTCAAAAAACTGCATTTATTCTTTATTAATGTCGTGGCCATAAGTAGGCTGGGAATGTATCGGTGTGGAAGAAACCTAGGAACCGTCGCCGGTCTTCTTGATTTTAGACCAGCAGATTTTATTCTGCGACGGACAGTGTTGTTGCAGACATCTGTGCCTCTAACTTGCCGCAAATTTCGATTTGTCGTAACTGCTGTCTGGCGACGATTTCTTAATGTTTCTAACAGAATGAAGCAGTGTGTATTGCCCCATCTCTTGAAATCGACGAATTGCTCTGGATACCGTGGATTGTGGCAATCCAATTACCCGGGATACATATCTTTGACTGCGTCCACTTATTCTTTGTCATACTAGATTCTACCTTCCCTGAAAATTTCATCCTGTCACAAATGAGCTATATAAATTTACGCCTAGCTCTCGACCTATAAATACTATGCCCCTTATCATTTTTTTATAAAATTCGTGTCATTTGTTTTTTGACCGATTTCAAAAAGGTCAGCAACCATAATATCTTTACCCAATATTAATCGAGTAAAAAGTATGCTTGTGTATACCAATTGATAGTTTAATCCAAATCGGTCCAGCTGTTTTCGAGTGATGCTACCACAAACGGGCGAACTGACAGATAAATAGAAATTTTAGAAGCACTTTCTCCAGGCTAGATATAATACAAAATACTCCAAAAGTCGCTAAGAAAGTAAAATTCCCTTTAAAAGCAAAATCAAGTTAAAAAAAAATCTGTATGATTTCAACGAACTGAAATAATATTATGAATATTTTATAATAAGATATAATTTTATGTTTACAGTATATTTTAATAATTATGTTAAAAGGGTATCTATTTGAAAAGCACCTGGAGTAGACATATTATTTGAAACATTGCGGTATTCCAACAGTGATATGGATGCTGCATGAACAAATACAGAAAGAGGAAAATTGACGATGATAGCTGTGATAAGGCTGGCTTGTGTTTGTCTTTTCCTGCCCCACGTATTTTGTAAGGGATGGTAAAAGTATGTTCCATATTTCATATTTCGCTCTGTGTGTTTTTCTTGAACATTGATTTTGTTATTTGATTTCCACCGAGTCACATATTGGATGGCTTAAATCAATAGTATTAAAGAGAAAGCGAAGTAAACAAGATTACCAGTAAACAAACATATGGGTAAAATTATTTTATTATACTGCGTTTACGCTAAATTAAACAGCATTTCGACGGATTAATTACATATTTTATTAAGATCAAAGGACGAGTTTTATCTGATTTATGACAAATTTTAGAAGAAACAATATAATAATAATAATAATTTTATTACTTCCATAAAAAAATACATTGATATATAACAAAAATATTATACAGAAATGAAAGTATATAGGTTCCTTCCAAGGAAAACCTGTGCTGAGGGAAGTAATGTTGATATTGATATAAAGGACAGCTTGGTATAATGATCAGCGTACTGATCTTTGGATTGAACTGTCATAGGTTCGAATCCCACCTCCAATCATTGATGTTTTAATTTGACGTAATTTGTTAATTAGACGCTAATTACCTTAATTGTCGAGCTTCTATCATCTACAATAAATAGATAAATGAATAAATAAATAAATAAATAAGATAATGATATAATATTGATATTACTCAAAAATACAGTGTGCGCATTTAAGCTGACAATACATTTTAATTTATAACTAACTACCCGGTCTGGCTTCGTCCGGGTGCAGATATATAAAATATTTCATTGAAAATCACTCAAACGCCACATGGTGGTAGCGGTGCGAGTAAATATAGCGAATTTCCTTTTGAAAAAACAATTAAAAAAATATTTAAATGGAAGCTAATAATCCACAGTACACAGATTTTCCTTTGTTTTTATTTGGATGTATGACCTCGATGTCAAAAATGCGATAGATATTAAATTAAAAAAAGCGAAATGTCTGCCAACTGGAATAAATGAATTCAAAAATTTTTTATTTTTATATGTACTAGCTACTGGTGAGAAGAGAGCAGGAGACGATGAAAAAAATATTCATTGAAAGAAGTTGTAAATGTTTATATTTAATAAGTTTTTCGTGTCCACATAATAACATCATTTCCTATGGACTTTTCCCATTCGTATATTTTGCAAACAGCATAATAATTATAGTACAGATACATGTTGGTTGTTTGTTTTATTATATACATAAGTTATATTAATTAGACCGTAATGTTTAATTGAAACCAGAGACTCAACCTCATCTCTTTCTCTCTCTCTCTATCCCTTTTTTCTCTCCATCTCCCTGCCGACCTCACCAATAATTCTCGTATGTATTTCTAGTTTACAGTTCGAGTCATTTGTTCATTCATACGTATTTATTTTGTACCTAACTGTGACGAATATAAGCATGCTAATAATATATAGTAATAATAATGTTTGTTTTGACCGACTGTGAATTCAGTTTGTGTGGTTATATAATATAATTGACTTACTCTATACAGTGTACATATGTTTAATTTAGTTGATTGTAAAATCATGATTGATTCTATTGACCCAGTCATCCATATTTTAATTGCCTGACTGAATTTGTAACGTGTAAAGTTTATATTAATTTATTATATAATTTAATTAATTAATCCATTATAATAAAATAGGGTGGTTTGGCTTAATTTTGATAACTCCAAGGGTTGATTCCGTAAATCAATTTAAAAAAAGGTCCTATTACTTCATGAAATTCCAAATTGTTATTATTTCGTAAAGTATTCAATTCGTTTGAGTTTTTGAGATAGTTAGGAAGCTCATTTTGAGTAAAATATCTCATGTGAATAATAATATGTCCTATTTAGTTACAGTAAAATATTTGCACAACAAAAAAAAATTAATTATGAGCCGAAAATCTCAAATAAACAGTATTTTCTAGGTGTAGCACTAATTCGTATTAGCGTTATTATTATATTAAAACAATCAATTATCTAGTATTCTCTATAACAGCAATTTTCAGCTTTTAATAAATCTAGAAATCTGAGTTACTTCCTGATAATAGCGATACTCAGAAATTTTGATAACGAAAATGGTATCTTGCACTAATAAAAAACATTTTTTTAAATATTATAGATGCTTTTTCACTTATGAAAAGCTGTCTTTTGCAAATTATATTAGAAGGAAACCTGTATATTGTACATAGATGACGTACCTAAGTTTGTGTATACGAAATAAACTATAATACATAGTACCTACAAGCTGAAAATTGAAGCGAGCTTATCGTATAAGAGTTTACTGCAGTCATTATGCTGGCGTACTTATGTATATAGATAATGTTATGTACATTTACTTAGGATACAGTGCATTCATTTAAGTCGGTCTCCTGGGCTATAATATTAATTAAAGTAGTACGCTGTATATTTTACCTCAGATAACACTATATTTTTTAAATTTAAAATTTCGAGGTGGATATAAATAAGATTTCATTTAGAAAAACAGTCGGGTGTCTTAAAACTGCAACTAACTGTTTTTAGGTACCATCAACTGGAATGAAGTTAGGGATATCATTTTTTTTTGGACTGGTGACTCCTGTAAAATTAGGTAAATGCGACTTACAAGGAGTCACTTCTTAACCGACGCAATCGACTAGACTCTAACTGATTGCGTCGGTTAAATTTACAGGAGTCACCAGAAATGGTCGACTATTTTTTCCAAAAAAAAACAATGATATCCCTAACTTATTTTGACCAATTTTGTGTCTAAATTAAGCTTAAAACCTCTAACTGTTAGAGGTTTTAAGCTTGATTTAGAATTAGTTAGAATTTAGGTGAACCAATATACTTATTATATATCTACTAAACTGTCCCTTCATGCTTTCTCTGCATTTTTGTTTTATGAAAAAAATTCAAGGATCAGTTGTTGTTTATTTAAGTACCCAAAAAAGTGACCCGGTTCTCCTCTTACAGAGGGACGATCATACTTACAAAATTAAATTTCTCATTCAATATTAATTTTTATGCGTGTTAACGATTTACATATAAATGACAATTCCTTTACTGTCCTAATTCTTCAACTTTTGTACTTTTGTAAAATAAGGCTGGGGATATATTCCACGGTAAGGATCACTTCAGGAAAGATCTAGTCACACATTTCCGAAATGAAAAGTGGCCTTCCAAAGGTCCTCCATCGCTCGTCTGAGATAGAGAGAGATAGAGTAAGAGAGAGATAAAGAAAGATGGGGAGAGAGAGAGAGAGATTATAGACGATCGACAACTGAGGTTATTAACGCCTGTTATATAACTAATGTAATCGCCTGTGTAATGTAAAATGGGCGCAGTGTACAATGTGTTTTCATCATGATGCACACCTTCCATCAGATGGGATCAAGTCAGTCGAGCGACAGACGTTACCTGGGCGACACACCACTGTATCAGACGGTTGTCAGAGCAACATCATCTCCCCCGGTCCCTCATCTCCACAACATAACAAACATCCTGCCCGCGCTACAACCCGACAGTCTTCTGTATTATGCAATGTCGCGAAAAATGATTCTGTCCATGAAGTATCTACCTACCATAGTTCTTTTTTTACAATCTAACGAATGCATGAAAACTGTTCGTTATAATCTATATGGAATACATTTATAATAATTCTGTCTAGCCAACGGCTAACCGATTTGTAAAGTGGCTAAATTTACAATTCGACGGTGACATAAAAATTGCATCATTTAGATCAGCTATTAACTATAGTTACATAAAGAAGACAGCTTTGAAATGGCTTAAGGATCCAAAAATAATAAGCAAATACTGTTAATATTGCATTTATTAGCTGACGTTTCGAGAATTATATTCTCATCCTCAGAGCTCTGTATAAAATTATAAAATTGTGTTAGGAAAAATACTTAAAAAATAATATATAACAAATATTGATTAACTTACCAAATGCCGTCAAAACGTGACAGTAAAATTGTCCAGAAACTTAAAAAAACATACTAACATTTTATTTGGTTTTATTGCAGTGTAAAAAAAAGTTGTTTTATTGATTTGATTTTGTACACAAAAATACTGAAAACTTTATGTTTTATAGAATTTGATTTGATTATTTATTGTGGAAAAAAATTTTTTTTTATGCCAGATTAACTGATTTATATTTACGTGCTAAAAGCTAGAAAATAAGTGAAATAATTTTTGATTTTTAAGTTGTTATTTGGAAAGTTAATCAATATTTGTTATATATTATTTTTTAAGTATTTTTCCTAACACAATTTTATAATTTTATACAGAGCTCCTCAGAGCTCTGTATAAAATTATAAAATTGTGCTAGGAAAAATACTTAAAAAATAATATATAACAAATATTGATTAACTTACCAAATGCCGTCAAAACGTGACAGTAAAATTGTCCAGAAAACTTAAAAAAACATACTAACATTTTATTTGGTTTTATTGCAGTGTAAAAAAAAGTTGTTTTATTGATTTGATTTTGTACACAAAAATACTGAAAACTTTATGTTTTATAGAATTTGATTTGATTATTTATTGTGGAAAAAAATTTTTTTTTATGCCAGATTAACTGATTTATATTTACGTGCTAAAAGCTAGAAACTAAGTGAAATAATTTTTGATTTTTAAGTTGTTATTTGGTAAGTTAATCAATATTTGTTATATATTATTTTTTAAGTATTTTTCCTAACACAATTTTATAATTTTATACAGAGCTCTGAGGATGAGAATATAATTCTCGAAACGTCAGCTAATAAATGCAATATTAACAGTATTTGTTTATTATTTTTGGATCCTTAAGCCATTTCAAAGCTGTCTTCTTTCATTATCATCAGGATCACCACTTTTCTGTTTTTAATTAAAAACAGTTCTTCACATCTATAGTTACATAGTATTTTAATAGCGAAATCAAAATTATTATCGATCGTTCAATAAGAAATGTAAATAAATATGATTTAAGATTTTTCTAAATTTGATTAATTACCGTACTGTTGTTATTTCATTGCATCAACTTTTACTAATAATTTGTTTTTGTTTCAGGTAAGCTATGTTTGATCTTTTAAACTTTGGCGTATACAAAGTAAGTGAAATGCATTTTTATATATTTTAACAGAGATTTCACAGAGATTGGTTGAGTAGTTGAGGCGTGAAAGCGGAATAATATTTATAATATGAACTAGCAGCCCGATCCGGCTTCGCCCGGGTGCTATGAATTTATAATTTATTAATACATTACACACTCGCTTCGCTCGTTCGCTCGTATTTATAATTATTTAAAACATTACTCATTCGCTTCGCTCGTTCGCTCGAATTTATAATTAATTAAAACATTTCGCACTCGCTTCGCTCGTTCACTCGAATTTATAATTTGTCAATAGTTTTCGCAGCGCACGCCAAATAATGACTTTTATAGGCAAATTTTTGGTACCTTGGGTTACATTATTGTAATTTTCATTGGAATCTCTAATTTTTTTGAAAATAAAATATAGCCCATGTTACTCGCTGATAATGTAGCTTTCTATAGGTGACAGAATTTTTAAAATCAGTTAAGTAGTTTTTGAGTTTATCCATTACAAACAAATATACAAAAAATTAAATCATTTCTCTTTATAATATTAGTATGAAGTATGATTAGAATTTTATGCGTCAATTTTTCTTTTAGAAATAATGTATGGAATCCTCGACGCATCTATTACGTCCATGGTTTTAATATAAAAAACAAATTTAGCATCTTCATAGTGAGCATATATTATGTCAAAAAACTACTTATAAGTTACATATATCATGCCTACTTGAACTATTCTTTAGAAATGGCTTTCAAGGCGAAGAAATTAAACGAAGATTTGTTTTCGTCAAACGGCGTTTCCAATCTCACTTCCCCCATTTAACAATCGTAGACAATAATTCCATTCAACTTTCTGCATAGATTCTGACTGAGAGTTTTCAAACACCAGACGCAGTAGTTATCCTCTCCTGTCGACCCTCCCATTGTTGAACATCACTTTCTTGTTCACTTCATTGTGTAAAGCTGCGGTACAAAAGGTTAAAAGGAAATAAATGGATCCTATGTTTTTAGTTAATTGACTACTCACAAGAACTTTGTTACTGGCTATTTCGTACAAATTTACAGTACCTAAAGTTTGGCAGGCTTTCATTAATTGTCTATGTACAATTTTACATATTCGAATGAATGAATTGTGGATTATAGACGCTCGACAACAGAGGTCATTAGCGTCTAAACTGAACTAAACTTTATTTTCTTAATTTTGTACATTATAAGCTGTTACCGATTTTTTTTTTTTTATTTATTGTGGATTATAGACGCGTCGACAACTTAGGTCATTTTTTTATTAGTGTTTTGGCATAATATGGCACATACACTATTGGCGTCGGTCGGATGGCGGGACCTAGAGGTCGGACCAAAATGTCTCGACGTTTCATACCCTCCTGAACAATTTGCCACCATTTTTGGAAATGTTTAAATTGAAATTTAACCCTTTAGTAAAGATCAAAATGCGTTCCTAAAATTTTAATAAAATCGGCATGACAGGACCGGACTTCCAAATCTTTTGAAAATACTAGTTTTGCGGATACGGATTTACTTACACTGAAGGGTGTATTTAATTTGGTGCAGATAGAGAAAATCCATGTCTAATACTGAAATTTAGAAAAATCAAACTATAAGGGGTTACATTTTTATTTTGTCCAAAAACAAACTTAAGATCACATAATAAATCCACAATGCTTGTATTAGCAAATACACTATATTAAAAATGGAGGTGACCTTGACCCAACCTCAGCATACCAATCGAGAAGAAAATCTATTTTACCAACATACGTGTCCCTTGATACCAAACAGTTTTTATGCGAAACTTTATTTGCTACAACCGATACTTTCTGAGATATTAGCTTGTAACACTTTATGTGCCTCACTCTGTATAATAAAAGAGATCTTAGTAATCATCCATAAAATGTTTTAAGTATAATTTATAATTGATTTGTGTTTGCTTTTTACGGTGTGAATACGTGCATATGCGAAGCGTATATCCAGTTGTCTTTCTAAACAATACGAACTTGTCAGTGAGGTTTAGGATGTGAGTCCTGACAATAAACTGACATGTGACCGCGTCACGTGTGTTTACTATCACATTCCCCGCACTCTCTTCACTCTTCCCTTACATACGCGTCATACAGACATAGATACGTGCACGGGGTGCGAACCAAATTCTCTGACGTACGTAGTAATGTAGGTGTTTCTAAAATCAGTAATCTTAGAAAGTTAACCTACTTTTTTATTATTATTGTAGATTATAGACGCGTAGACAACTCAGGTCATTAGCGTCTTCAACACAACAATTAATAATCCATTTGTGTATTAGAATCTGCCAGCCGGCATACACAAACCGACTGATACGAGCTCGGCTTCTGGGATCGCCAATTCCCAAAGAACATTGGAATGCAATTGCGAGAACAACTACATTCCAATGTTCCCCCTGGGGGGAAGTTAACATACTATATAAGTTTGTCAATCAATCAAAAATGTTGTTTGCAAAACTATACCTTCTCTATCGTTTCGCCTTAGTAGTAATAATAGATGTCAGTAAAGGGTAAGTCTATTATAGAAAAAACGGATCGCAGTGTCAAGCACCGCCGACAATGTACTATATAGTGTATTTGCTAATACGGGCATTGTGGCTTTTTTATATGAACTTAAGTTTGTTTTTTGGATAAAATGAAAAATTTAACCGCTTTATAGATCCCTTAAAATAATAATTGCAATGTTATTATCAATCGAACTTCTGCACTAAATTAAATACACCCCTACAGTAAGTAAATCCGTATCCGCAAACTAGTGTTTTCATAACATTTAAAATATGGCCCTGTCGGGCCGATTTTATTAAAATTATAAAGGCACTTTTTATTTGCTACGGAATGGTTAAATAAACTGTGTAAGGCTTTCGCGGTCGTCGTTTAATATTGACGAGTTTTTTGGGCTATTAGGCCGTCGTTTGTTCAAGGTTTTGGGTCTTGACGTTTCGCCAACACGCGTGGTTGGCATTTTCAAAAAATGTTCTCCTTTTCGATGTACAATTACAACTTATAATTGTACATCGGAAAAAAGAACATCTTTTGAAAATGTCAACCACGCGTGTTGGCGAAACGTCAAGACCCAAAATCTTGAACAAACGACGGTCTAATAGCCCAAAAAACTCGTCAATATTGAATGGTTAAATTTTAATTTTGAAACAATTCGGATAATTTTTTCGGTGTTGGAGATGATTTGTTTCAACTGAATGTACAATGACTTGAAAAACAGTCTATACTTGAAGCATATGCAGCTACACTGCCATAGTACTACATGCATGCGTGCGTGAGGTGTGAACCCACGACCCTCCGTGCGCCGGTAGGGTGAACCTGGTGTCATTTTTCCACTCGGCCAAGTCTCAGGTGTCTCATATTCCAACCGGACGCGTCCATATTTAATAGTATTTTTATACAACACTGTTATTTCTAAATGTTTATTATCAGCAATTTGTCATAGTTTCAGTCATGTTTATCTACTGTGAAACATATCGATAATTTTGTTGGAGAGCTTTTCAAATACAAATGTTTTCGAAATAAAAAATAGTAGAGTTCTATTACCTGCAGTACATTTTTTATAATTTGTATGTAGATTTCAACGTGTTATACAGATACAAAATGTCTGTTGACAAAATAAAAATTTATTTAGTTTTTACATTTATTCAAATCTGGATAATATTATAAAGCTATTTATTTACAATAAAATTAAGTAAAATCGCAGGATAGTGGACAAAATAATTTTATTTATTAAATTAAATGTACGACGTTTCGTCTATAGATTTAGACTTTTTCAAGTACAATCATAAAAATAACAATATTTATGAAAATTAATATTAATTACTAACCATAGCAATTAACATAAGATATTTATTTACATTTACAAAGGTCCATTGGTTCGATAGCTGGCGTTGTTTTAGTACTGCTGTAGTCCTCAAGACGTCACAACTAGGGCCCCCAATATCGAATCATCCTTAATTCCAAAACTGGTTTCGATGTTTGGTTCTCAGTTCCGGAATTTCTGAATTAGTTCCGATGTTGAGAAAAGTCTACAAAAATACTACATGTAGAGGAAACATTTCTTTTTTAAAATCAAAATATGTTTACATATTGATATAGAAAACGTTGAATAAAACTTTTGAGTTTTAAATTTGCAGATAAACAAAAAAAGCCAACATTATAGACTAGTAATTATTAGGAACACTTCGAATATTAAACTTAGGAAACTTATCTTTTATATAACTCTAGAGAGCTCATCAATCATAATATTATCTAAAATTTATATTAAACTATTATTTCTGTTCGCATCCATTGTATTAGTTATTAATAAATATTTAGCAGGAAAGTGGACGCAAAAACCATTAAAACACTAGTTTATTAATTCAACGAAACTTTTCAGTTTTGAGATGCCTGATGAATAATCAATATAAGAACCGAAACGTTGCGCTGAATTAATAAACTAGTGTTTTAACGATTTTTTCGTCCACTTTCCTGCTAAATATTTATTTATATTAAACGTTTAACAATATTATAATTCTCGACGTACGTTTCGTCAACCATGTTGGAATTATCAGAAGATGATGATGCCAACATGGTTGACAAAACGTATATCGAGAATTGTTAAACGTGTTGGTGTTTTGTGGTTATTTTTAATATTTTGTATCTTCACACCAAAAGTTCCGTCACTTTTTATGTTCAAAAAATGTCCTAAATTACGAAAACTCGGATTTCCAGTACGGAAGCCCTAGTCACAGCAAGCCTATGAGGTGCTGTATAGTACATTCACACGTATCGTTGGACATTACCCCTCGAACATACAGTATACCGTCTACGAGGCCAGCCGCAACGAAATCCAGTCACACGTTTGTTAGGGATTTAATTCAATCTTCGCTAGCCAACCGATGACCATTTTCACAGCGTTGGTACTCTGCTATTAGTTTGTTACTGAAATAACGTAGAACGAAATGCAATTTTCTTAAATTTAAAATGGCTCATTTTGTTTATGACCGATGCCGAATTTATTATTCAGACTGGTTGAAGTTATACTCTACTCAAAAAGAAACGCAATAATGTAACGCTGACAGGCGACGTAGACGCTAATGACCTAAGTTGTCGACGCGTCTATAATCTACAATAAATTAAATAAAAAATAAAGACAGCCAACGGATAAAACGGTTTAAACGATTTGGATGAAATTTAATAAAAAGGGGTTTTGGGGAGCAAAAAATCGATCTGGCTAGGTCTCATCTCAGGAGAAATTCGTTTTCTTATAGATTCTATAATTTTAAAAATCAATTTTTTGACCTTTCAAAATAGTGTAACAGGCTTTGGATACTTATGTATACAATGTTATGATATCCAAGGGTTTGATTAATAATAATTATTAATTTTTATATTATGCTTCTGGCCTATCCAGTGCTCACGAGACTACAGTCGATGCAGGTTATCTTTCTTTTCCTTTTTTTTCTTATATTATATTTTCTTCTTTTTTGTTTCAGTAATCTTTTCTTTAAATAAAAAAAAAATATTAATTTTAAAAATACTGAGAGGTGAAAAACAATAATGTAACGTCGACTATGCGCTTAAGTAGGTGAGGCACATACCCTTTTTTCTGCTATTGCCTATTGTTAAAGATGGAAAACTGTCAAGAATTTATTACTAAAAAAATATGTAAAAAAATTGAAGAATTCAAGTCATTTCTGTTCTTACTGTTCTTATTAAATATATCTATATTATTATTTATTAGTAGATTGTATGTCTAGATACGTAATGGGGCATATTACGGCGAGTGATGACAGTATGTAAAACGAGCGATAGCGATTTTTTACAGTTACACGAACCGTAATACCATTACGTACGAGACATATATGGTATTTTTTGCCATACCCACTACAAAATACCTACTTTTTACGTCATTTTCAAAAAATTCTGACAGTTCATTTGCGTCGCCATCTTTTCTTCTAGTGTGCCGCGAAGTTCGTGCAAGTAAGTAATGACAGGCGCACGCAGGCGTATAAAGCGAATAAACAGAAGTTGCCATAGCAACCGTTATTTTCTGCGCTAGTGCAGAAAGTAAACCATTTTCCGCACACCTGCCAGTTAAATGGGTCATTAATGGCCTCTATACATACATTGAAAGTAGCTATTTTGTAGTGGGTATGGCAAAAAAATTATTATGATATTATAATATATAATTATTGTATACTTACCTTCATATTAGGAATCATTGTAGTTTTGTACTTACCGTACAATTTACATTGTAATCCATAATAATACCTAGTAACTATCAAAACTTATCCATAAGTATATGTACTATAATGATCATAGTAGTCGAAACACTAATATTTTTATTCGAAATAAAGAAAAACATCAGATAGGTAGCAGGGGGCTAGTTGTAATATCTTTAAGCAAAGCGAATATATTGAAAAAAACTAACTATAACAATACACAAGGTTTGCAAATAATTAATTGTTTTTAGTTATATATTTATGAAAATAATCTTTCAAAAATTGTGTTTTTCATTACTTAATTACTTTTAACGCAATCATTAAGTTTGATACATCAGTAAAAAATACCATTCGCAATTCTTTCAACATATATTTATCTTTAAACTAAAAACAACAGAAAATCAACACGGGCCTTTAGTCACAATAAATCAACAACAAATATTGCATCGAAACTCTATTACTTGCTTCATTATACGATTTTGAAAATTGACATTTATAAAAAAAATAATGAATTTGAGCGAGAATTACCTAATAATAAAAGTTCGTACCTAAATATTTTCTCACTCTCACAGAATAAGAAAAAGAGCAAAATAACATGACAAAAATCGAAGTTTACGTAAATATCTTTGTATACCAAAACTCACCACCTCTTCGTGTGAAGACCAGGCGGGACACTATATTGTACTTACGTAATTCAACACATTATAAAGGACAAATAAAGTTGAAAAAATAGCGTCAAATGTTTTAAATTTATTCTAAAAAAAAATTCCATGTTACTACTTACCCTTTTTACAATTACAAGCTCCTAGCCCCTTGTATATTTTACTTTATTTAGCACAGTAGAGTTCAGGACCGACACATCGTCATGTGTTATGGGTGGGTGGTACACACACCGCTTATGTAGGTCTAGGTATGGATATACAACCACGTGCTGTAAGCATATCCACCTCTATGTACGTCTGTCTGCAGAAAGACAGAAGGTTTAATGTTACAAAATCTCTTTGTGAAAACACACAAGCTGCGAGGGATTTGTTATGACGGCGCGCCTAGAAGTAACACACCTATTGATGACATTCGTATTGATTTTTTTTCTATTTCTCAGTAAGGCTTCTTCGAGATAGTTGATAATAGAAATTTTAGACAAAAATTACTTATATAAAGCATAAAAGCACGTTCCAATATTACTTAAAGCTATCATCAGCGTTTCTATTATGTTATAGTAGGCCGTAGGGATACTGATATAATTTTACATTACAATGGGAGTGCCGAACGAAGTTATACTTGGTAAACTTTTTTTCTAAATTGCATTTTCAAATTAATTTATATTTTTTCTGGGAGCAGTTGCTGTTTGGGTCAATAGTTTTTTAAGGAGATTTAAAGAGAATGTCTTCAGACTCAGTTATCTTTGAATAGTATTTTTTGTTCAGATTTTCATTGAATTATTTTTTTCTTGAAGCATAATAAAATCTGTGCGGCGTTATCTCACTACCCGCACTTCCACCATAATATGGTGGAATAAATGTTTCAACAGCTCAACCCGTACTTCCGTACTTCCACCAATTATCAACATCTCTACCCATACTTCCACCATATATTTAGCTTTTTGGCTTTTTGTGCATTAATAATAAAAATAGTACATCAAACAAGCAAAATTCACCTCTAAATCGTGATTCATTGCAATTATGTTGTGAAATTATAATTTGAAACTGCATTCTATTTAATTTACATAACTTAAAAATAGTATACTGTATATTGTGTAACTAGTGTGATAAATACATCATTATACGTCAGGCGCGATGTTTTCAGCACGAGTAGTAGGCGAGCTCACACGAGCTTTGGCGAGTGCGCATCGCAAGCCGCATACGAATGTTGAAAACATAGCGCCTGACGCATAAAAATTATAAGCACACGCGTTGTACACGTGCAGTACTTTATTCAACACATACATGGTTTTAGACTTTAATTGAATTGATGTCTAGTTACATAATGGTTCATTATGTAACTGTTTTTCATTATATCACTGAAAAGCGTTACATAATGGATCATAACGTTACCAGTCAATAAATGGCTATTTAAGATCCGCTAAACAGATATGAAAAAACATTGAAAGCGTGCATGTGTTGATTAATATTTATACAACAAGTGGCTTAAGTGATGAATTATATGACAGTTGCAATTTTTCGATACGGGCCTAAGTGTGAGTTTAGTGTGCGAGCCGAAGGCGAGCGCGGTAATCACACGAGTTCTTGTTTAAATGCAACATAACCTTAGGAGAGTATTGTAAAATCGCGACTGTCAGATTCGTCACTTTAGACACGCGTTACATACAATATTTTTTGCAACAACTGCTTCAAAAGTTCAATTTTAAGCAAATAAAACACAATTTAGATAAATATTTTATTAGTAACATTATAGCAAATTAGTAATCTATAAAGTACTTTATTACGCACTTGTGTTATAAAGTAAAACAAACCAGTATTACTTTATAGAACGGAGTGGGTTAAAATTTACTTTAAACACTACCGTTCGAACACATCAGAAGCTTCCATAAAGAATCACTTAACAAACGGTACAGGGCCATCTAAAATTTTACTTTTTAGGCAAGTGTTGCAAAAAAAATTTTTATATCATGTTTACAAACCCTCGTTTACATATTTTTTCCTGGTTGATAACGCAGAACCTCTATCATAAATTTTCTTTTTCAGTTAATAACATAAATTTCTTTGAAGGTACGATTCTTTTTCTTACAACAGTTCTGGATTCAAAAGGGACATAAATTGAAAGCATTGATAATAATCAGTATAAAAATACCTATACACATTCAAATGGCTACATTACCAGTTAAACGGGATTATCGTCGAAACTAGACACATTTTAAACTCAAGTTTAAGTGCACGGAAGTCCGTAAAGCGTTTCTGTATACAGAATAAACGGCCGGTTTTAATCCAATAAAAAGGCGCCTCACATATAAAATATTCCAAGAACGTTTTTTAAAGCACACTTCAACGCGGTTATACAACACAACGGTGCGACTGAAAGAACAGTCGTATTTCTTCTTACATAGTAGATAGCCAGTGAACGCCATCCCAGATGCTCATTTGATTTTTACCCAACTGCCGAAGGAGGGTAATATTTTTCGGGTGTATGTATAGGTATATGTATGCATATAAGTATGTACCTTTGCATTTTTGTCGGCGCCTTCTGCAGCCTAAACGGATTTTGAAAAATGAGATGTCTATAGATTCGTCATAGTCTGACGAGTGCTACTGAGTATATGACGTCACGGAAAATTCAATATGGCGGACGTTAAACGCCATTTTGTCAATACGCAAAAAAATCGGTAAAACCTTTCATGTGGGGTATCAAATGAAAAGGCTTGATGAGTAGACTCAACTAAAAATAGACTTTGTGAACCTAAAGCAATTCATACACAGTCAATGATGTTGCACAAAAATGCTTGAAGAATGTCAATTTTACAACAATCAATAAAATCATTTTAAATACGCTTCATTTCTTCTTGACGCATCGGAGAAACTGCTTGTATATAGTAATTATTCTTTCCCTTTAAACAGAGCAATCAAACAAGTAGAAATCAAAAGTACCTAAAAGATTTAGGAGAAAAAATTTATCAATATCCTTCTTCAATAGCTATTAATTGTAGCGCCTATATAATTAAATGAAAGCACGCCAAAATTATTGAATTCCTGATGCACTCGTCATGACTGCAAATATGCTAGAATGTGTACGTATAGGTAATACCGCACACTTCAAAAAGATTTGCCTATGCCTTTTACTTGATGACGAATTACAAAACATGGTTTATTCTTCAAACAATTACGCAAGCATTCAATCAGACTCACATGCTATGAAAATACTTTTGCAATGCCAATGATTGTCAAGCTTGCTTGATTGTCTATGGGCCGCTTAAGTTTATTAAAACATTTTTAACGTCTGTCTTGCTGACTGCGGGTTATCACCGATCTATTTTAGTTGATCAACTAAAATTGAATGAAAATTAGCGCGAAAAACTTTTGTTAACTTCCCATTGGAAGTTATTGTAATTTGAATTTATAGTTGATCAACTTTTTAGTATATCAACCGAACTGAATCGAAGACCCTCACGCTAATTTTCATTCAATTTTATAGTTGGTCTACAAAAATTAATTCGTGAGAACTCGTCCTAAGTAAAATTATTTAAGACAAAAATGGAACACACCGTATATTAATTTCTGTGTGGCGCCCAAAAGTTCAAAACGGCCCACTTGACTAGCATCTAGACCGTTCCTATTCCCCAACATACCTATATCCCGGTACATGTTACACATACAGCCATATAATACTGACACATTGCTTCTTATATGGACGGTGATAAAACCAATTTGTATGCAGCGTTGGTAACCTGACGGCGTGATCTTGCATAAACTTTAGTTAGATATAGTTGGCAATACTCGCTGATATCACTGGCCTATCGATAATCAACTCTCTCCGTTTCTCTCTGTACTTATCTAACTATATAATATACGTATACTGTCAACCGTTCATATTTCATAAAAGCTGATTTACAGTATTGGAAATTAATTCTAAACATTCAGGTCACCTTTTCGAGGAATGTGAAATTACAAACCACATCCTCTTCTTTTATTAACGGTACCGTCAAAGCTTGGTTTTGTGAACTGAGCAGTTTATTTCTAAATCAGACAACTCCTTTAAACTGATATTTTGGGTTAACTGATTAGATATATAAAAATGTTTGAGTCTTGCTAAATAAAAATTACCGTTTGTGAGCCATGTGACAGACGGACGGACGGACAGACTTCGTAGGAAGGTTCCATACGGAGGTACGGAACCCTAAAACGTTACAATGCTTTGGTAGCCGTGGGTATTTTTATACTAGCGTTAATGTCAGTTTTCACAGAAACCTTATATTAACCCGATTGCGTATATGGTTAACCATCACCATATATAATATATAACCTGATGTACATAAGTTTGGGTACTCGTATATCATGTACCAAGTTTAATAACATAGGTAACATATATATTTATTTCATTTTTACCCACCGGGCATAAAACGGGTCATAAAAATCGGTCTAGCCGATTTTAAATAATGCTGTTTCACAGAGACATACAGACAATTCCGGAAATACGTTTTCCCATGTAGGTATCATATAGAATATTATCTAAAATACTCAAGAAATCTATAGAAGAAAACAAAATCACTAACTTCAGGTCGTTTCTATTTTATATATTAGGTACTATTGATATTGATTATTCCAAATGTGATTAATATAATTATAAAACATTAATACACGGTTTGATATCTAAATCATGAAGGTTCGGCTACACTGGTATGCGCTAGAACGTTAAAGTATTTGTCCTGGCTACACAATAAAATACCAAATCCCGAGCGTTATCAATATGTCGGCCGACGAGGCTACTGCTGCTTTACTGCTATTGAACTAAAAATTTTTTTTCTTTGCGGAATACATTACTCCCTTTACAATACTGTGATTTATTATATTATAATGGTGAAAGGGAGAATCCTTAGAGTTTTACCTACATCGACAATCACCCAAAACTTCAGACTCGTCACCGTTCTACAAGGGTGCGGATAAATTTGAAACCGTACCTACGAATCAGCCCATAGAATAATTACGTACCAAAAATTAATGGCCACTTTTATTAAAACATTTCATAACACTTTAAAAGTTCATGCGAATTTGAAATAAAAAAAATATATGAACATGTATTTTAATTTAAGACCTGCGCATTCTAAACGATTGCGCGGTAACAAACGACACTTGATTATTTTTCTCTTTTCGTAGCGCAGTCGTAGCGGCACGATAATATAACGTTATTGTGAATGATCATTTAGAGTACAGAACGTGATGTGGAATAGAATAGAGACGGCAACTTTGTCGTTCCAACGATATCGAGATAGAGCACAACCACATTATATCAAAGCCTGTTTTATCCTCGGTCGCTTGTCATAATTTAATTACTGGATTAAATACTTTTTACATAAAATTTCAGTGAAGATGACGGATATACTTGTAATAATAATGTAGAACAAATTAAAAATGTTATATTCAGCATCATGGTGGATTTAAGAATTAATATTATTTGCAGATTCAGTGATCTTAAGAATGTGGACGGCATATTAACAAATAATATAACAAGCCGTGAGGGGAGTCGTTTATTAGGACTAAAGTTACTTTTAATTGGGACTCACAAGTGCGACCCTTGAGGTCCACACGACGAACTTCCCAGTTTGATGAATATTTAATATTACTAATTAAATTAGAAATTACACTGAAAAGTAATCATTTTAATCATTAAAACATAATTACTATTTATTTTTAACATTAACAAAAAACGGCTCGACCGATTTTTATAAAATTTATGTAGGATCATAGTGACGTTAATATGCTTTGATAGACACCTCAACGATGAACATTTTTTTGGATGAGATTTCATATAAAATCTACTTTTTTGCAGTCGTGTCATTGAAACAAAAGAAAAAAACCGCTTGATCGATTTTGATAAAATTCCTTTCGGGTCTTGTTGATGTTAATATGCTTCTATTTGCACCCTAACAAAGTCGATATCATTTTTTATTCGCGAGATTTCCTGTAAAATCCACTTTTGGCAGTTTTTTCTTTAAATAAAAAACGGTTGGGCCGATTTTGATAAAATTTATTTAAGATCAAAATGACGTTAACACGCCTCGATTGACACCATTACGAAGTCTATATAATTTTTTATTCGCGCGATATTGTGTAAAATCTACTTTTTTGGAGTCTATTTGGTTAAGAAAAAAGAACGGCTGAACCGATTTTGAAACAATTTTTTTCAGATCATATTTACGTTAATACGCGTCGATTGGCACCCTAACGTAGTCGATATAATTCTTCATTCTCGAGATTTCGTCTTAGAAAGAAATGACCACATACGTACGTACGTACGTACACACACACAGACATCTTTTTAAAAATAGTGTAAAAATAGTGTAGTGACCTTGAAACAAAAATTTGTTATACGTTTTGATTTCGATTTTCGGACCCATTACAATAACTTCCAATGGGAAGTTAAAAATGTATTTTTTTGTCAATGCTAAATTATTATTTATTTTTCCGTATTAATGTCACAATGTAACAAAATATTGTCTAGCTTTAATGGATGACATAAAATACTAGTACAGATGTATAAGACACAAGAATTAGTTTAGATAAATGTACGCCCACATGTAATGTCGACATGGTAAAAATGACAAGAGGCACGATAATTACGATTGTGCTGCGACCGCGAAGACGTAAAAATACTTCTGTGGTTTTATTTTACAACTAGCCCTTACCCGTAACTTCGCCCACGTATATTTCGATTTATGATTTATTATCCTCCCTCCTCGAATTTTATTAAATCATTACCCACTCGCTTCGCTCGTTCGCTCGAATATTATTAATACATTACTCATTCGCTTCACTCGTTCCCTCGAATGTTATTAATACATTACTCACTCGCTTCGCTCGTTCACTCGGGGTTTATTAATCAACCATTTTTAATCTACAGCTTTTTACTTACGAATATTTACGTGAAGATTTTAGCATTAAAATTAAGAGAAAAAATCTAAGAAATTTTGGTCCGTAAAGAGTAATAAAATAAAAAAAATTCGCAAAAATATTTAGTTTTTTATGTTTCCTGAACATTTTAGTAAATGGTGTTTAGGTCATTTTGTCATGGACGCGTCGATATTTTACGTAACGTGTCATTTTACCACCTATATACCGCTGGAAAAAACTTAGTTCTACGTCAAAAAGTTAAGTAATTCGCTATGTTTGTATCCATTAGTGGAGTGACAAGTAATCCGCAGCCTGCCAATTATTTATTTGTCATAGCCTCTCCTTTACGATCAACGTTTTGACACAAATTGTGTATTCTGCAAGATCTTAAAACTGAGCAAAAAATTCTTTTTTATCCTTTGTCTATATTATTTTTGTCTTATACCTATATTAATTACATTTCCGATTTGAAGGTAAAATATATATTTTAATAATTTAATTGAAGAACATTATTTTTTTTGTAAAAGATTTCTTTTCTGTATAATATAAATTGTAATTTGTTCTCTCTGGATAGCGTATTATATTGATAATTGTTAGTGACGTTGATATTTTCTTAACCATAAATTCGCCTTAAAGGTTTACGTTTAGTTTTCTCTAGAAGGAATTATGAGATAACATCTGTGATCGGATATAAAAATCAAGTGGAGTAAGTTAATTGGTTGAAGAGTTCGGCGATTATGTTTTTGCACGTTTGTGGGGAGAGATTATCATTAAATTAAACCAAGTTAAACCGATTATAGCTTTTATGAAGCTATCAACAGATCGTAGTAGTGTACCTACGTAGCAGAACGGGCCTGGAGAAACTTTTGACTAGCAAACCACTAAATTAAAAATCAAGACAATTAATAAATTTGTTTTCATCTAGTTTATATTTTATAAAAACTAATTAAGAACAAAATAATATAGTATTTGTTGTATTAATTAATGATTATTAATTATAGTCAATTAAATAATATAACGAATGTAGGAATATGTAATATTTAAAAACTAATTTTAATTATTCAACAAATATCCTGTTACAGTGAACACCCTGATTATGGATACCCCTCCCTTATGAACATTTCAAATTTTCCAAACCAATGTCCATATGAAACTGCACCCCTCCTTTGTGTACATTTGCAGTTCAGCCGCTTTCACGCTTCAACTACTCAACCAATCTGTGAAATTTTGCACACGGGTATATGGATATAGGCTATAATAACTATCCGGCCCGGCTTCGCCCGGGTGAAAATCGGGGGTAATCTCAGAAAAAACTGAACCGGCGCCTATTTGTTTTTATTATTTATTTGTTTATGTGCGTCCGTCCCTCTCCGTATTTTACACCACCGTTACAAATACAAGATCACAGATGAATGATGATACAACTCAATTTGTTTACTTCGCCGTTGGTAGTTAACATGTGTTATATATCTGATTCTCGCACAAAATTAATATCGTTGGTTAGGGTGCACTATAAGGAACGCGCGATTGTCAGTTTTTTCTACATACAATAACCTCTATCACTGATGTTATAATCTCTTTTCTGATGCATATTAAAGTAAAGAACTGTATTGAGGTAGTGGTCTATTCCTTTACATTAAACTTTAAGACAGAATTTCGAATTCCACGCGGGCGAAGCCGTGAGCAAAAGCTATGTGTTAATAAATCATAAATCCATAGCACCCGGGCGAAGCCGGACCGGAGCCGCTAGTGAGTTGATAAAATATTTAACGCAAAGTTAACAAGTTATTTTGTGAACGAAGTCTATGGCGGATGTAAGTATTTTCCACACTAAAATCACCATGTAAAATGAATGTAGCCTATGGACAATAAAGAGGGCATTTAAACAGAAAGTAATCGATGGATTTAGTTGAGAGAAGAGAGCAAATGACAGAGCTCAGTCGGGAGGATTACCGTCATATCAGCGGATCAGGAAGGCATAGAGTTTGACGGTCGGTTAACGGAAAACGTCGGTCAGCAAGTGCTCTTCAGACTGCAATCCACTAGAACCTCGAAAATTTTTATCAAGGAAAAATTTCGTATCTCAAGTTAGATTGCCCATGACAAATTTTTTACTTTTTATACCAATAGTTAGTGCTTCGTTAGTGCTGCTAAACCCCAAAATTATTTCGTTAGTGCTCAAAAAATGTCCACACTTATCACGCGCGATACTTTTTGTAACGAGAACATGTAAACGGATGTGCGTAAAAAGTGACAGCCATGCATGTGTAAAAAATGAAACAAAAGAGAAATATCAAAACAAAAAAAGGTAATTTTGTGTTAAAAGAAATTTTTTTTTTATATATTTCTGAAATTCAGTATGGGGTTATAAATTTTACCTATTCTAAACAACTTTTCTAAGTGAAATTTTTTCATTATTATGAAAAATAAAGATACTTTTTCTTGGTCATTTTTACAACTTTGCTTATAAAATAGCCATATAGTTTTACATCAAGCAGGAGTCGATCCCTAAATGCCTTTCCGAAATTCGAAAATGTTTTGTTCATTACACCTCTTGTTACATCTATCCTGGGACATACTGTATATTGTGCTTCTTAAATATTAATTTTTAAGCTACTTTTCTTATTTAAACTAGGTTTAAACACGGTACATCAATAACAACGAATAATAACATTTTTCGTCAGTGCTGCCAGTGGATAACGCCGCGAGTGTTGGGTTACGACGGGATACGTTCACGTGTAGGGAACCAGGACGTTACACAGTAAACAGCTTTACACTAAACTAATATTACTGTAAGCGCCTTATATATAGCCGTTGCTCTACCTAAACTCTGCTAGCTATAGTCAAGTTGCTACTTCGTTTCTTTGTCTACGCAGTATGCTAGCCTTTTAACACTTATTTATGTTACATTACGGGATGCTCAATACAAACTGACATTTTACGTCAAAAATGAAATTTCACAACTTGAATTGTAAATTTTGAATAATATAAAAATTTAGTTCAAAAAATTATAAATATACAACATGGAGTTACTTACCTAGAATTTAGAAAATATTGAGATTTTCAACAGCTTAATATTATATTATATACAAGAGGATAATGACTAATGAGTTTAGCTGAAATAATTCGTAGCGGGAGAAATAATATCGGTAATTTATTCTTAACATGACGTTTTTGAAGAAAATACTAATTTTGCTCTCTAGATATAGGGAACGCCAACCTATGAATTTCTCTTAAGTAGGATAGAAACTATAGACTAGTTAAATAACTTAGATTTTTTTAATAACAAAAGTACTAAATCTGAGCACATATTTTTAATTTATAAATAATTGCTATTTGAGTTGGCTAGAATATCCAATTACCAGAGAGGCAAGGACACATATTTCTGAAAGATCTCTACAACATACAGATTAAGAAACATTGACGTGAGATATGATGAAATCAAATATTCACCAAAATAATTTTTAGGATTTTGTACCTCAGAATGAAATAAATAGAACCCTTATATATAAGTTAACATTGTTGTCCGTCTATCTGTCTGTTTGTATGTCTATCAAGACCCTTTTTCTCAAGTTGAATTAGTATCACACACTAAAATCTACGACCCCATAATCCTATACAAAATTCAAGCTTCTAGCTCATTGCAATAAAAAGATAGGCAAAAATCACATATTTTGATAATCTGCATTCATCAGACTCTATAGGGTACCCTTCCGTTGACCTATAATCTTGAAATTTGACACTAAGGAAGGTCTCATGGCACAACTAAAGAAAAAAATTCGAAAATCATTAATTTTTAATTCTATGTGAAATTATTACGTGACAAACTTAATTTTTATTAAGAGTTTAATGTGAAATTGTTATAACGGTACAGCAAGAGTCCGACTAGCACTTGTCCGCCTTCGATTCTAACATGCTATAATATGTATAGTGTACCATAAGTAACCTACAGTGTGCAGAGTGCAGCATTGAAAGTTACCCCCTTTAGTTTAATATTTTATAATAGTTTGAACAAATAAAAACATTCTAATGAATTTTAATAGCTTAGTTTGCGTAAGCCGTAAACCCTGTTACATTAAGCTTGGAATAATGGATACATAAGCATTTTGCAAGTTAATCAATATGGAAACACTATGTAAATCGCTCCAGCAGAATGAACTAATTTACAGAAAACTCGGGGAATCTTTGCACAACATCTGCAGTTTCACATAATTAAATATCAGTCAATTTATTCACAGAATTTTGATAAGTTAATTTTAAAAGGATATTATTTACATTCTGACACATTGACCGAAAATTGACAATTCCGTTAGCATACGTTTTGTCCAAATGATATCATAAATAGCAGAAACTACTCGTATCATTTTTGTCTTTAACTAGCTTATTACCCGCGGCTTCGCTCGCATCAATGTCGACCCCTTACAACACGACACGACTCGAGACACGACACGACACGACGAATATTATAATTACATTACTCACTCGCTTCGCTCGTTCGCTCGAATTTTATTAATACACTACTCACTCGTTTCGCTCGTTCGCTCGAATAATTACATTATTCACTTACGTCGCTCGTTCGCTCCCGGGTGGTATAAATTTATGATGAAATTATGATTTAATAATACATTACTCACTCGCTTCGCTCGTTCGCTCCCGGGTGCTATTTAGTCTCGCTAAAACTCAAAAACGGCTTGACCGATTTTAATTTTTTTTTTAATCTAAACCATCCTCGAATCGACTTAATCACACACCCAAAATTTCATCAAAATCGAACCAGTCGTTTAGGAGTAGTACAGTCACAAACACACAAAATCAAACCAGCCGTTTATGAGTTGTCACAAATGCATGGACAGAAGAAATCTTTATATTAAACCGATTCTAAAAATTCTTTCACTAATAGAAAGCTACGCAGGGGAAAAAATTTAAATCGGTCAAGCCGTTTTTGAGTTTTAGCGAGACTAAGTAACACCCGGGAGCGAACGAGCGAAGCGAGTGAGTAATGTATTATTAAATCATAATTTCATCATAAATTCATACCACCCGGGAGCGAACGAGCTAAGTGAGTGAGTAATGTAATTATTCGAACGAACCGACTTAATCACACACCCAAAATTTCATCAAAATCGAACCAGGCATTTAGGAGGAGTACAGTCACGTACACACGGACAGAAGAAATATATATACAAAGATATAGATATACCCATATTTATACTCACATTAACACGTAATTTTGAGGTTATTTGTTCAAATGCGCATTAAATAATAATAATAATAATATAATGCATCAGCTTCTTAAACATATTTTCCCCGTGATCG
This sequence comes from Mongoloraphidia duomilia, assembly GCA_039654895.1. Classification (NCBI taxonomy): domain Eukaryota; kingdom Metazoa; phylum Arthropoda; class Insecta; order Raphidioptera; family Raphidiidae; genus Mongoloraphidia; species Mongoloraphidia duomilia. The sequence goes on along the minus strand of CM077520.1, from coordinate 35,885,239 downwards.
ACTTTCAGCTATACAAAGTTGAAAGTGAACGGCGTACTTTGTGTAGATATAATATTAACTTTAGCAATAAAGGAGCTTTAAGAACGGTCACTTGTGTTCAAAGTTTGAACCGACACGCACCGCGAGACCCAGATTGTCCACTGACATGCGAACGGTGCGTTTATTTAATGGCCGCTACACAGAACACTGCGGTCAACTGGTCAAACCTATAATTGTTTCCGCACAAAATATATATTATATACATTCTCTGGCTGTTGTGTGATGGTATGTGTGTTACAAATGTATTGAATACAGTCAAGTTAAATTTAAAACGGATACATCTAATAAACAATAGAAACCATAGTATTTCAAAGTGGCCGATAAAATTCACCAAAAAGAATATTCAGCCAGTATATTTCAGTGTATCTGTCTGTTAGTACCGAAATCACTCGAATACTAATAAAACTTGTTAGACTATTTGTGTTTTATTTGTAACTAGCGGCCCGGCCGGTTCGCCCGGGTGCTATGAATTTATGATTTATTAATACATTATAATCACTCGCTTTGCTCGTTCGCTCCAGTTATTATAGCATATGTCTTAAAGCAAAGTATGACCTATCGGACAGTGAGAAAAATTGAAATCGGTTCAGTATTTTCTGAAATTACCGCCGATTTTCACCCGGGAGACGGAATTACCCCCAATTTTCAACGTGGCAAAGCCGGGTCGGCCAGTTATACAATTATACATCCAAATCTTCCTCGTAAATCAAACTATCTAATCGTGAAAACCGGAACAAAATCCGTTCAGTAGTTACGGAGAAATCGGTATTCTGAGATTACCTCTGATTTCCACCCGGGCGAATCCGGGCCGGCTAGTTATTATAGGCTATGTTCATCTCCATTGCAGAAGCTATCCGTGTGCAAAATTTCACAGAGATTGGTTGAGATATAGTTGAAGCGTGAAAGCAGAACAATAAACAAACTCACTTTCGCATTAAAAATATTTTTAGGATTGTACCTATACACTTATACAGGGTGGTGAACATAGAGATTTAGCCCGAGATAGCGATAGCCATGAAACTTGAACAAAATGATTAGAAATTATTCTGACAGCTAAAACGTCATCATTTTGTTCAAGTTCCATGGCTATCGCTATCTGTTTTTGAAGTGATTTTGACATTTTCATATCAAATTTCTGCCGTTACAAAGCACGCAAAATTAATTTTGTTTATTGATTTAGATGCAGAATTTTATGTTCTAAAACTATTATTTGAAGATATTTTTCCTAAAATAATTAGGGAAGCAGGAAATCGCGAAACTTTGATTTTACGGGTTAAATCCCTATGTGCAGTAGTTACGTTCACCACTCTGTATCTGACTGCCTGACGTGTGTTATGGATGATCCAAAAGATTAATAAAATATTGATTGACTGATCAGTTGATATCCAAACATAAATCAAAATCAGCATTATCGCAAGTGCAGTAGCCACAGAAATAACTTAGTTATCAATATTATCCACGTGCTTAATAACTAATAATATCCTAAATCGCTGAGCACGTTTATTTTAATTTAAAAAAATGGGTATGTCTGTATCGCGGGTGCAGACAGGTGACGCGAATACCGTTAAACACAAATAATTGTATTCGTTGTCACGAAAAGAAATATATCCACTTTTGTTTGTCTCTTATGAAATCAATAATGTTCGTAGAACATAATAAGTAAAATAATTGTATAATTTTATTTTTTTATATTTTAAATTGTTATCCAACATCCACCATCATTATTAAAAAATAAAAATAAACCTTCGGGATTCAAACCTGGGCTTGGCGTTTATACCTGTCGGTGGACTCGTACTTTTCCACACGGCCACCATGATTTACTGTGTCTGAGACCTAACATATACCTAGTTATACATGCTCTTTTGTTCCGACTATTTCCGTTACATCTAATATTTCTAAGATGCCACCCCTGTATGAGACGTTAGACATTATTCACGTCAACAAATTACAACAAAGCTTCACCTTGGATTCCTTTTTTAATGTGCAAAATTGTACCTATACATATTTTTCAACTAAATTTCTATTTATATTGCGAATAACCTGTTAAGAATGAATAGTGAAAAGAAGAAGCTGTCACGTGTAGGTAATTAACAGTCCTAATGAACTTCTCTGCAGCGCAACACCGACTTCACATTCAATGCCTTTTATCTTGACGTCTACACGAGGCGGCGCGGCGCTCCAGTTAAAGAACTAAAACAATTTCTTTGTATCCTTCTATGTGCAAGTGTGCACAGATATTGTCTACTTATATGTGTATGTGTGATCTTAAACATAGAAAAGGTGGAGTTCATAAAAATGTTATTCAAAGACACAATGATAAAACAATTCTTTCCTTTGCAAGAGACGATGGACAAGGATAATATAAAGAAAGGAAATCGAGTCATCGAAAACTCTAATAATGTCTACCTACTTTTTTTAAAGCTATCGACGATGGCTGTTTCATTTTCGTCGTAAATTTTACTGTAAATGAATTTGATACAAATTTAGACATCACACTGATTAATTACAACCACATAAATGTAATCCTGTTTAAATCTGAATCCTTCAGTTGTCATAACAACTCCAGACTTATTCTGAAAATGGCAGGTAATACTCGTATATTAAAGATACTGTAACAAAACTGTTTTGAATTTGGCGGAATAAAATTATTTATTTCAATAATTAAAAATGTATACAACAATATACAATAATTTTATTAACAATGAAAAGTCAATTTCAATATCCAACTCTGATATACACGACAGTATTTCTCAAACAAAGTGAAAACACTTGTTAGCACAATATTTATTTCAGCTGAACCCGTTCTTCGCTGTCCCCTGTTGTTGACTGCTGTACTTATATAGCGTTCCAGTCCGACCCCTCCACGCTCGTCGCGCATTCTGGAATATTCTCGTATCTGCCACGCCTACACATTGTTACAACAAACAGTCAATCGCTGCACTCTCGAATGTTCTGCTGAAAACAGTGGCGTAGCATCTGGGATTTCGTTACAATACGTACATCGTACATTCTAGATTTTATATAATATCGTATATTCCTACTTTGTTAAGGTTTTCAGTTCTAAAATTAGAAATAACAGGTTTGGATATATGTACTTTAAAGCAATAGTTGAAATATCATGCTATGAACTGTTAGACCTTTATCTTTATTTTTTTAAGTGAAATTTATTAGCCTCGTTTTTTTTTTCGTTCACTTACGCATGTCGATCGTCACGTCACGGTCACGTGCACGTCCAATCGAAGCGATCTACCAAACAAGTACCCATCGAAAAGCAGCGACGTTATGTTCATAACTATATTGTACGACTACATACAAGAGTTAGAGTTTTATTGGTTTTAAACTGTACATATCTGTTAAAAAAAAAGTTAAAAAGTAAATACAAAAATTTCTATGGCACATTTTTTGCATGTAAAAATTCTTTGACAGAATAGAAACATTCTTTAAGTAAATACCTACTTATAAATAATTTTTTTTTAATTCTAGTTTCTTGTTTCTTGATTCCATAGATAGTTTATTAAACATACATGTGTGATGGTAGTCCACTAGACCAGTACTCATCGAAAAGCGGCGACGTATATGTTCATAACTATATTGTACGTCTACATAACTAATATATCGTACGAATATTCAGTCGAGCAGCACATCAATTACCCATTGACCACCAAAGATAGAATCTAGATTTTTACGTTCGTCTCCATACTGATCAGGGCTCAAATTACATTACCAAAATCACATAAACAAAATGATATACTTTTGGTGATTTCGGGTTAATAGCGTTTATAGGATTATCGCAATAAAGTTTCACTTGCACCGTGGTTTCATAAAACCGCACTCTAGTTTTTACAATCATTAAAATGAAAAAAACAAATAAACTGTACCTATTCGACAATTATTTAGGAAAATAATTAGTACATGAAAATCTACAGATATATTCATAAAAGCACATGCTACACTTTAATCAAAACAATTTTAAAATCCAACTATTTCTATGACTGTTAAGTCGTAACCATATGACCCACTTTTAAGGCGTTATCATCTGGTAAATCTTCATAGTTTAGTCCAGCATGCCAAAGAACGATTAGAACTTTTAAAACACAATTTGCTAATGACCGAAGCTGTCGAGCGTCTGGAATCTACAATCTGAAAACAAGAAAAATAAAGAACTGCGAACTGCATCGTGTCTGTTTGGTGACATCCAGTTCCTTTATTACTGCGTTTTATAAAAGTTCAGATCGTTAGTTGAAAAAATGTTTTTGCGAGCGAAGTTAATTTTTCAAATATTTACTTCATTTTCAAATGATAAAAAATCCATTAAAATTTTAATATCGTGTTAAAAAAATTCACAGATTTCGCAATCCTTGCAACCATCGAGGACATTGGAAATGATAACAGCATATATGAAACATAATTAACTGTTTATTATACACACAATATTTATCAATGCACTGTTTAGTTTTGTCAGGAATAACCCTATTATCCTTCTGTTATATATACGCGTTCACTTTTGCTTGATTACTTAACTTTTAAATGGATTTTTCTACAGTATTTAATAACATTTGCTCAAAAATAACACCGCAGATCGTCGCAAATACCTCTCAATTAACTAGACATGATATTATAAAACACATTTCGAAAAAATTGCACTTGTTCAATTTTGAATGATTGCTCCTCACTTGATCGCCACACCGTTGTCTTTTGGCCTTGAACGAAAACTCGTAACTCTGCCCCCATATACGAACATAAACATTTCCAATGTTAAAATTTCAGAGATCTGTTCTGTTCTACATTTTTTTTTTTTGTATCCGAATCTAATTGACGTTTTTATTAAATTCTAAGCGAGATTTATTTCATTACTTAGGTACTAATCTTTGTCCGCAGCATCGCTCGTGCTATTAATGTTGATTTTAGTCTAGTTCTCAGCCCCCCTTTGGAAGAAGTACCTGTCACCTGATGTTTAACAAACACTATAATAAAAGCCCGATTAAAATCGGTTCAGTGGTTTTTAAGTTAACCCGAAACAAACTTACAAACGGTCACAAAAATTTATATGAAAATATCGTTCTAGGTATCCTGTAAACTGTACAATAATAATTACAGACGAATGTACGATTTTATTTATGTATTTGTATTAACTGAACTACTTACATCAATGTAAAAACTCTTACACGCGTACCTACTGGAGTTAGTCGTATTCGTTAGTATTCTAAGAAAAAAATTGATACGTCTACTACTGCGAACTTTAGTGTAACTGGAAACATATCCATCACGAAACAGTGGATATACGATTTTATTTATTTGTATTGACCATATTTTTTTTTAATAAACGGTTTAATGTCCTCTACATCTACTGATATAATCAGCCATGCCAATACGTTCGGTAGAATGCCGAAATAAGTGAGAAAAAATAAATTTAGAAAAAAATTTACCATATTTATGAACTTAATAATAGAAATTGGAGACCGTCAGTTGTATAACTTTTAAAAACGCCGAAATAAAATTTAGAAATGGATAAAAAAAGCGTAAAAACTTTTCCGTTTGATACAAGACGTAATTTGGTTACTTTTATTCACTAGCATAAAACAATTCCATCCTTGTGTACCCAACTTGGAAACATGAAAACATAAAAGTTAGTCTTAATTACGTTGAAGCCACATTAGAACGTTCCGCCTTTACGGAGTTTAGCGATTTATTGTTGGTCGCCGTGGAACAACTGAACATCACTTCTGCTCTTTCTGTCTGTGAATAGAGTATTTCTTGAACTTTGTAACGGGGTAATTAATTTGATTAATTCTCTCGCGACTATATCTAACCATGTTAGAGTGATCTTAGGTTTGCATTTTTAAATAAATTAATTATTCAGAATACCATTCCAAACATATAAATGTTTTCTAAACGTTTATAGTTAATCTAAAAATTTAAATAAATGGTCCGACACAACTTGGACTAACTTTTCCATAGAAGAATTGGACTGTACAGTACATGCATTATCACCTTCACACTTCCCTCCCTGCATTTTCTAGGGAAAACCAGTCAACTACCGGTGGGAGTATCCATGTGTAAAATTTAATCAAAATGATTAAAGCCGCTTTCAAGATAATAATAAAACCCGTTTTAGACGACCACTTATTTTGAGCTAGAACCGATTTTGCTATTTCGGCCTTGATATGTGACCGTCCTGAACACGCATGCAATATTTGAGTCGAATCGATCCAGTGGTTTGGGCCATAGATGCGACCACGGACATTTTTTAAAAGTCACTTTTTTGAATTTAGAGAACTTAGAAACGTAAATTCATCAAAATCTCCCAAGCGAATTTTGCGCGATCACAAACCTTCCCCTATACCTACAGGTTGTTTTCGGTCTTCTTATTTTGTTTAATGGATGATAGTATAATATGTCAAAAGAAGACGATTAGCATTAAAACACCTTAGTAAAATTTGTATCAAAAGAGAGGAAAATGATTAATTAATTAATTGTAGATTATAGACGCGTCGACAACTCAGGTCATTAGCGTCTGGAAAATGATTATCTAAATGCATATTCTAATATTGAATTAGTTGGCATGATGGTAAGTTATGGGGAAGTACATCAAAATTATCATATACAACTTTCACTGGTATTTTAACACTATAATCGTCTTCTTTTGACTTTTACTATCACCCATTAAAAATAAAATAAGTAGACCGAAAACATCCTGTATATAGGTATGTGGGAAAGTAATAAAAGGTATCATAACTCAAATTGGTTAAACATTCCACTTTTATGCCTTTCTACAAATGTGTGATTTTTTATACCTTCTATTATTAGAGTGCTGAATACGAGTATTGTATTAATAAGGATAAATTATTCGACTTTCTTGCACTGCTTCAATCGGAAGATTTTTATCTTATTATTTTCTTGACAGCAAATTTAATTGCATTAATTCTCAGTCAAGTGTCTTCTTCCTTTTGAAGAAAATCTCTCATCTAGGAGCTAGATAAGTGTTCATTATTAAACGATTCGATAGATTTTAAATTATTTGCTGTGAAAGCTAACAACACAACTTAGTATACCTACCTATATTGTGAAACTCAATTTATATAATAAATTATAAAGATTATGTACAAAAAGATTTTTTTTTGCCTAAGTATCAAATAGCAATTTTAATGTTTTAATTATAGATCCATATTTTCATATAATTATTAGATTTTTCGGAAAAGGCTACTGATTTATTTTACTTTTCAGTATTCGTGTATGTTCCATTCTCTCTGTAGATTGAGCTAGGGTGTACAAATTAGGGTATTATTTAGTTATTCCTACGTGGTCAATTTTCTTTCAAATTTCGTTTCATAACATCTTCCATATATTTAAAAATTAAAAAATTTTTGAAGAAATTTTGGGAACTGTCGGATTACGATAACAAGATATGCACAGAACAATATTTTAATTTGTTCATGTAGATAAAAAATAAAGAATACTAAAAGCACTGTGATTAAAAATTAGATAAAACAACAATTGTCGATCCACTAGTTAACCACAAAAATTTTATTATTGGATATACATTTCGAGAGCAATGCTCCCATCAGCAAAAACTAAATTAATGCATCATATATTAATACATAGCAAGATATTATATTAAATCACCTACGAGAAACGCTCGTAATGCTTAATATATAAGCGAAATACCAATGACGTCACGTTACAATGCAATATCAGAAAAATGTATTTATTTAGCCCGTCACCGTCGGGACTTAAACCCGAAACTTCCAGCCAGCCAACGCGAATCTGGTAGTTTTGGGCTAGAGTCCCGACGGTGGCGGGTTAAATAAATACATTTTTCTGATATTGCATGATAACGTGACGTCATTGGGTGTTTCTCTTATAAACGAAATTAGCTTTGTGATTTAATTCTTTAGGGTTTAGATCAATCAAATTTATTAACTACAATCATTATAGACGATTTTTACTTTGTTCCTTAATTAGTTTTTTAAATTTATATTCATTTGTTTTCCCTAATTCAAATTTCAGTTTAAATCCAGTTTTTGCTGATGATGGGACCATTGCTTTTGAAATTTACTTCCAATACAATTGTATTGTTGTGTTAAGAAGTGACTAAGTTGTTGTTTTTTCTAGATAAAAAAATCAGTGTAAATCTATTCCGTCTGGTTTTCGTTTCTTCAGTGTGATATCTTCTGCAGTGGCTGTTCTCTTGAGATTATTAAATCTGTCATCAGGCGTTCAGATTTTATTATTCCTGTATAATACACAGAAGATGGGGACGTCTGCAAGCAACCAACAGACAGCTGCAGAGTTAAGCAGCCGTGGATCATGTTACATCCCCGCGGCATTCATTTTATCAAATGCTAATTGCTTTTGTAGATTTAATTAGTGTTCGTCCGTTCTCAATAGCTTCAGTAGATCGCCACTTGCCGTCAATTAATGACTTGGCTATGATATTGCACTTTTATTAAGTCGGATTGTTCTAATTAAAAATACAGTTAAGTATCGATTATAAAACTTAGCACTTTTGGATTGACTGGCATATCGACTATTAGGCCATAAATCTAAGGTTTTTACCTCGAAGTATTTTGTGTAAATGTGAATTTTTGTGTAGTGACCTTATTGACCACAAGGAACAACATATTAAAATTCTCGAAAATTAACATGTCGGCGTCCTCTGACAAAGTTTTACCAAAACCCAAAAATTAATAAATTCGGGTCGCAGTGCCAAACCCTGCCGACAATATAGTGTATTTGCTAATGCAGGCCTTGTGGCTTTATTATGTACACTTAAGTTTGTTTTTGGACAAAATAAAAAATTTAACCCCTTAATACATCCCTTAAAATAATATTTTTTTTCTTAATTTCAATAATATTATCAATGCAACCTTTGTACCAAATTAAATACACGTTTCAGTAAGTAAATCACTATCCGCAAACCAGTGTTTTCATAAAATTTTTGTAAGTCCGGTCCTGTCGGGCCGATTTTATTAAAATTTTAACAGCACATTTTAATCTTTACTAAAGGGTTAAATTTCAATTTTGAAACGATTCTGAGAATTTTTTCGGTATTTTTGGGCCCAAAAACTTTTTTCAACCCCTAAATACTACCCTTAAAATGGTCCGATCGGGCCTATTTTAAATAGGCTTCGTGCGGTAATGGGTTCCAATGTGTGTACTAAATTTCGTTTAAATCGATTAAGTCTGTTGAGAGTTATCGTGTACACACATATATATATATAAATATATATATATATATATATATATATATAATATATATATATATATATATATATATATATATATATATATATATATATATATATACATACATATATACATAAACATTTTTAAAAATGGTGGCAAACTGTTCAGGAGGGTATGAAACGTCGAGAAATTTTGGTCCGACCCCTAGGTCCCACCATCCGACCGACGCCAATAGTGTATGTGCCATATGGCAAATACACTAAAAATATATCTCTAAATTAGTGCGAATATTTTAATATGTTGTTCCCTGTGGTCAATAAAGTCACTATAGAAAAATTCAGCTTTACACAGAATACTTCTAGGCATTGTTGCCAATGCTAGGGAAATTTCTCTACATCTTGAGAAAATTTGGGTATGTGAGAGAAAAAGATAAACTTTCGGTAATCTGGGGAATTTTCCAGAATTTGCATCAGACGCCAATTTTAATTATTTTTTTATCAATTTGACACACTAAACCGCTTCAGTGGTTTCAAAAGTGCGTGTACCCTTCAAGAAAGTTTCCACCCCATAAATTAGATTTTATTTTAGAAAATATGTAGTGCATTTAATAATCTATTTTCCAGATCATGACAGATATTCGTTATAAACGGCTTGCATCATTCATCTATTTTGTAGCCACCATTTTGTCAGTCTGTTAAGTGTCAGCAGGAAATTTCTAACAAAGGAATCAAAGAGGTCCTTGACGAATATGTTTTAGAGTTTTATACTAACAACGAAGATGCATGGTCATTTAATGACATCGCCGTTTTTCCTCAGTTCAAAGAAAATTATCAGTACTTGCCGCCTCACAACGATCAATACGAAATAGTAGGTTCCAGTGGCGTAATGGGGTATATTACTGACGAGTAAGTGACATTCAGTTAAAACGAGCACAGCGAGTTTTAACAGTCACGCGAATCATATCATTACGCACGAGATCTATATGGTTTTTTTGCCATACCCACTATAAAATAGCTGCTTTTCACCTCATTTTCAGTATTTTCAAGAAAATTTGACAGCATATTTGTGTTACCAACTTGACTATTATACTAGGACTATTATTATACAGGGTGAGTTCGACCACCCGTATCAGTTGTTTTTTTCGAAAGCGGTTAGTCGTAGAGAGTTGTGTCAAAAATTTGTATTATAAAAGCCTTAATAAAGAATCGAATGGTGATAATTTTTTTTTTCGGAAAGGTCGGCTTTCCTATTAGTTTGCTTCAGAATGTCCAGAACTCCGGAATTATAAATGTAATGATAGGTCGAAAGTGGTATTGTTGAAAAGATCTTTAAAAAATAAGCAAGTTTCGTAGGAAATTTTTTTTTATTACTGCCACCCCTGTAAATTTCTATAAGTATAAATATAAATTATTGTATGTTCAAAACTCCGGAATTTTAGAAAGCACGATAGGTTGAAAGTGGTGCTGTTGAAAAGCTCTTTAAAAAATAGGCAAGTTTTGTAGGAAAGATTATTTAATTACTGCCACCCCTGTTAAGTAACAATCGTTTGAAATTATTAAATCAAAATTTCATAATAACGATCGAAGTCGGCATTAAAAATCTAACAACCTTAGACATTGTCACAAGTGTTCAAACTGTCTTCCATTTACTCTTTAATACATACTACTGAGCTCTTCTGGTTATGCTGTGAGTGTACTTCTTCAGTGTTTAATGATCGATAGATAGGTAACTAGATTTTAAATGCGGACTTTTAAAAAGTTCGTTATTATGACATTTTAATTTAGTAATTTCAAACAAATATTACTTAACAGGGGTGGCAGTAATAAAAAAAAAATCCGTACAAAACTTGCTAATTTTTTAAAGATCTTTTCAACAATACCACTTTCGACCTATCGTTACATTTATAATTCCGGAGTTCTGGACATTCTGGAGCAAACTAATAGGGAAGCCGACCTTCCCGGAAAAAAAAAATTATCACCATTCGATTCTTTATTAGGGCTTTTATAATACAAATTTTTGACACAACTCTCTACGACTAACCGTTTTCGAATAAAACGACTGATACGGGTGGTCGAACTCACCCTGTATATTATACTAGGACGAGGCCCGCATAAGATTATGTAATAGCGGACAGATCAGACGAATAAACATATATCACTATGGAAATGATTTGCTTTCCCACACTAGTGTGAGAAAGATACGTTCTTGTACACCGATCTGTCAAAAGTCACTTTACATGCATGTAAAGCAGCTATTTAGGAAAATGTACACTCGCTTTATTTAAATGAAACGTGGTCTCCGCAAAATAAAGGAATACACTTTTGTTAATTTGACTAATTTACGAGAACTGCATTTTCAAAACAACAATTTAACAGGCAATGGTTCATTTGTTCTCGCTGATTTACACAAACTGAAAACACTTGATTTGAGCAACACTTATATTTCATTTGTTGACGTGAACACTTTTGCAAGCTTGAAAAGCTTACGAATTTTAAAACTAAATAATAACAAATTGCAGTTTTGGGATTAATTTAACACGAATAATTTAATAAACTTAATGAATAAAGTACTTCTTTATCACTTGTGTTTTATGAATAAATCAGTTAAATGAATCCACGCAAGATAAAATATAGTTGGACAATATAGTACTTAAACCATACTTACCCTACTAACAAATGTAACCAAATTGTACCAATGCTAATGACCTTAAGGTCGATGCACACATTGTTTTTGTTAATAAAAAAAAAATATATAGTTGCATTTTTATTAATTTATAGTAAGGGCGACAGGTTTCGGCACATTATGCCATCATCAGACCTAAACATAACAATAACAAAAATGTCATAAAGAAAAAATAAATGATTCTAAAAATAATACAAATAAATATCAGTCAAACTAATTACTACTTATTAACAATAATGTACTGAAATTTACCTTAAAGAATTTACAAAAGTTTCATATTTTAAAACTATCAATTAATATAAGATGAATTAAATATCTATAAAAAAAATTAAAATAAAAAAAATGTTTAACGGAAGATGCTTTTTATTGAACAGAAAATAAAAAATGTATCTTCCAAAGAGATGATATAATGAAGTAAAATTTTCAAAACAGGTAATTTTTGAGCAAACATTTTAAAAAGCATTCGAGACCATTAGTCTAGAATATATTTGTTGGTTAATCATAAATTTTGCTATTAATTAATGATAGTTTGCAGAGGACTCGAATGCTTTTTAAAATTTTTGTTCCAAAATTATCTGTTTTGAAAATTTTATTTCTTTTTATTATCTCTTTCGAAGATTACTTTTTTTATTTTCTGATTTTTATGGTCCCTCTATAAAAACTATCATAAAAACTATTTATATAGAGGAAAAGTTTACATGTTTGTTTGTCTGTTTGTCGCAGGTAATCCCAGGTACTTGTGAACTGATTTAAAAAATTATTTCACTGATTCAAAGCCTACTTCTTCCCAAGTAACATAGGCTATAATTGTTACACTAAGATAAATAGAATAGAATAGAATAGAATAGAATAGAATAGATAGAATAGAATAGATATATATTTCTCTATGTAAAACAAGCCATAGGCTGGAGAGGTCGTCCAAACAATAATAAATATATATACATATATACAATATTACTTAAAATATAAAACAAAATACTTAAAATATGAAACAAAATGCTAAAAAGTATTCGCCTTCAAGTGAAGGTATCTTCAAAATTTGAGGACATAAATTCATTCGTATTGTAAAATGGATTTTCTTCCAATATTTAATGGGGATTAGCAATGAGCAAAAATGTAAAGCAATTGAGGGATCCCGCACGCGATTTCTGAACTAAATTAGTGTCGCAAACTATAAGAGCTATAAAGTAAAGTTAATTATGAAAAATTTGTTATATTATCCTTTATTATTTTGTTGCCAAACCAAAATCGGGCGAATTCGGGCCGGAATGTTAGTCAATAGTAAAAATATGCTTCTTAATTGGATCCTTAAGCTACATTTGAGTCGTTTTATCTCTAGTAAAAAGAAATATTCTTGCATTTAGTCGGGAAAATAACAAAATGACATTCGTGTGAAACATGTTTAAAACCGTATTGGAAATTTGAAAATGTCGAGATACATTTTATCGTAGTAGAGAATATGTCGGAAACATGCAGTGTTGGCAATGTCCCAAACCAACTTTGAGTGCCGAGTGCCGACTAATGACATCACAACTTATGTTGTTCACACTGTTTCTTAGCTCACTATACACAATACACTTAGGTACCAACTTTTTAGAATTAAAGATTCGCACAAATTAGAAAAAATATAGGTTCTACTTATTTGTAGTTGTGCAGACTAATGTTTTTGCCTGACTGCGGAACGCCAAGGAGCTATTGTGTTTATCAGTCTATGAATGTGGATTTGTCCAGTCTCCAGATGTCATGCTCAAGAGCTGGAACGGATAGACCGGTTTGGACAAAATGAAAAGTATCGTTGAAAATAGTCTTGCTATTCTAACGATACCTCATTTGTCCAAACCGGTCTATCCGAGTGTCCCAGAATTATAGTATGACGTCACGAAGATTCCAATATGGCGGCAAAAAAAAACGTGAAACAAGCCGTGAAGTGGGTCGTTTATTAGGACTAAAGTGACATTTAATTGGGACTCACAAGTGCGACCCTTGAGGTCCACACGACGAACTTCCCATTTTGATGAATATTGAATATTAATAATTAAATTACAAATTACACAGAAAAGTAATCATTTTAATCGTTAAAACATAATTGTTATTTATTTTTAACAATAAATTAAAAAAACGGCTGGACTGATTTTTATAAAATTTATGTCGGATCATAGTAACGTTAACATGCTTTGATAGACACCTCAACGAAGTTGATAAAATTTTTTGGGTGAGATTTCGTATAAAATCTACTTTTTTGCAGTCATTCTATTTAAAAAAAAAAAAAAACGGCTTGATCGATTTTGATAAAATTTCTTTCGGGTCTTGTTAATGTTAATATGCTTCTATTTGCACCTTAACAAAGTCGATATCATTTTGTTTCACGAGATTTCGTGTAAAATCCACTTTTGACAGTCTTTTCCTTTAAACAAAAAAACGGTTGGACCGATTTTGATAAAAAAAAATTTGGATTAAAATGACGTTAGCACTCCTCGATTGAAGTCGATATAATTTTTTATTCGCGAGATATTGTGTAAAATCTACTTTTTTGGAGTCTATTTGGTTAAGAAAAAGAACGGCTGGACCGATTTTGAAAAAAATTCTTTCAGATCATATTTACATTAATACACGTCAATTGGCACCCTAACGTAGTCTATATCATTTTTCATTCTCGAGATTTCGTCTTAGAAAGAAATGACCACACACGTACGTACTTTTGTGTTATGACGTAGTCAAGTTTTTTGATCATTTATTAAATTTTTTTAATTAAATTGCAAGTACCTATATAAAAAAATGTATTAGAAGCATATTGCAATAGATCGCAGCGATATATCTATCCGTAGAGAGATAACAAATGATGAAGGATTAATAATATTCGATGAAAGCATCATACGTAACCTAACCTGTGGGTACCTATAGTTAGATCTAGCTAGATAATATAGCCGTATGTTTACTCATGGACACTATAGTTTGTGCTTTCCCATAGATTCATTGGATTCAGTGATACCGCTAATGCCTTCATGAATAATAATATCATAATATCGCAGATTACGGGCACTCGCAGCTTTTCAATCAGTTTGACAGTTTTTGTTAGTCGCTATAATCACAATTTATAAAGCACATATTCAAGTCCGCGATTACTGCAATACAAATGTGTACACAATTTTACATTAGTACAATAACATAGTTGCAATGTCTAGAGCAGGGGTTATCAACTGGCGGACGGCGGACCGCATCCAGATGTTTTTCACTGATTTTAGGGTTCCGTACCTCGGAATGAAAAAACGAAACCCTTATACTTACAGGATCACTTTGTTGTCCGTCAGTCTGTCTGTCTGTGATTCAAGATTCTATTTCTCAGGACCGGCTAGAGGTATCAAGTTTAAAATCAAATACTAAGATCTACAACCCAATAGTACCTACTGTAAAAAATTCAAGCTTATAACTCAACGTAACAAAAAGATACGGCTCTTTAAAAATCACTATTTTGTTACTGACTCACTCATCAAACCCTATATAGTGTCGAAAGTAAGCGAATGACGTCATTCTGCGCGATGATTGTAAACTATATCTGGGAATTATTACGTGACAAACTTATTTTTTTTTATTAAATTGTTATAACGGTACGGAACATTCGGGGCGCGAATTCTACACGCACTTGAGCGTTTTTTTTTAGTGTAGGGCTGTAAGCTTATAGGGCTTGACCCTTGAGGAACTGTTTTAGTAAAAATGTAATGAAAATCATTTTTGAGAAAAAAATAATAATATTTTCCTGTTCTTTAACATATTTGTCTTTGGGGCAGTCCTCTCACATTTGAGCTAGAACCTATTTTGCTATTTGGCCTCGAGGTGTGACCCGTCCTGAATACGCATGAGAATCCGATATTGTGGTTTGGACTGTGGCCTGTAGGTACGACCACAGACAGACGACATACATACATTTTTAAAACAGTATTTTTGAGTTCAGGGAATAACTTAAAAACGTGTATTTTCACTAAAAACCAAAATCGATTTTTTGCACGACCACAAGACTTCTCCTATATACAGTACTAGCAGCCCTGTCCGGCTTCGCCCGGGTGCTAAGAAAGCCCGGATGCAATACACTACTCACTCGCTTCGCTCGTTCGCTTGAATATTATAATTACATTACTCACTCGCTACGTTCGTTCGCTATATATATAAACCTTCCGTAAAAAATTATCTAACTGATGGTGAAAACCGCATCAAAATCCGTTGCGTGGTTTAGGAAATACATTACTCACTCGCTTCGCTCGTCCGCTATATATATAAACCTTCCGTGAAAAATTATCTAACTGATGGTGAAAACCGCATCAAAATCCGTTCCGTGGTTTAGGATGAGTTAGCGGTGGTACAGACAGACACGGATGTAGAGATATTAGTAAAATAGATTTGAAAAACAGGAAAAAAATTATGAAAACGGAAAATTCGCACTTCGAGTCCTTAAAACTTTACAATTGCAGACTAAGTTACAATTTAGTTTTTTTAAAGTATTAAAGTGATTAACTTCTGTATAAATCAATAAAAACATGACTCTCGCATGATGTGGACTTTGTAGGCGCGTTGCTATATATAATAACACATCAATCGATAGCTGGTAAACAGTGCTTGTATTGTAAGTGTGGAAATTTCGAATTATAATATGTAGAGATGCGTTTTCAAAGTGTTGCCCTCCCCCTTTATGTATACTCCGAGTATGCAAAAGTAAAAGTGAACATCATATTTTGTGTTTAAAAAGTAATTGTTATTTGAAAAAGTACCTGAAAGTTGTATTAAATTGTAAAATTCAAACTTTGCATTTTGCAATTCCTCATTTTAATTTAATGACAATTTGTAAAATGAGCAGATTGATCAATGATCAAAAGTTGACAACAATAAAATGATGGAGTGAAAATTAATAACAGTTCGTCTGCAGGTAATATCAGGTGCGTGATTCCGTTCTCCGACATCCTGAGTTACCCTCGCAAATTTTTTTAATCAACTAGTGCGTGAAACAATAGATGTCTCCGTAATTACGGTGCATGAATGGATGACTCAAACCCTTGATGCGTAGACTCAATACAAAGGCTTGCTATATATGCGCCAGTAATCCACTGTTGTCATCTCACTTCTGCACATCAGCTACAGGAATATTCTCCTGATCCCATCAATGTCAGCAAAATTTAAGGACACAAAAGATAGTTACAATTTTATTAACATTTCGGTTATGAAAATGAAATATTGATATTTATTCACGAAATGAAAAATTTTCTTTTTTGTGTCTGTGCAAGTTAGGCTTCCCAATTGTCTCGGATTTTCCGGGACGTCCCGTTTCTAGAGCTCTTTTCAACCGTGCCGTTCTTGCGGGATGCAGTTTGTCCCGGAAATAAAATAGATACAGTTTTTCATAGTAGGTATATGTTTCTACTTTTTACTGTATTTCAACTGATTAAAATATTCATATTTAATGGACAATTGGTTTTATTTTTACACTCAATAATATCATAGTACTTCATAGACATATTCCTAAAAATATTTCCGCTGTTAAGAATCGAGTAAGAAATTCAGTCACCGGTTGTGTATGAATTATTCGACATCATGTATCTCCACTTGTCGGCATCATTAGTTAAATTTTTGCATAGATGTGTATTAAAATATCTAACTGACCTCCAAAAAAAACCGGACACCTTGAAATATGTTTAAAAAACACATTAACGTTCAATAATTTAACTATAATCAAATCAAAATACAGAAAATCTGTAAGTTAGTTACGGAAATATTATAATTAACAAAGAAATTATTAGTCCTATCCGTAAATAAAATCACATATTAGTGAATAACACAATATATCAGACGACATAATATTATCGCCATGATATTTAATAGAAGGCTATAATATAAGAAAAATGTCAATGTCACTGTCGGGACTTGAACCCGAAACTCCCGAGTACGCGTCAGGCAAGTTTCCAATTATGTGGAGTAATTGTATTTTATTAAATCCATTTAGTTACACCCTGTATAGATGCAAGTTCATGAAATCTTTGTTCAAACGAAAGAACAAAATAAAGAGATGTAACGAAAGATCAAGGTAAAATATAAAAAATGTTTAAAAATGCGTTCAAGTAAACTGCAATTATTTCACTTTGATAATTCAAGTGATAGCTTTCCTACACTTTTGTATGCTTAAATTTACTTGGTTTGGTCAATTATATAGTATCTATGTTCATTCCGGGAGATTTTTAAAGACAAATTCTTTTTGAAGTGTTTTAAATATCATATTCTTTAATACAAAAGAAAAACATCTCGCTAAAACGTGAAAGTGTTGTTCGCATATTTTTTTAGGTTTCTCGCTGATTTTTAAAATAAACGAGACTGTTGAAAGGGGTTATTTTTCACATGCTTGACCTTGATGTCAAAAATGCGTTATTTAATAAACAAAAAAATGTGCGAATTTAATTTGGTGCAACAAAATCCAAAAATACTAATATAATAGAAACAATTTTTTTATAAACAAATCCCATTCTACAGCAAAAAGCAAAAAGAAAGCAAGTTTTCAAAAATTTCTTTGAAAATTAAAGAGAATTTGTACGGCAAAAAATGTTATATCTATCGTACGTATTTGTTTGTCGATATGAACGTGAAACTCGGAAACTATCCAACTGATTTTCATTGATGAAAGAAGACAAAAAGTGTTTGGAAGGGTTTCTTTAATTCTAAACATTAAACATTTGAATAAGTTAAATAGTTTTTAAGAGTATTCTTTACCGGAAGCTACTCTCTGCACGCTTCATCTCAAATACTTTCCCCTCGCCTAAGAACGGTTACAACTCTCCCGACGCTATTTTTAAAGCTAAATGGTTCAGGTAAACGCCAAAAAAGTTACTCCCGGCAGTTTGAAAACGGTTAAGATTCTAAAAATTTTGGTTTAACATTCTTTTAAAAAATATTTTTTTAATTTACGCTACACACTTCTGTTGAGACATTAAAAACGCTCTTTCAAAGTTAATCAAAATATGAGATAAGTCAAACCTCGAGGACAGTGTGGTGTAACGGTTAGCGTAGCAGGCCTTTGGATCACACTGTCGTGGGTTCGAATCCCACCTCCGCTCATGGTTGTTTTGTGATGTCATTTAGTTTTAAGTTATTTGATTTGATGAAATTAAAGACGCTAATGACCTAAGTTGTCGACGCGTCTATAATCTACAATAAGTAAATAAATAAAAAATAAAATCAAACCTCCAACCGGTATGACACAGTGGAATATTTGTGGTAAACGTATTAATTATTAACATTGTGATTAAATAAATTAATAAGTACTTTTTTCTTTTCTTTTTCAGGGTAGTGCCCGAACTAAACCAGTCCTTCTTGTAATATCACTAGCGGGAATTAAAGTATGCAGCCCAGATGGAAAGGTAAGGATGTTCCTTAGTATTTATTAATTTTGTTATCTATTGTTACAAAACTGTTTTCTGAGTTGGCGGAATATATATTTATTTACAATAATTAATAACACAATAACAATAAATGCAACAACGAAAAGTCAATTACAATAAATAAAACTTAAACGGTAATAAAAATAATAAAGTCTATCCTCGCTCTCGAGAAATTTTGAAAATAATGCATACCTATATCTTGTTCTGTGACATATATTTGGAATACGGTAAATTCCAGAAATCAATGCTGCGGAAAATTTTAAAAGCGATATAGCAATAATATGGCGTAAAACTGTAAACTGCATTAAGCGAACCACATTGTAGCGAAGGGTTGCAGCTATACTTTGACCGTAGTTTAGTTCAGAGCGTACTTGTTGAACGTATATACGAAGTTCAAATTACGAACGTACATATAAAAACATACGATAAATACGGAAAATACAATTTATGTATAGGTATACGCTGTTATATTTTTGTTATCAAATTACAAATTTATTACATTTCAAAATAGCTTTCACGTATTCTGTAAATTCTCAGTTTACTGACAGAGCAGCTGTCTAAATATTATTACATTTATTTATTTTTAAATATGTAAATCGAGTTTTAAAATTGCTTTTAGAATTACAAAATGTAAACATATGTCTACATAATAGCAAAAATTGCGTTAAAGGTTTTTTGCCCTGGTGTACCATGCTGTTACTGGCGAAGTGGCGCGAACGTTCTTGTCGCGTTAGAAATGCTAGTCCCCCATTTTGAAATATTTTTCTAAGTGCATTAATCGTCAGCTACAGCATATTACCAGTCTACCACCTTATTTTACAGTTAAGACAAATACTATATGCAACACACTTAATAAAATTTTATTATGCAAATGTACAGTCGCGCCTAGCATATGGCATTATGTTTTGGGGTTCTTTTGCCCATTGTGAATCAATATTTATTATTCAAAAGAGAATAATTCGAGCCATATTTCAAATAAGTAAACAGGAATCATGTAGGTCTTATTTTAAAGAATATGGCATATTAACAGTACCTGATCTATATTCTATATAATATTCTAGAAACAATTTTATTGGTCAAGAAATATAAAAAATTATATTTCAATAACAACGTGAACAAGACATTTGACACGCCAAGGCCATATGACATATTATATATAAATAAACACCGACTTGAATTAACTGCCAAATCTCCTTTTATCCGGGGTCCAAAACTTTTTAACTGTTTACCACCCGAATTGAAGGAAATAAAAACATATAGTAAATTTTGGACTAACTTACAAAAATTTCTTATTAATAAAAACTTTTATTCGGTCAATGAATGGTTCACGTTGTGACAAATTTTAATTAATGTTTTATATGCTTACTTTTTATACTTACTTACTTTTTATGACGTTTTGTAAATTATATAGTTATTTACATATTATTTACAAATAAAAATTGAATTGAATTGAATTGAATTTTGGAATAGCTGCGCCACGCACCGCATAGCCCAGCACTATTTAGAGTTCCGTACCTCAAAAGAAAAAAAAATGTTTGTCCGTATCGTCCGTACTCCGTATGTCTGTCACAATCTAATTTCTCTGCACTAATGCATCAAGCTGAAATTCGCCTTATATTCCAATAGTCAGAACCTAAAAAATATTTACCCGTAAATTTGAAGGTAGGAGGGGGGATAAAATTTATACACAAAAAAATTTTTGTATTCTGTCATGTGAGGTGTTAGTTGAAAGGGCTTTTCTTAAGGATCTCAAAACAATTTTTTTGAGAATTTTATTCTATGTAGTTTTTGAGATTTTTCTGATAACGCATCTCGAAAATTGATTCCCGCCCCTCTGTTTCCAAAAAATTGTATCCTGAAAAAGTCTCATATAAGGGCATGCAAGAAATAACTTATTTTGTTCATTTCAATTCGTTAGAAAGAATTATAACAAAAGAATGCAAAAACGTTGCGGGTTAATTATACGGCCATTACAATAGTAAGTGATCACAGCAAAACTACGGGCTTTTAACTTGGACCGTTAATTATTAGATGGTAGAACGATGCTGAACAAGCTGAGTACGTTTAAACAATAGAATTTTAAGTGATCGGAATTAACCACCTGACAGGAATTCCCCACTTCCCCCTTCCGCCTACTGCCTACAGTAAAAATTTGAAATAAAATGTTGTTAGAGCTATAAGCGTATATTTTGTTTAAAACAGCCATATTTTTTGAAATTCAAAGGCAAATAATATGATTTATGGTACGGAATACTCGGCGCGCGAGTCTAACGCACACGGGTCCGGTTTTTTAATTATTATGTGCGAGGTAGTATATTTAGTAAAATAAGTTGAACGAGAAATAATAAAACAATCTCGTTTAGTAGAATATAATATAAATCTCGCTCGTATTTCCAGCGGACTTGTAAAAATATAAAACAGTTATGTTTTTAATTTTTTAGCTGGAAAACATTTCAATTACACAGATAAACGCGCCAGCATTATTATACAGAAACAAACGTATTATTAAAACTATACAATGAATTGCTCCCAAGTGGTCAGATTTGCTAATGAACATCTTGAAACACAATGCGCGGCGGCTTGTGGTAAAAGTCTCGTGTAGAACTACAGATTGTACAAATGAAATTTACCCAACTGTTTAACATTCCTTTATAGGCTTCGCAAAAATCTTTTCAATATTCCTACCATATAGACACGAACTTGCTGTTCATAATTTTTATAGAGTTGACTACACATTGAAACATTTTCACGTAAATTATAAAACAGTACACTAGAAATGTTTATTAGACTAATAGGCTGGTTTTAATCACGATGTTTTTTTAATCACACTGTTAAATAGCTACGTGTTCATTGGTTGCTGCGTTTCGTTACCATAGCAACCCGTCATTTATCAGTGTGATTAAAAAACATCGTGATTAAAACGTACGAAAAACCGACAGTACAACTTACAACAATTAGCTTTATCATATTTCCTATCAAATATATTTCATCATGTGCACGAGTAATAGGGGCTTGAGAATAGCCGAGAGTGTAGCGGCGCTGTTGTTTACATGGCGTTGCTATGGTTCCTCTATTACAAGTCCCCAGTTCCCGAGTTCTAGCCCGAGAGCTGGTAAAAGTGTCAATTGGATTTTCAATTTATTATAAAAAAAAAAAAAAAAAAAAAATAATGAATTGAAAATATGAATTGGTGCTAGGCCCAAATAACCTTAGCTGTTGGTGGTCTTTAAAATACAATTACAATACAATTGCACGAGTAATAATGCTTGGTGATGGCGATGACGAGTTTTAACGTTATATAGCCGTTATTTCGTAAAGACTTTATATAAACGCCAGAGTATACCTAGGAATAACTGCTTGATGCTTCATGTACATGAGCTAGATTTCCGCCATATTATTAACAATTAACTCCAATTCGAGTATCCGACTGAGCGTAAGTTAGATGTTCCCTACCCCAATTGTGGGGGCCCGAACAGATAATAATATGTGTTATTTGCTTTAATATTGCATAGATGAATATAGCAAAAAAAATTGAAATTCAATCGATTTTAATGTAAAATTTGATCCATGGTATCTTATGGAGGAATTTTTTCTTTGCAAAATCTATCTCTACACCAATAACAATGTATTTTGGGCTTGAGAATGGCCGAGCGTGTAGCGGTGCTGTTGTTTACATGGCGTTGCTATGGTTCCTCTATTACAAGTCCCCAGTTCCCGGGTTCTAGCCCGAGAACTGGTAAAAGTGTCAATTGGATTTTCAATATATTATTAAAAAATAATGAATCGAAAATATAAATTTGTGCTAGGCCCAAATAACCTTAGCTGTTGGTGGTCTTTAAAACACACAATAATGTATTTCTATTTAAATAGCACTTTATTGCACTCTTTCTTAAACATATTCTCAATAATAATATTTAGTAGATTTCGTGTCCATATTTATATAATATAATTCTCAATAAAGTTTACCATATGAACGAAATGTTTCTCAGATATTTAACCGCAAGCTCTTAGTTGAAATTTGATGAATAGAACTCGCTGGTAAACATAGCTTAAAGGTTAATTTAAATCTAGAGAATGAAAAAGTGTAGCTGGCCATCGCAGAAATACTGGCCCTCATCAGTCGCCACTGCCACAGACATAGATCATAGTCGCTCAAGATTATGAGACGTCATTTATCACATAACTAAAATATTATACTATTCTTGTTTTATTTAAGTTTGTATAGAACTTGGTCACTTGGAATACTATCTGTAGATAGATATTGTAATATTTTTTAAATCCTTATTTTCTGTTTTTTTGAAAAGAAGATGAAAAATATTCAAATTTGAGATGATTTTTAAAATTTTGATAAGAATGTAAGAGGTTAATAGTTAATTGTCCCATATTGGGACACTACTGGCCAAATTTTAAAAATTTTCAGTTCTACCGGTAGCGCGCCTAAATTTAAGACTAACACGGATCCTCTACGTTTAAAAATAAAAAACTCGGGTCGCAGTGCCAAAACCCTGCCGACAATATAGTGTATTTGCTAATACAGGCATAGTGCTGTTATTATGTGAACATAAGTTTGTTTTTGGACAAAATAAAAAATTTAACCCCTTAGTACATCCCTTAAAATTATATTTTTTTTTCTTAATTTCAATATTATTATCAATGCAACCTCTGTATCAAATTAAATACACCCTTCAGTAAGTAAATCACTATCCGCAAACTAGTGTTTTCATAAAATTTGTAAGTCCGGTTCTGTCGGGCCGATTTTATTAAAATTTTAGCAGCACATTTTGATCTTTACTAAAAGGTTAAATTACAATTTTGAAACAATTCTGAAATTTTTTTCGGTATTTTCGGGCCTAAAAACTTTTTTCAACCCCTAAAAACCACCCTTAAAATAGTCCGATTTGGCCCATTTTAAATAGGTTCCGTGCGGTGATAGATTCCAACGTGTGTACCAAATTTCGTTTAAATCAATTAAGTCTTTCGAGAGTTATGCTGCGAACATATATATATAAACATTTCCAAAAATGGTGCCAAATTGTTCAGGAGGCTATGAAACGTCGAGAAATTTGGTCCGACCCCTAGGTTCCGCCATCCGACCGACGCCAATAGTGTATGTGCCATATAGCAAATACACTAATAAGGTCGGAAGAGTGAAAATAGTGAACGTCTGTTTTTTAAGTTTTTGCATTACAAGCCATGCACAGTATTTTTTTTTTGTTCTTGTCGGCTGCATTTAAACCCCTTAATGTATATTTTATTAGAATCAATTTGATGTAGGAGAAAAATTGTTCGGAACAAGGCTGTAATAATGTTCAAAGATGTTTTATTTTCCGACGTTTCGGAAAATGTATTTACATCTTCAAGGCTCTAAAACTAGAAATCAAACAAATAATTGTTTGTCATGGTGATAAAAGTAGTTGACATATTGTTGTTTACTACTTTTATCACCACGATAAACAATTATTTGTTCGATTTCTAGTTGTAGAACCTTGAAGATGGAAATATATTTTCCGAAACGTCGGCAAATAAAACATCTTTTGAACATTATTACAGCCTTGTACCGAACAATTTTTTTCCTACATCAATTATACTGGCTAAATCATTTCGTCTATTAACTAGAATCATTTTATAATTGAAATTTTGTACATAGTGTTAATCAAAAGAATGTATTTAGTAATCAGAAAAACTTTTTTCTAATAATAACATAATTAAATTATGTTAATAAAAACCCTAATAATTTTAATTAATTGCATCCTGTTAGGAATTAGTCTATGCAGACTACAAACTAATATGATATTTTATTTATTAAATATTTTAATTCATATTATATTTATTTATAAATCTATTTTTACGTCCATCCTATGTGCTATTTAAACGAATATAATATTGGGTAATAAGGACCAGTTAAATGTGTACATTTTTATTATTTGCCAACGTTTCGTTACCTATTTGGAACTTCTTCAGGGCTCAAATAGTCATTGTTACACTTTAATTATGCAATATTTTTTGTTGCTTATTCTTATTTATAAATTAAAAATTTATTAAAGTTGAATATTTGCGACTTTTTGTTTCAATGTAGACAATATTTTTTTCAGAGAAATGTTGGATCAATGTTTTGCTTTGTTGTGGTTTTGTTTTATCCACCTGTGACGTATAACGCCATTCCAGATCGTTGTTTAAATCCCCAATTAAACAGATTTAAATTTACGGGAGTTTTCACGCCAATTTATAATCATAAAAGTGATATTAAATTTGTTACTTTGTTGAATGAATGAATTGTGAATTATAAACGCTCGACAACAGAGGTCATTAGCGTCAGTGTTACTTTGTTAAACATTGCTAATATTATATTATTTGACGTGGGTGCAAGTGGCCATAAAAACATTTTCATTCTGATTCTTTATTCAAATAGTAATTGTTCTGTTCTAATAACTAAAACACGCAATGTAAAAATACTTTTTTTCATTTCATTCATTCCTTTTCTGCTATGCGAATTACAAAACTAATTAAAAGTATTGCACGTTAGCGAAAAAAAGGGAAAAAGAAAAAATTACAGAAGCAATTCGGACGTCAGTTGGGACGGGAAAGATGGGAAGCGCGGCCGGTTTGAGGAGCGATAATTGAGAGGAGTGTGTGTGCACTTCATTTAGCGAAACAAACAAGAATTCCACTCTGAAGTTGTAATGTATACTATTCCTTTATTGTAACTAAGGGCTGTACAGTATACAGTTCAGTCTTGATTAAAAATAACATGAGTAAAAAAATTAAAAAAGCATTTTTTTAAAATGTTCTAAAGTTTACGACCCACACTTTTATATTATAATAAATTATGTAGTCGCATATCAGAACTTAAATTATTTTTTTTCTTTTTAGTACATTTTTATAAAAAAAAAGTTTAATTATTTTGTTTTTAAAATATTATATATTTATTGTCATCGGTACTACATACGACTGCAAACTTTTAAGTCAATTGGACAAGTGGAGCTGGGTCAAACATACCTTAAAAGATTTACCCTTGCAAAGAAGTTAAGTTAAAAAAAAGCTTTAAATGATAGCGTAAGACAAAGTTTTTGAGTGGCGTAATTAAAAATCGAAATGAAGACGCAAAACTGATATTTAGTTTTGCATTTAATTATCTAACGTTTCGACAGCGAACCCTCTTATCTTCAGAGATAAAATGCCGTCAATATATAGTTTTATCTCTGAAAGTGACAGGAACGCTGTCGAAACGCTAGATAAAAAAGAGGCTTGGTGTGTGGGTAAAACCACACTGCTGACTTCCCATTGGGTGCCCTTAGGGATTAAAAAAAACGCCAATTGAAGTTTCCTGTAAACCTAATCAGGTGTTCATTATGTACATAATATGTGTTGAATGAAATTGGTTGATATCATTATTTGTTCTCGAGATACGAAAAAAAGTTCACAAACGTACGTACGTACACACACATTACACACAGAGAGAGAGAGAGAGAGGGAAATAATTCGAACGAAGCTTGAAACACGTAAAGCTATTATCTAGCATTCTAACTAAACCTGTAAAATTATTTACGGGAATATTTTTACTGAAATTACACTTTTACACAATCCTCATACGAATATAGGTTGAGCACTGGCGCCTACCCCTTTTCCCTACTTCCTGCAGACCGCTGAATTTACACCGCCTTCTGACAGTGTGAATGTGTGGTGTACATTGTACTTTCCCAAAGGAAGCTTTCGGCTCCTTGCGATCCGCCTCCAACCAGGATAAATGGCACTAGATTTCCCTTTTCTCCTAATGCACACTTCTACAATTCTTTTTCTTTCGTTAAGGTTCGCAGCTTAAAAATTGTAATACTTACACCAAGAAAATATGCACAGTTTTCGATTTAAATTTAATTTTTAAAATGCTGTCAGTAAAATATGTGAATTAGTTTGAATAAGAAAAGTAAATTTCATTATTTTACGTTGATAAGCAGCGTGTCCAGGCGAGAACTCACTCATTTCATTTTTCTACCTTTTGAGCTAGAGAAAACTTTTGGTGGTGGATATAATCGATAGAGGGGCACAACCTGATATAGGTGTCGAATCTTTAAAATAACAAATTTGGTTGCGCTGGGGCGTTATATCCCCTCTCGATTACACCCCCCCCCCAAGTTTTCAATTTCTAACACAACAGGCAAATTAGATTTTGAAACACCTTTGTAATATTTTGTTATTATTGGTACTAAAAAAATATGTTTCAGGAGTTTTATTGAGATTGTGAGCCTAACATATTATGTCAAAAACGTTTGTTGGAATAAAAAAAGTAACAGTTGACAAAAGATAAAATTTATAAGAATTTGTTTGTATTATAGAGTTTATAACAATTCACATCAATTTGAAGGCTGATATCACACTGTCGAAACATAATTTTTGTTTAAATACGATAAATCTTAAAAACCCACGACTATGAAGAGATCTCATAAAAATTAAACTAAACTGGATAAACATGATTCTGAGGGGGTAAGAGGACAAGGGGTCCCTCTCGAATATTTTGAATTCAGTTACGTGATTGTTTAGACACAATTGATGTTATAACATTTATTTTCGTTGTGTATGATTATTGCGAATGAAATTTTTTAATTTTCGTTTAATTCTATATATTGAATATGCTCTTATTATACAGGGTGTCTTCAAAGACACTTAACACACTCCTACCACATGTTCCTGAAATCAAAATAAGCCGATTCAAGCAAACTTACCTTCTTACAAAATTGCTTAGTTTGGACACTATACGGCCCTGAAGTTACAATTTTTGTTATAAATTTAAAACGGCTTGTGCGATTTTGCTAAAATTTGGCACGTTGACATAGTTTTATGGAACAAAAAAACCCGTATCAAAATTATGATTAATATTAATCCATAGGCGTAGAACTCGGGTTTTTTAATATTTGAACGTTTCAAATTTCTACACCAATGGAAGAAAAAGGGTTTAAGTATAACATTTAGATTCAGTAACTTATTTGCTACAAAAAAGCTACTCTTAATAAGACTCGATTACTTTCATGGTTTTTGAGAAATTTGTATTTTAATAATTCGCAGTAATTTTTACAAAATTAAGTAAAGTTACTAAAACATGAATAGGTGGACAGTTTGACCACTTTTTATGACATATTTATTTATATCTATTCATATTTTAGTAACTTTACTTCATTTTGTAAAAATTACTGCGAATTATTAAAATAAAAATTTCTCAAAAACCATGAGAGTAATCGAGTCTTATTAAGCTTTTTCGTAGCAAATAAGTTACTAAATCTAAATTTTATACTTAAACACCTTTTCTTCTATTGGCGTAGAAATTTGAATCGTTCAAATATTAAAAAAACCCGAGTTCTACGCCTATGAATTAATATTAATCATATTTTTGATATGGGTTTTTTTTCCATAAAACTATGTCAACGTGCCAAATTTTAGCAAAATCGCACAAGCCGTTTTAAATTTATAACAAAAAAACGATTTCAAACTTCAGGGCCGTATAGCGCCCAAACTAAGCAATTTTGTAAGAAGGTAAGTTTGCTTAAATCGGCTTATTTTAGTCTCAGGAACATGTGGTAGGAGTGTGTTAAGTGTCTTTGAAGACATCCTGTGTATGTAATGGGAAGTTTGCCTATATTTCTAAGTTTATACATACATACATAAAATCTTTATTTAGGATAGGATCAAAATAAAGAAAAAATCTTTAATTTAACTAAAGTTCATTTCAAAAAATATTTTTATTACTAGGACCACTTAAATTGCATTCATGTTACACACATATAAATTCAAATCTACATTTCATTTATAACATGTCTCATGTTTGTAATTTATATATATTTTTTTATATAAAACAGTTGAAAGATCAAGTTTATAAGTACAAAGCACTGTAAGTTCGCTATAAATATTTGACGCTAGCATAAAATCTTTTTTGATTTAAAGTTATCCACCTTACAGAGTCTGCAGCTATGTTTCAAGTTCCTCTTTTAAGCTCGGTACTGAATATTTAAAAATAAAGTTTTCGTGTAGTCAGGTTATTTTCCGAAAAGTTGGCAGCGAGTCAGTGCGGTGGACATAATGTAGACAGACAGATGGGTGCGTTTTTAAAACTTGTGCGAGGAGAGGACACTTCCGTGCAGAACAATGGGAACTGCTATTATGTATAGCCTTCTTCTTCACATAGCTCACTTCAGAAAGTTTTAACTGATGCTATACAACACAGAGCTCGATTCACAATAATACATATAGGTACCTTATATTATCGCAGAAGGTATAAAGATAATGCCGTTTTATTGTTTAAAATGATAGTCCAGAGCTCATAGTCAAACGATTTTTGTGAAGGCCAATATTTTAAAATTAGCTAGTATTTCGGGTATACATATTGTTACGGATCACCCTGTATATAACCGGCAGGCAAGAGTTCTGAGAAACGGGGGTCCGCTTACTGTAACAACTGGTACCTGCACGAAAGTTCTAGAGAAAGCGAGAACACACTAGGCTTATGCTACGCAGCCTATACAGGATGTATCACAGAAAACCGAACATAGGGAAAACTCCATTGTGCAAATTAGTTAGGATCAACGATTACTTTGGCCACATATGAGAATGGGTACCATGGTAACGCTGACTAACCATTATTTAATAACAATATTAGCTAATAATGAATAATTAGAAAAATCAGTTAAAATAAATTCTTCAATATTAAATGAATTTATTTTTATTAATGAAACAATTTTTTATTAAGAAAATATTTTTTTAACTAATAATTAAACAAAACAAACAGTTAAAATAAAAAATTAAAGCAAATGTTCAAATAAACCTCCATTTTGAATTAAGCAGTGGCTTAATCGGTTACAAAAACTTTGTCTCACTTTATCTAACATTACAGGAGTCATATTGAAACATACTTCGACGATTTTGTCTTTAAGTTCATCCAGATTTTGTCAAATGAACAGCAATATGCATTTGTTACTGTATACGTACACCATGGTAACGACCTCTGAATAGAGGGCAAAGCAATCTCTGATCTTAACTAATTTGTACTGTGTACTTTTCCCTATGTTCGGTTTTCTGTGATACACCCTGTATAAACAGCAGAACGAGTGAGTGAGGGATCAGTCAACGATGAGTCACGCTTTCAAGTCAATGGAGAATACTGACTTAATCGCACAATCGTCATACAAAAAGTAGCATGGTGCCCTGGCCGTAAAAACTGATTTTCGACGGAGATTGATTATTTTTTAATTAAACACTAATTATAATTAATGATGAACCTCGTACATTTCTTTGTAAATTTTTAAATATATAACCGTCTTATGTGCGCACTCCGCTTGTGTACGAAAAATTGATCTGTAGCAGTGATTTAAAAATGTCGATTCTTCTGTACAAATATATTATCAAATTTTTCTAGATTGAAGGTTACTAAATTTAACACCTCTTAAAACTTTTTAAAAATTGGTTTTGAGTTGACAATTTGTAGCTGTTTGGAATGAGAAAAAGTAATGTCCAGATCCAACGTAAATCACGAGTCAATGTGTAATAATTGGTATGGTATTATCTAATGTAGGGTTCCGGGAACGGAAACTTCAAATATTGAACCTACGGAAAATGAGTGTTCGTCGTTGCGCGCTGTAAGCTAAAAAGGCGAACATATTTCCCGTATGTTTTACTTTTAACGATCGTCTTTAAGGTGCTAATTAGGTCTGATTATGAAATTTAGTAGAATTTGATAATTAGAACTAAGATGGAATAAGTATTATGAGGAAAAGATATTAAAGATTTATGAACAAAAAATCCGAAAAAATATACAAAACTTACAACAGAGATGAATTAATGCATATTGTAAATGTTGTGCAGTAGACTATCCAAATATTTTTAAACGACACTAATATAACTATGTACAGTCGCGGACTTAATAAAATTTACACTTGAGTTTTTCAGTGTAAGTTCACAAAAAGTCAGTAGCTTAGCAACAAATTTAGTTTTTAATAGGTAAATGTAAATGTCAAAAATTAAAAGAAATAATTGTCGTTTTAATAATTTAAAACGATGACCAAAAAAGAAGAATCATTGCAAGATTGGAGGAAGGAATTTGCTAGTAGCAAATATTATCAAATCTTCTTATGTTTTAATTGAATAATATTGAGTAATTTGGATTGTATAATAAACAACTGAGGTGTTTTGATAATAATTTCTTATTGAATTTTTAGGATGTAACCTTAGTAATTGATACATTACTATCAAAAGCCAAATTACAATATGCAAAAATTAAAAAAACCGGTAACTAGATGATACAGGTGTAAACTTTTTTAAGTCCGCAACTGTACATGTGAATGTTGCAAACAAAGTTAAAATTCATACGTACTAATCACAGGAAATTACAGTTTTATGCATATCCACCTTTACAATAAACTGTTTTAATACGTAAAAGTTCAGACAAAAGTTGTGAGGTCGCACTTTTATATAACACGACAATTACGTTTTAAAAACAAGAAATTTTATTGTTTTGGTTGATGGACTCGAATTTGTTATTTCAGAAATGTTTAAAATTTATAAACTTCCTGCACTTGAAACTTTTTGGTTTTAACATATTACATACTTATATTATTAATTTAACCACTTTTCTTTCCATTGTTCTCTGTAATAATAAGCTTTTGTATGCATACTAAACACTGCTTCGTTTACACTTTACACTATACTCGTATATCAGGAGCTTTTTCCCTTTACTCTAAACAACATTTTCCACGTTTATTCCAAAAAACGTTATAAAACGAACAGGAAGATTAGATTTTACCGACTTAAAAGAGATTATTAGTCGTGGCGTGTCAATAGTATGTGTGTATGTTAGTATGACCGTGATTATCTCAGAAACTACTGGACCGATTGGTATAGAAAAAATCATATTGCTTTTGCATATAAGGGGTAGAATCTTAGACTAGTCATATTATCTTGCTTTATCCGGGCGACTTGGCAATCTATAATAATTAATAAGCGTGGTTTTGGTGGAAGTAACGGGTATAGATTTGCACCTCCACCATTATAACTTAATCTCTTATGACTAATTATAGTATCACATATCGAGGAAATGTGTCGTGTGGAGTTTATTAAATTATATTTGAAATGTCACAGACGCATTAATTTAGTTCAGCCTATCATTTACAACTGTTGTATATTATAGAAAACAACCCCAAAATAAAAAAACTCGGGTCGCAGTGCCAAAACCCTGCCGACAATATAGTGTATTTGCTAATACAGGCCTTGTGGCTTTAATACGTGAACTTAAGTTTGATTTTGGACAAAATAAAAAATTTAACCCCTTAATACATCCCTTAAAAAAATAATTTTTTTTCTTAATTTCAATATTATTATCAATACAACCTCTGTACCAAATTAAATACACCCTTCAGTAAGTAAATCACTATCCGCAAACTAGTGTTTCCATAAAATTTGTAAGTTCGGTCCTGTCGGGCCGATTTTATTAAAATTTTAGCAGCACATTTTGATCTTCACTACAAGGTTAAATTTCAATTTTGAAACAATTTTGAAAATTTTTTCGGTATTTTTGGGCCCAAAAACATTTTTCAACCCCTAAAAACCACCCTTAAAATGGTCCGATTGGACCCATTTTAAATAGGCTTCGTGCGGTGATGAATTCCAACGTGCCTACCAAATTTCGTCAAAATCAATTAACTCTTTCGAAAGTTATAGCCCGCACACATATATATATAAATATATAAATATATATATATATACATATATAAACAGACATTTCCAAAAATGGTGCCAAATTGTTCAGGAGGCTATGAAACGTCGAGAAATTTTGGTCCGACCCCTAGGTCCCGCCATCCGACCGACGCCAATAGTGTATGTGCCATATGGCAAATACACTAATAAAACAAGGACACTAAAAAGTGTGAAATAAAAATAGTTTAAAAAAATGTGGAAACCGGTTAATCCTACGGGCCAACCTGAAAACGTCTCGCTGTTTTTCAACTCTTTGAGCTCAAAACTAATATTTGTGAGAAAACAGGATTTAATTAAAAAATAATAATAATTTTTGTCGTGCGATATCTCGTGAACCAATTGACCAATTTTGATGAATCTTGCGGCAATTGAAAGAGATATTCACGAGTCAGATCTGATTAAATTTTGAGCCCAACGCACGAGTAGTTATTCAAAATATAAAAATAAAAAAAAAAAGTTATTGATGTATAACTTTCAAATCACTCGAGCGATTGGGCTCAAAATTTAATCAGATCTAAGTTTTGATAAACCCTTTCGATCGCCGTATTGAACGCCCCAGTTGATCGTTTCGTTTCAAATATATCTTATGTTTACATATATACACACACATACGTATACATAGACACATAAATACAAACACGGACGTCCATTCCAAAATGGTCAGAATAGCTTCCTAGAACCTCAAAACATCGATATCTGTTAAAAACTCGATTTTTAGACATTTGAAAATCGGATAATTTTTTTTTAATTATTATAACTATAAAATTCAAGTAAACTTGTGACTTCATTTTTCCAAAATCCATGCGAAAGTCAAAAAAATTAAAGAAATATTGCCACATGATAAATGTTCGCAATCTTTATATTATTTTTTACATATATGATTCAATTTATATGTATTATAATTATATTAGCAACATTAAAAATTAATTAAATTCTATTGTAAAAGAACAAAATACGTGCAAGTTTTAAAACCATTAAACGGTGACCAAACAAATAGTGTATATGAGTCTCTATACTACACTATGTACTCATATAAGCAAAATTCACTGATAAACACCTACAATCTACATACATATTATTATTGGTGCTTGAGTTAATGGAACACTTTTTCGTTTCAGTAAAATATTCACAAAGTAACGATGTAAGCGTACTAATAATACAGCATTGAAAATCCATTCAAAAATCATTCTCTACCCTAATAAACATAATATAATGAGAGTCAAGTTACCTTAATGTGATATTCAATCGAGTGGAAATTTATCTTCTACAAAGAAACAGCCGCAATCTTTGTTAAGCACAATTTACGAAGAATCTTGTGAAGATGTTGGATACTGCATAAAATAATAGAAAATCTGATTTGACAGTGACCTTAGATTGATTTAATTAATTACAGTTTTTATGACCGGGCGACTCGGAATAAAATAAAATAAAACACTAAAAAATATAAAATAAAAATAATTTTTAAAAAATTCAACCGACTTTTTGTTGATTTCTATAATGATTGTTTATGTTAAAAAAATCTTAAAGATTCAAATATATACCTAGTAATAAATAATATATCAATACAATTTGTTATATTATTTAAAAATTGATTTTAATTTTAATATGTCGAAAAGACATCATGCGACTACATTTGTTACAAAAGGGTACGCGACTACTCCAAAAATGTATAATAAAATAGAAAGTATACAAAGAAATAAATTAATGAAAATTCTATTTGCACATATTATATTGTATGACTATAGAGTGTTGTTACAAGAAATGCGTCTGTCGATTGTTTACTGACAAAATAATAACAATGCGTGATATCCACAATACAAATAGCTCCAATAATATGGACTCCATTAACTTGAGCATTTGTTTATATAAACAATCTATTGTAATATAAAGTCCGTTACGTATATAGAATGTTCCATAATACAACGATAAATAGATGAAGTCAAAATAACTCGATTTAGCCGAACACACCTCGGTAAAACGTTACTCTTTTGTGTTGAGTAATGATTTTTTTTCATTTTCTGCAATAATGCAATATGTAGGTACTAGATTCATCAGACTCAAAATTTGAGAAACATTTTCCTCGCTAAATACCCCGCATCTTCTTAAGGCGTCACATTTTACGAAGGCATGTTTATTGTTTAGCTAAATTGTGATATTTTGACCTTATTTATCTACTGTTGTACGTTATTTTTTTAAGAACACTCTGTATAATGTACATTCTGATCCTGCCATTTAAAGGCGACATGAGGTGACAAATAATGCTGCTTCCTAAAAATGCAGCGATTCTCACAAGAGGCGACGCGAATCAGCAGCTACACGACGCGACAAAGTTCAATATTTCGAAGAGTGTTGAATGCCACTTCACGAACTGTCACGTCACTTCACTATATATGAGAATGAGAATCGGCTATATTATAGAACTATCGCATCGCGCCGCGTCGTATCATGAATTAATTAATGTTTTTTTTCTTGAAAGAAGAAAAATATCGAATGTTACAATGACCTGAAATTTATTGAAAAGTTGTACTATTTTTGTCAAAAATAATAACAATACAGTTTGTTTATGTAAACAATGAGTTTCATTAAATTAAACGTAATAGAAACTTATTTGTGGGTCTGAAAATAATTTTTAAAATAAATTTGTAACATTTTATGTCAAAATTGTTATTTTCGCATTGAAAAAGTTTAAGATTAACAAAATGTTGTCGACACTATGGTGTACTTTTAAAACACTTGAGGCTATGTTTTAACTGTCATTGAGAATGGACTACATAAAGGATAAAATTATTAACCCTATATATATTATGTAGATTGTAGAATATACCTATAATATTCAGACCCATACTATTCGTATTGTCAGATATTAGGGCGCAAAAATTGCTTGTGAATTTTTCAAAGCAAGATAATCAATTTTATTTTTTTACTTTAGGAAATCCCCAAATGCATCCGAACTTTTAGAGCATTTATTTCTTATAGCTATTTCCAAGACTACGAATAGAATAAACAGAAGTCCAACGCAACTTCCTTTTTATCCGACTACGAGACAGCAAAGGCAGGGTTATGTTTTTCGCGCTTTATGGGTTAAAAATAATAATTGTAGATGGCATAGGTTACGCATGAATGTAATAAGTAATAAGAAATTACCCGAAGTTTGTAACGAATGGACATACTCCATTTTAGTAAAATTCAGGTCAGAGGTGCTAATATATTGCAGTTATCTGAAACTACGATACGGTCCGGGTAAAGGTGGATAAACGTGGAAACAGTCGAATAATATACTGTGTTAAATCCGACCTATTCACAGAAAATTTACTGCCCAGGGAAGCTTAAAGCAGTTTTCCTCGGCTGAAATCCGACGGAGAACCTAGTGAGTTTTCACGACTATATTCTCCTCTTACGTTTCAACTGATGGTTGACATTATTTTATGCTAGAAACACAACTTTGAATCGTTTAGTCTGTGATTTTTATAAATTAATTAATTAATTTTTAAATTCGTTTTCTTAAACTTATTAATAACAATAGCCTATAGTTATCTAGATATTATCTAGGTAGACCTACTTATATTTATCAGAAAATGTTACTGCGTTATTAATGAACAGAAGGCTTAAAGATAAAAACTAATTGCGATTTTATGAAACCATGGTATGCAAGTGAAACTTCATTTAGTTAATAAATGAGTAATAAAAATCGCGGAAAGTATATACATAATTTTGTATATACGTGATTTTGGTAATGTAATTTGAACCCTGATCAGTATGGCGACGAACGTAATAATCCAGATTTTATCAATCGTGGTCATTGGGTATTTGATGTGCTACTCGACTAATTATTATACAATATACGCACGATATCAGTTATGCAGACGTAGTACAGAATAATTAGGGAACATAACGTCGCTCCTTTTCGATGAGTAGTGGTCTAGTCGACTGCCAATACACTTGTATGGAGGACAGTATGGCTCAGTTGGTAGCGTGGCGGCCTCTGAATCAGACTGTCGTGGGTTCGAATCCCACCTCTGCTCATGGATGTTCTGTGTTGTTATTTAGTTTTTAAGTGATATATTATGATATTTGTTGTATTTAAGACGCTAATGACCTAAGTTGTCGACGAGTCTATAATCCACAATAAAATAAAAAATAAAATACACTTGTATGCAATCGTACAATATAGATGGACGTGACTGGACGCGCGACATGTGTAACCGAACGGCAAAAGGAGCCTAAAAAATTTCACTTAATTTCTGACCGAACAGGAAAAGGGCAGGAAGGTATTGACTCATAAACAAATTACTATCTGATCAAGGAGGGTCGATTATAGCTAACAGTGGAGCTTTCGCGACTCTTTAGTAGAAATTTATAAGGGGGGTATTATGCAATACCTATTACCTATAACAAAATACAAATGCATGAATCACAAATATATATTACGTATTACCAAATACTACAGAATTTAAAATACGTACAACTCTGGCCTGAAATCGGCAATAAGTGACACTAGCGCCGCCCGCGACTTGAATTGCTGAAAAAGTTTTAACATATTATCAGAAACAATATTATTATATAATCTATTTATCATATTGATTTTTTCAGATTTTTTTTAATTTTCCTTCGTAGCTAAGGAGAATACATATTACACTAGAGAAACAGAGAATGTAGAGTTTGTAGACAACAGTTGTTGCTACACCGTTAACATCTCGTGCCCATAGATGGCACTGTTTTTTTGACTGCCGTAATAATATATGCAAATCACGGACGTTTAAACCGTGATGCAAACTATCAAGAGTTGCACGTACCTATTTACTTGTATCACTGTATAAATAATATTTGGTGTTACTGAAACGCCGAACCTAAATTATAACATACATCGTATAATGATTCGGATTAACAAAGCGTCAATAATCCTGATTACAACATACATAATCAAACAAAGTACAATCCGAATTATTGACGCTTGACTGTATATAATGGGGTTGACCCACTATATTAAAGTTGTTGTTTTTGTACGG
The DNA here is from genome assembly GCA_039654895.1 of Mongoloraphidia duomilia. Classification (NCBI taxonomy): domain Eukaryota; kingdom Metazoa; phylum Arthropoda; class Insecta; order Raphidioptera; family Raphidiidae; genus Mongoloraphidia; species Mongoloraphidia duomilia. The sequence goes on along the minus strand of CM077520.1, from coordinate 35,847,183 downwards.
ATATCATTATAGTCTAGATTTATAATCAATATCCATTTTTGGTAGAAATTTTGAAGGGTTTATTTTTTTTTTAATAATTTAATTTTACAGCAATGAGAAGACGCCATTCAAGTGGCTAAATACCTCGTTGTCGTGTTGTGATGAGCAATTTCGTAATTAAAATAAAATAAAATAAAATTAATTCAAATTAATTAATTACGTACCTAATTAAAATAACAGTATAGATATTTGAACGTATGAAGAGCTCAAAACACTAAAACACGCTTCTTGACGCTTGACAGTTGCTTGACAGATGTAAATACGACAACAGTGTATTTTCATTTCTGCTGGCCTTACTCTTGTTGGCTGTTAGAATGCAAACGCAATCCGACCAACAATTTTCGATTTTATTATTTTTTAAGGTCTTTCCGAATCTCTAATATTCCAAAAAAAATTTTATAGCCTATTGCCGATAAAAAAACGTGGGTCAACCCTATTTCCAATCATTGTGAATCCGACCCGACAAAAGACAATGTGGATAGTGCCAAAAACACTAAAACACGCTTCTTGACGCTTGACAGGTGCTTGACAGATGTAAATACGACAACAGTGTATTTTCATTTCTGCTGGCCTTACTCTTGTTGGCTGTTAGAATGCAAACGCAATCCGACCAACAATTTTCGATTTTATTATTTTTTAAGGTCTTTCCGAATCTCTAAAAATTCCGAAAAAATTTTATAGCCTATTGCCGATTAAAAAACGTGGGTCAACCCTATTTCCAATCATTGTGAATCCGAGCCGACAAAAGACAATGTAGATAATTCCAGTAAACCAACTAACAACTATAGTACCTACAGTAGTAAAGTCTTCGCACCGCCGCTGACATTTCACACAGATTTCACAGCACTTTACGATCATTCTATGCAGAGTTTGCCACTTTTACTATTTCAGTTTCAATTTATAACCTCAGAGGTAGATTTCAGATAAAACTGTTCTACGGTCGACGTTAGCCCATCGTACCGTACCGTTCGTTGTGACCGTACACACACACAAACATACTCCCACATATTATAGCCGTACTTCAACCAGTGAACGCTGAGAAAAGATATTTTATTTTAAATAGCTTTTAGTTTTAGGGCTGTTTCTTACTTTATATCACATATTTCATTCATACATGTGATACCTACTGTGTGTCCAAATATATTATATTTCCTTTCCAAAGTAAATTTAAAGTTTTGTTTTGCTGTCATTTCTCTTCGATTTATGTTGGTATTCTGTATGGTCAATGTTAGAATTTATAGCATTGTAAAATTTCTGTCTCATTTTACCTTATGTAATGTCAAATTTGTTAGAAAGTGACAAAAATTTAACAGCACTTTAATTTTTTAATTTATAATTAATAAATCCAATAGCAAATCATAATCAAATACATTTTCTTACCGTATCTTAATTTCCTAGCATTCCTCAGCTCACACTATGCTATTATCAATAATCTCTACATAGTATAATATTAAGTCGCTTTCCGCGTCTGTCTGTCTGTTTGTATAACCGCTAACTCCTCCTAAACCACGCAACGGATTTTGATGCGGTTTTCACCATCAGTTAGATACTTTTTCACGGAAGGTTTATATATATAGCGAACGAGCGAAGCGAGTGAATAATGTAATTATAATATTCAAGCGAATGAGCGAAGCGAGTGAGTAGTGTATTGCACCCGGGCGAAGCCGGACAGGGGCGCTAGTATCTAAAAATAATGTGCAAAACTTAATGAGAAATAGTAGTTAAAAGTTGAGTATATCGAGAACGAATTTTAGCTGCATTATTTATAAATTATTATTATTTTTTAAGGAAAATTCATACATTTTGAAGACTCTCTTTTATAAGATAAAATTTAGTGTAAAACTGTGGATAAAGTATGTAGTTAAGAAGATATCCTTGGTTTATTTGAGAAAAGAGCACAACAAGACAGTAGAATGTGTAACAATTCTCAATAGTCAGCAGTCGTAACAAAGTAATAATCTTGTTTGGGGACTTGCGCTCACGATATGTGGATAATGTGTCACATAACCGAGACGCGTGTTATACAGTGTGTCGTTTTTTTCTGGTTGCAATATTCACTATGAATCAGAATACACTGGGTTCTTTCTAACAAAGCGTTCGTTAGGAATGACTTTCCTTACAGTTAAGTATAGTTTTTTCGTTCATAATGTTATCTTTATAATCACTCATTGTAAGGTAAGAACGCAGAAAATAGAATAACTATAGTTGCTACTTTACGAGAATGAAAAAGTCATTCTATATTTTTGTTATTATCGATTTATATAAACTTTAAAAAATACATAATTTGGTATTCTCAAATAAAATTATATTCTTATCAAATGCTTTGTTTGACGGCTATAAGCTTATCCCTACGCAGCAATAACAAATTGACACTTGGTAGAAATCTAATATTTCCCAAATTGAATCTTCTGCAAAACTAAATTTGTTATGGAGCTTGAAACATGTGTTTCCTCACTTTGAAAGTATCTGTTCTTTTTATACGAAATCACATATGCGTGCAATTTTACTTTATTTATATCTTGACATTTATGTATATAAGTAAGCATTTTTATATAAAATTTACATTAAAAGGACAAACAAAATTTTGGTGCATAAGATAAAATATATAGAACGATTGAAAATACGTCGGAAATTCATTTCAATATCTTAAAAAATATTTTAATAAGTGTGATATATGAGTAGCAATTTAGTTTTATCAATCCTGAAAAGAAATTATATACCTATAAAGAGCGCAAAAGTCACTTGACAGTTAACAATATGCCAAAAAGTTAATTTATATAATTTCTTAGCTGTATATTATGTATAAGATTAATTCTAAAATGATCTAAACAATAAATACTGAGATAAAGACATTTAAAATAATTAATCAAGAAATATAATTGAAATGGCCAAGGGACTTTTTCGCAATTTGGTAATGGCGTAACGAATGAAACATTATTTATCAGTTAAATGTTAATGAATGGGTATGTTACTCTTAAGAGAGTTTTATAATCCCAAAATACGGAATTGCAAACATCAGTCCTGGGCCTGAAATATGTTTTTTTACAAGCTTTTATGTAACTTGCAATGTATGTTAGTTAGTTTGTTTGTTTGTTTGTGTGTTTGTTTAGGTCAAATCTTGCAAGTCAATTTTGAACGACTTCCACGTATCCGATCGATTTGAAATTTTGTACACATATGTATTCCCGATGACAATACATGAATAAATCGTTTTTAGAAATAAATTCAACCCCTAAGGGGTTCAAACGGGGATGTAGGGTTTTTTTTGACCAATCAACGCTCAGGCCAAATCGCTGAAGCTAGAAACTTGAAAACTGGACAGTTGGGTCCTTTTCTGACGTAAGCATCTACTAAGAAAGGATTTTTCGAAATTCAACCCCTACGGGTGTCAAAGGAGAGTAAAATTTTGAAAGACTAAAATGAACAAAATAAATATTAGTAAAAAAAACTTTTTAGAGACAAGCTTTTATTAAAAATAAAAAAATAATTTTTAATAATTTAGGTTCATAATTATAAAAGCGTGGGTCGTGACTAATAAACTATCATAGAGTTCACGACCTACGCTTTTATAATTATGAACCTAAATTATTAAAAATTATTTTTTCCTTTTTATTTAATAGTGAAATTATTACCAAACTACAGTTTTAGTATGTCAATTTTGTAGCTAAATTCTTTTAGTTGGTTTATCTTATTTATTTTATATTGTTTTAATTATCGCTGCTTTATTTTTAATGCACCAAGCTACATAAGTTTAAAATGTCGAGATTAAAAAAACTAAAAATATATAAAATTGTGGAACTTAAAAAGAAGGAAATAGTATCTAAATCATTGGGTATTTGTATTGATTTTAAATTCGACAATAAAAAGTGGTGGAACCTTTGGTGTAAAGATACGAAATGTTATAATTACCACAAAACACCAAACCATAACAAACACTCTCGACGTACGTTTCGCCAACCAAGTTGGCATCATCAGGAGATGATTAAAACTAGTTTTAATCATCTCCTGATGATGACAACTTGGTTGGCGAAACGTACGTCGATAGTGTTTGTTATGGTTTAGTGTTTTGTGGTAATTATAACATTTCGTGTGATTTTAAATTCGCACAAAAGATAGTTTTGTTTATTTTTATTTTTTGTAGGTTACAGACGTTCGACAACTTAGATCATTAGCGCCTAATTACCTCAAATTAAATTAAACGACATCACAAAACATTCGTGAGCGTAATTAGTGGGAATTGAACCCAAGGCAGTTTGATCCAAACTAACCGTTACACCAAGCTGTCCTTCAGTTTTTGTTTAGCCACCCAAACTGTAAATATATGTTATTTATATATTTCATGTCGTGAAAGTCGTGAACAGCCGAAGTTAGTATATAAAACACATATTTTATTTTTTTCGTAAAAAATATGTCACTGAATAAAAAATGCTTTTAATGTAACTACAGAGGTATCTACTTTGAAGAAAATATCAAAATGAAATTTTATAACACATGTATTTTATTTATACTAAGCATAAGTTGTTGATAGTGAATTGTTTGCTATAAATCGTTGTCGATGTTGTGGGAAAATGTTCATAATTATTTTAATCGCGAAGCTAAAGCTAATAGAGTCTGCAATAGGGAATGCAATCTCGATCTCGCGAGATCTCGATTGAGATTTAATCTAGTGGGCAGACTCTCTCGTTTTTGAAATCTCGTTCGGGATCTCGATCCGATGTGGTTGAGATCTCGGCCGTTAAAATCTCTACTTATTAATAATACAGTATGTTGCTGTTGATATGGACAAAATCATTAAAAAATAATAATAAATTACGCCATCTTTCACGCGTAGGTAAAACTTTTTTTCAAAAAATTTGCTTGAGAGATCTGTAGTTTGATTCTCTATCTTCTATTTGGCGTTTACCCGAACCTTTTAGCTTCAAAAATACGATCGGGACGTCCATAACGGCGAATCTCTATTTCTGAACAATCTAAATTTTCTAACCCACTGTGTTTGCTGCCTGTCTTTGAAGTCTTTGTCTGTTTCACTGACTATATCTATAATATTTGCTGTCTTTGTCTTTGGTTTCTTTGTCTATTTCACTGACTGTATATCTATAGCTGCTGAATAAAATTTTTCGTCTTTTAACGGTTTTTTCAGTCAAAACTTATCAATGTTTTTAATCCTTATTGGTATCATAATATACTATTAACAGTATGTTAGCTACAAACTGTATAAATATACTATACCAACATGGAACGTAATTTATTATAAGCCATTAGCATTCAACCGTTGTCACTTTATATTTTGACATAGACGATTTTTAAATGGGTACCATGAGTCATGGGGGCACGAGCAACGTCGGGGTTAATAACTACTACATAATATAAGTAAAATTTGTCCACTTAACATACTTAATAATAAAGAATTGTCAAACAAAATGGAGGTAAAAGCGCACATTAGCGTAATCCAGAATTGAATTGAATGTGACAAGTAGCGTCGCTGTGGGAGTCGTAGATACAATCCGGACGGGCCGCCGCAGTGCTATCAATCTTCTTACACAGCTACAACACTTTTTATTAGACAGTCCAAACGCCTTACTATGTATGCCAAGCAATACGTAGCCCCAACTGTGTGACAGTGTTGCCAGTGCTAGGGAAATTTCCTTAGATCGAGGGAAAATTTGGGTAGGTGTCGTATATGAGGGAGAAGAGAAATTTTCTATAAACTGGAGAATTTTCCAGTATTTGCATCAGATGCCTGTTTTTATTATTTTTTATCAATTTTACACACTAAACGGTCTCATAGTGCTTCATCGTTACGTTATCTTCATTACTTTGGTTAGTCTTAGATCTCCTACAATAAATGAGAAATATATTAAACTAGTATCTATACTATTTTTAGTATGTTCCTTTATAATTATACTAGCGGTCCGTCCCGGCTATGCCCGAGTGGTATGAAATTATGATTTAATAGCGGCGTGAAAAGGTAATAGACAGAGGGACAGACAGACAGAGTTACTTTAACATTTATAATATTAGTAAGGATAGTAAGGATTTGTTGATACCTACATTAATTATTACTAAAACTAAACCATAACCTCAAGTCTGAAATTAAATATTTTTAGGTAATTTTGAAGCTACGAGATCTAGAAAAAATCTGAGGAATTTTTCTGGATTTTACTAGGGAAATTAAAGTTTTGCACTGGCAACACTGCTGTGTGGTAGATAGGCCACGGGAAGAATGTGTTAAGTTTGTTATTCGCTAAAATGATAATTCACAGTGCACACCTAACCCTCGATTTATACTATACCTACTCGAATTGCACTCGTTTCGGTTTCAATCAAGGTGAGCGATACAGAAATTACCGCTTCTAGAAAGTAAAAAATTTATTCTAAGATTTTTTTCACCTTACGAGCGCCATTTTGAATTGACAAAAATATTTTATAACTTATATCCCTCACGTGAGTAAGACAAATCGAATGACACCTTGATTATAAAAATCGGCTCAGTAGATTTGACTCTACGATGTGACGAACATACATACATAATTTGCTAGAATATTAATCCTTCCTTTTTGACTTGACCATAGTCGGGTAAAAACAGTTCTATAATCTCGATCACTATTCATTATGCGTTTCTGAAGGCCATTTCACGCAAAGCTAATTGGTATGCTATGCTACGAAGCACTACCAGCGCTGCTGCAGTGTTCAGTAGCTTTCGGGCTAGATTTTTCTGTGTGGCTAGGAGTATTAACCTTATCAGGATCTGATTAGGCAATTACATTTATAGTAAGGATCCTCAGTCCCTTTATATTAATTGAGACAAACCTGAACGGGACCCAAGAACAGTCGAGGCTATTTCATACTGTATCATTTAGTTACTGATCATAATAGATAATATGTTTTATAAGGTAGCAGTTATAAACACTTTTATATTGTTTTTAATGCATGTCCTTTGTATAGTTTCAAGGGCGTACGCAGAATTTTGTTCAGGGGGGAGCAAAAGTTATTAGTACATCCGGTCATCATACTACAAATTATGTTATAAATAATACTTCAAACGTTCTTAAATGAAATTCAGGGAATTTTCAGGAGCCAAAGTTCAATAACGGGATTTGTACGAAGTAAGCTTCATGCATGTTCACACTTTATTTTATTATTTCAGATCCAAGTGAGCCAGCTGACCCCCTCCCCAAGTACGTTCATGTATAGTTTAATAATAAAAAGAATGTAGTATGTACTATATCAGTCTTCTATTATCAGTATACTGACACAATTCTTCAAAATGCCTGCAGGAATTTAGTTATTTTAGGACAATCTGACATATTTCGTATAAAATTGTAAAGTTTCTGTTTTAAATATATTTTTCGTTTCTCAGGAGACAATCTCAATATTACAAATACTCAACCTCAGAAATTCTTATAAAGCAAAAGCGATTTTCCTCGTATGTACAGACACAAACATGTGTGTTTGTGTGTATGTGTGTAACTGTCTGTATATCAGAAATACAAGAAAAAAAGATTTCCGTCCGTCCTTTGGGACATCACGAGAGACGCACTAAAGTTTAGTTGCTTTCAGGTGAAGCTAATCAATCACCTGGCATGTGATAGTAGATACGTATGACAAAGGATGGACGAACAATTGCATCACTATTTTTCCCGTTATTGAAAATTTAAGATTTTCAAAAATTCGGGAAATTATAAATTTCAGTCCGATTTTCTAAAATCGATTTTTCAACAGATCTCGACGTTTTGAGGTCCTAGGAAGCGATCTGACCATTTTGGGATGGACGTCCATACATGTGTGTGTGTATGTATGTAAGCATAAATTTCCTAATTGTTCGAAAAATATGACTTCATCTTCGTGACCTAATTTAATTAATTTTAGTTAATTATATATCAAACCTTGAAACAGATCATATTCTGAAACATTATCATAAAAAATCGGATTTATTCAGTTTATATAAATTAATATTTTATTGTCAACCAAAAAAGATTTAATGAATACCGAGAAGAAAAATAATAAATTCCCATGAATGAATAATAAGAAAAAATAATGCTCAATTTTGTAGAATTGAATAAATAACTAAATTAGATTCTTCATTAATTTTCCATGAATGGTTGAATTGTAAATGTAATTTTAAGATATTCACCAAGCCTTATACATAGGAGAGTTAGGTCACATTGCGTTCTCTAGTGGTGCGGTAGATTAAACAGGGTTGTCAGAAGGCGTGGGAGGGTGGTCGTGTCTTGTGATACGACCAGATTACTGAAGACCTGTCTAGCCCCATCACACTCACTACACATATAGGTATAGTATTTGTAAAACACTCTGTGCATCTCAGGTATTCGAAAAAAAACGCTTATTCAACTATAGTCTATTCATTTTCAAGATAGAGTGACCTAGTGTGGTGATCAGCACGTGTCCCTTTATTTCTTGAGTTATGAATTGTGATTAGTCGATCGGGAGAATTTCAAATTTTGCAAATGTACTAGGGACCGTATTTACCTATTTATTTTATTGTAAGCTGTAGGTAAGTGACACTGTTGGAATGTATTTTTTCAAATTACTCTATCTTGGAATTGAATAGACTATTATGATTTGATTATCGATATTTTACTGGCAGGATTTAGAGTAGGTATGGGAAAATTTATTTATTTATTTAATCACAAAAAAACATAATCTTTAACATGAATATAAGCAGAAAAATCTTAGAATGAACATTTCTATTAGTTATGTTGTGCCGATAAAATGTTGTTTTTTTTTGTTTATTAAATTGAAGATAATTTTAACAAATAAAATCAATTCAGGCATCAGAGGATCCACAATGACGCCTATTGTTCATAGCATAGGGTCCTTAACCTTGGAGTGCTCGAGTGGTGTAAACTTTATCTAAGCAATATATCCACCTATTACACAGATACACACAGATGCATGCTGCAACGTATATTTGTCTCACTCATTATCACATAATTAATTATCACGTAATTACCGGTACCCATGAGTCAAAAAGACGGGGATGCGAAGACGCGTCGAACACTGAATAAGTTTATAACTATTAAAATGTATATTTTCGTTGATTTTTATTATGATTATTTATGTTAAATAAATCTTAAAGCTTCAAATCTATATAGTAAATAGAAAAAAAATTCGACTGATGACCAAGTCCTATACTTCCCACCTAGTAAATACTTGCAAAAAATAAACACTTTTTTTATTCTTTGAAAAAAAGCATGGCCCTCTTTTTCGTTTGGTGATCTACTGGTGGCTAGTAATATAGCTAAAATCATGGTTACCTTGATTTACGTACAATCTCGAAATATTTTTTTCGGACTAAATCCATTACTTCCCTACCATAGTAGAGGTGGGAAGTAATAATGTAACTGCGATTTGTTTTTCTTATTTAAAAATTGATTTCAATTTTAATATGTCGAAAAGACATCATACGACTACATTTGTTACAAAAAGGTACGCGACTACTCCGAGGTTAGTTATGTCTTACAACGGTCCTGAACACGACCCCAAGGCCGAATCACAGTAATAATCCTTTACAAGGTGATGCGATTATTGTTAAAAAAAATTACGCAAGTTTTTCTTGTAGATTTATTACGAGCCTAAAGTTTTAGTAGTCCTCCTTCCCGCCCTAAAATGCGTAGAAAATATCAATAACCTTGGCTGTCAGTGGATTAACTAATTTTTTTTAAAAACGGTTAGCGGCTTGAACGATCATTTATCTGTGAAGTTATAAATAATTCGATTTCATCTGTTTATAAAGTGCACAGTGCCGTGTGTCCTACTGTACATACACTATGTTTCTGTGGGTGAGTTTAAATGGTTATCCAGTAATTGGTTCCATCCGGGTAAACCATTTCACAAGAAAGTGTTCAGACCTTCAAAAAGGTTTTAAACTTTATTACCTATATAATTACAGACATCTAATATTTCAATGGAACTTTTTTATACTTATTAAAATTTTCAGGAATAGGTTAATGTTATTAAAGATGCGACCATGCTGGAATTACAATTTATCCACGTCTTCATTTTTAATTTCCCATTTATGATTTCACACATATTAAATTATTATTATTATCATACCTATTTTGACTTAAAAAAAAAACACACAGAACACCAAACCACCGACACTTTTTTCGACACATGTTTCGCAACTCTGTTAGCATCATCAGGAGTTAAGTCACCTCTTCGCGACTGCCTGTATATGTTTGCGATTACTTGAAGACCGTTGGACTAATTTCAATTTGGTTTCACGGTTATATACCCAGCGCATTATCCTGGAAGCAGTACCGGTTTATAAACTGGTGCGCCCTTATGTACTATGTTTTTTGGCATCCCCCCCCCATCATCCTCCATATTTTGTTTAAAAATACAGAAAAAATACTCGTTCTGCTTATATGTTATTGAAAAATATAGGTAGGATAAAATCACAGCAAAAAAAACTTGAAAAAAATGGACTTCATGGGAGGCACAAGCTACTAATTATTAATAAAGTAACAGCTAAGATCTGATTAAAAACAAATTATTTGAAAGCCGTCTAAGTACATTATTTTGTAGATTAAAGATTTTTTTTAATGTTTTTTTTTAGTTTTACTTCGGTTTTACTGCTATACCTAACTAACAATCAAATGTTGTAATCGACTTTTCACCCACTTCCTGTTAACCGTTTGAGTTGAAATTTTGCGCACTTGTGTAGTTCCTATGACAATACAATATTATGGTAACTAGCTGATCGGCCCGGATTCCTCCAGATAAGAATCGCACTTTATAAGAAATGATGTGACGTCAAGGCTTGACTTGAGAGTTCGTTTATATAGAAAAACAGTTTAGATTGCTTACATCTTGTTTACATAGGTACAAAACAGTATTTTTAAACGTTTTTTTTTAGTTTCACAGCTAAGTAAAAAATAAAATAAATAAAAAATGTTTTTAAGTAAAACGTTTTTATTTTCTTTAAAGTATTGCATAAATGTACTAGAAGGAACAAAAATCTATTTAATTTAGGTTCATAATTAAAAAAGAAAAGCCGTGCGTCGTAACTGTAATAAATTATAGAGTTTACGGCCCACGCTTTTTTTAATTATGAACTTTAGTATATTCATGCAAGACTTTAATGAAAGTAAAAGCGTTTTACTTAAAAACATTTTTTTATTTATTTTTTATTTGTATGTCTAGATACGTTTTGGGGCATATTACGGCGAGTGATGACAGTATGTAAAAACGAGCGATAGCAAGTTTTTACAGTCACACGAGTCGAAATACCATTACGTACGAGACATATATGGTATTTTTTGCCATATCCACTACAAAATACCTACTTTTCACGTCATTTTCAGAAAATTCTGACAGTTCATTTGCGTCGCCATCTTCCCTTTCACAGTGTACCGCGAAGTTCGTCCAAGTAAGTAATGACAGGCGCACGCAGGCGTATAGAGCCAATAAACAGAAGTTGCTATGGCAACCGTTATTTTCTGCGTTAGTGCGGAAAATAAAACATTTTCCGCACACCTGCCTGTTAAATGGGTCATTAATGGCCGCTATACATATATCGAAAGTAGCTATTTTGTGGTGGATAAGGCAAAAAATAAGAAAAATAACTTTGTAAATGTTGACATCAAAACTTTTTAAAATAGGCCACTTTTAAAACATTGCCACTTTATAAGTGAGGACGAGAATATCTAAAGAAACGGAAGGAATAGTAAGAAACGATGGCCGAGTGAAAATGTCAGGAACATCTAGTTTGAAAAGAAGAAAAGTTAAGAAAGAACACGAAAAACTTTTTTCATTCATTCTCTCGTCGGCGATTTCTTACAAAATTAGTTAATAAGCCCTCAAGGATAAGATTGTATAATATTGAAAGACGAAAGTAGAAATGAAATTTATTTTAAGAATTTAATTCACAGAAAGTCAGAACATTTCTCGTTTTCTTACTTCATTAACTTTTTTATAGTCTCTGAACCGTCTATTGATATTCATTTTTACGATGAATGAGTTTATCAATGCACATATTTTACTGTCTACATAGTACATACTACATACCTGCTTACTGTACTTATTCATTGCTTTTTAGTTTCTATATCACTGAAAAAGAAGAACAAACCATACGGTAATAAATATGTATATACAAATAAACGCTTAAGTTAGTATTTCTATTATGAACACCCATCGAATGACGTAACATTACAATGCAAAACCAGAAAAAATAATTTTTTAAACCTATGTCATCGTCAAAACTCAAACCTGAATCTTCCACTAATTAGTCCATTGAAATGTTACATTAGGTTTGCATTTTAGGTAGGATAAGATTTTTTTTAACCGTTGCATAAGGGGGTTGGTGTAAGTTTAAAACTGAGTTTTCGGGGTCGGCGGCCTCCCCCATTTGGCAGCCATCTTGAAAAAGGGGTGCTAACAGGTTTTGCACTATATCACCGTAACGGTATTTCTTACAGAAAATCAGTAGAGACGTTTTTTGTTTAGAAACGAATTTTTACAATTTTACTAGTGACACTTTTTATCGTAAGTTGAATAATTAAAAAGATATGCCTTATAGAAGGTAGAATATTTTTTGTGTTTCTGTTAAAATTGTAGAGAATTCGATTGTAAACAAAAAACGTCTCTACTAATTTTCTGTAAGAAATACCGTTACGGAGATATAGTGCAAAATCTGTTAGCACCCCTTTTTCAAGATGGCCGCCAAATGGGGGAGGCCGCCGACCACGAAAACTTAGTTTTAAACTTACACCGACCCCCCCCCCCCTACGCAACAGTAAAAAAAATCTCGTCCGATCCAAAATGTAAGGTTAGCCCAAAAAAATGGAACATATATTATTCACTTTAGAGTGACACGTTTTCCATTCCCAAAATTTTTTCATATCAGGACACATTAAATCGGAAAGACGAATTATTGTCACATAATATATATCATAATGTTAAGTGTTCACACGAATTAAGTACGGTTCTAAAAACATAATATAATAATAATAATATCATCTTTATTTAGGAACAGGCAAATGCCTTTAACAGGCTGTCTAACGTCTGCCCTTTTCAATATAAAACACGTTCATAAGATATAACAACAAAATAACAAAAAATGTAACAATAAAACAAATACAAATACAAAATATTAAATTAAAAAAATGCATTAAATATTAAATTCTTGGCACCCGGGCGAAGCCGGACGGGGACCGCTAGTCTGAAATAAAGAAGCGATTGTGTTCACTCAATTTAGCCCGACTTTTTGAACATCGATATAACCTATAACAATATAACCAGTTCATAGAAAAATTACGTAAATATATGTTGTAATATAGGCAAAGATCGAGGCAAAGATAAAATATTTATTGTCACATTCCAATGTAGGTATTCATTAAATTGTGTGTCTCCGTATTAACAATTAATATGATTCGAAATTTCATAAACATTGATATGAAAAAACGAATATATTACATCTATTTCATAGAAGTTTAAAATCCAGTAATATTCTAGTCGTAGTCTAGTGTCGGTAAATTACAGTAATTAGTTAAATTCTAGAGAGAATCAACTTGCTTAAAGCGCAAACATTCCTGTAGAAAGCTATTTATCAAACATTGGTTAATTAAACTGTATTTAACATTAGAATAAACTAAACAAAATAATTATCAGCGGTTGTAAATGTGAGGTCGGTGTTGGGAAGCCGGTAGAAAGGGACTGTATACACGTTCGCAGTATTAATTCTCCTACGCTGTTACCGCCAGCACTCTCCTTGCTAGCAGATCGGCGAAGAGATAGCGCCTATTGCCGCACAGCACAAAGTTAAGGGTTGCGTCACATATCACGCGGAGCCTTGACTTGTAAGGACTCTGGATCAACTGTCGTGGGTTCGAATCCCGCCTCCGCTCATGGATGTTTTGTGATGTCATTTAGTTTTAGGTGAGTTGTTATTTAATGTAATCAAGACGCTAACGACCTAAGTTGTCGACGAGTCTATAATTTACAATAAATTGACTTGTAAGTTTGATATTGCTGTACAGACGCTAACGACCTCAGTTGTCAAGCGTCTTCTATAATCTACAACTCTCGCTTTCGATATTGCTAAGACGGTAAAAGAGAATGATAATTTATTTATATTATTTATTTTCTTATCCTGCTGCTTGAGTACTGGCTTTGTTAAAATGTTCTGTTTAAAGGTTATTCGAGTTGAGTAATATGGGGAGAAAAAGGTATTTTTTCAGTATCTAAATTTTTTGTATTGATTCATAACGAAATATTAGATTAGCAAATACCGGCCTTAAATCGAAATGAAGAAATGCACTGACACTGTTTCAGTTGGAAAAAAAATTGATAAGCTTCTTCCCTTCCAAACACCCTATTTGTTATTTTTTTTATGATTCAGACATTTCAAGAAGCCGAAATGCACTTCCAAATATTATCATTTTAATTTAACTGAATAGTTTGATTAATAAATAATTAAAATCAAACGATTTTTATTCCCTTATATGTATATCCACACCATATTCACCTAACAATTAAGTAATGAACTACTACACTATTTAATTCTTGTGTTTGGTTTGTTAAATAATTACAGAATAGTGTTTCGAGGGCGTAATGAAGTATATTTTCGACGAGGTGTGACATTATGTTAAAAGAGCTTTAGCGAGTTTATCAGTCAAAATAGCTTTGCGCTCCCGATACACACCGTATAAAATAGCGGCTTTTGTCTTCATTTCCAGTATTTTCAACATTCACGTGGCAAAAACATCAATAATTGAATGGTAGGTACTCTACGTGTGGGTAGCATACCGTGTTGTCTGTATTGTGTACTGTTCACAACATCGCAGGTTTGCTTCCAGCTGGACTGTAAATATTAAAATTATTGAATTTTACTTATATTTATTATTTAAAATAATAAATTGAAAAAAAAAATACTTTAGCGCTTACAATAAACAAGCGAAGTTACTTTACCGCCCGACTCGCACCGGCCTGAAATGAGTCTACCGATGAAAAGGAGCTATTTTATAGCGGGTAGGGCAAAAAGATATTTTTATATACCTACTCTTATTTCTAAATGTCGTTATTTTTACCAAAAATATTACTTAGATTAACTTATATTTGCCTTCAGAATATTGCATGTTACAATTTTGAGACAATCGATATTATGACATGTGGTACAGCAACGCATTTTGCTGCGTTGGCAGTGTTAGCGAGCTTTTACAACTAACTTTAGACATTATACTAACTCTATTTAAAGATATACTTAAGATAATATAATAGTTATATGATTTGCTTGCTTACAGTCGGTGTATCTTACTTAATCGCAGAGTTGGTGACTGTTTAATCTTTTAATGTAGAATTATGCCATTCTGTAAAATTATACAAACTAGTGTCCCTTTTAATTCGTAACTTTACACGGTGATTTAGTATAATATGTTGAGTAAGTCAGAAAACAAA
The DNA here is from genome assembly GCA_039654895.1 of Mongoloraphidia duomilia. Lineage (NCBI taxonomy): Eukaryota > Metazoa > Arthropoda > Insecta > Raphidioptera > Raphidiidae > Mongoloraphidia > Mongoloraphidia duomilia. The sequence continues at coordinate 35,831,724 of CM077520.1, read as the reverse complement.
TTATCCATAATAAGTCTTGAAAGGCACTTTTTACATTAAAATAATCTTTTCATTTATAATTTATTCATATTTTTTTCATTTTATGCTTCCAGTAAATTTTATGTTCCCTAAATTTTTAATTTTCTTCTTTGAAAATTATCAAAACATTAATTTACCTTCCTTGTGCATCTCTCAACATACAAATTAAAAAAAGTTTAATGTATGTAGAGACTTTAGCATTTACCAAATTACAGAATTTTTTTTTAAACAGAAAATTTATTTAAAAAATTGACTTGTTTATTTAAGACCTGAAAAAATATTAATTAGACATTCAGTTTATTATAATAATGCCATACCCGGTTTAACTATGGCAGTTGGGTGTCTATATAAAAAAAATTCGACTGTTGACCAGTCCTATACTTCCCACCTAGTATATATTTGCAAAAAATAAACACTCTTTTTTTTTATTTTTTTTTTTATTCTTTGACTAGGCCCAAATAACCTTAGCTGTTGGCGGTCTTTAAAACACAATTTAATTTTTATTCTTTGAAAAAAGCATGGCCCTCTTTTTTGTTTGGTAATCTACTGATGGCTAGCTTAATATAGCAAAAATTCGACTGATGACCAGTCCTATACTTCCCACCTAGTAAATATTTACAAAAAATAAACACTCTTTTTTTTTATTCTTTGACTAGGCCCAAATAACCTTAGCTGTTGGTGGTCTTTAAAACACAATTTAATTTTTATTCTTTGAAAAAAGCATGGCCTTCTTTTTTGTTTGGTGATCTACTGATGGCTAACTTAATATAGCAAAAATCATGGTTACCTTGATTTACGTTAAATTTTTATTTTTTTTAGTAAAATATTTTTTTTCTCGAAAACTATACATTTTAGAGAAAAAAAATATTTACATTTTTTTCATATTATAACATCTAGAATTCATTTATATTTTTTTTACCTATGTTAATACGTGACTTTGAGGACGTTTTTTTGAATATCTCAGGATCCACTGAACCGATTTGACTCAAAATCTAATCAGATCTAAGTTAAAGGCTGATAAACACAATAGAACAATCGGCATGCCCGTATGTTGTTCCGTTCTTAAGATATCGAAGGCGAAAAATTGACCACATACACACACACATACACATACACACACACACACATACACACATACAGACATCAGTCAGAAAATGATCTTAAACGATTGCTAGGGTCTCAAAACGTGAAAATCTGTTAAAATCTCGAAATATTGTTTTCGGACTGAATCCATTACTTCCCTACCATAGTAGAGGTGGGAAGTAAAAATCATGGTTACCTTGATTTACGTACAATTTTTATTTTTTTTTGTAAAATATTTTTTTTCTCGAAAACTATACATTTTAGAGAAAAAAAATATTTACATTTTTTTCATATTATAACATCTAGAATTCATTTATATTTTTTTTTACCTATGTTAATACGTGGCATTGAGAACGTTTTTTTGAATATCTCAGGATCCACTGAACCGATTTGACTCAAAATCTAATCAGATCTAAGTTAAAAGCTGATAAACACAATAGAATAATCGGCATGCCTGTATGTTGTTCCGTTCTTAAGATATCGAAGGCGAAAAATTGACCACATACACACATACACACACACACACACACACACACGTATACAGACATCAGTCAGAAAATGATCTTAAACGATTGCTAGGGTCTCAAAACGTGAAATCTATTAAAATCTCGAAATATTTTTTTCGGACTAAATCCATTACTTCCCTACCATAGTAGAGGTGGGAAGTAATAATTAACTACCAAAGCCAGATTTAGTTGCTTATACAAGCAGGCTAATACAAAACATGTTGCCATCTTTCATATGGAAACAAAAAAAATAATAAAGATGCATGTTCAGAACTGGCATATAACGCATATAACGCATCACGCGTCACTAAAAATCTACTCTGAATGGTAGCTTACTTAGATTATTTAAAAATATGGCCATATTAACTTAACAAACAAAGAAACAAATATAGTGCTATGTGTACATATTTTATTGGCGGTTTGCAGGTGGTGGAAGCAAAGTTATTGTATTTGTAATTTATTATTTATTTTCTTTCTAAATCTTGGATTGGAAACTAAAGCAAGAGCAACAAATCACTCGTATATCTCGCTTTATTTAGGTTTGCCAACCTCAGAAACTAATGAACCGATTTAAAAAATATTTCAGTGTTTAAAAGCCTTCTTCTTTTCGAGTGACGTGGGCTCAATACGCTGCGTTTTATACTCTAGCAAACGTACCTACACCAATTTAGCTTAGAAATCGTTTGCGAGATCTCCGACTTGCTGTATATTTTTACTCACTGCTCATCTACTTTATGATAAATTAATAGATTTATACGACTGAATTGCAATTGAAAATTTTTGTTGAATTGCAGCCAATTATATAATTGATTCCAAACATATTGGAAAAAAACATTTTACCAACCATAGTCACAGTCAGGATTCTAAACTGAACCTGTCCACTTTCGCGGAGGAATGAGCTTACAATTACTCAACCGTGACATGATTACTAATCTAACATAAGGAGAATGTTAGATTAGTAATCATATCACGGTTGGAAAAATGATTTTTTCCAATATGTTTGGAATCAATTATATAATTGGCTGCTTTCCAACAAAAATTTTCATCTGCTTTATGCCTTAGCAAAATAATTTTGTTACTCGGAAAGAAGTAAGCTTTTAAACTGAAATATTTTTTTCAAATCAGTTCAGTAGGTCAGTAGATTATTTGCGACATATAAACATACAAACTTTTCCTTTTTATAAAGAATATTTTCGTTTATTCAATTGAAAATATTAGTTTGCTTAGCCCGCTCTTAACCGAAACCTCTCAATAGAAACCTACTAGCAACTATATTACCATCTTAACCTCTATATTCGTGAATATATTAATATCTAGATAACATTTTCAATAACCTTAGTTTCTAGCTAAATCCCTCCGTTGATATGCATGTTAGACAGTCTTTAATATACATCCAGAACTACCTAATCTTATCGAAGATCGAATGTTCGACTACATGCTGTGAACATTGAACAAGTTGATACATAATATACAGACTGTTCCTGAAATCAGTTAAGTAGGACATCTGTTAGGTATTGGAATAATAAATTTTAAAATTCATCAAGCGTAATAACAAACAAAAATAATTATTATGTCATATTATAAAATCGTCATAGTCCAGTGGTGTATCTTTTGATTTCTAACAAAATCTATATATTATTTAAAACGCAAACCGTTTTTTTCGACACTGCGCCAGCGGTCCCTACTCAATCGATTTACTTTTTGTTATTGAAGTTTTTTGTCCACAGATGTGACATCTCTAAAGAACAAATTCTGAAAGCTTCTTTTTAATATGCTTGTGCACGAATCGGGTTTCGTCGGAATTACTCGGAGAAGTCCAACACGAGCAACCAAGCTTGTTAAAAAGGAGCATTCAGAATTGCTTCTTTATAATAACACTAGCAGTTCCGCCCGGGGTCGCCTGGGTGCTAAGAATTTATGATTTATTATCCCCCCCCACGAAAAATTCTCCCTTTGTGAAGCGGGTTGATGGTGTTTATAATATTAGTAGGATTCCGCGAATACGATAAAATTCAAAAGAATTTCACGTTTTGTTACTATCTAACAAAAATGCTTCATTAAAAAAAATATTCATATTAATTTTGAATAATAAATTATTTGCTTTTGACGTGTTTAATTGTCGAGCGTCTATAATCTATAATTCATTCATTCAATTGCATAGAAACTTACTTCATAAACACCTGTATATGTGTACATAAACAGGGATAAAGCACCAGGCGTTCCGATTTCTTTACACAGAGTTTTCATTAGAGTCTTCCAGAATTATATTTTTTTTTAGGTACACAAGCACATAGACGCATGCTGGAGTGTACATAGCCAGCAGTCTTCCTCCCAGAAGTAATTGGCTTCGTTCCCTGTAGAGATACTGTACCTCCATCTTATTGGCTACCGATTTCAGATTTTAAACTTTCATTACTTTTCTAACTTCGATAAAAGTTGGTTTTCTTAACACAGTGTTCATTATATTGAAGTGTAGTCACATTATAATGTTACAATAATTAAAGTATGTCCAAAAGCAATATTTTTTCTGAATTGTGAAGTCTATTTGTTTTGATTTAAGTGTCAAAAGTGTGTCATTAGCTTTGTTTTTATTATAAATAAGCATGCTCAAAAGGGGCGTTAAGAATTGCTTCTATATAATGACATAAACAACAATAATAAAAAGAAAGATTGTGATGACAAATATTTATCTGTGCACAAAAAGTTTAAAAAAAAGTAAATCGGTTTAGCAGGAACCGCTGAAACTGTCGAAAAAAGCGATTGTATTTTAAGAATATAATGAATGAATTGTGAATTATAGACGCTCGACAACAGAGGTCATTAGCGTCTGTTTTTAAGAATATAGATATTCATTACGTTTATATTTAATTTAACTTATCAATATCCTATTTTTATGTAATATGTTTTTAGTTTTTAGGGTACTGCACCAAAATGGTAAAAAAAAATTTATTTTATAAAACAAAAAACCCGACTGCATAAAAATCGAACTTAAAAGATGGAAACAAGATCAAAGCATGACATGCAGTCGGAGGCATAGTAGTAACAAATTGAACAGAAATACCTCCGACTGCATGTCATCATTTGATCTTGTTTCCATCTTTTAAGTTCGATTTTTACGCAGTTGGGTTTTTTGTTTTTTAAAATAAATTTTTTATTTCAAATGTTTTTAGTTAAAAATAAATCGATATAGATCCTAAACGGTCAGTCGAATCGAAAAATGTTGAGGGAAAACTAAAAATGATTTTTTAATACCTATTCAACTTGACATAGTTTGTTGACTTTCATTTTTTTCATTTTCACAATATGGCGTCCTGTAGTCGCCATATTGAATTTTCACTAACGTCATGTCTTTAGTGACACTCGCCGGACTAAGGGGAATCGATTGACGTGTGAATCATAAAAATCGGCCCAGGCGTTTGGTCTGTATAGTGCTTCAAAGGAACATACAAACATACAAACATACATACATACATGCATACATACATACATACATACATACATACATACATAGGCTGTTAAACACATTACCACGCCTTTGCGTGCGCAGTCGGGTAAAAAAGAAACCCTTATGGTGAAACTTCGTTGTTTCACTATCTGTCACAGTCGATTTTCCCAGAAACTACATATGCTATCGACTTGAAATTTGGTATCATTAATCTTGTGTGCCCACGCCTAATCCAAGTCAAAACCAAAAAAAAATTTTTTTTTTCATTTTTAAATAAATTTTCTATTTAACGTGTTTTCAAATCATATATACATCCATTTTGATGCTTCAAATAATAATAAGCTTTTCCCGATCCAATTTTCATTTATTAATCAGTATTATAATAAGCAGCGTTTTAACACATTTTTTTGCCTTCTTTTTTATATCATTAAATATTTGTATCGGGGCCTGAAGAAGACAAAAAGTTGAAAAAAAATTGTATTTTAAAGACCACCAACAGGTAAGGTAATTTGAGCCTGGCACCAATTCATATTTTCAATTCATTATTATTATTTTTTTAATAATAAATTGAAAATCCAATTGACAGTTTTACCTGCGCTCGGACTAGAACCCGGGAACTAGGGACTTGTAATAGAGGAACCATAACAACGCCATGTAAACAACGATAAAAGTTGAAATTTTGTCCAATAATACCTATTACTAGTTAATAAATTGAAATAAGTGCATTCTTAAATTTTCCAAAAAACATAAACAATATTAAAATTAAGCAAAATCGCCGGATAGTGGACAAAATAATTTGATTTATTAAATTAAATGTACAACGTTTCGTCTATAGATTTAGACTTTTTCAAGTACATACATAAAAATAACAATATTTATGAAAATTAATATTAATTAATTAAAAGTCTAAATCTATAGACGAAACGTCGTACATTTAATTTAATAAATCAAATTATTTTGTCCACTATCCTGCGAGTTTGCTTAGTTTTATTATAATCACGATGGACACGATTTCTAATATAAATAAACAATATCTTGACTAAAATTTTAAATTAAAAATATTAATAGGTAGAGCAGTAAATTATGAACAAAATGACACCTAAATCACTTCATTCTGATTTCAAATTAGCTCAAAAATAATTTTTTAAATATTTATGTTAGCCCCGCCCTCTAAACATCGTTTTTTCTCTACGAACCTATGACGTCATATTTTTATGAATGTACGTTTATATCTACTAAATCTATGCTAATTATATCAGAAACAGGGTGTTGAAAAATACCGTTTTGTACCTATGTGAACATGATGTAAACAATTTAAGCTCCATTGCTTTGGATACATTCATTTTTTATTAAAAATTGACGTCACATGTTCTCATACGGTGTTTGAAGTCACGTGACACATAGATTAAAAATCATGATTTTATTTATTTATTTAAATATGTTTATGAAACTTAATTAATAAAAATAAAAATTCTAATAAGTATTTTAGAACATAAACTTTTATTATAACAAAGTTTTATATTTTATTTAGATCACTAGCAACTACCCTATTATATATGTGAGAAAAAGAATAATCATATAGTATAACTGTGTTCGTATCAACGCTTACAAACCATCGCGTTATAAAAACACGATTTATTTTCCGAAGGATATAAAGTGAGAGAGACATAAATATAGAGTTCAATCAGTCAGTGCATATCGGCGCATAAACAAGGCCGTCACGACAGGGAATTAGTACCCAGACATGTTCTCTATACTTCATAGAACGGTACTGGCGCAAGGTAGTTTGTCGAGAAATCTTCAAACTAACTATATATGGTGTCATAAAGCGATTTACCAGAGCTTACAAAATAAGAGTAACTCAATAATATGATTGAAACTATACATATCGATGATGAAGAATGGCAATGTTCCATGTCATGATTTGCTGAAATTCAGCAAGCTTCTATGTCAAAAACAGACACTTTTCAGGGAGAAGATAACAATGTTTTGAACCATGATGTTCTAACATTTTCTTTCATATTAGATTAAATTAATACACTGACAGGAGGTTGTAACAAACTCCTATGTTTGACATAGAAGGTTGTAGTTTTTCACTTGACATAGAAGTTTTGTTGTATAAGTCTGTATTTATTCTTCCTTGACATGAGAGATTTTGTCAGCAAAAAGAAGGCTAGTTTGTAAATCGTTTAATTCATAATTTTCAAATCTGCAGAAATTGACATAGAAGGTTATTGTTTTGCTGCAAACAGAGACCTAAGAGTTTGCTGTTCTTCACCATCGATATTAGATCAATCAGTCTTTCGTTCTTCGATACCTGCTTTAATATAACGGGACGTTTTCGAGTTTTTTTACATTTTTTAAAAGATTTTACTGTTCCCAACGGATATTCCAATATCTAGTATCTTGAATTTAAAGCTTTAAAAAGTTTATACAGCTAATAAAACCATCAGAAATTATGTAGTAAGTCAAAAGAATGATATTATGATGAAGATGTTTATAATTTGTTGTCAAAATGGTATAATATAGGAATAGTGAAAGTACGTTGTCCGTCCGTCTGCGTGTCTATATTGTTTTCCCGGAGATTATTTCTTTAAATTTATTTTATAGATACGATAATATACAACCTCTCTCTCACGCTGATGTAATCTTGCCGTGCTAGGTTAATAAAATATAGAGCTGTGTAAAATAAAATGACATCTATCAATTATGCCTGTTTTTCGCGTTTTTTGTCATTGAAGTGTTGTATTTTTTTTTAAATTGACAAAAAATACAAAAAAATCCCAGCTTGACACGACTTCAATAATTGTCTCTCGCGCAGAACCCAGCTAACGGCTTAGAAACTGTTAACGATTACATGTATTGTACACAGCTTACTCTCTTCTGCGACGGTAGCATATTAATATCCCACGCCTTCACTTAGAATGATCACTTGAAGAAATACTTTGGGCTTGAAAATAGCCAAACGTGTAGCGATTCCGTTGTTTTTATGATGTTTCCATGGCTCTTCTGACCTCTATTGTAATAAAGGAGTCGTGGAAACGCCCTTAGTTCTCAGGTTCTAATTTGAGAACTGATAAAAGTATCAATTTGACTTTCAATTTATTATTAAAAATATTAATTGGTACTTAGCCTAAATAAATCCTAACTCTTGATGATCTCAAAAAAAGAAATCAATTTTACCTAATTTCAGGAAATTTTATTTTTTAGTTTCTTACTGCCTTTAACATTTCCACAGAAAAACTCATGCGAATAATTTTAAACCTAAAAAGAAAGGAACGAAGTACATCCCAAGGTCTATTTTTATTTATAGAACAATAAATTAGAAAAGTTATATCGGCGTCAACTAACAGTTATTAATTTTCGGTGATTTGTTTAAGAATTACGTGTTAATGATGTTGCTTTAAAATTCCATCATTTATAGATCGAAAACTTCGTCTTAAACATAAATTTTCAACAAGCTAACAAAATTAATACGTAAAAAACGTACAATCCACATCATTATTACTCTTTTCTTCCATTATCACTCTTTCTTTTTATATATACGTATCAAACTTTCACAAAATATTTTTAGAAGAGTTGATAATACGTCGCTAACAAGCCAAATGGGCGTATCTGAAAATAAAACATTTTTTTTTGTAGTAGGTACTTTCTTATCTATTATTTGTCATGCGCCACAACGCTATTCATCGAAATAATAATCTGTAATAAACAGCACGATAAGGTAGGTTTCTAGCTCTAGATGCAGGAAAATTATGTAACATTGTTGCATCATAGACGCTGTATGAATACTATTATAGAGGATTAAATCAAAACCGCCAATTTTCGAGTTACGCTCGTTTGTCGTGTTAGCGTCGAAAAATGAGAACCCGGAATTTAGCAAAATTACATTTCGCTTTTTAAATGTTAAAAAAACCTCTCTACAAAGTTTCGGTAAGAAAACTTCATCTTAATTTCCTGTAATTACTCCGCTTGAACTATGGTTTAAACAAAGTTAAAGGTTTAAATTGCAAAGTAAATGCTAATTGAAAATAGTATGCTGCGCGTGGCATATGTCGTAACATAATTAATATAATATTGTTATTAGTAATAGAATCAATTGCACAGAATCTCAATCAGCCGTCTGTATTTACTCTGAAACTAATTAATATGAAATGTCCCCAAGTGAAATTAGTTTATGTGCAGTTGATATCCTTTGTATATTATACCTATGCAAATTTTCATGATCTTTTAGACATGCAGTAATTAGCTATTTTAACTATTTATATCTAAATACAGTGTGTAAACGGTTAACCTGAACATAGCGAAAATTACATTGAGAAAATTTACAATTTTGTAGTCTAGGCTATGGCCTATAATATGTAGTAGATGCTTTGTTTTTTTATTTAGCAGATTACGAGTTACTCTTAACCGTTGCTATGGAAAATTGTTTATAAAATTCACTGTACTATTTTCTCTATTCTTTCTATGTAATCCACTACATATTTACATTGGATCCTATGGCCTACAGCCTACTACAAAATTGTAAATGTTCTCAATGTAATTTTTCCTATATGCTTGGCTTAACCGTTTACACACTGTATATCTAAATTTACTGTGTGTGTAACATAAACAGACATTTTTATTTAATTTTTACTTGATAAACTCGTTATTATTGAAGCTTAATTTTTTTTCCTCAGAAATTTAAACGGAGATGAAGGTATGTAATTTATTCCTATGCTAACAGACTGGATAGATAACTAATTTTAATTTGAAATTACAGAATCTACCTATAAGTTTACAAATTCTTGATGGAAATATACTTACAGACTGCATGTTACATGTATAGTGTATAATAGGATTTAACTAGTAAGAGAAGATTCTACAAGTTACTGTTTTGCACGGTTTCGGACTGGTTCTACAGACTTTGCTATACCTTGTCAAAGAAATTAATCGGTCACTGGGTTTAGCCATCAATATTTTGAGAAAATCTTTATTATTCTTTCTAAAACCTAATAAGTTAGCAAATAACAATTAACATGTCACTTATAACCGTTCTCTTAGTGAGACATTTTCATCGAAATAGCATACAGCTGTTGCCTATTACTGGTTAGAAGTACCTTGCACACGATCAAAAGATTGATCCTCCTACCTCATTGTTAGCGAGTAATAGTGAGCCTTCTGTCACACGTGAAATGTTTGTTTTGAAATCAAACAACTTAGCAGGTGCCCTGTGAATGATTTGATTTTTTCTACGAAGCTACTGCACAACTGTTGAGTGTATGTTAATTTGATGAGACGAAATAACGGGCCCAAGTTTCACGGAATACAAGTCGCCATTATCATCAATTTGTCATTCAAGACATAATATACATTCAAATGTTAAATTTAAACATTATCATAACTTGAACAAATAATTATTTGAATATCGGTGATACCTAATAATATTAGTTTAAGATTAATATAAGAAAAAACTTTTCCCGGTCAAAATATCATTTAACACAGCAATTAGGCAGTACGTTTTGACACAATTTTATATTTGATGTGTTTCTATAATAATAAGCATTTTTTATGTTAATTTTAAACTCATACTATATCATTTAATTTAAGAAACTGTTTTTTAGACAAGCGACTAGGCCCTGCAGTCAGGATCCATTCTGATTGGTCGAATACCCCATCTTGATGTCGTTTGACACACACACACACACACACACACACACCTAAACGAACGTAACAACTAACTAGTAAACTCTATTATACTAATATGGATAGTTGATAGCGATTAAAAAATGGATTTTGTATGTGAACAATGTTCAAATACATATATTCTTCAAGACAGGCATTGTTCATAAAATCAGTTAAGGCTTGTAATCTAATTATTCTTTCTATAAAAGTCGATCAATTTTTTGACAATTCAAAATAAAACCTAATTTAATATTATTATTTGAGATATAATACGATGTCCAAAATTTATACAGTAACAGTATTCTTGAAAAATTGGAATAGAAAAGTAAATTTTAATTAAGTTTTATTTTGAAATGTCAGAAAATTGATCGATTTTAATAGAAAGAATTAGATTACAAGCCTTACCTGAAGTTTCCATTCTAATTTTGTGAACATTAATGCCTGTCTTGAAGAATATGTGTTTGAACATTCTCCACATACAAAACCCATTTTTTAATCGCTGTCAACTATCCATATTAGTATACAGAGTTCACTAGTTAGTTGTTACGTTCGTTTAGGTGTGTCTGTGTGTGTCAAACGACATCAAGATATGGTATTCGACCAATCAGAATGGACTCTGACTGCACGGCCTAGTCGCTTGTGTTCTTTAGTCAATTGATGTTATACAACTTTGAGTTTATCGCTTTTGACGCAACCGCTTCTCGCTTTACAATACATACGTCGCTGTACTCTGTACGTACAGGTACATCAGATTGAGACGTCACGTTCATATTCAGAGCTTTACACGCGAATCACGTGGTTTATGCACACATCTAGTGATATGTATACAGTTTGTGAACCGTTAAGTGTCACGCTCGATTAGTTCTGTTTAACTTGTGCACGTGCAGTATGCATATTGCATAGCTCTGCTGCAGCGACGTATCAGGATCATACACACATACACACAACACACACATATTGCACCTGCAGCTGTGATGAAGCATTCACTTGCAGCTATCTAACACACATATGCAAAGTAAGTTTTGTACCTACTATGGTTTATACTTTAATATCTGGGTGCCGAGCTTTGCTCGGATGAGTTCAATAAAAACAGTACTTGTATGCTGTGAGATATTATTTTCTCAGAATATTATTCCGAAACGAATTTATTTCTGAAACATAATTTAAAATAATTGTTTCTGTTAAATATTTTAAATACCTATGTGTATTTTTAAGCGTAAAAACTAAGTATCAACTTGAATCAAGCATTTTTTCCTGTAAATATTATTTAGGTCGCCATTTTCAAATCTACCGCCGTTATTGTTTTGTTGACTGAAGAACTCGCAAAAACCGATTTTCATAGATTGAATATCTTGTAAAAATGTTCGAATCAGATGAAATTTTGCTCGCCCGTTACCATTTTAACAATCCAATTTTAAGCATTAATACCAAATATCAACTTTATCGAAGTACTTTTTCTCTGTGATGTCATCTTAACAACTTCCAGTAAATTTCAAATACTTTTTTTTGCATAGGTACCTACTGAAAAACTCACAAAAACTTTTTTTGCATGTATCTTCACCATAGTTTTTAAAAATCGATGTGTTTTGATACACATGCCTGCGGCGCTATAAGTGCGGCCCTTTGGGCCGCCGTGCCAATTTTTAGATACGCAAAACTTTTTTGTATGTATCTTAACAATAGCTTTTAAAAATCGATGTGTTTTTACACAGACCCGCCGTTTTGTCATTATTTACATATTGTGCAAGACACTTCTTATATTAGTGTTCATTTACAATTTTAACACTTGTGATATATTATATAAAATCTATGTAGAAATAGACTTCGAATCAATCTGACTTTCTCTAGTTAGTGTTGGTCCTGCATTTAAGAGTCTATTGCTTTCCTTGTCTCTTATCCCAAAACCTGTGAATCCATCCATCTTTGTGTCCCAGTTATATATGTTATAGTAATAGGAATAAGATGCTGGCACATGGGGTAAACCCTGAAGCCATAGGTGAAGGTTAAAAAAAAAAAAAAAAATCTGACTTTAATTGAGCAAGTTATAATAAATAAAAAAAACACCTTTTTTTTAATTGCTCCCCTCTGGAACCAAAATTCCTACCTAGATCAATTTCTCGTCCCGAAAAATCCTCATTCTGTAAATTTCATCAAAATCGTTAGTCGTTTTTGAGAAAAAAAGGTCTAGGGAAGATTATACGTCATACTACATTTAACGTACCTACTTACCTATACTACATATTTTATATAAGTAATATAAAAATAACATACCTATTTATTTAAATATTAGCTACAACTACTTACATAATTATGTTTAGATTTTATTGTTGTTATTTTTTTACTTTTCAAATAATTACTGATTATTTTAATAAGTTAAAGATTGACTGTCAGAGTAATTTTGACATAAATAATGAAAATAGTTTGTTTTTCCAAAGCCTACTCACAATACGACACTGTTTTATGACGTTAAAAAACTGTTTTTTAAAATGATAAAATCGATAAGAAAACGAATTTTTCCAGAGATGAGACCTAGCTAGATCGATTTTTTGCCCCCCTAAACCCCTTTTCGGTAAATTTGATCAAAATCGTTAGAGCCGTTTTCGAGAAAATATTTATATAGGTACATAGAAACATATATACAAGATTTACTCGTTTAATTAATAAAAATATAGGGATAGAATAAAACCATTATGTTCACGTACAGTCAAGGACAAAAAGTTATTGAGGTTGATCTATACTGGCTGATCACAAGCATTGATATAAAATGTCCGCTTATACAGTTCGATAGTAAAATGTAGTTTTTGCACAGCACAGCATATAGAAATACCGGCATATTTACTCGACTGCTAGCACTTTAATGTTCATTAGTCAATTTTGACAATTATGTTAGGCGCGAATTAAATGACAAATTTTAATTTGTCTTTAAAAAAATATTTTTTATTTATTTAAAATTATAAAATTTGTTACAATAGGTGTTTATTTAAGTAGATAATAATTATTAATATTTAAGATTACTTCTGTTTTGCAAACAAAATTTAAGGGCTTCGCCCAACAACGGTTCAACAGCTTCTTGAAGTTGAGATTAAATCTATAAAATTATTAATATTTAAGATTGCTTCTGTTTTGCACACAGAATTTAATGACGTCACCCGACAACCGTTCTCGTTGAAGTTCAGATATTATCTACCGGTTAATTTCAATCTAACTAAAAACGACAGTTTGCCTAAATAGACATTGTCCTGTAAGATATGCTATGTTCAACAATATGAAGTGTGGGAAAGAAAACTGCAATGTTGCGGGAAAGTGTCTTGTGGCACTTTTACATTTTGACATATTATGAAACATGTCATATAATTCACGTGCTTATTCCACTTCTAATTTTACCACACGACTGATACAGTAGTTGGAGAACTGACAGCTGTGTTTGATAACAAATATGGTGGTTACTTAATAGGGAGACTGTATACAGACCACATTTTGCAGTCCTGACCGCAGAAATGCGGTCACGTCTCGGAGAGCTGTGGTTCTCCATAAAAATACTATTGTGGCGATCACTCGGAGGGAACTGACCGCAATCGGACTGCAGACGTCGGTTTCGATTGCAGCGTGCCCATGTAGTTGTATTTGTATGAAGAACCGCAGCTCTCCGAGACGCGACCGCATTTTTGTGGTCGGCCCGACTGCAAAATGTGGCTCGTATAAACGCCATTTAAATTTTATACTTCAAGTGATTTAGCTGGTTAATGTATGCCTGCTGACAACATGATTTAACTATTAGATAATTGAAGATATACTACTTAAAATATACCTAAGTTAATTCTGAAATGTGTAGAAATCCGACGCAGAAACATTTCCTGCTGTTTAGTTGAAATTGATAATCAGTTTATGGCACTCATTATTATAGTACGAAAAAAATCCTCACCTTTTTCTGAAATGTCTCGCAGTGTTTAGTATGTGATGTATTCAGTGCGCTGCTTTTACGTACTTAGTGGGAACGTTTAATTTAAGTACCGTTCTCTCTCTTTGTTTATATGATATTTATATGTATGCGGAGAGAGAAAGATAAGAAACATGTTAAAATGCAAATTCTTCGGTAATACACAGAGTTTAATACGAGGTGAGACGCCGGCACAAAATTCAGATCGACGAAGAGAAACAGTGAGAAAGAGAAAGGTGCTACATTGCTCCCCGTTGAGCAGTTAACGCACAAACAAAACACTCCCATATATAATTACCACGCACCGTGTCAACCCTTGTCATGGCTGCGTGTATACGCGTGACACACCATTCTAACTTGTCCCTCATCTAAACGTCTGAGGAGGTAACGCACCTCTATTGCTCCAGAATCCACTGAACTACTCCTGTTAATCTTATCGTTACAGTAACACTGAAAAAACTGTTGTGAAGAAGATTCGGAACACTTTATTCTTTATAGTACATTTATAGTTTAGAACGTCTGAAAGTTATTTTTAAATTTTAGAGTGTTCTTTCTGATTTTTCAAATTCAAATATATTTTTTTAAATAAAATATGTAAAATTAACATTTATAGTTTAAAACGTCTCAAATTTATTTTTAAATTTTAGAACGTTTTTTCTGATTTTTCAAATTCAAATATGTTTTTTTTAAAAAAATATGTAAAATTAATACGAGAACCCAATAAATTCAGAATCAAAAACCCGCCGTTTTATAACAAAAATAAAACCGTGTTTGTAAAGTTTTGAAAAAAGTTTAATGCATTATACAGGAAAATATTAATTATTGATCTTTATATCGCTCCCTATAACTCTTTGCAACTTCTTCGGTTGCAAAGTGAAATATTAATGTATCTATAGTTAATATTCAGCCATATTGTCTCAAAACTATATATTGTATCAAAACTATATGTGCAGAAAACTGTATGTGGAGAATGTTCAAACACATATTCTTCAAGACAGGTATTAATGTTCACAAAATTAGAATGGAAACTTCAGGTAAGGCTTGTAATCTAATTCTTTCTATTAAAATCGATTAATTTTCTGACATTTCAAAATAAAACTTAATAATTAAAATTTATTTTTCCATTCCAAATTCTCAAGAACGTTACTGTAAAAATTTTGAACATCCTATAATATCTCAAATAATAATATTAAATTAGGTTTTATTTTGAAATGTAAAAAAATTGACAACTTTTATAGAAATAATTAGATTACAAGCCTTACCTGAAGTTTTCATTCTAATTTTGTGAGCATTAATGCCTGTCTTGAAAAATATGTATTTGAACATTCTCCACATACAAAACCCATTTTTAATCGCTATTAACTATCCATATTAGTATACACAGTTCACTAGTTAGTTGTTACGTTAGTTTAGGTGTGTGTGCCAGTGTCAAACGATATCAAGATGGGTTATTCGACCTATCAGAATGGACCCTCATAGCAGGGCCTAGTCGCTTGTATTTTACATTGAAATCATAAGGATCGGAAAAAACGTGTTTAAATTAATTATTATCACAACACATTATTAACATTGGAAATGTTTATGTTCGTTTATGGGGGCAGAGTTACGAGTTTTCGTTCAAGGCCAAAAGACAACGGTGTCGCGATCAAGTGAGGAGCAATCATGCAAAATTGAACAAGTGCAATTTTTTCGAAATGTGTTTTATATCATGTCTAGTTAATTGAGAGGTATTTGCGACGATCTGCGGTGTTATTTTTGAGCAAATGTTAATAAATACTGTATAGAAAAATCCATTTAAAAGTTAAGTAATCAAGCAAAAGTGAACGCGTATATAACAGAAGAATAATAGGGTTATTCCTGACAAAACTAAACAGTGCATTGATAAATATTGTGTGTATAATAAACAGTTAATTATGTTTCATATATGCTGTTATCATTTCCAATGTCCTCGATGGTTGCAAGGATTGCGAAATCTGTGAATTTTATCATTAGATATTTAATATTAATTTACTTCCACAATGGTCATAGATTTTTATCGCTGATCAGTCAAGTTTTTTTAATTAACTCATAATCGTATTATCGCTTGGTCTCTTTTTGCTTAACGAGGTCCACATAATGTAGTAGTTTAGGTCCAAACAGGATTTCAAATAAATTCTATGTTGATGTTGTCTTTCAGTACAGAGTTCAGTGTTCGTATATATTATATCATAAAAGGTGATAATGTCAGACTTCAATCTCATTTCTGGACAAAGCTGGTGACGTTATTAATAATTGCAATGTTAAATTAATTATAAATTCTGATTTGATGTCTCAAGCTGCAACCGCAAACTATTTGTGACAAAATTATAATTAGAGCGACCGAACTTCACACTTGAATTACTGTCTATAAATTGAAGACTATTACTCGACAATAATTTTAAAATATATTATTTCACTTTGGAAGGTCACTCTCCCAGGGGGAACATTGTAATGTAGGTGTTCTCGCAATTGCATTCCAATGTTCTTTGGGAATTGGCGTTCCCAGGAGCCTGACCTCGTACCAGTTGGTTTGTGTATGCCAAATAGCAGATTCTAATACACAAATGGATTATTAATTGTTGCAGTGTTGAAGATGCTAATGACCTGAGTTGTCGGGGCGTCTATAATCTACAATAATAATTGGAAGGTCACAAACCATTTTCGTACTTTTTAATCCTTAGTTCCCAGGTTCCTATCTGATAACTGGTAAGAGTAACAAATTGAAAATATGGCTTGGTACTATACCCAGATAACCTTGACAGTTGATGGCCTTAAAAAAAAGAAAAAGAGAAATGTATCTATACTTCCAAACCATCAATGGGGTATATGCATGATTTTTTTTATCTCATTTTTATTTCGTAGCACGAAAATATACGTCAGTCTGAACACAACTTTTAAATCTGAGAAACATTGAATGATTCGTTGAAATGCAATAATTTATTGAAAGATGAATAAATTTCTAAAAATCAAAAACAGTGCGTGATGTCAAAGTATATATCGAGTGTCCATTGCCATAAAAAAGCGCTTAATTTGTTTACATCATGTTTACCTAGAATAGATACAAAACAGTATTTTTCAACAGTTTGTTTTTAGATAGTGTTAATACTAAATTTAAATATCACGTTTCTCTATACTTTCATATATCATGACGTCACGAGCAAAAACGCTTTTTAGCGGACGAGGCTTACATACATATTTAAAAACTTATTTTTGAACTTATTTGAAATCAGAAATTGCTGTCATTTTGTTCAGAATTACTGCACTATTAATATAACGAAAAAACAATTTTCATGCATATACCTTATTGCGTCATAGGTAAACTTTTTCATCTGTTGAGAGAAACAGATGCGTGCATTAAAATATCAGCTTATTGATATAGATAGTTGATATATTGAAATTTCCCAGGAAAGAATGAAATCTTTAACTGTAATGATTAACCCTTGATTTCTTGAAAATATTATGATCAAGTTGGACAAATGGAATATTTATAAAACGGACTAATTACAGTAATGCAAACTGCCGATTTCTTGGAAAAGTGACCAGCTTACGCAGATATGTTCACGTACAGAATTGACCAAGTTTCACTGTAATTTCGAGTTTTTAAACTTGTTACAATCTTTCAGCTAATTTACGTCAAATATGTCGAACTTAAATAAAAATTAAGTGGACGTAATTTTAAGGGCTCGTTCAGACACCGCGGAAAAATATACTGTGTTAAGACAGCCGCGGTGAGTGTGCGGATATATACAGGAAAGAGGCGAGGTTACATACACCCATAGAGATATGATAGATAGAGTAGGAGAGTCATAGGCACAACTGTAAGTGACAGTGTCGCGTTGGAAAAGAGAGATAGAAAACGAATAGGTTCTATTTTCCTTATCTTCTGACGCATTTGTAAATTTAAAAATGTACAGTAGGTACCTACTTATTGTTAATTTTTATCTTTAACCATGGTTATGTATTTGTGATAGGAAAAGATAGAAGAACACGCGTCTATTCTCCATCTCTATTTTTTGCACCGACACTTTTTTGGGTGGCTTCCCTTCTCTATCTATGAGATATCTCTATGCATACACCTCATTTCAATTATGGAAGTCGGAGAAACAATGTGTTTGTATTTGTTCACACGTATACGAAACGCGCGGTCTCCGCAAAGCAACTGAACGCCGTCACGGCACGCCATAGTAATAGGACCGCGCGAGCGGCGGACCCAGCACGGTTCTATTTTTCGACGATCCGCGCGAGCGGCGGACCCAGCACGGTTCTATTTTTCGACGATTCGCGCGGTCATGTATGAACGAATAATATGCTTACGTTATTAATGTAAATAAGCTCCGCACGGTTAACCCGTGCGGTTTGCATCCGCGAGGATTCCGTCGTGTCTGAAGTAGCTCTTGTGTTATAATATTATCAATACGACACATAGGTGCAATTATATGTAGTATAGGCACAAGTATGGCAGCATTTTTTTTGTTTGTTCAATGATTTTTTTCAGTTGCTCAATTATTATTCGAGCGCGTGAAGTTATTAAGTTTGAATAGCGCGTCTCAGTAAATAACTACCGCTTCTATGCCCCGCGCCACGCGACTTAATACTCCATTACGTCTCGTTTTACTAACATCTGACCCACTCTCTGTAATGCCCTCTAAAGGATCGACATGTTCTATTAAATAATGCATTGGCGTGCGTTAATTACGTATTATCCTTGAATGCCTTTCACTTTAATGGGACTCCTTTATTATGTTAAAGTTTACGTGTCTGTTCTATCAATTTGCTCAGAATTTTTTACCATTCATTTAGAACAAACTAACCCAGAAATTGTCTTCTTTTAATTAATTATAATATTATATATTGTGAAAAATGCACTGTGTACTACATTATTGATTATCTATAGTTTACTTTTCATTAAGTTGCTAGAAGAGCTTTATTGAAATTTACTTATTTATTGAAATTCTTAAAGCAAATATACTCATAATGTTTGTAGTAGCTAGTCGTATGGAGTATAATAACCATTTAATTTTATAAATTACGCAACTCTCTAGTCATTATGAAACATGAATGAATCGTAAAAAAATAAATTTTATGTTAAAACATTAGGTACCTGCCTATAAATAAACCGAATATCGAATAATAAGGTACCTATACTATTTAATTCCAAGTTATCACACTGGACGAGGATAAAAATTCAATTATACTTAAAAATCAAATAAAATCAGTCATGTATTTTTACCTAAACATTTCCCGTGTTTCAGTTAATAAAGAATGTGTCAATTTTCTGCAAGTTTGCATAGTTAATGTCGAATAGTTTGACACTTTGAATTTGACATGGAATTTGCACAGCTGTCACCCAAGTGTCAGCGAAGCGCGCCAATGATTATGGTATCCTATGGCAAACCCCAGAGGGACGACCAGTCCTGGCGCACACACGGAGATTTAAATCCATGTTCTGATAGCATATATACAATGGAGGGTTGTGTAAGCCTACATAAGCCCATATACACCCAACTCTCTCTCTTTTATGAGTTATTTAATAATAACGGTTATGTATGCAATGCCGCTCACATAATAATGTGGGATGTTTTTTGTCTGTATAAAACAGAACGAATGCCTCATTACACTGCAAATAAATGTCAGAATTTGTGCCCAGAATAATTTAATGTCGCTTGCGTATTTATTCTTCTCGCCTGGAGCGCGCGATGGAGGTAGGAACATCCCCTCACTATCCCAGCATCCCCTCTCACAACTTCAGTTGGTATTTTTATACGTATGCGCAGGGATTATTAAACATATTAATTTAAAAATTTTCGTGTAACGTTTTAATTCCTGCGCGCAAAACTTTTATTGTATTTTTTTTGTGTGACAGTTGTTTTTAATATGTATACCTACCTCGCATGTATATTAAATCCATGCTTACACGATTTTGGTCATACTTGCTGAAGTGCACTCAAAACTGTCAAACGAAATAAAAAAAGCGACTTAAAGCGATGAGTTGATTGGATAGGAATTCGACAAATATAGTTACAAAACGCGAAGTTCTATATGAAAAAATATCGATTGATAATTAACTGGCTTAAAAATGTTCACCTTTTTGTATCTTTGATGAATATGTTTTTCCTTGTAGCTTAAGTATGCTGTGAGGTCAATGATCGTCATAAAAAATTACTTTGTTCAAATTTTGAAAATATACAATGCATTCAGACCTACCTTTTTTTTAAAGATCAGTAATTTGGGCTGAAACGATTGTGATGAAACTTGTCAACTGGTGTTCACACTTCAAGTATAATACCGGCTATGATTATTGATTGGGTCAAGAAAAAACCGAGGATATGTTATAAAGAAACTAAAACAGTTGAACTTTTAAGATTTACATCTGTTGAAGCTGTTAAATGAATGGTATTTTTGCAGTAGTTAAATAGAACTTCCTATTCCGAGAACATTTTACTGCGTCTTTTTGAAAAAAAAAGAGCGATAAACTAGATGTCTGACTGGTTCATAGTGATAACCATAAAAAACAGGTAAATGTGAATATATTTTACCTGTTTTTTAATCTTGAAATTTCTAGAAGTAAAGTTATCTCGATTTAATTTTGAGCGCTATTGCAATATATGTAGATACACTTAGGGTTGCCATTAGTTCTCTTTTTTAGGTTGTACGAGGGAATTTTTCGAATATCATATCTATTGTTATAGAGGGTGAGGCAAAAAGATGTTAACACTGTATGGGAGCAAATTTGGAGTGATTGGACCCTTGTTTTTTGAAGATCAGACCGTCAGGGGAGAGAATTACCTTGCCATGCTTATCACGTTCATGGAAGAGAACGCACCACTTGCCATTCTCCAGCGAGGGTACTTTCAGCAAGAGGGCGCCCCTGACTATTACAGTCTGATGTTTCGGGATTACCTGAACGACACGTTCGATAAACGCTGGATTGGTAGAGGTGGTCCTCTCCTATGGCCACCATATTCACCCGACCTGACGCCATGCGATTTTTGGCTGTGGGGCATGATCAAGGATTGGGTCTACGCCAACAAACCTCGCAACTTGGACGACCTGAAACACGGCATCACTGAAGTCATCGCTGGAATTACTGCCCAGATAGCCCAGACGGCCTCACAAACAACAATGGACAGACTCCATAAGTGCATTGAGAGGGATGGGTGCCAAGTTAAAACCATGTATCCAAATCCCTGCCTTGTAATTTAAAGTAATTAAACACCCATTTAATGTTAACATCTTTTTGCCTCATCCTGTGTATAACGAATGTTTTTCTGGTCTATTCGCACTATTGTAGGCGTCTGAGTTAAAATACACCGAACGAATGAATATAAAGCCACGTGTACGCACTTTGCGAGGCTGTCTCGCGAGGCAGCTTCGCAAAAGTAGTCTGCCGCGTTATGAGGCAGCCTCGAGGTGAGCCATACTCTGTCGATTTTTGGAAAAATGTAAACTTCTGATAGAAATATACAAAGACCACAGTTCATTATGGGACCCAAATGTAGCAAATAATCGTAATGTGATGTCTAGCCTTTCTTTTACGGTAATCTGTGATTCTCGCATAAATGTGTCAGTTTTTTGAACCACTGAACTTATTAATTCGGCCAAGTACTCAAAATGAGCAACGACATGTTTTTATTAACTGTATTTTCAACAGATTCAAACATCATATCTTGCAATTAGTATGTTGCCATAATGTAAACCATTAAGTATTTAACCCGCCAACGAAGTCTTCGTCGCTGTTTTATCTTTTTACTATTTTTTGTTAAATTCCGTAGGTATATCATAATAAAAGACACCGCAGCTGTTGATAATACCGATATATTGTTACTTCGGAGTTCGAGTCAATTAAATGAGGGCTTGCGTTGCCTCGTCATTTGCCCCACTACTTATAGTCAAAGCTGCTGCGAGACACAAGCGACTAGACCCTGCAGTCTGGCTGATTGGTCGAATACCCCATCTTGATGTCGTTTGACACAAAAATACACACCTAAACGAACGTAACAACTAACTAGTTCACAAATTTAGAATGAGAACTTCAGGTAAGGCTTATAATCTAGAAGGAATTAGATTATGAGCCTTATCTGAAGTTTTCATTCTAATTTTGTAAACATTAATGCCTGTCTTGACTCAAGACAGGCATTAACTCTGTACTAATATGGATAGTTGATAGCGACTAAAAAATGGGTTTTGCATGTGGAGAATGTTCAAACACATATTCCTCAAGACTTGAGGAATATATGTTTGAGCATTCTCACATGCAAAACACATTTTTTAATCGCTATCAACTATCCATATAAGTACAGAGTTCACCAGTTAATTGTTACGTTCATTTAGGTGTGTGTGTGTGTGTGTGTGTCAAACGACATCAAGATGGGGTATTCGATCAATCAAAATGGACCCTGACTGCAAATCCCTAGTCGTTTGTCTGGGAGACAGCTCACACTACGGCACTCTCGCAAAGTGTGTACACGGTTTAAGAAAACTTAGTTATCTAACATAAAAAAGTCATTCGATGGGGACATATAGTTCGAGACTGCACGCAAAATGTCCGGAGTTTTTGACCTATCAGTTCTAGTTTTGAAAATAATAAAAAAATATTATGGCAGCCCTAGATACACTAGACAGAGGCAAGATGGCATTATCCTGAACCATGGGTAACTGTAAAATAGGACAATTCATTGTCTCCGCTCCGCAAGTTTACATAATCATGTTTTACTCTTTGCCTTCTTTGTCTTATATATCAAATATACCAGATATACATCAAACCAATTATAACAAACTTCGTCACTTTAACTTCGTAATCAGCACCTGCCATCTCTTTTTGCAATTAAACGAGATACGAAAAACTTTTAAAAGGCTATAAAACGCTTCCAAGTTTCCTCTCAGTTTATGTGTATTTACAAAAGCGAAATGCAAGTGTCGTTAAATTTTATTTAATATCGGATATTAATTCTGTTAGTTCACATCAACGTGGTTCAACAAATCAAACAAGGCAACAAGGATAATAAAAATACTACCTTATACACGATCTGGAAGTATATAATATAAGAATTGCCAGATGGTTGGGATTCGTCTGGAGTCTCCCGACATTTCATATGATGTTGAGACTCCCGACTAAATACAAAATCTCTCGACAATTCCTGTGAGCAATTCTTACTGTGAAAGGGCATTTAGTCTTCTGAATAATTTATATACCTACCAAAGAAAGGAATCGTATGGCATTTGATCTAATTAAAGCTGAGCTAATAATTAGACTGATCTTTGATGTAAATTGTTTAACTTTTAAATATTTTCTTAATACTTACTCCTAAAAGATCCAAATTGGTGGCAACGTAAAAATTAAGTTAATTGAGGGCTAAGTAGATTGTTGATTTTAAAAATAAAAACTAAAATTTTGATTCATAATATATGTTTCTTCAGACAACAACCCCAAAATCCCGATATTTTGAAATTTTGTCCAGATATTTCGGTTTTCCAATCTGATAACCCTATTTATAGACCGAGAGCTAGTGACAATTTTTTGGTGTTATTTAGTCAAGGCCTTATTTTTGTGAAGATGTTGATGGAGGCATATTAAAGTGCCCTGTGTAAGAGAGACAGCGGTATGGAAGGGATGCAGACCGCCCCCAATATGTAACAAAAAAATTGTCACAATTATTATTGCTTCAAGGCTGAAATTGTTTGTATAGCTTGTCGGTGACCCAATAATGCCATTATAATATTTGCAGATCGATTGGTCAGTATCAAAGGGGTGGCAGATCACCCTAAACTTGTCATGTACCCGTCGAAATTTATATTATTAGTTCAAAGTTCAAATTTTAATATGTTGTTACGGCGACTGTTTTAAACATATATATTGTTGGTAGCGTCGCAGCCTCTGAATCAGACTGTCGTGGGTTCGAATCCCACCTCTGCTCATGGATGTTTTGTGATGTTATTTAGTTTTTAAGTGATATATTATGATATTTGTTGTATTTAAGACTCTAATGACCTAAGTTGTCGACGCGTCTATAATCCACAATAAAATTTAAACATATATTTCAATTTGCAGAACAAAATGTCGTTATTAACCCCCTCTCTTAGAGGTAAACTTGCTCGCCTAGGTGTTTACTATTTATATCGTTCTGCAAGGCGGCTAATATCGACATTTTGTTCTGCAAATTGAAATATATGCTTAAAACAGTCGCTGTAACAACATATTAAAATTTGAACCTTGAACTAATAATATAAATTTCGACGGGTACATGACACGTTTAGGGTGATCTTGCACCCATTTAATACTGACCAATCGATTTGTAAATATTTTAATGGCTTTATTGGGTCACCGACAAACTATACAAACAATTTCAGCCTTGAAGCAATAATTATTGTGACAATTTTTTTTATTAGATGTTAGGGGCGGTCTGCATCCCTCCCATACCGCTATCTAGCAAAATCCTTTACTCAGGGCACTTTAATATGCCTCCCTCAACATCTTCACAAAAATAAGGCCTTGAATAAATAACACCAAAAAATTGTCACTAGCTCTCGGTCTATTACGATAATTGTGAATTACAGCTTTCATTTACATAGTACGTATAGTGAATCCCATAAATGTGCTCTTCATAATGCATAAAGTGCAAGGAACTAGCATTAGACTGATAGCGTATTGTTACTGTTTCGCATTGTATTGTAACATTATGTGTTCAGTGTTCCGTTGAGACAGTTGATAAACGGCCACGGTGCTGGATTACGTCACACGGATAAATGGTCGGTATTACATCATCGTTCTGACACCTGTTACATCAACACCGTTTCGTCATTCAATGCACGTATAGGACGAACTGTTGTACCTATGTACTGCATGCAGTGAATGCAACGGCGGTCCACGATTCTTGGCCAAGTTTATCTAAAACATGTTTTTATTTGTTATTTTGTAAGCATTTAAGCTTCCGAGTTATGGAATACGTTTTGTAGTACCGTTAAAGCCGAATTTAGACTGCGCTGACATTTTATGTTAACACGTGTCAACATAATATCACAACGCAAAACTACACATCATCTTGGTTGAATAGATCACTATGTAGTCTAGCAGTTCCGTAGGCCATATACATCCCGATATGTCACGCCGAGTTTCTAAGAGGTCATATTTAAACGAGGGAGCATTATATGAAGTCACAATAATTTTCTGAGTGGCTCTTTTAAAGAAAACTACTCCCTGAAAGTAATAATAAATTCTCTTTATTTGTTGGACCTCGCGAAACGAAAGATGAAGCCACCGCGTCATAGTAACGTGAATGCATTGCGCCCGCCTTCTAGCTTGTTATTGGCTGTTTCTTGTCATGAATAGCAGTTTGCCAAAATTGTACCTAACGTCATAAAACCCAATGTGCAGTTTTGTATACACGGCACTGTCTGCGGGCAAGCAGGCGTTCTCTAGCATATTATTGATGACGTGCCTGGCTTCATCTCTCACCGCGGGCACTCTATATCTAAAAATAACAAATAGTTCTCTAGATAAGATAAGATAAGATAAAATTTTATTAACTTAAAATACAATTTTGTACATGAAAAGACAACATATTAAATTAAAAAAAAAGCGTTCCACGTGACCTGCTGTCTAACAGTAAAAGAAATAAAAGAGTAAAAATAAAACAGTATTGTACAATTTGGGAAAAATTACAAAAAAAAACTCAAACATAGTTCTTTAAAGTTCTATTTAATTGAACAGGCGTATTACTGTCTCGATGAATTCTTTGGGAATCATAGTTAATTATCTTGAATTTGAATTCAAGACAATTATTCCCAACTTTAGACAACTTTTAAATTTATTGTAACTTGCAATTTGCCTAATATCAGAAGGTAGATTATTATATATTCTTTGACACGCATGCCTAGGTCCTTTACTGCCTAATGTAGCACTGAATGACTCAATGTACAAATTTTCAGTTTGCCTCGTGTTATAAGAATGTACAGTAGAGGTCAATGTAAATAAAAAAGTATTCTTTTTGACAAATAATGCGCACTGTAAAATGAATATCTCATGAATATCTCCACTTTTTTCATAAATCGAAGCAGCAATATAATTTCCTAGAACCACGGTATATATAAACAACAGTATTCTAGTTGTTGTTTATGGTGGCTTTATCGTGGTTCGTCTATCACAGACCACACAAACCCCCGATTTCCAGGTTTCACTGGTTCTAACATGAGAATTGACGAAAGTGTCAGCTGAATTTTCAATGTAACCTTTAATATAATTAACAACAATTCTATGTTAAAAAAAGCTGTCAAGTGCGAGTAGAACTCGCACCATGAGGGTTACTTACAGTTATAACAATTTAATAAAAATTAAGTTTGTCACGTGATAATTCCATATAGAATTATAAATTAATGATTTTCGGATTTTTT
The DNA here is from genome assembly GCA_039654895.1 of Mongoloraphidia duomilia. Lineage (NCBI taxonomy): Eukaryota > Metazoa > Arthropoda > Insecta > Raphidioptera > Raphidiidae > Mongoloraphidia > Mongoloraphidia duomilia. The sequence goes on along the minus strand of CM077520.1, from coordinate 35,804,666 downwards.
TCCTTTACTTGTGCTAAATTTCAAGATTCTAGGTCAACAGAAAATATCCTATAGGTTTTGAAGAGTGAGTCACTATAAAAAAATACATTTTTTTAATCCTTTTAATGCATTGAGTTAGAAGCTTAAATTTTTTTACAGGATTATGGGGTCGTAGACCTTAGTATTTGATATTACATAATTTTAACTTGATACATCTAGGCGTTCCGAAGAAAAAAGGTTTTGACGGATAGGCAAACAGACAGACACAAAATAGTCACAAAATATGTTATCTTTTTATTGCATTGGGTTATAGAAGCTTGAATTTTTTTTACAGGACTATGGGGCTGTAAACCTAGTTAGTATTTGATATTAAGACGCTAATGACCTAAGTTGTCGACGCGTCTATAATCCACAATAAATAAAATAGATATTAATTTCAACTTGATACCTACCTGAGGAAAAGGATCTTGACGGAGAGATAAACAGACGGACAACAAAGTGGTCCAATAGGGTTCCGGTTTTTTCATTCTGAGGTACAAAACCCTAAAAATTGGTATTTTTTTCAGTTGTATAGTAGATATAAATTTATTAATAAACAAATTTGAACTTTCAATTTAAATAATGTGAATTGTGTTATATTACATCTTAGGTTTCCATTAATTAAATAATACCAAATTAGTTAATCAATTGTACTTTCTGAAGTTGTTCTGATTGTTAAAATTAGAAATGATGCAATTATTATGTCGTTAGTTTCCTTCATTCGTATCTAACTAGATTCATTAAGAGAATGTTCTCGTGCCCGAAAACAAACATTTTAGCTGTTATAATAACAATAGCAATTATTTTCATTAGACGGAACATATTCAATTACAACGTAATCAGTTGTTTGCGTAACTATACAGGTAGCAGCATCATTAAGTGAAAAGGGGGAGCTTTAGTTAAGACTACGCAAAACTAGCTTCAGTTGCAAATTGTTTTTGGCATAATTGTAAATAAATTTATAACATAAATCGAAAACAAGACCTCGAGACTATCTAATATACAACGTGATTCTGTAATGAGTACCATAAATGATACAGGATGTACCTACCGTCAAAATAATACGAAAACCAAGAATAACTTTTTTTCCAAAAGTGCTTCCCTAACAAGATACAGGGTGTTAAAGGGTCGATTTGGAGAACACTTATTTGATCGTATCTTTTAACTGGGATGAACAATTTAATTCATTTTTGGTAGACATCTACTACATAATAAGGACCGTAAATGGACAAAATTTTGTTGCATTTGAACAACCCAGTGGCGTAGAATTGGGGCTCATGTGACACTTTTTCCCCCTAAAAAAAGTTGCTGTTGGGTTTTTTCCATTTTTCTTTGGTTTTTTAGTATTATTGGTTCAAATACAACAAAAAAGGTACACTTGTTTCATTTGCCCAGAAGCGTTCGTTTCCGAGATATTCAGACTTGCGTGTCACTATGTGAAATACCAGGCTGCAAAGTTATCACAGAAAAAGTTTTATTAACAAACAAATAAAATACTTAAAGTCGAATACATCTAGGTAATAAAGTTTAATTAACAAAAAAATAAAAATTAGAAAAAATAAAATTAAAGTAAGTTTTCAAAGTGTCCTCCATTGGAACATGACCCCCAATTTTACGCCACTGGGTTGTTCAAATACAACAAAATTTTGTCCGTTTACGGTCCTTATTATGTAGTAGGTGTCTACCAAAAATGAATTACATTGTTCAACCCAGTTAAAAGATACGATCAAATAAGTGTTCTCCAAATCGACCCTGTAACACCCTGTACCTATCTTGTTAGGGAAGCACTTTTGGAAAAAAAAGTTATTCTTGGTTTTCATATTATTTTGACAGTAGGTACATCCTGTATCATTTATGGTACTCATTACAGAATCACGTTGTATAGATGGTATATTGTAATAATTTAACTGGAACTTTCAATTCATAGCAATATTCACGATTGATTTTTATTAAAGAATAATTGTCTTAGAGCGAAACTACACGAGCGGATTTTCCATGGCTGTTTTTAACGCGACGGATTACACGTCCAAACAGAAACCGTACCTACTTACGAGTAAAACTAGACAAACAGAATATATGTCGCGTTCCGTTCGTCTAATTTAACTCGTTTATAGACACGGTTTCCGCTTTGACGTATAATCCGTCGCGTAAAAATCACCGCGGAGAATCCGTCCGTGTAATATAGCTCTTAAAATGAAATACTTTTTTGTTTTATACGATTTTATGAATGGTTTCATTCACTCTGTATTTTTATTCATAATATATTTACATAATACTAGACTAGATGACGGGATCAAAATAGACGGAGTAAGAATATTTTGAAAAGTATCTTAAAAGAAAAGAAATAATAATTAAATATTTGTATTATCATAAAGAAACAATTCTGAACACTCTTTTTTAACATGTCGGCTGCTTGCTTTCGGCTTCGCCGAGCGGTTATAAGTGAAACCCAATTCATACACAAGCATGTTAAAATGTGCGTTCATAATTATTTCTTTATAATTAAAAATAAAGAAAGATAATAAAGATACATTTGTGGACGAAAAACAAAAAGCTTCAATAAAAAAATGTAAATTGGTTTAAGAAGAACCGCTGACGGACTGATAGCATTTCGATTTGTATTTTATTGAAAATTTAGGCGCGGCTTGTCCGTAATCGAGAAAATAAATCTACACAATCTCTTGACAAAATGATAACAGAAACAGTTATTTTATGAATAATTAAAAAAAATCTACTTGATATACCAGTATAGTGTTAGCAACATATGTCTACTGCACTGGTTTTGCATAATATTAAATGAAATGCAACTTACGTAATATCGGTCAATGTCATTAGAAATATCATGCCACTGCAGCAGAATTTGTTAGTCTTTAGAACCTATAGGTTATGATCGAGTGTCTTAATTATTCATTACTCACTTGTAATGTGATATTGTGAATATTGTATGGTGATTATTGTTATGTGAAACTCAGTTAATGTGTTATTGTATAGTTCTGACATTAGATACACTTAGTAATTACGTACCCACTTTAATCAATTCTTAAAAAAAAATCCTGGAAACCGAAGGTTTTTAATAGATGCACCATAAAAACTACAGTTATATTATCAGGACAGCAGTGATGATGATAATAGAAAAGAATAGAAAAAGGTTGGTAAAGTTTCTTATTTTCTGAGAATTTCAACTGGTAGATATTAAAAAAATTAGTTTTTGCTTGTTTTCTATTAGGTCTTAATATTCAGGATCATAAGCTTTCTTTAAAAAGGAATATACGCTTATGAATTTTATTATAATTTGTAATATAACTGTCACATAGTTTCAAAGTCATATTAGTTTGCGTCTTCTTGTTATTTAGGATTTTTTTAATACGTATTTTTTAAAAAAGTTTGACACCCTGTATCTTGAAAGTGAAACATTACCCTATGTTTATATAAACTTTTCGTCTGAGAATCACTCAAAGAATCACCCCTTGAAGTTTGGCCACGTACTTAAACAACACCCTGTATATCTTTAATTAAAGCATGATATAATATTGATTAAAAAAAACCGATACATTATTTTATTTTCACACTTAAAAAGTAATAAGTACCCACTTTTAAATAATTATATCTTCATATAAGAAAACAATAATAACATTCTACAGAATGTTCACAAACGATATTTTACAGATTGGTCACGTTTGATTTTAAAATTACTTAATCTGTAACTATATTACTCTCAAATATTTTACAAGTAACAAATTTTGAGTCAATTCTATAATCGAAGAAATAAGTTTATATTAATTAACTTCCCATTGGAAGTTATTGTAATGGGTCCGAAAATCGAAATCAAAAAGGAAAAAAAATTTTTATGTTTCAAGGTCACTACACTATTTTTACACTACTTTTAGAAAGATGTCTGTGTGTGTGTGTGTGTGTGTGTACGTATGTACGTACGTACGTACGTACGTACGTATGTATGTGTCAATTTCTTTCTAAGACGAAATCTCGAGAACGAAAAATGATATCGACTACGTTGGGGTGCCAATCGACGCGTATTAACGTAAATATGATCTGAAAGGAATTTTTTTAAAATCGGTTCAGCCGTTCTTTTTTCTTAACCAAATAACCTCCAAAAAAGTAGATTTTACACAATATCTCGCGAATAAAAAATTATATCGACTTCGTAAGGGTGTCAATCGAGGCGTGTTAACGTCATTTTGATCCGACATAAATTTTATAAAAATCGGTTCAGCCGTTTTTTTTTTTTTTTTTTTTTTTTTAATTATTGATGTTTTAATGATTAAAATGATTACTTTTCTGTGTAATATCTAATTTAATTATTATTATTAAATATTTATCAAACTGGGAAGTTCGTCGTGTGGACCTCAAGGGTCGCACTTTAGTCCTAATAAACGACCCACCTCACGGCTTGTTTAAAATAGTTTTAATTACAAAATTCTATCCACACTGATTAATGACAGTCGAGAGACATAAATAATATATTTTTTAAGTTTAAAAAATAATATAAAGGCCTTTAACAATATGGATGATTGTTGAACCTTTTTTTTATAATTTGATAATATATTTTCTTTTTAGTTAATTCAAAGCTGCAACCTATTCATTTCTCGGTGCTAAGTTGTAGCCAATTATATAATTGTTATTTGTAAAGCATGATATAATCTTTAAATTCATTGGTGACTAGCTAAAACCGAAGCTAGTCAGTCGCGTCCTCATTCCTGAACCTTAACAAAATCAGAAATTCTTTAATTTTATATAATTTTTGATTCACGCCTCTACTAACTTTATTTTGTTGAATCTTATTTTTAATAATCCGTAGTTCTTGTTTTTTTTTGTATTAATTAATGCATTTGTATTTAGTTTTTTTTATTTCTTATGGTTATTCTATAGGTATTTAAAAATACTTAGGTACCTTTTTGGGTTAAATTATTTATTTCGTTTTTTTTTCTTTACTGGATTAATAATAGTTTATTGTAATTTAACTATTCGTAGGAAGTTGCACAAATTATGAAATGAATTATTTTAAGTATGTTAAACGTTTTGTCGTATATTTCGACTTCTGATGAAGTCGAAATATAGGACGAAACGTTTAACATACTTAAAATAATTCATTTCATAACTTGTCCAACTTCCTACGAATAGTTAAGTTAATATTGCAATTATGGACACGAATATCGAAACAATAGTTTATTTTATTACTGGTCGAACAAAATGTATTTTTTTTGGGCCCAGCAACTGTTACAGGCCGTTACTTTTTTATCTATAAAAAATTAGATATTTCTAACAGAAGAGTGATTATGAAATTATTAATATTTTACCAAGACTATATAATGGTAACGTCTAACCAATCTTCTTTTTTATTTAATCACATCTTGAGCAGTATCGATTCAAATCACTTGTAATCGTTCTAGATAAAGAAAACATGTTATACATTTCGGTTCTACAACCATTGAAAGCACGATGTTTGAATTCGTACTTGACGTATTTGTATTTAACATGTTCCTTGACACTTGCACATAATTAATAAACAAATCAGGTATCTGTTAAGATGGATATAGATGTATATAACAATTAATTAAACGTGTACAGACAATACAACTGTCTAATTTGAATGTAACAGTCATTAGTCAGTGCCGCTACGTATCACCAGTCGGTGTAGTAAGTAACACACACTGGAACCAATGGGCCTTCATGGCTGGGACTGGGGTCTTGCTATATAGAATATGCCGCTGGACGATATGCAGATTCAATGTAGATAATATGTTGTACATAGGGGGTAACATGAAAACTCGACAGGGTTGCCAAACCTAGATCTAGAAATTTCACTACGTGAAAAATTGGGAACGAGGTAGAAAGATATTTTAGATTTTAATAAAAACTAGCCGTGTTTATCTAGCGAATGACAGCCCCATGTTATAATAAAACTTTCTCAATTATTTTCTTTACTTATTTCATTATTTTTTCTGTTTACTAGGTTAGCTTTAAATGCTTAGTACCTTTTCTTATATTTATATGAATGCAATGAAATGGAAAAAATACGGGGAGAATTTCGTAGAAAATGGATAGACACATTACAGCATCTGTCCACCTTCTACGAAATGCTCCCCATATTTTCTTAAAGTTAAATCAACAGACTGTGTAGTGAGAATTGCTTATCTTACTCCGCTTAAAAGATTTTTATATAACACACACACAGACATCTTTCTAAAAATAGTGTAGTGACCTTGAAACATAAAAATTTGTTATACATTTTGATTTCGATTTTCGGACCCATTACAATAACTTCCAATGGGAAGTTAATAATATGGTTAATGGTACGCGGAATTGTCGGCGAGCGAGTCTAACTCGCAGTTGTCTGTTTGTTTTTAAATTGGATTCACTGCATAGGTTTTAATCAAGACGTAATTACCGACAAAAATCCGGACAGAGTTGAGTTCTGTGCTAAACCATAAACATACGGTTAACACAATCATATTTCTGAACACATATAATTCAGGGGAGATAGGAACGTATACATACTGCATTATACACACAATATATATAATATACATTGTTTATGACAGGTACAATAGCACTGGCGTTGATACATTACGTCCGGAGTTCGTATCCGGACCAATACACACTTAATTATGTTAATGTGATTATGATTGATACGGTCACTTGTGTTACCTACGTCATTTCTAATATACATTGCCTCAAATAACAACATTATCACGCATACTATCAAAATCGATTTATGCATAGAACATTAAAAATGATTGTAATATATTAAATTATGAGCCACGGTCCTATTTAAAGGACTGTCCGTTTTAAATTTTTTTTGCACTTAAAAAATTGTTTATGACAAAACTATCAGTCTAGACGACGAATTAGAAAAAATAAACAAAAGACGAGTTAACAATTGAAGATTTTGCGGAAAATCGTCTATATAGATTGGTCCCCTTACCAACATACTAAAAATCCCAGCCTTCACTCCCTCTGCTTAATTTTTTATAGAGGTAAAACTATACCCTCAAAAGTTTTTTTGAAAAAATCTAGAGTAGTGTTAATATGAATTTCTTCCATAAAGAATAATATGCGTGTTAAATTATTTTATTTAAAATACAGAATCATTTTAAAAGAAACTTTATAAGCCTCATTTTTTCCGTTCGATTACGCATGTCGAGCGTCACGCCACGTCACGTCCACGTTCAGTCGAAGCGATCGATCAAATCTGTACTCATCGAAAAGCAGCGATGTTATGTTCATAACATACATTGTACGAATATTCAGTCGAACAGCACATTAAATACCCATTGACCACCAACGATAGAATCTGCATTCTTATGTTCGTCTGCATGCTGATCGGGGTTTAAATTTATTGTTTGATTGCTGTCCAAAAATATTGTATTTAACTTCTGTTTATATTAATTATTACTGTCCACAATTTTATTTGATAATGGCTTCTCCACCACAGGTACTACCTTAAGAGACGCCTCTTTCAAATATAGGTATATATTTTTTTTTGTTATAAAATGTACAGTGCAATGTAATTTGAAAGAAATAAATTCTAATTCTAAAAACCACGTAAACAAAATTATATACTTTCGGTCTTTCGGCGATTTTGGGTTAAAAGCGTTTAAATTTTCATTTAAATATTATTTTATTTTATTATTATATAGTATTTTAATATAGTAGATTGTAGGTATATGTGTAATGGGCTTATATATTACGACGAGTGATGACAGTATGTAAAAACGAGCGATAGTGAGTTTTTACAGTCACACAAATCATAATACGATTCCGCACGAGATATATATGGTATTTTTTTGCCATAACCACTACAAAATATCTACTTTTCGCTTCATTTTCAAAAATCTTTGACAGTTCATTTGCGTCGTCATCTTTACTTTTATTGTACGCCATGAAGGTCGTGAGTAAGTAATGGCAGGCGCAAGCAGGCGGGTAGAGCGAATAAACAGAAGTTGCTATGGCAACTAGTGCGGTAAGTAAAACACTTTCCGCACGCCTGCCAGTTAAATGACCCATTACATGTATCGAATTCGATTAGATCAAAGTGTGTATAAAGTTCTACCCTTTGAATATGCAAGCCCAATAAACTCGATTTATATGATCCGGTCAGACACGGCGCGGGAACGTAGCGTTTCCGGCAAAACAAACATTATTTTTTACGGTACGTATAACAAAAACTTTTCAAATGCATTAAGATTTTCGTTCACTTATTTATAATACCATGTTATTCATTATTACAGATTATGAATTTCTATTTTGAAAATGTCCAACAGGACGAAACGTCAATTTTACTTATAATATATATGACGATATCCAATTTTTAATAAAAATTTATACTTTAACTTTTTAAAGAAAAAATGTTTGGTAATTGGATAATCAAAACACTTTGACTGCTAATCCAAACACTATCAGCCGTATAAACAAATTGCTTATTATTTTTTACATATAGTTCAAATACGAGTGTTGATACGTGTCTGAACGAACGGGAGCCGCTAAGTATAAATATTCGTATTTGAAATGTTTGTCTTGCCGGAAACGCTACGTTCCCGTGCCGTGTCTGACCGGATAATATAAATCGAGCTTTATACGTGTATTGAATTTTACTGAAAATTATGCATTTTATGTTTATAATCATTTAAGATTGTAGATTATAGATTCACGACAACTTACGTAACTAATACGACTATAGCAATTAAAACTGACATTACCTGGAATATAATAACCAATAGTCTGTGTTGTCCTACTCCTGCAGGTCAGTTTGTTCCTCGACTATCGTCATTTCGCATAAGTAACACACTACATTATTATTTATCAAACGTATACAGAACGTTTGCTTCATTAATACTTTTCAAATTTATAAATATCATTCTCAGTAAATGAAGTAATTTATGCAAATAGTTGATTATTGTATATAATGAAGACAATTCATGTGTGTTTCAATACATTTCCCTTATACAGACGTGACTCTCTCCGTAGCAGTGTCAATGCTACGTCAGGCGGCCTAAAAGATACATCAGAGCTACGTGATGGGAATTCGTATTCCTTAATCAGATCGGTGTAGTACTATAGCACGAAAAATTGAAATAATATACATACCAGGGGTGTTACGAATATTCGCATCCGCATCCGTAAATGCGGAATATTCGCATTAATTCAGACATCTGCATCCGCATTCACATCCGCATCAATCAATGCGGAGTTTTTACGTATGCAGATTCACTTCAACAAGTAACTACATATGTAAAGAAAGTGGGCGGATCCAGAGTGGCACGTGCTAAAAATATGATTAAATAAATAAAAAGTTAAAAGTAAATTGATTTTCAGTTATTTATGCACTTAAAATTTAAATAATTATCCTTTTAAAATTCCAAAATCCGCATCCGCATCAAATCCGCATCCGCGGATGTGAACTTCTAATAATCCGCATCTGCATCCGCGGATGTCTAAATTTTTGCATCCGTAACAACCCTGATACATACATCTATATTCTATACTATAATATTATAAAGAGGAAAAGTTTGTGAGTTTGTTTGTGAGTTAGTTTGTGAGTTTGTATATTGTGGGTAATCTCTTAACCAATTCTAAAAATTCTTTCACTAAATCCCTGATCACCTGCGGTCAAAATCCACGGACACGTCAATTTTATTTATTAATACCGACAATTTTTTTGATAGTCATCTTTTTTTAGCTCCACCCCTTTATGTAGTGACGTACGCACTGTATATAAATAATATTACTATCTGAAGTCGCAGGTATGTCTGTTGGGATAGTTATTACATAAAAAATAATTATAAATAGGTACATTTAATATGGGAAAAGACAACTACAAAAGTAATCGCTTGAAGTAATCAACTATAAAAATGTAAAGTGTAAATTTTCATAATCACTTTCATTTTATATTATTTCGTTATTTATAAATTTTGTTTTTATGAAAAAATCTACTACATGGTTGTCAAAATAACCTCATGCATATAAACTGCGGGTCATATTATGTTTCACAACGCCACTATTGAAAATTCGATTTTCGGTACCTGTTTAGCGGGTTCAAACTGAGAGTTCCAGCCCTAGGGATGAACATTTTTAGTTGTCGGTTTTCTCTGTTTTTAACAGTGTTAAGAGAGAGATAGAGCAATTGAGTCGCGCCGACTTCAATTCGCACCAAAATGTCAAAATGACAGATTTAATATATTTTTGTGGCTTGTTTGCGCCCCCAACAGAATTAACACGACAAATGAATACTGATATAATAATAATATGAAATTTCCCAAATTCAATTAAAAAATAAATGAAATATAAGATTGTATAGTTCAAATATTGAAAGTATCAACTTAACTAATATAGCGAAATAATACGCTAAAATGAAGATTTGTATAGTAGATATTCAACATAAGTAGGATAGTTATGTACTGAACAAGAGTTATATGTGTTCCCTAAGGAACTATGTATCCCGGTGTATTGTGAACACCACACATCGTGACGTCACGCAAAACCGCATCGTCTCCGTTCGCTATAGTAACAGTTTTAACCTACCAACTTAACCACACTTCCATCTCGCTGCTCGGTCAAATCATCTAATTGCGTTTGGAATTCAATATATATTGAACCGTTTTATTATTCGGTTTCGAAAATTTAATAGAAACTATTACTAGATACAATTAATTTTAATATATTATTTTGAGTTAAATACGATCGTTAATAAAGGGAATAAATCTACAGGGTGCTGAATTGCTTTTAGGGTAATAGGGATTTAACCCGTAAAATCAAACTTTCACGATTTCCTGCTTCCCTAATTATTTTAGGAAAAATATCTTCAAATAATAGTGTTAGAACATAAAATTCTGCATCTAAATCATTAAACAAAATTAATTTTGCATGCTTTGTAACGGCAGAAATTTGATATGAAAATGTCAAAATTACCTCAAAAACAGATAGCGATAGCCATGGATCTTGAACAGAATGATTAGAAATTATTCTGACAGCTAAAACGTCATCATTTTGTTCAAGTTCCATGGCTATCGCTATCTGTTTTTGAGGTAATTTTGACATTTTCATATCAAATTTCTCCCGTTACAAAGCATGCAAAATTAATTTTGTTTAATGATTTAGATGCAGAATTTTATGTTCTAAAACTTTTATTCGAAGATATTTTTCCTAAAATAATTAGGGAAGCAGTAAATCGCAAAAGTGTGATTTTACGGGTTAAATCCATATTACCCGCAAAGCAATTCAGCACCCTGTATATTAGAAAAAATCATTTTTCAACCAATGTCACAGTCGGAACTCAAACCCGAACCTTTCCACATTCGCGGCGGAATGAGTTATCAATTACTCTAGCCTGACACGACTTACAACTAGATTTATTTCTAATAATATAAACAGAAAATGTCAACAAGTTTTATTTCTATAATATAAGCAGAAAATGTCAATAAGTTCCATTGTACATACGAGTGTTAATTTTAAAATAGTATCTATAGTTTTAAGATATCTTATAAGCGAGAGCGTTCGACATGAAGGAATATTATAACCCAGTCAGGGCTTTTATTAATAATACAATATTTAAACCAAATTATTGGTATTATAATACATTAGTCTGCAGGATCGCAAGAATAACTGCATTGTCAGATTTGGTTGAGTTTCCTGTATAAATAATTTTTATGTGAAATGACCGAACTTATTGAGCATCTATAACATGTATAAAAGGAACTACTGAACAGATTTGAATGCGGTTTTTATGATTCGATATAGTGTAGGACATAGTGGCGCAAACGCTCGAAAAAATCCTGGGATAAACAATTGTTCTTTTCATTTTCAGAAAATTTTTCCGAATATAAAACTGTTTGTTATTTGTTATTATCATTCCTAGAAATTGTTTAAACCACGAAAGTATTGTCTCATTCACACTCTCACGCTTCATACGGACGAGAGAGAGACAGAATGAGCGCCTTAAAAATAGTTCGAAATATTTAATAAAAATAGGGTTGTGGCGGATTAAAAATTTGAAATTAAGGTTTCTCATTGTTATGCAAATTGCTTAAATATATTATATAAAAAATTGTCAAATACGGAATTATGAAATGTTATGTAGGTATACGTTATACCATTCTTTGCTGGAAATGCATAGACTTCGCGCTTTTATAAATACTAACAAATTTATAACTATTGATAGAGTAGAGATACGATATTAATGAACCTAAGGTCTTTTTTATTTAGAAAACCCAAAGGATTATAAAAAGTATAATTTCTGATGATACATTTTTTTTTAACTTTCGTGGTCTTAAACAATTTCCAGGAATGATAATAAATAACAAACAGCTTTATAATAATGTGAAAAATTTTCTGAAAACGACGATAGAAAAATTGTTTATCCTAGGATTTTTTTCTAGCGATTGCGCCACTATGACCTGCACTAATAGCGTTACAATAAAAAGTATAATAATTAAAAATCACGTAAAAACGTACTTTTATAAACAATAATATTCAATAATATTTGCTCAGTAAATGAAAATAAAACAAAATTACAAACAATAACATTGCTTTGAGTATACAAATAAACGTACCAACACAAAAATGGATTTATTAAATTGTATTATATTTTAAATCGATTTCAATCAAAAAGTATCGCATCTTTCGTTAAATAATTCTCTACAGTATGAACCTGAAATCTTGTATAAAAATACACTAAGGTACCTAATTTAGCAAAATATAAGCTGATTAAATTAAGGTGACCAGAATTTTAAAATTGCTCAGGAGGACACCACCTGGACTAAAAAAAAACTACTTTTGCAGTCTAGTTATTATCTAGATTCTAGACCTATTAATCTAAGAGTGAAACACACAGGAGTGGCGCCGCATCTAACAGTCTATAGCCGTATTCGTATTTGTTGTATAATAATATAAATAATATAATCATTAAAGAATGCTGTGACTACCGGTTGTGAGGTTGTCTACCCAAGTACAGAACCACAAAAACATTTGTTGAAATCGTTAAAAAGTAGGACAAATGGGGTCGTTATGACGGTATCATTCGAAAGGAGGACACTATCACTGAGGAGGACAAATCTCACCAAAGGAGGATTGTCCTCCTCCAAGAGGACGTCTGGTCATCTTAATTAAATATTATGTTTATTGAAAGATATACGTTCATTATTTCACACATAGTTAAACTATATTTTCTACGAAGTGTGACATTATGTTAAACGAGCTTCAGCGAGTTTAACTTTATTTAATTTATTGTAAATTATAGACGCGTCGACAACTTAGGTCATTAGCGTCTTGATTACGTTAAACAACAACTGACTTAAAACTAAATGACATCACAAAACATCCATGAGTGGAGGCGGGATTCGAACCGACGACAGTCTGATTCAAAGGCCGCGACGCTAACCACTGGACCATACTGTCCTCGCGAGTTTAACAGTCACTATATTTTTTATCCGACACCCTATAAAATAGTAGCTTTTGTCTTCATTTCCAGTATTTTCAACATTTTTGACATTTCACTTGTGTAGAAAACTTAAGTTCAATAATGAATAGTAACTGTACGCATTATGTATAAGTAGTCTAAGCTGTCACACGCATACTTTCTCTGGGTAGCGTGTCGTGTCATATGTATTGTGTACTGTTAGGTTAACTCCAGCTGTAGTAATATGAAATATATTAAAATTAGTAATTTTTTTTTTACTTACTATTAAAAATAATAAATTGAAAAAGTATTATTGAATTTTACATTAGCGTCCGGCGGGCGATAAAGTTACTTTACCACCCGACTCTCGTCACCGGCCTGAAATCGGTCATTTTACGACCTGTTTACATGTATGAAAAGCAGCTATTTTATAGAGGGTATGCAGGATAAAAAATACCTATTTTTAATGGAAACGAATTTTCTATAGCTTTAATTTTAGTATGCAATTTTAAATACGACCAATCCTTTGTTAATTATTAAAGTTCAAACATCCTCCTTTAACGGAAATCATTTAATTGCTAAATCGGCTGTAAATCCACAGATATCTGTGGAAATATAATATATTCGACTGTTTTTCTGTTCAGCTCAAATAAAAACATTATTGTTACATATTATGTTTACACACGTCCTTATTGTTTTCCAAATACGTCGACGTGATATTTACCGAAAATGAGAGATCTACAAAAAACGCACGAAAAACTTGGCTCTTGTATATAAACAAAACACACATATATACAGAGCGGACCGTTTCCGTTGGAACAGCTCCGGGTATGTGTGTATGTTAACAGTGGTTGACGAAGGGCAAGGGGAGACGTGCGGAGGGGTGCATGGACTAGAGCCGATATCAAATTGTGTTCGGTTTTAACCGGCATCACTTTATTTACAGGCCTGCGGATACTCGCTATACTCCCATAACAAACAGTGCTTCATCGATCAACGTAGGGTTAAACAAAGAACACTTCTATAGGGTTGATTTCGACTTACTGGAAAAAATCATCAAAAATTAATTAGTGCGTCATTTTCAATTGTGTAGGGCTAAATAAAAAACACTAAAAGATCTTGTGAGTGGTTAACGAAATTCAAAAAATTCGAAAATCGGGCGACGTTAAGATCAAACAGACCCCGACAGAAATCGAAAAAAAAAAGTTTTTTAAAACGGTTCATGATGTTCATCCGTTTGGGCTGCACGACTGATACAAAAAAAGCTTGACGCACAGACGTACAGACAAAACGGGTGTATACAAGGTGTTTCTTAGAAAAGGTAACATAGGGAAAATAACATTGAGAACATATGGGCCATAAGACTTAATGTAAATAATATGCAGTAGATGTCAACCGTTGCTATGGAAAATAATTGTTTAAAAAATTCACTGTAGGTACTATTTTTTCTATGTAATCCACTACATATTTACATTAGGTCTTATGGTCCATAGCTTACTGCAAAATTGTAAACGTTATTGTCCCTATATTACCTTTTCCAAGAAACAGTATATGCGCTTCTAGTTTTACTTATGACGCGCCTAAAAATATATACGGATCGAATTGAGGGCCTCTTCCTTTTTTTAAAGTTGGTTAAAAATAGGAAATAAAATAATATACAATAATATAAAACAGCGGAGGCGAAATCTTGAAATATTTTTGGGGCCAGAGCTGTGATACATCAGAAAAATCAGGGTATCTCGATCTATGGGGGAGTTAAACAAAGAATCCTTCTTGATCTTCCTCTCGAATTGACGCGTGAACTTCTTCTGTCAGCCCCCTCACCTTTATAGTTATTTTATGTTTTCCCTCACAACTCTTAAAATTACTTTAAAAATTCGCGCTCCCCCGAGGAAATTTTGAAATATGATATGAACAATTTTTTTTAACGTTTACAGTAAAAAAGTAAATGATAACAAGCCGTGAGGTGGGTCGTTTATTCGGACTAAAGTGCGACCCTTGAGGTCCACACGACGAACTTCGCAGTTTGATAAATATTTAATAACATTAATTAAATTAGATATTACACAGAAAAGTAATCATTTTAATCATTAAAACATAATTATTATTTATTTTAACAATAATTAAAAAAAGGAAAAAAAACGGCTGAACCGATTTTTATAAAATTTATGGCGGATCAAAATGACGTTAACGCGCCTCGATTGACACCCTTACGAAGTCGATATAATTTTTTATTCGCGAGATATTGTGTAAAATCTACTTTTTTGAAGTCTATATGGTTAAGAAAAAAGAACGGCTGAACCGATTTTGAAAAAATTTCTTTCAGATCATATTTACGTTAATACGCGTCGATTGGCACCCTAACGTAGTCGATATCATTTTTCATTCTCGAGATTTTAGAAAGAAATGGTCACATACATACGTACGTACGTACACACACGCACATACACATCAAGACTCGCATCAAGATATCTTTCTAAAAATAGTGTAGTGACCTTGAAACATAAAAATTTGTTATACGTTTTGATTTCGATTTTCGGACCCATTACAATAACTTCCAATGGGAAGTTAAAAATGACAAAAATTTGTTTAAATCAAAAAGGAAATACTTAATTATAAAAATATAAATTAATTAATGATACATCTTGCAAATAAAGTGATAAACAGTAAAATCTGAATGATAAGAAGTATAAGGATCATTATAAGCGTCCCCCAATTTGCTCATCTCTGCTAATAACAGAGTTGTTACCCTGAAAAAAATATTCATTCATCATGACCCAATCAACAGGATTCATTGAAGTAATAAACTGCGTTTATGAAAAAATCATCGAGAGCAACAAAATTTCATTTTAATCAATTTTAATCAATAAATTGTATCTTTTTAAGTATAGGTATGAAAAAGGTTAATAACTAAAAATGTATGAACATTTTCATTGTTATAACTTTTTTTTTAGCCCATTATAAAGAAAATCTAAAAAAGCATTCATCAAATACAGATTCAGCGGTCAGTATAATATTTCTTGTTTTTTTTTTGTATTTTTTAAATTCAGTTATTTCAGTGCATCGGAAAAAATCAACAAATTTCATTATCGATCAGTTAGAGGTAACACTTTTTTAGCTATGAGTATACCGAAAAAAAAAAAATAAAATCGAACTGTGTGCAGGGGAAAAAACAATATTTTCTTTATTTTGTTTCCTGTAAAGTAAAAATGATATATCGAGTGGAGGGTTATACAAAATAGGATAGTTATAAAACTCAATGTATCATGTGAAAAACGTGCATAAGATTTTGCTAAAATAAATAAATTAAACAATTATATCTTTTTATATATAACAGACCGGTACTTATTTTGACGTTGAAAATGCCAACGACTTGAGTTATTAAAAAAAAATGTTATATTTATCTTTTGTCTAAAACATAAGTATTTTGGAGAAAAGTTAGTAAAAGCTATTTCATAATTCAAATTCTGAAATAGATTTTCTTTATTTATTATATTTATGTTTAGTGATCAAAAAAAAAATCAAATTAAACACTATAATCGCAAAAAAATACTACCAACAGAATTAAACAGTACACAGCCCTGAACTACCGAGATTTTGTTCCATGTTCAACACTGACAGACGAATGAAAGTTCGCGGAAATGAATGTTCCGAAGACACAATGTTATCCATATTATTATTTTCATTCCTGTGGGATAAATAAAAATCTTCTTTTGTTTGTTTTCAAACATATGATAGAATGCCTTGCAGTAATTTGATGTGAATGACATTTCTTAACAATTTTTTTTAAAAATAGCTGAACAGATCATTATTACAGAACATTCAAACAACAAAATATGAATATTAAAAAAGAAAAATATTATACAGCCAGCAGATTTAAAATATAATTTTACCAGGGCTGTAATCCGAACTTTAACCGATTTTTGCGGAACCGTAAATGAATATTTAACAGTACCTAGTTGTTATTATATTCAAAGGCATAACCAAAACCGCTAAAAAATTTTCAGTAAGATTAAAAAGTTTAGCGATTCCAGGACATTTTTTTTGGCCAAAGTTATTTTATCATCAATTTTTAAATCTGTTGCCCTGTATTAGATTAAAATGCAACCCAACTTATAATCCTAAATAGGCTTTAAAAGTATATAATACATATTTTCAAGAAAAAAATCTATCAAAATCGCCTTTTATTTATATATGCTAATAGCTAATCAAAATTTAATTGGGATGCAAATTGGATTACATTTTTTACTGTAGAGGTTTTCACATTAAAATGTGTGTCGTTTGGTATAGGTAAACAAAAGGAATGTGTATTTTGCACTCAAAATGTTATTATTTTGGTCTAATTGTGAAAATAATTAGTCATTTCGAATTACACACATGGAAAAATACAACTTAATTTAATTCAACATTCATAAATTCAAATTCGATGCCAGAACCGAACAAAATATCAATTTCGATTTATATAGATTTTACTACATTTTTTGCTGTCTTGTGGCACCAAAAAAAAATTATTATAATTTCTTTCATCTTTTTTTTTTTTAGTATAAAGAAAATAATTTTATTTTTTCTTGTTTCAGGTAAATAAAATTCATTTTTCAAATCATCACTGTTATGAAGAAGTTGTGGTAAGAGATTTATTATTTTTGTCATAACAATTTTATTTATCATAAAATCGATAATTAAAATTGGTTATATCTATGGTATAAGTTTAAATATATAATGATTTCGGTCGTTATTTGATGTTTTATATCTATTATATCACAATTAGGTATTTAAGTTTAAAAAAAATTATTAATTTTTTAATTTTTTCTAATAATTTAACATAAAAAATATTGAAAATCGAAAAGAAAAAATTTTTTAAAGCTATAGATAAATTACTAAAAATTAATTAAAATGTATAAAAATTTAAAAAATATCACGTGACTTCAAAACGCGCCAGGAATGTTTGTGACGTCGTTATGTTAAAATGTGTCTGCATTTGTTGGTATTTGTGTATATGTATTACACATACTATCAAAAATAATAAATTTTTAACTTGGTAACCATGGATACAAAGACCATAGATAACATAATGACGTCACACGCGTTCGGATTCTTTCGGCGCGTTATCGGAACTGAGTTTAAAAAATAATTTTTATTTAAATATAACTTTTTAATTAGTAAGCAAAAAAATTAAATAAAAACAGTTTTGCTATAAAACTTGTATGTGGTCCTTCCATTTAAGTAAAAAAAAAAATTCATTTAAAAACCCAATTGTTGATATATGTGCAAAATGTGTTGGATTGAATCCTGATCTATTTAAAAACAATAGCATAATGCATAATTACAACACTAGAAATAAAATCAATAATCTTAAAGTTGATCAACACTGTTTAGAAGTAACGAGTCGTGGAGCACGCAATGCCATGATTCGAATACACAATAACTTGCCTAAAAAAATTAGAAACATAGATAGTAACAAAGAAGCATTTTTTAAGAACGAAATAAAAAAAATTTTATTACAAAAAACTTTTTATAATATCAAAGACTACTAACAAATAAACCTGTTACATGTAAATGACGCCATTGATGTATTATTTAAATACTTTCTAATAAAGTGAAAAATATTACTATTATTAGTTCAATTTTTAAAACGTTGTTTCTTTGAAATATAAATCATGAGAGAAATGCTAATCTATGCTGATGAGATACTTAAAGTGACACACAATAAAGATGTGATTAGTTTTGTTAAGTATTGTTTCAATTTAATTCTGCGTAATTACATCAAATTTTGATATTGTATTTTAACTCCTTCTGTGCCATAAAACTGTTAACAAATTAATTTGGAAATTAGACTTGTTACAAGTTGAGAATTGAGACATAATGTCCCTGTTTCTAATTCCAAGTTCTACACAAAAGCTAACTTTCTCTACAGTCATACCTACAACATTCCTACCTTTTGCTTCGAATTAGTTTCTTTAGAATACGCGTTCTAAGTGTAAAGTTTAATTTCCTCTGCCTTCGAACGCATTGTTTGACCAATAACAAAGCCTCACAATACATTAAACGTCGTATCAGAGTTTTGGAACAAATATATAGATACACAGAATTGTCAAATATGACAGAGGGAAAGTAAATAATAAGACTGCAAATTTAACTAAACATTGTGTACACCTCCACAATAACATGTCCAATTCATTGTATTTATGTAACCTGCTCAAAATTAACGCAACACTCGGTGTTTCTGCTGTATTTTTAGTGTTAAAGGAACAGTTGGACTTGAAACATGTTTTATTTTCTGATGATACCATCAGTTGGTCGTGAAGAAATGCGGCGAACGAGTGCGGTGAAGGGCTGAAGAAAGATTTTCTGTTCGCAATATTGACGCGGACATCGAAGCAAAATCCTCCCCAGAACATTAAATGGTCCCCTTGTAGAGGTATTGAAATACTTGGTATCCTGGGGAGAAATTTGTTTCGACGCCCACAGAGAGTTGTAGAGAAACCCCGGTTTTATCAGAAAACAAAAAATGCTTTCATTTCAGTAATATTGCTTTAACACTAGAAGTATAGCAAAAGCGAGTGATGCGTTAATTTTTACCAAGAATTTATTATATTAATCATCTAACCGTGACCAAAACCGAACCAAAAATTTTATTTTTCCAATTTCGCCTTATCATTTACGTCTTTAATATTGAAATTAACAAAGTATGAGTAGTACATTTGGATCTTAGAATTGCTGAATTAATATCAGGCCGCTATATATTTCAGAAGACAGTGCGTACGCAATAATGTAGGTCTCTGTCTGTATTATATTCACGCAAGACACCAGTCGTAAAAGCTCCGGCAATGGGAATTTATAGTCTCCCTGTTTCCCATTCCAGTAACGGGTCACTTGTATATTGTAACCAACGCACCACGACTTCAATATCCGCCGACCTCCTGGAAATTGTTCGACTTTAGTCAAAATATTGACGAGTCAATCTACTAACGCCCAAAGATAATGAAGATTTATATCCCTGCCAATATAGTATCGTTTCTGAACCTTTTTCTTAAATTCTATTTTATTATCTGTGGACTTGAAAATTGGTAAAAAATACGGTTTTAAAAATAAAATTGACTGAATCCACATAGTTAATTATAAAGGTTCGAGCCTAAAACATGATTTGGGCTTCAGTTGTAACTTGTAAGCAATATTTTATATCATAAATCAAATAATTCTGTGATATTGCAGATAGTAATTATTATATTAATTAAATGACAAACTGAACCAATTATAATGTGTAAATAATTCAAGAATTACAATTACAATTCTCTTCAAGAATTTGCTTTTCTCTAAGGATAAATTTCAAAAATTAATTCCGGTACTTAACACAGCGCTGGATGTACACTAGGGGCAAATTTTCAGGGGCGGCAAAATTTGTAACGTGAAAACATTCATTAATTAAACTAAATAAAATATTTTTCTGAGTATTAAGAATGTGTGTAAAATTATGAACACTGCAGTTTTATTTACAAAATTGTGAAAAAAAACTTCAGTGTGGGGCGGCATTTTTCAGGGTGCCCCAGGGTGACACATAGGGTAAATCCAGCCCTGACTAAACACGCACTTGCCTGATTGGAAGTATAAGTTTTATAATTTTTAGTCTTCGAATGACCTATTGTAGTTTTGACAAACATGTTTTTTTAATGTCTTCTCAAATTCAGCTGTTTTTTAGTTGGTTGCGTAATGTAAAATAACGAACACATATTCCTCATAAAGCAAAGCAATTATAGTCACGAAACAAATTTCGTTCCGAAAATTCTCAAATGCTCAATGTAATGCTATTTAATTCACATACACTGCTGTTTTCTTGTTTTTTTGATAATATTACTTCACAATAAGGTAGGATAACAAAGACATTTAGATAGAAGCAGATAAACCAAATCCTATGTTATATTATTCGTTTTATTTTTTATTACTTACTCTGAAAACAGTACAAGTGTGGACTGACCACAATTGTACGGTTCAAAAGTTTAAAAGACGTAGGAAGTGTAGATAATACAGTGTATCCCAGTTTCGCTGTTTTTGTATAGTATTTTAGTAGATAGAGAAAAACTATTCTATGCAGAGCCGTCTTTAACCTATTGGAAGCCCTGGGCACTTTAGGATAATGGGACCGCTATGACTATGACAGAGGACTATTTTTTTTAAAACAGGTAAAATGAGTAGATAAGCAAAATTCTAGATTTATTCAACTGTTATCCGGAAAAGGAACTCTTTTAGCATTCACAGTGTTAGGCCCCTTGTTCATTAGAATACCAAAAAAGTTAATAAGTTACTTTTAAGCTTTTTTATATAACTACTGACTAATTTGATTGTATTCTCAAAATGTTCTACGTCATATATAAACGACTCTGTAATTGAAAGAAGTTCTACTGGTATTCTTCAGATAATAATATTGCGCTCTTTTATATTTAAGGATAAATAAATAATAAATTGAAACAATAGTATTTGAATCCAGAAAGTAAATGCAATCTGCGCTTAGATCATATATAATTGGACTGAGAAAAAAATTGAGTGTATAAGGATTAATCAATCAGTAGTTGACCCAAAAATTGGGGGCCCCTCGAGGTTAGGGGGCCCCGGTGATTGCCACCTGGAACACCTGTGGTAGATACGCCACTGACATTAGTAAAAATAGTTTGACAATTTTGATGTAGGTGCTCTCTCACAAATAGAATCATCTCTGTAATTCAATATTAAAATATGAATTTAGATAATTATTTTCCTCTCTTATCATACAACTTTTACTAAGGTGTTTTAACACTAATCTTCTTCTTTTGACTTTTACTATCACCCATTAAAAATAAAATCAGTATAAACCGAAAACACCCTGTACGCATACTATAATGTAATAATTTGTATTAATATTCAAGTCTCTTCCAAAAAAATGTCAATTCCTCGAAAAAACAGCAAATATATTATATTAATTGGTTTCTCTCTATTTCAGTTATTGAAAAGGGACACACTGTACATAGGTAGTGTTAGCGCATGTGAAGTAGGTACACATAATATACTATGTTCTATCTGTTTGCAAGTCGGCAGTCGCAATGCACTGTTTCCATTGCACAATGCAATTTAACAATGGAACAGACGGTCTGTAAATAATGCATTCAGCGTGCAGCACAAAACAAAGTAAATACGACCCTGCAATATCCGACAATCCTTTATTATTACATATTGTATGTTGCATCAGAAACTACTCCCATCTAGTGATAGGGTTTGCGATCTAGTTTTCTCTTTTCTGAAATTAATGCCAATTTTTAATAAAATAAACTATTTTTGGTGTAATTTATTTATACAAGTGAAGATGCGGTTTAGTGTAAAAGTAAATGGGAATAACAAACGTTGCGTTGACGATAAACCTATTGACTTCGGAACGACTTTCTTTGGGGGGGGGGGAGGGCTATTGGCCCATGATTACTTATGACGACTAAATAATATTAAACATGCTAGTTTAAAATTTTGGGGACCTGAATGCTATTTGCAGGGTGGGGAGATCAGTCCACTCTTCCGCCGCCAATGAAGATACCTGAGCATATACTCGTACTTGTTCACATTGATAAAGACATCAAAAGATTAGACTAAAGTTTCAGCTTTTCTGGCGTTACCTATTGCTCGTATTACTCTTGATGACTCTATTCTTGTTGAAAAGCGAATATAGTGTCACACGAACATTCGTCTTCTGAAATGAAAGAACGGGTGATTATCATAGTTTTATGAATTGTTTCTACTATGGTAACATCACCAATACCGTCGCGAAGTTGCGTAGAATAGAATGATTGTAATAAACGCTCGATATCTAAACGCGAAGCTACGTACCTGTCCTTTCAGAAGACGGGCATTAGTATCGTACCTATATAGCTAGTAAATGTCATTAATAGAATTAAGCTGCCCTAATAATAAATATTAATTGAATTATTTCTAAAAAAGCTCAGTGGAACTTTTTTGAACCAATAGCACAAAAATAAAGATACAAAATTAAAATTAAAAATTAGCTATTTAATAAACTTTTGTACCTATATTACAGAAATACTTATCACCAGCTATAGGTAATTTTTCAAATGCTTTTTAAAATTTTTAAAACTTTTTAATATTATTTTAAGGGGTGTGTTGAAGAGACAAATTTAAGTTCACGTAATGATACTTATATAATTAGTAATTACGCAAAATATAAGCCAAAGCACAATTTTGTTGGCCGAATTCTGCACTGCAGTCTGATACCCAAGTTTTTTCATAGTTATAACTTTGTTAGTTTATCGTTTTTTTACTATTTAGAAATGTTTATATTGGTAAATCAGTTAATTAATACCTAATTAAAAGAGAATTTTACTTGAACAAGACATAAACAACCATCAACGATGTATTTTTATTGAACTTCGATATTTAAAAATTTTTTATAAGCAGTCAATTTTTTTTGTTATAAAACTGTTTTTTGTGTGATACAATTTTATGATAAAAACTTTTTTCATCTTATTAAAAAAGTTCATGAAAGCATAATGTTAACAAAAAAATCATTTTTTATGAATAACAAAATAAACAACATGGTTAATATATTTTAATGGTTCGTTAAAATAATAGGTACTGTTACACAATATAATGCATACTGGATGATTAAAAAATATACTTAGACTGGGAACTGTCGTTATGAACTATTCTAAGCATAAATCATACTCTCCTCAAGTGTATGCTATGCTGCCGTCAATAGACTCAACAAATTATATGCGAGAATTGTTTTTTTAAACGGGACATATTGGCGTTCGTCGGTTTCTTTTTTTTTATATTTCCATCAAAATAATGGGAAGTACACGCGCACAGTCGCACACGCAGTTTAAAATAGCTCCTCTATTACAAGCCCCCCATTCCCAAGTCGTTCGCCTATAGTTTCTTATAACTCTGTTCGCACTTGCCGGACAGACATGCACCTATGCTATACATATTCATCGTGTATTGTTCGCAGAACGGTTGTTTTTGTTTGTGAATTAAAATTGTGGACGTATTATGGATAAATAAATAAACACTGAAGTTTTAATTCCATACCATTTACCCATCAGCACTTGCAAAGTTCCTACAGAAAATCTCTCTACTAAGATTGGATGTACCCAATATTTACTTTTTTTTCACTTTTTTCATTTTTTTCGTCGTCGTTCATCAACTGATCTCTAATCAACGAACAAACCGGAATTTTATCGTGTAGTGTGAACAGGAAGCGTCGGGCACTCAATAAAAAAACGTTCCGGCATCCGTTTAGTGTGTATGAGCTCTAACTCGAGAGTGTAAATTGAATTTTATAAAATAATGAATTGACAATAATATTAATTGGTGGCTGGTGCCAGGCCCAAATAACCCGAGCTGTTGGTGGTCTTAGAAAACAAAGAAACTATAATATACATTTTTAGAGTGTTAGGTCTCCAAGTCACTATATGAATAATAAGAAATATTAGAAATACCTTGTATTTTGGTGTCCGTCTTGTGACTTCATGTGTTGTTAACACGACGCGTTTCAGCAACGAGTTGCCATCTTCAGGTGTGGTAAAGGTAAACACATGGACACCCTCGAGGAATATGAAATATATATTAAAGCTACAAAATTCAACAATACCAACATTCTTAATGACAAACTAACGTTAAAATCGAAGATAATATACGACACAATAATTAACACACAAACACCCAATCTTCATTAATCGTCCACATACATACACACTCACACTTCCATTTCATCTACCTACTATATAAATCATAAAATCTCGAAATTTAAATCAGTACTTCACAATCCACAACATAATAGACATGTGCTTAGCATCATAATATTATAACGTGTTACGAATTACGAATACTCAATGTGTGTTTTATAATATAAAAAATTAACCACACCTGAAGATGGCAACTCGTTGCTGAAACGCGTCGTGTTAACAACACATGATGTCACAAGAGGGACACCAAAATACAAGGTATTTCTAATACTTCTTATTAAACTATAATATATATAGCAGAAAACAAAATGCACCTATTCTTATGGTCTATTTTTTCGAAACAAATTCAGCAGTGGGCTCAGAATGCTGGTTACTAATGATGTATTTTACCCATAGCCGGAAAGTGAAATTTTCAGTCCAAAATAAGTTATGCAATGAATATCTGTTACACCTCGTATATTATGTAATGTTTACGAGTGAAGGATGCACGTATAGGTATATTACGTAGTAATGTAAGGTATTGTGTTGGTAATACTGAGTTTGTAGTGGTGGTACCCTTGATAGTTGCTAGTCGCGTAACCAACTTCATAACGTATAAAAACAAGCATGAAACCCTTGTGTAATGGTACCACATAGACGGTGTGTTTATCGCCTATAAAACTTTTGTAAAAGTGCTTTTAATGAGCTTCATTTCAAGTAGCGTATTGAGATTAATATTTAACAAAGTCACTCATGAATACGCTGTTCTTTTTATTAGTTTTCCATATTCACTATGTATACGTATAATATTAACTGTTTTGATGCAAATCGTACATGAAGCGTTTATTTGAAAGTTGAGAGTCTTCCTCAAATATAATTAAGTCTGTTGCTTGTTTGTAATAAATAGCACTTTTAAATATTCCGCGTTTGTTATGTTTGCGTCGCCAATGCTTCTGTTCCGGTATATGCAGCGCTGTGAAACCGGATTTGCTCTAAACGACTCCAAGCATGAAGCATTTGACTTTTGTAGTTTATGCAAGCGCAACTAAACACACTGTATTATCATTTTTTACTCAGAATAATCACCCATTGTGGAACTTCTTGACTTTCGACTTTTTGTTATTATCTGACTACAACAAAAAAGGAAGGGTTATGGGTTTAACAGTCTATGTAGGAAGGGTTATGAGTTTAACAGTCTATGTATGTATATAGATATGTTCCCTCGTAGCTTCTAAACTACTGACCGATTTTGGCAGATACGGTGTCTATCGATTCGTCTTGATGACGTGCTATAACATGTAAGTCACTACAATTCCAATTTGGCGGATGATAAACGCAAATTAATGCTTACGGAAAAAAGAAATACAAATAAATATGCGTAGTGAGTTTAGTACGGCTGAGGATATTATAGGGTTTTTTTGGAAATTTTTTTGCAGTCAATTTATTTATTTGAACGAGTTATATTTATAATAAACGTTTTGCCCTTTTAGGCATCATCAGTAATATTCTGAAATATTATACATATATACATTAAAATGAACAAGTTATAATACAGTATTTGAAAATAAAGATAAATGAATGAATTAGATTCAAAATACTTACATTTTATAGTGAAATTATGATTTTAAAAATCATAATTTCACTATAAAATGTAAGTATTTTGGAAAACTGGATTCAAAATTGTAAAATTGTATTTCAATGAAGTAATCCAATAATTGATGTTTCTTTCAGGACGAAAGCATCCGTGTCATAAGGATCAGAAAAATCAGCAATACTGATGAGTACATTTCGCGTTTATTACTAATATTTCGACAGTTTTCTGTCATCCTCAGAGTTCTGAATAAAATGGTGTGCCTAAGGGTGACAAAAATATTACAGAAACGTTAGTAACAAATACAAATTGTGGTCAGTATTGCTGCTTTTTCTTATCCTTACACATGAATTCGTCCTGAAAAACAGCAATATTCTAATCAATTTTCCTACATAACTGCTACAAACCATTGTAAGTAGGGTTACCATTTCGAAATTTGAAAAGTCCTAACAAAAAACAGGACATTTAAAAAATAGTCGGGATATTTAAGACGGATTTATACTTGTTTTATTTTTAAGTAATTTAATGCCAAATTTAAACCTTCATTCAAAATGTTTTCATCTAAGTCAAAAATCCGGACAAATTAAAAAGCCGGACAAGGTTCGTACGGAAGGCCGAAAGTACGGACATGTCCGAACGGATGGCAACCCTAATTGTAAGTCCAAATAATTTCCGACAAGACGTTTTTCACCATAAAATCATCAAGACTTATTGTGATATGCTCATTTTAAAAGACGCGTATAGCACATTCTTAAATTTATCTAAGCGGTCTTAACTGAAAATAGAAAAAAATATGAGTTACGACATTTGGTTTGAACAACGACGATACATAGGCACAGAGAAAACATATCGTGCATATTTCGAATGTACCCCCGTCGTACACTCTGACTAAATTAATAATATTACAAACATTCAGGTCGTTTGATGATCAAAGCTATTGAAATTTTACGTTTCCGTTGATTTGTTTTAACAGTTTTATTTGTATTACAAATAGTTTGATGTTAAATC
This sequence comes from Mongoloraphidia duomilia, assembly GCA_039654895.1. Classification (NCBI taxonomy): domain Eukaryota; kingdom Metazoa; phylum Arthropoda; class Insecta; order Raphidioptera; family Raphidiidae; genus Mongoloraphidia; species Mongoloraphidia duomilia. The sequence goes on along the minus strand of CM077520.1, from coordinate 35,776,942 downwards.
TCTAGTTTTAGTCAATTATGTATTTTATAAAAGAAATAAAAAGCAAACGCGCCGTTTTCATTTTTTACGTTCATTCTCTGTGTTTACATCGCCTAGTGATTACACTTTTTATTAGAATTTTGAGTTCAAAGAAATAAATTTTGATACTTAATTATAATATGATGTAACACATTTAATGCCATACTCACCATAAAATAGCTGCTTTACATGGATGTATGTATATGCATATGTAAAGTGACTTTTGACAGGCCGGTGTGCGGGAACGTGTGTTTCCTACACTAGTGTGGGAAAGCAAGCCATTAGTGATTTATGTTGATTCAACCTGATCCGGCGGCTATTACCTACTGACAGCTACTCTCGGCCTACTATAGAAGTGAAGTTGGCGACACAAATGAACTGTTGATTTTTTTTTGAAATGAAGTGAAAAGCAGCCATTTTATAGTGAACATGGTAAAAAACACCATATTATGACTCGTGTGACTATTAAAACTCGCTATGCTCGTTTTAACATGTAGTCACTTACTCGTCAGTAATATACCTCATTACGCAACTAGATATACAATCTACTATTTCTTTAGGATCTTACAAATGCACTGAAGTATTTGAATCATAATATTAAAAACAGTTTTTGCTTTACAAATGCATCTTTGTTTTGTTTTCTCTATTCTTCTTGAAAATTTACGTAGAAATTATACAAAATATTTTATATGCAAAAACATAGAGATTTATTGTATAAATATTTTAATAATTCCAGTTTTTTTATAACGAGTTGCAAAAAAGAAAAAAAATCAGTAGATAAAACTACAATGTAAAATGAATAACATATGAACGCTGCAAGAAAATACGTGCTCATTTACCGACGTATCGTTTGTTGAAAAGTTTTGTAATCCTGAAACGTGATTTTTTTGTTTTGTTTGTAGTATTTAATTATTATCCGTTTTTTTATCAACAATAATAGAAAGTTTCAAGTAATCTCGTGTGTTTTTCGAGACCACCAATTCGACCAGGGTTATTTGGACAAATTTATAGTCGTAATTTGTTCTTATTTTTCACCGACTTCAAAAAAAAGGAGGGAAATTCTCAAATCGACGCGTATATAATATATTATGTTTGACCACACATAACTTTTTACAGAATAGTCCGATTGTGATAATTCTTATTTTATTGGATAGGGTATACTTCGAAGTTGGTCCTATATAAATTTTACTTAAATCGGTTCAGTAGTTCAGCTGATTTTAATAAAAGTGAATAACGGCGTGTGATTCCTTTAAGGTAAATGTCACGTTTTGACATCTCACAGCGTAAGAAATCGGTTAAACAGTTTGTAGAAGTGAATCTATTGGCAAGCGACTAAACTACGTATTGTAAAGCCACTAAAAAGTAAAAAATAAAGAACTTTTTAACAAAAAAAAACCTCCTTCAAAAAAGCCACTAAAAAGAGGAAAATAATAAAACTTTGAGGTCTGTGCCAATTTAATTTTTAAATAAATCGGTTAAAAAGTATAGTATAGTGAATAATATCTGCTTTTTCACGGACTTCATATTTTATTAAATTGGCACAGACCTCAAAGTTTTATTATTTTTCTCTTTTTAATGGCTTTTTTGAAGGAGTTTTTTTAATAATAAATTGAAAATCCATTTAATATTTTACTAATTGCTCTCGAATTATAGAGCCTGGGAACTATAAGTGGCTTGTAATAGAGGAGACACTAATGACCTCTGTTGTCGAGCGTCTATAATCTACAATTCATTCATTGTAATAGAGGAGCCACGAAAACGAAATGTAAAGTAGGTACGGCGTCGCTACACGCTAGGCTATTCTCAAACCCTTTTTTCTTTCGTATCCAAGAAATGTATTAATTTTGTGGGCCATAAGCTGTATTACTGCATATACTAAATAGACAATTACTGAAGAACATTTTTGCAGAAATATGAATTAAGTAGTTTTTCTCCCTGCAGAAATATAGACGCTTAGTAGTATAAGGTTTGTATTTTTTGTGAGCTTTATTGTAACTACAAACAATGCATGACCATCTAGCGTTAGAAGCAACGTTACCAACTCCTCAATAATATATTATCACATCACTTGAAACAATTGAGCGTCTCCCTACAACAAATGGCTGTTAGAGTTGAATTCCTGCCACCGTTTGCCACATCTTATTTTCGAGAGCACTACCTTCTATTGATATTGCAACACACAGAACTGAGTTAGGGCTTGAATATAGCCGAGAGTGTAGCAATGCTGTTGTTTACATGGCGTTGCTATGGTTCCTCTATTACAAGTCCCCAGTTCCCGGGTTCTAGCCCGAGAGCTGGTAAAAGTGTCAATTGGATTTTCAATTTATTATTAAAAAAAATAATAATGAATTGAAAATATGAATTGGTGCCAGACCCGAATAATCTTAGCTGTTGGTGGTCTTTAAAACACACACAGAACTGAGTTTTTCAGAAGAATGATTCGTAAACATAGGGATGATAATTGATTATACCTATACGATCCAATACCCTGTTTAAAATAACTTAAGAGGGTCTAACCGTCACATCCTCCCGCCTAAAAGTTTATCACACCCCGAGGATAGATTTTTTGCGTCAAAAAAGATGGATTGAGGAATTTTTAAAATAAATTGAAGCATATTATTTCAAATTGTAATCTTCAATACGTGTTAAAGTTTACCTCTAAAATTTAATTATAAACGAGTAGATGGCGTTGAACTATCTTTTTGCCGATAATAAATTATTGCTAGATCTGAGTGTATTTTAGTAAAAGCGTTGCCTTGATAAACTTAACACGAAAATAGTTTTTTCTGCACTTAAAGAAATAAGTAACAAATATTTCAAATAAAAACTAAATTTTTATTTTTTTACAAGATCAAGTCGAAGTAATGGAGATGGACACTGCCAAACTTGACCGTAGGGGCGCTAGCTATATATCCACCTTGGTCTGTAGGTAGTTCATAGGAGTGTGCACAAAATAGGTTTATTGAAAATAATAAACCAATAACAATATGCCGATGTGCTGTGTTTATCAGTGATCAAATCATAGAGTTTTTGTATTTCCAAAGGATTCGGAAATGTAAAGAAGTGGTTGTATGCTATCAGAAGAGAAAAAACTTGATTTTTCGCTCATTTTTCTATGAAAACCAATGATAACTTAGGTGGCTGTATACCTGCTGCTATCTATTATGTTTCTCATATCTCCATTGTCAACTGAATAAATCTATTGTAGCAAACCCCAAGATGTTACGCCACTGCTTCCAATAGAAACCATGAGAAAGAAAGGTCACAGTAGTAAAGCGTGGAATGGTATCGAAGATTCTAGACAACGCTAGAGAATACGAGAACGCACTGAGCGTGCACCGCACGCAGATATATAAACAGGAGTGTGTCGTGTTGAAGAAATCAGTGAATGGTGAGTCGTGCCATCAAGCGAATCAGTGATATAAATATTGATCAGTCAACGGAAATCAGTCAGTGTAGATTGTACTGTGGTGTTGAACAGCGAAATAAATCTGATACAAATACAGTGACATAAATAATTACAAATAAATAATCCTTGTATATATAGTTATTTTTTAAGTGGCTCGTTTAATTCAGCATTTTTTTTTATTGTTAGAATTGACTTTTCGTTGTTGCATTTATTGTTATTGTATTTTTAATTATTGTAAATAAATTTATTCCGCCAACTCAGAAAACAGTTTTGTACACTATTATATTTTCAATCAACAAACGAATACGCTTTGTCTTACAAGTATTAATTCAATCTTCTTGTAAACTGGCAGAATATCGTCTAAAAAAATGTGTTCAAGTTGTTAGGTGATGAGTGTTAAGGGGCGATGTATCGTTCGTCTCTGTCTAGCAAAACAGACAAATAATATAAACAGCGTGTTCATTTGCTCGTCTTCACGAATATAAATAATGCCAACAACCGCTACGCCACAGCTGCTGCTCTTCAATGGGACGATCTCATACTGATGAGATGCAATAAATATATCCCACGCCTTAATAGTACAAAGTCTGACTGCATCCTATACTCAAGTGCAATGCAATTGAATGCAATATGCGGCATAATTGCTTCAATTATCCTAATTATTTCAATTTAAAAAAATCTCATCGTTGTCGTTAATATTAAGAGACAGAGGATGTTACTAGCCGCTATTTTAATAAGTGAAGCTTGAACAATAAATTCTCTGTAAATGTGACATTAAATGTATAGCCTTGTATATTAGTAAAAAACGTTACCCAGATATATTTATTGATACGCTTGGTTGCACAACAGATTGTCAGAAAATGATCTTTGATTGTGACCACACATATTTCATTCTAAGAAAAGCACTATAGTCAATAGAATTTTAAATTTATCCTGCTCAAAATAAAACTGAACGCTTGAAACGATATTTTTTAAACTGATAATCACAATATTCCTAACTGAATTAGTCATGATTATTATCATAAACCCAAAAATATGAGACGACAAATCAGTAATATTGTCAAAAAAGATCTCATCTTTACAACTGGTCAGTAACATTATAATAATCCTAAAATCTGTTACTAATATTGTAAGTTTTAAAATCTTTTGACAATAATCCGTAAGATTATAATTTTCCTAGGAATATTATAATATTCCGAATTTTACAATATTCCTGCGACATATACACGTATTTTACATAGGTACTTTTTTCTGTAATGTCCCCTTCGAAACAATATTTTTGTAGGAATTTTGATCAAAATTTAGCTTGAAAATGATCTTTTTTTATGCGGATCAGTTATTTGTTATTTACAGTATGTTCTACCTAATAAAAACTTTGACAATGACAATAGACTGTTCCTGCGTAAAGAAAATATGATCATAATAAAGGTCGTTGTCAACTCAGAAATTCTGACAATGCGTTTTGCAACCCAGCAATAAGTAGTCTTGTCCTCACCGGGGAGTTACTAAATATTTTTCGCGTTACTTTTTAAATGCATCACTCGAATCGATTTCAAATATGTACGAGGATATTATATACTGTCGACGATTGTGAGCTTTGTACTGCGATATTGACATTATTTGATTGCTTTCAAATATTTATCACTTCAAACTTCATTGTAGTATGAGTAGTATTCGAGTATTTCTTGTTTAAATATCGAGTACACCCGAATACTTAAAATGAATGTTATTGGGATCCGTCAGATAGGTGGAGCTTAAAAAACATGGCGCAAAGGGGGGGAAATTTCATTTACGGGGTATACTTTTGCGTGTAATTTTATGAAGGAATTTCGTTGAAGGAGAACGGATTCTCAAAGCCGGGCATATTATCAAATGTCGGAAATATAACGAGAAAAATGCATGCAAAATGAACTGTCAAAAGTAGTAATCTTTACGACATATTGCTTAAAAACATCAAAATTAAAAGAAAATCTCCACGAAATTAATCATCCGCGTTCAATGCGCTTTTATGGCTGGGTTAGGTGAATAATGTAAACACATAACTGCAACATAAAAGTTATATTGTAATAAGTAGGTAAGATACTAACCTCGAAATATTTGTTAATCCTATAAATCCTATAAATTTGTCAATCAACAGGGATTCAACTATTGTAGTGCAGTATGATAATAAGTACATCTTATTATTAATATAAAATGTTTTTTTAATTTATACATACATTTCTTTAAAAAATAATTCTCTGTAAAGTAAGTTTTACAAGGCAATAACTGACAGTGTTTATTGCCATGATATTAGAAAACGTCGCGAATTCCATTTTCGATAAACTTTTTGTTTAATTTAGTTGTTTTATTTTTGTATTAAACAATTACATGATTAATTTGCACTGTTAGCATGTAAAATTTTTCCTCGTTTTGAGTACAATTTTCTGCCACCAGATGTCATGTGCTCATTTGACGGATCCCAATAGCTCCACCACACATTCTGCGGATTTACGTCTATTAATAAACCACAATAAATTCAAGATGTTTCCGAAACAAATGAAGTTGGAATATTGTAGGGTCATTAATGACATTCCGATTATGAAATAATTTGAGCCAAATCGTTGAAATAATTTTCGAGAATATGACAATTTTTCAATTTTTGTTCATTAAACTACCCTTATTTCGAATAATTTGATCGATTGAAACTACATTTGTATACATTTTTCTACAAAGCGATCATCTTTTTCTATGTAGATCAGTCATTTGTTTTTCTGTGAGTACAATCTAATGTTCTAAATAACAAAGAGTTTGACAACGACATTAGGCTGCTCATGCATTTATAATAGTAATTTATGCAACTAGTGGCTTAAGTGACGAATTATATTATGACAGTCGCAAAATCGTGACTGTCAGATTTGTCACTTTAAACACGCGTAACATACAATATTTTTTGCAACAACTGCTTCAAAAGTTCAATTTTAAGCAAATAAAACACAATTTGGATAAATATTTTATTAGTGACATTATAGCAAAGTAATCTATAAAGTACTTTGTTACGCACGTGTGTTATAAAGTAAAACAAAACAGTAGGTATTACTTTATAGAACGGAGTGCGTTAAAATTTACTTTAAACACTACCGTTCGAATGCAGTAGAAGCTTCCATAAAGAATCACTTTTCAAACGGTACACAGCCATCTAAAATTGTACTTTTGATGCAAGTGAAAAAAGTGTATATGATCACAATCTAAAGCCATTGTCAAATAATATTTTCTGACAGTTCGTTCTGCAATATCCAGCATGACTGTTTATTGTTTAACTACGCAGTTTGTTAGATCAGTGTGTATTCAACCAAGTATGTTCAACGACCCATTGGGACAGGGAAACGCATTCGCAAATAGTTTTTTTTCATCGTTGCTCCAATGAAATATATACTTAGTGTTAGTTTTGCTGCTCTTTCTGTTATACTGACTATAATTTATTTGATACATTAATAAATGTCGTCAGTCATATTTACGAATACAGAAACACTCTTCCTTTGTTACATTTTTTACATATATATTATTTTGTTTTGTTACAATGTTACATAGCATGTCCTTTGTTTAATAAGGTGACGTAACACTTTTTGCTCGAGATTATTTTTCTTTACAATATTTTACTTAACATGAAATTCAAAATGCAGTTTCCTCATTTAAATGAAACAAAGTCATATTAATATGAACTAATGTCACTATTTGTTAAAAAACGATTTTTAAAAAATATTTAAATGATAATTTATTTAGAATAAAGCCGCAAAGTATTAATTTCATAAATTTAATTTAATTTTTAGTCTTTGGAAAGCAAGTGTCCAGTATCTTTTACATTTACCAATATTTTACAATTTTCGACATAATTGCTCGTGGGAAAAAATGTTTTTTTGACATTTCTTACCTTTATAGCTTTCAGTTCTAAGACAAATAGATTCATATAACCTTAAATGCCAAGGCAAATATTAATTTGAGCGCACATTTTTAGTGTTCCGCGCAAACGAAACACTTATGGAATCACTTCGGTGTCCGTCCGTCTGTCACAGGCGATTTTCTCTTAAACTATTTGACGTAAAAATTTGAAATTTGGCACAGAGATAGAAGGTGGTAGGCCAATCACAAACGTGAAGTATATAAAGGTGAATTGTGATTCTTGGGGTAAATTTCAGGAAGTGAATTGGGAAATGAAAAAAAACTTTTTTCAAGGGCATCGTGTAGGGTGTCAAATGAAAGCTTATTGAAGCTCGTACTCCATAATATATATGATGTGTTTCTTATTTTTTCAACATTTCTGGGGAAAAACGCTTAAAAATTGCTGTCCCTTACCCATATCACCAAAAGAGTCGCTCAAAAAAATCTGAAAAAAATCACGAACATTAAGAATTAGGTGTAGATTGAACAAAAATTATCACGGTACCATCGTGGCGCGAATTCTACTCGCACCTAACCGATTCTTTAAACGGTTTTATTTAACTTGACCCCGCGTATATTTGTTTGTTTATATGTTTGTTTATATCTTATTTGTTTCAAATCTTGCGACCGATTTTTCACCCAGTTCCCGTTATCCGATTGAGTAGAAATTTTGCCCACATGTGTAACTCCGGTGACAATACAATATTATGATAACTAGCTGACCGGCCCGTCTTTCTTCCGGGTGTAAAACGTACTTTTGAATTTTAACCCACTTCCCGTGATCCGATTGAATTGAAATTTTGCACACATGTGTAGCTCCGGTGACAATACAATATTGTGGAAACTAGCTGACCGACCCGGCTCCCGTCCGGGTGCAAATGCACTTTTGAATTTTCACAGGCAAAAGGTCTTGCTCCGGTAACGTTTCAGACTGATCAAATAAAGCACACTAAAAAATTGAAAATAAAAATAGGCAAAAAAACTTTTAAGTTAAACGGTTTTATAAATGTACTGAAAAGAAAAAAATAATGTTTAATTTAGGTTCATAAGTATAAAATCGTGGGTCATTACTGTAATAAATTATAGATTTTACGACCCACGCTTTTATACTTATGAACCTAAATTAAATATTATTTTTTCTTTTTAGTACATTTATAAAACCGTTTAACTTAAAAGTTTTTTTACCTGTTTTTTTTACTTACAAATCCGGGAATAGGTACGGTATAGGTGTGAACGTAGTATCTCAATCAAAAACTACGTTATCCTAGGCGCACGCGCATTTTCACAAAATATAATTTATGAATTCAGGTCGTGTTTGTAGTGGAGTCTATTTGTGATATCCTTGCGAGTGATAATACGCGCGATATGAGATCCGACTCCCGTAACGCAACGCTGTAATCCAATTCGTGTTGTTTTGTGTTACGGATTAGCGGGCTTAAATTGCCCACTAATTTGTTTAGCTGCCTCTCGCTCCTTCCTTCCTTCCTCACTTCACTCTGTTCTCATGTGTTGTTGACACGTTCTGCGGCTCACTTCACACTGTTTCCACGATCTTCTTTTACAAAGCTGTATTTAGATTATCGTATACAGTAAGAATACAAATTTTTACTGCCGGAAAAAATTATGTTTTATTTTTAACACGCTTTTATTAGCTTCACTTGTATGTTTGCTTGCTTGTTTGTCAGTTTGTAACCGACTTCTTTGAACTTGATTTTGACCAACTTTGAACGGTCAGATATAGTTTAAACGTTGTCGACTTATCAAGGACCGACGACAATACAATAATTCAATAAGTTTGTCCCATTATCCTGACCAGGATCTCCAGGACTAAAAAAAAAGCAACAAACTTCAGATTGAACTGAAACTTTGCACACTTATCAAGGACCGATGACAATACAATAATTCAATAAGTTTGTCCCATTATCCTGACCAGGATCTCCAGGACTGAAAAAAAAGCAAAAAACTTCAGATTGAACTGAAACTTTGCACACTTATCAAGGACCGATGACAATACAATAATTCCATAAGTTTGTCCCATTATCCTGACCAGGATCTCCAGCACTAAAAAAAAGCAAAAAACTTCAGATTGAACTGAAACTTTGCACACTTATCAAGGACCGATTACAATACAATAATTCCATAAGTTTGTCCCATTATCCTGACCAAGATCTCCAGGACTAAAAAGCAAAAATAAATTATAATTTTAAAAACTAAAAAACACGCTTTAATGAACTAAAAAGTAAAAAATAATTAATTTTATTGTAAAAAAGCGTGGGGTAGTATGAAAATATGATACAAAGCACCCCACGCTTTTTTACTATAAAATTAATTATTTTTTACTTTTTAGTTCATTAAAGCGTGTTTTTTAGTTTTTTTAAATTATAATTTATTTTGTTTATGCACTTGCAATAAAATGTATTAAAATCACATCCTTAATATTCATAGAAATGACCAGAAAATTTAATATTTCTAGAAACGATGCAGCTTTATTTTGTTTTCTTTAGGTTGAAACGAAAGTATCTACTGTAAAAAACTAGGAATTAAAGAATAATAGATGATAAGAATCTGTTTTTGATTAAAAAACAGAATATGTGGTGATCCTGATGAAATTGGAAGAAAACGACTCAAAAGTGGCTTAAGGATCCAATTAAGAAGCAAATACTGTTTTATTGCATTTATTCGAAAAATATGTTTTCATCATCAGAGCTCAAATGCCGTAAAGAATAATATTATTTATTCAGTTCCATTATGAATTAAATCATGACATAGGAAGTGAAACTATAAACTGAACGATAAGCTGAAATATAGTCTGCGAAACGTTGCAATTGATAAACCCTGTTTATCGTTCCACTTCCTTTGATCCAAGAAACTAGGAAATAATTTTCTTTATTTGAAGACTAGTGATTATATAATTACTTACTTTTGAGATTTTATTATTACAACCATAGACCAAACAGCTAAGATTTTGTAGCACCTGTTTTGGAACATTCATTGCAATTTTATTTCGCGACTTGCTATTGATATTTTAGCAATAATATATCTCAGATAAATTGAATTTGAAGTGAGAAATATTTTATAGTTGATGTCAGCTATGGTAAAATACTGTGGTATGCTTAATTTGTTATAATATTATACACAGTGTCTATAATTTAAAATCAAATTTGAAAATAATAAATGTCAAAAGTTCCATATTATTATACTGTTAAATCGAGAAAATACGGAATCACAATGACGAATAAGTAATCTTTACTAAAAACATTTATTACATGCACCTATACTTCCACCATATGAGCCTGCCCCTCCACCACTCTGTTAACAATAATTCAATGCAAAATGCATTTATTTAATTAAATAAATTTACGATTAATAAGGAAAAACTTTTTAACATTTGTTGCTGAAATAGTTCAAAAAAAGTATGGTACAAATTTTACATATTTTACAAAAAATAACAAGTTTCTTTTTCATAAATTTATTGTTAAACATAAATCTGGCAAATATAACTAACTAGCTGTTCTACCCATTTTTTCAATCTGATTTTTAACGTCTTTAGGTGTTAAATTTTAAAAAATCATTCTTATTTTAAGCGTATAGGTCGTCATAAAGAGAGCACATTTCTAAAAATGCAAGTGCCTAGAATTACCGGTTTTGGCTGTACCTTAACAAGTCAATGAAGAAACAATTTTATCTATATACTTATAATACAGAATACAGATAATAAGTGTAAAATGAATAAGTGAATAATATTATTACCAAACAAATGAAACATGATTCTTCTAGATTATAAATGAAACTATTATTTAATAATTATTTTAAATGATATTTAATGATTTAAAGAACAGTCGAGTAGAGTTAATGTAGACGCATACTGTGTGAAGTCATCAACGAGTGCGATAAGACATACCGCTTCTCGAGTAGCCGCGCGCTGTTTAGGGAGATTTGATTGTTCGTTTTGCCCGGACTTATTGGATTACGGCTGGTGGAAATCAGTTTTTGTACGCTTTTGTGGTTTCGCTTTTATCACACATGTAGCTGTTAGCTGTGTCCACATTTCAGAATCAGTTTCTTGTTAATAGTGCATTTATTACATAGTGTATGACATCGGACGGATGGCGAATCCTATAAAATATCGACGTTTCACATCATTCTGAACAACTAGGTAGCATTTTTGAAATTTGGCACACATCGGAAATCATCACCGCGCACTAAACCTATTTAAAATGGATGCAATCGAATTATTTTAAGGGTTAAACTTAGGCCCAAAAACATTGACAAAATTATTGGAACTGTTTCAATATTGAAATGTAACTCATTACTAGACATTAAAATGTGACCCTAAAATTTTAATAAAATTACTCGAACAGGAATGGACTTTCAAAATTTATTTAAAATAAATAAAACCTTATTTGATGAATTAATATGGAGGACAAAGTTTACTCAATAAAATTGACGTCCGAAAAAAAGCTTTGCTTCAAAAATATCAGTATCCAGAGAATAATTGTAGTTTTGGTATCTAAAATTTTTAAATTGTCACATTTACGCTATATTTATGCGTTACCAGCCTAATCGAAGAGTAAAAATAAATCCACTATCAAATTTGATACCTACTTTCAAACGAAAATTCTCTCATTATCTTTTGTTGTATTTTAAATTTTGTAATTACAAATGCCTCATTGTGCATTATCATTTGCCGTATTTTATATATTATCAGTTTTAAATGACGCAAAAAGTTTTGATGGGATGTAGTTTAAAAGTTTCAACGAGGGCTCTTTACGTGTCGCAGTAGATCCGGTAGGCGTGCATATTATGTGTGTACCCTCAGTTTGTGTCTGTCTGTATGTATGCGTTACACAATATGTAGGTCAACTGAAGGGCAACAGGCACTGACGACTAGCCCGCACATAGGTGGAGTCGATTCATTATTTATTTTGTGACGCGATACAGGGAGTTACCGAAAATTGCAAACTTCTATATAGTTGATGTCTAATCACGTAGGTATTAAAATACTAGAGCTGGATTGCACAAGACACAATACTTTTTGTTAAAATTTTGAAAATTTTGTTTACAAAACGATATTTTTAGTGAAATTGGCGTAACATTTGAGTAGATGCCCCAAACCCAAACAAATGCTTTTCTTAGGAAATTGTTAAATTGTGTTTTAAAGACCACCAACAACTAAGGTTATTTGGGCCTAGCACCAATTCATATTTTCAATTCATTATTATTTTTTTTTAATAATAAATTGAAAATCCAATTGACACTTTTACCAGCTCTCGGACTAGAACCCGGGAACTGGGGACTTATAATAGAGGAACCATAGCAGCGCCATGCAAACAGCAGCATTGCAACACGCTCAGCCATTCTCAAGCCCTTGCTATACTATTCTTAGGGGGTAAACAATAATTTTCAAATGGGCCACATTTGAAAATTATTGTGCTGAACAGATTTCATCGAGTAAAGTAAACACTTTTTATTTTCTTTTTCAGTCCAAAATAACAATATGGGGGTCCCAAAAAATTGTATAATATTGTATTCAACGGTTACATTTTGACATACAAATACAAAAAATTGTAGTCCGACAAATAAGTTTTATCAATATCGGTTTAGTGATTTGTGAGTTAAGTGCCTCAGAATCTGTCGAAATTACCGACCGCTATTAATAAATGGCTATCGGCACTACAACGCAATAAACTTCCTATAAAATGATCGATTTCAGGCCGGTGATGTGTCGGGCTGTAAAGTAATTTTACCACCCGCTTATAACGCGAGACAAAAGTAAAATTCAATAATTATAAAAAAATTATTTCATATTCCTGAACTTAGGAACGAGTCTGTAACTTTGTAAGCCGCAGGACAGATGCGACACGCTAACCAACTGAGCTACGAGCCAATATAGCGATGAAATTGCAGTGGCCTTGTATATACTTATTATTGAAGTTAAGTTTGCTACACATGTAAAATGCCCATGAAAAATTAAAAAATGATTGCTAAAAACGTTGAAATTATTTGAAATGAAGTTAAAAGTCGCTATTTTATAGGATGTAGGACAAAAAATATAGTGTGTATCAAGGGCGGAATGCGATTTTGACTCTTGTGCCTGTTACACTCGTCAAAATCGTCTTCATTACGCCCTTGATACGCAATTTACTATTCTGGTATCAAAAAGACAAGTCCCTAAACCCCATCCTTAAAGCAACGCATCGTGTGTTACAGTTATAACAGTCTGTCGATACACCACTGCCTCAGTACGGACCAAGGACTCTAATGACACCCGAGCGAAATTTTAACATATCGTCATCGTTTATTCATAGCCATACGTCGCCGTCGCCCTTTTGATGGACATGTGTATGTAATAATCCGTTAGATGTATTCATCACATCGCTATCCGCAATGTTATGACACGCTAAATTATATTTTTATCGGAAAAATACCTACTTTGTTGCTATATTTACGTATAATTAATGGATTCTAATAATGTATAAAAACGAATAATACATTATATAAAAATAGATCAAATTCTGCTTCCGAAGTTGGTATGCTATTTGTAATTATCAAGAAAGATTTAATAATTTCTATTGTCGAGCATCTATAATTCACACAATTTAATTTTCTAGTTTGTACTAGCATCTTTTATTAAAATTTAAAAATAATTTGGCTTCTTTCTGCTGTCAGCTGTAAAATATTACGACCCCAAAAAAGTACTCTGTTAGTGTATTAAATTCAATTAATAACCCAGTTGGCAGACCGAAAAACAGGAGTCCAAATGCAATAGAATACAACAACAATGTTATGTTTGGAATTTGTTAGTAGGTGGGTCCTGCGTATAAAATAAGTTGGATCGGCAAAGGAGGCTACGCATCAGCTGCCATCTTGATAAACGCGTTTTTACGAATATTTGGAGAACGGCTGGTCTTAAGAGGAAAACATAAGAAACCTTTTTTGTAGAAAAATGAATGTTCTATCTTTTTTGTCCGAAACATTTTTTCATAAAATCAATATTTTAATTAAGAGTTATTGCGCTAATAAGTTTTAACTTGTCAGTTTTATTTATGCGTACCCTTGAAAAGTGCGTTAAATTTAAAAAGTGAAAACTTTTCAGCGCCATAACTCATAAAATATTGATTTTGCAAAAAAAAATGTTTCATATAAAAACTCACGCGTAGTCCCCCCTACTCACCTCGCCGCGTCAACTAGTTTTTATACTAAGGATCAATCTACTAGCAAATAAATTTCTGTTGCAGAAAAAAACCGTCCGCCAACTGGACTATAATGTTGGATTTATAAAATACTGGCTGAGTATTGAAATTAAGAAAAATGTATTAAAGGGCAATTTTTTATTTTGTCCAAAAGCTTTAAATTCACATAATACGTTTAAATGTAGTGAATAAACTATTTTATATAAGACATGCACGCTTTTAGTGTTTTTTCGTATCAGTTTTGCGGACCTTAAATGACCGTTTATTGACGAGTGACGTCATGATTCATTATGAAACGCTTTTCGATGAATAATGGAAAAACATTTGAAAAACCCGTTATCTAATGAACATTATGTACCTCTTTTCCAAGGTTAGTTGAGTATAGGTTGCCTCATTCCGATAGATAGTAGTGGGGGGGATGACGTCACTCAGAATATACCATGCTTGCTCACTTCAATAGAAAAGATCAGACGATGGACGCTGCTAATTTTTGGAAATAAAAATCACAGTAACCATGGTAGTGTGATATGTTTTTTCAATACCTAATAGAAACATGATTCTTCTGTTAGTGAAAAAAGTATGATAAGTTGTCAATTTTGCGATAGCTGTTAAGTGTTATGGTGTTTTGTGGTTATTTTTAATATTTTGTGAATATAAAAGATAAAATAATTAATTTATCAATTTGTTAGTTAATTTTATTCGTTTCTTAAATTTAAAAAATAGATAATTAACAAGATCTGCCATTTCTTGAGCATTATTATTAAAACCTAAATTTTGTAATAAAAATAAAAATTATCCTATTTTTTAACATCTATTCTTCTATTTATTGTCTTCTGCCAATTTTAAGAAAAAATCTTCACGAAGCACCTAATATAAATAAGCATAATCTTCAACAATTTTTGTACTTGATTTAAATTAAATTCTAGCTGACGTCATTCCCGCGCTTACGCTGATTGGTCAGATGGAATGAGGCAACCTGTACTCTAATAACCTTGCTTCTTTTCGGTGTTATAAATGAAATATGGTTACTATGGTAACAAAGGGAATAAATATTGTATCGAGCCCAATGTTTTTATTATGAGATGTACTTCTGTCAGTGACATTAAATTATTCAATAAAAGTCTAAAACCATGCATGTGTTATATAAAGTATAGTGTGCAACACGTGTGCTAAATATTTATGCGTCAGGCGCGATGTTTTTAGCACTTGTATTCGGCTCGCGATGCTCACTCGCCAAGGCTCGTGAGCGCTCTCCTACTACTCGTGCTGAAAACAGCGCGCCTGACGCATAAAGATGTATTTAACACACTTGTCACACAATATACTATTCCCGACAAAGTTTTTTCCATCTCCTTTACCTTTCTCCTTAATACCCTATTATAGAAAAGTAGGTGACGTGAAAATTAGTTTTTATCGGTTACACTACAGTTCCATTATTAACAGAATAATTGATCAGTTTTGTTAGTTTCAGCTAGCCACTAGCGTGTATTTATCTTCATTATTAAAACCGCAGTATAGCTGTCTACTGTCTACGCTAGAACATATCTACAGAGCAGACCACTTACACATTATTGCATAGTTGTACAAATAAACACTCATAAATTACCTGAACTCACTAATTATTGACTATTCGCAGAAATGTATCGTGTTACTTCCATAGCTACTAAGTTCCGCTTTGCGGTTTGCGACCGCAACTTTAATCACCATAGAGCCCATGCAACGTAGTTCTCGCTTCTCACTGAAAACTACTACTTATTTATTTTTATTAAAAAACTATTCTCTCTCTCCCTTTATCTTTATGTTGTCTTTTTTATTTATTTATTGTAGATTATAGACGCGTCGACATCTCAGGTCATTAGCGTCTTTCAACTACAGTAAATAACAACTATCTTAAAACTAAACAACATGACAAAACATCCATGAGCGCAGGTGGGATTCGAACCCACGGCAGTCCAATCCAGAGGTTGCGGCACTAAGCACGCTAACCACGAGGCTATACTGCCCTCCTTTATGTTGTCATTCTTTAAGAGTATTCTCTACCGAAAGTTACCCTCTTTCTCCTTGCCTAAAAATGGTTACAGCTCTCCCGACGGTATTTTTAAAGCTAAAGGGTTCGAGTAAACGCTACGAACCAAGAATCACACTACGGAAAACTGAAAAACATTTTCCTGGAAAAACTTACAACTTTTTAAAAATCTTTCACACGAAGCCAAAATTTTTTTTCATCGGCTGTAAGAGTTGTAGTGATTCTCACTCAGTGCTTCATTTGGTGTTTACCCGAACCCTTTAACTTTAAAAGCAGCGTCGGGAGAACAGTAACCGTTTTTAGGCAAAGGGAAAGGACTTAAGTTACAGAGTGCAGGGGGTGACTTCCGGTAGAGAATACTCTTAACTGACCGTTTTCAATTGTCCTTTCGAAAATCAAAAGAGAAAAAATGAATACAAATTCTTTTCGAATATGATTGACAACTGAAGAACATACGAAGTATTTTGGCGTTAAGTTTAAAGTGGATTTAGGTATGTTCATATTTACGCTTTATTTAACAATTTAACATAGCATAACATGTTAAAATCCTTTTTCCAACACTTGCATCTAAAGTACAATTTTAGATGGCTGTGTACCGTTTGAAAAGTGATTCTTTATGGAAGCTTCTAATGCGTTCGAACGGTAGTGTTTAAAGTAAATTTTAACGCACTCCACATTCTATAGTAATACTGTTTTGTTTACTTTATAACACACCTGCGTAATAAAGTACTTTATAGAACTCGTATTCGGCGCACGATGCTCACTCGCCAAGGTTCCTGAGCGCTCGCCTACTACTCGTGCTGAAAACATCACGCCTGACGCATAAAGATGTATTTAGCACACCAGTCACACAATATACTATTATAGATTACTTTGCTATAATGTCACTAATAAAATATTTATCCAAATTGTGTTTTATTGGCTTAAATTGAACTTTTGAAGCAGTTGTTACAAAAAATATTGTATGTAACGCGCGTCTAAAGTGTCGAATCTGACAGTCAATTTGATTTTACAATACTGTCATATAATCCGTCACTTAAGCCACTCGTTGCATAATTTACTATTAATTAAGAATATGTATATTAAATCTCGATAAATAGATTGGTTTTAGTTGCTCAAAAATCATTAAAAATACGTCAGGTATTTGATATTGTACTTAGTTGCAATTGTTTGCATCGAGAAGTTCTAACATTAATTCATAATTATTATTTTTTCGAAAATTTGTAGTTTAGGTTTGTATTTTTCATGATAATTAATTTATTAAAATTATAATTAATACAATATAATTAGGGCCATATGTAAAATATTTAATACGGAACAATGGCATATCAAAATCTTTTTTTCTTATAAGGCTATTCATAATAAAAAGGCTACATTTTATTGAAATGTAATGCAAATACAGAAAAAACTGGTAACAGAAAGTATTGATTTATGGATGATCTGAATAGACACTGGAAACTAATATCAACTTGGCATAAAAATATGCACTCACTGAGGATTATGTAAGCCATCTTCTGTGATTTAACCCCAACTCGAAACATGTCACGCCCACTTTACGGTGCGATTATAATTTATAAAAGGGAATAAAATATCATAACGAGTTAAATTATTAATTCAACATAAAATCATTTTTGAATTTTTTTAACTGGTTACCGTTTTGAATTACAACAAACGTAATTTCCGTAAACGAGATCATACCGGAATAATGAAAGTAAAAGTTAAATAAAAAAACTCACTTTGCTTAAACACAAAGTAAAGCGCGTGCCTTTTATTTCGCTCGTCATCTCCAACTCCTTCCCTCCAGAGTCCTACTTCAACATAGCAATGTAGTTGTGAGTGCTGTGTGGATTCATTCGATGGAATGAGTGGCAGATTTGTATTTGTGTGCTCTCCTGTCTTGTCGAGATAACAGGAGCGCAGCCGTCAGAGATAACAGGAGCACAGCCGTTGTGTCAGCATGGCATCAACTTTAAACAGATAGCTGGTTAAAGTCAGCACACGGTGTCTATGTCAAACATTTCCTTGTTTATATTTATTACACCTTGCTCTTACCTGCTTTCCTGTTACACTAATTGTTATACTGTATTATTGTCAATTTTGCTGCTTTAGATATTTTTCTTATTGTAAAATAAAGAGAAAAATACTTCAAATAATTAAAGGTCGATTATTTCACTAATGTTAAAATGCAAGGCATTTTAAAATTTTATTTGCGAAGAGAAATAGGAAAATATTAATTTGCAAGTGAGTTGCGCATCAACCAATAGATGTATAACTTACTTGGAAATTAGTATTTTCTAATTTTTCTTCGCACCGGTAAAGTATATTATCGGTGAAATAACAAACAAGAAATTTAAGAAAAAAACTTTTTGATTTTCTGGTCGACAATAGTTAGGTGGTCGGGAACGGACCGTTCCCGACCACCATTATGTGAAGATAATATCTAGACATTATATTATAAAACGATAATAATAGTTTTTTTATACGGCTGTATGCAATTGAAAGATTTTTTCGTTGGAGAACAGCCAATTATATAATTGTTTCGAAACATATCGGAAAAATCATTTTACCAACTAGTGGTCACAGTCAGGATTCTAACCTGAACCTTTCCAATGTAAGCTCATTCCGACGCGAAATTGGAAAGGTTCAGGTTAGAATCCTGACTGTGACCACTGGTTGGTAAAATGATTTTTTCCTATATGTTTCGAAACAATTATATAATTGGCTGCTCTCCAACGAAAAAATCTTATAAAACGATGCTCAGAGGATTTACTTGAAAAAGTTATATTACCATAATATTTTTAAAATTTCTAAATTTTACGTATTGTGAAGAAAATGGGTTTGTTCGACAATTAATTATAAAAAATTTATAGATTGTAAATTATAGGCCCTCGACAGCAGAGTTCATTATTAAAATTTGGAAATGTACTTATTATGTCATACTCACTGAAATATAAAAATTCTGTAACATAAACTGACGCGCTGCTAAAACAGACATAGTTAACTGAGCCACCTGTCTTTGTTGTACAATCTATTAAAACTATAGTGGAACAAGGACAGGTGACCCAATTAAATGTCTGTGTTTATCAAGATAATATTTGGTTTAACACTGAGTTACCATGGAAACCATGATAAAATTCAATGCAAAGTCGCATCAGAAATCGAGCACAAGAAATTTTAATCATCGTATAAATCCGCTCGTTTATGAATAATATGTCACCTAAATCACTTCATTTTTATTTCAAATAAGCTCAAAAATTATTTTTGAATATTGTTTATGTAGGCTCCGCCCGCTAAAAAGCGTCATAATTGTATGAACGTGCGTTTATATTATCTACTAATACTATATTCTAAAACCAAAGCAAACTATTAACGAAAAATACTGTGTTGTACCTATGTAAACTTAGTAAGCTAGGTAACTATGGAAACGGACACTCAATACAAGATTGACGTCACAAACTGTTTTTTGATCTTTAGATTATTCATATTTCAATATATTGTTACAAAACTGTTTTCTGAGTTGGCGGAATAAATATTTATTTACAATAGTTCGTAACAATTAACTATATACAATAATTGCAACAACGAAAAGTCAATTCTAACTACAGACGCTAATGACCCTTGTTGTCGAGCGTCTATAATTCACAATTCATTCATTCATTCAATTCTAACAATAAAAAAACTTAAACGGTAATTATTGAACTAAACGAGCCACTTATATAACACTTAACAAATAACTATATATACAAGGATTATTTATTCGTAATTATATTAGTCACTGTATTTATATCAGATTTATTTCGTTGTTCAACACTGTCACAGTACAATCTACACTGACTGATTACCGTCGACTGATCTCCGGTGACTGACTGACTGACTTGACGTACTCGTACTTCGCTTATATAGGTCGCGCAGCCCGGCCCAGTACGCTCTCGCGTTCTCCAGAACATTCCGGCAGGTACTCGTATCTTCGATACCATTCCACGCTTTACTACTGCGACCTTTATTTCTCGTGGTTTCTATTGGAGGCAGTGGCGTAACATCTTGGGGTTTGCTACAATATTATTGTACTTCAACGAATCGTTCAGTGTTTCTCAGATTTTAGAGTTGTGTTCAAAATTGACGTATATTTTCGTACTACGTAATAAAATTGCGATACAAAAATACCTACGATTTTTGTTTTATTAACTATAATAATTGATCAGCGTGTCGGTCCGTCTGTCAGAAGCACATTTCAACTAGGTACTGCCATCTCTAAAAGAGTTAAACATTTTAAAGATCATGTTGTATACATGTTGCGGGAAATGGAAAGCGTTAAGTGCGCACCAATTTTCCACACGCATGCTTTTCCTGCCGTCGGCTGAAAAAGAAAAGAAGATGAAGAGAAAAAAAGGTTGGCTGGTTGGTTGGCTCGCGTTTCCTTCATTTTACCCTCCAGCATTAGTACAGTGTAGCTCTAGAGAGCGTGGCACGTTAAAGCCTATGCTCCCTACCTGCTTCCTTATACTCTTACATACGCACCCTGTATTATGTGACGTGTATAATATGAAAATATAGCAGTGCAAGTGTAAATGTGATTTGTCAGATATTTTGTCATTTTAAATCAGAACCAAGTCTGTGTATTACTGTAAAGAGAATACTAATAATCTATTGGCTGTCAAGTATTATGTTCAACAATGAAGGCTGAGTGACAGCTGAACTTCTCTATTAAAAGGCAATACCTACAGATAAATAAAATAGAAATGTCTGTGATTTTTGAATTTTCAGCTTTTAAAACTTTTTCCGTTTGCAATCTTGATAACTAAACAAAATCTAATGTAAAAATAGTAGATTATATGTCTAGATGCGTAATGAGGTACATATATTACTGACGAGTAGTGACAGTATGTTAAAAGAGGGATTTTGCGAGTTTTAACAGTCACACGAGTCACAATATCATTACGGACGATATACTATATATGGTATTTCTACCCACTACAAAATAGCTACTTTTTACTTCAGTGTTTTGAAAAAAATAGGGAATATAAGGCCTCACTCATAGTTTACAGCAAAATCTAAACGAAAAAAAAATAAGTCTCTAAATTCCCACGGGAAACGGAATAGTACGGAACCTTCTCCACTACATATTTCCTGTGACGTAGTGTAAAATTTACGCCTTGTCTATTCAGTTAAATATATACTACTCTATCGCAATCCACTGGTTGTAGAGGCATTCTCCTTTTACATAACAGGCTGCACCGCGTAGCCTAAGCACGATACTATAGTAGTAGAGATATGCATGTATGTATATAGTGAACGCAAATCGCCAGGGGGATGAAAGTTCGATGTTTATAGACGTTTACGTATTCATAGATTTATAAATATGTTTAGACTGCCCTACAAATGAATGATTAATAAACAGTCATGTCTCATTTTGATAGAACCGACCTAGTCAACAATCGACAGAAGTTTCAAACTTCTACCGACTGCTAACTATAGATCGGTTCTATCAAAATGAGGTATGTTTTTTCATAAATTAT
The DNA here is from genome assembly GCA_039654895.1 of Mongoloraphidia duomilia. Classification (NCBI taxonomy): domain Eukaryota; kingdom Metazoa; phylum Arthropoda; class Insecta; order Raphidioptera; family Raphidiidae; genus Mongoloraphidia; species Mongoloraphidia duomilia. Next base: position 35,754,865 of record CM077520.1, on the reverse strand, counting down.
ATTCAGTAATTTAACATTGTACAATGTACAGCTTTTACAAAACACTAGTTTTCTTTTTCATCTTTTGAAGCGCCCCGATGCTACGTGTCTCGACCGCTGACTTGCTGAATGAAGTATATTTATTTACACCCTAAATGCTAGCTAACCTAAAAATATCAATCTTTACAAAAATCTTCCAATTTTTGACCACGACCTCTTGAACAGTAAGTTTTGTAGTCTTTTTTTAAATTTAATTTATTGATTTAAGGGTACTAATGAATATTTTTTGGGGTGAATCAAAATTCCAACGTATTGCAGTCAGCGACAATCGACAGTTTTGTGACTTTTTATAAGGAAACAAAATTGTTTCACTCAAATGGTTGGGATAAACTTTTAATGAAAATATAAACAAAAAGTGTGGTTTTTATCAAATTTACCGAAATGTGGTCTCGGGGGGCAAAAAATCGTTCTAGCTAGGTCTCATTCCTGGAAAAATTCGTTTTCCTATCGATTTTATCATTTTAAAAAACAGTTTTTTGGCGTTATAAAACAGTGTCGTATGGTGAGTAGGCTTTGAAAAAAACAAACTACTTTCATTATTTATGTCAAAATACTCTGACAGTCAATCTTTAACTTATTAAAATAATCTGTGAATTATTTGGAATAATAAATAAAAAAATAAAAACAATAAAAATTAAACATAATTATGTAAGTAGTTTTAACTAATACCTGTTTGGTTACATTGAACTCATCCGAGCAAAGCTCGGTCACCCAGATATTTAACCTTAAATGTAAATATCCAATCTCTGAAAAATGCAGCGTTTTGATCAGTTTTAAATTTGCAATATCATGTATTGCATAAAATCACAATATTACTTTCGACGTTTTTAAGGAATGTACTTTTAAATAAAAGCCGTCTTATTTTATTATAATTGGGTACAGTAATTTAATAAATTAGAGAAGGACATGTGTGGTCCAGTGGTTAGCGTCGCGACCTCTGGATCAGACTGTCCTGGGTTCGAATCCCGCCTCCGCTCATGGATGTTTTGTGATGTCATTTAGTTTTAAGTGAGTTGCTATTTAATGTAATCAAGACGCTAATGACCTAAGTTGTCGACGCGTCTATAATTTACAATAAATAAAAATAAATTAGAGACTCTAATTAATCAGTCTAATCTAATATTTAAAATATCGTTGACATACCTTGTTTTAAACCCTTACATCAGACGCACAAATGTCATCGAGTAGACATAAACCAACCAATCTCCCATACTCCTGCACTTTGACGCACAAGTCTAGCTTAACTACGTAGGGTGAATCAGAAAGTTTCACAGAACTAAAAAAAAAATACATCAGCATAAAATCTTAAATCAATTAACATTTATGAATTGAGATTGATGTTAGATCGTTGTCCGTTTTCCGGACTAAATTGCCGTGATGGATTTTTTTCTTTCTTCCACACGTTTCGGTTACAACTACGGCAGCCATCTTCAGTGTTGATGTTGTGTTCGTCGAGATGAATTATAGTGAACACAGCGACGAACACAATAACAACACTGAAGATGACCGTCGCAGTTGTAGCCGAAACAAGAAAAATCCACCACGGCAATTTATCCCGAAAAACAGTTCTCGTATTGAGATTTAGGTGTTGATGTTTTGAATATCAAAACCGGAACAGAAATTTAGAATAAATATCCCAGAACATTCTAAAAATTGAGATGTTTTGTTAATGCTGCATTATATTTTACAAATAACTGTCTTTAGGTAACTTAAAAAGATAATCACTGTTCGAAAAGATAGCAAAATATTATAAGACTATTGTCAAAATTTTCATCTTAGTTTTTTTTCAAAAATTATCGAAACAATGTTAAAGGATAACAAAAACTATAAAATCGAAAATTTTATAACGAAATCAATGAAAAAATAATAAGAAAATTATATTAATCTTCTTTCACAAATTGTACTTACATCCCCAATAATTTATTGCAAAATATTTCTCTTAATTGTTGAATCAGAAATGTATATTTTATCATATATTTAGAATGTTTTCGCTAAATAATTTATTAACTCTGCCAAATCTTATCAGCAAACTTTCAGTCTCGCCGTGTGTTTGAGAATATAGGAATTGTCTAGTAGTAGTCGCTAAGCCCATTGCATGCTTTCTGCCTGTAAATGGATACCCTTCAGGTAAATGTTGACAGCCTCCATCTATCTGCCCTACACACTAGGCGGCAGGCGCCCTATACTGTAAGAGAATTTAACTCCAAAAAAGTGCTTATCTAAATTTTATTAATTTTGTATAACACTCCGCCACTAAGCTAAATGGTTCAGATCGTTCAATTAGAAATGGTAAAGTAACATTTTCTTCATTTCGAGTCATTTAATATTGTTTTGTCATACAAATAATTTTTTGTCAGCAGTTGATCGTAAAATTCTACACATTGTAATGTCAAGTTTGGTATTTAATATTTATTCAAGCTCATTCTTTAGCAAAGATCGAATGCACGAGCTTGTATCAACCGTAAATTATTATTTCAGTACTCATATATATTTATATAGGCGATATTCTAATAGTCTCGAATGTGCTCAAGCAATCAATATTGGTTTTAATTTTATAATTCTGATCCTAATTGTGTACAGTTAATTTAAATTTTTTGAAAAAGGAAATTATTTTTGGTCGTAAAGATAATGCGCAGATTAAAAATTTTGAATGTTACTTTATGGTTCTTCTTATATTGTTAATCGTAATTTTACAGAAAAGATCTTAGCAGGTGGTGTAAGATACGTAGCGAATGGGTGGAAGAGATGGTATCATTAATTTCATTATAAAATTTAGTTTATAATTCTGTTAGCTGTTATAACGTTTAGATTTTACTATTTAAAAATACCTAAATTAAAAGCCAATTATTTTTTTATTTTACTTAATTTTTTATCATAACTTTAAATTTCCCTAATAATTTGATTTCCTATTCGTTTAATCTACAAACAACTCCTTGTTATAAAAACGATAATTCGCTGTAGATCGAATTAATTATAGACTGTAAGCTGGCACCAGATCGAAAACTCAATAGGAAAAAACAATAAATAAAGTTATAATACGTTATTATAAGAAAATTTGTAAACGATAATAACATTTCATTTTTTTGAACCAAAAACATAAAAAACTATTTTATTCAACACAGGCACGATTTTAGTGTTTTTCGTGTTTGTAAGGCGGATCTTAAATGGCCGTTTATCGACTGGCGACGTCATGTTTCATTATGAAACGCTTTTCGATGCTATAATATAAAACATTTGAAAAATCAGTTACATAATGAACCATTATGTAATATGTACTTCTTTTCGATGCTAATATGAAATATAGTTATTATATTATGGTAATGAAGTAAATAAATATTGTATCAATTATATTATATTACATCAATGCCAATGTTTTAGAATGAGATGTACTGCTGTTAGTGAATCTAAGGTGTTTGACATAAATTCAATCAAAGTCTAAAATCATGCATATTGCATATGCAACGCGTGTGCTAAATCTTTATGCGTCAGGCGCGATGTTTTCAGCACTCGTATACGGCTCACGATGCACACTCGCCAAGGCTCGTGCATGTTCACCTACTACTCGTGCTGAAAACATCGCGCCTGACGCATAAAGATGTATTTTATTGGCAAGTCTGTCAAACAATCATCCGAAGAAAAGTTCTTGGGTATATGTATACATAGACTCTAAACTAAATTGGCATAAACATATAAGTGTTATTACTGACAAGATGGCCTCCTATTGCTTTATTATTTACCATCTTCGAACATCTCTAGGTATTGATATTTTAAAAACATTTTACTTCGGTTGTATCCAATCCACTTTGAGTTATGGTATTGTATGTTGGGGTAACTCCACTCGTATTGGCGATATTTTAATTATGCAAAAGCGAATTATTAGACTGATGTCATTCGCAAATTATACAGACTCTTGCCGACCTCTGTTTAAACGTCATCAGATCTTAACAGTTGTTTCTTTATATATTTACAATTGTACAACATATGTCAAGAAAAATATTGATTCATTTGCTAAAGTTAGCGATACCACATTCCATTACCTTCGGAATAAAGACCAACTGGCTATTCCGAAATATAACTTAAATTTAATTGCTGAAGGTCCTAATATTATGCCTCTGAAACTATACATATAACCATTTGCCGGCAAATGTAAAGTCAATAAATAGTTTGACTCGTTTTAATCGGATCGTCAAGAGTCTGTTACTTGAGCACTCCTTTTATTCTATTAAGGAATTTTTTTCCACAACAATGTAATTTATTGTATCTTTCATGACCTATTCCATACATTTATGTCACAGGAATAAATAAATATTATTATTATTATTTAGCACACTAGTTACACAATATTCTAAAATCGTCACGCTTTAAGAAAACATCTAATTGTTACTTTGAAATGGTTCTTAAAGGGATTTTTTTTTAGTTGTTAAAAAAGTGCCGCGACATGAAAAAAATCTTTTTCATAATTCCGCCTAAGTTTGAAATTAGTTTTCTTTAGAGTCGGTCTGAAAGTAGATGTGCAAAATTATATTTTTCGTTATTACATAATGAGAAATGAATTACTGCAATTCATTAAAACACTGTTTTTTGAATTAGAGTCATTATAGAACCATTACTTTTACATCTTCATCGTAGGGTTAGGAAAGCAACTAACTAGCTGTAAGATATTTACTGCATCAGTTATTCGTACCACTTGTTCGTGCATTTTTCCGTATACTCAACGACCCCACGCAGTTTTACGGTTGTTGAGCGACGTGAAAAATAAATTGAATGATACGTTACGCAATAATTAGTGACGGACTCATCCGAGTTGAATTAAGGGGTTACTAACGTTTTAACTTTTCACTTTGAAAGTTCTGTTTAGTTGAAACTAATGATATATACAGAGTGAGTTACTAAGAATGTCTCGGGCGATATCTCATTTATTATGAGCTTTAGAATAAAAAATCTTAAATAAAAGTCGGATTGGAATAAGAGCACTATACTCTAAAATTATTTTTAGTTATACAGGGTGTACGATGTAGTCATGGTACAACTGACTTGTATTTTTATAAATAGAACACCATGTATATTTTCAGGCCATCTCATTGTCCATTCGGAAGCCTACATAAAATTGTGCCATTTTTGAAATTCGGTTGCGACGTTGCCAAAATATTCAACTCTTTCTGCAAAATTCTACATTTTCGTTATCTACTACTAAAATATACACCAACCACATTTTTCGAGTTGAGTCAATTTTTGCATGTCAAGTATTTAGTCCATAGCATGTGCTACCCTCAGAGTTAAATTTAATTATACAGGGTGTCAGTGGCAATAGTTGGAAAATGCATAACTTTAACTTACCTTAAGTCAATTTTTTTAAGTAGCACCCCCTTTATATCTTTATAGGTATGTAAATAGAGCTCGATTTCCTCTACACATCTTATGCCTAAAAATATACAGGATGTGCTACTTAAAATTTGTTTTAAGTAGCACACCCTGTATATTTGGTATACATACTATATAATATATGTATGTTCAAATGATTTAACTCTATTTGACAGATTTTGATGATTTTAAATGTTTCTTATGATTCCAGAAGTCTATATTATAGGCTATGTTTTATTCAACTTTTTAAATTAATTTTTGAGTTAACTAATTAATTAAATTTTTATAGGTTCTCTACTACTAACAAAACGTGAAATCCCTTTGCATTTTAGCGTATTGGCGGAATCCTACTAACACCAGCCCATCTTCGCTTTGCAGGGGGAGAGATTCTCGTGGGGGGGATTATAAATCATAAATTCTTATCTGTGGAACTACTGAACCGATTCTAAAAATTATTTCACTAATAGAAGGCTACACTCCCTGAGTGATATAGGCTATATTTTATTTTGATAGATTTATCGCGGGGGGGGGGATAATTCCACTAGGATAGTAACAAAATGTAATTTTTTTTGCATTTTAGCGTATAAACGGAATCCTACTAATATTATAAACACAACCAGCCGGACTTTGCTTCGCAGTGGGAGAATTCCTCGCGGGGGGAGGTAATAATTCATAAATCAAAATAAACGTGGAATAGCGGCTATTTATATTATGAGGAACTTATGGAAAATTTTGATCATGTCTTGATGATGGTTAGCGAAACGTGCGTGGAAAAAAGTGTTAGTGTTTTGAGGTCACTTTTTTAATATTCGGTGTCATTCTGATCTGAAAATAAAAAATATCCTCGTAAAAATTTTATTCCATTGTATTTTTTTACATCGAAATGAAGTAAGAAATAGGACATACACGCAATGTTGACAGCATAGGATGACATATGACACATAAAACTTGTTGTTGACGCGACGTATAATTATAGTCTTTTTTATATGTTTTTATTATATGTTTAAAACACGTGATAAAAATACTGTCAAAATCTTCGTGTGTTCAACAAAATAAATCATGCAACCGTTATTTGAGGTTTTGCAATACTTTAGCATTTTTATTTCTTAATAATTGCTTCCTCATAGGTATCTAACGGTTATTTAATAGTTTGTAAAATTGCATAAACTGCACAGCTGGTGGTTTCGAAAAATTTTATAGCACTGTAAATATTAACTACCTGTGTCGACCCGTCGTTGACGGGGCAGAGTCTATAGTTGATTTCAAAATTAAAACAAGCCGTGAGGTGGGTCGTTTATTAGGACTAAAGTGCGACCCTTGAGGTCCACACGACGAACTTCCCAGTTTGATAAATATTTAATAATAATAATTAAATTAGATATTACAAAGAAAAGTAATCATTTTAATCATTAAAACACAATTATTATTTATTTTTAACAATAATTAAAAAAAAAAAAAAACGACTGAACCGATTTTTATAAAATTTATGTCGGATCAAAATGACGTTAACACGCCTCGATTGACACCCTTACGAAGTCGATATAATTTTTTATTCGCGAGATATTGTATAAAATCTACTTTTTTGGAGGTTATTTGGTTAAGAAAAAAGAACGGCTGAACCAATTTTGAAAAAATTTCTTTCAGATCATATTTACGTTAATACGCGTCGATTGGTACCTCAACGTAGTCGATATCATTTTTCATTCTCGAGATTTCGTCTTAGAAAGAAATGGACACATACAGTACGTACGTACTACACACTACACACACACACTACATACACACACACAGCACATACACACACACACACACGCACATACACACACACACAGACATCTTTCTAAAAGTAATGTAAAAATAGTGTAGTGACCTTGAAATATAAAATTGTTTTTTCCTTTTTGATTTCGATTTTCGGACCCATTACAATAACTTCCAATGGGAAGTTAAAAATGGCAAAACCGAGTAAAACTGACAACTCCACAGTTATACCATTTATTAAAAAAAAATCGGTCAAGCGGAAGCCACTAAAAGTTCGCGGATAAAAAAAAAATTAAATATACACCTATAGATAGAAATGCATACACCTGAAAAACACTACATGCCGTGCCCGTAGGTATACCATATGGACACCGTTTGCAAAGGCGAATGAAAAGAAATGTTTTATTTGACAGTACAAAATCGACATAAAGAAGAAATTCCGAAACAAAATAAATTTAAGATAAATCTATAAAAACGTCATAGATTTGATTTCAAAAATTTAAATTGCTTATTTTCCGGTATAACAAATAATAGACCGAGAGCTAGTGACAATTTTTTGGTGTTATTTATTCAAGGCCTTATTTTTGTGAAGATGTTGAGGGAGGCATATTATAGTGCCCTGAGTAAGGGATTTTGCTAGATAGTGGTATGAGAGGGGTGCAGACCGCCCCCAACATGTAACAAAAAAAATTGTCACATTTATTATTGCTTCAAGGCTGAAATTGTTTGTATTGCTTGTCGGTGACCCAATAATGCCATTATAATATTTGCAGATCGATTGGTCAATATTAAAGGGATGGCAGATCACCCTAAACGTGTCATGTACCCGACAAAATTTATATTATTAGTTCAAAGTTCAAATTTTAATATGTTGTTACGGCGACTGTTTTAAGCATAATTTATATACAGAACAAAATGTCGGTATTAACCCCCTTGAAGAACGATATAAACACCGACATTTTGTTCTGTAAATTGAAATATATGCTTAAAACGGTCGCCGGAACAACATATTAATATTTGAAACTTGAACTAATAATATAAATTTCATCGGGTACATGACACGTTTAGAGTGATCTGCCATCCCTTTAATACTGACCAATCGATCTGTAAATATTATAATGACATTATTGGGTTCACCGACAATATACAAACAATTTCAGCCTTGAAGCAATAATAATTGTGACCATTTTTTTGTTGCATGTTGGGGGGATCTGCATTCCTCCCATACCGCTATTTAGCAAAATCCTTTACTCAAGGCACTTTAATATGCCTCCCTCAACATCTTCACAAAAATAAGGCCTTGAATAAATAACACCTAAAAATTATCACTAACTCTCGGTCTATATCTTAAAATTTCTTAAATGTGAAGACTGTCACCACTGAATTCCACCCATTACTGGAATGCTATTAATTAAGATCAGATTGGTATTAATCTGCGCACGGGGCGTCTTACAAAAGAAAACACAAATCCAAACAGCCAAGCACGCATTGAACACGAGGTTAGGTTATGTTTCCTTTGTTGTTTCTGCAAAAAAATTTGACAGTTAACTTAACGGAAACGAAAACTGCCGATCGTAGCTGGCGACGACGAACGAAATATTTACACCGGAACAGCGCGCAGGTCCGTTAGCCTCGGATCAAGCAAATATCGACCGTATTGAATCGCTCAGATGCGAGCAAATTTTTTGGCGCATGTCAGCTTAAGTCTGGTATTCCAGTTATGGGTGGAGTTCAGTGACTGTCGCCCATCTGCAGAACTTATTCTGTGATTATTTTCATTCAGATTTACGTTTGTATAATATACATAATAATTAGGTATATTTCCTTGTATGAAAGGGACCAATTAGAGAAACGCTGACATATTATATAATAATGACAAACGACGCGTACGAAAGGGGAAATACTATACCTTGTATATTATGAATTAGACAGAACACAATGAGCCATAAATTGGCCACATCCTGAATAGGATTTAATTATAATTACATAATATACATGAATGTTTACATAAATTTTATCTGAAATGATTAAGTGCCCTTCATTATGGTATATTTCAAGGTGTCGAGGGTGCAAATTATGGTTCAATTTATATAGAGTCTCAACATAAATAAACGATCCGACACAACTCGAACTGACTTTCCCGTTTAGAAATAGACCTATACAATATACATCGTTACCCCCCTCCCACATTCAGGGAGACTGTGGGAGGGGGCTCCGGGTGACGATGTCGAATTTTTGTAAAATCACAACACTTCCTTTTGTATACTGTATACATCGTATATACAAAAGTAGGTACCTAATCTAATTTTAATTTATAATTTTTTGCGTTTTTTACCAACTGGCGTTGGCCCCACAACTTTTGCATGAACACCAATTTTGCCTGTAAATTTTCACGCTTTAATTTCGGCTTGCCTGGAATTCTACCTTTACCCGAGTGTCTACTACACTTTAAGTTTGGGTGCCAACTGAAACAAGTTTCATGGAAATTTATCTATACATTTTATTTTATTAGTGATGCCAGTTCAAATAAACGGACAAAAATTCTAGAAATGTTTTTTCAAATATGAAACAATTTACCGGAAAAGTCGGATGAAAACGAAATTACACACGAAGATCCCGTAACTATTTTATTGAAAATAATTATTGATTACTTTTTTTGACAAAAATATGAACATTTTTAGGGTTCCGGACCTCAGAATTATAAAATGGAACCCTTATAGGATCACTCTCGTGACTGTCTGTCTGATCTCTCCCCCCCTTGTCCCTGAAACTACTGAGCCTAAAATTTTGAAAAAAATAAAAAATATAGAGCCTCGTGCGTAGTTTACAGGAAAACCTAAATGAAAATTCTAAGTCCTTAAATTCCCACGGGAAACGGAAAATTAGGCATAGAGCTATACCAAATGTATCAAATATACCATTGTTTGTGCCGCCCTACACGTAAAGTAGTGGTAACGCGTTCACATAACACCACGAAGATCCGGGTTCAAATCCAAGTGACGATACGTGATTGTTTTTTTTATAATGTAAACATTTTTGAATTTTTCACTTTATTTTTTATTCATCAAATATTCTGTTAATGAATTTTTTTCACTTTAAAAATATACTTTAATTACATTTGATAGGGAAAAAAGATCAAAATAAAATATAAGTAAAAAAACTTTTTAAAAACAAATCAGTTACTTTTATACCCCTATCTAACTTCTTATTTTTATTACCTATTGTACGGAACCCTCGATGCGCGAGTCCAACTCGCACTTGACCGGTTTTTTTTACAACAGGTGTATTTCGTTTGAGATGTGTCATAGCATTCTTATAACTTTTTTCTGTTCAAATATTTACCTAAATTAAAATCCTCAGTGCATTGTAGTGAATTTTGCTGTATTCAAATTTTGAATGATATCAAAAAATACATATATGTGCGCTTTCATCAATTTTAACCAATAGTTTCATTTCTGACTACGGTTTTAATAAGTATTTAATCGAAAACCAATATTCAATTAAAAATAAATGCCAAACAATTTACATTTCATTTATTTCACTGTAATTTTGTACATTTTGTATGTATACAGTATACACAATTCCACAAGTTGGGAAATGACAGGAAATAAATAATATATGTGTTGAACCGAAAAATAATACTACTACTAATACTATTAGAGCTAGAGTACGCCCAATACAGCAAAAATCACTTTTCGGTCGAAATACACAAACTATTTTTTGTGCGATCTGTTAAGAAAGTAGGTACCTACATATTTAAAAAAAAATATTAATTTTTTGAGAGTTAAAATATGGCTATTGGGATCCGTCAGATAGGTGGAGATTAAAAAACATGGCGCAGAGGGAGGGAAATTTCATATACGGCGTATACTTTTGCGTGTAATTTTATGATTTTCAAAGTGATAAGAAATGATAAATATAAGTGCAATTTGTGATTGGGCCGGTACGAATCCTAAACAAAGGAATTTTGTTGAAGGAAACAGATTCTCAAAGCCGAACATATTATCAAATGTCGGAAATATAACGAGAAAAATGAACTGTCAAAAGTAGTAATCTTTACGGCATATTGCTTAAAAACATCAAAATTAAAAGAAAATCTCCACGAAATTAATTATCCGTTCAATGCTCCTTTAAGGCTGTGTTAGGTGAATAATGTAAACACATAACTGCAACATAATGTGTTATATTGTAATAAGTAGGTAAGTTACTAACCTCAAAATATTTGTTTACACATAATTAGTCCTAATTTTGTCAATATTCAGAGATTTAACTATTGTAGTGCAGTATGATAATGAGTACATCTTATTATTTATATAAAATATTTTTTAAATTCATAAATACAGTTTTTCCACATTGCATTAAAAAAGAATTCGCTGTAAAGTAAGTTTTACAAGGCAATAACTGATAGTATTTAATGCCATGATATTAGAAAACGTCGCAAATTCCATTTTCGATAAACTTTTTGTTTATTTTACTTGTTTTATTCTTGTAATAACCAATTTCACGATAAATTTGCACTGTTAGCATGTAAAATTTTCCCCCGTTTTGATACAATTTTCTGCCACCAGATGTTATATGCTCATTTGACGGGTCCCAATATCTACTAAAATAACTTATTTATTTTAAAAGTTTTTATTCGTGATTCATTATTTATGATCACCATATTTGAAAATTAGGACATATTATTTAACATTATTTGTAAATTTTCACAACCCCATATTACACCACTAGATAATAATTCTCCCTAATTGGACCTAATTTACCCTAATTATACTTCAAAAACGTTTTTGATACAGTTGATTGAACATAGGGTAAAAATGCATAGTGAACAATAGTAAATTGAATTTTCGGTGAACCAAACATTTTCAGTTAAATATTCAAATCCCTCTGTAATGACTGTATTAAAGAGAGTATTATATTTTTTTGACCAGACTCATCCATTACAGTGAAATACAGTGTAGTAAATATAAAGTTTCGTGGCATAATATATTTTTATTATTACAAGCTTTTATTTAACTTGCAATGTATTTTAGTTTGTGTGTTTGTTTAGGTCAAATCTTGCAAGTCAATTTTTTTTTTTTTTTTTTTTTTTTAATTTGTAAATCTGGCAGGCTAACAGACAAATAATGTCCAGTAACAAGCCTGCACACGACTTCCACGTATCCGATCGATTTGACATTTTGTACACATAATATGTATTCCCGATGACAATACATGAATAAATCGTTTTTAGAAATAAATTCAACCCGTAAGGGGTTCAAACGGGAATGTAGAGTTTTTTTGACTAATCAACGCCCAGGCCAAATCGCTGAAGCTAGAAACTTGAAATTTGAACAGTTGGTTCCTTTTCTGACGTAAGTATCCACTATAAAGAAAGGATTTTTCGAAATTCAACCCCTACGGGTGTCAAAGGGGAATAAAATTTTGAAAGACTAAAATGAACAAAATAAATATTAGTAAAAAAAACTTTTTAGAAACAAGCTTTTATTTAAATGCACTAAAAAGGAAAAAATAATTTTTAATAATTTAGGTTCATAATTATAAAAGCGTGGGTTGTGACTAATAAACTATTATAGAGTTCACGGCCCACGCTTTTATAATTATGAACCTAAATTATTAAAAATTATTTGTTCCTTTTTAGTTCATTTAAATAAAAGCTTGTCTCTAAAAAGTTTTTTTTTACTAATATTTTTACGAATAATCTCAAGACCTACTGAACCGATTTTAAAAAATCTGTCACTTTCTAAAAGCCTATTTTTTCCCTAGTGACATAGGCTATATATATTAATTTATACACTAAGACAAAATAGAAATGAGCATTGAACGAAAATGTAAAGCAAATCGGGGATAATGCTGAGCTAAACTAGTGAACGCTGGCGAAACTATATTAGATACAGTAAAGTGATAAATGAAAAATTTGTCGCTCTTGATTATTTTTTTACCAAACCAACTCGAGCGAATCCGGTTCGGAAAGCTAGTACCTAACGTAATATTTTCCCCTAAAAATAAACGGTGTGATCGGCAATGCTCAATAGAAATATGAAGACTTCGACATTAATTGTTATTTTTTGGGTCACAAATATTTAAGCTTACTCCAATCATTGCAATGGGACGGCTGCAATGGACGGGGCGTGTAATCAGATATGAGATAAATGGCCGATGTGGGACAACGTTGGTGCAGGCCACAAAGAGGATGTTGTGTTATTAACACGATTTTCTTTGTGATTTTCTCTGAAATGAAGTCGCCTTGCAGTAATCGTAGAAAATAGAAGCAATCCGGAAGTTTGTCCATTTGTACTCCACAGAACTGAACGCGGTTGAGTCAGTAGCGTCTTTCAAATAATACAAAGGCGTCTACCACACGAGTCACTAATGTCGCTATATTACCTCTCCTGACCCGGTTTCGCCCGGACAAATTTTGGTTTGGTAGCGAAATAATAAAAAGCGACAAGTCTCTCATATATGTCACTTTACTGCGGTTTATAGTTTAGCTAGCTTACAGCAATTTAGCTCAGAATTCACATGCGGGATTTCCGCGACAAACAACTTTTGCTGTTTATAATATTAGTATAGATAATTTATTCAAATTGCGATAACAAAAAGAAACTCATTTTTTAAGAGAAGAAATAATGAATTAAGATGATACGTGAGTAACACATAAATAAAATATTAGTAAAAAAACTTTTTAAAGACACGCTTTTATTTAAATGTAGGTACTAAAAAGAAAACATATAAGTTTTAATAATTTAGTTTCATAATTATAAAAGCGTGGGTTGTAAACTCTATGATATTTTATAAGTCACGACCCACGCTTTTATAATTATGAAACTAAATTATTAAAACTTTTTTTTTAATACATTTAAATAAAAGCGTGTCTTTAAAAAGTTTTTTTACTAATATTTTATTTTGTTTCGTTTAGTCGTTCAAAAGTTTCCCTTTTCACTCCCTTAGGGATTGCATTTCGAAAAATCCCTTCATATAGTGGGTGCTTACGTCACAAAAAAACCTACTGTCCATATTCCAAGTTTCTAGCTTTAGCGGTTTGGCCTAGGAGTTAAATAGTCAAAGAACCCTGCTCCCTCATTTGACCCCCTTAGGGATCGAATTTTATTCTAAAAACGTTTGATTCATGAATTGTCATCGGGAATGCATATTTGATACTAAATTTTAAATTGATCGGATACGTAGAAGTCATTCAAAATTGACTTGCAAGATTTGATCTAAACAAACAAACTAACATACAAACATTGCAAATTAAATAAAAGCTTGTAAAAATTAGCGGTATTATACATATAGAAGTGCGACTTTAATTCAGAATTTGTATGTGATCTATTTTAAATACTGGCATGACTTCATCAAAATTACACAGATTGAGGATATTTGAAAACATGCTCGTATCTGTTATAAGAAATAAAAAATAATTGTATTTGTATTATAATGAAATATTTTTTAGTAATGGATAAAAACTCTCCTCGAGGAAATTTTGTTGACCTACAGGTTTAAAACCGATGTGTCTTTCTAGACATTGTGCAATAATAATAATAAGTCTTTATTAAAAGTGTTTAAAAAATATAAAATTGCGTCCTAAAACATACAAAAGAACATTGCAGAATATATTCTTTTAAATTTTAAGTAAAAACTTTAAACATTTTTCTTAAAGTGGATTTATCATATTTTGTGAAATTGTATCCCTTATGTTTCCAGGTAACTTGTTTTACACTCGAATCATGATATTGCGTACTCCTCGCCGTGCCACTTGTAAATTAATTTGATTGATTTTAAGAGAATATTTGTTCTTGGTGTTATGCAAATATCGTATAATCAGTTTAGTCGCCTCTTATAGCTTGTAAATGAATAAAAAATCTCCGACTCAATAGCGCAAGATAAATCTTAAATTATTATTACCAATTAAATATTTCCGCTTCAGCGCCACTGATCTGAAGTGCGATGCATATTACAGCCTTTCGCTTCTGTATCCAGCATTATGTGACATGGTCTCGATTTCAACATAGGATGAAAACTCCGAGATGCTGTTAGCCGAGGTTGCGAAATCGTCCAACTGAGTTTATTTCGGTCGAACTTGTTCTTATGTACCCCGTCTACAAAAACTTATCAGAAAGAATTACTAAAACGATATTAAAACACTACAGTGAACACCCAATTATTATTAATTCAAATTTAGTAATGCCTAACTTATTAATACTAAAATTATTTTAAATAAATTTTTAATATTTAACTGTTGTTCAACTTTAAGTAATTTAGTAATTTAACGTTCAATATTTGTGTAATTATCTGTCTCTTACTCATTGTATTTATCATTCAATCACACCGAATAATAAATGGGAACAATATAGGCTGCACACAGCAAACTGATGAATTCCATTCATCAGTGACACAAACAATCGTTCCGAACAAAGGCAGTGTGTAAGTGAAAAGTGAGAATAACATTTCAAATTTTACTAATATAAAAATGGATGATATGCTTGTATATATTCATCCCAGGGGAAAGAGTAGTGTGTTTTGGTCGAAAACTAAGAATTATCTAAAATTTCAAAAAACTGTTATGAATATAATTCAGACCTAACAACTTTACACATTCAAAAAAATTAAATCATAATTTATAAATTAATTTAAATCATATAGTTTTAAAATTTTTAATAGTCCAATTATCTTTGTAACTTCTTATTACTTAAATATAGGTAAACGCGTTATCAATTTAAAGATCATTTTTAGATAATGTAATAAATGCATTATTTATTAAGAAAACATACCTACTCAAAAATACTTATGCTGCGAATTACAAAATCACGACTAATTTCGTCCTAAGAACGACATTATCAGCTGATATTCTGAAAATTTATAAAGAGGAAAATATTACTGAAATATTAAATTGAAGAATAATATGGAAAGCACAAAAACTAGAAGAATGAGAAGTGTCCGAATTTACTTCTCATTTTTTAAATAACCCTTTTTAATATTTTATTAATATTTTCTTCATTATAAATTTTTACTTGGGACGAAACAAATATTAATTTTATAATTTGTTTATAATGTGTGTTTATAATTTGTTTAATGTGTTTTTTAATCATGGAAGGTATCTATCTTATTAAAAAATGCATATTCAATCAAAACATGCACATCTCTGTTATACCCAAGATACTCTCCATGTTTAGTTTAGATAATCAAAGCTTTACTGTACCTATTTATACTTTACACTAAAATGCTTTTATATGATTACTTGTTATTATTATTTGCCATTTTCTCTTTATGTAATTTGAAATATCCATAGTAGCATTTTCTATCGTATAATTTGTCCCAAGTAAACTACAGCACCTACGTAACATAATATACATATCAGTACTTGAGGACCATGTCAAGGAAACATAAACAAAGATGAGTTTATCCTTAAAGTTTATATCTGCATAGGAGGATAGAATCAAAGGCAGTAAAGCATTAATCAGTTTTAAAAAGAAAAGTCCTTTGCCTTGAACTTTCTACAATATCAGTTTTCACGTCGCGTCTATTGGATCACAAATTGTGTTGTAATAAGAACTTAGGAAGTTTCTTTTTAATATAGCTTGTGGTTGGTTGTTGCTATAATATTAGGTTTCAGAGATTTTGTCGGATTGTATCAAATAACTAAAACACTATCTATTTTTAACAGTTGAGAATAATTAAAATAAGCGGTAGACGAAATCAAAAAGTGTATACAGATTGTTTGAAAGCTAGTATAGACAATAGGGTTGACCTACTATATTGAAAGTGGTTGTTTTTTACGGATATCATTGTACTAGGTGTAAATCAATATCCATTTTTGGTACGAATTTTGAAGCGTTTATTATTAAAAAAAAATGTGAGCCATCGTGGGACGCCTGGCAGATATGAAACATTTTCATAGCTCTCCCCCTGCGAATACAATTAGTGAAAGAATTTTTAGAATTCCAGAGATAAGAATTTATGATTTATTACCCCCCCCCCCCCGCGAGAAATCCCCCCCCCCTGCGAAGATAATTAGTGAAAGAATTTTCAGAATCGATTCAGTAGTTCCAGAGAAAAGAATTTATGATTTATAACGCCACCCCCCGCGAGAAATTCTCCCACTGCAAAGATAGTGAAAGAATTTTTAGAATCGGTTCAGTAGTTCCAGAGATAAGAATTTATGATTTATTACCCCTCCCCCGCGAGAAATTCTTCCCCTGCGAAGATAATTAGTGAAAGAATTTTTAGAATCGGTTCAGTAGTTCTAGAGATAAGAATATATGATTTATTACCTCTCGCCCCGGAGAATCTCTCTCCCTTTGAAAGCAATTATTACACAGATGTTGACACACACACACGTACCATAGCGAGACAAAATAGCTAATATCTTGTATATATTAATCAAATAGAGGCTTGGTGTGTGGGTAAAACCACACTGCTAACTTCTCATTCGCTGGCCTTAGAGATTAGAGACCAACATTTTACAACAATTTTACAGTAGCTTTTTTTGTTATAAAAAAAACGCCAATTCAAAATTTTTTCAAACCTAATTATGCAATTATATGTGTCGAATGAAATTGATCCGGAGTCGATATCATTCTTTGTTCTCGAGATATGCGACACGAAAAAAAGTTCACGAACGTACGTACACACGCACACGCAGACATCTCTCTAAAAACGATAGTTTCGTCTAGAGACCTTGAAACGTGGAGATACGTCAAAATTAATTTGCAAAATCAGACCCATTACAATAACTTCCAATAGGAAGTTAATAAATCCGACAATAAATAACAACATTTGAATTTTTGGCTACCATCCCGGTTTTAGTGGTTTCCGATAGGAAAATGCTAATTTTGACCTCGAATTCGTAGTTAGCACCTAGGGCAATAAATCTACAAACTAAAAATAAATCAAAACAGTCGATTATATATGAACAGATAAAATAGAAATTTTGGCCGCCATTTTAGATTTCAAGGGTCCCTGAGTAAATTTTGAAGGGGTGCAATATCTTAAAATTATACCTTCAGGGTATGCCTTCTCATTGTTCCAAATTTCATGCTCTCATACAAAAGTGAACAATTTTTTAGCTAGACCACCGCACTAATAGAGCTTGTTGAATGAATGAATTGTAAATTATAGACGCTCGACAACAGAGGTCATTAGCGTCTGACTATAGGGCTTGTTGGTTACGGATCAAACTTAATCCAAAAGTACTATAAATCTATTCGAGCTCTTGAATCTTGATATAACATGCAGATTCTCATGGCTGTCAAATATATTAACGATTTATGTGAGACAGTTTCCAATTTATGATACTGGATATGAATGGGAGAGTTTGTATAAAATTTTTGGTATTTTTTAAGTGAAAATCTTGTTTTATATACAGGGTTATTTAGGAAAGAATACGACACTCTAGAAATAAAAACACAATTAAACATTCATGCTAAAACATTTACAAATCAAAATTTTTAATCAGAAGTCCTTATTTATTTAAACTCAAGATTATTTTTTTCATAAATGACAAAAAAACAACTAACTCTGTTTCATCGATAAATTTATCTTTACTACCTATATACCCACGTTTCTTATTTATGTGAATAAATATTGAAATATATACAATTTAAAATAATTTGTAGATATATTGTGGCATAAATTTAATGTTTTAGTTTTTGCAATAATGCTTTAAGCACTTTGTAAAACATATTCTCGATGCTTGATGCTTAGAACACTTGCTATACTTTTTAAGCATGTATGCATTAGAAATGCTCAACGAGCGTTTTAAATGCTTAATAAGTATTTTTAATATATAAGAGATTAATGGGAACTTGGACCGTGGGTTGATTGAAACTCAGTTAAAGTTTTAATTCGCAACGTTTCATCTATATTTTAGATTTCTTCAGGCTCTGTGAATAATAACCACATACATTACTGTACAACTCATACAAACTTATAATATATCTTATTACAAACCTTAAAACATAACACGAGTATGTCAGTAATATTCTGTAGACATACTCGTGTTATGTTTTAAGGTTTGTAATAAGATATATTATAAGTTTGTATGAGTTGTACAGTAATGTATGTGGTTATTATTCACAGAGCCTCAAGAAGTCTAAAATATAGACGAAACGTTGCGAATTAAAACTTTAACTGAGTTTCAATCAACCCACGGTCCAAGTTCCCATTAATCTCTTATATATAGTTTCGATGGACATGACAACTAATTACAAGTATTTTTAATGCTTAATGAACATTTTTAATAAAACATTTCGTTTATCCTTCTCTTATACACGTAATTTGAAAATCAGCAATAAAACACATCGTAAATGAAGATATTGTTGATTAAGCGGAACTTTTAGACAAATGAATGTAGTTTACGACCATCGCATAGGATGGCGCCACTTTCGCTTGCTTTCGACCTGAAAAATATTACCCAAGGACGAAAACACGTTACTTTTGATCTGCGCAGGCGCGACTTTAATTTTTCATTGCTAGTATGTAATTGTCAACTTTCGTCTTCGAAAACAAGTACAAAACCCGTCACTTTCAGTACATGAATTACAGAAATAGTATTTAATTTTCAGTATCGCCCAAGTTCCCAACCCTGACTAATTTATTGAGAGATCTATATAACATCTTTTTAATAGACAGAATGTACAATGTACATGAATATATTATATTTTATATGCAAATATGTATTCAAATTGGGTGAATGAAAATCACCTGTCAGTGCGGTTCGCTATTTTGTAAGTATCTAGGTATCTATTTATATATCCATTTTATTAAATTGATTCACGGTTCGATACCCGCTGTGATCATTCGTTATGTCTACTCACGCACTCCGCTCTCCAGGGTTGAGAGAATTCCACCCTTGACTGCTTACAGCACTATATTCATTATAATAAAGTAATAAGAACACCTTGGTTGTAATGATTGGATAAAGTAACAACAGGATACAAGGCTTATAATTTAAAAACAGTTATTCACTTATCATTTTTAATGGCCAACGTTTCGGCAAACATTTTTTGTCTTCTTCAGGACCTTAAATATTTTAGTGAAACGTCACAAATTTAAAAACTTTAAAAACATGCATTAATTTTTCCAAATAAAACTTTTTTAAAAATATACCTCATTAATTAAAAATTGAAATTTAAAAGATTTTTAAAATTTAAAATACAAAAACTATGCTTTCGTTAATTTAAAAAACTATGAATTCTAAATTTTAAATTAAATTTTAAATTATAAGCCTTGTATCCTGTTGTTACTTTATCCAATATATTCATTATAACAGTCAAATATATCACATTGACACGTTATTATGTTACGCACAATAAAAGTATTTAATTGAAAAAATGTCCTTATTCACCATATTATTATTCGTTAAATATTAGAAATTATCTCACTAGGGCCCGTATTCACCAAACACTGTTAAAGATAGAAGTTACTAATCTTAGAATAAATTTATTCCTTGGAATAAAATTAACTTTCAATTCACCAAGCAATTCATTCGATAGAATAGTAACTTCAGGTACAAATTTACTTCATACCATAAACCATGAACATTTTGCCAAATATTTTGATTCTAAAGCACGTTTACCAAAGATTCGACCGATGGCGCATCGATAGAAAATGTAAATTTATTTTATTTTACTACAAAAGCCTTTACCTGAAAGATATGGAATTAATATTCACCTGAAAAGGTCGCCAGGTCATAAAATAATTTGTGCATTTCCTGTCCATCCTATTTTACTAAGCAAATAAATATTTATACCCTTGAAATTAGACAGAATAGTAATTAATCTTACGATTTATACCTGCAGTAAACTTAACTACGTTTGGTGAATTGAATTATCGTCATTTATTCCGAGTAATAGTTACCAGGGGAATAAATCAACGGAATAAATAACTAATTAGGCTCGGTGAATACGAGCCTAGGAAATTTAGGGTTAGTGAAATTAAATCCAACAATTAAGCTCCTTTTTAACCACAACAATTTTATTACTGGATGTACATCGACAGCAATCTTCCAATCATTACTGTTTGGTTTTTGCTGATGATGGAAGCATTGCACAAAACGACAATGATTAAAAATTCTTACGTTTTACTTTTCTGCCGCCCGTCAAAATGAACCGCCCTGGAGTGGCTCATGTCTAAATCCTTGTAAACAGATCATATTTTAATTTCCACTATCCAAATGCATTGTTATTTATTCATTTGTATAATATCGAACTACATAATATAGGTAATAGTTGGTCATGCGGATGTTGGCCATCCTTATCAAAACTACCCCGTATTATATGTATTACAGCTCGTATGTATACTGTATATAATATGTATGTAAAGCTATTATGGTAGCGCATCTTTTTAAATCTGTGTGCTATGTAATCCATCAAGCTCGCACCGCGTGTCTAAAGATGACAAAACACATTTTCATGCACCATTGACGGCACATCTTGTGCGCGAGGGAAGGGAGCTTGCCTACCCCAACCTCACCACATCTCAACCCCTCGCCCCTCACTCGTCATCATCATAACAATGAATATAAAATGTGAAAAGATGTGACGTCATTTTATTGGTCTGCATTTATCATGCGTTTGTCTGACAAGTGCGACGCTAGCGACGTCGAAAGAAATGCGGCGACGAACATGATTCATTTTGGTGAATCGAATTGCTCGATTTTACATGGTGGAATAATACTTACATAATATTAAATAGAAACTTCTCAGCGTACAACAGTTTTAATTATTTGTTTTTTGTCAAAACAAGATACAAACGTTTTTAAAGGACCTTTGATGGGTTAAAAGTTATAGGCACTAAAACAGCATGTCTAGATACGTAATGGGGCATAGAATTGTAAATTATAGACGCTCAACAATAATGGGGCATATATTACGTACGAGAGATATATGGTATTTTTTGCCATACCCACTACAAAATACCAACTTTTCACGTCATTTTAAAAAAATTCTGACAGTTCATTTGCCTCGTCATCTTTCCTTCCACACTGTGCTGCAAAGTTCATGCAAGTAAGTAATGACTGACGCACGCAGGCGTATAGAGTGAAGAAACAGAAGTTGCTACGGCAACCGTTATTTTCTGCGCTAGTGCGAAAAATAAAACATTTTCCGCACACCTGCCTGTTAAATGACTCATTAAGGGCCGCTATACATATATCGAAAGTAGCTATTTTGTAGTGGGTATGGCAAAAAAAGTGTTCATGTTTCAAATAAAATCAACCTTGTTTTGTTTGTATTAATTAATTTGTACTTTTATATAACAATATATAGTTCAATAAATCTTTCATCTATCTAACTATCTTCTCTTATCTTACATCTTTTAGTATTAAAAACTCCTTTGTATATTTTTTTTAGTTTTCTATTTGAAAATACGGTGATTCATATAAATTTATTACAAAATGAACCAGTTCACAAAATGAACGTGTGACATCAGTCATCTATTGTGTGTACAAATGTGGCTAGGCCATCATCGCAGCCCCAAACAGGAAATTGGATAAATATTAGTATAATGGGCTTTGAACTCGGTGCCTGTCACCGCATTCGATATATTAGAATGATGGAACGGCACTCTGAGTTATAGTAGATAACTCACCTTGTATAATAATATAATATTACATCATATACTAACGCATCACTTAGATATTTTATATTATCTATAGATGAGTAATTTCTCCACAGCCAAAAATGATTTTTATTATTGGTAGGCGAAACTGTTTTTTTCGAAGTGAAGCTTCTTTACGCACGCGCGCGTGTGTGATTTCGTTTGAATGGAGCGACGCGTCTTTACATATCTATATGTATACTGTTACATAGTTTACTTGTGTGTGTGTAGCTATTACGTGTGTGTGTGTGAATTGCCAGGAGATTTACAGCCGTTTCGGGGGGTGGGGGAGGGAGGTAATAAATACAAGATACAGCGCACTCGATCTGGTTGTGTATGCGTCAGTCCCTTATCTCGTGCTTCAATTTAAGCCTACTAGAATACCTCACTTTACGCACACGTATCGAAAATAACTATTTCATAGTGACTGTTTTTAAAACACTAGTTTTCTTACACCTTTTAAAGTGCCCTGACACCAGAGGTCCCGACCGCTGACTTGTTGACTGTAGTATATTTATTTACACCCTGAATACTAGCTAATCTCAAAATACTAGTTTTAACAAAAATCTTGCAATTTTTGAGATCTCTTGGACTTTTAGTAGATGGACTGCGGCAGTAAATGATAATTCTGAACATCTGCGACGTTCGCGCGTTTGCAAACGCGCGAATGTCTATTCTATTTCACTAATAACATTTTTCAATTTATTTTGGCGACTCAGTTGCGTGGACGTGTCCATGAGCATTGAATCAAGTAAGGTATAGTTAGTAGTCAATGGCGAATGCGTGAAAAATGCAGTGCCGTGCAGTAACGTTTTGTAACTGACAAAAGATTGGACATAGTTTATTCAATATGCGTTTAAAATTATAAAGTTCCGGACTTGTCAAAAATAATTTTTCAGAAGATAATTAAATAATATACAAGGTGTACCATAAATATACCGACAAACTTTTAGGGGTGGTAGAGGACATCAAAACAAACATTTTTGCCTTGTAAAGAAATGTCCGAAAACGCTTCGTTTTCGAGAAACAGGGTATTAAAATTTGTAGAAAAATTCGTTTTTTTATTAATACCTAAAAACACTTTAGCCGATTTTAATGAAATTTTCAGTTTGTGGGTAACTTTATGAGTCATCTTTTGAATCTATTAAACTTAATAAAGATTAATAAAAAACGATTTTTTCTACAAACTTTAACACCTTGTATCTCGAAAACGAAGCGTTTCGGACATATGTTTATAAAACAAAAAATGTTTGTTTTGATGTCCCCTACTACCCCCTAAAGTTTGTCGGTATATTTAAGGAACACCCTGTATACCTAGAACAACCCTTATGCATCAACATTAAACATAATAGCCACTGAAATATACACTGCAATCTTTTTTATACAACTGTATTTTTTATTTATTATCTATAGAAATATATTTGCACCCTATTTAATTAAAATTTACTTAAAATTCAAATAATTTGCACAGGTTGCTTTAAGTCAAGCAAACCTATTATTTATTATTATGGTAACGCCATACGTTTTTGTTCCTTTTTATAACCATTTGATTTATTTTAATTCGTAGATTTGTTTGACAAACGTTTGAAGTACTTAAAAAAAAATTTAAACAAAAATGCCTCTTCTGGACTATTGTATTTGTGGGTGTACTTTACGAAAGGGAACTAGATGTATCGCAGTTGTTGAAATAATGTTTTTTTTGGCTCATGCGCTATATTTGATAATAATAAAATTTCATAAAAAGGAAATTCCTAGTGACGGCCATGGTGGAAATAATACAAATTCTACAAATACTACAAAAACTATTACTACAAATACTACAAGTGACGGTATGGATTTTAACTTCATATTAAATATTTTTTCTATAAAATTTAAAAAGGAAAGTGAAAGTGACAATACGGAATTTAACATCATGTTAAATATTTTTTCTGTGATTCTATCACTTTTTCTTGTTTTGTTGGCTATTTGTTTACTTGTTGGAGAACTTAGGTTAATTATGACGTGTGTATGTTTGTGGATAATTTCTAGTATAATTATATTAATATTTGTAACTGTTTGTGCAATTTTAAATTTAATGGCCGGAGAGAAACTAAACGGATATTTGAATTTAGGCTTGGTTGGATGGAAATTTTATTCGATTTTAATTGCAATAAGTTTCATTCAGCAAATAAATAATGATTATGAAGAAGGTTGAATCATTGTTATATCAATTATGAAGTTTTAAATATTAATTAATTTCACTTTTAGGTACTTTTCGATATTATATTAATATATTAGAAAGAAAATTGTAAATTTTTATGTTAAAACCCAAAAGTGTTTTTTTTATTTGCAAATGCATAAACTTTTTGTATGTATTTTATAATTTTTCTTACTAAAAAAAACACACTCATAAAAATTTAATGTGTCTACAAACACATAAATTTATTCATATTTGTTTTTCTGTGTTCGTAGATTGGCCAAAAACATTTTTAAAATAAATCTTTTATTCAAACCCTTGTGAAGTTTTATTGTGTAGGTTTATAATAATTTTATATCATCAAATAATTGCTCGGTCGTTGAATATAAGTACCTACTGCAAATTTGTGAAATCACAGTATATCAGCTATGTAAAATTTTATTCAGGTCATACCCTCCATCGGAGGGCAGCGTAGCCTAGTGGATAGCGTATTTGGTTCCGCAACCTCTATACTAGACTGTCGTGGGTTCGAATCCCGCCTGCGCTCAAGGATGTTTTGTGATGTTATTTAGTTTTAAGTTAGATGTTATTTAATGTAATTTAAGACGCTAATGACCTAATTTGTCGACGCGTCTATAATCTACAATAAATAAAATAAACATAAGCTCCAACAAATTTTGACTAAATACATTGTTGCGAACGTCCATGAATCACTATTTATCTTTTGAAATAAAAAAAGCTGTGAGTTGCGACAGGAAGTGTCACTTCTTAAATACTCAAAGGCTACATCACAGTAAAATTTAGTCGGATAGTCCGAATAGTTCTAGACCCGTTCTAAAACTTGCCAACAAACACACATATTATATGATTTGCTTTTCGTTGCAATGATTACACCGTTAAATATTCAACACGTGACGGCCTGAACTCGCACAAGAATTTATACTTCATAAATGAAATGAATTAATTCGAAACCAATTTAACTCAGTGTCATAGCGCAAATTTTCTTTTTAATCGTCGTCCTCTCCTATACGTTACGTCGCTGAAAAACATACGCATACATGGACTTATATGACACGCGCTTGTACAAACATGTTGTTGCGTTGTGCAGAGGAAAAAGAACAACGGATGCTGCGTTATTGATGATAACGCCAACGATGTATCATTAATAACCAGCTCTGTGCCACCAGTCCCGTTCCCATCGCTACTCAACTCTCTCCCGCTCTAACCACCCGACGCGAGCGACACATACGTCTAAACACATTCGTGTAACCTTATTATTCCCCAAACGCAATATGTCGTCGATGAATGTGTGTGTATACATTCATCGACGACATAGCGGCAACAACTAAAATTAAACAGCACCATTTCTTATACAAATAGAAGCAGGACGTCAAACTTATAGCTTGTTATAGCTTGAAGATTTTTTTTTTCTTTTAAAGAAGCCATTAATAGTATAACCAACTTCTGCTGATAATAATATTACAGCTGCAAATGTCTGAAAATATCAACTTTTGCCTCACTACTGGTTACTTTGAAACATTATTAACCGACTTCAAAAAAGAGGAAATTCTCGAGTCGACTGTATAATTTTTTTTATGTAAGTTACCTCATATCTCCTGTATTTGTGAACCGATTTTGATGATTCTTTTTCTATTTAATAGAGCATACCTTCAATTTTACTTAAATCGATTGTTAAGTTTTTTCTAGTTTAGTAATCAAACATCATGAGAGACGTCTGTTAATAACGTGCAAATCACGTATTGCAAAGCCCATAAAAAGTAAAAAATAGAACAAAAAAATTGAACCTCCTTCAAAAAAGCCACTAAAAAGAGGAAAATAATAAGATTTTGAGGTCGGCGCCAAAGCAGATAATATATACTAAACAGTTTTAGTAATTAAATTGGCGTCGACCTCATACATTTTATTATTTTCCTCTTTTTAGTGGCTTTATTAAGAAGATTCAATTTTTTTTATCAAAAGTTTTTTTTATTTCTAAGATCACGATTATTGTAGACTATACAATTAGATAATAACAATCAGCGTGCCCAATAAGAGGATAAAGCGAAAAGTCAGACATCTTACAAAAAATAAAATGTTGTCTTTCACACACGAGGAAAATTCATAATATGTTATTCTGAATATTTCAAATTCGCAAGATTATAAAATTTTGCCCCCTAGGGGGGATATTGGAATGTAGTTGTTATCGCAATTGCATTCCAATGTTCTTTGGGAATTAGCGCTCCCAGGGACCCGAGCTCGTACCAGTCGGTTTGTGTATGCCGTCTGGCGGATTTTAATACACAAATATATTATATTTTGTTGTGTTGAAGACGTTAATGACCTGAGTTGTCGACGTGTCTATAATCTACAATAATTATAAATAAAATATAAAATTTTGCTCGTATCTTATGGTCAATAAAATAATTTGATAAAAAGACATGATGTAGCTAAATAAATGATTACCAACAAACCGAGCATGAAATGTGAGCGACAAAAATGATTGCATGACGTGAAAAATATTAGAAAACACGTTCTAAATTAGCATTAATAGCACATAATGGAACTGAGTAAGACATCAGTTCCATCTTTACCATAAGTGCAAGTGGGGCACGAGCCCAGGGCACCCACCTGATGGGGACCCCGAAATGTCTAAACCCAATGCTAATGCATTTTTTATCCAATGAAATTACGACCGACTCAGTTGTCAATCATATTGTGCATAGCAAGTGATATCCTTAAAAAATTTGACTTTGAGGACATATCTAATAGAAGATTTTGCATTTCAGAAATCTCGAAAGAAACCACAAACATCAACGTAAGTTCAATTCTCGAAACAGTAAATAAGTAAATTAGGTATGTTATTTGTTTTGTTGAAGACGCTAATAACCTGAGTTGTCGACGCGTCTATAATCTACAATAAAAAATAAATCGAAACAGTAAACACATCGCTTATATTTTATTTTTATAAAGCTAACCATAACAACCAATAAAGTCACTAAACAAAAGTAAGTACCTGGTAGATTCTGATGTTTTCATTCACGTTTTTTTTTGCATTCTTAAAGAAACCCTAAACTCTGCGTGCTCAAGGGCCCCTGCGTGACTTAAGACGGCTCTGGCTATACTGGATTCAATTCGCAAAGGACAATTTAATCATTCTTCATCTTCGTTCGTTCGTTCATGGCGCCCACATGATTTTATAAAAAAAATCTTTATCCCATTGAACTCAATCCAAAATAATACGTTCATATAGGTACAGCATGTAAATGAAACCTTTTTACGTAACAATGTAATACCCATTTATTTTGTATTATTATAACATAAAAACAAATTTAAAGATATCTTCCTATACATAATTTTGTTATGGCTATGGTTTCCTTGGAGTCACGTATGTGCCTACGTTACAAACACTTGTAGATAAGTGCTTCACTGACCCAGTTCTGGGGACGGTAACGACTCCTGTGGGCTGTGACGTAGGCAATAACACTCATAAGACTATTATATGCTGCACAATACAGGTCTAGTCCTTGAAACTTCTGAATGTAGTATGCAGACAGACTGTTATTGTTCACATTCAGGGCTTGAGAATAGCCGAGAGTGTAGCGGCGCTGTTGTTTACATGGCGTTGCTATGGTTCCTCTATTACAAGTCCCCAGTTCCCGAGTTCTAGCCCGAGAGCTGGTAAAAGTGTCAATTAGATTTTCAATTTATTATTAAAAAAAAAAAAAATAATGAATTGAAAATATGAATTGGTGCTAGGCCCAAATAACCTTAGCTGTTGGTGGTCTTTAAAATACAATTTACAATTTGATACTCATTCCACAACGGAGAGAACAAATGCCGTATGGTCGCTTGAATTTCACCCTATGCAATCAAGAATATAATGTGAAGAGTACATTAATCTCAAAAAGATATACACTCAGATGATGTTTTCGATTTGAAACACACGTAACTCACGTTTAAAGAAAAACTCAAAAAGTTTTGTTTCACTTCATCAGAACTGGCAATATTGGCCACCATTCGCCGCTAGAAGCGATATGAGAGAAAATTTCGTAGAGAAAAGAGTATTTTAAAAAAAAGTGGGTGTGTGCTTATGACCACACGTCAGAAGTGAAAACTTGATTATATGCTAAACATACATAATATTATAATATTATTTTATTATTATAATACGTAATAAGTTTTAGTGTCATCTATTAGCGCACTTTTGAACTAAAAAAACATATTACCAACATACCACAAATACCGTTTCAATTAAGTTTTAATGTCATCTATTAGCGTACCTATGAACTACAAATAAGTTATTACCAACATACCACAAATACCGTTTCAATTAAGTTTTAATGTCATCTATTAGCGTACCTATGAACTACAAATAACTTATTACCAACATACTACAAATGCATTTTCAATTAAGTGTTAGTGTCATCTATTAGCGCACTTATGAACTACAAATAACTTGTTACCAACATACTACAAATATCTTTTCAATTAAATTTTAGTGTCATCTATTAGCGCACTTATGAACTACACATAACTTATTACCAGCATACTACAAATACCTTTTCGTGTTTGATGTCGAGTGGAGCCGAGTAAACCCGATTCAGCGTCACCGATCCGAAGCGTGACGGTTCACTTTCGTTCATTATTCAGAAAGAACGTAAAGTGCGCCTAAAGAAGTTTTCACTTCAAAAAGCAATTGAGTATTGGAAAATGGCTATCATTGTAAACAGGAGAGCGTTTTGTGTTCTGAATTTCCACGTTACCAGTCTGTTGATTAGGAATGTAACGAAAATTTCGAACAAAGTTTAGTGCAAATCCACGCGTCCGTTAATTTGTGATTACCGTAGGGTACATTAAAATATCAGTAATCTATAGACTATACCTAATAAGTATTATATTGTATGACCCCAAGATGTTACGCCACTGCCTCCAATAGAAACCACGAGAAAGAAAGGTCACAGTAGTAAAGCGTGGAATGGTATCGAAAATTCTAGACAACGCTAGAGAATACGAGCACACACTGTTCTTAGGCAGCACAGGTATATAAACGAGTGCGTGAAGCGATCAGGCAGGCAGTCAACGGTCGAATCAATCAGTGAATGGTGAGTCGTGCCATCAAGCGGATCAGTGATATAAATATTGATTGGTCAACGGGAATCAGTCAGTGTAGATTGTACTGTGACAGTGTTGGACAGCGAAATAAATCTGATATAAATACAGTAACATAAATAATTACAAATAAATAATCCTTGTATATATAGTTATTTGTTAAGTGTTATTTAAGTGGCTTGTTTAGTTCAATAATTACCGTTTAAGTTTTTTTATTGTTAGAATTGACTTTTCGTTGTTGCCAACTCAGAAAACAGTTTTGTAACAAAATTATATCCTGTATATAAAAAATTTACATTATGATAATATGATATATTTTATTTGTATCGAAATAAAAATACATTACAAGAGCAATAAAATAAAATCCTCGACACACGTCTGACACCAGCGTGATAAATGTGCAGCTGTCACTCGCGGCGCTAAGATTTCCCGTAATCTGTTTGTCTGTCTGTTGGTCGACGGTTGTCGCCCGCCCACTGACACTGTGCCGTACCAATGAACAGCACAAAAACAATTCGCACGGCACACAACAATGAAAAAAATAAACAGACAATAGTATCCTCTGAACTGAATCACACTACAACAGCCCGTTGTACCTATTGTTGAGTTGCGGAAAACTCTAGACTAGGTGTGTGAAACGTTTATATTATGTACAAGATAATAAAGATTTGTGAAAAATATGTATTTTGTACACTTTTATCTTCTTTAAACGCTTTGTTCACTAGCTACGACCTCCTCGGGTAGTTCGCGACTAAGCCCAATAGATGGCTTCGACCTTAATGTCAGACGCGAATAATCCTCATTTCTTTGTTAGCTGGCAAAGCAGCGAACCTAAGTGCTTGAAGCACCGAGCAACAATTACTTTCATAAATGCTTGATTTATACAAGCAAAAAGCACTTTCGTTTTACCCGACTATAGAATAGGCAGAGGCTCAAAGCAACTCCCTTTTTACCCGACTACGCTACAGCAAAACCAGGTTTATGTTGTACGCGCTATCTATGTATGCATGTGGGATTCTTTATTCCCTCGTACCATCCAAACGGCTGGATGAATTTTAATAAATGAGATGTCACTAGATTCATATTATTCTCGAGAGTGACATATATATGACGTCACGGACGCTAGGTGCCATTTTGTTGGAATGGAAAAGTAATTTTCCATCTAAATACATCGATATGGATATCAAAAGAAAGGTCTCGTTGAAACGATTTCAAAAACCCGACTGCGTCCTCTGACTGCATGTTATCGTTAATTGATCTTGTTTCCGTATTTGTAGTTTGCTTTTGACGCAGTGGAGTTTTTTGATTTTTGAAGTTATACTTCTTTTGGCGCGTTATGGAAAAATGATGACAGTGAATGTTTACGATGCGCGCGCATCACCTCACGAAAATTTAACACCATGAAGTTAGTCGGAAGTTCATGATTATAATATCCTATTATATAGCACTGCTAAGTAAGATGTACGTAGCGTAACGGATAGCGCCGCCGCGTCATAATCAATAGGTCTCGGGTTCGAATCTCAACAAAAACATCCTTTTTTTTTAATAAATAATTAGATATCAATATAATAAATAAATATATTTAATAAATTAATAATTTATTAAATTAAATTAATTTATTTAATGTCTTTATTTTATTATTTTATCGTCTTTTTTACAAATGTTTAGTACTGGCATGCGGGATAAGTACAAGTACATAAGTACACACACACTCTTTTTTTTATTTAATTTTTTACTGTATAGTCCAGTTTATAGCTAGAAGTTTGACCATGTCTGTTGTCGGACTGCAGAGAGTTTCTAGATTGATTGTAGGGTTGCTACGGTGTCATTTTTCATTCGACTTGATTTTGATTGCCGACCGGAAAAATACCTACCTATATAAGACATTCGTTATTTACTTTGATCAATGAAACAAAAAACTCTAGAGGAAAGATAATACCTATTAGTGAAAGGTAGCGCATTTAAATACCAAGTTTAAATTAAAGTTACCGACTGCTTCCTATTACTTTAAGGTCCGTATTCACCGAGCCTATTTAGATATTTATTCCGTTGATTTATTCCCCTGGTAACCATTACTCGGAATAAATAGTGATGATTCAAATCACCAAACGTAGTTAAGTTTACTGCAGGTATTATTCTTATAAAGAAATTTGAGCAACTTTTTGATAACAATAAATGTCAGTTTATAATAATAAACGCTTATAACACCTTTTCACAAAATATCAAAAATAATAACAAAACACCAAAACGTTAAACAATTTTTCTCGACGTATCTACGTTTCGCCAACCATTTTTGCATATGAGATTTAAAACTAGAGACTAAATTTTATTACCTTATGCCTAATTATTTATATAATATTTCTATTATAATACATTATAAAATATTAACTTTAATTTATAATTTAAAAAGAGAGAATGACATAAAATATAGAATAATTTAAAATAATAGGAAAATGGGTAGTATAGAAAACATGTAACAAATATAGTTTATTTTTCATGAAATTTTTAAAGAAATTTTAATATCAATTACAGATTCTGAGAAAGACAAAATTTATTGTCGAAACGTCAATCAATTACCTTGATGAATAATGTGTGTTATGTGGGGATCTATGTAGGAACAGATTAATTATTTGTACATTATTCACAGCTCACTATCATACTATGTGATTATAGTACCTATCGTTTTATAATACAGGCCAGTGATTTATCAATGCTATTGATAAAATACCTACGTCCTACAGTAGACAATGTTTGAACAACAGATAAGTAATTTATGCAGAAGCAAAATTTAAACAGTATAAGTATTTACTTATATTTAAGTGAATAATTATTAGTGTATTTGCCATAATATGGCACATACACTATTGACGTCGGTCGGATGGCGGGACCTAGGGGTCGGACCAAAATTTCTCGACGTTTCATAGCCTCCTGAACACTTTGGCACCATTTTTAAAAATGTTTATATATATGTATGTATATATATATTTATATATATATTTATATATATATTTATATATATATTTATATATATATATATATATGTGTGTACACGATAACTCTCGACAGACTTAATCGATTGAAACGAAATTTGGTACACACATTGGAACCCATCACCGCAAGAAGCCTATTTAAAATGGGCCCGATCGGACCATTTTCAGGGTTGTATTTAGGGGTTCCAAAAAGTTTTTGGGCCCAAAAATACCGAAAAATTTGTCAGAATCGTTTCAAAATTGAAATTTAACTCTTTAGTAAAGATTAAAATGTGCTGCTAAAATTTTAATAAAATCGGCCCGACAGGACCGGACTTACAAATTTTATGAAAACACTAGTTTGCGGATAATGCTTTACTTACTGAAGGGTGTATTTAATTTGGTACAGAGGTTGCATTGATAATAATATTAAAATTAAGAAAAAAAATATTATTTTAAGGGATGTATTAAGGGGTTAAAATTTTTATTTTGTCCAAAAACAATCCTAAGTTCACGTATTAAAGCCACAAGGTCTGCATTAGCAAATACACTATATTGTCGCCAGGGTTTTGGCACTGCGACCCGAGTTTTTCATATTGTGGAACACACAAATATTCAAACAGACGACCCAAACACATAGCGCTCCTTTTTTGTGGGTCGGTGGTTCAAAAATAGCTATGTAATAAGACTTTAATAAGAATTTTGGTTGTCATATCCATGCTTTTAAATAATTTTTAATTATTTTAGAGCTTGTCGCGAT
Organism: Mongoloraphidia duomilia; assembly: GCA_039654895.1. Taxonomy (NCBI): domain Eukaryota; kingdom Metazoa; phylum Arthropoda; class Insecta; order Raphidioptera; family Raphidiidae; genus Mongoloraphidia; species Mongoloraphidia duomilia. The sequence goes on along the minus strand of CM077520.1, from coordinate 35,721,096 downwards.
TTGGAAAAAACACAGTGTTTTATTTGAACCTTGTCTAAATTTCCACGAATCCAACATAATTTATAAAGAATGTTTTTTCTAGAAGCTATCACATATATATTTTTAAAATTAGTTGTGTCCTTTTTAAAAAATCTGTACAGAACAGTGAAAGTGTACAAATTTCTCATAAATATACGTAACACATTTTGAAAATGTTACGTAGGTAGTACCTGATATTTGATATAACATTCCCGACAAATTCATATTTTTTATAATTAAACCTATATTTAATAATTAGCAAGGAATTAAATGGATGAGATAGCGATTATAATTTTCTTAAAAATTAAACATATTAATGAAAAAAATTAATATCATCCAGTCTGTCCACAAACTCATTGTCAACATGGGGATCTCCGTTATTATGAGAGATAGAGATTTGGTTAAATGAAATGAAGTATTCCTTAGATAAAGTTGTATCAAATCACATAAATAAAGTTATTATTTGCGTAGTTTAGGCGCTATAATAAAAAAAGCGAATTTTCAAATTTTTTATTTTAGCCGATGGCTCATTTATTTTAACAGACAGTCAAATTGCACTTTCTTAAGACAGTTTTTTAATACCAATTTCTTGATGTATTCAAATTTTTGAAAAATAAAAAAAAATCGAAAATTCACTTTTTTTATTATAAACTATGCAAAATATCTAAACTTTGTTTATATGATTTGATACAACTTTACCTAAGGAATACTTCATCTCATTTAACCAAATCTCTATCTCTCATAATAACGAAGGTCCCCGTACTATGTTCAGAATGAGTTTGTGGACACACTGTGAAAAACATTGTATCGAACGTACGGTATAAATTAAATACTACTTCTAATAAGTTAATGTATTGAAATATTAATTTCCGTTCGGGAATGTAACAGCCACACGATTCCCTTCGTGGAATTTAACAATTTTGAACAATTTTAATAACATCATTCACCAATGTATTTTTTATTAAAACGTGCATGTGTGCAGAGCCGGCATCCCTTTGTTTAAAAAATGTTAATTATTCAAAAAGTATGTAGTAAAGTTACTATAACGCAATATTTTGTACCTATATTTATGACATTTCAAAAAAAAATCTTCAAATTGGAATAGTTGTTACCGGTTTCGAAATAACGGCCTTTCTTTGTCTATCGTTACTCCACTACAACTAGTGCTAGAAATTTAAGTTTATACTAATTAAATAAAATGAAATACTTTTATTCAATTACTTTTCGCGATATATAGTTCTTAAAAAACTAAGTAACCATTATAATACAAAAACTGGTTCGTAATTACTTATCTTCCTAGAATAAAAATTCAAATTCAAAAAGCGGGGCTACTATCCCATTTTTACCCTACTACATCATTGCAGATGGCGTTTTTACATTAATTTTGGGTAACTTCACTGCTGTCCGCCATTTACTTTGTATCCACTTAGCTGTCCGCCCCTCGGATATTCGTTTCAGTATATCGTGATATTTCATTCTGTGAATTTTCAAATGCTATTCTCAATGACGTTGATTAAAAAAACGCTACTTTCACCCCTTATATCTACCCCCCGTATATAGTGGGTTGTCCGCCAGAGCAGAAACGTAATGTCCATTTGTATTTTGGAACATATTACCGTAAAGTTTGTGCATATTCCGGATGACGACACAAACTCGGCTCTAGCTCTAAGTCTATTTGTTCCTTCTTGTAGCTTCTATTTGTATTAATTGTATTATGATGTGTTTCGGTAACGGGTCGCCATCTTCAGATAAAATTATTTAAGAATCACTTTACATGGTTGTCTTCAAATTATTTATAGTACAAACGGTTAAGCTAATACGTAGCAAAAGTGATTCTAAAATAATTTTATCTGAAGATGGCAATCCTGTTTGCGAAACGCGTCATAATACAAATACAAAAAAGCTACAAGACAGAACAAAGGTAGGTATCTATTCAATTATTTACTAATCAATACTATAAAAGACAATTAATGTACGTAATATTATAATAAAGGAACCTTATATCTCACTGGTGGATTGGTGATTTCCGGCTCAAAATAGTGAAATAAAGTACAGTTTTTGGGCAAGTGTTAAAGATAATCAAGTATAAAAATGTTTCCCAAGAAAAACCAAATATAATTTATTCACGGGCTTTAAAATTCAGAAGCAAATAATACGTAGCTGCATGGTTCTGTTTCACGAACATTCCCAATTGACAGGTGAATATCATTATTGAACCCGTCCATTTTAACTCCCCATTTAACCCCAGCCCATGTTCCTCTTTACATTACATCACGGGGCGGCAGTGGTTTCTATTCAGTATTTCAATCTGCCACAGGAGAACATAATAACCCATCGAATACTATACAATATACATATGATATACGAGTAGCTATAGTAATACACTGTTGTAACATCATATACCTATAATCTACATGTAATAATAATGCACTGTACAGAATTCAAAATAATCGAAAACCTACCAAACTCTTATTTATAGCCCATCTAGACTTGCGCAAAACAGTTCCAAAGAAGGAATGAACACGAAACATTTCCTTTGTTGGGCGGAACTAGTTCACGGAAATATGTCAGCGGAACGATCTAGTTCCACTGTTTCATTGGCGCCTTTGTGTCGAAGGAAAGTAAGGATTGAAATATTTCCTAACCTTTCTTTAGTTCGAAATAACGAATGCACGAATTTATCTGTAAACTGTAAAGCGCTGAGTTTACCCGAACGCGTCAGCCACGCAATGCAGTACATAATACATATGAACTTTCACTTAGACCGATACGTGATGAAATCGGAACTATATGGCCTAAGATGTGTTTCTAGGAAAAAATGGGAATAAATCCTGGAACTATATACTTATCATCGATTTCCACCCGAGCGAAGCCAGGCCAACCAGCTTCAATTATATATCTAAATCTTCCACGTGAATAAATCTATCTAATCGTGAAAACCGGAACAAAATTCGTTCAGTAATTACGGAGAAAATCGGGCACATACATACGAAGCGGGGAACTTTGTTTTATATAATATGTATTGATTGATGATTATAGGTGAATGATTAAAATTTTAGAGTTTGGATGGTCCACTAGCTGATTCTTTTTTCGATGTAAACAGTTTAGTGAATTGGTCATTGAAAGCACTCGTGTGCATTGTTCCATTGATAAAATTTAATATCGTTCAACAAAACACATATTGTGTTGCAGGGTAAATCTGGGTGGTGTCGTACCTGTTCACGAACGACCCATCAGAAGCACCGACGACTACCCCTTTCCCTATGTGATATTCGATGAGCATTTGGTTGACATACCGATGTGTTGCAACTCTGATATCGGTGCAAATATTTACCGATGTCCTATCGATGACATACCGAACACACTAGTTTATTATTTCCACGCCACATATTTTTGATGGGACTTTTTTCTTTCAAATATTTGCGAACCATTGCGACATTTTAAAAACTTTACACGTTGATAAAAAAAATTACGCCTAAGTATACCCCTAAAATGGTACGAATGCTTCCATTTTAAATAGATGGTAGATAAAAATAAAATAGGAAGAAATCCTTTCCAAAAGCTTTTTAAAATTCATTTATTAAGCGCTTTCGGAACTTAGTCCATCTTCAGAATAAACAAAATTTTTTTACATTAAAAATCTCAAAAATAATAACAAATTAATATATATATATATATATATATATATATATATATATATATATATATTTATAGATGGTAGATCTTAGAATGTCAAGATTTTACGGTCCCATTCCTAGGTGCCGCCATCCGACCAACACCAATGCTCTATGTGCCTAAAATAATAATTGAATTTATTGCAAAGCCCAAAAAACAGGTTACAGTAAATTATGTGAAAATTGCAAAGAATAAAAGAACTGTTAAATGGAAGTCGTCAATTATAACCTGTGTATAATAAATAATTATACGATGATAATAAATGAATAAAAGAACTGTAAAACATCTACCTACATTATAAAATATTTTTTATTTTTTTTTGTTAAATCAAAATACATATTTAAAAAAATGTCAAATAATCTTTTTTTATAGATGAGCTCATTTATAGAATATGGTGCTGTTTTACTCAGGTGTGATTTTGACAGATTTATAAATTAATGTGTTCTTATTTTTTGCATTTTTCATTTGGATTGGTAGTTTCTGGTGGATTTTGTAGCCTGCGTAGACATCTTTAAGAGAAACTCGTATATCGTGTACTATAGGCAAATAGAAATTAAAAAATCCAAATTCACAGAAACATATTATTGTTAAAATTATTGAATAAATGCAAGTATTTTTTAACACAATTAAAATTGTTGTATGGAGTTTAGCAAAATTAGCCCCTATTAATTTTCAGGATAGGTTATGTGCATTTGATAATGTAATTATTATAACAAACAGAATTTGATCATGTTGTATATATATTTGTTGTTTAATTTAATATCAGAAATCAAGTCGGATGCATGTATTAATTAATGTTAATTTTCCGGATGTAATGTTACATAACTACATAACAAATGCTTGATTTTTTTAACTCAATTTTTGTAATATAATTTTCACATAAAAATATATTCTAAATTGGTTTATATTAGTACGAGGGCCCTCGACCACAATTTTCGACCTCATAACGCCATGAATTATTTTTCAGTAATTTATATCCCCTGAAGAGAAAATTCCAATGTTATTGACGTTTCTAGTGTTGTTAAAGGTTGTTAAAGTTGTTAAATTGATTTATCTGACATGTGAAAATAAATGATCCATATTTTTAATCGCGACACGTCAGTTTCCTTGTTTTTCTATTAATAACTCTCGCTCATAGTGTATTTCTGATTGATTTTCTGCATATAAAGAGATTAAGGATTGTTTGAAAATCGTGTCACAGTAGTGTAAGGCTGCACATTCTGCCGCGAAAGTAGAAAGGATCGGGTTCGGCTCCCGACTGTGACATAGGTTGTAAAATGATTTTTTTTTTCAAAAATGCAGGGATTAATCATGACTGGTTTATTTGCTGCTCATTCAATCACCTTCTTTATTCATTGTAATGTTAGTCAATGTAGGAAAAATAATAACTGACATTTTCCTCTTTGCCCGAAAATATTTAATTTCGAAAAATTAATTAATGACATTTTGCTGTTGGATTGTAATGTCTATTCCCTAACTTAAAATTTGCCAAAATCGATTTCGGAAGGCCAGACTTTTTACTTTTAAGTGCAGAACTGTAAAATATTATGTTACCTATAGGTTTTTTTATACACTTGGTACGTCTTTTTAAAATACATTAGTAATCAGACACTAATTTTATGAGGTCTAAACTCTTAACTTTCATTGACCCCGAAACATAAATTTCAGTTTTCAGCATGAAGTTTCAGCCCCGTAGTCACATGTTTTAATCATTATTGTTTTATTATTGAGAAACTGAATTGAACAATGCTAGAACTACGTCTTTTTTCGTTTAGAGTCGACAATATATGGCACGTTAAAACCACACCATTTACTCTTAGAAACCCTATATATTCAGATCATTATTATATTACAATATTAATTTCTCTAATCTAAATTTTGAAATTTATTCATCTACATTCTACTCAGTTCATTAAAATAATAGAACACTTCTCTCAACATAAATATATTAATTCGAAAAATTATTGGTAGGTACTTATATCTATCCAAACAAACTATTCTATTCTATTCTAATAATATTACAAATGCTAAAGCGTATTTGTCTGTTTGTCACCTCTTCACGGCTTAACCACTGAACCGATTTCGGCAAAAATTGGCAAATATATTCCTTGAAGCCTGACAAAGGACATATTATGCTACTTTTTAATTGGAAAACTATTCCCAAGGGGAGCATTCAAGCCATACTTCCACACTATCCACAATAACTGTGCATACTTATGTTGTTGAAAAAACAGGAGGTCATGAATTAATGATGAGTTCTACATTTCCATAGTTACGCATCCACGTATATGTGTATTTTGGAAAACAGATTATTGGGTTTTTAACTCAAAATAGGTATTAAATTCAGAGTACCCGGGCGAATCCGGACCGGGAAAGCTAGTCTCTCTTATATAGAATCCTTGCTAGATGGTGTACATCCATATATTAATTTAATGATGAATTGAACTCCATTCTTCTTGGTGCGGTCATTCTTACTGACTACCGGACATGGCAGTTCAATTCTGCATCAAGTGAAGTGGTATGTATATCTATTATAGGTAGTACATTACATACATCACTTCACCCTTCACTGCATTGGTCAAGGAATGACCATTATTACCGACTCGACATGCATCTTCCATTCCAAGACTCGAACAAAATACCATTTCAATCATATAGTGCTCTATTATACTACTATAATACAGGTGTTTTAAAAAAATACGACCACTTATATTTTATGTAATCACATAATATTATGTTTTGATTGTTATCCACTGTCAACTAGCCAGTGGCGGACTAACGGATGGGCGGCGGGTGCGGATTGTCCCGAGCCTCCTCGGCAAGGGAGACTCCAACATGGCATATATCTAAACTAATATAACAAGATTGGTAAATTCTGCACTTTGTACAATAGAAGCACTACTGGGTATCGATCGATGTGTTCGTATATATAGTAACGCGCCTACAAAGTCCACATCATGAGAGAGTCATGTTTCTAATGATTTATACAGAAGTTAATAACTTTAATAAAAATAAACTAAATCGTAACTTAGTCTGTAATTATAAAGTTCTAAGGACTAGAAGAGCGAATTTTCCGTTTTCATAATTTTTTTCCTGTTTTTCAAATTTCAATCTATCTATATCTATTTGTTTGGTTGAACGCGCTAATCTCAGGAACTACCAGTCCGATTTGAAAAAAAAATTTTTTTTGTTATATAGCCCATTTATCGAGGAAGGCTATAGGCTATATACCTAATATTACTCTACGACCAATACTCGGACCAATAGGAGCGGAGCAACAATGAAAAATGTTGCAAAAACGGGAAAAATTATTCCTTTTGAGAGCTTCCGTTGCGTGCGCTACGTAAACGGTTAAAGTTACGCAAAAATCATGTATAACGGAATTATTCCCGGAAGGGAACGAGCGTAGCGAGTGAGTAATGTAATTCCTAAACCACGCAACAGATTTTGATGCGGTTTTCACCATCAGTTAGATAATTTTTCACGCAAGGTTTATATATATAGCGAACGAGCGAAGCGAGTGAGTAATGTAATTATAATATTCAAGCGAACGAGCGAAGCGAGTGAGTAGTGTATTACACCCGGGCGAAGCCGGACGGGGCCGCTAGTTTATTTATATATTGCCATTCCATTTTGACCTCAAAACAAAAACTAAATAAACTTCCTAAAAAATACTAAAAACTTAGAAGAAATTGACTGCTAACACTGTTGTCGTATGTAGTTACTGTATAAGAGCCTGAAATATTTTTTTAAAGGAGGCTTGAAATAAAAAGTCGCCCCGAGCCTCATTTAGTGTTAGTCTCGAGTTTATGATCGTCACAAAAATTATTCTTCTTCCAGTTTAAAATATTATGCAGAAAGAACATATTTAATCCGTTTCGTTGCAAAATAATAAAAAACTGAACCCTTACACTGGGACTCCGTTGTCCGTCCTTGACCGTCCATCACAGGCATCTAGTTTCTAAGCAAGTGATCTTAGAAACTTAAAGCTAGTGGATTTTGGCAATATTTCAGAGATTGTTTTATCAAAAAAAATTATCTTTTGTGACCAATATAAAATTTCAAGAAAATATTGAACAATATTTTTTAAGCTTATCAAAACAATAAAATAAAATTATTTTGAAAGAATATTTTTATTTTATTTTTTTTTATGAGTTTGTCGTAGGTTATATTTTGTAAAAATTGCTCCCCTCCCATACCCGCAAGTCTAAAAAATCAGACATATAAAGAGACTAGTAATAATTGCAAAAAAAAGTTCATGCGCGCCCTTTAATACCAAACTATTGAAATTGAAACATGTTGACATTGATGTGCAAATGAAAAATTCAATTGTATTTTTTTTCAATTTGCAAATAGTAAAACCTCCACTTCCACTAATGTATACAGCTTTAAGACAATAGTTTCATAATTGGCTCGCCAATAGCAAACTGAATTAAATCGAAACCTCTCGACTGTATGAAGGTACTCGCTATTGTGTTTGCAGAGCTCTTCAACAACAACTGAATTTTTGTTGTTTTATTTTCCCTCCATTTTCTTGATTCATATAATGAAGTCTGATGTATATTACTGAACTTCTAACAATTTTCTCTACGTATAGCACAATTAAGCAGAGTTTATGAAAAAAAATGTTGTGTTATAATACATTCACCCCTATTGAACCCTTCAATTGAACGTTAAAAGTGCTTAAATGTTGGTTCATCGAATAATCATTAATCGCATTGATTAGTTCATTATTAAATCTACCCTCATTATGAGAACTCAGTTTGGGACTGATAGATTTTTATTACAGGGTATTCTTTTTAGGGTTCCGTACCTCTGAACGATGTGTGTCCGTCTGTCACAGGGCTCACAAACGGTATAATAAGTATAGCTAGTTGAAATTTTCACAGCTTGTGTGTTGTTGTAGCAAGTTTAATATTTGTACAAAATATTATCTTATATGTGTTGAACGCTTATGCTACTCAGTGTCCCGTTTCTGAGGTGCACTGAGTAATATATTAAGCGTTCAGCTGTGACCGAAGAGCAGGGTTTAAATCCGACTGGCGACACGCATTTTTTGTTTTTTTTTTTTTATAATGCAAACTTTTTAAAATTGATTTACTTTAAAAATTATTTTAATTAAATTTGATACGGAAAAATTTTGAAACACTAAATACTACAAAATTATATACAAGTATAATAATTATCGAATATGGTACGGAATCCTCTGCTCGTTTTTTTTTTTTTTTTTTCGGAAAATTCTAAAATGATTGCATTTATAAACAAATAAATTCAAATGAGGTTTAGGAGCATTTAATACGAAAAATTTGCAATTTTCTTGTCAATTTTTCTGTTTCTAAAGAAAAGTGTGGTTGATGAATGCACAAATAGTATACGAAGCACATCTATTCCAAATTCGAACATTTTCAACGAGAAAGTTATTTATACAAACATATTCCTATACCTACCGATGCAAATTTTGAGTAAAAACTTTGCGCTGTTTTCAAAATTACTTAAATTCTAATGCGAAAGGTGAGATCATAATAAATTTTGTCCAAAGTCGCTAGTACGTACTATACTGAATGTTTACTAAATATACGGCAAAAATTCAAGGGGTGATTCGTTGGAAATTTTTAAGAATATTTTGTCCTTTCATGATTTTCGGAAAACCGCTTGATTTTACACTACTCCACTGGAAAATGAAGATTTGAGAAATCGGATAATTTATGGATGTAATGCAATAAGGTACAACCCTGGTGTTTTTGAAAGAGTTCGATGGTCAATGAGGAGACAATTACATTCAATCATTCATGCATCCTAGCTGGTGGTAGTCATTTTCACTCATTTCAGCAGTTCTTGTAGAATAAGAAGCTTTACTGTATTTACGTAATAAAATATTGTTTTTGTAGAAAAACTTTTATCGCCCTGTATCTTCGAAACGAAGCGTCTTTCCGAAAACGCATGCAATGACAAAATATTAGTAAAATTACCCAAAGAATTACCCCTTAAATGTTTGCCGTATGTTTAGTAAACACCCTGTATAATCTATATTAAAGTCGGTATTTGCGCCCACTGATCAGTAATCATCCCGCTTTTGACGTAGCGCAATAATATATAGCCTATGTCACTCGGGAATATAAGTAGACTTTTAAACAGTGGAAGAATTTTTCAAATCGGTTCAATAGTTTTTAGCCTGTTATAAACGCACAAGAATATTTACATTATATAAAATTGTATGCCTTTTATAAATGTTAAGATTAAATAAAATAAACGATAGCATAATATTAAAAACATGTTTTCTCTTTCAAAAGTAATAGTGGAGATTTATGTGATTTCTTTTTGTATGTTTCAGTGCGTCCACATGGCCCATGCCTTGAGGCGGATATCGTACGCGACTTGTGAACCGGAGAATGCGCAGTTCAGTTTCTTGGCGAGAGAGCCCAAAGGACACTTCAATTTGCAGTACTGTCATTCGTTTCTTACACAAACTGCTGATCAGGTCAGAGGACATTCTTTATCAAATTTGTCATATTTTATAATGATCATTTTAGGAACTTTTCTGGTACAGAAATATACGTTGTCTCAAATAAGAATGTAAAATTACCAGTAATTTATAATAGGGTAATAATATTACAAACAACAAAAACAAATGAATGCTTAAGTTAGCATTCCTGTTAGGAACACCCATCGAGTGATGTAATGTTACAATACAATACTAGAAAAACTCGTCTATGTCACCGTCGGAACTCAAACCCGAATCTTCCACTATCGCGGCGACTGAGGTATCATTTACTAATGATAACTCAGCCGTGGAAGATTCGGGTTTGAGTTCCGACGGTGACATAAATTAAAAAATGAATTTTTCTAGTGTTGCATTGTAACGTTACGTCATTCGATGAGTGCGTTCCTAACAAGAATGCTACTTAAGCATTTATTTATATGGATTAATAAATTTCTATTCTATTCTATTTATTAATTTCGTGTGACTATTGAGTCTTTACTTTATGATATTACAGATAACATTGGTAATTTACATTAAAATGCCTAGGGTCTGTATACCGTTAATATGCGAGTAACTGTTGAATATATTTAAAATTTAATTAAAAAAAAACCTCCTTCAAAAAAGCCACCAAAAGAGGAAAATAATAAAACTTTGAGGTCTGCGCCAATTTAATATATAATATGAAGTCGGTTAATCACTATACTCTACTTTTATACCGACTTCATATTTTATTAAATTGGCACAGACCTCAAAGTTTCATTATTTTCCTCTTTTTAGTGGCTTCTTGAGAGAGGTTTTATTTTTTTGTTAAAAAGTTTTTTATTTTGTACTTTTTAGTGGCTTTACAATACGTAGTTTAGTCGCTTGCCAATAGATTCACTTCTACAAACATTACCGACTTCTTAGGCTGTGTGATGTGTCAAAAAGTGACATTACGCCGTTACTCACTTTTATTAAAATCAGCCGAACTACTGAACCGATTTAAGTAAAATTAATATTGGACGAACTTCGAGGTATACCCTATGGAATATCCAATAAAACAAGAATCATCAAAATCGAACTACTCTGTAAAAAGTTATGCGTGATACATAAAAAAATACGCGTCGACTTGAGAACCTTTCTCCTTTTTTTGAAGTCTGTTAAAAATTTACACTGTAGTTCACACTGCAGACGTATTCACATGACACATAACTAGATTTTAGTGAGGGGGGATGCTGGGATTCCCCCTCACTGAAATCTGCGACCGTTCTTTTGATTGAAAGCAATAAATATCGCCTGGATCCCGGCATTACACAACGTACTGAGGAACAAAAAGACGTGACGAAATTTCATATTACCGACAACGAATATTACAAAAACTGCTGGTAATATTACCGAGGTAATGCTAATATTTGCAGAAACTGATTTACTTTATTAATAATTGCAGCAAATACACATTTTTTTCTAATGCTAAAGCTTTGATAATGTTCGTTTTCTGAAAAGAGGTAGGTATGTAAGTTCTCGACGATATCAGTGATTTTACCATAGTTACCATTAATAATGCACCAAAAATGTTGTGAAGTTACGTAGATACCTGTGCTTTTAGAAGAGGAGAATATTAGTGTGTTATATCCATAGTCGCATGGAGGGTGGACAGAGCATTCTCCATATACTGTAGGCACAAAAATGAGAGAAAGAGATACCTATTGTAGACGAGTATCATTCTCTCTTTCCAGAATTGTGATTGGTTCTTCGCCCAAACATGCAATGGTTACTACGAATATGAATATTCAATTTTCAAATAAAAAGTATAAAATATAGACACGGGGACGAAGAACCAATCACAATTCTAGAAAGAGATGATAATAGTCGTCTGCAATAGATATCTCTTTCGCTCATTTTGGTGCCAATACGTACTGTTCACCCTCCATGTACAAGTATGGTTATATCCTTAATCTATGGCTTTATAAATTGGAACCGTATGTAGTTTCAAACAGACAATTCGAGTAATGTGTGTTAGCCATTGTTCCATTATTGCTCGTGACGTTAATCCAATTTATTTCGCATCTATATATTTTCTTATTTTTTGTTTCAAATGCATTCTATTTTATATTGCGTTATAAGAACTAGATACATAATATATTGAACTATATCAAGAAGATTATCAATTGTATGAAATGTATAATTTATATTCAACAATGAGTTGAGTTTTTTGTGGTTATTATAATTATTAAATAGACAGTAGCCATTCCACAAGCAAATACTTTCCTTAACGTAATCAGTCGGCAACCTGCCATCGTGATGTTAAACAATTAAGATATACAAGGAAAAAATCAGAAGCCACTGTCAGGACTTGAACCCGAAATTCCCAGTTTCCGGCTGGCACTGTGTGAGTAAGTGGTAACTCAACCAGCCGGAAACTGGGAATTTCGGGTTCAAGTCCTGACAGTGGTTTCTGATTTTTTCCTTGTATATCTTAATTGTTTAACATCACGATGGCAGGTTGCCGACTGATTACGTTAAGAAAAGTATTTGCTTGTGGAATGGCTACTGTCTATTTAATAATTATTATAATTTATATTGTTTGGCGGCAAACTTCTGTGAGTTGAATTCCGTCATTTTTGAATGAGCACAAACCAATCAGACAGTGTCCGCATAAATCAGAATGTTCATAATAATACAGCGCAATTAGCCGGTCTACAATGCACTTCCATTAATTTCCCGGTTCTCGGAAAGATAATTTTTTTGGTGCCATTCGATTCAGTTCCTATTTTGTTTGAACAATTAGGTATTTAAGTTTAAAAAAAATTATTAGTTTTTTAATTTTTACTTCCCACCTCTACTATGGTAGGGAAGTAATGGATTCAGTCCGAAAACAATATTTCGAGATTTTAACAGATTTTCACGTTTTGAGACCCTAGCAATCGTTTAAGATCATTTTCTGACTGATGTCTGTATGTGTGTGTGTATGTGTGTATGTGTGTATGTGTGTATGTGTGTATGTGTGTATGTGTGTGTGTGTGTATGTGGTCAATTTTTCGCCTTCGATATCTTAAGAACGGAACAACATACGGGCATGCCGATTGTTCTATTGTGTTTATCAGCCTTTAACTTAGATCTGATTAGATTTTGAGTCAAATCGGTTCAGTGGATCCTGAGATATTCAAAAAAACGTCCTCAATGTCACGTATTAACATAGGTAAAAAAAAATATAAATGAATTCTAGATGTTATAATATGAAAAAAATGTAAATATTTTTTTTCTCTAAAATGTATAGTTTTCGAGAAAAAAAATATTTTACTAAAAAAAATAAAAATTGTACGTAAATCAAGGTAACCATGATTTTTGCTATATTAAGCTAGCCATCAATAGATCACCAAACAAAAAAGAGGGCCATGCTTTTTTCAAAGAATAAAAATTAAATTGTGTTTTAAAGACCACCAACAGCTAAGGTTATTTGGGCCTAGTCAAAGAATAAAAAAAAGAGTGTTTATTTTTTGCAAATATTTACTAGGTGGGAAGTATAGGACTGGTCATCAGTCGAATTTTTTCTAATAATTTAACATAAATAATATTGAAAATCGAAAAGAAAATTTTTTTTAAAGCTATAGATAAATGACTAAAAATTAATTAAAATGTATAAAAATTTAAAAAATATCACGTGACTTCAAAACGCGCCAGGAATGTTTGTGACGTCGTTATGTTAAAATGTGTCTGCATTTGTTGGTATTTGTGTATATGTATTACACATACTATCAAAAATAATAAATTTTTAACTTGGTAACCATGGATACAAAGACCATAGATAACATAATGACGTCACACGCGTTCGGATTCTTTCGGCGCGTTATCGGAACTGAGTTTAAAAATTAATTTTTATTTAAATATAACTTTTTAATTAGTAAGCAAAAAAATTAAATAAAAACAGTTTTGCTATAAAACTTGATGTGGTCCTTCCATTTAAGTAAAAAAAAAAATTCGTTTAAAAACCCAATTGCATTGTGATTTGACTCATGACTAATTGTTTTAAAAAATCCTATGTAAATGAGAAATAATGCAATTTAAGTTCCAAGCTATCAAGTGTCATTTTATGTTTATTTTATATAACCGGTTATATTTAAAATTACAATTTAAATATTAAAATAAAACTGACACAAAGTGCTGTTATCAGATTTTCTTCAGGAAATGTTAGTTTTGTTTATCGTACAAAAATAAAAATGCTGAATAATGCCGCTTAAACAAAGCAGATGCAGTATGTATATTGTATGTAGCTATATTATAAGGGTTGGTAGGGGTGTAGTAAAATTTTTCAGTACCAAATAATACTGTATTATCTTTTGCACCTAATGTATAGAATTTCCCGTTACATTATGTCAAGGTCATAATCTTATTCTTTTGTATTTCAGTTAAAAATGCCATTTCAATTCTCATATAATGCGCTATAATGTTTACATGTCATTTTAACTTAAAACCCGGCATGATTACAACATCGCGAGACGACCTGTATGTTTGTTATAGATAGATATTGTAGATTATAGACGATCGACAATAAAGGTAATACATGTTATAAAAATACATAAATCAGAAGTCTGGTTTAATTTAAATTGAACAAAGAGGTTTTTGTGACAATAATGGTCATAGATACCAAATCGCATTTTTTTCTCCTTAAAAAAATAATAATTCCTAAGCAAAATGATAATAATAAGCAATTCACTTTTCTGTCATGCATTTATTTTTTGACGCGAATAACACTTCATACTGGGGTGGCATTTTAGAAATATTAGATGAAACGGAAATAGTCAGAAGTAAGTAGTTGACATGTGAAACAAAACACATCGTGTCCTATGTTAAAGTCTCAGACACAGTAAGCCAGATGGCCGTGCGGAAAAGTACGAGTCTGTACTGACAGGTACAAACGCCAAACCCAGGTTCGAATCCCGAAGGATTTTAATATTTTATTTTTTCAATATTGAAAATATATACTTAGGTATTGGATAACGATTTAATATATAAAAAAACTCGGGTCGCAGTGCCAAAACCCTGCCGACAATATAGTGTATTTGCTAATACTGGCATTGTGGCTTTATTATGTTTGTTTTTGGACAAAATAAAAAATTTAACCCCTTAATTTAAGGGGTTAAATTGTGTATTTAATTTGGTACCGATGTTGCATTGATAAAAATATTGAAATTAAGAAAAAAAACATTATTTTAAGGCATGTATTAAGGCCCTTAATACATGCCTTAAAATAATATTTTTTTTCTTAATTTCAATATTTTTATCAATGCAACATCGGTACCAAATTAAATACACCCTTCAGTAAGTAAAGCATTATCCGCAAACTAGTGTTTTCATAAAATTTGTAAGTCCGGTACTGTCCGGCCGATTTTATTAAAATTTTAGCAGTACATTTTAATCGTTACTGAAGGGTTAAATTTCAATTTTGAAACGATTCTGAGAATTTTTTCGGCATTTTTGGGCCCAAAAACATTTTTCAACCCCTAAAAACTACCCTTAATATGGTCCGATTGGGCCCATTTTAAATAGGCTTCGTGCGGTGATGGATTCCAACGTGCCTACCAAATTTCGTCAAAATCAATTAACTCTTTCGAAAGTTATAGCCCGTACACACATATATATATATATATATATATATATATATATATATATATATATATATATATATATATATATATATATATATATATAAATATATAAATATATACATATATAAATAGACATTTCCAAAAATGGTGCCAAAGTGTTCAGGAGGCTATGAAACGTCGAGAAATTTTGGTCCGACCCCTAGGTCCCGCCATCCGACCGACGCCAATAGTGTATGTGCCATATGGCAAATACACTAAAAATAAAATTACAATTATTTTATTTATTATATTTGACGAACATTTGATTTTTTAAGAAAAGTGAATGTGTTCATTTCCATGACAACGAATACAATTATTTGTGTTTAACGATATTCACGTCATCTATCTGTACACGCGATAGAGACATTTTACCACGTTTTTTTTATAATAACTCGCTTTCTTGTCTGTTCGATACAAATCTAGTAGTTATCAAATATCAAGCTTGCGTAGTTTACAAAATTGGGACCAAACTACAACCCTGACACTGAAACAGAACGGGTGGGCGTATTGCTAAAACGGCCTGAGTCATTATATCGTGACTACTAAAAATAATCGTGCGTGTCGCGTGTTCGTAGCCCGTGCGGGCGCCAGTTGCTGAAACCGATAACAATGTGCCTTCGTACCCAAAGGCTGACAACAGAAACAAAACACTGCACAAAAATCTGCACGTAGATTAAATAATGACAAAATTACAAAGTCAATTTTTATAAATATTCACTGTGCCATATACGGCAATGGTGAAAACGTATACTAATATATAAAATTTTTACAGGTGGTGTATGTTTGAACACGTTACTAACTTAAAAACTACTGAACCGATTTTGTCAAATTCTACACCAACATGTTACCTTAAATCGCAGGAACGCTAGGTAATCATCACGCTGAAACTCGAGAGAACTCAGAACTAAAACAAAGCCACAAAAATGTGTCTAACGCATGACGTACTATCTCGTGCTCGCGCGTGATGGTCTGTCAATTGATACAGGGAGTGGGGCTACATTTGTGAAGTTGCTATATACTATATAGTAATAAATAAAATAAAAGTTCTGTTAACGCGTACGAAGCCGCGGGTAACGGCTAGTACTATAAAGTTTAAATTAATTTTTGTTTCTAGTAAAGGCACTTATAGACTGCAAGTGACAATGGGCATACCTTATAGTTGCGGTACTTGTCTGATAATTTATCAATTATTAATTTTGCTAATTTTGAATCAATATAGAGTTTTTAAACGCGTAATTTGCATGAAAATATTTAAATATGACCAAAAATTAATTTGTGACTTTCTTTTTTGAGTTCAGTGTATTTATAAAAAGAAGAGTTGTCTAATGCAATTATTTATTATTAAAAACATGAAATTTGATATCTATTTTCCATCATAATTATAGGGAGTGTTTCACAAAGGTATGGCCAAATTACAGAGTGAATTCTAGGGCTCAAAATAAAGCGAAAATATAAACATATAATTATATCTATTTCACACTCATGCTTACGCCAGTTAAAATTTTTAACATTTACTTATAATTATTAAAACGGTGGATTTTTTTTTATTTATCTATACCAAAAAAAATCCTGTTGTTATATTGTAATACTATAAACTACAGTGCTAGTAATCTTATACCACATTTTTCCATTGCAAAAGAAAACGTTTTTTTTTATATTTTACAGAAGAAAATATTAATTATAATCTCAATTTCCTTCTGAAGTAATATTTGTAGCCAAATGAATATCGGTACTTTATTTAAAACTTCAATAATGTAATAAAATTAAGAAAAATCGCAGGATAGTGGACAAATATTTGATTTATTAAATTAAATGTACGACGTTTCGTTTATATATTTAAACTTTTTCAAGTACACAAAAATAACATTCTTATTATAACATGGTTATTTTTGTGTACTTGAAAAAGTTTAAATATATAAACGAAACGTCGTACATTTAATTTAATAAATCAAATATTTGTCCACTATCCTGCGATTTTTCTTAATTTTATTATAATCACGATGGACACGATTTCTAATATAAAACTTCAATAATGTATTTTGAAATTGATTTAAAATATCACATTTTTTTCTTATTTAAAAAAAAACTTCATAAAATAGTTTGTATCAATTTTTTTTGACGAATTTAAAAAATACCTATTTATTTTATAATTATTCATCTTTATTTAAATAAAAGATAATAATCGATTATTATCTCTTTATGGAAACACCGCTAACAGTCAAAATAATCACTCGGTCACCAAGAATATACCCCGTATTTCCGTTGCTAATACCCGTACTTCCACTATAAATACCCGTACTTCCACCATAAATACTCGTACTTCCACCATATATACCCGTAAGACCGCCATAAATGCCTGTACTTCCACCATGTCATGCATACACTGTCTTGTGTAATAGTCTCACTTTACATTTATTATTATCAATTTTTTTATTCGGTAAATAACTTTTTCTATATAGATTATAAACATTAGAAAAAACATTACGGGACCGGATGAAGTACGAGTATATGTCATTATTTATCTGCTAATATCTATTTTTCCAAACTAATATTACAGTTTACATATGGATAGCGACAAAAAAAATAAATTAAACAATATTTTTCTTCGCTCCATTAAAAAAGTGCATTCACTTTAAAACGTTACATATTTTGAAGTGCACCATATAATTTACATTACTTTCTAAGAGTTTCTGTAACATTTCTCCCTTTGATATAGTAGGTACTATACCTACTGCAATTTGAAGAAAAGAAAAACAAGAGAGCCATTATATTGTTCTCAGAGTATAAAAACTGGAGCATTCATGTAGAGAGTTTACAATAATATAGGTATTTCAGCAACTAGAACACTGGACGCAAACTGTGCCAACGCTACCTGCATATTGATATCACGTGTCCCAACGAATAGTCTATATTATTCCGCATACTGCGATGACAGAATAATACTACCACCAGAATAGTGCTTACATTGAACGTACCTTACTGTAGCCCAGTCCATTTAAGTGTCTATTATCTTTTCAATTTATTGTTATTCTACTTGCAACGAAGAACCAATAAAATTTGATAATTTTGTACAATGTTTCATCCACTCGAGAACAATCAGCACACTGCACATAATATTCTTTATTCAACACATGCACGCTTTTAGTGTTTTTTCGTATCTGTAATGCGGATTTTAAATGGCCGTTTATTGACTGGTTACGTCATGATCCATTATAAAACGCTTTTCGATGCTGTAATGAAAAACATTTGAAAAACCCGTTACATAATGAACCATTATGCAACTTTTTTTGATGCTATAATGAAATATGGTTACTACTATGGCAACAAAGTAAATAATATCAAGACGAATGTTTTTATTATGAGCTGCTAACTTCTGGTCTAATATAAGATACTCCTTGCCAGAAAAAAAAACAGATCGCAATGCAGAACTCTGCCGACAAAATGAATATGGAAAGTTGAAACTATGTCAAGCATCTCTTCACACAAAAGTAAAATTCGCACCTATAGCTTACAAGTTTAATGCATATGTGCATATTCCTGTACATTCTATGTAACTAAGCAATAGGTAGTTGTCGTGCTACAATAACATCCAAAAGTTTCGTTCATAATACGTTGTAAAACAATAAATAAGTATAGTGTTAAATGTAAAAAAATTTGTTAGAGATTGTACCTAAACTGTTGTTCACATAGTAACACATATTTCACTTAGTTTGTTCGCTTGGATTATATAAAAATGTCAATCTTTTCTCATAAATTGTTATTATATCTCAAAAATAAAAAGGTCAGGAATTTTTGAATTTTCTTTTTTAAACTCAGAACAAAAACATCAATGAACAGTTAGTTTTTTGAAAATTTCTGACTGTTACTTTTTTTTTATTAAAAAACTTGTCAAAAACACAACCTTTCTTATGCTCTCTTATGCTCTCCGTGTTAATTATCCGAACTTTAATTAAGTGTATCTCGAGTTAGAGATGGTCAATCAATTTCAAATTTTAATGGTATTTGAATTATAGTATCCTTAATGAGTATACAAAAATTTAGAATTTTCTGACACTATGCCCATAGCACGACAACTACCTTAATGCTAGGTTACAAAACACATTATCAGAAAATCTTGTGTTTAAAAAAACTGAACATTTGAGCTGAATTTTTTAAACTATGTTTAGTGCTATAGGTATTGTGATCAAAATTTTACTTGAAAAACGATCTTTTTCTATATAGATCAGTCATTGGTTTTTCCGTGTGTTCAATCTAATGTTCTACAATCTACATCTGTACGTCTATAGTATTATAATATACAATTTTTCGTATGCATGTATGTATGTATGTGGGTATGTTCCAAATGATTCAACTTAAAATCTAGTTTTTAATGGATTTTAATAATGTTTTATTCAATTTTTTAAATTAATTTTTGAGTTAATTAATTAGTTAGATTTTTATTGGTTCTGTACTACTAAGAAAATGTGAAATTCCTTTGCATTTTAACGTATTGGCGGAATCCTATTAACACCAGCCCGACATCGCTTCCTAGGGGGAATGGTTTTCGCGATGGGTCGCGGGGGGTAATAAATCATAAAATTTCTCGCGGGGAGATAATTCCTGTGGGATAGTAATAAAACGTAATTCTGAAATTCATTTGCATTTTCGCGTATATAGGCGGAATCCTACTAACACAGTCGAACTTCAATAGCTCGAACCATAACTTTCCACAAAAAAAAATCGAGTTATCAACACTTCGACTTATCAAATAATATTAATTTTCACTCTTGACGCTATTGCCAACTAATTTTGTTCGAGTTATCAAGAATTCGAGTTATCGAAGTTTCGCAGGTGGAGAATTTCTCCCGGGGGAGGAGTAATCTTCTTATCTCTGAAACTACTGAACCGATTCTAAAAATTCTTTCAATAATAGAAATCTACACTCCCTGAATGATATAGGCTATATTTTATATTGATAAATGTCTCTCGGGGAGGATAATTCCTGTGGGATAGTAACAAAACGTAACTCTATTGCATTTTCGTGTATAGGCCAAATCCTACTAATATTATAAACACTACCAACCCGACTTTGCTTCGCAGGAGGAGAATTTCTTTTGGGGGGCGGAGTTATAAATCATAAATCAAAATAAACGTGGGCGAAGCCACGGGTAGCGGCTAGTAATAAAATAAAAAGGTATGAAACTTCCCAATAGCTTATCTGTAAGTACAATTTATAGATCAATAAAAGAATATTTTTTGAGGTAGGACCCAAAGATTGTATAGTCTCCATTTTCCAAATATCGGTCGTTAAATTAAAATAATTTTGAGACATGACCCCGAAAATTACTCCCTTAAATGTATAAATAAGCCATGTATTAAGTTAGGTGCCATTTTCCAAAACTGCATAATTTTCTCCCTACTCTCCGTTCTGTGATATAAGGTAGTTCTTGTGTGTGGTAACAAAACACCTGCTTTGACACTGAGTTTAACAAAGATCGCACTTTCTCTCGTTACCACGTTTCATATCTCTGCCGACATTACCAAGCTGAAAACTTCACAACGGGATACAGAAAACGTCACTTGTAAAACTGTTATTATCTACGAGTATGTAAGAGAGACAGAAAATGACACAAAAGTTTTCCTGATTAGCTAATGAATTTAACATTAGCCACTCCCCTGACGTTTTTCATCTACTTCACTTTACGTGATGAACCAAATTTCCTGGATGTGAAAAATATTCGTCAAAAAAAATTAAGGGAAACTTTAAATTTAAATTATGATGCTTTCTAAGAATAGTTTATTTAAGTTGAAAACAATTTTTTTTTAAATTTGTCTAGCTATATTTGATGCTACAAATGCTACGTAATATTGCGACCTGAAAACGTAATCGCGTGGAAACACAATTTTATTACATCAATATTTATGCGATCATCTTTATGGTCTTTCAGACTTTCGGATAAAAGTTGAAAATGTAATTTAACGCTTTTTTACGAAAAGTCATGCTAATGAAATAAGGAACAAATATTTCATACAGTGTCCACAAACTTATTCTAAACATGAAAATCTTCGTTATTATGAGAGATAGAGATTTGGTTAAAGGTGATGAAGTATTCCTTAGGTTAAGTTGTATCAAATCACATAAACAAAGTTTAGATATTCTGCGTAATTTAGGAGCTATAACAAAAAAAGTTAATTTTCGAATTTATTTATACCGTGTGTTGCTTCGAAAAGGTAACATAGGGAAAATAACATTGAGATCATTTACAATTTTGCAGTAAACTATGTGCCATAAGTCAACCGTTGCTATGGAAAATACACTGTACTATTTTTTCTATGTAATCCACTACATTATTTACAGTCGCGGACTTAAGAAAGTTCACACCTGTATCATCTAGTTAGCGGTTTTTTTTAATTTTCGCATATTGTGATTTTGGCTTTTGATAGTAATATATCAAGTACCAAGGTTACCTACATCCTACAAATTCATTAAAAAAATTATAATCTAAACACCTCACTTGTTTTAAATATACAAATTACTCAATATTACCTATTCAATTAAAACAATAAACATATTTGATTATATTTGATAATAGAAAGTTCCTTCCTCCAATCTTGCAATAATTATTATTCTTCTTTTTTGTTCATCGTTTTTATAATTTCGAGGCATTTAAACGACAATGATTTCCATTAATTTTTGACATTTATATTTACCACCTAGCAAACTAAATTTGTTGCTAAGCTACTGACTTTTTGTGAACTTTATACACTGAAAAACTCAAGTGTAAATAAAATTAAGCAAAATCGCAGGATAGTGGACAAAATAATTTGATTTATTAAATTAAATGTACGACGTTTTTGGACACCTTAGTAACACGCTCAGCTTCGGGAGAATTAAAAACGAATTGGTATATGAAACCTTCCCATTCAGGCAGGCTTCTGAATTTTCGATCTAACCATCCAGTGCAGCAGAAAATTAGTGTTATAAAAAGCTTGTTACACAGGGTAACAAAATTAAGTCACCAAGACTACCATAAGGACAATTTTAAGAAAGTTGAAAATATCTTAAAAGCTAATAATTACCCTGTCAACTTTATACATCAATGCGTTAATAGGTTTATAGAGGACCAAAATCACCTAAATAACACGTTGGATACTGTGGATGAAAGAACTAAGTCTACCAAGATTTATGTTAGATTTCCATTTGTGAAGAACTTGTCTTATAAGATCAACAGATTATTTTCGAACACAAATATTAAGTTGGTGTTTTATAACTTAAATAAATTGGATAGGTTATTCACAAGACTTAAAGATAAGACGCCTATCTCACATCAATCTAATATTATTTATAAAATACCTTGTGAATGTAATAAGTGTTATGTGGGACAAACTAAACAGTTATTAAAAAATAGAATTTATCAGCACAAAATGGACTGTAGAAACATAAACTTATTAAGTGATAATAAAACGGCGTTGTCATCTCATCATTTCGACACTGGGCATAAATTTCTATTCAATGAAGTTCAAATATTAGATAAAGAGTCAAATTGGAAGAAACGCAATATCAGTGAAATGTGTTTTATTAGAAAAAACAATTCAATCAATTATAGAACAGACACTCAAAATTTAAGTAGTCAGTACAATTATATTATGAAATTATACTAATTTTTGTATTATTATTATTATTGATTGTTAAAATTTATAGTCAACATAATTTGTTACCATGTTACCATGTTTTTGTCTTATGTACCCTATCTTATGTTAATTGCTATGGTTAGTAATTAATATTAATTTTCATAAATATTGTTATTTTTATGATTGTACTTGAAAAAGTCTAAATCTATAGACGAAACGTCGTACATTTAATTTAATAAATCAAATTATTTTGTCCACTATCCTGCGATTTTGCTTAATTTTATTATAATCACGATGGACACGATTTCTAATATAAACTCAAGTGTAAACTTTTAGTCCGTAACTGTACATTAGGTCTTATGGTCCATAGCTTACTACAAAATTATAAATTTTCTTAATTTTATTTTCCTTATGTTACCTTTTCTAAGTCACACCCTGTATCTATATTATGTTTTAACAATAATGTTTTTATTGAATTTTCAGGATGTAACCCTAGTAATTGATACCTTACTTAAAAATTAGAAAGTCGGTAACTAGATGAATAGGGGTTGCTGTATTTTGTTATTATGACGCTATTATATAGACTAGTCTGTCGCAATAAAGTAATCTATCTATCTATCTATCTATACATGTGGAATAAAGTTGATTTATTATTAATTATATTCAAGGAGAGATAGAGAAAGAGAGAGAATACTTGACTGCACTATTTTCATTTGTTTCATTTTACATAGTATATTTTATATAATGAATGATTTTATTTTAATTTTAATCATTCCTCATCGCAAGTTTGAAAAAATTGAAAAATTTCACATCCTTTGATAACATAAGAAGGAATAAATTCAACACATCGAGGTGTAAAACGCCATGCATAATCTAACAGTGGTATAGTTAGCAACTAAAGTTGATGCATTCGCTCATTCACTGTCGTCTAACACTCTAACCCATCACCTATTTTACCACCATTTCTACTACATCAGTGCTTCTAACGGTGATAGTGTTGTGTCTTTTTAAGTCAACATTAATACTTTATATTGTCGACCACAACATTGTTTTG
Organism: Mongoloraphidia duomilia; assembly: GCA_039654895.1. Taxonomy (NCBI): domain Eukaryota; kingdom Metazoa; phylum Arthropoda; class Insecta; order Raphidioptera; family Raphidiidae; genus Mongoloraphidia; species Mongoloraphidia duomilia. The sequence goes on along the minus strand of CM077520.1, from coordinate 35,696,633 downwards.
TTTTGGAGTTTCTATGAGCTACGCTTTTGAAATAAACAAGTTATTCGAAATTATAGTTTCGTTGTGATGAGACCTATATTAGACTCGTCTTTATTAAATCAAATTTTGTTGTGATTCATTTATTTATTATTAATTTTATATAAGGATCTATAATATTATTAAATATCGTCAAAAATATCTTTAGCTTACATACATGAAATATTTCCAGTGACTTTATAGACTCGAAGCTTCTTTAACTAACTACATGTCTTATTAAATTGACTTGTTACTTTTTGGCCTGAAGCTGAGAGGCCATTTTTAATTGAGTAGTTATTCGGTCGGTCGATCGACGGTCAGCAGCGCTCACAGACTCAACTAGATAATTCACAAACTATTTAATTGGCCTACTTAACAGTTGCAGGTGAACACATGTTCATAAGAACGCTTGATAGTCGCTAATGGAGCAAAACAGTCGTCCGACTAAGAATTGCCTGCGTCAGCTTTATGATACAGTATATTCTCCAGTTGAGTAGGCTCGATAAGTAACCGCTTACCATCCTAAACTTTACTGCTTTCGACTGTCATAAGCCCCCAAGTTCTGGTCCCAACGACCCATCCTGTCTACGCATAACCTATACAACCAGAGCTGGGCAAAGCACTGAACCTAAGTGCTTGAAGCACCGAGCATCAACCACTTTCATAAATGCTCGTTTTATTCAAGCGACAAGCACTTTAGTTTTCAAAAAGTGCTTAAAGCATCGAGTTTGAAAGAATTTAGCATCAAGCACTTTAAAGTAACTTCTAAACTTCCAACATTATAGTACAAAAGTTCAAAGTTAAAAACATATCTACATTTTGTTTATGAAAATAAGATAAAGATAAACGAAATATATTTTATTACATATTTTATTAAAAATGCTTACTAAGCATTAAAATACTTATTAAGCATTTAAAACACTCGTTAAGCATTCGTAATGCTTAGTAAGCTTGTAGAATGCTTATTAAGCAATTTATAATGCTTACTTAATAAGTAGCAAGTGTTTTATGCATCGAGCATCTGTTTTACAAAGTGCTTTAAGCATTATACCCTAAATGCTTCAAGTATTGTTGTAAGCACTAAGTTGTCAGCACTGCCCAGTTCTGCTTCAAACATGGTCGAACTGTGTATTATATTTATGATAATAAACTTAATAACTTAATGGTTTTAACCTATTGAAACTACACTACAAAATGGTCCTCTTATATTTCGGTAGTGGCCTGTATAAAAAGCACTGAAGGAACATTTAAGCTGAGGCGAAAGCTTGAACTAATGTAATAGTAGCGAGATGCGTTGCGTTAAGAAATTCACTAGGATTTCCATTAAAATGCTATAATTTATTCATGCGTTAGGATGGGTGGTGGCTCTCGCATCGCGCGATTGTGTTGTGTTGAAGTTCGATCAACGACATACATTATGCAATATATTCTTAGGTACGGTTAGTAAATATAGGTACCCACGTTTCTAAAGTTAAACAGTTTGTGTAAAACAGTTATTGCTCGTTCAATAAAAGTGGGTGTGATATTATATCTTTTAAAATATTCTGCATTGATTATTAAAACCGTTGTAAGATTTTATTAAAAGTTGTAAGAAATCTAAAACTTTCTGTATTGTTATTTTATTTGACGGAAGTGTGCACAAAGTGTGTGATCTGCATTTTTTTTTGTAGGCTTTGAATTTCGAATCCAAAACAATTTGATGCAAAGACTAGTATACTTACACTGTCAAAGACAAGCGACTGGGCCCTGCAGCCAGGGTCCATTCTGATTGGTCGAATACCCCATCTTGATATCGTTTGACACACTGCACACCTAAACGAATGTAACAACTAACTAGTGAACTTTGTATACTAATATGGATAGTTGACAGCAATTAAAAAATGGTTTTTGCATGTGGAGAATGTTCAAAGACATATTCTTCAAGACAGGCATTAATGTTCACAAAATTTGAATGAAAACTTCAGTTAAGGCTTGTAATCTAATTATTTCTATAAAAGTCAATCAGTTTTCTGACATTTCAAATTAAAATTTATTTTTCTCTTCTAATTTCTCAAGAACACTTAGAAAGAATTAGATTACAAGCCTTACCTGAAGTGTTCATTCTAATTTTGTGAACATTAATGTCTGCTTAAAGAATATGTATTTGAACATTGTTCACATACAAAACCCATTTTTTTATCGCTATAAACTATCCATATTATTATACAGACTTCACTAGATAGTTGTTACGTTCGTTTAGGTGTGTGTGTGTTAAACGACATCAAGATGGGGTATTCGACCAATCAGAATGGACCCTGACTGCAGGGCCAAGTCGCTTGTCTTTGAAAGTTACAACTAAAGTTTAATGTATAATAATAATCACAACTCGCGATCTTTTCTAGACTCCCAGTATACATGAAACGTAAAAATGTTATATGATTGTCGGATACAAACGGGTACTAACTACTCGATACATTCTAAAATAGGAATAATAATAAAAATTAATCTTATTTTCATTAATCTTTTATTTAAAAGAGCACAGGTACAAAAATACGAAATAAAAACAAAAAAATAAACATGCACAATATAGTTTTTTTTTCAAAAAAATTATGTCCTTTTTAATTAATCTGTACAGTGTTTTATTGTTCTCTGCAGATTTCTTAAAAATAATACAACTAATTTTGAAAATATTTATGTTCATATAGAAAAACGAAGAAACTGTAAATCAGTGTGAAGAAAATTTCATATTTATATACAAACAACTCAACCGGATAACGGGAATATGAGTGAAAAATCGGTCGCAAGATTTGAAACAAAGATAGTAACAAATAAACAAACAAACACACAAACAAATATACGGGGTTAAGCTAAATAAAACCGCTTAAAAAAACTAACAAATGGAGGGTTTCATATTTTGATCGAACATATACCATTGAGGTCTAGATTTTATTTAATAATGTTATGAAACAGTCCGTGTTTTATTCTCAGTGAATTTTGTTTATATCACTAAAATATATACTGAAAATATTTTATCAACTCTTCATTTTCTAACAGAAACACGATAAAGAACCCCCCCTCTTTCATAGAATGGCAATATATATCTCATGCATTACATTGTAAATGAGTTACCTACCCATAAACAGACAGTAATAGCTGATAGTTAGCTATCTACGAACGACATTTAGTTGTCAAGAGTTCATTAGCTGAAACTGCATTCGCCATCAAAGTTTAGCATCCGTCCACCGACACTCGTAAAACAAAAACGCTGTATGAATGAGGTCCGAGTAAGCCTTGGTTCAGAATAACTCATACAGACAAAAACGCGTAACTAGGGTTGGCCAGTTATAATAGTTTCTTTGTACACATTTCATCATAATGACTATCGGTTTAAACTTGAATTATTTTAAAAAACATAACATCTGAACCTATAGTTTATTCATTTTCAAGACAGAGTGGCATGTGTGTGTGTAATCAGCTCGTGTCTCTTTGTTTCTTGAGCTGTGATTAGTCGGTCAAGAAAATTTCAAATTTTGCAAATGTAGTGGACCGCATTTACCTTTTTATTTTGTTGTGAGCTCTAGGTAAGTGACACTGTTAAAATGTATTTTTTCAAATTACTCTATCTTGGAAATGAATAGACTATAGAGACAAAACATAAATGTAGAGTAACGTCGAAAAAAAAACATAAATTTTTTCAAATTTATTTATTTATTCGTTGCATCTAAAACGATCTTAAAACTTATAAAATCGATCATTTTCATCCCCAATTGACACTAAGTACATAGATACTATATACGACGTGAATAAATATTATTTTTCATAATATCTTATTTATAATGGCCATCCCAACCCTATATGCCAGACCATATCACACAGCTAAAGTTCGTACAGTCGTGGCAACACGATATAGGTACTAAACCGAAGCTAAACGCACACTATACTGTTAGTACAGGGATAAGAAGACAGTTTAAGGTTGAGATTTCATTTTTACTGTCTGTTTGTCTGTCTGTCTGTCTGTCTATCTGTCTGTCTGTCTGTCTGTCTGTCTGTCTGTCTGCCTATCTGTCTGTCTGTCTGTATGTATGTCTGTCTGTTACAGGTCTCTAACTTCTAAACGAAATGAGATAGGAACTTAAAATTCACACATATTAAATAATACATAAATATGTATTACCGCGGGCCAAAGATGGAAAGAATAACAAAAGATTAAAAAGTTTTATATAAGGGGGGCGCCCATACATGCAAACGGGGGTAAAAAAGTTTTTTTTTGTATCTATTCTTGTGGAGTACCTATCGTTGAAAAGGGCCTTTTGAGTAGATTAGGAATGTGTATTTATTTTATCAAATTTGTAGCTTTTTAGAGACTGTCAAAGTTGCAATTTTTTATAGACCTATTTTGTTACTGCAGGTCTATCTTAACAACGCCATTACCTATAAAACTGTAATTCACGTCAAGACTCATATCCTCTAGTTAATCAATAAATACTAAAAACAGAAAAAGAAAGTGCCCACACATGCGAACGGGGGGCAAAACATTTTTTTTTGTATACCTATTCTTGTGGGGTATCGTTGAAAAGGGCCTTTTGAGTAGATTATGAATGTGTTTTTATTTTATTCATTTTATCAAAATTGTACCTAGGTTTAGCATAAACTATAATAAAAATAGATGATGAGCATAGTGAATGGAGGTCGTGCTCACGGACTACAGCGAGCGACCGAATAAGCACAACCAACAGAGATGAACACATGAGAAACGTAACATAGATGGCAGCAGGTATATAGCCACCTAAGTTATCTTTGGTTTTCATAGAAAAACGCGCGATAGCATGCAACCACTTCTTTTTCAGTTCCTGATGGTTTGGAAATACAAAACATCTGAGTATGATTTGAACATTGGTAAACACAGCACATCGGCATTGTCAATGATTTATTATTTTAAATACACTAATTCTGTACACACTACTATGAACTGCCCACAAACCGAGGTGGTTATATAGCTGGCATCCCTATCGCAAGCGATCAATTTTGTACTTGTAACGGAAAACTACGCTGACATAATGGAAACGCGACAATGACTGTTAGGCTCCATTAAGAACATAGATTATAAGAACAAATAATTTCATAAAATTTTCTGCATGCCTCTACCTGATGATAAATACTTCATAATATTAAGACAATAATTTTTTTCAGCCTCTTGAACGATTATGCTCATTTCAGTAGAATCTAAAAATTCGATGTTATTATTATTATTATCCCTCGCTATTTTTACTTTCCCATATATACGGAGTATAATATATGCATAGGGAAAGTATTGTGCTCGTGCAGAAATTCTGTTTTGAGTTTCAAATCCCCTGAATCAAAAAAGTGGTTTTTAAAAAAGGTCTTTCCGGATAGTCTGTCCGTGGTCACACATAAAGCCCAAACATTTAGATTGATTTTACTCTTTTGCAATCACTGTTCAGAACGGTCATACTCTAGCTTAAGTATGGCGAAATTGGTTCTCTAAAAACCGGTAAAAATAGATTAAAAAACTAGCAAATAATTTTCTTCTTGGAAATGGCTCTAACGATTTTGAATACATTTTACACAATATAGTGGATACTACAGTATAGTATCAGTATGAAATGGCATGAACAATTCCTCCTAGAAAATTCAATGGAGATAACGATGGATGAATTTTATAGGTTTAGTTCTATATGGTAAAATTAGATCTGAGTTGTTTCGGGCTGTTTATTTGTAATATTTTTATTCTCTTTGAAGTTCTTAATATTGAAACTATAATATGAGAGGAGCCAAGAGTAGTGAAGACAATTTTTCTCAGTTGATGATCAATAAAACATGCTGGAACTTTTCCTATCCTTGACAAGTTGGCATATAAACTTTGATATCTGGCTACTGAATAGCCTGTGTCCAGTCAACGGCGCGGAGATAACGCTGTGATGAGCCGTTACACTGATGCCAACTCTTACAACAAATAGTATGCTATATACATTAAGTCTCGTCAGGGCTACCACCTTTGTAAAACGTCAACATAAACGTTCCAATTCAAATACAATCTCTGCTTAAAATATTGGAACCTGTTTTATTTATGCATTTCTTTTGATAACATTTGAAAATGTCTAAACAAAAACTGAACTGCAGTGCTGGTGAAGGTATGAACGGATTTAAAACGATCGTAAAGGTTAGTAATTTAACTTGGCTTAAGACTAGATATCACGGACTTCGGTATAATCTGCCTAATGGTTAATGGAACAGGCTGTTTGATAATACATTTTTTATTGTATGAAAATAAGTATAATATGGAACGTTTCCATTTTTTAACCTGTTTCTTATAAATTGTCAAAAATGGTAACCCTACATGTTTTTATTCAGCAAAGCGCAAGTCGACCAAACCATTGTTTTTAGAGATGTGGAAACTACGGATATAGCCATTAAAATATTATCTCTATTGTATTATTATTGTGCGATGCGCATTTAAACTGCTGCGGGCTGTAAAAGTTTGCCTTATTGGAAAAGTTTTCAATATGCTTGTTTAAAAATATTCAGATTCAACTGATATTGTATTACAGCTGCATATATTGTATGAAATCATATAACGAGACTTAACTTCCGCTTTAAAAATCGCCAAATCATATAAACGTCCATGTCTGTAATAATAATTATTCCTCATAATATTTTTATAAAATAATTTAGAAAAGATATATACAATGAAAAAATTATATTCTGTAGAATGAAATAATAAAGGGAAAATACCTCTTTTTGTGCTGTCTTGATCGTCTTTGACTAAAAGTACTACCCTAAAAGGAATTTGCTTAAAATACTTGCATACTTATGTCTATATGACGACGTATGCACTGTACCTATAAGTTTAAAGGCACGTGCAGTATGGAGCTGGATTCTAGATGGTAGCGTAGATCATAGCAGGGCTTGCTTAAATTAATGCATAGTTATATATGCGAGCGTACACAACGAAGCAGTGAGTGTAGCAGGTATAAGCGCTGTTACAAGAGCTAGTTATAGATTGAAGAATGTATCTCACCATTCTTTCAGCGCGCTGACTACTACAATCAACGTGTGACAACTGTCAAATGGCCGTTACAAGTTTCGCAATGGATGTGACTAGTTTAATAAATGAAATTTTGCCAGTTTTTATTTAATTTGTTTTGAGTTTTTTTCTAAGACGTATTTAAAAGTGTTAGGTTCCATACGTAAATATTAAAAAACCGGTTTGGGTAAAATTTTAATTCTTGGTATAAATGATGAAATTCGCCATGTTTAGATCGTTTTCTATTAATAGGATGGACATGATAGCTCCTACCCAAATTTCTATTTAAAATATACCACTTTGTAGCAGAAGAACACAAATATTCGTCTTCGCTATCTGACATTTCAAATACGATTTAAGCTTGTATCAATGCAAGTATCAAAGCTTCGTTGTGCAAACCTATAAGCGCTTATAATTTCAGCCACCATCTACCATACATGCTACCATCTAGAATCCCAGCTGCGTACTGTACGTACCTAATTATACACAATCGATTTCGACTCTTTTCAAGCCCAAATATTTTTTATAGAGCTTTTGATAGACATATTATCATAGCTCACTCTGTATATGTAGATACTTCCAATAAACTGCTGAACGTCATTCGTACAGCAAAATTAAAGATAGGCAATTAGGATTGGTTTAACGTCGTAACTAGTCTATAATGACATGGATAATATAGAAGCCCGGAAGTCATCCCTCGGGTAAATTATTACATTAAAACTTTAAACGATATGCAAACAATATACCTGTGTAAATATCAAGCAGTGTGTTAATTTCAGTTGATAAATTATATTGGGTAAAACGGCATGAGTAAGCATAACGCTGGTCTGTTTCCCGAACGCACTCAATATGACCGCGAACTCAAAGAACAAAGTACAGTAGCTGTTCTATTAACGGATAACCGAAACTCTACGTTGTAAAAGATTGTTTAAAGATGTTAGTACTCCGAAATGAAATAAATACATCGTCAAAAATTATATACATCCCATTTTTATGGAATCTGGACCACGGAGGGAGGGCGATGACTATATAAAAAATTCGACTGATGACCAGTCCTATACTTCCCACCTAGTAAATATTTGCAAAAAATAAACACTCTTTTTTTATTCTTTGAAAAAAAGCATGGCCCTCTTTTTTGTTTGGTGATCTATGATGGCTAGTAATATAGCAAAAATCATGGTTACCTTGATTTACGTACAATTTTCTTTTTTTAGTAAAATATTTTTTTTCTCGAAAACTATACATTTTAGAGAAAAAAATATTTACATTTTTTTCATATTATAACATCTAAAATTCATTTATATTTTTTTTTCCTATGTTAATACGTGACATTGAGAATGTTTTTTTTTTTTATCTCAGGATCCACTGAATCGATTTGACTCAAAATCTAATCAGATCTAAGTTAAAGGCTGATAAACACAATAGAACAATCGGCATGGCCGTATGTTGTTCCGTTTTTACGATATCGAAGGCGAAAAATTGACCACACGCACATACAGACATCAGTCAGAAAATGATCTTAAACGATTGCTCTAGGGTCTCAAAACGTGAAGATCTGTTAAAATCTGGAAATATTTTTTTCGGACTAAATCCATTACTTCCCTACCATAGTAGAGGTGGGAAGTAAAAATAGAGAAAGCCTACTAGAAGTCCATAATTAACACTTTGTAATTTTTTTGCATTGTGTATAGTGTGTATAGTGTTTGCTGAAGTTTAGCTTTCGAAATGTACATGCCATCAATAAAACTGTTGTGGTAAGAAGTAACTATCTTTATTTTCGCATTGTGTAATGTTAATTTATTTATTAACTTCCCATTGGAAGTTATTGTAATGGGTCCGAAAATCGAAATCAAAATGGAGAAAAAAATTTTATGTTTCAAGGTCACCACACTATTTTTACACTATTTTTAGAAAGATGTGTGTGTGTGTGTGTACGTATGTGTCCATTTCTTTCAAAGACTAAATCTCAAGAATGAAAAATGATATCGACTACATTAGGGTGCCAATTGACGCGTATTAACGTAAATATGATCTGAAAGAAATTTTTTTAAAATCGGTTCAGCCGTTCTTTTTTCTTAACCAAATAAACTAAAAAAAAGTAGATTTCACACAATATCTCGCGAATAAAAAATTATATCGACTTCGTAAGAGTGTCAATCGAGGCGTGTTAACGTCATTTTGATCCGACATAAATTTTATAAAAATCGGTTCAGCCGTTTTTAGTGTATTTGCCATATGGCACATACACTATTGGCGTCGGTCGGATGGCGGGACCTAGGGGTCGGACCAAAATTTCTCGACGTTTCATAGCCTCCTGAACATTTTGGCACCATTTTTGGAAATGTCTATTTATATATGTATATATATATATATATATATATATATATATTTATATATATATGTGTACGGGCTATAACTTTCGAAAGAGTTAATTGATTTTGACGAAATTGGGTAGGCACGTTGCAATCCATAACCGCACGAAGCCTATTTAAAATGGGCCCAATCGGACCATTTTAAGGGTGGTTTTTAGGGGTTGAAAAATGTTTTTGGGCCCAAAAATACCGAAAAAATTCTCAGAATTGTTTCAAAATTGAAATTTAACCCTTTAGTGAAGATTAAAATGTGCTGCTAAAATTTTAATAAAATCGCCCCGACAGGTCCGGACTTACAAATTTTATGAAAACACTAGTTTTCGGATAGTGATTTACTTACTGAAGGGTGTATTTAATTTGGTACAGAGGTTGCATTGATAATAATATTGAAATTAAGAAAAAATATATTATTTTAAGGGATGTATTGAGGGGTTAAATTTTTTATTTTGTCTAAAAACCAACTTATGTTCACATAACAGCACAATGCCTGTATTAGCAAATACACTATATTGTCGGCAGGGTTTTGGCACTGCGACCCGAGTTTTTTTTTTTTTTAATTATTGTTAAAAATAAATAATAATTATGTTTTAATGATTACTTTTCTGTGTAATATCTAGTTTAATTATTATTATTAAATATTTATCAAACTGGGAAGTTCGTCGTGTGGACCTCAAGGGTCGCACTTTAGTCCTAATAAACGACCCACCTCATGGCTTGTTTGCTTTTGTTTTAAGCTAACTCGAACAGTCGTTCGCCTACATAATTTCTTTTACCTACTTTGTTTCTTGTACCCTTGAAGACCTACATAATATTACCTAGTATTATGGTATTCTCGGCCTTACGAATAATAAAAGGTGACGAATAATTGAGTGACGGTTAAACGAGGTTCTACTGCTATATGCTTAAACTCATCGTAAGCTCATTTTCGGTTTATTTGCAAAGGACGTTTTATGAAGATGTAACAATTTAGCTACAAGGGTTATTGGCAATCTACATTCTACACCGAGTATTTTAAAAATTAAATTAGTCAAGGTTTAAAAAAAGTTTATAATAGCTAGTTATTTCGGAGTAAAAAATAAAAATGTGCAGTTTACATATTTAGTCCAGTCGTCAAAAATTCTCATTAGAAATAAATGTATCACTTCTTGTTGTTTACGAAATACGATCTAAAAATTTTTCTCATTATTTATACTATTGTATAAATTTACCCATCTGTGTAATTCGTACAACTCACCATTTCATTTAAAAATGCATGACGTTAAGAACTGATATTTCAGTGCACCGTATCTTCTTCTTTGTCTTCCTAGCCTTATCCCATTTCATTTGTGGTCGACTCTCCTCATTTTTCATGATGAGAAGTAGTAAAAAGTAGTAGTAAATAAATTTAAAAATGCTGTGAAGAAATTTTTACTGCTTAAAATGTTTTATAAAGTATCTGAATTTATTATTATATAATCTGCTTGTCATATACCTACTGTGTAGTCAAAATGATTAATAAATATTATTATTATTATTATTATTATTATTACAGTCGCGGACTTAATAAAGTTTACACTTGAGTTTTTCAGTGTAAGTTCACAAAAAGTCAGTAGCTTAGCAACAAATTTAGTTTTTAATAGGTAAATGTAATTGTCAAAAATTAAAAGAAATAATTGTCGTTTGAATGCCTCGAAATTGTTAAAACGATGAACAAAAAAGAAGAATTATTGCAAGATTGGAGGAAGGAATTTGCTAGTATCAAATATTATCAAATCTTTTTATGTTTTAATTGACTAATATTGAGTAATTTGAATTGTATAATAAACAACTGAGGTGTTTTGATAATAATTTTTTATTGAATTTTTAGGATGTAACCTTAGTAATTGCTACATTACTATAAAAAGCCAAATTACAATATGCAAAAATTAAAAAAAACGGTAACTAGATGATACAGGTGTAAACTTTTTTAAGTCCGCGACTGTACATGTACCTATAAACTACATTCTACTATAAGAGCGTCTAACGTCATGGGTCGACTGGCTCAGTCAGTAGAGCGTTCGACTCAAGATCTAGATGTCCGTAGTTCGGATCGCAATATTTTTGTTTTTGTTTTTTTTTATTCATCAAATGTTCTGTTAAAATTAAGTTTAATACGAAAAATTTTGAAACCTTAAAAAAAACTAAATAAAAAATAAGTAAAAATAATCTTCTTAAAATAAGCTTGAATAAATAAATCTGTTAATTTTTACCCCTACGTAACTCCTTATTTTTATTATTGTACGGAACTCTCGATGCGCGATTCTGACTCGCACTTGGCCAGCTTTTTCTATATCCTTATGTTCGAAGTGAAAAGCGCGTTATAGTACAATAATTTGGGATTGCAATGTATTAACGTAATCGCGAGAGCTTGACTCGTCCAACTGGAAAATTGACGTTTTAGAGACAAAAACGTTTCGAAGGTGGCGTCAAAACCAACTTGATGGCGGTATAAAGCTACGCGCGTTATCTGAAGCGACACACCGACACGCTTGTGTCAGAGAGTCGCTCAACCGTGCCGAGCTTCGCTGTGCTGGGACACTTTACAAGGATTGTCTTCGTTCCTGTCGACGACGTTAACCTCCAAGAGGTTACTACGTCTACTTAGGTTCTTATGACGCTTCGATTACACAACATAACACCTTAAAATACAATATTATTAATTATTAGGATAAAAATTATAATATATTTTCAATTATTTGCGAGAAAATTACTTACAGTATCTTATTTAGTTAACAATTAGATTAACAATCAATATTGTTATTACTTCCTATACTGTACAAATTCACTATTTTAGTGAAATTAACATAAGGACATCAGACGATATTAATCGACATAACATGCCCTTATTAATTATTGTAGAAAGGCTACATAAGAAAAATTTAAATGCACCGCCGGGAATCGAACCCGGAACACCCAATATCGCGTCGGGCAAGTTTTCCAGTTACTCCACGGTGCCCATGGCGTACACTTAATCTTTTCTTATATATAGCACAAATACACCGCAAGTCCACAAACTGCGAGAGCTAATATTATTTTTATTTTTATAACAACACTACAATGAATGTTGCTTTTCTCAAAATAGGCCGGATATGCCTAGTAATAATTTCAATTATTTGCGTGGAGTAACTGGAAAACTTGCCCGACGCGATATTGGGTGTTCCGGGTTCGATTCCCGGCGGTGCATTTAAATTTTTCTTATGTAGCCTTTCTACAATAATTAATAAGGGCATGTTATGTCGATTAATATCGTCTGATGTCCTTATGTTAATTTCACTAAAATAGTGAATTTGTACAGTATAGGAAGTAATAACAATATTGATTGTTAATCTAATTGTTAACTATATAATATATTTATTATATAACAAGTTAAATAAAAATACTTTAACCATTTTAAATTAGTTATGCAAATTTAAGATAGATTGTAGATTATAGACGCTCAACAGTTGTGTCTTGAGTAAGGGATTTTGCTAGATAGCGGTATGGGAGAGATGCAGACCGCCCACAACATGTAACAAAAAAATGGTCACAATTATTATTGTTTCAAGGCTGAAATTGTTTGTATGGCTTGTCGGTGACCCAATAGTGCCATTATAATATTTGCAGATCGATTGGTCAGTATTAAAGGGGTGGCAGATCACCCTACAACATATTACATATTAAACATATTAAAATTTGAATCTTGAACTAATAATATAAATTTCGTCGGGTACATGACACGTTTAGGGTGATCTGCCACCCTTTTAATACTGACCAATCGATCTGAAAATATTATAATGGCATTATTGGGTCACCGACAAGCTATATAAACAATTTCAGCTTTGAAGCAATAATAATTGAGACAATTTTTTTTGTTATATGTTGGGGGCGGTCTGCATCTCTCCCATACCGCTATCTAGCAAAATCCCTTACTCAGGGCACTTTAATATGCCTCCCTCAACAACTTTACAAAAAAAGGCCTTGAATAAAAAACACCAAAAAATTGTCACTAGCTCTCGGCCTACATCGGATGGGCCAGATTTCTGCAAGTAAGGCTTCGGCTGCCAACTCCTTATAGACTTATTTCATCAGCAAAAAAATTTCTCTATAAGGTAGATAAAAGGCAAATCTAGGATTCTAATGGAGGACTTTTATAATTTATCTATGATTTACTAGAAACAATTTGGACATAACTGTGCGAAAAATACTAATTTTCAGTCACATTACGATCTTATTAGAATAATTCGTATAAAATCAGTTTGTTTACATTTCATAACTCGTAACAAACTATATTCACAACTGTTTTTTAAACCATTTTCAAACTTTAATACCACAGTGATAGCGGAGGAATCATAGAACTAATTGTGGTAAGAAAAGCACTAACGATATGGTTCCTAGAGAATGCTTGTTCATTACAAACAAAAATATTTCCTTTTAAGATACAAAAATAGTTTTTCACAACGCCTCGTTTGAAACTTCGATTTTCGGTACCTGTTTCAGTTTCAACCTTAGGGTTGAAACTTTTTAGTTGTCGATTTTCTCTGTTTTTTAAAGTTGTTAAAAAAGAGATAGAGCGAATCAGTCGCGCCAACTTCAATTCGTATATATACTCGAAAACGTCAAAATGACAGACATAACCCCACATAAATTTCACATGGATCTGACAAATCTAATATTTTTGCGGATTTTTGCGCGCCCAAATTGCAGGTACCTCAAATCGAATTGTCAATAGAGTTGTTGTGAAAAATAATATGCATTACTCGAAATGAACCACAGCTAATGCAACGCGTGTGATTTGGTGCCCGAGGAACGAGGGCAGCAAACTTCACACTATAGTTGCAAACGCTGTGTTTCGTCCCTTGTAATACAACATACTATTTAATTTTGTTAGTGAATCATTTAATTCTATTTTGTTAAACGTATAATTATTTTTTTACAAATAGTGTATTCAATTCAAGTTTTAAATAGTTTTCTACAGTTTTCCATTTTCATCGATTATAAATAAAGTCAACGCATTAACGAGTAGGTAAACGTATAGATTAGTTTTGGTTTCCGATTTGCATTTACATGCCACTGAGACATGGGCGTTTATATACTGATGAAAAGTCATTAAGTCACGAATCCATTTCGTATACAAAGTGTTCCCAAAATATTGTACAGAAAATAAGATTATATATACTAGTATCGCCTGTGGTCGAAATTCGATCAATATTGTGTCTGTAAAACGATAACATTTTCCCTCCCTATCTCTTTGCCTTTCAATCCTACCCATTAGCGTTCATCTTTGAGGCATAATACAAATATATTTTCCGTTTACTTTAAGAGAAAAACGTAAAAGCTTAAAAATTCGAAATTTTTTCAGGAACTAAGTAAGTACATCAAGCTATTTTTGCAAAAAATCATTCCCTAACATAATTTTTTCAAGAAAATTCTACTCAACAAGTTGGTATAAACAATTCGATCGTAAATTTTTTAAACAAATTTCTAACTTGACGTGACTTTTCATGAATTGGTTAATAAATTTTTGTTCCCGAAATTTTGCAATCGATGACACAAATTTGGTCAGTCCCCATTCCGTTTAATAGTACATTGTGATACAATACAATGGCATAAAATTGTCGATTGCGAACGAGGGTGGTGTTTGCACGTCGGAGCTCAGCGGGGGCGGCAATCGCCAATTTTGTCTGATTTTTGTAATAAGTGTATTGAAATAACAACATTAGATACTTCCAAAAAAAACGTAAATGGATGTTGTAGGTTAGACGAACTGTCAGATATAGTTTAAGTACAATCATCCACATTCGATTACTTTCGACCCGAAAAGAATTCCCCAAGGGACGAAAACACTTTACTTTTGATCTGCGCATGCGCAACTTTTATTTTACGTTATTGGCATAAAAAAGCCACCTCTTTGTACCCGAAAACAAGTACATGTACCTATAATGTTGCACTTTCAATGCACGTATAACAAAGTAGTACATTGTGCCACAAGGGAGGAAAGTGCTACATTTTCTTCCGCGTATAAAATTGCCACCCGAGCCGAAGGCGAGGGTGGCAAATACGTGGGAGGAGATGTAGTAATTTCCTCCCGTGTTGCGCATACTATTTTTTATCCTGCCAGGCCGAAAGTTCGCAAAATTGAAAAAAAAAATTATTAAAATTATTATTTTTATTAACTTCCCATTGGAAGTTATTGTAATGGGTCCGAAAATCGAAATCAAAAAGGAAAAAAAATTTTTATGTTTCAAGGTCACTACACTATTTTTACACTACTTTTAGAAAGATGTCTGTGTGTGTGTGTGTGTGTGTGTGTACGTATGTACGTACGTATGTACGTACGTACGTACGTATGTATGTGTCCATTTCTTTCTAAGACGAAATCTCGAGAACGAAAAATGATATCGACTACGTTGGGGTGCCAATCGACGCGTACTAACGGAAATATGATCTGAAAGGAATTTTTTTAAAATCGGTTCAGCCGTTCTTTTTTCTTAACCAAATAACCTCCAAAAAAGTAGATTTTACACAATATCTCGCGAATAAAAAATTATATCGACTTCGTAAGGGTGTCAATCGAGGCGTGTTAACGTCATTTTGATCCGACATAAATTTTATAAAAATCGGTTCAGCCGTTTTTTTTTTTTTTTTTTTTATAATTATTGATGTTTTAATGATTAAAATGATTACTTTTCTGTGTAATATCTGTCGGATTCTAAATATATAGGTTGCTAGGATATAACAATAGAAATATACAATGTCAGAATAGAATTAGATTTGTATTTGAAATGCTGATAAATAAATACTAAAGTACGATACTACAATTTGGCGACGAGTAAGTACGAACTGACGTGTGTAAACGGAAAAAAAAAGTGATTTAATTCGTCTATGTTTAATTGTTTAATCTGTGAATGGTTTGATCCGTATAAAATAATTCAAGTAGTTGTGATTTAATTCGTCTATGTTTAATTGTTTATTCTGTGGATGGTTTGATCCGTATAAAATAATTGCATAAAACATTTCTGGTTGTTTTTCTCCGATTTTTTTATTATTGATATAATGATGGCGCGACCAGACATTCCAACATTTATTGTGCAAGAAGAAATTGCAACTGTCGGTCCTCGCTGGAAAGTTTGGATTAGAGATTTTCAATATTATGTACAAGGTCAGTCATATATGTCAGCACAACAAAAGCTGGCTCAGTTACTTCATAGGGCGGGAGTAGAAGTTCAAGAAATTTATGAAACTCTTGATCCCATACCATCACTTATTGCTACAGAAGTAGAAGTACCTACTGCACCTCAGCCTCCCGAGGATATTTATGCTAACGCGGTACAACGATTGACTGATTATTTTGTCCCAAGAGTAAATGTTGCGTATGAACGTCAAATTTTCAGGCGCATTTGCATGAATCCGGAAGAAACCACAGATCAATTTGTGGTGAGACTCAAAAGACAAGCCCAGTATTGTGATTTTGCCCAAAATTTAAACGAACAACTTCGAGACCATTTAATTGAGAAATGTATTTATCCAGATTTAAAGAAGAAGTTGCTTCGCATAGGAGGTACTCTCACATTACAATCGGCTATGGATACTGCTCGAGTGTGGGAACTTGAAAGACGAGAAAGTGAAATACTGACTACAAATGATGTTGGTCACAATCTCAGTCAAAGTGTAAACCGAATAAGAATAGATTCCTTAAAACAAAATCGTTATACTAAAGGGAAACCTGATTATGATTATAAGAATGTTGAACCCAAATTTTTTAGATGTGGTTTTCGCGGACATCTATCCAATAATGAGAGTTGTCCAGCCAGAAACCAAACCTGTGAAAGATGTGGTTTGGTAGGTCATTTTAAATCAGTTTGCAAAACCAAGCAAAGCGGTCACAAAGACATAACTTCTGACTCTAAACTGAAAAAAAAGAATGGTAAAAGACTAGTTCGTTATGTGTTGGTTGAAGAGAGTGATTCAGACTCAGAAAGTGTGATTGAAGAAAATGACTATGGTGATCCAAATTCCGATAATAATGACGATAATTATACTTTCTATACATTCAGCGTGGGACATAAATCAGAAAAAACTTACACAGTTTTGATTGGAGGTATTTCTGTGAAGGTTCTTGTTGATTCTGGTGCTAACACTAATATTGTGGACAAATTTGAATGGAAAAGACTTAAAAGGGAGAAAGTTGTATGTGAATGTTCCCCTATTCAGTCTACTTTTATTTCTTACCCTGATGTAAGACTAAAAACACTAGGAACTTTTTACGCAAATGTACAGTCACCGGATACTAATATGCAAGTAAAAAGAGTTGCTTTTAGAGTATTTAATGGAAAGGGACCAAACATACTGAGCCGAGAAATTTCTACCGCTATTGGCTTACTGAGGGTGGGTCCAAGAGATAATCCTTTGCCTACAAATGTTCACGCGGTGGAAATGGAATCGCCTTCTCCTTCAACTGTACTTACAGTCAAAGATACTTCATTTAAGGAAATGATTATTAAAGAATTCCCAAGTCTTTTTCAAGGAGTAGGAAAGTTAAAAGAGTTTCAGCTACACATTCCTATTAATTCTGAAGTGACTCCTGTTGCTCAGCCTGTGTATAGACAGCCTTACAGTTACAGAGAAGAGGAAAAGAAACTGATTGACGAATTACTGGCATATGATATAATTGAGCCCGTACAGGGACCCACTCCATGGGTTTCAATGTCTCGACTTGTGCCAAAGAAGCAGAAGGGAATGTACCGGCTAGTTGTGGATCTGAGGCGAGCAAACCTAGCTGTTGAACGTGAAAGATTTCCGCTTCCAACTTTCGAAGAATTACTCCAAGATCTCAATAGCTGTAAATACTTCAGTTGTTTAGATATAAAATGGGGTTTTCACCAGATTGAGATAGATGAAGCGTCTAGAGGAATAACAGTTTTCAGTTGTAGTTTGGGTTTGTTTAGATACAAGAGATTATGTTTTGGTATACGATGTGCCCCCGAAATGTTCCAAAGAATTATTGCACATTTACTTCAGGGCATACCAGGAGTTGCCAATGCTCAAGATGATATCCGTATTGGTGGTAGAACAGAGGCTGAGCATAATATTCGTTTAAGACGAGTTTTAAAAAGATTTCTAGATGCTGGAATCACCCTGAATATCGACAAGTGTGTTTTTAAAGTGCTGGAAATCGTTTTCCTTGGACATCATATTTCAGCGCAAGGTATTCGTCCAACTGAAACTAACAGTGAAGTTGTCCAAAGCTTCAGAGAACCTGCTAATAAAGAAGAAATCCGGAGTTTTCTGGGTTTAGTCAATTTTTCTGCACGATTTATTCCGAATTATAGTACAATTAGCGAACCTCTTAGACGTCTTACATAGCAAAACACTGATTTTATATGGGGTTCTGAACAAGCCGAAGCTTTCAAGAAACTAAAATCTCTAATCACCATGCCAACGGTTTTAGGATTTTATGATAAAACAGCTCCTACAAAACTGATTGCAGATGCAAGCCCTGTCGGACTTGGTGCTGTTTTAGTTCAGTTACAATACCGCGAAGGATCCAATCAAAGACAACCTGTGATCATTAAATATGCTAGTAGATCTCTTTCTCCAGCTGAAAAGAATTATTCCCAAGGTGAACTTGAGGCTCTTGCTATAGTATGGAGTTGTGAACACCTCAGTATGTACCTGCTTGGAAGAGATTTTGAAATTATCTCTGACCACAAACCATTAGAAGTAATGTTTGGGTTAAGATATAAAGCGTGTGCAAGAGTTCAGCGGTGGATTATGCGTATGCAACCGTTTTCGTATAAGGTGATTTATAAACCGGGCAAGTCTAACATAGCAGATCCACTGTCTAGATTGCTCGACACATCTAAAACTCCTCCTATTAATGAAAATTATGAGGAAAAATATCTTATGATGATAGCGGAAAGTTCAGTGCCCTCTGCCATGACCTTTGAAGAAATTAAAACTGCAACATTACAAGAACCCGTACTAGAAGCACTGAAAATTGCTATTAAAAATAATAAATGGACCAAAGAGCAACGTATTTTTGAACTTATTCAGTCTGAGCTCTGTGTAATAGATAATATGATTCTGAGAGGGACACGCATTATACTTCCCAAATCCCTGTATTCTAGAGCTTTAGAATTAGCTCATGAGGGCCATATATCCTATTCAGGAATGAAGGCTAAGTTACGAAGCAATTTATGGTGGCCTACTTTAGATAAAGATGTAAACTACTGGGTCGACACGTGCAAAGGGTGTCAATTGGTACGTAAAAGTAGTCCACCAGAACCTATGATCAGAACAGAGCTTCCGTCGAAGGTCTGGGAACTGGTATCAATCGATTATATGGGACCTCTGCCATCTGGACACTATCTACTAGTAATCGTCGACTATTATAGTAGATACCTAGAAGTAGAAATTGTCACACGAATTACAGCCGATAAGACAATTGAGAAACTCCACTCAGTAATATGCAAAGTAGGACCAATGGAAACACTTCTTTGTGATAATGGACCTGCTTTCATTGATATAAAATTTAAAGAGTTTCTGAAAACAAATGGCATTAATCTTCGTCATTCTACACCTCTTTGGCCACAGGCAAATGGAGAAGTAGAAAGACAAAATAGAAGTATTTTACGACGTCTCCGCATTGCTCAAGCTTCAGGACTCAATTGGAAGGACGAACTTCTTACTTTTCTATCAAATTATAGAACAACTCCGCATTCTTCAACGGGAGTTCCACCTGCAGACTTATTTTATGGTAGAAAGATTCGTACCAAACTTCCTAATGCTCAACTACTTCAGTTTGAAGAGAGGGTACACGAATCAGACGAACATATTCGTGATCTCGACGGACTACGCAAGAGTTTTGGAAAGCATTACGCTGATGATCGACGGCATGCTCGTCCCAGTTTTATAGAACCTGGAGATACGGTGCTGGTTCGCCAACCAAAGCAGAACAAGCTTACTACCTCTTTTTCTCCAACAGATCTTAAAGTTCTCTGGAAAACGGGTAACTCGGTTGCAGCGCAGTCCCCTACAGGTGCGGTGATAAAAAGAAATTCATCACATTTTCAAAAAGTTATAGAAAGAGATTGTAACCTGCTTGGTGCAACGAAGACTACTGAATTGAGGGTAGAAGGTAAAGAGAATCAACCCGAGAAAGCTGAACAAGCTGCTACACCGAGGAGTTGTCCGGGTACGGAATATTCAGTGCGTCCGATACAGCACAGTCCAGTAGATGAAAGAGTATTAAAAACACCTGAGTTTAGTGGCACTTATAAAACTCGATCAAGTAGATCTATAAAACTGCCAGAGAAATTAAAAGATTATGTGCTGTCTGTGTTGTCTCAATAAGTTTATAAACGTGTATTTATATTGTGTTAAATTTGAATTGTGTTAAATTTGAATCCTACTGTAGCTTTAAACTAAATGAAGGTAGAGAGGAATTGTAGGATTCTAAATATATAGGTTGCTAGGATATAACAATAGAAATATACAATGTCAGAATAGAATTAGATTTGTATTTGAAATGCTGATAAATAAATACTAAAGTACGATACTACAATATCTAATTTAATTATTATTATTAAATATTTATCAAACTGGGAAGTTCGTCGTGTGGACCTCAAGGGTCGCACTTTAGTCCTAATAAACGACCCACCTCACGGCTTGTTTTATTTTATTATTAAAATTATTAAAAAATAATTTTAAAGGAAATAATTTTAATGTGTAGGAGACAGAAGTAGGTGCGTGAGAGCCGGCATAAGTACTATGGCGCACGCGCATTTGTCCGTACCACGGGAATAAAGAGCGACTTTGTTCCCGCTTGACAGGGACGAAAGTACGAACTTTCGGCCTAGATAGGAGAAAAAATACGTTTTCTTGAAATTTATTAAAGCTGTGTTTGAGAACAGTCTGTATAGGATAGGTAAAGGTGTAATTCTATGCAGTATTAGAAGAGATACGTAAAGCCATGGATCAGTTTGGCACATTACATATGCAATGTAGTAGCAAAATCTGCTCGCATTAACCTGCAGAACATTGAATCCCGCGACCCGAATGTAAATTGATGTCAATTATGGTAATGTTTAGTCGGTCGTTTGTTTAACTTACCAACCTATACATATGTTCAGTTCCACTTCATTCGATCGAACTCGTCCTCTCTGTTCTTAAAATGTACATGCCTATGCATCGATCTTTCTCCATGTGCTAGACGAATCGCTCTCACCACCTAATAAAATGGACGGACAGTGGGATTTAGCGTAAGGTATTTATTTGATATACCGTCTTCTTCATTTTACCTAACCCAGATGTAATATATTATAACGTAAGTATACCTATTGAGCAGTGGCGGATTTACCAGCAGGCTGAGTAGGCTGGAGCCTAGGGCGGCAGATTTTAGGGGCGGCAAATTTGGGGTCAAAATTTTTTTTTGTCTTACAGAAATTAAAAAGATTCATATTTATATTGGGATCCGTCAGATAGGTGGAGATTAAAAAACATGGCGCAGAGGGAGGGAAATTTCATATACGGTGTATACTTTTGCGTGTAATTTTATGATTTTCAAAGTGATAAGAAATGATAAATATAAGTGCAATTTGTGATTGGGCCGGTACGAATCCTAAACAAAGGAATTTTGTTGAAGGAGAACGGATTCTCAAAGCCGGGCATATTATCAAATGTCGGAAATATAACGAGAAAAATGCATGCAAAATGAACTGTCAAAAGCAGTAATCTTTACGACATATTGCTTAAAAATATCAAAATTAAAAGAAAATCTCCACGAAATTAATTATCCACGTTCAATGCGCCTTTAAGGTTGGGTTAGGTGAATAATGTAAACACATAACTGCAACATAATAAGTTATATTGTAATAAGTGGGTAAGTTACTAACCTCAAAATATTTGTATACAAAATTAATCCTATAAATTTGCCAATCATCAGGGATTCAACTATTGTTGTGCAGTATGATAATAAGTACATCTTATTATTAATATAAAATATTTTTTTAATTCATAAATACAATTTTTCCACATTTCATCAGAAAATAATTCTCTGTAAAGTAAGTTTTACAAGGCAATAACTGACAGTGTTTAATGCCCATGATATTAGAAAACGTCGCGAATTCCATTTTCGATACTTTTTGTTTATTTTACTTGTTTTATATTTGTAATAAACAATTTCACGATAAATTTGCACTGTTAGCATGTAAAATTTTCCCTCGTTTTAGTACAATTTTCTGCCACCAGTTGTCATATACTCATTTGACGGATCCCAATAGGTACCTACCTAAATGTTATTAGGTCTCCGCCTTATTAGTACTACATGATTGAGCTTTTATTAATCCCCTAGTTCACAATCATACTAATTACGGGAAAAAGGTGGTGTAATTAGGACGATCGATACGGTGCACAAATCATAAAGTTACAATTTCATTGACAAAAAAAATTTAATTAATATGATTGTGAACTAGGGTATCGAATTGTAGAGGTCGGTAGGGGCGGCAAAATTTGAATAGCCTACTGGCGGCAAATGTGTAAATCC
The DNA here is from genome assembly GCA_039654895.1 of Mongoloraphidia duomilia. Taxonomy (NCBI): domain Eukaryota; kingdom Metazoa; phylum Arthropoda; class Insecta; order Raphidioptera; family Raphidiidae; genus Mongoloraphidia; species Mongoloraphidia duomilia. The sequence goes on along the minus strand of CM077520.1, from coordinate 35,673,682 downwards.
GCCACTGCTATTGAGTGTTCAAAAAAATCAAATTGTTAAATCAGTTCATTATGAAACAGTAATCTATAATAAATACATAAACGTTTGTTATTTATTTGTAAAAAATTAGTGGTTCCGAAAACATTTAAATATAAAAATCACCACGCATTCTAGAGATTTTTATGAGTTGACATACCTGAGTATTATTATACAGAAATGTGCAAGAGAGAAACGGTTTTTCGAGAGAGAAACCTACCGGATAAGCACACCATGTAATATTTGCACCATGCTATTTGATATACCTAACTAGAATTCATTGTAGGGCTTAAGAATAGCCGAGAGCGTAGCAATGCTGTTGTTTACATGGCGTTGCTATGGTTCCTCTATTACAAGTCCCCAGTTCCCGGGTTCTAGCTCGAGAGCTGGTAAAAGTGTCAATTGGATTTTCAATTTATTATTAAAAAAAAGTGAGCCGTCGCGGGACGCCTGACAGATGTGAAACATTTTTATAGCTTGAATCTTTTATTTATTGAACGTGACAAATTTATCAAAATAAAATCTAGCCAATATCACTTAGGGATAGTGTAGCTTTCTATTAGTAAAAAATTCTTTTAAATCGGTTCAATAGTTCCAGATATAATAATTTATGATTTATTACAACGCCGCGAGACATTCTCCCCCTGCGAAGATAATAAGTGAAAGAATTTTTAGAATCGGTTCAGTAGTTCGAGAGATAAGAATTTACAATTTAACACAATTTACCCTAATTTTCCCCCGTTTACAAAAATTTACCCTAGTATACCCTAACTTCTTGAATTTACCCTAGTTTTCCCTAAATACCCTAATTTACTCTTATTTAGCCCCCTTTGCCTTAAGTTACCCCAATTTACCCTAATTTACTCTTATTTGCCCTAATTTACCCTAATTTACCCCAATTTTCGTTTTTTTTTTTTAAAACAAAAAAAATAATTTTTGGTGTCATGAAATTTCAAAAAATTATACCTAATTATTGTGAAAGAAAGACCACCCTAATTTACTCTAATTTGCCCTAATTTACTCTAATTTACCCTAAATACCCTAATTTACCCAAATTTTCGTTTTTTTAAAAAAAACAAAAAAATTAACTTTTGGTGTCATGAAATTTAAAAAAATTATAATTATTGTCAAAGAAAGAATATAACAAAAATAAAAAATTTTATACATAAATATCATGTAGAATTTAGAAAAAAAAGTCAAAAATTGTACGATGCTATGAGTTTCCGAACCCAAGTCCCCATGCATAGAAGGCTAATGTGGTACCACTATTCTGCGGATGAACTTGTCTAGACACCCCTTGTTACTGATATATGTATAACTTAATATACCCGGACAATTAATTTATAAATTATTTATCCTGTACAATATAAGTGCCGCAATGGTGGGGAGAACAGCAGCGAAGGAGAACATTTCGTTGCATGATTTCGTTGCATATTTCCTCTCACGCGGCTGTTCACAGCCTGACATAAGATGTTTCACATCAAAAAAAATAATGATTTGAAAATATAAATTGGTGCTAGGCCCAAATAACCTTAACTGGTGGTGGTCTTTAAAACACACACACTTGAATTCATTGTAAATGTCAATAATTTTGTTGGTTGAAATCAAACGTACTGTATGGTTCTCCTTACCAGTTTTTAAACATCAGTAAATATTTTTATGAATATTTATAATTTGTTTATAGGTGATTTATAAAAGAGGTGGATATTTAATAATGATTATATTTCAGTGTCTATACAAGTAATTCAACCAGCATATCAGTCTGTATAAGGTACCTACTCGATCGTTTCCTTTTATAATAATGGCATGTTTTAGAATAAGTAGGTATTCTGCAGGAATTACGCCCAGTTCAGTAAGCTTACATAATTGAAGGAAGGTAGAAACATTTCGTTGAACTAAGCTTTGTAGATGGTCAAGCGTTAGATTTATATTCATTTCCCTGAGTTAATAACGGTCAGTAATGGAGGCACAACACATTGCTATGTTATTATAAACCATACATCAGTGTTTGTAAGGGTCTTTCGTTGCGTCATAGTAACGTATTAATAAGGTAAGGTCGTAAGGGGTGCTTATTGAAAGTTAAAATGAAATATTAAAACACGGTTTTATGTATACTTTCTGTAATCTCATTCGATATCTTAATGTAATCCAACTAAATTGTTCTGTAGCTATCTAAATTTTTTTACGTCTAAACACTAAACATCTTTACTGATCTCCCACCATTTTCTCTATGATGAAGTGTCAAAAAATTCAAAACACTATAAAATATAAAGTACACAGTTATATGACTAGTCCTTTTATACATATGTCTTTAAATTCAAGCTCGCATTTTTCCGATGGGTAAACCGCTGGAGATTTCTAGTGAATAGGTTTGGGGATGTCTGGGGATATCTGAGGATGTCCGAGGAATTCTAGAAATTTCTGGGGATGTCCGAAGAATGTCTCAGATTTTTTTCTAGAATCCTCAGTATCACGCATGCGTGTAGATTTTTGCACAGTTTATATTTTGAGGTTAGGTTGTGAGTACTTATTTTTTTGATGAATTAAAATACGCCATGTAATTTTAATTTGTTTCTCATAAAACTGTACAGTGATATTTTCATATATTTCTCAAACTTATAAACACCATTAAAAGATTTTTAACTCAATCAGGAAAGCATTAACTACGGTATCAACAAAGCGGATATGAACCGTATAAAGCAGATTGGTCACATTATTCATTTAAATATTGCTACGCGAAGGTAAACGATAATTGTTGCTAGGGATGTCTAATTTCAATCGAATTCGAAAATCATAGTTTCTGGAATACAGTTTTCAGTAGTAAAAAATTTCTACCTCCTATAAAGTCACTGCTTTACATGCATGTATGTGTGCATATAAAGTGACCGTTTGCAAACCGGTGTGCGGGAAAGTAAAATTCGCTGTTAATTCAATGTTTCTCAATTTTTTATTTTTAATAATAAATAAATAAAAATAATAAATTTCATATTTCATATTACTCCAATCTGGTCGCAAACCTGGTATCTTGTACACGATACAGAGATCAATTGTCTAAATCCGCATGGCCACGTCGCTCGTTGACTGTCAACGCTTTACTTACCTATACAAAGCCTTTTAACTTGGACCTAACCTATCTACTATTAGAAGTTAGGTTTGCTAGACAACTGAACTGTCAACATTTTTGAAAATACTAAAAATGAAGTCAAAAACAGCTATTTTAACAGCTATCGCCCGTTTTAACATAATGTCACTACTCGTCAGTAATAGACCTTATTACACCACTGTAATTAATGTTAAAAGTATTGCCTTTAAAATCTTTTTTTTTAATCTGGTAAAAGCTTTTTATCTTGTATCCCGTTCTCCTAAATATTGTTATTCTTTCTTTCTCCTAAAGTAAATAAACTTCAAAAATCTAAAACAATAAAACATGTATAAAGTTTAGTCAGCCCTGTGTTCCATGCAAACTGATTTCGAATAAACAGGAAAACTACAAAAAAATTGTGTTTCCTGTCCATATACATAGATGATTTGTAATCACAGTGCAGTTAATAACAAAAAAAAAACTGTTCTATCATATACATACAAAATGTAAAATATGCATGGAGATGAGATTACACCAACAGTGTATGATTACAGTGGGCAAAAACGTAGATTGTGTTGATTACAGAATCACTATTTTGCTGGTGTTGTTCTTTTGAACACTGAACTGATTTTGAACGATTTAAGAGCAACTGTAATTTTCGATGTCAAGTCCAGTTAAATAAAAATTAGGATAATTAAAAATATTCTTTCTTATAAAACCATAATATTACAAAATACATAACTTAATATTTTTTTGTAATATCCAAACAGATAATCCACCAACTTTTTTTTCACAATTTGTTTGACTATCTGTTTGGATATTACAAAGAAATATTACGTTATAAAATATTATTGTGATGTTACCTACTATCTTAAATGAATGATTTAAACTCTTCATAATTTCTTTAGTTAATAATATAAAATTTAGTCCAATATTCTTTCTAAGTAAATTTTATATAAAAAAGTTGCCTGAAGATGATACAATAAATTGTATTGAAACATGTAGCGAAATAAAAGTTTTTTGATCTATGAAAAACTATCATTTTCTTGTGCGTGGTTATATCATTCATTTATATTTATATATTACACAAGTTTTAAAGAAGTACTATTATGCTACATATTAATTATTAAGCTTTAGTTTAATTTCCCACTTAGGTTGTTGAAGCGTGATGCATTGTTTAATAATTGTTATGGAATTTAAAGTTGAAAGTGATTTTTTTGTAAGATTGGCACATAAATGAAGTATATCTGTGATTCCCACACTTTTCATCCCGCTCTCCTCCCTCTCCTCTTAAAAATTTAATTTGCCGATAAGCAAAATGGAGTTAAAATCGAATTAAATAGTTCATAGTGATTTAAGTTCAGAAAGTACATCTGTTTGTAACGCTCAAAATGTAGCTTTTTTGACTTTGCCATATTATACGAAGTATAAAGGAGAAGTGATCGTGTAAAAATTCGGTTCTGAACTTATAGTGAATTTCCACGTTTTCAAGCTTCCTGTACCCAAAAAATTGGTTTAAAAATTTGTATCTGAAGTCTATCTGTCTATCTATATATGGTCGCACCTAGAGCCCATGCGTATTCAGGGCGGTCACACTTCGAGGCGAAATCAGAAAATCGGTCTTAGCTCAAATATGAGAGAAGTGACCCACCTGAATACCTTTAAAAACAGGCAAATCAATTTTGATTAAATTTTACACATTAATACTCTCTCAGTACCTGTATGAGATGGCGTGACTAGTTACTCCTAGAAAATGTAGGTGTTACTATGTATTGTACAGGCCTAAATTCTACTTTATAGGAAAGGTCCATGTTGTGTCGAACCATTTATTCTAAACTTTTGTCAGTACCATTATCGTGTAGTAAAAATGAAGAATTAAGTTAATTTACACATAAATTGAATTTTGCATTTTATTATTTAAAAAAAAATTATTTCAAAATTATTTTTGTGTGTAGTGAGATTAGTACGGCTGAGGATATTATAAAGTTTTTTTTTTGGAAAATTTTTTTGCAGCCAAATTATTTATTTAAATGAGATATATTTTTATTAAACGTTTCGCCTTTCTGGGCATCATCAGTAATATTCTGAAAATTTATACATATATACATTAAAATGAACAAGTTATAATACAGTTTTGAAAATAAAGATAAATAAATGAATTAGATTCAAAATACTTACATTTTATAGTGAAATTATGATTTATGAACATTATTAGAAACAATGTTGTTGTTAGCGAGGATTTTAGACTACTGTTTCTATTTTCAAAATGAAGGCAAGTTATGGAAGGCGGAAGCTATTGTAAGTGTATTGTTGTATATGTATGTAAGAGTGTATACTTGTATTCAGGCGTACCAATTGTATAATAAAGGAACAACATTAGGATATGTAAAGTACTATTGTTTTAGAAGTACTATTGTATAGATGGGGTATTTTTTATATTTTATATAATGAGGGGTGTATCTGTTAAATTTTCTTTAATTGGATTTTTTTTTCTTTTAGTGTAAGAGGTTGAAGTATATTTCATTTTAATGTATATATGTATAAATTTTCAGAATATTACTGATGATGCCCAGAAAGGCGAAACGTTTAATAAAAATATATCTCATTTAAATAAATAATTTGGCTGCAAAAAAATTTTCCAAAAAAAAAAACTTTAAAATTATTTTTAGTTGAATTTTTTTTGGTCTGAATCGATTCTGAATCGTTGTACTGAACTATATCTAGTTCGGAACTATTTATTCAATACCATTGGAACATTGTCGTATAAGAACAAAGCTTTAATATGTTATTAGTTATTATGGTGAATAGAATTATGAATATGCAGTGTTTACGTTCTATTATAAATTTTAAACCGGATTTTATAATTGACAGAAAAAAGTATAATTATAGGCACACAATAGCCTTGTGTATATAAACTTTTTAATAAAGGAGTTTAATTTTTAAAACTGAACGAATATCGGTTACAAAGCACGCTATCCGTTTTATTTATATTGCAAAATTGTGTCTGGTCCGTTTATCGAATAAACATGCAATGCATTTTTTCGCAATAAATGAAACCCTGAAAAATTCAGCCGCGCAATTTTAACAGGTGAACGGAATTAGCCAAAATCGATTTCAAAATTATAATTGAAATAAAGTTTCGGTCTTTATTTGGATAAACACAAGTTTGTATAACATATTTTGTGTTTAAAATTTGATTCTTAAATCATTTTATCCGTCCCGATAAAAATTAGCTTCCTAGTTTTTTACATAAAGAATTTTCTTTGTTATTTTCCGGCACAATAGACGAAAAACATCCATAAAACCTATAAATCTCTATAAAAAAGTTTAAGAAATTATACTCTATTATTGGCTGGGTGCGCGACGAATACGACATCTGATGGCCGCACTAAATCACACTCTATATCCGTTGAAGGAATGACAAATTTTTATAAATAAAAAATAAAAAATTGCAGATCGCTAAAAAATATAAGTGCAATACCACATCTGAAAGGGGCTAATAAATATTACGTATTGTGTTGAAAAAAAGTAAGTATAAAAAATTTTAATAAACATAAAAAACATTTTATTTCGAATATGTTATGTATCTATATCCACTGTCCACTAGATGGGAGTGGGAACTTAATATTATGAGTACGTAATGTCGTCAGATAATTTTCGACATTGAAAATTATTGTTCTTAGTTTTTAGTTATTTTCTTAATAATCAATATTTTATAGATCAAATAAATAAATAAATTTATTAGATGTGGGATTGCACTTATATTTTTTAGCGATCAGAAATTTTTTATTTTTATAAACATAAAATAAAACCGAATGGAGTAAGGTTAGTTGTCCGAATTTATAATAATATTAGTTATAATAGCATTAAAGCTAACATAATCACAATTTAAAATATTTGCAGCTACTATTTCTGCTTGTATGTCTACAATTAACTACACAACAACTATCATGCAACAATTTTTTAATAACTTCATTTATTTATGCACAACGTGAGTGTGATTTAATGCTTATTTTGTCCATAGCGTACGCTGCAGTCGATTTGGTTGTCCCCACCATATACTCTGCACCCAGCGAATAAAGCCTTTGAAAAAGTATAAAAATTTATACATATTCTAGGTAAAGAAACGACCTTTCTAAAAATGTAAATATTTCGAAAATTACCGCAAATATAAAAAAATCTAAATACGATGCTGAATTCTACCAAAAAATATGTAGAACTACTGCCTGCCAAACAACGTCGAGATATCTTAATAAGAGATCAATAAAAGCAAATACTAATCACATTCTGATCCTGTCGAGAATTTAACACATTATCTTTCAAATAGTGAGTACAGATCAGTCATCATCAATCCATATTTTTATAACAACCACATATAATGATCATGCATTTCAAGCAGTGTTTTCACAAATCAACAAAACTTGTTTTTACGATCTTTCAACAGTTCAACAGGAATTTTAAATGAAACCTCTCTCAGTACACGGTAACATTCTAGTTATAAAATGTTGCCAACATTGTTACATACCAGTGCGTATCATTAAGTAAAAAATAATCAGGAGATCAATGTTAATATTATAGTGTAAACTAACGGCCCGTCCCGGCTACACCCGGGTGGTACGAAAACAGTTTTTTTTTTGACAAAACACAGTCATAGTTTAGCCATTTTGTACAAAATATTTACAAATTATATACACAAACCTTCCTCGTTTATCGCTCTTTCTATTAGTGAAAACCGTTTCAAAATCCGTTGCGTGGTTTAGAAGAAATAAGCGGAGAAACAGACAGCGACTTTATTTTATAGTTTATACTATTTAGACTATTTAGAGATTAGAGAAGAGAAGAAGAGATGTAAATGGATATTATAAAGTAAATTATTAATAAAAAAACTATAAGTAGGTATAGATATGAATTTTTCGCCCGTTTTTTTCTTAACATGTATAGTTCTGCCGCCTCTGGAAATGCGCCGCCCCTAGTACATGTGCTCTGCTAGTATCGTGAGCCCGTCCTGCGATTGTCTAATCGAGAATAATAAAAATAATAATAATACAGAAAAGAGACATGTGTCGGGACACGCACGACCAAAGTAAAACTTAATTATGAATAATATAAAATTAATGGATTGGTTTATTTAGGGTGGTTATAGTAATTCGCGTCACATCATTTTTGTCACCCATTTTCGTTTCATCGAGCTAGCAGTTTACCCTTCAAATCGTCGAGGCAGTGCCGCCTAAAAAGTTTTACTTCAAAAAGAAATCAACAAAAATTATTCCATAATAAACGTCTAATAAAGACAAAAAATAAAATAATAAACCTAAGTACCTACCTACCTACCTATAACCTACCTACCTACGTTTGATAAACCACAGGAAAATCTATTTATTTTAACTTGAAAACTTCTAGTATATGTATTTTCAAATGAATTTTATGATAATATTGTCTTCTTGCCTTCCTCAACTCTATGTCAATCACAGTGTACAGTGTGTTCGATTATTCAATTATTATTTCAAATTAGACAAATGATTAGTTCAATCTTGTTAAACGTTAGTAATTAATTTAAATTATTTCTTTTTCCTAGCCACTTTTTTAGTTTCGTGTATAGTAGTATCTATGTTCTTAATTTAATGAAAGATTAATAAAAATCATGTTTTATCCAGTGTAATATAAAATGATCACCGTTAAAAAAATAACCAAAAGTATTTCCAACATTAATATTTTTTTACTTCGGTATTTCTATTAATTTAACAACTAAATATTGAACAGTTTGGGTCTAACGTATGAAGGGAGTCGCCTCATCGTGCTAGAAAATATAGTATCCCGAAAGCGATTAAGCGATTAAGTCATGAGTGACTATAAATGAGAACTGAACTCCCTGTAAATCCGTAAACGAACATACTGTATATAAAATTGTACATATAATATATGAAGAATGCAGTAAAATAAAAGGCTGTTCAGGCTGAGTGAACTTGTTCACACATGCATTAAACGTCAAACTGTTAGACCAAAGGAGTAAAGGACTACACGCGGAACTATTTAACGCATTCTTGACTGTCTGCAGCAGCATAATATGAAACGACTGTATTGTCCTTATTCCTTACTCACCACCCGCACCATTGCCAACTATTTCACTAGGGCTGTTCAAACAATCGTATATACTAACTGACGATTTGTTAAACATTTAAACACTTCTTTAATTGACACAATAATGGGCTGCAGAACGCGCTGTGAGAAAATTTTGTTTGACAGTGATCTTAGGTTGTGACCACAAACCACTTAGTATATATAGACGTTTCTCCTAAATGGAAGCAGTTTGTTTCAGTACTTAACTCTACCTTCCGGTCAAGAGATGTCGCGTCGAATAGTTTTTGTCTATTTTTGTCTTGCAGAAAACTGCATTATCTTCACCTTTAGGAATATTTTAGTGCTTGACGTTTGGTGTGTGTCTTCTCTATGGTTACAGATCTGTTTATTTTATATCGTTTTGTGTTTTCGTGAGCTTATTAAAATTGTATTTTTGTGTGTTTCGTTTTGTATTTTCGCGAGTTTATTAAAATCGGTATGAGTTCAAGTAAAAAAACTCGGGTCGCAGTGCCAAAACCCTGCCGACAATATAGTGTATTTGCTAATACAGGCATTGTGCTGTTATTATGTGAACATAAGTTGGTTTTTGGACAAAATAAAAAATTTAACCCCTTAAACATCCCTTAAAATAATATTTTTTTTTCTGAATTTCAATATTATTATCAATGCAACATCTGTACCAAATTAAATACACCCTTCAGTAAGTAAATCACTATCCGCAAACTAGTGTTTTCATAAAATTTGTAAGTCCGGACCTGTCGGAGCGATTTTATTAAAATTTTAGCAGCACATTTTAATCTTCACTAAAGGGTTAAATTTCAATTTTGAAGCAATTCTGAGAATTTTTTCGGTATTTTTGGGCCCAAAAACATTTTTCAACTCCTAAAAACCACCCTTAAAATGGTCCGATTGGGCCCATTTTAAATAGGCTTCGTGCGGTTATGGATTGCAACGTACCTACCCAATTTCGTCAAAATCAATTAACTCTTTCGAAAGTTATAGCCCGTACACACACACACACACACACACACACATATATATATATATATATATATATATATATATATATATATATATATATATATATATATAATTTATATATACATATAGCATTTTGATCAAAATTTAACGTGAAAAACAATCTTTTTCTATGTGGATCAGTCATTTTTTTTTTTTGAGTAATTTTCTACATAATAAACACATAGTTTGAAAACGACTATAGAAAGGATAATATCAATCATCTAAGGTCATTGTCAAACCAGAGTTAATGTTCAATTATCTACTTGAAATGATGCCAGAAGTAAAAAAACCGGTCAAGTGCGAGTCGGACTTGCGTGGAGAGGTTTCCGTACTATTCCATTTCCCGTGGGAATTTAAAAACTTAGGATTTTCGTTTAGATTTTCCCGTAAACCATGAGTGAGGACAAAATTTTAGGCTCAGAAGTTTCGAAAGGGGAGGAATATTTTCTTTAATATTTTTTAAACTAGTATGCATTTTAAAATTATAAAAAAATATATTTGTATTTCTCATTACGAGCCCTTTCATTTGATACGTTACATGATGCACTTAATTTTTTTTTTATTTTCTAAATCGTCCCCCAAAATCAGAATTCGTTTATTTACGCTATACGTCCGTGATTGGGTCACCTAACTCTATATATGTACCAAATTTCAACTTTTTTCGTCCAGTAAATTCGGAGAAAATAAGCTGTGACAGACGGATAGACAGACGGATAGACAGACAGACAAACAGACACGAGAGTGGTCCTATAAGGGTTCCGTTTTTTCATCGGATGTACGAAACCCTAAAAAAACTATCCTGTATTCTGAATACGAGTATCTGCAGACCGAGATTTCATCATTTGTACCTTCTTTGAGATACTTCGTGTCTAAAAAAAAACGCTTAATACAAAAAAAGTAACCCAAAAACACTTATGCTCGGGACTCAAACTCGAAACTTCCAGATTCAATTATTGCTTTATATAAGAAGCAAAAGGGACATTTAGACGTATCCCTGTGGAAGTTAATTAATAATTCAGCTAGCGCGACTCTGGAAGTGTCGGGTTTGCGTCCCGACGGTGACAGGTTAAATAAATAAACTTTTCTGATATTGAATTGTAACGTGACGTCATTGGATGTCTCTCTTATATATTTAGAGTTACGAGCGTTTCTCGTAGGCTATTATGATGTATTACATGGATTTAACTGCAACCAAATAGATCGAGAGCTAGTGACAATTTTTTGGTGTTATTTATTCAAGGCCTTTTTTTTGTGAAGATGTTGAGGGAGGCATATTAAAGTGCCATGAATAAGGAATTTTGCTGGATAGCGGTATGGGAGGGATGCAAACCGCCCCCAACATGTAACAAAACAAGCCGTGAGGTGGGTCGTTTATTAGAACTAAAGTGCGACCCTTGAGGTCCACACGACGAACTTCGCAGTTTGATAAATATTTAATAACAATAATTAAATTAGATATTACATAGAAAAGTAATCATTTTAATCATTAAAACATAATTATTATTTATTTTTAACAATAATTAAAAAAAAAAAAAACGGCTGAACCGAGTTTTATAAAATTGATGTCGGATCAAAACGACGTTAACACGCCTCGATTGACACCCTTACGAAGTCGATATAATTTTTTATTCGCGAGATATTGTGTAAAATCTACTTTTTTGGAGGCTATTTGGTTAAGACAAAAGGACGGCTGAACCGATTTTGAAAAAATTTCTTTCAGATCATATTTACGTTAATACGCGTCGATTGGCACCCTAAAGTAGTCGATATCATTTTTCATTCTCGAGATTTCGTCTTAGAAAGAAATGGACACATACGTACGTACGTACGTACGTACACACACACACAGAGACATCTTTCTAAAAATAGTGTAAAAATAGTGTGGTGACCTTGAAACATAAAAATTTTTTCTCCATTTTGATTTCGATTTTCGGACCCATTACAATAACTTCCAAGGGGAAGTTAAAAAATGGTCACAATTATTATTGCTTCAAGGCTGAAATTGTTTGTATAGCTTGTCGGTGACCCAATAATGCCATTATAATATTTGCAGATCGATTGGTCAGTATTAAAGGGGTGGCAGATGCTTAAAACAGTCGCCGTAACAACATATTAAAATTTGAACCTTGAACTAATAATATAAATTTCGTCGGGTACATGACACGTTTAGGGTGATCTGCCAAATACTGACTAATCGATCTGGAAAATATGTTATAATGGCATTATGGGGTCACCGACAAGCTATACAAACAATTTCAGCCTTGAAGCAATAATAATTGTGACAATTTTTTTGTTGAGAGCGGTCTGCATCCCTCCCATACCGCTATCCTTACAAAATCCCCTATTCAGAGCACTTTAATATACCTCTCTCCATCTTCACAAAAACAAGGTCTTGAATAAATAACACCAAAAAATTGTCACTAGCTCTCGGTCTATAATATTATGTTGACCCGTAATTTTAAAATGAACTTTCTGTTAGCTTATTTTGTATAAAAATCGTCGGTTCGGTGCTCTCAAAACATCATGCAACTGAACTTAAATAATTATAAATAATGTATACAATGTTCAAGTATTTTATTAATCTGTTATCTGACCTCGATGTATCCCACTTCTAGCGTGCATAACTGGTATCTGAAACTTGTCGTTCATCTATGCTTAATATCAATTTACATAATTCGTTTTATATACATAATATTAAATTTTTGATGCTAATAAACTGCATACGAAATAAAAATTGCAATATAAAATGCAGATCAACATACCTTTGAAAAGGTTATCGCGATTGTAACTGAATTTATTAAGTTTGTAAATTAATTATTGCAAAGATCTACCTCGTAGGCGACACAGCAAGCAATTTGTAAGTTATTTAATTCTTCAATATTTATTACACAAATGCAAAGAGCTGGAACGAGTATCACTATCATTAGTAAAATTACCATAAATATTTAATTATGAGTATACAATATTAGATAAGTAGATTATAAACGCCCGATAACTAATATTATAAGCGTGGGACGTTGGTGCAATATTAGAAACTTATGTAGGTATCCTAATCGTAAACTAAGGTAATAAATGTGGAAACATAATATTTGTATGTAGGTATGTTTGTTTCTCAATCACGCCTCAACGCATTGGATCTGAGTGAAGTTTTGCACGCAGGTAATTTATGATTTAGTAATTCCCGAATTGGATAAGACAAAACTTCGTCACCCATATACGGAAAGCCGGTTCTTCCTGAATTCATCGCACCATGCAGTCTTCACTTATACATATAACTAACCGCGGCCCGTGGCTTCGCCCACTTATATTTTATTTCAATTTATGATTTATTATTCCACCCCCCCCTGAAATTCTCCCTGCGAAGCGAAGTCGGGCTGGTGGTGTTTATATTTGTTCAATACTGGGTTTTTTAAAATAAAGAAATATTTTGTTTTTGACAATAATAATTATAATTTATAACTGAACAAAGAATTAATTGAATATTTTACAAAAGAAATCGTTTTATATACCATCAGATAATTACATAATATATTTGTCATTTAAACTTAGTTTACTAATTACGTAAGTATAATAAGAAATGCACTAAATTGAAACTAAATATTAAAATATTTCAAATAACTTAACACTCCCTCCTTTTAATATTTAGCTCGTTTCTTATGAAATTAAATTTATTTTTTGGCAAAACTTTTGTAAATATATCTGCTAGCTGTTCATTGCTGTTCACAAAATTTAAAGTTATTTCTTTGCCAACTTTTTCTTTAATGAAATGATAGCGGACGTCGATGTGCTTTGTGCGTTTATGTGCAGTTTCGTCTTCAATCATACGCATAGCACTCTGATTATCCATATTTAAGATGACCGGAGCGTCGTGCAGTTTTAGCTCTTCGGCGAGTTTACATACGAACAGCAATTCTTTCACTGCGTCCGCTGCTGCAATGTATTCTGCCTCTGCTGTCGATAATGCAACTACAGATTGTCTTCTCGAGAACCAATCAATTGCAGTGCCTCTTAGAGTTAAGACGAATCCTGAAGTTGATTTTCTTGTTTTTATATCCCCCGCGAAGTCAGAATCACAAAAGCAGGCCAAATTGTCTCCCTCCGACGCTGGTTCGAATAGTAAACCGTAAGTTGCTGTTCCGTGCAGATATCGTAGTACGTCTTTAACTGCTTCCCAGTGAATTTTCTTTGGATTTTCCATATATCGACTTAACTGATTTGTAGCGTAAGCGATGTCAGGTCTCGTTACCGATGCCAGGAATAACAGGCTACCGATTGCTTCACGATACGGTGCCTTCGTCTCAGTACTATCCTCCAAATCAAGATTTACACTTGGTCCAGGAGTTAATATCGACTTACAATTTTCCAAATTGAACTTTTTCAAAATTTTCAAGATATAATTTTCTTGACAGAGAAAAATTTCTCTATTTTTATATTTTGATATTTGTATGCCAAGATATAGAGCAACTTTTTCTCTTTTAATATTTAACATACTTTCTAAGTATTTTAACAAATTTTCTATTTCTTTTTCATCGGTTGAGGCAATTAGTCCATCATCAACGTAAATAATCAGAACAAGTATCTCCTTTCCAGTTTTTATGAACACACAAGGGTCATATATTGATTGCTTTAAATTAAATTGTTCCAGTATGTTCACAAATCTTTTGTTCCAGCAACGCGGAGATTGTTTCAATCCGTAAATGCTTCTTTTTAAGTAGCATACACGACCGGTATTGTCTTCAAAGTCTGGTGGCTGTTGCATGTAAATTTCATCTTCTAGTTTTCCATTCAGGAATGCTGTTTTAACGTCAAATTGTGCTAAATGCATGTTGTAAATAGCAGCCATTCCCAGTATCATTCTTATAGATTTGAACTGAGCCACCGGACTAAACGTTTCCAGATAATCTCTCCCATATTGTTGGTTGCATCCTTTTGCGACTAATCTTGCCCTATAATATTGACCGTCACTTTTAATTCTGAATACCCATTTGTTAGTTAGAACTTTTTTGTTTTTCGGTAATTGAACCAGTTCCCAGGTCTCATTTTTGTTTAACGCATTTATTTCTTCTTTCATTGCTTCCTTCCATTTTTCATTTTGTAGTGCCTCTTTATAATCTATATTTTCTTCTATAGCAATAAATGTGAACTTTTCTGGTGCTTTAATTAGATTTCTGTCGCGTAATGTGGCTTTTCTATTTTCCTTCGCTTCATCTTCCTGTATATTTATTTCTTCTTCTTCATTTTCTTTCTTTATTTCGTTATTTTGTTTAATTGTTTCTCCATCTTCAATCTGCTGAATCGATGAAGTAGGTGTTATAGGAATAACAGTGTCTTCCCTTTTGAAGATAACATCTCGATGAACACTAATTTTTCGCTCTTGTGGAAAATAGACTCTGTATCCTTTTGTATTCTCCGAATATCCCACAAATATTCCCTTTTTACTTTTAACATCCCATTTTCGTCTCTTTTCCTTAGGAATGTGAACGTAAATTTCATTTCCAAAAACTTCAAGGTGTTTAATTGATGGTATTTTTCCAAAAAATAGTTCGAACGGAGATTTGTGGGGTATTGAACTTGTACCTGTCCTATTTATCACATAGACAGTTGTATTTATTGCTTCTGCCCAAAAAAATTTATCTAGTTGTTTTTCATACAACATTGAACGCGCTGCTTCCACCAATGTTCTCATCTCTCGTTCAGCTCGGCCATTTTGTTCTGGTGTATAGCTCACAGTAAGTTGGTGACGTATTCCAAATGATTTTAATAGCTGACTAACGGTTTTATTATCAAATTCTAGCCCGTTGTCAGATCTCATTGCTTTTATCTTTTCACCCGTATCTGTTTTGAATTGGGGAATGTATTCTTGCAATTTTTCATAAACTTCAGATTTGTTTTTCAAAAAATACAAAGTTTTGTAATGAGAGTAATCGTCTTTTAGTAAAAGAAAATATCTCGATCCACCAAGAGAGTTTATTTCCATTGGTCCACAAACGTCCATATGTATAAGTTCACCAGGTTTCTTCATTTTAGAGATCGATTCAGAAAATTGCAAGCGATGCTGCTTTCCGTAAATGCATGATTCACATTGAAAATCTTCAGTTGAAACATTTATTTCGTGAGATTTTAAAATCATTTTACAATGTTGGATATTCTGGTGAGCCAACTTTTTATGCCATTGTTCCAGCGTATTCTTCTTTTCACAGTTAGCTTGAATTGCGACAACTTCCTGTAGTTGGAATTTCAATTGAAATAAATTTCCTACTCTTATGCCAACTGCTGCTATTTTGTTAAATTTTTGTATTTCACAACTGTTCTGTTTTGTAATGATTGTGTAACCTCTATCTGCTACAGCGCTTGCCGAAAACAGATTACATTTTAGCTGTGGTACATAAAGCACTTTTTCAATATTAAACGGACTCCATCCATTTTCTTCAGTCCATGTTTTTTATGGGAACAGTTCCTTCACCTAGCGCTTGAATATGTCTTCCGTCACCTATGGTAACGTTTTTAGCTTCTTCAAATTTACAATAATTGACCAACCAGTGATAATTCGGTGTCATATGATGACTTGCTCCACTGTCTAAAAACCATTCAGTTGAGTTTTCGTTGCCTTCAGATTTTATTATAAAAGCTTGAGATGAACTATCTGTTTTTGTTTTTTGCTCCATTTTCTTTTTCAGATGCCAGCATTCGTTTTTCCAATGGCCAGGCTTTTTACAAAAATGACATTTACCCGGTTTTCTTTCTCTTCTATTTTGTTGTTGATTTTCTGTTCTATCAGTTTTCCAGCTCGTTTTCTTCGCTGCTAGTGCATCCATTACTTCTTCTTGTCCCCTTTCTCGAGTCTTTATTCGCTCTTCCTCGATTATTAGCCGTGAAGTCAATGTATTCAGCGTTTTGTCAGTCGTACTATCCCAAGCCGAGTGAAAATGTTTGAACTGTTCGGGTAAAGTCATTAATATTTTGTTAACCAACATGCTTTCACTGATCTTCTCTCCGCACATTCTGAGTCGATGTTGTAAATTTTCTAACTGCGCAATATGTTGTGCTACGCCTTGATTTTCATACGTATATGCATAAAATTGTTGTTGCAATGTGTGAACACTAGCCTCTGACGTTTTTCCAAAAAGCGATTGAAGCCGTGCCCACATTTCTGCTGATGTCGAACAGGCTACTAGCTGTGTTAGTACTTTTTCGCTCAACGATACAACAATTGTTTTTTGTGCTCGGAGATCATCTTGATCAAATCTTTTCTTTTCCTCTTCACTTCCGGTTCTTGTTCTCAGTTTATTCACGATGTCGAAAATTCCGTCATTTTTTAACAAAATTGAAATTTGAAACTTCCATGCCGCATAATTTGTGCCAGCATTATTAAGATGAATTTTATCAGAAAGCACGTTTTGAGCCATATTTCCTGGGCCCATAACCTGTTCAATACTGGGTTTTTTAAAATAAAGAAATATTTTGTTTTTGACAATAATAATTATAATTTATAACTGAACAAAGAATTAATTGAATATTTTACAAAAGAAATCGTTTTATATACCATCAGATAATTACATAATATATTTGTCATTTAAACTTAGTTTACTAATTACGTAATTACGTGAATAAGAAATGCACTAAATTGAAACTAAATATTAAAATATTTCAAATAACTTAACAATATTAGTAGTATTCCGCCTATACGTTAAAATGTAAAAGAATTTCAGAGTACGTTTTGTTACTATCCCACAAGAACTCCTCCCCCCGCGAGAAATTTATCAAAATAAAATATAGCCTATATCACTCAGGGAGTGTAGCTTTCTATCTAATTCAAGAGATAAGAATTTATGATTTATTATCCCCCTCACCCCGCGAGAATCTCTCCCCCTGCGAAGTGAAATCGGGTTGATGTTAGTAGGATTCCGCCAATACGCTAATAAATGCAAAAGAATTTTACCTTCTGTTAGTAATAGAGAACCAATAAAAATTTAATTAAGTAATTAACTCATAAATTTATTTAAAAAGTTGATTAAAACATTGCCTATAGCACTTCTGGAATCATAAGGAACATATTAAAAAAAATTTCATCAAAATCCGTCAAATAAATTTTAACTTAAATCAGACATACATGCATACAAAGAATTTTATATATTTGTATAGATATGGCGCTCCTATGTCGAGGATTAAAAAAATAATGGTTGGATTGACTCTAAAGTCTATAGGTTTTTAGAGTAGAAAGCGAACCTTAGAGTTGATATGAAAATTGAAAGAAAACCTCAGTGGCTCAAGATCAATAAAAGCGATACTGATATTTAAATTATTTGCATGTATTTACTAACGTTTCGGCAAAAATTCGTGACATCTTCAGAGTATAAATAAAATATAGACAGCATTGATACTCTGAAGATGGAACGAAGAGTTGCCAAAACGTTAGTAAATACATTAAAATAATTTTAATATCAATATTGCTTTTATTGATCCTGAGCCACGGAGGTTTTCCTTCAATTTTCATAAAAAATAATGTGATAAGTAGGTATGAGAAATGTTGAACAACTCTTTGAATGATCGGAAGTAAAATGAAGGATGAAGAGAAGAGGAAGAAGGTCGTTAGACAAGTTCCAGGAAAACGATTTTATAACTCGTTTCGGAGACACCGGCAATATGTTTAATTCGCGAAGCGTTTAATAGCCCAAGCTGCGCTCATATATGTGTATGTAGTGGCAACACTGAAGCACCGGTTAATGGTCTAAACTCTAAAGATTCGTTTACAGGCCCAGTCCACAGGATTTATCCAGTGATGGATTTAGGCCTAGGCCTGCGAGGCCCGAGCTTAGGGCGGCAACATTTGAGGGGCGGCAAAATTAAGAAGGCGCCTGAACTTAAACATTTTTCCCGGGCGCTAAAAAAATCGATAAAAAATATCGAGTATCGAAAGCTAAAGTATCGATACACTAAAAGATCGATCCGTATCGCGCATCCCTAATTTAATTTAGATAAACATATTGTTGTGTCTTTTTGAGTCAACCAATTATAAAGATCTTTTTGACTTGATTTAATAATATAGTAGATCTTTATATAAAATTAATAATAAATAAATAAAACACAATAAAATTTGATTTAATCGAGACGAGTCTAAAATAGGTCTGATCACAACGAGATTATAATTTTGAATTCTTTGTTTGTTTCAAAAGCGTAGCTAATAGAAACTGCCAAAACAATACAATGTTGTGTCGACAATGTAGAGTATTATGTTGACTCAAAAAGACACAACAATATTATTGCATCCTATCATTGTCGCGCTACTCATTTTGCTTATATGTTTACTTCGTTGCACTCATTAATTTTCAATGTTCTCAATCCTGTGATACACCCTGTATAAAAGACCCGTTGTTGTTTAAATAACTTTTTTGTCATGGAAAATTTATTTCATTACTTATTTTAGTTCAAACGATAGAGACAAAATTTAGGGAAAATTATATAATAACATTTAAGATGCTTATGACCTCTGTTGTCGGGCGTATATAATCTATAATATCTATCAAATAACTCGAATAAAGCAAATTTTTCTAGAATATTTTAGATTGAGTGTAAGCTCTCTTATGATGCTATAAAAAAATCGGAACGGGGACATAATTTGTTTGATTTTAAATGACGTCAACACATCGGTTTAAACACAGCTTTACACTGCAACATGGTAACTCCTGTCTACATGCACATATATATTGATGACTGGTAGTTTAACTTCTATAACCAACTTTGGTAATAAAAAATAACATTTTGACAAGTGTCTTTTACCGACAGATGGCACCGTTACAGCATCTCGTTTATCATAAAAGACGATCTTATATAAAAAGTGATTCACGACAAACACCTACATACACTACGTCATATCGACTGCATAGGAAGTCTACGATACAGTTTATAAAATGACATATATTTTACTTCTTTGGTACATATTATTTTTTTAATCTATTTTTTTATTATAATTATTAAATAGACAGTAGCCATTCCACAAGCAAATACTTTTCTTAACGTAATCAGTCGGCAACCTGCCATCGTGATGTTAAACGTCAAACAATTAAGATATACAAGGAAAAAATCAGAAGCCACTGTCAGAACTTGAACCCGAAATTCACAGTTTCCGGCTGGTTGAGTCACCACTTACTGGGAATTTCGGGTTCAAGTGGCTTCTTTTTTTTTCCTTGTATATCTTAATTGTTTGACGTTTAACATCACGATGGCAGGTTGCCGACTGATTATGTTAAGAAAAGTATTTACTTGTGGAATGGCTACTGTCTATTTAATAATTATTATATTATAACCACAAAAAACTCAACTCATTGTTGTGTTTTTTTATTCTCTGTAAATTTTTGATTCTGCGCTTTAGATCACAGTTCGTAATTATGCACGACTCGTGGTCAAAAATAGCAAGATTTTTGTAAAAACTAATATTTTGAGATTAGCTAGTATTTAGGATGTAATTAAATATACTACAATCAGCAAGTCAGATGAAATTTGCTACAGGGTTAATTTAGTGAATATATCGGTAAGTATCTAATTTATGAAAAAAACAGTCAGACCAAACTTCTACCGATTGCTAACTAGGTCGCTATAGGTTCCGGCCCGCAGACTTGCTGACTGTATAGTAATTTATTTACACCCTAAAAACTAACGAATCTCAAAATATTAGCTATTGCAAAAATCTTACAATTTTTACCACGAGCTCTTGGACTATAACCACTAGTGGACAACTATAGTTTCTCCTCTTATTTGTAGAGGTTTTCCTGGGATAAATTTTTTGAAATAAAAAGCAGCGATGCTAGGTAACTACAATTTTAGCTGCGAAATACATATTTCCAAATAAACGCTGGTCTAAAATTGGTAAAAAGTAACATTAGCGCCACGCGCGGCTTAAATTCCAAAAAAAGTTCTGACATAATGTCAGTACAGTATTATAATTTTCCCGCGTAGTTAAGGAAAATAAATATTACATTAGAGAAACAAAGAAATAATATAGCCAATTGTTGCTACGTTGTTGACATCCCGACCCATAGAGGGCACTGTTTTCTTGTTTTTGACAGCCGTAGCAAGTATTTACATTTATCTATAATATTTCATATTGCGCAATTCAAATCTGATTTCTCTAACGTCAATGCAGTAACATGTCACTGGATAATTTTATTGATACTTTATGATAGCATTTTTGCTCTAGTGTATAAATATTTTGCTCATGTAAAATATATGTTTAATTTAATGTTTGAATGAAAGATTGATGATTCAGGAACAAAACTACTTTTGTAATTTGAAGTAACTATATTTCAGATGGAATGTTCAACGTTTATAAATTGGAATATATCCGATTATGCGAGAGAACAAGAGCGTGTCTGATTTAATTGCAGATTGCAACGATTGTCATTATTCATTATGGAGAGATGACAGATACTAAAGCATGACGACATTACAGTAAGTACATAGATGGATGTGCGTCGTTAACTAACGGCAACAGACATACGTATTGATATACAGTGTGTCTGAACGGAAAACTTTCTTAGACTTAAATACTACTGGAGTTATAGAAAAATTAAGAAAAACATAGCTCTGCCAACCCGCCGATGACTAGGCAAAGTCTATAGACGGATTCAATATTAATAAAAAATAGCAAAGCAAACCTGGCAACTCTACAGTTATACGAATTTAATTTTTAAAAGAATATTATATCAAAATCGATCTGGCCTTGTGTTTTAAATATACAGCGTGATTCAGAATAGAGGCGGAAAAAAATCCAGATATCAAATAAGCTTAAATAATCGCTTTCCTTAAATATGAAAGAAATCGGCAGGGTCATGTTCTAGAAAAAAAATTAAAAAGTTTTATTAGAAAAATTGTACCCGCCACTGACGAATTACATTTTATAGTATGCACTTGAATTTTAAAACAATTAATTTTTAAATTTTGCTAAGTGTTCTCTTGAACTTCATTATTCCCACGTTTTTTTCGCCCCTATTTCTGAATCAACCCTGTTTAAGTGTAAATTATTGTAAATATTATCGTTGTCCATCTTACGTAACGGTTTTTTCAGAAAATTGAGTGAAAAATCCCATTATTTTTATAGAATCTGCAATTAAGTTGAGTGTCTTAACTTAATTTAAACATTTTATGATTTACGACCTTTTATAAGTTTAATAAATTTTAATTGGTAGCATATGGTATGAGCGCGTTGATAGCAAGAAGTTGACCGATCAGTATAAAAAAAAATAAAAAAGAGTGTTTTAAGCAAATTCTGGCACTATTATAACTAATGTGGTCATTAATTAGCACCTCGCGTCCGTCATATAACATCCGGAGAAAATTTACATGGATATTTGTAGAAAAAACCCTGTAGTACTTCAAAAGTATCACTGTCAGCCTTGCCCCATCCTGAGTCCTGACCAAAGGGCCAGCAAACCTCTTTAAAGAGGTGATTTTTCAGTATCTCTCCTTCGTTATCGAGCTTGACATAGGTGTCGAATCGTTGTGCCGTCCCCAGCCACCCCCCAGCACACATAACTCAGTTATTTTAAGTAGTAGTAACGTAAGAAAGATACTGAAAAATCGCCCCTTTAAAGAGGTCTGCCGGCACTTCGGTCAGTAATGGGGCAAGGCTGACAATGATATTCTTAACCCGGGGTCATGGGGGTTTAAAAGTGTTACACGGACGTTGGGGTGGGTCTCACAGACCCGTTCATTAGATATCAATTATTCCAATACTTTATAAATAATAAAGTTATTATTTATTCGTGTTTAGTTTTTTAGGTATTTATGTAAATAAATGAAACACAAATATCATATTATATTAAGTTTTAATCATATTTATTAGAGCTTTAAAAAAAACGACCAATATCAACAAAATCTTGTAAAAACGATCGTTCTACCTCTTCTCGATCCATTTTTTACTAAGTATCTACAAAAAAACACAAATAAAATACATTGAACTATATATCAGCAACTTAAATTGTAAAAAAAAAATTCGACTGATGGCCAGTCCTATACTTCCCACCTAGTAAATATTTGCAAAAAATAAACACTCTTTTTTTTATTCTGTGACTAGGCCCAAATAACCTTAGCTGTTGGTGGTCTTTAAAACACAATTTAATTTTTATTCTTTGAAAAAAGCATGGCCCTCTTTTTTGTTTGATGATTTACTGATGGCTAGCTTAATATAGCAAAAATCATGGTTACCTTGATTTACGTACAATTTTTATTTTTTTTAGTAAAATATTTTTTTTCTCGAAAACTATACATTTTAGAGAAAAAAAATATTTACATTTTTTTCATATTATAACATCTAGAATTCATTTATATTTTTTTTTATCTTTGTTAATACGTGACATTTAGAACGTTTTTTTGAATATCTCAGGATCCACTGAACCGATTTGACTCAAAATCTAATCAGATCTAAGTTAAAGGCTGATAAACACAATAGAACAATCGGCATGCCCGTATGTTGTTCCGTTTTTACGATATCGAAAGCGAAATATGACCACGTACACACACACACATACAGACATCAGTCAGAAAATGATCTTAAACGATTGCTAGGGTCTCAAAACGTGAAGATCTGTTAAAATCTCGAAATATTTTTTTCGGACTAAATCCATTACTTCCCTAGGTACCATAGTAGAGGTGGGAAGTAAAAAAAAAACAAATATAAAAGGAAATACAAAATGGCGCGAAATTGTTACACTAACTGCGGGGATGGGTCTCACATACCTTATTCAGTTTTGTGCACCTGTAACTCCCACTGCAACTGTCGCACGACAGTTGTGTTACCTTCGACGCATAGAACAATTCAACAGCTCCAGCTATTGAGAAGAACGGCAACGTCGCACGCATAGTAACCGAACTAGAAGCGAAATAAAGTGTGACGGGTCTCACAGACCCAACCCCCATGACGCCGGGTTAAAGTACAGGTATTCTCCTACAAATCCATGTAAATTTTATCCGAATGTTATATGACGGACGCGAGGTACTAATTAATGACCACTACTTTAGTCATCAATAGGTGCTGCTATACGAGTACCTATACTATATTTTTATTTTTAAATTTTACGATAACTGCAAGATTTTTTAAATGACTTCTTAGTTTATGATTAAAGTATAGTAAATTCGCAGGTATGTGAACAGTAAATAATAAAACAGACAGTTTTTTTAAAAGTGCGACGTTTCCACATACCTGCGAATTTACTACTTTATTTATATAAATATGGACACGAAATCTACTAAATATTAGTTTATAATTTTACCAGAACCATGTCAAATCCTTTTAAATCGGGAAAAATTTTAATTCCCATACATGTTTTTTAGTATAAAGTAAGAAAGCTATTTGTTTTTTTTTAATTTAATATTATACCTATATCATATAATATGTTAATTCCTATAGCTTTAAGAAAAATTTCAGTTAGTAGGTTGTTACATCAATGTGTTGTTAGCCGTAGGAAACGGTTTAACCTCCCGCGTTGTTGAGCCAGACTTAATTGTGCCAGTATTGCATTTTTTTTGTGTGGAAGAGCAATAAAACTTGCTTTGCGTTCATTTAATATGAGAAAAAATTTCATATTTATTTTTAAATGTTTTGTTTCTACTTCAAAACTACAATATCAATATTTTAAAATTCAATATCTCTCTGCTTTGTATCATGTTAACTACGTAATAAAAACAATATAAAAGAGATAATATTTAACTACTAAAAATATAATAAAATATGCATAGGTAATAGCTGTTGTGTGTAGAGGTCCTTGCATTAAAATAATGCAGATATAATCTACATATGGTATTAAATTTTAATAATGTTATAGTTTTAGTGCATAAAAACGTTGCCAAATTATTTACATTTTTACTGAAAGAGCACTGACCGGCCAAAAAAACCGGCAATTTTTTTTAAAAAGTCTCCCTAACCGCATGTTTGATTTCCACAAAGGGAACTTGGCTGTTTTTGATGTGAAACATCTTATGTCGGGCAGTGAACAGCCGCGTGAGGGGAAATATGCAACGAAATTTCTGGTCTGCTCCTTCGCTGCTGTTCTCCCCACCACTGCGGCACTCTCTCTCTCTCTCTCTCGGCTTCCGCGCGCTCGGGCACGGGAAGAGAGAGAAAGAGAGTATACATACGAACGTACTGTAAAGCAAAAGTATATGTATACACGTGTAGGTATGTAATATAGATACTTCGCTGTGTATTTAGTTGCGTTTCTGGCTCAGGCGTGCTCAAACGCCGCAACCGCGTGTGTTACAGTGCAGTATATAGGATTACGTCAGCATAACAGTTAGTCGCTGCTTTTGAAAAAATATATACTACTACATAGAGAATACCACCGAGTTCAATAACGTTTTCTTTGATGTTTCACATCTGTCGGGGGTCCCGAAACCCACACCCTTTTTTTTTCTTCGTTATTAATGCTTTTGGATGTGTATTTCATTTCATAATACCTTTAGTTTTAATTTGAACAGACTGAAATCATTTTCATTTCTATTATGAAATAGTGATTTACTCGATGCCACGACGCAACGATGTAATCTGAATTCGAGGAGGACACGTTATTAAAAATGACTGGAGTCTTAAAAACAACCCACCTTATTTTTTTACAACTAAGACAAAAATCCTATTTGCAAATTGTTACTGCTACTTTTTTGAAATAATTTTTTTTTGTGTTTATTTGTGGTTTCTTTTCAGCTACTTTATGCATTCCGTATTAACAACAAATATGGTTCTTTAACCTACTGTCAATATCTATTAAAATATTCAATATTTCATAAAAATTAATAAACAAACACTTGAAAAATTCTACACATTTATTTATCTCAACGATCGTTTCGGGTTTCTAGCCCATCATCAGGAGTTTACATTAAAACAGTTTTAATCTAAACTCCTGATGATGGGTTAGAAACCCGAAACGATCGTTGAGAAAAATAAATGTGTAGAATTTTTCAAGTGTTTGTTTATTAATTTTTATGAAATAATGAATATTGAATTTTGTATTTTTGTCAAACTTCAATTGTTCATACTGATACATACATTAATATTACATAAAGAATAAGCTTTAACAAAACTATAACTGTTTATAAAAAAAGTGTTAATTCGGCTTTACAAAAAGTTGACTGACATCATCTCAGAAATAACTGATACATAACAAGTTATAAATATTAAAAGAATTCTAACGTGCAAAAGTCAATAACTTGCGAGTGAGTCACTAGCGAAACAATTGTTTGCTCAGATATTGTATAAGAGTCTGAAGAAATACAGATAGAAGAGGTTCTTAGGTCTAATTATAAAATACATGTTGCGGCAAATGTCACGCTACCATTTTGACTTTGTTTATATTATATTATAATGATTTTAAAATAAAAGAGTTTATTTTTTCTGTTTAATTATGTGTATTAAAGGTCCAGGTCTAACAGGCTACTTTTTGTCTGTTTTTCGTGTACTAGAATGAGAACTCCTTCACGGATAAAGCCTCAAGATTTCTTAGAAAGAGACTTTCATCTAAAAAAACTCACCGAGCTATTATAGATATCGAAGTTAGATGAATGTCGGTTTACGTATAATTTTAAAACACTGGTCGAAGTCATGACACTATGTCATAATGTATCATGGGTCAGTCCCAGTGCTAAACACTATTGACAAAATAGTGAATTTGAAAATATATCTGGGTTTAAAAAAATGCCACAATTCGTTGTAAATTAATGATTAGGTACATTAAAACACTTTTCTTTTAGAACATTTTTTGCAAATATTGATTATTAAACGGTGGCAACTTTTTAAAAACTATAATAAACAGATTAAAATACATCTAAATTATTATAAATTAATAGATTTATACGGCTGAATTGCAATTGAAAATTTTCGTTGGAAAGCAGTCAATTATATAATTTATCCAAGTGTGCAAGCTTTCACGGGCGGCATTGTTCCAAGTCTTCATGGTTTCCGGGCTTGTAGGCCGTGGTCCGGTGGTATTTCTACCTGACGTTTCGTCTACAACTGCGGTAGACATTCTCAAAGACGATGTGGCTGCCACATCGCCTTTGAGAATGTCTACCGCAGTTGTAGACGAAACGTCAGGTAGAAATACCACCGGACCACGGCCTACAAGCCCGGAAACCATGAAGACTTGGAAATTATATAATTGATTCCAAACATATTGGAAAAAATCATTTTACCAACCATAGTCACAGTCAGGATTCTAACCTGAACCTTTCCACTTTCGCGGCAGAATGAGCTTACATTTACACTCGCATGTGGTGTAAATCTATTGATGCCGAAAAATATAAGGAGAATATTAGATTAGTAATCATGTCATGGTTGAAGTAAATGTAAGTTCATTCCGCCGCGAAAGTGGAAAGGTTCAGGTTAGAATCCTGACTGTGACTATGGTTGGTAAAATGATTTTTTCCAATATGTTTGGATTCAATTATATAATTGGCTGCTTTCCAACGAAAATTTTCTTCTAAATTATTGTACTAAATGTAAAAAAAAATATATACCATAAATAATTATGTTAATCGCAATGAGCAATTTTTTTTACAAAATTTAGTTTTACACCAAGGACGGTACGAAGAATTGTTAAAGAGGAGAGATTTATGAGAATAAACATTGACATCCGGTTATCATACTGCAGTTAGGTCATAAACAATATTCCAAACGTTCTAAATTTCGGGGAATTTTTAGAGGTCAAAGTTCAATAACGGGAAATAAAAGGGATTAGTATACGAAGTAAGCTTCATGAATTTTCACATTTTATTCCATTTTTTCAGATCCTGGGGGGGGCAGCTGCCCTCCCCTGTACCCTCCTTGCGTACGCCCATGTTTTATACCCGGTGCTGCGTAATAAATTGTCAGTTGCAATAATTCTTATATTATAAATCAGGATTGTTGTTAAGATTTATTGATGAAATATAATATTATTTTCATCTTTAATATCACATTTCTGTATTTTTATGACAATAGAATGTTTTAAATTGCTTAGATTATTTAAATTCTTCATGCTTACATCGATATATGTATACATGTTTTTCGTCTTCTACTGATGCTATCATTCCCTGGGCATTCTTGAACAAGTAATATTAGGTGCATATATAATTATTATATGTACCCACACACACATATAACATTAGATATTTGTGTTTGCTACAGTGGCGTCCTTTTATATATTTTGCCTGGAGACATATCCAAAATGTGGCACAAATGATCTGGTTAGGTAGACTTAGATTTTGAATAAATTTTTATTATCTAACATTTTTTAAAGATTTTTAGTGCAAACCTAATTTGTGTTTATTAAGTGTAGTTAATGTATGTATACAGGGTCTTCAAAGTTAAGTCGGCACTATTGCTAACTTCGTTATTTTTGGATCTACAAAGTCGGTTAAATTAGCAAACTAGAAGTATTTTTTCCGGTGAATAAAACGATGAAAACAGAAAAACAATTGAATATCGCGTTTTCGAGTTTTATTAAAAATTTCTATTTTTTTAAATGATACACCCGGTATATAATATTCACAATCGATAGACAGTTGAATTCTGAACAAAAAGTGTCCCATAGTCTTCTATCCTTATGTCAAAAATGACTAAGTTAATAATGATTTTTCAAATTCAAATTAAAGGTAGCTGTGTTAGTGGCAGCTTTGACTCACCATAAAATAGAAAGTGACAAGAATATCCATGAGGTGAAAAATATCGTTTATTTCAAATTATTCTATAACTTGGAAGAAAACAAAATTCAAATAAGATTCTCAAAAACATCACTCTCTTGGTCCAAGCATTTTGTAGCCCGCTTGCAACACTCCTAGTGACTCTGACAATCATAACTCGAAAACGCGATGCTCAATTGTTTTTCTGTTTTCATCGTTTTATTCAGCGGAAAAAATACTTCTAGTTTGCTAATTTAACCGATTTTGTAGATCCAAAAATAACGAAGTTAGCAATAGTGCCGACTTAACTTTGAAGACCCTGTATACAGGGTGGACCAGGTTATAGTAGCAATAATTCACCATTCGATGGTCCATCGAAAAATAAGTTGACATGCTTAATTTTATTTTTTTCCAAAACGCTTCCTAAGGGAGATACACCTCTTCAAAATTCAGTTTTAAATTCTTTTTTTTGTCCAACTCTCAGGTCATTAATACGTTTTTGACCAAATTTGGTACAAGTATTTATGCAATAGATACTCATTATACTTGACGTAAGTAACTTTTGTCAAAATTGTCAAGTGGCGTAGATACAGGGGGGTTGTTTCACTTTTCACGCCCTATTTTCTGCACCACTGGATATTTTTGAAGAATAATATTTTTTTCGAATTCCCTGTTCGATTTAGAAAAAAAGAGTCACTCTTGCAAAATTTCGATTTGAGGCTTCGTTTACGAGATAATTAGAGTTGAAAGTTTAGAACACTTCTAAACAGCCACCTATGAAAATAATAGGTCTGGAATCTTGTACAACAATTGTAAACTTTTTACTGTTTGACGAATTTAAATAAATAATTCATTAATTAAATTAAAAACAACAAATAAATAACTTATGAAAATAACCAACAAAGTAGGCGATACTTGGTTTTGAGATAATTTATGACACTTGTCAGTATTGATTTTTAAAACTGAACTTTGAAGGGCTGTATCTCCCTTAGGTAAAGTGACCACACGTCCCGATTTTGGCGGGACAGTCCCGCTTTTTGGTGGACTGTCCCGCGTCCCGCCGATTTTTAAAAATGTCCCGCTTTTTAGAAAATATCTGCATTTCTTATTTTAAATGTACTGTAAAAATATATTACCTATTATTTATTAAGTATTATGGTGAATATAAAGAAATAAAAAATACAAAAAATAGAAAAATGCATCAAAAGGTTAAAGAAATGTGTGGAAAATTTAAAAAAAAGAATGTAATACGAAATATCGTAGACAAAAATAAAAAAATTATTAGAGATCAGGAAGAAGAAAAAGAAAGATGGGCGGAGTATATTACAGAGCTTTACCATGATGACAGACGGATACTGGATGAGGAAAAAAGTGAACAACTAAATTCGGAAGAAGAAAGAATTCCGATAACGATGAGCGAACTTCAACAAGCGATGAAATATGTAGGGAACAGGAAAACTGTGGGAGATGACAGAGTACCGGCGGAATTCATAAAATCGTTAAACGAAACTAATATGGCAGAACTCTTAAAATTGTTCAACAAAATCTACGAAACAGGTGAGCTCCCGCAAGATTATATAAGATCGATATATTACCCTATTCCGAAAAAAAGTACCTCACTAGAATGTGATGACTACCGTACAATAAGTATAACAAGTCACACGTCAAAAATACTATTAAAAATAATTTTGAATAGAATACAAAAAAAAGTGTTGCAGAATATAAGCGATTTACAAATGGGTTTCAAGGCCGGTATAGGTACAAGAGAGGCTATTTTTTGTTTTAAGACAATACTTGAAAGATCAAGAGAAAGTAATCAAGATATATATGTGTGCTTCATTGACTACCAGAAAGCTTTTGATAACTTGAAACATGACATACTAATTGAGAACATGTATAATGTAGGAATAGATAGGAAGTTGATAAATATAATCAAAAATATATATGAAAATCAAGAAGCAGCTGTGAAAACAAAATCTGGAAAAACTAGGTGGGTATCAGTAAAAAAAGGAGTTAGACAAGGCTGTGTATTATCACCACTACTGTATAATTTGTATAGTGAACAAATTATGAACGAAGCACTGGAGAATTCAACCGAAGGTATAAAAGTAAATGGACAAATCATCAATAATTTAAGATACGCAGATGATACAGTTTTAATCGCTGAAACAGAGGAGGGTCTGCAAAAACTGTTAAACAGTGTTGTAAAATATAGTGAAGATGCGGGGTTGAAAATAAATACGAACAAAACAGTAGTGATGATATGTACAAGAAAAAAAATAATTAATAAAATGAATATAAAATATAAGCGCACAACTTCAATTAAACAAGTGAACACGTATAAATATCTTGGTGTAAATTTCAACAGTGACAATAACATAACATTAGAAATCAAATCAAAATTTAGGCCAAGCAAAAACAGCGTTTTACGATCTTAAAAAGCTACTGTGCAACAATAAAATAAATAAAAAACTAAGAGTGCGATTTTTAAAATCGTATGTGTGGTCCATATTACTATATGCCTGTGAAACTTGGACATTAAAAGATGAGGTGATTAAAAAGTTAAACGCGTTTGAAATGTGGTGTTATCGGAGAATGTTAAATATTAAATGGACGGATTATGTGACTAATGATAAAGTGATGAAAATAATGCAAGAACAGAAAAGTTTAGTAAATGTTGTCAAAAAGAGACAGTGTTCATATTTTGGTCATATAATGCGGTCACAAAAATATAACCTCCAGCAAGTGATACTAATGGGCAAATTAGAACAGAAAAGACCCAGAGGTAGAAAAAGAATATCGTGGTTAGATAACATCACAGAATGGACGGGATTAAACTTCAATAGACTCATCCGTACTGTCCAGGACAGGGTTAAATGGAAAGAAGTGGTCTCCAACGTCCTCTAGGGGATATGGAACTCATCATCACCGAGTTAGATTTACTCGGTGGTGTTCGATCATTGTCGTTACGTCTCGGCTTAATTCAGATAAGTAATCTATATTAAGTGTAAAATATAATTTGACCAATTCATGTGAAATATTTCACGACATTTTAATAAATGATCCGAATCTATTGCAAAGTATTCACTCGCGTCAAAAATATGACCGTGAATGAAAATCATAATTTTTTTTAAATAAAAAATTTAATTTGATAAAAAATCATGATGTTCAAGTTATTATTTTTTACAAATATTTTTATAGTTACCAATAGGTAATTAATAATAAATACATTTTTGTACAAGTATATGAATGTATACAATAAAATATATATAACTAAATTGTAATTCTCATTTCATTCCATTTGTCCCGCTTTGTCTCAATGAAAATGTGGTCACTTTACCCTTAGGAAGCGTTTTGGAAAAAAATAAAATTATGCATGTCTACTTATTTTTCGATGGACCATCGAATGGTGAATTATTGCTACTATAACTTGGTCCACCCTGTATATTTTTTTATTTATAATGGTATACTAGCACTAGGAATTGAAAAGAATTCAATAATGCAAGAACGCATGTGTAGTTTGCATATTTATTAGTGAAAAAATAGCATCTGTTTTTGTTTTTATTTTGTCGGTTTCCTTTTCCAAAATCTTAACAGATTTTCGAAGTATTATTAGCCAATTTTTCTGCAAAATCAATATCTTTATAGTATTAGTATAATTATTAAATCAACAAAGAAATTCAGACCACAAGCGTTCACGTACCAATAGGTAGTGAAAAATTTCTTAACAATGCAATCGGCAGATTACGCCATCATGATTGTTAAACGTCAAACGATTGTTATAGAATATACAAGGAAAAAATCAGAAGCCACTGTCAGGACTTGAACCCGAAATTCCCAGTCTCCGGCTGGTTGGGTTACCATTTACTCACACTGTACCGATTGCATTGTTAAGAAATGTTTCACTACCTATTGGTACGTGAACGCTTGTGGACTGAATTTCTTTGTTGATTTAATAATTATATTGTTGTCCACAATTAACTCATATACTATATTTAATATTAGTATGATTGAAGTATTGATAAGAAAAGATAACAGGCGCTAATGACCTAAGTTGTCGACGCGTCTATAATAATTTACAAAGATAACAGGATTCAGAGTTCAGACCAATAACTTAACTGCAATACTTTACATATTTATAGTCACTGTTTCGCAGACTTTCTTTCCTCCTTCTTCGGGACCCACAATATTATGATAATTTTATCATTAACTTGACATTACGATAGGTGTTCACATTTTTGCGAATTTTTTACTTAAAAATTTCTTTCAACCTTCAAAAAATTCTATTCAAATTAACAACTATACTAGAGGACAGTCGTAGTCCAGTGGTCGCTGCCTCTGGATCAGACTGCCGTGAGTTCGAATCCCACCTCCGCTCATGGATATTTTGTGATGTCATTTAGTTTTAAGTGTGTTGTTATTTAATGTATAATCAAGACGTTAATGACCCAAGTTGTCGACGCGTCTATAATTTACAATAAATAAATAAATTAATAAACAACTATACTGACTTATCTTAAGCAGTTTAAAACGACTTTTGTGACTTTGGTGAATGAGCTGTTTTGAACTGCTTAAATTAATTAATGTGTAGATAAGTTTTTATACAATAAAAAAATCGAAAATTCGGCTTAACGGTTTTGTCTTTTGTTCAAAAATTTATTGTAAAGAACTTTCATTTAAAACCTTCATTGTGAGGCAGCGTTTCTCTTCAGACGAGACGTCAGAGGTATAAACGCGACGTGAAACTTGTTGTGTGTAGAAGAAATTAGCCATCCGAAAAGATGAGAAACTGATCTTTGGAATTCACATCCAGTCGCGCATGTAGTTTCGCTTCAAAATAAAAGATTATTGCGCACTGTTCATTAAAAATTTTTTTTGTCTTAAAGCCTAATGTCTTGTATGAAGACTAACCTTCTAATTTCTATAATAATTCTGAGGAATTTAGTTGAGATTCTTCATAAATTTCTTAACATATTTTAATGAGCATTAGAATTCTTTTCATCGATTTAATTTTAATTTCTGGGAATGGTATTTGAACTTAAGATACCGCCACGCCAGGTATCTGACTTTTTTGTTGTTGTTTTACTAGTATTCAGTCTCTATAAATTCTCATACATCCTAAGTCATCCTCAAACTTACAAACTTAAACTGCTTAAGATACATCGTAAAAAACTTTATGTATCATAGATAAATGAATTCGAACGAACGAGCGAAACGAGAGCGCAATGTATAATCCAAACTATACCTAATATTATAAATGCGAAAGTTGTGTTTGTCTGTTTGTTACTTCTTCACAGCTTAACCACTGCACTGATTTTTACGAAAATTAGCAAAGAGATTTTTTGAAGCCCGACAAAGGACATAGGCTACTATTTACTCTGGAAAACTGTTCCCGATGGAGAGCATTCAAGACATGCATCCACACTACTTGTGGGGCTTGAGAATAGCCGAGCGTGTAGCAATGCTGTTGTTTACATGGCGTTGCTATGGTTCCTCTATTACAAGTCCCCAATTCCCGGGTTCTAACTTAAAACTACTTAACTGATTTTAAAAATTCTTTCACCTATAGAAAGCTACATTATTGGCGAGTAACATAGGCTGTATTTTATTTTCAAAAAAATTAGAGATCCTTACGAAAATTACAATAATGTAACCCAAGGTATCAAAAATTTGCCTATAAAAGTCATTATTTGGCGTGCGCTGCGAAAACTATTGATTAATTATAAAGTCGAGCGAACGAGCGAAGCGAGTGAGAAATGTTTTAATTAATTATAAATTCGAGCGAACGAGCGAAGCGAGTGATTTATGTTATAAATAATTATAAATTCGAACGAACGAGCGAAGCGAGTGAGTAATGTATTAATAAATTATAGATTTATAGCACCCGGGTGAAGCCGGACCGGGCCGCTAGTAATTGATAAACTTAGTACTGAATCAATGCAGTCCGTTCCTGGATATGTATACAGATACTAAATGCAAACAAATGACAGTAATTGTGACGAGCGTTGCATTTATTTACATATTTCGTTATAAGTTCGAATTTTCGAATAAACAGTTGCATCGCATGTTTCTCAAAGCCCACTGGATCCCGCGTGTGTACACATATAACGCACACCAACGCGCGTAGACGCACACACGCAATGTTTTATTATTCAGAGCCAGCCTACTTGATTGCCAATAATATGTTATGTACAGAGTCTTTCATGTACGGAAATGATCGTGATGGAATGTCAAAAATGTTTGGAATGTTCGTGTAACAATCATATAGCAGGAGAGTTAGTTAACAATAAATTAAACAAAACAAACAAATACTCATTATATTTTGAATAAGTAATTGAATCTAGAAATGTAAAATTTGAATTGGCGGTTTTTTTATAACAAAAAAATTCGACTGATGACCAGTCCTATACTTCCCACCTAGTAAATATTTGCAAAAAATAAACACTCTTTTTTTTTATTCTTTGACTAGGCCCAAATAACCTTAGCTGTTGGTGGTCTTTAAAACACAATTTAATTTTTATTTTTTGAAAAAAGCATGGCCCTCTTTTTTGTTTGGTGATCTACTGATGGCTAACTTAATATAGCAAAAATCATGGTTACCTTGATTTGCGTACAATTTTTATTTTTTTTAGTAAAATATTTTTTTTCTCGAAAACTATACATTTTAGAGAAAAAAAATATTTACATTTTTTTCATATTGTAACATCTAGAATTCATTTATATTTTTTTTTACCTATGTTAATACGTGACATTGAGGACTTTTTTTTTAATATCTCAGGATCCACTGAACCGATTTGACTCAAAATCTAATCAGATCTAAGTTAAAGGCTGATAAACACAATAGAACAATCGGCATGCCCGTATGTTGTTCCGTTCTTAAGATATCGAAGGCGAAAAATTGACCACATACACACACACACACACATACACACATACACACACACATACACACACACATACACACACACATACACACACACACACATACAGACATCAGTCAGAAAATGATCTTAAACGATTGCTAGGGTCTCAAAACGTGAAAATCTGTTAAAATCTCGAAATATTGTTTTCGGACTGAATCCATTACTTCCCTACCATAGTAGAGGTGGGAAGTAAAAAAGTCAAGTGGTGTCCATGGGACACCCGACAGAAGCTATTCTTTTTACGTCAACACATGGCAAGTCCAGTACAAAATATAAATACAATTTAATTGAAAGAAGAATTAACATACTTATATTATTTAAAAACACAATTTAAACAATACACATAATCAATTCAACTTTACTTGTATAACACACAGTACTAATGTTGTACAACACGTTATCTTTGTGTTGGTGCATATATGTGTACATAGGCCACTGCGCGTGCGCCAGTATAATATATACATCACACAGTACTCATAGCTATAGATATACTTTTAACATGAGCATGTTGCGTGATGCGAACCCATAAGTTTTTCCCCTGCCAGAAATCGTCTAGCGCGCCTATAGAAGCATAGCTTCAAAAATATTGATATCAGAGATTTTGTGGAAAAACAGTCCGAAGTAATTGAATGAATAATGTTAAATTAATTGCATATGAGTATTGATTAACTATAGTAATTGTTATGTGTTGTCAAAAAGGTAATTATTTTTTTAGTTTTAAGCAATGTTATCATTTCGTCTTCTAATACAACAGCATTTTTTGATGTTACGGCCCGTTTGCTCCAGAATCTATGTAGAATTATTGAAATTAGTACAGTGGAATTTTTCGTATCATTGTATATATAAACTAGCCTTTATTCGCGGCTTCGCTCGCATTAACGATAGAAACCTGATCGTAGCGATATCGCTAGATGTCAGAAAAAATTTAAACACATTTAAATTGAACACACATCAAAGGAATTGGTAAACGCTGGTCTCGACTTGCAAGTATGATTTTATTTAATGTTTTCATCAAGACAACTGGACAGTTTTCACTACTCGGTATTTGTCAGTGCAGTGTGTATATTATTGTGATTTATGAGTTGAATGAAATATGTATTAACAGCTAGGCTCAAGAAATTATTACCTCTGAAGCACTTGCAATAATTACGTCATCTTCGCTATTCATTTTGTTTAATGTTGGTGTATATTCGCTAAACTTTGGGTCATCGCTGGCCAAACAGAATCCTGTCGTGTGGATACTGGACATATGCCAAACCATATGTCCAACATTGGTCGCCAATACACTAACCGACATTGGCATATGTTGGCCATGTTGTCTGGAACCGGCATAAAACCATCCATTTTGTGTTCAATAACGTAAAAATTAAGAAATTATACAATGCATTTTTCGTTTCGCTTCGATACGAAGAAGATATCTCAACGCTCGAACAAGACAGAAACCCAACGCGATGTAGCCACTCGGTTCAGATGCAGACGAATCTAGTGTTTTGTTAGAATGATCGAGGGTATAACACGTATACTTAACTGTGACAGCATTCCATTCTGGAGGCTGGTCATGACTATCGTGATAGCAGTGGTGTGCGGGGCGCACGGGGGGCACAGCCCCGGCTCCTGACCCGCACAGTGCACTGTTTGTGGCTCAGTAACTTGCTTGCAATGGTCGTTCGCCGCTCTCAGCAGCAGCTCTTGGCGGCTTCAACAGAATCATTGACGAAAAATAACTGCGGATTCTTGGAAACTGTACACGTGTTTGTCCGCCATCATCAACAGTCGACTCGGATCAACGTTTTCACGCTGTGTTTTTTTATATTATAAACAATTCGAGTCAGTTTAACAACGCTGTGTTTTAGTTTTAACAACAATCAGTCTGTGCATACACCAAGTGTCATTGTGTTTCTATATCCGTAACTAATGAACTTATAAACGTCTTTTTCATCTTTGCTCTAAATAGCAACAAATGTTTAGGGAAAGGAAATCAGTATCGGACGGCCTACGGAATAAGTGTGAGTGAATCATCAACATCTACGTGCTAGAAATTGATTAAAAACCATATGGCAGATGAGCTGCAATTAAATCGTTATTATTGATCTATCGCAGCTTAATTTTGAAAAGAAAAACTGTTTAAATAATAAGAATGATTATTTTGTGTTAGTCTAAAACATATAAATTGATAAATTAACACCAGTTAGTTATTTCATTTCAAGTTATTGTTTTTATGAGTGACATGTTTTAGTTTTTTTATGTCAAGCAACTAGGCTATATGCGCCGAAGTGTATATTATTTTTACTATAATTCATATTTTTGATTGAGTGAAAATGTTTTTATTACATTATTGACGTTATTACAGTAGTTTCTTTTCTATATTAAAATAAAAATTGTAACGTTAAACTCAAAGTGATG
This sequence comes from Mongoloraphidia duomilia, assembly GCA_039654895.1. NCBI lineage: Eukaryota > Metazoa > Arthropoda > Insecta > Raphidioptera > Raphidiidae > Mongoloraphidia > Mongoloraphidia duomilia. Next base: position 35,635,519 of record CM077520.1, on the reverse strand, counting down.
GTTTTCGGAGGAATAAGAATCAAAACTTCTGCGTTTATTTGCGACACACTGCACAAGTTTTGATCCTTATTCCTCCGAAAAACATATTAATAATTGGTAGGACTCGAAATTCAAAATAATGTTAAACTGAATGGTTTGAAAAAAATCACGCTTTGAGGCATTCTAAAGAATTTACAGCTATTAAACTGACGTAAATATAAAACGGAATCAAAATCGATAAAAAAGGCAATTAAAGAGAAACTAGCTAGGTGTAGTTTTCTAAGAAATATCAAAATGTGTTAATTCGAGCGAGAGACAATTACGATATCTAAATGTCTTTTATTTCTTGTGGCAAAAGGAATAATTCTAAACCTTTTTTAAATGACATTGCTCATTTGCTTCAATGTTGCCCACAAACAGATGCGAATTTAAAAGTTTGGCTCCCCTAGGCTCTAATGTGATGCCGCCCTTCTTGTGAGTTATCACACTCCATTTTTTATAATTTTGAATAAATATTACAAAAACTATAACCATTGGTTCCGAGATTTTATATGACAAATCTTTTGCTTTTTCTTTTTAGCTTTCATCTAAAATTTTCCGTCCTACCTGAAACTTGCCGCCATAGGCTCTAGCCTAGTTAACCTATTACAGGTAAATTCGCCCCTGCCCACAAGTGAATTTTATTTCAATGTTATAAGACCTTCAACCACATATAACCCAAGACACCTTGAGTTCCGTAACCGTTAACCCCAAAAACTAATCGTTTGATTAGGGCGGGCAATTAAAAAATGCAAATTTATAATATAGTAACACAAACGCTCCAGAAAACAGTTCAGGAAGATTCTAAATTTTAAGCCGATGCTTTTTGTTCATTCAATAATTTAATTGCTTTAACAAACTTATAAACGTCTTGGATTCATGGGCCAAAGCATGAGCCAAAACTTTCATTGCATGGGCCATGGCCCAGCCGGGCTCATCCGTAACAACGTCCATATTCAGTGTGTTTCAATTAAAGTATTGTCTGATGCTTAATAATGATGATACTTTAAAAATTTAATCCGTCCCGGAATTTGATTTTCGTATTTACACAGTAGTAATAAACCTTAAGCATTAATTAATTTAATAGTTCTACTTACTTAGGGTGCATTCCACTTGGCGATCGCAACGCTTACAACGACCAAACGTAATGAACGCGGCCATAAGGCGCGAGCGTAGTGGGCGAAATGGTCGCCAAGTGGAATGCACCCTTATTAACATCATTAATGATGAAGCGATATTTTTTTTTCTCTGCGATAAATAATTTTGGTGCAATTTATGACAAAATCTTTCGATTCCCACTCTGATTTGGACCAACATCAGACAATGTCATTAAAATAAAAAATAGACACAAATTAGTTATTCTCGATGTACGATAATTAATTAATTATTATCGAACTGCACATATAGAATAATTTGTCTATTTTAATCATTTGCTCTACATTTACATGTGTAAAATGTCTTTACTTCTTTGAAAACGTTTTCTTGCATGTTATGTTGACAAGTGAACATACAATATAATTCGCTAATTACAGTAATTATCTCAGAGCAGTTACTGAATTCTCTTCCCGGTAGTAATTGTTAATAATTGTTTCATCGTTATTAACTCTAAAAGCATCATTTTTTAAGTCTCACTGGTATAACTTAAACATTTTGTTCTCAAATATTTGAAGTTCAAAAGCACATTGATGAAGGCACTTAAAATTCCAAAACTGTAAACAGTTATCATTATTCCCACGTTTCTCTTTAGTTTACATTCCACATTGAAGAGTTTATAAATCATGTATTATTTATTTAGATTTTTCTTGCGTGTATTGTTTGTTTGCTTTTGAATTCCTATACCTCATTTAAAAGCCATTTCCATCTTCTTTCTTAACTTTAAAAATCATAATCCTCTTTGTTTTCAAACTGTTTAGTATTAAATATTATTATCTTTAATTACTTTATTTCTCTTTCCATCAAAAGCAATTATTTATGTAAGTTAATTGAATGCTAATTTTCACGTTGAAAAATCTAAAATTGATTACTATCTTTTTTTGTAATTACTATAATTGTCTTTGTTTCGGCGTTGTTCCAAAATGTAATCACCCATAAATACTTCTTAAATCGTTTTAATTTTCGTGAAAATATTCTTTCATTTTTATGAGTTAGTAATAAATTAATAAGATTTATACGGCTGAATTGCAATTGAAAATTTTTCGTTGGAAAGCAGCCAATTATATAATTGATTCGAAACATATTGGAAAAAATCATTTTACCAACCATAGTCACAGCCAGGATTCTAGCCTGAACCTTTCCACTTTCGCGGCGGAATGAGCTTACAGTACACGGTTGAGTACTGTAAGCTCATTCCGCCGCGAAAGTGGAAAGGTTCAGGTTAGAATCCTGGCTGTGACTATGGTTGGTAAAATGATTTTTTCCAATATGTTTCGAATCAATTATATAATTGGCTGCTTTCCAACGAAAAATTTTCATGAGCTAGTAATTACATAAATAAAACTTATTTAAATATTGTTTTCTTGTCCTCGTTCAATTTTGACAATGTACAAAAGTATCTTATTCTTAATTTTTATACTATTAGTCATGAAATTGTAAATTGGTACACGGAAGTTTTCGGTATTCCCTTATAAGTCCTAAACATAGAATAATGTTATATTAAATAACTATTAAATTCTTTACAAAATTAGCAAACTAAAATTTTTTTAATGTCTTTAAAAGTGTGAAAAATTTTTGAGAGCTAAAACTTTACAGTTTACACATTTTAGAATTAATATTTTTACAACTACCTATCTATATTTTAAAACGTAAAAACTAAGGTTTAAACTTAGTTGATTCATTTACTGAGTTCCAAATCATTTTATAACCATTTATTCAACCAACAGATTGAACACCTAAAACGAAGTGTTTATATTTCAACATTTGTTTTCGAAATAAATCTCATAGTGCAGTGAAATAATTAACTATTATCTATAACAATGAACGGAAGACTCTTCTTCAACTACCAATATAAAATTAATAAAGTGCAGTTCACATTTGACACATCACACAGTGTGATGTGCAGTGTGCATGGTTAATGTGGATAGGAGTGTGAGGAGGAGGGGAAGTACAGGGTGGCGTCGATTTTGGTGGCGATCGAACGTGATGGGTCGTCTAAATAAGACATCGGTCACAAAACCGTCAACATATCGGGTACACTACAAGAAGCTGGTCGACGATTATAACAATGCCATCAAACTAAACCCAACAACGCCGGCGCTCAAGAATTATTTGTCGTACGCGTGCTGTCAATGTGGACACACGCAGAAATTAAAGGTCGGTCCACAAGAATATTACATCAATGTGTGTCACCTGAATCATTTTTTTGAGATTACCATACTTTATTTGAAGTATGATAAATTAGTTACATATAGAGAATTGGAAGGCTACTCTGAGTAAAAGGGACCGTTCAAGTATTACGTAACGCAGTTTGGGGGAGGGGGGTCTTGTGAAACGTTACAGTGCGTTACAATGGGGGAGGGGGGATCAAGCAGTGCGCAACATAATTGATATTTTTAGATAAAAATGGTCACTTGGGTGTTACGTAACGTTTGGGGGGGGGGGATAAAGCAAAATGTTACGGCGCGTTACAGAGGGGAGTGGGGGTCAAAAATCTTCAAAAACTATGTTACGTAATACTTGAACGGTTTCATAGTTCAATAGTATCCGTATCACTAAACACGTGATTATCATGTTCCTTTTTTATTTGTTTTCACCCTATTACAATAAATTATTATTAACCCCGCAACAAATCAACGCGCACTATCAGGATAACAAGATTTTTTATTTTAACATAGCAAATTAATGGGCGCAACAAGGAAGACATAAACAAAATGACTAGCTTGACAAAGATAGAATGCGCAAGCTAGCTAGGTAATTTTTCAAACTAAATTTAAGTGAACATCCAAAGTATTCAATGACCTCTTTATTGCACTCGTTAATTATCTGCACCTCTTTGTTGCACAGTGTCTGATAGGTGTTGTTGTTGGTCAAGTCGGAGAACGGTTATAGAACTCGATGGACAAATCGGACTGGACTTTTAAAACCAAATCAGAATCGTTAGTTCTGTTGTACTTAGTTAGAATTATGTCTTTCAGCAAACGGATTTACCTATTAATAAATTCAGTCATGAGTAAAGCTGTATGCTGTAATCAAAACATAATGTTTAAAAGACACATTTACTTGTGGAAGGGATAATATGTTGTAAGAGTCCGAGAATTTGACCAACAAGTACGCAGTTCTAACAGTCCGAAGAGTTTTGTAGTAGGTACTAACAAACGCTTTAGAACTGACAGAACCATCAAAACTGCACCAACAAACACTCATTATATTATACATTTTTAGAGTGTTGGGACTCCAAGTCAGTAATATGAATATTATGAAGTATTAGAAATACCCTGTATTATGTCCGTCTTGTGACTTCTTGTGATTTAACACGACGTTTTTCAGCAACGAGTTGCCATCTAAATTTAACCACACCTGAAGATGGCAACTTGTTGCTGAAACGCGTCGTGTTAAATCACAAGAAGCACAAGACGGACATAATACAAGGTATTTCTAATACTTCATAATACTCATTATATTATACTGTTCAACCAAGGAAAGAACGTCGGTGCGAAAGGGGATAGGCGGAGAAGGTGTTCACAATCTGACATGAGCGTTTTAACACATATTGTCAGAATTAGCTACAAGTCGGTCGTTTGTTTTCATGCCGCTTACCCTAAATAAGAGCCCCTATGATTATATTATGCACATTTTTTAAACTGACGTTCTTTCGCTCGTCAAACAGTACGCATTGCGTATTGTATGCTTGAATGAGCCCTAAGTACTTTTCTCACAGGTTTATCAAACTGCAATCACTGCCGGAATAAATTTCACAGAATAATGAAATAAAACGCGTTTTAAAAATGTGAAATATTTTACACTATTCCATGTTATTGCGGAAACATGTGGTTTCTGCTTCTATTCTGTCCAAAACAACAGTGAGCTTGAAACAGTAGCGTAACGCAAACTCTTAAAATCAGCTGCTCTAGGCTGCAGCCTATTTTGCCTATTCAAGAGGACAGTGTGATCTTGTGGTTAGCGTCGCGACCTCTGGATCATACTGTCGTGGGTTCGAATCCCGCCTCCGCTCATGAATGTTTTGTGATGTAATTTAGTTTTAAGGGAGTTGTTAAATAATGTAATCAAGACGCTAATGACCTAAGTTGTCGACGCGTCTATAATTTACAATAAATAAATTGCCTATTCAAAAATGAAGCCCTGTAACTGTGTACAACCGGATATATTTGTAATTGAAAACAAACATGTGAGAAAACTTACCAATCAGTCGTGTATTCGAACCCAAAAGTTATTCTTTTAGTAGTAAACTGTTTAACTAAAGCAGGGTGGTCACTACAAAAGTCAGGGAATTTTATTGGTCACGGAAATGTCAGAGAATGTTTGTGGAAATCAGGGATTTTTGTCAAAATAAACTGGTCAAGTGCGAGTTAGAGTCGGGCACCGAGGGTTCGGTACCTACATTGAACAAATTTTGTTAACTTAACTTTGTTAACTGGCGCCATACAAAATCTTTGCACCTTATTGGGGTCCGTCAAATGAGCATCTGACATCTGGTGGCAGAAAATTGTACTCAAACGAGGGAAAATTTTACATGCTAACAGTGCAAATTAATCATGAAATTGTTTATTACAAAAATAAAACAAGTAAAATAAACAAAAAGTTTATCGAAAATGGAATTCGCGACGTTTTCTAATATCATGGCAATAAACATTGTCAGTTATTGCCTTGTAAAACTTACTTTACAGAGAATTATTTTCTAATGAAATGTGGAAAAACTGTATTTATGAATTAAAAAAATATTTTATAGTAATAATAAGATGTACTTGTTATCATACTGCACTAAAATAGTTGAATCCCTGATGATTAACAAATTTATAGGATTAACTTCGTATACAAATATTTTGAGGTTAGTAACTTGCCTACTTATTACAATATAACTTATTATGTTGCAGTTATGTGTTTACATTATTCACCTAACCCAGCCTTAAAAGCGCATTGAACGCGGATGATTAATTTCGTGGAGATTTTCTTTTAATTTTGATGTTTTTAAGCAACATGTCGTAAAGATTACTACTTTTGACAGTTCATTTTGCATGCATTTTTCTCGTCATATTTCCGACATTTGATAATATGCCCGGCTTTGAGAATCCGTTCTCCTTCAACGAAATTCCTTTGTTTAGGATTCGTACCGGCCCAATCACAAATTGCACTTATATTTATCATTTCTTATCACTTTGAAAACCATAAAATTACACGCAAAAGTATAGCCCGTATATGAAATTTCCCCCCCTCTGCGCCATGTTTTTTACGCTCCACCTATCTGACGGATCCCAATAGCTGTCTAGTTAAGTTGTTCGGAAATTTCTCTGAAACGTATATATAAATTGTTGTTACTAGTTATGTACATAAAGTCAGGAAAAAAAACTAAAAAATTACGTGGGAAACCGAGACAAGTCAAGGAAATTTGTTCTGGAGAAAAAGTGATCACCCTATGAAGTACTAACAGTATTCCCACATTTATATTTATTATATACGGTATAGTTTAACCTTTAACCAAATCCGAAAATCTATTAAACATAATGTTTTACAAAATTGAAATTATATTTTACTTCGGAATGAATTAAATAAATTATGCATTGTCAGTTCCGGGAACTACTGCACCTGTGGATCTCACATTTTTTTTATAATGAATAACATTTGCACTGCTGAGAAGACTCAGTTAGTGTTGAAACTTTGAATAGATATGTTTTTGTTTATACAAAATAAATGTGGATTTGTCATGTATTTAAAAATTTATGGTAATATTTTAATGCAATAAACTCATAATATCTACAAATATTCTTTAAAAATATTCAAATGGCATTTTTCAACTCTGCTTGTAATTTGTACAGTTGGGAACAGTTCATATTATTAGTGTATTTGCCATATGGCACATACACTATTGGCGTCGGTCGGATGGCGGGACCTAGGGGTCGGACCAAAATTTCTCGACGTTTCATAGCCTCCTGAACATTTTGGCACCATTTTTGGAAATGTCTATATATATATGTGTACGGGCTATAACTTTCGAAAGAGTTAATTGATTTTGACGAAATTGGGTAGGCACATTGCAATCCATAACCGCACGAAGCCTATTTAAAATGGGCCCAATCGGACCATTTTAAGGGTGGTTTTTAGGGGTTGAAAAATGTTTTTGGGCCCAAAAATACCGAAAAAATTCTCAGAATTGTTTCAAAATTGAAATTTAACCCTTTAGTGAAGATTAAAATGTGCTGCTAAAATTTTAATAAAATCGCCCCGACAGGTCCGGACTTACAAATTTTATGAAAACACTAGATTGCGGATAGTGATTTACTTACTGAAGGGTGTATTTAATTTGGTACAGAAGTTGCATTGATAATAATATTGAAATTAAGAAAAAAAATATTATTTTAAGGGATGTATTAAGGGGTTAAATTTTTTATTTTGTTCAAAAACCAACTTATGTTCACATAATAACAGCACAATGCCTGTATTAGCAAATACACTATATTATCGGCAGGGTTTTGGCACTGCGACCCGAGTTTTTTTTTACTTTTCGTTGGAAATAAATTCGCCAAGCGAACTGTGCGAATCTGATAGTGAAAATTACGTCACGTGTCAACTATTCAAACACCCTCATCTGACAGAAAATAAACTGAGTATGGTTACATATTAATATCATATTAGTTACGATGAACGGGTATGCTTGTGCACCCACCAGTGCCAGACTAAAATCTCGATTATAAAATTATTTTTTCTTAAACTGTGTATAAGTACGTGTATTTAACATAGTCTTTTTGTAAAATTTCCACTTCGAAACATAATTTTTATACGCATATTATGATATTGATCAAAATCTTTTTCTATGTAGATCAATCATTAATTGTTTTTGTGTGAGTACAATCTAATGTTCTCCATGACGTAGAGTTTGACAACGACATTAGACTGTTCCTGCATGTATAAAAACTGTAATTATATGATCACAATCTACAGTCATTGTCAAATCAAATATTTTGACAACGCTGTCTGTAACTCTGCATAAGAAAATCGATGATGTGCTCTTTTGCAAAAATTAACGACGAATTCATAAAAAAAATCTTTGTTTTTTAAGGTCATTAACAACTAGGGTTATTTAAGCCTAGCAGTTAACACCAATTGATACTTTTGCCAGTTCTCTTTATTTATTTATTTTTAACTTCCCATTGGAAGTTATTGTAATGGGTCCGAAAATCGAAATCAAAATGGAGAAAAAAATGTGTGTTTCAAGGTCCACCACACTATTTTTAGAAAGATGTGTGTGTGTGTGTGTGTGTGTACGTACGTACGTACGTATGTGTCCATTTCTTTCTAAGACGAAATTTCGAGAATGAAAAATGATATCGACTACGTTAGGGTGCCAATCGACGCGTATTAACGTAAGTATGATCTGAAAGAAATGTTTGTCAAAATCGGTTCAGCCGTTCTTTTTTCTTAACCAAATAACCTCCAAAAAAGTAGATTTTACACAATATCTCGCGAATAAAAAATTATATCGACTTCGTAAGGGTGTCAATCGAGGCGTGTTAACGTCGTTTTGATCAGACATAAATTTTATAAAAATCGGTTTAGTCGGTTTTTTTTTTTGTTTTCAATTATTGTTAAAAATAAATAATAATTATGTTTTAAGATTAAAATGATTACTTTTCTGTGTAACATCTAATTTAATTATTATTATTAAATATTTATCAAACTGAGAAGTTCGTCGTGTGGACCTCACGGGTCGCCCTTAGTTCTAATAAACGACCCACCTCACGGCTTGTTATAAATTATAGACGCGTCGACAACTTAGGTCATTAGCGTCTTGATTATACATTAAATAACAACACACTTAAAACTAAATGACATCACAAAACATCCATGAGCGTAGGTGGGATTCGAACCCACGACAGTTTGATCCAGAGGCCGCGACGCTAACCAATGGACCACGACTGTCCTCTGCCAGTTCTCGGATTAGAACCTGGGAACTGAGGGCTTGTGCTAGAGGAGCCGTGACAACACTGTATAAACAACGGAATTGCCACACGCTCGGATATTCTCAAGCCCTAAAAAATAAATGCGTTAACAACTGTTAAATGTGAGGTTAGTAACGCCTGATTGAGTTGCATTAATGAAGCTAATCCTGTTGCCAATGTGTCAGAATTTATCTTGAGAACGATGCTTTTTTGTCAATATTTATCATTTATTACTTCCCACCTCTACTATGGTAGGGAAGTAATGGATTTAGTCCGAAAAAAATATTTCGAGATTTTAACAAATCTTCACGTTTTGAGACCCTAGCAATCGTTTAAGATCATTTTCAGACTGATGTCTGTATGTGTGTGTGTGTGTGATGTGGTGTGTGTGTGTATGTGGTCAATTTTTCGCCTTCGATATCTTAAGAACGGAACAACATACGGGCATGCCGATTGTTCTGTTGTGTTTATCAGCCTTTAACTTAGATCTGATTAGATTTTGAGTCAAATCGGTTCAGTGGATCCTGAGATATTCAAAAAAACGTTCTCAATGTCACGTATTAACATAGGTAAAAAAAAATATAAATGAATTCTAGATGTTATAATATGAAAAAAATGTAAATATTTTTTTTCTCTAAAATGTATAGTTTTCGAGAAAAAAAATATTTTACTAAAAAAAATAAAAATTGTACGTAAATCAAGGTAACCATGATTTTTGCTATATTAAGCTAGCCATCAGTAGATCACCAAACAAAAAAGAGGGCCATGCTTTTTTCAAAGAATAAAAATTAAATTGTGTTTTAAAGACCACCAACAGCTAAGGTTATTTGGGCCTAGTCAAAGAATAAAAAAAAGAGTGTTTATTTTTTGCAAATATTTACTAGGTGGGAAGTATAGGACTGGTCATCAGTCGAATTTTTTTTCTCGAAAACTATACATTTTAGAGAAAAAAAGTATTTACATTTTTTTCATATTGTAACATCTAGCAATTCATTTATATTTTTCTTTACCTATGTTAATACGTGACTCTGCAGGACGTTTTTTTGAATGTCTCAGGAGTCCACTGAACCGATTTGACTCAAAATCTAATCAGATCTAAGTGTAAAGGCTGATAGACACAATAGAACAATCGGCATGCCCGCATGTTGTTCCGATATCTTAAGATATCGAAGGCGAGAAATTGACCGCATACACGCTCACATGCACACGCACATACACACGCACATGCACACACAGGCACACACACACACACACACGCACGTGACAGGACATCAGTCAGAAAATGATCTTATGTAACGATTGCTAGGGTCTCAAAACGTGAAAATCTGTTAAAATCTCGAAATCTCGTTTTCCGGTACTGAATCCATTACGGTTCACCTACCATACCTGTACGAGGTGCGAAGTAAGCAATACACCGCACGACGTATGTAGGTACCTACACTGTTCAGTTTTGTAAAACTAAAAGTGTTTGTTGATACGCCGTACATCAAGTTAATGCGTAAAGCCAGGTACACACCAGACAAACAAACAATTCGCGAAAAATAGCTGTAGTGCGTGAACAAAACAAAATAAACATTTCCGAAAAAATGCCTGGAACACGTGAAATAGTTGCTATGTCTATGAGTTATTTTCTGGTAGCATAGCGGTACGGTATACATATGCAATTTAGGCCGATATAAAAAAGGGTACCTATGTGCCTCACCCACAAGTCAACCATGCGATTTTAAATAAATAAATTATTAAATAATAGTTATATACAGGGTGCTGAATTGCTTTGCGGATAATAGAGATTTAACCCGTAAAATCAAACTTTTGCGATTTCCTGCTTCCCTAATTATTTTAGGAAAAATATCGTAGAATAAAAGTTTTAGAACATAAAATTCTGCATCTAAATCATTAAACAAAATTAATTTTGCATGTTTTGTAACGGCAGAAATTTGATATGAAAATGTCAAAATTACCTCAAAAACAGAGAGCAATAGCATTGAAACTTGAACAAAATGATGACGTTTTAGCTGTCAGAATAATTTCTAATCATTTTGTTCAAGTTCCATATGGCTATCGCTATCTGTTTTTGAGATAATTTTGACATTTTCATATCAAATTTCTGCCGTCACAAAGCATGCAAAATTAATTTTGTTTAATGATTTTTAATTGCAGAATTTTATGTTCTAAAACTTTTATTCGAAGTTATTTTTCCTAAAATAATTAACGAAGCAGGAAGTCGCAAAAGTTTGATTTTACGGGTTATAAATCCCTATTACCCGCAAAGCAATTCAGCACCCTGTATATCAAATCACTGCGAAAACAAAATTAGCACACATTAATTAGCTTCACTGAAATAGATTATTGTGTTTTTTATAATTACGGTAACAAGCCATAATAATTTATGGTACGGAATTATGAAAATGCAAAAAAACATTTTAAATTCTAAGTAATCTGAAACGCAAAAATATTACAAGTGAATATTTGGAAAGTAGTTAAAGATATAAAAAAGCGAGTTCTTTTTAGTGATTCAACATTTTTCCGTATCAAATTTAATTAAATTAATTTTTAAAGTACAAAAATTCCAAAATGTGTTTACATAAAAAAACGAACAAATAATCACGTGTCGTCTATCGGATTTGAACCTGGCTTTTCGGTGTGACAAGTAACAACTGAACGCCTTACCATTGCGCTACAACAGACTAATATACGCAGTATGCACAGCAGATACGGTATACTAAGTAATACAAGCGTTCGATGCATATACAGTGTGTCCACAGACTCATCCTCAACATGGGGATCTCCGTTGTTATGGGAGATAGAGATTTGGTTAAATGAGACAAAATGTGCAGAATCTCCAGTACTACTACCCTGCGTAGTCAAACTTTCCATATTTTGCTTGGTTCGCGACCGACAGTTGAAAAACGAGATTTACCTATTTTCGTTTTTTGTTTATAACTCGCTTATTAAGTAAGTTAGAAAAAAAATATTTTCACTTTCTTAAGGCCCTTTTTTATGAAGATTTCAAATCTCTTTTCATATTTTTATTTACTTTTATAGTTTTAGAGATACTTGTATCAACTTTGTTTTTTTAAATACACGTCAAAGATGGCCATGACACCATTGGAAAGAGATTTTTTTTCTCTTTAATTTGATATGAGGGTTGATGGATTTATTTTCAAAAATAACAGAGTTATACGCAAAATACTGATTTTTAATAGTAGGCTATGCTAAATTAATTGATAAAACAAGAGAAGGCTTAGCAAACAGTTGAAATTCGCGTTGGCTTAGTAAACGGCTGTTTTGTTTTAGCTGTCAAAGTGTAGTTTGTTGCTTATTGGTCAGTTTACTAAGTGATTTATTAAATTTACTTTTGTTATCATGGAACCATTTTGTAACAATGAAAAATTTGATATGTTATCTTGTTACATTCTATGTCACAAAAATTCGACCAGAGCTGCAGAAATGTACTTCGATCAGTATCCAGAACGAAGACAACAACCTAATTCGTCTATTTACAGAAACTTACGAGTAAATTTAATAAACTATGGATCATTTAAAAAGCCGTTTACTAAGTCAACGCGAATAAGTGAAGAAGACAAAACTACTGTTTTACGATCAATTGTTGAAAATCGCTTATTTTTCATTGTTACAAAATGGTTCCATGATAACAAAAGTAAATTTAATAAATCACTTAGTAAACTGACAAATTAGCAACAAACTACACTTTGACAGCTAAAACAAAACAGCCGTTTACTAAGCCAACGCGAATTTCAACTGTTTGCTAAGCCTTCTCTTGTTTTATCAATTAATTTAGCATAGCCTACTATTAAAAATCAGTGTTTTACGTATAACTCTGTTATTTTTGAAAATAAATCCATCAACCCTCATATCAAATTAAAGAGAAAAAAAATCTCTTTCCAATGGTGTCATGGCCATCTTTGACGTGTATTTAAAAAAACAAAGTTGATACAAGTATCTCTAAAACTATAAAAGTAAATAAAAATATGAAAAGAGATTTGAAATCTTCATAAAAAAGGGCCTTAAGAAAGTGAAAATATTTTTTTTCTAACTTACTTAATAAGCGAGTTATAAACAAAAAACGAAAATAGGTAAATCTCGTTTTTCAACTGTCGGTCGCGAACCAAGCAAAATATGGAAAGTTTGACTACGCAGGGTAGTAGTACTGGAGATTCTGCACATTTTGTCTCATTTAACCAAATCTCTATCTCCCATAACAACGGAGATCCCCATGTTGAGGATGAGTCTGTGGACACACTGTAAATAAGATCATAGTTTATATAAGATATCTTGCAGTATATTGTAATGAATGCTCTGCATATACGAGTAAATATATCCATGTATGGGGAGCCTCCTAGGAATTAAACTTAAATTTTTATTATTTGCCAGGATTCATGCCATAACACACAATCTGTGAAAATTTCAACTATCTACCTCTTATACCGTTTGTGAGATAGAGCCCTGTGACAGACGGACATCGTAAGCTCAGTAATCGGATTCAGAACCCTAAAAAAGGTTTTAAAACTATACCTTAGGGCTTAGAGCCTCTTATTCAATACACGGGAGCTCCCTAAATATTAGACCAAAAAAAAATTAGCATTTGTTTGATTTTAGGCCATCAACTTAACATAATATAATATTTTTTTTATTGTTTTTTGGTTTCTACGCTTATTTGCGTAATTAGCCACGTCCTTGACATAATATAATGTCAGTTTTATTATTCTAACACTTACGTCTTACAGTTTAGGAGCAAGAAGTCTGTGACAGATGGACAGACAGACAGACAGACAGAACAGTGAAATGCCAAATATATCACTTATTTAATGTATCTCCTTTGGGTGCTTGAAATAATTTCACCTACATGAATAGCGCTCCCTACTACGAATCACATCTACAACGTAGCTAATTAATAACACTCGCATGTAATGGAAATCTATTGATTCCTTTGCATATATGGAGAATGTTAGATTGGTAATCATGTTACGGTTGAGTAATTGTAAGCTCATTCCGCTGCGATAGTGGAAAGGTTCAGGTTAGAGTCCTGACTGTGACTATGGTTGTCAAAATGATTTTTTCCGATATTTGCAGGAATCAATTATGTAATTGGCTGCTCTTCCAATAAAAATTTTCAAATGCAAAACAGCCGTATAAATCTATTTAATATAACTCATCACTTATATTTCAGTGAATAGTTGTGTTTTTGAGAATATTCCTTACAAAAATGATTATCACACGTCACTGATACTTTCATATTAAGGTGATAATGAATATTGTCCACAAGTGAATAATATCCCTATGATGTTACATATTAATATGTATAGTGTATGGGTAACCAAATTTCCCTAAAATACACAACTATCGTCTATAGGGATTACAAAGGAACTCGAATAATTTTCGTTCGCTTGGTATTAACTATTCTCGCTTGTTGGGCATAAAGATAAACGGAAGCTGCGAATTAACCATTTATTAAATCACTCTCAGTGCTCTTTTTAGAATTTATTACGAAGTAAATTAAAATAAACTCGGGTCGCAGTGCCAAACCCTGCCGACAATATAGTGTTTGCTAATACAGGCATTGTGGCATTATTATGTGAACTTAAGTTTGTTTTTTGACAAAATAAAAAATTTAACCCCTTAATACATTCCTTAAAATAATTAAATTTTTCTAAATTTCAATATTAGACATGGATTTTATCAGTACACCCAATTAAATACACCCTTCCATAAGTAAATCCGTATCAACAAACTAGTGTTTTCATAAAATTTGAAAGTCCGGTCCTGTCGGGCCGATTTCATTAAAATTTTAGCAGCACATTTTAATCTTTACTAAAGAGTTAAATTTAAATTTTGAAACGATTCTGACAAATTTTTCGGTATTTTTGGGCCCAAAAACTTTTTGGAACCCCTAAATGCAACTCTGAAAATGGTCCGATCGGGCCCATTTTAAATAGGCTTCTTGCGGTGATGGGTTCCAATGTGTGTACCAAATTTCGTTTCAATCGATTAAGTCTGTCGAGAGTTATCGTGTACACACACATATATATAAACATTTTCAAAAATGGTGCCAAAGTGTTCAGGAGGCTATGAAACGTCGAGAAATTTTGGTCCGACCCCTAGGTCCCGCCATCCGACCGACGCCAATAGTGTATGTGCCATATTATGGCAAAATACACTAATAAACGAGCCAACACAACTTGGACAAACATTCTCATAATATAATGTAGTAGTAGACAAATATTTTTGATGAAATAAAACTCATAGTTTTCTGCTCTTATTTTTAGTTTTGATTATTTTTACTTGTATTAATTTTTTTACAAATTATAGATAACTTTTACAAATTATTTTACATTTAGAACCTAAAATATAATCATCGTATTTTCTTCCTTCTTATTTATTTGTGATTCCACCGCAGACATGTTTAAGCAATAAGCCATTCTCTTGTTATAAAATGTAAGTTCAAGAAGAGATAGGTGTAGTTACCACTGTAGTACATCATTACATGTAATGCAATTTTATCACGCACAGACCAGTTCTGAAGTGACGATGTCTTTGAGCGATATGTGAAGTGTATTGTACACAGGATTCATCATATTTAAACGGTTTTATTTAACTTGACCCCGTATATTTGTTTGTTTGTTTGTTACTATCTTTGTTTCAAATCTTGCGACAGCTTTTTCAACTACTTCTACTTAACCGATTCTTATGAAACTTTGCACACACATTGAGTTCCCGTGACAATACATAATATTATGATAATTTCAACTCGGTAACGAGGGTCTGATGATCAGGATGTCAGGAGGTGGACAGTGGAACTCTTCAACCATTACCAGAAATCAAATTAAAAACTAGAACATAAAAATAGGTAAACAAACTTTTAAGTTAAACGGTTTTATTTTAAATCATCAGCTGTTCCAAAAACTAGAAAATAATTAGGACACAAACCAAGGAGCACTTTGTGTCGCTGCGTCAGCGGAATAAGTAATAATCTGGGACTTTTAACAGACTAAAATAAAAACGTGGGGCGCATAAAAGTCTGTATAACGACTGTATAATAAATTATTAAATAAGAACGGCTTGTCTAGAAAAATGTGTTTCCAAGCCCACCAACAGAAATATTTCAAATGCGCCCCACGTTTTTATTTTAGTCTGTTAAAAATCCCAGATTATTACTTATTCCGCTGACGCAGCGACGCAAAGTGTCCCTTGAAGTTTGTATCCTAATTATTTTCTAGTTTTTGGTACAACTGATGATTTAAAACAAAACCGTTTAACTTAAAAGTTTTTTTCCATATTTTCACTATAAAGCTTCAAGTCAATACTAATAGTTTCTCGTTAATTTAACGATTCCAGTCTTTGCTCTGCTGTGCCTTACGCTCTTACATAGTGTGTTCATTTGATCCAAAAAATAGCTAGATACCCAAATCAAAATTATCGATTTTTGACACCCGAGAAAAACACATCAAATGTTGTCAATTTAAAGTAAAACAGAAAATGTCACTATTATAGATAATATTTAAATTATAATATGCAGTATTTCAAATACTTGTCCCGGTATTTCAGTTACTTAAATAATATTCAAATCTTTCCAAATACCAAACACGCCGTTACACTACAACCAATTACTAAATACCCTTGTACTAATGTCATTCAAGTAAAGTAATTAAATTACCAACAGTAATACTATTGGTAATTGAAGCCATTTTCTTAAATTAATTCCCGGTTCTGATCTTAACACAAATAAGTATATTGCTATTTTGTATCAACTCGCTAGACGGACTATGCAACATTTCCGATTGGGTATACGCTGTAAGAAATGAGAAGGCCGATTACATAGATTATCGATGGTCCATTTGTAGCCAGCGATTAATCTGGTAATAGGCACACAAAGAGACAATGGCGTCGCAAACAGGTATCGCCTGCACATCGCGTAGATTCCATAAAAACACATTGCGCATGCGTGGTTACTAATTTTAAATTAATTTGTTTTGTATTCATCCATTTTATATATGTAACTATATATTTTATTTTGTAATTTTTACACACTTTATTGTAATATTACACAAATTATGTAATTTTAATTTACTTTATGTAAAAATCACTAACTTTACAGTAAAAGTCCAAGTTTTTATGAAGTTTTCTGTGTAAAAATAAATAATAATGTTAAATCACTTAGAAAATCGAGCGAATTCTACCTTAACTTTCGAAGTATTTTTACATCCATTTTTTACAGTGTAGGGTAGAATTATGTACGTAATAATTGTGTACAAAGTAAGCGCATGGGAACGTAGTTTGCAACTAACAGATGTCTGACGGACGACCAGTTTTTTATTGACGCTTGTTGCGCCCGTCTCACCGTCAGCTTGGTCGCTGCAACAATGCAGTCATTCGATAACTGCATCAAACATTCTTGATGCAACTTGGATACTTATTGTTATAATATTATTGGCACTCACACAAAAACATATCTTGCAACTATCTCACATTACTGAATGACAATTTATTTTAACAGATGCTTAATTGTTATTGACTCACCAACTCTCTGGTCATAGGGTCCAATTTTTTTAAATCAAAATATGAATTTATTAGGTAAATGATAAAATCAAACGATTTTTTAACCCCTTATATCCGCAACAATATTATTCACATAACAATTAGAGGTGAAAATAATATATATCAGACAGCCAAGCTGCCATGATTTGTATAAGCTATATCTAAGAAAAAATCAAATGACCACTGTCGGGACTTGAACCCGAAACTCCCAGTTTCCGGCTAGGTGAAACTGGGAGTTGCGGGCAGAAATTTGATATGAAAATGTCAAAATTACCTCAAAAACAGATAGCGATAGCCATGAAACTTGAACACAATGATGACGTTTTAGCTGTCAGAATAATTTCTAATCATTTTGTTAAGTTCCATGGCTATCGCTATCTGTTTTTGAGGTAATTTTGACATTTTCATATCAAATTTCTGCCGTTACAAAGCATGCAAAATTAATTTTGTTTAATGATTTAGATACGGAATTTTATGTTCTAAAATTCGAAGATATTTTTCCTAAAATAATTAGGGGAGCAGGAAATCGTAAAAGTTTGATTTTACGGGTTAAATCCCTATTACCCGCAAAACGATTCAGCACCCTGTGTAAATAAGTAAATATGTAGTAGTGATTGAACGATTAATTTATTAATTAGTATAAGGGACGTTTTTAACATTCTGTAGACAGTAACGTATTCAGAAGAAAAGATAACCAATTGAAAGTCTAATATAAAATGTTTTATAGTAAAAATAACTAACAATTAGTTATGGTATTGCAATAATTATTGATCCTATGCCACCGAGGTTTTTTCCTTCCATCTACAAAATAATGTTTTATATTTGTATGCTTCTTTAATAAAATAAGCTATTACTTTTTTGAAGTAGTACCATTGTGTAAATTTAATGAAAGAAATAGATTTCTTTTTTATGGACATATTCCTGATTTTCTCCTTTGGTCTGTTCAACTGCAGAAATGTCATAAATTACATATTTTCATAAAGCATACAACTCGACCTGTTCTTCATCCACAAATTTCTTAGAATACCAGTACACACGTTTTTTTCTCTAACGATCGATCCTTATACAGCAAATCACAGGCATACAATCAAATGAGTTTATTCATTCTACATTAAGGTATGTTCTCGTGTATTGTAGAAATCCAGCTGACAATAAAATCACAATAGGCTTAAAGTTCACAATGGAAAAGGTGGATCAGAATGATGAAGTTAACCATTGTATGCGTAAAGTGCACATTCCTCTAACCGTTATGGTTTTTGACATTTTAGAGAGTATTTTAAATCGTATTATTAGGTGCTCACTTATAGACCTTTTGACCTGCTCGAATTTCAAATGAAATGGCATTATATATTGATCAACAAAAGTAAATACTACCTGTTTTTGTCCAACCGTCTTCAGGATCACAGACTGTATCGCCATACAAATAAAAATAAAATTGAACCATTTATACGGATGCGGTTACAAACACTTTTCTTGATAAATTATAATTATATTTTATCTTCAATATTTTCAACATTTTTGACATTTTACTAAGGGCAGTGTGGTCCAGTGGTTATCGTCGCGGCCTCTGGATCAGACTGTCATAGGTTCGATTCCCGCCTCCACTCATAGATGTTTTGTGATGTCATTAAGTTTTAAGTGAGTTGTTATTTAATGTAATCAAGACGCTAATGACCTAAGTTGTTGACGCGTCTATAATTTACAATAAATAAATAAAGACATTTTACTGATGTAGCAAACTTTAACTTGAATAGTAGCCTCACTTAGCCGTCACATGCATACAGCGTCCGGGGCCGTGTGGGTAGCGGTGTCTGTCGTTTGTATTATGTACTCTGCACAAGATCTCAGGTTCGCCTCCAGCTGGAGTAATCTATAATACATATAAAGCAGTTCCGTGACTGACTGACAGACAACGCACAGCCTAAACCACTGAAGTTAGAAACATGAACTTTGGAAGATATGTTCGTTATAGGTTGTAGAGATGCACTTTAAGAAAGGATTTTTCGGAAATCAACCCCTAATGAGGTAAAATGAGGTAAAAATGTTTGTATAGAAAATCGTTTTCTCTGCGTGTATCAACTTGATACTTGGTGTAAAATGCACAGTATAAGTCCACCGAATTCGATACGGCAAAAAGTTATTTAGAAAAGTTATTCAAAATCCAAAAATACCCTTGAAATCGAATTTAATTAAAAACTTCGATTATTTTAACAGTGAAAGAATTTTTCAAATCGGTTCGCTGGTTCACGAATTTTGAGGTAGCATATAAATACAGGCTTCTTCTTTTATAATATAATATATTGGCATAGATTGACAGTCTATAGAATTCCCAAGATATGCTTTGTCACATACCTAATATATTTTAATGCACTTAATATTTTTTTACAAAAGAGTAAAAATTTGAAAGTGTATGTAATCGTGCGTCGCATTTAAGATGTAGAAATGATTTTTTTAAATGGAATAGAATAATGCGTCTTTTGAACGTCTGCAAGTAAATAAGATATATCTTATATACGATATGTAGAATGTAGATATATTTTTACAGTTCATTATCCTATTGTGTCCTTGTGAAAAGTTCAGTTAATAGTAAATAAATGGTATGAATATGTATAGAAGTTTCTCGGTTGGCAGTCCTTTCAAGCCACAAAAGGAACGACAGCTGGAAAGACATTGAACGTACACACGACTGCCACAAAATACAAAATAATAGCTAGCTATATTTTTTATGTCATATTGCCTAGAGCTCTATATATTATTATGTAAGCTTAGAATCATTTGCTCTCTCTTCTTTCCCTGATATTTTTGTCAGAAATCCAAACCAACCTATAACAAATCTGGTTAATGACGAACACCTTCGTCATTTTGGAGTCCTTGCACTAGAGCAATTGAGAAGTAATTGAACTACAACTGACAAAAAAATATTTTAATTAAAATTTTGGTTAGCTTAATCATTAACACATAAATATCTAAATAATCATCAGTTTTAATGTGAAAGTCAATGAAATCCTAACGCGTCAAAGTGCCTATTTGTTTGATGGTGCATGTAGGACAAATGAAAATTTTTGTTTACAAGCCAAGTGAGAACATTGATTGAAAACATTGAAAACAATAATATTTTATTAGATTTAAAATATTGAACTAATGGTTCGTATTTTTGTACATACCTACCTATATTCCACGATTATTTCAGAAATATAATCTTCTTTATTTTTAATAGTTTTTTTATACGGCTATATGCAATTGAAAGATTTTTTCGTTGGAGAGCAGCCAACTATATAATTGTTTCGAAACATATAGGAAAAAATCATTTTACCACCAGTGGTCACAGTCAGGATTCTAACCTGAACCTTTCCAATTTCGCGTCGGAATGAGCTTGTAGTGAAAATCTATTGATTCTGAAGCATATAAGGAGAATATTAATTTAGCAATCATGTCACAGTTGAGTATTGTAAGCTATTCGAAATAATTTTCACTTTCATGTTGGGCTCTCGCTGGTACGAGGATTCACTTCATATTATAGCTATTGAATTAGCAGATATGAATTGACACTCGCATGTAGTGAAAATCTATTGATTCTGAAGCATATAAGGAGAATATTAATTTAGCAATCATGTCACAGTTGAGTATTGTAAGCTCATTCCGACGCGAAATTGCAAAGGTTCAGGTTAGAATCCTGACTGTGACCACTGGTTGGTAAAATCATTTTTTCCTATATGCTTCGAAACAATTATATAGTTGGCTGCTCTCCAACGAAAAAATCTTTCTTTATTTTTGTTCATTCATACCAGCTTTGTCAGTATAACTTTTATTTTCCCAACTTTTCGGTAAAAGTCGAAGTAGGATAGAATATAGCTGACAGTGGAGCTTTGCGACTTACCATTTCCGGAACATTTGACCGAGTCACTCTAGCTGAAATTTTTGAGGGGGAGGCAGTACTAAATATATTCACACATATAAAAATCTGACCTTGTGGCAAAAAGTGATGTTCTAAGTAGGTAAGCGTTTTTATTTGGAAAATCATGCGCACATCACTGTTACTCGAGAATAAATATACCGTGCGATATTCGTAACCTTGTTTGCAATATCAAATAGCAAATCCGGTAACAACTAACAGCTTGCTTATAGTAATATTAGATGCTTTCCTTTAGACATAAATTTTATTATTAATCTCAGTTTATTTTATGTTATCTGGCATTCTTTTTTTTAAATTTTATGGCGTAAAAACAAACCATAATATTGTTATTTTGCTCTATCCTACAATCTCTCATGAAGTATGATACTTTACTGAAATGTCATAGTCAATAAATTGTAAAAGAAGTAATGTTGCATAACAGTAGTATGAATTATAAAGTTAAAACAACAAAATTGTAAGAAAATATCCCTTTTTTTAATGTCAACACATTACAATATGTGTTGTAGGTACTCATAAAAGGAAAGATCCTAAATCTGGAATAATGAATTCTATGTCTTCACGGTTTTATGAACGAAGCATCACCATGAACTCTGTTTATATTTACGGTTTATGCGTAGAAGTATAAGATGCGTTAGATAAATTTTGAGATTTTTAAAATGAAATATCCAATTTTTTATGCATAAACATGCTCAGCTACTCCCCCAAATAAGGGCACTTGACCGAAATTTTCTCGAATGCAGTTAAGTGAGAAAGTCAGTGCGATAGATCCTTACCATTTATTAAATTAATTTATAATAATTTTAATGCTAAATTTTAATTTGTGTAATAATAACCGGCTCTAGACAATCTTAAGCGGCACATTACACACAGGGAACATTTTGACCATGTTTTTCGGTTTTCACAAACCGAGAAAAACACTGCGTGGGTTCTATATAATAAGAGATCGAATAGTCTGTGAATGTTTATTTAGTTTTTAAATGTATATTGGTGAAAAAATATTCGTGAAGTCGTTCACGATTTTTATATATTTCTGTTTTTGCTGTTTTTTTTTTTTTTTCAAAAATAGATTAATGATCTGTTTATCGTACATTTTGATCACGATTAAGTTTTTTTAATCACATCAAGCTGTTAAATTTTGAAAATTACGTTTTCATTGGTTGCTGCGTTTCGTTACCATAGCAACCCGTCATTTTTTTTTTAATCACGAGCTGTTAAATTCTGAAAATTACGTGTTCATTGGTTGTTGCGTTTCGTTACCATAGCAACCTGTCATTTAACAGTGTGATTAAAATGTACGATAAACCGGCCACTAGTGATCCCTACGCCCAATGAAGGGTTAATCCGGTCAATTGTAGCTATTCTTTAACATTCTGTCATGTTGGCAGCACAAGTATTACCGTCAATCAATTAAATCACAGGAAGTTTAAATAAATTATACGTATTTCCAGTCGAATTGTTTGTCGAAATTAATTGTACGTCTGTTTCCTGTAAAAATATCACTTCCAGAGTTTAATTAATTGCAATTAATTATCCTGTCTAGTCCAAAAAAAGCCACTGCCACTTTGGCTCGATTGGCATACACTAGACATAAGACACATAAAGAATAAAAAATTGCTTTGGAGGTCACCGGCTTTTGTGACAAAATTATATAAAAAAAACCTACATTTGCATATTTTTCTAATTTAATTTTAAATGTATAGCGATATTGTTGCAGTGTGTGCTCTGTAACTCTACAATCTACATAACAGATATTATAATATACATATATAAGATGGGCCAAAATATTCACGTACGAAATAAGATCTATAATTATTAAGCATGTTGAAAATACATCAAATTATTTTAAAAAACAAATAAACTACTTAATTCTATATCTCTGTCACTGTGTGTTTTTGAGTGAAATGATTTTCATAGACCTACTTACCATTACGTCACACAAACTGGCGTCTCATTTTAGTCATATCTGTGTAAGTATATCAACCAGAGGTAGAATGCGTTGATGATTGAAGTTTGGCGCTGCGAGTCTCACTTAGATGTTTTTGTCATCATATTGTTCCAATGAATGGCTCAAAATTTAAAAGTTTTCGATCTTCTCTTCATTTTCTGAATTTATAAATCACTTCCAACCCACGTAGGGTATTTTTATCGCCAAACTTTTTATGTTCCATATAAATTTGAAGAATGCTCCCCTGTCTATTTATACCGGAATTCATCAAAAACAAATGGACTGATTTTGCTGAAACTTGATACACATGTGTCAATTGGTATCCAAACTTAAAAATTACTTATCGATTACTCTGAAGTTAAAATCCATCAAAAACGACATTTATGCGAGAAAGTTTTTCTAGCTCGTTGAATTATTCATAATAAAAAAAACTAGGGTGCGATTTTATGAAGCCACGCGATCCACGGTAAAAATGGAACGTTATTTATTTATTATTTAATAAATAAGTTGGTAGCTAATGGAATTTGTACCCTGATCAATATGGAGACGAACGTATAAGAATCCAGATTCTATCGTTGGCTTTTTGGGTTTTTGTGTGCTGCTCGACTGAATATTCATACGATATTAGTTGTGTAGACGTACAAAATAGTTATCAACATAAATGTCGCTGCTTTTCGATAAGTACTGGTCTGATCGATCGCTTCAATTGGACCTGACCGTGGCCTCAACATGCGTAACCGAACGGAAAAAATGAGGATCAAAAGTTTCACTTAATAATATTCTTTGCATTTTCTTCAATATTTTGTTACGGAAATTATTTATACCGTTTTATTATGTCCGTAAAAATACACTTTTATTAGCTACGTAGTTACGTGGAACGCGCGTCGCCGTTCGCCGGAATGCCCCAATCCAATCCCCTCCATTTTCGCCTGGAGACCATTCACCGTGTGCCGTGTTGGCACAATTAGTTCTCGCCAGTGCCGCTAGGCTAATACATACGCCTTATTGTTATTGTCTATGGTTATGGTAATTGTCTATGGTTATACGCCAGTGAACCTAAATCGGTGGTACAATTACATCAGCCGAACTGAAGCGCCACTGCTCTTGATGCGTGTAACAATTTCTTATATATTTTGTGAGATCAGTGTGCCTATCCTCTGTTGTACATATTTTAAATTTACGCTTGAAGATAATATAATATGGTACAGTAAATTTTATTTTGCGATTCCGTTGATTCATTCAGTATATATAATGAACGTTCACATATCATGTATTCATAATCGGTAGCCGCATTATGCAGAATTAAGAGAACTGGTATATTGAAAAATATACAGAGCGTTCTGCAAAATAAAATTGGATTCGTTTTTCGAAGCGCGATCACCGAGTAGATATATTATATTAGTGCAGCACGCGCCGTATGTGAATATGACTGGAAAATTGCATTGGTCTAAAAAATCTGTAAAAGGATTACGCAAGTAAAACTAATAATTAATTAAATGAAAACTAATGCTAAACTAGAAATTGTTTTGGAGTTGAAATTTTTTAAACGTTAATTTAGGTCCTGAGAAACTGTTTCGCCTTATGCAATTCTTTACACACTACCAATGGTTATCAATATAGGTGTCACGTATATATATAGTTAATATAATATAAATAATATATATATATATATAATATAAATAACAATAATATTTCATAGTTTTAAAAATAAACGAATTAGTAAAATTCTTGAATTAAAGCACAATTCTAAAAATTACACTGGCAAAAGAATTTACTTCCGCAATGTATTTTTTAAGTACATGATTTTTTGCTTCTACGCTTACATGTGTAACTAGCCACATCTTTCTTCTATATTTATCACTCATTTTTTAAATTTATTCTAGATTATAAACGCGTCGACAACTTAAATCATTACCGTCTTAATTACATCAAATAACATATCACTTAAAATTAAATGACATCACAAAACATTCATGAGCGAGGTGGGATTCGAACCCACGACAGCTTGCTCCAAAGTCCAGCACGTTGACCATTACACCAAGCTCCCCTCTTTATTATTCATCATTAATCATTATACTTCTTAAAAGATGATAAACAATCAAACATTCTTCTTAAATACTTCTCTATTCAAACCCCATTCATTCTTTGATTCAGTTAATCACTGTGACGTATTTAATAGAAGAATAAAAGAAGTAATATCTCGCAAACAGAAATATACAATGTATGCATATTATTATGTGAACCATCAATTTTATCTCTGTCATGAAATCATGGAATTGCCTGTGTAAAAATTTGCATTAGATTTAAGTAGCATTTTATAATACTATATTTATAGCAGCTGCAAACATTATTCAACATCTTTTTCTATCATCATTATAAATTCTGAAATAAATATCATCAGTTCTGATGTCTCAAATTGGTCTAAACTCTAAATGTCGAAGGTATTATTGATATTTCCTGAATAAAACTGCAATCATAAAATTCTTAAGTTGTATTAAAAAACTGTGATGATTGCTGGTTTTAATGTTCTTTTAATACAAGAAATTCCAGGTGAATATTAAGTTAAGTAGCGGTTTTAGACTCTGAGCCAGCCAGGCTAGGAATAAATGATTATAATCAATTCTTTTTTTAGTCAGTTCTTATTATTATATAAGTTCTTACTATTCTATTCTTACCTGTCTCTAAATAAATACAAATAGATTGTATTTTCTAATAAAAAATGGTGGAACCTTTGGTGTAAAGATACGAAATGTTACAATTACCACAAAACACCAAACCAATGGTTTGGTGTTTTGTGGTAATTGTAACATTTCGTGTATTTTCTAATTTAAGGTAAGACAGTGGTCATTTGATTTTTTCTTAGATATAGCTCCAAAAAATCATGGCAGCCTAGCTGTCTGAGATATTTATTATTTTCACCTCTAATTGTTATGTGAATAATATGGTGTAAACATAAGGGGTTTTTAAATCGATTTATTTTATGATATACCAATTAATTTAAGATAAGTTTATCCTCTTCCCTCCCCATTAAAACTTTGACGTCACATGTACCTACATATTGTCCTAAATAAATCTATTCTATTCTATTATATGCCCCCAATGGCATTTTTTAGATAGATGTTTTTGAATCAAATTGAAATAATTGGTCCACTCTTGGCACACTACAGGCCAATTTTTCAAAATTTTGAGTTCAGGCCACACAACGGCCTACTGAATATTAGATTAAATAAATTATAAAATCAACCGATTTTTTACCCCTTAATATATCCACAACAATATTATTCACGTAACAATTACAGGTGAATAATGTATCAGACAGCCAAGCTGCCATGATTTATAAGCTATATTTAAGAAAAAATCAAATAATCACTGTCGGGACTTGAACCAAAGGTTTGAGTTCTTGTGTCCACATATTTATATAGGTATGGCTTCCCGGCCTAACGAGTTATTTAAGTTAAAACTTTAAAAAATGTTAACTCTCGCATGTTAATTGATTTGACTGTTTAAATGGTTGTATTGTGCGTTGCAGCTTATTTAAATCATCAGCTCTCGCATGTAGTGAGTTTTCATATTTGAAAGATATAAAAAGGGATCAGTTTCCACTCTCGGGCACTGTGGAGAAATTGGTAACTCACCTAGCGGGAAACTGGGAGTTTCGGGTTCAAGTCCCGACAGTGGTCATTTGATTTTTTCCTAGATATAGCTTACAAATCATGGCAGCTTGGCTGTGATATATTATTCACCTCTAATTGTTATGTGAATAATATTGTTGTGGATATAAGGGGTTAAAAAACCGATTGATTTTATCATTTACCTAATATTACTGTCCACAAGAACTCAAACCTTTGTTTACTTATGAATATTAGATGACTACTGAAAAAGCTTTTCAATATTTTTAAAAAGTGTTGGGTAGCTGCCAGATGCATTATTATTAGCTTTAATTCGAGACCAAAACGAGCCATTTGACGTTTGGATTGGAGATTGTAAATAGTGAGTGTCTGCTTTTCACTTTTTTTACATACAAAAGACACATAGTACCTAGACCAATTATTTTTTGTCTTTGTAAATAAATACTAAAAAAATAATGTATGTATTTGTTAATAAATACTTTATAGTAATTACATTGTATACCTAGTATCATTAGATGAACTTTATTATTTATTTATCCACGGGCTAAGCGAAATTTTAAATCTTTAATACATCCTCTAAAACGATATGATTTTACCCAATTTTAAACATGTATAGAAAGTAATTTACCATTCGCAAAAATCTATTTTCACAAAGTCCGGCTGATTTTGTTAAAATTTTAGGCATAAAAAAGTTGAATTTCCCAACTTGAATTGTTTTCAAAATGAATATGACTGGAGTAAATATGTATTCAAGGTCACCACAATTATATAAGTATACACATTTTTTCTGATCTTTAGATAATAATATGTGTAAATAATTTGTAATAATAATAAATAAAAGAATCCCTTGTAAATGCTAGGGGTAATATAATTCTTGTAAACAAGTACTACAGGTACAAAATGAAAGACAGTCTGAAGATAATTACAGTATTTTTCAACCATAATACTAGAATTAGATTTTCTTTGAAAAAAATTTAATTTGAAGATATTTACTAAATATATATTGTATGTACGTAAACGTATTATACCATTAACTTTATTCGTGATGTGTCAATGTGAGAAATTCAAAAATTATTAATAAAATGAAGGCCTATTATATATTTATAAAATTACTAGAGGTTACCCTTGGCTTCGCTCTCGTATATTGATAAATATTTAATAATAACAAGCCGTGAGGTGGGTCATTTATTAGGACTAAAGTGCGACCCTTGAGGTCCACACGACGAACTTCCCAGTTTGATAAATATTTAATAATAATAATTAAATTAGATATTACACAGAAAAGTAATCATTAAAACATAATTATTATTTATTTTTAACAATAATTAAAAAAAAAAACGGCTGAACCGATTTTTATAAAATTTATGTCGGATCAAAATGACGTTAACACGCCTCGATTGACACCCTTACGAAGTCGATATAATTTTTTATTCGCGAGATATTGTGTGAAATCTACTTTTTTTTAGTCTATTTGGTTAAGAAAAAAGAACGGCTGAGCCGATTTTGAAAAAATTTCTTTCAGATCATATTTACGTTAATACGAGTCGATTGGCACCCTAACATAGTCGATATCATTTTTCATTCTCGAGATTTCGTCTTACACATACGTACACACACACACAGACATCTTTCTAAAAATAGTGTAAAAATAGTGTAGTGACCTTGAAACATAAAAATTTGTTATATATTTTGATTTCGATTTTCGGACGAATTATAACAATAACTTCCAATGGGAAGGTAAAAAACGCCGAAAAAATATTGGGTAAATCCAATGATAATAATTATAAGACTAATGAAGGGACAGTTCTCTAAGTCCTATGAAAGTTTAAGATCACAGGCCCTTTAGAAATGTTTCAACTACACCAAAATGAGTGATTTCACTTTTTTGAAGGAGGTTCTGTTTCTTTTTTATCAGTTTTTTTTCTGACTAGACAATATCATTTAATCTTGTATACGAACTAAAATCTGCACGTGTATGTCCTGCTTTATACGTTTTGAACGTAATTATTTGTTTAATAAAAAAAATACACGAGCGGATTAAATTATTTTATTATACCTGCATTTTAAATGACGCTTAATAATAATGTACGGACAGTACCAAACTTCCCGTTTTATTACCTGCTAGAAAATAGAACCGAGATAATAATATTCTTCATCGCATATCGTTTTATATAATGAGTGGTAAGAGAGAGCGAGATGATGCATCGTTAAATTAGCGTAGCCGAGGCCAGCGAACCAGTGTACATCATAATAATATTATCAGGTGTAAAACCGGTAGCACCAAACTCCACATTGTCTGTGATCTCTTTTGTACGCGACCGCTCGACCACCCATGGTAATATACATATGTTCATGTATGTGAAACAGATCGGTCAAATTACAGTGTTATTTATGTAATGAAATAAGAAATGCTTTAGTTTGTTAATGGCAATATATTTATTTTTCGTACTTGAAATTACACAGCAATTTATTTTCTTTGGAAATGGACCGCACTGCTGATAACATTCAATTATGTCAACTAGACATTCAACGTTTTAACCAGCCTTTTTCCTTGCAGCAAGCCCGAGAGTGTTTCGAAAGGGGTGAAAACTAATTTTCAGACGGTCAAAAAATCGATATCATTTAGTTGCAGCACCCCGTCAGTTCTTGATAGAATTTTGTTAAACAAGTAAAGCAGATAACGAATTAGGTATTTAAATTTAAAAAAAAATATTAATTTTTTAATTTTTTCTAATAATTTAACATAAATGTTAATGAAAAACTAAAAGAAAATTTTTTTTAAAGCCATAGATAAATTACTAAAAATTAATTAAAATGTATAAAAATTTAAAAAATATCACGTGACTTCAAAAGGCGCCAGGAATGTTTGTGACGTCGTTATGTTAAAATTTGTGTGCATTTGTTGGTGTTTGTGTATATGTATTACTATCCAAAATAATAAATTTTTAACTTGGTAACCATGGATACAAAGACAACAGATAACATAATGACGTCACACGCGTTTGGATTCTTTCGGCGCGTCATCGGAACTGAGTTTAAAAATTAATTAAAAACAGTTTTGCTATAAAACGTGTATGTGGTCTTTCCATATAAGTAAAAAAATCATTCAAAAACCCAATTCATCATGAACTGACGTTTAGCGCGTTTCAAAACATTGATAACACCCGTATCACTTATTTAAAAAAAAGGCTCGATAAAGGTACTGCGACACGGATAAAACCTTCATCAAATGATTCCTTAGGATCCCAACCCTTCATTAGAAATAATAACTGACGTTTGCGGCGTTGCACAGGCATATGAAACAGATCGAGTCGCATCGCATGATCGCATCTACTCCTCATTGGAGCCGACGCGCGCAACTCGCAGCATCCAGCCGTCCAGTATACTCGGGATACACTATAAACTTGAATATGATGACAAATTTTGCATCATGTAGATTGTACAAATGAACAAACTCACGAATTAATTATTTTTATATCCATTCGATATCTACTTATAAATTTCCGATTTTTCAGTTTATAAAGTAATAAGAAACACAACATTTATGCCACCTACAAGGCTGAAAATGTCAGTTATCATATTTCCCACCCCTCTCCGAGCATTATCAATCATCTGAAGTAGGAAACAGACGTGCCACTATTACTCGAGAGTGCTTAAAAATTTTACAATAAAAAACACCACCCCTTTCGCAGACAATGGCCAAATTGTCTGTTGATATTTTTCCTCGATTCTCCGTCATCAAAAACATGTAATTACATGAGAAGCTGACGTGCCGTGATGACAATATTTCCCAACTGTCAGAATATTTGAAATTTCCCCCCGCCAGGACTGCGAATGTGGCGGAAAATGCCAGTTATTATTTTTCCTACATTGACTATAACATTACCTTTAATAGAAAAACAAGGAAACTGACGTGCCGCGATAAAAAAATGTACTTATCATTTATTTTTACATATCCAATAAATGAATTTACCCCTTTGACCTTTAACAACGCCAGAAGCGTCAGTGGCAATGGCATTTTTTCTTCAGGGAGATATAAACTGTTAAAAAAAATTTAAATCTTCATGCAGTGATGAGGTCAAAAATCGTGGTCGAGGGCTTCCCTATTATAAAAAGTTTTTGTAGTTAATTAAATTGGCGTAGATCTCAAAATTTATTTTTTTTTTCTCTTTTTTGAGGCTTTTTTATAAAAAGTTGTTTTGATTTTCATTCTTGTTAAACGGATCGCACGAATCTAAAATAAAATTATATATCATTTCAACAATATTTAAAATATTTTACATTATTATTTATTACTCAATAATATGTCCAGTTCACTAATCATAATGAAAACCCTGTATATGTGTATAGAACTAGCTTTGACAGCTATTTGGTCTATGAAATAACTTAACTGGTTATCGACGTTTGAGCTGTTACTACAACACTCTGTGTCAACACAATGGAGTTAATGAAGTGTGAGGGAGCTTTGTTTGACACAACTTCCATTGTTGTGACCGCTCAATAATGTGAAACAAATCGTATTGTTGCAGGTTCAGTGCTCACTGACACGGACCACGGTAGCTCTCTTCTATGTCTCCACAGTCTGCACAACTTTATTGAGTATAGTGAATTTGTCTTTTGTTACTGAAGTACATTCGTGTTGAAAATGAAAACTGCCATTTCACTTATTAGTGATTTTGATGGAAAATAATATGTCTTATATAATATACTAGCCGTTACCCGTGGCTTCGCCCACGTATTTTACGATTACAATTTATTATCCCCCCCGCGAAAAATCCTCCTTCTGCGAAGCGAAGCCGGGCTGGTAGTGTTTATTCGCTCGAATTTTATAATACATAACTCATCGCTTCGCTCGTTCGCTCGAATTTTATTAATACATTACTCACTCGCTTCGCTCGTTCGCTTGAATATTATTAATATATTACTCACTCGCTTCGTTCGTTTGCTCAAATTTTATTAATACCTACATTACTCACTCGTTTCGCTCGCTCGCTCGAATTTTATTAATACATGACTCACTCGCTTTGCTCGTTCGTTTGAATATTAATAATACAATACTTACTCGCTTTGCTCGTTCACTCGAATTTTATTAATACATTACTCACTCGCTTCGCTCGTTCGCTCGAATTTTATTAATACATTATTCACTCGCTTCACTCGTTCGCTCGAATATTAATAATACATTACAATTGTTATCCCCCCGCGAGAATCTCCCCCCTAAATTTTTTATCCCCCGCGTGAACCTTCCCCCTAATTTGTTATCCCCCCGCTAGAATCTTCCCCTCTAATTTGTTATCCCCCGCGTGAATCTTCCCCCTAATTTGTTATCCCCCAGCGAGAATCATCCCCCCTACGTAGCTTTCTATTAGTGAAATAATTTTTAAAATCGGTTTAGTAGTTCCAAAGATAAAACGAAAACAAATCTATCCCACGGGAACCGTACATTTTTCCGGGATAAAAAGTAGCCTATAACATTCTCTGACTCCTAAACTACCACTATGCAAAAAATCATGTCGATCCCTTGCTCTGTGAAAAACAAAACTATCCCACGGGAACCGTACATTTTTCCGGGATAAAAAGTAGCCTATGTGCTTTTTCAGACTATAATCTATCTGTGTGCCAAATTTCATCCAGATCCGTTCAGCCGTTCTGGCGTGATTGAGTAACAATCCATCCATACATCCATCCAAACTTTCACATTTATAATATTAGTTAGATTGTATTTGAATGGGCGGTAAATATTACACTTTCGGTCAGTATGAAAATACAAATTGTATGTTCATAAATATATTGGGCGTTACAATATGATTAGTAAAAAATGGAAATGAGGAGTAACATATCTTGAAATGAGTAGGTCAATAAGTACTTAGGTACCTAATTGCACGAAAATCCAATTGGATAGTAAAATGAACAAATGAGCAGTAAAGCGTGAGCAGTTACTAAATCAGAATCGGTCCACAAAAAATATTGGGTTAAGCAGTTATTAAAATGAAAACAGTAGATACCTACTAAGAAAATAAAAAACTTTAAAAGAAAAAACCTCCTTTAAGAAAGCCACTAAAAAGAGGAATATAAAAATGTTGAGGTCGGCGCTAATTTACTCACTAATTTACCACCAGTTTACTCACTAAGAATAGACCTGCCTCAATAAGAATCGACCTTGCTCACAAAGAGTCGAGCTGACGCTAATGACTTAAGTTTAGCGTTGGGCGAATACGAGATGTTTTTACAATCGAAACAATCGCAATCGTTCATAATAACAATCGAGTCTACAATCGACTCGGAGTTTGATTTTACAATCGAAATGTTCGATTGCTCAAGTCGATTATTTGCCAGCGAATGAGAATACATATAATCGCGATTCAAGGTTATATGCTGGTCGAATGAAGTCTGACGTTTACTCTACTCGTTCATCGTTGATTCACTGTTCACACTGTTCAGTCGGTCTCAGAGCATTCGATTACTGCACAATCGACCATCCATCGACTCGACCACAGTTGTTGAGTGATGAACGATTATATATTATGTGGCTCTCGACAGTGGACATCGTCTGTACGATTCAGTACTATGCAACTTGGTCTCGGTGAAATATGAAACAACAACAATCGAGTCCAAGTGAAAACCATCGAGAGTCATCGAGATGTTTGAACAATCGAGACAATCGACTAAAATATCTCGTAATCGCCCATCACTACTTAAGTTGTCGACGCGTCTATAATCTACAATAAAATAAGAATCTAGCTTTCTTAATAACAACCGACCTTGCTCTTTAAGAATCGACCAGCGTACAAAGAATCGATCGTACTCCCGCCTTGTGATAACGTAAAATTAAACTCTTCTGTCATTTTAACGTTCAAATATTTGTTGGCAATTATGTTTTTGAAGTTAAAATTGCAATTTTCATTTGTTTCAGGCAGAGGAACTGAATTCCATCGTTGGCAATGCCTTTCGTATGGCGTACGCGGCGCAACTACAGAGGCAACAGCCTACTTTCCAGGAGTTGATCGCTACACAGCTCCAGGAAGTAGATAACTCCAGTAAGGGCTCGGCTGTTACTTGGGTAAGTTGTTTACTACGCTCGTATATGTGAAGCTCGTTATCTAATAAAACTCGATCGAGTACTAACTTAATTTGAACGCAAAGGGTTCCTTGAGAGTTAGGAGTTAAGTGATTAGGGCCCGAAGAAAGCCACTGCAACTTAAAAGATCTATTGTGTTCCCCTAATTTCCTATTGGTTTTTAGGACCCCTAGACTATATACAAAGTCAATAATCCTTTGACAACAGCAGGGGTGATCCAAAAATAATATAAGTTTAGAGAGTTTCTTACTAACGATAGACTGACAAAAATTTAAGCATGAATAATATAAATATCTCATTTTGAACATCGGAGTTGAAAACTGTGCTTTGAAAATCAAATCAATAATGAATTACGTAGCAAATAACATCGAATGGAAACCCTAAACTTATTTATTATTGAACAGCGTCACTTACTGGTTAGATTTCAGAAGCGCTTATCTCAAAACCTACTTAACCGATTTTTATGAAACTTATTTGTCGTTAAATTGTAATCGTGAAAAATACATAATATCAAGTATCTACTAAAGTTCGGATTTCTAGGTCAAATAATTTCATATTTAATTTTATAACTAAACCATAAGCATATTATCACTAGCTTATACCCGTGGATTCCTTCGATCTTAATCCAATTGTAGCTGGATAAAATGTATCCTGTACTGTAAGTTTGGGTATTAGCAATTGATAATGTATCCAGTTTCATTAAAATTGGTCTAATCTTTCTCGAGCATTAGTGGCGGAAGAAGAACTGGGGAAGGTAATCCCATCCCAAAATAGCGTCCAGCCCCCCAAAATTTTAAACTAACATGTTTAATACCCTTATAAGTTTTCATAAGTGGTCGTGAAAAGTTAATGTTTCCGAAATACGGGTGCAGACAGACACAAAAATTATGAAAGTAGACTAGTGATATAAAATGACGGTCCTTTAAAATTATGACCGTGTGACGGTCATATGACGGTCATTTTCAGTCATTTTCGGTCATTTTAAAATTATTGCTAAACTTCAAAAAAAATAACATAATCCAATCAGCATCGAAACAATCAACTTATTAACCAAATTATGATTATTGTGAAATTTTAAATGCGAAATACTGAAATATGATTTCAAATAAAAGCAATTTCAACTGGTCTGTGACCGTCAGTTAGGAAAATGACGGTAATTTATCAATATGACATGACGGTCATTTTGGTCATGACCTTGTCATGACAATGATCAGAAAATCGACTCACATCACTAAAGTAAACATAGAATCGGGTACAATTTTATATGTTGATAATATAATATGGTATTATTATTATTTCAGTCGAAGTGTAGTTCATTGACAAGTGATTCGGAAAAGTCGTCGCCAGCGTCCGCACCACCAATAACCACCATGAACATCCACCGTCCACTAGGAGGCAACGGTTCACCTCTCCATCGAGCGGGACTCAAGGTGCCTCCGCCCGCTAATATACCAGGGCTGCAGCGTCACACATATAACGTTTTGGCAGGCGGAGCAGCGCCTATTAGCCAGTCTCAACAAAGTACTCCTAGTAGCGATGAGAGTAACTCTCCGACTGAACTCAATTCGTATAAACGATTAACAGATAAACCGCCCTTGATCAAGAGGCTGACGATGGGACTTACGGGTGGTAGTCCTCTAGACGATGAAGATAGTTGCCCACTTGTGCAAGGTACTTTTTTCCACAATAATAGAGAAACAGCACAAAATTTATTAAGAGTATTCTCTACCGGAAGTTATCCCCTGCACTCTTCATGTCAAATTCTTTCCCCTCGCCTAAAATTAGTTATCACTCTCCCGACGCTATTTTTAAGCTAGAAGATTCAGGTAAACGCCATATGGATGATCAAAAATCACATTACAGATCCTACAGGCGAAAAATTGAAAAAAAAATCTGGCTCTTCATGTCAAATTCTTTCCCCTCGCCTAAAAATAGTTATCACTCTCCCGACGCTATTTTTAAGCTGGAAGATTCGGGTAAACGCCATATGAAGAATCGAAAATCACTCTACAGATCCTACAGGTGAAAAATTAAAAAAAATTCTTAAAAAACTTACAACTTTTTAAAAATTACGTTATCTATCACACGTAGCCGAAACTTTATTCAAAAAATTCGCCTATAGGATCTACAGTATGATTCTTGATCCTTCATTTGGCGTTTACCCGAACCCTTTAGCTGTAAGAATAGCGTGGGGAGAGCGGTAACCGTTTTAGGCGAGGGGAAAGGATTTTAGATGAAGAGTGAAAGGGGTAACTTCTGGTAGAGAATATTCTTAAGTAATTATCTCTTTACTTTTACTGCATTTTTTAAATTCCCATTAATCGATATTTGAGGGCTATTTTATCCCCCTATATTATTAAACGAGTAAATCTTGTATATATATATGTTTCTATGTATCTATATAAATATTTTCTCGAAAACGGCTCTAACGATTTTGATCAAATTTACCGAAAAGGGGTTTCGGGGGGCAAAAAATCGATTTAGCTAGGTCTCATCCCTGGAAAAATTCGTTTTCCTATCGATTTTATCATTTTTAAAAACGGTTTTTTGACCTGTCAAAACATTGTAATATCGTGAGTAGGCTTTGGAGAAAACAAACTACTTTCATTATTTATATGTCAAAATACTCTGACAGAATTTTTAACTTATTTTAAAATAATCCGTGAACTATTTGTATAGTAAAGAATAACAGAAATAAAAACTAAACGTAATTATGTAAGTAGTTTTAACTAATATTTAAATAAATAGATACCTAAGTATGTTATTTTTATATTACCTATATAAAATATGTATATTATGTACGTTAAATATAGTATGACGTATAATCTTACCTAGACTTTTTTTTCTCAAAAAAGAATAACGATTGTGATGAAATTTACAGAATGGGGATTTTTCGGGGCGAGAAATCGATCTAGGTAGGAATCTTGGTCCCAGGGGGAGCAATTAAAAAAAAGAGTTTTTTTATTTATAACTCGGTCAATTGTCAGATCGATTCGAAGCCTATTTCTACATAGATTTTGTATAATATATCACAAGGGTTAAAACTGTAAATGAACACTAATATAAGAAGTGTCTTGCACAATATGTAAATAATGACAAATAGGCGGCCCGAAGGGCCGCACTTCTGGCACCGCGAGTCTGTGTAAAAACACATCGATTTTTGAAAACTATTGTTAAGATACATACAAAAAAGTTTTGTTTAAAAATTTGCACGGCGGCCCGAAGGGCCGCACTTCTAGCGACGCAGGCATGCAGTATATCAAAACACATCGATTTTTAAAAACTATGGTGAAGATGCATGCAAAAAAGTTTTGCGCTGCAGGTTTATAGTCTGACGTTTGTTATTAAAAGATATAATATGAATTCTATTTCTTCGAAAATCGATTTTTGTGAGTTTTTCAGTAGGTACCTTCTATGCAAAAAAAATATTTGAAATTTACTGAAAGTTGCTAAGATGACATCACAGAGAAAAAGTACTTTGATAAAGTTGATATTTGGTATCAATGTTTAAAAATGGATTATTGAAACGGCAACGGGCAAGCAGAATTTCATCTGATTCGAACATTTTTACAAGATATTCAATCTATGAAAATCGGTTTTTGCGAGCTCTTCAGTCAACAAAACAATAACGGCGGTAGATTTGAAAATGGCGACCTAAGTAATATTTACAGGAAAAAATGCTTGATTCAAGTTGATACTTAGTTTTTACGCTTAAAAATACACATAGGTATTTAAAATATTTAACAGAAACAATTATTTAAATTATGTTTCAGAAATAAATTCGTTTCGGAATAATATTTTGAGAAAATAATATCTCACAGCATACAAGTACTATTTTTTTGAACTCATCCGAGCAAAGCTCGGCATCCAGATTTTTATTTTTAACACGCTTTAACTTGTCGAATTTCTATTTTTAATGGCTGTGAACATAAATAACGTTCTACGGGTCAGTGGTCAATATTGTGTTCTTAATTAAACTTGGATTGGGTCAACCACATAACTGTAGTGATTAATGAAAATGTTACGTTTATCCTTTGGTGAAAATAAAATCAAAACTTATTTTTTTACGACGAAGCAAAATTTGTCACAAAGCGCAACTTTACTCTGTTATAACTTATCTTTTTTTTTGATATTTTGATCATTCTTTCACAGTTTTACATAATTTTACTTTAATTTTTTTGTCCGACATTTTTTTTTATACACAGGTATTAATTTTAGAATACATTTCTTTTTAAATTCTTCAAAATCTTTTCAACGAAGTAAGATGGGATCAGGATCGGATCTAGGTTTTTCGGGGCATAGGGCTTATTGAAATTTAATAAGGCCCCATTGTTGTTAGATTAAGAATCTTTAAAGTAGGGTTTAAAATTCATTTTTACTATGTTTTTCGGGGCCTAGGGCTTATTGAAATCCATTTTTGTTAGATTAAGAATCTTTAAATCGGGGTTTAAAAATCATTTTTAATAACATCAGAATCAGAATTGAAATATTGTTAAACATTTATGATAATAATTCAATTTTTGTGGGCTCTTGACACTTGGGGGCCCAGGGCTTAAACTCTATTAGTGCCTATGTAAATCCGCCCCTGGATGGGATCACTGTTAAACAAATTAGACATTTCTTAGAATTTGTGATTCTGAGACTTGCTTTTATTGTTCTCAGTTCAAGGCAACACACCAGACAGTCCAAGTGGAAGACCTCTCTCCGGAGGCTACGTCAACGAAACAGTCAACGAGACTGATAGGACCTCGTCGACTGATGATAATGAAATTCCTACCAAACATGTGATAGAAATAGATAACGGTAGACTGTTCAATCAAAAGACAATGACGTCCAATGAACAGGAATTCAAGGCAAAGAGAATATCACAAATCAGTTCGAGTAGTTCGGCACAAACGGAAAGCAGTGTGCTGGGTCAGTTCTTTTAGACTTTTCAAAATTCTTATTATTATTCATTAAATTGACTAACTAAAGACGCATATTTATGGAATATGTAGTAGATTGTATATCTAAGGGCATAATGGCATATATATTTTAGACGAAGTGTGACATTATGTTAAACGAGCGTGATACGAGTCAAAATAGCATTGCGCCCTAGATACACACTGTATTTTTTTGTCCTACACCCTATAAAATAGCGGCTTTTGTCTTCATTTCCCGTATTTTCAACATTTTTGACATTTCACTTGTGTAGCAAACTTTAATAACGAATAGTAGGTACTGTACACATTATATTGACAGACGCACACAGCGTCCGTGTGTGTCATCTATGTTATGTACTGTTCACAAGATCGCAGGTTCGCCTCCAGCTGGAGTAATATGAAATATTAAAATTATTGAATTTTGCTTTTATTTCTTAATGAAAATAATACATTGAAAAAAAATATTTTAGCGTCTGACTCGTCACCGGCCTTATATGGATAATTATACGACCGGTATAAGATATACGAAAATTGAAAAGCAGCTTTTTTATAGAGGGTAGAACAAAAAATTATTAGTTACCTCACAAGTCTTTACTGTTTATAATAGTAAAATATTATTTGTTTTATTACTTGCATTGAATCCAAACCAGGTGAAAATATGTTATGAAATTATTGACGTTATATAGTATCTATCTTTTCACTTATTGTTAGATTTTTCTAGTCAACTTATACTGTGCTTTTTATTAAATTTCTAAAAAAATACTTGACCAACAAATTAAAGAACTGAAAACAGCTCAACGAAATATAATTTCATATTGAAAAATAAATTGTTTAAATGTATAAAATATGTTATTAATCGGTTGCAGCAGGTTCCACGCCAACACCACCTCCCTTACCCGAGAGAACAGATAGTCTGAACAATAGGGAAGAGGGTGAGTTAAGGACGGCGCCTTGGTTCCAAGCTGGTATTCCCAGAGAGATAACACTAGAGGTGCTTGGTCAAGAACCGGTTGGCGCGTTCATGGTTCGAGAGAGCACTAGTAAACCCGGATGTTACGCTCTGTCACTCAGAGTCCCGAGGGACTTCCAACCTACAGGAATTGCACATTATCTCATTATGAGAACCAATAAAGGATATAAAATCAAGGTGCGTATGCTAAATAAATAAAATTATCTGTCTGTTGCGTTAGCTTATTCGGGAAGAAACCGTAATATTTACAGGACGTGTTCTGGGGGTCAAAAAAAAAATCTCTATAAACGTGTGCTTAAAAAGATGTTGACAGTTACAATTTTTATATTATGAGACGAGATAGAGGTAAGACTTCACTTCGCTCTCGCACTCATCATGATACATGTAGACCGAGAGCTAGTGACAATTTTTAGGTGTTATTTATTCAAGGCCTTATTTTTCTGAAGATGTTAAGGGAGGCATATTAAAGTGCCTTGAGTAAGGCATTTTGCTAGATGGCGGTATGGGAGGGATACAGACCGCCCCCAACATATAACAAAAAAAGGTCACAATTATTATTGCTTCAAGGCTGAAACTGTTTGTATAGCTTGTCGGTGAACCCAGTAATGCCATTATAATATTTGCAGATCGATTGATCGATATTAAAAGGGTGGCAAATCACCCTAAACGTGTCATGTTTAGGGTAATCTGCCACCCTTTAAATACCGACCAATCGATCTGCAAATATTATAATGCCATTATTGGGTTCACCGACAAGCTATACAAACAATTTCAACCTTGAAGCAATAATAATTGTGACCATTTTTTTTATTACATGTTGGGGGCGGTCTGCATCCCTCCCATACCGCTATCTTGCAAAACCCTTACTCAGGGCACTTTAATATGCCTCCCTCAACATCTTCATAAAAATAAGCCTTGAATAAATAACACCTAAAAATTGTCACTAGCTCTCGTTCTAAGGGAGTTTATTTGCCCTTATCTTTATTATTTAATTTATATATAGTGTCCCGGGAGGAATCAGCCAAACTTTAGGAGCTTATTATTTAAAAAAGTTTAAATAAAAAATGTTATATCAACATAGGTCTGATTCGAAAAAGTTATCGAGTTATGACTTGTTAAAGAATGGTCAAAACGTTAAAAATTGTGTACCTTGGTCGCAAAATTGTAACTCGATAACTTTTGCGAATCGGACCTAGTATGTTGATATAACTTTTTTTGTTTAAAATTACTTAAATAATAAACTCCTAAAGTTTGGCAGATTCCTCCCGGGACACCCTGTATTTTTTCACTTTTGTAACTGCAAATTACGTTTTTATAAAACTATTGCTGTTTCTTCCCAAAACCGGTACAAAAATAAAATTGCGGCATGCAGTAAAGTGCAACCAATCAGAATGCTGGATATTTCCGCGCAATTTTTGTCATGCTACAGGAAGATTGTTTAGTTTTTATATCTTTTAGCGCTAGCGAGTAATCGCACGCAGATTAATTAATCATAAACTTTTTTTATTTGTGTATCGAAAAGAAATAATTTAAACTAATAATTTACTTACTGCTTATGACATACAAAATATTACTTGTTTAAAATTACTTCAACTCTCAGCAGCAATCCTAAAAGTGTATTTATTTTTTATAATTTAGTATTTTGTTGGATTGTTCAACATATTTTTATTTATCGGAATAAAAATATTTTATAATTAAAATCCAGCTAAATATTTAAAAGAACGCATTTGTGTTGAAAAGTAATATGTTCAAACTGTATCGATCCGCTACCTCCACCATCGTACCGCTACTACCACCATTTCAGTTACAAACTTTTAAATAAATAGCATCTGCTGCTATCGGACAATCAGCTTGTGAAACAGTGAGTTCAGTTCTAGGAGATGTCAACTATTATCTTTCATTAATTATTACAGCAGACGACATTTTATTTAAATTTAATCAATTCGCTACCTTCACCATCACTATTATTATTATTATATTAATAGCAAACCTTACAAATACAAGCAGGCCCGGATTTCTGCCTAGGCCAACAAAACACCGGCCTGGGGGCCCAGTCGCCGAGGGGGCCCCGGCCAGAGCGGATAGAAATTATAAAAAAAGTTTAAAAATGTTCTGGTTAATTTTTTTCACTTTTTTTTTTACTTAGGGCCCCAACTGTCAAGTGCCTAGGAACCCTAGGTCTCTAACTCCGGGCCTGAATACAAGCCGCTATTAGGACTTAACTATCACTTTATATAATGTATAGATTGAGAGAGCAGAATTCCACAAGAATGTTTATTTTTATTTTAAATTTCTAGTTTTGTATTTTATCGATAATATAGGTAATCTATTGATGCGAAGATAAATTAAAAAATATTAATTTGCAAGTGAGTTTTCGATACTAAACTTTTAGCGGTCGATAACTATCAATTTCGATATATTATCATCATTTTTTTAAATTTTAATAAGTATTTTTAAAGACTTCCTCGGGTAATTTTATGAAAAGATTTATGCACAGTTTCTGATAAGACTTCATTTTTCAGATCTCAATTTAGTTGAAAACATGACATTCTTAAATCCACATTTAAAGCTTAAAGTTATATC
Source organism: Mongoloraphidia duomilia (assembly GCA_039654895.1). Classification (NCBI taxonomy): domain Eukaryota; kingdom Metazoa; phylum Arthropoda; class Insecta; order Raphidioptera; family Raphidiidae; genus Mongoloraphidia; species Mongoloraphidia duomilia. Next base: position 35,592,798 of record CM077520.1, on the reverse strand, counting down.
AGAAACTGATCATAAATGTGCGGTTATCTGGTGAATTACTGTGCCTTTACTCTACTAGTATTTTGTTAACAATTTGATTGTTTTTTGTAGGGATTCACGAAAGAATTCACAACGCTTACGGCTCTCATAACGCATCACTCAGTTATGCCTGAATTATTACCGTGTCCTTTATCATTAAGCAGGTAACGTATCAAAAAATGTTATTAATATTTATAAAAAGATTGATAGAATTGATTGGTAACTCAACCAGCGCTGCAGCAGGTTCAAGTCCTGACAGTTACTTCGAATTTTTGATGTGTAACATCTTAGCTCTCGGTATGCGGCATTTGGTAGGACAAATTTCGTGAAAGCGGCGGAAATGTGTAACAGGAAGTTGGGAGAAGCGCGCGCTATTCAATTTAATATAATATGATTCTGCGGTGCGGCCTACAGTTGGGCTGCAGCGTGTCAGCAAGCGCATACATTTTCATAGCGTTTGAAGAGAGAGAGAGAGAAAGAAGACACAGCAATGAACCGTTTTTCTGTTAACATTAGTACTAAACAGCGCGACGAGCTTAGATGTTACACATCATTGGCGACTACTGTAAAACTCGCTCATTTTTTATTCTATGGCAAATATGTTTAAAAATAAAATAATACGTATCCGGTGTTTTATTCACTAAGTTTGTTCTGTTTTATCAACCTAAATATTTTCACATTTTAACTTTTTGAAGTACAGTAGGCCTGAGGCCCGTATCTGCGGGGGTTTAGTTTCAACGTCTTCCGCGGATATTTGCAAACCACTTGTGAACCTCATATAGCAAAATTGAAGGGGGGAAAATCTATGACAGACAATAGACTGCTTTCTTCGAGAATTCTAGTAAAAATAAATAAACAAACACGACGTACAAGTTCACGCGCCTAGTAAATAAGCACGTTTCAAGACCATGCGTGTGTTGGGGGTGATTTTTCCGGTTCATTGTAGTTCGTAGTAGTTCGTTAAAAATTGAAATCAAATCTTACAGCCTATGCTGTATTTGCAATTCTTGATGCCCTTTGGCATGATTCGTCGTGTTCGTATTAATTCGCTGAAGTAAGCTTACTCAACGTTTTTAGTGCACACGAATAGACGAATTAGCATGCATCAAGCGCGAACTTTGACGAATCAGCGATTCGTGTAACTGCGCGGTCTTTGATATTCGCCAAAAAACCACTGCGAATACGCGAACCACGTTGTTTACGAACTGATTTACAACGAATCAGTCCCTACTCACTATTCACAAATTGTCCGCAAATCAGGCATAGCGCATCACAAATCGTGAATACATGCATAGTCTGTAGCCATCTATTGTATAAATTTCAGCATGTGTTTTTAAGATTTATGCACAATTCTACATTTCAGATCTACTGTGTACGTATTCAAATATATTCACATTATATTTGGTTTTTTTTTTTCAGGTACAATCCCAGTTTTGTTAAGTCAGATTCAAACAGAGATTTTGCTGATATTGACTCGGATCCTGATTACAATACATTAGCGGATTTCCGAAAGATGATGGCCGATTTGAACGTGTGAACGTTAAGTGTTAACTAAAATTCAGATATATAAAAAATTGTTGAAAAAATATATACTAATATTTCAAAGAAACAAAAGACAATAAATGCATGCTGCTTAAAATTTGTTACATTTTGAAATTATTAGCATAATTTTTGTTTTTTATTTAAAAAATATTGCCGTTTATTTGGATGTATTAACATAAAATTTAAAACAGAATTATTTGCATGTTCTAAAGATCATTTTTAAGAATGATTATTGATGTCATATGAAGTAAAAAAATTGAGTTTTTGACGGTCAAAATATATGTTTAAAAATAAAGTGAATAATATAAAAATACACAACAAAATGTTATGTAGGTTAAAAACCGTTTGATGTTTTAAATTCCAAACTACTCGTACAAACAAATTTTGCTCAATCGTAGGACGAATCGTAAAAGACCCCATAACCTGAGAACGAATTGCTCAAACTGACGCTGCACAACAGGTTCTATCAGTCCTGGATTTATAAATAGGCCGTATAGGCCGCGGCCTAGGGGCGGCAGCGTCCTAGGGGCGGCAGATTTCAGAGGACGGTCACTTGATTTCAGAGGATAAAAGTCAAACACGTCCACTGGTTTTCTCATGGTTTTTTATACTTTCAATAAATCCCTACAAATTGTTCTGGGGAAAGGAGTTTTTCCTGTTTAAAACGCGTGAAAAATTATCAAAGGTCTTCATTGTCTCAAGAAGAAATGAATTCTCTGGCTCTTCTCTACATAGAAGCAGAGATAATGAACACCATAAACTATGATGATATTATAGATGATTTTGCTATTAAAAATTGTATATCTTGTTTCTTTTTTACGCTCTCTTTCTTAATGACTAATTCATTCGTTTATTTAATTTTCGTTCCATTATTTTAGAAAGGTATGTACATGGGGCGGCGGAAATAAAGTGGTCTACACTCATAAAAAATATAAATCCGGCACTGGGTTCTATACAAATTCCAGTTGCTTTTGTCGTGTGCTTAAAGAAACATGCCGTCTGATGACGCAGCGTATTTAGCTATAATAATTGTTGTTGCGTCAGATATTGGTGTTAAAAAAAGAAAAAGGAGGCAGAGAGTCTGGGTGAAAAAGTTGTATAAAAAAAGATCTCTTTTTAGCCACGCAAATCTACTCAAGGAACATCAGTTGAGTTCACCACTAGACTAAAAATTATTTACGAATGGACCCCACTACTTTTAGTGAATTATTTATAAAATTCGTAACCTATGTAAAAACACTGCCTACCTTCCAGTTACAGTTTATCAAAAGAACCTGCAGTTATTGCACAATGTGTCGCGCAAAGCCTATACTCAATGCAATTAGTTGTGCAACACCACTCGCTGTGCATTTAATTTCAAACAAGTTTGAATTTCTGCAACTAGTTGCGCAGCACGTCAGACAACTATACAAAATATGTTTGCAGAACAACCTCTGTTGCGCAGTTTGTTCGCAGGTGTATGGGGCCTTTAATAGACTAAAATCTTACTTACTATCTTCCATTTTTTATATTATTGTATAAGCTGTTACAGTATGTAGTCCAAAAGTTCTTAAACACGGTGGTGAAATAGTGGTGGAATAGCGAGTTTGGTCCTGAAACCGTTTTCTCATTCGTCAAGTTACTCGTCAACCCTTCCATAGAAATGGACACTGGACAGCTTGGTTTCCTTTTTGATTTCATCAATAAACCTAGCACGAAAGAAGAATGAGCGTTACAGTCCTGACTCTTAACGATTTTATTTATCGCTTTCTCGTGTTACGAACTGTGGAAACAAAGTGGGTATGTTTGTTGGCAATACAGAACTCTTCGGACACAACTGCGTTTTTGTTGGTCAAATTCCCGGACTGTTTGAACACGAGAGTCCAGTCGTCAAGAAGATTCCCGAACACCCACGATGTACCTTTTGAAACTGTAGCTTGTAGACAATATCATTGCATAGCAATTTAATGACCAAGTATTAATTCACGTTGTAGACGAGTTGGTTAGAGCATTGTTTTCTATCAATTACACACGTTAATCTCAGGTTCGAATCCCCACATCTTACAATGTTTGTACGCGCTAATCTCAGGAACTACCAGTCCGATTTGTTAGATAGCCTATTTATTGAGGAAGGTTATAGGCTATTCGAGTTTTTTTTAATTCACCCCAAAGGGGGTAAAACGGAGGTGTAGGAGATTTTGACTATCTATACTAATATACTATACTAATATTAAAAATTGTAGTCAAGTGCGGGAAGCGAGAACAACGACAGGTGACTTCGCTTCGCAGAGGGTGAATTTTCACGAGGGGGGTATAAATCATAAATTCTTATCTCTGGAACTACTGAACAGATCCCAAAAAATCATTCATTAATAGAAAGCTACACTATCCCTGAATGATATAGGCTGTATTTTATTTTGATTAATTTATACTGTATACTTCCAATGACGTCTTTAACCATTATTTTAAAATGTTTCGTAATGTTATAATGTTATGCACTAAACTTTATTTTTGTTGTGGTTAAGGGATTGTAAGTTTTGAAACAATGATTATTTCTTTGAAATATGTGTTAACGCTTGAGTTTCTAGTCTGACGGTGAAACGTCAAAATGTGCGTGCGTTCAACTATAAACCGAAACAGTGAATATCTCTCACAAATAAATAAACTGAATGATCTGTGAAAATATCGAAAATATATCAGTGTTTTCTAGTTAGAAATTAACTCAATAATGTGATTTTTACTGCACAAGTATGGCGCCAGCAGCTGTAAATTTAATAACGTGTTAAAGACATTAAAAATCAAAAAATTTAAATACCTACATAATATATTTCGGATTACAAAAAAAAAAACTGTTCACTTTTAATATTACTTTCACTTGGTATGAATGTCGATATTCCTGAACTGAATTAGTGGACTGTGCAAGTTTTTATATTGGTCGTATTCATCAGGATGAACAAATGTTTTCAATTTATTGTTTCTATTACAACCAATACGGAATAACAATGTATTTATAGTAAGTAAGTAAATTAGTTACATACTGCAAAGTAAATGAAAAAATTAACAAAATAATAAATATTATTTTTGCTGAACTATATTGTTCAATTCAAGGCCATACTTAGATAGTAAAGATCATAAAATATAATTTAAGTAGATACTTCATTTGCAAACGTATGAATTCAGGAATATACCCGAAATTACTAAACACGTTTCTCTGAAAACCCAAATAATTGTTATTTTAAATTCTTTTAGATTTTTATTGAAAATTTCAAACGAACTGTCTTTTATTTTGTGTCTGCTTACGGTTGCAACTGCAGTAACACCTTAAAATAGTCTTAATAGTCATTTGATAGTAATCTTAAATGATTGACTCAAATTTGACATCTAAAATCACATTTTTGTTCTTTGATAATCTTTTAAGTTACTCGTATTTTGGTCGTATTAGCCTCAATTTGTAGAAATTTTGAAAATCAGAATGTAATTTAGAAATCAAAGTTGAGTGAATCAGTTAGTTCATATCTCGATATTAATAAATTACTCATAACAATTAACGATTTTTATCTGAAGATTAAGTATCTACCGAATGTTGTTGTGATCTTTCCGATGCAAAAATGTTAAGCTTCGTTTTGAGTAATTTACCAGAATGGGACACTTACAAACTACACATTTGTCTAATTATGGTAATTTATAGTTAAATAAATACTGCCGATAATATTATGTAATATAAAATGCTAAGTCAACAGGCAAATTGATCAGTAAATCAGTGGCATTTTTCTTTTGCCAAAGCAAGTAACTGTCCCAGGCCAATGAAGATATACGTACGTATGTTGATATATTTTTTTGATAAGCGAAAAATTTGTAAATTGTGATAACTGTGCGTAATGCCTCATAATGATTTGTTAGCTTTTTACAAAAATAATATATTTAATTAGTAATTAGTTTATTGTTATTTTTTGTCTGTAAATAACTGAAATGCTTTTAGATAATATTAAATTAAGCGAAACTATTTTTAAAATATAATGACTGCTTCTAATCAATTTGAAACTTGGTTTTCTATTTGCTGTACAGGACAAATTTCTCGTCACAGGAATTGGTTTTCGATACTTCATATGAATCCAGTCTGTAAAATCAATTATTTTTGAAAAAAATATTTTTCATAGTCTATCAGTAAAAAGTGAAAATGTTTAAGAGTTCAGATAATAGCATGCAAACGTCTTAAAAAAGAAAGATTAATTGTTATATAAGCATAATCTTTTTCCATAGAGAACCAGGATCATACTATAACAAATTAACAATAGACTATTATAAACATTCTTGTAAAACATTAACAATTTGATGGACCAAACCTAAAATGTGTATGTAAAGTTAAAATCAATTGGTCGTGGACTATGTCAAAAAACTATAAAACTGAAATAAATCTGTAATACCAAAATGAATAGTGTTTTTATTAAACGAAAACTCACAACACGGATTACAGGAACCAAGGGCGTATGCAAAATTTTATGCAGGGGACGGCAAGACTATGAGAGTAAACATGGATCATGGACATCCGGTTATCATACTACAATTAGGTAGGTAGGTTCTAAGTGCAATTCGGGGAATTTTTAGGCGCCAAATTTTTATAACGGGAAATAAAAGGGGTTCTGGGTTAGTATGAAGAAAGTTTTATGAATTTTCATATTTTATTCCATTATTCTAGATTGCAGAGGGAAGCCTCCACTGCCTGACTTGCGTACGCCCATGAAGTCGATTCTTAATGATCGAGGTTGATTCTTAATGATCAAGGTCAATTTTTAATGATCGAGGTCGATTCTTAATGATCGAGGTCGATTCATAATAATCGAGGTCGATTACTAATGATCGAGGTCGATTCTTGAAATGATCGAGGTCGATTCTTAATGATCGAGATCGATCTCGATCATTAAGTATCGACCTCGATCAATAAGAATCGACCTCGATAATTAAGAATCTACCTCGATCATTAAGAATCGATCTAAATCATTAATGATTATTAATAATCGACCTCGATTATTAAGAAACGACCTCGATCATTAAGAATCGACCTCGATCTTTAAGAATCTTCCTCGATCATTAAGAATCGACCTCGATCATTAAGAATCGACCTCGATCATTAAGATTCGACCTTGATCATCAAGAATCGACCTCGATATTTAAGAATCGACCTCGATCATTAAGAATCGACCTCAATTATTAAGAATCGACCTTGATCATTAAGAATCGACCTCGATCATTAAGAATCGACCTCGATCATTAAGAATCGACCTCGTTCATTAAGAATCGTCCTTGATCATTAAGAATCGACCTCGATCATTAAGAATCGACCTCGATTATTAAGAATCGACCTCGTTCATTAAGAATCGTCCTTGATCATTAAGAATCGACCTCGATTCTTAATGATCGAGGTCGATTCTTAATGATCAAGGTCGATTCCTAATGATCGAAGTCGATTCTTAATGATCGAGGTCGATTCTTAATGATTGAGGTCGATTCTTAATGATCGAGGTCGATTCTTTATGATCGAGGTCGATTCTTAATGATCGAAGTCGATTCTAAATGATCGAGGTGAATTCTTAATGATCAAGGCCGATTCTTATAATGATCGAAGTCGATTCTTAATGATCGAGGTCGATTCTTAATACGTAAACGCCGAAAGTTCTCGTCGTTCATTTTACTATTTATACTGGACCGATTTTGGCGATGGAGGTGCCATTTGAAAGGGTCCAGGTACATAATATGTGCAGAAAGATTTCAGAATTGCGATAAGTGGATATTTTCAAAAATATTGGCGCCAGTCGACTTTTGGCGCCCTATATATTCGTACCAAGCAAGCATAAAATGTTGAATACACGTATATTGTAGAGAAACTCAAAAGCTACAACTTTTGTTATAACCATTTTTCGCTCCCGATTGACCGTTTTGTTGTAAAATCGAAAAAATCGTTTCAAAGCCCAACAGTGTAATTTTTGAGAATTTATAACTTTTGAATAATAAGAAATTTCAAACAAATTTTCAAACAAAAGTTGTTGGATACATGCTCCTTAACAATTTTTGTAATAGTAATTTTTCACGTACAAGCAGTATTTACCAAGATACATGATTTCATCACTTAAATATAAAATAGCGTCCACCCTTTGCGGAATCCGAGTGGGAAAACTTGACTGGAGTGTTCTAGTGGCATCCCCTATCTACCATTAAAATTTCATCAAACTTCTAATTAACGCAATTGCAGACCTATTTTTTCGACTATTTGATTGGACTATAGCTCACATTCATATTAATTAAATTTTTTTTGCAAATGAAATTGTAACTTTATGATTTATGCACTTGCACTATCGATCGTCCTAATTACACCACCTTTTTCCCGTAATTAGTATGATTGGGAACTAGGGGATCGATGTGTCAGTTCCTAGATTATTTTTACAACCCAACGATTTAGTTAAGATTGCATAAGAAATAGTTTTAGTTTTAGGTACCTATTAATATAGATATGAATCTTTTAAATTTCTGTAAGATATAAAAAAAATGTTGGCCCCAAATTTGCCGCCCTAGGCTCCAGCCTACTAAGCCTGCTGGTAAATCCACCACTGAGTACCTGTATGAATGTCGCGCCTTGTAATTCTTGAATTACTTGTATTACTCCAAAATTTTTTATTCACTTATAATCGGGAACGTTTTTCCATGGTTACCGTATAAACAAATCTTGTTAATGTTGCGTCATAAATAATAATTTTGAATTTGACACTTGTTGAAATGAATTGTAAATTATAGACGCTCGACAACAGAGGTCATTAGCGTCTGACTTGACAGTTGTTATATGGTTGTTATGATTAATATAAAATAAATATTAATATTTAGAAATACAATTATTATATTTATTGTAATATTTTCTACAGAAATATTTTTTATATAAAATATAATAAAATTAGATAAAATAATCAGCAATATTATTAAGAGTATCTACAACTCTTTGCGTGGCAGTTTCTCGCGACGGTGTTGTAGCGGGGTGCAGGCGGTGTGGAGGCGGCAGTCGCCTCCACACACAAAAACATAATTGAAATTAATAAGAGTACAATAAAGTGTGTATTTTGATATAATATTAGTTTTATAAAATACATGTTGTATAATATATTATACTATGTTAATGTCTTGTACTTACAATAATTATTCTTCTTAAAAGTAAATATTTTATGGGCAGTGAATTTCACACATTTATTTACTATAGGTACCGGAAGTTATCTCAATTTCTTTCCCCTCGCCTAAAAACTCTCCCGACGTTATTTTTAAAGCTAAAGGGTTCGGGTTAACGCCAAATCATGGACCAAGAATCACACTACAGATCTCTCAGGCTAGAAATTGCAAAAAAATTGGTAAAACTTACAACTTTTAAAAATTACGTAGTCTTTCACACGTATGACGTAGTCAAAACTTTTATTTTAATTCGCCTGAGGGATCTGTAGTGTGATTAGTGGTTCTTCATTTGGCGTTTTCCCGAATCCTTTTGCGTCGGGAGAGCCATAATCGTTTTTAGGCGAAGGAAAAAGAACTTCCGATATCGAATACTCTTGATGTAAGCTTAAATTAGTAAAAAATATGCAACTAATAAAATAATTCTTTCTGAAATGAAATAATAGACTTTACCACAAACGACCTAACAATTTTTAAGGATCCTGCAAATAATACTATTCCAGTTAGTCCCATGAACCATAACGTTCGAGTCAATATCTAAAAAGTATAGAAAAACATTTGAGAAATTTTTCAAAAGAAAATTAGCTCATGAAATGTATTATTTAATGTCATATAATAGTGAACAAAATAAAAATAACCTTATCCTGCCAAGCACGATTTTCTACGCATGTTTTGTACCCCATATCGGAAAACGTCACCGAATTATAAAGCGGCACCCAAGTTCTAGGAATCATACGGAAAAGAAAATCATCCAATTTCTTTCGCATCAAATATGACTTTCTGTTTACCAGCTCTCTCATCTGAAACAAATCACAAAAAAATCTTTAATTTTAACTTATATTCTATGATATTCCAACTTATTGTCATCCTCTATTATAAACATATTGTGTACTTTCAGTTACAGGATATAATAAACGCAACAATTGCATGCTCTAGTTTAATAAAAATTAATGATATTTTCTCCAAAAAGACGTCCTTTTTGTCCGGAATTTTGTCAGCTCTTAGTTTGATAATTAATAAGCCTTTTTAATCCTAAAACTGTCTCTTTTCGACCTATTTTGAAATAACAGTAAACGCTTCGCGACGCCCTTTAAATAGGCCCCCAATATGGTTTAGTATAAAAATGTAAAAAAAGGTAAATTTTCGGTGATTTATCTTTAAATAGAAATACTAGAAATAAATACTTCTGTAAAAAGTGAAAAGTAAACAATAAACTAAAATTTTGAATCCTTCTCTGTGAATAAATCGACAGAAATTAACGATTTCAGTTGAACATAAAGCTACTTTTTTCTTTTTGCCGTATTAATGATAGTTAAAAGTATTCAATATTAAATAAACGATCGTGCTGTAAGCTGTCATGCCCATGAAGTAACAGATTTGGCCGGTCCAGGACTATATAGATACTTTGAAGGTTTAATTATTACCTCTATGTAATTATACATAGCAAGATCACATATGGCATGAGCATCATTGGCTCTTTGCTTAGTGAATTCATCCAACACCCTCGGCATATCGCACTTGTATTTGGTCATCAGTTTATCCAACAAGAGACAATCCTCGAACCCGGCATTCATTCCTTGACCATAGAACGGTACCATAGCGTGAGCTGCATCGCCAATAATGATAGCTCGACTACTGACGTGATATGGTCGACACTTTATCGAAACCAATGTCGATGGCTTAGCTTTGAAGAAATCGGTAATAAGACGATCTTCGCCAATCAACGGAACAGCATCAGGAAAGTAAGAGTTGAAAAACGAAAGCAAGCGATGCGATGTGTTGAGATAGTGAAATTTTGAAAAGGGCATAAATAAAGTGACAGTCCAAGAACGATCTTGATTTGGAAGTGCAATCATCATAAACTCTCCACGCGGCCAAATATGTAAAAAGTTGGACTGCATCTGAAACTAAATAATTGACAATTAGTAAGGGTTGTTCATTTTTTTTATTATTCGCGGGTGTTTTCTGAGTATTTCACAAAGTTGATGCGGTCTAAAAAATTATGCACCATCTTTGCGAAAAATTTAATGTTAAATATCTGGCGAACCGTTGATGCAATGACAAAAATGATTAGGGATTTTTTAGTTATAGAGCATTAAATGTTTAAATCTACTTTTCAAATCGTTTTAGCAAGGAAGATTTTACTTTATCTTTAATAACGACCGTAGTCCTTAGAATAATAAAAATCAAATAAAAATGACTTACATCTCCATCTTGACTTGGTGGAATACATAGTTCTAAATATCCATGTTCAATGTACGTCTGACTAAAATCAAATAGCGGCACTTTCATCATATGTTTACGGACGGCCGAAAATGCACCATCTGCTCCAACTACTAAATCAGCTGAAACCTCAATAGTGCTACTGGTGTCAGTCCTAAAGTATTCATAATTTTGAAAATTATTTTAAAAAAAGCGAAGAAAATATTTTGTTTAATAATAATAAGATTCAGTTCCAAATTAAAAAAAAAACAATAACTCTAAAAATGCAAATTGAAAAATCATGTACACAGGATGCTTGAAAACAAAACTACACATTTTCTATCTATTGTTCATAAATCAAAAATTCTTGTCTTGATGCCTCTTTTTATCATTAGAAATTCGTCGGCTCTGTTTTCAAAATCCAACTCTGTGTAAAATGAAAAAATGCTGCACAAACCTTAGTAAAATAAGCCGTCCTTGTTCAAGATTGGCACTAACGAGTTTATGGTTGAAATGTAAATTAACATTTGAATATTTTTCTGTAGCTAAAAACAGATAACGATCATTAAATATTTAAATTTTATTCGCATTTAAAAATTAGTTAAATTATAGTTTAACAGCTACAAACTAGAAATTATGTTTATTTCTGGATATATTAGACGGAGAGCTAGCTACGTATTTTTTAACTGACTAAAGTACAAGCCTGACAATTTGCGTATCTGCTTACTGTTCACGTGGAGCATAATATAATATGTGCAGAACGACAGAAGCCTAAGTGAATCCGAAACCGAAAAAATTGGGATCCAAAGTGTATGTATGTACCATGTATGTATGTAATAGGGTATTTGACTAAAATTTTTTTTGTGTGTTATATTAATAGAGCAGTAAATTCTGAACAAAATGACCTCTAAATTACTTCATTCTGATTTCAAATGAGACAGGCAGGTCACTAATCAAACTGATTAGTGACCACTTTATTACAAGCCTCTACCATATACGACCGCATGCAGAAATGAGATGGATGATATTTCTAGCGAAGCGCGTTAAGATTGACAAAAAGCCCATATTTTACTGATTTCTATGAAGCCAAATATTAATTCTAATGGATATATTTATGCAAATAGTAAAATAATATAAATTTGTAATTTATTTAATTTGCAAAATTATTGGTGAGGCACTGCCTCACCTGCCTCATAGGAGAAGCCGCCACTTAAATCAGTTCATTGATAAAAACTGCATAAAGAAACCATAAAATATCGTATTTCTTGCGTTAAGATATTTGATATATTTACAAGGTGGTTTTAACACACTTTTCAAAAACCAGTTTGTATGGTAAGGAAACCTTAGTTTTTAATACTGCGTGTAATTTAATCTTAAACTATTGATTATCTGCTTACTTTATAAAAAAGTCTATAACTCACCGGATAATAATACTTCATTCAAATGTTTTCTCCCAACTGAATAAATGCACTGAAAAAAAATTCTGTGACATAATTCTTTTTTAATTGTGAACGGCATTAAAGTATTTTTTTTGCCATACCCACTACAAAATAGCTACTTTCCACGCATGTATACCGGCCTGTATTGGGTCATTTAACAAGCAGGCGTGTCGCAAGTGTTTTCATAACATAACTGGTGCGGTAAGTACACGGTTGCCATAGTAGCTTATGTTTATTCCCTCTATCCGCCTGCTATTACATACACAATGTAAAGATGGCGACGCAAATAAACTGTCACAATTTTTTGAAAATACTGAAAATTAAGTGAAAAATAGGTATTTTGTAGTGGGTATGCGGCAAAAAATACCATATATTTCTCGTTCCTAATGGTATTATGACTCGTGTGACTGTAAAAAATCGCTATCGCTCGTTTTTACATACTGTCTCAACTTGTCAGTAATAAACCCCATTACGACACTAGAAATATATTCTACTATTACAATAAATTATGTTTTTCAAAAAATCTGCGATGGACAGCAATGTTTTTAGAATAATAATAATAACCGTAGAGATACAATTTTTCGATATGTAGAGATGCTTCTAATTATTATTATTTTAGTGACGGACAAGAATTTGAACATGAAGGAAAGAAAACTAAGGTTGTGTTTCTAGTATAATGCCTTCAGAGTACCATACAAGAGGATATCCCGTGGGATACGGTCAGTAACATTAAATTCCAACTGGTTCAAAACAACACAAAATATCTATGAACTGAGGTGGGATTCGAGCCCACTACAGCCTGGTCCAGAGACTAGCATGCTAACCACTACTCTAAGCTGTCCTCAAGATAGATATAATGTTATTAACTAATATAATTGTGACAGATCTTCAAAAATAGTTGTAAATTATTGATCTAATTAATATTGCTTTGATTAACCTACAAATATTTTAGTGTTTATACCTCTATAATTAGAAAAAATGAAAGTTCAAAATATTTCAGACTGAAAGTGAAATCTCTGAGCTATTGAAATACATTATCCTTTTTTTGTTGAAATAAAAAAGTACTGCACGAAAAAATGTATCGTAAAATACAAAAAAAACTGTTCATAGTAAAAAAATATGATCTTTATCGTCCTCAAATTCTTTTGAGTTCGAGACAGCATATTCCTGACCTTTGGGACCTGTTATCTTTGATTCTAAATTTTAAAAAATTGCTGACCTCTCAATTAGTTTCCCATATATTATATCATATAAATACCTATATTCCTATAATAATAAATAAGTTAGTCTTTTCAATTTTACACATCAAAAAAATGAAAATTAATTTTGTATCAATTAGTTATCAATAAATAGTACAAACGAAATTCGTATGTACTGAAAAAATTGAAAAAGCTTGCGATGTTGCAAGCCATAGCTAACCTGTTTTGATTTTGAATCATATGGATGTGTACGCAAAGACCCATTCACGCGGTGAATCATTCGGCCACCCATAGGAATTCCATGTTCATTTACCATGTGGTCTTCCAAGCCGACCTCGCGCAAGGCAGCTCTAGCACGCGCTGACATCGCCAAATTAATGGAACGACCTTGGACTAGCTCAGTTTTACGAATATCTGAATAATATTCAGTAAACTTTAATTTAATCACTGTTAAAAACGATTTGTGTAATTTAAATAAATAACACGAACACAGACAATATTTCTTCTTATATCGAACTCACACGAACAAGTTTATCTTAAAAGTTCAACGTCTGGGTTTTTTGGCAAATTTTTTCCAGAATTACAACACAATTCAAAAATCATAGAAATTCAACGACTCTTATAGTATTAACTACATCTTAAGCAAAAGTAAAGGGTTTTTCAATAAGGACATAACAATTTTGTATTTAAATAAAACACAGAATAATTGAGATATCGGGCTGAAATTTATTTCAGATGTAGTACACATGTTACAATTATGTATGGAATTCGACGTCGTTCATATGACCACCACGAGCACGACGGCAGCGATCGATTCTTTGGATCCAATTTTCAATCACTCTTTCACACATATCAGCTGGAATGTTGGCAATTTCGCGTTCGATATTGTTCCTGAGCTCCTCTAACGTTGTTGGAATGTTGGCATAAACCTTCGACTTAAGGTAACCCCATAAGTAAAAATCCATCGGCGTCAAATCGCATGAGCGAGGTGGCCATTCGACTGGACCATTTCTCGAGATTAAACGATTACCAAAGTTGCAACTACCGACTCAGAATTGTGGTTGTAAGTTTTAACGATTTCCAAACGTTGCTCGTCCGTGAACTTCACCATGATAAAAATGTAAGCCTTGACTGACGTTTTGACTTTGACAGATCATAAAAAAGTTTGTAGGTTATGTTCCGTATTATAAAACAAAATTGTTATGTCCCTATTGAAAAACCCTTTAGTAGGTTAAAGAAACACTAAGTTCAAATTTCAAACAGATGTACATTTACTTCGGGTTTGTCACCGTTAGGTAGACAAGGGATACTTGCGGAGCAAGTTGAAACTATAACTGCGTCTCAAACTGCATGTAATGGGCGATTAGAGTGAGTTTAGGTCGTGCGACGGAGCGACCCAATAAGCACAGCTTTTTGCATGCGACAGACTAGTAACACTCGAGAGGTCATTAGCGTCTATGCTAAAAATGGAAGGAAGTTTCAACTTTATTCAGAGTATAACAAAAAAACTTCAAGAGCTGGTTATTCAAAAAAAAAAAAATGGGTCTTGACAGACGGAGACCCAGCCAGCCAGACGGACAAACGAGTGATCTTATAAGGTTTCCGTTTTTTCTTATTGAGTTACGGAACCCTAAAAAGAATCAAATTTCACTGAATATGTTTCTACCGAACATTGGAAAAAAATTATTATATACAAGAAACTGGTTTCGTGTGAACTGGGCATTAATAATTTATTTATTTTATAAAATACCTATAAAATCTGTTTGAAAATTAAATCAACACATCAATCTAATTAAGATCCAGTTAATAAGTCTTTAAACATGTTTTTCTATCAGATGAGAATCTCAGAACATGCATTATGGTTATTATTTAAAATTACGTAATACGCGGTAATACTAAAAAAATACATTAAAATTTGAAGTAACCCGTTAAGACGATTTATATTACCTATACGCCACGGATCACTAATTATAATATGGTTTGTTGATAGTGTCCATCCATTAGTTGCAGTTAGCGTTAACCTCTAAATAATATTATTAACTCGTCCCTATTCAATGCCTGAAGCCTCTTAGAAGCGGCAAGATTTGGGTGACAACTTTAGTGGGAAATATGAATTATCAGTACAGTTAACACTTGCTATATGTTACACTTACAGGTATTATGTTTACCTATAACGGTTTGAAAAATCTAGAGTCCGCGCTTAAGGTTCCACATCAATATTCGTCTTTTGAACACAGCTATACAACTAGGCATAAGGACAAATTCAACATTGATTTCCACAGAACATGCAAGACAGAAACTGGAATATCATATTATGGACCTACATTTTTTAATCTTCTAGGCTTCAAGGCACTCGATAGAGACAAATTCAGAAAAACAATTTTATTGTATTTAAAGAAAAAATATTTTTACAATTTTTGTGAATTTTTAACCGACTTCAAAAAAAGAAGGAAGGTTCTCAAATCGACGCGTATATTTTTTTTCCTTTTTTTATGTATGACCATGCATAACTTTTTACAGAATAGTCCGATTTTGATAATTCTTGTTTTATTGGATAGGGTATACCTCGAAATTGGTCTCATATAAATTTTACTTAAATCGGTTCAGTAGTTCGGCTGATTTTAATAAAAGTGAGTAACGGCGTGTGATTCCTTTAAGGTAAATGCCACTTTTTGACACTTCACACAGCGTAAGAAGTCGGTTAAAAAAGTTTGTTGAAGTGAATATATTGGCAAGCGACTAAACTATGTATTGTAAAGCTACTAAAAATAAAAAATAAAAAACTTTTTAACAAAAAAAAAAAACCTCCTTCAAAAAGCCACTAAAAAGAGGAAAATAATAAAACGTTGAGGTCTGCGTCAATTTAACAAAATATGAAGTCGGTTAAAAAGTATAGTATAGTGATTAATATCTTCTTTTTAACCGATTTTATATTTTATTAAATTGACGCAGACTTCAAAGTTTTATTATTTTCCTCCTTTTAGTGGCTTTTTGAAGGAGGTTTTTTTTTTTGTTAAGGAGTTTATTTCTATGAATAATTTTAAGGACATGTAATTTAGTTTTGTTGACCTGTGTAAACTTTTAAAGTATGAGCATCAATTTATTATTATAATATAACTTACCATCTCTATATTCATATAAGTCTACCAAATGACCACGTTTAGCAAAAAAACATGCACTTAGTGATCCCACCTGAAAAGTAATAATTTCAGTCAATATATTGAGTTATAGGTATAGGTATAAGCATAATTATTTGTAAAGGAATTAACTATATTATAAAGGTATGCCGTTACCCGTGGCTTCGCCCACGTATTTTTCGATTTATGATTTATTATCCCCCCCGCGAAAAATTCTCCTCCTGCGAAGCGAAGCTGGGCTGGTGGTGTTTATTCGCTCGAATTTTATTATACATAACTCACTCGCTTCGCTCGTTCGCTCGAATATTAATAATACAATATTACACACTCGCTTCGCTCGTTCGTTTGAATATTAATAATACAATACTCACTCGCTTCGCTCGTTCGCTCGAATTTTATTAATACATTACTCACTCGCTTCGCTCGTTCGCTCGAATATTAATAATACATAACTCACTCGCTTCGCTCGTTCGATCCAATTTTATTAATACACTATTACTCACCTATGTTATATAAGGAACTCCTGTGCAAAATTTCATGCTTCTAACTTCAAAAATGATGAACTTCCATACAAACTTTCATCCCCTATTTACCCCTTTAAAGGATGAATTTTCAAAAATCCTTTCTTATTACTCATCTACGTTATATAAGGAACTCCTGTGCAAAATTTCATGCTTCTAACTTAAAAAATTACGAACTTCCATACAAATTTTCATCCCCTATTTAACTCCCTTAGGGGATGAATTTTTAAAAATCCTTTCTTTTTGCTCACCTACGTAATATAAGGAACTCTTGTGCAAAATGTCATGCTTCTAACTTTGAAAATGACGAACTTCCATACAAACTTTCATCCCCTATTTAACCCCTTTAAGGGATGAATTTTCAAAAATCGTTTCTTATTACTCATCTACGTTATATAAGGAACTCCTGTGCAAAATTTCATGCTTCTAACTTAATAAATTACGAACTTCCATACAAATTTTCATCCCCTATTTAACCCCCTTAGGGGATGAATTTTTAAAAATCCCTTTTTATTGCTCACCTACGTAATATAAGGAACTCCTGTGCAAAATGTCATGCTTCTAACTTTAAAAATGACGAACTTCAATACAAACTTTCATCCCCTTTTTAGCCCCTTTAGGGGATGCATTTTCAAAAAAAAATTTCTTAGTGCTCACCTACGTTATATAAGAAACTCTTGTGCAAAATTTCATGTTTCTAACTTCAAAAACGACGAATTTCCATACAAACTTTCATCGCCTATTTAACCCCCTTAGGGGCTGAATTTCGAAAAATCCTTTCTTAGTGGGTGCCTACGTCACAAAAGGAACCTACTGTCCAAATTTCAAGTTTATATCTTCAGCGGTTTGACCTGGGCGTTGTCTGTCAGTCAATCAATCAGTCAGTAACGGAACTGTTTTATATATATAGATGGAGACAAGTCGCATGTCACTGTCAGGACTCGAACCCGAATTCTCCACTTTCGCGGCGGATTACAGGTATTTAATGTTTTGAACTAACGAGTATAATATTTCATCACGTACTACTTCGATTTGTTAATGATTTGCAGAAAATTATCTATTAATTGTTATAACTACAATTACAATATTAGTACCTACTAGGGTTGCCACCTCTCCGGGTTTGACCCGGAGACTCCGGTTTTCGGGGGCGATCTCCGGGTCTCCGTGTTTTACGTCAATTTCTCCGGGTCAGTTGAGCCGGCGGAGAATTCTTACTTTTTCATTATACATAATATGATATTTCATTTTTCATATATTACAAAAGAGAGCACACTTGTCTTTTTTTAACTTATCAGGAAGAAAGAGATAAAAGTGGTCTAGAATGCTCTGTCTTTCAATTGTTTAAAATAGCTATAAATGTTAGAAAAGGATAACAATCCTACCGAGTCCGAGTGATATTTCTCTTTCACTCAAAGGATCCCTAACCTCGAAATCTTTGTAAACCTTTGTACACATTTTTTATGATAAAATTGTTTTTTTGCTAATAATTTTAATTTTTATTCTATAAGGCTAAGGGAACAGTGCACATTTGTAAATGTTTTGTAATGTATAAATAAACGAAATGTAAAATCCCTGTTATTCATTATTGTTAAGTTGTTACTTGAATTTGAATTTCTCACGTTTTCAACCGCGCCAAAGTTTCTCTCTTCTGAATCCCCCCCCCCCCCCGCGGTTAGTAAAAATCTCCGGGTCAAAGTCTCTCCAGAGGTGGCAACCCTAGTACCTACCCTTATAAAGTTAATGTGTATATAAGCGTGTTAACATTTCGTTATTTAGGGATGTAACATTTTAAAAATAAATTTCATCATAATATTGTGTTAATGATCATAGAAGTTGGGGCTTGAAAACAGCCGAGTGTGTAGTGATGCTGTTGTTTATGGCGTTTCCATGGCGCCTCTATTACAAGCCTCCAGTTCCCAAGTACTAATTTGAAAATTTTGAAAGATTTTCAATTTATTATTGCAAATTAATAAATCGAAAATATGAATTGGTACTAAGTCCACATAACCTTTAAAAAAAGTCGTTAGTCGACTTACTTATTTTTTGTATTTTCTTAATAAAAAAGTGATGATTCATTAATTTTATATTGACCGCAGTAATAGTTTGTACCTATACATATATTATTGTTAAATAGACTATAATCTGTGTCTCATTACTAAAAAGAACTCGCATGTGATGTTAAATATTATATGCATTATGCATCTTAAATTAAATAAAACACGTTTTAATTTATTTGCACTTAATAAATATTATGTAATCGTTACAGGAAAACATGAAATGCCTAGTTGTCGTGACACTAGTAATATGCTAGTAGTAGAGTACTGTAATAGATAGCGAGGGCAGTATAGCCTAGTGGATAGCGTACTTAGTACCAGCCTCTAGATTAGACTGTTGTCGTGGGTTCGAATCCCAACTGCGCTCATGGATGTTTTGTGATGATGTTTAGTTTTAAGTTAGTTGTTATTTAATGTAATTTAAGACGCTAATGACCTAAGTTGTCGCGTCGTCTATAGTCTACAATAAAAATAAAATGTAATAGATAGCTCAATCGGTGCAAAACTGGTGGATTAAATCGCGAGAGTAACATCATAACATATGATTTTTTACTTTAAAAACACCCTTACAATGTTATAATAAAATTACAAATATTTAATTATTTGGGGTTCTGATATTTCGAAAATAATTCAAAATAATACATTGATGTACCTACTTAGAACAATAAGAAAATCATGCTCGGCTCATGTTAAAATAATGTTGTCCCGCGCCTATAGTAGTACCAATTCATATATTGTATTTATTTTATTAAATTTATAAATGTTGCAGTAGATATATGAAATAGCATGTTCTACTTAGTATTAATCAACCTAGCAAATAATAAATAAAGAATACATACAAGTCCTCCCCCGATGATAGCGACTTTCAAGTTCGACTGAAGACCATTCTTGGTGATCGGCTCCTCCATGTTTCACGTTTAACAACAGACTGACATTTCTAACTTCTCGTATGCCTTCATTAGCATATGAAGTTCTTGTTTACTTGATTGCATTAACTTATGGTAAGATATTCTATCACACCTATCCTTCGTCTACCGAATGTTCAAAAACACACAAGTATATAGCAACTACCTTTTTTGAATTTTTAATGAAGTCGCTACGAAGTATGGGGAAAACTTTTCTTTTAAATCTATTTGACGAGAAATTGGCAATCTCGTT
The DNA here is from genome assembly GCA_039654895.1 of Mongoloraphidia duomilia. Lineage (NCBI taxonomy): Eukaryota > Metazoa > Arthropoda > Insecta > Raphidioptera > Raphidiidae > Mongoloraphidia > Mongoloraphidia duomilia. Next base: position 35,572,346 of record CM077520.1, on the reverse strand, counting down.
CTCGTCTAGTAATTCGACGAGACGTTTGCGATTCTCGTCTCATTACTTTTGGGTTATCCATAAACTACGTAACGTTTTTTCTTGCGTTTTTACTCTCCCCGCTCAATTTAACATAATAATTATAGACATTCAACGCAACCCCTCCCTCCTCCGAAAGGTTACGTAACTTTTAGTTTTAACATCCTCAGTATTCAAATCTGACGACCAATTAGCGTCACCGAAAAGTAACAAAAATCAACTCCTATATCAACCTTTTAAAAGAGGAAATAGTGTGACGTAATAATAATAATTAACCCACCCTCCTCCTAAAGAGCGTTACGTCGTTTATGAACGACATCTTTCTCAACAGTGTCTTTTTGCTGTTGTCGAGCGTCTATAATCTACAATTCAACAGTGTCTTTCTCGCCTCAATAGCGAAAATTCTCGAAAAATCTCGTTTCAATAATTCAATATGTCATGATGTCATAGTAGAGTAGCGGAAATTATGTTTCTGCAGTGATTAAATTGTCACAAGTCTACGATTCCCGTAAGTGAAGACTTATCAGAATTCAGGGATAACTCGGATTTAAATATGGTTGAAGCAAATGCCCTCCGTGATAAAATCTTTGATCCACACCGATTGGTTCCATTACAGAGATAATGCAGGCAGCAAATCTTTCTTGGCATGCCTTCGCCATACTCGTTCATGACCACCTGATGGTTTCAACTTTCAATTTTACCCCGGTTTCATTGAAACTTCCAGTTCCAACTTCCAGTCCAACGTTTCCATCAATACTAAATATCATAGAGTTACTGAATGACACGTTGATATGTTGTCCTGGAATATATTTTGACGAACGCTCGATAGAAAAATATATTTTATTATGGTTTCATTTTTACGCCTATCAAATATATGGAGTGTAACAAAATCCATATCAATTAAAGAACAGCTCTAGAGCACCGCACAATGATTAAAAAAATTCACATTGGCAGAAATTTAAAGCAGCGTCCCAGAAAAATTTCATAACGAATAAAAGACGGCAATCATACAAAAAGATATTAATTATGCAGTTTGACTGGTTTAGAACCTGAACAGAAATGTTTTTGTGAACCTACTTGGATAACGAAACGAACTTTTATCATCATTCTATAATATCTTGTAGCTGCAGTTTTAAGAGAAAGCATACGTTTTAGGTATTTTTATGCATTTTATAGGCGTAATAAAAATATCATTCTTACCAAGGGACATATAATGGTAATTGTATCAAGGTAATTGGTAATTGTGTTTTAAAGACCACCAACAGCTAAGGTTATTTGAACCTAGCACCAATTCATATTTTCAATTCATTATTTTTTTTTTTTAATATTAAATTGAAAATCCAATTGACACTTTTACCAGCTCTTGGGCTAGAACCCGAGAACTGGGGACTTGTAATAGAGGAACCATAGCAACGCCATGTAAACAACAGCGCTGCTACACTCTCGGCTATTCTCAAGCCCGACATATAATGTGTTATGTACAATCTAGTACCTATGTACTATAATATGTATGTACAATTTTATTAAATAAACAAATTAAATTCATATTAAATAACATATAAAATTGAATCCTATTGGAAAATTGTCTAATTGAAGTTATCCAGTCACCAGAAAGTTGACTAATGCTGGATTGCAGAAAAATTTAATTTGACATTGACCTTAGATTGTGATTATATGATTACAGTTTTATACATGCAGGAACAGTCTAATGTCGCTGTGAAACTCCCTAGTCATGAAGAACATATAGCTTGTATTCACACAAAAACAAATTATTGATCTACATAGAAAACGGTCGCTTTTCAAGCTAAATTTTGATGAAAATGCGTAGAAAAATATTGTTTCTAAGTGGAAATTGTACAAAAAACTATATTAATTACATGTACCTATACAGGGTGTTCCTTAATGATGTGCGAATATTTAAGGATGTGATTCTACATGGAAAATTAATGGTAGTTTGCTTTATAAACTATGGTCCGAAAATGTTCCGTTACGAAAATACGGGGTGTTAAAATTTGCAAGAAAAAAGCAAATTAATTAACATTTTCGAAACCTCTTGAGATATTTCAGTGATATTTAATACGTAGTACCAGTTAATAAAAGCGCATATTTTTCTATACAAACGTAATTTTCAGCTTTAGCAGTGGCGTGCGCACGAGCATTGACTTTGATATTTTTAAAGAAAAAAATAATACGCCAATGGTTTTTTCCCATATAATTTTTTTTTTTAATTCTACATTCAATTTGAAAGATAAGAACTCTTATGAGTTTTCCTCCTGCGATGCACCGTTTTTGATTAAAAAAATAAAAACCGTTGTATTGTTAGAGAAAATTAATGTTACATGAGAATACAATTTTGCAATAAATCTAGTTGGCCTGGAACATATAACTTGCGTTATTCATCTGACATTTTCAAGTAGGTCTCTTTTGGGAAAAAAACTATTGGCGTACATTTTTTTCTTTAAAAATATCAAAGTCAATGCTCGTACGCACGCCACTGCTAAAGCTGAAAATTACGTTTGTATGGAAAAATATGCGCCTTTATTAACTGGCACTGCGTACTAAATATGACTGAAATATCTCAAGCGGTTTCGAAAATATTAATTAATTTGCTTTTTTTTCGCAAATTTTAATACCCCGTATTTTCGTAACAGAACATTTTTAGACCATAGTTTATAAAACAAACTACCATTAATTTTCCATGTAGAATCACACCCTTAAATATTCGCACATCAGGAACATCCGTATACACAGTTTAAAAAAATATCGTTTCAATCGATCAATTATTTTTCTAGCAAGATCGATTTGAAATTCGACAATGCTTTTCTTATGGAGAAATACGTGTGCGGTCACAATCTAAGAACTAAGATCATCGTCAATTAAGATTTTCTGATAATGATTTCTGCAACGAAACATCATTTGTACAAAATATATACATAATATCTGTACATTTTTCAGAGAGTAATATGAACGTTTTAGTTTAAATCTGAAAAAGAAAACACTTGAATAATCACATATTTATTTTAATAAACTAATTACAAATACCGTGAAAAAGATAAGCATATTTTTTATGCAGGTGTTATTTTTGTTCATAGCAGTTATTCTTAAAAACATTCTTATAATAATGAATAACACCATATTTATTTTAGATTTATCTTGTAAGGTGCTATATGCATCTCATCAAGTGTATTATCTCCCTTCAGCTTTGCAGTTTATAATAAAGGTGAGCTTCACCCCGGTCACGAGGCAGACACGTGAAAAGAAGCGCAAATCGAATGTTAAATCTCGAACAACCACATTTGTGATGACGATTCAGCTGAAACCATAAGGATTAGGTGGAAATAAAAAAGATAAAATCCCCCTATATAGTTGTTTACGGTTGGATAAATCACCAAGATATTCAATCTGGTTCCAAATGAAATAAAAAATATAGCGAGTTTTCCACTGTTTAAAAAAAATTGAAGGCTTTCCTTGTTGAAAAATGTTTTTATTGTTTAAATGATTATTTTAACATGTAACCATGTATGTTTCTGTATGTATATTATGTTTTTATATTAATTGTAATATTGTATCTGACTTCTCCTATGCGATTTTTTTTTTGCCGCTGCAGGAGTAATAAACAATTTGAATTTGAATATCTATATACCAATATCATAAAGAGGAAAAGAGTATATATTTGTTTATTTGTTTGTTTGTTTGTCGCTGATAATCCCAGAAACTACTGAACCGAAACATTATTTCATTGTTTAAAAGCCCATACTTTTCCCCGAGTAGCATAAATACATTATTACGCTGAGACAAATGGGGGGATGAGCAGTGAGTGAAAATGTAAAGCAAGTCGGGGATATCCCGCGCGCGATTTCTGAGCTAAATTGGTGTACGCTCAGCATACACCAATTTAGCCAATTTAGCGTACTACGCTGGCTAAAACTATAAGAGAGACAGAAAAGTATGTGAGAAATTTATTGTTCTTGATTATTTCGTTGCCAAACCAAAATTTACCCGGACAAACCCAGGCCGGAAAGCTAGCCTCAAATTAAAACAACAGTAAAAGGGGATACACACACATACTCCAAAAACTGATATATAGCATCCCAATTAATGTTTGGAAAATATTCTGCCTACAGCCTACTAACCTAGAAAAGTTGAAGAAAGTTTTCTTAAAATATTGCAATGCACTTGTACAAATTGTTTTAATAATAGATTTGTTATAAAGTTTATTATTTACAACGATAATAGATAGATACTGTATATTATAGACGCTTAGCAACAAATTTATTTATTTATTGTAAATTATAGACGCGTCGACAACTTAGGTCATTAGCGTCTTGATTACATTAAATAACAACACACTTAAAACTAAATGACATTACAAAACATCCATGAGCGGAGGCAGGATTCGAACCCACGACAGTCTGATCCAGAGGCCGCGACGCTAACCACTGGACCACACTGTCCTCGCTTGGCAACAAAGATCATAATCGTCTATACAACACTAACAGCGCGTATGTATTATCCTGCGAGTTGTGAAAGTGTTTGGTTTTCTTCTTCACCAGTGGCGGCACGGTACTCTATTGCATGGTGTTAAATCCTCCCCATCTGGATCGATGGGACACTCTCCAATCCTATCCAATCCACGCTTTCACTGCCTCTATCTGCCGATTTGCCTATCAACGGTGGTTTGTTACAATAAGACCGAAAAAAATTAAATAGATATATGTCACAATTATCGAAACATATAAATAGACCTATAAATATTTTTGAGAAATACCATAACTGAAATTTTGTAGATTTTTAATTTTACTTGATAGGTACTTGATAATTTTTTTTGTAAAATTAAATATGTATTTAAAGTTAATAACAAAAGAGCAAACAATCTTTTGATTAATTTAATTAATTGTAGATTATAGACGCATCGACAACTCACGTCATTAGCGTCTTCAACACAACAAATAATCCATTTGTATATTAGAATCCGCCAGCCGGCATACGCAAACCGACTGGTACGAGCTCAGGTCTCTGGGAGCACTAATTCCCAAAGAACATTGGAATGCAATTTGCGATAGCAACCACCTGGGGGGAACAATCTTTTGATGTCAAATATTATAGAAATGTCTTTATGGTATAAAATGTAATTCAGCGTGTTAAATTCTAAGTAAACATACGTACTTACATAATATGCATACAGATTTTTCTGCTGCAAAGTAACAGTAAATAGTATATAATTTAATCTTTTTATATTAAGTATATAATGAATACCTAAATTTTATATTATTATTTGAGTTGGCATTATTCTATTGATGTTATAATTAACTGCATTGCTAATTATAAATCGATGACTCGATTTATCATCCTATTGATTTTATTTTTAAAATGTGAGTAGTATTTTCAATCTTTTACAATAGTAAGTATTTAAAACTTAAAGCCAAACGCCATCTAAAATGAAGTGCTCAGCTTGTGACGTCACTTAAGTCAAATGTGGAGAAGGGGGACGAGGGAATAAGACGCGTCTGGCGAATGGCAAGCATGCGAGCGATTGCGACGCCTCTAGTGAGTTGTATCGTGACGAAAGAGGCGTCGGGAGCTGCCAGCAGTGCTGACGATACCCTAGTGCACTTGCTTGGAAGTCGTGCGGGGCCGCGAGTGGTGCGTGAGAGTGTTGTGTGTAGTTGTGTGGCCGGTGTGATCATCGCCAGCCAGTCGGTCATGTTACCCAATGTGCGGTGGTGGAGAGATCGTCTCCTGGTAGCATCGCTTCTCCTGGTGCTGTTGCTACTCGCTCCGGACGAAGTGTCCGCCGCGAAGAAATCAGCGCCCGGAAGTACCGGCGCACCTGCATCAACGTCCAAGGACCCCGTCATAGAAGAAGTGACTGCGAAACAGCTCGAGCGAATATTAAACGAAAAAGACTTTGTCGCTGTGTACTGGTGTAAGTGTATATAGCTCTTTAATATTAATTATGTGCTGTGCATTTGTGTTTTGTGTTGTAACATTACATTACCATTACGTCTCCTGCACACAACATGGTTGTGTCCGTGCGTCACGGTAATTTGAGAACATGCATACATCGCTTTTTGCGAACAGTGTTCAAAATATTTTTACAGCCCGTCACTTTACCAGAGCTCTATTCTAAATAAAAACGTGACATGAATAGAATAGCCCACCAAGATTTTCAAAATATGTGAATTCTAGTTATAATAAGCTTTTTTAGTACACGCTAAAATGGAAACAGAATTAAACAAAGTGATTCTAATAGTATTTCAAAAAAAAGTTGAGTGTCCCATAGTGATGACCTACATCAGTCTGCGATTTTGTAATCCGGTCTTAATTTAGGTCGGGAGCGTTGTGTCGCGAACAAACAACTGTTTCTGACTAAATCTGTAGCCAAGTGAGAGAGATGTTGCATATCGCGGTGATGTAATATCTGTTCCCTGTACTGATCACGCCTCCCGTTGCTTAAAACACAATCGACTGGACGCGTCGCTATGAAAATAATAGACGTTGGACTCAGCTGATGGGAATCTGGCTCGCTTCGCTACCAGTCATTGTAGATCGTCTGAAATTAATTACCGTTAGACAATGCGTGCACAAAATCCTTGATTTTTTAGCCAAATGAGCAATTTTAAGTTAGAGAAACTACTAAATATGATCTTTTACTCGTATTTTACTATACATTGACCTCTTATGATTAGTAGGTAATTACGCTAATGACCTCTGTTGTCGAGCGTCTATAATCCACAATTCATCAGTAGGTAATTGTAAGTTACAAGAATTAATCAACAATACGTGCTGATATCCTTGATTTTTTAAGTAAAAAATACGTTTAGGTTCATTAAAGAGATTTTTAAATTAATGTTTATAGTTCTCATATTTTATTATAAAACGACTATCAATGAATAATAAACTAACGAGTTTCAAAAAATATTTATTGGTTATTCATTGTCAATGAATCATTACTATGATAATTTAATACATTATATTTATGAACAATATGTTTACAAAATTTTGCCTTCTTACTAAAACGCGAGTTTGACTTTATTAAAGAAATTACAAAACTGGTTCTTAAGTATTCTTGTTTTTATGACAAAACGGCTCGCTGCCAATCAGTGATTATACAATATACAGACAAATCCTTGAATCTTCAGCAAATAGCAAACGAATTATTCAAAATATTCTCTATTCACGTTTCATGAGAAAATAATTTGATATCTATCATATGAATACTATTTTTCTTCTGAAAAAAAGTATCAATCATATTATACATATAGAGGAGCGATTAGATTAGATTAGATTTACTCGGGGTGATAAGACACTATATATCTCACAATCACTGCGACCTATAAGATCTTTTGTGATAGAGGAGCGATACTCAATTCACTTAAAAAATGAAAAAGTCTTGCACATTTTCCCTCACAAATGGCGCATTTTCGAGCATACCATGTGGATATATGAACATTTCTATTTAATTTTCCTATATAATCCACTTTGCATTCTATACATAACTGCATTTGTATATAGGTAGTTATTTATATTATAAAATGTACAGGGTGTTGCATGACGTATTGTATAAACTTAAGGAGCATATTCCTGAGGTCATTTCAAGCAAAAAAATTTCTATGACCAAATGTCCAATTCGCCATAACTACCGAGCTACAGACGTTCAAAGTTTAAAGTTAAAGCTTTGATATTTAGCAGTGTTTTATCGCAAAAAAAATTAAGTAAAAACAAAAGAAAAAACAAACGCAACAGAGCTATCTTATGTGTTCAAAATGACCACCTTCAACATTAGTCAACTGTAATTTGGAGACTTGTTCATAGGACATTTTTTGCTTGAAATGACCTCAGGAATATGCTCCTTACGTTTGTACAGTACGTCATGCAACACCCTGTATACAGCTAAATGTAACTATTAAAGTACTACGGAATATCCGAGTGTGTAGCAATGCTGTTGTTTACATGGCGTTGCTATGGTTCCTCTATTACAAGTCCCCAGTTCCCCGGTTCAAGCCCAAGAGCTGGTAAAAGTGTCAATGGGATTTTCAATTTATTATTAAAAAAAAAATAATGAATTGAAAATATGAATTGGTGCTAGGCCCAAATAACCTTAGCTGTTGGTGGTCTTTAAAACACAATTAATTAATAAGTACTACGACAAAATATAGATACCGAAACTGTAGTTTCGTTTATCTAACATAAAAAGACGTACTTTTCTCCAAGCTGATATTTTTAGTTGTTTTGATTAGTCCTGAACAATTTAATCTTAAAAAATTACAAAAATCAAATTAACTAACTTAAACAATTTTAATATCAATTTTTTATAACCAAAATAATGATTACTACTTAAAATAAAATCATAATGTTTTCAGTAGTACCAATTATAATAATTCCTTATAAAATTAGTACATAACTCAGCTTTAAAACTCTTTTGTGTTCCGTACCCAAATCGGCAAAACGGAGCACTTATGAAATCACCTCGGTGTCAGTCCGTTTGTTTGTCTGTCACCGGCGTTTTTCTCAGAGACCGTTTAATATAGACAGTTGACATTTAGTAGTTGTAGGAAGTGAAGTAAGAAAAGTAGAATTTTGATTTTGAGGGTCAGTTTTGGGAGGCGGGGGGGGGGTGTGGAAAGAGATGAAAAAAAATTTCAAGGTCATTGTGTGGGGTATCAAACCAAAGCTTGTCAAAGCGTGCGTTCGAAAATATATATGTAGTTTGTTTTTTTAATGTATTTTTTAACATTTTATTTTAGTAAAATAATGGATCTTTTAATATAAGTATATTATATTTTCTAGTATTCTTCAGTGCCAAATAAGTACAGTTTTATATGATTTACCAATAAAATCAATAAAATTGTACGAGATAGACAAATAAATTGAAGAGAATCCTTAAATTTAACTAAACATTAAAAGTCACGTTTAGGCGAAAGTAAAACTGGAAATAAAGTTCAATTCTAATTTTAAAATAAAAAAATGTGCTATCTGGTGAAACACGTGAAAACATTTCCGCTTATAACAGCTGTCTGCAGTAATTATGTGATTTCATCTTTCAGCATTAATATTCTAATGCTCTCCGTAATAATCAGTTTAAAACTCATTTTATATCATTTAGATTTGTATAAGTATTTATGTTTCAATTCATTAAAATGATAATAATTAAAATCCATTAAAGTGATTAAATATCGTAATTTTCATTAACTAAAATACAAAATTACTTACCAAAATTTACATAAAACAGAAATGTTTTGTTGGATAAGTTATCCCTTGTGTAAGTTAGGGATACCTACTATTGAATGAATGATTGTAAATTATAGGCGCTTGAAAATAAGTTATATTGTAGATTATAGACGCTCAACAACTGAGGTCATCTAGACGCTTGAAAGGCTACTGTTAAAATCAAACGATTGCAGTGAAAACTATCAGAATGGTTATTAGTGCAAATTATGATAAATGACTATCATAGATTATAGTTTTAATCTTCAGAAAAATTATTAAAGAAGATGTGGATTAATAAACTGTATATAAGAATATTTTAAACATGTTTTTCGCGATTTGCAATATACGAAATAAATTATTAATCCAGATATTTGACATGAAAATTAATTTCAAATAGTCTTTAATAACCTAAAAATCCTTACTAGTTTCGCCTATATCTACAGTTTCTAATAAATAAATTTAAAAAATTTAACTAACTTCAAAAAGAAATTAGAATACCTCTAAAAAGAGAAAATATTTTTCTTCATTTGACAATTACCTTCCCTGCCTAGCCTACACTCAATTATAAGCGTAATTATTTCTCTATGTCATACTGGCAACACAAGCCGACTTCTAATTGAATGTAGATAGTCGTGATTGCAAAACTAAGGGGGAAATTATTTTATTCGTTTTAGAGGAATCATTTTTTTGGAGTCGGTTCATTTTTGCTTTTTTCGACACTTTTATTGATTCCGAGTGGTCCGAATAAATTCGGATAATGTAATTAATCTAAGTTCTTCTGTCATAAAATTCTAATCAATATGGTAAAAGATTCATTAGAATCGGTCAAGTCGTTTCTGAGATGATCGTGGTCATACATGCAACACGAAGAATTGATAACGTATTTTTTAAAGTAGGTAAAAAAATATTATATACGTGGGTATTTTCAGCATATTTCTCAGACGGATATATTTTACTAGAATAACGATGTTTGCACAATTTTGTTAAAATCGATAAAATATAATAACACCCATGTAATCAAGTCTTCTACACGTTTGAATGCGGGGGTGAATGGACTTGCCCAGAACACCGTTCCTTCCCCCAGTCGTTAGATACATGAGATAGGCACTGCTCATTTATTTTGGCAACTATCAATAAGACTGGTGCCGTATCACGGCCACGGCGATTTAAAGAAATTAAGGCATGTTTACTTGGGAATTATACTAAAAATTTTGAAGGTCATCTGTAAACTCAAAATCGTTTTTAAGCGCAAGCATAAAATATGCTGGCATCTATACGTATACACTTTTGTCTTTAAGGTTATGAATTATACTAAGAAACTAGTTTTTACCCGTGGCTTCGCTCTCGGGTTAATAGCGCAAAATTGTTCAAATGTCTCTTGTATCTCGTAAATAACCCAAAAAGAATGAAAATTTGTTTAAATATCGAAATAACAGACGACACTCCAATAATATTTGTACATATAAAAAGCATGAACGTCTTAAATGTTTATTATCGATCTATTGATGAGCAACTGATATTACAGTTTCCACAAAAAAAAATATAAAAAACATTTTTCTCTCGAAATACAGTCAAATTTCGATAACTTGAACTGCGATAACTCGAATTCTTGATAACTCGAACAAAATTGGTTGGCAGTAGCGTCAAGAGTGAAAATTAATATTATTTGATAACTCGAAGTCTTGATAACTCTATTTGTTTGTGCAAGTCATAGTTCGAGTTATCGAAGTTCGACTGTATGTAAATTTTAGTAAACAAAATTATTAAAAATTTTTTCATATTTTATCATCCAGAATTTATTTCTTTTAAAGTCGACGAAACTGATAATACGAGATATATACTTGAAAAAGATTTATCGTTTTTGCGCAAATGTCTATAACATGTAATATTATTCTTAACAAATTATTCATTGTTAAAAATGTCAGATATCAAAGCTTTTTAATATAGACTTATTTTTCCGTTCTAAAAAAACTCGAGTCGCAGTGCCAAACCCTGCCGACAATATAGTGTATTTGCTAATGCAGGCCTTGTGGCTTTATTATGTAAACTTAAGTTTGTTTTTGGACAAAATAAAAAAATTAACCCCTTAATACATCCCTTAAAATAATATTTTTTTTCTTAATTTCAATAATATTATCAATGCAACCCTCTGTACCAAATTAAATACACCCTTCAGTAAGTAAATCACTATCCGCAAACCAGTGTTTTCATAAAATTTGTAAGTCCGGTCCTGTCGGGCCGATTTTATTAAAATTTTAGAAGCACATTTTAATCTTCACTAAAGGGTTAAATTTCAATTTTCAAACGATTCTGAGAATTTTTTCGGTATTTTTGGGCCCAAAAACTTTTTTCAACCCCTAAAAACTACCCTTAAAATGGTTCGATCAGGCCCATTTTAAATAGGCTTCGTGCGGTAATGGGTTCCAATGTGTGTACCAAATTTAGTTTAAATCGATTAAGTCTGTCGAGAGTTATCGTGTACACACACACACACATACACACATATACAAGGTGGACCAGGTTATAGTAGCAATAATTCACCATTCGATGGTCCATCGAAAAATAAGTCGACATGCATAATTTTATTTTTTTCCAAAACGCTTCCTAAGGGAGATACACCCCTTCAAAGTTCATGACACGTTTAGGGTGATCTGCCACCCCTTTAATACTGACCAATCGATCTGCAAATATTATAATAGCATTATTGGATCACCGACATGCTATACAAACCATTTTAGCCTTGAAGCAATAATAATTGTGATCATTTTTTTTTTTGTTACGTCATGTTGGGGGCGGTCTGTATCCCTCCCATACCACTCTCTAGCAAAATCCCTTACACAAGGCACTTTAATATGCCTCCCTCAACATCTTCACAAAAATAAGGCCTTGAATAAATAACACCAAAAATTGTCACCAGCTCTCGGTCTATTATAATCAGTCACTTAAGCCACTAGTTGCATAAATTACTATTATATTACCTGTCTTTACATATGCTGAATTTTTTGCAGTATAAGTGAGCCCGTCACTAAAGTTTCTGAATTGCATATTAATCGTATTTTTTATTTGAATTAACACGCCTTTATGTAATAATTAAATGTCAAACGTACTCATTATCTATTAAAATTGACTGACTCAATTCTATTTCAGTAAAGGAAAACGCTAAACTATGTATGACGTAAGAAACCGTAATCCAATCGGCAAAGCACGTGTCAGTTTTCCAAACTCAAAAAGAGAAAAATAGTTTTTACAAATGTAGAATGTAGACAACACGTGTTGTATTCTTCTAAAAATATAGCAAAATTCTGCAATAACGATGCAACATTATTTATGTAAATTCAAATAAGTTTAGTTAATTTATTATGATTATTTCGTTTGGATATAAGTAATAATAGTTAGAAAAACGTCAACGACAATATATTTTATCTATCTTAACTATTTATATTATATAAACCCCTGTTCAAAATTAACGCACTACTCAATAACTGTTATATTTTTAATAATGAAGGAATTATTGGAGTTGAAGCATGTTTTGTTATCTGTTAAAAACTGGGGTAAACTTGAAATCACTGGTCATAAACGAGAAGACGAAGGCCTGTAATATCTCTGCCAGGGAGCCATTTGGTGATTGGTCAAGAATGTTCTGGGGAGATATTGTCTTCAACCTCCCGCACAGAGCTGCAGAAATGTTATACAAGCAGCAAATCTTTCTCGAGGCCTTCGCTATTCTCGTTCACAACCATATGGTGATTTCAAGATTTGGTTTCAGTTATCAAAAAGCTTCTAATTCAATAATCATTTTATGCTATAATAAAAATTCTACAAAGGTCGCACCCACATCCTGAAATTGTTCTTTTCAGTGATTCTTCACTTCATAAAACAAATACTTAACCTAGCAAGTAGCAATGATCATTTAACATTAAAAATATATTAAACATACGTACGTCTTTTAGAAAATTCGGTTCGTAGTTTGAGAGAATTTGTTATATTTTATTTGTGTGTTTACCCACCGTTGCTCAAAAACTACATTTTTAGATTATAATTTATAGACGCTTATGACCTCGGTTATCGAGCGTCTATTATTCACAACCACTCATTCATTCACCAATTTCATATGCATGATTATAGCCTATAGGTTTGTTTCTACCTTATCAAAAAATCTCTTCTCTACAATATCCTGCTGTTAGATTTTACATAATTTCACATCAGGGATATGTGAAGCCTGACTAGTGTAGATCACTAATCTCTAATAGAACGCCTGAAATCCCGTAAGGCGACTCCAGACAACATGGCAAACGTCGACCAATGTTAACATTCGGGCAATTGCCATGCCGTCTAGATGGCCTTTATATGGTCAATAAGTCACCAACGTTGCTATTGGAAGACATATGCTTTGAGGGTGGTTTTTTTAACACACACCAAAGGGACTGGCTAACGCTGATCTCGAATTGCAAATATGAATTTATTTTTATCCAGATGACTGGACAGTTTTCACTAGATGGTGTTTGTCATTGCAGTATGTATATTATAGTGATTTATGAGTTTCAGTTGCATGAAACATGTATTAAGAGCTGGGAACAATAAATTATTACCACTGAAACACAGTAGCACTTGCAATAGTAATTGCGTCATCTCCGCTATCCGTTTTGTGTTGGTGTATATTCGCTAGACATTTGGTGTACTAATCTTTGTCAAAGCTGGCCAAACAGAATTCTGTTGTGTGGATACTGGACATGTTGAAATTGTCCAACATCCATAACCAACATTGATCGCCAATAAATTCGCCAACATTGGCATATGTTGCCTGGAGCCGACTTTAGAAACAGCAGGACGTTGGCAAGACGTACTGAGGGAGAGGGGATCTTTGAGTGACAATTTTAGCGGGAAATTTTAATTATCAACACAGCTAACGCATTTTACATTATATATTTGTTTACCATAGAACGCTAAGTATATTTAATAAGGTGACTGCTGAGAAGATTGGAAATATTTTCTGTAAATGTTCTTATAGGAATATTGATATTATTATGCCCGTACGGCCTGAAAAATGACAAAAATGTCACAAATTAAATATTAATCGCTGCACAAGTTGATTTTACATAATGGCCGGCTTTTGATGTTCATTAAATAGACATTAATGGTGTAGATTAGTTTAAAAAGTCAAACAGTTCATCTGTAAATTAAACGTGATCAAGTAATTGTTCAAAATTAGCAACAAAGGATCATTAATTTGAAATTATATAATTATACAAACATTATAATAATTATAGGACATTTGGATAAGCAGCTAGATTAATTTGTATTATTCTTCAAAAAGAACCCATGTAAATAATTTGCAGATCTTTTTCTTAATTTGTCAATTTATTAAAATGTACACGGCGAAACGTTTTAATAAATTTACAAAATTATTCAGAAAAAGATCTCCAAATTATTTACATGGGTTCTTTTTGAAGAATAATACAAATAATAATGTATCTACTTATCCAAATGTCCCATAATTACTATTCAGCTGTATAAAAACACAACTCTTATTATAATAATTATTATGCGTTTATTATAAACGTCGGTGTAGATAAATTGAAACTAATGAATATTATGAGGAAGCTACTGATATATCGTGCAGCCTTCCTTTTTATAAATAATACCTAGATTCTAGACGCTAATGACCTCTTTTGTCAAGCGTCTCTATTCTAGAATCTAATATAATCTTTACAAATAATAAGATTTTGCACACTTCCTCCTTCAATAATATCTATTATTAAGAAGTAATTATGCGAAGCTACAATATAATACTAAACAAACCCTTCTCTGTTCATGAAAAAAGTTATATAAAAACAAGAAATAATATACCCTACTTAAGAGCATTCAATACCTACAAACAACAACTGTTTTTAGGCGATGGGAAAGGATTTAAATTGAAGAATGCAGGGGCTCATTCTTCAATTTAAATCTTTTCCCCTCGCCTAAAAACAGTTGTCGCTCTCCCGACGCTATTTTTAAAGCTAAAGGGTACAGATTCTTCAGATGAAAAATTGAAGAAAAAAAACTGTTTTTCAAAAAATTCGCTTGTAGGTTCTGCAGTCTTCTTGGTCCTTTATTTGGCGTTTACCCGAACCCTTTAGCTTTAAAAATAGAGTCGGGAAAACCATAACCGTTTTTAGGCGAAGGAAAAGGATTTGAGATGAAGAGTACAGGAGGTATTTGTAGGTATCTAATGCTCCGTCGGAATCCTTTACTTTAGTTGCATATAGATAATATATCTAACATGTAAATGCAGTGAACTTTTTTGTGTGCAATATTATTGAGGTTATTTTTAAAACGCTACTATGTAATTTTATTGAGCAATCTCATGTCTAAATAAGCTTCAAAGAAAGATTTAAAAACGGTTTGCAGCCAGTGGTATATGTTTATTGCATTTAAATAAAATAAAAATGTAGAATATATTATATATACCTACTGAGCGTCTGTGAAAGATTTAAGATGTGCTATATAATATATTATTATTGTCGATGCGAGTTAAATTGGCACTCAAATGTCCAAAACGCCTTGATAAAGGAACTGCAGTTACTTATGAGTAAAGATTTTTATAAAAAAAAATAAAAATTATGAACCAAACATTTATTTCAGTGGAAAACAATTTTTTCGTTTTTTCAATAAGAAAAAAATTACAATATTAATAAGTACAAACATTTTAAAGTTTAAATTCATTTAGACATTTTTGGTGAAAATTTGATCGTAAAATCACATTTTGGAACATTTTTAAATATATCAAATTAATAAAATAATATTACCCTATCTTTAAGTAGAAGCATAAAGGATTCACTTTTTTATCATTATGTCACGGTTAAATATTTGTGTGATTTAATTCATGTTACACATTTATATTTTAGGTCATTGTCACAACTCACAGTAAAGATCAGTTTACATGCATAACTTTTACGTAACGAATCATTCGCCATAACGTTAAGTTACTTCTTCGTTTAATTTTGAAATATAGTCGTATTGACTATAGACGTTGAATAAATTACAATATTTTTTATCAAGTAAACTTTTTATCAAGTGAACTGAGAAATCTAAGTGCATTAGTACAGCGTAATAATTATACCTTATAGCAATAAGTAATAGTTATGAAGTTGAAGACCAGATGACTTTATTGCATTTCCTGTTTTGCAACAGCAGCTTTAAGATTGTATAAGGCCATATTATCGAACTTTTTTTCATGAATGACAACCCATGCCACACAGGCTGATGATGCTGCGTTGGAGAACACATTGTCAGAAAATCTGATTTGACAATGAGTTTAGATTGCAAACATATAATTCCAGTACATAAATGCAGGAAAAGTCTATAATGTCATTGTCACACTCTTTGTTTCCTATAACATTATAATATTATACTTACTCACAGAGAAAAAAATGACTGATCTACATAGAAAACGATTGCTTTTCAAGCTAAATTTTGATCAAAATGCGTAGAAAAATGTTGTTTCAAAGTGGAAACTACAAAAAAAAAACTATGTTAAATACACGTAAACACACAATCGTTTCATTCGAACAATTATTTTTCGAGAACTATCGATTTAAAATTCTGCAATGCTTCTTAAGAAGAAATTATGTGTGGTCACAATCTAAGGTCAATTTCAAATTAGTTTTTTTTGACAATGCTTTCTGCAACCCAACGATAGTTATGTAAAAAGATGATGAAAATATCTATTCTTATGGAAAAAAACAGAGATTCACTTAGACCTACTAAAAAAATAGAAAAATATTTTTAGTTTCGCATATCTTTAAATGTAGTTTACGGTTTTCGTAAGTAAATCGATACATTTGAATTTATAAAAAGACGATAATATAAACATTTAATTTGTGAGTAGATACTATAATAAACATTTTCCGACTGCAGTTTTTTCAATCATGGCTTTAAGATATAACAACTCTGTTTTTCTGTAACTAAAGAATGTTCATACGCGATTTTTTACGTATAGTTACGAATTACGATTAAATCTTACTTTCGAAGCATTATTTTTCATTGGAGATGCCTCCTTATTTACCCACGTGCTGGAAAACTTCTTCTTCACTGTTAGGCTTCACTCTTTATTTAAACTTTCTTACATTTCACCACGAAAAAAAATATTTTAAAAATAACATGGAAAATATAAATTGAAAATAGTAACGATGCGTCTCTCCGTGTAGTAGGTAATTTCTATTACGACTGGGACCTCCAATATTGGATCATTCTCAATTCCAGAACTGGTTTCGATATTTCATTCTCAGTTCCGGAATTCCATATTTACCTACATATTGATATAGAAAACGTTAAATGAAACTTCGAGCCAGAAATTTAAAAACAAGCAAACAAATCAACATCATCGACTTGTAATAAATAGGAACACTTCGAAAAGGTCAACTTTCTGGCCGGAAAATTAAGCAAAAATGTGTCAATTTTTAATAGTTTCATTAATTCCGTAATTGAGATATTAATTTCTTTAGTTCTGGAATTGATATATTTAAATATGTGTCCGAAATTTCGGAATTTCGATATGGAATCTCTAATTACGACACAATGTCGAAAAATGGACGTTAAATTAATTAATTTACACCGAGGTAAGGCTATGAGATGAAAAATTTCAGTATACAGTTTAGTTAAGAACGTAAATAATACGTATCACTGCTATAAGTTAGTATTAGAAAGTTCATTATTGTCTTTCAGAGCTTTCCTTTCTTAAACGTAAACCTGTAAAAATATTGTTTGTTTGCTATTTCTTTTGATGTAAAAGTAATAAACTACAGCACCAACCGTTTGTTATTAGGTTGAAGACTGGAGTACATATTTTAAACAAATAACAAACAGTTTTTTGTAAATGAAATATAACCTTCCAAAGTTCCAATGTATCGTATATATTTTGATTTTGATCAAGCTGTGTTTCACGCCTATAGCAAGCATAACTATAAGTGATTTCTTTTATCCATTGAATATTATTAGAACATCAAAACGTGATTTTGTTACTTTGTAGTCGAAAGCATTTTATTGATATAAAACAATTTATTAGATATGTTCAAACTATACAGGGTGTTAATAAAAAAACTTTTTACGCTTTGACAGGTGATCGTAGAGATCAAAACAAGAAAAAACATTCAAATAAACCCAGGTCCAATATTCAGTGATTTTCGAAATACGGTTTATTTGAAAAAAAAATTACAATGTAATCAATAACGCATGTAGCGCACTAATGCTAGGTTGCAGAAAGCGTTGTCAGAAAATCAGATTTAACAGTGACAGATTATGATCACACATATTTCTCCATAAGAAAAGCATTGTAGATTTTTAAATCGATCCTGCTCGAAAAATCGATTGAAACGATCTTTTTTTAGACTACAGTATACCTACACCTGTATTTAACACAGTTTTTTTGTGTACAATTTTCACTTCGAAACAACATTTTTCTACGCATTTTGAACAAATTTTAGCTTGAAAAGTGATCTTTTTCTATCTAGATCAACCATTTGTTTTTGTGTGAGTACAATTGTATTCAATTGTATTTTAAAGACCACCAACAGCTAAGGTTATTTGGACCTAGCACCAATTCATATTTTCAATTCATTATTTTTTTTTTTTTTAATAATAAATTGAAAATCCAATTGACACTTTTACCAGCTCTCGGGCTAGAACTCGGGAACTGGGGACTTGTAATAGAGGAACCATAGCAACGCCATGTAAACAACAGCGCCGCTACACTCTCGGCTATTCTCAAGCCCTGTGTGAGTATAGTCTAATGTTCTACATGACAAGGAGTTTCACAACGATATTAGACTGCTACTGCATGTATAAAAACTGTAATTATATTATTACAATCTAAGGTCATTGTCAAATTAAATTTTTTGACAACGCTTTGTGCAACCGAGCATTAATGTTCTACATAACAAAGAGTTTGACAACGATGTTACACTGCTTCTGCATAAATATATAATGTTATATATATAATCACAATCTAAGGTCATTGTCAAATTAGATTTTCTGACAATGCGTTCTGCAACCCAGCATTATAGTTATAGAAGATATTCGAACTGTTGTTCTTGCAGTCGTCGCTGAAGAAACTCGCGCACTCTAATTCAATGCACCCTGATTTTTCAATTGTCATTCTTTTGTTTTACGATATTTTGATTTTGATAGATTCATTCAATATTTGACACGACAGGATAACCTTTTGTTTTACGATATTTTAATTTTGATAAATTCATTCAAATTTGAAGGTAGGTAAGTAAAAATTTCAAAATTACATAATATTTCGAAAACCATTGAGTAATAGACCGAGAGCTAGTGAATAAATTGTCACTAGCTCTCGGTCTATAAGTATATTGGACCTGAATCAGGTGAAATTGTGATTAAGTCCATGCTGCTGCCAAAACGCGCGATCGAGTCGTCAAATCGTAAGTTTTCGATACAAAAAATGGAATGTCACCATGTGTGCGCGGACCCTTTATGCATACAAAAGCCGTGCGATTTCAACGAATAGGTAGAGAAAATATTTGAGAAGGTTTTAAGCTGTATAATTTAAACAGGGAGCTATCATTTCCGAGCAACGCCAGGTAAACACGGCTGTTACAACATAAATATCTATCAGAATAATATCTAATATAGTCTATACTTTGTCAGTAAAGAGATTATTTTCTTGATTATTTGATAAAGTATATAATTAGCACGAAGACGGTTCAGTGAAGTTCAAAAAGTCACAACAAAAATTCTCGACCATTCATCTTTCGTCTAACATCTAACTATCCGACTCGCCAGTGTTTTCCCTTGACTGGGATATTAATAGTTCGCTGTAGCCTTCGGTCTACTCCATCACGGTACAGTCTCCGAACTGAACTCACTTGATCAATTTCAAT